>OX383964.1:6439334-8972969 GCA_947532105.1 Athrips mouffetella | reverse complement strand
GGAGAATTGCAACCCAGTTTGCATGGAGAGGTATTTTGTTTCTTTGAAATGTTTTTTTGGGAAAGTCGTTCATTTTCGTTGACTGTGCACGCACTTTCAGTTTTCGGTACACCTTACACCCTCTATAATATTAGTCATAGTCAAGATGTCATAATGATTGTACCAAAAAGGTTATTATATAATATCAGATTATCTAGAAGAACAAAATCCATTGGATTTCATTGGTCGGTACGGTTGTAACAGTCTAATTCAACATTCAGATTGACAATTGAAATGTTTATTGTACGCATGGGTTTTAAGCTCAGAGTAAAAAACTATAGAGTCCGCCATATACATATTCTGTATGAGCTAGTGAAGTGTAAAGCGTCTCACTGTCGCCCATGCAGTCGGTCAAAAAACTCAGTTAAGTTTTACAATAATCAAGATATCTTTAAAGTTCTAATGTTTTAGTATAAACTTTGTTTGCGAAAGTGAAAATATATCGTCTTTTACTTGTGAATTGATCATTAATACTAAGAACGGAAGCGTAAATAATCCGTAATAGCCATTTTATGCGTGAATTTTAACACCGTTTTTTTCCTGAATGGTAAGTGTTTTCACCAGAAAAACTGTGGTAGTAGCATTTATTAGTCTCGTGTCACATATTTCTCAGAGAGAAAGATAAAATTTTTACGTTTATAGGATTTGAAAAAAATCCATACATTTGAGTATGGAGGTCCCTCGCAAGAAAGTGATACGCTTTTGGCTCCCTCCTTAGCAGATAGCGCTGCTACTTAAACCTCCCTGGTTTTCAGTGTCACTACTTTTTTTTTTCACCATGGCACCATTTTTTTGTGAGGCGATGTAGTTTGGCTGACGTCATTAAGAGATTTTAATATCCAACAATGATTAAATTATTTTGAGTTTGAGTTTATTATGTCAGAGTAGAAGCAAACAGATTTTTTTAATCCAATAATTATAGTAAAGATTTATTTACATTTTTAATATATTTTTTAAATTCACCATTCTAATATAAGTACTAGTACTTTTATATCATGTTAATGATCTAGTTAAGAGAGGCGCCTAGCGTGGATTTTATCGAGAATTTTATGTCTAGTACGAGAACCTTATCTGACAAACTAGAACAATAATGTTTATAAAATGATTCTTTGTTTCTTAATATTGTTAACAGTGTTCTAATGCTTATATTATGTAATCTACCGTTTTGTGATTGTAAATGAAAATTATTCTATGATTTTATTATTATTACTTCACCTGATTATCCAAAAAGTAAGATGATTTCGTGATTCGGAAGGCACGTTAAGCCGTTGGTCCCGACTAGTATCTACGGACGCAGTCGTTAATGAGTCATGTCAGAATCCTTTGGCGGCTCAACAACTCTGATTTTGTGATTTGTGAGATCGGTCATCAACCTTGCAACCCACACGATATGATGATGATGATCCTATTTTGGAAATATTTTTCATTTTTTGATATTTTACTATACAGCGTAAAAAATCCAGTGAACTGTCACATAACGCTACCTGACTAAATTAAGAATAACCGTTCTACATAACTACGCATTAAACGTTTTTCCTTGGAGATAGAGAAGCTCAGTGAAAAATATTTTATGCCAATTCATGGAATAGAATAGGATGACGTATGTAAGGAATGATACACCTTTTTCTGTATTTATGTTTCGTTTTCTTCTTAATCTGGAAGGAGCTCCCTTTCCAGCAGTGGGTTTGTAATGGCATTTTATGACGTCGTTTCAAGTAAAACTGCTCAAAGTTCAACTGCGTATAGGATGTTCACACTAGGAAGTATTTTCGGGAGAAATTAAATTGAACTGACTTTTTTCCGTGTGGTGCTGGCAAAGAATAGTACCAACCCATCTTTACCCGTGGGTGTGGTAAGAGGCGACTAAGGGCTTATGAAAAGGACGATGGGTAGCAGCATCTTTCTGTGTACCATCTTACACACTGCGGTCACCAATAACAGCGGTCGCCAGCCGCAACGCTTGCAAGCGTGGTCACTATGGTAAATCCCCTCCAAAGCACCAATCACCATTCGTTGTTGCTATAGTTCTAGAGGCAGCTCCCTATCCTTCAGTGGACGTTTTTTGGGCTGTAATGTAATGTCGATCAATGATTCCATGGCTCTTCACCAGCGAGATACAACAACCGTGAGTGAGCAGCTCAGACGGTGTTCTCAGAGATCCGGGGTGAAATAACTTCACATGTGATTCGTCACACTGTCTGCCACAAACGAACTATTGCCTTTGCAACGAGGATTCCTGCGCAAAGCCAAGTAAAGGAATATGCAAATTGCTCTCACATTTTTGACTTTAGCAAGAAGCGTAGTTCGTAGCGCTACTCTCTTTCGGGATTTGCGCGGGAATCCGTGTCACGTTTTCACTATCGTTAAAGCCCCCGGATCACATGTGAAGCTATTTTACCTCGAATCTCTGTGAACATCCTCTGAGCTGCTCACTCACGGTTGTTGTATAGTATCTCGGTGGTGAAGAGTCATGAAATCCGTTCGATTTAATTTCTTCCGAAAATACTTCCCATTGTAGCGCCCCCGACCATCCGTCTGCGTGTGTTGCGGTGTCCCAACCAGAAATAACAACAATTACACATATTTTCGCAATAAACAGCGATGATAACTTTCAGAAACTAAAACTACTCATCGTAGAGCACCCTGAGCACCACAACATACTCATAAAAGGCTTGATGAATAATAACGTCCCTGACGTCGACGCATTTCTGTGACAGCTTCAAGTTAACGTTCTTGGTTTATCTTCTACCTTTTGTACAGTCAACGACAGGTCAAGCTTAACACTCGCAGTGCGCCTCTTGCCCAAACGTCTATTGAAATAATAACGGTGCAAAGTCCAATGTGTAAGCTTGATGTGCTCTTGACTGTACAAGCAATAAACGTTAATTATAATTACGCACCGGATGTGGCTTTCGGAGACTGTCAACTATTCCGTGTTCTGTACAAAGCAAACTTTTATAGTTCCGTGTAAAATAAAGAATGGAGGTTGACGAAGGGACTCTATTACCCTTAGCACTTAAGACCAAACTTGGTGGGCTGTTAATGCTATTAGCTATTTATTTTTGTTTATTTAGGTCGTGTGTGAATTGCAGTTTTGATAAAACAAAGGAATTTATCGATATGAAATATCGGAAAGAGAGAGACAGTTGCAATAATCTAAATAACCAGCTACGTGCCTAATACTTTCTACGAGTATTCCATAGGTCCCAGCCTTTTGAAGTCAGAGATCAAAATATCTCAGTACAATAGGCCTATTAGTTACTTCTATATTTTTTGTAGGTAGTTGTATATTTCTAAGTGTCCCACCGCTAGGCAAAGGTCTCTTCTCTACTGTGCCATTCGTCTTTGTTATGAGCGTTCGACTGCCGATACTTAAAGTTTAAAAAATAATAATTATCGTTACTTGATATATTACAAGTTAAACACATTGATAAAATGACTGCTCATGTTTTGGAAACAACATTATATTCGTTAACAAAGAGATTGTTTGTCATTATTAGATTGTTAATGGAACAAAGGATTTGTTTATAATACTTTCAGTTTACTGTTTATATCTTTATATATTCTTTTACTGTTTATATCTTTAGAGCTGTGCCTGCCCTTCAATTTCTTATAGACTTTTTACCAACGTATGCTATAGTAGGTATATGTAGTTATTACTATGTATTATTATAATATTATATATGTAATTATTTCTTATTATTATTTGATGTGTACTTATTCTTGTCCCCGTCATATACTTTTTCTCACTAAACTCTGGTTACCTGGAAGAGATCTCTTCATAGAGATAAGCTCACCTTTGTGAACCTCTTCTATCACTACTGTTTTGTTTTATTGTGCACAATAAAGAATATATACGATATGCTTACAGCACGAGAAAAAACCGGCCAAGTGCCTGTCGAGCCCCGCGCATTGTTGGGTTCCGCAGTTCCCTTAGGAACTATTATCGTATGTTATTTTAGATGGGTCATAAACTTTTACAATTTGTTTGTATATTTTGTAAGTTGGTCGACTATTAGGTACATGTTTAGGCTGCTTTTCTATCAGTGCAGTGCGAGGGAGCGCGTAGGAAAATGGCGCAATCCTATTCGCTGAAATTTTCTCAGCTCTCAGCTTGGTTCTCTTACACAGCACTGGTGGAAAAAGACCTTACTGGCTGAGAAATACGCAAAAACTAAAGTAATGCGCGATTTCGCTGCATTTTGTCATTGTGAGAAAAAGACAGTTTTGAATGAGCAGTAATTTCATTTATAAATCCTAAAATCTTGATCTATGTACAAATTTTTATTTGAATATTATTTAAAATTTTCCATCTATTTAGTGATGTTATCGTAGGTACTTTCCTGTACGTGCCCATAGAAAATATCAGAGGGTTTCTTATAAGCGCGTTATTCAAAACAAAGTTATGATAAGCACTATAAAGCGTAATGCGCTAATATCCGAATTGCATGACTCTACTGATTAATTATTAGCTTTCTTTATTAAGCTCTTCTTAAATTAAAAATGTACTGTATTCTTGGCTGTAGATTTGCTTTCATTATTGTAGTGGATTTTTTAAACCATTTCGTAGCAAATGTTTGCTCCAATGCAAGGCTTTCTCGTAATTCGACTGTAGTAGCCAACTTGACTGTTAAAGTTTTCAAGCCATAAAATAACCTCTGATTTGACTTAACGACTAATGGCAGCAATCAGGATCAATGACTTAGCGTGCTTTTCAAAGCACGGCAAAAGCTTTAGATGCTCATTCCAGACTCTGCCCATGAAAATATTGTTGAACTTTCATGATTAGGAAGAAAGATCACGAGCGGCCACGAGCGCTTCAAAAACAACATACAACTTACGTTAGCTGAAACAGACTAATTAATTGGACATGAACACCATCCTCTATGCAAGTGCAGTTAACTGTCAGACGTCCAAATTAAGCTTTGTAGATGGACACACAGTTTGACTACTGTCTGACTAACTAGTTACTAGCCTGCAGGCGTCCTCTGCGCTGAACTGTAGTCTCTGTTCACACGTTCACACATTAACGTGGACAAAGAGAGACTATGTGTTTTCCGAATTTAACTCTGTACTACTATCATTTACTTACGTGGGGAAAAATACTAAAGACTAAAGTCTAGTTGGTTTAAGCATTTCTGTGGTATTGACTCAGTATGTTCGAATGCTGCCTGTGGTTGTAAATTTTGTGATTTCCTAATTTGTAAGACTGGTATGTGCTCATAGCTTGGTAAGTAGTTCGTTTAGTAGATCGTCTAATACACTCAGCCACAAAATAAGTAATAGACCCAGTATAGTAGGTAACAAGGCCCCTACGACCCGCCGTCGCCACCAGATGTCATGTATAATTCATCTACCCCCATTTGATTGTGGTGAAGTACGGAACAAACACATCGCTTTAGGCGACGGATGCTTGCCCGGCATTTGGCATTTGTGGTGTTATTTGTGATCGTTATGATATTGGGAAAGTGTTGATCGAATTTTGATAATACAGTAGAATCCGTTTAGTACGACGTCGCTTATAACGACCGACCGCATTTAGCGACATGTTTCGATTTTTTAAGAAATAACGTAAAATAATTACTTCTTTAAGTACGACGCGACGTCTGGATAGAACGACGTAATATCACCAGTCCCTTGAGTGTCGTTATAACCGGATTCTACTGTATTTATCATCTTGAATGGGTTATTTTTCTGCTTGTGTCATTTCGGCGTTTCTAAATTTACCACTGCGCTGCTGGCAAGGTTGTATATTGTACTAAGTCCGTCAAGGGAAGTACCACCTGCCGTGAAGTAGCAGTGCTTATACTTAGTTTCGCTTCGAAGGGTTAGGTACTCAATGGAGCTCCTGGGATGCAGCTGTTACCTTCTGCGAGACGGTTATGGTCCGGAAACAGCTAAGCGGGATCGGGAAAGAGCCGACCCCGCAAGAAGGAGGCGACAAAGGGCTCTGAATAGCAGAGCCACTTCAGTACGCCCCAATTCGCCCCAGGTGCGGGCGTCCCAGGTCGCGGGTGTTCAGGACGGGGAAAGTGATCACCCTGTTCAAGCGGCCAGCGGAAGGTAGTAACACAATGTGACCTTGTGTTGCTACTGCCTCGCAAGTGAGGAGGGTTGAACACCAGAGGAAGGGCACGACCACCGCGCGTTCCTAAGGAGATCCCAGAGCTACCCGTCATGCGCCGAGGATGGTCACCGGGGGGTTTTAGTCAGTGGAGTCTGACATAACCCGGCCGTTTCCCCCAACGACCTAGTATCCATAATGGATTTACCCTCGACAAAAAAAAAAGGTACTAAATGGAACCGGCACAAGAGACATTCTATCTTCGTTCTCAGGGTGAACAACGCGATTTGCTGTCTGATAAAAATCAAAGTACCTCACAATTAAGACACTATAGATGATTATAGATTGGCTCATCTACGTGTTCGCTAAAAATTAGAAAAATCGGGAGTACATAATTTTTTTCACGCAAAAAATTTTTTTCACGTTCTCATACAAAATGAACCGATCACATGACCACTTTACGAGAGACAAAAATAAGTTTACGGGGAATAAATGTTTTCCTTCGGAAAATTTTGCTTGTTATGTTGAGTAGAATCACTGGGCTTCGGGAGCGAAACCAATAAAAATTCATGCTGTATAGATACATCTTTGGCTATAAATTAATTTAATATGAAAGTAGGGCGATTTACTTTCTCTTTTAATTCACAGAATAGCATATTGAACAAGTTTGTTTGGTGGTGTACGAGTATGTCAAGTGTTTCTTAAATTTTTATCTTGTCGTAGGAAGGTTCTTATGGTGTTTTTTAAATCTTTTCTGGTACTTTCTACGTATTTAGGGACTTGTGTCTTCAAATCACATTCACACATAAACTTCATTCAGAAATACGCTCGTAATTGAACCATTCTTCAACAAACAATTATTAAAAAAACAATTATTAATTATTAAAAGTCTCTAAAAGATTTTCCCAATTTCAACAGAAATAATTTAATGAGAACGATTGAAAAATATCTCCCCTACTTATTCTCAGAAGTCATTAAGAGTTAAAGTACCCAAGAAGGCTGAAATAGAAAAAGTTTTCTGCGAAAAACAAGCAGTAAGTAATAGAAGTACTCTTAAGACCAAACTTAAGACTCCTGTTGTCGCTAGAGGGAGTTTTTTAGGGTTCCGTAACGAAAGGGTAAAAAACGGGACCCTATTAATATGCCTCCCTCCAATGTCTGTCTGTCTGTCAGCAGGCTGTATCTCATGAACCGGAATAGGTAGGCAGTTGAAAATTTCACAGATTATTTATTTCTGTTGCCGCTATAACAAATACTAAAAATATAATCAGGCGTTACTTTGCGGCAGTCCATTTCAAAAAGTTATGGAAAATAAATACTAAAAATAAAATAATAAATTAAGGGGGCTACTCTAAAAACGTGGTTTTAGGCGAATTTCGCTCAATTTTGATTTAGCTCTATCGTAAAAACGGGAATACTTACAAGCGTAAAAATTGGTATGTTTATAGTGCATGAGCTACAAAATAACAAAAAATAATAAAAACTGGCTAAGTGCGTGTCGGACTCGCGCATTTTAAATACACTTCTGCGTTACTGCGCGTCAATAACTAATACAGTATTTTTACCTTAGTGGTACGAAACCCTCGGTGCGCAGGTCCGACTCGCACTTGGCCGGTTTTTTTTTTTACAATAGGCTTGCAAACGACCTCAATCTAGCCCTGAGGCACTGATATGGATTTGCTTTAAACAAATGACAGCTAATTTTGCGTGTTAATTTGAAACGCACCCAGTGAGTGTCCCGTGAACTAATTTTGACGTATACTTTATCGTTTGCCAAAGTCATTAGTGAGGTCTAAAGCAACAACTTTAGTTCTACGACTTTGCTAACAACGACCAAAAAAATTTTGACTTCTCATGTTCAACGTAAGTTGAACGTAAGTGACTAACACACTTTTGTATGGGAAGTCGATTTTTTTTTGGTTGTTGTTAGCAAAGTCGTAAAGCAAAAGATTTTTTAATAGCTTTTGACCTCACCGATAAGATGGGCAAACGCATATAAGGTAAAAAAAAATACCTTGTATAATTAACGGCACAGCGTCAATCACTGGTGTCATAATTTATTTTTTTATTCAGAAATGCCTTAAACAGAGAGCGCAAAAAGAGACCTTGAGAGAAAGAATCCAAAATTTATAGTTTATTTTTCAATTTTCAATTAGATGGTTAAAAAAATATTTACATATTTTTAAAATGAACAAATGTTTCAATATGTTGGGTACTTTTTCTAAGTCCCTTTTTTGCCTCCCTGTATAAACTTTCTAGCTAATAGTATTATTCGTCCATGTTAATAGCTAAAAATCCTACATCATTCAGCACTAACGGACGCACGGAACGGACGCCTTGACGGACTAACGCCTTGCAGGAAGAAGATGAATGAACTTAAGTACCACAATACTAAATTAGTATTAATGCACTCAGCGTTCAAGAATGCTATAAAAAGTTAATTTTTAAATGAATGATTTTCTATAAAAGAAAAGTGTGCTAGTATTAGTACTCGTAGCGGCCGTAACGCTAACAAGCGAGGTGACTATGGTACTTTCCCTCCACAATTTTTCAGCAAAAGCTAGAATTCTGGAGGGAGCTCCCTGTCCTGTAGTGGACGTTTCATGTTATGAGCTTGACGCCAGACGCGAAGAACTGAAAGCCCGTCCACCTGTGGCGATCAGTTATAATAACCAGAGGGCTACCAAGGTAGCCGCTTTCTGGGCAAGTAAGATTTAGCCCGTGTTCTTGCCGACACGAAAGAAGAAGAAGTTATAATTATATTAATGGAGTGCTCACGTGCCCGCAATGCGCGCGGACCTTTATCAATAAGATTGGCTACATAAGCCACATTCGAGCACATGAACGCCATCTGCAAAGTAGTTGAAACAGTCGCCATAACCGAAATCGGTCGGATAGAATATATATATATGATGATGATGATGATTAGTAGCTGAATGTGGAAATGTTCTTACCTTTCTATTATTTAACATATGTATGGGGCACCATGGGGGTGATCGTGGTAATTTCAACGATATTACCTAAACAAAAACGTTTGCTTCAAAAGTTATAAGTGTTTTAGGCAAACGTTTTTGTTTTGGTAGTATCGTTGAAATTACCACGATACCCCCATGGTGCCCCATTCAAAAACCAAATGTGATTATGATTATTATGATTATACAAAATAATTAATACGCTTCGTCGAAGAAAAAGAACCGGACAACGATTTTTCAATATTAGGATAAGTAATAAATTAGCAAAAATATTTTTATATAAATACCAGCTGAAGTCAATAATATGTATCTAACTGATGAAAGATTCTAATAAAGGTATCTTTAATTTTTTTTAATCTATAGGTTGTATACAACGAAAATTTTTGCTCCAAGCGCCCAGTGATTGTTATTCATGAAGCAACCTTCCCAAAGAAAATAAGATATTTTTCGATTTTTTTTTGTGTCTAATACTAAAGCGGTGATGTGATCTTCAATTATTTAATTTTTTTTTTAAACAAAAACAGTTTTTATTTCCTTGGTAAAATTGTCATGAGCACAATCACTGGACTTTGAGAGCAAAACTACGAAAAACTTACGTTGCATAATATATTAATTATAGTCACTAGACTAAGCTTTTTCGAAAATAGGTAACGGATCGATTTTCAAATCGAGAAATAATTTAAATTCTCTGACTGATACTGAGATCGCTTGTATGTATTCCTACTTTTAATTGGTGCAAATAAACAATTACTTTGTTAAAATTACGATGTACAATCGTAAAGAAAAACTATTCGAAAATGGCATGGAATATTCAAAAAGCAGTTTAAAGAGAGTTCAGAAATCATTTGGAATTGTAGATGTTGTTAAATTGAACTTTAATTATTAAGTTTTGTAACACATGCAGCACAATTATACATATTTGGAAAAAATCAAAATAAATAATGCAGTAGCGCCTTTCATAAAAAATTAATTACTTTTTTGAACTGTAATTTAGGTTCCAACCAACGCAACGGCGTTATTTTACTATTTTTAGGGTTCCGTACCTCAAAAGAAAAAAACGGAACCCTTATAGGATCACTTTGTTGTCCGTCTGTCTGTCTGTCTGTCTGTCTGTCTGTCTGTCTGTCTGTCTGTCTGTCTGTCTGTCAAGACCCTTTATCTCAGGAACGGGTAAAGGTATCAGGTTGAAATTAATACCATATATTATGAACCATGAACCACACAAGATCTGAAAATTTCAATTTTTTACAACGACGCAATCAAAAGATATGGCATTTTATGTCCTCATCTCCATACATTTATTCAAAAATGCAAAACCTACAGGGTACTTCCCGTTGACCTAAAATTATGAAATTTGGCAAGAAGCTAGGTCTTACAGTACAAATAATGGGAAAAGTCTGAAATCATTAAATATTACAACTTTTCTCACAACTAATGGTAACCAATTGTGGTGAGCTCCCGTTTCAAGAACATTCATATAAGAGAGGGGTCAAGTTGGATGGTCGCTGAGGCGATTTTTGTTTTTGTTCTATTTAAAAACGGGAACACTTACAAACTTGAAAATTGGTATGTTTATAGTGCATAAG
This sequence comes from Athrips mouffetella, assembly GCA_947532105.1. Lineage (NCBI taxonomy): Eukaryota > Metazoa > Arthropoda > Insecta > Lepidoptera > Gelechiidae > Athrips > Athrips mouffetella. The sequence goes on along the minus strand of OX383964.1, from coordinate 8,962,308 downwards.
CTATAAAATAATAACAAATAATAAAATTTGGTCAAGCGCGTGTCGGACTCAAAAAATTTAGCACATTAACTTACTGAAATTTCAACTAATACAATTATGATTATGTGGTGGTACGGAACCCTCAGTGCGCGAGTCCGACTCGCACTTGGCCGGTTTTTTTAATCTGTGGTGCGGCTTCATCTGTCTGTTCCTCTGTATGTGTGTCTGTTACACTTGTATATCTCAGTACTAGTAATGCAACCGACTTGCACAAATAATTTTGAATATGCGTGCTCAACTTTATTTTGTCGTAGTCATACTCGTAGATTGCAGTTATTTATTAAGAAAAACTCTAAAAAGCTTTTTACGCATTTTTGTAGCTGACTGTACTGATGTACGAGAGAACATAAAATGTTGAAAATATTAGCTACATCCTGCGTCTGATTCACCCGTTAACGTTTGTTTGAACAACAAAAAGCGTAGCTCGCGTGTAATCGGAAGTATGTTATCTGTAAGAGCGAATTCCTACGTGATAGATCGGATGTCTAAGAATTTTATAGTTTTTTTAAATACATTTTGATGTGATTTTGATGGATTAGGCCGATAATAGATTGTTTGTGTCGGGAATTTTATCAAAGAATACTTTAATTTTATACCTTTAACCAACTAATAAATAAAAAAACCCGTATAGGTAGGTATAGCAATAAGAAAAAAATTGCAGGACTTTTTCGTATTGTGATACAGGAATTTTAGGTATTAATTATATGTAAGTTACCATATTAAAAGATTTTTAATAAAGATTTTTTATTTCTCACTGCTGGACAATGAACGGGCCCTCTGGTTTAAAAAATAAATAAAATGAATTTAATTAAACGAAAAAAAATTACAAGAAAAAAAATTTTCGCCCCCACATGATCACGTACTTACTTACTTTACTACGGAAAACAAAATGAACAAAATATTTTTCTTCGGGAAAATTACTTTTTATCATGAGTAGAATCACTGACCTTCAGGAGCAAAACCACTGAAAATTCACGCTATAGTTATATAGAGCCCAGACACATAACAAACATTTGTCTTTATCACACAAATGTTTGCCCTGGGCGCGGATCGAACCCGCGGCCCACGGCGTGAAATGCAGGCTTACTATCGAACACACCAACGGGCTTATCAAGTCTTTAGTAGATGTGTTTGTGTATTTCATTATAATTTTTTATTTACCACTAAGATAACGCATTGTAGGAAGATGATAAATTAAATAATGTACCACAAAGCAAAATTTGTATTAAGGGCTTTCCTGCAGTCAACTAGCGCCCCCATCAGTTAAAAAAATATTACTCGCTAAATACAAAACTTATTGAAAATGTGTCTTACCATTTATAATCTATCAATACTGAAAAATATAGTTCACTGCAGTTACAGATACAAAAACTGCTAAAAGTGGCCGTTTTTCGCACTTTTTGTATCTGTAACTACCATAGAGTAACACGATTTTCGCGCGCAAACCCCGGCTTGCGCGGTTTGACGCGTTGCTCTAAGGTAACTACAGTGAACTATATTTTTCAGGATTTATAGGTTCTAAATAAACTACCTACCTTACTTCAATTTTGTAAGTCAGATTTTCGATAAGTTTTGTATTCAGCGAGTAATATTTTTTAACTAATGGGGGCGCTAGTTGGCTGTGGGTAACCTCTTAAATAAGCCTGTTCTGTAAAAGAAAGGTTTTGTTTAAAAGTCAAGTTGACAACTCATCGTTGCATTATCTTATGAATTTCATAAAAATAAGGCAGCTCAAATATTTTTTGAGCAATATATAGCGTGACAAAGCATAAATGAATGTGGTAGGCGGTAGTTAATCTTGGATGGTAATATATCTCACAACCCGGCTGCTATGTGCACATGTGACACATTCTAAATCTTTCCTTTCCTGTTTATACCTTACACCATATTGTTTACATACGCATCCAAACTCATCATATTTCCTCCTAAAAAAGCAAAATAGTAATCGTATAAAATCAAATTTGTGGTAAAAAAAGGAAAAATAAAACTATAATTACTAAATTAGTTACGGGATTCGGGAAAATAAATAAATATCCGATTCATAGGATTGATTTTTCTATCATTGCCTACGCCGGAAAACGGCCACTTCTAAAGATCTCCGAAGAAGAAGAGTGGCTATTAAAGACATATGGATAAATTCCTCTCAAGCAGAAATTGCTCTCAAGAACCTCTTTTTCTACCTTCCAACTCAAAATCATTTAATCATTGTTCGATAGTAAAATCTCCTAATGACGTCAGTTAAACTACATCGCTTCACAAAGTTGTGCAATGGTAGAAAAAAAAACCGGCCACGTGCGAGTCGGACTCGCGCCCTAAGGGTTCCGTACCTATCTACCATATGATATCCTAAAAGCTTTTGCTCTTTGATTTTAAAAACTCCGCGACCATCCAACTTGACCCCTTTTTTATAGAAAAGTTCTTGAAACGGGAGCTCACCTTAATTGGTTACTATAAGTTGTGAGAAGAATTGAAATATTTAATGATTTTAGACTTTTCCTTTTATTTGTACTGTGAGACCTATGGTAGAGGAGCCAAGAAGGATTTTTCACGTTATAATCAGGGCGACTAAGAGATGTCTCAGTAGATGGAGCTTTATGAGAGGATCACGAAAAACAATATAAGAAGTTCCAGACCGGAGCCCGATGTTCAGGAGGTCATTGTCTGGAAATGAAAAGGAACATGAAAACCTGATCTTCAGCAAAAACAATTCTCATGCCAAAAGATGGAGGCTGATGAGTAGTGATATAAAAACTTTGTCCAGACACTGGCTTGCCAAAAATCTGAAGACTGTTTGCAAACCAGACCATTAAATTGTTTTCTATTGAGTACCTGATAAAATTTAACGCGATAATCAAGGCGAAAAAGAGATGTCTCAATAGAAGATGCTTTATGAGAGGATCACGAAAAACTATGTAAGAAGTTCTAGACCGGAGTCTGGTGTTCAGGAGGCCATTGTCTGGAAATGACAAGGAATAACAAAACCTGATGTTCAGCAAAAACAATTGTCATTCCAAAAGATGGGGACTGATGAGTAGTGATATAAAAACTTTGACCAGACACTGGTTTGCCAAAGATCTGAAGACTGTTTGCAAACCAGACCATTAAATTGTTTTCTATTGAGTACCTGATAAAATTTAACGCGATAATCAAGGCGAAAAAGAAATGTCTCAATAGAAGATGCTTTATGAGAAGATCACGAAAAACTATGTAAGAAGTTCTAGACCGGAACCTGGTGTTCAGGAGGCCATTGTCTGGAAATGAGAAGTATTTTTTTACGTGATATTTAGGGCGAACAAAAGAGATTGCTTGTAATAGAGAAGCTAATACTGATAACAAATACACAAAAAAAAACAAACAAAAATCTGAAGACTTTTGGCAAACCAGACCAATAAAATATCCCTTTTCAGATTTTCAGGCTTGTCTGGAATGACTTTAGCCCCCGGTTTTCTTGTCTGGTCAAGGTTTTTATATCACTACTCATCAGTCCCCATCTTTTGGCATGACAATTGTTTTTGCTGAAGATCAGGTTTTGTCGTTCCTTGTCATTTCCAAACAATGGCCTTTTGAACACCAGGCTCCGGTCTAGAACTTCTTACATAGTTTTTCGTGATCCTCTCATAAATAATCTTCTATTGAGACATCTCTTTTTCGCCTTGATCATCGCGTTAAATTTTATCAGGTACTCAATAGAAAACAATTTAATAGTCTGGTTTGCCAACAGTCTTCAGATTTTTGGCAAACCCGTGTCTGGTCAAAGTTTTTATATCACTACTCATCAGCCCCCATCTTTTGGCATGAGAATTGTTTTTGCTGAAGATCAGGATTTTTTGTTCCTTTTCATTTCCTGACAATGGCTTCCTGAACACCGGTCTCAAGTCTGGAACTTCTTATATAGTTTTTCGTTATCCTCTCATAAAGCCCCATCTATACTGAGACATCTCTTAGTCGCCCTGATTATCACGTGAAAAATCCTTCTCGGCTCCTCTACCTCTAGCTTCTTGCCAAATTTCATAATTTTAGGTCAACGGGAAGTACCCTGTAGGTTTTGCTTTTTTGCATAAATGTATGGAGATGAGGACATAAAAAGCCATATCTTTTGAGTGCGTCGTTGTAAATATTGAAATTTTCAGATCTTGTGTGGTTTATAGACCTTAATATTCCTTATCAATTTCAACCTGATACCTCTCCTCATTCGTAAGAAAAAGGGTCTTGACAGACAGACAGACAGACGGACAACAAAGTGATCCTATAAGGGTTCTGTTTTTTTATTTTGAGGTAAGGAACCCTAAAAAAGAAGAGACAATAAAAACCCACGCGCTATTTTAAAAATGTTTGAATGTATAAGTACCACTTTCCTATGTACTTCGGTATAAGTACCTCTTGAGAGCATTCTCATAATCGTAAATATCCATTAAACGTCCACTGCAGGACAGGGAGATCCTTCCAGAACTCTAGCAAAAACGCGTGTAACTTTGAAGGTAATTCACCATAGTCACTACGCTTGTAAGCGTTGCGGTTGGCGTCCGCTGTTGTTGGTGACCGCAGTATGTACTCCTAAGATGGTACGATACACAGAAAGAGACTGCTGCCCATCTTCCGGTTCATAAGCCCTTAGTCGCCTCTTAGACACCCTAAGGATTGGTTTGTACTATTCTTGTTTTTTAAATATTCTTTTTAGGGTTCCGTACCTCAAAATAAAAAACGGAACCCTTATAGGATCACTTTGTTGTCCGTCTGTCTGTCAGGATCCTTTTTCTCAAGAACGAGAAGAGGTATCAGGTTGAAATTGATAAAGAATATTAAGGTCCATACACCACACAAGATCTGAAAATTTAAATTTTTTATAACGACGCACTCAAAAGATATGGCTTTTTATGTCCTCATCTCCATACATTTATGCACTAAAGCAAAACCTACAGGGTACTTCCCGTTGATCTAAAATTATGAAATTGGGCAAGAAGCTAGGTCTCACAGTACAAATAAGGGAAAAGTCTAAAATCATTAAATATTTAAATTTTTCTCACAACTAATAGTAACCAATTGTCGACGACGGAGGTTGCCTTCTAGCCTGATGCTGGCAGGCTTCTGTAAATATGTATATTTAAACTTAGACATAAGCAAATTCCAAATTACGACATTGATTAGTTTTGGCAGTCTCTCGGTCTCTACTTGGTTTACTTAAAAATACTGTGTGTTTTACCATTTTTAATTATATTTTATGAACCTGAGGAGCTGTCTTCTAATTTCGCAGCCAACCAGCGCAAATCAGTAATACCAATTAAGGTGAGCTCCCGTTTCAAGAACTCTTAAAGAGGGGTCAAGTTGGATGGTCGCGGAGTTTTTAAAATTCAAAGAGCAAAAGCTTTTAGTATATCATATGGTAGATAGGTACGGAACCCTTAGGGCGCGAGTCCGACTCGTACTTGGCCGGTTTTTTTAACACGTCGCACATAAAAAGTGATTGATACTCCGGAGTAACAGGAATAGCGTCATGTTGTGGCTGGACTTTTCCTACTTATGGATTGGATGTCATTAAATCAAGAAGGCACAACGATAGCGCGTTTCAATAACCTAGTGGCGCCATCTATTGTTTTTTTTATAAAAGAGGGAGGCAGACGAGCGGACGGGTTGCTCACCGACGCCCGTAGACACCCGCAACACCAGAGGGTCATGTGTGCGTTGCCGGCCTTTAAGATATTTGTAGGCTCGTTTCGGGCATCTCCCGTCGACTAGCGCCCCCATAGGTAAAAAAAAATATTACTCGCTAAATACAAAAGTTATTGGAAATCCGAAAAGAGAGATTGAATTAAAGCTACCCTAGTTTATTTCGAACCTATAAATTATGAAAAATTTAGTAAATGTCTTAAAGGCTGCCTTGTTGTCCCAGTCCGGAAATACCTGCTGATTCGACAGTGCGTTCGTACGTGGGAAGAAGTTTCTCATAAAACGTACGGTGGAAGATTGCCAGTTATCTAGGTAGAAGAAATTTTAACTTCTGGCGAGTGGTGCGTTGGTGAAATTCTGCAGCAGGTATTATTAGCTCGAACAATTCCTCAGAGCACATAAAACTTTGTTGAACATGAACTTTTTTATTTATGCATGGCTTCTATCGAAGCGATATCGTACCACGCGGACGAGCAATCAGCAATGTCGGAGGCCAAGATCCTCTTCAGGTCACTGAGCCAGCATAAGTAGTAATTAAAATCTCTGCAACGACCTGCCATGCACTACCCGCATTAAGAGGCTTCCTGCGATTTTATATCGTCGCAACACCATTATGTTCGCGTTTGTTTTCGCCACTCTACAATATTTCTGACCTGTCGGCAGTCATTCTTCGAGCTATGTGCCCCACTCACTTTATACTGTATTAAACTCAATTTTTTTCGTTTATTCCAACGGTCACCCATCTATTTTGCAGCCATGACACTAATATTTGACGAAAAGAATACATAGTTTTAGAAACTTTTTTTTCTGACCGATTTAGCCGATTGCTTTGACATAGCTGCAACGAACGAAAAAACGAACGAGTCACAGCCTTAACTGTTTAGGCGGCGTTGCTGCCATCCATCGCTTGGTTCGATGCTATATATTACCCTACTCTATGGTTCGATGTCAGTTGTAGTATTGGCGTTGTTAGTTCTCCATTTGTGCGCCGAAAAAGAAAACTCGGTGGAACTGTACTAATTTATATTTTTTTTGTCAAACGTAGTCCCGGACGTCACTTGTATGTATCACATACTCATCACTACCCCTTTCCTTCGTTACAGAGTACTGAATTATACGTCTAAAAGATAAGAGGCCAAATATCCAACATGTTAACCGAATCTCCAGACAAGGGTTGACATTGCTCCGTAGGGTTGAGTTGACCGGTCAGATGGAAAATTAAAAGAAGAGAAATCAGATTTGACATTGGATAGAGCCAATACACCACGTTGATTGAGGGTCCGAATATTTTTGCTGCAAAGTTTGCGAAAAAGGCAGACCCACATAATAATAATTAAGTTGGTATCATTTGTGAAATCTTCAGAACGAAGTATCGATGTTTTTAATACACATTACACAATCAATCTTTTATTAAATACTTTGTAGGCTGCGTCTCTTGAAAAATAAGCATGATTTTCTCTAAAAAAACCAAATGTTCTTTATTCATTGTAAGTTTTCTAAAAATCTTTTAATGTTTATAAAGAAGAAACAAGCAACCTGAACAACCACAGGCAGGATCCGAAACTACGTCTTTTTCGTCAGCACTACCGGAGTTGCCTTAACCAAAAGACTACCGTGGTAACATAGGAATTGTTAAAATAAAATCAATCTTCACGATTTTCCCTTTAAGTAACTGATTTGAAAGTAAGAATACCATTTGAACTTTCACTGGTTTTGCTCCCCAAAGCCCAGTTCAATCCAATTGAGGAAAATAAGCAACTTGCCGTAAGAAAAACAAAGTTTACGACACTGAAATTTTCGTCTTCCCATACAAAATGAGCCGACCACATTAGTATGGAGAAGCGAAACATTTTTTTGTATTTTTCTTTGGCAAAGTTCACTATCTTCATTTGTAAAAAAAAGAAAATCCAATGATAATGAACGTTTTATATCCACAAAATTCTCATTCGATAAGTAATAGTTATCATGTAATGTACACTTACAACTTTTTTGCTTTAGATGCTGAAAATAATACCTATAAAGATAGATACAAAATATGAGACGATGTGGTGTAAAAAATTATTCTAACCAGAGTGGCGATTACTCTTCCGAATAGCAAGCGTGGCTCTTAAATTCTGAATTAAAACACGGAGAGCACAAATTTAAACGGACAAAAACAAGTTTTAACAGCGAAAAAGGTTACCATTTCATACATTTACGCAGCATTTGTTTAAACATTTTTTTAAACTCAATTGTTAAATATGTAAAATGAAAAGTCTGCTAGGTTTTTCATTTTGATCTTTAATATAAAACATCATGACGTCCTAACCACCGGCTTCAATATGCACCGAAGTGCGTAATCACACTATCACATCACACTAAATAATATAATTATAATCATCACACTAAATGTGAAAGTCTGTATGTTTTAATGTTTACACGTTTGTTACTCTTTCACGCTCAAACCACTTAACAGAATTTGCTGAAATTTGGCAGAGTGATAGATTAAGAAGAAGATAAATGTCAGATCGTATAAGGAGGACGGAGGCGGCTTTGGACAGCAAAAAGATGGAGGGAGTTGCACAGTTGAATTGAAAGGGATGCTGCACTGACAAGAGCCCAGCTCTTAAATTAAAGAAGAAGATAGATTATGATCGAGAAAAAATTTAAATTGACTTTTACCGGGTAAAATTTTAAAGGGAAAAGGCATATATTGTCTTTTTTTATGAAAGGAGTAGTGTGAAAAAATATTTTACGGGCAGACACCATAAATATAAGCCAGGGTTGAACCCAAAACTATAGAGTATAAAGGTCGCCAGAGCTACACTTACCATAGTAGTTTACATAAAGCTGTTTGTAAACTAAACGATCAGAAGGGAAGTCATATTTTACACTTGACTGAATTTCTCCCTTTGTGTGTGCTAAGCCTAATTTAGTTAGGCTTTGTGTTAAGGTTATTCAAAGTTGAATGGCTTTGTCTTGGGAAGTCGAGAGCCATCCGCTATCAAAAAATACTTACTTAAAAGTATACAGTTTTTTTTGTTTCGTATTATAAAAAAAATCTCATCGCACAAAAAATCATTTCATAAATCATATCTTTTTCATAAAAATATACTGGATGTTAGAGAAAACGATTTTTTAAAAGCTGGTAGTGTGTTAATTAATCAGGTCATCATATCAAACTGAAAAACTTAAAAAAACTTCCAATGGAAGCCATATCAGCGCGCATTTTGAGTTGGATCTAAAAAAATCGACCCGGTGAAATTTATCAGTTTCATAGGCAGAGATTGGGGGCGATTCTAGCGTGGCCGCAAAATTTAAGGCTATAACTTGACAGGTCTAAAAATGTTGCTATCTTTGTTACGGCCTATAGACTGAAAAAAGACAGCATCACTTTTAGACCTGTCAAATTTTTATCATAAATTTAGCGGCCACGTAAGAATCGCCCCATCGACACCCTTCAAGCATTCGTTCGGCAAATGAAATAAGCAGTACCTGTTGTGTCGTTTTTCTTAATCTATGTTTTGTGTGTTCTTTTCATGTGTACAATAAATAATTAAATAAATGAAAATTATCTTCATAAAAAAACCGGCCAAGTGCGAGTCGGACTCGCGCCCTAAGGGTTCCGTACCTATCTACCATATGATTATACTAAAAGGTTTTGCTCTCGGACTTTAAAAACTCCGCGACCATCCAACTTGACCCCTCTTTTATAGAAAAGTTTTTGAAACGGGAGCTCACCTTCATTGGTTACTATTAGATGTGAGAAAAATTTAAATATTTAATGATTTTAGACTTTTTCCTTTATTTGTACTGTGAGACCTAGCTTCTTGCCAAATTTCATAATTTTAGGTCAACGGGAAGTACCCTGTAGGTTTTGCTTTAGTGCATAAATGTATAGAGATGAGAACATAAAAAGCCATATCTTTTGATTGCATCGTTGTAAAAAATTTAAATTTTCAGATCTTGTGTGGTTTATAGACCTTAATATTCGTTATCAATTTCAACCTGATACCTCTTCTCGTCCGTGAGTAAAAGGGTCTTGACAGACAGACAGACGGACAACAAAGTGATCCTATAAGGGTTCCGTTTTTTATTTTAAGGTACGGAACCCTAAAAACCATCCCAAAACACCTTATAAACTTACTTCAGGATGTTAGAGAGCCTGCCTTCTACGCCGTGGGCCGCGGGTTCGATCTCCGCCCAAGGCAAACATTTGTGTGATGAACAAGAGTGTTTGTCCTGAGTATTTATCTGTGTATGTACAGTCTCTGGTACTCATAGTACAGGCTTTGCCTAGACTGACTATGTGTGAATTTCCCCCAATAAAAAAAAACTTTTGCATAATACCAAACAAATTGTAGCTGATTTTAATAATATTAAATACGTCTTGAAATAAGAAAAAGGAGACTTCCAGCGTCTAAAAAAAACAAAAAACAGTAAAAAACAAGAACATTCGAAACGCCTTTGCATTTGTGGAATGGTGTTTTGATCCCCTTCCGGCCGAGTGAGTCTAATCAGTGGCTGTCCAACTTCAGACAACTTTGTTTTTAGCTACAAGATGAAGATCCCGGATTATTTTGCGGTTACGCTTTGGGTGTTTTATGATACAAAGTTTATTTTCAAATTAGGAAAGTTTGAAACATTTTTTATCAAAAAGCTTAAGTACGAATGTAAAACTTTTTACCCGACTGCTGTCAGTCAAATTTAAACGCTGTTACCGGTAACGGTTTGTTTGAAAATTAGAAACTTCGCAAAAATATACTTAGTATTACCAATTTTTTACACTATATCGTCGCACCACTTTTAAGTAAATCCAAATAAAATTTATCACTATTTAACTTTTGGGCACTAGAATATTTAAACATCAACACTATGATAACAACACTATTAAAAACACGAAATCTACTTCTTTTATAATTAATAACTTTAATTTATTTAATTTTTCTAACAACTTTTTTCAGATTGTTCGATCTCCAAAAAAATTCTACAAAACTTTGTAAATTTATTTTTTATTTTAAACTATTCGAACAGCTATTAAAATTTAAGACTGGAATTTATATATTTTTTTTATTTGGCGTGTGGTTGGCGGAGCGCGCGATACGTTTGACGCTAACGGGAGACTGACGCGCACTAGCAATGGCGGCCGCGGGAAAATCAAGGAAAATCTGATGGATGGGGTAAGGCTTCCTTCATACTGCACAAACAGAAATAAAACAATAAAAAAGCTCCCTGTTCTTTTCACTTTCCAGAATAAAAGGAAATTTCTAGACTTACGAGTATTAAGGTCAATTCTTTGGTTGGAAATTGTTTTCGAACTGTGATCAATACTTTATTAGTTGCTAGGAAGATTCTCGACTGTTTTTAAATTAGATGCAGCGATAGAACTGGAAATGCCTATTGTAGGTACACTTTATGCAAAACTGTGCAAGACGATAAAAACATGGAAACATGCAGCTTATTGCAGTGTATTTACTTGCTTCAATAAACTAGTACTTCTTACTTTACTTATAAAATGAGAAATAGAAACAGGTGTCTTATCATTTTTACGTCTCAGAACAGACTTTTGTTGGTGTAATTTTAATAAATTAACCCGTCGAAAGGTTTTTAGGTTCAGGTTTTTACCGTCTTTTCCGTGTGGATAGTGTGGATACAGCTGGCATTTTCGTTCATGCTGTATAGTGCGCATCATGGTCCAACGTTATCATTCAAATATGTGCAACGATAGTTTGTTTTAAATTTTGTACATAACTTTGAGCCCCCAAACAACTAGCGCTCCCATCAGTTAAAAAAATATTACTCGCTAAATTCAAAACTTATCGAAAACCTGTCTTACCAGATTGAAGTTAAGGTACCCTAGTTTATTTAAAACCTATCAATCCTGAAAATTATAGTTCACTGTAGGTACAGATACAAAAACTGCTAAAAGTGGCCGTTTTTCAAAAATATAGTTCACTGTAGTAGTATCTACAGTGAACTATATTTTTCAGGATTGATAGGTTCTAAATAAACTAGGGTACCTTAACTTCAATCTGGTAAGACAAATTTTCGATAAGTTTTGTATTTAGGAGTAATATGTTTTTAACTGATAGTTGGCTAGGGGAAAGCCCTTTATAAAATAATTCTATATTCTTATAATATAGGGCTTTTCGGGGCGAAATGTTGATCTATATAGAACAATACTGTATTAATAATAATAATAATTTTTATTAGTATTTTAGATATAAAGCCCATATTGCAAACCACAGGCACAGTAAATATATAAGCTAAAGCAGTATGGAAACTCCTAACAAACGTCCAAAACTGGCGCACTCACACATGCGCACACCGCTACAGGAAAATAAGCAGTTTTCGCGCTGAAGTAGGTCCTGGGTGCCAAAACCATAATACAAACAAATAGGTAAGTACATATAGGGTCCCTATAAGTATATCCCTGTCCCTTGTGCGATAAAAGTCGACTAAGTGACTTAACCTGTCCTTGTGTCGTAAAAGGCGACTAAGTTTTTCGATCTGCCCTTGTGTGATAGAAGTAACTTAACCTTTCCTTGGGTGCTAAAAGGCGACTAAGTAGCTGAACCTTCTGACTTATTTTATTCATTTTATTTTTTTCCCCATACAAAACGCGCTATCGGCTGATGCAGTTTCTAATGCTAATGGACATAAACAATTTTTTTTCGTATTTTGACTTCTTACGGAAAGTTGTTCAGTTTTACGGTCCGAAAACATGCTGAAAGGAACACAGTTGATAGAAGCACCCAATATTTGTTCATCATACTATTCTTATTCAAAAACTTCTGGGTTACAACCCTGACGCTCCGACGCAGATGTGTTCTTTTTTCAAAAAAAGGCCCTTCCATACTGCTTTAGCCTATATATTTACTGTGCCACAGGACAATTTAAAAAAAAAAAAAAACAATGTAACACAAAAAAGGAAAACAGGCTAGGATCCTAAAGTGGTATCTCCAAGGTGGTAGGGCTTTTGTGCGAAGTCCGTCTGGGGAAGGACCACCCCCTTGCCTATTAATGCCTTGAAATAGCAGTGTCTACACTGCTGTGTTTCAGTTTGAAGGTTAAGGGAGCCAGCGAAATTACCGGCACACGAGACACACCATCTTAGTTCTCAGAGTGGGCAACGTGCTTTGCTGTCTTATTAGTGTCAAGTTATGCCTGTAATAAGACAGCGGGCTCTATGGGCAGTGGTGGCCACTTTCCATCAGGTGGCCCACTTGCTCGTTTGCTCACTTGTCACAAAAAAAAAACTTTAATTTTATAAGATATTGCAGCTGGGGACGGAAATACGTTTTGAAAGGTCTACTGGATGGCGCTGCAGATCAGCAAAAGCAAAACCAGCATAGTGCCACTATATAATCAGTATAAAAATTATTAAGTCAGTTTGATTGATGTTGTAAAATGCCTGTAACATTTTTTCTTGTAAAAAGTTTTCATATGTTTTACTGAGTCTAAAAAAAGAAATTACCAACAGTGATCAGCATACCACCCATCGACACTTATAAAAACGTAGTTGACAGATGTCAAGGAAAACTCCCTATTGCTTGAACATTATAAGTTGTACACATTTTTGTAATCGTCTCATCTCAAATGTATACATATAAGTTGTATACATTTTTGTAATTCCATAAAGTGGGGTATCAAAATAAAAAGTTCTAACTTTTTATTTTGATACCCCACTTCATAGAATTAAACGAAAAATAATTTTTCATGATGCTCAATTTGGCCCAAAAAATCCACCATATTGATTTCTCATAATTTTATTATACCCAGTGTCAGACAAAATCGGTTCGGCCGTTTAGTAGTTACGAAGGGACATAGAAACGTCAAACACATAACCCTCCTTTTGGACTTCGCCGCTGTCGGGTAAAAATTATAATGCTGTTCAGGAAACTCTACAGCACCATCTTAGTTAGTCCGCCGAGCTAGCTCCGTCATCAAAGTACGATCAACTGCACGTCAGTGGAAACATTTGCAACTATTGTAATGACATAAAGTCTAAAGTATCTCTATTAACGTGCTGTTGGTGTAGGTACATAAGCAAAGTATTTACTTTGTTTGAAAAATAGAATATATAATAAAATATATCTATTCTGTGGTAATACGAAATTTGTTATATGACTTCTCGACTTCCTACGGAAGAAAATTGTAAAGTATTTTTTTTTGCAACCAGCACATATTGATTAAGTAGAGGTTTTAATTTAGTAGAAGTTTACTAAATTGAGACTCGAATGATCTTTGTCAAAACAGTGCTGTTTAACTGAAAGATTTATTAAGTCTATCCAGGCTATTTACCTATACAGGGTGTTAATTTAATTGCGTGCCATAGCTTAGGGGGTGTTTCAGTAACGATAAAGGAACACAAAAAAATATTTTAAAAAAATCCTTTTTTTTTTTTGTAACTTTATTGAAACTAAACTAACGCGGAAGGCCACCGCACTATCACCGAGCCATCGCGAGAGTATCAAGAAATCCTTTCTTTTTTTGTGTGTGACTCCAATTTTCCCTTCATACTTTAACGGGCTTAGGACCGTCAAAATGTAATACCCGATAAATTATAAAAAAAAATATTGATGATAAAAAAAATTAAGTAGGATTTTTTTAATATTTTTTTTGTGTTCCTTCATCGTTACTGAAACACCCCCTAAGCTATGGCACGCAATTAAATTAACACCCTGTATAGGTAAATAGCCTGGATAGACTTAATAAATCTTTCAGTTAAACAGCACTGTTTTGACAAAGATCATTCGAGTCTCAATTTAGTAAACTTCTACTAAATTAAAACCTCTACTTAATCAATATGTGCTGGTTGCAAAAAAAAATACTTTACAATTTTCTTCCGTAGGAAGTCGAGAAGTCATATAACAAATTTCGTATTACCACAGAATAGATATATTTTATTATATATTCTATTTTTCAAACAAAGTAAATACTTTGCTTATGTACCTACACCAACAGCACGTTAATAGAGATACTTTAGACTTTATGTCATTACAATAGTTGCAAATGTTTCCACTGACGTGCAGTTGATCGTACTTTGATGACGGAGCTAGCTCGGCGGACTAACTAAGATGGTGCTGTAGAGTTTCCTGAACAGCATTATAATTTTTACCCGACAGCGGCGAAGTCCAAAAGGAGGGTTATGTGTTTGACGTTTCTATGTCCCTTCGTAACTACTAAACGGCCGAACCGATTTTGTCTGACACTGGGTATAATAAAATTATGAGAAATCAATATGGTGGATTTTTTGGGCCAAATTGAGCATCATGAAAAATTATTTTTCGTTTAATTCTATGAAGTGGGGTATCAAAATAAAAAGTTAGAACTTTTTATTTTGATACCCCACTTTATGGAATTACAAAAATGTATACAACTTATATGTATACATTTGAGATGAGACGATTACAAAAATGTGTACAACTTATAATGTTCAAGCAATAGGGAGTTTTCCTTGACATCTGTCAACTACGTTTTTATAAGTGTCGATGGGTGGTATGCTGATCACTGTTGGTAATTTCTTTTTTTAGACTCAGTAAAACATATGAAAACTTTTTACAAGAAAAAATGTTACAGGCATTTTACAACATCAATCAAACTGACTTAATAATTTTTATACTGATTATATAGTGGCACTATGCTGGTTTTGCTTTTGCTGATCTGCAGCGCCATCCAGTAGACCTTTCAAAACGTATTTCCGTCCCCAGCTGCAATATCTTATAAAATTAAAGTTTTTTTTTTGTGACAAGTGAGCAAACGAGCAAGTGGGCCACCTGATGGAAAGTGGCCACCACTGCCCATAGAGCCCGCTGTCTTATTACAGGCATAACTTGACACTAATAAGACAGCAAAGCACGTTGCCCACTCTGAGAACTAAGATGGTGTGTCTCGTGTGCCGGTAATTTCGCTGGCTCCCTTAACCTTCAAACTGAAACACAGCAGTGTAGACACTGCTATTTCAAGGCATTAATAGGCAAGGGGGTGGTCCTTCCCCAGACGGACTTCGCACAAAAGCCCTACCACCTTGGAGATACCACTTTAGGATCCTAGCCTGTTTTCCTTTTTTGTGTTACATTGTTTTTTTTTTTTTTTTAAATTGTCCTGTGGCACAGTAAATATATAGGCTAAAGCAGTATGGAAGGGCCTTTTTTTGAAAAAAGAACACATCTGCGTCGGAGCGTCAGGGTTGTAACCCAGAAGTTTTTGAATAAGAATAGTATGATGAACAAATATTGGGTGCTTCTATCAACTGTGTTCCTTTCAGCATGTTTTCGGACCGTAAAACTGAACAACTTTCCGTAAGAAGTCAAAATACGAAAAAAAATTGTTTATGTCCATTAGCATTAGAAACTGCATCAGCCGATAGCGCGTTTTGTATGGGGAAAAAAATAAAATGAATAAAATAAGTCAGAAGGTTCAGCTACTTAGTCGCCTTTTAGCACCCAAGGAAAGGTTAAGTTACTTCTATCACACAAGGGCAGATCGAAAAACTTAGTCGCCTTTTACGACACAAGGACAGGTTAAGTCACTTAGTCGACTTTTATCGCACAAGGGACAGGGATATACTTATAGGGACCCTATATGTACTTACCTATTTGTTTGTATTATGGTTTTGGCACCCAGGACCTACTTCAGCGCGAAAACTGCTTATTTTCCTGTAGCGGTGTGCGCATGTGTGAGTGCGCCAGTTTTGGACGTTTGTTAGGAGTTTCCATACTGCTTTAGCTTATATATTTACTGTGCCTGTGGTTTGCAATATGGGCTTTATATCTAAAATACTAATAAAAATTATTATTATTATTAATACAGTATTGTTCTATATAGATCAACATTTCGCCCCGAAAAGCCCTATATTATAAGAATATAGAATTATTTTATAAAGGGCTTTCCCCTAGCCAACTATCAGTTAAAAACATATTACTCCTAAATACAAAACTTATCGAAAATTTGTCTTACCAGATTGAAGTTAAGGTACCCTAGTTTATTTAGAACCTATCAATCCTGAAAAATATAGTTCACTGTAGATACTACTACAGTGAACTATATTTTTGAAAAACGGCCACTTTTAGCAGTTTTTGTATCTGTACCTACAGTGAACTATAATTTTCAGGATTGATAGGTTTTAAATAAACTAGGGTACCTTAACTTCAATCTGGTAAGACAGGTTTTCGATAAGTTTTGAATTTAGCGAGTAATATTTTTTTAACTGATGGGAGCGCTAGTTGTTTGGGGGCTCAAAGTTATGTACAAAATTTAAAACAAACTATCGTTGCACATATTTGAATGATAACGTTGGACCATGATGCGCACTATACAGCATGAACGAAAATGCCAGCTGTATCCACACTATCCACACGGAAAAGACGGTAAAAACCTGAACCTAAAAACCTTTCGACGGGTTAATTTATTAAAATTACACCAACAAAAGTCTGTTCTGAGACGTAAAAATGATAAGACACCTGTTTCTATTTCTCATTTTATAAGTAAAGTAAGAAGTACTAGTTTATTGAAGCAAGTAAATACACTGCAATAAGCTGCATGTTTCCATGTTTTTATCGTCTTGCACAGTTTTGCATAAAGTGTACCTACAATAGGCATTTCCAGTTCTATCGCTGCATCTAATTTAAAAACAGTCGAGAATCTTCCTAGCAACTAATAAAGTATTGATCACAGTTCGAAAACAATTTCCAACCAAAGAATTGACCTTAATACTCGTAAGTCTAGAAATTTCCTTTTATTCTGGAAAGTGAAAAGAACAGGGAGCTTTTTTATTGTTTTATTTCTGTTTGTGCAGTATGAAGGAAGCCTTACCCCATCCATCAGATTTTCCTTGATTTTCCCGCGGCCGCCATTGCTAGTGCGCGTCAGTCTCCCGTTAGCGTCAAACGTATCGCGCGCTCCGCCAACCACACGCCAAATAAAAAAAATATATAAATTCCAGTCTTAAATTTTAATAGCTGTTCGAATAGTTTAAAATAAAAAATAAATTTACAAAGTTTTGTAGAATTTTTTTGGAGATCGAACAATCTGAAAAAAGTTGTTAGAAAAATTAAATAAATTAAAGTTATTAATTATAAAAGAAGTAGATTTCGTGTTTTTAATAGTGTTGTTATCATAGTGTTGATGTTTAAATATTCTAGTGCCCAAAAGTTAAATAGTGATAAATTTTATTTGGATTTACTTAAAAGTTTACTTAAAACTTTATTGAAACTAAACTAACGCGGAAGGCCACCGCACTATCACCGAGCCATCGCGAGAGTATCAAGAAATCCTTTCTTTTTTTGTGTGTGACTCCAATTTTCCCTTCATACTTTAACGGGCTTAGGACCGTCAAAATGTAATACCCGATAAATTATAAAAAAAAATATTGATGATAAAAAAAATTAAGTAGGATTTTTTTAATATTTTTTTTGTGTTCCTTCATCGTTACTGAAACACCCCCTAAGCTATGGCACGCAATTAAATTAACACCCTGTATATAAACAAACGCCCAAAACTAGAGACCCGCTCAAGTTCAAAGTTTTACCACCAATAACCGCTCGTGTGTACGTACGTAGACAGCTAGATGTATAAATAATAGACAAGCTGTAATTAACGTTTACGGGTAGAAAGACCCGGATTATTCCGGCACACCAGTTCATCTCCGGGTAGAAATAGGACTATTAATAGTGTGGCTTTATGTTATAATCTTTTCTAATATTTGGAAGGTTCATATTACATTCATGAAAATACAGCGTGTAACGGAAGCTGTGATAATAATAAAGGGTTAGAATCTGTCCATGAAACTGAACAACTTTTCATAAGGAACTTAGGTCATAGAAAAAAATCAATTTTTGACCTCCCATAGAAACTGCATCAGCTGATAGCGCATTTTATCAGGTCAAATTCGTATTCAAACTATAATCCTTGGGAAAAGTTGTTCAGTTTTATGGGCAGATTCACAACGTTCAGTATTATCACCTTTCCGTTACACGTTGTATATTACTTATCTTTGACACAGACGGATGGCTATTTAAATGGTAAGATAAGATAACCTATTTTATAAAAAAAACAACGCATCAAAGAAAACTGTCAGCCGGCAAGTACACACGGCCGCACGCCAGTGATAACACTTTGACCTTAAACTGGTTCTTTGTTTAAAGTTTATAAAGCGTAGCGCTGAATCAGCAGGCCACAAGCACGTAGAAACAAAACACGTAGTGTAAGCTGAACCAGCGCTGCGCTACAAACGCTTGAAACCAGAGATCCGCTCACGGTCAAACTGTTCCCACCAGTCTACTAGCGTTTTATAGTTCAGCAATTACCCGGTTTCTTATCTCGTAAGTCGAAACTGATTGGCAATGTACCGTCCCGGGAATATGGCCGTCGTAATCCGGCTGAGCCGCGTCCCGGTGCAATTAATAAACGGGGACCGGGGATTAGATGAGGTACCTACTAGTGTTGTTGTGGATGTAGTTATGTATAGACTGACATCACAGAGGAGAGCATTTTCAGATACTGTACGTACGGTCTTATCCGGCTCGAAGGACCAAAATTGTACGTGCTCATGTCTGCTTAGCACACTTTATTGGTGGCTTGTTGGAGATATTTCCTGATATTTCCTGACTTGTCCACGCGTAGAGTAAGGTAAAATAATTAATTAATATATTAAAGGTCGCACTGATACTATTGAAAAAAATTACATTAATTCTACCTACATGTTTGTCTTCGGTTGGGGTGTAGCAAAGGGGGCGCTATAGAGTTGGGACTTTTGATTTTTATTGTTTTTAATTATTGTTTCGAATAGATTGAATAAAAATATTCACTTTTAATATTATAACTTTTTCTCTACGGCTGTTAGTTATTGAGATAATTGGCTGTAAAAGTAAGATAAATTTGTACGTTAAGGACCATCAAAAACAGACTTTTAGTGGATTCTGTCTGATAATATACGAGTAATTTACTTGACGCCAGATGATATGCGTAGATTATTTTAGTGTTGCCAGATGTGGGCGCAGCCCCCCTTAAAGGGAAGTAGGAAGAAAGTAAGTTTTATAAACCATTAGGTTCATAAAGTTCGAAGTATTTGTAATAATATCGAGTTTTGACAGAATGTAACTTAATAGTAAATTAAATTATTTTAGGTAAAATATCTCGGAATCTATTAATGTTAGAGAAAAATTGAATTGGTTAAAAAGTGTTTATTTTTGTTCATTTTATCCAAAGCAATCATTAAAAATTATTTTAATTAAAAAAAGAAAATGTGTTAAATCCCAATTCACGGCAAAGGAATTATGTTCCTTAAGGTGTTCAGTTTCATGGGCAGAATCACACCCTTTCTGTTACACCTTGTAGAAACAATCTTTGTAAAAACCAAATAAGATGAATACGGTATACAGCGTGGCGAAATTAATACATCACACAAATTAACTACATTATTTCGGTCACTGATTTCCGACGACGCCAATATAGTTAATAACATTCACGATATAAGGTAGCTTGACTGTTTTATGTACTTAGCAAAAGAAAAAACTCCCAAAAAATGGGGTAGACCGACATTATTTAAGAACATGAATCAGGAGAAGAAAAAAGCAAAAAAAGCATACCTTGGAATGTCACTGTTACGCATCTACTGACAAACTAGATGCGAAACTACATCTACCTACTGACAGAAAGTTTACCGTTAGATCAATTCAAAACTGTTATCAAACAATTATTTTAAGGTATATTAATTATATTTTATAATAACCTTTCTTATACAATTTACCTTAAATTAATATACCTTTTAGCTGTAAACAATCAAGAGCGTAACCTACAGCAGTTCAAACAGTTATGTCTTAGCAATGGAACGAGATCGATGTCCACGGGAAAATTTGAGGTGCCCAGATTTCATAACTACTATGGTGACAGAACCCTGAAAAAACGTATACCATATTTTTAAACAGTTTGCCCGAGGACATCCGCCTCGAGCCATGTAAGAAAAAAATTTAAGATCCGTCTAAAGAAATATCTGTTAGATACACTCCCTATATAATACTTACAGTAACTAGTTACGCAAACTATCAGTTATATCATTAATGTATTTTTTCTAACGTATATTTTCTTTCCCGCAGTCAAACTGTTGAAACAGTTTTGCGGGGCATTGTTTTATTATATTTTTAATATTTAAGTGTAATAATTTAATAAATAAAATAAAAATATCAAATTACCTAGGAGAGAAAAATCCATTGGATTAGGCTATTCTGACAGGCTAATTCCAAATTCCAATTTACTTATGTTTATTGTATCAACTTAGTATGTCAGTAAGTACATAAAACAGTCAAGCCACCTTATATCGTGAGTATTATTAACTATCTTGGCGTCGTCGGAAATCAGTGACCGAAATGATGTAGTTAATTTGTGTGATGTATTACTTTCGCCATCCTGTACACCGTATTCATTTTATTTGGTTA
Source organism: Athrips mouffetella (assembly GCA_947532105.1). NCBI lineage: Eukaryota > Metazoa > Arthropoda > Insecta > Lepidoptera > Gelechiidae > Athrips > Athrips mouffetella. Next base: position 8,941,189 of record OX383964.1, on the reverse strand, counting down.
TTACAAAGATTGTTTCCACAAGGTGTAACAGAAAGGGTCTAGGGTCAACCCTGAAGGATGTGATTCTGCGTATTAAACTGAACATAGGTCGAAAAGCGAAAAAATTTTTTTTACCATACTCCATCCGTAAGCTGCCGTTATTCATAATCTAAGCTCCATCCATTTAAGTGTGAAATGTCTCACAATGCTTATGGAATAAACATTTTCTCTCTCTCTCTCTCTTACATGAATCAGGAGAAGAAAGAAGCAAAAAAGCAAACATTGGAATGTCACTGTTTCGCATCTACTGACAAACTAGAAGCGAAACTGATTTCAAGCAAAAATTATATAAGAAAGGTTATTATAAAATATCAAATTACCTAGAAGAGAAAAATCCATGGGATTAGGCTAGAATAGAATAGAATAGAATGATTTATTTGCGTCAAACATGGTGGTGAAGATCTTATAGTTAAATTTTGTACATATACATGTTTCGCCAGTATGAAATGGCATGCAAATACAATAAAAAAGTAATAATTTAAACTAATTAATTAAGATGTCAAAAATCATTAAAATTATCACAATGTCATAAATTCATTCAAATTATAAAAAGTATATTCACTGAGCCATTGATACAATTTCATTTTAAATAATTTTATGGGTAATAATTTGATATGACTTTCTAATTTATTATAAATTCTAACGCACATGCACAAGCAACTTTTGTCATACTTCATAATTATAGGTGTTTCATCGAAAACAAGTTTGTCAAGATATCTAAAATTTCGAGGGTTTATATCAACAGCCTTAGTAAACAAGTTCTGATTTTGTTTTACAAACACACATGTCTCGTATATGTATAAAGATGGCAATGTCAATAAACCAAGCTTTTTAAAATATGGTTTGCAAGAGTCAATACGAGAAATACCTGTTATAGCCCTGATGCACTTTTTTTGCGCCACAAATGCTCTATTTACATTGGTACTGTTTCCCCAAAGTAAAATTCCATATCGTAGGATCGACACTATATACGCATGATACGCTGACAGAACTGCTTCCTGATTTGTGACTTGCTTAAGACGTTTTAAAGCATAAACAAATTTATTTACTCGATCAGCGACGGAATCGATATGAGTTTTCCAATTTAATTCTTTATCTAAATTAAACCCTAGAAACCTAGTATTTTCAACCTCCTTGACTTCAGTATCCGCATGTTTAATTATTAGTTTCCTTGACTTATTTGTCTCGGTATTAAACGTCATAAATGTTGTTTTAGCTAGATTTATTTTTAAGTTGTTTAGGTCAAGCCATTCAACAACGGATTTTATAGTATTATTTATATCAGTTTCATGCTCTGCTATGTCCACAGTTTTATCATTAGATGTCACTATTATAGATATATCGTCAGCAAAGAGTATAGTCTTGTGATTAGTGACATCAGATATATCATTTATATATATTAAAAAGAGCAGAGGTCCTAGAACACTTCCCTGAGGGACTCCATAGGTATTCGATCTATGATTTGACAGGTACGTCACGATTTCACTATTTCGCTATGGTTCTAACAGGCTAATTCAAAATTCAAATTGACTTATGTTTATTGTATCAACCCTGTACATTCAAACGAGCGCGTGGGTTTTTACTGTCGCTTCTTTTTTTCCCACCATGGCGCCACTTTATTTGTGAAGCAATGTAGTTTAGCTGACGTAATTAAGAGATTTTAATATCCAACAATGAACAAACTATATTGGGATTGATTTGAATGAGTTTCAATTTACTTTTAACTTTAGGAATGTTAATAAGGTTAGTATAGGTCAAAAGAAATATGATGCTGAAATCAACTAAACACAAAAGAGGATACTGACATACAAATTTATTTGATAGTTGGAAGACTAATTAAGTGTCTTATTTCAGCATTATGTATTCAGCATACTTTAAATATAATTTTAAAATAAGAACATTAGGGACGTACGGCAGCGGGAACGTGTCTGCCAAATGCGAACCATTTCCCTTGCAACACCAATACCCGCGCAAAGCCCGGAAGACAGTAGCCTTACGCAACATTCCTCTCTCTCTCTCTTTCTCTCTCTCTCTCTCTCTGCCTAGCCTTATCCCATTTCATTTAGGGTCGGCTCTCCTCGTCATTCTTCGCCAGGCGCATCGGTTCTGGGTCGTCGAGTCATCTACTTGGGCTTTCTGGTCGTTTTTGACATTCCTCTCAACCAAACTTAAAAATATCAGTACAATGCGCGCAACGAAAGAAGAGCCTTGACGGATCACGTGGTTAACCTACGCTTTAGGCGCAGGCCAGACAGAAGAGGTGCGCCGCACGGCACGCCTTCAGCGCACCTCTTCTGTCTGGCTTGCACCGCGTCGTTCTCCTACATTTTGTATGCATGTGATTTGAACAGGCGACAAGACGGCATGCCTAAGGCGCACTGTCGGTACACCACCGGCGCACCGCCGGCGTGACCGCCGGCACGCCGCCGCACAGCAGAGTCCGCTGCCATCGATTGCATCGTCCAGCCGAAAAGTGTACCACGGGGGCGCTCGAAGCGCGCCTCGGGCGCACCCGAAGCGCGCCGCGCCCGTTCTGTCTAGCTTGCACCTTAGACAGTTCGCAGGCAATTTTGGCGGCAAGTGGTGAGGGACGCTAGGCTGTACCTGCGCGAAATCCCCTCTACTTTCAACTGACAGGGCTCTTCTTTCGTTGCGCGCATTGTACTATTTGTATCTTTGCGCTGAGAGTTCGTGTTGCAAAGGAAATGGTTCGCATATGGCACACACATTCCGACTACCGTAATAGCCCCCTAGGTGTATCTAGTGACGATACCAAAGATTTCGGAAACTATGAGAAGCGCAGCGTTTTCCTTACGTCAATGGACGAGACTCGTACAAAAATGTCGGGTAACGCTAATATACTCAACATGACACCGAATACATTACAATGTTGTGTACACGGTTAGGTAATGTCATCACAGATAATTAACACGAGGTCGTCACCAAGTGCCTAATGCTCTTAACGCTTTGGATAATAGGCTTTTAGCACGGAGTAAGAATATTTCAAGGTAAATTATGTAAAGGTGGCTGAATAGGGCAGGTATGTAATTTGGAAAATTACGACAAGTCTGCTAGGTGTACTTAAGTATGAATTTATGATATTACGCACAATTTTAAACAACATCTAGGTCACTAGGTACTTTTACACCGCAGGGGTTTTTACGAGAAGTTTCACCGAGACATATATTCTTTATTGCACACAAATAAAATACAGTTTTTAAATGAAAATTGTTTACAAAGGCGAGCTTATCTCTTTAAGAGATCTCTTCCAGCCAACCTATTAGGTGTGGAAGAGTGTCATTAAAGCGGGCACAGGAATGTGCATTAATATTCGTGCATTAATACTTTACTACATTTATTTTGGGGTCATCAACTCTAGCGTTTTCAGGGCTTCTGAAAGCACGAGTTTCTTCCGTTCAGGCGGAATTTTCACAGGTCTGTCGCTACACTTCAGCCAACTCAGAGGCCATTTGGCGGATCAAAAACTCTGACAGTCAGGTTGGCCAAGCCTAAGGCTCTGATTTGCGCTACGGGCTGCGGAGGTCACATTGTAGTCCAGTGCCCTCAGCAGTTCCCTAAGTTCAGTAGTCAAGTAGTTAGTTTAGTAGTAGTTAGTTAGTAAGTAGAAGACTAGGAATAAGGCTAGGACAATAATGATTCGTCCGAGGTCTCTGCTTTATTTGATTTATCATAACATCCCATCAAACGTCCACTGCAGGACAGGGAACTCCCTCCAGAAAATCAGCAATAATTCATCATCATCATAACATCCCATTAAACGTCCACTACAGGACAGGGAGCTCCCTCTACAATTCTAGCTTTTTCTGGAAAAATGTAGAGGGGAAGTACCATAGTCACCTCGCTTGTTAGCGTTACGGCTGGCACCATGGACCGCGGTTGTAGGTGACCGCAGTAAGTAAGATGTTAGATACAAATGAGGATGCTGCTGCCCATTCTCCAGTTTATAACCCTTAGTCGCCTCTTACGACACCCACGGGTATGGAAGGGTTGGTACTATTCTTTGCCGGCACCACACGGAACATTTAGCAATAATTAGTGGTCCTTAAAAGGGGATTTACCATAGTCACCACGCTTGTAAGCGTCTGGCGACCGCTGTTGTTGGTGACCGCAATATGTACGAGTAAGATGGTAAGATACACAGAAAGGTACTGCTGCCCATTCTTGTGATTGAGCTTGTGAGCCACCTGATGGCAAGTGATCACCACCGCCCATAGCACCCACTGTCTTATTATTATTAGTAGCATATTTGACACTAACCAGACAGCAAAGCGCGTTGCCCACCCTGAGAACTAAGATGATGTATCGCATGTGCCAGTTATTTCCCTGGCTCCCTTTCCCTTCAAACCGAAACACAGCAGTGCAAACACTGCTACTTCACGGCAGAAAAAAGCAAGGGGGTGGTATAGTTAGGGTGCTGGCTGCAATTTGGGTAAGTATATGATTTGCTGATGATTCATATTAATAGGGATGATAGATCAGCTCAATACGAATCGATTTGGTCCTTACAAGTTTTTCTGTGCGTCGCTGCGTTTTTGAGTTAAAGCAAAAAAAAATTAAATAAGATACTAAATAATGTGTTTTTTGGCTGCCTTTGTGGCTCCTGTTTAAAATACTTCTGAAGATGTAGAAAATCCAAGAGGCGGACATGCAGGGCTCTGCATTATCACGGGACGAAGTAGTGAATTTGTGCATTTTGAAGCGCTATAACTTTACGACGCAGGGCTATTATGGTGGCAGACCATTTTCTGGGGTTTTATACATTGTATTTAATCAGATAGTCATAGTCTGCCAGGTTTACGTTTCATTGTCAAATTTCAAAATAGTTAAAACTTAATTCCTCAAAAACGCAGAGGTGTGGATGTGCGTCAATATTTTTTGTATCTTTTAGAGGATGCTCCTTATCATCAGTCAAAGAGGCAGATATGAGCAAATCATATGGAAATTTGTCCTTCATCACCCTTACTAGTACTTCTTCAGACGGTCTTTGCACAAAAGCGCTACCACCTTCTAAAAAGATAAAGATATTTATTTGCCATCTGAAAAGCACAATTAAAATATATTTAATTTGCTTCGGGAGCAAAACCAATGAAAATTCACCTTGTATACTTATAAATAATGGTCTCCATTATTTCAACCAGCTGCAAAGTGGAGTAAGGGAATGGGCTTTCGCTACGTGACTTCATTACCTACCACTTAGAGTCTTTTGCGATTACAATTTAAGAATTATAACATTTCAGTAATGTCAAATACTAAATGCTTCATAAATATTTGTATATGGTACTCGAACCACTAAGTTAACAAGTTTGTTTGTTTGTTTTTGTGTTTGGATGTTTGTCACACTTCCACAACTAAACTTCTTCTTCTTCGTGTCAATGTTCAAATACCAGATCCTAAACTGCCTACTAAGCAGATTTCATTAAAGGCGGAAATATAGACTAAGGCCTCTTACGAACGTCGTGGACGAAGTCGCGGGCAAATGCTAGTAGGTTTTTTTCTTTCCCATTCGAACGTCGCAACCCCAAGAGATGTTTTTGTATGAGATGACAAAAATTTTCCATTGTTCAACCCAAGTTCCTTTAAAAATTTAATAAAATATTCGCAGGTATTAGGAAGCTCCTAAATAAGTACCTAGACGATAATATTTTGAAAAGTAAAGTTGCTGTTTATATGAAGTAAGTTGTTTAGTAAGTACCTACTTACCAAAATTTTTCTAAGCAAGTTTAGAATTATAAAGTTGCATGTTGAACATTGAACATGCACAAATATTAAGAGCTTAATTAAAATATGCTCATAAATTATCTAAAATCTAATCGTAAATTTGAATTCTAATAAATAAATAAGAAAATTCAAACAAAAAAAAAGTTTTATTGAAATCGGGTCAGTAGTTTTTGCGTGATGCTCGAATCTATAAATAAACGAATAATAAATAGACAGATAAACCGACAAAAAGTACAAAAATCTGTGATTTGGATTCTGGGACTTAAAATTGCATAACGAGATATTTTTTGTACTTATATTCAATGTTTAGACAAAATCAATTTACAATAATGGATGCTTTAACTTTTATGTTCTAAAACCATTGTTTAAGATGGCGTCACTACATAATCCAAGTGGCGTCCCTGATTTATTGACGGCTGATTTAAATGCGACCAGGTGCCTTCAGGAGATTAACCTCACGGTTTAATTTTCACGAACACCCATTAAATGGAAGCCTTACAACATAGGTCGATTAGAAACAAAAATACTTCATCCTTGTTATGTTGTAAGTATCTGAAGAGGAACGAAGTAAATATATCTGCTGCAGGATTGATTAAGTATTAGAGCATTAAAAAACCGGTCAAGTGCGAGTCAGACTTGCGTGCCAAGGGTTCCGATATACCTATAGTATTTTTGGAAGCAATTAAGTCCATTTTTAGGACCGCAATACTAAATTTGTTTGTAAAGGTTTTTTGCAGATTTCTAAAAATATGTGCAATTTAGAAAGATCGTTATATTTTTGCATAAACTTTACATAAACTTTTAACAACTGTATTACTGATTTTTCCTTTCACAAACTTTGGAGATAAGGGAACAGTATTTTTTTTGCCATTTTACATCATAACTTGAAAGCTGAGAGTCGTAAAAAAAAATATATTTTAGAATGTACAAGTAAAGTCCTTTCATATGATACCCCACTCGACCTTAGTAACGACAATTTGAAATTTTGCCCCCCTATTTGGACCCCCTTTACTTTATTTGATGCCGTCTGGCGTAAGAAGTCTGCATCGCTTCTGCACAGGCTGCGCGACAGTCCCAACACCATCCTGGCCATGATAGCTGCCCGGTTTGATAACCCGCTTGTGTGGACACTGATTTAACGTACCAAATCCTGTTTAGAAATTATGTACTAACATAGGTTAAGAAGACTGTTACTAACAAGATGGACCTCATTGTAGTCTGATTAATAAATGATTATTATTATTTAATAATCCTAATTTTTTTTACATTTTCATGTGCAATTAAGTTGGGCAACCATATTCTAAAACTATTCCAAATTTCAAGTCGATAGCATGAGTGGTTGTTGAGATATACAGGTGTGACAGACGGACGGACAGACAAGGTGGCACCATAGGGGTTCCTGTTTTTACCATATTGGTATCGGAACCCTAAAAACAGAAAAATGTATATTTCTCAAAATGTTGTTCAGTTTCATGGACAGAACTAACTCTTGAAATATCCGGGGGATAAAAAATTAGGATGTATAATGCGATCACGGGGCATTAATTAGGAGCGTTTCTAATTGGCACGCAAAATTAGCCTCATTTGTACAGAAAATTTAAATCTAGAGTTATGGAAATCAGTGTCCAAACACATTTTCCAATATGATACATTTCGTGTAGCTCTATTTCTTGTGGTAATTTGACTACGATTACGTAGATTCATCCCACTCGTAGCGCTACGCCCTCTACGCCGTAGCACTGACGTAGGTGGTTTACATTCTGGAATAGAATCTGGTGGATTTGATGTCAATTGCACCATCTAACTATAACAAAATATGCTCATCTCGCTCTGGCGAATAGGGTGGAGAGAGCGAGACGCATATATTCGGTTACGGTTAAGTTATGGTTAAGTTAGATGGTGCGACCGTGTTGCAACCCACCCAACTTCCTTATATGATTTCGTAGGTGCGTTGACGCAGGCTCCGAAGTGTGCACAAAACTTTAATATTTCTTCCTCCTCTCGTTCCTTTAATTAATAGCCTTAAAAAATAATATTGCCTATTATGAACAAACAGGGCGAACGGATAAAGTTGTGAGAATAGTAAGTGTATTAGTCAATCATTGTTAATCAATTAATTTTCACCACCGCAATAATAATTGATATCATCCCGTGAAACGTCTACTGCAGGACAGGGAGCTCCCTCCAGAACTCCAGCAAAAACGCGTGGAATTTGGAGGGGAAGTACCATAGTCACCACGCTTGTTCGCGTTGCGGCTGGCACCATGGACCGCGGTTGTTGGTGACCACAGTATGTAAGATGGTACGATACTCAGAAGGACGCAGCTGTCCATCCTTCGGTTCATAATCCCTTAGCCGCCTCTTACGACACCCAACCTTCGAATGGTTGGTACTATGCTTTGCCGGCACCACACAGTTTTTGTATTCGTTCCTTATAACATTTTTAAATTGCAACACATGTCATATCCGTTTATATTCTAGATAGATAAATACTTTATTGTCAGACATGATTCATTCTAATTTATGTTACATCTTTAAATAACTTTAAACAAGCAACTTATTATTGAAGACGATAAATAATTACGAAAAAAATTGCCAGTTGTGGACGAGCTTAAGGCGCAGGCCAGACAGAAGAGGTGCGCCGCACGGCACGCCTTCAGTGCACCTCTTCTGTCTGGCTTGCACCGCGTCGTTCTCCTACATTTTGTATGCATGTGATTTGAACAGGCGACGAGACGGTATGCCTAAGGCGCACTGTCGGTACACCACCGGCGCACCGCCGGCGTGACCGCCGGCACGCCGCCGCACAGCACAGTCCGCTGCCATCGATTGCGTCGACCAGCCGAAAAGTGTACCACGGGGGCGCTTGAAGCGTGCCTCGGGCGCACCCGAAGCGCGCCGCGCCCGTTCTGTCTGGCTTGCACCTTAGGTGATCTGTTAAGGCCAGCTTAGCCCCGAACGCAACTAGATGGAGCCACTGCTGCAAATATAAGGTTTTATTTTTTTATGCAATAAGTACCAACTATATATGTGCAAAAAGTTGATTCGCGTAAATTTCATCGTGCAACTTCAACGCCTAACAACAATTTCGATAAGAAAAATATTTGTCCGTGTTTACATGAGTACAATCACTCACACATGCACACAAAGTACAACCGTACAGTTTTGACCGCATGCCCACAATCGTAATATTGAACCAAAAATTGCTAACAAAAATAGTACTTTCAGTACATTAACTGTATTTTTGTATTAATTAGTGAAAATTTTAACTAATGATAGCAGTATTCGTTCGTTTTTCAACAGAATTTTATGTCCCGCGTAAGAATGCAAGTCATTTAAAGTAAATATATCGTAACATATTTCTACTATCCTTATTTTATGACCCGTTTCTGTTGTGTATAAAAGGGAAAAATATATTTTTCTGAGAAAATTATTGTGGCCTCAGGAAGTGGCTCATAAAACATCATTACAAGAATGCCTTCCTCAGGCGTCTTTCCCGATTTATAATCTCAGGACTTTATTGATCGCCCACTAGTTAGAAAGAGATGGACAATTTTCAGGATTATTCGGTGTAAGTGTGAGAGAGGAGACGATATGTTTGTCAGGATGAGAGATCCCGTAGAGGGTTTCTGTGACCACATCGTAGTAATTTATGCGCCCCATGAACGGATATCAAGTTCACTGCTAGACATGCATAGCGGCACCCAAAATTTTACATAGTAATGCTAGGTACAACTACTTAATTTTTTTTTTCAATACAAGATTAGGATCAAGACAAGCAAGTTTACCGAAGAAAATAATTTTTACTAGATACACATTTTTCGACTACCTATACAAAATTTGGCGATCAGCTGACCACTTTAATATGAAGAGTTGAAAAATGTTTTCGAGTAATTTTTTTTTCTTCGGGAAAGTTGCTTGTTTACATGAGTAGAAGCACTGGGCTCCGGGAGCAAAACCAATGAAAATTCACGATATTTTTAGGAATATACCACAGTCACTTGTCGTAACGGCGGAGTGATCACACCTAGCTGAATTCAAAGACTAATTCGGCATACATTGCTCGTTGAAGTAAGGATATTGCAATTAACATAACCAAGCCTCCCAGCAATGTATGCCGAATTAGTCTTTGAATTCAGCTAGGTGTGATCACTCCTTTAATGGACCACGATATGGTAATACGGTACACATAGTAGTACGCCGCTGCACATCCTTTGGATAAATATTCCTTAGTCGCCTCTTACAACACCCACATAAAGTGATGGTGTGGTGGTTTCTACTTTTGGAAGTCATTGAATCAGACTACTGGAACCAAAATCAGAAGATAATTGTGCGGATGGCATTATTGTACTGAAGTAGCCAGACCGTTTACCAAAGCGTGGCGACTATAGCAGATACCCCTGTCTTTATCTTTTGACGAATAAAACACGAGCCATTTTGTATATGAATTGATTCATATACTCGTAACACATTGTATGAGGATTTACTTAGCTTCCCAACTTTATCAATATCATAAATGCATAAGTAATTTTCTGTCTGTGTATTTGTCTGTAACGCTTTCCTGGCTGAACCGCTGAACCGATTTTGATGACAGATAGTTTTAACCATGGGAAAGGACCTATGATCCAATTTTTTTCGTTTATTCCAACGCTTAACATTGCAGCTATGTCAAAAACTATTTAAAAAGAAAAAAACAAGTTTGTAAAACAATGTTATTCTTTCCGTCACATATACTCTGGTTTTAGTGTCATGGCTGCAAAATGTGTTGGTAAGTGTTGGAATTAACGAAAAAAAAGGACGGGTTGCACTCCGGGAGTGCCGGTAGAAGTGAAAACTTGCATTTTTGAATATTATGCTTTTTGTAAGGGTCAATCGCGCCATTAATCGCGTACTTCTTTGATGTCACTGAATAAAAACCCGTATTGTAATAACAATACGGTTGACAATTGACGCTTTTTCGATCAGGCTACGGATCTGACACGACATCTGACGCGAGTTTATCATTTTTTACCCATCTAAAAAAGTGCCAAGCGCCGCTAAAGAAGTTTTCACTTCAATAGATTATAGACTATTTAATGCTGAAGTTCACGCGTACGAAGTCACGGGCTTCATCTAGTTATATGCTGCATTAGACTTGGAGCGGCAGGCATTAGTTGGGCGGGCGGAGAAGGCGGTTATCGGCTCGTTATGATAACGGTACCGGCCTGAGATCGCTTACCGGATAGTTCACGATGTTCACACACATAAACTATACAAAATAGGTAAATGATACTAGAAGATAAACAACCTATGTAAAGGGAGTATGAACACACTTTGTATCGCTCGCTTTTTACGTAGTAAAGATTTTGACTATATTTCTAGGACATTGTAAAAACCTGAAAGCATATATGTCTATAATCCAAAAAGTCACAGAATATCTTACAACTATACAAGGTGTTACAGAAGAATATATTAACCCTGAAAGATGTGAATCTGTCCATGAAACTGAACAACTTTCTCCAAGGTCGAAATACGAAAAGAAATAATTGATCTTCCCATACAAAATGAAAAATGTGAGGTAATTTTTTTTTTCTCTTACTTTGACCTATGAAAATTGTTCAGATTCATATCATTCAAGGTTGGTATACCCTTTTTGTTACACCCTGTATACAAGATTCGAACGCTATAAATATAACTAGCTAGTTACTGTCTATTGACAGAAACGCAAATTCACATCCTGCCTGTAGTTGTGAAATTTTGCGATTTTCTAATTTGTAGAAATATCCCATCACTGATAAACTAAAAAAAAATTAAAGTCTTTTTTACCCCAAACTCCTCACGATGTCCCATAAATGATTTTCACACTTCAATTTTGATTGATAGAAACCTGCCGTCGAAATTGGTTATGCTAGCAAAATGATGGATCATGGTGTTGAAGCTGTATGACACTACCGCAAGGTATTAAATCTCAGAGTAAAAAACTATAGAGTCCGCCATATGCATATTCTGTATGAGCTAGTGAAGCGTGAAGCGTCTCACTGTCGCCCATGCTAGTCGGTCAAAAAACTCAGTTATGTTTTACAAAAATCAAGATATCTTTAAAAATCTAATGTTTTAGTATAAAGTTTGTTTACGGAAGTAAAAATATATTGTTTTTTACTTCTGAATTGATCATTAATACTAAGAACGGAAGCGTAAATAATCCGTATTAGCCATTTTATGCGTGATTTTTAACTCCGTTTTTTTCCTGAATGGTAAGGGTTTTCACCAGAAAAACTGTGGTAGTAGCATTTATTAGTCCCATGTCACATATTTCTCAGAGAGAAAGATAAAAATTTTACGTTTTTAGGATTTGAAAAAAATTCCATACATTTTAGTGAAAGCCTCGCAAGAAAGTGCTACGCTTATGGCTCCCTCCTTAGCAGCAAGAGCTGCTACTAAAACCTCCTTGTATTAAATTCTGATCTATAAATCCTTTTTTTTTTTTCGTTTTTTCCAACGCTTATTAATCTCATTTCAGCCATGACACTAAAATCCGTTAGTATTATATAGTCTAAGCTAAAATCAGAGTATATTTGACGGAAAGAGTAACATTCTTTTACAAACTTGTTTTTTCTGACAGCTTTAGTCGATTGCCTTTGACATAGGTGCAAAATGTGTAGGTGAGCGTTGGAATAAACGAAAAAATGGATCATAGATCTGTATGACACCGTCGCATCAGCAGGATCAAATTCTATCTAGTTTTTTTCATTAATCTATAAGCAGCCCGCCTCCACTTAACACAGATTTAACGTAAGCGCGCTGAAGTGTCTTTTTACGACATAATAGCTATAAGTTATTACTCCGACCTATTAGACGGCGGCGTATAACTAAACTATCATTCTAGTAAAGCATCCAAGCAGCGCTTCTTTTCTAACTTGATTTATAACAATTTTTACTGAAACATTATTATTTCGACAAAATATAAAGAGCACAGACACATAATGAACCCACGTGGGAAATAATATTATTTATCTACTCTCATATCGTTAATCCTCAATAATGCGTTCAAAAATTGTAGGTTAACATCTTCATAATGTCAATCTGTGCTTAGAAACACTCTTAGCAACATTTTTTAATTTGTGGGAGTGTATTATGAAGTATTGAATTTACTAACAGTCATCGCGGGAGACCTATTAAACAATTTTTTTATTTTTATAGGCGTGCCATTGACAGCTTGATGCGTTTGTAGTCTGTGGCTGCAAGGAGGTCTCATTGCAATAATGGAAAACTCAGCAAACAAAAGTTGTAGTTACATAATTTTATTAGTTTTGTAATGAAATAAGTGATAAAATCGTTTACAATTTGCCTTCGAGTGTTTTTAAAGCAGCTATAGGAACTTCGCTTAGCAGTTATCACCGGAAAAAGAGACAAACATAAAGGTTTGTTTTTGAACACATTATTTTAGGATTCACGATATGAGAGTAGATAAAGTTGTGTATGCAACTCCACATAATTAGGTATAAAACACTCGTGTCTTCTATTATGGAACTTGGCTCGCTACGCTCGCCTGTGTCCCATAAACCGACACTCAAGTTTTATACCCCTCATTATGTACCGTTGCATAAACTACTATTAGTACATATTTTCAAAAGCGTTCTCTACAAATTCGTCGCCTATCTCGCTACTATTATTATTTATAAAAGCACATCAAAAATTTTAATGAATGAACGCCAAGTGAACGCCTACTTTACAACATACTGGAACCTATAAAAATTTTTATTTAAAAATATTAAAAGCAAGCGTAATTATTTTTTAAGTTCTTTAAAACTTACCTTTTCTTTTTTAACTTTTCTAAAACTTTACTAAAATGTGTTAAATGCTAGCTTGTTGATTTATTATATTTTTTAAGTTCTTTTATTTTTCAAGTTTCGTGTCATTATGTTGTTATGTAGGCAGTCCTAGCAAAAATAGCGTATAAGATAGGGTACGTACGTACGTCATAGAAAATAACTTACCGCTTGTGTGTTGAAGAGTAGTTGCGAAGAGACATAGTAGCGACAGCGACAGGCATCCGAGCGAGTTGAGCCAATGTGCCGCGGCCATACTGTATCCTGTAATAAGAAAACGTTTAAAAAACCGGTCAAGTGGGAGTCGGATTCGCGCGTCGAGGGTTCCGATATACCATTAGTGTTTTTGGAAGCAATAAAGGCCATTTTTAGGACCGCAAAACCAAATTTGTTTGTAAAGCTTTTTTGCAGATTTCTAAAAAACCGTGCAACTTTACATAAACTTCTATCGACTGTAATTAATTCAGATTTTTCCTTTTACAAACTTCGGAGATAAGGGGCGGGAATGGTAATTTTTTGTTATTTTTCATCATAACTTGAAAACTAAGTCGTAAAAAAAATACAAAAATATGTTTTAGAATGTACAAGTAAAGCCATTCAACCTAGTAGCGACAATTTAAAATTTGCCCCCCCCCCCCCCCTATTTGGGCCCCTTTACATTAATAATCATAATTTTTTTATCTTTCATGTGCAATTAAGTGGGGCAACCATATTCTAAAAATATTCCAAATTTCAAGTCGATAGCGTGAGTGGTTGCCGAGATATATAGGTGTGCCAGACGGACAGACAGACAAAGTCGCACCATAAGGGTTCCTTTCTTTTACCATTTTGGTATCGGAACCCTAAAAAATGCACAGCAAGTATTGAAAATACTTATCACATCAAACAGCGCCTTCTTACGGCAGGCTTGAGAACTACGCCGAATTTCCACCCCGTGAAACGACGTAGGTGTGTACAGCGTTTTCCATGCTGCAGCTTTACGTTGGAGTACGAACGTATTTTAACAGATGGCGCTAGTATCAAGAAAAACGGAACGGTCTTGGAACGTGGAAACCGTGGAATTTTTGGTTGGAATAATGGGTGGTAAGTGGGAAGTAAAGATATCACATAAGTCGAACGTTTTTGCCAGCTAGACATAAATTCCTTTCAATCACAAAAATCACACGTTTTTAAATCACAAAAAACCCTTTGGAAAACTAAACTTGATGTTCTTTTTGTTGACATAACCGTAGAATCCGTTTTACATTTTTCCTTAATAAATTAGCGCTCAGCAATAGAATTAAAGTGTACTTTTTAGTAAAACAGTCAGTAACACTAAAAAAAACAAAAAAAAAACTATTCAAGAGTGCATCCAGCTGAAATTTATTATTTGTAAATTAAGTCCATGGGGTGCCGTAGGTAAAGGGACCGCCGCCAAGTAACAATAAAACCTAAGGTCGGTAACATCAATCTGTTGATTTTTTTTAGCACCAAGTTTTTAATGTTAATATTTATGTTAATAGACCCTTTTCCCGCGGACCTCAACACATTTAGTGGCTGACATTATAACGCGCGTGCATATTTTACCATATCGTCAGCATGTGTGGTTGGGCGCCGTCCCGTGTCCACCGCACATCACCTGGAAAGATAAAAAAATCCATGTCAAATTGTAATTTACATACATACATAACATCACGCCTATTTCCCGTCGGGGTAGGTAGAGACCACAGTCCTCCACCTGCTAACTGTACTTGCATCAATCCTTTCATGCATGCTCGTCGGTTTAGTGAGTTTAGTGTAATTTATGTGAGTATAATATTAACCACCAAATGAAATCAAAATCAAAATGTTCTTTATTCATTGTAGGATATTTGTCAGTTACATTTACGTCGCTTTACAAACAAAGTGGCGCCGTGTGGTCACAACGAACAAATAACCTTCCGACGGAAATTTTGAGAGCTGGTTCTAATAATGAAACTAGAACCTAATAGTAAGGGTGATGAAGTACAAATTTCTATATGATTTGCTCATGTCTGCCTCTTTAACTGATGATAAGGAGCATCCTCTAGATGATACAAAAAATATTGGCGGACATCCATACCCCTGCGTTTTTGAGGAATTAAGTTTTAACTATTTTGAAATTTGACAATGAAACGTATACCTGGCAGACTATGACTATCTGATTAAATACAATTTATAAAACCCCAGAAAAATGGTCTGCCACCATAATAGCCCTGCGTCGTAAAGTTACAGCGCTTCAAAATGCAAAAATTCACTACTTCGTCCCGTGATAATGCAGAGCCCTGCATGTCTGTCTCTTCGATTTTCTACATCTTCAGAAGTGTTTTAAACAGGAGCCACAAAGGCAGACAAAAAAAACATTATTTAGTATCTTATATATTTTTTTGCTTTAACTCAAAAACGCAGTGACCCACAGAAAAACTTGTAAGGACCAAATCGATTCGTATTGAGCTGATCTATCATCCCGATTAATATGAATCATGAGCAAATCATATACCCAAATTGCAGCCAGCACCCTAACTATAAACCTTTCCGTCGAAATACAAAAAAAAATCGACTTCTTTAGGTATAGAAACTGCATCAAGTCACTTATATGAGAGGTCGATTTTTTTCGTATGTTTCAGGGGAAAATTTGTTCAGTTTCATGGGCAGAAAAACACCTCTGAAGTTGTTCTGAGTATTGCACACTTTCATAATGCAATTAATTATTACCTACTATAAAAGCTGAAACTTTAAAGAACCGACAGATTCTTGTTCTTCAGCATCGCTCGCCGCTTGGACCGGTAGCGGTAAAAATAAAATAATATACAAGTCCCGTGTGGTGCAGGCAAAGAATAGTACCAACCCATACATACCCGTGGGTGTCGTAAGAGGCGACTAAGGGTTAACTGGAGGATGGGCAGCAGCGTCCTCCTTTGTCTTACATCTTACTCACTGCGGTCACCTACAACCGCGGTCCATGGTGCCAGCTGAAACGCTAACAAGCGAGGTGACTATGGTACTTCCCCTCCACATTTTTCCAGCAAAAGCTAGAATTCTGGAGGGAGCTCCCTGTCCTGCAGTGGACGTTTCATGGGATGTTATGATGAGAATTTTCAATTATTATTATTTTGTTCTAGGCAAAATAAATCGCGCTAAAACCCAGAATAAAATAAACATGTAAAGTGCTGTTCTAGATTTATTATTCATTCATAACCCATTAGCCGGACGGAGGAAGCACGGGATAGGATGTCGTGAGAACGGAGAGAGACATTTGCCCAGCAGAAAAACCACAGATATACCTATATAGTTCTGTGAGTAGAACAGTTAGGGGCTACTTAAGATAAGATGATGAATTTAGTACTAAGGAATTCGACGCCAAGGAATTATGTCGTCATAGTTCGCGAAATTTATACAAAATCTGTAGAAAATTTCTGTTTGACGCACTAGGTCAAAAAGTCCGCCACGCCCGTGTGGCCAGTATTGCAATTTTTTTCGATAACATCTAGTTCAATGTTGCTCGTATAATAAAATTTTGTTTGGAAGGAAATCAGTTTGAATAGTTGTTCCATTCGAAGAGTTGTTCAGTCCCAAGGGTTGTTCAGTTAGATAGTCATTAAATTAAAAACGTAGTGAAATTTCAAAAATTTGATAAGTTTGAAATTTATTTCTATGAAAACGATAATTTTCGCAAAACCGGCCACACCGGCGCGGCGGACGTTTTGCACTCGTCTGCAGAGCCTTTAAAGAGTAGCTCATCTGATTAGGTCCGTTAGTAAAGTATAGTCTTTGGATTAGGTTTGTAACTATTGTAGTGGATTAAACCACTATCACACCTTCCTTAATTCAGAGGCTTCGGTATACATTGCTATTTAAAGTAAGGATATTGGAATTAACAGAACCAAACCTACTAGCAATGTATGGCGAATTAGTCTTTGAATTTAGCCGCTTTAGGTCAACGTCACTTGTACCGGTACTGGTACAAACCAAAGGTACCACTAAAACTAAGTCGGTACGCTTTTACAACGTTTAACTCCGAAATAAAGTATATTAACAAAATTTTTGTCAAACTTCTGCTAGATAGTCAAAGGGCGCGACAAATAACCTTCCTGAACGCATTAAAATTTTCACGGAAGGACAAAATTTTTATGTTTTGAAAATGGCGACTTTCACTTTTCATCACATTGAAATAGGACCGAAGTAATTTTCTCAACTCGAGAAGTATAAATAAACCAATTACGACCAAGTGACCTAGTCTGTTTGTTTGTAAACCAATTTCCTCCATCCCACGGGCAAGAAGAAAGAATTGTTCTGCAAAACTTGTGCAATTTTATTACAAAGCAAAGAATCAAAACTCGAGATACCGGAGTTTGTATAAAATTTAAGAAAAGTTTAGGAACTTCCTTCCAGTTTTTATATATGCTTATAAAATTCGTATTACACCATTTGTGAAGCGTATTTCGTACGATCTTTTTTTAATTTTTAGGGTTCCCTTATGGTGCCGCTCTGTCTGTCTGTCACACCTCTATATCTCAGCAACCACTCATGCTATCGACCTGAAATTTGGAATAGTTTTAGAATATAGTTGCCCAACTTAATTGCATATGAAAGAATTTTGAAAAAAATTATTATTATTAATGTAAAGGGGCTTATTAAAGTAGGGGGGGCCAAATTTCAAGTTGTCGCTACTAGGTCGAGTGGGGTATCATATAAAAAGGCTTTACTTGTACATTCTAAAATATTATTATTTTTGTATTTTTTTACCGTTTCTTAGTTTTCAAGTTATGATGAAAAATGTAAAAAAAAATAACCATTCCCCCCCCCCGTATCTCCGAAGTTTGAGAATGGAAAAATCTGAATTAATTACAGTTGACAGAAATTTATGTAAACATTACAGCAAAAATAAAACGATCTTTCTAAGTTGCACAGTTTTTGAGAAATCTGCAAATAACCTTTACAAACAAATTCAGTTTCGCGGTCCTAAAATGGACTTTATTGCTTCCAAAAATACAAAAAGTATATCGGAACCCTCGGCACGCGAGTCCGACTCGCATTTGACCGGTTTTTTGTAAAATGCGTGGCCTAACAATATTGCTTTTACTTTACTATCGCAATTTGCCCTAGTCGTAGTTCAGTAATGTGAAAATAGATTCAGAGAAAGGCAGTGTAAAATCATATAAAAAAATAAATTTACGCGACACAAAGCATTAGTTACATGTAACGAAGACAATAATTGGTAGTGTGGTGCCGGCGAAAAATAGTACCAACCCGTCTCTATCCGCGGGTGTCGTAAGAGGCGACTAAGGGCTTAACTGGAGGATGGGCAGCGCAGCTTTCTGTGTATCGTACCATCTTACATACTGCGGTACCAGCCGCAACAACAGCGGTACCAGCCGCAACAACTGCGGTACCAGCCGCAACGCGTCAAGCGTGGTGACTATGATAAATCCCCTCCTAAGTACCATGCATTCGCTGGAGTTCTGGAGGGAGCTCCCAGTTCTGCAATGAATGTTTCATGGGATGTTTCAGAACAACAAAAACAATCAGGTTTCAATTTTTTTTATTTTGAATAGGTTGGTGGTACGTTGGTGTGACTAATCTGAATGTAATCAAATCACATATGCATGAGTGGGTTGTCGCAGGCTGTACTAGGGCCACGGACCCCTGTTTCCCCATATCCCTGTCCTAGCCGACGGAAGATTGACCGTTAGCAGTTTCATCCAAAGCATTGTCCTGTCCAAGCCGTTGGGCTATGCTAAATCGCAGGCTGCAGGTGGCTCGTATTCTTTCGTAGAGTCCACTTTAGTTTGTACTAGCGGCCCGCCCCGGCTTCGCACGGGTACTAATCTACGGATAGAGGTGGTGCCTTTTATTGCGATATAAGACGTAGCCTTCAACTTGTTACACAATTATAAAACTTTTACCTCCGGACGACAAACACAAAAGAATATACCTAAAATTTTAAAAATCAGGCTTCGGACGATCAGTCGCAACGACGTGTGCGCTCTGTGTAGGCCCCGTCGGGTTCCTGGCTCGCTGATATTAACTTCGGAAACTCTGGGCTACGTTCGGCTATCAACGGAAATACGCATCGAGTTTGAAGCTCATTCTAGGACTTTAATTAGAGTGATTTTAATATTGTGATATCTTCCAAGATATTCATTTAAATAATATGGTGTAAAGGACAATTTTGATCTATGTTTATTGATTATTCTTACTAACCTTTTAAATTAGACTCGGATCCATAACTTGAGGGCAAAAATACGTTCTAAAATACCTTATTTTGAAAATCTACTTTTTTGCTATAAATAGTTGGTTAGTGTGGGTTTTTCTAAAAGATTGGCAAATACTATCGCGGATTTTTCTTTAGAAATCTTAGAGAGCAACAATTCTTTCATACATACCTTTCACATAAATGAAACCATTTACGCAGCGCACGCCCAGAAAGCTCTCTAGAGACACGTTTTTTTCCGACTCGATCGACAAACATCTTCACAGTTCAGTTAAATTGTACTCAATATTTATAAATTACAACTATAAACCTTTCTATTGAATTAGTCTATCTATTAGTGAAAACCGGATCGAAATCGATATAGTACTTCCTGAGTTTAGCAATCACAGACAGACATGATGGATGACGACAGAAAAACGTTTCGGGGGACTTTCTTTTATAATATGTAGTGATGATGTATAGCGATTATGAGTAAAGGAGTGATCACAACTAGCTGAATTCAAAAACTAATTCGGCATACATTGCTGGGAGGCTTGGTTATGTTAATTGGAATATCCTTACTTCAACGAGCAATGTATGCCGAATTAGTCTTTGAATTCAGCTAGGTATGATCACTCCTTTAGTGACGTAAACGCGTGTCAGCATTTTCGTTGATATAAATACGCTTGCGCCATGTGCTCATGGCCCTCATTGCTGATTGTGTCTACAATACAGTATAGTGTTTTAAATGTGAGAGTTTTATTATTAAACAACCAACCTGTAGGCAGACAGACGCCCGTGTGGTGCCGGCAAAGAATAGTACTAAACCATCTCTACCCATGGGTGTCGTAAGAGGCGACTAAGGGTTAATGAACCAGAGGATGGGACGCAGCATCCTTTTGTCTATCGTATCATCTTACATTCTGCGGTCACCAACAACCGCGGACCATGGTGCCAGCCGTAACGCTAACAAGCGTGGTGACTAGGTTACTTCCCCTCCACATAGTTCCAGCAAAAGATGGAATTATGGAGGGAGCTGTCCTGTAGTGGACGTTTCAAGGGATGTTATGCTGAACCCGTAGGAGCTTCCCCTCAGCACACCACCTCTACATAGACATCCATGCAAGTAATAATTTATTCTGTAGTACTCGTACCATCAAGCTAAAAAGTAATGCAAATATAGCAATTTTACCGAATTGAATTCTCTTAATCCGAAATATCAGTAAAACTACATCGTAAATCGATGACTAAGGCTAAACTCGGCGTGCACTCGTTCATATCTCAATTTATCAAGTTCTCCAACTGACAGTAGCGAGTAGCGACCGTTCTCTCTGCCTCAGAATAGACGGAGAGCCGGCGGCAAAAATTGTAATGGACTTGATACCGCGATTAAATGCACAATAGTTTCTCATAATAGTCATGCTATGTTTGCCTTCAGACTTGACTAGCCGGAAGTAAAAAATAACTGCCACTTCCATAGTGCAAAAAGGGGAATGAGGAATTTATTAGTAGATCCAGAAAAGTGACTTGTTTCCAAAAACTGAAAGGGCATATTCAGTCAACGTAACTGAACATTATTTTAGTGAATAAAACTTTCAGGAAATAAAAAAATTGCCTCTCCAAAATTGCAAACTTAATTGGAAAGTTTGTATAGAAAAGTTTTATTTTCTGAAAGTTATTCATAGTTACGTTGACTGATCAGTCCCTTTCAGTTTTCGGAAGGCTTTCCCTTACACCCTGTATTTTTTGGGTGTTTCTCCGTCTATAGACAAACTTATATCCAACAACTTGCCCCACTGGCCGCTCGAGACCCGGAAAATTAAAACAATAAATTGAGTTTCTGAAGAATTGTGTGATTCTTTACAAAAAAAATACGTATGAGAGATCTAGGAGTTGACTCCAATACAAGTAATGTTTAGTATGTTTTTATGGGAAAATAATTAAGAACAAAATTTTGCCTTTTACACAGAAGAAATTATTGCTAAAATTTAAGTTTGAATTACGGATCTACAAAAGCTGCTGATTACTTAGTAAAAGTACCTACATGTACAGTCAACGACAGGCCAAGCTTGACACTCGCAGTGTGACTCTAGCCTATCACAAAGTCCAATATGTCAACCTCGATGTGCTCTTGACTGTACCTAACCTATAGGCAGACTTTGGAGCCATGTTTTCTCACACGTTACGTTTGCAAGCTTTGGGTCTTTGAGCTTTTTTTTATATCACAAGTGGGAAAAGGTGCAGGTGGTTGTAAGAGGTGGTCGCAAGTGGTCACCAACGCCTATGCCACAGCCCATAGCACCCACTGTCCTGATATTGCCCACACTGAGAACCAAGATGGCATGTCTTATGAGCCAGTAATTTCACCGGCTCTTCGAACTGAAACACAGCAGTGCAAACACTGCTGCCTTACGGCAGACAAAAATAAGACAAACTTTGCACAAAAGCCATACCCCCTTCAAACTGTACTCGTAACTGTAAACTTCTATTGTACCTACTTGAAAAAGTAAAATTGCAACGAGTTTTTTACAAAAGTAATCCCTAGTTACCATGTCAATGCCACTCAGTATTAGCACCTAATCTCTTCTGTGTTAGCACACACTGCCACATGGGAGCATGGCCAATCAGAATGCAAATTTAGAAACAAGCTGGTTACTTTGTGAACACAGAAATGTAATTTTACTCTTTACTTTGCTTTTCTAGCCATATTGCAAGCTGTGTTTGTCCGAACTTGCCTATATTATGGAGGCTTTATAGCACACTAGCTGGTGCCCGCGACTTCGTCTGCGCAGGATTAATTGTAGCCTATGTGTTATTCTGATGTATAATCTATATTATTGTAAAGTTTCATTAAAATCCATTTAGTAGTTTTTACGTAAATTAGTAACAAACATCCATACTTACAAACTTTTGCGTTTATAATATTAGTAGGAAGTAGGATATTGTAACTAAACTAGCAAATCTGTATGCGTAACCTGGGTCGCTATTCTCCTAAATTTCTTAAACTTGAGTTAATATTAAGAGTACGGAATTTGCTATTGGCGACAAAAAATCGAAAACATCTGTACATTGCGTACTTTGTACAAGAACAACAAAACAATTCCATACATAACCAGCAGCGAGAAAATTTACATTCATTCAATCATTCATTCATTTACAAATTAATCAGAATAAGCAGGTTTTTGATCTGTCAAAACCTTAAGTATAAAAACTTATACTTAACGTAAGGGAAAAGAGATGGAAGATAAACGACGCTATGAAACTGAAAGAGATGGAACATTTATCTTATACGTCACACACACACCCACATACGTGTCCAATGTCGTCCATTATGAAATATGAAATATTTATTAAATAAGCCAAATTAGTAAAAAAGCGGCTTGTCGGAAGGATATATAAAGGGTAAAAAACAAAACCTTTGTAGAATGAGTGTAAGTAACTAACCTATGACGAATATGAATGTTACCTAAAGACTATGAATATTTACTTTAACCTCAAATACATCCAGCGTTTTTAGTTTGTTTACACATGTATATCAGTGCAGTGTCTCATTGCAAGTTTGATTTAGGTATTACAGGGTGAAAACTGTTGTCTTGCAAATATCTGTCAGAACTGTAAACCTACCTAGTGCCTATGGATGGACACATACATATTGCTATACCTAATGTAAGTACAAGTCCAATGTCTCCTCTTAACAGAAGGACCCTTACTATTGGAACCTAACAAGTAAGATTGACATGAAAGCACTGCAACTGTTTTATGGTAAACTGCTGTACAAACCATTCCTAACCATACAATAGGTAATCAAACAATAATAGAAAATCCAAACAAAGCTAATACCTAATAAAAAGACCCACTACACTTATTTATCTCTCTTACGGCTATAATACGACACCAAACACAGAAAATGGATCAACTTAAACAGATTTATAAACACCTTTGCTGGCCAACCACTCCCACCTTAACCAACAGGCGCCTGTATCTATGAATAATAGTATAAGGGTTACTAATTAGGGTGGTTTAAGCATAGGTACTATAAGTAAAGATCTATTGTAGCCAACCCTTTATGCTAAATCTACTAACACAGCGACAGCCTCTAATAAGACTCAGATTCCAAATAATTTTTTCAATGTAGATTCTTCACAAAATACTTATTGAATGTCAGAACATGCAGAATATAATATAAATAGAGCAAGTATACTACTCTTTCAGATTGTGCTATCGCTGAGTGTAAGAAACTAATTTGTGTAAGAATTACTTATTAAATATTTTTGAAACCACTGCATCATCGCCTAGGTACTTTAAGAGCCGGCTTTATACAATGTTTTTCTTGTTTTGCTGGAATATCAGCACCATACCTTGTCAATGATGCATTCATTTAATGTATAATAAGCATTCTTACATTATGTTTGCTGTACACATTCCTTAAATTTTCTGTCAGGTTAATGCACTACACATACTGCGGTTATCAGCTGCAACGCTTTCAAGCATGGTGACTAAGGAAAATTCCCTCCAAACTACCACACATTTTTGCTGAAGTTCCGGAGAGAGCTCCCTGTCCTGCAGTGGACGTTTCATGGGATGTTATAATAATAATAATAATAAATTTCTTTATTTCAGACACAAAGATCCATCTTATATACTACTTATCATACCATACATAGAAACATAAGAACGGTTATAGCCAAGAGCTACATTGTTCTTAAAAATAAATAAATAAAAGTTATAAGTTATAGTATTATAATAATTAGGCTATGAGCTCGAGCCATCGTTTGTACCATTGGGTACTAAAAAGTCTTTCGTACAATCCCCCCAGGATTGTGTTGCCAGAATGACGCAGAGTGGTCAAGAAGGAGGCTATCCTGTGTCTCACAACAGCATCAAATGAGTTTACACGTGCCTCAAAAAACATACCGGAGGCACTGCAATACCTTTTTAAGCCCATCAGGTGCCGAAAACAGTTATTGTACTGTACTCTGATGCTGTCGCGAGACCTCTTAGTGTAGTTGGTCCACAGCTGGCAGGTGTACAGAGACTGACAGAAGGTCTTGAACAACAAGACCTTCACATCATCTTCACATTTTTGGAACCTACTGGCCAGCATGTTGCCAACCACGGAGAGCCCCCTTCGTTGCCTCTCTATGTCGTCGTCGTCACTCAGAGTTGACGTCACAATGTGGCCAAGGTACTTGAAGGACTCCACAGTCTTAATAGGTTCGCCATTCAGCAGAACTTCAGGCACCATATCCGGACCCCTCCCGGACCTGAATATCACCATTTCCGTTTTTTTAACATTGTACGTAAGACCATGACTACAAGCATACTCCTCGCAAATGCTAATAAGTTTGCATAGACCTTTGATTGAGGGACTAAGCAGCACCATATCGTCAGCATAGCTAAGGTTATTCAAGTATCTGTCACCAATTTTTAGACAGACATTAGTGCTGCTCAGTCTCACAATCAGGTCATTAACGTAGGTGTTAAACAGGTCCGGGGAGGTCAGACCGCCCTGCCTTACACCACATGGCAGTGTATTAGGTACCTACATTATGATGAATTGCACTTTATTGTCAAGTTTTATGTCCCTAGTAATATTGTACATGCAGACTTGTGCAAATCAAGTATGTGGTTGATCCAGTTTGCACTTATTTCCAATACTATTTATTGATTATGGCTGTCACAATTTTTTTATTTTCTGTATTGGCATGATCATGTCATGGTACTGTCATGTTATTCTTTTATATATTCAATGGACATTGTCTATTTTCAGGTGTACACCTGAAGCGCAAAGTTTTTAACACTTGCATCCTCCCTTGCCTAACATATGGTTGTGAGACTTGGACATTAAACTCATCCCATAGAGGTCAGCTGATAAGATGTCAACGCGCCATAAAAGAAGTATGGTGGGTATAAAGAAAATGGATAAAGTTAGATGCTCAGATAAAAAACTAAGGTTACAGATGTTTTTAAAAGGATAGACTCGCTGAAATGGAAGTGGACAAAGCACATGATCAGGGAAGGTAGGGAAAAGTGGTGTAAAGAGGAACAGAGGGAGGCCCACTAGGAGATGGGAAGATGAAATTAAGCTTACTGCTGGGCCTTACTGGAGAAGGGTCTCAGAAGACAGAGCGCAATGGAGAAACCTGGAGGAGGCCTTTGCCAACAGGCACTCTGAACTGAGAAACTTTTTGTGATTATAATTATTAATGTAGGTACCTAATGTAATTTTATATAAATTTAATGTTAATTTTATGTAGGTAATTTAATAATGATGAAAATGTAATGATATAATTGATGTATTAATTGTGTATAGGTATTCAGAATAAAGGCATATATATTATTATCTGCCTAGAATTAAGAGTTCGGCATCTTCAAGGTGTAATATGTGTCCTCCTGTTCAAGTAAGTACTTAGATAGGTAGGTACCTAAACTATAAAGTTGAAGACAAACTTGAGAATGAAAATCACTGCCCTCCATAAAGCCTAAGTACCAGTCCTTTTCCTAACTTTATGTACTACAATCAATAATATATTAATATTTAAATTATTACTACTGAAGCGCTTGTAATGAGTTTCTCTTTTCTTCTGATCACCAAAATCCAGTCACTCAGTGAGATGGCAGTAGTTTCTAAAAAGAAATGCCCTCGTCAAATTCCTAATGTTATGGTAGCTAACTCCATGAAAAAGAAATACTTTAAGGCTAGGAGATAGGCAATGGTTTTGATTCAAGGCAATAAATTATGATTTAATCAAGCAATTTTTTATGATAAGTAACACATTATTCCTACCCTACAAGGTGTAATATTTTAACCTTTTTTGCTGTAATATTTACATAAACTTCCATTGACTGTAATTAATTCAGATTTTTCCTTTCACAAACTCGAGATAAAAAATATTGTTCACCCCCGAACGGTATTTTTTTTACTTTTTTCATCATAACTTCAAAACTAAGAGACTTAAAAAATACAAAAATATATTTTAGAATGTACAAGTAAAGCCCTTTCATATGATACCCCACTCAACCTAGTTACCACAATTTTAAAATTTGCCACCCCTATTCGGGCCCCCTCTACATTAATAATCCTAATTCTTTTTTTATTCTTTCATATGCATTTAAGTTTGGCAACTATATTCTAAATCTATTTCTTTCAAGTCGATAGCATGAGTGGTTACTGAGATATACAGGTGTGACAGACAGACAAAGCGGCGCCATAAGGGTTCCTTTTTTTTACTGTGTGGTATCGGAACCCTAAAAATATGGCAAAAATCGCCTAAAAACTCGTTTTAGTAGGGAATTACTTTTTTCTTATTTGTTGTTATAGCAGCAACAAAAATATATACCAAATCTGTAAAAATGAATACTGTCAACCTAAAATGGTTCATGGGATACAGCTCGCTGACAGACAGACATTGGAGGCATATTAACAGGGTCCCATATCACCCTTTGGGTACGGCACCTTAAAAAAATGCAGTGTTATAGCATAAAAATATTAAAATTTTCACTTATTTATATTTTAAAGACAAGAAAAACAAAATTAAGCTAAAATATATTTATTAGGTCATAATAATTTTATGGGCTGATCGCGGTTCTTAAAATTTTTAGGATTGATGTTTTTCTTCTGAGTTGGGCTATCATTTCTTGATAAATTTCTGCTGTTTTTCGTTCCACTTTTTTGTCCCTAAAGGTTTTAAACTTTTCATATAAATTATTATTTTCTTCAGAGACAAAATCAACCAAAGTAAACAATATTTTTAAATTTAACAGGATTTTCATCATTATCATGCAAAACAATAAGAGCCTGGATCTTTTGGTCCAAGTTGAAAAGGCTTTGTTTTGAAAATTTCTTTGCATTGGACTGTGTCTTGTCGTGCAGCAGTTAAACTAGACTTGAGCTAATAGCTCTGCACACTGGTTGGGGAAGGCTCGGCACTTCGTTTTTACAACCAGTATAAAAACACAACTCTGTGTTTACAGCCTCCTGAAAAGCAAATAGGCATTCATTATTTTTTATTATAAATGTAACTAGAAAGACAATAATAATAATTAATCCCATGAAGCGTCCACTACAGGACAGGGAGCTCCCTCCATAATTCTAGCTTTTGCTGGAAAAATGCAGAGGGGAAGTGCCATAGTCACCTCGCTTGTCAACGTTATGGCTGGCACCATAGACCGCGGTTGTAGGTGACCACAGTAAGTAAGATGGTATGATACACAGGAGGATGCTGCTGTCCATCCTCCCTTATTGGCCTCTTACGACACCCACGGATAAGTATGGGATGGTTTTATTCTTTGCCGGCACCACACAGGACAATAATACGAGTATCATGTTATTATGGTATAACATCAAAGCAATATACAATGTTTACCAGCTGCAGCCGCACAGCCATCTAATGATTTGTCTCCAGTTGTGTCTAATGTCTCATTAATGTGTACTGTTGCAATATAAGTAATACCTGTTAGATATTTTTTGCTCCGGAACAATTTTAGCTTGTATGACATATCCTTCTCTTTTTACTTGACTCCCACGACGACCTGTTGTGAAATAAGTAATTAATTTAAAGTCAAGTTGCAAGAAAGACATGTGCCATGGTATGCATCTTAACCCAACGCAACTTACATCAAAGCTTTTGTGCCTGTGATTTCAGCAACATTGTGCTTGTCTTTATAAACTCCATTAACATGAGAATATCAACTGTAGGCAAATTTGATGAATTCGCTCGAAAAAATACAGCCATATCGTCAGGTTTTATACATATCCAGATTTCGTAGCAGGGTTAGTGTTGTAGGCTTCCGTGATCAAATCCAGGGTCAGAAGCGAAGGTGTTCGTTGGTATTCAGCATCGTTCGAACTCCGTGGGAATGTGCTTGCTTAAAGAGGAAATCCAAAAAAATCGCTATGTATACGAGAACGCAGAACGAAAAGTGAGGTTATGTATGTGTCAAATGTCATTCGTTTGCACTACGGTTTGTTTCTTGAATTCAACGCACACATCACATTCACTGAATATAGTCGGTTTATTTCTATATGCGTGCATTCGTCGAATACGAACCTGCTCATGAGCTTTGTGTGCGGTTTTAGCGCGCTAATAGTCGGTTCAAAACTTGCTCGTATTCACTCGTTTAGGCGACGTGACGTCACTTTAGCGCGCTATCATTGCATACTAAAATGAGGTAGTGCAGCGTGTGCGAAACGTCAAATTCATAAGACATTTGTCATCAATCTCGTTTTCGAGAGGGTTTTTTTCAACTTTTTTTGGGGTTTTTAGATTTAATTATCTTATCGAATAATCATTATCTCAATAATTTCTTAAATCGCAAAACAAAATCAAAATTTTATTTTTTCTCAGTGACATTGACATAAGCGCGCTCTAGTCTGGTTTAAAACTGTATTCGACGAATGCACGCATATAGAAATAAACCGACTATATTCAGTGAATGTGATGTGTGCGTTGAATTCAAGAAACAAACCGTAGTGTATCTAAAGACTTGCTTTTTTTATGCATGGCAAAGAACATTCACGTATGACTCTGAAAAGCCTCACTGTTGGTGCTTTGGCTGGCCTGAAAAATCTTAGAATTATTCTTTTAAACAAGGGACCTTATTCCTATATCCAAAAAAAAATATTGAGGCATTATGAGAATTTCATACATAGCCAATTCTATTTGTAATCGGTTTCTCGAAAAATGCTCTAACGATTATGATGAAAATTACCATACGGGGGTTTTCGGGGGCGAAAAATCGATCTAGCTTTTTTTTTTTTTTTTTATTAAATCATTTACAATTTCTGAACTTATAATTAATGACACGGCGCCTCCTAAACCTTAATCAGGTTTTTACGGACACCGGTATTCATCGTCTATATGTTATTATAAAATAAACTTGAACAAACACTCGTCTATAGTGTGAAATTATATGTAGGTAGTTCGCTTGCTATGACAATCAGTTCCATTGAAGGTAGATTCAGATAAATATTACCAGTCTAGCAACAAATATCCAAGGTGCATGCGTATGCGTCATCAAAGATATTACGAATGATTGTGTACTAAACGTATAGATACAGAGTGTTTAAATTTTTTATATTTACTTTGCTAGTTTTTTTATTTTTATATTACATATTATTATTATTAAATACCGATATTGTATGTGTGGTTTATAATGTTCATACATATGTATTATTAATATTAATGTATATTCGGGTATGTTTATTTATACCCTGATTTTTTAAGTAAGTATATTAATATCAAATATGCAATAGTAATGTAAATAAAGTAAGCTAATAAGTAAATTATTATTAAATTATATTTTGTAGAAAGTATTGTTTAAGTTTGTATTTTATATTTTTTGCATTTAGGTCATCTTTAAGAGCTTTAGGGATTTCATTTATTAATTTGGGAATAAGGTATATATTCATATTGTCTCCATACATGTTTTGTGTTTTAGGTACTATTAATTTAGGATTACAAGTGCTTCTTAGTGGCCGTTTTCGAATGGGTAGAATTGGTAGATCGTTATTGAAAAAGTTTTCAACGAGTAGCGTGTATTTTATTTTTTCTTTGATAGGAAGTATTCCGCAAAATTGAAATAATTTATTATAATCAAGCTTATACTGTAGCTTTATTTTTTGGGGCACAATAGTTTTGAGGATTCGAAGCTGTAGTTCATGGATTGCGTATAGGTGCGATTTACAAGTTCTACCGTAACTAGTTAGTCCATATTGTATAATTGATTCACCCAATGCCTTGTAGAGTGATAGAAGTATAGGATAGGGGATTTTGTACCTAACAATAGAAAATTTTGCTAGAATAGCCCTTAATTTATCACAAACTTTATTTATGTAGTCAACCCATTTAAAGCGGTTGTCTATTACCAGACCTAGGTACGTTTGTTTGTCTACTAATTCAATATGACTACAGCTACAAATCTGTTTAAATCTATTATCATGGAGGCAGTCGTGACTGTGTGATATGAGGTGAATTGGTTGAGACACTCGGTTGTGACTAGAAGAGATGTACATGAGTTTTGTTTTGGAGGCGTTAAGTGCTAGCCCTGCATCATGAGACCACTTAGTCAGACTAATAAAGTCTTCCTGTAAATGTTGCAAGGCTACGTTTATATCTTTGTCGGCTGCCAACAAACAGGTGTCATCTGCATATTGGTAAATTTTGCATTTTTTTATTATATTTGAGACGTTATTGACGTAGGACAAGTAGTGCAATGGGCCAAGCACTGAACCTTGGGCCTGAAGCTAGGTCTCATGTCTGTGAAAATTCGTTTTCCCCGTGTTTTCAAGCATTTTTGTAATGTAACGCGTTTTAGATAAAAACCTACAGCGCCATCTGTTGGCGGGTAGCATAGCTTGCTCACCCGATGATATTTTAATAGTTCGTTTCTATAATTCGCAAAGGAAACTTATATGTAAGGTACCTTGAAACTTGGCTCATATACAGGAATAGGATCATTAAAGATAAATAAAAAATACCAATTTTTTTTCGGCCATAAATGACGAGGTTTTTCAACCGCGGTCCATGCCAGCCGTAACGCTAACAAGCGAGGTGACTATGGTACTTCCCCTCTACATTTTTCCAGCAAAAGCTAGAATTCTGGAGGGAGCTTCCTGTCCTGTAGTGGACGTTTCATGGGATGTTATGATGATTATGTTCCTTTACTATGTTTTTGAACAGCCTCCGTGGTCTAGTGGTTAGAGGGTTCGGCTCTCGATCCGGAGGTTCTGGGTTCGATTCCCAGTGGGGACACTGTCAAACAAAAATCTCTTTGTGCGACCTCCCCAGTTTGGTTAGGGCATTGCAGGATGAATCACCTGATTGCCCGAAAAGTTAGATGATTCCGTGCTTCGGAAGGCACGTAAAGCCGTTGGTCCCGACTACTATCTACGGATGTAGTCGTTAATGAGCCATGTCAGAGGCCTTTGGCGGCTCAACAACTCTGACACCAGGGTTTGTGAGGTCGGTCATCGACCTTGCAACCCACACGATATGATGATGATACTATGTTTGTAATATGTTGTGTTGTGATGTCCAGGAATAATAAACATATCTGATTCTGATATTATAGAGCGCAGCTCGGTCGCCCAGGTACTTACTGGATTTAATATGGCTGTGTATTAACTTGCCACCAAATTTGAGTAAATTATTACCAAATAATATCCACCAAATTTTGACTACCAAAATGGATGAATGTACACCAAATTTGCTTCTGGCACTTCGCCGGCTGCTGCCGCAGCACGCTCGCTCGGCTCGTGCGTTGTGGTCGCAAGATAACCTAACACAACCTAACCGAACCGGTTACCCAAACATTGTGTACGTTCAGCCAATAACCAATTTGGTGTACATTCATCCATTTAGTCTGAAGTGTATTGGGGTATAAAAAATCGTTTGGGAATCATTTAATTTCAGTGCGGTTCATTAAGGAAATATTTTACCAACGCTGCAATCGGCGCATTCGAGTCGGATCGTTTTCATTAGCGTGCAAACGTCGAACACAATCGAATGTCTAAACGATCCGATATGACTGCTCTTATGTCAATGTCACTGTTCGAATCAAAGTACTTTTTAGCCACAAAGTATTTGGACCCTGTGAATTGTATCCATTTCTTTAGTTTGCTTTCGAACTCCAAACAAACCGAAAAAAACCCCACGAAACTCAACCAAAATTAATTTTGACGTTTAATTTGACGTATCGCACACACTGCACTACCTCATTTTCGTATGCAATGATAGCGCGCTAATGTGACGTCACCGATGACGTCACGTTGCTTGAACGAGTGAATACGAGCAAGGTATGATCCGACTTTGAGCGCGCACACACCGCACACAGTGCTCATATGCGGGTGACGAACCGTAGTGTTTGTTGCCATTTAATATTGTCAAAACGTTGTTCAGAAATAGGTACACAATTTTCGCATATCATAACTACTAAACATATGAACCAACAAGTGCGTTTAATAACTTTAATAAAATAACATACAAGCCTATGTTTGGATGTATGTTTGTCCACACATATGTCAGGAACTAAGGTCAGATTGCAATAATATTTTTTTATTTGAACTAGGTAATAATATTTATTTGAATTAGTCAACTTAGGGTAGAGAGCAAGTTTCATTAAAATCGGTTCAGTAGTACCTACCTACTTAGTTGATGTCACCTAAGGGCTCCCGCACACGACCGAGAATCGGTGGGCGATTATCGGCCGGGACAAGGACGGAAGATTCAGGTGCTAACACGTCAGAGCGGGATGCCGATATAAAATCGGTCACCGATTCTCGGTCGTGTGCGGGAGCCCTAAAGCTACAAAGGAAAAAGAAATACTCGAACAAAAAATATTACTTTATTTAAACTAAAAAAAAAACCAGCCAAGTGCGAGTCGGACTCGCGCACCGAGGGTTCCGTACCACCACATAATATTAATTGTATTAAGTAGTAGTGTAATAAACTTGGATTTGTTATTTTTCCTCGAAGTACTTTAAATAAATAAGATATCAATGCAAGGTCCCTTCGCACATCCAATTTATTGTATCGAACCATGCCCAGTACAAATACGGTTGGATCACGGAGCAGAGAAGGGGAGAGCAGATGTTGATATCAGTCGAGCCGTGATTCAATCAATTGAGCTATGACGTCACGAAAGGGGGCGGGGCATACGCCATTTCCTCTTTGAACTTACCAGTGATCACATCGAAAAACGATCTGCAAAAAATTGTTTAAATAGTTGGAAAAACAGGTAAGTGACCTACGGTGTTGCTATTACAACGACAATTGCCGTGTTCTACGTTAATTATGTGAAATGTAATGTTAACATACACTACAGCCTATGGAAGCAGTAAATATACAACGCGTTATTCCAAATTAGGCTTTCCATTTTTTCAATAATCCTACTTAAAAATTGGATGTAAATTCCAAAACTAACAGCGGCTGGCTCGTTTAAAGTGCAGCCTCGGTCGGGTCATCTGGTCGGGTCTCTGCGTAGGGCTAATTTTAAAATTTTCATGATTTTTTGTTGAATTTTTTTAAGGTTTTTTTTGTGTTCCTTTATCGTTACTGAAACACCCCCTAAGCTATGGCACGCAATAAAATTATCACCCTGTATTACTCATTTAACCATTTAACGTACATAAGTACGAAGACCGTGATTTATACAAAAAACTAACTTAAAAATAATCTATACTGAATATATTCATTAAGAAGTTTCTTTTTTTATTATTTTAGTTTAAAACCAATTATTGTACTTTATTAAACTTTATTAAACGGCAACAAATTAAATGATTCCCAAAATATTTTTTTATACCCCAATACACTTCAGACAAAATGGATGAACGTATACCAAATTGGCTGAACGTAAACCAAATTTGAGTAACCGGTTCGGACAGGTTGTGTTAGGTTATCTAGCGACCACAACGCACGAGCCGAGCGAGTGGAGCGAGCGTGCCGCGGCAGCGGCCTGCGAAGCGCCAGAAGCAAATTTGGTGTACATTCATCCATTTTGGTAGATAAAATTTGGTAAATATTATATAGTAAAAATTTACTCAAATTTGGTGGCACGTTAATACACAGCCTTATTAAAAATGAAAACAAATAAACTTTGCTTTTTATTACAGAATTAATTATATTGCATGGGTTCCAAATACATAAAAAAAAATTCAAGTAACAAAATAGTTACCATCAAAGATGACATTATGCATTTTGAACACGACTGTACTTGAGTTGAAAAATGTATGGCGAAGTTAACATGCATTTTTAACATACTTCTACAAGGTTAACCAGACCAAAGTGATTATGGTTTAGGACGACTATTTGTTGACTATTTTTTGACATCAGTATCAAACAGAAAAACCTAAACGTTCTGCAGGAATCTGCGTCCTTGAAATGCTATGCACAGAATCCTCAGCAAGCTACCCCTGTAACTCTGAAATCCTTGAACGACTATTTTCGAGAATGTGGAAGTCATGACGACTATTTCATGACTATTTTTTTAAATAAAAACCAAGTCGATAGTCCCCACGGTTTGCTTGCATCAGAACGGAGGATTCTGTCTATAGCCTATGCCCATAATCCTCAGCAAACCATAGCTATAACTCTAGAATTGTAACGCGACTATTTTTTTCCTTATGGTGACTATTTATGACTATTTCATGACAATTTTTTGGCATCGTCAAAATAAATTTTTATGCAGTTTTTTTCTCTGAGGATTCTGTGTTGAGGGACATCGTGTTAAGCTGCCACCACCTTTATCTTTTTAATCAACTTCAAAAAGAAGAGGTTATCAATTCGACCCGTCCTGTCAAAAATACACAGTTTATGTAGCTTAACTTCAAAACAAATGAACTAAGTTTCATAAGCAACGAGGAAGGGTTACCGACTGCCCGCTCTTAGTCTATACAGGTTATAATTTAATTGCGTGCCATAGCTCTGGACCGAGATCAGTATCCGTAACTGAACAACTATTTCCAAGGAACATAGGTCGAAAAACAAAAAATAATTTTGAACTTTCCATACCTACTGAGTGACCAACACAATTGTATGGGAAGTCCAAAATTTATGTCCTTTATCGAACTATGTTCCTTTGGGAAAGTCGTTCAGATACAGATACTGAACCCGCGAGCTATGGCACGCAATTAAATTAACACCCTGTATAAATAATTCATTTTTGTAGTATAGTGTCTTTTACGCCATCTAGTAGAGTATAGCAGTACCACCAAAAAGTGTGTAAGGACAAAAAGTGCTTGTAGTTTCACTATTTGCCACTAGATGGATTTTACATAAATAGGTGGAGTCTAGTTATGTCCCGCCAACCCGTGACTCGATCTTCACCCCCGCGCACTGTCACGCTTCGTGTCGTACATAAATTTCGTAGAGGCAGCTCCTCTCCCCTTCTCTGCTCCGTGGGTTGGATACATTAGTATTTGTTGTTATAGCGGTATCAGAAATGTGGAAATACATAACCTGTGGAAATTTTAACTGTCTACCTATTACATACAGTTTATGAGATAGGTACACACGGCCGCACATCGGTAGAAACACTTTTGGACCTTATGGCGTGGTAACAGAGTTGAAAAAGTTTCTACTGACAAGCGGTTGACCGTACAGCCCAAAAACAAAATTGAAAAGAAAAACTGACTATCTTATTCCCTTTTTTTTAATATTTTTAAAACAAAAAATACAGTAGTATTCTCAGAGTAGAAAACTATAGTGTTACGGAGCGCGGCGCTAGCATCGCCACAAGAGGGCGCTGAGACACGTTCGGGTTGCAGGCGCCAGTCTGTCGGTACGGTGCGCGCCAGGGAGTTCGGTTTTGACAAGTAGAGATTACTGTAATTCTGTATTTTTCATTGATATTCGAGTAAAACTGTTAAAAACGAAGTGAGTTGTTTACCTTTTGTAAAAATCAGAAGTGGATATTTCGGAACCTGTGGTAAATGAAACGATTTCGTAGTAATAATAACAATGAAAGTGCATTTACTCGTGCAACGAAGAAGTCGCGGTCAAAGATTTCGGACCTCCTTGCTTCGCTCGGAATAGATACCTTGCTAATTTATTTTAGTAGGGGATGACATCTGCCAACATGTCACAACCCCATCATCGATGATCCATAGAAAACATTCAAAATAACCTGTCAAATCCATAGGAAAACGCCTACACCACCTAGTGACGAATTATTTCTATAATCCTCCTTCTAAGTACCTTTATTTTTCTGTGGTCGCGGCTATCAAAATGTGCTGCAGCTACAAGCGGGACCTTTCATGTGGAGCCCTTACGAATTAACGACACACAGGCTCTCGAAAATCAACATGATTCGGATGATGAGCCGCCAAATGTGCTATTCGAGAGGTTAGTTAGTCAAAAACTTGAAAAGATGGTAGACAAGTTTTGTACATCCCATGGCACCGCCACAAGGCCGTTGAAATCAATATCTGGTGAGAAGATAATTCCTGTTTTTGACCCTGATAACCACGAAACTAATATAAAGAATTGGCTTGCCAAAATAGACCAATTAGGGATGGTAAGGTTGCCTGGAAGAAGGGGCAGAGTAAATTAGGGGGCACAGTGGTTATTCATTAATATCTCGCGCGCTATTCATTACAAACACACACTCACTTCGAACGATCGCATGATCTATCCAATACCCCTCTGTAACGGAACTAGCTTCGTCCGTACAATTTCACTCAAAATTTTGGTTGATCTTGAAATCATTTACAATACTAAAAGATACTGAATTTTGAATTATTATTTTCGTAATTTATTTGATCTACGGAACTCTAAAACTTTGAAATTTTGTAGGAAACTTTTCCTAATTGTTTCTTCAAATATTAAAAAGGTTGAATATGTATTGGAAGTGAGCAAAACAAAGAGTTTCTTAGTTGTTACATTTTTGCTGTTTCGTGATTGGAGGGAAGGGATAGCGAGAATTTGAATTTTGTTTGACAATATGGAACTACATCGCATTCGATGTTCATTTTTTCGTGTTGGTATTTTAGAAAATAAGAAATTTACAAATTTTTGTCTAAAATATCAAAAAAACCAGTGAATTATTAAATTTCAGAGAAATTATCAAGATAAAAATAGCAGTTTACAACATCTACGAAACAAGAGCTAAGTTATTTAGATATATTGTCAGATTTGTATTTAAAATAGGTTCAGATTATCGAAATTGATCAAACAAACCTATATGAATCTTGGTTTATCATAAAATGAAGACCAATAAATGAATATAAATATTATTCAAACCTAATTTACTTTGTGTTTTTAGCTTTTCTTCTGGAGCTCTGGACGATGAGTCCAATTTTTGAGTAAGAAATAAGTAGTAGGTATTTAGTGCTATAAGGAAAGAAAGCTTTTCTTACAAGAGTCGGGCAATGTGTCTAAATTCTTAGTTAATTTTTGTTTAACTTTATAGGAGGTGGAAAAATCTGGATATTTTCACAAGAAGATCAGGAAATTATTTTTAAAGTACCTAACTACTAAGATCTTCTAAAGAGTGAAGCAGACTAAATCATACTAGACAGTTAAAGTGATTCCATGATGAACTGGAAAAGATGGTATGTAGTTTCATATTTATAAATTCGGATTTCATGTTTCTCGCCGGACAGCTGGAAATCAGCTTCCCTTGGATCGTTAAGAAAATTCTAAAGGTTAAACTTAAATTTTGCATTGAGAAATGCCAAATATCTGATTTCAAATTTCTCTAAGATTTTGTTAAATTAAGTAAAACTTACTAAAACAAGTATATTATAGGTATCATTTCAATTCTGATGAGCTAAAGTAAAGTTTTATTGGTTCAAAATGTTACTTCAGAATGGAGATATCATACATTCAAATTGTTTATTCTTTTACTAAGACTACAAGCTTAAATAAATAGCTGATAATGTATGAAATTGTTTGAGAAAATACAATCTCAGTATATTAGTGATATACCATATGGAGTCATTATATACACAAAAACAGTTTTATGTATTATCTAGTACATGGTATCAAAGAAAATTATTGATTCAATATAAAAACAGATTGAACTAAAAGGACTAGAAAAATATCAGTCTCTTTCATTGTCAAAGTTAAACTAAAGAAAAATGTATTAAGATAAATTACAGTTTTAGAGAAGTTTGATTGGTTCTTTTATGAATTATGTTTGTTATTTTGTTTTTGCTTGCTTCCATACATTCAACTGAGTAAATAACTAAAACATGGGTTTGGTAAAATAAAATAATCTCTAGGGAATGATTTTATAAAATAATAAGTGATTAAATACTCAAAATTCTACTTCAATTTAAAATCTACTTATTTGCTTTTATTCGACGGAGAAATAATTTAAAACATAGACTAGAAATATTCAGGTACTTATTTATTTTTAGGGAATTATATTTATTTTTAGGATATCATATTTATATTATTACGGTTCACACTTAGAATTTCTGGGTTGCTACTTAGTGTGGGGTATCATCCTAGACGATTACTCTAAAGGCCACTAAACAGTTTAAAACGGACTCAATATATTTTTAGGTTTTAGGTAGATCAGAACTTGCGCTAGGAAATATTAGATCATAGTTCAATTTTATTTTTCTAGGAATAGTTAGACTTAGTTAGGAATTAGTTAATACTTAATTCAGTTATACATTTCAGGTTCTTCAAAACTTTTAAACTTACATACATTTTAAATAGAATTTCAATTGGATAGAATATAGTTAGGTAGGTAGCCCTTTACAATTTGTTGGCCGTGACAGGATATGATCCAAGCTTATTAGGGTCGTTACACCTCCTTCCCACCGGTCACCGTCACGTTCTCACTGCTAGAGATCGTGCTGCAGCCGCTCCGCGAAACGTAAGCCGCCATTTTATTTTCTTGATGTTATTTTGTGAATTTTTCTTACAAAAATCTTACTTACAAGTGAAAAGACACTAAATGCAGTTTCTTTTTGCCTTTATGACGAATTTAAACACAAAGGCACACAACACTTCATAGTGAAGGTTGTTTTTCCAACTATTTAAACAATTTTTTGCAGAGCGTGTTTCGATGTGATCACTGGTAAGTTCAAAGAGGAAATGGCGTATGCCCCGCCCCCTTTCGTGACGTCATAGCTCAATTGATTGAGTCACGGCTCGACTGATATCAACATCTCCTCTCCCCTTCTCTGCTCCGTGTTTTAAATAAGTAAAATTTTTTTTTTTTTCAAATATGGTGCAGCTGGAAATAAAAATTAAAAGCACTGTCATCAAGCTTGCCGAGCCGGCGCGGCCAACGGTTGGCCCAACGTGAACTGGGGCCTTAACATAGAACAAAACGCAACGTCAAAACAAGACGCAGTGACGTTTTCAGCCAGCTGACATTTGACGTGTTTACATCGCGATCGATTTATTATAAACATAAAAAGTTTAAATTAAGTGAGATCTATGCACGATATGTGGAAAAACACAAAAGGAATATAAAAAAAATTGTGCATACCCTACATATAAAAAGCAAGTATACTCCGGCAAAATTGGGAAGACACGAGCAGAAAACTCCAAACGGAAACATTGTTTAATCACTGTTGCGCAGTTGAGTTTTTGGGGTGCAATTCCATGATCTACGGGCGGTCGAAATACATCCTGCCGGGTCTTAGTCAAAAATTCGGTGATAGTGACCTTGGAACCCTTTAACGTCGTCTTGCTCCTCCATATCTCGGAACGAGGCCGCACTGAGGTAAACCGAACAAGCACGGGGCGGGCTGAGTCCTTCTTAACACCCAACCTGTGACAAGCCTCAATCTCATTGGGACTAATACCTGCCAACTTCATTTGGTTGGTTATCACGGTGATAATCTTCTTCAGCACAACCTCCTGAGGTTCCTCTTTAATACCATGAAAGAGAACTTTCCTATGTGACTGCGTCTCCATACGGTCCAGACCGAGGACCAGAAGCTCCACCTGCGATTTGAGGATGCTGAGAGACTTCCACACAAAGGTCTTGAAGGATGAAAACTCAGCTGCCAAATTCTTCATAGTAGGATTAGTGAAATTCACCCATCCTTGTTGAAAACACGGCTGACAGCTCCTCTATGCTCTTGATAAGCTGTTCTGCTGTGTTGTCCATATTTTAGTGGTGAAAGTGAGTGTGTGAGTTAAATTATATTCAACCTACATAGTTTAATTTTAATACATATATGTAAAAACTATTTATTTCAAATAAAATAACAGCAGAGCTATAAAATGCTTCTAATCACTTTCGAGGGTACCCGCCGAAACCATAATGATATTTTTAAAATAATAGTATTTTAACTCTTGTTTAAAATTTAGATGGGCAATCATATTCTAAAACTATTCCAAATTTCAAGTGAATAGCCCCTGACAGACAAATGAAGTTGCACCAGAAGGGTTCCGTTTTTACCATTTTGGATCAGAACTCTAAAAAGGAGGTCATCGATTCAACTACTATGTATAACATGCACAGAATTTGTTTAGCTCTGACAGCTATTTTCTGCGCATTTGTGACAAGCGGATAGCCAATGAATGATTCGCACCCCCCTGCAATAACTTTTTTGAGTTCTGCGAATCAACGGTCAAGGCCAGAGTTATTTTGTATGATGTATAAAATTGTTGAAAATATACACATTTTCGCGTATCTTAGTCTGTACACAGAGTAATATAATACGGGTCTGTACAACCTTCTAAACAAATGTAGGTACTTACCTTACTAACTTCACTTTCATAAGTGCATATTTGTTTCCCCATGCATATCTCAACGACTAAAAGTTACATCGCAATAAAAAGAAATAAAGCAGTCAAATTAGGGATTGTCATATCAGTGTTAGTTTCATCAAAATCGGTTCCTTTTATTTTTTCCTTTTTTTAAGTGTTTTTTTTTTTATAATTACATATTTTATATAGAATCGCAAGTTCAGGTACTCGATTCTTGAAAATCACCGGGTGATAAAATATCACTTTTGAGACTTTAAAAATTCACATTCACCCTGATTAACTGTTAAAAGGTAAATTAGAATACATGAAAACGAACAATCAAGGACTGCTTTATATTTTACGAAGATCAATCTTAACTTTTGAAAAGAAAAATATATGATTTTGAATTTTTTGAGTGATATTTTATCACCCGGTGATATTCAAGAATTGGTCCCAGGAGCCTAGATCACTGTATGGCGGCTAAATTAAAATGAGTGCAAATGCTCTTATAAAGGTGGGATAGACCCAAAGAATCGCCCAGGAATCGCCAAATGAAACAATATTCATTGTTTCATTTGGCGATTCCTGGGCGATAATGATAGTGAGTGAAAAGTATACACCAGTTTTCTTCAAATAGGTTCCAGCGTGCGCGATTGGTAAGTGTCCCCAACTCACCGACGGTATGAATGAATTCTAGGTCTTAATGGTAATCATACCCATGCGCCCGTGTGATGCCGGCAAAGAATAGTACCAACCCATCCCAACCCGCGGTTGTCGTAAGAGGCGACTAAGGGTCTATGAACCGGAGAAAGGGCAGCAGCATCTTTCTGTGTATTGTATCTTACATACTGCGGTCACGAACCACAGCAAATGCAACGCCTGCAACGCTTACAAGCATTGGTGGTTCTTTCCATGATTAGATCAGTAAAATTGTGTCCGCAAGTCATCGTTATGTCGATGAATATCGAAGGAAGAACAAAAATTAATTCGTTTATTTAGCCAGAGGAAATAAGTGATAAAATACGATGATTCAAATACCTACGTAAACTTTAGTTAATTCGTAAATTCGGACTCACCGTAAGCATGTGTGAGGAAATTTAGTCTAAGTTATTTTTTCTGTCTATAAAATTTATAATTAAATTCTCTTTTGTCCAATAGTATAGTAAAAAAATCTTTTAGCTAATTACAAAGAGTTTTGAACCTCGAGCATACTCACATTGCCATCTATAAAATTTGTGAGGAACATTCACAGGAAAGTCTCTCATTGTAAGTACTAAAATGAAAAAAGAATTATTTTATGCAAGGGTTCTGCTGATAGATGTTATTTATACTCATAGATAATTATAATAAAATAGATCAATGAAAATCATGCATAAAACTGTAAAATATTCTACAAACTTTCTGAAAGCTTATATCGTGCATAAAATTAATTTCTCTTATTTTTTTTACTTGCGCTAATACAATAACAATAAAGTTGGGCAAGTATGACAGACATAAGAAGTCGCATCATTTTGGGAACCCTAAAAATAATTAAAATTTGGTTCAGTAGTTTATGTGTGATGCTCAAACGAACCTATAAACAAGCAGACAGACCAAAACTCAAGATACTGTGATTTGGATAAGTAAGTTTAGTATATTTGTTTTGTGATATATCTTCTGTATACTGGAGTTCCAGAGAGCTGTGGGAAGAAGTATTTTAGGGGTAAAGGAATCAGACTGAGTAAGAATCAAAGACCCCGTTTGGAGGAGAGTAGTACTTGGCATAACTCCTAGACTTGCTAAGAGACACGGGATGTAACAAGTACAAAAGCTAAAACATACAATCGGCACAAATTGAAGGGGCTATAAATTGCAAATTAACCAAAACAAAACATTGCTTTCAACTTTTTTATATACAACGCGAAAAGTACACAAAAATCAAAACAAGTAATTAATATTATTCTTTATTGATTTATATTTACAGTAATAGTAAAGGCTTACATAAAAAAACTCAGGATTGTTAGGGTAGCCAGAGGCCGCTTTCCTTCATCTGGTCTTTGTTCGTCTTCCTTCATATCTAATCTTTATTTATACCCCAAGGCACCAATAGTCTGAAGAGGAATTCATAACTGGGTCATATTCAAGTTCAAATAACTGAAGGCACCAAGAGCATCCCTACCAGCTTTTTTTCTGTTCTTTCTTCACAAAGTTCCCGAAATGTGTCTCTCATATTTGGCCTTTCTTGGTGTTATAAGGCAATGAAAGTATCTCCATCTAACTTTTATTGGTTTTTGAAGGCACAAAAGCCTGGCTTTTCATATATATATATATGTAAACATCCTTGTATCTACAGTTCTTCTTTAATAATATATTTTCATTGAGTTGACTTAGAAGTATGAAAATTCAACGCATTCAAGGGACTATTGACCTGCGCATTAGATAATAATATTTCATTTGTCATTTTCATGATCAGTGGCTTTTGTGTTGGCACAATAAAATTCTGCCAATACCATATAGATACATTGTTAAGAATCATCATAATCATTCAGATTTGTAGAGTAAATATCCATTGAATATTCCTAGGACAAGACAAACACTTAAATAGGTAAGTAAAACATTTTCCCTTCACTGTGTTTTTTATTGTTCCATCAATACCCAAAAGATGCCAGGGGGACCCTTTGTTGTCTAATGTATGTTTTGAATGGATATAGTTAGGTGGTTGAAATTTTCAGAGTATGTGTTATATTATAATGATAAATTGAAAAGATTTTAATAAAAGGGTTTCCTTCCTTACAAAGAAAAATTATATTAAGTAAAATGGCAACAGATACA
Organism: Athrips mouffetella; assembly: GCA_947532105.1. Classification (NCBI taxonomy): domain Eukaryota; kingdom Metazoa; phylum Arthropoda; class Insecta; order Lepidoptera; family Gelechiidae; genus Athrips; species Athrips mouffetella. The sequence goes on along the minus strand of OX383964.1, from coordinate 8,897,444 downwards.
AGTAGAAAACTATAAAATATAACATGATAGAAGAATAACAAATTATTAAAAGTGGTTAGTGCTACAAATAAATAATAAGTCAGGAACACTAACTCAGAACAAATTCCAAATAAAAAGAGGCCCTTTGTGAAACCAAAAGGACATATATTAAAAATATGAATCAATTGGTTCAAATTCAGAACGAGAGCAGGGATTGGTTTGCGCACGTGCTGCAATGTCAGCTAGTAGTAGTTGAGGAATTGACCCGTGGAATGACTTCTTCTTATAGAACGACTTTCAGTGGGTCGTTTTTTGAGCGCAGTTAATATTTCTTGACTTATTATTTATTCGTTCGGTTAGTGCGAGTCAAACTCAACAAAATAAGGTAGAGCATAACACAGCTGTAAGTAGGTAAATGACTTATTTTGAGTGTCTTATTGGACATACCTTCGGAAGTATCTTGTAGTTCGTGTTTTAATTGTCCAAACAGTGAATATTTATGCGGTCATGGTTGTTTGGAGCGGTCTTGATGGCTTATTATTAGGCGTTTATATGGGTACCCCTTCGAGGGAGTAAAGTCGTGATCGGTGTACCATGAGACAACCTCCGGTGTGCACCTTCTAGGAACCACCACCAAGTACTTTTGAGGTTAATGGAAAGGCATATAAGTGTAACCTGTCGAATCGAAAAACGCACCACAAACGCACATTGATTTTACACAGCACAGGTATAACTGTTTTTAACTAAAGAAGCCGTTTCATCCGCCGTTATATCCGAAAATTTTGTGAATTGGTTGTAAAGAAACTATAGAAAAGTTTTCATCAAAACGTAAAAAGTGAATTATAATTTATTGGTTGATAAAACAAAATACGTAAACAATAGTGAATGACAGACCATTCGACGCCGGTTTAACTTTGACGTGTGTTTAAATCGAGATTTACTTTACTTTACGTCCTTACCAGTGTTGCCGGCAGTCAAACGAGAAAAAGTCCGAAACCAAATAAAAGATTACCCGAAATTACCCGTTTTATGTGGCAAAAAAAAAACCGGTCAAGTGCGAGTCGGACTCGCACGCCGAGGGTTGCGATATACCCATAGTATTTTTGGAAGTGTGGTGCCGGCAAAGAATTGTACCAACTTATACATGCTCGTGGGTGTCGTAAGAGGCGACTAAGGGTTATAAACTGGAGGATGGGCAGCAGCATCCTCCTTTGTATCTTACTAACTGCGGTCACCTACAACCTCGGTCTATGGTGCCAGCCGTAACGCTAACAAGCAAGGTGACTATGGTACTTCCCCTACATTTTTTCTAGCAAAAACTAGAACTCTGGAGGGAGCTCCCTATCCTGAAGTGAACGTTTCATGGGATGTTATGATGATTTTTGGAAGCAATTATCGACCGCAAAACTAAGTTTGTTAGTAAAGGTTATTTGCAGATTCCTAAAAAACTGTGCAACCGTCGTTTTATTTTTTGCTGTAATATTTACTTAAACTTCTATAGACTGTATTAAATTCAGATTTTTCCATTCTCAAACTTTGGAGATAAGGGGGCGGGAACGGTATTTTTTTTGGAATTTTTCATCATAACTTGAACACTAAGAGTCGTGTAAAAAATACAAAAATATATTTTAAGAAAGCGCGTGAGCGTGCCACGCTGCAGTTGTCAGTTTGTCTAGGCCCATTTCGTTGACTCAATACTCAATACATTTATTGCCTTCATATGGTACATAACAAGATGGTATTATAAATAAGGTATCTCATATGAGCCCATTTTCAGAGGCATTGCAATAATTGAGATAGACCGAGATTTTAAATAGTTATCAACAATATTTAATTATGTATTTATATAATGTAGGTATATTTTTTTAGTTTATTTATTTTTATCATTGATATATTCGTTTAAATTATGGTAAGTTTTATTTATTAGGTATTCTTTTAATAGTTTTATCATCTTATTATAAGAATTTTCTATTCTTATATTTAGCGGTAGATGATTATATATTTTTATTGATACACTTAAAGGGCCAGAACTATGTATTTTTAATTTAGAAGGTATAATATTGATTTTATTTGTTTTATACCTGCGAGGGTACAGTCGGGGCTGATTATCTTCCATTTCGTAGAACTGTGGGTTGTTCTTAATAAATTTGCAAGCTTCTAGAATGTATAGAGAGGTTAAAGTTAAAATTTTCAATTTAGTAAAGGTCGACCTACAGCTTTCATCATTTTTTAAATTTCCTAATATGCGTATAATTTTTTTTTGTAATATGAAAAGATCTGATACGTTTGTGCTATTGCCCCAAAGAATAATGCCGTAGGTTAATCTTGAGTGCATATATGCATAATAAACCGAGAGGGCAGTTCCTAAATCGGTGGTTTTTTTCAATTCACGGAGAGCGAACGTGAAGCTTGATAACTTAAGACTTTATTTTTTGAATATGATTTTTCCAGTTGATATGGGTATCAATATTCAGACCTAATAAGCTAAAATTACTAACACATTCGAGTGTCGTATTATTATATGAAATATTAACGTCTAAAGCCGCTTTCTGATATGGTCGAAATTGCATGACTTTGGTTTTATTAGAGTTTATTTCTAAACAGTGGTCCGTCATCCATTGATTTACGTTAGTCAAAATGTTTTGAGCTTTTGATGTTAACTCAGAGGAGCCTTTGCAGGTTATTAAAATTGAAACGTCATCTGCGAATAAGGCACAGGGTTCATTAAAAGCGTCTGGCAAATTATTTATGTAGATGATGAACAAGCAGCATCCAAGAACTGTACCTTGAGGAATTGAATTTCGCATGTATTGTACATCGGATCTTACATTGCAGATGAGGCCGGTTTTATAATTGAAATTTTCAACTTCGACATACTGCATTCGGTTACTTAGATAAGACTCAAACCACTTATGGGTTGGACCGCGTATACCGATATCATAGAGCTTCTCTAGGAGAATATTGTATTGGACTTTGTCGTACGCCTTTGTCATATCTAACAATAGCCCTACGGCGTATTGTTTTTTATTTATTGCTTCTAAGGCTTGTTGGATGAAGTTAAATACAGCCAAAGTAGTTGAATGCTTTTTCCGAAACCCATTTTGAGACTTGTGAAAAATATTAAATTTCTCGCAGTAAGAATAAAGACGATTACACATTATTTTTCCAAAAATTTTTGCTGACGTAGGTAGGAGCGCTATGGGTCTGTAGTTATTTGGATCTAATTTTGAGTTTTTTTTATGAATCGGTTTTACGAGGGATATTTTTAATAAATCTGGGAAGGTGCCTTCATTAAATGATTGGTTTATTAGTAGGTAGTATGGTAAGAGTAACTCATCAATACATGCCTTTATAAGAGTGGGGGGAAGTTCGTCTATGCCGAAACTATGTTTGTTTTTTAGATTGCGGATTGCATCTTTTACTTCCTTTGGTGTAACAGGACTTAAAAACATACTGTTTTGCATACGCGATGTAGAAATATTCGATTTTCTATCAGCTTTTGAGTTGTTTCTGTCGGTATTATTACCAACTGATGCGAAAAAAATATTCAAAGTATCTGCGACTTCTTTAGGTTCATTAATGTCTCTATTATTAAATGTTAATTGAATGTTTTGTTTATCTTTTTTAGTGTTTTTATTTAATTTTTCTTTTATTATTCCCCACATGCACTTAATTATATTATTAGATTTTTTTATTCGGGAAATGTAGGATTTTTTTTGCTGTATTGACTAGTTTTTTAAGAGTTTTACCATATTGTTTATAATATTGTTTTAATGGTGAACTTTCAAAGTATTCTTTTATAGTTTTTAAAAACCTTTTATTTTGACATGATATTTTTAGACTTTTGTTAGCCAATTCTTTCGCTTTTTTAGGTTTAATTTTACTGTAACCTTTGGAAAACATTCGTTTAATAATTTATTAAGTTTTTTATCGAATAAGCTATAGTTTTTATTTACGTCGTTACAAGGGTTTAGTATATTATACCAATTCACTATCTTTAGTTTAGATTTAAAATTGTCTATATTTTTATTATTGTATATTCTCTTCTCTACTTTCCACAATATAGGTTTATTAGTATTTAGTTTTGTATTTGCAACTACGCCCTTGTGATCATAAAAACCTAAATCCTGCACGCTGACTTCAATTGCACTTTCCGTAAAATTTACAAAAACAAGGTCAATGCATGTTGAAGCATCTTTGATGGTCCTAGTTGGCTTATCAACAAGTTGAGTGAAATTATATTCTTTCATAAAATCCAATAATGTTTTAGATTGGATTGAGTTTTCTAAAACGTTTATATTAAAGTCACCGCCGATAATAATTTTCTTTTTATTATGTTTTTTTGTTATGTATTCCAGAATAGATTTTAGTTGCCTATAAAAATGACATCCGAGCACTGCGACACATTTTGAAAGACAAGCACGGCTACATGTATTAGTGCATAAAGCTATCTTTGCCTTAAATATCAAAAACGTAATTTGTGGATTTCCTAAACATTTTCGTTCACTGACATTTCTTTGCGTTTGGAGGTGATAGATTAGCACTACGGTTTAAAACCTGCTCATGAGCTTTGTGTGCGGTTTTAGTGCGCTAATAGTCGGTTCAAAACTTGCTCGTATTCACTCGTTTAGGCGACGTGACGTCATCAGTGACGTCACTTTAGCGCGCTATCATTGCATACGAAAATGAGGTAGTGCAGCGTGTGCGAAACGTCAAATTCATAAGACATTTGTCATCAATCTCGTTTTCGAGAGGGTTTTTTTTAACTTTTTTTGGGGTTTTTAGATTTAATTATCTTATCGAATAATCATTATCTCTCAATAATTTCTTAAATCGCAAAACAAAATCAAAATTTGATTTTTTCTCAGTGACATTGACATAAGCGCGCTCTAGTCTGGTTTAAAACTGTATTCGATCGTATTCGACGAATGCACGCATATAGAAATAAACCGACTATTTTCAGTGAATGTGATGTGTGCGTTGAATTCAAGAAACAAACCGTAGTGTAGATGACATAATTCCTCAAATAAAGTGACATTTCTCCGAGATATATTTTCTCTCGGGCAGCGTGCTAAGCCGGCAGGTGTGACAGAAAGACGGACAGACAAACTTGCACCATAAGGGTTCCTTTTTTTACCATTTTGGCATCGGAACCCTCCTTTACCATGTTCTGTTTCGCTTGTTCTTTCGGGAACTTCCTATAGGCATTTCTTTCTCTGTGATTCCATTTTTTGGTTAATTTTTTTTTGTTTGACACACGCAACTGCAAAGCCAAACCAAAAAAAAAGGTTGGCGCGATTTTTGTGTAACGGAGAACCACTTTTTTTCTGACGGGTGGGATGTTCTGTTAGGTAGGTTCATTGACGTAAGAAAAACTAAACGCCCCCTGGCGTAGTTTCAAAATCTTTGGGTAGGTTTGATTTGTCTACGATAGACAATGATTTTATATATGTTAACGATAGGTTTTTGCGAAAATACCCGAAATTACCCAGCTGTAAACGTTACCCGAAAGAAACCCGCTGAAGACCTAAATTACCCAAAATCGGGTAAAAATACCCGTACCGGCAACGCTGGTCCTTACGTTTACCTAAGTCTAGTTTATTTTAAACACGGGTTGCCAACTTTTTTTTCGCCAATCGACTAAAAGCGGTTGTGGAATCCACCAAAAATCCACTTAATAAGAATTTTCTCAATTTTTATATATTTATTTTTAATTTCTACATATTTATTAAAAATGTGAAAGAAAATGGAATTAAAAGTCATCACCAGAGGAATAGTCTTTTCTGTTTTCTTCAGCAGGACATGCTGATGCATAACTTTCCTTGGTTTAAATTTTTTCTACAACACTATTAGTGGGTGTCTATTAGGAATCGTTTACCTACCTAGATGACTAAGTCAGTTTAGGGACATTAATGGGGTTAACATTCATACTGAAAGGTCTAGTCTTGCCACATTAGCGTTAAATTGCGGAAAAAGTAGCATAGAGATTACGAAAGTAGCTAAAATCTTGGAATCTGTTAACACCAGACATGTTTGATTGACTCTTTACATCACTCTTTTGGAGCAGTGGTTACCAGTAGGTTAAACATGTGAAACATTCCATTTTATTTTAATATGGCTTATTTGTGGATTCAGTGGTCATAAGAATGTCTTTCCACTAACAAAAATAAAGTAATCTACTAGAAAAAACCACTAGCCACTTAAACCAAAATTTGCCCACTGACAAGAAGGTCTAAACCACCAGTTTCAGTGGATTTTCCACTAAGTTGGCAACCCTGTTTTAAACTAAATCGAGATTTAGTGAAGTGCGACTTAGACGTCGTCGCTGAATCTACTCGCTAATTAGAGCGGTAATGCCAGGCCTGCCAGAAAACAGAACAATTAGTAAAACGGTAACTAGCTTTTAATGGAACTTTTATGGCTGTCCCGCAAGTGTCATTCAAAAATTTGTGATTTAAATAATACAAACGCATATAGTTTCAAATTTATTAAACGGCACCTGGCATTGTGGGTCACGATCCTCAGAACTGAGGGAGCGACTAAGAAGAAGAATTACTTTTGACCGCCTGTTACTGGCAACTCCAAATCAGCGCGAGCTAAACTATTAACGACGTCTAAAGGGGTTTTTATATGTGAAAAATAAATGATTTGGCTTTTCGTGGAAAAAATTATTAAATTTTAGTATTTCCTATGTTTATTTGTTTAATTTTGCAATTTTTATAAGGTATTTAAAGTAAATTTTTGTCTAAAAATAAGGAGAAGATAAAAACTATATGAAAAGGAACGTAGCTGATCTCGATTCTACTCTATGATATCGATTAATATCCTAGGAAGAATGAACGAATCAATCAACGAACGGTTCGACTGAATGAATGAATGACGTGTGATGTCTTTTGTTTCATATTCTCTATAGAGACAGAGTAAGACGCACTATTGACTATGGTATTGATGTCGTCATCATATGGTGAAGATAAGGATTCAAGTTTTAATAATTTGTTTTTTTTTAATTGAACCATTTTAAGAACTCTATACATTGATTCTTTGTGTAATATACAACAAAGTGTTTACTAAGAAAACAGTCGATGTAACAGGATATTTAGTCGTTATTTTTAATAAATTCGCCGGATAGTCGACAGGAACTCTTAACTTGCTTAAGATTTAGGAGAATTGCAACCCTGTTTGCAAAGCCTAAAAAAGTTATAAACAATGGAATCGATTTTAGCGCAGTCGTTAAAAAGCAATGAGCTTTAAGTAGCAACGCCTTCAGCTAAGGAGGGAACCATAAGCATATCCGTTTCTTGCAAGGGACCTCCTTACTAAAATTAGTTATTTTTTATTAAATCCCAAAAACGTAAAATAATTATCTTACTCTTTAAGAAATATATAACTTAAGACTAAAAAATGTTGTTACTACAATGGTAAAAATACTTAACATTCAGGATAAAACGCTGTTAAAATTCTCGCAGAAAACTGCTATTTCGGGAAGAAAGGAAGGCAGGGTAAGTGACCCTTCCTTTCTTATTACTAATGATTCACAAGTAAAAAAGATCTATTTTCACTTTCGCATATAAGGTTTGGATAAAACATTAGATTTTTTTAATATTTTTTTTATATTTGTAAAACAGAACCAAGTTTTTCGACCGATTTGTCATAGTCGACTAGGAGACGCTTTAAACTTCACTACCTCTTCATACAAACCAGACTATGTATATGACGGATTTTATACAGTTTTTACTCAGAGTTATATTTGACAGATCAAAAAGTGCCATGGCGTCTTTTTCTGTAAGAAACGAGGTAAGAAACATTACTTTAAGACCTGTAAAATTTTAGCCTTTTTGCCGCCGTGCCAATTTCGAGTAAATACCTACGGCTGCATTAATAAAATTCTTCTGATAAACAAAATGACATTAAACCTTGCCTTATTTAATTCTATTTTCACAGGATCGCATTTAATATTCAGAGTAAATTCGTTGCCAAATTTATCACAATATTTTCTCATTGAATAATTCAGTTGGCTTAAAAATGCCAGGCTCTGAAAAATCAATGTCGAAAAAATTGGCTATCTATTTTCGTTTTATCAAAAGGGGCGGGATATTTGAAATATTAATTCGAATTTAATAAAGCGAGGGAAAGAACCCAATTTATAATGTAGGAGTGTGAAAAATGGGGCGCGCTGTGATAAATAGTGGCGGATGATAAAGTCGGTACGGTATAAATAAGCTATTTTCGAAGTGACTTTGCAGCTTTTTGTTTGTAGGGAAAATGTATAATCAGATATACTAATCTTATATTGATTTTGTTTCTTTGTCTGGGATTAAAACTGAAACAACTGAATAGAATATTAAAAATATTTCAGCAATACGAGTAAAAGCTACAGCAAAATGTCTCAACCCTACGAAAAAAAAATGTATTCTGTCACGGGCAACAGACGATTTATAGTGATAAAATAAGTGAAAAGTATATTGGGTCCTTACCTATGAAATTGACTTTTTGTATGGAAAGTTTTAGGTAAACTCAATCTTCAGTAATAACACTTATGCATTTTTTTAGCACTTACAAATCCAATTTTTATAGTTTTTATGAATGGCATTCAGCTTACAGCAACTTTAATTTTATTTTGAGAAAAAAAAATACATATTTAAAAAAATATGACAAATGTAATGATCAAAACGGACCACATTTAAGAGGAACAATTTTAATTTTAGTTACCAAAATCAATGCAATATTTAATGCGTAGATTAATAACCTTGAAATCAACTTTCAAATATAAAACAAATAATGAAAATAGCTATAGAATTATCAGGAATTTCATAATAAAGGACCTAAGGACTTAATATTATTTTTCTGTATACGTACTTCATGTTTCTTTTGCTCTGCGTGGGTGCTCAACTTTGCCTACATATTAACTTGTATTTACGATTGACAGACTTCGGTTCCAAGACGCTCAATTTTCCCCCATAGCCTCAATTGAACGGGAAGTAATCCAGTTTGTGCCAATTGTTTCGTTTCGCTCTATTATTCCATTCGTTTTTGCTTCGTTTCGTTCTAGTTCCTTTCATAGACATGAAAATCCTCGCGTAGCATGCCCGTAGCTTGTGGCTACGTAAATGCTACGATTGTGAACAAGATACAAGGTATGTTAAAAATATCGAGTTATTGCTTCAATATTATTGAATAAAAATAAAATGAATGAATACTTGTTTGACACAATTAACATCGACTTAACCTCGTGCTTTAATAACTGAAGAATTTTAGCTAGGCTTAAAGTATGTTTCTTTTTTTAAATGCTTTCGTCTTTCAGACTCGACTTGATGGACACTTTACGATTAAACAAATCCTATATTTGTATACTGGGTGTCTACTCTCAAAGTCCGATATATCGAAACGATACTACTCGAAACATGCAAATGCAAAACTTCGTCTCTTGACAATAGAGTGGAATATTGGTTGGATGAATTTTTAAACTGCATCCAACCAAAATTCTACTCTATTGTCAAGGGACGAAGTTTTGCATTTGCATGTTTCGAGTAGTATCGTTTCGATATATCGGACTTTGAGAGTAGACACCCAGCGTGAATTTTTATTCGTTTTAAACCCGAAGCCCAGTAATTCTACCCATGAAAACAAGCAACTTTACCATAGAAAAAAAAATTTACACGAAAAAAATTGTTCACCTTAATATACAAAATGAGTCAATCACGTGACGACTTTACTATGGGAAGACGAAAAAATATTTTCGAGTAAAAAATTTTTATCTTCGGGAAAGTTGGTTGTTTTCATGAGTAGAAGCACTGGTCTTCGAGTTTTAAATCGGTTTGTAATCGGTTTCTTCAAAACGGCTCTATTTCGATGAAATTTAGCATACGGGAGATTTTGGGGGCGAAATTCGATTTAGCTAGATCTCATGTCTGGGAAAATACATTTCCCCCGTGTTTTTAAGCATTTTTTTAAAAACCGCGTACGGTAGACAAAATCCTACAGTGCCATCTGTAGCATATGGCGGGTAGCATAGCTTGCTCACCCGATGATATTTAATTGTTGAGGCTGCTATTATAGAACAAAGCTCGGTCGCCCAGGTACTAGAAGCTGAAACTCACTAGTATAGGATGGTATAGGTAAGTATAATGAACAATTTAAACTCTCCACAACGCGGCTTCTTGAACACCGCAGTGTAGTGTTGGCTGTCCAAATTAATTATACGGACAATGGAGGCTGTCCGCGGCGCTGCACCAAAACGCCGTTCCGAATTTCATTCGAGGGTGCTTCTGGAACACTGGCGTCGGTAAGTGACTAGTGTTCTTTTAAATTCATAGACAGAAACTAAAAACAGCAAATTATTTTATTTTTTGGCTAAAAAGTTTGAGTATCAAAACATAAAAAATTGAGTATCTAAATATGTATACTTTTACAAGTGTAAACAGTAGACTTCACGTGTCAGCTAAGGGCCATCACACATAGCTCCGGCACGGCGCCGTGCCGTGCTCCGGTGCGGCGCCGGACTACGGCACGGCGCCGTGCCGTAAAAACTCACGGCGCGAGCCGTGAAAATCTCCGGCACGGCGCCGTGCCGTACTCCGGTGCGGCGCCGTGCCGTAGAAGTACAGTGTTGTCAACTATGCGAAAATAATAAACAGAAATTGAGCCATAAAAGAGCAGAATCAGTGAAGGGAAATCATTATTCGGCCAAAATTTAATACGGTAATTTGTTTTTCATTGGTACCTACATTGTTAAGTTACAGAATAATTTTGTAGAATTTATACACATTCAAATTTTAAATGAGGTAATTTTTTTTGAAGTGAAAACTTCTTTAGAGGCGCTTAGGAAATTTTATATAGGGAAAAAACATTGACGTAAGAAAAACGCTGGCCCCCTGGCGTAGTTTCCAAAATCTTTGGGAAAAAATGATAGATTCGCATCAGATGTCGCATCAGATGGCGCGTCAGAACTCAGATCAAGTATAGAAATGGATTTGAAACTAATCATACCAAGTTAGAGCAGGCTCAATATATAAGAAAGTTCTAAAGTGTGATAAAGACCAAAACATCGTTTTTGTCTTTGTCGCGGCAGATCTCAGATGAAGTATAGAAATGGATTTGCAACTAATCATACCAAGTTAGAGCAGGCTCAACATATACAAAAGTTCTAGTGTGATGAAGACCAAAACAACTTTTTTGTCTTTGTCATAGTCTCGGCTTTTTTAGTTGTGCACAAGCTGTCAAACTAAAAATCACTATAACTCGAAAACTACTGACCCTAGACTACTCGTGTGCTGAGACAAATGATAGATCTCGATGAGATCTACATTTCGGATGACAGCTGTCAAACTAAAAATCGCTATAACTCGAAAACTACTGACCCTAGACTACTTGTGTGCTGAGATAAATGATAGGTCTCGATGAGATCTACATTTCGGATGACAGCTGTCAAACTAAAAATCGCTATAACTCGTAAACTACTGACCCTAGACTACTCGTGTGCTGAGACAAATGATAGGTCTCGATGAGATCTACATTTCAGATGACAGCTGTCAAACTTAAAATCGCTATAGCTCGAAAACTACTGACCCTAGACTACTCGTGTCCTGAGACAAATGATAGGTCTCGATGAGGTCTACATTTCGGATGACAGCTGTCAAACTAAAAATCGCTATAACTTGAAAACTACTGACCCTAGACTACTCGTGTGCTGAGACAAATGATAGGTCTCGATGAGATCTACATTTCGGATGGCTGCTGTCACACTAGTAAAAAATTGTTTTTACTTCTGCCGGCACTCCCGGAGTGCAACCCGTCCTTTATTTTTTAAATGCTTGTGTTATTAAGTAATTCTATTTATATGATTAAGTTTCATTTCATTTTAGGGTTCCGTACCTCAAAAAGAAAAAATGAAAACTTATAGGGATACTTAGCTGTGTATCTATCTGACAATGCAATTTCTGCCATTTTCTAGGGTCAGTAGTTTTCGAGTTATAGCGATTTTTAGTTTGACAACTCTCATCTGAAATGTAGACCTCATCGAGACCTATCATTTGTCTCAGCACACGAGTAGTCTAGGGTCAGTAGTTTTCGAGTTATAGCGATTTTTAGTTTGACAGCTGTCATCCGAAATGTAGATCTCATCGAGACCTATCATTTGTCTCAGCACACGAGTAGTCTTGGGTCAGTAGTTTTCGAGTTATAGTGATTTTTAGTTTGACAGCTTGTGCACAACTAAAAAAGCCGAGACTATGACAAAGACAAAAAAGTTGTTTTGGTCTTCATCACACTAGAACTTTTGTATATGTTGAGCCTGCTCTAACTTGGTATGATTAGTTGCAAATCCATTTCTATACTTCATCTGAGATCTGACGAGATAAAGACAAAAAAGATGTTTTGGTCTTTATCACACTTTAGAACTTTCGTATATATTGAGCCTGCTCTAACTTGGTATGATTAGTTGCAAATCCATTTCTATACTTGATCTGAGTTTTGACGCGCCATCTGATGCGACATCTGATGCAAATCTATCATTTTTCCCCATATGAAATTTTCTAAGCGCCGCTAAAGAAGTTTCAATAATTCAATTCCAATAAAAAAATTATTCACTTCTGATTTAGTTCCAATTTTGTTCCATTTCAATTCCAACACTGTTCCAATTAAATTTTCAATCATTTACATTTAATTCCGATCCAATTTAATTCTACTTCAATTGCAATTAGATTATATCCTATTCCAATTCAATCTCAATATAATTGTCATTTAATTTCCATTTGATTCCGATTCAATACAAGTTAGAAATTATTTCAGTTAAATTTATACTAGGTAAACTTGCAGCTGCAATTCATTCTATTCTAACATTCAGTCATTTTCATATGTAAATCGTCAAAATAATCAGAGACCGAATCCTGCTAAAATCGCAGAAACTAGCATATGACTGGCCACACTGCTATTTCCACGGCACGGCGCCGCACCAGAGTACGGCACGGCGCCGTGCCGTAGATTTCCACGGCGCGCGCCGTGAGTTTTTACGGCACGGCGCCGTGCCGTAGTCCGGCGCCGCACCGGAGCACGGCACGGCGCCGTGCCGGAGCTATGTGTGATGGCCCTTACTGAACATTTTTCACAAAAATTGTGAGGTGAAAGAGTAGGTGAACAAAAAATTGTATGGTCACACCAATCTCTACAACTTCTGGATCGATTTTGATGCGATTCATATTTAAACATATTTAAAAGAGCGTGTGCGTTAAAATATGTTGTTGTTGTACAAATTTTATTATTATTATTATTTTTATTATAACGTCGCTTCTTTTTTTCTCACCATGGCGCCACTTTGCGACAACAATGAATTTGTATTTCTAATAAATCTTATTTTAACTCAACATATAGCTTCGTTTCATTGCAATTAGTACTACATGCCACTACGTGCTACTAGTAAATGCAAACTACTCAAACAACGTCAATATAATTGTGTCGAAAGTATAGTGTTGAAATTTTCAACGGATCTCTAAAATACGGAACTTAAACAATTACGGGAAAAGCCACAGACCGTAAGACGCAAATTAACCTTATCATCGATAAGACAGCCGAATTGAAAAGCGTTACCGCGGGCAGAAGCGGGAAGAATTGCCGACCTACCGAATTGGGTCGCTTAACGACCCGAGGAGTTCCTTATCGCATTTTCCCGGGGCCGTCTTAAGGGACGACTTAAATGCAGTTGTGAAACTTTTTCTGCCTAACTTTTTAAGTTATTTATTCGCTTAGATAGTTCTTAGAGGTTAGTGTGAAACTGATACAAATGCTGCTGTATTTATACACACTTTTCTTACTTTTGTAGGGCAACTACCTTCAGCTGAAACTACTTTTCAAGACTTGTAAAACCAAGTAACTCTTTGAAAGGCAATGGGGCTGTGCGGGAGTGGTGGCGACGGTGTAAAGCCTTAATTTAGAAACTAATTCGGCAAACATTGCTTGTCGAAATGAGAATATTGGAATAACAGAACCAAGCGTCCCAGCAATGTATGCCAAATTAGTCTTTGAATTTAGGATGGTTTAATTATGGCTTAAGGGTAATAGTGACATTGCTTAGTATTGCTTACTGAGTTAGACCACAGATAATATAATACTATACTAGTACAGATGCCTCACGTCATAGAACGAATTTGTGCTGAAAATTGTTCGGGCTATTTTTTCCATAAGGTATTTTCTTAGAATAATTTGATATCTGGATGTTAAAATTGAATTAATGTCATAGTTTACACCTTTACCTACCAACCTAGTAGTAACATTTAGTTTAATTATTAGAAACAAAAGGGCTAAATGAATTCGGGCTATTTACTCCGTCGAAAAAACCGTAGTACGGAATGGGACCCCATGGTTAGACTTACTCCAATATCGACACCCCTCCTCCCGCACTACCACAGGACGCTCTCAGTTAACTGCTAAGCCTGTAGAATTTACAATCTTCAACTACTTACCTGTGTGAATATAGGTTTTCCGCTTTATTGGTTATCAAACACAGGGCCAGAAATCGATTTGAAGTCAGCGATGATTTACGCGTAGCTGTGTGCAATAATATAAGTCCTAGGATTGCTGAACTTGTGCAAAAGATGCAAGCTCAAAAATCACATTGATTCCAAATTTACATATCTGGCTTTACGAAAAATTACTGTTATTAGTTTTTCTATTGAAATAATATTGTATAACTGAGTTTTTGATTAAAGTTTATTTTCGGATTTAATTAGACTTTTTTGTTGTACATCATGGTCCCTAGCTGACAAAAAGAAATCAAAGTGATCCATGGTCAATAATAGGTTGGAAACCACTGCTGAAAATAGTTAATCATATTGAATCGCACTGACTTGATATTTAGAGTAATAAGGTATTACTAGAAAATGTACTTTTAATTATACGCGGTAGACATTGTCCATTGTCGTGTATTCATCTTCAGGCCTGCAGCGGCTAAAAGTAAGAAAGAACCAGATTGTGATTTTTTTAAAGTGCCTTTAAATCTAATGCTGCATGACAATTTGTTAACAATACAGAATATTTCTGCAAAAGATTTAAAGGTGCATAGCTAAAAAAGAAATCTGCATCTGGCGGTAATTGACAATAAGTGTACAAGAATTTCTTTTTAAACCTGAAATGCGTAACCTGAAACTATTAACTTATTAGTTAGGTCAAAAGCAACAACATCGGTTCTACGACTAACTATTGCAAAAACGCATTTATTAATAATTTTCAACTTCCCATACAAAATGTGTCGGTCGCTTACGTTATTTTGTATAGGAAGTCAAAATTTTTGGTGCGTTGTTGCAAAACTCGTAAAACAAAACTTGTTGCCCTCACTGCTAAGGTGGGCATACGCATGTCAGTTCCAAAAATTAAATAAAATTATTTACTAAAAATTATTTTCTAATAAAAATATCTCTAAATTCGACTCTGTATACCTCTGACCACCCGCCATCTTTGCGGCTACCCTGCTATAAACCCGGTTCTTATAGATTTCCGCCGCAGATAGAAAATAAAAAAATCATGACTCTCTTTTATTAGCTGTCCCCTATTCTCTTTCGGTCACGTCGTCCCAAGACGGATATTGACCAAGTCGAGAAACTCAATGTTATGTATTAATATACTGTAAGGAAGTAGTATATACCTCATAAGTAGTAGGTACCTACTGTACCTCAGGTGCAAGCGGTTTTTTACTTTTAACATTTTTAATGTCAAAATTCAAGGTTTTCGTCATTTCTCTTAATATAAAGTAGGCCGTGCCGTGCTGCAGTGGTTTCTTGTCGCTTCTTTTACGCTGCCGTAGCACGATCCGAAACGGCGTAGACTCGCTCTATTTGCATCTGCATGACATTCAATACGTATATTCTGTAAAGAATCTACATTGAATAAAATTATCCGAATCTGAATCAAAATTGTCAGCAAAAAAAGGGAAATTGTAAGAAGACTGGAAATATGCCAACAAAACCGCCTAATTTTACCACAGAATTTTATAGGATCGTCATTGTTTGTGAGTAGTCTATTTCCTATCGGCCGGCTCAAAATGCGGCCTGAAGATCTAGTTAGGGTAACTAGGATGTCGTCCACATTTATACAACATTCAGAATGAGATGGTCTAAGAAACTTAATTATACTCTATGCAGCGTGTTATGTAAATGAATGTATTGCGCAAAACTCTCGGGTGAAACCACCTTTGTTAAACGACTTTTGAAAATTCCCAAAAAATAAATTTTGCTTCTTCATACAAATCGATCAGCTGATTGAGCCAATCTGTACGAAAAGCAATTTTTGCGAATTTACAAAATTCGTAGAACAAAAGTTGTTCAGTTTCAGGTTCAGAGCTGCCACCTATAAGAGTTTTTGCGCAATTTACTTAACACCCTGTATGTTCTGCATTACGCGATAGCGTTAAACGTATTATGCCATTTTCATCAAGTTACCAATATAATAATATCCTCAAAGATCCATAAATAAATCAGATTCACTTCCACAAGCCAAATGTTTGTGTTATGTAGAGTCAAGTCATGCTACTTTTGCAATAAGTTAATAGGTGTTCAATAGCTTTCACCATTAAAATACCTGATAAAATATGCTTGTTTTTTTTTTTCTTAGACCGTCTTAAAAAATCGTCTGTAATCCTTATCCGTTATATAACAGAATCGTAAAAAGTTAGGCCTGTCTCTGAGTCGCGAGGGTCAGGTTTTGTATTAATATTATAGCGTTGCGGGGCTGGTCAATTATTCACCCGCCCCCTAGCTCCTGACATACTGCGCTGCATCTATGTTACCCTGGTACGCACGGCAGCAAGCAAGCACGTAGAAACAAAACCAGTATAAGCTGATCTGGCGCTAAGCAACAAACGCCCAAAACCAGAGACCCGCTCAAGGTAAAACGTTTCCACCGACGTGTGGTCGTGTGTACAAGGATAAAGCGGTTATGGCAGTTTGGTGGAGAAAATATATTGCATAGAACTTTTTCATACATCAACCACATCAGACACACACAGCGTTTTTAACTTGCGTTGCTTTTCTAAATACCTACAGTATTATGCTATCACTAACAACGTGTGCCCTAGGTACATAATACACTGGAAAATTTGGTATGGGAAGTCAAATTTAAGGTTTTTTAATTTTTATAAGCAAAACTGTCTGAATATGACAACGGTGAAAAGTTTTATTAGCATCAAAGGTTGGTACGAGTATATCGCAAGAAATACTGCCTTATCACCACGAAGCTTATTTTTGCTCTACCTATGCTTATTCCAGATGTCCAAAATTAGGAGTACTTAGATTATGTTTTTAATAATTATAATTTTTTCCTTTAAGCTCAGAAGTTTTTTAAAAAATCCACCGAAACACTTCGGAAACACTGTCCCAGCATCTTATAGAGCCGTAATGGAGTGATAGTGGTCCAACCTCTTCATTGAGACAGTCGTATTGACTTTACGATCAGCTGGTGCCTGGGGAAATGGAATAAGTTCGTGCTGGTGGAAGTTTGCCCCCCAGAGACTTCCAGTTAGAACGAGCCTTAGGAAACCGATGATTGGTGGAGGATAACTCTCATAATGTTTGTTTATCTACTTGAGTCGATCGGCTAATTTAGTGTATCATGTATTTTTACGTTTTTACTCATATCTTTTTTTAAAGACATAGGTAATTTCTTCCCATTATCATCTATCATAACATAACTTTCCACTGCTGGACAGAGAGCAACTTCAGATGTAGGTACGTACTGCCTACTATCAGAACACTGCAAATATTTCAATATACCAAATCATAATAATCGTTTTAATCAGACCACCACCCAAAGAATAGTACCAACCCATCTCTACCCGTGGGTATCGTAAGAGGCGACTAAGGATTGAATCGGAATGAATCAAAGGATGGGCAGCAGCGTCCTTCTTTGCATCGAACCATCTTACATACTGCGGTCACTAACTACCGCGTTCGATGCCACTAACAAGCGTGCAGTGTTCTGGGTGAGTAAGGTACTTCGCCTCCAAACTTTACCGCGTTCGTTATCCCGTGATGTTATGATGATGATGATGAATCAGACAATGAAACTGAGCAACTTTTCCAAAGAAACATGGGACAGAAACACTAGAAAAAGTGTCGGTGTCCCATACAAAATACTTAAGAAATGTTAAAATTAAAGTTGTATAAAGTTATAACTTTCAGAATTTATGAAGGAAATGGGCAAAGTTTGTGTGAACTTTTCTCCTTTCTAAGGAATTAAGATCACACACGTCACACAAAGTCAAACTTCTCGATTTAAAATTACAATAATAATATGTTAAAGGATATGGAAGTTGATTATGAACTCTAAATTACATTAACATACGGTGGCGTATGAAGAAAAGTTTGGTAGGCGGAAATTTACGAAGACGGAAAAGAGAATATCGAAGACGGAAAAGAGACACACAAGGGCAAAGCGTGTTTTTTTAGTTTTTTAAACTATATTTTTATTAAGTTTAAAATAAGAAATAAGTTTAAGTAATTTCTTTGGGACTTTTCCATGACGATTGTAAACTAAGTTTTTTTATGTGTCGATGGGTGGTACGCTGATCACTGTTGGTAATTTCTTTTTCACGTCACAAGCTCCGAAAACTTAGCTTTATCGGCCGAAATCTGTGTGCAAAAGAAATTTTGGGCCGCTAGCGTGGAAAAGGTTTTTGAAATTAGAACGTGATGATGAATAATTGTCCTATACTATTAAACGAGCATTGGTGTTCTTATATTTATAATCGGTTTCTCAAATAAGGCTCTAATTTTTTCGATGATTTTTATCATACGGGGGTTTTAGTGGGCGAAAAATCGATCTAGCTAGGTCTGATAGCTGGGAACATTCACATTTATTGAAAATAGTGCATTTCAGAAACCCCCACAGCGCCATCAGTTATCGGGTTTCGGTTAAGACTTTACAGAGCAAAGCTCGGTGGAAGCAACTCACTTCTTTTGTAACCCCTAAATATTTCCTGAAAGCGATTGTAAAATGCCGGAAGCGCCTTATTTCTAAAAAGGGGTCTAAATGTATTCTTATTTCTGAAGATACATAACCTCGAACAACCAAAGTTTAGATTACATCCCATTTTATGGACAAGGGTTAAAGTATTTAAATTTATACGACAACTGGGTACCGATTGCAATATCTTTCGGTCCCTCCGCTGGAATTCGATAAGTTTACTTATTCAGCAAGTTCGTTCGCAGTTGTTTAATTAAAGGTGAAGCGGGCCGGAATGTGGCCCCATCCCACTTGCTGAGCAAAATTCACCAAAGAAGCGCAAATAAAAAATACGTTAAAAATATTTCGAGAAATATTTGAGGGATTTTTTTATGAATCGGCTTGTGAAATGAATCGAGACATTTTATTTTTTGCATAAAGGCTTTTGGTATAGCAATTTTTTACAGCTTTTTCCGTTTCTAATACACTGGGTGCGTACTCCGAAGTTTTATCGGAGCTCCGATATTATCAGATTGACAACAACAATTACGTTCGGAAATTTACTTTGTATGGGAATTTCTTTGTCAAAGGCCGAACCTTAGACTATTATCGGCGCGATATTATCGTAGTTACCACAGAGCAGAAACTCTGTGGTAGTTTCACTTCGGAGTACGGCAGCTGACCATCGTCGACCAGCTACCAAATTTGATCATCGCAAACATTTTTTCTTTATAAATGTTCAATTAGTAAAAGGGGCCGTATAAATGGCGTGGGACGCTTCCCACGCATTAATTAATATCACAAATTATGGCTTATTACTAGAATTAACTCGGAACCCACAAATTCTAAAAATTTTAGCTGCTAGCGATA
Source organism: Athrips mouffetella (assembly GCA_947532105.1). Classification (NCBI taxonomy): domain Eukaryota; kingdom Metazoa; phylum Arthropoda; class Insecta; order Lepidoptera; family Gelechiidae; genus Athrips; species Athrips mouffetella. The sequence continues at coordinate 8,877,671 of OX383964.1, read as the reverse complement.
TTGTCTCGTCGAGTATTTCATGACGTAAAACAGCCAAAGATTTCATTTTACGAGATGTACGAAGCGATAAGGATGTCAATTGCAGGAAACGGTATTTCGGGGCCGGGAAGTTTTAAAATCTATGACCGATATTGCCAATAAAAATTGGACTTTGAGGGAGTTTTGAACTCACATTGGAAAGGATACAGCTTTAAAATGTTTTAGTCTATCAATATTTTAAGTATTTTTGATAAACATTACTATTTACCAGTCAAGAGCAAGGGGAACGGGGGTTTAGTTAAGTAAATAACGTATTTGTGTTGGTTTATCAATCAATTCACAACCATCACCCCCTAGTTTAGAATAGCACCAACACATTGTGGGTTTCGTAAGAGGTGATTAAGGGTTTGTCAATCGTAGGATGGGCAGCAGCGTCTTTCTGGGTATCGTACGGTCTCGCATAATCGTGCGGTCACGAATAACAGCTGTCACCAGCCGCATCGCTTAATTTCCCTCCAAAGTGCCAAGAGGTTTTGCTGGAATTCAGGAGATCTTTTTCAAGATTATTATATTATATTTTTCAAGATTATTACTTTATATTCTTCAAGATATACTAATCACTGCCAATTTGGAAAGAAGTTATGAATTCAACTGTACCGAAGTATCGTATCGTTGTCGATTTTGTTGACGAAATTTAGAGTAGACCACCGGTACTTATGTAAATAAATAAAACAAACAAGCAAGTTTAAAGCAAAATGGAGAACGAATTGGTTTCTGCAAAATATGATTCCATTTTCGTTTAAATATAATTATTTGGGTGCTCCGTGAAATGCTATAAGCAAATCAGATGATGAAATTTAATCCTCAACATGGAATTTATTATTATTGTGGCTTTTATATAAGGGTTGGAAAATTTTGCTGTTGAAAAATAAATGGAACATTAGTTCTGAAATGAATTATTCATTCATTTAGATATACTTACGTAAAACTTAATCGAAGGACTGATTTCTTCAAAATGACAAATGAGTAAACCCGGAGTAAACGTAGGAGTAATCGTAAGTCTAATATTAGCAAAATACAATATAATTTACGTAAGTACTAAGAAACATAGGTCGAAATACCAAAAAAAAAATTATTAACCATACAAAACAGCTTATATGCAGTTTCTATGGGATGTTAAAAAAAATCGTATTTCGATGTATGTTCCTCAGGAAAAGTTTTTCAGTTTCATGGTCCACGTAACATACGTACTCAAATGAAACGCAGATGATTAAGAAGCACCATAATATTATCTTTTCAATATGAATTTTGCATAAAAAGTAAAATTTAAGCTCATTGTATTTTAGGAAATAACGAAAGTGCTCCTTTCATCGAGTAACGAACACAGACAGCTCTACATATATGAAACTTTCTTGAAGAAGCGCCCCATGCGCCATTGCACTCAGTTTTATGTCTTCTAAATTATGACTTCGGGCACATGGTTTTATTTTATCGCAGCGTCGCGCCTCTGTCCCGCCTGACACATAAACGCGAATAAAACAACTCCAACGAATAAAATAAAATGAAATAAAACCGGAATAAAATCGAGTGAGCGGTGTCACTGTAAGTGCGCGGTGGTGTTACATTACATTTTGTACAGTCAAGTGCACGTTTAACTTTGCATTAGATATTCAAACACATGTTAAGTTTTGCTTATAAGAGTGGTAATATGTAAAGCTGGATGTGTATCTGACTGTACTGGAAGGGTCGACGTGGTAGTCGGCGACCGTTGAAACATATCTCACACTGGAAGTAGTATATTCTTTGCACTGAAATATGTTGCAAGTTGTAATGCTCGCTCGAGGTTAAAGCGGTTTCTAACTTTTATATTAGCGCTAAAACACAAAAAAAAAAAAAAACGGCCAAGTGCGAGTCGGGCTCGCGGCCTAAGGGTTCCGTACCTATCTACCATATGATATACTAAAAGCTTTTGCTCTTTGATTTTAAAAACTCCGCGACCATCCAACTTGACCCCTCTTTTATAGAAAAGTTCTTGAAACGGGAGCTCACCTTAATTGGTTACTATTAGTTGTGAGAAAAATTGAAATATTTAATGATTTTAGACTTTTCCCTTTATTTGTTCTTTGAGACCTAGCTTCTAGCCAAATTTCATTATTTTGGGTCAACGGGAAGTACCCTGTAGGTTTTGCTTTTTTGCATAAATGTATGACAATGCCGTTGGTGTGGTTGGTAGTGAGCCTGCCTTTCACGCCGTGGGCCGCGGGTTCGATCCCCGCCCAGGGCAAACATTTGCGTGATGAACACAAGTGTTTGTTCTGTGTCTGGATGTTATTTATCTATTTATGTATGTATATCAGTCTCTGGTACCCATAGTACAGGCTTTGCCTAGTTTGGGATCAGATGATCTTGTGTGAAATGTCCCCCAATATTTAAAAAAATGGGGATGAGGACATAAAAAGCCATACCTTTTGATTGCGTCGTTGTAAAAAATTGAAATATTCAGATCTTGTGTGGTTTATAGACCTTAACATTCGTTACCAATTTCAAACTGATACGTCTTCCCGTTCGTGAGAGAAAGGGGCTTGACAGACAGACAGACGGACAACAAAGTGATCCTATAAGGGTTCCGTTTTTTTTAAACCCTAAAAACTGTATCTTTAATCATGTAGCAGTATAAGTATGATCATGACTACCTGGTCATAATACTAGTTTTGCTAAGGATGTGGTTTTGGCTAAGAATAGTAAGTACCACTCCATGTCTTCCCGTGAGTGTCATTAAAAGTGTCTAAGGGATCTTAAAGCGGTCGTAGCGTTTTAAACGAATTGTACACACGACCGCACATCAGTAGAAACACTTTTGGACCTTATGGCGTGGTAATAGAGTTGAAAAAGTTTCTACCGAAAAGCGGTTGACCGTACCACTATAATGCGATTAGCAACCATACCACTGCAGTTCATTCCAAAATATTTTTACCAACGTTGTTCCCACGTATTTTTGCTGTGAAACTCTGTGGGAAACTCCCTCCAGCAGTCGACTTTTCATGAGGTTCTGGTGTAGAATGCAGTATCTACCTAATTCCCAAGCCCTTCCCATTTAACGGAGTCAGCTACCTAAGGGTAATGACCCTTTCCACAGCGGCGACATTTATCGAATGCGTGCAAGCTACAAATATCGTTTGCATTTTAGTTCTGTCCACGTAATCGACATGTAAACTAAAACAGTGACCCAACTATCTATGGACTCCAGGTCACGGATAAAATTCGCGGAAAAGGGGGCATAATCAAGTTTTTTTCTTCCAATAAACAGTCCTGATATAGGTAATGGCAGGATGCATGCAACAAAATGCAAGAAGAAAACCAAGTGATTTATGTCGCTAGATCGCTATCGTGCTTATGTCGTGCGGAGTGCATGGACACAGTTTTGTTTGTTTCTATACCGGATACATGCAAAATGCAAGCAAGAGATTAATATTGCTATCGTAAGGATGTCGTGCGGTGGACAGTGCCCTTAAGTAGCAGATTTGTCGACGGCACTTGTTTTAACAACCAGAGTGCGAATCAGACCACCCAATACTGGGACATCACCGAGTCATTTTCAAGGTTTTAATACTCGTACTTCCAAACAAACCCTACGGCTTGCATCTATTACGGTACGGAACGTGTCTGCCATTTGCGAACTATTGCCTTTGCAATACGAATTCCCACACAAAGGCCGGAAGATTCTCTCTGCCAATGTCAAATGTCAGGGTCCTGAGCCAAGTGGCTTTCTACAATCGCAAACGGTAGTAGAATAGAATGCAAATGTATGGGATTGACATAAACCAACGAAAAATTGCGTGACAGCTAATGTCAATCCCATACATTTTTAGGGTTCCGTACCTCAAAAGAAAAAAACGGAACCCTTATAGGATCACTTTGTTGTCCGTCTGTCTGTCTGTCTGTCTGTCTGTCTGTCTGTCTGTCTGTCTGTCTGTCTGTCAAGACCCTTTATCTCACGAACGGGTAAAGGTATCAGCTTGAAATTAATATCATATATTAGGATCCATGAACCACACAAGATCTGAAAATTTCAATTTTTTACAATGACGCAATCAAAAGATATGGCATTTTATGTCCTCATCTCCATACATTTATTCAAAAATGAAAAACCTACAGGGTACTTCCCGTTGACCTAAAATTATGAAATTTGGCAAGAAGCTAGGTTTCACAGTACAAATAATGGGAAAAGTCTGAAATCATTAAATATTACAACTTTTCTCACAACTAATGGTAACCAATTGTGGTGAGCTCCCGTTTCAAGAACATTCATATAAGAGAGGGGTCAAGTTGGATGGTTGCTGAGGCGATTTTTGTTTCAGTTCTATTTAAAAACGGGAACACTTACAAACTTGAAAATTGGTATGTTTATAGGGCATAGGCTATAAAATAACAACAAATAATAAAATTTGGTCAAGCGCGTGTCGGACTCAAAAAATCTAGCACATTAACTTACTGAAATTTCAACTAATACAATTATGTTTGTGTGGTGGTACGGAACCCTCAGTGCGCGAGTCCGACTCGCACTTGGCCGGTTTTTTTTTATATTCTATAGGGTTTGCGATAGTAGAAAGCCACTTGACTCAGGGCCCAGGACTATTTGCGTACTCCCTCGAAGATTTGCGTGGGACTTCGTGTTTCATAGGAAATGGTTCGCATATGACAGACACATTCCGGCTAAAAAAAAACCGGCCAAGTGCGAGTCGGACTCGCGCACTGAGGGTTCCGTACCACCACATAATCATAATTGTATTAGTTGAAATTTCAGTAAGTTAATGTGCTAGATTTTTTGAGACTGACACGCTCGTGACCAAATTTTATTATTTGTTGTTATTTAATAGCTTATGAACTATAAACATACCAATTTTCAAGTTTGTAAGTGTTCTCGTTTTTAAAATAGAACTAAAACAAAAATCGCCCCCACGACCAGCCAACTTGACCGCTCTCTTATATGAATGTTCTTGAAACGGGAGCTCACCACAATTGGTTACCATTAGTTGTGAGTAAAGTTGTAATATTTAATGATTTCAGACTTTTCCCTTTATTTGTACTGTGAGACCTAGCATCTTGCCAAATTTCATAATTTTAGGTCAACGGGAAGTACCCTGTAGGTTTCCCTTTTTTGAATAAATGTATGGAGATGAGGACATAAAAAGTGCGTCGTTGTAAAAAATTTAAATTTTCAGATCTTGTGTGGTTCATGGACTTTAACATATGGTATTAATTTCAACCTGATACCTCTACCCGTTCGTGAGATAAAGGGTCTTGACAGACAGACAGACAGACAGACGGACAACAAAGTGATCCTATAAGGGTTACGTTTTTTTCTTTTGAGGTACGGAACCCTAAAAATAAATTATATCGTTAATTTTAAAAAACCGCTAGCGCTGTTTTCTTGCCAACAACTGACCTCTGTCTTTGCTTGACGACTTCTATCAGGACGGTTTCTGGGATCAATGGTTAAACGTGCATTCCGAAACACGGAATACATTCAAGCTGTTTACCACTAGTATTATTTATTCAGGTTCCACGGTCAACGTTGCTTTGTGATCTTTCGAAACCCAAAGAACAAAATAGAAGCTATTTAATATCCAGTTTTCCGATACTTACGTCGCAAACAAACATTATGTTGATATTAGGTCTTTACCTATGAAATTGCCGTTTTGTATGGCGAATTTCAGGTAAACTCAATTTTCAGTACTAACATTTTTGCATTTTTCTTAGGAATTATAAATCCAATTTTTTAATTTTTCTTAAGCATTATTGGGAAGACATTAAGCTAACAGAAACTTAAATTTAATTTTCGAAAAATATTATCTGTAAAAAAATATAACAAATCTAATGATGAAATCGGACGACATTTAAGACGAACAATTTTCAAACCTTTAATTTTATATATCAAACTAAAAATAAAAACTTTATTTTATGCGTAAATTGATAACCTTGAAGTCAACTTTCAAATATAAGACAAATGAAAAAAATAGCATTAGTATTATAGGAATTATGATCTCATTAATCTGTAAGAAAATTTCAGCAATTTCATAGGTAAAGACCTATTATTACATCACCAATATGACAGAAAACTAAAAACATTTCCATAAATATGTACACAGTTGAAGAAAAGTCGTTGAGAAATGTGAATGCAACAATGTGAAAACCATCGTTTGTCTGAGAGATTAATCGTAGTTTAGGTTTTGTTAAAGTTGAGGACGACAAGTGAAAAATTGTAAGAGAAAATTGCATTGCAACATGGCTACTAACTGCTCTTTTGTGTTAGAAAAGCGCTACGAAAAAGTACCGGCATTGTCATCATCGTAGAACCCTTACGCCCCATGTGCCGTGCCGTTCCGGCCTAGAATAGAATAGTACCGACCCATCTCTTCCCGTGGGTGTCGTAAGAGGCGACTAAGGAAATGAAATGGATGGGCAGCAGCGTCCTGCAGTAGAAGGGAGATGGTGGAATAAGCTCGTGGAGCTCTTGAGCACACTCTTTTAAAAACCATTTTTCTTCAGAAGTTTTATGTTTTCAAGATTGTTCTCTTCTCGTTCCACATTAGCATTTTTAGCACATGCTTTCACGTTTACAGCCTCGCTATCGTGTCGTAAATTTTTCACGTGCTTATCTTAATAAAAAGGTGTACTTCACAGCCATAAAGTGTGTAGCTTCCTGGCTTATGTTTAGTTTTATACATACATACATAACATCACGCCTTGTTCACGTAGAAAATAAATAATTATAAGTACTACAATACAATACAATTATATTTGTATATTTCTATTTTTGTTTTTGGTTTTTGTATATTTCTATATACGAGAATAAATAATATATATATACAAATATACTTTATTGTAAATATGTATATTGAAATACAAGAAATATGTAGTTACAGAAACATAAATACAAAGAACATAGCAGTACAAAAGGCGGCTTTATTGCTAAGGTAGCAGTCTCTACCAGGCAACCTTTGGATGTTAAAAGGGCCGTAGAGTGGAGAATGCAACGCGGGTTGGTAGCTACAAAAATACTAAGCCATTTATATAAGTCAGTGTCATGCATCAGAATAGTACCTACCACACTATCTCTTCCCGTGGATGTTGTAAAAGGCGACTACGGATCTTGAGTCGGAGGATAGTCAGCAGCAGCATTCTCGAAAGCTAAGAGCGTAGAGGCTACTGTACAGTCAGAGCAATGTGTCTAACCGCGCAAGCCAAAATCGTGTGACTCTATGGGTAAAAATGTAGCACGCATTTTTGTTCTAAATCTCCAGGGGAATCTCCAGGGGAAAGATGATGAATAAACGAAGACTGACGAAAGAGACTACCAGGCGAGAGTGAATGAAGGCTTTGGCGAATGTTCCATGACCAAATTCAGGATGTTCTAAATAAAGGCCAGGCTAAAAGTACCCTAAACTGACGAGCGTGTATAGAAGGGTTGATGAAAGTAGAGAAAGCGAGGAAAGTATGTCAAGGTAACAGGTGGAGTGCTATGGTCTCTTCCTATTCCCCGACGGGAAAGAGACGTGACATTATGTAAAGTAAACTATCGTTTCAAAAGTATGTATCATTGAATGTTTATTATTATAGCATCTAATGTAACTGATATAAATATGTCTGCGGAAACTGATCAATAATATGTATACTATAACGGACAATTTGTTTTATAACGAGCAATACAAACGTTTTTAGGGACATATTATTGCTCACTTAGTTATTTAGATATTTTTGCAACAAAAACGAAGATTTAATAACGATGAGAAAAGTGTGACATAATTCGTGAATCTTTACATAAATACATGTAATTGCAATGGATTTCAAGAAACATATTTATGCACTTGACTGTACATTGTACGTCTCTCGAAATTCGCTTCCTTCATCATCAAAGTACTATAATGTAGGAGTTCGTAACCTTAGAACATAACCATATATATTTTTTACTTCCTATCGAAATGTCATTTATTGTGATAGATAAAACATAAAGAATACGTTGCACAATAGAAAGAAAAGCAAGATATTGGAAAACCCGGTCATTTAACAATGTCGTAATTTTGTATAGGTCGGACTAGGAGAGAAGTCGACTTTTTGTTCATTTCCCGTTCCGTGGGACCTTTTTATTTATGTGGATCAATTTTAAGCCTTTGTTTTTAGGGTTCCGAAGTCAAAAAGGAACCTTTATTGTTTCATCATGTCCGTCTGTCTGTCTGTCTGCACCTCAGAGACCCTTAGTACTAAAAAGCTGTAATTTAGTACGGTTATACATTATATCCACTCCGACAAAGTAGTAAAATAAAATCATGAAATTAAAAAGAAATAGGGTACCTACCTCCCCATAAGTAAGTAGGAAGAATATTATTTCTCATCTATCCCATTGTGTGGGATGTCGTTGGATTGGTCTTATAAAAATAATGTGAGTTTGCGCAGATCATTGGAAATGTGAAAAAAATCACTTTAGTAGTACATATAATGAATTTAAAAGGAAAACTATAACATCTACAGCCGAAAAACTGGAAATAATTAAAATTGCAATAGCAATCAGGCGCTAGGATCTCGCTGAGCATTAGGAGGTAAAAAGTTTATATTATAAACGCAAACGTTATGAAATACTTAACCAAACCTGCTTTACGATAAAAAAATAAATCTACGGAACTCCATAATGCGCGTGGCCCGACACGCACTTGGCCGGTTTTTTTTTGTATATAACCCTTTACTTACGTACTATCCAGTTACTAGTCTTTATTATGATACTGTAAGCTTCTACGCCATTTTTCCACACTTTGTAACGCTCTCGAGCTCGAAATAAAATCACAAGAGGGAGATGCTATTTGCTGCAGTAATATCCGTGCAGCGGCAAATGGTATCTAATCTCTCCCTACTTCAATTTTTAAACCGACAACGTAGAGCCAGTAGAGCGTAGATCGTCGTCAAGTTATCTCAGAAAAAGAAAATAAAGGGGCAGGAATTCAATATCTACTGTTCGAATTATTACGACACATCTAGTCGAGAACAAAGGTGGTGTTCCATAGCAACTTAGACGTAGGTAAGCCAATTCCAAATTGTGTAGCATTGATAATATTTCTTCGGTTTCACTTGGTTTGTAAAGTGTCTTTGTATTGTATATACTACAGGAGACGCATTTTTGAAGCGTTCGAACTTCAATTCGCATTCGAATTGGCAAGATTCGTATACGAATCCGTAAAATCGCAATTTTTGAATATTTATACTTGTGAATTCTGCAACGAGTGGTCCGACCCACTCGTTTTGCATTTCTACCACTCGAAAGTATGTATAATCTGGGATGAGAAAGACATTGACACATGACATTGTACTGACATATCAACTTTTTAATTTGCGTTCCATTCCCTCGAAATTCATTACCGGTTTTTAAAATCAATGAGTGATTGCTTTCCGGTTTTTATTTTTTCTGCGTGAAAAGAAAATTGTTTAAAGATTGTAATTTAATGGCAACATTGCTTTCGAATGATTCAAAAATGCGTAAAATCGAGAGCATTAGAAATTAAATTCGTACACGATTCGTTTTCGTATGCGAACTAAAGATTCACTTCGAACGCTTCAAAAATGCGTCTCCAGGATGTAAAAAAAGTACGATGATCCTTCTAAGTACGGTGATTCTACACAAAGATTTCGGACCTCCTTGCTTCGCTCGGTATAGATACCTTGCTAATTTATTTTACTATGGGATGACATCTGCCAACGTGTCCCAAATTTTTATGTCAAATCATCAATGATAACTAGGAAATATTCAAAATAACCCGTCAAATCCATAGAACGACCCCTTCACTACCTTGTGACAACTTATTTCTTTAATCCTCCTTCTAATTACCCTTATTTTTCTATGATTCTACATAACTAATAGATTGAATAAAAAAATATAAAACACATACTTTTTTCTTAAATAAAGTAGTTTTAGCTCAAGAAGAAGTTAAGCGCCTGGAGCGTTAAATGATGATCAGCTGGTGATGCAGACAAAGATGTTTTTTGTTATAATATCCAGTCATGATCCAGTCACTAGCAAGTACCTATGCATTTCAATAAATTACTGTAATGTAACTCGCAGGAAAATAAAATTTTACGATCACCAAAAATATAAATATTGGAAAAAGTATTTTTTTAAATATTTTTATAATCTATTAGTGATATAGAATCCCCCCTTAGAACGTTATAATTGTGCATTTTTTTACAGTCTGTATATTTCTGAAAAAATAATACCTGTCCGCCCGCGTGGAATAGTACCAACCCAAATCTACCCGTCAGTGTCGTAAAAGGCAACTAAGGGATTATGAACCGGAAAATGGCCAGCAGCGTCCTTCTGTGCATCATCCCATCTTAAGGAGTGATCACACCTAGCTGAATTCAAAGACAAATTCGGCATACATTGCTCGGAGGCTTGGTTATGTTAATTGCAATATCCTTACTGTAACGAGCAATGTATGCCGAATTAGTCTTTGAACTAGAGACAGAAACTATATAATGGTTCCTTGTTGACTAAGAAACCCTAAAAATTGGTCATAAGGGCAGTTTAGGTAACTTTAAAGATGTTGTCTGCAGCTGGTGGAAAACAACACACAGTAAAGAAGGTGCATCTTACTTTATAACAAATATTAAACTCTTCACTGCTCGAGTTCAAAATAAAATCACAAGTGGGAAATGCTATTTGCTGCAGTACGAGTAATATCCGAGCAGTACCTAGTAAACGATCTGTAACTTTGCCCCACTTCAATTTTTAAACCGACATAGTGGCTTACAATATTAATCTTCGAATGATCTTAGAAAAAGGAAATAAAAGGGTAGAAATTTTAGATATTGAATTCGAAATTTCGGTTAATCTCCCAAAGAAACAATAATTCTCTGTTCTTATTCCTACTTTAAAGAGCAGTACCTGGGCGGCCGAACTTTGTTTTGCATAATTTTAACCAGAGCCCACTAACAGATGGCGCTGCAGCATTCCTGAAACGTGCTATTTTCAAAAATTGCTCAAAAAATTGTATACAAAACATCGAAAATGGAGGAAACATGTTCTTCAGTTTAGTCTACTGAGCAAGCCCTTTCAGTTTTTGGTACACCCTGTGTACTAAATTTTAATTTAATAAAAATTATAAATAATATCTAGTCAGGTAGACAACCAATCCAGGATTAATATTATAGAAAATTTTAATAAACTCAATGGAACCAATTTTAGGTGTATCACATATTTACGATTTGGTGGTAGAGGAACACTCCTTATATGAAATTACACAGATCAATTGATACTGGCGCAAGATATCTTACATGGAGATGCTTGGTCATGCAAAGTTTCATCAAGATTCTATGAGCCGTTGTTGAGAAAATTTCAATTTTCCATTTTCGTTGTATGACAGCTACCCTCAAAATGAGAGCCAGCAAGAAACCACTTAGAACCCTTCAATGGATTTGCATAAAACTCCTTAATTCAAAATCTGGTGTCAATCGGACCATTCGTTTAGCCGCTAGGCCAAAGCGTGACGGACAGACCGACCGACGGACCGACCAACCGACCGACCGACCGACCGACCGACCGACGGACGGACATTTTTGGGAGACTTGTTTTTTATGATGTATAAGTGACATAAGTACGAGTAGAACACATTTTTGAGAAAATTAGAAAAACTTTTTTTTTCACGAATGGTTTCTCGCTCCGCTCGAAAGTAAAAAAAACCGGTCAAGTGCGAGTCGGACTCGCGCGCCGAGGGTTCCGATATACCTATAGTATTTTTGGAAGCAATAAAGTCCATTTTCAGGACCGCAAAACTAAATTTGTTTGTAAAGGTTTTTTGCAGATTTCTGAAAAACTGTGCAACTTAGAAAGATCGTTTTATTTTTGCTGTAAAGTTTACATAAACCTCTGTCAACTGTAATTAATTCAGATTTTCCCTTACTCAAACTTCGGAGATAAGGGGGGGGGAATGGTATTTTTTTTGACATTTTTCATCATAACTTGAAAACTAAGAAACTTAAAAAAATACAAAAATATATTTTAAAATGTACAAGTAAAGCCCTTTCATATGATACCCCACTCGACCTAGTAGCGACAATTTGAAATTTGGCCCCCCCTATTTTGGCCCCCTTTACATTAATAATCATACTTTTTTCAAAAAATTTTCATGTGCAATTAAGTTGGGCAACTATATTCTAAAACTATTCCAAATTTCAGCTCGATAGCGTAAGTGGTTGCTGAGATATAGAGGTGTGACAGACAGACGGACAGACAGACAGAGCGGCACCATAAGGGTTCCTTTTTTTTACCATTTTGGTATCGGAACCCTAAAAACATAAGAGCAAACTTTCTTGTATGGGGACCCTCTTAATTTTTAACTTTTGTTGGATAATCCGCTATAATAACACAAATTCTGTAAAAATTTCAACCATATAGCTACTACGAATCAAATGATACAACCCCCGGACGGACAGACAGACGACGTGGACTTAGTAATAGGGTTTCGTTTGGACTCATAGAATACGGAACCCTAAAAAAGGAAGGGAAAAATTTATAACTTGAGTCCATTCCTCGAAAGAATAGGTAGTTTTGTAAACAAAAGAACTAAAATAATTATCAGTGTTTAAAAATGTAGATACATTCTGACTATTTGTGAGTAACAATAGTCTAAGGGTATTTTCTTTGCAATATTTTGGTTACAAACGTGTGCTTCGTGTAATTCTATTCCTTTCTTAACAGCTTAATGTTTGTTTACTAAACGTCCTGTTCTTTCGTGGAATGGATTTTAAAGATTGAATTTGTATGTGAATTCAACTTTAGGAACCTACTGAACTTAAATTAACCTTCTCAAGGGAAAATATTGACCGAATTGATCGAAATTAACTACGGTTCGTCGTCAGCAGAAGAGCTGATGTTTATCCTCCGGCTTTAAATCCCTTGTAACCTTTTATGACACCCACGTACAAAGATGGGGAGGACTATATTTAGCGTGCAAACAAGCAGTACAGCTTAAAGCGTTTACGTGGGTTGTATGGGAGCCAGCAACAAATTGGCTGGCAGTGGGGCCTCATGGTTACAAATGGTTATGCACCCCCCGCATTCCTATGCAAACGCGTCTGTTTACCGACTAGGAATATGTGTTGCGGATAACATGCAGGGTTTTTGTTAAAAACATTTTTGACTCTGTATTTTATATGGTAGTGTAAACGGAAACGGTATAACGAAAATTGTAAACACGAATGGACCACGAACGGAAAAATTATAGCCAGAAAAAAGATCGCCACAAAAAATAACAAGACAGATTTTGTTTGTTTACAAGACTACATTTTTGTGCCACAAAACCGTCAATTTCAATATTTGTATACCGGGTGTAAGGGACAGCCTTCCGAATACTGAAAGGGCATGATCAGTCAACGTAACTAACAACTTTCAGCGAACAAAACTTTCAGGAAATTAAAAAAAAAATCGGCCTCTCCATACAAAATTGCAAACTTGATTGGACAGTTTGTATGGAGAAGTCGACTTTTTTTTCATTTCCTGAAGTTTTGTTTGCTGAAAGTTGTTCAGTTACGTTGACTGATCATGCCCTTTCAGTATTCGGAAGGCTGTCCCTTACACCCTGTATAGAAGATAAACATGGTAGAAAAAAGGCGTAGACAAAGTTAATAGCAGCTACAAAGTAGAAAATCGCAAAATTTCACAACCACAGGCAGGATTCGAACCTGCGTCTTCTGCGTAAGTACCGCAGGCAGGACCACAGTAGCCTAGTTGGTAAAGCGTCTGCGGTACTTACGCAGAAGACGCAGGTTCGAATCCTGCCTGTGGTTGTGAAATTTTGCGATTTTCTACTTTGTAGATTTATCCGAACACAGGAAGTGTCAAAATAAAAATCATTTTTAATAGCAGCTCTTAAATTAAAGAAAAATATGAACACTAAAATCATTACCATAGGCTTTATTCCGTATTTACCATTTCACCAATAGTTTTACAGAGTCGGCTATTTGAAGAGGGCCTCTGGTTTGTACACAGATCGACTTCCATATGGCCGCCCAAACCTGACCTGATTCTAGATTAAGCTTCGCCAGGTTAGAGGCCAAAATTGCTGTCAAAGCAAAGTTTCGAAACCTTTACGGAACTTGACATGCCTTCCGAAGCACGGAACCCAACGGAAAGGTTATTTAGAAAGACCTATAAACGACCGTAATCCGCACTGTGGAAGCGGGTAAGAAATAGCTCTAGAAGAAGCCGCATCTCGTTTGTCAGGCGCCATTGTTTGTACAGCCCTAGTGGATGAAATGTGGTTACAAGTCACAACCATACTCGTATAAGATTTTAGAATAGGGTCGTAATTCAACTCTATAGTTTAGTAAGTATACAAGGTTATTGTTGGAGCACTGGGCAAATTTTAGTATGTTGCTAAAACACTAATCTGAACAACTTTCCCAAGGGAACATGGGTCGAAGAACGAGAAAAAATTTTAGTCACCCCATTCAAATTCCACAATTGCCGGCACAAGATTTGTTTGGGACGACCAAAATCTTTTCTTCTTTTTCGACCCTTGTTCCTTTGCGAAAGTTGTTCAGATTCGTGTTCTGAGCAACTTACTAAGAATTGGCCAGGGATCCAAAAATAACCCCGTATATTTATACAGATCGCTGTGACACCCTTTTAAAGATCGTATGTTCTGTTTTGGGTAATACTAATAATTATAATACTATTAATTACCCTTTGACAGCAGTCTGTCTCGACCACACATATGGACGTCATATAAAGCAATCCTGCTTCAGTAAGTCTTGTGCTGTCATGTCTTTGACTTCTAGTTTACTAGTATTATATGATTTGTGCTGACGTCACTGTCTTATAGTCAGGGACTAGATAAGTACTATACGTACAACCTTATAGTAAATTAAAATCGAAAAGGACTACGTAATTTAGTTGGCGTCTCTCTCTGAGTGTGGTAGTTAGTTATAATTAATTAATAGCACAGTAAAATTATGTGACCATTATATAAGTGTTTTTTTTTATAAGTACTTGGTTTAATTTGACTTTTCTGATTGTTAACCATATATTGATTCAGACAAAAAGTAATAAATATTTAATGCCGCGCGGAAGAAAGCTTTCGAAGCGAAATTGACATCATCATAACATCCTATGAAACGTCCACTACATGTAGGACAGAGAACTCCCTCCAAAATTCAGCTTTTGATATAACAATGTGGAAGGGAAGTACCATAGATACATAGAAACTATTCAAATAGATATATTTCATAAACATAACCTAACTGCGATCACATAAATAATTAAATAATCTACGTGTTTATCTTCCGTTATGCACGACTATACCTAAATAAACGTAGACTTTGTAAGGTAAATTTAGGTAGCTGTGAGATCAAAGCATTCACTCTATGCGAGCTCTATGCTTTGTAGGGAACGTGAATTCCAGCGTTGTTCCACGGATAATACATAAAATCGTCCGTCCTAAGGAATCGTATCAAAACAGGCTTACTTCAGTAAACGATTGTCTAAAGTGGGATTTATAGAACGTTGCCCCTTAAGGTGTGTAGTTTTTGTCGGAAAGTTATTTTTGGCATTTTCACAAGACAGACCAAGGTCTATCAAAACTGTTGAGGTATGTATTGTTAATAATTTCGTCTAGTTTTATACATATGTCTACGATTACGTGCCTGGCTGGATGTAAACACATTTGTTATTGATATGCACAGTCGCTAATAAACAGTTTTTACTGATCAATTTGGTTGACAACTTCCCATTCTAATTATGCAATACTATAAAAGAAACCAATTTTGGGTTTTTTTTTCGCATCTCCAAATTAACTGGGCCGGTGGTGCGAAACGAAGTGCGATAAATGCCTATCGCACTTCGTTTCGCACTAATTTACGTATCAACGTTCGATTTATAAATAATTTGTCGAAGCTTCGATAAATAATTTAAACAGGAGAGCGTAGATAGAGTCAACATCTCGCCTTTGTAATGTTAACTGAATTTCACTGCTATTTACCCAATCCAGCCAGCGATTGTGCCTAACGAGGCGTTAGTGTGGATCACGGTGCATTACTCTGGTGGATAAACACTGATTCTAAACGTTTTGATTATACTAGTGGTTAAAATATTGGATCTTCTATCAGTGCAATTCTTTTTAACTGAATCGGTCTGTAAACTGCCAAAAAAGAAAGAATTATTGTCTTTGAAAGAAAATATTGTGTTTTATCGTAATTCTTCAGAAAAATTTAAGGCCTCATTATGTTACAAACTAATATATTTATTGCAAAATGAAACTACGAGTACGCACAGCAGCAAATAAGTGGAAATAAAGCCAGTATAAGCTGATCCATTGTTACGCGACAAACGCCTGAAACCAGAGAACGCCTGAAACAGCTCAATGTTAAAATGACATGTGTTTCCAACGACTTGCGGCCGTGTGTACCTAACTCTGTTAAAAAGATTTATCATTGCATTTTTTTAGGGTTCCGTACCTCAAAAGAAAAAAACGGAACCCTTATAGGATCACTTTGTTGTCCGTCTGGCTGTCTGTCTGTCAAGACCCTTTATCTCACGAACGGGTAAAGGTATCAAGTTGAAATTAATACCATGTATTAGGGTGCATGAACCACACAAGATCTGAAAATTTCAATTTTTTACCACGACGCAATCAAAAGATATGGCAGTTTATGTCCTCATCTCCATACATTTATGAAAAAATGCAAAACCTACAGGGTACTTCCCGTTGACCTAAAATTATGAAATTTGGCAAGAAGCTAGGTCTCACAGTACAAATAAAGGGAAAAGTCTGAAATCATTAAATATTACAACTTTTCTCACAACTAATGGTAACCAATTGTGGTGAGCTCCCGTTTCAAGAACATTCATATAAGAGAGGGGTCAAGTTGGATGGTCGGGGAGGTGATTTTTGTTTTAGTTCTATTTTAAAAACGGGAACACTTTCAAACTTGATAATTGGTATGTTTATAGTGCATAAGCTATAAAATAACAACAAATATTAAAATTTGGTCAAGCGCGTGTCGGACTCAAAAAATCTAGCACATTAACTTACTGAAATTTCAACTAATACAATTATGATTATGTGGTGGTACGGAACCCTCAGTGCACGAGTCCGACTCGCACTTGGCCGGTTTTTTCGTTTACCAACACATTTTGTAGCTATCTCAAAAGAAATCGCCTAAAGCTCTGAGAAAAAACAAGTTTGTAAAACAATGCTATTATGTCCGTCAAATATACTCTAGTTTTAGTTTTATGGCTGCAAAATAGATTGGTAAGCGTTGGAATGAACGAAAAAAATGGATTATAGGTACTTTTTCCTCATCAGAAAACCTGCATACTCCACCCAGACTCCACCGAACAGTACGAAACTCGGAAATAAGAGCTGAAAACTTTCAGAACGTGCCGTATTAGTCAAAGTTTGCACTTCAGTTTGCAAGTTGTGCTCGTCAGGTGCCAAGTTAACTAAGTGCAAATACTATGTACGAGGACGCGTTTAGATAGGTAAGGTATACAGTAGCTGTTATAGTCTTGTTAAGTGGATGAACTTCCTGAATTCCTGGTAAATTGGTGCAGAGAGAGGTTATGTAGTTAGCGCTTGACTTGTAGTCAAGAGATGTTATGGTTTGTCGAGTATAGGTACTGAGAAGATCCAAAAGCCACAACGGAAGTAAAAAAACCGGTCAAGTGCGAGTCGGACTCGCGCGCCGAGGGTTCCGATATACTTTTTATATTTTTGGAAGCAATAAAGTCCATTTTTAGGACCGCAAAACTAAATTTGTTTGTAAAGGTTATTTGCAGATTTCTAAAAAACTATGCAACTTAAAAAGATCGTTTTATTTTTGCTGTAATTTTTACATAAATTTCTGTCAATTGTAATTAATTCAGATTTTTCCTTTCACAAACTTCGGAGATAAGGGAATGGTATTTTTTTTGTCATTTTTCATCATAACTTGAAAACTAAGAAACGTAAAAAAGTACTAAAATATATTTTAGAATATACAAGTAAAGCCCTTTCATATGATACACCACTCGACCTAGTAGCGACAATTTGAAATTTGGCCCCTCCTATTTTGGCCCCCTTTACATTAATAATCATATTTTTTTCAAAATTATTTCATATGCAATTAAGTTGGGCAACTATATTCTAAAACCATTCCAAATTTCAAGTCGATATCATGAGTGGTTGCTGAGATAAAGAGGTGTGACAGACAGACAGACAAAGTCGCACCATAGGGGTTCATTTTTTTTTACCATTTTGGTATCGGAGCCCTAAAAACCGGCAAAAATCGACTAAGTTTTCCGTACTTATGCACTATACAGCGTGTACTGGAAAGGTGTGATAATACTAAAGGGTGTGATCTGTCCATGAAACATAACATCTTTTCCCAAGGAACATAGGTCATAGAATCAAATCAATTTTTACGGTCGTGCTTATACGGTATGGAAACTGCATCAGCTTATAGCGCATTTTGTATGGGAGGTCAAATTTGGCTTTTCGTGTTTCGACCTACGAGTATGTTCCTTGGAAAAAGTGATTCTTTGTCATTGGCAGATCCACACCCTTCAGCATTATCATATCACACATTTCTTTATAAATTATAATAATAAAATTTATTTATTCAGACCACACTGATCCAATTTACATGTTAGTATTCATTCACTTATAAACTACGTTAGTTTTCAAATTTTATATTTAAATTATAGCCCATTTATTAATAAAACTGCATCCATTCAAGGATTTTCATTTTACTGGCTAATCATTTCGAGTGATTAATAGTTACTCCATTCATTTACGAACTTTTAAAGTGACTAAAAGCAACGGTGCGTAGCGAACCCGTATCACGTAGATGCTACGACTTCGATTTCATTATAGTTATTTTATTTTTGTTACTTCATCATAGTTTTACATGAAACGCTTGTGGCCGAGTAATAGTTGCTCTTTCTTTCCAATCACGAAAGTCTTATCACCCACACTAAATTTTTGATAAATTCATCAAAAGTACAGACGCACGGTTTCTACTGTTTTATTACATGTATAGATTTTGTACCATCAAACCAGGCATAAAAAAAAACCGGCCAAGTGCGAGTCGGACTCGCGCACTGAGGGTTCCGTACCACCACATAAACATAATTGTATTAGTTGAAATTTCAGTAAGTAAATGTGCTAGATTTTTTGAGTCCGACACGCGCTTGACCAAATTTTATTATTTGTTGTTATTTTATAGCCTATGCCCTACAAACATACCAATTTTCAAGTTTGTAAGTGTTCCCGTTTTTAAATAGAACTAAAACAAAAATCGCCTCAGCGACCATCCAACTTGACCCCTCTCTTATATGAATGTTCTTGAAACGGGAGCTCACCACAATTGGTTACCATTAGTTGTGAGAAAAGTTGTAATATTTCATGATTTCAGACTTTTCCCATAATTTGTACTGTGAGACCTAGCTTCTTGCCAAATTTCATAATTTTAGGTCAACGGTAAGTACCCTGTAGGTTTTTCATTTTTGAATAAATGTATGGAGATGAGGACATAAAATGCCATATCTTTTGATTGCGTCGTTGTAAAAAATTGAAATTTTCAGATCTTGTGTGGTTCATGGATCCTAATATATGGTATTAATTTCAACCTGAGACCTTTATCCGTTCTTGAGATAAAGGGTCTTGACAGACAGACAGACAGACGGACAACAAAGTGATCCTATAAGGGTTCCGTTTTTTTCTTTTGAGGTACGGAACCCTAAAAAAGAGGAAAAGAGGCGTGATGTTATGTTATTTTCGCATTCTTCAACTTAAGAGCTATGTTCTTGTCGCATAAAAAAGAAGAAAGAAAATTAAACTATAAATAACCAAGTAATCGAAAGTTAAAGATATCGCCAGACCCAAGCTGACCAATGGTCACATTCACATTAGCATTTAAATAGACTTGGAGTTGCCCGGGCAACCCCTTTTCATATAAGTAGCTGGATAACAGCAACATCTTATATTATATGCTCAACACAAAATACACGGTTATTTTTTTACTAGCTGCGGTACCCGGCTTCGCTCAGGAAATTGATATGAGATTGTGTGATGTGTTAGTTGGAATAAAAGACTGAACTTTCCTAAATGTTCCAGAATATTCCACAACATTCGAGACTGTTCTGGAATGTTCCACAAATATCTGGGATATTTTTAACCGAACATTCCAGACTATTCCCGAACATTCCAGAATGTTCTAGAACGTTCAACCCACAACAGATCTTACTTTACATACCCCTATCAATAGGGGCAATCATACAAAAAAGGCTTCGGATGATCCATAATGTTCCAGAATATTCCACAATATTTGAGTGTTCCGGAATATTCAACAATGATATGGGATGTTCCCGAACATTGTTGTGGAATGCTCTCGAATACTCTCGAATGTTCTGGACTGTTCTAGAAATTTCTAGAGGGCGAAACTTCCAGCCCTTATATCATCAACAGCACGCCCTTCAGGTAAAAACAGGAACCTTCTTCATGGGCGAGAGGTAGAGGGCTACCACACCATATCACTCCCTTGATTCTGAGTTTTTTTGCACAGTTGTACACTTTCTATTATAATATAATTGATAACACCAGAAAATTTTAGAATGATAGGTAACTAACCAACTGACCAACTCTTCTCAACGAAAATAGATCATTATAAGAAACAAAATTGCTATCAGCTGATTCAGTTATCTACTATCAATTCTCACGGCAAAATTGGAATTGAATTGAAAATTAATTCAATACATCTTTCGCTGTCATATATATACTGCAATTAATTATAAGACAGACAGTGGTCGGCAACCTGCGGCCCGCGAGGCACATGCGGCTCTTTGGATGTGAAGTTGCGGCTCTTTAGTTCCAAACGCAAATATTATTAATTTTATATAAAAAAGAACATTTAAAAATATATGTAGAATACCTAAATAGATTAGTTAATTTTTTTATCAAAAGCTTTATTTATGCAAGAACTAGTTATGGTTGGCTAGAATAATTTTTGCGGCTCTTTAAAAACGTTGAAATTTTGTAAAATTATTTTTTGACCCCTGACCTAAGAGAAAGTTTAAGGAATGTGTTAAGCACGTTAAGCAGACGTTATGTAAAAAAAGCTTACAATAGATTAAATTACTATATCAATGACAAAGAGCAAGCATGACAAATGCTCTGATATTCCAGCGAAACACAAGAAACACACTCAAATCAAATCAAAACGTTTATTTGCTAGAATACTGTGAAAATAAAGGTCTTTAAAAGGTAATCATGTGCGTGCAAATTTTTAGAATGACTTACCTACTTATTACTTACAAATATTATACAAAATAGTTTCTTCACTTAACTAAACAATTTCAAATTCTCTATTTCTTATTATATTCAAAATATTCCTTCAAACTATAAAAACAATGATATTTAAGCCATTTCGTTAAATAATATTTAAACTCGTCCCCTTCAAAATCCTAATCCCTTCCGGCAACTGTTTGTAAATGTTTATACACATATAAATCGAATTTCTTTTACTAATATCAGTAATACAAGGTGGTTTATGACGTAATTTTTTAAATTTTGACCTCTTTTGTCTTGTATTAACAGCACAGTGTTTTTTAAAATATCTGGGATTATCTTTTACGAAACAATGTGCAGCTTTTATATATGAACAAGTTTGAGGGAATACGAGTATATTTAGCTCTTTGAATAGAGGGCGACAGCTATTCAAAAAATCAACTCTACATATTGCGCGTACACATCTTTTTTGGAGTTTGAAAGCATCTTCTACATCAACGCTGTTTCCCCATTATAACAGACCATAATTGAGGACTGACGACACAACCGTGATATGCGGTTCGTGCAGCATCTTTTGAGATGGTTTGGGAAACTCTAAACTAAACCTACTGAGTCTTTCACGCACTGAGTAGACATGAGATTTTCAGTTGAGATGTTCATCGACATTAAGACCCAAAAACTTTGTGCATCCTACTTCTTTTATTTAATTGTATATTTTAATTGTATTTCCATCAAGCTTAACATCAACAGAATTTCTATTTGATATGGAATGGATATGGATGAAATTGAACTAATTTTGTTTTGTCTACGTTTAATTTCAAATTGTTCTTTCTCATCCATCTAGTAAATTTCGTAGATTGCATTATTTAATGTACTTTCGGCATGATGTTTATCACAATGTACTACGTGTGTTGTTGTAGTTAAAGTTAAAAGTCTACTCTTATATGTAGCAGGCCGTGCTGCAGTTCTTTCTTGCCGTTTCTTCTACGCTGCCATAGCACGATCCGAAACGGTGTAGACTCGCTCTATTTGCATTGTATACTCCATAACATTCAATAAATATTCTGTAAAGAATCTACATTGAATAAAATTATCTGAATCTTTAATGTCCACGCTGAACAAGTCGCGGGTAATAATTATTCAATAATAAATAGTTATATGTCATGCAAGGCAGCAAAATTGTTATTTAGCTCGAGTGCCTTGTATTGAAACTCTAGCAAGCGAAAGATTCCAGGAGTGTAAGGCACGAGACGCGAAATAACTTTGCAGTCGAGCGAAACAGACTATTTTGCACCTCACTACAGCGAGGAAAATGCTTACGAATACCGCTAGGCTTACCTTACAGTCATCAAAACGTTCTAATTTAAAAAGTATTTTCTCGCTAGCGGCCAAAAATGACTTTTCCACGCAGATTTCGCAAAGTTTTCCGAGGTAGTTAGGTGAACAAGATATTTTGTCCCAAAAAGCTTAGGAATCCAGATGTGAAAACACATCACTTATTTAAAATTACCTTTAAGCTTCTTAAGTCTTTCACGGGTGAGAAAACTTTAAGAAATCTTACCCTCTTGATCCTGAGGGTCATTGAGTAGTACTAAGATACCCCAAGAGTGTGTCTTACATCTTTGAAATTCGCAACAAATAACCGCTATACAATACATATTAGATTAAAATACAGGGCGTAAGGGACAGCCTTCCAAAAACTGATAAGGCATGATTGTAATTAGTGGATTGCGTTGCTGGTTGCATGATTACTAAACACAATTTGTAAGACTTAGCTAGTAAGTTTTATCATGTAATTGTTGGCCTTCCCAAATAAATAAAATTAAATTAGTCAACGTAACTGAACAACTTCCAGTAAATAAAAAAAAGATCCGCCTCTCGATACAAACTGTTCAATCAAGTTTGTAATTTTGTATGGAGAGGCAATTTTTTTTTTATTTCCTGATAGTTTTATTCATTGAAATATGTTCACTGACTGATGATGCCACTTACACCCTATATACAACGCAAAACCTCTCGGGTGGTGGCTCTGGACATAAAACTGAACAACTTTTGTTCTACGACTTTTAAAAATTCGCAAGAAATATTTTTGCTTTTTGGTTAGCTTATTTGTATGAAGGAGCAATTTTTTTTTGGCGAATTTTCAAAAGTCGTAGAACAAAAGTTGTTCAGTTTCATGTCTAGAGCCACCACCCGAGAGGTTTTGCGTTTTTAATTAACACGTTGTATACTTAATCTTCATAATAAAATTTTAAGAATCTAAATTGATTAAGTATTAATACTGTAATCTCATTGTATTGTCTTTGTTTTAATGAACTTGCACAATGGAGCACGGTGGTTGGTGACCGCAGTATAGTCGTACGACACGCAAAAGGACGCTGCTGCCCATCCTCTGATCTAAGATCCCTTAGTCACCTTGTACGACACCCACGGGAAAATATGGGGTATATATTGTTAGCCGGCACGGCACCACACGGATCGCAACGCTACGTGCAACGCAAGCGTGGTGACTATAGCTGTTTTTACATCCCTTTTCCTAATACTTTTTGGACCTTTCTATCCAGCAATGGAGGTTTTTATTGGGTGTTCGATCAAGATGAAATGAACTTGAAATGTGATGTAAAAGCGTGACCTTGAAATTTTCCCTTACTTGCAATAAAATTGAATTGCTAATTGCTTGGCAAAAATCGCAAACATTCGCACGGTGCTTGGGAGGTGAAGACCTTCACAGGTGGATAAACTTCAAGGAATCCTTACCCTCTTGAATCTGAAGGGCCATTGAGTTATAATGGGGGCTTTCGGGAGTGTGACTTAGATCTCTGCTCTACTTTGACACGCCGGAACCGGAAAACTAGCTTCGGCCCCTGATTACCATTTAGATAGAGGTTAAATCGACCGAAAATGGTTACTGGAATTTGGGTCTATTAAAATAGTAAGGGCACAATTTTACGAAATGTAACTAAAGGGTCGCGTGTGGTGGTGGCAAAGAATAGTACCATCCCATACACAGCATCCTCCTGTGTATCATTCCATCTTACTTAACGCAGCCGTAACGCTGACAAGCGAGGTGACTATGGTACTTCCCCTCCACATTTTTCCAGCAAAAGCTAGAATTCTGGAGGGAGCTCCCTGTCCTGTAGTGGACATTTCATGGGATGTTATGATGATGATGATGAACTAAAGGGTACCTATACAATAGCATAGTGGCATAAATCTGAGCCACTTGTTAATAAAACCGGCCAAGTGCATGTCAGTAGTGTATGTGTGTGTGTGTGTGTTCCGCAGTTGCTTTCTAATTTCAAAAACCATTTCCACGCTAGCGGTCAAAATTGAGTTTTGCAAAGTTTTCTGAGCTTGTGACTTGAAAATCTCTATTTTTCGTTCTCCCGCAAGATTGGTTTTGTAAATTTTTTTAAAGTTGGTTCAACCGAATGCATATAATAAGTGCATATAGAGCAGGCTCCAATGAGATGTTCGTTTGCAAAAATTGCGGACCGGGAAATGTTTTGTGATTTGTCTACCTGAGACCCTCAACTTTATAAAAAGCCATGTTGCCCCGCGGTTGAACGGTCCGTCTGTCTGTCTGTCCAATTTTTAAAGGCTTGTATCTTTGGAACCGCAATAGCTAGCTAGTTCAAATTTTCACATGATATGGGTTTGTATGGTGGATATCTTAGCAAATAAAAACAATATAAGAAGTAAAAAAAATTAGGGGTTCCCCATACAAAAAACATGTTTTTATAGTGTTTTTTGTTTTAGCTCTATCGTTGAAACGGTAACAAATACTCGCGTGAAACTGGGAACGATTATAGTACATGAGCTATAGTATAACCAAAAATAATCAAAACTGGTCAAGTGTGAGTTGGACTCAAGAAAATTTGGCACAGTAGTGTGTCTTATAGGAAAAGTTGCTCAGTTTCATGGCTATATTCACATTTTTTTTATTTTTAGGTTGGCAACCCCTTTTTGTGCTCGCACAATAAATTTAGTATTCTTAAGTGTGTCTTACGATAATACAATTCCTATAGGACGTACGTCGAAACAATTACTACTGCGCCAAATTTTGTTGAGTAAAACTCATACTTAACCGGTCTTGATTATTTGTTGTTATATTATAGCTCATGCACTACAATCGCACCTACTTTCACGCGAGTATTTGTTACTGTTTCAACCATAGAGCTAAAACAAAAAACGCCAAAAAAATCCCGTTTTCGTATGGGGACCCCCTATTATTTTAATTTTCATTGTTTTTGTTATTTGCTAATTTGTTATTTGCCATAATAACACATATTATGTGAATATTTGAACCAGCTAGCTATTACGGTTCAAAAGATTCAAGCTTTTAAAAATCGGACAGGCAGACAAACAAACGGACCGTTCAACCGCGGGGCAACATGGCTTTTTATGAAATCGAGGGCCTCAGGTAGACAAATCACCAAATGTTTCGCGGTCCGCAATTTTTGCAAACGAAAAATCGTCCAGAACCCCCTCTAGTAGAGGTTAGAGGGGAAAAACTGTAATAGTACATTAAGATGCGAGTGTGCTATTTTGGATATTACGCCCGAGGCTCAGAAATTGCAGCCCGAGCCGCAAGTGAGGCAGGCAGGTGAAATCACCAAAGCGCACGCGATTCTTACGACGTTTTTCAAAACATTTGTGAATGAAAAGAAATAAAATTTGTTTACCTTTTTTCCCAAAGAAAAATTTCTTAACATTTTACGGACACCCGATACTTGTGTTTTGTGTAGCTAAACATTTTCGACGTTGAAGAATAACACTAATTACGGTTTCTTCATTTGTAAAAATCAATACTTTTGAAAATAATTACAACAAACAACAAATCACTTTTTCAGAAGACTCAGATTATACATGCGCGCGCAGCGAGGCAATGACTAAACCAAGGAGGTTTCCTACGCTTCGTGGGTTAAAACCTCCTTGGACTAAGCTGCCAAACAGCCTACCTTGAATTATGTAAAATGTTTTGTTAATTTAAAGACAAATTTGTAGTTAGTTAGTTGGTTAATATAAATATTTTCACGTAATTAACGTTTACTTATAATATTTTCGAACATAGGTTATTTACTCATGAAAATATTATCAAGATATAGAAACTCCTTGCACCTTGCCAATATAAAAATAAAAAAAATCACTAGTGCGGTAATATAATGGAAAAGCACGCGTGTTTAATAAGCTGGATTATGGCCCTTAATACAGTACAAATAGAGCTGTTTTATGAGCAAATGTGTTGAAAAAAATATTTTTTTTATAATCTAGCTATTTTTCATTTCACCAACTAGGTACCTAGGCATATTCGGATCAACCCACGTAGATGCGTATATGTACGTGCGAAAAATGTTTCGTCGTCACATATATAAAACCATCTACTCATTTGAGGCGCACGATTTATATGGGAAAACCATATTTTTGAATTTTTAGGGTTTTGTTGGTATCAACGTTTTGAACGTTATGAAATACTTAATATAATGCTTTAAAAAACTGCGGAACGCTATACTACGCGTAGCCCGAAACACACTTGGCCGATTTTTTTTGGACTTATGTTCCTTAGAGAAAAAAACAGTTTTATGATTCAGTTCAAATATTGGGAAGTTAATTAGGAAGCATCCTATGTAAGTACCTACGTCTACGTAAAAACGGAAAGTGATAATCGGAGATACGTCACGCAGTCTGGCGCAAAGCTCGTCGGGGCTAATCTAAATGCAAATTCAACTGATACACTGCATGGCACGCTTCCTTTCAAGATGGTCAAGATAGTGCTTGCAAGCAAAATGTTTACAAAAAGAGGTGGATAAAATAGTACCTACCTATAAAGCAGAAAATCGCAAAATTTCACAACCACAAGCAGGATTCGGACCTGCGTCGATCTTCTGCGTCGGTATCGGAGACGCTTTACCGTCTAGGCTACCCTGGTCCTGCCTGATAGCCAGGCAGGGCAGGGGCAGGGGGGGTTAGGCAAGGCGGAGAAGAGGCAGGTTCGAATCCTGCCTGTGGTTGTGAAATTATGCGATTTTCTACTTTGTAGATTTATCCGAACACAGGAAGTGTTTAAATAAAATCATTTTAGTTGAGGACATTGCAAACTAGAAAAAAAAGTCAAGAATATTTTTAAAATGTCTGAGATAATGAAGACTAAAGTCGTCCACGTTTGGTTGGCCGAACAACCTTTTCTATCAGTGCAAATGAGTGCGGTGACGTCATCTCCAGATTCTTTAACTATGTAACCAAAAAAAAGAAAGGATTTTTATATTTTTTCTGAATTTAAAAGGCAACCCAAGCAGAAAACATGAAAAGATTGCTTCTTTCCGACTCTTTGATGTTTCCTCAAATAGAAAAGCGTACTTTACCAATAAAAAGCTGCGTGTTTTGACGAAAAGGATTTTTGCTTTAATCTTTCAAATAAACCTAGAAATGATGTACATGCTTCCTACTAATATTATAAACGCGAAAGTTTGTAAGTATGGATGGATGTAAAAACTACTGAATGCATATTAATGAAACTTTACAATATTATAGCTATAGTTATAGCTTATACATCAAAATAACACATAGGCTACAATTTATAAACCTGCGCAGACGAAGTCGCGGGCACCAGCTAGTATTTACTAAAGAATAGTAGATACCAACCCCGTAAGGTTTTCTTTTTGTACGATTTTGGTATTGGAACCCTAAAAATAGCTATAATCCGTTTTCATTCGTGAACGCCAACGCTTACCAACACATTTTGCAGCTATTCCAATAGTAATCACCTAAAGCTGTCAGAAAAAACAAGTTCGTAGAACAATGTTATTTTTTCCGTCAAATATACTCTGGTTTTAGAGTCATGGCTGCAAAATGTGTTGGTAAGCGTCGGAATTAACGAATGAAACGGATTATAAGTATAGAATTATAGGAATTATGATCTCATTAATTTATGTAGCCAATTTCGTAGCTGTAAGGATCCAATATTTTCCTGCTAATGGATAAAAAAAAATCTCTAATTGACAAACTTGACAGTAATTAGAGAACCTTGTTTCCCAAACTAAAATAATCTGTGTCTTGGGAGACAGTATATTCCACCGTGTACATAACTAAAAGAGGTGATGTAAATTGTAATTAGTTAATTGTGTCTTTGTTTGCGTGTGTGATTGAGTTTTTTTTGTGTGTGTAGTGTGTTGATGCGTGTAAGTTTTTTAGAGTAAAGGAGTGTTAGAGCTGTATACATGATATTATTCATCATCATCTTATGTTATGTAATGAACGTAAGTAGATGCTCTGCTTTTATGCAATCTTGTGTGAGAAACCAATTTGTTAGATTTATTTTTAATTCATATTTATTCAATTGTGTTATGTTGAGTGATTTATGTATTTTAGTGTATATAGGAACTTAGGACGTACGTAGTATTCATGTTTAGCGAACGAGGTTTTGTGAGGGACACTGATTGAGTCGTGTCTGCGTTTATCCATTGTAGTGTGAGGAACAGATCTGTGTTTTCTCAAAGTTGATCAAAAGAGCAGTCTAACAGTCAAGAATTTACAGTCAGTGTATACACGATTAGTTGAGTACCTATACGGTTTTTTCAACATTAGGTACCTTTAGTACAGCTCTTTGTGCTCGCTTAAGTTTGAGAAAAACAGATTTACTTGCACTTTCCCATGTGCATATGCAGCAATAAATAATTGAATGGCATAAAGCAAGGTAAGAAGTCATTTTCATCATCAGTCATCTCAAAATTTCAAATTTGGCCGAATGCCTCTTGAATCTGCCTACGGCTCTAAACATAGAATACATGGAACAGAGTATTCTATGGCTCTAAATAATATTTCCCAAAAAATATTGACGTCCCATACTAATGTAACGTACGTAGGTATGTGATCAACGCATTTACATAATATGTAAACTTGAAATCTATACATAGGTATAATAAAATTGTAAACTCGCCGATTCTGTACATTGAATTGTACGGCCAGGCCGCTTGATACTTTGCATTATTTTATTTTATTTATTTGGAACAAATAACAGCAGTGTACACAGGCTTACTTTAATAATAAGTTATACAAAGAGACTTAAGTCAATACACAGCCAACTACATTGTTCACAGATTATGTAAAACAAGTAGGTCGAAAGCAGATATAAACTCACTTAATTTTAAAAAGTAGAATGTTAATTCACAGGTCTTGTAGCTAAATACCAGGTTCCTAAATCTGTTAGGCGTTGTTGAGAATGTCTCAATATGCATAAATGTATCATTGTACGTTGTTACTATCCGGCGCATAGGAGAACGCAATCCAGCATTAGTTTGACAGGGACACGTAAAAAATTGCATTCGAGAAGCTTCTGTTTGAGTGAACCATTTGCAATGAAACAAAGCTTATATGTTGCACGAAAGTAAGGCAAATACGTTATTTAAACTCCGTTTGAAGTGGTCCAGTTGTTTGTATACCATAAAAGTCCTTATATTATAACCAACTGGCCGGTGGCAACATGCTAAAAAAATCTACAATTATGGGGTGTAAGGGACATCCTTCCGAATACCAACTCAAAGGGGATGATCAGTCAACGTAACTGAAAAACTTTCAGGGTATAAATATTTCAGAAAATGAAAAAAAAAAATCGGCGTCTTATACAAAATTACAAACTTGATTGGATTAGACAGTATAGAGGCCTATTTTTTTTATTTCCTGAAACTATAAAGACGAGGAAAACAGCTTATTTAGGACACATATAGAAATTCAAAATACGAATTCATCAGAAACATCATTGAGGGGAAAATTGAAGGCAGAAGAGGAAGGCCACGTACAACCTGGGGCGAAAATATTAAAATCTGGACCGGAATCAAGGACGCAGCCACTCTTTGCAGGATGGCTAAGGAGAGAGAGGAGTTCCGCATGCTGACCGCTGACATCCGTTAGGATATGGCACCAAGAGAAGAAGAAGAAAGTTATGTTTCTTGAAAACTGATAAGTTACGTTGACTGAACATGCCCATTCAGTATTCGGAACGCTGTTTGCCTTACACCCTGTAAATAGCGAACATAATTTTAGCATGTAACTCAGACTAAAATAATATGTCAAAAATGCGCTATCAGCTGATGCAGTTACTATGGGAGGTCATTTGGGGAAAGATGTTCAGTTTCATGGTTTGAGTAGCATGGTAAAATTATGTACATTATTTCATTAGTATATGGTTAAGGGTTTTTGTATTCACGTTAACTAAGATGATTCATTTGATCTTTGATTTGATTAAAGGATTGAAACCATCATACAGGGGATGACTTTTAATTAGTTCTTGATAGAAAAAGGTATGAATGTACTCATGATATTGAACAACTTTCCCCAAGGAACATAGGTCGAAATACGAAAATCAAGTTTTGACCTCCCATAGAAACTGCATCAGCTGATAGCGCATTTGTATGGGAGGTCAAATTTGGTTTTTCGTATTTCGGCCTATGTTCCTTGGGAAAAGTGGTTCAGTATCATGAGTACTCGTACATGCATATCTTTTGCTATCAAGAACTAATTAAAAGTCACCCTATAGAGCTGCTGCCATATGCTTCAACATAAGCAGACACATGCGAACGAACGTGTCTATTCAAAACACACGAGGCTTTCATTAAACCTAATCTCAACATCTTTATTGAAGGCTCCACAATGTACCCTGTCAAATCTCCCATCACCCGAAGCTTTACTAACTGAAATCCCGGACTAAAATATTACCAAAATATTTCATATGGCGCGTGACATCTTTCCAATACGGATAACGCTGACTTTAGGGCGGGTTTCACGAGATTACTACACTCCACGCCACATACACGAGGACCCTTCCTTATCTGGCTTTTAATATCTACTTAGACGAACACTTTTATGTAGCGAAAAGTCGCCGTGACTGTAGAACCTCACTAAGTTCAAAAAGTTATATATAAATTGGTAAAAATAAATTAAACTTGAATAACAAATTAGCGGAATAAACCGCAGTAGTTAAAAAGATGAAGGGGACCGACTCGCGACAAGATACGATCGTCGGAGAGTAATTGCCGGATGAAGCCGCGTCTTCATGAGAGATCTCTCCGGTTTCGCAGCTGAATGCTAAAGAGGCTGCGACAATATATCTAATTGTCCCTCAGGCGCAAAACGATCGCGGCACAATCTCAGCAACGCGCCACGAAAATCAATAGACACGTCTTCGAGATCACTCTCCACTCGCTCCCGATCTTACAGCCATCGGTGCAAAGTATCCAGTATTTTATATAACGGGGTTTGTTGACAGTGAGTGGGCTGCATCCTTATCAGGCGGCATCGCCAGAACGCCGACTCCGCACCCCCTCCCAGTCGGTGCCCTACCACGCCCTCGCATTCCTCGCGGATGCTGCGTCATGGACCACTCTGCATGTTCGTTTTGAATGAAAGAATGAGCTGGTGGGTTCGTATTTTATTATGTAAGGACTTACCCGCGTGAGCACGGTCCCAGTTTGGGCGCCATTTAGCGCGTGGTGTGAGCGCGAGGCGGGCTGTCCGCGCGGAGTAGCGGACGCGGCGACGGGCGGCACGAGACTGCCGCCGCGGCGGTGCCAGGCGCGTGCGTGTCCTTGCCGCGCGCATGTGCACACGTACCCGCGATTTGTTTTGCTCTCCATGACGGAGGCTTTCGTTAAAAGCCGCAGAAAACGAGATTATGTCCCGGCATGGATACGGCAGGCGCTGCAGAGCATCCCAATGAACGTTAGCTAAACTCAGTAACAGCATTGTCGGTTTGTACGGGTCGTTTGGCACAACCCACAAATGACTGCGTGAGGATTTAAAAGTTTTTCGTCCCTATTCTGAGCCATAAACAAAATTCGCGGATATAAGTTTTAAAACTTCTCGTCACGATGCGGTCCTAACGAATGCTATTGTAAGTAAACGGTAATCCATTTGTGGCCCGCTGATGGGAATTTAGATGAGGCTGGCCCTTATCTCGTTGACTAATGTTTGGGGTTTTGGAGGAGTTTCTCGTCCGTCGAATTACTCAGCCTTCTACGAGCCTTATACCTAAGTACATTGAGTGTGTGTTACCGTAAGTATGGAACGGGAACGTGCTACATATAGAGAAAAGATGTAACATCACGTACGAAGCAAGTGCTCTTTCGAATCCGCGCGGGTCGGGCCAGCCGTTCGCTTGTCACGGGTAAAACTCTAGCTAGTCCATAAAAAATATACCTTAACGACGACTTATTTGACGTATAAATCGGGGAAAGCCGAAAACTAGCTTGAATTTTACATACCTATCGCGATTTTTGCTCAAGTTGTTTGACCAGCGATATACCTATGTAAAAGTACTTATTTATTAAAAAAAAATATCTCGCTCGTTCTCCTTTCAGGTTGCGCAGTTGATTGGTTGTACTAAAGCTACACGACAATTCATTAAGTAAGCAATAGATAAAATTGCTGACGCTAAGGGGACGATATGTATCAAGAGATCTTTAATTTTTTGTACTTCTTAAGTGAAACCTCATCATGACATCTCATGAAACGTCCACTACACGACAGGGAACTCCCTCCAAAATTCCAGCTTTTGCTGAAACACTGTGGAGGGGAAGTACCATAGTCACCACGCTTGTTAGCATTCGGCTGGCACCATGGACCGCGGTTGTCGGTAACCGCAGAATGTAATATGATACGATATAATACCCCACTGGTAGAGATGACACCCACGACACCCACGGGTAGAGATGGGTTGGTACTATTATACTGTTTTATCTTACTTACTGTTTTATCTTACTTCCCGGCTTATACTACATTTTGTGTTCGACAATATTTATTCTTTTTAAGTTTTGCGAAATTTTAAATTGAACATTAATTTGATTTGTATTTAGCTAGTTTAGTTTACTGATACTTTAAATCTTCCCATAGCACAGGGAATCCTAGTTTGGGGGCCAGGATGCAAAAACTCCGTAAACAATTTTTTAACAAATAAATGATGTTTTATGTTTGTGTTTTATTATTTGCCGGCACCACAAGGGGCAGTGAGTTGTACCTAGTAGGAGTAAATTATTTTATTTTATTTATTGTTTTTATTCAAACTTCCTATTTTTTTTGGGTTAGTGACATATGCCCCCATTGTCAAATGCCCCCGTGTCAAACGCCCCCAGTGTCATTTGCCCCTGATAAATTTTATTCAGAGAAATACCTATCTGCCTGTACAATCACAAGCACAAGTGTTTATAATTTTAAATACTTTTCACTTACTTAGACTTGTTTTATGTATGTCTTTTCCTCTATACAAAGGTTGTCTGGTAGAGATCGCTCTCAGCGATAAGACCGCCTTTGCCCACTATAACCGTAAGTGTTATTCTTTGTGTGTTCTTATTTTTATGTGTGCAATAAAGAATTTATTCATTCATTCATTCATTCATGACACTGGGGGCGTTTGACACGGGGGCATTTGACCATGGGGGCATATGTCACTAACCCATTTTTTACTGTAAAGAAAAGACCATAAAACGGCCCTGCTCAAAAGGTAGAAGGTCAACAAACGAGTCAAAGTTTTCGTCGATCCATATGAATTCCACTATTGATAACACAAACGCACAGTTTGTAAACTAAAGTCGTTCAGTTTATTAGTCAGAACGACGCAAGTATTTACTTACTTTTCTTATTATAGCCTGAGTTGCCCCACTGCTGAGGCCTCCTCTCTCTCATTTTAAGCTTTTCTGTCATATGTCAGGATTTTAAATTTTCTTGGAGAGCGTCTAAGTCGTCACGCCAACGCTTTTTGGCCTACCCGCCTACCGCGCTGGCACAGGTAAAGAGATGGACTAAGCCTATCTCTTTACTGTGGTATTAGTGACTTTTGCCCATCTGTCAGGGTGCATTCTATAGATGTGCCCCGCCCAGCTTTGCCGCTTTTTCATTTTCACCGACATCGGTGATGCGAGCTTTGGAGCGCAGCTTACTTTTTCATATTCTAAAAAAGTGTCAGGAATACGGATCATAGTTCGATTTTTTAAATTATTTAAAAAATACACATTTAAACAGAGTTCAACGATATACCATTGCCGCTGGCTCTACATACCTATCGCTTGAACGCGTATCTGTGACAACTCTACATACTTACAACTCGTCGAGTCGGACGAGTTGGTCGTGACGTGACTCACTTATTAGAGTTAATAGAGTTTGAGGAGTCAGTTAATTGTGTCTAAGTATTGTCGACGTTGAGAAACTTTTTTTATTTTTAGAAGATGAATAAAATAATTATTACAACAACCACCCAAATATGTACTTGTAAAAATGGCGCGCGTAATACTTACTTGAAATGTGTTGAAAACTTTTATTTTATGCAGGCTAGCCAGAGTTTTGCCTCTTTCTCTAGTCACGTAATCCTGACATGTATAGCTTCTCACAGACTTCTACGGAATGATAAGTGTAAATAGCCAACTAGCTATAGATTACGCTTAGCTTAGGGTAAATGGGTGAAGGATTATTTACTTTACCCATGTCGCTTTTATTAAAGGTTCAGATAATAAAGCCTTTGAATTATACATTAGAACGAATAGCCTCTTTAAATTTTAATTTATGGCGCAGAAATAACAAATCATTATTTAAAACTGATAATTTAGGTTTATCATTGATACATTTGAATTCGTGTAACTTACAAGTCACTTTATCACACACTATTTCTACGAGTAGGTATAAATACCTATTTTTGTTCCGGATCTTAGCGTGATCATAATTAAGTCAAATTAAATTTAAGCAAAGTAAATTTGCTTTCAAGCAAAGTAATTAATTTAAGCAAAACGATCGCGCTTAGACCCGTTATAACATACTTAAATGTGTTTACAAAGTGCGAAAGTTTAAATTAAAGACGTAACGAGTCATCTAATCTGCAAACATTACCTACTATCGATCTCATCTTGCCCAGTTGTGGTAGGTCTCAGCGGTAGATCGTTAATATTCATTCATTCATTTATTTATAATTTTAGAATAAACAGTCATTTGAAAGTAGTATTACCTAAAACAATATAGTTATTAACACAAATATTTGTAAAATAAATTATAGAATTACCTTGACAAGACCAACAAATATCGACAAGAAATAGGAAATGATCAAGGATAGAGCCTTGTGGAACGCTTATACAATTGTGACGTAGTTAATACTTTTATACTTTTATGGTTATCAGTATTTTCTGTCGTATAAAAAAACTTTATTAATTTACAATATACATAAACACAGTCAATGGGCTTACTCTTGATGTCGATCCAGCCTGAGGACAGAGATGAGGTCGACGATAGAACGAGATTGCCCATAAGAAGGCTAGACTTGAATAGATTTGAGTTTTAAGAACTCGAGAACACAGACGCAGCTGTGCACATTTTAAAATATGTTTTTTAGTGCGAATGTGTGGAATATCAACCAAGTGTACGTGATATCCTGCGGTTCGCCTGGACTCCTGATGGTATAGAAGGCGGAAAAATCTCATAAAGCTCTTGGGCACACCCTCCGAAGTTCAATCTATAAAAGACCGACCGACAGACATGCACTTTGCTACGCGACGGTGGTGGTGGGCTAGACGGTGATAGGTACTTGGTTTTCACCAGCATTCTTGCCTGCGATCTATCGAATCAAAATAATGCAGACGGTTCTACTCTCTTCTTTGAGCTCTTTTTGTAAAGGTTTTACTGCCGCGGACCAGTGGCGTAGCGTATTTGGGGCGGGGGTGCTGCCCGCCCCGGCCGGCAAGTTTAAGAGGGCGGCAAAATTTCTTTTTAATTATCTATCTTTTAATATACTGTTGTTATCGGAATTATGAAAAAATAATTCGCAATCTCCGTCCACCGACCTGACTCCACCAACACCTAAAATAGCAAACAAAAAACTTCAGTACAAAACAAGTAATCTGACCTTTGTTACCGCGTCGTCCAGTGATCAGTACGCGTGGAACATAGCGCAAGGGATTGTTCACCCTTTTCTATGCTTTCGTAATTTTTACTTCTACATTATTAGGGTTCCGTACCTCAAAAGGAATAAATGGTACAGCAGCACTGCACTTACTTTCAAACAAATACTTCAGTACAAAACAAGTAATCTGACCTTTGTTACCGCGTTGTCCAGTGATCAGTACGCGTGGAACATAGCGCAAGGGATTGTTCACCCTTTTCTATGCTTTCGTAATTTTTACTTCTACATTATTAGGGTTCCGTACCTCAAAAGGAATAAATGGTACAGCAGCACTGCACTTACTTTCTCGCAATACTCAAGAAAAACTATCAACCGCAAACTTAAATTTGTAATGCCATACACATAGTATGGAAATACAAACTTTTATTTACGTTTTTCCAAAAAAATGTTCGAATGAAATATACAGATCAATTCAGAATTCAAATTGTCAAACATTAAAACAAACAAACCTCAAACGATTTCGAGTAAATCACATGTTTAACTTTTGGTAGTACTGGAACAGCCTTTATATGAGCTTTCAAAGATCAATGGATACTACCGTAGGATACTTGCGTGGAGATTTTTAATTTCCCAACACATGTTCCAATTTCTCAACAATTGTTCAGTTTAGTCTACTAAGCAAGCCCTTTCAGTTTTTGGTACATCCTGTCTACTAAATTTTATTTAAAAAAATCATAAATAATATCCATCAGGTAGACAACCAATCGAGGGTTAATATTATAGAAAATTAAGCTGCCGTTATTCATAATCTAAGGAAAATTTTAATAAACTCAATGGAACCAATTTTGGGTAAATCACATATTTACGATTTGATAGTACAGGAACACCCCTTCTATGAAATTACACAGATCAATTGATACTGGCGCAAGATATCTTACATGGAGATGCTTGGTCATGCAAAGTTTCATCAAGATTCTACGAGCCATTTTTGAGAAAATTTCAATTTTTCATTTTAGTTGTATGACAGCTACCCTCAAAATGAGAGCCAGCAAGAAACCACTTAGAACCCTTCGATGGATTTGCATAAAACTCCTAAATTCAAAATTTGGTGTCAATCGGACCATTCGTTTAGCCGCTAGGACAAAGCGTGACGGACAGACCGACCGACCGACGGACCGACCGACCGACCGACCGACGGACGGACGTTTTTGGGAGACTTGTTTTTTATGATGTATAAGTGATATAGAACACATTTTTGAGAAAATTGGAAAAACTTTTTTTTTCACGAATACAATACCTTTCTCGCTCCGCTCGAAAGTAAAAAACGGAGCCCTTATAAGATCACTTTGTTGTCCGTCTGTCTGTCACGACCCTTTTTCTTAGGAACGCGTGGAGGTATCAAGCTGAAATTTGTACCAAATACTCAAGCCTACTGTCCCTTGGAGCTGTGAAGAAATTAAACTTCTAAGACAACGCAATCAAAAGATACAGCCGTTCATGCCGCAAATTGTCGAGCTTTTCGACACTCGCAAGGGAATCAAAACCTACAGGGTACTTCCCGTGAAAAGCATAATTTTTTAGTTACATCATATATTAAAAAAATAAAAAAACTTACTACCCCTTACCTCATGATCATGAACGTGTAAAGGTATTAAATTGAAATTCATACCAAATACTCATGTCTCCGAGTATAATACCTTTAAGCTGTAACAAAATCAAAGTTATATGTCAACCCAATAAAATAAAAAAATCCGGCCAAGTGCGAGTCGGACTCGCGCCCTAAGGGTTCCGTACCTATCTACCATATGATATACTAAAAGCTTTTGCTCTTTGACTTAAAAAACTCTGCGACCATCCAACTTGACCCGTCTTTTATAGACAAGTCCTTGAAACCGGAGCTCACCTTAATTGGTTACTATAAGTTGGACGCGCTTGGCCGGTTTTTTTTTTCGATAGTGTTCAATATTGCACTTAGAGCAACGCATCAAACGTGTTAAATCGTGTTACTCTATGATATTGCATTATGATGTGCTGGTAATTCCTTCAATGGAAGTCCGTCTGTGAAAGAAAATTTTGTTCATTCATTACTTGTTCAAAAGTCTTCCAATTTAGATTTATTTATTTACGTTCACCAGTTAATTTACCAGCTAAATGCATGACTTTTTTTGAGTCCGTGTTGTAATTTGTTTATTATCGTAAAAAAATATAAAAAGCAATATAATTTGATTCATGATGTCCTTACCCTCAGAACAAAAACCTTCTTGCTTCGTCAAATTTCTTTGTCCTTACCTATACAGGGTGTTAGGAAAAGTACCGATTTCCTCTTAACTACATGTTGTTTATGTAGAATGAAGTAGGTACATAAAATATATTGATAATAAAAACCAGCCAAGTGCGAGTCGGACTCGCGCACCGAGGGTTCCGTACCACCACATAATCATAATTGTATTAGTTGAAATTTCAGTAAGAATGTGCTAGATTTTTTGAGTCCGACACGCGCTTGACCAAATTTTATTATTTGTTGTGATTTATTAGCTTATGCACTATAAACATACCAATTTTCAAGTTTGTAAGTGTTCCCATTTTTAAAATAGAACTAAAACAAAAATCGCCTCAATCCAACTTGACCCCTCTCTTATATTAATGTTCTTGAAACGGGAGCTCACAACAATTGGTTACCATTAGTTGTGAGAAAAGTTGTAATATTTAATGATTTCAGACTTTTCCCATT
Organism: Athrips mouffetella; assembly: GCA_947532105.1. Classification (NCBI taxonomy): domain Eukaryota; kingdom Metazoa; phylum Arthropoda; class Insecta; order Lepidoptera; family Gelechiidae; genus Athrips; species Athrips mouffetella. The sequence continues at coordinate 8,838,784 of OX383964.1, read as the reverse complement.
ATTTGTACTGTGAGACCTAGCTTCTTGCCAAATTTCATAATTTTAGGTCACCGGGAAGTACCCTGTAGGTTTTGCTTTTTTGCATAAATGTATGGTGATGAGGACACAAAATGCCATATCTTTTGATTGCGTCTTTGTAAAAAATTGAAATTTTCAGATCTTGTGTGGTTCATGGATCCTAATATATGGTATTAATTTTAACTTAATACCTTTACCCGTTCGTGAGATAAAGGGTCTTGACAGACAGACAGACGGACAACAAAGTGATCTTATAAGGGTTCCGTTTTTTTCTTTTGAGGTACGGAACCCTAAAAATAACATAAAATAAAATACTTATTATAAAAAAAAAGTTTAAGTTGCCAACCCTATTGCGACAGAGATAGAAGATAGAAAACTACGTAAGGACACTTGAGAAATAAGAACAACTAGATTATCAATTGTCTGTCTGTTCGTATAAATTTTTTTATTTCTTTTTTTTTTTCATATTTTTTTTATTTTTTAAACATGCTTATTTTTCTTTATTCTACTTATAGAGCATATGGTTTAAAGCAAATCGGTACTTTTCCTAACACCCTGTATAACCTCGTGAGTATTTTTTGTTTACTTTATACAACATTTTTTTAAAGAAGATAGATACTAGCTTAATATTAAGCGTTGATGTTAATAACAAAAAAAAGTTAAAATGAAAGAAAAAATGTTTATTTAAATTTAATTTTTTTTTGTTTGTTAGGTAACACACAAAGGAAATAACCGCTTCTTTCGAAGGTTTTCCTTCAGTTAGTCATTGAGCGTTTGAATTTATAATTTTAAGCGACCTGATTGGTCACGGGGCTTGGCTGCCAGCGACAAAAAGCGATGACTCACTACATTCTTAAGGTGGACGAACTATAGTCATATTAATAGGGTAACGATTTTCACCCTTTGGGTACGGATCCCTAAAAAAGAGTAATAGAAAAAACAATACATTCAATATAACTTTTCAGTCCTTCTCCCATATAGGCATAATAACAAAATTTAAAATATATGTATAGTAGTTATATGTACCAATATGTACATGTACATATTTTTTTATATTTACTCTATGCAAAAAAAAACAATATTGGTAGAATTTATATTCTGTAAAATAGCAACAAAACAACATGTGTCATCTTTTTTAAACAAATAGCAACATTGACATTGTTCCTTCCAGAATCAAACGAGTGACGGTCGATTTATCTTACGAATTTTGTGTTGAATTTCTAAATAAAAATGTCTACTTTAGCCGCACCTCTCTCCGTTGCGGGGACTAGAACCTTTGGCCAACCCGTCCGCACACAAAATGGTAAGTATTCATTGTAAAAGTTGCACAATTTGTACCCCGGTTGATCACATGCATTTGTACTCATGGTTTTATTTTTGTAGTTATCTTTGTAAATCTTGTCTGAAAACAATATTAATTGATGGTTTTAGCCTTTTAGGTGGTGTAAATTATTTATATTTGGCCTCATCACCTTACTTTGAGTAGTTTTGTAAATTTACAAAGAATCATAACCTCTTCATATCCCATAGAGAAAACTCACTCGGCAATTATCGACGAAAAAAAAACGTAAAAAAAAAACAAACAAAATACATGTATTATCCTAATAAATTGTCGAAGGAATCACAGGGAAAATTTTAGAAGGCCGTCGCAGACTTTTTTTTTTTTTTAATATTTGGCTACTAGATAGTTAAATTTTTTTTTTTAAGGAAGTGGGCTAAGAATAATGACATACAGCCAAGTTAATTCGTTTAGAAAAACTAGGAATTTTGAATTTTCACAGCTCCGGAGCTGCGGGAAGTGCAGCCCCTTCGCCCTTGCGTAACAAGAGCCAGGCACCCACGTTCGCCTCCGCAGCTTCGGCTTTTTGGTCGCCTACGGCGACCAGCCTCAGCCGCTGCGGCTCGCGTGGTGCCTGGCTCTTGTTACGGCGGGCGGGGGCTGCTCTCCCTCCGCTCCTCCGGTTTTATAAAAACAAACTCCATCCATTAAAGTCGGCAGCTTGGAATCGGGGTTGACCAATTCAGTTCTGTTACCAATTTATGGGTTTGGTGGCTTCCGATTTCTGCCCTGAATTTAGATAGGTTATGTAGTGAAAAGTAAACAAAGTCATATTTAATCAACTATATATATTTTTTTTATAGCATCAACAAGCGCTAAAAAGGGGTCCTTTTTATTTCTTTGGACAAATCGCCTCCATTGATATTATATAAAGCAATATCGATAAAAAAATATTTGGTACAAATACAATGGAACAAGGCAGTATGAACATTACTAAAAGTCTCGGTAGCCAAACCTAAAATCTAAAATTAAAAAAGAAAAGGCTGCGACGGCCTTCTAAACCCGACCCGAATCACATCCTTTAAGCTATATGTATTCGCTTTTTCCTGTTGGTAAAAATGTCTCTATATTTTTCAGTAATGGCTGCAGCAGCTATTGCAAACATAGTAAAGAGCTCTCTGGGACCAGTAGGACTGGATAAAATGCTGGTGGATGACATTGGAGATGTGACCATCACTAATGATGGAGCCACCATTCTCAAGTGAGTTCCTGCCAGTATTTCTATTTGACATAGGCTTGTTGTTTGACTAGCTCATTGGTGTGGTTGGTAGTGAGCCTGCCTTTCACGCCGTGGGCTGCGGGTTCGTCCCCCCCCGTCCCCCCCCCAGGGCAAACATTTGTGTGACAAACACAAGTGTTTGTTCTGTGTCTGCGTGTTAATTATCTGTTTATGTATGTATATCTGCCCATCCCATAGTTATTGACCCATAGTATTGCTGGCTTTGCCTAGTTTAGGATCAGATGACCTTGTGTGAAATGTCCCCCAACATAAAAAAAAAGATGGACCATTGGTAAGGAACATCACAAGCACTATCATTCTTTGTAGGAAGAATGCTGTGAGAACTTTGGAAAGGCTCTATATATTTTTAAATTTTAATCTGAATGAACTTGGAAAGTTCAAGCTCCTGTAAATCAAGGAATTTTCCCAGATTTAATAGTCTCCTATGTAAATGTTATGTTGTTTTTGTGTATCTTTCATCAAAACCAAAAGAGAACAAGATTCTAAAATATATGTCCTCTGAAGCCTTGTATCAAAAGTTTAAGGAATGGAGAAGATAACATAGTTACCTAAAATTTTCATTTTTTAAATCAATTTTGTTCTATGGCCTATGTTCCTTAGGAAAAGTTGTTCAGTTTCATGGGCAGATTCACACCCTTTATTACTATCACACCTTTCTGTTACACACTGTATAAAAATTTCCCATGTCCTGACTGTGTGTCTACTAAGGGTTTCTAATGGTTAAGCTTGGTGCAACCCATTAGTGGTTCTAATTTTATTACTGCTTTTCATTCAATAATTATATATTTTCTTTTCTCATCAGAATGCTTGAGGTGGAACATCCAGCAGCCAAAGTGCTGGTTGAACTGGCTCACCTTCAGGATGAGGAGGTTGGGGATGGAACCACATCTGTAGTTATTATTGCTGCTGAACTTTTGAAGGTTAGTATGGCTTTTTTGATGACATGACTGGTTTGAATTATTGACTGATCTTGATGGCTTGATCTGATACCAAGAAAAATGTAGTGTCCCTATTCTCCTAACTGACACATTATATTGAGGGCCGTTTGCACTAAACTTAAGAATCGCCCCTAACCTGTTTAAGAAACTCCTAGCAATACTTTGACGACCCTTAAGCAAGAACTTGGGCGATTCTTAAGGTTAGTGCAAACGGGCCTTAGAGTCTGTTCCGAAATGGGTAAAAATTACCCTGACAGAAGGAAAGCATTATATGACGTCCATCGGTGTGGTCGAGACAGACAGCTGTCAAAGGGTAATTATTACCATTTTGGAACTCACTCTTAGATGCATATGGAACTCATCTGATATCTGTAACATTTGAAGCTATTGATATGTGACAAGATTTGATTCTGGTTGTTATTTATAAATATATGAGTCTGCCTAGTTTAAGCAAACAGTTTAGGTTTAGATGATGTAGTGTAAATTGTTCCCCATAGTCATATTTAACACAGATAAAAAAATCATACTTCTAAGTTAAGTGTGTGGTTTCCGCACTTAGTCCTGTAAGGACCATTGTGCGTGAGCCTATGTGGCCATCAAGTTAGCCACCCTAACTGTTGCCAGAACTCAGTCAGTTTGTCCAGTCTGTTGGGTATTTGATCAAGGGTTATGTCTGTTCCAAGTGTGTTTTCTCTGATGCTATGCTAAAATCATACTTATTTTTCTACTAAAATATTGCATGTAGGTATTAAGATCTCTTTACTCCCCCACTCATGTCATTCATAGTCACACATCAGCAATTCACTTTCACAGAATGCAGATGAACTGGTAAAGAATAAGATCCATCCGACCAGCATAATCTCCGGATACCGCCTGGCCTGTAAGGAAGCTGTCAAGTACATTCAAGACAACCTATGTGTAACAGTGGAGTCACTAGGACGTACCTCAGTTGTCAATGCTGCCAAGACCACTATGTCCTCAAAGCTGATTGGAGCGTAAGTTTATTTAGAGATAATTTTGATTTTATGTAATAAAATAAAGCATGCCTGCGATACAAGCTTTGCTTAGTGCAGGGTCCGCTGAGTAATTCTATAATCTAACACTTATTGTATAATCAATCACTGTAATTGTAAGTACTGTAATTCTTTTATAATAAACTTATTCTATTCTATGTTACAGATATTTTTACTAGTGACGGGTATATTTTTACTACTTTTGGGTATCTTTAGCATTACAGTTTTTTTAGCACTTGTTCATTATTTTTTGTCAATTTAGGCGAGGCGCGTTCTAGACGTCCCAGCACAGTGGCTAGTGATAGACTAATATCTTACCTCATAAAAGGAAAAGAGGGGTCCATGCCTTGCCCGATTATGTAACTTTCTTCTACCTTTAATGTAGTCATCATTGAAATAAACTAATGCCTAGCCACAATAACGTACGACTTACGAAAGCAGCGAGCGATTTACGCTCAGTGGCCTGGTTGTCATACTGTCTCTTTTAAATTTAGTTTTACTATTACAGTGACGCAGACTTCTTCTCCGAAATGGTGGTAGACGCGGCTTACGCCATCAAGACAACTGACGTGCGTGGTAACGCTGCTTACCCTATCAAAGCCGTCAACGTTCTTAAAGCTCACGGCCGCAGCGCTCGGGAAAGTGTATTGATCAAGGGTTACGCTCTGAACTGCACCGTGGCTTCCCAGGCCATGCCCAAGAAGATTCTTAACGCTAAGATCGCGTGTTTGGACTTCTCTCTGCAGAAGACTAAGATGAAGATGGGAGTTCAGGTTCGTGTTATCAATTAGATGTCATGTCGATATAAGAAATTAATCAATTTGCTAAGTCAGAATTGCACCCGCAGTCTAATACGTTATCCCAGACAAAGACGGTCTTTTTGTGTCATGTCTTTCATGTCTCCCGTGTACACAGCGTGTTTTTGCCAGAGGCACACGGCGATGTCTTGCGTCTTCATAGACATACATTTGTTCCGATGCATATGGGATTCGCAATCAAAGGCCTATACACTATATTTCTTCTATAGGTGTTAGTCTCAGACCCTGACAAGCTTGAAGCGATCCGTGCACGCGAGTTGGACATCACCAAAGAGCGCCTGCAGAAGATCCTAGCGACCGGAGTGAACGTGATTCTCTGTTCGGGCGGCATTGATGATCTCTGCCTTAAATACTTCGTGGAGGCCGGCGCTATGGGAGTCAGGCGGGTTAAGAAGGTCGACTTGAAGAGAATCGCTAAAGCGACCGGAGCTACCTTCTTGACCTCGCTTACGAATATGGAGGGTTAGTTTTCTGCAATGTTATATAAAAGTACCCTAAGCCGACGAGCATGTATGAAAGGATTGATGAAAGTTCAGGAAGCAAGGGAAGTATGTCAAGATCGTAGCAGGTGGAGAACTGTGGTCTCTGCCTACCCCGACGAGAACAAGGCGTGATGTTATGTATGTATGTTATATAAACGTGACTTAAGTTTTTATTTTCGTAGTAAAATAATTATTCGTGTCGATTCTGTCAGCCACGAACTAAATCTAAACAAAATTTGGCAGTTCTAAAAGTGTTGCTGTCTTGTCTCAGTCGCTGTGTTCCAAATTGTACAAACGCTGCTAAAAGCGTATACAGTACTGACGGACGGTCCAAATTGATTTTGCACGCTCACAAAGCTATCACTGCTTTTGTTGCTATAGTCAATCTGGAATGGATTTAAGCGCGCTCACGTGTTCATCTGTCAAAATATCAGTTTTGTTATTATTTTCTTTAACAAAGCCTAAGCTAATCCCTCAAAAATGTGCGCCAAATCCACTTTCATTTCCATTAGAGACAAACTCATTAAAATTAAAACTTGAGAAACGTCAGCTGGTTGCAAATGTGTGGGATTTTATGTGTCAAATCGATTTTGACATTAGCGCTTTCACTGCTCCACCTATTTGACTAAAGCACTGATAGCAAAAACGATGACGTCATCAATGACGTAAGGCGGTGAACGAGCGAGTGCTTTAGAGCACGCTTTTGGTCAATTTGGACCGACTTAAGCGCGCTCACAGTGCTCTAAAGCAGTCTGTTAGCGCAAATTGGACCGCAGAGAGTCTCTAAGGAGTAAGTAACAAAGACAGCAACACATTTAGACCTGTAAAATTTATTTTAGTTTGTGTCTGCCAGAAATGACACCATATATATTCTTTATTGTGCACAAAATACATAAAATTGTAACATAAAATTTGTAGATTAAAAATAGAAGAGGACCTGATAAACATCCTTGTGGCACTCAAATTTCCTATAATATTTCTTTCTTTTATTTCTTTAGACTCGTGTCTAAAGCTTTCTTCTTGGCCTGACTTTGTGGTAATTTGATGAGTTTTTGATGTGTTATAGCTTTCTCAGTGAGCCAAACAATCAAATGCATTCTAAAAATCACAGATAATATATTGTTCTAGGTGAGGAAGTATTCGACGCGAGCATGATAGGTGAAGCTGCGGAAGTAGTACAGGAACAGATCTGTGATGACCAACTTATCTTAATCAAAGGGTAAGAAGCTATGACCTTTAAAATAATTGCCTACATAAATTTTACCATGTGTGGAAATATTTTTAATTCAAATCAGAATCTATTTAAAAAGTCTGTTTTTGATAACCGCAACCTCAAATAAATTATATAGTCATCAATGTTACTTTTATATGTTACTATTATTTATTAAATTCTTTCTTAAATGTATACCAGATAGCATAACCTGCCTAACCATGCTGTATGTTCACTTTTGCAATCTAGAACTATACTTTAACTTTTAACATTTTAGAACATTTTCCTGATTGTTAACTGTTGTGTACGTCAATAAAATAAAATAAAAAAAATGGGCATCTGAAGTCAGTCTCGTTAGGGAGTAGGGCGTCAGTTGAGGGATAGAGGTTGTGATCCCCGTTCCACGTCATTCCTTGTGCAAAGGTGCTCCGTTATTAGTATGGCCAATGAGTGATCACAAGGGGTATGTGAATGGAAAAGTCGAAAGCAGAAAGTTTGACTTAAGAACTTTGTTGGGGCTAGTTAGGAGATAAACATACTAAAAGTCCTTGCTACTCCGAGGTCCGCTCGAGGGGGGGGGGGGGCACAAAGAAGGACCCGTTTTTTTGTTTTTTGCTTACATCTCAAAAACGATGCGTCGAACGAAATTTTGTTGTACTACATAATAAAAGCTGATAAAATTCTCTACAACTTTGGCTTTCATACTTTTTATCTATCTCTTATCTTTGCCTAACTATGAGCTTCGACAAATGGTCGATTTTCAAAAATGTTTTCCATAGTCTTAAGTTTTTTTTTTGCTTCATAACTTTTCTCAAGTGCTACCGTAGATTTCAGGATACACATCTAAAGTAAAAAATGTTGACTGTATCTCCGGTCTCATAATCTCAGCCTCTTTCCTGGCCGTTTTTCGGAGCTCATAACTAGGCAACGACTGGATATAGATTAAAAGTGTGAAAGGCAAAGTTGTAGAAAATTTAAGCAGCTTTCATTATGTAGTACAACAAAATTTTGTACGACGCACCGTTTTCCAGATGTAAGCAAAAAAAAAAATGCGACCTTCTCTGTGCCCCCCCCCCCTCGAGTGGACCTCGGAGGGGCAAGGACTTTTGGTATGTTTATCTCCTAACTGGTCCAAACAAAGTTCCTTAGTCAAACTTTCTGCTTTCGACTAGTCCATCCACAAATTATTCGTTGCTTAAGTTATAAGGGCACTTTGGTGGCATGTGTGACACTCTTGTCTAAATTGTCTGAATGATTTATTTTGTTTGTTTACTTTTGTGATCTCTGGGCCATGGGGGTTCAATTATTTTGTGGGGCGTCGAACACATATACATAATATGGCTAGTGTGTTAGAAACTAAGAGTCTACTCTGCCTTTGAAAACCTTACCTTGCAGTGACTTTTAACTCTTGCTTCATAGTGTCTTGTTAAATTCACTCCCGTTCTGTTCTTATCTTTATTTGAATAGATGCCTTGTGTGTGTGCAATGTATGTTAACACGCCTTCCATGATTTTGGACTTTTATAAAAGGCCAGGTCAGGGAGTACCCTTAGCAGGTATGAAAAGATTGACGAGAGAAGTATCTCAAGATCGTACGTAGCAGGTGGATCGAGTGGTCTCCGCCTACCTACCCTTACGAATGATGTGTTTTATTTTCTATATGTGAATTTGTTCGACAGTCCGTCAGCGCGTACAGCCGCGTCGATAATCCTGCGCGGTCCGACCGACGCGTACTGCGACGAGATGGAGCGGTCGGCGCACGACGCGCTGTGTGCGGTGCGACGCGTGCTGGAGTCGGGCAAGCTGGTGCCGGGCGGCGGCGCCGTGGAGGCCGCGCTCTCCATATACCTGGAGAACTTCGCCACCACGCTGGTGAGTGTGCGACAGTGGGGAGTGGTGGTGTGACAGGGGGGAGTGGTGGGTTGACAGTGGGGAGTGGTGGTGTGACAGCGGGGAGTGGCTAATGTGGCAGTGGGGAGTGGCTAATGTGGCATTGGGGAGCGGTAGTATGACAGTGGGGAGGAGTGGCGTGACAGTGGGGAGTGATGGTGTGACAGTGGGAAATGGCTTGTGTGACAGTAGGGAGTGGCTAGTGTTACAGTAGGGAATGGCTAGTGCGACAGAGGGGGTTGGCTAGTGTGACATCGGGGAGTTACTAATGTGACAGTGGGGAATGGCTAGTGTAATAAAGTAGGATATAGTAAGAGTACCCAGCTAGATTTCTTACTATATCCTATTTTCTTAGGAATAATGCAATTTGATCGGTACGAAAATTTCTCCAGAGCTATCACTGTGTGTTATTTCTGTCCTTTGCAGCATGAAAAAAGGACAGACCAACGAAACAGACTCAAAGTAGGATAATACACAAATTTTCACCAATATTACCATCTATTTTTACTAGCGATTGTTTCGCAGAGTTCCCGCGAGCAGCTGGCGATCGCGGCGTTCGCGCAGTCGCTGCTGGTCATCCCGAAGACCCTGGCGGTGAACGCGGCGAAGGACGCTACAGACCTGGTGGCCAAGCTGCGCGCCTACCACAACTCCTCGCAGACCAAGGTGAGACCGCAAACAAGCAGACCAGGTTGCATAGGCGTACCCAGGAAGGTTTTGGGGAAATGAAGACAAGAAGTTACCTATCGTCAACGCATGTCAGTCGTTGAACATAGATAAACTCAATGTTTTATGTTTTTCCTGGATCCTTAGAGCTTAATAACATAAAAAATATTGGTCCAAAATTACAAAAGAAATCGTCGTGAGCTTGTAAGTTTGGCAAACATTTCATGATCAATTCAGGCCAGGTCACCCTAATTATCTTGATACTTTCGAACCCATGTTGATGTCCAGTTACCTTGTCTCTTGCAAAGTTTGTGAGCCAACAGGAAGTTTTCGTTCGAATTTGTTCGAATCCCTTCTCTTATCTTTTACTTTCTTTCTCTTACCAACAGGTAGAACACGCGAACCTGAAATGGGTCGGCCTGGACTTAGTGGAAGGAACTCTCCGTGACAACTTAGCCGCCGGCGTCCTTGAGCCCGCCATTTCCAAGGTGAAATCCCTCAAGTTCGCGACCGAAGCCGCCATCACCATCCTGCGCATCGACGACATGATCAAACTAGATCCGGAGCAGCCCAGTGGGAGGAGCTACCAGGACGCCTGCAATGCTGGGGAGTTGGATTAGATGTGACAGTGTGAAGTGGAGATCTCAGTAGCTAGAAGTGTTTTACAGTCGGAATAATGTAGCTCATTTAGGGTGAATTTCCACCAGTGCTGAGCGAGGGAGCTATGCTGTGAGATGAGAAAGTTCCAGCTTACAGGATTATGGCAATTTTTCTATCGCCAAATGGAGCAATCCCATTGGCTGAAATTTTCCATATCACAGCTTAACTCCCTCACTAGCGCACTAGTAGAAATTCAACCTTAGAATGACAGCATTGTCAGAGCTGGACAGAGCGATGCGGTAGATATTGGTGCGACAGAGACACATATCGCTCTGACCTGCTCACCCGCATAGCTCTTTCTTGCAGTCATTCTATATTGTTTTGACTACAGTAATGGAATTGTTTGAAGAACTTGTCAGAGATGTTGCTACTTACAGCTTGACAAAATAAGTAAGTTTTTTTATGGATTCTATATCCTTTTTTATTTTGTGAATCTCCATCGTGTATTCACTTCACTACGTGACATTGGCGGAATTGTGAACACACAAAAGCCACTCATCAAAAATTTAATTGAAAATATTCGAAAACCAAAGGCGCTCAGCAGATGAAGGGGCGGACATACGAGGGCAGTCACGGACATTGTCGCCAGTGTGGCCGGTATTGCGAAAATTATAGTTTTTATCAGAATAAAATTCAAATATAACAAGTTTAAAAGTTGCTCTATGTTTTAAACTAAATGAAAATCAATCTGAACAACCTTTTCGAGTGATTAATTCTTCGAATTCAAGCTGTTTTTCTTTACAAACTAAAGATTTTGGAAAATACGCGCATAGAAACGGAGCGTTTTTTTCATGTCAATGACTATAGTAATACGAAAATAATTGCAGTACCGGCCACACTGGCGGACTGTCAGAACAAAAAGTCTGTTGTCTGCTGTGCCACAAAAAGGGAAATGTAACGACTGGGCTATAACCTTTTCCGCTGATCGTCGAGTAAAAACTTGGTGTAAAGTCAATGTCATACGAAATTTTTACGTGGCACAGCAGACGACAGCTTTTTTGTTCTGACAGTCCGCCAGTGTGGCCGGTACTGCAATTATTTTCGTATTACTATAGTCATTGACATGAAAAAAACGCTCCGTTTCTATGCGCGTATTTTCCAAAATCTTTAGTTTGGAAAGAAAAACAGCTTGAATTCAAAGAATTAATCACTCGAAAAGGTTGTTCAGATTGATTTTCATTTAGATTAAAACATAGAGCAACTTTTAAACTTGTTAAATTTGAATTTTATTCTGATAAAAACTATAATTTTCGCAATACCGGCCACACTGGCGACAATGTCCGTGACTGCCCGCGTATGTCCGCCCCTTCATCTGCTGAGCGCCTTAAAGAGCAAATTCATCACAATAAACATATAAAACTTATTTTCATTGACAGCCAAAACGACTCGCAGTGATGTGACTGCTATTGAAAAAAAGAAGAATAAATAAAAAGAAGTAACTGACATAGTGACTACTCTGGTTCCGAAACTTCCAAAACATTAGACGATGATGACAAACAATACAGTACATTTTATTTTTTCAAAGTATTCCGATCATTCTAATTTAAAAAATGTATGATAGGATGACTGCTATTTACAAAATGTAACTTGCATTTTTCTACAATAACACAAAGCTTCAAACTGAGATCAAAATACTGTGTGGGAGTGCCTGAGGTGCCTGAATGTTATATGCTGTTTTAGGAAGAAGGATTACTTATGTATTTTATATTAACTAGTTGTGTATATTTAAAACTAGGGTATAGATCGCGTAACCAGTGTTGAAGCTCGGCGTTGTACGGACAGCTATACTGTTAACTGGCCCTCGAGTAAAAAATACAGACATTATTATTAGCTATAGAAATCCAGATGTAAGGAACCGCGAAAATTTGGCCATTAATAGAGAGATAGAGTCATTAATCGTTAACAACTTGATAACGGCTTTGTACGTGAAATCGCCGCGAATTCGCCTCTTCTGAACAGGGTTTAGCGCTGTCTGCGCAATCTATACTTATCGTTAGAACGCTATTCCTTTAACTATATTTTTGAGAAGTATTATGCAGGGATTTAAATTGTCACAATAGGAAGCATCCTGAAGAATAATATGTTTATTTAACCCGTGGTTTTGATTGCTTATTACATAATGCTAGTTTGAAGCTAGAGCAAATGAAATAAAATTAATTTTAATACTATTTTGTCTTTTATTTCTGTGAAATACCCCAAGTATCTACTTCGGGCCAATTCTTGAAAGTCATCGGGTGATTTTAGAGATTATTAAAATAAGCCCTGTTAAACTCCTCAAAAGCAAGAATCAATATTTTTAATTATAAAATAATGTTCAATTTTAAAATTACCATCATAATTCATTTCAGTCTTATGAGTTTATCGCGGCTTTTTTTTTTTTTAAATCTCGTGCGAAGATTGGCGCAGCTATGCAGATTTGCAGACTACGTTACATACAGTTTGAATTTTCATTGGTTTCTTCTCATTCTTCGCGATTCTTATGAAAACAAGAAACTTTCCCGAAGAAAATTTTTTTTCGCCTTTACAAAATAAGTCGATCACGTGTTACTTCCAAAGCCTAGCGATTCTTCTCATGAAAACAAGAAACTTTCTCGAAGAAAAAAATTTTCACTTCTTTTTTTAATATTGAAAATTGAGCTTACTCTTGACCTCGATCAAGTCTTGGAGACAGATGAGGTCTACGATGATGGAGCGAGCTTGCCCAGAAGAAGCCTATTCACTCGCGATTTGAATAGATTCGAGTTATATGAACTCGGGAACACAGACGCAGGCAGAGAATTCCACTCTTTAGCGTGACCACTTAGTACCGGGTCTGGTTCTTGGCTTTTAAAAACTGCGCCAGCGTTTTCTTGGTTTTATTATTTGAACTACGTACTGTGGGCTCTGCAAGGAAAATGTTATAACTTTTTATGTTTATGGTCTATCGTGGTAAATTAAAAGCAGTTTTAGTAGCAAACAATGGACTTAATTTAATTAAAAAACCAAAACAATAGGATATTAATTAAAAAAAATCTTTTACATCTCTCATATTCGGTAAATACTCGTAGGTCCTTATTACCCCCAAATGGGGCTTGTAGGTGACCAATTAGCGCTCTAGGGTAGGGTAATGTAGCTAGAAAAGCCCTAGGGCGGGCTGCAATTGATGCCTTACAGCCCTTGGCTACTAATCTACTATTACATCTCTCATATTCGGTAAGTAGGTCCTTATTACAACCAAATGGGGCTTGTAGGTGACCAATTAGCGCTATAGGGTAATTATGTAGCTAGAAAAGCCCTAGGGCGGTAAGTAATTAAAACGCCCGCCGCCCCGCTGCTGGAGGCCATCAAGGCGGGCGTTACAATTACTTACCGCCCTAGGGCTTTTCTAGCAACATTATTACCCTAGAGCGCTAATTGGTCACCTACAATTTGGTGGTAATAAGGACCTACTTACTTCACGATTTTTGCCCCCAAAAACCCCTGTATACAAAATTTCATCGAAATCGTTAGAGCCGTTTTCGAGAAACCGATTACAAATATTTATATCAAATCAAAATCGTTTATTCATTGTTGGATATTAAAATCTCTTAATGACGTCAGCTAAACTACATCGCTTCACAAACAATGTGGCGCCATTGTGGGAAAAAAATATATATATAAATATTGCTCGTTTAATAGTATAGGAGTACCTGGGTGACCGAGCTTCGCTCTACAATAGCCGTCTCAACTGTAAAATATCATAGGGTGAGCAAGCTACACTACTCAACAACAGATGGCGCTGTAAGTTTCTTGGACGCACTAAAACGCGCTAAGAAATATTTAAAAAGACGGTGAAAACGAATTTTCCCAGACATGAGACCTAGCAAGATCGATTTTTTGCCCCCAAAAACCCTTGCATACTAAATTTCATCGAAATCGTTAGAGCCGTTTTCGAGAAACCGATTACAAATATATATATTTTATATATATATACAAATATTCCTCGTTTAATAGTATATAGGATATTCTGTGCCGTAGGATTGGATTATTCCGATCGGTCACATCAAGCCAAGTTATATTACGTACTGAACCCTAAAAAGTTACAAAAAAAATTCGAAACCTTCTCTTAAACGCACTTCCATTTGTCAAAATCCGCATTCCTTTCGCGGAGTTTCGCGACCTTTCGCTCGCTGTATATTTGCTATCACTTTCTTTCGCACTATATTTTCTGTTAGAGTGACAAAGATAGACGCATATATTACAAAAATAGTACAGTCACGCACGGCACAGATGTTTAGTTTCTTATCAAAATATTATCATATTTTTTGTGATATGAAATCTTGGCAAACTATTTTGATTTTTTAGCTACTGCTACGGAAAATGCTATTTACCGTAAGAAATCTAGTATTATCATCATTGAAAGTAAATAACCTAAAATTATGTAGTGCATCATTTTCATCATCAGCTGCTTACAAGGTAATGGCTAAGTTTTACAGATCGCTGAGTATGTGAGTAGTTTATTTTATTGTAATAATAAATATGACAGTCGTGTGCAAGTCACATAATTGTAAATAATACCTTGTTATGAATTGTACCTAGGTTTCATTTATAAGTAGATTTAATTATATGTCTCCGCCTGTCTTCCTTCGCGCGGTATTTTGATATAATTATTATTATTGTAGTCTCTGGCTGGAGATCACGGGCCGAAACCCGGGCCTTATTATTATTATTTATTATTATAACATTAAAAATACAAATTTATATACTAAACGGTGCAACAAAAACCTATTTAGATTTATCCGTGCACCATCATTCAGTCAGGAATCAGTCAATTCCTATACTCTTTGCGGTATTTTGTAAGGCAGGTGTAAACAACATTTCCGAAAAAGATACATAAGAAACAAATTATTATATCAATATCATAATTTATTTGTTTTTAGTCATTGGGTGCAGGTTATCAAATAAATTTTAGCTCAGCTTTTTATTACCATGTATTTTTTTATACCTACCTACCTACTTATTTTTATTCAGGAAGAGAAAATAAAGTTACACAAATGGAACATAAACTTCCTAAAAGTTGGCAATGGTCAACATACCATCCTCTGCATGCCTGGAGCTCTTGGTTCTATTTGGACAGACTTCAAGGCTCAAGTGGAAGGTCTGGACAGAGAAAAATTTACCATAGTGGCTTGGGATCCACCGGGCTATGGAAAAAGCAGACCACCGGAGAGAGATTTTCCTACTGATTTCTATGAGAAAGATGCTGATTATGCTTTTGACTTGATGAAGGTGAGTAAGAAAGCACAACTGTATAGCGCTACCCAAATTTAACCCTACTTGTATTTCCTTAGTAATAACAAACATGAAAAATTAATCCTACCATGGCGTGACCATGAGTCCAGAGTCACATTTCTGTTCTATTCTCTTATTGTTTACTTTCATAAATGACTCATTAAATGGGTTGCAATTATCAATGTTTGTTTTTAGGCCCTGAAGATTCCCAAATATTCCCTTCTAGGATGGAGTGACGGAGGCATCAGCAGCATGATCTTGGCAGCCAAATACCCTGATGCTATCAACAAACTCGTTGTTTTCGGGGCAAATGCTATGATACTGCCACATGAGCTGGATATTTATAAAAGTAAGCTACCAAACTTTATTTTTGTCAGTATTTTCAGAAACCATAAAGCGCCATCTGTTGCTCGGCTTTGATCAAGATTATATCAGAGTATCGCTCTGTCGCCCTGGTACTCCTATACTATTAAATGAGCAATATTTGTATATATTACATATATTTGTAATCGGTTTTTCGAAAACGGTTTTAACAATTATGATGTTTACTATACGGGGGTTTTTGGTGATGGAAAATCGATCCAGCTAGGTCTCATGTCTGAGAAAATTCGTATTCCCCGTATTTTTGAGGATTTCTTGAAAATAGTGTATTTTAGAAATCCCACAGCACTATCTGTTGGCGGGCTTTGGTTAAGATCATACAGAGCAAAGCTCGGTGGCTCTGGTACTGATGATAATGTATAGGATTGACATTAGCTATCTCGTAACACTTCGTTAGCTTAAATCAATACCATACACTTCTGCTAGGATTTACGATAATAGATACCTTAACACTTGCAGAAATTAGAGACATCAACTCGTGGTCTAAACGCATGCGCGATCCCATGATCGCGGTGTATGGCGAAGACGTGTTCCGGCAGCTATGGGCGGACTGGGTAGATGGCATGGTCAACCTCTACAATGCGAAGAATGGAGACATATGCTCAAAATTCCTCAAGGATATTAAGTAAGAAAAAAATAATATTTTCTTTGAATTGATACTTTTAGCCCCTTTGAATAACCCCCTGACCATTGACACCATTGAAAAAGCAGAAAGTATTGCGAAAAAAAACCGGCCAAGTGCGTGTCGGGCCACGCGCAGTATAGGGTTCCGTACTTTTTTTTAACTATTTTTATCGCAAAGGGGGTCTTGAGTAAGAATTTCATAATGTTGCTAACATAAACTTTTTACTTACCTCCTCCTGATTGCTATTTTTATTATTTTTGTTTCTCGGCTATAGCTCATGAACCTGTCAAACCTACTTAACTGTGATAGTTTTCCTTTTAAATTCATCATATATGCTACTACTGTGATTTTTTTCACATTACCTTTTAGCCAGCAGGGGTGAGAACAACTTTCCCAAAAGAACATAAGAAAAACCAAATTTGACCTCCCATACAAATGCGCTATCAGCTGCTGCAGTTTCTGTAGGAGGTCAAAAATATATTTTTGTATTGCGACCTATGTTCCTTTGGGAAAGTTGTTCAGTTGCTATTGGAGGGTTGTACACACGGCCGCACGTCGGTGGAAACACTTTGACCTCGAGCGGGTCTCTGGTTTCGGGCGTTTGTAGTGTAGCGCTGGTTCAGCTTATACTAGTTTTGTTTCTACGTGCTTGCTGTCGTGCGTACCAGCTTCCATACATTTTTGCCCACTGTCCTTTTAAAAAAAAACTACTTAATATTCAAAATTATGAAAGGTTGCGAATCCCTGAATTATAGAATATCTTTTAAATTCTTCATCGTCATGTGTATGTCACTAAACTCCTAAACGGCTGCTGGCTGAGTAAATTTAAATGTTTTTTGTACTCCAGTAAAATTACGAGAGCATTGTATGGCGAAACGGAATAATTTGTAATAGCCGTGTTTCTTTTTCAGATTGATAGATTATATTTCTGTGTAAAGCTTTTTAATGGAATCCACCTAAATTTACCCCATTTATTTATTTATTTTGCCGTCCAAAAATTAAAAAAAATATGGAATTTCGGATTTTTTTTTAATAGATTATTGTTTTTATATACGGCTTGTTACAAGCGAGGTGACTATGGTACTTCCCCTCCACATATTTCCAGCAAAAGCTAGAATTCTGGAGGGAGCTCCCTGTCCTGTAGTGGACGTTAAATGGGATGTTATGATGATGATGATATACGGCTTGCTATGTATACGTACTTTTATATTATAGATGAATCCACCTAAAAATATTACCTTTTTTGTCATAATATAAATAAAGTTTATCTTCGCAACCAAAAAAAGTTATAGATCCGTTTTGCTTTCTAATAATTTAAATAGTGCTAAGTACTCACATTTTTGGCAAATCCAACATAAATGTTTACTAAGTCTTTGTAAACCACCGATTACAAAAAAGTTTTTTTTATGTATGGGATTTCTGTGAATATATCACTTACATTTAAAAAGGTTAAGTTTAGCTCAGTTTATTTCTATTATTTTACCTCGACTTTATTGGGCCTTAAATATGAAAATAAGTGTCGATCTTATATTTCGAAAAAAAAAAAAAAAATGGCGGATTTTGATGCCTATATGTAAAATATACGTTTATCTATGATATAATAGTAGTTTATGCAACTGTCATATAAAACAGGTTATTAAAACACGAGTTTGCGAGTGTTTTAATACCATATTATATGCAGTTGCGTATACCTACTACTTTATCTTCACTCATACAATAGGTAGGTGCTTACTTATAAAAATTAAACAAAAGTAAGTAAACAACAAAGGCAACTTATATTATGTATATTACAGTTCTGATATAAGTCTAAAGAAGCCGCCTCAGTATATCCGCTAGGTCTCCTTTAAAATATATACAAGCAGAACATTTTCTAAACAAGACATGGTTTTCTTTTCGATTTTCATTATTTCCCAATTCATTGTAGGTTATGTCGTAAAATGTCCTAGACTAATATAAGAGAATATCATAAGTTATTGAGTATCTTCTGGTGTGACTTAAGTATCCTGACTGCACGCACCACTTTATCTACTTTTTCAAACTTTTAAAATACTTGAAAAAGGTAAATGTTTGAAAATAGCGGCAAATCAAATCTAATATCTATTTCCAAGTCATCTAATTTCAGGCTGCGCGCGCATATTTTTAGCCACAGATGAAATAGTTGTAACCATAGTAACTGTTACTCTAACAGCTCCAAAATAATAGGTTGTTTATATGGTACACTTTGTAATATGCTACTGATATTTGACAGCAGCTGTGGGTGAAATAGCTCCATACATGTGATCCGATCACCCGACTGCGCGAGCCGCGGCGTGCCCATTAGAAATAATAATAATATTTGACTAAGAAAAACTGATACATTACTAACGGGCTCTCTAAAAGACCTTCTATTCAGCTCTCTAAAAGACCTTCTATTCAGTCTTCCTTCCTAAGGGCTTTTTGGCGGGAACTCGACGGCGGCGTTTTCTATTTCGATTGATTTTTCGTTTTTTGTGTCTAAAGTGGTTTAATCGATAATAAAGATAGTGTGTTATGCAGTAAACTAACTTAGGAGTGCGAAGCTTATGGAAATTTCAAGTGATTCAGTGTATATTCCCCGTTTGAGTTGTCTCAAAAAGTCATTGCCATTTTCCCTCGTAAAGTCTGCTATCGTTTTACGAGGGGAGCACAAGGATACAAAGAAAACCATACCAGATGAAGAGGGACATAATTCGAGAAAACCTACTGATGAACATGGAGGACTAAAGACCTTCAATTTAAAACACATAAAGAAGTAAAACTGAAGATAGATGTTCAATTTGATGGCGGGACCGCGGGATTTCAGATAAAGAATAAAAACAACGGACGTAACTGACGGTGCACTCATCAATCGGCATGAGTGCCGGGGGATGACTGCTTCGTCAAACAAAACAACTGAAGAAAGAAGACGTTACATATTATACTGATGAAACAAAATTACTTCTGACAATGAAGAACTTGGAGTAGTTCAACTAAAGATGTTCAACTGAACAAACTAATGATGAGAAAGGGGGACTGAAGAAATAATTGAACGGACGAGAAAAGAAGAATAACTGAAGATAATAGGTGAAAACCTACTAACGAAGACAGAAATTTAAGTGAAGAAGAAGAAAAATAACTGAATAAGTTTTATTGAGAAAACCTACTGATGAAGAAGAAACTTAAGACGAGGCAGTATGGTCTTGATACCTTCGACTGTCCCTAACAGGGACGAATGGAATAAAAAAAAATCAGTCTTCTTAAAAAAGTTTAGATTCAAGGAGAATTGTATCCAAGTGTTATGTAATGATTAAAAAATTAAATTACGTAACACCTTTGCAAAATCTTCATACAAAAATCGTTACGTAATGGTAACTTTATTTTTTATAGATACTCTGCATAATATACAGCCTTACGTAACAACTTTTTGAATCATATTTCAAAGTTTACGACATGAGTGTAGATAAAGTATATAATTGTCTATTACTATTTTTGCCTAAGCTGTATTTTGAAAAAAATATTCCGATTCAAATTTTAGGTGGATATATTCCGTAAATATTGTGTCTTAACATCATATTTAAATATGATATACACAAAAAAGTAGCTATTAACATTTAATGTTTTGCAAAACCGTATTTTTACTGGAGTATAAGTCCGTAGATGGTTTAGGTTCACAAATGGACCCTATGTGGCGCTGCAGTGGACCTTTAGGATTCTTATGCGGCTATGCCGATTTTAACGAAATTTTTTGTGAGCATTCGAGTGGTAGATACAGCTATTAGGTAGATACAGTAGGATCCGGTTATAACGTCACTCAAGGGACCGGTGATATTATGTCGTACTATCCGGACGCCGTAATAAAGAAGTCATTTTTAGGGTTCCGATACCAAAATGGTAAAAAAAGGAACCCTTATGGTGCCGCTCTGTCTGTCTGTCACACCTCTATATCTCAGCAACCACTTATGCTATCGACCTGAAATTTGGAATAGTTTTAGAATATGGTTGCCCAACTTAATTGCACATGAAAAAAAATTGAAAAAAGTATGATTATTAATGTAAAGGGGGCCAAAATAGGGGGGGCCAAATTTCAAATTTTCGGTACTAGGTCGAGTGGGATATCATATGAAAGGGCTTTACTTGTACATTTTAAAATATATTTTTATATTTTTTTAAGTTTCTTGGTTTTCAAGTTATAAAAATTACAAAAAAAATACCATTCCTCCCCCCCCCCCTATCTCCGAAGTTTGAGTAAGGAAAAATCTGAATTAAATACAGTTAACAGAGGTTTATGTAAACTTTACAGCAAAAATAAAACGATCTTTCTAAGTTGCACAGTTTTTCAGAAATCTGCAAAAAACGTTTACAAACAAATTTAGTTTTGGGTATAGGTATATCGGAACCCTGGGCGCGCGAGTCCGACTTGCACTTGACCGGTTTTTTACATTATTTCTTTACAAATCAACATAAAAAGCGGTCGGTCGTTAAAAGCTATGTCTTACTAAACGGATTCTATTGTATTTGACTTGAATTTTATTTTTGTTGTTGCCTATTTAAAATTATAGCCCTCAACAAAATTAAAAGAAGTTTATAAATCTGTTTGTTTCTTCCCAGATGCCCTACTTTAATCATATATGGACAAAAGGACCCTTTAGTGGACAGTTCACATGTATCGCACTTGCACACACACATACAGGGGTCCAGGTAAGATCATCATTTTACGGTTCCGTATAATGGGTGCCAACGGGACCCTATTACAAAGTCTACTGTCTGTCCGACCTTTAAAGGGCTGTATCTTTTGAATGGTTGAAATTTTCATAGAATGTGTTATTATGGCGGATTACCTATACTATTTTCAAGCATTTATTTTATTTTTGAGAGCTGTCAAGTCCATACATTCTGTTCAATCTTTCTCTTACCTACTCACTTTTATCGTATCTTTCTTACTCGCTGTCATTGCCAAGTAATAAAAGCGATGAAAAGTTAAAAAATAAGTGGGGGTGCCCAAACAAGAAAGAAGTTACAGCTCTATCGTGGAAACGGGGACGTGTGAAAATTGCTATGTATACAGGGTGTCAATTTGATTGCGTGCCATAGCTCAGGGGCGGTATCAGTAACTGAACAACTTTTTCCAAGGAACATAGGTCGAAATACGAAAATCAAATTTTGACCTCCCATAGAAACTGCATCAGCTGATAACGCAATTTGTATGCAAGGTCAAATTTGGTTTTTCGTATTTCGACCTATGTTCCTTGGGAAAAGTTGTTCAGTTACTGATACTGATCCCGCCCTTGAGCTATGGCACGCAATCAAACACACGCAATCGCTTTATACACTAATACATGTAGTCGTCCTTGTCTTTCAAAATGTGAGGCACTGGTCGGATGTCAAAAAAACGTGACCATGCTTAGTCTTTTTTAATCTATGGGCCTAGATAAACTGACAACTGCAGCGTGCTAAGCCGGCAGATTGGGTCTAAAGTTGGCCGTGTGGAACCCCTTTTATTTCGACTATAGTGATTTTATTTATCTTTTATTTTTTAGAATCCATCTCTATCCGGACGGCAAACACAATGTACATCTGGCGTATGCCGAAGATTTTAATAAAAGGGTTGAAGAATATCTTTTACATGGAACAAGCAAAGTGTAGGTGGTACTGGTTTCTGGTGATTGGTCATGAATTTTATAAGATAGCATTTATCAAAACTATTACGTAGTAAGCAAAAAGTGATATATTTGTATATTCGACTTTTCTTATTTTATTTATATTGTTATACGTTGGTTAAATAAAATAAATGGAATACCTATATTTTCGTGCTTTCTTGCTCTAAGTAAAAATACAAATTTAGATGGACAAGCACAGACGAGACAACAGCACACAAAACTTATACTTTTACGTAGTCTAGGCAACGAAGCGGATCGTTGTATGAAGACCCCCGCATTAAATCCTCAGTCGATGAAACTTTGCTTGGGTATCACACTACATGAGACAAACCTATAAAAAAAATCCAAAAAAAATCGGTACTTTTAATTTTTCCATACAAAAATTACAAAAAATGTATGAAAAAAATTTTTTTGAATTTTTTTTTTTGGATATTTTGAATTTACATTTAATTCATGATACTTTATCATTCTGCCAAATAAAATCTGCCTGAGAGATTTATGTTGGGGTCAACTGCTTCGTTGCCTACACTATACGTGCCTATAGACAAAATCGTATACGCACCGCGGCCAGAAAAGTAGGTAGGTACTACGCGTTCAAAATGAGGAGGAAGGATTAGCCAGTCTATGGCTAACTTCACGGTGGTTCCCAGTGGTTGTGCGAAACCAAAGACAATAAAGTATTTTTTTGTAGAAACAAAGTGAAGTTAATTTGACAGCTACTTACTATATTGCGGCCGCAAAAATGTCCCTCAACACAGAATCCTCAGAGAAAAAAACTGCATAAAAACTTATTTTGACGATGCCAAAAAATAGTCATGAAATAGTCATAAATAGTCACCATAAGGAAAAAAATAGTCGCGTTACAATTCTAGAGTTATAGCTATGGTTTGCTGAGGATTATGGGCATAGGCTATATACAGAATCCTTAGTTCTGATGCAAGCAAACCGTGGGGACTATCGACTTGGTTTTTATTTTAAAAAATAGTCATGAAATAGTCGTCTTGACTTCCAAATTCTCAAAAATAGTCGTTCAAGGATTTCAGAGTTACAGGGGTAGCTTGCTGAGGATTCTGTGCATAGCATTTCACGGACGCAGATTCCTGCAGAACGGTTAGGTTTTTCTATTTGATACTGATGTCAAAAAATAGTCAACAAATAGTCGTCTCAAACCATAATAACTTCGGTCTGGTTTACCTAGTAGAAGTATGTTAAAAATGCATGTTAACTTCGCCATACATTTTTCCTTTGTACAGTCGCGTACACAAAATTATTTGATATTGATTTCAAGTTGTCAAAAAAAATGGATTTTGATATTGTTAGAGGCTTTTATTTTTATATATTGTTGCAGACCCTATTTTAGTGTTATCTATTTTTATTAGGTAAATAAGAGGATAAACCGACTGATATATCAGTGCACAGCCCCAACCTTTTGGTCTAAAAACTTATATTGTAGGTTCCACGTTTAAGGAAAGGTAAAACTAGAATATCGGGCTTAAACCCAGATGCATTCAGTAAATAAAAATACTTTAATAATAATTGGAAAGTTCGCAAATATTACGAAATTAACTATACTAACTTTACTAATTTCTTGATTGATCAATGTTGTTTGCCTACGCATTTAACTATTCATTAAAAATTCAAATAACACTGCATATGTGTTTTTTTTACCCAATAGCACATCAGTAGAATAATACAAATCAGTTACTTAATGGAATAGTAACAGAGTTGGAAATGTTTAACGTGGGTCGTATAATAGAAAAAGCACCAATATTCTGAGACGAGATATGTTTAACCAATAGCATGGCGGCGCTCGGCTCGACCGAATTGTGTGACCGAGCTAGCGCTCGCCGCCGCCGCCGGCGCGTATTGAAGTGCCCTACATTGTTGCTATTACAACGACAATTGCCGTGTTCTACGGTAATTATATGAAATGTAAAGTTAACTTACACTACAGCCTTTTTTTGTGTTCCTTTATCGTTACTGAAACACTCCCTAAGCTATGGCACGCAATAAAATTATCACCCTGTATTACTCACTTAACCATTTAACGGACATAAGTACGAAGACTGTGATTTATACAAAAAACTAACTTAAAAATAATCTGTAGGTACTGAATATATTCATAAACAAGATTTTTTTATTATTTTAGTTTAAAACCAATTATTGTAGTTTATTAAGCTATATTATTTAACATGAAAACAAATAAACTTTGCTTTTTATTACAGAATTAATTATATTGGGTTCCAAATACATAAAAAAAAGTAACTAAATTGTTACCATCAAAGACGATATGCATTTTGAACACGACTGTACTTGATTTGAAAAATGTATGGCGAAGTTAACATGCATTTTTAACATACTTCTACAAGGTAAACCAGACCAAAGTGATTATGGTTTGAGACGACTATTTGTTGACTATTTTTTGACATCAGTATCAAACAGAAAAACCTTAACGTTCTGCTGGAATCTGCGTTCGTGAAATGCTATGCACAGAATCCTCAGCAAGCTACCCCTGTAACTCTGAAATCCTTGAACGACTATTTTTGAGAATTTGGAAGTCAAGACGACTATTTCATGACTATTTTTTAAAATAAAAACCAAGTCGATAGTCCCCACGGTTTGCTTGCATCAGAACTGAGGATTCTGTATATAGCCTATGCTCATAATCCTCAGCAAACCATAGCTATAACTCTAGAATTGTAACGCGACTATTTTTTTCCTTATGGTGACTATTTATGACTATTTCATGACTATTTTTTAGCATCGTCAAAATAAGTTTTTATGCAGTTTTTTTCTCTGAGGATTCTGTGTTGAGGGACATAAATCTAATGGTCTTATTCTCATTTAAAACGCATACTTAGTTTGTACTATTTATCTAATGCTACAATCTGAAATAGGAACTCTCATTGAACATTTGTTCGTGTTACATGTTCAAGGGTACAGCGGTAAAAAATATCTTCCACTGTACCATCAAGGAAACGGCCAAGGGTCACAGGAAAAGAAGTGGAAGTGAAGGAGCCCCACACCAACGTTTCGCCCAGTATATCCCAGGTATAGCGGCCGTCAATTTTTCTTTCGTACTAGTCTTAATTTCAGAACGGAACTTTTAGATTATTTTTTCACTGAAGCCGGGCGATCTGAAATTTTAGACCATTTTTTGTGCATGGCAGTCACGCGTCAACGTGATCTGATTGGTCTCGTCTCTGCCCCGCTTCTCTTAGGGTCCGTGCAGACCGACCGGCAAAATGCTCGAACATGCGCGAGAAGCACAGCGCGGCGGCAGTTTCTCAGGGTTGCCATGCCATGTTACTAATTTTTTGCGATAATTCAACTGCGTGAATGTGATGAACTGAGATATTGTAAATATGCACAAACAATTATCAATAAATTAAAACATAAAAATAGATAAATTTTCAAAAAATACTAAAAAAGCACGCTTTGCCTGCCTGAAATGTACTAAAAAGTATAAAATAATTTATACATATAACCTTAAAATAGTTAATCCAGTTAAGCGAATTTTTTCCAAGTTTATGAAAGATGTAGAGGTACCCTTGAAACACACTTTCAGAAATATATATCCATTATCTAATCAAAAAAAATTCTGACCATTTTTTATGCAACATACTTATATTACTATTCACCATGAATTAAAAATATAGATTATTTTTAGAAGCCTGTGGCGCTTTTATAACAAGGAAAGTGATTTTTTTTTTCAGTCAGCGTGTTAATATAGATGGAGGAGACCTGACAGGAGAGTTATATTTTTGGAGAAATTCTAACCTTTTCCAATAATTCAGAATAATTTACTTAAAAATTTTTGAAATACGAAAAAGAAATAAAAGCTGATAAAAATTTCAATTACAAACATATATAAATTACGACAAGTGTGATTCGGTCAGTAATTACAAATTGTAAAAAATGCTCTATTTAGCCCAAAAACGGTCCTGCAGGCAACACTGCGACCTTTTGTCTGCTCTGGCTTTTGGTGTGCGCGGACCCTTACGCTGCATCTGCTGTTGATTGCACGCACATACATACAAAGTTTAATGAAAAACAGACTAATTAGTTCCCATAGTTTATTTTCATTTACTTCTTATAAGCATGTTTCATTTCAGAATAAAACAATTTACATTCAATAACACATAATTTAACGCTGAAATGACTCATTAGGTATATCGTAGATACTGTACAACAATGTAAACCTCTCGATAACACAACCAAAACTCGCAAAATGGATCTTCTAAAATTGTGTACAAAGATATCATTGCTTTTCATTTTCGCTAAAACGCTATGGTCCATTGTTCCGAGCCAGCTCATTTTAATAATTTGTGAAGATTTTCGAAAATCGTCACAAATTAATAAAATGAGCTGGCTCGGTATTATTCTCTTCTTTGTATCGATTTTAAAGTGAATACCTACCACTTAAGTCTTTTCTTCCAACTTTTTATCAAATAATATTAAAAATATTTTAGTAAAAATGATGCACCTTCATACTGCGCGGCATTAATATATTTTTATGACTGATTTTTGTTAAAAAAGAATCATGTGTAAATTTTATTGTACAGTGGACAAAATATAATTTGAGCCAATGTTATCACTGAACGACTCCCGTATAAAAGGGTAATAAAACTACCGACACCTCTCTTAGCAAAAATATAAAGGAAACAATTACCGTTTTAGACTGGCACGCGCATCGACCGAATTACTCATCTTTTGTTTTATTGTTCCCTGATAGATAAGATGTTAAGCCAAATCGGCCCAAATGATATTTCGTTAACTATACAAACGATTTTCGTTTCAGCCTGAAAAGCGTGACACAGATTACTTATACACATTTTTTTAAAAGATCCATTGTACCCGAAACGCACCTAAAATCCAGTGTTCACACAAAACCAACACAAGAATTTTATAAATGAGATATTGGCACATTATTCAAGAACATTTTAACTATTTTCGGGTACTATCAGAGACACATAAATTTGTTCTATAATTGTATAAAATACTGGACAATTTTAAGCTAAGCTCGAGACTTTTCTGCCACTCTTCCAAAAATCGATTGACAAGTCAACAGAGAAGGTGCAAGGATAATTTCGCAGCTCAACTTAACGTGGTCCAGTAAACTTCATTTTCATGGCGACTACACTAAAACCTTGGAATATTGTTAGTGAAAAATCTAAATTGAAAATTCATAAATGACTGAATGAAATCTACAATATAATACAATGTGATATTTTAAACTTTTAGAACTAAACCTTCAGTCAACATCGAAATAAAATACGAAATGAGTTTTGTTTTTTTTTTTGTTAATAAATATGTATTGCACTATACAAAATGTTCTCGAAACTACTTTTTTTGGAAATTCAATAGAATTTCCTGAAAAATACTTCAAAAGTTGGCATCGTAAGCACGGTAGGAAAAGGTTTATATTATCATCCTCACGATTCTATTTTAAATATTCTGAAAATTCGTGAGATCGTCTACATATAAAATATCTTTAGTCTTTTGCTGCACAAAATTAATTTTGCTTCCAACCATTATCTCAGCTCATCGCAAAAAATATGGTAAAACAAAGAAATTGTAATGTTTGATTGATGTAAAGTTATAATCAAAATTTATTTCGCAGGTTCAAATTATATTTGTAAACGTAATAATTCGCACATATTGGCAAATGCGTCGCTGGCGAGCAGTTGACGAGATCGTGCTCTTAAGGCGATCCGTTTTCCACACTAAATTCAAATGACTTGCATTCTTATGCGGGACATAAAATGCTGTTGAAAAACGAGTATACAGGGTGTCCCAGGAAACACTGTCAAGCGGTGGTCCAGAGGTGGACCGCCCCTTGGGCTACCCGAATCATACCCATGTATGTTCCGCGATTATTTGTAGTTTTCGAGTTACAAATTAATTTAATAATTTTTAAAAAATTTCTGCCGAAAGAAATTTAAAAATTCATATCTTTTTTTTAGTGAACATTTTTTCAATTTTCTTTTTGTGTCATGATTGCCTTGAACGTTACTTTCATACAAAAAATAATAAACCTCCTAACATTCCTACTTGTTACTCAAAAAGTATGGTAAATCAAATTTTCGAACAATTTAATGGGCCGATTAAAATTTTGATCATCAATTTAAAAATACAAAAAGGATGTTCCATAGGTTGTAGCTGATTTTAAAAACTTTTCAGGTCTCTAGGCTACCCAAAACATTAAAAGAAATTGGTGCTTAATAGGGTAAAACGAGTTTATACTGCTATTTTGGATTAAATTTTTCGCTATTTAATACAAAGATACAGCTAATGCACCGAAGGTACTAGTATGGATCGCACACCCACAATGGTAATATTGAACCAAAAATTGCAATCAAAAACTAGTACTTTTGGTGCATTTGCTGTATCTTTGTATTAAATAGCGAAAAATTTTATTCAAAATAGCAGTATAAACTTGTTTTTCAACAGCATTTTATGTCCCGCATATGAATGCAAGTCATTTGAATTTAGTATGGAAAACGGATCGCCACTTTGCGGTTATCTCGTAAATTGGCGAAATATCCAATGTGGACCTACCATTTAGTAAGTGGGTTAAAAAAATATCCACTGCATTCAAGGCACATTGGAGATTGGTCCGAAGACTGAAAGTACTTACAACACAACTTATGACTCGATAAATTACGGTTTACTATAAACAAACACACGCGGCGAACTACCGTCATAAATACATACGAAAATATAGTGACATTATTAAAACATTCGCTAAGGCTGGACGTCCGCAAGGTAGGTCTAAGTGCTGGTTACAAAATGTTCGCCGAGCTGTCTGAGAACAGTACCTCCTCATCTCTTCCCGAAGGTGACATAAAAGGCGACTAAAGGTACCAGAGAATGGGCAGCAGCGTCCTTCTACTGTCATCATAATACGGAGGCGAATCACAGCGGTACCAGCCGCTAAGCACACAAGCATGGCGACTATTAGTTCTTCCCAAAGGAACCAAACTTTTAGTTCTAATAAGAAGAATCTTTTGGGAAGCCTTTGACCAGCATCGGACATGTATGTGCTGTTATGAATAAATGAATTCACTCGAATACTACCTCTAAGTGGATTTTTTGTATTTTCTGATAGCCTTTCTAGGATCCCACCATGTGGACGTCCAACACAATCAAAGTAAGCTTGTTCTTATCTCATAAATAATTTCTCTAGTTAAATTACAAAAATAGTATACAGTGATGGAAGCCACCCGCGCATGCTCATATAACGCGGTGGCAATTGGAGTGGAGTCAAACGTTGCACTTCAACAACATCACTATTTGCTATTTGAAAATTCGAGTCGTAATTTTAAACTTCATAGCAACAAAAATTCATTCAATACTGGGGTCGATTCTAGCGCGGTCACTGAATTTAAGGCTAAAATTTTACATGTCTAAAAGTGTTGCTGCCGACAAAGGGCAGCTTTACTCAAATCTTTTAAATAGCCTTGAATTTATCGGCCGCACTAGATTCGACCACACTGTTGTATATGAATGTGTCTCCAACAGAGAAGAGAGAGATGTTGTTTAAGTCGGGCCGTGTGACAATCAATGGGGCCATGACATCACGAAAGCAGTGTTTTGGCCCAGGCTTCTAAGGAAAAATTGTTTAATTTAATAGGTACAATTCGAGTCGCGAGTGAATAGGCTTCTTATGGGTAAGCTCGTTCCATCGTCGACCTCATCTCTGTCTTCAGGACTAGATCGAGGTCAAGAGTAAGCCCATTTTCAATAAAAAAAAAAGGTCATCCATCCAGGACGCTTTGCGAAATTCAATTACTTTTAAATGAGACTACTTTTTATTTCAGTACTAATATTCTACTATAAGAATCATCTAGTTGTCGAAATGACCGACCCCACTCCGATATAGCACCATAGTTACACACTACGCTAACGCTTTCCATCCATTACATATTATATTACACAAAAATAAGATTACTCTTAAAAATACATAACGATACAATATTACAACATTATCACCGGGATTATTAACAATACGGTTTTAATTAAATTTAAATACGTTACATTCGTTACGTTTACAAAAACTAATGTTTTAATAGAGAGAGTCAAAGGCACACACTTTGTAAAAAAATACTACAAGTTAGTCTCAGTGTCTCTTATCACCGGTCTTAAATGGCGCCCAGTATGGGGCACCCACGTGTCGAATCATCACCGATCTGAAAATGGCGCCCAGTATGGGTCACGCACATTTCTAATCGTGATTCCCTCCAAAGTCAATTTAACGGATCGTCAGTTTGAATCGAAAGGTGCGATTTAAAGCATCATTTAAATGAATTTACCAAAACATGCTTCAGAAATCGCGATATAAAGCAATGTCTTCGAATAAGACAATTCCATCGCGTTCTTACCGCGTCATACGCTTTTTAACTTTTGTAACCAACTTTTTATCATATCCCCTTTTAAACGTAAACGGGACCTTGGTTCTCGTTGTCATCAAGGTTGATTTTGTTCGTGTAGCCTTCATCAAAAAACCTCCTGAAAGTGAACTCGAAGAAACCGTGGAAGGTCTTTCCGTTATCCAGTAACTCACTGTCGGACTTATTTGAATCCGAACTACCAGAGTTTCTCAGTTTGTCCGGATCTATCGGGTCGAAATTTGACGTATCTGTAGGGTACTCTATTCTGGGTATGTAAGGGGCTATTTGTTTTCGAATACCTTTCTCGAAGTCGACGCTTTTGAGGAAGGGGTGATTTTTGACTTCGTTAGCGTCTTTCCCGAGTCGAGTGTCCTGCCCCGAGCACAGTTTTAGAATAAGGTCCTTCGCGTCTCGGGTAAGGTTTGCCGCGTCAGGGATGTGTAGCGTGCTCTCCCAGTTTATAACCTGGAGCAAATGGTAAATGTAGAACAAATGAAACAGTGTACTTCAGAAGCAAATAATTTTTCATTTCAATGGCTCTACTTAGCCAAAGCTAGTTTTTTGTGAAAATTCGTCTTAGCAAGTCTAACGAAGTTAAAAATTATGTTTTTTAGTAACCAAACATAAATTGTACTCACAGCAGCGCACAGGGAAAATTTATGATCTGGACACACATAAACAAACTCGGACAAGGTAACCAAAATAATCATTCGGATATCTACTGCGTCCGGGAATCGAACCCGGTATATTTAACGCAACAATCAACTGCACTACGGTACATTAATTGCAAACTAACTAAAACTAAAAAAAATAGGCATAGTCTTCCTTGCAGCTAAAAAATCATCTACGTACCTTGAGCTGAGTCTCCGCGGGGGTGTTAGCTAAAAATGGCGGCGAACCAACCAACATCTCGTACAATATCACTCCAACGGACCACCAGTCACAGAGCTGCGTATATCCGGTCCTCTGCAGTACTTCTGGCGCGATGTAGTTCGGTGTGCCAACTAAAGAGTGCGCTAAGCATCGCTGGTGCTCTCGCTTCCGCCGCCTTTCCAAAGGTTTTAGTTGGTGACAGCGACATTCGCTCATCGCACCCCATTCGCCGTCTACCGGGTCCATCGAGTCTTGCCGGCCGTGGTCTAGAAAGAAACAGAAAGTCTCTTAAAATAGTGGCAATTTTAAAGGGCAAGATTTATTTAAAAACAAACAGACAAAGAAAATTAACTATGGAGCCACTAGGTATTTTATGTATATGACAATTTCCCCTCATAGTTCATTGAGAATAATACTCTAATATTTTTTCTCTCTTTTCTATGTAAGTAATCGTTTTTATCAAAAACTTTTGACTGCAAATCTTTAAAAGCCGCATTATTCCAAATAGTATAACAGTACCTGGGCGACCGAGCTTCGCTCTATAATACCCGCCTCAACATTAAAATATCATCGGGTGAGCAAGTTATGCTACCCGCCAACAGATGGCGCTGTAGGTTTTTGTCTAAAACGCAAATGCTTAAAAACACGGGGAAAATGAATTTTCCCAGACGAGACCTAGCTAGATCGATATTTCGCCCCCAAAAACCCCCGTATGGTAAATTTCATCAAAATCGTTAGAGCCGTTTTCGAGAAACCGATTACAAATATATATATATATTTATACAAATATTGCTCATTTAATAGTATAGGATCATTAGGAGTCAATCAAGACCACGCACAATATGCAAAACAAAAATACAGAAGTTGCACTCACCATTTCTTTGATAATATTTGGAGTTGTGTGTCCACCGGAATCCCGTGCAGAGTCCGAAGTCAGTCAACTTAATGTGTCCATCTCTGTCAATCAGAATATTATCCGGCTTGATATCTCGATGGATGAAGCCCATCTTATGCACGCTTTCCACCGCGCAAGTAAGTTCAGCGATGTAGAATCTCGCTAGTTTCTCCTCAAAGATACCCAGCTTGATCAGTAACGACATCAGGTCCCCGCCCGGGATGTAATCCATGACGAAATATAAGTTATCCTTGTCTTGGAAACTGTAGTATAACTTGACGACCCATTCGTTGTCGGCCTCGGCGAGAATATCTCGCTCCGCTTTGACATGAGCCACCTGGTTCCTCTTCAGCACATCCGCTTTCCGCAGAGTCTTCATGGCATATAGATGACTAGTATCGATCTTCCTAACGAGCGTCACTTCCCCGAACGCGCCGACCCCGATCGGCTTTATCTTCGTGAACATTGACTTGTCCATTTTCGCACGTTTTAGTCTGATGTAGTTGGACTCTTTCTGCGACAGCATCTTTCGCATCTGACACTGCGCTTCCGCACTCAACCCTATCTTCGTCATTTCCTTCTCGAGTTGCATCCGCCGGAAGGTCCGCTGTTTGTACGACTTGAGAATATTTTCGACGTGTTGCTCCATGAAGAACTTGAAAGCCTGTGGGGAGTAATTTCGAACTTTGCAATCTCTCCTTTCGTCCTCCTTCTCCTTGCTAATGTTTTTTCGTTCAGGTATCGGGGACTGGTGCCTGATCTTCTCGAGCGGTTTATGTCGGCGCTCGGTCGAGCCGTTCGTGTTCTTATCGGAAGTGGAAGCGGTCACATTGTCCTTGAGGAGATTGTTGGAGCAGTTCTGATTAGGACACTGCGAGGACTCTCCCTTGGGGTCGCAGTTGTTGGAGTATTTCTTGTGAAGGGGTGAATGGTGGGAGTTGACAGTGGTTGTGTTGTCTGGTGTGGGGGAAGGTTGGTTGCCGTAGGGCGGTGGCGGGACGGGGTGCATTTGGCGTTGAACTGCGAGCGCCTGCATTGTGATTGCGTAGCTTGGCGGCTCCGTTGTTGGCACGGCTGGGGGCGCCGCCGGAGGGGGCAGCGGAGGCGTCGATCCAGGAGACGACGGCTTCGGAGCCAGCGGGTAGCTCGGGGGCGTCTGCGCCTGCTTCTGCTGGATGGAAGTCGCGTAGGACGGCGGCGGGGGCTGCGCCGAGCCGGTCGGCGGCGGCGGCGCGACGGGCGCTATCGCCGTCTGCAGCACCGGCTTCTGCACCTGCGTACTCTTCACAGACTGCATGATGATAGGCGGCTGCACGGCCTGCCGCGCCGACCACGACTGTATCGGCGTCGGACGCGTCATCCCAGTGGCACCGGTCGATTGCGTCACCGTGATCGGGCTCGGCGAGCCGGCCGACGTTCCACCAGAGTAGATCCCTGACGACGGACTCTTCCGGTAGTCCTGCGACTGCGTCGGGCTCTGGCGGTTCTGCATCGAGACGGAATAGGACGGGGGCGGCGGGACGGATAACGGATACGGAGGGGGAAGCTCCGCGGCCGATGCGCCCGCTTGGTAGATGCTCAGCGCCTGTATCTGCTGCGTGAGCTGCTGCTGGACCTGCGGCCCGTTCTGCACGATCATGGGCTGGCGCGCGGGCGGCGGCGGCGCGGGCGCAGCGTGCACGGGGGGCGAGGTGCCGCGCGCGGGCGGCAGCGGGGGCGCGGGGGACATGCGCTTCATGAGCTGCTGCACGGACGGCGGCACGGGCGGCGTGGACGGGCATCGCGGCGGCGGCGGCGGCGGCGGCTCGCTGAACCCCGACCCCGAGTACTGCCGGCTCAACTTCTCGTGCCCGTCCAACTGCCGCGGACTGTCCGACCGAGAGCTTCCCGCCCCGGAATCTAAAGCCGGACTCCCTCTATGAAGGTTTATTTCTCTCTCTAAGCTAGGTTTTCTTATTAGCTTCGTACTGAGAGCGCTTAAGTTGCTGCTCTTGAGGACGCCATTGAGAGGCTCCTGCTGTTTTGATAAATAGTCGAGGGCTGCATCTAGGCGCCCTCCTGAATACTTCAATGCTCTTACTGAATGATCCTGAAATAAAAACAAAGATCAAATGTAAATTCTTCAAAATCTTTGAAGAACTGCAGTCTGCAAGGTCTTTAACAATGAAATTGGCAAAATTTTCCTAACAATAATGAAATCATAATTCCTATAATTCTGAAGCTATTTTGTTATTAAAACTATTTACATTCACAAACTAAGTGGGAAAAAAGGACGGAAGGAAGGAAGAACAATCAACCCACAAATAACTTTAAGCAACGATTAATTTGTGGATGAAAAAGTCGAAAGCAGAAAGTTTGACTGAGGAACTTTGTTTGGACTAGTTAGGAGTTAACATACTAAAAGTCCTTGCCCCTCCGAGGTCCACTCGAGGGGGGGGGGGCACAAAGAAGGTCGATTTTTTTTGTTTTTTGCTTACATCTCGAAAACGGTGCGTCGTACGAAATTTTGTTGTACTACATAATGAAAGCTGATAAAATTTTCTACAACTTTGCCCTTCACACTTTTAATCTATCTCCAATCGTTGCCTAGTTATGAGCTCCGAAAAACGGCCAGGAAAGAGGCTGAGATTATGAGACCGGAGATACAGTCAACATTTTTTAATTTAGATGTGTATCCTGAAATCTACGGTAGCACTTGAGAAAAGTTATGAAGCAAAAAAAAAACGTAAGACTATAGAAAACATTTTTGAAAATCGACCATTTGTCGAAGCTCATAGTTAGGGAAAGATAAGAGATAGATAAAAAGTGTGAAAGCCAAAGTTGTAGATAATTTTATCAGCTTTTATTATGTAGTTACAACAAAATTTCGTTCGACGCATCGTTTTTGAGATGTAAGTAAAAAACAAAAAAACAGGTCCTTCTTTGTGACCCCCTCCCTCGAGCGGACCTCGGAGGGGCAAGGACTTTTAGTATGTTTATCTCCTAACTAGCCCCAACAAAGTTCTTAAGTCAAACTTTCTGCTTTCGACTTTTCCATTCACATACCCTTGTGATCACTCATTGGCCATACTAAAAAGTTTGTAGGAAAATCTGGGAGTTGTAAGATTTTACCAGAAACTAAATCAAGAATAGAATCATGATAATCTGCTCTGTTGGTCAAGATTCTTTATAATAATTTAATTAGCAAATCTGTAATTCTTGTCTGATACTTCATATAATCATCCAATCGTTTTCGCCCATGGCGACTGCTGTCGACTCCTTAAAAAGGGTTATGGCGCTATTGTTGCCTAATATGCCTTATATAGCCTATCTTTGCAGTGAACTCTCTTCAACTCTCTTTTACTCTGACACTAACTACTAAAGGATGTTCCATCAAGGACGGGTCAATGTTGAAATGGAATGAAACAAACTGTGTTGGTCGTATTAAAGGATATTTTTTTCATTTGAAATACCATTAAATGAGTGCCATTTTGTATGGAATATAAAATTGTTCAAATTTCCGCTGTAACTTCTCACACTGGTACAAATCCGAGAATACCAATTTTGACTGCAGCATAGATCTGGCTGAATTTGAGCGATGCATGGCTATTCAAGCAAAATTTATGTATATTGGACAACGCAAACCCACACGAGGTTCACCAGGTGGCAATCCATCTACAGAAACTCACAGCTTAGTGCGGATTTTGGGCTTGCTTTGCTCGATTGTTTGGAAACTACGAGGCTGTCACCGTCAACAGTGGGCATTGCAGATTGATGATAACCAATTCCCTTTGGTGCAAATCGGACAACATATGGTTCCATCAGGACAGTCCCTAAGTGTCTAGCGAACCATGTTGAACAGAAGGTGACGTGAATTGGTCTCCAAAATCGTGCGATTTGACCCCACTAGACATTTGTTGTGGGGTTTTCTGAAGTCACAGGCGTATGCTAATGAGCCGCAAACAACTTTAAACCTCGCAGATTTGTGCCACTGTGAGAAGCCATGGAAATTTTTATGATTTCATATTTCACAAAATGGCACAATTGCAATATGGACCTCTCAAATAAGAAAATAATTTCATTTCATACACAAATAGCTTGTTTTATTTGATTTCAACATAAACTTTTTCATGATGGAACGCCATTTATACACTTGCTTATTATTACTTTTTGTCATGGGCATACTGCTATTTCTTTCTTGAAAGAGTGTAATCTTAACTACTTAAAATGGTTGAGGAATAAAGATGAGCAAACTCACACAAACAGAGATGTAGCAAGTGTTGATGATATTATTGTTGTTTACTTTTATATCAATAGAATAGATTCAATTCAACAGCCTAACTTTTGAGCATCTAAGAAATAATTAACCTAGCTAAAGCATTGATTTTAAATAATAATATTGCTCACCTCATCATATCCTAAAGCAAGAAGCTGGTTCAAAGACTGGGGGAGCACATTTAAATCCTTATCCAGTCCATTTCCTGAGGAGGAACTGAACCCGGAGCTCACTCCCGAACTGACAGTGCTGGCTGCGGATGAGCCGGGAGGCTCCGAGCTCCCGATGTTGGCAAACGGGAGGAGGGAGTTGCGGATCTCGGCAAGCGCCTTCTGGTGGTACCCGGAGGAGCGCGTGGCCGTCTTGCCGGGCGCCGGCGGGTTCATGGCGCCCGCGCCGCGCTCGCACCCTCACCCCGCCCCGCCCATCACACAACCACACACCACCATCCACCACCATCTGCCCACACTCTCCACTTATACATTTGTTCACAAAACCCAATATACTTATTTATAAAGCTCTTCAGTTTATAGGGTTACTCCAGCTCCACTTTTATTGTTTGTGTCTTATTGGCATACTTTATAGTCTTTTAACTGTAACAATCTTGTGTATGTACACCTGTAAACATCATAAAGAAGACATTAGATTGACCTTGTTGGAAATTCTTACAGAATCTCTACAGATAGAATGAGTTGTTATTGTTAGATACAAAAGGTCTAATTACAAACAGTTATTTGCTATGAAATACACCTGCAGCCAAACTGACCGCTGAATTTCAAAACACTACGTCAAATGTTGTTTTGGGACGATAATTTAGTGCTAGAGCAGCAAGTATAGGTCGAGCAGAAGGGAATGCTCAACACGAATCAATCATGACAGACCAATGGAATGCCAAAATTAGAGGCAGCTTTGTTTCGTGTAAGCGGCAACACACTGGCATTAATTTAGAATACCGTAAAAGAAAACCAAGTTACCTGATATCTATTCACTTTCTGCTTAACCAAAAAGGAACCACAAACGTCATAATCCCGTAAAATAAAAACTATAGTCGAGAGCTCTCACATTACCGATGACATCTTTCTTTCTTCCACAACCCAACTTTTATTTGTATTGCAATTATACTTCACACGTATGTAATACTTCGTAGAAACTGTATGTACTTTTGTCTGAATATTACAATATCAAACGAATTATGAAAACAAAGAACTCTGAAACACAGACATGCAAGTTGGCAAACCATACAAAGCGACCATTTTGAAGAATTACCACATTCTTTTCTGTGTTCGGAGATGCAACGTTAAATCAATGTTTACGAATGCTCCTGGTTTTTCTCAGAAATGAAATCATATGATGTTCAAAACTTTCAGAATGGACTAAATTACGTCACAAATCACATAATAAATTGTAAAATATTTTCTCAAAGTTTTCGTTTGTTAAAATGTTTTACATTACAAAATAATTACTAGAATGTTGATACCTATGCTGATGTATCCGAACATATTTTTTTCCGTGCATCTACAAACACACGTCTGAAAGAACGAACGAATATTAGGAAAGCTGTCAGAGAACCATTCATCATTCGATTTGTCATTCGTTCTTTCGTTTTATTTGGGCCGAGTCTATTTTCACGTGGAAGGGTCAACGCACACGGAGGAAAAAGCTTAGGGTCCACGCACACGAAGTCCGCAAAGCGTGTGTAGAGCCGTTTTGCCCCTCGTATGCGTAATCCTTAGGATTGTTTATGGTTTTCGTTCAGAAATGCAGTTTTATGCAGCTTTTTTATGATTTTGGCCTACACAAATAAGTGAGTGAGACAAAACTATACAATTCTTTCCTTTCTGTCGTATGTTTTGTCTCATCTGTGTGACTATTAATTAGGTAAGGCTGTATTAATTAATTCCTTTGCTGCTTTTTAACGAAAAAGTCAAAATTTCCGGTGACAATCCGACCAAATCAATGTAATCCATTGGTTATATGAAAACTGACACAACTATGTGTCTATTTGATTTTGTCGTATTGTGCTTGACAGCTGGAAAGTTTTCCGTAGAAATCCGGGGCGACCGGAGGCAGATACATTTGACATAAAACAGCTGACTTTTTTGAACAGAAGTCTGTTTCCCCGTGGAACTTTTTTATATTTGCGGTTGAAATGTATAGCTGCCAGGTATTTCGACCGCAAAATAAAGTTGTTAATCGAGCAGTTTTGCAACTGGGTGATTTATCTGTGTTTAGAGTGGATCTTCTACGTTTTAAATAAATTTATCATGGTGTATTGCTTTATTATCTTATTCTTAATGAGGCAGTGTGATTTTTCAGGTTAATACTATCTTTTATGGGTAAATTTGTATGAATAAATCTTGGTAATCCTCTGATGTGAACTAATATGGTTATGTGCGAAGTGCTGGATGGATATTACCAAAATAATGCTTACAGACATTTTACCAGAATTGACCAAGACAGTGGAGATGGACAGGGCATATGATCCCCGATATCTAAGGAGAGTGGAGCAAGTTATCAACAAATTGGTACCTATCCAAGATCTGACAAAAGAAAGCAGGGATGACAGGCCACTAGACGTTGTTGTTATCCTAGGACACCCCGCTGGTGCATAGGGCCTTCACGAGCTGTCTCCACTTCCCCCTGTCTTGCGCCGTCCTTCTTTCCATGTCAGTCCAGTAGCCTTGAGCTCGCTTTCGACGGTACATCATCAGGAGTGAACGAGTCGCCCAGGTCTACGTCTGCCACTCAAATGCTATTGAAGCCGCGTTTACGTCGTTACACCGGAGGGTATGCCCAATCTACCGCCACTTTGCTGCGCAATTTCTTGTTGAATAGGCCTTTGCTGGCATCGGGCCTACAAATCTTTGTTACTGATTGTGTCTGGCCAGTAGATGTGGAGTATGGACCTAAGGCACTTGTTGACGAAGAAATGATGGGAGTATGAAATTAAATTGACAACAGGTCCTCTCTGGAGAAGGGTTATTGTAGGACAGAAACATAGAAATCTGATTGGAGA
Source organism: Athrips mouffetella (assembly GCA_947532105.1). Classification (NCBI taxonomy): domain Eukaryota; kingdom Metazoa; phylum Arthropoda; class Insecta; order Lepidoptera; family Gelechiidae; genus Athrips; species Athrips mouffetella. Next base: position 8,799,169 of record OX383964.1, on the reverse strand, counting down.
AGGCTTATGCCAAGAGGCAGACTGAACGGAGAGACATACTTTGAAGAAAAACATTTGGAAAACATGAAGTTTAGAATAAAAGGCTGATTATTATTCGATAAAATGCTGATTTTATTTCCTCCATGTCATAAAGTTGTTTCAAGTCATATGTAAGTATTTAGATTTATAAGAAACTAAGTAATATAGTGTTCCGTGGGGTGCCAGCAAAGAATAGTACCAACCCATACATAGCCGTGGGTGTCGTAAGAGGCGACTAAGGGTTAACTGGAGGATGGGCAGCAGCATCCTCCTTTGTATTACATCTTACTTACTGCGGTCACCTAAAACCGCGGTGCCAGCCGTAACGCTAACAAGCGAGGTGACTATGGTACTTATGGAGCTCCCTGTCCTGTAGTGGATGTTTCATGGGATGTTATGATGAAGTAATATAGGTACCTCAGAAACATCCACTACAGTACAGGGAACTCCCTCTAAAATGCCAGCTTTTGCTAATACAATGTGGAGGGGAAGTACCATAGTCACCATGCTTGTTAGCATTACATCTGGCACCATGGACCGTGGTTCTCTGGTGACCACAGAATGTAAGATGATACGAAACATTAAACCTTAGTCGCCTCTTACGACACCCACGGGCAAAGTTGGGTTGGTACTACTCTTTGCCGGCACCACATGGGGCCTACAATATAGTACCTACTTAAATAAAAGACTGATTTTGTTATCTATTTCCTCCATTGCATAGAAATAATTGCAAGCCATAATGAGGGTCAGGCCAGTGGCTCATGTTATGGACCACTAAGATTTAGAATCATGTGTCTTGTTTTTAAAAGAAATTGTTTACATGTCCCATATACTAGTCCAAGATCTGGCAAAAGAAAGCGGGGAAGACTGGCCACAAGATGGGAGAATGAAATTAAATTAACAACAGGTCTTCTCTGGAGAAGGGTTACGCGGGACTGAAACAGTGGAAATTGTTGAAGTCAGGCCATTGGCTCACGTTATGGACCACTAAGATTTAGAATCATCTGCCTTTTTATTATAAGACATTGTTCTTCTTGTAAGTCCCATAAACTAGGTAATAAAGCACCTGATTTGAAAATGATGTGCAAGGGTTTGAAAGATTACCAATACCTGTACCGGTCTGTATAGGTGTTGGTAATCTTTTACATGATTCACACAGTAGATATATGGGCGCTTACTGAAAGTGGGCTTAGCAAAACTACTATGACCTACTAATACTGGCGGCAAAGACACTTATTTATAGGTGAGCTGTCTGTTCTTCCTTCTCACAATTTGAATAAAACACATTATCAGATAGACAATTACAATCATTTATTGCAACATCATAAGACTCATAACCAAAATTTATTCAACACCAAAAGTACTTTACAAATCATGCGAACTTCAACTCAGTTCTTCAACATCAACCAGTTTCGCAATTGGCTGGTTTTTTTTACATCTTAGGTCCTCGATTGTTTGTCCCCGTAATCTTTATTTGGGGCCCATATGATGCTTTTCGTTTTGTAGTCATTCTAAGGTCTTTGTTTTTCATGATCTTTTTCAGTGCCAAGTATTTCTTTTATTTATTTCTTTATGTTTGGTCTTTTCACTTGACTCCTGAAATAGAAAAAAATCCAGAATAAGTAGATGAATATAATTCTTGCTAATTTAATCATTTAAAAATAGGCTACGGCTACCCGGCTACGAATAAAAATAAGTCAGGAACTCTAACTCAGAACAAATTCCACACAAAAAGTGGCCCTACGTGAAACCATAAAGACGTATATTCAAAATACGAATCAATTGGTTCAAATTCAGAAAGAGAGCAGGGATTCGTTCGCGCGCGTGCTATGTCAGTTAGTAGTAGTTGAGTAATTGACGCGTGCAACAACTTCTTCTTATGGAACGTCTTTCGTTCAGTCATTTTTTGAGCGCAGTTACATTTCCTGACTTATTATTTAGTCATAGATCCCCGGCTAAACTCATCATCATATTGTGGAGTCAGAGTCGTTGAGGGACCCAAGGCCATTGACATGGCTCATTTAATATGTCCTGTAAATAGTAGTTGAGACAAACCTACATCACATGATTAACTTTAAAGTAAGATTATATTGTAAATTTAATTAATTAATATTTTTATAATTCTATTAATCATCTTTAAGAACAGTTTAGGTGATTCAATGAGTCATTCCAAAAGATGAGTTTACATCTATGTGGCTCTGCGAGTCAAATTAGTTCTTGGGCTTCCCTGTTCTGTGCCAATTCCGTCCAGTTGAACACTCCAAGCTCGTTTAAATCCTTGGCGACTTCATTGTACAGGGGACCTGATTGTATTCCTTCTCTTCTTCTTCTAATAGTGCCTCTCCAACTTGTGAAGGTTGGCAGTCAGCTCTGCATATTTCTTCTTGTCTCCAGCAAGGCGAGAAAGTTCGTCAGCACTCGCAATCCCAGTCTACTCCTTGATGTTCCGCAACCAAGACTTCTTTCTCCGACCTACTCTTCTTTTTCCTGCAACTTTGCCCATCATTATGAGTCTGCTCCTACAAGTTATGAGAGGTTATGAGTTGCACCAGCACGTACCTTCCGTGCCTTAACACATGCCCTAAGTATGCAACTTTTCTTCATTTGACGGTTTGCAAAAGTTCGCGTTTTCTGTCAACCCGCCATAGAACTTCATCATTGGTAATCCGCTGTGTCCAACTTATAGTCAGCATGTGTCGATAGCACCACATAGGCCAGATATAGCAGTGCAGAAGACGAGTGCGCGATTCCTTCTCGGATATGCCAAGAAAGTCCCTGCTGACTGAAGCAATGACTGAAGGCCCTCACCAAGTCCAAATCAAGTTAAACTTTCAATATAATGGTAATCGGCCGTCTCAAGATACTGCAAAACAATCTTCTAAAAAAGTAGTGTGAAATCAAACGAACTTGACTTGAACCCTGTCAGTCCCCGTCACGTGAGTGCTGCCAGTACCAAAATTTGGGTTTCAGACGATTAGGGCTCCGTACACGACCGATAATCGGTGACCGATTTTCATGTATGACGTTTAGGGAGGTGATCTATCAAAATAATATCTACACACGATGTCGATGATTTTATTTTTGTTAGAGCAAAGACAATGTGATACCAATGTCACATGTTGGTTTCTAAGCAACTGTACTTTGTTAGATTATTGATTGTCACTTGTGAATGGACTTTTCTGTAAATTTGTACTAATATATTGTTTATTATTGTGATCATTACTTTCTCTTATAAACACTGCTGCACTTAACCCTACAATCAGTTCTAAGTATTTTTTGTTAGTAAGATAAGATTCCATGAACATATTTTTTTATAAGTCTCGGTATTATCAAAAATGCTTCTAATGGCCATTATTTGTTAATATACAGGCTTTTAGGCTAGGATAACTATACAGGATGTTAGGGTTAAAGAAAATTAAAGTACCGAGATCCAAATGCCGAAATCTCGTCTGTGCATTTGCTAATGTGTCGCGAGCCCTCCACCGCGCCGCACCGCACCCCGCGGCTTTCGAGAGAACTATTCGTTGAGTGACCGCTGGCAGTAAGTAACAGTCAGTATAAAAGGTGTTAGGTTAGGATGACTACTAAATGTACAGGGTGTTAGGGTAAGTATACAGGGTGTTAGGATAGGATAATTATACAGGGTGTTAGGGTAAATATACAGGGTGTTAGGTTAGGATAACTACACAGGGCGTTGGGTTTGGATAAATATACAGGGTGTAAGGTTAGGATCACTATACACAAAATATACCTAACATTACACACTGTATAGTTATCCTATCCTAACACCCTGTGTAGTAACATCCTGTACACTTACCTTAAGACCCTGTACATATAGTGATCCTAATCTAACACCCTGTATACTTACTCTAACATCCTGTATAGTAATCCTAACCTAACACCCTGTTTACTTACCCTAACACCCTGTACATATATAAATATAATAAAATGTAAAATATTTATTATCAAAAACTTAAAGTTAAGCAAAACTTGTTGCTAGGGCCTCCTTGAAGGCCTTAATAGCCTGTTCCAGGAGACTCCGCTCCTCCTAAACGCACGTACGTACAAAAACAGTTTTAGAAAATAATCTAGGTACTAAGGAAAGTACAAATAAAAAATATATAAATTAAGAAAACCAGGTATTTTATAGTAAGTATTACTAGCGTAAAAGTGCCATCGGAATTATTAATATATAACATTAATTTAAGATGTGACATATAGTAGTCATCAAAACCTAACACCTTGTATACTTACCCTAACATGCTGTATAGTTATCCTAGCCTAACAACCTGTATATTAACAAATAGTGACCATTAAAAGCATTTTTGATAATACCGAGACATAAAATAAATGGTACAGCAGCACTACACTTACTTTCTTGCAATACTCAAGGAAAAACTGTCAACCGCAAACTTAAATTTGTAATGCCATACACATAGTATGGAATTACGAACTTTTATTAAAGTTTTTCCAAAAAAATGTTCGAATGAAATATACAGATCATTTCAGAATTTAAATTGTCAAACAATAAAACAAACAAACCTCAAACGATTTCGAGTAAATCACATGTTTAACTTTTTGTAGTACTAGAACACCCTTTATATGAATTTTCACAGATCAATGGATACTACCGTAGGATACTTGCTTGGAGATTTTTTAATTTCCCAAATTGGATAATTGTTCAGTTTAGTCTACTGAGCAAGCCCTTTCAGTTTTTGGTACACCCTGTATAGGTACTAAATTTTATTCAAAAAAATCATAAAGAATTTCCAGTCAGGTAGACAACCAATCCAGGATTAATATTATAGAAAATGTTAATAAACTCAATGGAACCAACTTTGGGTAAATCACATATTTACGATTTGGTGGTACAGGAACACCCCTTATATTAAATTACATAGATCAATTGATCGATACTGGCGCAAGATATCTTACATGGAGATGCTTGGTCATGCAAAGTTTCATTAAGATTCTATGAGCCCTTTTTGTGAAAATTTCAATTTTTCATTTTCGTTGTATGACAGTTACCCTCAAAATGAGAGCCAGCAAGAAACCACTTAACACCTTCGATGGATTTGCATAAAACTCCTAAATTCAAAATATGGTGTCAATCGGACCATTCGTAAAGCCGCTAGGCCAAAGCGTGACGGACAGACCGACCGACGGACCGAACGACCGACGGACGGACATTTTTGGGAGACTGGTTTTTTATGATGTATAAGTGATATAGAACACATTTTTGAGAAAATTAGAAAAGCCTTTTTTTTTCACGAATACAATACCTTTCTCGCTCCGCTCGAAAGTAAAAATTAAATATAATTAATAATTCATGGAATCTTATTACCAAAAAATAAAATCATCGACATCGTGTGTTGGCTACACCAACACGAGTTCGGGGTTCACCGGGTGCTTTGTGACTTAAACACGAGATCAAGTTTACAAATCGTCTTTATTAAACACACTCGTTCAAACAACGATAACAACAGGTAATAACAAGAGTCAAACAGAAAACTTAACAAGTGACGAGCACGCAGGCTCAGACGAGTTCGCGGGCACTGGCACTGACACTGACTAGTCACTAACTAGTTTTCACTGTCAACTCCTTGAGTGGACTGTATAACGTTCACTTGTTCACTGCACTGTACAACTGACTGTTTCCAACTGTGTTCGGATCGTAGACAGAACTGGAACTGTATCTTCGACTGTACTGTGCACTTGTATTCTTGAGCTGTAGACTGACTTCTTCAAGTGGACTGTATAGGGTTCGTTCACTACAGGAGAGTTCTCGACTGTAGACTGGAAGTTCACAGTAGACTGGACGATTCACTCAGTTGACTGGAACGGTTGACAGTTGATTACTGGACGATCACTCAGCTTCGAACTGTGTCGAATGGTGGATTTGGCCGCGCTTATATCCTGCTAGCGCCGGCCGGAACTAGCGTACGACACGCCGAGCGCACGCTGTCTATCTCGCTCGCACGCGCTGGCCGTCTCGCTCGCTTTGTGCTCTCGCGGCGTCGGTGCGGGGCGCGGGGGCGGGTGATGTTCGTGCGTAGCTTGCTCTGGTACTTGAGAGTTGCGTTCCGTGTCGCCGTCCGCAACATCGTGTGTCGATATTATTTTGATCGATCACCTCCCTAATCACCATACAAGAAATCGGCCGACAAAAATACGGTTGTGGGCAGGAGCCCTAAAAAACAACACACGATCTCGTCCGGTACCAAAGATTTTGGAAACTACGCCAGGGGGCGCATCGTTTTTCTTACGTCAATGTCCGGTACTGACGGTCCGTACGGACAAAAGGTCCTCCCAAACGAAAGCACCACAGCGCATCCACGTCAAAAAACTACTGAAAAAGTGAAAAACTATAAAGATAGCTGGTGACGCACGCAGACTAGGATTATTCATGTTATAGTTTCCGGTTTGTTGAAAAAGGACGGAAATCGTCCTTTTCTAAGACGACCTGGCAATGGTCCACACTCCAGTGATTTGTCAAATTTGGGATACCATCGCTAGGCCCTGTCATCAGCAACACATGCATGGCCCATCGCGGCGACGACGAGCAGAAAAGAATTCAAAATTGTGAAACAAAGACAAAGAAGAACTATAGACGTAAGAAGAACATGCGCTGTTTTGGCGTGAGTTTCAAAAATCTTAGGTACCAGCGATAAGGAAAAGCCTTACTCAAGCATCACGGCTCCTCTTCGCAATGGCCCATGATTTTTTTGGCCAGTGAGTGGTGGCACAACAGATTTTTAGATGGCAACATTACTTATCTGTCAAACGGATTGTCACAGGCCACCTGTTCCAAAGTGCGCTTACAGACTGCTTAAGGCCGGCCGCAAACATCCGGAAATTCTGAAATCAGAACGCACTGCTTTTCATACAAAATGTTCTACCTGGCGCACACTTTCTTAACGGTTTCAGAACGGAAAAATCCCTGACATTTTATTCTGAATTTTTCTGGGTGTTCGGGTCTTCAGAACGGAAAAAGAAGTTCAGAAAGCAGCGAAATGTACCGACCGCCGCACACATCCAGAAAGAGCATCGAACATTTTTGAATGGGGACTGGCGTACTAGTGGTTACCCTAAAGAGCCTTAATATGGAAAAAAGAAATAATTGCGGCCGCTGATGACACTGATGCCAATCGAAAGAATACCAAAATACAAATTAAAAATGTCATATGATAAATCGTCCTACCTGATATACTTTCAGAGATATCAAGGTTTAAAAAAACATATATTTTTTTAACTGATAGAACTGGACAACTTTGTAGCCACTGACAGAGAAAAATGTATACAACAAGAAAGAGAAGAAAAATGCCCTATTGTGAGATGATTACACTGCAACGTGGAATTCTTCACTCGCCTTTGCCAAAATTAAGGCTGTGGCCAATCTGACTGACTTGGACATCAGTGTTTGGTTTTTAATAATAATTTTTACACAAATTTGGATTATTTGGAACTAAAAAAAATAATTTAAAAAAGAAACTTCATATATCTTCGAAAATCATTTAGGACTATTTGTCATGAACATTTTTGTTTGTATGTTAGTACTCTTTCGATTGGCACGAGTTTTATCAGAAATAATAATAATAAAAAAATTCATACCTTGATATCTCCGAAAGTATATCAGGTAGGACAATTTGTCATATGACATTTTTAGTTTGTATTTTAGTATTCTTTCGATTGGCACCAGTTTGATCAGAAGCCGCTAATTTATCTTTTTCCATAGTGGGGCTCCTTAGGGTGACCACTGTATGCCAGTTCATTCAGAATCTCGCTAGTACAAGCCGAGTGGAAGTCCGACCTGCTTTTTCTCGACTACGAAATAAGAAATGCTCGAGATAGAATTAGCTCTCTGCCAATCTCTGAGGATTCACGGGTGCACCCAATAACGACGTTCCCTCTTCTCGAGCACCAGTAAAAGTGCAGTTGCAAACAATTCTTCATTGTCTATGTCATCCATCTTGTTTGAAGTCTCCAAACGTACTGGTGGCGAAATCTGAATCTTATCTGAATCTGAATCTTGTTTTTAATGACTTTGTCATTAATGGAAATGAGAATAGATTTGGCGCACATTTTTGAGGGATAATCCACTGAATAGAGGGGGGGCTACCTTACAAACGGTGCAACGACTCCAAATTTTTGATATGTTGTCTAGGATGGTTAGTAAGTGTTTAAGTGCAAAATTCAAAATTTCCCCTTCCCCTTCGCCCCCGCCGCCATATCTTTCGCTTATATCTTCGGTTACATGCATTTTAGCCAGAAATGTGCTGTGCACAGTGTGGTAGAGAATTAAACTGTAATTCGAATGTTTTTTGCACAGATTTGTAAAGAATTAAAATTCCTATAATTCACGATTTAAATTTTGTTTCCAGAACTGATAGTTATGGAGATATGCACTTTTAGAAAAACGAAAAATCTCATTTCTCGAAAATTTCAGAAACATCAATGTTTGCTTTTTACTTATTTTCGCACTGCTGTGCGACACTTCTCCTTTCACTAGGAATGAAACCAAACTCACTGGGAGTTTCGAGCTCGTAATAAGTAAAAAGGTGGGTAATTCCACAGATCTTATCATCTCAGGCCTGAAAGACGCTTAATAGAATATTAACATATCTTTGCTGTTTCAAAGGTGTGATTTCCGTAACTTCATGTAATGGTCCAGATTTGTTAAATATAGTTTAAATAGAGTAAGATATGATGATATCTGGTGTAGGTAGATTAGTGAGACACATGGTAAAATAGACACGCGACAAAATTGAGAAATGACAGGATGTCAATGTACAAAAATGGGGATGTTACTTCACTTAACTTTGTTACTTCAGCCGTCCTCGGGAACGGGATCTCTTCCTTGCACTGGTATTAAGGGACTGCTTCTTGAGCTTGCGGCGGGGAGAGTGGCCATCTTTGAAATGGGCTCTCACAATGAATGTTCGAAGCGGGGCGGAAATCACTATCTTTATCATTACGTTGACTGTACTTCAGGCGTTACCCGTTGCAAAATTTATTATTTACATTTTTACAAATACAGTTCGCGACTACTGGTCGCGACACTAAGAAATATGTGACATGGGACTAATAAATGTTACTACCACAGTTTTTCTGGTGAAAACACTTACCATTCAGGAAAAAAACGGTGTTAAAATTAGATTTTTAATGATTTCCTAGCTCATACAGAACATGTATATGACTAGCTTTCTTCACTAGCTCATATGCCCCATCCAGACTCTCCACGAGGCAACACGAGGGAACAGGAGCACGAGAGTGAGGACGGTGCACTCGTGTCCCCTCGTCATCCCTCGCCTCGCCTCGCTGGCGCTCCGTTTAGTGTCAGTTTTTCAGACGCGAGTCAAAGGACGCGAGGGGGTGAGGCGAGGGAATCGACCACTTTCTTGTGCTCGCTCACTTTGTTGTTAAAAGGATCCACGTATTTTTTATCACTACGGGGTGTAGTAATGACTTGTGTACCACTTTTGTGGAATTTTATCAAATAGAAACCAATTATTTGAAATAAAAAAAACTATATCACAAGGATAAAATAAAATGAACGACGCATGGGATCGGATTAGCAAAGAATTAAATATAAAAATATCATTAATGGTGACTTACGCAGTAACTTCAATTACGTCCATATTTTAGTAGGCGAAGCGGGCAACTGAATAAATCGAGTGTGTGGATGGTTAGCACTCCTGCAGCCTTTACTCGCTAAGACTCGTGGCAGAGCCTCGTGCGAGGCGCCTCGCGAGTCGCGAGAGTCTGGAGCCGGCAATACAGAATATGTATATGACGGACTTTAGTTTTTTTAGTTTGAGATTTGGACCGTCCGTCAGTACCGTAGGTATACGCTTTTAGCAGCGTTTGTTCATTTTGGAACACGGCGAGCGAGTTAATAACCTTACTCGCAGCTTTGTAATTTTTGCAGCAATCCCCAGACATAGTGGAAAGACGTCGACTTTTGGATGAAATCTTTTCAAAGCAGGTACCTTATTAAAAACATTTTGATACTATACCTGATTTTGTTTTATATTTTTGCTATTTGGTTCAATTTTTGTGCATTTTTATTAATAATCTTCACATTTTTCTTCACAGATGGCTTAGATGATGTAAATATCAAACATGGAATTCAAAATTTTTAAAAACATGGGAGTTAGAATTATTCACATTCGAAACAGGATAACTACCCAGGGTCTCCACTATGACAGGTTGTATTACAAAATTAACTTTGTTGATTAAATGTTATCAATCATATCACAGTTGTATTATAAGAATAACACACTTTATATTATTTTAGGAGTAGGTTAGTGTGAGAACAATAAGACATATTGTACCAGGCTCTTTGAACACCTAATGGAGAAGGCGGAAGGTGCCCAACTTCGGTACCAACAAGTGTAGCCTCATTATATGAGGGACTAAGGCCCACCATAGCGAGTTTGTGGTCCCATACCAGAGAAATGACCATGGCTACAATAGATCTGTACAGGTCGCAGTGGCCGTTGGGAATTAGGAGCCCGGCCCCTTTACCCTCAAAACATGCTGGAAGAGACATATGCAGGTTTGCATTGTCGCTAGATCTCAGCCACCTGGTGAATGTAGCTACGTCGGTGCCCAATGTTGACGGACACACTCTTAATTGGTTGGCCTTACGACTGACTACAGTGTTGGTATCAGCCCCACTAAGAACATCCGACCACTATCTGGTGAAGTCCGTGTCGATCAGCTCTCCTCTGGATGATAGCCCAAGAGACGCAAGGCGAGTTTGGCAATACGAGCCAGCAGACTGGGATGAACTTCTTTGCGTCCTACTCATGACAGCAATTAGTGTGTTTTTCTTCGGGCGATCCCGATTGTTTAGCTGAAGCGGTTGCGGATGTGATATGGCAGGGGATGGAATACTCCATTCTCTGACATACCGCTTGGTCTCAAAGCCCGACCTTGGATCATTGCTTGCACTGAAGCTCAAAAGCAGTCTGCATACCAAGCCTGGGTTCAAGCCCGTGATGACAAAATTTATGCTCGGCGGGTTCGCACGAAGAAAAATGCATTTAAGTCTGCTGCAAAGTTCTGCAAGAGGGTGATCCGAAAGACACATTATGACAATGTCAGTCGCGTAGGGACCAAACTTGCATCCTACCCCTCTCATAGTAAACAATTTTGGTCCATATCTAAATTGGTCAAAACAAACTTCTGCCATCACACATTACCTCACTTGCTGAAACCAGACGGGTCACTAGCTCACTCCGCAACAGAGAAGGCAATTAATTAAGAATTATTCTGCATAATTAATAGAATAAACATACAGGGTGTAAGTTATTTGAAGTCGGTGAAAATAGTTTTTTCATTATATTTATTCACCTGTATTTTAATCTCATGAAATTTCGATTTTCTTTGAACCACATTACAGTAATTAATTTAAATGTATAGTTGTATCAAAAATAGGTGTCCATATAGTGGCACACATTCAAAGTGACCATAAAAATAATCTATACAACAAAAGTTTTCAAATTGTTGTGAGCACCCAGTGTATTACACTTACACACTTACATTTACACACAGTTGTATGATCACTTTGAATGTGTGGAAACTATATGGACTCCCAATTTGTAAAATTACAAAAAGAACAACTTTCTTTAGAAACTGCATCACAGCATAAAAATGTTGTATTAGGAATACATGTTCATAGGATATGTTCCTTAGGAAAAGTCACGGAAAAGTTGTTCCAGTTACACTTTATTACCCTTTTTGAATCTGTTATATTTCTTTTTATTGCAGATCCTGTAGTGTAGAGCAGATTGCAGAACATGTAGAGGCACTCTCAAAGCTTTAATCATGAAAAAAATCAGTTATGATGATGCACTAAACACTTTCTTTCATGAAGAACAACCAGCCATGATGATGGAAGGGGTTCCATCATTATGAAGAGTTAGACAAAGGGCACTCTCCACGACAATGATAATCAATAAGAGCCATCTATAAAAAGGCATTTTTGACACCTTCAAACATAAAGAAGAGCCAAATAATGAGTGAAGTAGAATCCTGGGTGATCTCCCAACACAGAGAAATTTCCCTAATGTGATCCCTCATGCGAAATACCTGTGTAAGACAGTCCACTAGACGGGAGAACAAAATCAAATTGGCTGGCTTTAACTATTATAAACAAGTTCATCATTTACTATTAAACAAGCAATATTTGTATATCATCATGATCATATCAGCCGAAAGATGTCCACTGCTGGATATAGACCTATATTTGTTTATATATACACAATGGTGATGAAATTTGTATAACAGGGGTTTTTGGGGGGCGAAAGTTTCTCAAGTTTTTGAGCATTTCTTGAAAATAGTGCACTTCTGAAACGCTACAGCGTTATCTGTTTAAGCTTTTGTGTAAGCTTTTTTTAAAATTAAACAGAGCAAAGCTCGGTTGCCCAGGTAATTAAAGATATATTAACACCAATTTCGTGTAATTTATTTATATTGCCATGTAAGTAAAACACTGTAATCCTAAAACCTCATAATCTGCCCATGAAATTGAATAACTTTCTATAATAAGTTATTATTTTTAATTATTTTAATTATTATAATTTTTTTTTTATGAAAGTTGAAATATCTTTTTCATAATTCAGTTATGTTCCTGTGGTAAAGTTATTCAGACCATGGCTAGAACTTGTGGTTTCTTAGGTCTTTTCCTAACATAGAAATCTATCGCATAGAAACGATAGGTGATAGGAGGTCGACGGCATGTCACTGCTTGGTAACTAGGGGATGTGCAGGATGAAGGCAGGGTAAGGATCACTTCTGTCATGCTCAAAATTCTGGTGTTGGGGTAGTACACAATGGTGTTGATTCTGGCGGACTAAAACCTAAATAAATTTGACAGATCTGAAAATGATGGTCTTTCATTAGTCTATAGGGATTGACAAAGACGGCAACACTTAGACATGTCAATTTAAAAGTACTAATAGATGATCGGATCGGACTGCTCTGAATTTACCTCCGTACCATGATTTTGCCCAATAGCAAAGTTGTCGTTTGGGACAATCTGCAATGCTAGTGGACAAAATCGTGGTCCGGAGCAAAATTTGGAGCAGTCCAATCCAATCGTCTATAAGTACTTAGTTTGGGTCTGCCAGAATCGACACCAATATTTAGTTGGATTTTAAAGCATGTATTGTGGTATAAAATTTCAGAAGTTATGAACCTGTGCCTTATGACATTGAAGAGAGAACACTTTTTGTTTGTTTATGACTAGGTATTCTTTTCTGGATGAGACCTGCATAATTGATGCAGACTGGTCTAGAAACTGTAGTAGCTTAAAATATAGACTGAAGGTAAAGCGCAAGATTTAGCTTAATGCTGCAGCAGGAACATTCTCAATTAAAGACCTGAAGAAGTAATATTAAAGTTACATATTATATAAAAGAAATAAACTCATAAATAAGTACTTAGCCTTTGTTGGAATAGGTAGTTTTATTAAAACCAACGAAGTTAGTGTTGAAGTGATGTACTAAAAATAGTCTCTTAAAAAACACTAACTAACATATTACAAAACTGTAGTTACATATGATAAAAAAATACCTAAACACAGTTTGATAAACAACTCGAACTCGATTCTCGTTTGTTTTGGTGTATAAAATATCAAAGTTAACACAGTCACAGCACCGCTTTGTTCATAAACAGTCGAATTTATTGTAGAGTAACTAGAATGTTGCTTTCAAAACGAGAGGTTACCACGAAATCTCCATGAACTACGAAAAGCAAAACTCAAACTATTCAACTTTGTTCTACGCTACGGAAGAATAGACATATTGATAAAGTAACAGCTGATCACCAGCTGATTTACGTCAAAACGAGACGCTCCGGGGATATTCCAGCCCAGCTGTCAGATAAGTGTCAACGGGGATCTTACCACAAACTAACGGAAATTGTTTCTTTTATACTGTATGGAAAAGAATCATAGGTCCATACAGCCTTTTATTCAGGGAATTTAACGTGGACAGATGCCCACCGTCTGCGTTTGCCCTTCATTCATTCATTCGTTCTTTTTTTTTTTTTCTTTGGGGAAATACCTAGGGCGTTTTATTTGTATCATTTTAGCTATCAACGCACTAAGAAAATAGGCGAATTTCCTAGGTAACTGTCTTCTTTATGTAATATAGACGAAGCTTAGGCTGTGCATTTGTGAAATATTGTGAAAATCCAAAAGAAACAAAGTTTATTTCAGTATTTCTGGATATTCAATGAAAATAGTCGTATTATGTAAATACCACGTAAATCCATTCATGCTCAGAAGCAGGGCCTAAGAAGATTTGAGTGTTAAACTTAACTTCCGATACTAGTCAAGCCAAAATGAAGCAAATATATTATAGACTGCTCTTCAGGGTATTTTTACTATTCTTGCCTGTATTTGTGGCTCCTGAAGAGAATGCCGTTTACGAATATACTTCAGAAAACTTTAAGCAGCAAATAGAAAAACTAGACGGCAATTTCGTAATGTTTTATGCACCTTGGTGAGTGGGTGTTGGTATTTATGTTGTTTCTAGTATAAATAATTTAAAAAAAAAATACCTTTGTATGGCTACAATGCAGGTGTCACCATTGTACGAAGTTCTATCCGATTTGGAATCAATTGGCAGAGATAATAAATAAAGAAGAGTCTAACTTTGCTATTGCCCAAGTAGACTGCACAGTCCACTCTAAACTTTGCAATGAAAATGATATCACAGGTAAGTAACTAAACTTTTCTATTGATACTGGTACTGCGACTTAAAGCATGAATAGTTCGCAAACTCAAGACAGATATGCAATTTCATGAAATGGTAATTTTTTTTGTTGTTTTTACCCATTTTAGTTAGGTATAAATGTTCAATACCCTGAGTCAGCCGTTGAAGAGATTTCTATACTTTTTTCTGTATATTTTAGATTGTGTATTTCTGATTATGTATTAGTTGCCAAAGGGCAAACTGACAAAACTAACAACAGGGCTGTCAGAGAAGAATAAGGTTGCGTTCCAAAACAAGAATTTGTTCACTCGGATATTAAGAAAGACATGGCATGCAGGAGGAAAAGAGACAGAAAGCATGGCTTTGAAATGCTTTTGGGTAATCTTTGTTTTGGAATGCTCTGGAGCGATACCCATCACTGATGGTGCTGGCCGAACCGAGCTAGTACAAGTAAGAAGTCCTTTCAGGATCTTATTCTCCTCGAAGTCTTTGTCCACTCTCTGATTACGAAAAACTAAGGACTGACGATGAGTTTGGCCTAAAAGAAAGAATAAAAATAATGCATGCAAAATAATGCACTATTTACATGTAAGACCATTGTCATACCATTTGAATGTAATAAATGAAATATGAAAAAATATGGATATGCACTTTAATTCATCATTTTCACTTTCAAATTCAACTATTAAACGAAAGTGGCAATCAGCCATCTTAAAATTAAGCACTGAGCATGGAAGCACATATTAATTCTGTTAAACAGCAATAGCTTTGATTTCGATTCCATCATGATTCAATTCAATAAATTTTTAAACTTTTATGGCTTCATCACTAGCGATATTGATTACATTTCGATCTCACAGCGTTTCCAACTGTCACTTCACTCATCTGTCAGGTAATAATGAACGCTGAAAATTCAGCATGAATTTTTACTCCTGTCAGGGTAATAATTACCCTTCCCCCAGCCGTTTTGGAACGCTTCCGTGAATTGTTCGGTTAACTTAGGTTTCACTCTGGAGTGTTTTGGAACGTCAAAGAGTAAATTTCTCCCGACGTCGGGTAATTATTCACGTTAAGGAACGCAACCTAAAATACTTATACGGTAATATGTATAAAAAATTAGATAAGATAGAAGATAAGTAATATGCTACAAAACAAAAACTAAAGGCTTTTATTAATTTATATTAGTAGAAACTATTTGTTTTTAATGTTCAATAGAGGCCTAAAGGAGAGACAAGCCGATCGCCGTTGGACACAGATGTGTTCGCACCACATGCAGCCATCCTGTTTTATACCCCTATTGTTTGTGTGCGCCTACGTACAATCGCGCGCCGCCGCGCGCAAAAATGTGGATTTAAAATTAAATAATTACTTAGGCTAAAATATAGAAGTGAAAGTGTTATTAAGAAAAATATAGAAGTCAGTGTGTTAGTATAAGTGTTGTGTGGCAAGTGTTAAGTGACTGAAATAAAATTTTACTTTGCGATTCTGAATAGGCCATCAATCAAAATATTCGCAGCTAAAAATACAAATGTATCCACTTGCTCGTGAATTCAGTGAGATCTTTCTGATTATATTATCCATACATGTCATCTCAAATACCAAAAAAGTCTGATTTCGATGACGCACAATTTGGTGGACGATTGACTTGTAAGCTACATGTTTGTTAGTTTTTTGTGCAGTGATGAGTTTACCGTACAAATAAATCATACTTATATTATTAAGTGTGTCTATTTGTAAAAAATTAGGTATCTTCAAACAACCTTCATAGTAATACAGCTTTATCTACTTTAATAGAACCAAGAAAATGTCTTAGTGCAAACATTTGTAACTAAGTTAAAAAAATCTCTGTCAGAAATGCAGAAAGAAAGCTTGCACTGAGTCATAACGGGGCATTTCAAGAAAGCAATCTTTTTTAGATTTTTGCCTTTTGTTTCCAATATCCAAGCTTCGTGCGCCCTAACCAATGGCCATGTTCCCAGCTACCTGCAACGGAAACAGTGGAAAAAAAAAAATACAGAAAAAGACAAAGCTTGTATAACAACGATGAATGCTGTTTTTGACTAAAAGATATAAAACAATGAATGGATGCTTTCATTTGGAAAAAATGTTACACGTTGCCCCACTAGCCCGAAGAGAAAAATAGCGGAATTTACTATATTTACGATGCGTGTGGAATTTAAGTGTTTTTTGAAAGTTTTGTTTAGTTAGTGCATTACAAGGTGTATATCAAAAATGGGCCATTTTTTACTTCTGCGCATCGATGACAGGGCCAAAGTTATTTTGTGCGACGTATACCCATAGTACCTAAGTGTAGAATTCCCTTGAGTGAGCGTGTGCGATGCGTTAAGTGGTTTTTTTTTTTTTTTTACTTTAGAGTGTGTAGTCAACGCCAAGTTACCGCAAAAAGTGTCGTAGCGTTGGTCCATATTATACCGACTCTCTAGGTACGCCCCCTGAAAACTGAAGCAATGCTATCACAGATGAATGAGCCCAGGTCCCGACGTTTGGTGAGATCTTCCTAATTACATATAGTAATATGTATGCAAGTAGCAGCGATAAAAAATGATTAGTCAGTGTCTCTGAAGTGAGTCAGTTTGTAGTCAACAACAAATTGCCGCAAATTTACTATAAAATTGGACATGGAAGCGTCGTAACGTGTTTGTTCATAAGTTATATCGAATAAATAGGTACGCCTCCTGAAAAATGCGGACATATTTATCATGGATAAAAATGACGAGGCGCCGACGTTTGGTGAGATCTTTCTGATTACATTATATGCATGCAAGTAGCAGCAGATTCAGGTACTACCCACGACCACGTACTTCTACGTCATCGTTAACAGAAATAACACTGTTTATGCACGATGCAAACAGGGAGTTCGAACTGTAAAGCCCGCGCCCGCTATATAGAGAAAACAAAAATGGAATAGCCGCCTGTTCGTTTTATTTATAAAATGATTATTGTAACAACCATTACGTATGGTCTGAAAGCCGCAGCACTAACAAAAGCTAATCGATCAAAATTAAGAAGATATGAGCGTCTCATATTTCTAGACATGGTTAGCCACTCGCGAAATCCTCCGGTGAATAAACGGGTACACGATCTTCTTAAAGGCAAAACTATTACAAAACAAATAAAATACCTGCGGCGGTGCTACTAAGGTCACGTTCTTAGGAGACTCCAACCACATCTTCTGCACGCAGCGTTAAAATACCAAGGCAGAAGACGGAAGGTGGGCAGACGCATTTTTACCTGGAACAACTCGATTAAACAGGACATGCAGTACTTCGACAGGAACCTCGAGGAGTGGCAGCAACTTGCTCTTGACAGGAACGATATGAGAGCGGCAGCACAGGACATATTTAAGTTGGAAGAAACTGACAGCGAAGAAGAAGAACCCGATCAAGATATCTAATCAGCTACGGCACTGAAGGCCCGACCATCACCACCATCAACGCTCAATCCTACTACGATTAACCCGTCTCTCCTATTTTCCTATACTGGCTACAGGCTGAACAGTCTGTCGGTTGAGGCCTCTGGATGCGATCAGTTGGTCATCCCCTCCACTCCCAGAGCGTGTCTTTCCTAAAAAAAACTCGCGCCCTCTGGTGTTACCCGGCTTGCCGGGGACAGGTCTGCCTGGCTGGATGTGGTGCTCTATCTATCTAATGTTCAATAGAGACCTAAAAAATGTAACTGAAGTTTATCTTGCAGGATATCCCACATTACTTTATTATCGTAAAAACTCCTTTTCTCCAGTGGAATATAAGGGGACTAGAGATCTACCTTCCCTCATCACCTTATTTTTGAGTGGTGCCTTCACCATGAGGCCTGAAGTAAGTATTTTTGCATTTATTTTATTGCAGGAATTGATCTTTGCAAAAAAGAAGGGAACTGTTCTTAATTGCATTTAATTATTAAGCAAAGGACTTGTCTGCTGCTGTACTGGAAAATTTAATGGACTTGAATCTTTTTTAATTTCTGTTTCGCATTTTTCAAGAAATATTTAAATAAACTGTAATAGCTACTACAAATGTGTTCTAGCTAGTAGCTCATCCAATGAAGGAAATATACAAGAAATAATTTGAGTGGGCAAATTTTGGCACATTTGTAGAAGGAAGTGTCCTAAACAACATATAAAAATACTGGACGGTAGGGGAAGAGGCATGGGGGGTGGGGGTGTGAAGGTCCCTTTTTAGGGTGTATTAAGTAGACAGTTGAAATTTTCACAGAATGTATTTAATGTATTTCTGTTGCCGCTATAACAACAAACACTAAAATAAAAAAAAAAGAATTAAGAGTGGCTACCCTACTAAAAAAATGATTTTTAGGCGATTTTTGTAGCTACTAGCTCTATCGCAAAAACGAGAACACTTACAAGCGTGAAAATTGGTATGTTTATAAGCTATAGAAAAACAAAGAATAATAAAAACTGACCAAGTGCGTGTGGGGTTCAGGACACTTCTACAACTGTGTCAAAATTGGCCCACCTATGAATACACCTTGCAACATTTTTTTAGATTTAGGCTCACCGTATTTTTCGTCACAAATAAAAAAAAACTGAAAAATTTATTTTTATAAATATAGATTTTTATTAAAATGCTCGACGCGGGACTACGCCCACAGGCCATGACGTCACATCACATCGCTGTCCGCGCAGTAAAAGGCGCTCCATTATGATTGAGAAATTTATAAAAAAATTCATGTCAATGTTTAAAAAGGTTGCTGTCTTTGAAGGGTTGTTCAGTTTGAAAGTATAATTGGTTGGAAAAGACATTTTGGTTGTAAGGTTACTCGGCTGTAGGTTAGTTTGTTCTGTTAAAAAGGATTGTGTTTTTACATAATCATTGGTTAAAAAAAGGAATATATGAAAAGTGGTTCAGTTTGTATAATTAACAAACTGAATAACAAAGAACAACTTAACAAACCTAACATATTTCCAAACTAAACAACTTACAACAACTTAACTAAACAATTTAACCAACTGTTAATATGCAAACTGAACAACTCAGCAAACTGAACCACTTTACAAACTACAACTTTGCAACTGAATAAGCTGAACGACTTAAAAAACTAAACAAATCAACAAACTGAACAATTTTACAAACTGAACAACATAATAAAGTAAAAAAATAACAAACTGAACATCTTTACGAACTAAACAAGTATATGGATCGACTTTTCGCCCCTGAAAACCTTCTGTACAGGAAATTTGATTGAAATTGTTATAGCCGTTTTTCAGAAACCGATTATAATTGTATCGGGTGTAAACAAAATTTTATGCACTATTTTAACATGTTACTTAGAGCATGAAACTGAACAACTTTCCCTAAGGAACATAGGTCAAAAACCAAAATAAGAAATTGAATCCCATACAAAATGCTTAATCAGCTGCAGGTGCAGTTTATAGGAAGTCCATTTTTTTTTTCATTTATGATCTAAGTTACTTGTGAAAAGTTGTTCAGTTTCATTACCTAAGTAACATATTCAAAAAAACCCTACCAAATAAAATATTCAAAATAACCCTACCAAATTACATAATAAAATGACGCCTTCATTATGTAAATTGTTGTGACTATACATCACACATCCCTAACTTGTGACGAATTATTTCTTTAATACTTTTTTAACCCTTATCATTCTGAGGGTGTGATAATGCTAAGGGGTGTGAATCTGCCCATAAAACTGAACAACTTTTCCCAAGGGACAAAGGCCGAAAAACGAAGAACCTGACCACCCGGACCACCCATACAAAATGCGCTATCAACTGATGCGGTTTCTATGGGAGGTCAAAAATTCGTTTTCGTATTTCGACCTATGATGCTCCTTGGGAAAAGTTATTAAGTTTCATGGACACATCCTTCAGTAATATCACACCTATCCGTTACACGTTGTATATTTTGAAATAATATTTTAGGATAAAGATTCAGCAGGTAAAGATTCTACTGAGGTGAAGATTTACAGTGGCATGGCATATCTCACAGACCAGAATATTGAGAAGTTTGTGTCAAAAGGACAGCACTTTGTCATGTTCTATGCGCCTTGGAGCAGCGCCTGTCAGGTATAGTCACAAATTTTATAAAATACAGGGTACCGCGAGGGAACCCCAGAAAAATGGTGACAAGCAGGGCTTGAAAACCTGTCATTAGAAATTACCGATACGAGTATTTATCTGTAAATACCTTTATTTTATAGGTATTTACTTACAGACATTATATTGTACAAGCACACCCCAGACACTATAGTAAGGGAGATGAAGGACAAATTTCTATATGATTTGCTCATGTCTGCCTCTTTGACTGATGATAAGGAGCATCCTCTAGAAGATACAAAAAATATTGGCGGACATCCACACCCCTGCGTTTTTGAGGAATTAAGTTTTAACTATTTTGAAATTTGACAATGAAACGTACCTACACCTGGCAGACTATGACTATCTGATTAAATACAATGTATAAAACCCCAGAAAAATAGTCTGCCACCATAATAGCCCTGCGTCGTAAAGTTACAGCGCTTTAAAATGCAAAAATTCACTACTTCGTCCCGTGATAATGCGGAGCCCTGCATGTCCGCCTCTTCGATTTTCTACATCTTCAGAAGTATTTTAAACAGGAGCCACAAAGGCAGACAAAAAAAACATTATTAAGTATCTTATTTTCATATTTTTTGCTTTAACTCAAAAACGCAGCGACGCACAGAAAAACTTGTAAGGACCAAATCGATTCGTATTGAGCTGATCTATTATCCCTATTAATATGAATCATGACCAAATCATATACCCAAATTGCAGCCAGCACCCTAAATACGAGTGCGAATTTAAAATTTGAAATTCGAAGGGCGCTTAGGCCCGTATATTTAGTACAAATGACCCGCAGGAGGACCACGCGAATTGCGCGGGCGATTGTGTATTGTAAGTGGATTGCAAGGGGGGCGGAGTGTCTGTTCTGTATGATAGTACTATTACTTTATTCTGTGGTACAAGCCAAAATCACTGCTTGTTTGTTCTTTTTTATTTTAACACAAAATCATACTATTTTTTGTTTTATCGGTTTATAGTGATTATATTCTCTTGGGGTTTACAAACCCCCCGCCAACACGTAAAAATATTGCATTGAAATCTTTATATTTGAAGAGTGTAAAATATTACGTACACTAGTTTTCGTTTGACGCCAATATAGGTACATGCAGTAATACAGAAGTTATGACTTGCTTGAAATTGCGAAAAGTACCATATACCTACCTACCATATACCTACCAGTGCGCGGTGGGATGCGAGAAATCATATGCCCAAAAGTGGACGAGAAGTTTGCGTGTAAATAGTACCTTAGGCTTCATCATCTATCAGCCATTTTTACAAACAAATTAATTATTCTTGGAATTTTCTCTAGTTTTTTAGGGTTCCGATACGAAAATGGTAAAAAAGGAACCCTTATGGTGCCGCTTTGTCTGTCTGTCTGTCACACCTGTATATCTCAGCAACCACTCATGCTATCGACTTGAAATTTGGAATAGTTTTAGAATATGGTTGTCCAACTTAATTGCACGTGAAAGAATTAAGAAAAAATTATGATTATTAATGTAAAGGGGGGCAAAATTGTTGGTACCAGGTCGAGTGGGGTATCATATGATACCCCACCATACGTGGGACACTCAGAAATATTTGCGACACTAAAAAAAATTGTTCTACAGGTACATATATTTTTATTAAATCTTTTCAAAGTACTCTCCACCAGCCTCTATACAAAGATTCATGCGTCTGAACCAGTTTTCAAAACACTTTTTCCAGTCCGCCGTAGACACCTCGTTTACAGCCTGCTCGAACGCAGCCAGCGCATCTTCCGGCGACGAAAATTGTATCCCCTTGAGCTGATTTTTTATTTTTGGAAATAAAAAGAAGTCACACGGTGCTAGATCAGGGCTGTAAGGAGGGTGACCCAGGAGTTTGACTGGTGTGCTGTCCAGGAAGTCCCTCGTTTTGAGCGCGGTGTGTGCAGGCGCATTGTCGTGGTGGAGCAGTAGTCCGCGGAGCCCTGTGTTTGGTCGCTTGTTGCTCACAACAGAAAAAACTTCTGGTAAACATTTGGTAGTATACCATTCGGCGTTGATGCTTCTTTGATCTCGTAAGGGAATTGAGGCCAAGTGGCCAGTCAAATTAAAAAAGCTGGCGATCAAAATCTTCCCCCCGCTTCGAGATCGCTTCACTTTGGTAGGCGTTGGTTCATTTTGAAACACCCAAACTGTCGACTGGCGCTTGGTTTCTGGATCGTATTGATAAATCCAGGACTCATCACCTGTTACGATGTCGTAAACACGCCGAGACGAGCCTGCTTCAAATTTGTTCAGCATATCACGGCACCATTCCACCCGGGCCTGCTTCTGAGCGTCGGTGAGGTAGTGCGGCACCCAGCGCGATACTATCCTCCTCACGCGAAGATGCCCGTGTAGAATCTCGTGAACGCTTCCCGATCCAATCTTTAATATGTGCTGAATCTCCTGATATGTAATTCGCCTATTATCTTGGATTAAATTTTTCACTGCTAGCACGTTTTCTTCCGTAATAGCCGTCAAAGGGCGACCGCTTCTTTCTTCATCCCCCAAGGTTGGTCGACCGCGCCTAAATTCGTTATACCAACGATACACGGTTGCCTTGGAGGGGCCTTCATCCATAAATGCCATTTGAAGTCTATCGAACGATTCATCCGGTTTCAGGCGACACTTGAAATCGTAAAAAATCATAGCTCTAAAATGTTCCCGGCGCAGATCCATTTTTCAGTAAGACACGATACTTTGAATTGGCTCGCAAAAAATGTGGAGGGAAATTTTGAAAATGGAACACACATATTTTTACTTACAAGTAATCATATTTTCGAAAAAGATTCTGACCGGCCAGTCTCCCATATATAAAAACTATTTTTCGCAATACTTTCTGAGTGGCCTGGTATCTTTCTAAGTTGCACAGTTTTTTAGAAATCTGCAAAAAACCTTCACAAACAAATTTAGTTTTGCGGTCCTAAAAATGGACTTTATTGCTTCCAAAAAAACTAAAGGTATATCGGAACCCTCGGCGCGCGAGTCCAACTCGCACTTGACCGGCTTTATTGTATATTTAGTTTATTGTATATTTCGAATAAATAATTTAATTTACAGACGCTAGCGCCAATCTGGGCGGAGTTAGCGGTACAATACTCGCACAATGTATACATGCAGATTGGCAAAGTGAACTGTATGGAGAATGAGATGACTTGTAAAACGTTTGACGTCAGACAGCTTCCATACTTGATGTGGATTGTCAACGGAAGAACAGTAAGTATAATGGTCTTATTCAGAGGCTAGGTAGATAGATGGAAGACACGACTAGGAATTTGTCCGGGTCACATACGCTGACAAATTTCTATATATTTATTCGAATTGCCGTCAAAAATGGTTGCCAGAAAAATATTTATTTGTTATGCAAAATTGTTATTTGGACCGAGTGCCTTGTATTGAAACTTGAGCAAGCGAAGGATCCCAGGTTCAGAAGAAGAATCAGGATTCTAGCGGATTCAGGAGCGTAGCGAGGCTTTCAAGGCACGAGACACGAAATAACTTGCTCACGAGCGAATCACACAATTTTTCACCTAACTACAGCGAGGAAAATGATAACCGCAATTTTATCTTTCTCTTTGAGAAATATGTGACTTGGGACTAATAAATGTTATCACCACAGTTTTCTGGTGAAAAATCTTCCCTTCAGGAAAAACACGGTGTTAATAACCCTCCTGTTTTGGGGCAGTCGGGTAAAAATCACGCATAAAATGGCTAACGGATCATTTACGCTTCCATTCTTAGTATTAATGATCAATTTACAAATTCAAATTCAAAAATGTTTATTGTGTAACTATACTATAGGTACATAAAGGTGTTGATTGTTTTAAATAAAGTATCTCTACAGTTTACCTCATACAGGCTTACCATAATACAAGTAAAAAAATATATTATAAATATATTTACAGTTTCGCAAACAAAGTTTAGCTGAAACATTAAATTTTTAAAGATTTCTTGATTTTTGTAAAAGTTAACCGGGAATTTTGGCCGATGGACTCTACTCTGTGGTCAAAACGAAAATCTTCCATTATATTTTGTATGAAATCATAGCAATGCACAGCACGGTTTCGTCTTTTACGATTTTTTAAATTAATAAGCCAGTAGTTTAAAACAGAGTATGTCGAAAAAAATTGTACAACACTGATTTTTGGTATGTTATAGGATACATAACAATAGTGTAAAACCAAATTATCAGTTATTCTCAGCCGACAGCACTCGGTCTTCTATAGATGCGCACCCTTAATCTGGTATAGGTATGTCTGGGCCTTCGTATACCTCTCTTTCCTTCTATATTTATCTAGGAATATATCTCTGTCGCAACCCCTGATAGACCAAGAGCTGTTGTTTATTTAACAACTCTTGTTTCACTGCAAAACTTTCATATAATAACTTTCATCACAGATGGGTGTGTCTAGCGCGGACAACCTCAATGATCTGACAGCGTACGTAGAGAAGATGATGTTATCAGAGAACCACGACCCTGAGAAGTTTATGAAGAAGAAGAAGGTTCTGCCAGTCGCCAGGGTCACGGAGGAAACCTTCGAGACCTTTTTGCAGAAGGATATTGTGTACATCAACTATTTTGCACCATGGTAATTATCTGAAGCCTCGTACGACACCCACGGCTAGAAAAGAGTTGGTACACTCAACAGCTCGTCAGTAGAAACACTTTTGGACCTTATAGCGTGGTAATAGTGTTGAAAAAGTTTCTACCGACTTGCGGTTGACCGTACTATTGCCGGCACCACACGGGCTAAGGGTTTATGAACTGAAGGATGGGTAGTAGCATGTTTCTGTGTATCGTAACATCTTACATACCGCGGTCACCAACAACAGCGGTCGCCAGCCGCAACATTCACAAGCGTGGTGAATATGGTAAACCCCCTCCTAACTACCACGCGTTTTTTGCTGAAGTTTTGGTAGAAGCTCCCTGTCCTGTAGCGCTCCTAGGCGATTGGTAGTTGCTCTTTATTTCGATCTCGAAAGTTCTGCTGTTATTGCGATAGACAATCAAGGAATGGAATTGTCTCCATGCCAATATATTCCCTGAACAATGCAATCTGGATCTTTTCAAGCATGCTACATTTTCGACCCCGTCGTTACTTACCACCAGTTGGGATCGGGGTCAAATGTTAAACAAACAATGTTAATGCTATTTCGTATTAAAAAAAAGACAGACCCCTCAATAGATTACCGCTTTTGGTAAAACAACAAAAACAAAAGGGTTTTCGTGCGCGTTGAACCATTGGTATCGGCTTCTCTTCTTCTTCGTGTCAATGTTCAAATACGTTGGATCAAATACTTTCCTCCCAAAACCTTGCCACTTCTACGGCTTTATCTGACGCCTCACGCAGGTCCTCGACAGTGCAGGTGGAGGGGCACAGTGGACAAGAGAGCAAGTGCGCCATGTTCTGAGATGAAGCTCCACAGTCACAGTGCCTTAGCAACTGGTCTGCGAAGCCCCACCTCGCCATGTTTTTTCTGCAGCGGCCAACCTGAGTTCGCAGACGGTTTAGCGACTTCCAGGTTGACCTAAAACGGCTGCTGTGATAGTAGTCTTTAAGCCAAGTTAGAGGCCATTTTGGGAGTTAGAAAAGTAACTTTTAGGTTGGCCACTACCTCACATAACATCCCATAAAACGTGTACTATAGAACAGGGAGCTCCCTCCAAATTTCCAGAAAAACGCGTCATACTTTAAAACGGAATTACCATAGTCACCACGTTTGTAAGCGTTGCGACTGACGACCGCTGTTGTTGCTGACTGCTGTATGTAAAAGATGGTACGATACACAGAAAGATGCTGCTGCCCTGCCCAACCTCCAGTTCATAAACCCTTAGTCGCCTCTTACGACACCCGCGGGTAGAGATGGGTTGGTAGATAGATAGATAGATAAAAATGTTTATTCATACACATATTCTTTGTGTATGAATAAACATTTTTTCTATCTATCTATCTTTGCCGACACCAGACGGGCCACTACCCGCATCAGACTTAATCTAGGATTGGTTTGTTTTGCCCTTTGGGTTGCGGAGATCAGATGGCAGTCGCGCTGTGTATTAACCAGTGCTCTCTTTAAATATGGTAGTTGTATGTTATCAAATATTTTTTTATATTAATTTAAATAATCTATTAATCCTATATATATTTGTATTTGTAAACGAGCAATATTTGTATATATATATATATACAGGGTGTAAGGGACAGGTTGGCAAATACTGAAAGGGCATGATCAGTCAACGTAACTGAACAACTTTCAGCGAACAAAACTTTCAGGAAATGAAAAAAAAAATCGGCCTGTCCATACAAAATTGCGAACTTGATTGGACATTTTGTATGGAGAAGCCGATTTTTTTTTCATTTCCTGAAAGTTTTGTTCGCTGAAAGTTGTTCAGTTAAGTTGACTGATCATGCCCTTTCAGTATTTGCCAACCTGTCCCTTACACCCCGTATACAGGGTGTTAATTTAATTGCGTGCCATAGCTTAAGGGGTGTTTCACTAACGATAAAGGAACACAAAAAAAATATTTAAAAAAATCCTACTTAAAAAAATCCAAACTCCATTGAAACTAAACTAACGCGGAGGGCAATGACCCGGACGGGCAACGCGCTATCACCGAGCCAGCGCGCGAGTTAATTCTTTTTTTTTGTTACTCAAATTTTCCCTTCATACTTTAACGAGTTTAGGACCGTCAAAATGTAATACCTAATAAATATATATTTTTTTATTAATGATAAAAAAATAAGTAGGATTTTGTGTTCCTTTATCGTTACTGAAACACCCCCTAAGCTATGGCACGGAATTAAATTAACACCCTGTATGTATGATTTCGATGAAATTTAGTATAAGGGGTTTTTGGGGTCAAAAAGTCGATCTAGGTAGGTCTCATGTCTGGGAAAATTCGTTCTCACCGTCTTTTTTTATATTTCTTAGTGCGTTTTAGTTCGTTCAAGAAATTTACAGCGCCATCTGTTGTTGAGTAGCATAGCTTGCTCACCCGATGATATTTTCAGGTTGAGGCGGCTATTACAGGTACTATATATTATATTTGTAATCGGTTTATCGAAAACGGCTCTAACGATTTTGATGAAATTTTGTATCCGGGGGTTTTTGGGGACAAAAAATCGATCTAGCTAGGTCTCATGTCTGGGAAAATTCGTATTCTCCGTTTTTAGGGTTCCGTCCGTACCTCAAAATAAAAAAACGGAACCTTTATAGGATCACTTTGTTGTCTGTCTGTCAAGACCCTTTTTCTCACGAACGAGAAGAGGTATCAGGTTGAAATTCATAACGAATATTAAGGTCCATAAACCACACAAGATTTGAAAATTTAAATTTTTTACAACGACGCAAAAGATATGGCTTTTTATGTCCTCATCTCCATACATTTATGCAAAAAAGCAAAACCTACAGGGTACTTCCCGTTGACCTAAAATTATGAAATTTGGCAAGAAACTAGGATTTACAGTACAAATAAAGGGAAAAGTCTAAAATAATTAAATATTTCAATTTTTCTCACAACTAATAGTAACCAATTGAGGTGAGCTCCCATTTCAAGAACTTTTCTATAAAAGAGGGGTCAAGTTGGATGGTCGCGGAGTTTTTAAAATCAAAGAGCTAAAGCTTTTAGTATATCATATGGTAGATAGGTACGGAACCCTTAGAGCGCGAGTCCGACTCGCACTTGACCGGTTTTTTTTTAACATTTATTGAAAATAGCAACCCTACAGCGCCATCTCTTAGTGGGCTTTGGTTAAGATTAACAGAGGCTCGATCGCTCAGGTACTATACGTAATACGATAACAGAATTCGAAATAAAATTTAAAATTGGTCGAAAAATAAGACGTATCAAAGATTTTTGTCTATCTCTTTCTTACAGAACAGAATTTTGCATGTAAGTTACATAACATGGCGATATTTAACTGTGACGTTACAGTTCAGTATTTCCCTCTCTGTCTATTTGAGAGTTTTAATCTTTTATATCTTTTTTTTTAACAGGATATTGAAAACTATTTACCCCAGGTTATTTATGAGTTGAAAAAGTTTCAATTTATATAACGGAAAAAACGCCTATTCAACTAGCCTATTCCCTTGCTAGGTACATCAACTCTTTAAAAATAATATGGCTCGGGTAATGATAATTATCAAAAGAACAATTAATTATATGTACTTCTACTTTGTAGAAATGTCTTGGAGTCCTAAAAAAATTATGTTAGGTACTAAAGGGCAATACACACCAAAGTGACAAAAATCTGGTAAGTTTCAACGCCACCAAAACGCAAGCGTGTCTGTTCACCGCCAAAAGGAGTCCGTTCAATCTGGCTCCTACTTTTTGAGGTACATCGCAGAGCCAAGAAGCTCGTTGGTGATGAGATGCTGGTGAAAACCAAGTTTCACAGTCTGGCCCACCGTCGCAAAGTTGCATGTCTGTCGGTCTTCTACAGATTGTACTTCGGAGAGTGTGCTCTAGAGCTCCACGAGCTTATTCCACCATCTCCCTTCTACCATCGGGAGTCCAGACGCACCGCAGGATATCACCCATACTTGGTTAATATTCCGCACATTCGCACAAAGCGCTTTGAAACATCTTTTATAATGCGCACGGCTAAAGAGTGGAATTCTCTGCCTGCGTCTGTGTTCCCGAGTTCATATAAACCGACTCTATTCAAATCGCGAGTGAATAGGTTTCTTCTGGGTAAGCTCGTTCCATCGTCGACCTCATCTCTGTCTTCAAGACTAGATCGAGGTCAAGAGTAAGCCCGTTTTCAATAAAATAAAATAAAAAAGAAGGCGCCGGCCCGCCGACACAACCCGGCGGCCTATTAAAAAGAATCATGTAAATATTTGCCGCCGACATGTCAGCGACTTGCGTACATACAAAATGTCGAGCCGCCGACATGTCGCCGACAAAGTTTTCCGCCGTGTAATAAGTGAAGTCGCCAACATAGCCCGCCGACAAAAAGTTGCCAACTTATTTTTTTTATTATTGAATATGGGCTTACTCTTGACCTCGATCTAGTCTTGAAGACAGAGATGAGGTCGACGATGGAACGAGCTTGCCCAGAAGAAGCCTATTCACTCGCGACTTGAAGAGATTCGGGTTATATGAACTCGGGAACACAGACGCAGGCAGAGAATTCCACTCTTTAGCCGTGCGCATTATAAAAGACGTTTCAAAGCGCTTTGTGCGAATGTGCGAAATATCAATATGTCGGCGGGCCGGCGGCTTTGGTGTGTAGAGCCCTTAAAACAGACAGACTAAAGAATTTAGGAATTCCTGTAGACTAGCCTGATTCTTCAATACACTGCGTACACAGCGCTGCCTGCGGGCGTAATAATTGAGTCTAAATACTCAGTGTATTCAAAAATCGCTCCCCGGAAATTTCCAAAGTCATGACTAAGCATTATATTATAAGGCAACGTAAGCAAAATTTTCTGAGGGTTTGATCAGGTACTCGCAGGCATAAGCACACAGATTGCCAATCTGCTACAGTATATGTTCTGCATTTTTAAGCAATTTCTCGCTCTTTAGATTGTTTATAATTGGTTGGTTTCTTGGTTAATTGTATGAAGTTGCTACGTTTATTCAATTAACAAAGAAAGACTGATTTCAATTTCTTTACGAATGATAGATTTTTCTTCCGCAGATGAAAAAAATCATGTTGATCCTTTATGTTTTAAAACCTTTACATAAAATGACGCCGCCTGCTAAATTTAAAAATTTTATAACATTAGAAATGTAGTCTTACCTATTAGTGATTTTCTTAGGTTAGTGCAATTTGTACTGACTTTGCTACGATATCTGTGCCTTACTGCGCGGGTTCGATCTCCGCGCATGGAATGTACGATGATCGTAGGCGTTTTTTCTATGTTTCGGTGTATATCAATCTCCTACAGGCTTTATCTAGTTTAGACCTTTCGCGACCCTATATTTTATGTGTGATTTGGATACTTCTATGCTTGCGTTGAGGGGTTCGGGTTATTTCGTGTATTTTTAAGTACTTAAATAGTTTTTTTACCATTCCAGGTGTGCCCATTGTATGCAGTTGAACCCCTTGTGGATACAGCTAGGCGAGAAGTTTCAGAACGAGAGCAGAGTTCTAATCGCAGATGTGGACTGCGTTCGGTCGAAAACTATTTGTGAAATGGAAAAGGTAAGTAATTATTGTGTGTCTCTGTAGAGTCGGCCGCACGTCAGTGGCAATCTTTGACCTTGACCGGTTCTCTGGCTTTGAGCGTTTGGTTATTCTGGTTTTGTTACCACTTACTTGCTTCCGTGCGTACCAACGAAATATCATCATCATAACATCCCACTACAATCCATTGCTCTACTGCTACACCCTTTACAAGATGGTACACACGGCCGCTCCTCGGTAGAAACACTTTGACCTTGACCGCGTATCTGGTTTCCAGCGTTTGTAGCGTAGCGCTGGTTCAGCTTATTCTGGTTTTGTCACCACTTACTTACTGCCGTGCGTACCAACGAAATGTCATTGTCACCATAACATCCCACTAAAATCCATCCCTCTACCGCTGGACAGAGCTTCCTCCAGAAATTCACATTCATCATAACATCCCATGAAACGTCCACTACAGGACAGGGAGCTCCCTCTAGAATTCTAGCTTTTGCTGGAAAAATGTAGAGGGGAAGTACCATAGTCACCTCGCTTGTTAGCGTTACAGCTGGCACCATGGACCGCGGTTGTAGGTGACCGCAGTAAGTAAGATGTTAGACACAAAGGAGGATGCTGCTGCCCATCCTCCAGTTTATAACCCTTAGTCGCCTCTTACGACACCCACGGGTATGTAAGGGTTGGTACTATTCTTTGCCGGCACCACACCGGGAAAATTCACATTATTCACGGTATATTTTAGACAGGAAGTACTAACATTGCGGCTGTCACAGTAGACCGCGGTCGTTGCTAACCGCAGTAGGTATACAGGGTGTAAGGATACCGAAAACTGAAAGGGGAATGATCAATCACCGTGACTAAACGACTTTCAGGAAATGAAAATAAAAAAACAGTATATCAAATACCATGGCGTTGGATCAAATAATTTCCTCCCAAAACCTTGCCACTTCTACGGCTTTATCCGACGCCTCGCGCAGGTCCTCGACAGTGCAGGTGGAGGGGCACAGTGGACGAGAGAGCAAATGCGCCATGTTCTGAGATGGAGCTCCACAGTCACAGTGCCTTATTAACTGGTCTGCGAAGCCCCATCTCGCCATGTTTTCTCTGCAGCGGCCAACTTGAGGTCGCAGACGGTTTAGCGAGTTCCAGGTTGACCACTGCAGATTGTGTCCAGGTGGCAGAGTTTCTGCAGGTGGGACGTATCCTGATGGGACTGGAAATTTTTTCAGACCATAAAATTGAACAACTCTTCCAAAGAAGCAGAAAAAGTGTTTGTCATCCCATACGAAACCCTCTGTTCGCTACGCAAGGTTTGTAGGGGAAGCCAAAAAATATCGGTTTATTTGTTGCTTAGGAACAGTGTTCAGTTTTATCATCCGTGAAAAAATTTAAATGTTTGCATAAAAAAAAAAATATAGAGTAAAACGTAAACTATAACGTCATGTTACGTAGCACTAGCTCATTTTGATTGTGAATAGTTTCTTATCGTAAAAGCCGTAAAAAACAATTAAGTAGTTATGTGTTTACGCCGCTTTCGTTTTAGATAACGGTATTATGGTTTATTATGATCCGTCATTGAAAAAAATACCGGCCAAGTGCGAGTCGGATTCGCGCCCTATGGGTTCCGTACCTACCTTCCATAATGACATACTAAAAGCTTTTGCTCTTTGATTTTAAAAACTCCGCGACCATCCAACTTGACTCCTCTTTTATAGAAAATTTCTTGAAACGGGAGCTCACCTTAATTGGTTAGTATTAGTTGTGAGAAAAATTTAAATATCTAATTATTTTAGACTTTTCCCTTTATTTGTACTGTGTGACCTAGCTTCTTGCCAAATTTCATAATTTTAGGTCAACGGGAAGTACCCTGTAGGTTTTGATTTTTTGTATAAATGTATGGAGATGAGGACATAAAAAGCCATATCTTTTGATTGCGTCGTTGTAAAAAATTTAAATTTTCAGATCTTGTGTGGTTTATAGACTTTAATATTCGTTATCAATTTCAACCTGATACCTCTTCTCGTTCGTGAGAAAAGGGGTCTTGACAGACAGACAGACGGACAACAAAGTGATCCTATAAGGGTTCCGTTATTTTATTTTGAGGTACGGAACCCTAAAAACAAAGATTCACCATGTTACATGTGTTATTATTCTCCGAAATAATATTAGATTTTATTTACTGTCAATGGGCTTACCCTTGACCTCGATCTAGCCCTGAGGACAGAGATGAGGTCGACGATGGGACGAGCTTGCCCAGAAGAAGCTCATAGTTTATCCGCGTTAAAGGAGTGATCACACCCAACTGAATTCAAAGACTAATTCGGCATACATTGCTGGGAGGCTTGGTTATGTTAATTGAAATATCCTAACTTCAACGAGCAATGAATGCCGAATTAGTCTTTGAATTCAGCTAGGTGTGATCACTCCTTAAGAATGCAGTAACTCATTAATGCAAATACAAAGTATAAGTGTATTCAAAATGGAATAAAAATAAAAATATATATATATTTAAACTTTTTTTCGTATTTTAGGTAACACACATAGGAAAAAACCGCTTCTTTCTTAGGTTTGCGTTATTCATTGTGCATTTAACATTATAATTTTAAGCGACCTGATTGGTTACGGGGCTTGGCTACCAGCGCCGGAAAGCGATGACTCACTGTATACTTAAGTAAGATGACGAACTGTAGATGCACTTGCAGCTAGAACAGATTTGGGTTATATGAACTAGGGAACACAGTTGTATAAGACACAAACGGCATCACATATCACTATCACCCCAATATTTTCACACATAAAAATAGCAGATATACTTCCTAGGTAACATTCCTACAACTTCTCAAAGACAATCAAAAATAAGATCTTTCCAAATTGCCGTAAGTTGTTGGTGTAGACGGTAGATTTCCCTCCCAACAATGAGGTTTGTTGGTACGTATCGGTTCATTGCCTTATTATAAGTTCGTCCATCTTAAAAATGCAGTGAGTTATCGATTTCCGCCGCTCGTAGCCAAGCCTGAAGCCGTGTAACCAATCAGGTCGCTTAAAATTATAAAGTCAAAGCGGTTGTTTCCTTTGTGTGTTACCTAAAAAACGAAAAAAAAAATTATCTTCTGCATTTTAACTCCATTGTGAGTACCTTTACCCTGCATTTTCATTAATGACTTACTGCATTCTTAACTCGGACGAACTATAGATGAACTATAGTTCGTCCGAAATAAACATAATAAATACGTTCATATATTTCTGTTGCGAGCCCTGTGCAATAAGAGCTCTCTGCGGAGATCAGGTTACCGCTCATCAGCTGATACGCGCCAGACTTATAACTGTAGGGCAAGGCTGCCTTATCAAAACAGAGAACTTCACTGCAATTACACGTAAACTACCGAACAGTGAAATGAAAACACAACCTGATATCTACGCACCAGGGTGTCTACTCTCAAAGTCCGATATATCGAAACGACACTACTCGAAACATGCAAATGCAAAACTTCGTCCCTTGATAATAGAGTAGAATATTGGTTG
The DNA here is from genome assembly GCA_947532105.1 of Athrips mouffetella. Lineage (NCBI taxonomy): Eukaryota > Metazoa > Arthropoda > Insecta > Lepidoptera > Gelechiidae > Athrips > Athrips mouffetella. The sequence goes on along the minus strand of OX383964.1, from coordinate 8,764,686 downwards.
GATGCAGTTTGAAAATTCATCCAACCAATATTCTACTCTATTCTCAAGGGACGAAGTTTTGCATTTGCATGTTTCGAGTAGTATCGTTTCGATATATCGGACTTTGAGAGTAGACACCCAGAGACGGCACCGATTAATCATGTCATAAATTGACGGTGCCTAAACTCAATATAATGAATTATACTGATTATATACAGCAAGACCTGCAGAATGTACAGAAAAACATCAATAAACTCAAGGACGTTGATTTAATCGCAGACAAGATCTCCTATCATGATATCCACCACTACGCAATGATCTATGTGATACTCGTTATAGTGGTCATAACAGCATTAGTCACCCAAGAAGGAGGTGCATACGGTGCACATGGCGCGTGCCTCCAGCCCCGTCCAGCGCTGCCACCGCCCCGGAGCCCGAGCACGCGCGCCGGCGCGCACACAGCGCCCCACGAGCCGCACTGCGCGCCCCCCAAGCCCCGAAGCGCGCCCCCCATGCCCCTAGCGCGCCGAACACCCCTCGTCACGATAAGCCTCTCACCTCTGAAGATTTCGAGGAATTATTTGAATTATAAGAAAATTCAATTTATAAGTTTTAGTTAGTCTTAAACGTAACAATGTTTATGTTGAATTGTAACAAGTTCAATTTATATATTCTTTATTGTGCACAAATTACATAAAATTGTAGTCAACATAAAATTTGTTTACAAAGGTGAGCTTATCTCTATAAGAGATCTCTTCCAGCCAACCTAGCTGGTGTGAAAAAATTACATGAAAAGGGGCACAGGAATGTGCATTTAGAAGTGTGAAATGAGAATTAAAAAAAATACATATGTTTTTAATAAATAGCAAACTAGCATAAAATATGGAGAGAAAAAAATACCTACTTATACTACACACTAATATACTTAAAATTACAATATAAATAATAAGGCATATATAAAGAAGGATAAACATACTTTTAAAATACATACATACATAAACACTTACATAAACTAAAAATAATATTATAATGGTTGCGATAAGTAGTGCTCTTTTACTCGCATCTTAAACGATGTTATTGAAGGACTGCTTTGTATAGCCTTGGGAAGTTTGTTCCATAGTCGCACAGCTTGGGAAGAGAAGGAGTTGAAAAAGAATTTGGTGTTCGCTCTAGGACACTCCAACATCGCAGTGATGCAGTCGCGCCTAGAGCGGGGATCAGGAGGTAAAAGTTGGAAGCGGGAGCGAAGGTAGTCAGGGGTGGCAGGGTCATTCAGTATCTTATACAGGACAGAAAGGATGTGCACATTACGACGAAGTCGGATAGGTAGCCATTTTAATTGAGCGCGAAATTCGGAGATATGATCATATTTGCCAAGACCAAAGATGAAACGAATAGCCAGATTTTGTAGGCGCTCAAGTTTGTTCAGCAATTCTTCAGTCACATCCAAGTAGCATACATCAGCGTAGTCAAGAATAGGAAGGAGTAGAGCCTGTGCAAGCAAGATTTTAGTCTGAAAGGGAAGAAAGTACTGGAGTCGCTTAAAGGAGTGAAAAGAGTAGTGCATGCGCCTACTCACCTCACTAACTTGCGCTGACCATGACAGGTCACGGTCTATAATAATCCCTAGGTTCTTTGCTTTGTCCGTGTAGGGAATACAGACTCCGTTGTAAAATATTTTTGGCAACGCTAAGTCCCCTAACCTACCCCTTAGTCTGCTGCTACCAACTATTATTGCTTGAGATTTAGTTGGGTTTACAAGAAGCCCGAAATTTTCAGCCCATTGCTGAACAGCAGCAAGATCAGAGTTCACTGCACTCACAGCTTCGGCAACTTCAGATAAAGAGAAATGTCTATAAATTTGTAAGTGATCTGCATACAGGTGGAAGGGAGAAGATATAACATGAGAAATATTGTTTATAAACATTGAAAATAATAAAGGAGAGAGTACACCGCCTTGTAAAAAAATAAAGGAGAGAGTACACCGCCTTATGGTACGCCAGCGATTAGGTCCAACCAGTCCGAGGACAAGTAATCGGTCTTGACACATTGCTGGCGTCCATGAAGATAACGGAACCACTCGACCACTGGAGGAGCAACGTTAAGAGAGCGGAGGGAACCGAGTAGGATATCAAAATCAACAGAGTTAAATGCGTTGCTGAAGTCCAGAAGAGTTATAATGGTAAATTTAGTATTGTCCATACCGTAACGGATGTACTCCGTAACATTCAGCAACGCACTAACCGTGCTATGAGAAGGACGGTAACCGGACTGAAAAGGACAGAAGAGATTGTTGGATATGAGATAGGAGTAAAGTTGCTTATGAACGACACTTTCGAGAACTTTCGAAAGTACCGGTAGGATGGAAATGGGACGATATTGAGACAGGGATGTTGGGGTAGAAACTTTAGGCAGTGGGATAACAAAAGCCTTTTTCCAAGTGGAAGGGAAGACATTAGCCTCCAGAGAAAAATTTATAATGTGTGTGATAGGAGGTGTAATAGCTTCCAGTATAGGTTTAAGCATGTTGAGACTCAGATCATCGCTACCCACTGCCTTAGTGGAAATTGAAAGGATACTCTTCTTGACGTCGTCCTCAGTGACCGGTTGAAACGAAAATGGAGTACAGTCAGGTAGAATAAGATTCGAAAGGTAAGAGAGAAGAGAATTTAGTATTGTCACCAAGGATTACGGGGGGAGTTGAAAAATGTATATTTAAGTCATTGACATCCATGGTACTTTTACAAGTATCCATGGCCTTGCCTACCCCAAGTGACTTTAAGAATCTCCAGGTGAGAGCCTGAGAGAGGTTTTCAAGTGTAGAATGAATATAGCGGCGCTTAGCATCCCTACACATCCTGTTGCAGATGTTACGAAGCTTTTTGTACGCAGATAGGTTATCATTCGTCGGGTCTTTTTTACATCGGCATTCAGCCCTATCCCTTTTAGCCATGACTCTCTTAATCATTGGCGTCAGCCAGGGAGCAGGAGCATGCTTTACACGCACAGGTCGCACCGGTGCATGACAATCAAAAAGTTTTGTGAGAATTACTCTAAAGGCAGCTTACTTTGGCATCCACATTATCGGCCATCAAAACCGGGGACCAGTCAATATTCTCAGCATCCTCTCTTAAGCGATCCAGGTCCATGTTGCGAAAATTACGCTGGAGAATGATTTTACTTTTGATTTTAGGAGGACGCACTTTATAGGCAAGAAAAATTAGATCGTGGTAAGAGAAGGGAGCTCTCATTTGCCCATGTGAGATGACGGATTCGGGTTTGGAAGTAATAATTAAGTCGATCAAGGAAGGTCTACAATTAGGGAAATAATGTGTCGGTGACAACGGGAGGATTTGTAAATTAAGAGATGTAGAAAGTGACAGCAGTTTACGTGACCTATGGTCGTCCTTCAAGATGCAAGTGTTGAGGTCACCCATAATGATGAAGTGCTCATAAAGAGAGCTATAATGCTCAAGTGTTGTTTCAAAAGAACTAAAATAGTCAACTTTATCATTAGGGCCATACACCACGCCAAGCATAATTTTCTTATGATGTAGAACGACTTCTAGGAAGAGATGTTCGAGAGAACCAGAATATTGCGAGGGAGAGGTACTGATAACGGTGGCCGGGATGTCACTTCGCAGGTAAATACCTACTCCGCCATCACCCGCACCCACGCGATCATTACGGAAAAGCCGATAGCCTGGCAGAGGACAAGAAGTTGAGGGAAGAGAGGGCTTAAGCCACGTCTCAGAAACTAGGATGGCATTTTATAAGCTCTTTATAAGCATAATGTCATGTTTTATAAGAATTTTATTAAATTTCAATGTTATTTAAAATACATGTCATTCACTTTGTTATGTAAACCTTTTGTAAGTGTGTGATGTGACGATTTTCAAGACTCGTAATTTTTCAATTTTTCAAGATTTTCTTCATCTCCTGCCCCGGAAGATGTAGTCTGTCAATTAGTACTCAACCAACCGCCATTGTGTATTATACACACTTATTACGAATTAAAATCATAATATTAAAATAATTTTCGATCATTTTACTTTATAACTGTTCTGAACAATCAAGTGCTCGTACAAGGCTTTTTGAATTATTTATAGCTACTATCACCAGCGTCGTCATTGGTAGGCGTCACTACGACTCCCGCAACGTCCACCCACTGGAAAGCATAGCGCATAACTGAGTAGGTTTCTGATAACTAAACTGAGGGTGGTGCGGGCCGCCGGCCTTAGACGGACAGGGACAACTATACCTACATTTGCGTTGCTCACTCCAATGACGTAATCACTCCTCCCTCACCATTTCACTACCGCAGAAACCAGCGGTGTGAAGTTAGCTGAAAAAGTTAGCTGAATTTGATAACCCGACCAAATTGAGGAGGTCATTTTCGGAAAATGGTTTGAAAGCCCCAAAACGGGTGGAAAATGATCAAAAACCGAATAAAACTAAAAGAAAATTGCTTTTCCAGCTAGGACGAGAGCCCACAAACACTAAAACTCGTAAAAACTAAGGTGGTTCTAAAAACATCACGAATCGCTGTTTCGAGGCTAAATATGATTTTCTAAGTCGAATAAAGTATAAATTTAGTAAAATAACACAAAACCCACTATTACACATGCTAAATAAACTTCCTATATACAGAAAACCGAAAATAAATTAGCATGAAAACAATGTAAAAGTGTTTTATTTCATTCAAAAATATACAGCTTTTCAGAGGCTTGTAGCGACTACCACAGACCAGGTACATCCACAAATCTGATACCATTAGAAAGAAGGTTTCAATAGCTGTCCAAAAATATAGGTTTTAACCAACTAAATATCGTCAGATTGCCGAAAAAGCCTACCACACAAGCATACTCGTCCATCTTAAATCCGCTAACGTGATGTCAATCTTCAGAGGCTTGTGGCGCCTACCACAGACAAGGTACATCCACAAATCTGTTACCATTAGAAAGAAGGTTTCAATAGCTGTCCAAAAATATAGGTTTCAACCAACTGGATATCGTTAAATTGCTGAAAAGCCAACACACAAGCATACTCGTCCATCTTAAATCCGCTAACGTGATGTCAATGTTCAAAGGCTTGTGGCGCCTACCACAGACCAGGTACATCCACAAATCTGTTACCATTAGAAAGAAAGTTTCAATAGCTGTCCAAAAATGTAGGTTTGACCCAACTGAATATCGTCAGATTGCTGCAAAGTCTACCACAAAAGTATACTCGTCCATCTAAAATCCACTAACGTGATGTCAATGTTCAGTGGCTTGTGGCGCCTACAAAAGACCAGGTACATCCACAAATCTGATACCATTAGAAAGAAGGTTTCAATAGCTGTCCAAAAATATAGGTTTGACCCAACTGGATATCGTCAGATTGCTGCAAAGTCTACCACAAAAGTATACTCGTCCATCTAAAATCCACCAACGTGATGTCAATGTTCAGTGGCTTGTGGCGCCTACCACAGACCAGGTACATCCACAAATCTGGTAGCATTAGAAAGGAGGCTTCAATAGCTGTCCAAAATTGAAGGTTTCAACCAGATGGTTATAGTCAGATCGCCGTAAGAGCTTACCATACAAACATACTTACCCATCTAGTTACGGCTAACGAGACCACAATTTTCGGTGGCTCGTTACATCTTACCACAGAAATAGTGAACGCATGAGAATAAGGCTAATAAAAAGGCATCAAAATAATTTAATCTCCTTTATTTCAAACCCAATTTACCAAATTTTCAGAAGCTCATAGTGCATTCCACCGACTAGGTACATCCACAAATCTGGTAGCATTAGAAAGAAGGCTTCAATGGCTGTCCAAAAATATAGGTTTAAACCACCTGGATATCGTCAGATTGCTGAAAAGCCTACCACACAAGCATACTCGTCCATCTAAAATCCGCTTACGTGATGTCAATGTTCAGTGGCTTGTGGCGCCTACCACAGACGAGGTACATCCACAAATCTGTTACCATTAGAAAGAAGGTTTCAATAGCTGTCCAAAAATATAGGTTTAAACCAACTGGATATCGTCAGATTGCTGAAAAGCCTACCACACAAGCATACTCGTCCATCTAAAATCCGCTTACGTGATGTCAATGTTCAGTGGCTTGTGGCGCCTACCACAGACCAGGTACATCCACAAATCTGATTCCATTAGAAAGAAAGTTTCAATAGCTGTCCAAAAATATAGGTTTTAACCACCTGGATATCGTCAGATTGCTGAAAAGCCTACCACACAAGCATACTCGTCCATCTAAAATCCGCTTACGTGATATCAATGTTCAGTGGTTTGTGGCGCCTACCACAGACGAGGTACATCCACAAATCTGTTACCATTAGAAAGAAGGTTTCAATATCTGTCTAAAAATATAGGTTTAAACCAACTGGATATCGTCAGATTGCTGAAAAGCCTACCACACAAGCATACTCGTCCATCTAAAATCCGCTAACGTGATGTCAATTTTCAGAGGCTTGTGGCGCCTACCACAGACCAGGTACATCCACAAATCTGTTACCATTAGAAAGAAGGTTTCAATAGCTGTCCAAAAATATAGGTTTTAACCAAATTAATATCGTCAGATTGCCGAAAAAGCCTACCACACAAGCATACTCATCCATCTTAAATCCGCTAACGTGATGTCAATGTTCAAAGGCTTGTGGCGCCTACCACAGACCAGGTACATCCACAAGTCTGTTACCATTAAAAAGAAGGTTTCAATAGCTGTCCAAAAATATAGGTTTGACCCAACTGGATATCGTCAGATTGCTGCAAAGTCTACCACAAAAGTATACTCGTCCATCTAAAATCCGCTAACGTGAAGTCAATGTTAAGTGGCTTGTGGCGCCTACCACAGACCAAGTACATTATCAAATCTGTTACCATTAGAAAGAAGGCTTCAATAGCTGTCCAAAAATATAGGCTTCAACCAACTGGATATCGTCAGATTGCTGAAAAGCCTACTACACAAGCATACTCGTCCATCTTAAATCCGCTCACGTGATGTCAATGTTCAGTGGCTTGTGGCGCCTACCACAGACAAGGTTCATCCACAAATCTGTTACCATTAAAAAGAAAGTTTCAATAGCTGTCCAAAAGTATAGGTTGCAACCAACTGGATATCGTCAGATTGCTGAAAAGCCTACCACACAAGCATACTCGGTAAAATCCACTAACGTGATGTCAATGTTTAGTGCCTTGTGGCGCCTACCACAGACCAGGTACATCCACAAGTCTGTTACCATTAAAAAGAAGGTTTCAATAGCTGTCCAAAAATATAGGTTTGACCCAACTGGATATCGTCAGATTGCTGCAAAGTCTACCACAAAAGTATACTCGTCCATCTAAAATCCGCTAACGTGAGGTCAATGTTAAGTGGCTTGTGGCGCCTACCACAGACCAGGTACATCCACAAGTCTGTTACCATTAAAAAGAAGGATTCAATAGCTGTCCAAAAATATAGGTTTGACCCAACTGGATATCGTCAGATTGCTGCAAAGTCTACCACAAAATATACTCGTCCATCTAAAATCCGCTAACGTGAAGTCAATGTTAAGTGGCTTGTGGCGCCTACCACAGACCAGGTACATCCACAAGTCTGTAACCATTAAAAAGAAAGATTCAATAGCTGTCCAAAAATATAGGTTTGACCCAACTGGATATCGTCAGATTGCTGCAAAGTCTACCACAAAAGTATACTCGTCCATCTAAAATCCACTAACGTGATGTCAATGTTCAGTGGCTTGTGGCGCCTACCACAGACCAGGTACATCCACAAATCGGATACCATTAGAAAGAAGGTTTTAATAGCTGCCCAAAAATATAGGTTTAAACCACCTGGATATCGTCAGATTGCTGCAAAGTCTACCACAAAAGTATACTCGTCCATCTAAAATCCGCTAACGTGAAGTCAATGTTAAGTGGCTTGTGGCGCCTACCACAGACCAAGTACATTATCAAATCTGTTACCATTAGAAAGAAGGTTTCAATAGCTGTCCAAAAATATAGGCTTCAACCAACTGGATATCGTTAAATTGCTGAAAAGCCAACACACAAGCATACTCGTCCATCTTAAATCCGCAAACGTGATGTCAATGTTCAAAGGCTTGTGGCGCCTACCACAGACCAGGTACATCCACAAATCTGTTACCATTAGAAAGAAAGTTTCAATAGCTGTCCAAAAATTTAGGTTTGACCCAACTGAATATCGTCAGATTGCTGCAAAGTCTACCACAAAAGTATACTCGTCCATCTAAAATCCACTAACGTGATGTCAATGTTCAGTGGCTTGTGGCGCCTACAAAAGACCAGGTACATCCACAAATCTGATACCATTAGAAAGAAGGTTTCAATAGCTGTCCAAAAATATAGGTTTGACCCAACTGGATATCGTCAGATTGCTGCAAAGTCTACCACAAAAGTATACTCGTCCATCTAAAATCCACCAACGTGATGTCAATGTTCAGTGGCTTGTGGCGCCTACCACAGACCAGGTACATCCACAAATCTGGTAGCATTAGAAAGGAGGCTTCAATAGCTGTCCAAAATTGAAGGTTTCAACCAGATGGTTATAGTCAGATCGCCGTAAGAGCTTACCATACAAACATACTTACCCATCTAGTTACGGCTAACGAGACCACAATTTTCGGTGGCTCGTTACATCTTACCACAGAAATAGTGAACGCATGAGAATAAGGCTAATAAAAAGGCATCAAAATAATTTAATCTCTTTTATTTCAAACCCAATTTACCAAATTTTCAGAAGCTCATAGTGTATTCCACCGACTAGGTAAATCCACAAATCTGGTAGCATTAGAAAGGAGGCTTCAATGGCTGTCCAAAAATATAGGTTTAAACCACCTGGATATCGTCAGATTGCTGAAAAGCCTACCACACAAGCATACTCGTCCATCTAAAATCCGCTTACGTAATGTCAATGTTCAGTGGCTTGTGGCGCCTACCACAGACCAGGTACATCCACAAATCTGATACCATTAGAAAGAAAGTTTCAATAGCTGTCCAAAAATATAGGCTTCAACCAACTGGATATCGTCAGATTGCTGAAAAGCCTACTACACAAGCATACTCGTCCATCTTAAATCCGCTCATGTGATGTCAATGTTCAGTGGCTTGTGGCGCCCACCACAGACAAGGTACATCCACAAATCTGTTACCATTAAAAAGAAGGTTTCAATAGTTGTCCAAAAATATAGGTTTTAACCAACTGGATATCGTCAGATTGCTGAAAAGCCTACCACACAAGCATACTCGGTAAAATCCGCTAACGTGATGTCAATGTTCAGTGCCTTGTGGCGCCTACCACTGACCAGGTACATCCACAAGTCTGTTATCATTAAAAAGAAGGTTTCAATAGCTGTCCAAAAATATAGGTTTCAACCAACTGGATATCGTCAGATTGCTGAAAAGCCTACCACACAAGCATACTCGTCCATCTAAAATCCGCTAACGTGATGTCAATGTTGTCTATGCTTGTCGAGTATGCTTGAATGGTAGGCTTTTGCGACAATCTGACGATATACAGTTGGTTTAAACCTATATTTTTGGACAGGTATTGAAGCCTTCTTTCTAATGGTATCAGATTTGTGGATGTACCTGGTCTGTGGTAGGCGCCACAAGCCACTAAACATTGACATCACGTTAGCGGATTTTAGATGGACGAGTATGCTTGTGTGGTAGGCTTTTCAGCAATCTGACGATATCCAGTTGGTTTAAACCTATATTTTTGGACAGCTATTGAAACCTTCTTTCTAATGGTAACAGATTTGTGGATGTACCTCGTCTGTGGTAGGCGCCACAAACCACTGAACATTGACATCACGTAAGCGGATTTTAGATGGACGAGTATGCTTGTGTGGTAGGCTTTTCAGCAATCTGACGATATCCAGGTGGTAAAAAACTATATTTTTGGACAGCTATTGAAACTTTCTTTCTAATGGAATCAGATTTGTGGATGTACCTGGTCTGTGGTAGGCGCCACAAGCCACTGAACATTGACATCACGTAAGCGGATTTTAGATGGACGAGTATGCTTGTGTGGTAGGCTTTTCAGCAATCTGACGATATCCAGTTGGTTTAAACCTATATTTTTGGACAGCTATTGAAACCTTCTTTCTAATGGTAACAGATTTGTGGATGAACCACGTCTGTGGTAGGCGCCACAAGCCACTGAACATTGAACATCACGTAAGTGGATTTTAGATGGACGAGTATGCTTGTGTGGTAGGCTTTTCAGCAATCTGACGATATCCAGGTGGTTTAAACCTATATTTTTGGACAGCCATTGAAGCCTCCTTTCTAATGCTACCAGACTTGTGGATGTACCTAGTCGGTGGAATGCGCTATGAGCTTCTGAAAATTTGGTAAATTGGGTTTGAAATAAAAGAGATTAAATTGTTTTGATGCCTTTTTATTTGCCTTATTGTCATGCGTTCACTATTTCTGTGGTAAGATGTAACGAGCCACCGAAAATTGTGGTCTCGTTAGCCGTAACTAGATGGGTAAGTATGTTTGTATGGTTAGCTCTTACGGCGATCTGACTATAACCATCTGGTTGAAACCTTCATTTTTGGACAGCTATTGAAGCCTCCTTTCTAATGCTACCAGATTTGTGGATGTACCTGGTCTGTGGTAGGCGCCACAAGCCACTGAACATTGACATCACGTTAGTGGATTTTAGATGGACGAGTATACTTTTGTGGTAGACTTTGCAGCAATCTGACGATATCCAGTTGGGTCAAACCTATATTTTTGGACAGCTATTGAAACCTTCTTTCTAATGGTATCAGATTTGTGGATGTACCTGGTCTGTGGTAGGCGCCACAAGCCACTGAACATTGACATCACGTTAGTGGATTTTAGATGGACGAGTATACTTTTGTGGTAGACTTTGCAGCAATCTGACGATATCCAGTTGGGTCAAACCTAAATTTTTGGACAGCTATTGAAACCTTCTTTCTAATGGTAACAGATTTGTGGATGTGCCTGGTCTGTGGTAGGCGCCACAAGCCTTTGAACATTGACATCACGTTAGCGGATTTAAGATGGACGAGTATGCTTGTGTGTTGGCTTTTCAGCAATCTGACGATATCCAGTTGGTTGAAACCTATATTTTTGGACAGCTATTGAAACCTTATTTTTAATAGTAACAGACTTGTGGATGTACCTGGTCTGTGGTAGGCGCCACAAGGCACTGAACATTGACATCACGTTAGCGGATTTTAGATGGACGAGTATGCTTGTGTGGTAGGCTTTTCAGCAATCTGACGATATCCAGTTGGTTGAAACCTATATTTTTGGACAGCTATTGAAACCTTCTTTTTAATGGTAACAGATTTGTGGATGTACCTTGTCTGTGGTAGGCGCCACAAGCCACTGAACATTGACATCACGTGAGCGGATTCAAGATGGACGAGTATGCTTGTGTAGTAGGCTTTTCAGCAATCTGACGATATCCAGTTAGTTGAAGCCTATATTTTTGGACAGCTATTGAAACCTTCTTTCTAATGGTAACAGATTTGATAATGTACTTGGTCTGTGGTAGGCGCCACAAGCCACTTAACATTGACTTCACGTTAGCGGATTTTAGATGGACGAGTATACTTTTGTGGTAGACTTTGCAGCAATCTGACGATATCCAGGTGGTTTAAACCTATATTTTTGGACAGCTATTAAAACCTTCTTTCTAATGGTATCCGATTTGTGGATGTACCTGGTCTGTGGTAGGCGCCACAAGCCACTGAACATTGACATCACGTTAGTGGATTTTAGATGGACGAGTATACTTTTGTGGTAGACTTTGCAGCAATCTGACGATATCCAGTTGGGTCAAACCTAGCTGCTACCTGTTATGTTAGCTTAGCTGTCACCTGTCATGTCTTTTTTTTTTTTTTTTGCACCATTGCGTTTACGAAGACTGTTAAGAGTTCTTACATGTATTGTTTTAACTGCCTTTATAATTCCATGTGTAGATACTTTATTTTTCGTGCTGTTTCTGTGTCCATAATTTAATTCTTATTATTACTGTAACTGTAGCTGCCGGCGAGTGACTAAAGCGCAGTTGTTTGCTAAAGTACTAACTACTGTATATAATTTTATAGTTTAGGTATTTACATCGTAATATTTATATATTTTACACCTATTAATTTATATTTATTTTATTTACTTATATTTTATTTATTTATTTATATTTTAACGTATTAGCTCAATGTCGGATGTACTTCAAGATGGCTCAGACCTTGAATACTTTTCTCTTTCTTCTTCTTCGGACTGCATGTTCAGCGCAGAAAGTGACCTAGAAGATATGCCATCGTTAGGGTGCCGTCTACACAAAACCTTTTCGCCTTTTTCAAAAAACTTCAACGCCGTTCATATTAATGCCCAAAGTGTACCCAGCCATTATACAGACCTACTCTCTTCTTTCGACAGTAAACACATTCACGCCGTCCTGATATCAGAGTCTTTTCTGAAACCATCATTACCCTCTACTCTTTTCTCTTTACCCGGTTTTAGGCTCATCAGGAACGACAGGTCTTATACTAAAGCTTCATCGTCGAAAGTGGTTGGTGGTGGAGGGGTCGCGATTTACCTCCGGGGTGATATTCCCTGCGAGATTATTTCTCAATCTGCCGGAGCCGCAAACTCGCCTGAATATATGTTTTTGGAAGTGACACTTCATCATAAGAAGATGTGTTTGGGCGTCTTTTACAGCCCGCACTCCAGCATCAACTATTTCGACACCTTAGAAACCACGTTGGCCGACTTAAGACCGCACTATGAGCATATAATATTGATGGGTGACTTCAATACCTGCTTGGTTAAGGAGGACCACCGCTCGAACAAACTTCTCTCTATGCTTCGGTCAGTTCATCTGGAATCTCTTCCCTTAAATCCAACACACTTTCCCCATAATGGTCCTCCTTCCCTTCTCGACCTAGTCATCACTTCCTCTCCCGATTTTGTCAGCACACATGGTCAATACAATGCATCAGCATTCTCGGCGCATGATCTGATTTACATTTCCTACAAGCTTCGGCCTCCTAAACGGAGACATAAGATTGTAATGATGCGTAATTTTGCCAAAATTGACATCGAAGCTCTTCAGGAGGACATGTCTAAAGTCGACTGGCTCCCGGTTATATCTGCTCAGGACACTGATAGTAAAGTCTTGGCCTTCAATAGTATTCTTCTCTCTATCTATGACAAACACGCTCCTGTCGAGACTGTCCGTGTCAAACATTTTCCAGCCCCATGGCTGACCGAGGACATCAAGCGTTTGATGGCAAGAAGAGACCGGGCTAAAGTTAGATTACGTCATGATCCATCCGATGGTTATCGGGATACCTACATTGCTTTGCGTAATCTTTGCAATAAATCTATTAGGACTGCTCGTAGAAAATATATCCACACTACCATTGACAGCTGTCCCCCGGATAAGCTGTGGAAATTTTTAAGATCACTCGGTGTTAGCAAGTCTAAATCGCACACGCCAAGCTCTCTAGACTTAAACTTACTAAATAAGCATTTTAGCTCCTCTCCAGTCCTCTTGGATGCAACAATCAAGCGGGAGACACTGAAACTCTTGGAAAAATCTCCTCCTTCATCAGCGATCCCCATGGAATTCGGGAGGATATCGGCGGCGGAGATTGTCAAGATTTTGAACAATATCAAGACGAAAGCTGTTGGTGACGACGGCATTAGTCTAGAGATGATTTCACCTGTAAAAGTCATTCTTGCCCCCATTCTCGCTGAAATCTTGATTTTTTCGCTTTCCGCCGGTACCTTCCCTTCGCCATGGAAAGTTGCCCATGTTATTCCTCTCCCCAAAAATCCTAATCCCAACACTTTTTCCGAGTACAGACCCATCTCCATATTACCTATCCTGTCCAAAATCCTTGAACACTTTGTGCACCGTCGCCTGTACTCTCATCTACTCCGCTCCAACTCTTTAAATCCCTTCCAATCCGGTTTCCGCCCAGGTCATAGCACCACCACTGCCCTCGTCAAGGTCACAGACGACATTCGCTGGAACATTGAGAACAGGAAATTAACCATTCTTGTCCTTCTTGATTTCAGCAGTGCGTTCAATACCGTAGACCACGACTTTCTGTTGGCGGTGCTTAATTCCCTTAACGTCTCCCCTATGGTGTTATCTTGGTTTAAATCATACCTCTTCGATCGTAAGCAGCTTGTGCGAGTGGATGATCATAGATCCGATTTTTGCCCCTTGAACGCAGGAGTTCCTCAAGGTGGAATACTTTCTCCGCTACTCTTCTCAATTTTCATCAACGGGATTACATCCTCCCTTTCCTCGTCTTACCATCTCTATGCAGATGATCTTCAAATTTATTCAGCCGATGATTTTGATTACCTTTCTCGTGCCGTTGAAACCATTAATTCCGACTTAAAATCTATCGCCTCCTGGGCCAACAAATATGGTCTGCTTATCAATGCAGCAAAATCCCAAGCAATTATCATCGGTGGTCACCACTATATCTCCAAGCTTGCAGGCTTTTCGGCGCCTAGCGTTGTTTTCAATAACGTTGTGATTCCTTTCTCCTCCACGGTCAAAAACCTAGGCGTCGTCATGGACAGAACTCTGTCCTGGTCTGCTCATATTGGTGAGGTAAGCCGTAAACTCTTTGCGTCCCTCCACTCCCTCAAGCGTTTACAAAATCTTCTCCCACTTCAAACCAAGATAATGCTCTCCCATTCCCTCCTTCTACCTCTCCTAGATTACGCCGATGTAGCCTATCTCGATGCTAACGAGGATTTGTTAGACAAACTCGATCGACTCCAAAACGTCTGCATCAGATACATTTTTGGCCTCCGAAAATTCGACCATGTTTCCGAGTTTAGAATTAAATTAAATTGGCTCCCCATCAGACTTCGCAGAAACATCCACATCCTTTCCCTTCTCTACTCCGTTCTTTTCAATCCTGCAACTCCTCACTACCTAAAAGAAAGTTTCCAGTTCTGCACTGACTCCGACAGCCGGCTCCGATCCAGCGTGAACCTCTCTCTTGCTTTTCCAAGCCACTCCTCTCGCATTGTTTCTAATTCCTTCTCTGTCCGAGCGGTGAGACTCTGGAACCAGCTTCCCGAGCATGTAAGGAAGTCACCCAGCATAAATTCATTTAAATCTGCGCTAAAGAAACTCTGGGGTTACAATTCTGACACTTGAGCTTTACTTAGTTATATGTAGGTATATTTTATATTTAAAATGGATTATTATGTATTCATATATATATATTGTTCAGTTATACTATATATTTAATAGATATTTGTATGTAGTTTTTATGTTGGTATGTATGGAATAGCATTAGTAATTAATATACTTATTTTTCTTCTATTATTATTATTATTAAGTTAGGTACGTAGGTATTTAAAGTCTCTTTCTATTATCCTTATAAATTTATCTTATTTTCTTTCATGTTTTGCTCTGTTTGCACGCTTGCATCCTGCATCATTATACTTTCTCCTTTAGTCACTCTAAGGTTGACTGGTAGAGATCTCACCTAGGGATAAGTCCGCCTTTGCTTGTAATCTTTCAGACAATAGCCACTTTGTAATAAAGAATAAGCAATAAAGATTTTACAACAACAACAACAACAACCTATATTTTTGGACAGCTATTGAATCTTTCTTTTTAATGGTAACAGACTTGTGGATGTACCTGGTCTGTGGTAGGCGCCACAAGCCACTTAACATTGACTTCACGTTAGCGGATTTTAGATGGACGAGTATATTTTGTGGTAGACTTTGCAGCAATCTGACGATATCCAGTTGGGTCAAACCTATATTTTTGGACAGCTATTGAATCCTTCTTTTTAATGGTAACAGACTTGTGGATGTACCTGGTCTGTGGTAGGCGCCACAAGCCACTTAACATTGACTTCACGTTAGCGGATTTTAGATGGACGAGTATACTTTTGTGGTAGACTTTGCAGCAATCTGACGATATCCAGTTGGGTCAAACCTATATTTTTGGACAGCTATTGAAACCTTCTTTCTAATGGTATCAGATTTGTGGATGTACCTGGTCTGTGGTAGGCGCCACAAGCCACTGAACATTGACATCACGTGGTGCGGATTTAAGATGGACGAGTATGCTTGTGTGGTAGGCTTTTTCGGCAATCTGACGATATTAATTTGGTTAAAACCTATATTTTTGGACAGCTATTGAAACCTTCTTTCTAATGGTAACAGATTTGTGGATGTACCTGGTCTGTGGTAGGCGCCACAAGCCTCTGAACATTGACATCACGTTAGCGGATTTTAGATGGACGAGTATGCTTGTGTGGTAGGCTTTTCAGCAATCTGACGATATCCAGTTGGTTTAAACCTATATTTTTGGACAGATATTGAAACCTTCTTTCTAATGGTAACAGACTTGTGGATGTACCTGGTCTGTGGTAGGCGCCACAAGCCTTTGAACATTGACATCACGTTAGCGGATTTAAGATGGACGAGTATGCTTGTGTGTTGGCTTTTCAGCAATCTGACGATATCCAGTTGGTTGAAACCTATATTTTTGGACAGCTATTGAAACCTTCTTTCTAATGGTATCAGATTTGTGGATGTACCTGGTCTGTGGTAGGCGCCACAAGCCACTGAACATTGACATCACGTGGTGCGGATTTAAGATGGACGAGTATGCTTGTGTGGTAGGCTTTTTCGGCAATCTGACGATATTAATTTGGTTAAAACCTATATTTTTGGACAGCTATTGAAACCTTCTTTCTAATGGTAACAGATTTGTGGATGTACCTGGTCTGTGGTAGGCGCCACAAGCCTCTGAACATTGACATCACGTTAGCGGATTTTAGATGGACGAGTATGCTTGTGTGGTAGGCTTTTCAGCAATCTGACGATATCCAGTTGGTTTAAACCTATATTTTTGGACAGATATTGAAACCTTCTTTCTAATGGTAACAGATTTGTGGATGTACCTCGTCTGTGGTAGGCGCCACAAACCACTGAACATTGATATCACGTAAGCGGATTTTAGATGGACGAGTATGCTTGTGTGGTAGGCTTTTCAGCAATCTGACGATATCCAAGTGGTTAAAACCTATATTTTTGGACAGCTATTGAAACTTTCTTTCTAATGGAATCAGATTTGTGGATGTACCTGGTCTGTGGTAGGCGCCACAAGCCACTGAACATTGACATCACGTAAGCGGATTTTAGATGGACGAGTATGCTTGTGTGGTAGGCTTTTCAGCAATCTGACGATATCCAGTTGGTTTAAACCTATATTTTTGGACAGCTATTGAAACCTTCTTTCTAATGGTAACAGATTTTTGGATGTACCTCGTCTGTGGTAGGCGCCACAAGCCACTGAACATTGACATCACGTGGTGCGGATTTAAGATGGACGAGTATGCTTGTGTGGTAGGCTTTTTCGGCAATCTGACTATATTAATTTGGTTAAAACCTATATTTTTGGACAGCTATTGAAACCTTCTTTCTAATGGTAACAAATTTGTGGATGTACCTGGTCTGTGGTAGGCGCCACAAGCCTCTGAACATTGACATCACGTTAGCGGATTTTAGATGGACGAGTATGCTTGTGTGGTAGGCTTTTCAGCAATCTGACGATATCCAGTTGGTTTAAACCTATATTTTTGGACAGATATTGAAACCTTCTTTCTAATGGTAACAGATTTGTGGATGTACCTCGTCTGTGGTAGGCGCCACAAACCACTGAACATTGATATCACGTAAGCGGATTTTAGATGGACGAGTATGCTTGTGTGGTAGGCTTTTCAGCAATCTGACGATATCCAAGTGGTTAAAACCTATATTTTTGGACAGCTATTGAAACTTTCTTTCTAATGGAATCAGATTTGTGGATGTACCTGGTCTGTGGTAGGCGCCACAAGCCTTTGAACATTGACATCACGTTAGCGGATTTAAGATGGACGAGTATGCTTGTGTGTTGGCTTTTCAGCAATCTGACGATATCCAGTTGGTTGAAACCTATATTTTTGGACAGCTATTGAAACCTTCTTTCTAATGGTATCAGATTTGTGGATGTACCTGGTCTGTGGTAGGCGCCACAAGCCACTGAACATTGACATCACGTGGTGCGGATTTAAGATGGACGAGTATGCTTGTGTGGTAGGCTTTTTCGGCAATCTGACGATATTAATTTGGTTAAAACCTATATTTTTGGACAGCTATTGAAACCTTCTTTCTAATGGTAACAGATTTGTGGATGTACCTGGTCTGTGGTAGGCGCCACAAGCCTCTGAACATTGACATCACGTTAGCGGATTTTAGATGGACGAGTATGCTTGTGTGTTGGCTTTTCAGCAATCTGACGATATCCAGTTGGTTGAAACCTATATTTTTGGACAGCTATTGAAACCTTCTTTCTAATGGTATCAGATTTGTGGATGTACCTGGTCTGTGGTAGGCGCCACAAGCCACTGAACATTGACATCACGTGGTGCGGATTTAAGATGGACGAGTATACTTTTGTGGTAGACTTTGCAGCAATCTGACGATATCCAGTTGGGTCAAACCTATATTTTTGGACAGCTATTGAAACCTTCTTTCTAATGGTATCAGATTTGTGGATGTACCTTGTCTTTTGTAGGCGCCACAAGCCACTGAACATTGACATCACGTTAGTGGATTTTAGATGGACGAGTATACTTTTGTGGTAGACTTTGCAGCAATCTGACGATATTCAGTTGGGTCAAACCTAAATTTTTGGACAGCTATTGAAACTTTCTTTCTAATGGTAACAGATTTGTGGATGTACCTGGTCTGTGGTAGGCGCCACAAGCCTTTGAACATTGACATCACGTTAGCGGATTTAAGATGGATGAGTATGCTTGTGTGTTGGCTTTTCAGCAATTTAACGATATCCAGTTGGTTGAAACCTATATTTTTGGACAGCTATTGAAACCTTCTTTCTAATGGTAACAGATTTGTGGATGTACCTTGTCTGTGGTAGGCGCCACAAGCCTCTGAAGATTGACATCACGTTAGCGGATTTAAGATGGACGAGTATGCTTGTGTGGTAGGCTTTTTCGGCAATCTGACGATATTTAGTTGGTTAAAACCTATATTTTTGGACAGCTATTGAAACTTTCTTTCTAATGGTATCAGATTTGTGGATGTACCTGGTCTCTGGTAGTCGCTACAAGCCTCTGAAAAGCTGTATATTTTTGAATGAAATAAAACACTTTTACATTGTTTTCATGCTAATTTATTTTCGGTTTTCTGTATATAGGAAGTTTATTTAGCATGTGTAATAGTGGGTTTTGTGTTATTTTACTAAATTTATACTTTATTCGACTTAGAAAATCATATTTAGCCTCGAAACAGCGATTCGTGATGTTTTTAGAACCACCTTAGTTTTTACGAGTTTTAGTGTTTGTGGGCTCTCGTCCTAGCTGGAAAAGCAATTTTCTTTTAGTTTTATTCGGTTTTTGATCATTTTCCACCCGTTTTGGGGCTTTCAAACCATTTTCCGAAAATGACCTCCTCAATTTGGTCGGGTTATCAAATTCAGCTAACTTTTTCAGCTAACTTCACACCGCTGCAGAAACCTACTCAGTTATCTTTGCTATTTAATAATAATGAACTATTTTACTGATATAAATAACCATATTTGATGTATAGTATTTGTTTTCCAGGTAACCAGCCTCCCCACACTAATCCTATACAAAAATAAGAAGATAGTAAGCGTAGAACATGGTGGTCAGCCTTTACACACCCTCGTTCATCTTGTGAACTTCCATCTAGGACGAGAAGAGGAAACGACTACAACTACAGAAGCACCAGCCAAAGATGAGCTATAGGTAGTCATATAGGTAGACAAATAAACTAATTTAAAAATTTAAACATTGTTTTCATCTTAACTGACCCACAGCGACTCGAATCAGTTCTCAATAACTGGCAATGGGAAGCCCAAATTTATTCGTTAATTCGTACGCTTACTAACTTTGGCAAAAGCAATCGGCTAAAGCTGTCAGATTAAATAAAGTTTGTAAAACAATGTTATTCTTTCCGACAAATATACTCTGGTTTTAGTGTCATGGCTGCAAAATAGATATTAACCATTGGAATAGACGAAAAAATGGATTATAGGTGATTGAAGAACAAAGGTGCTGCCGTTTCATCATCATCATTATTATTCTTTGTTTAGCGTCCGTTTTGCGGCAATATGGGTTAGTTCTATATTTAATTATATTATAACCGATCACATCGTAGCTTATCATAATCCATAAATGCTTAAAACAGCCGTTTTTGGGACTTCAATACCAAACTAAAAGCTATGATGTAATGGGTTATAAAATATGTGTAAGAATTACCCCATAAGTTTCGTAATTGACTCAATAAATTTCTGCTTTGCAATAATTAATTACAGTCCTACTCCGTCTTCAATAATCGATAAAATTGCTTATTTTGATAACCCTGCAGAAGGCTGTTATTTAAACAAATGCCAGATTGCCAGGAGGATGGACATTGGACACCAAACAATCGTAGCTCCTCCAAGCCAAAAAATCATGACGATGCGCTAACGACACCCTACACGATAGGGTTGACAAAAAAAAATCACCCCGACTTGTAGTGGTTGCGGTCAGACTACGTTGTCAACCCTATCGTGTATAAAAATGTCAACAAATTTAATGATTTCCAAAATATTTTTTCATACCCCAATACACTTCAGACAAAATGGATAAATGTACACCAAAAATGGATAGATGTACACCAAATTTGGGTAATTGGTTAGGTACACTCGACAGCACGTCAGTAGAAACACTTTTGGACCTTACGGCGTGGTAATATAGTTGAAAAAGTTTCTACCGACGAGCGGTTGACCGTACTTACCAAATTGATGCTGGTCAAAATTAGCCGGTTCGGTTAGGTTGTGTTAGGTTATCTTGCGACCACAACGCACGAGCGGAGCGAGCGTGCCGCGGCAGCGGCCGGCGATGTGCCAGAAGCAAATTTGGTGTTCATTTAATCATTTTGGTGAACATTTGGTAAAAATTTACTCAAATTTGGTGGCACGTTAATACACAGCCTTTAAAAATTATGCGGGTGCATAGGTAATTATGTGGGTGCATTTTGCTATTAAGGAATCCGTTTACGAAATATTTAGCTTGAAAGTGCAAATTTTGGTTGGATTCGTGTCGTCTCCCCGATTTTGTTGGATAAGTGCCAAAATGTGAAAAAATTCAAAAAATATACGGAACCCTATACTGCGCTTGACCCGACACGCACTTGGCCGGTTTTTTTTCTAGGTCTGTCTGTGCGTGTAATGTGGCTAGAGACGTGGGCCTCATGAAATTGAGGAGAAATCTCTTCTTGACCGTTTATCGAACACAATATTCTTTCGTAGAATCTACTTTTTTCTTGTAATATAGGCATAAATAAAAAAACTTATGAATATTCAATACTTTATTGGAATAATGAATTTGGAAGCCTAACTAGATAAAATTAAGGTACTTTGTCTTTGAATATGTATTTAATTTAAGTAGGTACGAGTATAGAATAATACATAGTCCACGTTTCATATCTAAAGGCTTTCATTAAACATTCCGTCATTGAATTATATCGCGCCGCGATTTATTTAAATTAGCCAGCAATGGAACAATTCATTGTTAAATGTTTTTATCACACTGTATATTTTAAGAGGTAGCTCTGCCCATGAAACTGAACAACTTTTCCCATGGAACGTAGAAAAAATAATTCGACTTCCCATACAAAATGTGCTGTCAGCTGATGTAGTTTGTATGAGAAGTAAAACATTTTTTTGTATTACGACCACAGATTACGACCTATTCCTTGGGAAAAGTTGTTCAGTTTCATGGACAGAACCACCTCTTAAAATATACGGGGTGATAAAAAAATAAGGATGTATACTTTTAAGTTTGCGTGGAATTAATTGCCGTTAGTACATGATGGGACACTCAATAATCTAAAAATTCCGTATCAGTGTGATGAAATGAGAGCTACAAAGAGGGAACTTTTTAGTGATAACAATTTTAATACATCCTATACTTAATTTAATGTTAATTTAATTGCGTGCCATAGCTTAGGGGGTGTTTCAGTAACGATAAAGGAACACAAAAAAAATATGTAAAAATACCCTACAAAAAAAACCAAAACCTCAATTGAAACTAAACTAACGCGGATGGAGCACCGCGCCATCACCGAGCGAGTGCGCGAGTATCATTGGATAAGGTGGGTAGGCACTAGGCATACATACATAACTGAAACTCTTTCGCGTGCTTTTGATAGCGCGGTGCTCTGGGTCATTGCCCTCTGCGTTAGTTTAGTTTTAATGGGAGTTTCCTCGTGTCCGTACTAATGTCCTGACTAGTACGGACACGAGGAAACTTAATTTTATTTCATTCCTCGTGTCCGTACTACGTATAAAAAGCATGCTGTATAATTATTTATGGTCAGGTTTGTTTTATTACGGATACGAGGAAACACCCGTACGCATGCGTGAGGTTTTCCTCGTGTCCGTACTAGTCAGGACATTGGGGGCGATTCTAGCGTGGCCGCTAAATTTAGGACTATAATTTGACAGGTCTAAAAATGTTGCTATTTTTGTTACCGCCTATACGCTGAAAAAAGACAGCATCACTTTAAGACCTGTCAAATTTTAATCATCCAGACCAAAAGGTCAAGATCAATTTCGAGTTTCAAGAGTTCCTGAGGACGTTCGTTCCGGCGAGAGAGCTGTGTACGAAGGTGATGATGAGGATGATTTTGCCAGTGCTGATGAAGAGCAAGAGCAATTAGAAGTAGTTGAGCCGCTAGCAGCAGTGGAGCCTCGATACAACCTGAGAGAAAGATCAACCATCGCACGTCCCAAGAAGTACGAAGACTACGTGTGTTTCGTAGGAACTGAAAGCTTTCCTCAGACATACAAAGAGACTAAAGAGAGGGAAGATAGTGCCGAATGGCAGAAAGCCATGGCGAGCGAGATCAAATCCCTAGGCGACAACAAGGTTTGGACATTGTGCCAACTACCACCAAACCGCAAGGCGCTACCATGCAAGTGGGTTATTAGAATCAAACGAAACCCAGATGGTACAGTTGACAAATACAAGGCTAGACTTGTAGTAAAAGGATTCAAGCAACGCAAAGGGATAGATTATGAACAGACGTTCAGCCCTGTTGCCCGGATGGCTACAATAAGAGCTTTGCTGAGTGTTAGCGCCAAGGAGAAGCTGCACCTGACACAGTTTGATGTTTCAACAGCCTTCCTGAATGGCAAGCTGAAAGAGGAAATCTACATGCAGCAGCCAGATGGATTCAGCGATGGCACATCAAAAGTCTGTCGACTTCAAAGAAGCCTAAAACAAGCACCTCGTTGTTGGAATTCGTGCTTTGAGGAAATTCTGCTTGAGAAAGGTTTTATACAGAACGCAGCTGACCCCTGTCTTTTCACCAAGGAAGTGGGAGACAAGAAAATACTCATTACTCTGTATGTGGACGACGGGCTGGTAGCCACTACAGATAAAGCATTAGCGAACCAGTTTCTGAAAGAATTGGGAGACACGCTGAAGATTACTACCAAGTCAGCATCCTATTACCTAGGACTGGAGATAGATCGATCGGATGACGGTTCTATTACGATTTCTCAGCAAGCCTATGCGAAGAAAATCCTGGAACGTTTTCGAATGTCAGATTGCAATCCAGTCGCAACGCCCATAGAAAGGACTACTGAAGCAGGGAAAGTTGAAGCTAACCCTGGCGAGAAAAGTTTTCCCTATAGAGAGGCAGTAGGAGCTCTGGCGTATCTTATGACAGGTACGCGCCCGGACATTGCATACGCAGTCGGAGTGGTGTCCAGGAAATTAGAAAATCCGTCCTGGACTGATTGGCTGAAGGTGAAGAGGATCTTCAGATATCTTAAAGGAACCATAACTTACGGAATAAGTTATATCTCTGGAAGCCAGAAAGCCATCATAGAAGGATATAGTGATGCTGATCACGGCGGTGACGAGCTCACTGGACGCTCCACCTCAGGAGTGGTATGCCTATACGCAGGAGGTGCCGTATCGTGGATGAGCCAACGACAACCATCGGTCGCGATTTCGACAACAGAAGCCGAAATTGTAGCAGCCAGCAAAGGTGCTCGTGAACTTGTATGGCTACAACGAGTCTACAGCAAGCTTACAGACCTTAAAGGTATACCAACATTGAAAGTGGACAATGAGGCAGCGATTCGTCTTGCGCACAACCCCGAATTTCACAAGCGGACCAAGCACATCCGCGTGCGACATTTCTACGTTCGAGAAACTGTGGAAGAAGGTTTAGTGGACGTACAAAAGACGAGTTCTGCGCAGCAACTAGCTGATTTGCTTACGAAGGCAGTGCCAAAGCCAAGGCTCACTTTACTAAGAGCTGGGTTGGGGCTGCGAACACCGTTACACCAATGAGGGAAAGTGTTAAGTTGGTAGGTCTAGCATCAGTGAAAGAAGTTCGCATACATATTCATGTTCTCTATGAATCGTTGCTAGGTTACTGACTTATTGACTGTGTGACTGTGTCACTTATGTTGGACTTGTAAAAACAGAAAATACGTAAATCTCGTAATAAATAATTATAAACTACAAAAGTGTATCCAGTGCGCAACATCAATTAAATACCGCGAGTGCTAAATACGTAGGCTAGCTAGGGTCAAAGTAACTACCGTCGTCAAGTGTGATCCTTATTCTTTCAGGAAGCTTCCACATTACTTAAGGTAATCTGCACACTTTTATCTGCATTTTTAAGAGGGCCCAGCGGCCACGCTAGAATCGCCCCCAGTAGTAGGTAGTTACGGATACGAGGAGGGGATGGAATAAGTTTGGATGAGTGCGTCCTTGTGGAAGTGCTTTAGAATATACCTCATCATCATCATGATATCAGCCGAAAGACGTCCACTGATGGACGTAGGCCTTATAATATATTCCATTACCAATTTAAGTAAGCAATTGATAGTTTTTACTTGCCCATCGCGAGAAAGTAAGTGCAGTGCTGCTGTAAGTACCATTTATTTAAACTTTATTTACTTTATCATTTCTTTATGTATTCGAGTAATTCAAAATGAAATTGACTCAGATATTTGTATTGTATTCGATGTGGTAAACAAAATTGGCAAATCCTGTAGTCAAATTGATCCTTATTCAAAAATTTAATAAATCTACTCATACCTTCATCTTATCTTATATCTATACATATAATAAAATCGTAAAGTTAGCGAATTTGTACATTAAACTTTTCGTGAAAATATGACCTAGGGGGTTGCAAGAAAGGTAATAGAACCCATGTATTACACTTATTTTCGTGTAACATATAGACTTTGTTTCATTGCAATCTGTTCACATAATCAGAAGCAACACGAATGCAAAGTATCAAGCGGCCTGTGCGCAAATAACTCTCAAACTACTAAACTGATTCAACCGGGGTGTTCACCTTTGTATTTAGCTTACTTTTTGTGCAACATACTTATAGGGACCCCATACGTACCTATTTGTTTGTATTATGGTTTTGGCACCCACGACTGACTTCAGCGCGAAAACTGCTTTTTTTCCTATTGTGCGAATGTGTGAGTGCGCCAGTTTTGGACGTACGAGTATGTTAGGAGTTTCCATACTGCTTTGGCTTATATATTTACTGTGCCTTTGGCGCCCCTTCCTTCGAGGTTCCCACATTTAGTGTCGCTTAGTTGGTGCAACTTGTATTGTTGCAAACGCGTGTTAGTAGCGATGAAGTCGCGCTTGTAACGCTACTAGCGACTGTATCGATGCTGCAACCCGTTTGCATCGCGACGGTATAGCGACTGTATCAACGCAAAATGTCGCAGTGTGTACAGGCTCTAATTGTTTCGAGAGGATACATAGCGCAGGCTTCCCTTAAACAACGAAAACCCTGCCCTGCACAATAGCCAAAATGTTTAAATGATGAAAATACGTACTGCTGCTAGGGTCAATGTGCCATGGCACTTTTCTTTTTTAAGTTTTGAACAAACAAAAAGTGTGTTTCCACTTTTGTAAGTGCGCTGTTTATGGTACTGCCTCCCATCGTGTAGTAACACGTTGCCCCCTTTTCTAGCAATCTTTTCCAGCATTCTAGGTTCGTTGTCTTCCATTATATCTTGAATGATACACTTTTTTCGTTTTGTAAATTTGCTTGATTAGGTACGTATCGAACCAATAACTTATTTATGTCATGGGTGACTATCATAAAAACCGGCCAAGTGCGAGTCGGACTCGCGCACTGACGGTTCCGTACCACTAAGGTGAAAATGCTGTCTTACTCTTACTGTCCAAGTCCTAATTCCTTCTCTTCATACGGACTTAATATAAACCCTCCCCCCTTCTACCGACATGAGGAATTGTTCCAGAAAGTCTTAATTTGTTCCTATATGTGAGACCAGGAGACCTATAGCACAGGGTCTACCTAGTCTAGGCTCCTGTCTCTCACTATTTTCAGATTTTAATAATTACAAGATTATATGTACTTAGCTGTTAAATATGTTAAAAATCTGTAGTGAGAGAAAATAAACACATTTTTATTTATTTTTATTTATTATTTTTTATATTAAATTCTAAAGTTCTAACTGTAAAACTAACTGACTTTTCATATAAACTTTAATCCCAACTCTCCCCCCTTCTGAAAAGCTCCCTCCCTACTCAAACACATGCCTTTTATTTTTAATTTATTCGTGTAAATACAAATTTTAAGGCTTGGGGAATCACAAAAAAAGGCTAAAACATCTACCTTGAAATAGACATTGCCATAATTGATTTTCGTGAAACTGGACTTTCGTTATAGATAGTCACAGTAGAGTCATTCACACACAAAACACACACAAACATTCACACACAGACACACACATAACAGACATCAGACGTAACAGTAACTGGACCTAATAGACCGAAAGGAAGCTCACAGACCGAGTAGGTACGAAACACCACGCTACGCTACATAACACAAATTGCTGACGTATCGTCCAAGACGGCCGATCTTAAAAGAAAATGGGATGGCTACGTCGCCCGAGTGCTACCCCAACTATGGGCAAAACGCAGGAGACAGAATGGATTCCACCTAAAGCATCGTCGTGGTCGGCCTAGAAAACGATGGATTGACGAGCTCGACACGTGTACGAATAACTGAAAGGAGTTGGCCTAAGAAATGGATAAATGGGACAGAGGCCTTTGCCCCGGCAGTGAGATACAAACAGGCTCCTCGTTATGATAATTAATATTATTTTTTTATTATTTTTTAGGTAATTCGCTATAATATCACACATTCTGTGAAAATTTCAACCATATAGCTACTACCGTTCAAAAGATACAGTCGCTGCACATAAAGGGCCCTGAGTCAAGTCGCTTTCTACAATCGCAAACGCCAGTAGAATAGAATGAAAATGTATGGGATTGACATTACCATACGAAATGTCACGTGACAGCTTATGTCAAATCCATAGAGTTTTATTCTATTCTACTGGCGTTTGCGATTGTAGAAAGCCACTTGACTTAGGGCCCAGAAGACACAAAAGGTTTAGAAATAGGGACCCTTCGGGTGCGGAACCCTTACATAAACCTCATTTGTAGACCCCAAATCCGCAAATTTAAAAAAATATTTGAATTACTAGCTGTTGCCCGTGACTTCGTCCGCGAGAGATTCTATCTATCTAACTGACCATCCATCCATCCACCCTTCCGTCTATCTGTCGTTCGTCCGTCCGTCCAACTATCTGTTCAACCGTCCGTCCGTCCAACTATCTGTTCAACCGTCCGTCAAACCGTCCCTGCCCCTCTCCCGCTCCCTCTCCCCCTTCCCTAATGCCAGTGATTTTTACTTTGAAAATGAGGGATATTCAACTTCGTCCCCCTTTTCACCCCTTTGGGTGTAGAATTTTCGAAAACCCTGAGACACATGAAAATTTATTTTTAGTCTTTAGCCTAAATACAAAATTTGAAGATCCTATCTTTAAAACTGACGGTCTTTCATACAAACTTTCATCCCCTATTTTACCCCCTTAGGGGTAGAATTCCGCAAAATCCTTCCTTTGTGGATGCCTACACTGTATAAGGTATCTACGTGCAAAATTTCAAGTCTCTAGGTCCAGCCGTTTGGTCTGTGCGTTGATACCTCAGTCAGTCAGTTTATCCTTTTATATATTACAGCTGGGCCCTGAGTCAAGTGACTTTTTACAATCGCAAAGGCCAGTAGAATAGAATGAAAATGTATGGCGTCCATTACACGATAGGTTTTGCTGTCAGTTTTGCCACAGTCATGTCTGTGACTGATGGATAACCTACCGTGTAAGAAAGTGACTGACGGTTGCATGAAGCTGATTGACGAAAATCTGAATATTTTGATTTTTGCTTCATGCAACCATCAGTCACGAATTTTGCGCGAACGTGTAATGGCATTTCATCAATCACGGTCAGTCAGCGCGCGGACAACGATGGCGTCAGACGTCGATTGCGAGTGTGAGGAGATTGCGATTTCGCGCAGCCAGACACCTCTGCCGCCGGCGCCGCTTGTGGATAATGTTCTTCAGCCAGAAAAAGATTTCATACTTACGTTCGAGACTCTCACTGAGTTATGGGATACCACAAATCCCCATTATACTAATAAATACAAACGGTAAGTATTTGATTTTATGTTATTTCAGAAGGTTTTTCATAACATGACAGTATGGTTACGTTTTTAAAATGTTACGTTTTTGCAATTTGTCTTTTTACAATGTTCTAGTGAAAAAATATTCGTAGTATAATTATATTCCTCCATGGTATAACCTAAAAATGTATGTAAAATCTGTGAATTTATACTAAATATCTTTTAAAACTAAACTTCGCGTTTCTGACAGAAATAACTATTGATATAGGTAGCATTAGAAGACCTTCGCAAACATCATCATTACTAAATCCAACCTTTTTTTATTCCAGGAACGAGAATTTGGAAAAATTGTTACCTATATTAAGAAAAATTAAACCAAATGCTACCTTGGAAGACGTAAAAAAGAAAATTAATACAATAAGGTCTAATTATCGCAGAGAGCTCAAAAAAATTACTTTATCTAAAAGATCCGGCGCTGCAACCGAAGAAATTTATACGCCTAAAATTTGGTATTTTCCATATCTACATTTCCTAAGAAGAATTGAACAACCAGTGCCGTTACAAAATTCGGAATCAATACATCAGGTAGGTATTTTAATAAGTAATAACTAATATTCTAATATAAGTAAAGTTTGAATTTATATAGTACCTACACATCCGTCAGGTTCCACATTTGTCAGATATTTTTTTTAGGGTTCTGTAACCGGTCACCAAAAAAATCTTAATGTTTCGCCATGTTCGTCTGTCTGTCTGTTCGACTCTTAGTACTAGAAAGCTGCAATTTTGAAATTCCCTACCAGCTTCTAATAGTTTTTCACATATTCTTCACTTCTGTTTGACGAAATTAGACCAAAAATTCTTATGTTGGATGTCTACTAAACAGTTTCTCAAAAATTCTTATGTTCGATGTGTAGGTACTTAAACAGGATCATAAAGACTACAGTGTAGCAACATTTTATACTATTATAGAAAGCTAATTAAATGGTTAGGGAAAAAATACACAGTGTAAAGTTAAAAGGAAATAGATTTATTTTTTTGTAATTTTCAGTTTACCCTCATTATTAAAATAATTACAAAATCTCTCTCTTACCATTTTCGCGTCTCTTGAAGGATTACGATTATTAGTGGGCTGTAAATGTAACAATTGCTCACTGTTTTGTTTTTCAATATTCCAACTAGATGCTAGATACTTTTTCGGTGATTCTTTAATCAAATAATTGTGTAAATAGCAACACGTGGCTACTATCAAAGCAGCTTTACTGGGCTCGAATTCAATATTTTTCTGAAAAACCCCAAATTTTGTTCGAAGGATCCCAAATGTACATTCTATAACAGAACGGGCACGAGAGAGTCTGTAATTGAATGTTTTCCTATCATTATTACAAGCATTTTGAGGATAGGGCTTCATGAGATTTGGACCCAATGCAAAAGCTTCGTCTGCTATGAATACATATGGGAAAGTATTCGACGAATCGGGTAATGCTGTCGCTTCGGGCAAATTCAGGTTTCCTTGCTGATACAATTCCCAGAATTTTGTATAGAATAATACACCACCATCAGAGACTCGGCCATTTGCACCCACATCGATCATAATAAATTCTTTTCTTGCATTTGCCAATGCCATGAGCACGATGCTGAAATAACCTTTGTAGTTATAATACAATGACCCAGAATGTGATGGTTTTTTAATAGAAACATGTTTTCCATCAAGAGCGCCCACACAATTCCAAAACTGATATTTTTCACCGAAATCTCTTGCAATAGCTTGCCACTCTTCTTCTGACGATGGCATCTGAAATTAATAACAATAATTTAAATGCTTGAAAGAGTCACTATAGTCTAAATAATGTAAGATTTTTTTTTAGGTACAGCAGCATACAGCAACAGACACTGAACAGGCGTCCCAACAACGTGGTCAACAAACCAGAGAAGACACTCAAGAAAAGACATTTTCATCAATTTCATCAGTTTCTAAGCCATTGGTTTCTTCAACAACTAAAAAGAAAAAGATTAATCATAACGAGTTGCTGAATCGTGCCTGCCAATATTTAAGTGAACCATGTACTAACACTAATCAACAAACAAATTTATCCAATCCTATTGCACTGGAATGGTCCAATACATTAGACAGACTAGACCCGATTCAACGACTTTACGCAAAAAAAGCAATTAATGATATTTTATTTGAAGCAGAGCTCGGAAATTTAAACAGGAATTCCGTAAGAATTAATGATCCTCCATCTTTCCCTCATGAAATGACTTGCAATACTACACAAAACTTCAGTCCGTATTCATATTGGTCCTCCCCTTCTCCTAATAATTCTACATTAACATCTCCCCCTCCTCCTCCGTCACCTGCACCACAACAAATAGTAATAACCCAAACTCCTCCTATTTCACAACAAACCAATCCACAACAAACTGTTCCGGTAACCAGACCTATACTTTCACAATATTCTTCATCTAATACTTCTTCATTGACATCTCCCCCGCCTCCGTCACCTGCACCACAAAAAATAGTGGTAACCCAAACTATTCCTACTATTTCACAACAAACCAATCCACAACAAACTCTTCCGGTAACCAGACCTATACTTTCACAATATTCCTCATCTAATATTTCTTCATTGGCATCTCCCCCTCCAACTCCTGCTCCTATTTCACAACAAATTATAAGTTCCAATCATCATTATGATCACCAATCTCCAATATCTCATTCCACTGAATATGTTCTACATATCCCAGAAAATTCTACCCAGTCTTCAACAAATTATCAGGATATACATTCACTGTTCTCACAATTTAATTAAAAAATATAGTCACGAACACGAATAAACAATCATTACAAACTTAAACGATTTTTGGATAAATAATCATTATAAACTAAAAATAAAAAATAAATAACATAAATGTTTGTTTTTCTTACCTTCATGTAATCCTGAAGAACATAAATAAGTGCTTGACACGTATCCATAATTGCTTTGCTAATAGAAGCTGGTGACATAATCACTGAAAATTTTATGTCTTCAATATTTCTACCAGTTGCAAGATATCGCAAAGTCACTGCCAGTTTTTCTTCGGGAGTTATTGCTTTTCGCATACATGTGTCTTGTTTTTTTAAGTACGGTGTCACCAGCTCCAAAAGGTTGTCAAAACACGCATCTTTCATGCGAAAATAATTTGCATAATCTTCCTCTTCTGAACCCCGTATGTCGGCTAGTAAATTTAAGTGGGTATAAAAATCTCTTTTTAAAAGCCAACTCTTGACCCAATGCTTCCTTTTCCTTCTTCGTTTTTTGGATATCATTGACATTATAATAGCAATGCAGGCTTTCCGTTTATGGACGTCCATTTTTACGAGTGGAAACGTGTGACCCTTTGAAAACTTTGGCTTTGACTGACAAGAAACTGACAAGGAATGAGTGACCGTATAATATCATTCGTCAGTTCATCAATCACCATCAGTCAAACGTAATTCATGAATGATGGAATTGACTGTCGCTTGCATGAGCGTGTAATGGACGCCTATGGGATTGACATTCGTTTACGAAATGTTGCGTGACAGCTAATATCAATCCCATATATTTTTATTCTATTCTATAGCGTTTGCGATAATAGAAAGTCACTTGACTCAGGGCCCTGGTGCCTAGGTTTATAAATTGTAGCCTATGTGTTATTTTGATATATAAGCTATATTATTGTAAAATTTCATTAAAATCCAATCAGTAGTTTTTACGTGAAAGAGTAACAAACATCCATCCATCCATACTTACAAACTTTCGCGTTTATAATATTACGAGTAATAAGTAATTAATAAGTAACTAGTAGGAAGTAAGATTATTTTTAATCACTAAACGAATTAGAATGCGGTTAACCCTTACTACTCTTACTAGGACAACAAAGAGGTTGCCGAAACTGTGGGTTCACATAGGACGTGCCTGCTCACAAAGATATTGAAAAGTACCATGAGGGCATGAATATGCAAGAAGAGTACAGCAACAAAATAAAATTGGTAAATTAGCAGGACAGCATGAATTGAGTACTGGGAAAGCATAAATATGTGTCGGAAGACATCAAATAGTGTTGCGGGGCTTGCCCACCTACTCATTAATTAAAAAAATATGTATAGATACCATTTGACATATTGCTGTTAAAGCTCACTGGCAAATAAAACTTTAGGGCACGTACGAAATCGCGGGCACAGCTAGTTTAAAAATAGATTTAGTAGCAATAAAATTTACAAAGACATGTCTGAACTCTATGGTCTATACAGGAGGATTTAAATAGTCAATAAATAAAAAGTACGGACACGCGGAATTAAAGAAAATTAAGTTTCCTCGTGTCCGTACTGGTCAGGACATTAGTACGGACACGAGGAAACTCCCGTTTTAATGGAGTTTTAATTTTTTTAAGCAGGATTTTTTTTTTATATTTTTCTTGTGTTCCTTTATCCTTACTGAAACACCTCTTAAACTATGGCACGCAATTAAATTAACACCCTGTATATTTGTAATCGGTTTCTCGAAAACGGCTCTGACGATTTCGATGAAATTTACCATACGGGGGTTTTCGGGGGCGAAAAATCGATCTAGCTAGGTCTCATGTCTGGGAAAATTCGTTTTCCTCGTGTTTTTTAAGCATTTGCGTTTTAGCAGGCCTGTGACACTCCCCGCACTCTAGGTATGCAACGCGGCGCTGGAAGTCGACTGGGTGAGGCAGTCGATTTTACTTTTCTTCATGTCATCTTAAGCTTATGGCGGCAAAATAGGTAAGTAACTATTTGCATTTTTGATTGAACAATATTACATACCTACTTGCATCTCGATCAGTATCTCATAAAGTGACAAAATCATCGCCTTAGTCCAGCTGCCCGCGATCACCCGCGATTTAAAAACGTGTCCTAAGCAGTGCACTGCAAGGGCATGTATTTAACGCGGCGACAAATTGATACCATTCCGGGTCTTAAAAAAACTGAAAATGGATAGTAAATTAACTACTTTGGCGACTAATTTGAGGTAGCATTTTAACTATAAAGCGGCGGCTTTTTAATGAGTTTTGAGGTTTTATTTAAATTTTATCTGGCAGTGATTTTCTTTAGCCTATACCGCCGCCAAGCTCAAATGGGACTGGGCAGGCCACGTGTCCCGTATGTCGCCGGACCTATGGGCGAAGACCACTACTACCTGGCAGCCGCAAACCGACAAAAGGCGTCGAGGCCGACCAAGGCGCCGATGGCGCGATGAACTTGACACCTTTTGCAAGCTCTGGCAAGAGCGGGCTTTAGATAGGGACCAATGGAGGGAAGAGAGAGAGGCCTTTGCCCAGCAGTGGGACATTATAGGCTAGATAAGATAAGAAGATTTTCTTTCTAAGGCGACAAATTTTTGGCGGATAAAAAAGTTAAAATAGGCTTTCATAAATTCTAAGATAGGGTTGTCTATAAACTTGACCAAGGTCTGAAATAAAGACAAACAAGATCTTAAAAAAATACATTTGGCTACATTTTTAGGGATCTAAATAAGCCAAATTGTGACTTGCTAAAAAACTATTCTTCGTCTATTTAATTTTTTCTTGACTATCTTAAGTGTAACAAAAGGGAGTGAAAAAATTATGTATCGAACGGAAAACTAATCTAAGTCAATCAGAATCGATTAATTTGATTAGTTTTGATTTAATATCTATTTTTAGTTTTAGTTATGGTAGGTTAGGTAAGTACCTAGTAAACAATAAGGCCGCCTTTGCGCGCAATTAGATATAAGGTTTCTTACGCAATTACTTTTAATTTGTGTGCAATAAAGAGTTTCTATCTATCTAGTAGTATTAGTACCTAACCTAACGAGCGCATTTGCCGCCTTTTTCAAGAATTTACGAATCTGCAAACAATATTCTAATATCCAAATACCCATTTTCAGTTTTAAAGCTACCTAACAATCGCTGCCAAATGTGTATTTTTATAATGAAAGCCAATAGTTGCCAGTGGAGAATGTTTGATATCCCCTCGGAAAAATTAGTCGCCACATTAGGTTTTATTATACCTTAACTAGTTTTACACTGATTCCGCTTGATATATTTGATACCTTACAGTAGCAGCCGTTTTTTAGTTTTTATGATCCTAGCCTTTTGTTGCTTGTATAGTTTAATAGTGGCTAAGATATTTAATCACTGCAACGTTAGTTTTTTGTGACTTAATAGAAAGTCGCCTAATAAGGATTTCAGTTGCCGTGTTAAGGCGGTTGCTGGGTGGCAGCACCTTACTTTTAGAAATAAATTTATTGCGTCGCAAATACAAAACTTTTCGGTAATATTGTTCATTTGGCGGCAATATATGGTTATTATATGTCTTGTATTTATAACGCAATAAATTTATTTCTCAAAGTGGCAGCACTTCTGCTCAGCAACCACCTTAAATATTTGCCGTTTACTATTATGTAATCTGTGGTTTTAGACAAAAACCTACAGCGCCATCTGTTGGCGGGTAGCATAGCTTGCTCACCCGATGATTTTTTAATGTTGAGGCAGCTACTATAGAGCGAAGCTCGGTTGCCCAGGTACTGCAATATAATGAGAGCATAAAGTCTTATGGGTGTATGTATTACATGGCGTAACCGAAAGGGTATATGGAAGGATGTAATTCTACCCATGAAACTGAACAACTTTCCCCAAGGAACATAATATTTAAATACGAAAAAAAATATTTTGACCTTCCATACAAAATGCGCTATCAGCTGATTCAGTTTCTATGGAAGGCCAAATTTTTCTTTTCATGTTTCGACCTATGTTCCTTAGAGAATTTTGTTCAGTTTCATGGCAGATTCACATCCTTCAGGGTTGATATTATGTTTTTTATGTTTTTGTTACACTATATTTGTTTATTATGTTTTTGTTACACTATTGTTTTACAAATATTAGTTTTTGAGGTACCAATAAAGTTTAATTAATATTAGAACAGCCCTTCACCTTCACATTTTATATCCGATCCAATTAGCAATATAGGGTCCTAATGAAATAATGAACAAAATTATAATTTTGTTCATTATTTCATTCTGTTCAAACAATTATTTTTTGAATGAAAAGATAATATTATTTATATTCATTAAATAGAAAAATGCTAAGTCAGGCATATTTGAGGTAGACTAAATTTTAATGTAGGTACGATATTAGAATAAAAGCCAAATTGTAAATGTGCTCTTTAAGTCCATCTTTTTAAGAATGTTTTACAATTTCCAATCCAATTTACTGTTGTGAACATCTTGACTTGCAACAATAAGCCAATCAAATGCATTACAATTTTTTACTCTGAAAATTCTAGGGAGAGCTTGGACCATTCTATCTATCAGGGGATGACATTTTATTAACAAAACTTTAAGCAGGTATTTATTTATAGTCTTTCTCACTCTTATAAAGTTATATATAGCTTGTATTTATTTGTTTGTGATGTTAAATGTTTATTTTGTCTCCTATGATACTTGAAGTGTTGCTTGGATATTGCTGGAAATAAGTTCAACAGTACTTAGTAACTGCTGGGAATAAGTCAGCACCTTATCAAAATATTACTTTTATTTAGTAATCTATGAAAAAATGTTGTAGTCAACTTTAACTTTTCTTTAATGGAAATTGGCCGCCTTATCGTGTTGCCAAGAGCACAGTTTATTACGTTTTTGTAGTCTCGAGTATATTTGTAAAAAAAAGTTTTGGTAAGATAAATTACAACCGTTTGCTTTCCCAAATAAAAAATAAGATGTTTGTTTAAAAAATTAATATTGCACTAACCTTGGCCTGTTTTTGTTTGCGATATTAGTTATATAACAGTAAGTTGGGTTAGTATTCATATGACATCCTTAAAAATACAGTAAATGTGCTTTGCAAAAACTTTTTGCATGTGTACTTATCATGAGCGCGTCGAAATTGCGCGAATTGAACTTCGTAAAATACAAGACAATCATAAATGTTTCCCATCTACGGTGTTTGCCTGGAAGAACGCTCCATCAGCTGCAGTGGCCTGTCGGTTGATCTGCTTGTGACGGTCGCGGGAAACTATCTCCTCAAGCACCTCTCCATCTCCTTTTATCAACCTGGAACCAAGACACAACTGAGGCACAGCAATGTAAAATCCATTAAAAAAACATATGTGTAATCGAATATTATTTTCTGATTCTTCTTCTTCTTAGCATGCCGATCAATCACAAATATTAAAATTTTTGTAGCCCAGAATCTTTTGTATTTTTTATTTTTCAGAATTTTTTGTAGTCATTTGTTGCTTTAAAAAGGTTATCACATTCTGCAAAATTTCTGTTAAACCATCTTATCAGCCCACTGCTGGGTGTGGGCCTCTCCTTCCACTCTCTCTTGTTCCATTCAGTCCTCAACAAAAACTTCCTGTAACTGAGACAATACCATTTGGCAGAACCATTAAAATTTATTTTTTTACCTCCAGTTTCACAAAGTATGTTTTAGTGCATTCAAAAATCTTACAGCGCCATCTGTTGTTGAGTAGCATAGCTTGCTTTCACAATGTTTTTTTAATCATACTGAGCATAGCTCTGTCGCCCAGGTACTAGTAACATGATATGAGAAATAAATGAGTGTTATCATTATCAAGTAAGAAGGATAGAATAACCTGTATCGTCCAGATTCTTCATCCAGAACCCTCTTAACCACACTCTGCTTTTTCTCCCACTCTTCTTTGGTCATTGGAGCCATCGCCTTGGATCTCTCCATCAGTTCTAGGACAAAAAGTACTGTGTGTAGTATTTTTTATTAAATCTACCATGACAACAGCAAAAGAAATGCTAGTCAGAAAGCATTGTTACAACGATATGTAATTAAGAATATAAGCTACGCGGTCTGTAAGTAATTATAAATGAATGATTGTAAGTGTTCACTGCAGCAAACCTATAGGTATGTCGGCCGCCGCATCTTCCGGCTTCCCATTCTCTTCCCGACTACAACTACTACTCTTGCTTCTCCTTTTCTCTTTTAACTTTTTCTTCTGCTCTTTCACCTTCTTTCTAAGCGCTTTTTCAGTCTTTTTCTGCTCTTTCCTAAGTTTTTTCTTTAGCTTTCGCAGTTTCTTTTTCTCACGGGAAGAGTCAGAACTACTTGAACTAGAACTGTCTTCGGAGGATGTAGATCGTTTTCTTTTTTTGGACTTTTCTTTTCCCATTTTCACTTAAGACTAAACTGCACAAATAATAATTACACACAAATTAATTACAATTTGCTAGATTTTCTTCTTCATAAAAAAGTGAGAAAAAAGCAAGCACTGCAGACTGCAGCAGACTGCCCGTTATGTTATGTCAATGTCAAAATGACATTGGCGGTTGAAGTGGCGATTGTGCGTTTCGTTTTGTTCAATTTGTTTTGAAAAAGTTTTTCTAATCATGCATGAGTCGATTTTGAAATTAGGGTTCTGTAGGCTAAAGTGAATAATAGTTTTGCTTTTCATGAAAATACACTTATAAAAGAGCTTAAATGTATTAATAAGTATTTAATAAATATTCTTAGGTAAATATGGCTAACTTAGATGATCGATCTATGTATCAGTCATATAATTTCTTTTGAATTTAGCGGTCAATCGGCAGTTTATATTACTTTCTGGAATACTGAGCTTCATTAGCTCGCAACCGTAGCCATGCTGTGCGTTCCAATATGCACTAACAGACTGCTTTAGAGCACTGTGAGCGCGCTTAAGTCGGTCCAAATTGACCTAAAGCGTGCTCTAAAGCACTCGCTCTTTCACCGCCTTACGTCATTGATGACGTCATCGTTTCTGCTATCAGTGCTTTAGTCAAATAGGTGGAGCAGTGAAAGCGCTAATGTCAAAATCGATTTGACACATATAAAATCCCACACGTTTGCAGCCAGCTGATGTTTCTCAAGTTTTGATTTTAATGAGTTTGTCTCTAATGGAAATGAGAGTGGATTTGGCGCACATTTTTCAGGGATTAGCTTAGGCTTTGTTAAAGAAAATAAAAACAAAACTGACATTTTGACAGATGAACACGTGAGCGCGCTTAAATCCATTCCAAATTGACTAGAGCCATTAAAGCAGTGATAGCTTTGTGAGCGTGCTAAATCAATTTGGACCGTCCGTGAGTACTGTATACGCTTTTAGCAGCGTTTGTACAATTTGGAACACAGCCATGGAAGCGTGTCATTCAGCATTATTATCAATGCACCGAATAGGTACTTACACAGCGCGCTGCGATGCGTATAGTGTAAATATACCGGTTCGCCCGCAGTAGCACGCATACCTAGCGGCAACGTAATCAAGATAAACACAGGTCCTGATTCATCATTGAGGCGATATGGGAGTCCCACTGAATAATTGAGGGAGCGAGCACGCATGCGCGGGACACCCAGCCACACACCCAGTCCTGTCGCAGGTTGCACCGATTGAACCATCAATCCCGCATAAAAATATTATTATAATATCAGACACTTTAAAAATGTTTGTGATAGTGTAGTTACTAGTTAGCTAGAGTTAAAGATGTCAGCAGGCGGTGAAGGGGAAGACAGCACGGCGGTTTCGGAGGCGGCGAGCAGTGGAAGTGAAGACTCCGAGTGCGAGCCGCAGACAGAGCCTGATGCGGACGCCGCCCTCACCGAGGAGTGGGCAAGGGAACTCCTGGCTCACTCCGGAGTACTCACGCCACATGAGGTAAGAAGGTTTATGAGCAAATTATTTTTGTCTATTTATCGGTCTCTATTCTTAAAAAATATTTTTCGGATAACTTGTTTTATTGAAGTAAATTTTCCTAGTTG
This sequence comes from Athrips mouffetella, assembly GCA_947532105.1. Lineage (NCBI taxonomy): Eukaryota > Metazoa > Arthropoda > Insecta > Lepidoptera > Gelechiidae > Athrips > Athrips mouffetella. The sequence goes on along the minus strand of OX383964.1, from coordinate 8,725,320 downwards.
CTAAGAAATTTTGTTTATTATTTAATAAACATTCGCTTTACATTCATGGCAGGTATTTCAAAAAGTTATAAAAAGGCGAGGTTAATTAAAATATTGAATTCTCTACCAGCTAACTAGTTTTCCAAGAGTTCCAGTGTATATAAAACAATAAAATGAAATAAGTATTTCCTTTTTAAGATTTTTCTTATCATGTAGGTATTAAAAATAAATGAAATTATAATTAAATTACCTATGTAGGTACATTTTTCTTCATCAGCAAATATCGGGTCACTTAAAAATGCCACATCCAAAATTATTCATTGACTAATCTAAGCATGTAACGACCTTAATTAAAGATAACTGTCGTTAGGTGTGCGTCATTTAAGTGCAGCAATACGAGATGTGTGAATAAAATTATCGATGAAAATTAGATATTTTTCCGATGTCAACTGTTTAAAAATTAATGACTCTTTTTTTTAAATGAAAACGACACCTTTTGGTTTTTTTAAAGAAAATTAAATAAATTTTGAATATTTAATTAAGGTATTTCATAATTTATGTAAATTAAAAGAGTCGTGTTAAACTTTGTTCATGAATGAGAATACCAATTTAGGTAAACGTTGAAATAAGTTTAATTAATATTTTGTTCTTTTTATTAAGTTTGTGGAAGATATTGTTATTTTTATTATTTCCGTAACTAGTCAAACTTTAAACTTTCAAATGAGACTATTGAAAGGAAAATACACTGTTTACCCAAAAATAAACCAAGAAAAACATTTAAAAAAATTTTAAGCGCCTTTTATTACGGAATGGCAAATATAAAAAAAAAGTCAAGTGCGAGTCGGACTCGCGCGCCGAGGGTTCCGAATGTTCCGATATACTTTTATTATTTTTGGAAGCAATAAAGTCCATTATTAGGACCGCAAAAGTAAATTTGTTTGTAAAGGTTATTTGCAGATTTCTAAAAAACTGTGCGACTTAGAAAGATCGTTTTATTTTTGCTGTAATGTTTACATAAACTTCTGTCAACTGTAATTAATTCAGATTTTGCTTTTCACAAACTTCGGAGATAAGGGGGGGAATTGTATTTTTTTTTCTTCATAACTTGAAAACTAAGAGACGTAAAAAAAAACAAAAATATATTTTAGAATGTACAAGTAAAGCCCTTTAATATGATACCCCACTCGACCTAGTAGCGACAATTTGAAATTGGCCCCCCCTATTTTCGCCCCCTTTTCATTAATAATCATAATTTTTCAAAATTCTTTCATGTGCAATTAAGTTGGGCAACTATATTCTAAAACTATTCCAAATTTCATGTCGATAGCATGAGTGGTTGCTGAGATATAGAGGTGTGACAGACAGACGGACAGACAGACAAAGTCGCACCATAAGGGTTCCATTTTTTACCATTTTGGTATCGGAACCCTAAAAATGGTATTTTATCGTAAATTTTAGTCGAATATTTGCATATTTCGTTTGATCAAAGTGTACAGTAACTTGTATTATTTTTATAATAGTGTGGGTGGACAAATAAATGGGTTAAAAGGAGGACTTACATCTAGAAGAAATTTCTTCTAGCCAACTATGTGTCAAGTATATTTACTGAACAATTGTCCCATAAGCATACAAAAGGAAGTTTGAAGCCCTGTCAATATCAATGCATAACTTAGAACTTACCAAAATGCCGACGACGACGTAAAAAAGCACCCTTTGCGAGTTTTAATTCGAGTTTATTTACATAAAACCTTGACGTAATGTGCAGAAAGAACTTTAATCAATTAAACCTTTCGCAGGTCCACGTGGAATCTCGCGCTGGCGTCGCTGGAGCGTTAAGCAGAGTCCTAGCAGTCACAGTGTGTTATGAAGAGAATAGCGAGTGCAAATATCTTCCCCTAGTCGTGAAGCTACCGCCCCGGGACCCCTTCGGACGACTTTTCGTAGCTGAAGCTCAGTTCGACACTAGAGAGATCCTGTTCTACACAGAGCTGGCTCCGGCTCTCAATAGATTAGCAGAAGAAGCCTTAGGCCCTGGTCAAGGACTTCCTATACCGAAGTGTATAAAGGCGAGATTGCCAGGTAAGTTTGTCATATCAACTTATATCTATCGTGGTCATATACAAAAGTCTGGAAGTTCTATCGCGAAATTACCTATACAGAAATAGTTCTTACAAAGTTAGACTTAGGAATCACTAGGTAAGTTTAGTCATATCAGTTGAGTTGTCACTAACCTCGATCGATTTTCTATACAAAATGGGTCAATCAAGTTTGAATAAATTGTTTGTTGCCTAAATCGACGATAACTCAGTCGAAGTCTAGACAGTTTGAAGTGCTTATAATTCACGGCCTACGTCAGTATCTAGATACTGAGTCATCGTGGAAGTTATTTTTGTCCTCCCCTCAAGGCTAGGCTAAGAAAGCTCGTATCGAACTAAATTACGTTTATTAATTCAAACTTAATTGATATAACTATCTTTTTTTCCAGACGAAATTGGAGGTGACAGTGAGTTAGTATTAGAGGACGTCACATCTGCCGGCTATGAAGCTGCCGATTTCGCAGAGGGTTTAAGCGAAGAAAAAGCGAGGGCGGCCCTTCACGCGGCCGCACGATTGCACGCCCTCTCGCTAGCACTCCGAGAAAGGGAGGGCCCATTAGATCAGAGATTTGACTTTTTGTTCCCTTGTGAGAGAGCAGCAGCTGGGTATTTGCGTCTAGTAAGAAGAGGACTTCCACAGCTCGAAGCGTTCTTGCGGGGACGCCCCGACTGTGTGGAGGAAGCGGCGGCAGTATCCGCTCTGAGCGCACGAGCACCCTCTCTTCTCGGCACGTTGTTACGACCTGCTGAACCGGCTCCATTAGCGCATGCAGACTTCTGGAGTGGCAACCTTTTATTTCGAGACAGCGAAAGCAACTGTGAATGCATAGCTTTAGACTGGCAAATGGTGTCGCTCGGACGGCCGATGGATGACGTCGCTTTGCTGCTACTGTCGTCTTTGACCCCGGAGATGAGAAGGGCTGTAGGTGAAGATTTGATAGAGGATTACGGAAATCGATTGGAGGCTGAGTGTGCTAGATTGGGGGCCACGTCGTCAGCGGCAGCGGTGAGACGAAGCCTAAAGCCGGACTGGCCTCGGGCAGCGCTGCGAGCGCTGCTGCTTTGCGCCGGCAGTGTGGATGTGGCTTTAGGAGATCCGCGAGCCGAGCAGCGTCTCCTCCAAGCAGTTAAAGACCTCCACTCCCAAGGTGTTCTAGCTCTAAAACCCGATACGGAAGTAGACTGCTGAAAACCAGTGCCAACAGCGAATTCCCGTTTGTTATTTTGTAATCAAGTCCAAAAGCATAACGTATTTATTTTAAATATTTTAAGCACAAATAATTATACATGACTCTTTGTGTTTTATCATTAAGTATGTTATTACGTTACGAATGGATGGAACAACTATTCGATTCGATGGTGTTTGTTCGTCCCTAGAGACGATGATAATGAAGCCTACTTTATCAAAGACTGAAAATGTGTTTAACTGAATTGGGCGTATGTGAGTTCAATGTTATAATAAAAATAGGTGATTTAGAATATTATTATTGCTCATCGTATCAAATGCTAGAGGTTCTTTGTGGTCTATTGACTATTATTTAAAATTAAATTAATGAATCCAAATCCATGTGTTATTTACCTTCATCCTGATCATACAGAGAATAAGAGATCAAAATTATTAGATCAATACCTAAATGCCTAGTTCATCTGAGAATAACCTACCTACTTAAAAAAATATACGTGTTAACGGAATAAGCGAAACTGATAAAATAGTTTGTTCAGAATCGAGAGTAGAATCAATTTAACGGGTTTTTGATAGGGGTAATTTTTTTTATTATTTAAATTTTTGCCGCTTCTATTCTAAATATTTCTGTGGATACGCGCGCGGACTAGAAAAACGGTGAAACTAGAACAACTTTTTTTAAGATTTTTTGACGAGAATAGATTTATTTTAATAAAAATCAGTTTGGGTGTATGAGGGTTTCGCTCATTCCATTAACACGTTGTATATTATTTAAACAAACCGGCCAAGTGCAAGTTGCACTCGCGCTCTAAGGTATATACCTGTCCACGACTACAAGCTGTTTGATTAAAAAAAACTCAATTTCCAGTCCAACCTGACCCCTGACCCCACTTTAATAATATACAACGTGTTAATGGAATAAGCGAAACCCTCATACACCCCAACTGATTTTTATTAAAATAAATCCATTCCCGTAAAAAATATCTTGAAGAAAGTTTTTTTTATCTAGATTTTGTTATTTTAAAGTTGTTCTAGATTCACCGTTGTTCTAGTCCGCGCACTCCGCACGGCCACTTCCCTCCTTTCCTCACCGCTCATTTATTTATTCGTAGCCGCTCATGAACTGCGCGTGGCGACGCCGCCGCCAAAGAGAATATAATCACTGCCGCCGCCAGCGCGCGTATCCACAGAAATATTTAGAATAGAAGCGGCCAAAATTTAAATAAGAAAAATAAAAAAAATTACCCCTATCAAAAACCGGTGAAATTGGTTTTACTCTCGATTCTGAACAAACTATTTTCTCAGTTTCGCTTATTCCGTTAACACGTTGTATAGCTAGCTATGTAATTTACTTAAAAAAAGTTTTTTTGACTTTTTCCTTTGGTTGTACGAACGGCTGCAAGCAAGTGGAGACAAACCAGTGTAAACTAAACTACCAATGAGCGGCCGTGTGTACTATGTGTAAGACCTAGCTTAGAATCCTAGCTATCCTCAAATTAGAAGCTACGCGATCGTCAATGCAAATATCGACCTTATTAAAACGTCAATAGCGTTTACATAAGTGTGCTCTTTAACGTGGCTGTTACGACCAACGATTTTTCACACCTTCTACGATCCATACTGTAAATAAGGGTTCCTTTTTTTTCCGATGATAAGGTACGGGGCGCACAATGAATATGTAGGTGGGGCTATGAGGTGGGGTTATGTTGAGGTGCATAAAATAACCTTCTTCTGTATCTAGCAAAGACTAATGTATCAAAACCTTATTATTGTTTTTGACTATAATCCAATAAATGAAACTGAAAAACCAGGCCTAAATCCTAAATCACATATAAACAGTAAATAGATTGTTTTGTTTTTTCCCGCCATATTATTTCCGTTCCGTATATTTTTTTTTTTTTTTTTTTTTCTCTTATGGCACTAGTCAGACTTTGTGCCAGTGTCACGTTTAAAGGTAGGGAAACTAAACGCGGAAAATAAAAAGAAAGGAATTTATAGGAGACAGTCAGGTAATTGATATAAAATAAAGTACTTAAAGTTTTACATTGTTACTTAAAATAAAAGATGATAATATATTGCAGAAATCAAGTGGATACATTAATATACAGGAAATACGGGTAGGGAAGGGAACATGAAATGATTGGAGTGATTGTATAAAAGTAGAATGGTCATACATAGGACAGGAGAAGAACACATGGTCCAAATCGCCAACATCCGACCCACACTCACACAAATCCGATTCCACGATACGAAGTCTCGCCAAATGAGAACGAGTGCATGTATGACCCAGACGCATTCGTGAAATTATTGATGTCACAAGTTTACTGAGTTTTACTTTAAAAAACCAAGGTTTTGAGGGAATTGTAGGCTGAATATTAAAGTAAGATCTGCCCTTAATCTGACCGCTCTCTGACCAGAGTTGATTCCAGGTCTCCTGAAGATCAACCCTGGGCAGCGCAATCAGATCGTGCCCATACAGTTCATATGGAACCATATCTCCGTCAGTTGTGGCTTCTTTAGCAAGTTGGTCTGCTTTCTCATTTCCTTTTATACCACAATGGCTAGGAATCCATGTAAGTATCACTGATAACCCCTTAGAGGCACACAAACTAAGGCACCTACGTATTTCGATCACAGTGGGATAAAATGGTTTCATCTTGAATGGAAATTTATCTATGGTTTGTAGAGCACTTCGGGAGTCAGAAAAAATTACTGTTTTATCAAGTTTCATTAATAGAACTAATTCTACCGCCTTAAGGATAGCAAAGCATTCCCCTGTGAAAACAGAGGATTGTGGTGGAAGTTTGATTTTTTGTATCAATTTTAACTGGGAATGAAATATGCCTACACCCACACAGTCCCTCGAGGAAGATTTAGACGCGTCTGTGAATATATGGTTCCAGTCGAGCCAATTCTCTTCTTCAATACTAAAATTGAAATGGATGTTACCTTCAATATCTTGTTTGTTTATACCAAAATTATATCGGATATTAGGTGCTGTTATCAAGGATTCGAAATTGGTATTGAATAAGGATAAAGAAGGAAAACGATGTAAACGTGTCTGTAAAGCTAAAAACTTTCGGTAACTGTTAATAAGGCACGGGATGGGTTTATGTCGCCAATATGGAGAAGTTTCTATAGATTCATGTAAAGCTTGAAGTTTGGGATAAAGTGGGTGATTTGAAAATTGCAAACATTTAAATAAAAATCGATCACTCAAATATTGTCTTCTTAATTTTAGTGGGGGCTCACAGCATTCCACTTGTAATGCATTGATTGGACTAGAACGCATCGCTCCCAAAACAATTCGTAGGGATTTTGATTGAATAGTATCCAGTTTCTTAATGCCCAACATACTACCTCCCTCCAATAAAAATGTGCCATAATCAAGAACTGACCTTATCAAGGCATTATATAAGAGCTTTAAGGAAAAAGGATGAGCTCCCCACCAAACCCCAGAAAGACATCTCATAATATTGAGCAAACGTTCGCTTTTTGTGACTATATACTCATAGTGATGGATTCCAGTGAGTTTATTGTCTAAAATTACTCCTAAAAATTTTGCATGAGAATTGACAGGCAGTGGCATTCTATTGTACATGACAGTTAAAGCGGGCATAGTACGTCTTCTTGAAAAAACTACCACTTGACTCTTAGAAACTGATAATTCTAAACCGTGGTCATCTAACCATGTATTTAAACAATTAAGAGAAGATGTCAAAGTTTCACAAGCATTACCAATATTTTTATCTATAGAATATAGCAGAAGGTCATCAGCGTATTGTAAAACATTTATGGATCCCAGAGATGATTCTAAATCGTAAGTGTAAATGTTATAAAGGAGCGGGCTAAGCACAGAGCCTTGTGGCAAACCCTTATAAACAGTACGTCTGAGTTTTGTAGAATCGTCAACCACTAAAGATATTGAACGGACTGATAAAAGGTTAATAATAAAATAAATTAAAACGTCCGGTACATGCAGTTCAAACAATTTGCGTTTAAGTATTGGTATCACAACATTATCATAAGCTGCAGATATATCCAAAAATGCTGCAACCACTTCTTCATTGTTTGAAAAGGCTAGACGGATATCTGTGGTTAATATACTTATACTGTCTATGGTGCATTTTGCTTTGCGGAAACCAAACTGGTTATAAGATAAGAGATGATTGTGTTCTATGTGCCACTCTAGACGGTTTTTAACAAGATGCTCTGCAATTTTTGCCAATACCGACGATAACGCGATAGGCCGGAAAGAAGCAGCCTCGTTATGAGGTTTGTTTGGTTTTTTAATAGGTACAATTTCCTGAGATTTCCAGGAGGGAGGGATATCCCCAGACAATACCACAGAATTTATAATTTCTAAGAAATAAATTAATGAAACATCACTGAGGTGAGAAAGAAAAGAATATGGGATACCATCTTCGCCTGGGGATGAGTCTTTTACGTATGAAAGTACTCCTTTTAGTTCGTATAAGGAGAATGGAGAAGATAACGGGGATATGATTTTATTTGAAATAAACGGTGGCAAAGAAGGAAAAACATCTCGTTCAGGGACTGAAGGAGGGGCCAATATATCTAAAAAGTTATCTATAATGGGCAATGGAATTGGAAGACGCGATGAAATGTCAGTGAAAGCAGATTTGAAGCGTTTTATGCTTTGCCACACTTCGGAGGGGCATGTAGTTGGAGATAGAGATGTACAAAAAATTCTCCAACCTTCCTGTTTTTTTTCTCTAAGAAACTGTTGTGTACTGTTAATGAGATCGGTAAGCCTCTCCAAATTTTCATCAGTCATATTTTCCGCATATTCCCTCTCCATATTTTTTCTTCTTAATACTGCTTCCGAACATTGCCTATTCCACCAAGGTGGAAGAGGAACCCTGCCGGAAGAGCTACTTTTGTGAGGAAATAATATATCAGCTGCCTCATTTAAACATTTAACTAAAGCTATGGAGGAATCCGTTTCACCTCCTCGAATTACTTCAGGAAGGTTTATTATTTTACTCTCTACGAGATCTCGAAATTTGGTCCAATCAACGTCCTTTAATTTATATTTTAATCTAGGTTGACGTTTCCTCGAAGGTGGACATCGAATGGGGGTAGATATGATGAGTGGGAAATGATCACTACCAAAAGTCGATAGAAGTGGTGACCAAGAATAAGAGGAAGCCAAACTAGGTGAGCATATTGACAAATCTACTGCACTAGCATTTAAACCAGGGGCCGTACGGCGAGTCGGTAATCCTGTATTCAAAATACACAGATTATTTTCATCCAATACCTCAACCAATCGCTCTCCCTCCGCAGTAGTGATTCCACTGCCCCACATTTGATGATGGCAATTAAAATCACCAAGAAATAAAAACGGTCCAGTTACATCAGAAAATATATTATTAATTTCGCTGAGAATACTCATAGAACATCGTGAGAGATAAATAGAAACTATTGAAATATTAAATATTCGTACACCAATTACATTAATGACATCTTTGGATATATGTGCAGGAAACTGTATTACAGAAAACGAAACGCAATTTTTGACTAGTATGGCAACACCGCCATATCCGTCAAATCTGTCATCACGAAGACAAATATATCCAGGCACATTAAATAAATATTCAGATTTTAACCAAGTTTCAGATAAAGTTATGACTATAGGATCGTATTCATTTATGAGATAAATTAAATCACTTTTCTTTGGGATGATGCTTCTGCAATTCCATTGTATTATCTTGGAATCCATTGTTAAGAATAGAATAGAATAGAATAGAAACGTTTATTTGCAGAGATACTTACAAAATACAAATTCCAGATCTTATAGAAAAACAGTCTTAGTATCTAGTCTGCGAAACAGGCATGCAAATATTTATATAAATGAGCAATAGTCGTGCCTATCACTAATTATTCGTGGCTTTATACTCTCTATACTCCTTTAGGCTATAAAAACAATGTTCCATTAACCATTTAGTCACTCGTGTCTTAAACATGTTTCCATCTAATTGTTTTATTTCATCTGGTAGTTTATTATATATCTCTATACACATATTGAAAACATTTTTCGTATAAATATATTTATTACATGCTGGCTTATGTAGTAAGTTTAAATATTGAGTTCTTTTTGGCCTAGTATGTATATCATGATATTTACTAAAGTGGTGAGGATGATCTTTTACAAAACAACATGCACTTTTTATGTATGCGCAGGGGAGGGGCAGGATATTTAGACTTATAAAAAGTGGTTTACACGATTCAAGATAATCGGCCTGGCAAATTGCTCTGATACACTTTTTTTGAAGTCTAAATAGTCTGTCTACCTCCACGCAGTTTCCCCACAAAACAAGACCATAATTTAATGTTGAGGATACATAACCATGATATGCCGTCAAAGCTGCTTCTTTTGAGACTGTTTGCGATAACCGTTTCAAAGCAAATACAAATTTGTTTAACTTTTGGCAAACCTCACTCACATGCGCTTTCCAGTTTAGATGTTTGTCAACCGTTAACCCTAAAAATTTTGTGTCATTTACTATTTGTATATAAGTATTATTATGTTGTATTTGTATTGGTATGAGATTTGAATTATATGGTAGAAATTGCATTACTTTAGTTTTATTTATATTGATATGTAGTTTATTCTTATTCATCCAATCTGTCGTCTCACCAATAGCCTTATTTAGAATTTTAATTGTTATTTAAAGTATTCAATCTTTCAGATATTAGGGCAACGTGGGACGGTTGTAAAGAATTAGACTGAAGAAGAGAATTTATTAGAGACAGGATGGTCTCTAGAACTGATTCATCAGATTTAGACTCACGTGGAATAAGTGCGCAACCATTTTTAGGTGCTGGAACTTCAAATTCTCTAATAAGAGCTTTATGAGCAGCGTGATCGTATCCGTTTTGGGATTTCGGCGGTAAACGAGGTTTTAAAAAGACAGTTTTTTTATAGGACTGGTTGGGACTAGAAGTTTGAACTGAGGAATTGTTAGATTGGTGATGAAGCCTTTGATCAGAATTGTGTCTAGGAACAGAAGTTAAAACATCTGCAAATGACTTTGATACAGGCGGATGAACCTTGCATGCTTCGATGTAAGAGATACAGCTATGAGCCATGGTAACCTTTATTTCCTTTTGTCGAACAAATTCTGGGCAAGACTTACTTGTGGCAAAGTGAAAGCCTCCACACATCACACAATGTGCAGAATCTTCCTCTGTGCGACAAAATTCACCCACATGATCATCACCACACTTATAACACTTTGGCAATCTAGAACGGCATTGAGATTTGGTATGTCCGTATTTACAGCAATTGAAACACTGAATTGTTGGATATATGTATGTCTCAACCGGTAGAGCATTGTAACACATAAAAATCCTCTTAGGTAAAACCTGACCATCAACAGTGAGTACTACAGACTGAGATGGTTTCCATGTAGTTGTGCCATTAGTGTTGACTCTATAACTTAGACGTCTGACTTTCAATATGTTTCCACAACCTATGGGTGTGGAAATATTGGCTTTAACTTCATCTTCGCTCCAGTCTGCTGGAATTCCACGGACTAATCCCATACGAGTGACATTAAATGTTGGAATGAAAGCCTTGAATTTATGTGTCTGTAAGAGATCATTATGTAAGAAAGCATTTGCATCTTCACATTTAGAGAAAGCAACCACACACCTATTTCTACCAATGCGTTTTACACTTCCATGAATAATGTTTTGAAATTTGTTTTTTTTAAGGAAATTTCCAAATGAAATGGGATGCAGGATGGTACCATCGTTTGGAGAATCTTCTTGGCGTTGGACGTGAATTAAATAAGGGGGATTATCTGTTGGGAGATACATGGCTCGGCCCACATGGCGAGGCTCCGACTGTGAAGAACCTTGAGATGTTTTATCTGTATTAATATTCTGTTGTGACTGAGTGTTTGTGGACTGGGTATCATGTGATTGCTGGTCAGATGAATGCGACTCAACCTGTTCTGGCACAACCTTCTTTAATAAAATTACATTGTCATTTTCACACTTACAATAATCACCAAGAACTGGCTGGCCATCTATTTTCTTTCTCCTACGCTTAGTACATTCCCGACAAATTTTAATGTATCGCGTACGTTTCCTTCCCGATCCCGATTGTCTGTCATCAGCTCTAGATGACACTGAACCATCAGTGTCCATTTTAGCGAGTTCATCATTGGATACTACACAGAGAGATGTGCCTACAGGGAGATTCAGGCCAGGCCAAAGCCTGCCTGCATCCCCCCGATCGGCGTCGGGGGGATCGTTCATAAGCGTTGTAAACTATATTACAATTATTTACAAAAACTTACCATAAAACAGGAAAAAAATATACACAAATAGAAATATATACACTAAATACAAAGTTGAACTACTTTACCAGACTGTCTTTACTTATTTTAACTATGAAAATGAAATTAATTTTCACAAAACCCAAGAAAACAACCGCCCTTTCGAAGTTTCCCGCGCTTTTTTTCTTCCGTGTATTTAGCACCGACATATAGTCTAAGGCACCGACCGAAGTACGACACAACGTAGTTCACGCGATTTTTCACAGATGGCGCTATTTTTTCTTGTATGGGGAAATTTTGAACCGCTTGTTCCCAAGACCATATCTTTATGTTCAAACCACTAAACGAAATATTGAGTTAGAGGGTAGCGCATCCGCTGGTACGAATTTGTAAAACTTCAATCCCTAAAGGGATGTTTTGTAAAAAACAGATGATTTCACGTGGACGAAGTCGCAGCAAGCAACAGCTATAAAAGAAAATACATGACAAGGCTGTATGATCTGTAAACCCTTGCCTATATAAATTTCTGAACGATCACAGTTATGTCACGTAAATGTCAACTTGCGAGTTGCGACCTTCGTGCATTGTTCATAATATTTAGAAAATGAGATATTTTTGGATGTAAAACTAATATTTTGATAACTTATAGTAGTTGTTTAGTGAGATACAATGGCGCAGACTAACCAGGTGACGCTGGATATTGATGAGGAGGTGCCTGCAGAGGCTCCACCTCGAAATAATGTGTTGCATAGACTGGACTCGATTCCTCGAGCTGGACCACCGAACAGAGGCAATCTGGGCCTTGGAGACCGTCTCAACAGCGTCTTCAGGGAGATCAGACCGATTGTCGAACAAGCCCGAATGGTAAAGACCTGTTATTGTTCTATTTATTTGCACTCCATTATCCATACAATAAATACATTAGCCTTATTATTTCCACGAATTCCGTTTGAAACGCTTTAGAATTTGTTTATACTGAATCTCTACACGTCTATGCTTTTAGGGGAATCTATACAGATGAGAAATTCAATCCTTGATATCACATACCTGGATAATTATATGGAAAGATGTGTTTTATTATTTTAGGTTGTGTGATACCTTCCTATTACCTTCTAATACAATTAGTCATCATTGAGTTATGATTGGTATTTTATCATTAGTTGCCATATAAAGTTTTCTAAGACCACATGTTTTAATGTCTTTATTTGGTACTAATTGTACATTTCTACCTAAAACCAGTTCAATCTTGCCCAATCTGGTTGATCCTTGTATGAATTTGCACTTCGGGATAAATTGGTATGGCCACCAGTTTGTTGACCAATTAAAACAATGATTTTAATATAATATCTTAAAGAGAGAACTGGCCTCTGCCTATATAAATAATGAAACTTCTTTGTAAGGAATCTTGTTAATTTTAAAAATTCATATGTTAAGGGTCTTTTATTTTTTTAAATACAATATTTCAGCAAAATAATCTTAATTAACCATGCACAACATATCATAAATGGCTTTGGATCGAAACCAAAGAAAAAACACCAAGTATACAAGGTGGGAAAAAAGTATGATGGCCTTTTTGAGGACCGATCATTAAAATGTTGCATAAATATAATACACTTTTTATTAAACAAGTAGTTTAAGGTCAAGAATAAGTGAAGCATATTGAGGGTTCATTGATCTCTATAATCAGCTGGTGATGCAGATGATGATAATAATTATCATCATCAGCTTATTGACATCTAGTTCAAAGAAAGCCAAATACAATACAATATTCTTTACTGCCCATGTAATTTTAAAGAAAAATGCAAATTTTATATTAAAAACAGGAGTATAATGAGGCAGCCTTATTGCTAAACAGCAATTTCTTTCAGGCAAATTTGGGTTAAATTAACATTCATATTTTCTTTGAACCGGGCATTAAATATATTTTTTACACTCTACTGTCGAATAATGCAGGTTGATTAGAATAACAAAACAGAGCTGTCCTTGAGAGCAATATCTTACGCATCACTCTGTGCAGCATATTTTGAATAAATTGTCCAAAAATGTTTTTAATTGTGATACTTATTGATAGTGTAATCCAACAAGCCCCTTTAAAATATCACTCAGTAATATTTAGAGCACAGAAAACTGTACTTTCATTTATAAGAAAAGATAAAAAGAACTGCCAGAGTGGCCAGTGTTATCATGTGGGGTACCGTTGTTTCGAACTCGTTGAGTAGATAAATACTGTATTTTTTAAAGGAATAAGATGCCACCAAAGTCAGCTGTTTTTATAAAATTTTGTTGAGCTGTATCTCATGAACAGTAATTGCTTGACACTTAAAATTTTCATGGATTATGTATTTCTGTTGCTGCTATAACAACAAATACTAAAAATAAAAAAAAGATAAATTAAGGAGGGTCCCATACTAAATACCTGTTTTTTTAAGCGATTTTTTGTTCTCTCTGCTCTCTCTAGCTCTGTGTTAATAACGGGAACACTTACAAACCTTAAAATTGGTATATTTATAGTGCATAAGCGATAGAATAACAACAAATAATAAAATCTGGTCAAGCGCGTGTCGGACTCAAAAAATCTAGCACAGTAACTTACAAATATATATTTCAAATAATACAATTATGATTATGTGGTGGTACGGAACCCTCGGTGCGCAAGTCTGACTCGCGTTGGCCGGTTTTTTTCATTCAAATATTATGAAATGAAAAAAATTAAAATCTTTATTATTTCAACTCACAAACAAAACATTCAGTGTAGAAATAATTGGTACTAGTAGTTAATAAAAATAAAAATTGCCTTTATTTCCCTTTCCACAGTAAAATTATAAATAAAAGTGTGTATCAGTAAAGCAATAAAACTTCTGTAGAACAGGGTCACTATTTGTGCAAGGCCTCCCCCACCTTGTCTGCACACACATCATCATCATATCAGCCGAAAGACGTCCACTGCTGGACATAGGCCTCCCCTAAAGAACTCCATGACGACCGGTCCTGCGCTGCTCGCATCCAGCGGCTTCCCGCGACCTTGACTAGATCGTCGATCCACCTTGTGGGGGGCCTGCCAACGCTTCGTCTTCCAGTACGTGGTCGCCACTCTAGAACCCTCACGCCCCATCGGCCATCGGTTCTTCTTGCGATGTGCCCTGCCCACTGCCACTTCAGTTTAGCGATTCTCAGGGCTATGTCAGTTACTTTAGTTCTTCTGCGGATCTCCTCATTTCTGATTCGATCGCGCAGAGAGACTCCGAGCATAGCCCTTTCCATAGCCCTTTCCATAGCCCTTTGGGTGACTTTGAGCTTTCTGATAAGGCCCATCGTGAGCGGCCACGTCTCGGTGCCATATGTCATCACTGGCAACACACACTGGTCAAAGACTTTCGTCTTGAGACACTGCGGTATTTTGGACGTGAAGATATTGCGGAGCTTCCCGAACGCTGCCCATCCGAGTCGGGTTCGACGAGTAACCTCTTTCTCTAAGTTGAATTTACCCAGCTGGACTGTTTGTCCCAGGTATACGTACTCATCAACAACTTCGAGCGTAGAGTCTCCAACTTTGAGTGGAGTGGGTACAACAAGGGCGTTAGACATAATTTTCGTCTTATCCATGTTCATTTTAAGACCCACTTGTTGTGAAACTCTACTGAGGTTATTGAGCATCGTGCCGAGATCTTCCAGGGTCTCAGCCATTACGACAATATCGTCGGCAAATCGAAGGTGGGTCATGTACTCGCCATTGATGTTGATGCCAAGTCCTTTCCAGTCCAGGAGTTTGAAGACGTCTTCCAATTCAGCGGTGAACAGTTTAGGAGATATGACGTCTCCCTGTCCCACTCCTCGCTGCAATTGGATAGGTTTCGAGTCCTGGTCCTGAAGACGAACTGACATAGTGGCGTTTTTGTACAGATCCTTCAACACTTCAATGTACCGATAGTCGACTTGGCACCTCTGGAGAGATCGTAGCACGGCCCAAGTCTCGATCGAATCGAAGGCCTTCTCATAGTCCACAAACGCTAGGCAAAGTGGCTGGTTATACTCTTCGGTCTTCTGTATAACTTGCCGTAGCGTATGTATGTGGTCTATGGTACTGAAGCCTTTACGAAAACCGGCTTGTTCGGGAGGCTGGAAGTCGTCGAGCCTGCGCGCGAGACGGTTCGTAATGACTCTCGAGAACAGCTTATAGACATGGCTCAGAAGTGAGATGGGTCTGTAATTTTTCAGCAGGGTCTTATCACCCTTTTTGAAGAAGAGTACCACCACACTTCTGTGCCATGCCTGTGGCGTTTTCCCTTCGAGTATGACAGAATTAAACAGCTTCTGAAGAGCTTTAAGCACTGGCCTTCCGCCTGCTTTCAGAAGCTCAGCCGTAATTCCATCGTGCCTGGGTGCCTTGTTGTTTCTAAGCTGTCTGAGAGCCATTCTAATCTCGTACAAGCTGACGTCCGGGATATCTTCGGTATGGTGTCGGGTAAGTCTAGCTCTTGGATCGTTGGCCAGACTGCTAACGGGTGGGCCGGTTGACGTGTATAACTGCCCATAGAACTTCTCGACTTCCCTCAGTAGCTCAGGCTTGGACGATACGGTTCTGCCATCCTCGGTCTTCAGCCTCGTCAACTGGCTCTGTCCAATAGACAGATCTCTTGCGAACACTTTGGAGCCTTTGTTCCGCTCAATCGCTTCTTTAATATGGTTAGTATTAAATAGCCGAAGGTCGCGAGTCAGAGACTTACGAGATCTGTTTATTGAGCCGCCGATATTGAGAAGCATCTTCCGGAGACTGCAGAACCATTTCGCGTCTTTCTTCCATTAGCTTGAGGGTATGGTCAGAGATCTTTTTGGTTCTTTTAGTACGGTGGGGTCTAAAGTACTTTGACCCAATTGTATGGACAGTTTCCACGAACCCGTTATTGTAGTCGTCCACATCTACGCATTCACCAAGGCATTCAAAGCGGTTTTGCAGTTCGAGCTGAAAGCCGTCGGGGTTTTGGATATTGGTGGGTACTGGTCGGAGCGTAGACTTCATCAGTCGAGTTCTTTCCAGCTTTACGTTGATATTCAATGTGCCTCTTACCAATCGGTGATCGCTTCCGGTTTTAACCGCATTGATCACAGAGACATCATTGAATATTTGCTTCTTCGTCGACATGATAAAGTCAATCTCATTTTTTGTAGCACCATCTTGACTGATCCAGGTCTATTTTCGGTTTTCCGACTTTTTGAAGAAGGAATACATCATAAAGAGTCCTTCTTTCTCCAAAAAGTCGGCTAACATGTGGCCTCTGGAATTCCGATATTCAACACCAAATTTCCCCACCCTCAGCTCACCATCGCCTCGCTTGCCTAATTTCGCGTTGAAGTCCCCCATGACAACGGTATGTAGTACTATTATGAATTCTGTGACAACGGTATAGTGGGTCTTAGACGTATGTATGGCTTTAGATATATCCTCATACATAGCCTCGACTTCATCATCAGAGTGTGTCGATGTGGGGGCGTATACCTGTATGACCTTCAGCGAATACCTTTTGGTGATTCTGAGTATAAGGTACGCTACCCGCGACGACACACTCTCGATCATGACCACGTTGTTCACGAGAGACTTGTGGACCATAAACCCGACACCTCCCTGGGACAGTTGGTCGCCCTCCCGGAAATAGAGCAAGTTACCTGATTTTAGGATTATCGAGTCCTCCCCCTCTCTTCGGACTTCAGATAGACCCAAGATGTCCCAGTGTAACCTGCTCGATTCTTCTTCGAGTTCTGCAACCTTCTCGTCGGTCCGCAATGTGCGCGTGTTATAAGTTGCCAGGGCCAGAGGTCGTCGTTGTTGGTAGCTCGACATCTGCCGGGGATTCTTGGCACCCCCTGCCCCACCGTTACCATGGCCGCTACCGGAGCCAGGAATAGCAGGGCCGCTGGGGACTAGGGGCCGGAGCTTATTGTTGTGATTCATGTTGATTCTTAGGGGGTTTTACCATAGTCGCCACGCTTGGCAGACGGGTTGGCGCCCGCAGTAAGATGAAATAATATACAGAAGGACGCTGCTGCCCATCCTCTGGATTTCATTTCCCTTAGTCGCCTCTTACGACACCCACGGGAAGAGATAGGTCGGTACTATTCTTTTTAGGCCGGCACCGCACAGCACGCACACGCAGCACTGCACACACACTAGTATGGTAATAAATGCTACAAAATGTCAATGATCATTGAATGCCTCTGTAGCAAGACTGCCTCAAGCCTCATATCTGTCTCTGGAGACTCTTCTCCACATAGGCCCAACTACTTCTTTGATTTCGTCCTGCCATCTTTTTGGCTGGCGTCCCCTGCTTCTCTGACAACCTACGAATTTGACACCTATTTCCGGTGGCAGACCGCATCATGTGTCCGGTCCACCTCCATTTTTGTTGATCTATCCTTTCTAGAATGTCTTTCACTTTTGTTTTCTCTCTGATGTCAGTATTTCTCCATCTGTCCCGTCTAGATATGCCCAACATACTCCTCTCCATGGCTCTTTGGCATCGCTCAAGTTTATTCCTGTGTTGCTCTGTCAGAGCCCATGTTTCGCAGCCATATGTGAGACATGGAAGTATACATATATCAAATACTTTCCTTTTTATTTCTATGTTAAGCTCTCGGGATTTGGTGACTTCCTTTAAACTCCAGTACTTTTTCCATCCATTGGCAATCCTTATGTTAATTTCTTTTGTTGTTTGGTCTTGGGCGGAGATAATTTGGCCAAGATATGTATATTCCTGAACATACTGTAGAGGAGAATTGTCAACTTGAATTGGCACTTCTGAGGAGTGCTAGAAGTTAGTAAGATGTAAAGTTTTATTTGTGAGAGGCTTCTATTAAGTGAGTCTTTGCAGCACCTCCCCATGAACAGATGCAATATGCTTTAATGGATTCGCAGAGGGCTTTATAGGCTTGTAGAAGTAGTTTGAAATCAACAACCTGCCAAGATTCTTAAATACATAAATTAATCTTCTCATTCGAGATGAGACCAGTGAAACTTGTGTATTCCACCGTAGGTGTTGGTCAATTTGTACTCCTAAATACCTGATTGTTGACACTCGTTCGAGGTTTATGCAAGAGCAAGAAGAATGGCCATCTGCTAACACTCTATTACACCGAAAAGCGTGAATTTTTACTTTAAAAGTACTATTAGGACTCGAGTATGCAGTTTTACTAAAGCACAGATATGTTGTCTTGGATATATTTAACGACAACAAGTTATCTTCGAGCCAGCTTGTTACTTTAGCCATGCCAATTTCAGCTAAGGAGCGTGTTTCTTCCCAAGTACGACCATGGAAAAGGATGACGGTATCGTCAGCAAACATGATCAATTCCGCACTGTTTAACTTTATTTTACACAATTCATTAATATAAAGCAAGAAAAGGGTGGGGCCGAGTGTGCTACCTTGTGGAACACCATATGTGCTGGGTAATTCATCACTGACATGGGAACTAAGCCGTACGCTTTGCATTCGGTTTGAAAGGTAGTTCTCAAACCATTTGAGCTGCTTTCCTCTGACACCTATGTTTTCAATGCTTTGAAGAAGAATTGTTTTCGACACAGTGTCAAAGGCAACACCTGCAAAGCAAAGAAAACACCTATACATTTTTCATTGTCATCAAGGTATGACGTAATATGTGAGGTCAGTTTTAATACAGCATCTTCACTCGACCTCTTTGCTCGAAATCCGTACTGTTTATCTGCGAGGAACTGGTTAGCTTGTAAATAATGCGTAAGTCTTGTATTGACTGACTTTTCTAGCACTTTGGACAAAGAGGGTAATATTGAGATAGGACTATAATTTGTTGGAAGCTTTTTGTCGCCTGACTTGAATATGGGTGTAATGAGTGCCTTTTTAAATACAGAAGGAAAGATACCACTCGAAGCTAAGGTTACATAGGTGCGATATAGGTTGAGCTAGAATGTCTTTGAATTTCTTAATGAAAGATGTCGATAAACCATCGTAGCCTAACGAAGTGCTAGTTTTCAGTCCTGATATAATCTTAAGGATTGATGTTTAGTTTTTTAAGTATATGATTAGCCAAGTTACTTCCTACAGATGCTAAGAAAGAATTTACCTCATTTAAAGAACTTACTGGGGACTCTTTTATTGTCAAAGGTTCAGAGCTATTAGTTTTATTTGATTGGAGATTGCAGACTTCTTTAACAGTATTCCACGTTTCTTTGGGATTTTTCGAGTGTATTCTGAATTTATTTCGGTAATAGTAGTTTTTCAAAGTTTTAACTATTTTACTGAACCAGTTTCTATAAGATGTGTACTGTTTACGGAGTTCATCTGGTAGTGATTTTTGTTTCATGTGCATTTGGTCACGTTTTCTCAGAGCTTTTACAACACCAGGAGTCAACCAAGGCTTCAGTGGAAGGTGCTTTTTGGAATTGTCCTAAATAATGTGTTAGTGATAATGATGTTTTGTAGTTTTTCTGTGAGCCAATTTACTGCTGCGTTAACATCAGAAATAGAGAAATAATCCCCCCCACTGAAGTTTTAGCAACTCATCGCCGATGGCATTGTAATTCGGAATTGCTTTTCTGTTAGATGGGAGTGAAGGCGTTGTAATATCACAGTCAAGTAGGAGAAGTATGGGGCTACACAAAAGTTTGCCACTTATGTTTGCTTTTGATCATAAAGTGATCTAAGCAACTCTCTCCTCTTGTTTGTTTATTTATGCCTTGCAAAAGTCCATGAGATGCTGTTATGCATAAATATTCAATGGTATGGGAGTTTAATCTGCCAGGCAAAATATCGAAGTTCATATCTCCCTGTTAAAATAATATGTTTAGAGTGAATATTTTTAAGTACGTCTTCCAATGATTCCAAATATTTATCAGTGAGGAGGGCGGTAGGTACAAACGACATTATATTCATTATTGTTCATACTGAGAACTAAGAAATTTCCGTCTTCATTGTTTGGTTCAGTAACACATACATTGATTTCAGATACATAAACAACCACGCCGTCATTTTGATTTATATAATGTTTAGTGTAAAACATATTATAGTTAGTTATACTTGGAGGTGTAAAATTTTGACTAGTCCAGCATTCTGTAAGAACGAATATATCAATTTCTATAGGAAGGGATGACGAAAAGGCTAAAAATATATCAAAGTTGGAATTAATGCTGCAAATATTGACTGTTAGTATAGACCTTATAATACTAACGTATAGACCTTAGACTATATAATACTAACGTATAGTATAGACCATAGACATAAGCATAGAAGACCAACAATGAGTGCGAGCGAGAAACAAATCTCTTACGGTGATACTGCAAGATAGCAAAGGATAGCGAATCGAATAGCTCTGTAACGGATTTTGAATGACAGGGGGCCACTTTGAGCCACGCGAAAAACCAGCTTTCCAGTTTTTTGTAAAAAATTGCGTAAAAACTACATATTTATATAAAAATAAGGATACTTTTAATTATGACGGTGTGTAGTGTAGTTGGATGTGGTGTTAATCACAAAAATAGTCCAGAGAAATGTACATTTCACGGGTAAATTCCTAGGACGTTATTACTTTTGAACTATGTGTTTTTTTGCTTAAAATAACTTATATTTCATGTTTAAAATATAGAATAGCTTCTTCTGAATTGCTAATTTTCGTATTTTGCATTGAAATAAGTTAAATTGTTGATAATGTTCTGAATTTTAGTGTTATATTTTTCATCAATATAGCTCACATTTACGCTAGGGCTTGACTCAAATTTATCGATACCTATTTCCTTTATGTTTATAATACGAGCTCACAGACGCATTGTTACGCGTCGCGTACTGAAATACTTGATTTACTATTTTCGTCTTGAAATAAACAGAAGTACTTAGGTCAGTCATAACTTTGTTTTGCCATTTTGTTCAACAGTTTCCAAAGGATTCGAATATAAAAGGAAAATTGATAAGGGTGATTGGACGAGTTGGAATCCTAAAAAATACTCTTAAGTTTGTAGCAAACATTTTCTAGATGTAGGTATATAAAAGAAAATGTCGACTAAATACAACTTTATTAAAAGGAGCTAACAGATTCGGCAGCTTGGAATCGGGGTTGATTAATTTAGTTCTGTTACCAATTTTAAAAAAATCAGCGCCGGCAGCAGCGGAGGCACTTCCGTATAGTTATTATCGGCTCAAACAAATTGTTACCAAAATATAATGTCATTCCTTCCTTAAAACTGACTATTTTAAAATTTTTGTTTATAAAGTAGAAAATCGCTAAATTTCACAACCACAGACAGTATTCGAACCTGCGTCTTCTCCGTAAGTACCGATGACGTTTTACCTACTAGGCTAAATTGTGGTTCTGTCTGATGTTGTGAAATATGCGTCTTCAATACGCATTCCAACGTTGCGTTGCGTTTGTGGTTGTGAAATTTAGCGATTTTCTGCTTTGTAGAATTATCAGCCATTAACGTCTTCCGTGGTCTAGTGGTTAGAGCGCTCGGCTCTCGATCCGGAGTCCGGTGGTTCTGTGTTTGATTCCCGGTGGGGACTCTGTCAGACAAAAATCCCTTTGTGCGACTTCCCCAGTTTGGTTAGGACATTGCAGGATGAATCACCTGATAGTCCGATAAGTTGGATGATTCCGTGCTTCGGAAGGCACGTTAAGCCGTTGGTCCCGACTGCTACCTATGGATGTAGTCGTTAAAGAGCCATATGTCAGAGGCCTTTGGCGGCCTCAAATGCTGTAATTTGACATTTCCTCCATACATTAAAAATAAAAAAAATACATTTGGCCTAAGATAGGGGCTCATGCTGGTGGCACTGGTCGTGCAGTGACGAAGATAAAAAAATGGGATTTGAACAAAGAAACATAAATTACAGTTCCACCGACTTTTTTGGGTTGGTACCTAGAAAAGGGGCTTTCTGTAATCGTAAACGGTAGTTGCATATAATACAGCGTGAATTTGTATTGGTTTCGCACCCGAAGCCCAGTGATTCTACTCATGATTACAAGCAACTTTCCCGAAGAAAAAATTTATTACTCGTAAAATTTTTTTCGCTTCTCCATAGTACGAGTAAAGTGGTCACGTGACCGACTCATTTTGTATGGGGAGGCGAAAAACTTTTTTCAAGTAAAAAAAAATTTTTCTTCGGGAAAGTTGCTTGTTTTCATGAGCAGAGTCACTGGGCTTCGGGTGCGAAACCAACACAAATTCACGCTGTATAGCCATAGCCGTCACGCAACATTTCGTCAGTGAATATCAATCTCATACATTTTTATTCTATACTACTGGCATTTACGATAGTAGAAATCCACTTATCTACGGCCCCAGGCGGAGAAATGGAGGATTATCGACACTACTACCTACTACAAGTGGAACACTGCGATTGTTGACAGCGACGCTACCGCCTGAACAGACAAGTCAATGTCGCCAGGGTACACGAATATCGATACCAAAATGTACATCACTATCTAACGCACACATTGACAAATCAAAATTGGTTACGCGTTTTCGGGCTCTTTGTTTATCTATAGGCAGTAAGCTGCCGTTATTCATAATCTAAGGTATAGACAATACCCTGCCGGCCTATTAAAGCATGGTAATGTTCGCTGTGTTCCAAATTGTACAAACGCTGCTAAAAGCGTATACAGTACTGACGGACGGTCCAAATTGATTTTGCACGCTCACAAAGCTACCACTGCTTTAATGGCTGTAGTCAATTTGGAATGGATTTAAGCGCGCTCACGTGTTCATCTGTCAAAATGTCGGTTTTGTTTTTATTTTCTTTAACAAAGCCTAAGCTAATCCCTGAAAAATATGCGCCAAATCCACTCTCATTTCCATTAGAGACAAACTCATTAAAATCAAAACTTGAGAAACATCAGCTGGCTGCAAATGTGTGGGATTATATATGTGTCAAATCGATTTTGACATTAGCGCTTTCACTGCTCCACCTATTTGACTAAAGCACTGATAGCAGAAACGATGACGTCATCAATGACGTAAGGCGGTGAACGAGCGAGTGCTTTAGAGCACGCTTTTGGTCAATTTGGACCGACTTAAGCGCGCTCACAGTGCTCTAAAGCAGTCTGTTAGCGCAAATTGGACCGCACAGGTTTTTTGACATCCGAGCAGTGCGACACATTTTGAAAGACAAGGACGGCTACATGTATTAGTGTGTAAAGCTATCTCTGTCTAAAATATCAAAAACGTAATTTGTGGATTTGCTAAACATTTTCCTCCACTGACATTTCTTCGCACTTTGAAGTAATAGATTAGATGACATAATTCCCCAATTAAAGTGACATTTCTTCGAGATATATTTCCTCTCGGGGAGCGTGCTTAGCAGGCAGGTCTGTTATTACACTGGATGGTTCAGTCATCTTGAGGTTTACCGTACGAGCCTTACATATACAGCGATTGTAATAACAACGGTACATAGTAGTATAGTCCAACGTGTAAAGCTACACTAGGTCTTGACTGTACAATAAATAAAACTTGAAAATAAATTATTTATTACATTTATTAGAAAGAAATATAGAATAAAAATAATCATAATCTTTATTTGCGTCAAATATGGTAATATATACAGATGTAAAACTAGAATAGGTCTCTCATACTTAATAATAATTTGGGAGTTTGAATTTGATTATGTGTACAGTCTATTTTTTTTTGGATAATAGTAGTCTACAAAGATTCTTTTTTTGATTAGGGTAATTAAAACATAATTTTCGGGGGTTTTTGTAAACTTCTCGAACAGTTAATTATGAAAATCTTGTAAGTTTCCATGAATAAGTTTTCTGTGCACACTCATCATACCTAGACCAGGTTTTAGTGCTTCTTAGCCAGGTTTTTAGTTTCCTGCGGCTGCTAAACGATCGCTCTACCGTACACGTTGTACACGGAAGAGCGATCACAATTTTTAGCGCTTTTTCCGTGTCGGGAAAGAAGGTTTTTGCCGCTTTTAGGATATCAACAAGGGATCATTCAACAATTAAGTGATCACCGGAAGGGGGGGGGGGGGGTGTCGGGTGCTTGTATATACATCTGGATTATTTGGGGGGGGGGAGGGGGGAGAATCCATGATTACGTTATCATTTTATAACTTTAACGCAGCGGTCGGCAACCCGCGGGCCGCATGCGGCCATCGAGCTTCCTATTTGCGGCCTGCAAATGTGAAGATCACAATGAAAAACAAACTATTTATAAAGCTCAAAAAAGTTAGCTTCAAAAAAACGGCCAAAAATGATCACGTAATTGTTGAACGATCCCCAACGGATAGAAAGGAGGGAGAGGTTAGTATGAAACTTACGCTTTTAAATATTTTTTTCAAAAAATTTTGCCGCAGCCTGAAACTTTGCAGGCTAGGTATGATAAGACAATTCCCAATAAAAAACTTTCAATTAGACGGAATCTAATGCACAATATTATCCCAATTCTCTCTGACCGGCTTTTAAAATGAAAGTTTGGAAATGTTACTTTTTAGAGGTTTCTTCTACTTTTGAATTTAGTCACAGGGAACACTTGGTTGCTCTCACTCTAAGCTCTCACTCAATCCCTCCACTGCGAAGCGAGTCCAAACACTCACTCACTCACTCCGCCCCAGCGTTGCCAGAATGTTACTTTTGTAATATTTTGTGTTGCTTCTGTAACATTTTGTGTTGCTTTTGACCCTCTCATGTTACCTCCATGTTACACGAATTGAAATGTTACTTTTGTGTTATATTTAGCAATATTTCAGGTCTAAATAAAAATATCCAAATTTTCTGGCAAAAATAATCGTAAAACGGAACGCTCTCGAAAAAGTTTTCGTTCGTCAGCTTGGCGAACTTAATTTAACCCATCTTATTTCTCTTCCTCACACTTGGAAGAATGAAGAAGATAACAATAGAACTGCGTAAGTTCGACTTCGAAGTAATTCGATTCGAACTGAAAAATTTTGGTTGAAGTGGATTTGAGTGGAACTTTATGTAAAGTTTATTTTTGTTTTCTTCGTTGTAATCTTGTGTGTGCTTCAATGATTGTAGTTTGAGTAGGCTGAGTTCCGGCCGGCACAGTCGTTGTATACTGTTTTATCCGTGTCTTCGCGGTTCGACCAAGGTTCAGATCGCAACGAAAGATGAGCCTTGACGGATCACGTGGTTAACCTGCGCAGTAGATAGTTTGCAGGCCATTTTGGCGGCAAGTGGGGAGGGACGCGCTAGGCTGTACCTGCGCAAAATCCTCTCTACTTTCAACTGACAGGTCTCATCTTTCGTTGCGCGCATTGTACCTACGAATTTGAATTTGCTACCCCGTCTCAATAATAGGTTATAATGACGTTGATTACTAAAGTTCACCAAAGTAAAGGAAAAGAAGACTTTTTAAATACGTTTTCTACATTAAATTGGATAATGTTACTTTTCTCGTAAAAATGTTACTTTTTGAACTGCCTCATGTTATTTTTGTCTATTGGCCACTGGCAACACTGCTCCTCCCGCACATGGCCCGCGCCCCGCGCACCTATGCTCGTCAGGTTAGTTCGTTCAGTTTAAAAACTTTCGCGGTGGAACCATAAACATTCAAAAATTGAATTAAAAACTTTCTTTCTCGCGCTAAGCTTTGCGCCACAGACTACTTAGATGATACTGCTTTGCGCTAAGCAGTCAACATGAGACCAGCCAGTGAATATTTGGACCAGTTTATTATCACTAATGGAAGAAACCAAAGTGTATACATGTGTTCTTTTTGTAGTTCAATGTACAAATTGGAAAATGCCTCCAAATTTTTAATACATTTATCGAAATGTAAGAGATGCCCGGTTGAAATGAACAGGTTCTTCCGAAGTGTTCTGGTCAAGGAAGCAATAAATATCTTCGTGTATGGGGTTGGTATTAGAACAAATATATGAATGAGGTTATTTTTGCGCGTTCAGGATGAGTTAGGCTATGACCGCTATGACGGTTATATACTGCGCATGGGTGACAAGCGGAAAACCAATATGTAAACGATTCGCTTGCCTCCCCCCACATGCCGCGCTCAACCCGGTTAATCATATTTTGACTTCTGCGCATTAACAGTCACAGCCAAAGTTATTTTGTACGCCAATAGCGTTTGTTTATACTTATAGTAAATTTTACTTTCTGCATTGTAAAATTCAAAATACCTAAACAATTGAATGAAAAAGTTTGTAAACAAGTTCGATTCATTTGACAGAATCTAAGTATTTTTTTTTATTTTTGGTTTGGTTACTACGGTTTTTTTTACGTTTTTTTGCATTAACAACAACCGAAGCCACCAAACCGTAAATTGGTAACAGAACTGAGCCAGCAATTTTTTTCTTTTACATCACTGTTTGCGTAATAGTAGGAACTCAATGCTCAGTGCAATGAAAAACTGCTCTCTGCTTTAGCACAAAGTGGCGAAGTACCCCGGCCATAATATTTATTGGTATTGATGAAACTATTTTCTAGATTTGTAATAGTATAAAATCTTATCCTATTTCACAGGGCAACAACGCCAGGCTATCTCTTCCAACATGGCTGCCACGCAACACGCCGACCCACCAACCAGAAAACCTCCAACGTCCACAGAGCTCAGTTGCCCATGTCAATCTTGGCCCTAACGCCCAAACCTACATAGTCACTGAACGAATCACGCCACCCATACAAAGACAGACTTCCCACGGTATACCCAACAGTCTCTCAAATGACTCCAATCTGTCTGAAAACCAGGAGCATCCAGAAATTAATGTATCTGTGAACCCCGCCAACAATAACAATATACATGATGAGGCTGATAATGATAGTCATAGTGAGGATGGGACGCAACAGGTATCTAACCTCTTTTTCATATAATTGTGTTTTGAGACTTAAGCCATTAAGGTTCGTTCACTTGCATTATATTTTATTTGAAGACTAATATGTTTCCAAGTTTATTGAATTTTTTTTTTGGTCAAGCAAGAAGAAAGTAAAAACTATTTCTTGAAAAACTGACAAATGAAGCATCTTAGGTTATTCAGTAATATGGCTGGTCTGTTGGTCTAGTACTCATCATCTTATACCTGGGTGACCAAGCTTCACTCTACTTCAGTAAGTTACATATAGCGCCATCTAGTATGGAGTAAAAAAACTAGTTTATAACCGGATGATTTTCTGGATTGAAAAGTTTAAAATAAGCCCTCATAAACTAATAACGTAAACAATAAATAGTATTAAATATCACCGGGTACGCAAGCTATGCTACTCACCAACAGATGGCGCTGATGGCTTTTAAAACGAGCTATTTCCTGTATCTGAAAAAATTTCCTGTATCTGAAAAAATAATTTAAAGAAAACAGAAAAAATGAATTTTCCCAGACACGAGACATAGCTAGATCGATTTTTCGCTCCAAAAACCCCCGTATAGTAAATTGCATCGAAATCGTTAGAACCATTGTCGACAAACCATCACAAACATATATACAAATATTGCTTGTTTAATTTTGGATTATCACTCAGACCTGACAAATCCTAGTTATAGCGCGTTCAGGATAACTTGGGCTATGACGGTTATTTTCTGCGCATGGGTGACAGGAGGAGACTCGTTTTTCGACTTCTGCACATTAACGGTCACAGCCAGTGTTATTTTGTACGCCATAAAGGGTTATCAAGCCGCCATTTTTTTCTTACAATCATGGCTAACTTAATTACTTCTCCTGTAGATGGTCCATATTATCTGCTACATCTACTTTTTTCACTTTAAATTGTAGCTAGGGGTAAGTTTGGCCATCCATCATCATACCAATAGGAGTTGCAAGCAGTGTTTTTTAGGACACAATTTTTTTTTATTATATTATCAAACCATTGTGGATAAAGGGTAGAATATCTGTGGTTGAAGAGGTTGCAGTCGCGACCGACTTAAGATAGAAAAGAAAAAGTGAGGGTGAAAATGTATGCTGAGCCACACCCCGGATACAACGAGCGCAAATTTAAATTGGAAGCGCACGTAGGCCTGCATATTCAGCACAACTGACCCGCAGGAGCACCGGGCGGGGTGCGCGGGCGGGTGCGCAAGATTGCAAGGGGGGCGCAGAGTGACTATTCTGTATGACAGTACTATTACTTTAGTCTGTGACTGAGCTAAAAAACTGATTTTACTTACTTAATTTTTTTTCCACAGGTGGTAGATGTACGAGCAACACTGAACTTGTTAATAAAGTACGCGCCATTCTACTTCATCCTTTTCATAAAGTTCATGTACGACAGTAGAGAGGCCATCTTTGCATTCCTAATTCTATTCTGCTCATTCACACACTGCAACTGTTTAGTTAGGAGGTGAGTTCATTGTATTTTTAATGTATGTATAGCGCGTTCAGGATAAGTCGGACTACGACGGTTATTTTCTACGCATAGGTGACAGGCGGAGAGCCAATGAACGATTCGCTCGCCTCCCCCCACATGCCGCGCTCACCCCCGCGACTCATTTTTCGACTTCTGCGCATTAACGGTCACAGCCCGAGTTATTTTGTACGCCGTATATTGTTTCATATCACAGTGTGAACTTCCATTGGTTTTGCTTCCGAAGCAATTCTACTCATGAAAACAAGCAACTTTCAAGAAGAAAATAAAATTAACTCGAAAAATATTTTCGAAATCATACTAAAGTGAGTGAAATCGAAACATTTTTTCGAGTAAAACTTTATTTTGTTCGTCAAAGTTGCTTGTTATCGTGAGTAGAATCACTGGGCTTCGAGAGCAAAACCCGTGAAAATTTAAGTATATGTCACCGAGCGGGTGTTATTTATTACATTATTAGATGCTAAGTAGCATGATATTGATGCTACATACTCATCCGAGATGTATATATGCGTTTTTCAATTGCTGCGAGCATTTAATAAACAAACCTGCGTGCGTCGCCCGTCGTCCCTACTCCGAAGTGGGAATTTAAATATTTAATTCCGTAATAATCCAGTAGCCATTATGGTGAATGACCCAGATTATTACTTTGGCCTAAATAATAATGATTATTATTCTGATGCATAAGTTACAATGAATTTCAAAAACCAATCTCATTGGGTTCTAAAATTACTGTTGAAATATTGCAAAAACATTTGCCAAGTTACCAAAGAGTGTTCAACTTTCAAAGGCAGTGATGAGAGTTGTTCAAAAGTAATGATGAGGGATGTTAAATATTCCTAACTAAACTTGTTTAGGTCATTCCCGTCAAGGTCATGGGAAGCTGCTGGATGCGAACAGCGAAGGACCGGTTGTCATGGAGATCTTTAGGGGTGGCCTAACTAGCAGTGGACGGCTTTCGGCTGATATGATGAGAATGATGAAATTTATTTACCTATTCCACAGTTTATAATATTCTTAATTTACCTATTAAATTAGTTTTTTTATTTTATTTCAGAGAACATGGCAAACAAATGAACAGAAGTATAGTGGCACTACTAAGCGAATTAGTTCTAACGTCATCAACCATAGCGGTTATCCACATATTCTGGGGCCACGACAGGTTACTACCTAATGTGGTTATGTTCCCAGGGTACAAGAGCCCTATCACTGTATGGGAGTTGCTGTGGCTCGTTGTGTTAACAGATTTGATAGTCAAGATAATTACTGTAAATATCAAGATCATTGTGACAATGATGCCGGCGTTTCTGTTGCCGTTTCAGAAAAGGGTGAGTTTTGTTTTTGTGCCTGATATTTTTGTAGTATAATAATAGAAAACTTCTTGTTACTGAGAAGAATTATTTTTAGGATCAGTTGTGTAGCTAATCCAACTCATTTATGGGTCGATTTCATTTAATTTTAGGGTGTTTTTTTAAACCATGAAACTGAACAACTTTTCACAAGGAACAATGTCGAAGTATAATACCCTTTCGTACAAAATGTGCAATCAGCTAATGGAAAGTTTTGTAGACCTATGCACCATCAACAAAGTTGGCTCCTGACCACCTTTAAGTTTAGTTTCCTGTGCAGTAGTGCCTTGCGGCTGCTGGCTTCGCCTTGCTAGTTTTAATCCACTGTGCGCAAGTTGTAACTGATCATCAATGGACAGATAGACACGAAAAGATTATAAAAATTCATGGAACCAAAAGCGTTGTCGTCTCAATGGTAAATATAGGGCGGGGCGGGACATGCAAGCGAAAAGGTTTCGAAGCTGGTCAGGCGCCAACTTTGCTGATAGTACTTACCTTAGGAAAAGTTTTTCAGTTAAATTACATGTTCTAAGTGTGTACTTTTGGTTAGGATCCTACGTTCTTGTGTATTGTATGAATTTTCAATAAACATTCTCTGCAACTTGTCAAATCGATTCCAGGGCAAAGTGTACCTGTTCATCGAAGCCGTCTCGCAGCTGTACCGCAGCCTGCTGACGGTGCAGCCCTGGCTGTTCTTCCTGCTGGAGTCGTATGCCGGCTCGGAGAAGATGGTGGGGCTGTTCCTCTCCTCCATCTACGTGATCGCCAAGTGCGTGGAGGTGCTGGTGCGGATGAGGCTGTTTAAGAACGCCACCTGGACGCTGCTGCAGAGTGTTGTGAGTAACTGTTTTTATTAGTTTTGGTGGTCTCCTTCCTTTCAGGCATCCTGTCAAGTAAGTATTGTCCGTGTGGTACAGGTTGAGAATCTCCACCCATTTTCTTGCCGTTAGTGTGGTACAAAGCGACTAAGGCAGGGTTTCCCAAACTCTTTAAGTTCGCGGCGCACTTTCAGGTTTAGTATTTTGTCAACCGTGCTAGCCATCGTTTTCCACGGCTGAATACTGCGCTCCGGTATGGATGCTTAGCGCGCATGTCTCCGCCGTTGACATGGAACTTAAAAAAACGATGAGATGTACGAGTATATCCGGCACCATTAAATCCACCCTGGTTGCCTGGCTTCCAGTGCTTCATTCATTGCAGATAGAATTCAAGTTAAAAGCTGGTAACTTTACGTATATGTTACGTTTACGTATTAACGCAACGTTGAATGCGTATAGAGGTCGAATATTTTACAACATCAGGCAGGACCATGTAGGTCAGTTGGTCGACTTGTTTCTTCTGGCACTGACGGAGAAAACAGGTTCGAGTCCTGCCTGTGGTTGTGAAATTTTGCGATTTTCTACTTTGAAGAACATTATGAAGGTATAATTCACCATCATCATATCATGTGGGTTGCAAGGGGACTGACCTCACAAACCCTGGCTAGTTTCAGAGTTGTTGAGCCGCCAAAGGCCTCTGATATGGGTCATTAATGACTACATCCGTAGATATTATTCGGGACCAACGACTTAATATGTTCGTCGTACAAAATAACTCTGGCTATGACCGTTAATGCGCGATTATTTTTTTGAGTTCTGCTCATAAAAAAATATCGTGGGGGTGAGGGGAGGCGATCGAATCATTCTTTGGCTCCGCCTGTCACCCATGCGCAGAAAATAACCGTCAGAGTCAAACTTATCCTGCACACGCTATACATTCCGAGCCTTCCTTATGAATAATTGAAAAATGTATTAATTTTGCAGAACCTCGGCACGAAGCCAACCGGCGAGCAGCTGGTGTCGGCGGGCGACTCGTGCCCCATCTGCCACGACGACTACACCACGCCCGTGCGGCTCGGCTGCTCGCACATCTTCTGCGAGCTCTGCATCTCCGCCTGGCTGGACCGCGACCACACCTGCCCGCTGTGCCGCGCCAAGGTCGCCGACGAGCCCACCTGGAGGGACGGATCCACTACCTATGACTTCCAACTCTATTAACACTTATGTGTGTCACTGGCTTTTTGTAAATTGTCAATACGTGCCCACTTGCAGTGCTACACTCACTGATGAGCCCACCTAGAGGGACGGATCCACTATGTATGACTTCCAACTGTATTAAGGCTTATTATAGGGATTTTTAGCGGTGTATCATTCATTGGCTTTATACAGGGTGTTAATTTAATTGCGTGCCATAGCTTAAGGGGTGCTTCAGTTACGATAAAGGAACACAAAAAAAATATTTAAAAAATCCTACTGAAAAAAAAAACTAAAACTCCATTGATACTTAACTAACGCGGAGCACCGCGCTATCACCGATTCAGCGCGCGAGATTAAGTGGATAAGAAAGGCATATACATAACTGAAAATCTTTCGCGCGCTTTTGATAGCGCGGTGCTCCGGGTCATTGCCCTCCGCGTTAGTTTAGTTTCAATGGAGTTTTAATTTTTTTTAAGTAGGATTTTTTTTTATATTTCTTTTGAGTTCCTTTGTCGTTACTGAACCACCCCCTAAGCTATGGCACGCAATCAAATTAACACCCTGTATAAGTGGTCAATACGTACCCTCTTGCAGTGGTAAAGTGACTGATGAACTCATTTAGACAGACGGATCCACTATGTATGATTTTCTTTCCAAGAAATCTACTAGTGTAAGTATGATTCATTATATTATAACATTGTTACATATTGTTGGCTAGATGTGGTCAAAACGTGCCTACTAGGCAGTGTTTCAGCCACTAGAAGAGATGGATCCACTAGGTATGACTTAGCTGCGTTAAAAGGATATTATAAAAATGTATATAGGGAATATTTTTGTTGTTACCAAGCTATAATAACATATTTTGGAAGCCGTGTATCTGGTAGCTATTAAATACAACCTACCCGCGGTGTAGAGCTAGAGTCACTGATGAGCCCAGTTGGAGGGTCGGATCCACTACGACTTCCAACTTTATTAGGACATTTTATAAAGATTGTAGGGTTTTGTAATTAGGCGTTGCGTTGTCTAGTTATGCTCAATATGTGCTCACTTACAGTGCTAAAGTTGCTTATAAATCCATTGAGAAAGTCAGATCCACTATGTGATTTGAGTTAAATTGTCCGTTTGCACACTTGTTACATGAAAAAGTTACTGAAATAATAACATTGCATTGTGATGTTATTGAAGCTGTCTGTGTAGTAGCTAAATAATGGTCAACTACCAGTGTGGCCAGTTTTGATTTGTGTTCGTGTGTTTAGTTTGGAAGGAAATCAGCTTGAACAGTTGTTCAGTGGTAAAAGTGGTTCAGTCAAATTTTATAAGCTTGAATCGTATTCATATAAAAAGGATAATTTTCGCAACACTGGCCACACTGCAGGGCTTCTACGTGTCATCAAGAACACAAAAAAAAACACCCTTTATCAATTCCATTTTTAACAACCCTATCGAATTGCCATTGCCAACAGATGCCGCATCGTGAGTTTTATACTTTAATTTTCGAAATAGGGATATTTTTTTATTTTGTTAATCAATTGACTTCATAAGCATTTTGTGGAGCTGATACTGCGTTTTTTTATGTATTGTATGTATTGTAAATATTTATTTCGAAATAAAAAATGGATGGCTGTGTATTGAAGGACAAGTCTTAAAGTAAGTAGTTTAGAGAAAAAAAACTTATGAAAACATACTATTCTCTATTCGTTAGGATATTCAACACTATTTTAACATAACTTTTTGCAAAAAAAATTATTCAGATTAATTTATTCATGATATGTACGTACAGTCAAGGGCACTTCACGCTTGACAGAATGGATTTTCAATAGTTCTTATTTCAATAGTTGTAGCAGCTCAAGTCGCGCTGAGTTCTCAAACTTTGTCTGCTCTTGACTGTATTTTAAATCATATTAGAAAATGGTAACTTTAGAAAGAAGAAATACACGTAACTTAATTTTAATATTAACTAAAATATTATATTTAGAATCATCAAAAATAAACAAGACAATTTAAAAACATCATATGCATTTATTCCATGTAGATAAAGCCGTTACCACTTTGTAAATATGTATAGTGTTTTTGTACTCTTCGATTTTATGTAATAATGACCTATTTTGATTTATAATTATTTTCAAAGCACAGGTTTAGCGCTTAGCCGATCAAGTTCTTGTGGCTAGTGTGAAATGCGAGCGATTTTTCAATATACTGCCTACATGCCGCTGCGTGCGTGCGAAATAGTTGGGACTTAGGGTGCTTACTCGTAGTTGGGAATAGTTAAGACTTCCAACCAGTTGAGCTGCGCTATGCTAAGCTAGGAAAATGGAACAAGCCTATTGGTTGGAGATTTTTCAGCTCACAGTTAAGACCCTGTCCAGAAAGGGCGAATTCGCCGCGAATTGTTTTGGGAACGTACCCATACTACGTGACCTATTTTTCTCAATTTTTTTATAATCGGATAAAATCGGAACTAAAACCATTGCTAAATGATTTTGACATTAAATTTATAGAGCAAAATATATGACAGCAGCGCTCTCCTGACAACGTCATTCACCTGCCAACGAATCAACTGATTCGGGATTCTTTTTGACAAGAATTTGTAAGGTTTTCTTCTCTGTAATTTTGAATATTTGACTATGTTCCAAAATAAGCATAATAGTACGGTCCCTTATAGGGCCATTTGCACTAAACTTAAGAATCGCCCCTAACTTGTTTAGGACACTCCTAACAATACTTTGACGGCCCTTAAGCAACAACTTGGGCGATTCTTATGTTTAGTGCAAACGACTATTAGTCTTTTATCGCCAAATTGCACCAAATTTTTTCCAGGTACTAGTTGGTACATAGCTCTCAATTTTTGATAGGAGCCAATTCTTGAAACTTCTATGGAAATTTTTTGAAATTCAAAAATTGAGAGCTATGTACCTAACTAAGTAGTACCTGGAAAAAAAATTGGTGAAATTGTAAATCGTGTCTACGTGAAACAGCTAAATGACCGCACAAGGGAAGTATGTCAAGATCGTAGCAGGTGGAGGACTGTGGTCTCTGCCTACCCCGACGGGAAAGAGGCGTGATGTTATGTATGTATGTATGTATGTATAAGCCGGGTACTTATTCGAATTGGTTGAACTGTATATTATTTCGTCCGTACTAATGCTGTCACTATCAACGCCCCTCCCTCTCCATTTCGCTAGTTTCGCTACCCAGCAGTAATAAGCGCTTGACTTGTACTATACACCCTTATTTTTAATCACCCCGTATATTTTAAGAGGTGGTTCTGTCCATGAAACTGAACAACTTGTCCCATGGAACATAGGTCGAAATACGAAAAAAAAAATCGACTTCCCATAGAAACTGCATCAGCTGACAGCACAGATTGTATGGGAGCTAAGATTTTATTTTTCGTATTTCGACTCGAGTGTTCCTTGGGAAACTTCCCATACAAACTGCATCAGCTGACAGCACATTTTGTATGGGAGCTGAGATTTTTTTTTCGTATTTCGACTAGTGTTCCTTGGAAAAAGTTGTTCAGTTTCATGGGCAGAATCAGCTCTTCCGGGGTGATAATAAATGGCGCTGTATTGTTTTTTTTTTTTATTTTAACTATACACAGCCTGTAACGGAAAGGTGTGATAATACTGAAGGGTGTGAATCTGCTCATGAAACTGAACAACTTTTCCCAAAGAACAAAGGTCATAGAACCAAATCAATTCCTGACCTCCCATAGAAACTGCATCAGCTGATAGCGCAATTTGTATGGGAAGTCAAATTTGGTTTTTCGTATTTCGACCTATGTTCCTTGGGGAAAGTTGTTCAGTTCCATGGGCAAATTCACACTCTTCAGTATTATCACACCTTTCCCATAATCGAAGTTTTCGAATTGATCTTGAGGCTTTCCAAAATATTTATTTGTTTGAGATTTTTAATATGCATTTATGACTTTTCCTATTTTGTTTTGTATGATAGGTTTAATAAAAAAATTGTAAAAAATATAAAAATAATGTATACTCGTTAAAGCTGTTCCGTTCAAATGCCAGCCAAGTAGAAAGTAATGGTAAAAAAATATTGTATAGGTATAGTTAACCAATTGATAAAAGTGTAATATAGTTATGAAAAACAAAGATTTTAAACCGAGTTGTTTGTCGGTTCTAGCTATTACTATACAGGGTGTGAAAGAGACATTTCCTTAAAACTTTAAATGTCAATTCAGACTATCAAACTGAACAACTTCCCCCAAGGAACATAGGTTAAAACACAAAAAAATTACTGTCCATAAAAACTACATGAACATACATGACTTCATGTATGAAGTCAACATTGGACCTAAATTTCTGTGGGAAAATGGTTCTGTTTCATAGTGTCATAAAAATCCTGTTTCACCCTGTATAAATATTATTATACTAATGTAAAGTCTATATTTACTTAGGGTCGTATTGATAAATCCCTCTTAAGTGTGAGATTGCTCTCAAGATGTGCCTTACACATACAAATTGTACATCTTGAGTGCAGTATATAACTTGAGATGCATTTATCAATACGACCCTTAATTACAACAAACTCAATTTGCCGCTGCAGAATTTATTCCTATTGGTAACAATCTAGAGCCTCGAAAAAACAACTTTGTAAAGAAAACTTACAAATACAGCAGACTTGGTGACCACATGTGATACCAAATAGAGCGTTTCTCGTGTTTCGGAAGGCAGGCCAAGCCGTAAAGCCCGGCTATTTCAAGACAAATTAGGTTGTGCAATTCAGACGCACACTCCGAAACGTAAGAAGGTTACCCACACGCGGACCATCCATTTTTTGCAAAATCCATGTTGTAAAGAGTTTTCGAACAGCCAATGGCCTCTTGAAGTTACTAACCATCGACATCTGCGTATGACACCAGGGAACGGAAAACCCATCGATATGGTGAACCGTTTTAAAAGGTTAACAGAAAAAACATTTCGGTAAATCTGGGATTGCGTGAGCGGTAGCGGTTTATCTTTTCGGTAACCTGTTAAGACAATACCTTCTTTAAAACAAATAAATTGCACAACAACCCTTTTCAGTTAGGTTTTGATTTAACGAAATGATTCAGTAAACTGTTAACCGGATTTATAATAGGTTAATAACAGATTCATTCGGTTGGGTTAACCGTAATCGTCCGTTCCCTGTATGACACGCATTGGATGCCGAGAGGCGCCGCCACGCACCTTGATCACGCCCGACGCAGCGGACGGAAATACAAATTCAGTCGGCAATTGCTATAAATTCTCAAAAATGGACTGTATAAATTAGGAATCTTGTTTTAAATTATTGTATAAAAAAAGCCAAGCCTCAACTTTAAAAAAATACAAAGTATTGTAATTATAATAACCACTATTGTACATAAAACAAATTAGGCATTATGTGATAATCATTGGCTAAGATCGTTATACAAGACGGCACTTGATGACTGGCAATACACCTTGATGAGTGATCCCTGTTGCCAACCACTCGTTAACCTACCAGAGTTATAGTATAGGCCGCGCAAATTAACTCTAGCTCTGAGGCGCATGTGAATCGTTCATTGGCTCTGCGCCTTTTTTTTAAAGATGACCTTGCTATTAGCCTTATTGGCTGTCACAGCTTCACCGGGCGAGTGGAGAGCGGAAGGCTCGGCCCAGAAGTAAAACTAGGCACCAAAATGGGCTCCGCCTGTCACCCATACGCAAAAAAAACCGTCAGGGCTAGAGTTACTTTGTACTTAGTATAACAGTCGCCTTTCAGGACTACTTGTTACAAGGCTCGTGTTGCCATGACAAGTGTCTGTTAACCCTGCAAAGTGACTGGTAACCCGTGATGTTGTGAGGCATCTGGCGATTCTGGTAGGCGGCTGTAAGGCAGCTGGTTTCCAGAGCAAGCAAGCGTCAAAGTTATCCTGAAAGGCGACTGGTAATACTTGTCACACGCAGGCGCTATTTTAGATATCTGAGGCGCTAGCACCGAACTCAATCGTTATCGAATCTCTCTTTTCTTCTTGTATAGAAAAAAAGAGAGAATCGATAACGATTTGAGTTCGGTTCTAGCGTCTCTGGTTACCACCTAAAAGCAAAGGGTGGCCACCCACATTCAATCTTGTTCGCGATTCGGTAGAGATGAAGCTATATGAAGGAAAGAGAAAGCCATAGGACCATGGACTAGGTGACCTAGGTGTATACGACTATTTCTTTCTTTCTACAATCGCGGTCAGATTGACCGTGTGCGGGCCTTTGGGAAACCATGTCGTCTACAAAGTGCCAAAATTATTTATGCATTTAAAATAGTATATGCGTTTGACTTAACCCCGATAGGTTCTGCACTAAAAAAACTTTTAGATATAATCCTACATTTGCTTAAAAACCCCTTTGACTAACATCAAGTGAAAAGACAATATAAATATTTTGCATTAAAATATATGAAAATTACTGTATAAATTATTGTAATATACGTTTACCTATGTAATCTTCGTCCTTTCCACTAACTAGTAATACATTCCTATCTTTAGTCATTGGTCAAAAT
The DNA here is from genome assembly GCA_947532105.1 of Athrips mouffetella. Taxonomy (NCBI): domain Eukaryota; kingdom Metazoa; phylum Arthropoda; class Insecta; order Lepidoptera; family Gelechiidae; genus Athrips; species Athrips mouffetella. Next base: position 8,686,590 of record OX383964.1, on the reverse strand, counting down.
TGTTAAGGCCTAAATTTTAATAAAAACATATTCTTCTACAAATTGTAACAGGATCGTTTAGTTATATTTCAGCACGTGAATTTATTCACGAACTGAACAAACCGAGAATCATGGCAGTTTTTGGGGAGACAAAACATGAAAAAGCGTCACAATTACATCATGACTCACGAAATTACCAGAGTTAAGACAAGGCAACCCTGCTGATTGTTGCTCAGTAGTTGTATGCATAAGTATGTATGTATTAAAATACAACGTGAATTTTCATTGGTTTTTCTCCCGAAGAACCCCACTCATGATTCTACTCATGATGACAAGCAACTTTCCCAAATTATTCCCTGAATTTCTTTTTTCTTTTCTTCAATTCTCCATACTAAAGTGGTGATCGACTAATTTTTAATGGGAAGTCAAAAATTTTTTTTACTAGTAATTTTTTTTCTGTGTGTAAAGTTGCTTGTTTTCTTTAATAGAAGCACTGGGCTTCGGGAGTTAAACCAATGAAAATTCACTTTGTATAAATACTGCTTGATTCTCAATGAGGTAAAAAAGTAAACAGACGTTCTTATTAAAGCTAGAAAATTGTTCAGTTGTGTGGATAAATTAGCGTTAATAAGTCTGATCGTTCTAAAATAGGACTTATACTAAACTTATTATTGCTTGACCGACGAAGATCGGTAAAGGGCGAATAGGGAAAATGATTCGTGGGTGGGGTGACCCAATTTGGGCACAGTCTACAACTGTGCCAAAATTGGGCCAGAAAGTCTCCTTAACAACATACTTAGGGTAGGGTCGGGTTCATTTAACCGCCTCAGCACCCGACCATCATCAGATAAGCACCTAGTTTATTTTTTGTGAATAACACATAGCATTAAATGTTCTAACACTAAAATAATCTACCTAAAATTCTCTACATACAAAAATGTTTTGGAAGTATTTCGCTGGAATCAAACAAACTTTCGTCCCTCAATTCACCCCCTTGGGGATGATTTTGCAAAATGCTAAAAACATGTGTTCGAAACCCATTTTTTTGCATCTTATAGAATTTTCATACAAACTCATCCTTTATTCCACCCCCTTGGGAGATGAATTTTGGCAAATCCTTTCTAAGTGGGTGAATCTTACGTGCAAGAAACCTTTGTACAATATCTCACATCTATGGTTAAAGAGATACGGCTCGGTGTGGATAAGTCAATCAAGACATGTTCTTTTATATATTTAGATATTTCTTTACTGCCCATTTTCCCTATCATGATCTCTTTAACTATTGACTCCAGCTGCGTCAGCACGATGCCCTAGATAAAAAAATTATATCTAAGGTCAAATGTCACTTTTCAAGTTTGCCCTGTACATTAAAAGTAAAAAAAAAATACATTTCTCCTAAGATATAATTTTTATCTAGGAGCTCGTGCTAGCGCTGCAGCAAAAACTTCCAAAACATTTTTTGTAGTGTTTTATTTGAAATCATGAAAACTTTCAATTACGTTTATATCCGCCGTACCTCAACTCCCACTCACCGTTCACTACTTTTAGTATCTTGTAGGACACTCATCTACAACTGTGCCATAACTGGTTCTTCCACGAATTATTTCCCCTAATTTCCTTTTTTGGAAGAGCTATGTAAGGTCCATGAAAAGTGAACATAATTTTCGTATGTTATGTTACTCAGACTATGAAACTAAACAACTTTCCCCAAGGAACATAGGTCGAAATACGAAAGTATTTTTTTGACCGCCCATAGAAACTGTATCAGCTAATACTTAGTGCATTTTGTTTGCGAGGAGTTTTCGTATTTTGACCTATGTTCCTTTGGGAAGGTTGTTCAGTTTCATGGTCTAAGTACCATGCTAAAATATATTCACTATTTCTGTAGGACCCTTTTAATTGTTTTTCGTCTTGCTAGAAAATATAGCGTTTTGTAAAGAAATTAGTTGTACGTGTACGGTCGACCGCAAGTCAGTGGAAATATTTGCAACTATTGCGATGCCATAAAGTTGTGTTTCTACTGACGTGTTGTTGGGTGTACTTAACGTACTAAAATGTTATAGTTGGGTCTAAAATGTTGTTAGTTAAAGTAATTTCGGTTAAAAAAATGGTGAGTGAAAAGATGTGTATCTATAGGTAGTACAATATATCCTGCAGCGTTAGAACGAGCTCACATAATTCAAAGTAAAGGTTATTAAGTTAGTTGGAAATTTTATTGTAATCTATAACTTCTTCGAGAGATTTTTTTTAATACAGGGTGTTAATTTAATTGCGTGCCATAGATTGTTTGGGGTGTTTCAGTAACCATAAAGAAACACAAAAAAAATATGAAAAAACATCCTGCTTAAAAAATTTAAAACTCTATTGAAACTAAACTAACGCGGAGGGCAATGACCCACAGCACCGCGCTATCAAAAGCGCGCGAAAGAGTTTTAGTTATGAATGCGCCTACCTTATCCACTGATACTCGCGCACTGGCACGGTGATAACGCGGTGCTCCGTCCGAGTCATTGCCCTCCGCGTTAGTTTAGTTTCAATGGAGTTTTAGTTTTGTTAAATAGGATTTTTTTTTGTGTTTCATTATTGTTACTGAAACACCCTCTAAGCTATGGCACGCAATTAAATTAACACCCTGTATACTATCTCATCAAAATACTTATCTCCAAATGGTTTTCTCACGTCTTTCGGTAACTACATACCGATTATGGACCCCTGGTAATTTTTTTGTATGAAACTCCGAACATGAACAACTTTCCTACAGAGACAGCTCGAAAATGAGAATGTTTCTCGTTCCATACAAGTCCACATTTATTATTTACGATTACAAGTAAATTGTGTAGGTATCTGTCGCAGGTAAATTGTCAGAGCATAAATTATAAAGCAACCGAACCTAACCTACATAATCTAAACTAACCATATACACGTGTAAGGGAAAACTGAAGTAAAGGAAACTGAACAACTTCCCAAAGAAACATTTTGGGAAATGGAAAAAAAATCTGTTGTTTAGTGAGCAACTTGTATGAAGAGGTCAAAATGTTTTTCATTTCCCAGAAATGTTTCTTTGGGAAAGTTGTTTAGTTTCGTTGACTGAGCACGCTCTTTCAGTTTTCGTACACAGTCGCTTATACCCTGTAGAACCCAGGTATAACCTAACCTAACAGAACACAATAGCCCGTGAAATTATAAAAAATAGGGCCCGTGAAATTTGAGTTTAATTTTAAGAAATTTTACAATTTACCGTTAAATTATAAAAGAACACGTATTGACTAAAATTGAGAAAGTGATGCTGAGATGGTTTGGTCATGTAGAGAGGATGAATGAACGAAGATTGACAAAAGAGATCTACAAGGCGAGAGTGGAAGGGGAAGGCCTCGGCGAACGTACCAGGACCAAATTCAGGACGTTCTGAATAAAGGCCAGGTTAAAAGTAACCTAAACCGACGAGCACGTATGAAAGGATTGATGAAAGTACAGGATGCAAGGGGAGGACTGTGGTCTCTGCCTACCCCGACGGGAAATGGCATGATATTGTGTATGTATGTAATTATAATTTAACGACTGACAATTTACCTGCGACATATCCATAAATAACCCAGATATCTTGCAAATTTTATAATTTACTTAGTTTAATTTTAAAAAATAGAGCCTATTGACAATAATTTAACTAGGTAAATTATAATTTAACGGCTCTGAAACCTGCGACATATGGATATGTAGACATATGGATCCATAATAAACCAGTTTATCTCGGTCTTGCACACGCTTCGCATATCTGCTACTCGAAGAAGCGTAATCTATGGTTCTAGCAGTAGGTACGCATCTTTTTATTGTACCATTGATATATTTTTGTTAAGTGTTTGTAAGTAAGTGCCTATACAAACCGTACTGTAACACGGCATTATTAGGCCGATCAGTCCCCCTGTGTAATACTTTTTTTTAAATATACGAGACTACATTAAACTTTCTTTCATTGGAAACCAGTTGATGACTTTGTAAAGATGTATAGTCTGACCGCAACCGCGTCTTAGGTATGCGCGGGGAGGTGGGGGGAGTGGAAAGGATAGAGCAAGAACTGGTTGCCGCCGTGAGCGATGGCCCTTCCGTCTCGCCGTGAGCATACCTAAGGCGCGGTACAGCGGTTGCGGTCAGACTAATAAATTCAGTGAGAACTGATCAGACGTCATTCTCACTGACCATTGAGACATTTTAATTGCTCAAAAGATGGAGCCTCTATTTTACACTCCTGAGCAATTTTAATTACACCAATGGTCAAATGTCAGGTCAATGTCGAGTCCAGTTCCTATTTGCCTGTTGCTTGGTGGTTGAGTGTCTCTCATACCCAGGCTCTGGCTAGTTTGAGATCAGATGACCTTGTGTGAAATGTAATATGTATTTACTGCACGAAATCTATTTATTCGATTTGTTACTGATCAATGTTATGAACTTTATGGTCGTTCGATCGATCCAAAGCTACTACCTGTTTAAATATAAGCCGAAGCAAAGACAAAATTGAAACCACGAAAACTAGATTATAATCACATTTTAATCCTTAGATTACATTTTTATACGATTTACATAACATATCGCTTACGTGCTACTTTTTGCCTACAAACGTGAAAAATTAAATAATTTAGATTATAAGTAATTATTATTCAAAGTATCACAAATATCTGATTGAGTAAACACTGCACTGAAGCGCGAAGCATCTATTAGCGTCCACAGTTCTAAAGGATAAATTGTCTTGCACTAGACGGATTCCTTCGATGTTTTACACTTAAATCTATATCTTACACGTTTAAAGTTTGTAAACACTTTTTTTCCTGGCCATAGAGAGGACTAATTTACTTGACTTTGATAGGTCTATGACATCAATCAACATATTTAAACAAAAGTGTCTTTTAATAGATTTTTTTAAGGAAGTTACTCTCTGTTTTCCTTTTTAAATTGTTGCTTCCTCACTTGTGGCATATCTTTTTGATTGTTTGTTCTGTGCGCGTCGTCCCGCGCCGCCTGATGTTAGGAGGGGGTATGGGGGGTGTTGGTGCCGTGTGGGGTGGCGTCGTGGAGAGGAGTGGGGGGTGACGTCTCGCAGGTAGTGGAGAGCTCCGCCCGCGTGGCAGGGTTGCTCACTACCGCGGAAGTACCAGCTTCCGGATCTATAGGGGGTACTGCGGATCCATATAGGAACAGGCTTCTAAGGCGCGCTGATCTGAAACAAACAAATATATATTTTTAGCACATTTTGTAGGATTTAGTCTAAGAGCTATTACCGTAAATATTTTAAGTGCGTAATAGCTGATAAAAACATTTTCTACAGCCAAAACAATGTAGCATGATTAGTATGACAGCAGTGTGAGAGCCGGACGGAGCGATTCGTGAGATATTGGAACGACACGTATCGCTCCGTCTTGTTCTCACGCATCGCCGATCACAATAAACATGGAATAGTAAGATGGATCATCAAAAATCTTAACATCACACAAGGAAATATAAAGGCTCTGACAGTGATGGGTTAAAAATGGTTGAAATACCGCGACGGACAACAGTTATCAGCAGCGCCACCTGTTATCACGACTACTACTCAGCTGCATAGATCTAATAGCGCGCGGTTTAGATCGGAACGATTTCCGCTATCTTAGGAATTGACCCTTTTTAACTTGCTTTTCAAGAAAAATACAGCAGCAGTGTCTTGTCATCCACGCACCAATAGATCGTTGACGCTATGTCAGAGATGGCAATTTATGTTGTTGAAGTGTGTATCTCCTGTCCGCCCAGTGACCCGGCCAGCTATATACTACTGTAGGAGCTAGTACGAGTATAACGCACCTTGTGGAAGTGGAGGGCAGGTCTAGAGGCCAGCTGGCGGCGCTGGTGTTGTCGGAGTGAGCTACATCAGCCGTCACCTCGAGCCGGTGCGCGGCCGGGGAGTGGGTCTCCTGTCCGCCCAGTGACCCGGCCAGCTATATACTACTGTGGGAGCTAGTATAACGCACCTTGTGGAAGTGGAGGGCAGGTCTAGAGGCCAGCTGGCGGCGCTGGTGTTGTCGGAGTGAGCTACATCAGCCGTCACCTCGAGCCGGTGCGCGGCCGGGGAGTGGGTCTCCTGTCCGCCCAGTGACCCGGCCAGCTATATACTACTGTGGGAGCTAGTATAACGCACCTTGTGGAAGTGGAGGGCAGGTCTAGAGGCCAGCTGGCGGCGCTGGTGTTGTCGGAGTGAGCTACATCAGCCGTCACCTCGAGCCGGTGCGCGGCCGGGGAGTGGGTCTCCTGTCCGCCCAGTGACCCGGCCAGCTATATACTACTGTGGGAGCTAGTATATCGCACCTTGTGGAAGTGGAGGGCAGGTCTAGAGGCCAGCTGGCGGCGCTGGTGTTGTCGGAGTGAGCTACATCAGCCGTCACCTCGAGCCGGTGCGCGGCCGGGGAGTGGGTCTCCTGTCCGCCCAGTGACCCGGCCAGCTATATACTACTGTGGGAGCTAGTATAACGCACCTTGTGGAAGTGGAGGGCAGGTCTAGAGGCCAGCTGGCGGCGCTGGTGTTGTCGGAGTGAGCTACATCAGCCGTCACCTCGAGCCGGTGCGCGGCCGGGGAGTGGGTCTCCTGTCCGCCCAGTGACCCGGCCAGCTATATACTACTGTGGGAGCTAGTATAACGCACCTTGTGGAAGTGGAGGGCAGGTCTAGAGGCCAGCTGGCGGCGCTGGTGTTGTCGGAGTGAGCTACATCAGCCGTCACCTCGAGCCGGTGCGCGGCCGGGGAGTGGGTCTCCTGTCCGCCCAGTGACCCGGCCAGCTATATACTACTGTGGGAGCTAGTATAACGCACCTTGTGGAAGTGGAGGGCAGGTCTAGAGGCCAGCTGGCGGCGCTGGTGTTGTCGGAGTGAGCTACATCAGCCGTCACCTCGAGCCGGTGCGCGGCCGGGGAGTGGGTCTCCTGTCCGCCCAGTGACCCGGCCAGCTATATACTACTGTGGGAGCTAGTATAACGCACCTTGTGGAAGTGGAGGGCAGGTCTAGAGGCCAGCTGGCGGCGCTGGTGTTGTCGGAGTGAGCTACATCAGCCGTCACCTCGAGCCGGTGCGCGGCCGGGGAGTGGGTCTCCTGTCCGCCCAGTGACCCGGCCAGCTATATACTACTGTGGGAGCTAGTATATCGCACCTTGTGGAAGTGGAGGGCAGGTCTAGAGGCCAGCTGGCGGCGCTGGTGTTGTCGGAGTGAGCTACATCAGCCGTCACCTCGAGCCGGTGCGCGGCCGGGGAGTGGGTCTCCTGTCCGCCCAGTGACCCGGCCAGCTATATACTACTGTGGGAGCTAGTATAACGCACCTTGTGGAAGTGGAGGGCAGGTCTAGAGGCCAGCTGGCGGCGCTGGTGTTGTCGGAGTGAGCTACATCAGCCGTCACCTCGAGCCGGTGCGCGGCCGGGGAGTGGGTCTCCTGTCCGCCCAGTGACCCGGCCAGCTATATACTACTGTGGGAGCTAGTATAACGCACCTTGTGGAAGTGGAGGGCAGGTCTAGAGGCCAGCTGGCGGCGCTGGTGTTGTCGGAGTGAGCTACATCAGCCGTCACCTCGAGCCGGTGCGCGGCCGGGGAGTGGGTCTCCTGTCCGCCCAGTGACCCGGCCAGCTATATACTACTGTGGGAGCTAGTATAACGCACCTTGTGGAAGTGGAGGGCAGGTCTAGAGGCCAGCTGGCGGCGCTGGTGTTGTCGGAGTGAGCTACATCAGCCGTCACCTCGAGCCGGTGCGCGGCCGGGGAGTGGGTCTCCTGTCCGCCCTAAACCCGGCCAGCTATATACTACTGTGGGAGCTAGTATAACGCACCTTGTGGAAGTGGAGGGCAGGTCTAGAGGCCAGCTGGCGGCGCTGGTGTTGTCGGAGTGAGCTACATCAGCCGTCACCTCGAGCCGGTGCGCGGCCGGGGAGTGGGTCTCCTGTCCGCCCAGTGACCCGGCCAGCTATATACTACTGTGGGAGCTAGTATAACGCACCTTGTGGAAGTGGAGGGCAGGTCTAGAGGCCAGCTGGCGGCGCTGGTGTTGTCGGAGTGAGCTACATCAGCCGTCACCTCGAGCCGGTGCGCGGCCGGGGAGTGGGTCTCCTGTCCGCCCAGTGACCCGGCCAGCTATATACTACTGTGGGAGCTAGTATAACGCACCTTGTGGAAGTGGAGGGCAGGTCTAGAGGCCAGCTGGCGGCGCTGGTGTTGTCGGAGTGAGCTACATCAGCCGTCACCTCGAGCCGGTGCGTGGCCGGGGAGTGGGTCTCCTGTCCGCCCAGTGACCCGGCCAGCTATATACTACTGTGGGAGCTAGTATAACGCACCTTGTGGAAGTGGAGGGCAGGTCTAGAGGCCAGCTGGCGGCGCTGGTGTTGTCGGAGTGAGCTACATCAGCCGTCACCTCGAGCCGGTGCGCGGCCGGGGAGTGGGTCTCCTGTCCGCCCAGTGACCCGGCCAGCTATATACTACTGTGGGAGCTAGTATAACGCACCTTGTGGAAGTGGAGGGCAGGTCTAGAGGCCAGCTGGCGGCGCTGGTGTTGTCGGAGTGAGCTACATCAGCCGTCACCTCGAGCCGGTGCGCGGCCGGGGAGTGGGTCTCCTGTCCGCCCAGTGACCCGGCCAGCTATATACTACTGTGGGAGCTAGTATAACGCACCTTGTGGAAGTGGAGGGCAGGTCTAGAGGCCAGCTGGCGGCGCTGGTGTTGTCGGAGTGAGCTACGTCAGCCGTCACCTCGAGCCGGTGCGCGGCCGGGGAGTGGGTCTCCTGTCCGCCCAGTGACCCGGCCAGCTATATACTACTGTGGGAGCTAGTATATCGCACCTTGTGGAAGTGGAGGGCAGGTCTAGAGGCCAGCTGGCGGCGCTGGTGTTGTCGGAGTGAGCTACATCAGCCGTCACCTCGAGCCGGTGCGCAGCCGGGGAGTGGGTCTCCTGTCCGCCCAGTGACCCGGCCAGCTATATACTACTGTGGGAGCTAGTATAACGCACCTTGTGGAAGTGGAGGGCAGGTCTAGAGGCCAGCTGGCGGCGCTGGTGTTGTCGGAGTGAGCTACATCAGCCGTCACCTCGAGCCGGTGCGCGGCCGGGGAGTGGGTCTCCTGTCCGCCCAGTGACCCGGCCAGCTATATACTACTGTGGGAGCTAGTATAACGCACCTTGTGGAAGTGGAGGGCAGGTCTAGAGGCCAGCTGGCGGCGCTGGTGTTGTCGGAGTGAGCTACATCAGCCGTCACCTCGAGCCGGTGCGCGGCCGGGGAGTGGGTCTCCTGTCCGCCCAGTGACCCGGCCAGCTATATACTACTGTGGGAGCTAGTATAACGCACCTTGTGGAAGTGGAGGGCAGGTCTAGAGGCCAGCTGGCGGCGCTGGTGTTGTCGGAGTGAGCTACGTCAGCCGTCACCTCGAGCCGGTGCGCGGCCGGGGAGTGGGTCTCCTGTCCGCCCAGTGACCCGGCCAGCTATATACTACTGTGGGAGCTAGTATAACGTACCTTGTGGAAGTGGAGGGCAGGTCTAGAGGCCAGCTGGCGGCGCTGGTGTTGTCGGAGTGAGCTACATCAGCCGTCACCTCGAGCCGGTGCTGGGCCGGGGAGTGGGTCTCCTGTCCGCCCAGTGACCCGGCCAGCTATATACTACTGTGGGAGCTAGTATAACGCACCTTGTGGAAGTGGAGGGCAGGTCTAGAGGCCAGCTGGCGGCGCTGGTGTTGTCGGAGTGAGCTACATCAGCCGTCACCTCGAGCCGGTGCGCGGCCGGGGAGTGGGTCTCCTGTCCGCCCAGTGACCCGGCCAGCTATATACTACTGTGGGAGCTAGTATAACGCACCTTGTGGAAGTGGAGGGCAGGTCTAGAGGCCAGCTGGCGGCGCTGGTGTTGTCGGAGTGAGCTACATCAGCCGTCACCTCGAGCCGGTGCGCGGCCGGGGAGTGGGTCTCCTGTCCGCCCAGTGACCCGGCCAGCTATATACTACTGTGGGAGCTAGTATAACGCACCTTGTGGAAGTGGAGGGCAGGTCTAGAGGCCAGCTGGCGGCGCTGGTGTTGTCGGAGTAAGCTACATCAGCCGTCACCTCGAGCCGGTGCGCGGCCGGGGAGTGGGTCTCCTGTCCGCCCAGTGACCCGGCCAGCTATATACTACTGTGGGAGCTAATATAACGCACCTTGTGGAAGTGAAGGGCAGGTCTAGAGGCCAGCTGGCGGCGCTGGTGTTGTCGGAGTGAGCTACATCAGCCGTCACCTCGAGCCGGTGCGCGGCCGGGGAGTGGGTCTCCTGTCCGCCCAGTGACCCGGCCAGCTATATACTACTGTGGGAGCTAGTATAACGCACCTTGTGGAAGTGGAGGGCAGGTCTAGAGGCCAGCTGGCGGCGCTGGTGTTGTCGGAGTGAGCTACATCAGCCGTCACCTCGAGCCGGTGCGCGGCCGGGGAGTGGGTCTCCTGTCCGCCCAGTGACCCGGCCAGCTATATACTACTGTGGGAGCTAGTATAACGCACCTTGTGGAAGTGGAGGGCAGGTCTAGAGGCCAGCTGGCGGCGCTGGTGTTGTCGGAGTGAGCTACATCAGCCGTCACCTCGAGCCGGTGCGCGGCCGGGGAGTGGGTCTCCTGTCCGCCCAGTGACCCGGCCAGCTATATACTACTGTGGGAGCTAGTATAACGCACCTTGTGGAAGTGGAGGGCAGGTCTAGAGGCCAGCTGGCGGCGCTGGTGTTGTCGGAGTGAGCTACATCAGCCGTCACCTCGAGCCGGTGCGCGGCCGGGGAGTGGGTCTCCTGTCCGCCCAGTGACCCGGCCAGCTATATACTACTGTGGGAGCTAGTATAACGCACCTTGTGGAAGTGGAGGGCAGGTCTAGAGGCCAGCTGGCGGCGCTGGTGTTGTCGGAGTGAGCTACATCAGCCGTCACCTCGAGCCGGTGCGCGGCCGGGGAGTGGGTCTCCTGTCCGCCCAGTGACCCGGCCAGCTATATACTACTGTGGGAGCTAGTATAACTCACCTTGTGGAAGTGGAGGGCAGGTCTAGAGGCCAGCTGGCGGCGCTGGTGTTGTCGGAGTGAGCTACATCAGCCGTCACCTCGAGCCGGTGCGCGGCCGGGGAGTGGGTCTCCTGTCCGCCCAGTGACCCGGCCAGCTATATACTACTGTGGGAGCTAGTATAACGCACCTTGTGGAAGTGGAGGGCAGGTCTAGAGGCCAGCTGGCGGCGCTGGTGTTGTCGGAGTGAGCTACATCAGCCGTCACCTCGAGCCGGTGCGCGGCCGGGGAGTGGGTCTCCTGTCCGCCCAGTGACCCGGCCAGCTATATACTACTGTGGGAGCTAGTATAACGCACCTTGTGGAAGTGGAGGGCAGGTCTAGAGGCCAGCTGGCGGCGCTGGTGTTGTCGGAGTGAGCGACATCAGCCGTCACCTCGAGCCGGTGCGCGGCCGGGGAGTGGGTCTCCTGTCCGCCCAGTGACCCGGCCAGCTATATACTACTGTGGGAGCTAGTATAACGCACCTTGTGGAAGTGGAGGGCAGGTCTAGAGGCCAGCTGGCGGCGCTGGTGTTGTCGGAGTGAGCTACATCAGCCGTCACCTCGAGCCGGTGCGCGGCCGGGGAGTGGGTCTCCTGTCCGCCCAGTGACCCGGCCAGCTATATACTACTGTGGGAGCTAGTATAACGCACCTTGTGGAAGTGGAGGGCAGGTCTAGAGGCCAGCTGGCGGCGCTGGTGTTGTCGGAGTGAGCTACATCAGCCGTCACCTCGAGCCGGTGCGCGGCCGGGGAGTGGGTCTCCTGTCCGCCCAGTGACCCGGCCAGCTATATACTACTGTGGGAGCTAGTATAACGCACCTTGTGGAAGTGGAGGGCAGGTCTAGAGGCCAGCTGGCGGCGCTGGTGTTGTCGGAGTGAGCTACATCAGCCGTCACCTCGAGCCGGTGCGCGGCCGGGGAGTGGGTCTCCTGTCCGTCCAGTGACCCGGCCAGCTATATACTACTGTGGGAGCTAGTATAACGCACCTTGTGGAAGTGGAGGGCAGGTCTAGAGGCCAGCTGGCGGCGCTGGTGTTGTCGGAGTGAGCTACATCAGCCGTCACCTCGAGCCGGTGCGCGGCCGGGGAGTGGGTCTCCTGTCCGCCCAGTGACCCGGCCAGCTATATACTACTGTGGGAGCTAGTATAACGCACCTTGTGGAAGTGGAGGGCAGGTCTAGAGGCCAGCTGGCGGCGCTGGTGTTGTCGGAGTGAGCTACATCAGCCGTCACCTCGAGCCGGTGCGCGGCCGGGGAGTGGGTCTCCTGTCCGCCCAGTGACCCGGCCAGCTATATACTACTGTGGGAGCTAGTATAACGCACCTTGTGGAAGTGGAGGGCAGGTCTAGAGGCCAGCTGGCGGCGCTGGTGTTGTCGGAGTGAGCTACATCAGCCGTCACCTCGAGCCGGTGCGCGGCCGGGGAGTGGGTCTCCTGTCCGCCCAGTGACCCGGCCAGCTATATACTACTGTGGGAGCTAGTATAACTCACCTTGTGGAAGTGGAGGGCAGGTCTAGAGGCCAGCTGGCGGCGCTGGTGTTGTCGGAGTGAGCTACATCAGCCGTCACCTCGAGCCGGTGCGCGGCCGGGGAGTGGGTCTCCTGTCCGCCCAGTGACCCGGCCAGCTATATACTACTGTGGGAGCTAGTATAACGCACCTTGTGGAAGTGGAGGGCAGGTCTAGAGGCCAGCTGGCGGCGCTGGTGTTGTCGGAGTGAGCTACATCAGCCGTCACCTCGAGCCGGTGCGCGGCCGGGGAGTGGGTCTCCTGTCCGCCCAGTGACCCGGCCAGCGCGGCCAGGGACGGCGCGCGGAGCTCCGCGTGGTGCGAGCCCGCTGAGAGGGACGCGTCGCCTGGAACAAATAAGTATGTTATCAGATTTCGTCCAACAATCAGCTGGAACCGATCTTTCTCTGCATACATGTTAACCATCTCACCTATGCTGGGCTCGAGCCTCCGGGACGCGGCGTCGGGGTCGGGTCGGTCGTCGTCCTCGAAGGGCCGGTCCGCCGCGGGCGCGCCCCCGCAGCCGCCCGCGCGGCACAGCGACACCGGCACCACCCCGTACACGTAGAACAGCAGGATCGGGACGCCGATACCCACCGCCAGGCCCGCCACCAGCGGCGACACTACTAGCTGCAATGGACATATTAATATTACATCTATGAGTACTTACTTGTCTAGAGGGATTTTCACCTCACAAACACGGACAAAAAACAGGCCAACTTTGACAAACATGTGTGTGTAAGTCACGCACACAAGCGCATGACAGCTACGTTCTACGTGCGTTTCATGTCATTCTAGGGTTCCAGGTATGTAGAATTTTTTTATCGCGTTGGGAAAAATTTTTCAAGTTGGAAATTGTGTCCTGTTATTTAAATGAAAATTATAATTGATCAGTATTTGTAGATTTCGTTTCAGCGGCTTTATGTGATAATAGGCGGCTAATTGAGCTAATTTAGAAGGTTGTCCAGTTAGTAAAATCATTCAGTTTGAAAAGGTTTTATCAGGTTAATTCAGTTTTAATAGTTCTTCAGTTCTGGTGGTTAATCAGTTGGGAACTTTGCTCAGTTTGGAAGGTTGTTCAGTTTGGTGGACTGTTCAGGGAATTTCCAGTTTGTATAGTTAGTTGCTCGGTGTAAAAGTTCTTCATTGTGTAAAGTTTGTAAAGTTGTTCAGTTTGAAGTTGTGTAGTTTTTGAAGCTATGCAGTTTGTAAAGCTATTCAGTTTGTAGTTCAGATTGCAGTTTTTAAAGTTGTTCAGTTTGTAAAGTTGTTCAGTTTGTAGTTGTTATGTTTGAAAAGTCGTTCAGTTTGAAAAGTTGTTCAGTTTGAAAGGTTGTTGAGATTGTAAAGTTGTTCTGTTTTAAAATTGTTAAGTTTGTTTAGTTGTTCAGTTTAACAGTTGTTCAGTTTTAAAAGTTGTTCAGTTTGTAAAATTGTTCAGTTTGTTAAGTTGTTCAGTTTAAAAAGTTATTCAGTTTGTAAAGTTGTTCAGTTTAAGTTAGGTTGGCAAGGTAGGAAGGGCAGGTTGACACAAGGGGGGCAGGTTGACACAAAGGCAGATAAAGACACTTAGTCGCCTTTACGACGCAAGGGCAGATAGACACTTAGTCGTCTTTTATGACACAAGGACAGAATAAAAAACTTAGTCGCCTTTTATCTCACAAGGGCAAATTAAGACACTTAGTCGCCTTTTATCACGCAAGGGCAGGTTGAGTCACTTAATCACCTTTATAACACAAGGACAGATCAAAGCACTTAGTCGCTTTTTATGACACAAGGGCAGATTAAGACACTTAGTCGCCTTTATAACGCAAGGGAAGATTACGACACTTAGTCACCTTTATAATGCGAGGGCAGATAAAGACACTTAGTCGCCTTTTATGACACAAGGGAAGATAAAGAAACTTAGTCTATATTATCCAGCTTGGTACAGTAGGAGTCTTATCCATATAATAAAAGAAAAAATACATTTTCACAGCTTGTGGAAAAAATTCGGAAACCCTCGCGACCAAGACTCATTTACACTGCTACGTAGGCGCCAAAAAGAGGCACAGGACGAATGTTGGGATAAATATATAATGAAGTGTGAACTGGGTCTCACAAAAAATCCTAAATTATTTTGGAAGTATTCCAAAGATCTAAAAAAAACCGGTTCTATTCCAAAACAAATGCAAAATGGTTCCGTTGTTGTCACGGATACTATGGAAATATGTACACAATTCCTTGATTATTTTCAATCCGTCTACCGTCCAAGTTCTACAGCTACAGCTCCATGTGTCCGTGAGATCAACCCGTCATCTTCGCAAAGCAAAATTATCCTAACTGAAAACGAAGTTCACAAATATCTGAAAGGCGTCAACGTTAACAAAGGTCCCGGAAGCGATAACATCCCGCCTCTCTTAGTCAAGATGTGCGCCAAAGAATTGTCACGTCCGCTTTCTATGATCTTCAATAGATCACTAACTGAAGGCATTTTTTCCTAAAAAATGGAAGGAGGCTATTATAGTCCCAATACACAAAGGAGGTCCCAAGTCTCAATTTGATAAGTACAGGCCTGTATCTATCTTGTCAGTATTCAGCAAGCTTCTGGAACTCATAGTGCACGACCATATTTATCCTTTTTTAGCTCAGTCAGTACCGATGGAACAGCATGGTTTCATGAGAAAAAGATCCGTGGTGTCCAATTTAGCGGTATTCACCGATGATGTATTTAAAAGTATGGACGATGGTGGTCAAGTGGACGTCATCTATACTGATTATTCAAAATGTTTCGACCGACTGGATCACATCCTATTATTAAACAAGCTCAGGGCAGTTGGCTTACACGGCGACCTTCTGAGATGGTTTACGTCATATTTGGAAAACAGGTCTCAGGCTGTCAGAATCGGAGCATGTACATCCAATTTTGCGGCAATCCCTTCAGGCGTTCCGCAGGGATCGCATTTAGGCCCATTACTTTTTAATATCTACGTGTTTGATATATACACATGCTTCCGAAATTCAAAATTCTCAATGTACGCGGATGACATGAAAATCTACGCCTCCATAAATAATCAAAGGGACTGTATTAACCTTCAGGAAGATTTATCTCGGCTCAGCGACTATTGCAGGCAGAATTTCCTAGACCTAAATGTAGATAAATGTCAGTGCATCACTTACACCAGGAAAAAACATCCCATACTTTTTGATTTCACCATCAATAACGTAGTCCTCGTGAGACTGTCAAAAGTGAGAGACTTGGGGGTGATCCTTGATGATAAGTTATCGTTCATACTGCATTATGAACATATAGTGCAGAAAGCCTATAGAATGTTAGGGTTTATTATGCGTATCACAAAGCCATTTAAAAATGCGCAGTCACTAATCACCCTGTACTTTGCCTATGTCCGAAGCATTCTGGAATTTGCGTCACAGGTGTGGTCGCCTGGCTACTCAGTTCACACAAATAGAATTGAAGGTATTCAACGCAAATTTATTCGCTTTTTATCCAGGCGATTCCACCCTACACTTTCAGATTACGATGTGCGTCTTGAGCATTATAGGATCATGTCACTCGATAAGAGGAGACAGTTATCGGACGTTATATTTTTATATAACATATTAAATAATATTGTCGACTGTCCGGAATTAGTTTCAAGATTTGGGTTGTGCACTCCAACTGTACGTACCCGACATACAAAACTCTTAAACGTCAAAAGATCTTGCACGAATTATGCCCAAAACTCAATTTTAAGTCGCTGTGCACGCTTCTATAATAACACTTTTATAAATGTTGATATTTTTAATCTTAATAAGACAAGTTTCAAAAGGCAAGCGTGCGATGTACTGTCAGGTAAAAGTGGTCATGCAATGGTTACTTGAGTCGCATAAGACATTACAATATGGTGTCACTGCCATTATCATTCACACACACACACACACACACACACTTTCACACTCACTACACTTATGCATTATTTTCTATGTAGATAAACTAGTTTTTTTATTTATTTTTTGTACTTATATCGTGTTTTCCTTTGTCATCCTTTTGTTTTTGTTTTTTTTTTATTATTTGTAATAGCTGTTATTAACTTCTAAATGTTTAACTGTGAGATCTTTTTAATTGGCAAGCTCGATGTATTATGTTTATGTTTATAAACACATTTAATGCTGTAAGATTTCCTAAATAAATAAATTAAATTAAAAATTAAATTATATAACACAAGGGCAGATGAAGACACTTAGTCGCCTTTTATCGCACAAGGACAGATTAAGACACTTGGCCGCCATATATCACACAAGGGCAGGGCAGAAATAAAATCTAGTAATTCTAAATCAGTTGTTATTTTTAATCATTTAAAAACACGAAATAATTACGAAACGGAACGGCTCCTGATTTTAGTAAAACGGAACGGCCCCCTGATTCTAATGAGAGCTTGTCAAAATCGATAAATGAGGGTTCATTAAAATTAGCTGATTTGGGGTGTTCCGAATTTAATCATTGGCAACACTAAAAATAAAATGGCGGGAACATTACGGAGTTTTATATCAACCAAACTAAAATTTTCACGGATAATTTTGTCAGGTACGAACATGGTACGAAAGTAAGTATGGAATATTACTTACCGATGGAAGGTAACTTAATTTAATTATTTTAATCGCCCTTCATAGTTTCTACACACTGATAGAATACATTTTTTCGGCATTTTTAAAAATTTTCATTCACCACGTTTCACGTGTTTCTACTAGGTAGGGTGATGGCGTCCAGCATTTCTATATAATTTGCACATGTGGCAGACGTGGATCGTTCGATTAAAGACGATGAGTAGAACCACAGAAAAATAGTCTGCCACCTTGGTAGCGCTGCGTTATCAATTAACAGGGCTTTAAAAATGTAAAAAAAAATCATGAGCTAAATCATTTGCTCATGTCTGCCGCTTGCACTGATGGTCAGAATCATCCTCAAAACGATGAAAGTTGAAGAGGCAGACCACCACACCTCTGCGTTTTGAAGGAATATTTTTTTTAGTTTTTTGTTATGATATTAAAACGTGTATATCATTTGCTCATGTGGCAGACATAGATCGTTCGATTAAAAACGATGAGTAGAACAACAGAAAAATAGTCTGCCACCTTGGTAGCGCTGCGTTATCAATTAACAGGGTTTTAAAAATGTAAAAAAAAAACACGTGCTAAATCATTTGCTCACGTCTGCCGCTTGCACTGATGGTTACAATCATCCTCAAAACCATAAAAATCGAAGAGGCAGACCTCTAGACCTCTGATTTACCAAAGGCAGACCATTTGATTCATAGTCTTATATATAGGGTGACTTCATAGATTTATATAGTCAAGATAGGGTCTTGGGAACAAGCGGTTCAAAATTTCCCCATACAAGAATAGCAAAGCGCCATCTGTGAAAGATCGCGTAAACTACGTAGTGTAGTACTTCAAGGAGGTCTTTGTTCTGAGGTTGTCGGTGCTAAATACACGGAATGGAAATAATATGGCGGGAAAAACAAGACAAAGTCTTTACTGTTTATACGTGACTTAGGCCTGGTTTTTCAGTGTTATTTATTAGATAATAGTAAAAAACAATAAAAGTAAGTAATTTTTTAACTAAAAAAATGAGTCATCGTTTCATTTTTGTATTAGTAAGTTTGTTGTTTTTTATTTGGAAAACTTACATCTGTTTATTGAAAAGTCGCGTCTTACACGAATTAATTGATACATTTTTACTTATTTACTTTTTACATCTTAAATCTTTTGCTTTATTTACTTCTTCTATCATCGTTAGTGCACCCTTTTATGCAACAGGCTGGCATTTTTGTATGTAGTCGCGCGTTTTGCGTGGTCCGCTCCTCAGAACAAAGATCTCCTTGCTCGTCCGCTCAGATAAAGTTGACAATTTGTGATTGACATTTGTTGGTCCACAATGTCAGATTGTGGACCAACGAATTGGGGACAGTGTAACGTGCCGATGGGCCAGTACTAAAATATAAGTAAATGGGTGACTTTTAATTAGTTCTTGATAGAAACAGGTATGAATTGATACTGAATAACTTTCCCCAAGGAACATAGGTCGAAATACGAAAATCAAATTTTGATCTCCCAAAGAAACTGCATCAGCGGATGGTGATGGAGGTCAAATTGAGTATTTCGTATTTCGACCAATTTTCCTTAGGAATAGTTTTTCAGTATCATGAGTACATCATGTACATGCATATCTTTTGCTATCAAGAACTAATTAAAAGTCACCCTATACAACGTGTTAATGGAATAAGCGAAACCCTCATTCACCCCAACTGATTTTTATTAAAATAAATCCATTCCCGTAAAAAAAATCTTAAAAATTTTTTTTTCTATATATTGTTATTTTAAAGTTTCATCATAGTTCTAGTTTTATCGTTGTTCTAGCCCGCGCGCTCCGCGCACGCTTCCCTCCCCTCTTCACCGCTTATGGTCCGCGCGGCACCGGTCGGCAGCGCGCTTATCCACAGAAATGTTAAGAATAGAAGCGGCAAAAGTTTAAGTAATAAAAATTTAAAAAAATCACCCCCATCAAAAACCCGTGAAATTGATTCCACTCTCGATTCTAAATAAACTATTTTCTCAGTTTCGCTCAAAGATTTCGGACCTCCTTGCTTCGCTTGGAATAGATACCTTGCTAATTTATTTTAGTAGGGGATGACATCTGCCAACATGTCACAACCCCATCATCGATGATCCATAGAAAACATTCAAAATAACCTGTCAAATCCATAGAAAAACGCCTACACCACCTAGTGACGAATTATTTCTATAATCCTCCTTCTAAGTACCTTTATTTTTCTGTGGTTTCGCTTATTCCGTTAACACCTTGTATAGGGTACTTCCTAATCAACTGCGTTCCTTTGAGTGTGTTACTCTGACCATAGAACTTAACAACTTTCCCTAAAGTACGACAAAAAAATTACAAAAAAAATACTTCACTTAGTTCTTGGTTATAAACTGCTACGGTTATTTTGTAATTATTAGCGCTAATAGAAACCTTGAAATACTTTGAAGGAGGTGTGTAGTTTTTGTTATAAATATTTTTATTTTACAAGTTTTAGTGTTAAGCAAACATCGTAAGGTACAGGCACCAAAAGGTGGTTGGTAACCCTAACTGATCTAAATTACTGACCTGATGATCACTCCTTTAAAGTGGTAAGGACAAACGACTGAAAGGCCTTCCGAAGCACGAATGACGTAGTGTTGTCATATCACTACAATCATGATGTCTCTAAAAAAGTTCGAGCATTTCATGGATAGTCTCTAAAATTGATGGTCAGTAATAAGTAACCAACTTATAGACAGGTACGCACTTCGGTGGAAACAATTTGACCTTGAGCGAGTATTTTCTTTAAGGCGTTTGTAACGTAGCCACAGAATATTCAAGCAATATTTATATTTGTAATCGGTTTCTCGAAAATGGCTCTAACGATTTTGATGAAAATTACTATACGGGTTTTCGGGACGAAAAATCGATCTAGCTAGGTCTCATGTCTGGGAAAATTCGTTTTCACCGTCTTTTTAATCATTTATTTGCGCGTTTTAGTGCGTTTAAGAAACTTACAGCGCCACCCGATGATATTGTCAGGTTGAGGCGGCTATTCTAGAGCGAAGCTCGGTCGCCCAGGTACTATAATAGTAAACAAGTTCAGCGTAGCGCTGGTTCGGCTGACTACAGGTTACACTGGTTTTGTCTCTACGTGTACAATGCCTTGCGTTCCATGGCATGGCATCTCTAAGATGTTCAATTTCCTGTGAAGAGCTTTCACCTGAGAGATTTTGCATTATTTACCTAACGCGTTGTTTTTAAAACACGTAGGTAATCGTGCCTATAAAGTTTGAGCGTTGCTTTCGATTTCCCTGGGATCCCATAATGAGATCCTGACTTGGTGGCCATGGGACAACTTCAGAAGTATGTTTGGTCGGATAAAAAAAGAATTTTGGAAATCGTTCTATTATTTGACAGAACGTTCTAATTGTTGTGCCACTAGCGGTCACACACCACGACTAACGTTATTTAATTTTAGACATCGCAAAGAAAGACCAACTTCCACTTAGCCACGAGCGCTTCAAACTTTCGATCAATACGTGACTAAAATTTTGAAGAATAATCCTCCAACTCCTAACCGTTAAGGAGTTGGACCTTCCATCATCAGACCATCAACATGAGATGATGAATACCAGACGCAATATTTGTGTAGCTTTGAAAAATATATGAAAAACGTTATACGTGCCTATAAAAT
Organism: Athrips mouffetella; assembly: GCA_947532105.1. Taxonomy (NCBI): domain Eukaryota; kingdom Metazoa; phylum Arthropoda; class Insecta; order Lepidoptera; family Gelechiidae; genus Athrips; species Athrips mouffetella. The sequence continues at coordinate 8,665,835 of OX383964.1, read as the reverse complement.
TTGAGTGTTGCCCTCGATTTCCCTAGGATCCCATCATCAGATCCTGACTTGGTGACAATGGGACCACCTCAGGAGTATACCCTTTCGGATGAAAAAGGAATTTTGCAAATCGTTAACACCTGACGGAAAAATAGGTGGACATACATAAAAAATACATACAGTGGAACATAGAACCTCCTCCTTTTTTGAAGTCGGTTAAAATTAGGCTTAGTTTCCATACTCCTGATAAGCCCATGTATTTACTGTGCCTCTAATTTTTTTATTTTTAGGGTTCCGAACCTCAAATAACGGAACCCTTATAGGATCACTTTGTTGTCCGTCTGTCTGTCTGTCAAAGACCCTTTATCTCACGAACGGGTAAAGGTTTCAGGTTGAAATTAATACCATTTATTAGGATCCATGAACCACACAAGATCTGAAAATTTCAATTTTTACAACGACGCAATCAAAAGATATGGCATTTTATGTCCTCATCTCCATACATTTATGCAAAATAGCAAAACCTACAGGGTACTTCCCGTTGACTTAAAATTATGACATTTGGCAAGAAGCTAGGTCTCACAGTACAAATAATGGGAAAAGTCTGAAATCATTAAATATTACAACTTTTCTCACAACTAATGGTAACCAATTGTGGTGAGCTCCCGTTTCAAGAACATTCATATAAGATAGGGGTCAAGTTGGATGGTCGCGAAGGCGATTTTTGTTTTAGTTCTATTTTAAAAATGGGAACACTTACAAACTTTAAAATTGGTATGTTCATAGTGCATAAGCTATAAAATAACAACAAATAATAAAATTTGGTCAAGCGCGTGTCGGACTCAAAAAATGTAGCACATTAACTTACTGAAATTTCAACTAATACAATAATGATTATGTGGTGGTACGGAACCCTCTGTGCGCGAGTCCGACTCGCACTTGGCCGGTTTTTAGGGTTCCGATACCAAAATGGTAAAAAAAAGGAACCCTTATGGTGCCGCTCTGTCTGTCTGTCTGTCTGTCTGTCCGTCTGTCTGTCACACCTCTATATCTCAGCAACCACTTATGCTATTAACCTGAAATTTGGAATAGTTTTAGAATATAGTTGCCCAACTTAATTGCACAAGAAAAAATTTTGAAAAAAGTATGATTATTAATATAAAGGGGGCCAAAATAGGGGGGGCCAAATTTCAAATTGTCGCTACTAGGTCGAGTGGGGTATCATATGAAAGGGCTTTACTTGTACATTTTAAAATATATTTTTGTATTTTTTTAAATTTCTTAGTTTTAAAGTTATGATGAAAAATGTCAAGAAAAATACCATTCCCCCCCCCTTATCTCCGAAGTTTGAGTAAGGAAAAATCTGAATTAATTACAGTTGACAGAAGTTTATATAAACTTTACAGCAAAAATAAAACGATCTTTCTAAGTTGCACAGTTTTTCAGAAATCTGCAAAAAACCTTTACAAACAAATTTAGTTTTCCGGTCCTGAAAATGGACTTTATTGCTTCCAAAAATACTATAGGTATATCGGAACCCTCGGCGCGCGAGTCCGACTCGCACTTGACCGGTTTTTTTTTTAAAGCATCGGCTACTTTCAATGCAACCTTTTTAGTAAGATGCTGGCTGGTATTTTGATACATAATTTTTTCATGTTCATTTGTTCAAAGTTCTGTCAAGATTTGATTGGATGACATCAATCAAAGACATAGCAGTTGCAGTCTCAGGAGACGCATTTTTGAAGCGTTCGTATTGGCAAGATTCGTATACGAATCAGTGATATCGCTATTTTTGAATATTTATACCTGTGAATTCTGTCTGACCAAAGATTTTGGAAATTACGCTAGGGGGCGTTAGAAGCGCAGCGTTTTTCTTACGTCAATGGGTCTGACCCAGTCGTTTTGAGCACCCAGTAGACGTTTGCCCAACCGTTGGCCGCGCCGGCTCGGCAAGCTTGTTGACAGCTTTCACACGTTGTTGGTGCGGCTCATTCCGTGTAGGTCTGTCAAGCAAGCAAGATGGACGTATACGCGGAGACTATCGCTATCGCTGCCGCTGAAATATACTTATACAGTGCTTTTAAGTTTTGTTTCCAGCTGCACCATATTTGAAAAAAAATAAAAAAATATTTTTACTTATTTAGAATAAAATAAAACGTCCCTCTGCTCCTACGCACTTATTTGAAATAAAGGCACGGCCAACGTGTGAACGCCGTTTGCGGCTCGTCGTGTAGAGCCCGTGTTGGATTTCTACCCTTGAACATTTCTACCACTCGAAAGTATATTTAATCTGTGATAAGAACGATATTGGGTCCCCCGCACATGGTCAAACAGTTTCGCGATCAGACTTCGCGATCATTATTATTTCTCTTTCTTTCTTATGGCTGCATCTCTACCGGATCGCAGCATCGCGGATTTAACGTGTGCGGACACCCGACGTTTCCTTCACACATTGGGTGCGCGCACACGTAACATCCGCGATCCTGCGATCCGGTAGAGATGCAGCTATAAGAAAGAAAGAGAAAGCTATAGGACCATAGAGACACCATAGATACACCTAGTCTATGGTCCTATAGCTTTCTCTTTCTTATAGCTGCATCTCAGCGGATCGCAGGATCGCGGATTTAACGTGTGCGGGGACCCATTGAGATATCAACTTTTTAATTAGCGTTCCATTCCTACGCAATTTATTACCGGTTTTTAAAATCAATGAATAATTTCTTTCCGGTGTTTATTCTTTTCTAAGTGAAACGAAATTATCTATGTACAAGTGCGACAAGGCTTATTATGAACGTGGCAAAAAAAGGAACTAACACCGCCACCTTGTGAAACGTCACTTTTGAGTGTTCTCCTTATACAAGCTAGCGCCCCCACCCGCGTTCATTATAAGCCTTGTCTACTTGAAAGAAGAAAGTGAATTAGGACGCACCCTATATTGGGGATATGATTGGTTTAGTACGAATTTATAAAAATTAATTTTTCTTAAAATCAGTGAGTAAATCGTCTGCCAATTTTTTGTTGTCTTCAGTGAAACCAAATGAAGCGAATAAAAGCAACTAGAATGATGAGCAAATGGTTTAGTAGAGCCTTTTTTTTCTACATATTTACTAGTACTTCCCGTGATAATGCAGAGCCCTATACGTTTGCCTCTTCGATTTCTTTAATTTTTAGTATGTTTCTGACCAGCAGCTCCATTGGCAGACATGAGCAAATGATTTAGTACCCTTCTTTTTTTTACATTTTTGAAAATCTGAAACTCAAAAACGCAGCGACGGACAGAAAAACTTTACTGAACCAAATCAATTTATAATAATCTAAACTATCATCTCTAGCGATATGAAATACGTGCAAATCATATAGCGAAATATTTTTCATCTCCCTTACTATACTAGCATGTCACAATCGGTACTAAATGGGCGGGAAGAACTTATTATAACCGAAGAGTTCGGTTCAAATTTTTTTGACACATTGGCGCGTTTAACTAGCCGTCTAGACAAGTATGTAGTCATCATAGAAAAATAAGGGTAATTAGAAGGAGGATTAAAGAAATAAGTTGTCACAAGGTAGTGAAGGGGTCGTTCTATGGATTTGACGGGTTATTTTGAATATTTCCTAGTGATCATTGATGATTTGACATAAAAATTTGGGACACGTTGGCAGATGCATAGATTTATATAGTCAAGATAGGGTCTTGGGAACAAGCGGTTCAAAATTTCCCCATACAAGAAAAAATAGCGCCATCTGTGAAAAATCGCGTGAACTACGTTGTGTTGTACTTCGGTCGGTGCTAAATACACGGAACGGAAATTATATGGCGGGAAAAAACAAAACCAACTTTTTACTGTTTATATGTGATTTAGGCCTGGTTTTTCAGTTTCATTAATTGGATTATTGTCAAAAACAAAAATAAGAAATAACAATAATAAGAGTATATTGTTTCTTCAACTAAGAACATTCCATTTTGTTGGTAAGTTTATTTGCATCCAATGTTGACAATATGACTGACAACGACTGACGTTTGTTGGTCCTAAACGTCAGATTTCGGACCAACGAATTGGGGACATTGTAACGTGCCGATGGGCTAGTACTTATATATAAGTAAATGGGCAGATGTCATCCCATAGTAAAATAAATTAGCAAGGTATCTATTCCGAGCGAAGCAAGGAGGTCCGAAATCTTTGGTAGTCATAGTATTACATTAAAGCCTCGTGATATGAGAAAATGTTGACATTTGATCCCTATAGCAATTTTCCATTAAGTTCCCGGAAGAAAAACCAGCCGAAATGAAAATATGAAAAAGGCCTTCTGAACCCCGGACTGTTTGGAACCAACTCGCGGTAGGTAGGTAGCTATAAAAGTCTTGTTTATATCGCTCCGATAAGAAACCGGGCGATCGGCGCGCTATAGTTTTAGTAACGAGTCGCTCAAAACAGATACTGGCGTGTGGACGTACGCAGCTCACCGGAGAGCTGCCGCCATTTTGATTGCCGTGTCGCATCGGGACGACCGCATGTTCGGAAGCGTGATATTCTTTAATATAAAGCCATGTTCGCGTCTGGTTGCGAAATAAGTGTTCGCCACGAGTGGTTTGGGCTTTCATCGATACGGTTTGTATTTTGTGACGCGGGAACATTGTGAATGGTTGCTACATCCGTTAGTGGAAAACGAACAATACCGGGTGGAACGGTTCAATAGACAAGTCAATACCTTGTGGAAGGTTATTTAAGCTGTGCAGGCGCTATCGTGATTGGGAGAAGAAGCCGAGATCGCCACAGGAATAATACGCTGCCTGGGAGCGGTGGTCGACCTCAGGACTGCCCACATACATTAAGTATTTAGTCTATTATGCTCACACTCCACCCAGATAAGCATTAGATATTAGGTACACAACAATACATACTTACTACGCCAGAATGCCGGGTCGACGCATTTTACGTGAGTAACCTTCAAGTTGTTAATTATTGGCAGCGGGTCGGTCATTGACCCTGGTCGTGATCGGTAGACTAGGATTTGAATCGCCACCGGGCGACGACTTTATAGTTCAGATTTAATTTACACTTTAGGGTAATGCTGCACGTAACGGGCGTAACACCCCCGGTCCGTATTAGGCACATGTATTTCAGTTGTTAGGTTTAAGCGCTGTGTAATCGCAGCCCGTTCCGGCCCAGCTCAGTCCACAAGTGGGCATTTGTCCACTTAATTTTAAGTTTAGTTATTTTAGGTTTTGAGTAGTTTTAAGGTAAAAATTGGGCCCAGCACGCGTAGCGGGCTTGAGCGGGGCGCGAACACTAGACGCTCTCACATAGTTTATTGATCCTCTCCTATCATTTTCCCCCGTCCACAAAGACACCTCATATTCACTCGAATATCACGTGAAACCCAAGAAACAAATCTTCTCGGCCTCCGGCACTCCATTATCACATGTATAGTGCTATCAGAATAAGTTTGGCTCTGACGGTTATTTTCTGCGCAAGGGTGACAGGCGGAACCAATGAACGATTCGCTCGCCTCCCCTACATGCAGCGCTCACCCCCGCGACTCATTTTTTGACTTCTGCGCATTAACGGTCACAACCAGAGTTATTTTGTACGCCGTATAACGCATTTAACCGTTTCCAGCAGATATCGGAAAACGGTTGCAAAAATTTTAAGTTTTGTGATTGTAGGAGACACGCCACATGTCACTACCGAGATGCCTTTATCTACAGAAAACACACAGCTACACGATTAGAAAACGAACAGCGCCATCTGTTGAGTTTCACTCTGAGATGTTAAAAAGGACTTGCCATAAAGTACAGAATCGTGTCGTGCATTGGCTGCTACTACAGACGGCCATAATAATAATAATAAGACTATTATTAAAAAAGAGATTTATATTAAAGGTTTGTGCAGCAAAAATGAGCAGCATAATATCAGCAAAAGAAATAATCACTAATAAACAAAAAAGGAGCAGCAACACTCGTTCCGCAAATAAATGGCAAACGTGCAGTAAAATAAAAATTTGAGCCACAAAATTAATATTTGAGCAGCAGAATAATTAAATGAGCAGCAAAAATTATTATTTGTGTAGCCGAATATATATTAGGGCAGAAGTATAAGCAACTGGCCAGCAAATCCGCACCACACGGTTGGTCTCGTGACCGCCAAAAAATTCTCAAGAACTTTATTTTTTTTTCTTCACGAAAGTTGCTTGTGTTCATGAGTAGAATCAAGGGGTTTTTGTTACGAAACCAATGAAATTTCACGGTGTATATGTAAATACAGGGTGTTAATAAAGTACGATGATCCTTTTACATCACTAATATATTGTAAAAAAATATATAATAAAAATACCTACTTTTTTAATATTTCACTCTTTTTAAAATTTTAGGTGATCATGAAATTTGATTTTTCTTTGAATTACGTTACAGTAATTTATTGAAATGGATAGGTACTTGCTAGTGACTAGATATTACAACAAAAATCATCTTTTTCTGCATCATCATAGAGCTGATCATAGAGGTAAATTTAACCCTCCAGGCGCTTCATTTCTTCTTTTGAGCTAACATTTTCAAGATTTTTTGTAAATGTTTTATACAACAATGCAATGTAGAATCATCCCTCAGAAGGATCATAGTACTTTTCCTTACACCCATTTATTTCAAACCGCACTGGATGTACAACTTACCGCAGCGGCCACAGCGGCGGCGACGGCAGCCCTGCGCTTGGCCGGCTTGGCGCGCCGCAGCCGGCGGTGAGCTCTGCGCCCCGCCCACAGCGGCAGCCCCACCAGCAGCGCCGGCAGCGCCACCCCCGCCACCACGGCGATGCCCAGCGGCGCGCCGGCGAGCGTTCCCAGCTGCCACAGCAGCTTCTTCTTGCGGGACCACGGCTTCTTGCCCCAGAATGTGCAGCCGCTTGGACTGGAAGCACGAAGGCAATCACTTGATTACATATTATAAGACGAAAAGTGAAGAAGTACTCATATAAAAGTGTCACAGGCGGTTAAGACGCTAAGAAAGAAGATGAAGACGATATAAAATATTTTACATCTCTCATATTCGGTAAGTAAGTCCTTATTACCCCCAAATGGGGCTTGTAGGTGACCAATTAGCGCTCTAGGGTAATAATGTAGCTAGAAAAGCCCTAGGGCGGTAAGTAATTGTAACGCCCCCGCCCAGCAGCACCTCCACCTCCAAACGCGGGTCCGCCTTGATGGCCGCTTCCAGCAGCGGGGCGGCGGGCGTTTTAATTACTTACCGCCCTAGAACTTTTCTAGCTACATTATTACCCTATAGCGCTAATTGGTCACCTACAATTTGGTGGTAATAAGGACCTACTTACCTCACAATCGAGATGTAAAGCAGAGTAGTTAGCTCGGGTGTAAGCATCAATTGCACCCTCGAACTATAGGCGCCCTCGCTGCGCTCGTGCGCCTAAATATCTCGGGCTGCAATTGATGCCTTACAGCCCTTGGCTACTAATCTACTATTAAGATGTTTTGTAAACAATCTTTTAGATTGTATAGCGAACGAATAACATGAGCATCTTAATCATCATCATAAATTATCATGTTCTTAGCGTCTTAATTTGAGTGTGTTTATGTCAGAGATATCCAAAAATACTATACAAACGAGCGTTAAACCCACAAAGAAAAATAACGCATCCGAATTCTCAATGAACAAAAAATTAAAATAACATTTCGATGTTTGTTTCAAACCTTACCTAAGGTAATGCAGGTCCGAGACCTCCTTCATGCAAAGCCAGCAGAACTCGGCGCCGCACACGCAACACACCATGTGGTTACACGACCCGTCCTCAACCTTCACTATCAGCACCGAGCACCGCGGACATGGCTTCACTTCACCTGGAAAATAAATCAACTCTCTATCAGAACAATTAACTAGAAGATCTCAATAAGTTGTATACAGGATTTTTAAACGCATGCCTTCATAATAAGAAAATAAAAATAATAGTAGGGATTTTTCTCTTTGTCGCCCACAATTTTGCAATGAAACCAGAAAAAGGTCGCACACACTGAGCGTCAAATCCAACACTTGATCAAGATATGTGCGCGAATATGAGGGCACTCTAGGCGGTGGTGCATAAGAACTTCACGTGGTGTAGTGGGGAGTCACGCCGCTTTTATTTACGATGACAGTAGAAAGTCCCACATTGGGCGCCAAGTTAACAGAAAGGAACATATATCATCTAAATCTGCGTCTAAGGGCATGTTTAGTTGACAAGCGTTAAACGCGCGCTAAATTTTTGTATTGTGTTCACATGACACGCGCGTTTCCATTGAAGCTTCGGATTCCATTTTGGACGATTGCTGGACTGATGAACCTAAAATACGTCCATCCGCGTCGAAAGCGCGCGCTCTCCTGAACGGATACATAAAAAACCAATGATCTCAAAGCGCGCTGACCACAGTCAAGCGTTCAACGCGCGCTTTATTAAAACGCGCGTTATCATGTGTACGGCCAGAATAAAACGTATGTAGTTGTAAACGCGCGTTGAGCGCTTGTCATCTGAACATGCCCTAAAGACATTACTGTGACGCTCTTTACGGTGGTGCAATGTCAAAAGTCAAGTTTTCTCTAGCAGAAGGTCCCATACTGGGCGCCAACTAAGCAAATAGTAACTACCTTGATCCAGATCTGTGTGCAAAAGTTGTGACGATCTCGGCGGTGGGCTCCGTGATCTTCTCACAGCGTCGCATGTTTGAGTAGGGTGCCACGCCACTTTACACTAATAGCAAGAAGTCCCACACTGGGCGCCAAGTTAGGTATTACCAACTCACCTAGATCAAGATTTGTGTGCGAAGGCTATGGCCCTTTCGGTGGAGGCGCTCGTAATCTTCTCTTAGCATGGCACGTTTGAGTGGAGTGCCACGCCGCTTTACAATATTGACAGAGATAGTCCCATACTGGGCGCCAACTTAGAAAATAATAACTTCCCTTTATTAAGACCTGTGTGCGAAGGTTGTGGCACTCTCGGTGGTAATGACCGTAATGTTCTTGCTTCCTTGTTTGAGTCGAGGGTCACGCCTCTTTACAATGATTATAAGAAGTCTCACACTGGGCGCCAAGTTAGCAATTAAAGACGTACCTTGATCAAGATCTGTGTGCGAAGGTTGTGGCGCTCTCGGCGGAGGTGCCCGTGATCTTCTAGCAGCGTCGCATGTTTGAGTAGGGTGCCACGCAGCTTTACAATGATAACAGAAGGATGCCCCGCAGCCAGGCGCTAAGCAAGTTAGTTTGGGACATGACGCGCATCCCGTTGCCACTACTGCGAAACTGAAATAAAAAATCCTAAGGTTTTTAATCAAATCCATAGGTTTTAAATTTGTTTATATTTTAACCATGATACCTACACATTCACACAGTACGAGTAAGCTCAACTGATTCGTTTATGTCGTAAACTAGTTTCGATGCTCAATGCGGATCGGACTACCCTAGCTTACGTCCACTAACGTGCATAAGAAACTTAAGGGACCTCATTATTTATCATGATGACATCCCATTAAGTCTTCAGGTGGACAGGAAGTTCCCGCCAGAATTTCATAGCGTGACGCATTTTGAAGGGGAAGTACCATATTCACCACGTTTGTCAGAGCTGCGGCTGGCACCAAGAAACGGGGTTGTTGATGACCGCAACATGTTAGATTGTACAATACGCAGAAGGATGCCGCTGCACATTCTCTGGTTCAAAAATCCCTTTACAGGTAGAGATGGGTTGATATTCTTAGACGACACCACATGGATTAGAGTTCCACCCAAGGTACACAACTACACACCGAAGCCGGCTGCACAGTTCGGCGAATTGGTGGCGGCGGCAGAATCATTTCAATCGTATTGGGCCGGGAGCTTCCGTATGTAGAGCTCTTTTGCACACTACAAACTATTTACTAAACATAAGAAGGGTTCACTTTACCTGCAGTCGGGCGCAGGACACCATCGGGTGTCAGGGTCTGCAGCAAGCGCGCGTCTCACACTGAACTCTTCATACTTATCGTATAGGACTGGGTTGTCTACGATCTTTCGCACATCTGAAAGACAACACAACACATTTCGTTAGTTATCGTATGACGCCATCACGCCAGTGGTAAACCTTATATATATTCTTTATTGCACACAAATAACATACAGTTTTTAAATGAAAATTGTTTACAAAGGCGAGCTTATCTCTTTAAGAGATCTCTTCCAGCCAACCTATTATCTTAGTTTGTCGGCAAAAGTTTTCAAGTAAACATCTGGCCTCTGAATTGGCTTAAAAGTTAGTAAGTAGCCTGCTACCAAAGAATATATATTACGCTGCTAGTATCAGTCCCTGGATCAGAAGTGACACTTATTGGAAAGCAAGAAAAATTGCCACTAAGACACGAACGCTTCGACAAAATAAAAGCTTTGTTACCATAAGTTAATTCGTATTAGACTTGGCTATTTAACATTTCGCACAGTTCTTTTAGGAGGAATGATCCATTTATGCACAAGACAGTTCCTTAAATCCACACCTTAGGGAATTTTGCCTTTACTTTTCTAACAGTAAGTGAATGGAACAATCAGTTTTATTTGATAGATTTAGATTTAGATTTATTTATTTCACTCTATCAATTTCATGATTACATTAATTATTACATTAAAATATAATATGTCAGAGGATAGGGTGATCGTCAGTAGGATAAATGTCAAACTTGTATACAAATTAAATGTCAAACTTAAAATTATAATAATACATGTCAAAATTATAAAAACGATAACTAAATATACAATGTCAAAAATAAATAAAACTTTGCTACATAATGTAGTCAGATCAATTTTACAGCATTAAATTCATTTAAAGTATAAAATTCTTTATCCAATAAAAGATTCTTCAATTGGCGATAGAATGTTACGTCATCTGTTACATCTCTCAGATCGGCTGGAAGTCGCTCGTAATAACTCGGACCAATCACACGCGGGTTTTTTGTGGCAAGTTCGGTCCGGCGCGGAACACTTGCGATCCTGCCCACGTTTCTCAACGACCGCCCTCCGCACGTACGACGTCCAAAGGTTGCAATATTCCGACGCACATATGATATAACCTCGAACAGATACAGACTGGTCATTGTCATTATACCGAGCTTCGCGAACATAGACCTACAAGTCCTCCGGGGCTTTAAACCGGCTACGATCCGGATAGCTCGCTTTTGTAAAATAAAAACACGTTCGGAATCAGTAGAGTTTCCCCAAAGCATTATACCATACGACAAAAGCGATTGAAAGTGCGCGAAATACGTTTGCCTCAGTACGGCATTAGAGACTAAGGGACGCAACTTACGCAGAGCGTAGGCAGCACCACTAAGCCTATCACACAGATGTTGAATATGTATTTTCCAGTTCATGTTACAATCAAGTGTAAAACCAAGGAACTTGCATGATTGACATAGTGGTACCGGGCTGGTAATACAAAATGGTCTTTCAATCGCCTTTGCCGAGAAAAGTATAAGATTTGATTTTACAGAATTTAAAATTAGTCCATTCGCAGAAAACCACGTCTGTACATTATGTACGCATTATGACTAACAATACCATAGAAAATCTAGGTGGGAGGAAAATTAAGCAAACCACTGAACAAGGAAAAAACATCACAATTCTAAGAATTCACATGGTCTAAATAGGCCAATAAATCCAGATAAACTTGTTTTAATTAGTTATGTTATGATTATGACCTTTAATTGGCGAATTTTCTATACTAATATTACTAAACTAATGCGAAAGTAATGACAGTCGATTATGTTTTAACGGCTAAACTACTCAACTGATTTTCACCAAATTTTGTATGGAGATAGTAGTTTGTATCTTATGAAAAAGATAGCTACGTTTTTTGGCCTACACGACTTGTGTATTTGTGATAGTCATAGTAGGGAAACGAAGGTATTTTATTTTAGCTCATGCCCAACAGCTAGTAGAATATAATTTCGTAACCCCTGCAGTGGCCTATAAGCTGATAATAATGGTGACCACGAAGCTGACGTTGTAAGGCTGGTAAGTGACCGAATCAAAATTAAGCAAAAGAAAATAGGTCTAAAGAGAGGAGAACAGAATGTATATTTTTATACTTTTTTTGACCTGTTTTATTAGTGAGGTCAAACCAAACAACTTTTGATCTACGACTTTTGCAACAACACACAAAAAAATGTCAACTCAACATCCCACACAAAATGTGTTGGTCGCTTACGTTACTTTGTATGGAAAGTCGAAAATGCTAATAAGGTGGGCATATGTATATCAGGTCTATTAAACGAGCAATATTTGTATATATATATATATATATTTGTAATCGGTTTCTCGAAAACGGCTCTAACGATTTCGATGAAATGTACCATACGGGGGTTTTGGGGGAAAAAAATCAATCTAGCTAGGTCTCATGTCTGGAAAAATTCATTTTCCCCGTGTTTTTAAAGGACCGCGTTTTAGACAAAAACCTACAGCGCCATCTGTTGGCGAGCAGCATAGCTTGCTCACCTGATGATGTTTTAATGTTGAGGTGGCTATTATAGAGCGAAGCTCGGTCGCCCAGGTCCTATCTATTAATCGTCTCGTATTAGTTTACAAATTTTCTGATCAACGGTGGGGTATTCTGGCGGAATTCCCAAAGGTCAGGCTTGTTAAGAGAACGTACCAGGCCACTCAGAAAGTATTGCGAAAAATAGTTTTTATATATGGGAGACTGGCCGGTCAGAATCTTTTTCGAAAATATGATTACTTGTAAGTAAAAATATGTGTGTTCCATTTTCAAAATTTCCCTCCACATTTTTTGCGAGCCAATTCAAAGTATCGTGTCTTACTGAAAAATGGATCTGCGCCGGGAACATTTTAGAGCTATGATTTTTTACGATTTCAAGTGTCGCCTGAAACCGGATGAATCGTTCGATAGACTTCAAATGGCATTTATGGATGAAGGCCCCTCCAAGGCAACCGTGTATCGTTGGTATAACGAATTTAGGCGCGGTCGACCAACCTTGGGGGATGAAGAAAGAAGCGGTCGCCCTTTGACGGCTATTACGGAAGAAAACGTGCTAGCAGTGAAAAATTTAATCCAAGATAATAGGCGAATTACATATCAGGAGATTCAGCACATATTAAAGATTGGATCGGGAAGCGTTCACGAGATTCTACACGGGCATCTTCGCGTGAGGAGGATAGTATCGCGCTGGGTGCCGCACTACCTCACCGACGCTCAGAAGCAGGCCCGGGTGGAATGGTGCCGTTATATGCTGAACAAATTTGAAGCAGGCTCGTCTCGGCGTGTTTACGACATCGTAACAGGTGATGAGTCCTGGATTTATCAATACGATCCAGAAACCAAGCGCCAGTCGACAGTTTGGGTGTTTCAAAATGAACCAACGCCTACCAAAGTGAAGCGATCTCGAAGCGGGGGGAAGATTTTGATCGCCAGCTTTTTTAATTTGACTGGCCACTTGGCCTCAATTCCCTTACGAGATCAAAGAAGCATCAACGCCGAATGGTATACTACCAAATGTTTACCAGAAGTTTTTTCTGTTGTGAGCAACAAGCGACCAAACACAGGGCTCCGCGGACTACTGCTCCACCACGACAATGCGCCTGCACACACCGCGCTCAAAACGAGGGACTTCCTGGACAGCACACCAGTCAAACTCCTGGGTCACCCTCCTTACAGCCCTGATCTAGCACCGTGTGACTTCTTTTTATTTCCAAAAATAAAAAATCAGCTCAAGGGGATACAATTTTCGTCGCCGGAAGATGCGCTGGCTGCGTTCGAGCAGGCTGTAAACGAGGTGTCTACGGCGGACTGGAAAAAGTGTTTTGAAAACTGGTTCAGACGCATGAATCTTTGTATAGAGGCTGGTGGAGAGTACTTTGAAAAGATTTAATAAAAATATATGTACCTGTAGAACAATTTTTTTTAGTGTCGCAAATATTTCTGAGTGTCCCACGTACTGTAAAAACTGCATTCAACCTACTCAGACGTCATAGTCAACATCAACAGTCGTTAATCTGATATTGATTCTGTACAAATCGTGCTAGTGATAGATATCTGACCAATAATAGCATCAGAATACAAGGCTGCTTCGATAGAATATTTACAGCTGACGTTATTGAGTTAAACAAGGGAAGCGTCACCATATTGGAAATTTCTAGAAATGTGAACATGTTTCTGCTAAAAAAGAGCAACATAAATCATATATTGAAAATCAATGATTCAATGAAATCGTATAAGGAGCGAGTATACCTAAGCCTAAATTGCTTCATTACTCCCAGACGTGCGTTTGTTAGTGACTTATTTGATGCAGGATAAATAAAAACTGATCAAGATTGAGCTCTCTCACTAGCTGTCTAGTTAGAGGGCATAATTTTGAATTCGAACTAAGAATCCTAATTATCATCACCTGTAGTTCTAAAATTATTGACACAAGACGTTTGCTATTATTGCGCCGAAAAGCGGCGCGGCGGTGCGGTTTTCTGTGTTTGTTTCAACAGTATCTTAGTGAAAGTTAAAACCACATTTTCTTTATATACACGATAAGTATGATAACGAAAAAGAAAAGATTAATATTCAGAAGTACGATATAAACTCTCCTTGCAGCTTTTCTTATTAAATCGCTACCAACCAACTGACACACCTTTCAAAGTAACTAAACTATCTGCAGAAAACTTAATGTCTGGAGTAGTAGAGACAACGGACGGAGGTGTTCAATCAGCTGACAGACAGACAGAGGTTTATCAGAAGGTAAGCCCAAGTCACACAGAGGCGTTATGATTGCGAAAGCGGTCCGGGGGCGGATCTGCGGGAAGAAAATACCGCGCTGCGACCGGTTTTTAATGTGACAGGGTGTATATGAACTCATACTTTACAAAAAATACCGCCCACGGAACGCTTCCGCTACCGCCTCAGTGTGACTCGGGCTGTAATATTACATTTGTAAGTACTCAACTAATAATAATAATTTTATAAGATAATTGTATAAATTTGTGGTAGAATAAAGGCGTTTTTTATTTTATTTTATTAAGTAATCAACTACTCACCTAGAGGGTGCATGTTCTCGTGACAAACAGGGCAGGAGACCGGCACGCGGGCCTCGAAGATTTCTATGGCGAGGTACTGCCGAAGACACGGCTCGCAGCAGCGGTGCGTGCACCACGCCAGCCGGACCAGCGAGCTCGCGCTGTGTGCCGTCAGACATAGCGGACATTCTAATACTTCTCCCTGGAACAATAGAAATTCACGTTTAAGGCGATCCGTTTTTCATTCTAAATTCAAATGACTCGCATTATGCGGGACATAAAATGCTGTTGAAAAACGAGTGTTTACTGCTATTTTTAGTTAATTTTTTCGCTGATTAATACAAAGATACAGCTAATGCACCTTTTTATTCACATGCACATTATAGGCACGATTTTTGAGCAGTCAGTGAAAGTGAAAAAAAAAAGTGGCTCTTAGATAAGGCTTTCTTTAACTTTAATGAATATTTTGGTACTGCTGGCTATGCACTCGAATGTTTCTGCCTTCTCTTTCTTGTAGTAGATTTATTTTTATGATATATTTAAGTTGTCCTTATATATAAGGACAACTTAATTTAAATTTTGCGTGTGACATTTAAAAAAAAATAAATAAATAATTTTATTGGGTACAAAAAATACATAATATTAACTAATTAAACCATTGACATAATATTAACTAATTAAACTCATGTTTTCTAATGTTGTACGTCCGAAATGGGCACACTGTTGTATCTGTATCATTGCTAAAGAACTTTTTGGTTCAGTGGACCATAAATTATTCTATATACGTTTCAGAGTGCGTCGCCCCTGACGCAGAGCGGAGACGTGCGTAGACACAACGCATAGACCAATAAAATTAAAGTGCATGAAATCCTCTGCGAACTGATTGGTCTTACTTTGCACGTGTCCGCTCCGGTGTTTCTCACTAGAAACGCTCCCGAAGTCCTACCCCTGCGAAACAGACCTAGACATCTGCTCTGCACATTCTAGTCAGCAGCGCTTAAAGTTAGGCCGATAGGTATACCTGAGGTACTAATTTTAAGCGCTGGCTGACTGGATACCAGCGGCATTGATGCGTCGTGTGAACGATGTTAGCAGACAGGATAAAGAATGCTCTCTTACACCATTTATGTCCCGGTCTACGAGTTACGTTGAACTCCTTGTTTTTGATTCTTCATCAGAGAAACTTAAGACGAAAGTAGGGTATTATTTATCCTATACTCGTACTAGGTAGGTATTAAACAAGCAATTTTTGTATATTTATAAATATACTAGCTGGTGCCCGCGACTTCGTCTGCGCAGGTTTATAAATTGTAGCCTATGTGTTATTCTGATGTATAAGCTATATTATTGTAAAGTTTCATTAAAATCCATTCAGTAGTTTTTACGTGAAAGAGTAACAAACATCCATCCATACTTACAAACTTTCGCGTTTATAATATTAGTATGAAGTAGGATATTTGTAATCAGTTTCTTGAAAACAGCTCTAACGATTTCAATGAAATTTACTCTACTGGGGTTTTTGGGGATGAAAAATCGATCTAACAAGGTCTCATGTCGAAAATTCGTCCGTCACGGAATACAAAATTCCGTGGGGCCATCTGTTAGTGGGCTTGAGTTAAGATTTTAGTACACCACGAAACGTCAGCACACCACGGCACGTCACAGCACGGCAGCATCGGCACGTCAGTAAAACACTTTGGACTTTATGGCATAGTAATAGAGTTGCAAATGTTTCACGTGCGGATGACCGTACAGAGCGGAGCTCGGTCGCTCAAGTACTTAGTATTTAAGAAATGAATAAAAAGTATATGTATTAAAAGCTCATGAAGATAAATAATGACTGACGAAGCTAAACATAAAAGCCCATTCATTATAATTTAATTTGCCAGTCTCTGTCAATTTTTTCTGATCTTTCGATCAACAAATTAAGATGAATTGGATTGTGTATTCCCAATGAGTCAGATTGTTATTTCGAAAAAAGAAAAAAGATAAATTGAATTCAATCATTATCAAAAGGGCCGTAGATTATAATCCGAAAAAACCTTGTTTTGTACTTGGGGAATCCCAGATAAAACCTGTTGATATAATAATGTAGATAGACAGTTTAATAATTGACGTCACCTTTTTGAGCTATTGTACGTAATGGGCTTTAAGAGACCGTTATAAAGGAAGTCACTATACATTACCAGCTGACCAGGGTAACGAAATGTTTTATTTTAATGTGACAAGTGAGCAAACGAGCAGGTGGGCCACCTGATGGAAAGTGATCACCACTGCCCTTGGAGCCCGCTGTCTTATTAGTGGCATGACTTGGCACTAATAAGACAGAAAAGCACGTTACTCACCCCGAGAACTAAGACGGTGTGTCTCGTGTGCCAGTAATTTCGCTCCCTCACCCTGCAAACCGAAACACAGCAGTGCAAACACTGCTACTTTACGGCAGAAATAGGCAAGGGGGTGGTACTTCCCCAGACGGACTTTACACAAAAGCCCTACCACCTTTGATTGTTACCTATGTTAATTTTAATACCATAAGGAATTAAATCTGCGCAATTTAATAACCTTGTTTTTTTGCTCTCCGACTTTGTAGAGTACCCTAAACGTGTAACAGCGAAATGGTTGACGAGAGTAGAAGTAGAAAGGGAAGTATGTCACGATCTTATGGTGGAAGGATATGCGTTCTACCTAACCTTGAGTTAATGGGGTGTGGTGTACATCTATATATATAAAAGAAGAAGGTGACTGACTGACTGACTGAGATATCAACGCACAGCCCAAACGCTGGGTATAGAGATTCCAAATTTGGCATGTAGGTTTCTTATGAGGCCTAGGAGTGCACTAAGAAAGGGTTTACAAAATTCCACCCCTAAGGGGGTAAAGTAGGGGATGAACGTTTGTATGAAAGTCCGTCAGTTTTGAAGTTAGGATCTTCAAAATTTGTACGAGTATTTAGGCTGACGACTAAAAATAAAGTTTCACGTGTCTCAGGGTTTTTGAAAATTTTACACCCTGTGGGTTGAAAAGGGGGATGAAGTTGAAAATCCTTTATTTTCAAAGTAAAATCCACTAAATTTATTGTTTAGGCATTAAGTTTGTAATTCTATGGAACGTACATCACTGTTATTGAAATTCCACCCGAAATTCAACCCCTAAAAGAGGAAAATGGGGTGAAAGTCTAAAAACCAATATGGGTATCGTTTGTATGGTTTATCGGGTCGCTGACTACGAAAACTACAACAATTTTGAAATCCAACGTGGTGGACGTGAAATGCCATCATCCCCTGGGGATGGGGTTGGGGTCCAATAAGGTTGAAATGTCTAAAAACCGTTGATCTTTAGATTACATAGGTCGTTAATGTATATAAGGAATAGCGTTGGTCCAAGGACACTTCCTTGCGGGACACCATAGGTTATGCGACAAAAATATCTGTTACGGTTCCTGAGATACAGCCTGCTCTGACAGACAGACAGTCGGATATCAGAGAGATTTATTAATGAACGTTGGTCTAATTGATACATTTTAGGGTTTCGTTCCCAAAGGGTGAAAAACGGGACCCTACTAATAACGACCCGTCCTTATCAATACTGCCCGGTTAATCAAGTTACCCGTGACATACACAGGGTGTAAAAAAAGTACGATGATCCTTCTAAGGATGATTCTACATCACTAATAGATTGTAAAAAATCTTAAAAAATATTTTTTTTAGATTTGGGTGATCACGAAATTTGATTTTCTTTTGAATTACATGACAGTAATTTATTGAAATTGTTAGGTTCTTGCTAGTGACTGAATATTATAACAAAAACATTTTTGTCTGTATCACCAGCTGATCATAGAAGTAATTTAACCCTTCAGGTGCTCTACTTTTTTTTTAAGTATTTCTTTTATATAAGGTCCTAATGAAATAGTGAACATAATTTTAGTATGTTATTCAGACCATGAAACTGAACAACTTTCCCCCGAAATACGAAAAACCAAATCTGACCTCCCATACAAAATGCGCAATCAGCAGATGCAGTTTCTATGGGAGGTCAAAAATTGATTTTCGTATTTCGACCTATGTTCTTTGGGGAAAGTTGTTCAGTTTCATGGTCTGAGTAACATACTAAAATTATGTTCACTATTTCATTAGGACCTTATATTTTTTATACAATCTATTAGTACTCGTTATGTAGAATTAGCCCTTAGAAGGACCATCGTACTTTTTTCCACCCTGTGTAAATAATTTCTGCTCTTTACTGATCAATATACGTCTTCGTTAACATTAAATATAAGGATGGTAAACGAAATAATGTCATTAATTAATTTACTTCATTACATATCACGTAACCGGGATTACAAGCAGAGCGTGTAGAACGCACTTAATTTAAATCGTTTGTAACAGTAATTTCGCTAATCATTTGGAAGTCACGTTATAGCGCAACTAATTTGCATAAGACATCACAACACAACACTGCCATAATTTTATGAATATTCATAATTTGTCGATTTTATTTAGTATAACGTCTTTTATTACGTTATAATCATAAAATTATAGTTATTTTTGGCAACAAAGGTTGAATTTATAAACATAAAAAAATCATAGTCGCTACGTAAATATTCATGCAACTAACTAGCGGGTAGCAATTTATTTCGGGGAATGTTTATCTAGAAATTCTCCAACACGTGTTTTTAGGATTCCGTAGTCAACAAGGAACCCTTTAGTTTCTTTATACGTCCATCTGTCTGTCTGTCCTCAGCTTAGCTCGAGACCATTAGTACTAGAAAGCTGTAATTTAGTACGGATATACATTCTAAACACGCCGACAAAGTGGTACTTAGATAAAAAAAATATTTTTAGCGTACCTCCCCCCTACAAGTGAAACGGGGGTGAATGTTTTTTTCTTGTCTACCCCATCGTGTGGGGTGTCGTTAGGTAGGTCTTTTGAAAATAATGTGATTCTTCAAATATAATTTTTCCATTTAGGGATCCGTTTGCGAATGAAAGCACAAATTTTGTTGAAGTCGAGTGTTGCTATTGGAAAAGTGAAAAAAATCACAGTAGTAGTATATACAATGAAATTAAGGAAAACTATCACAGTTAGCCTACTTAGGTAGGCTTCAGAGGTATAGATTTTGAAAGCAATCACAACCCACGATTGAATTCAGCGCGAAAACTGCTTATTTTCCTGTAGTTTCCTGTAGAGTTTTGTAAGGCCCCTCTACATTTTTGTTGGGGTAAGTCTGTTATTATTTATTACACAGTAAGCCTAAAAAATAATCGCGGATACTGTTTTAGACATCACTTTAAAGTTATTTGAGAAAAACTTAGGTTTGTTTTTATTTTCTTGAATTTTTTTATTTCTCACCCATAGCTGGTTCAGGCGTTTTTCGCTGATAATGCACCGAAAGTAATAGTTTTGTTAGCAATTTTTGGTTCAAAATTACTATTGTGGGTGTGCGATCTATAGTCCTGTAGTACTATTTTCTTTTTTTTATGTTACAAGTGAGCAAACGAGCAGGTGGGCCACTTTCGGTGCATTAGCTGTATCTTTGTATAAATCACCGAAAAATTTCACTAAAAATAGCAGTATAAACTCGTTTTTCAACAGCATTTTATGTCATAAGAATGCGAGTCATTTGAATTTAGTATGGAAAACCGATCGCCTTAAAGCATTGCACCCAGCTTCCGAACACCCTGTATAATAAATAATATTATATTGATGAAATAGAAATAAAGTATTCTAAAAGGAATACTTCTACAAAAATTTGACAACACTAGTTTCATTCTACCCGCGCGCGTAAAAACATACGCGTAATACGGTGTTGTTCAGAAATTACATCGTTACCATGTTTCTGCAAGTAAAAGCGCCATCTGTCATCGAATAGCGAAAGTCGTGATTATACTTTTTTAATTGAGTTTTAACTTTTAATAGTTGTGTATTTATAATAAATATTAGTGTACTATAGTTTTTTAAAACACAAAAAAAAGCGGAATGCGAAATTTCCTAGACATGATATTTATAGCGCGTGGCCCAACAAGCACTTGGCCGGTTTTTTTTTATTTCTTCCCAGTAGCCTAGATTCAAAATAGGAGTTTATCTTAAAAAAAGGTCAAGTACGAGTCAGACTCGCGCACTGAGGGTTCCGTACTACCACATACTATTAATTGTATTAGGTGAAATGTCAGTAACTTACTGTGCAAGGTTTTTTGAGTCCGACTCGTACTTGATACATACATACATACATAACATCACGCCTCTTTCCCGTCGGGGTAGGCCACACCACAGTCCTCCACCTGCTACGATCTTGACATACTTCCCTTGCTTACTGTACTTTCATCAAACTTTCATACGTACTTGATCTGTTTTTATTATTTGTTGTTATTTTATAGCTTATACATTATACAATTTTTTACGCTTGTATATGTTCCCGTTTTTACGATAGAGCTAGAACAAAAAATCGAGCAAAAGTCGCCTAAAAACACGTGGAAGCCTCCCTTAATTTAATTTTTCATTTTTAGTATTTGTTGTCATAGCAGCAAGAGAAATACATAATCTGTAAAAATTTCAACTGTCTACCTATTGAAAATGATTTTTTATTTTAACACTTCCTGTGTTCGGATAAATCTACAAAGTAGAAAATCGCAAAATTTCACAACCGATGGACTAGTTGAGCTAGTACAGCAAAAATGCTTGCTAGGTGGCAGCACAAACGCAACGTTGGAATGCGTATAGAGGTCGCTAAATTTCACAACATCGGGCAGGACCACAGTAGCCTAGTTGGTAAAGCGTCTGCGGTACTTAAGAGCCCCACGAACCGAGCGAGAAATCGCGCGCTGGGATCATGCGCCGAGTGCTCTTTTCTGTTGCTGTCTCACCCTGAGTGCGACGGGCGCTAAAAGAGCGAGAGCGCGCTACTGTCTCGCGAAACCAGTTTTTGAGCCTTGAAGGGCGCGGCGTGCGGGGTGGGTGGCTAACGGCCAGATTAGTCAAAAAGCTTTATAATAATTTTGTACTGTTTTGCTTGCAATGCGCTCATTTTCAACGGCGTATTTTTATACAGCTGAACTATTTCTAAGAATGATGAACTTTGTGGTGGGTGGTGAAGGAATAATAATGACTTAGTTGTACTGATAAAAATCCTGGTTTATTATTCGAGAAGTAAATCATAATAAAAATTTTAACAAAATCATAATAAAACCTTAAAAAAAAAATTTTTCGTCTTAGTTATTTCTTCTAAATTACACATAAAATTACTTTCTAAGCAATAACATGACAGTCTTTTTATGGTTCCGATACCAAAATAGTAAAAAAAGAACCCTTATCGTGTGACTGTGTCTGTCTGTCACACCTGTATTTCTCAGCAACCACTTATGCTGTCGACTTGAAATTTGGAATGGATTTAAAATATGGTTGCCCAACTTAATTAATTAAAGAATACAAAAAAACAAATTATCACAGAATAATATCAAAAAATCAACTTTTATGTCTATAGGTACTATATACTTATTTTAAAACCATCCTTCTTTTAAACATAAAATTAATCTTATAAAATAATAATAAAATAATCAGTTAATATTATAAAAACAATTAAAAAATATAAGGACCTATTTTTTATGAATAAAATCACTCTTATCAAATACTAATAATAAAATAATCACAGTATAATATCAAAAAATCAACTCTTATTTATATCTACTTATTTAAAAACCATCCTTCTTTTAAACATAAAATTAACCTTATACAAGGTGTAACAGAAAGGGTATACCAACCCTGAAGGATGTAAATCTGCCTATGAAACTGAACAACTTTCCCTATGGAACATAGGTCGGAATACGAAAAAATTTTTTTTACCTCCTATACAAAATTCGCCATCAGCTGATTCAGTTTTTATGGGAGGTAATTTTTTTTTTCGTATTTCGACCTATGTTCCTTAGTTGTTCAGTTTCATGGGCAGATTTACATCCTTCAGGGTTGGTATACCCTTTTTGTTACACTGTAAAATAACAATAAATAATAATCAGTTAATATTATAAAAAACAAATACAAAATATTAGGACCTACATATTATTTGTTAGGTAGTGGTGCCCTATTTTTTTTTACTCTTCTGTGTCAAGCTCTACAGCTTCGTTAGGCTTATCTACAAGAGACTTACTCAGTTTGTTTATTTTGCTAGATCTATCTCGTATGGGTAATTTTCTAGGCAAACGTGGATCTAAAATTTCTGGTAAAATGCACTCCATGTAAAAACATTGTAGTTTATTTAAATTACAAACCCAAAATTTAGTGTCACGTTCAACTATTTCATACAATATACCGCTGGGAGTCCACACTACGAAATAACAATATTTTCTCTTTGTATTGAATGGAGCATGGTCAATCGCCGCCATCTGCTCAAACAAATATTGAACGTTGAATATTCGTCGGCCTGAAATCTCGTCAGCTTCTTCATCACTGTCGTTTTGTTCAGTTTCCAGACATAATGACGAGAAAATTGAACATGTACTTGTTGTCGAATTCCTGTGAACAAATCATTGTACCTATTACACAAAAGTAATGTAACTTTCCAAATACTTTGCAC
Source organism: Athrips mouffetella (assembly GCA_947532105.1). Taxonomy (NCBI): domain Eukaryota; kingdom Metazoa; phylum Arthropoda; class Insecta; order Lepidoptera; family Gelechiidae; genus Athrips; species Athrips mouffetella. The sequence goes on along the minus strand of OX383964.1, from coordinate 8,642,283 downwards.
CAGTTTTGGTAAGGAATGGGTTATTTTTGTATTTTGTCAATTTATTGTTTTTATCAAATTTTATAAATAGGAATGTGATATTATTTGATGATAAAACAAAAAACAAACCTGCTAAAGTCCAAGTCTTCTGACATTAAATTTGCAGAGTTGAACTTCTCTCCAGCCCCAGCTGCGTTGGCCCTAATGTGTAAGATTATGTTATTAGTTGGTTCAAATAAGCCCTATTTTAGAATAAAATCAAGCCCAGGAATTTTCAAAATTATATCCTACTAATATTCTAAACGCGAAAGTTTGTAAACATGTATGGATGGATGTATGTTTGTTACTCTTTCACGTAAAAACTACTGAATGGATTTTAATTAAACTTTACAATAATATAGCTTACAAAATAACACATAGGCTACAACTTGTAAACCTGCGCAGACGAAGTCGCGGGCACCGGCTAGTACTCAATAATAGTAAAAATATCTAACCCGCTCAAATTCGGAACAAGTTGCAGTGGATTTACTATCTTTTCTTTTGTGTCTATAATGACAGGTGTGTTGTTAGACCTACAAACAAGAACAATAGACGGTCAAAATAATGTTATAAGCAGGTGGCAGTTCTAGTTCTGAGTAGAACTAAACAACGTGTGCGTTATTGTCAATGGTAAGCCGATAATGACGGCTAAAGATAACGATCAAACAAAAGAAAATAAACAAATGACTTTGCGCACGGGTGTTTCTAGCATTTATAGTGTTTTATTTATTTCATAGAAACTGTTATACAACCTGTGGTAGTATTATTTATTTATTAATAAGTCCTACAAATTTTAGTACCTAGTTATCTGAAAGAAACAATAATAATAAATTACCTTATATGAGAAGGTTCCTGATGATAAATCTAAGACGTTGTTACGAATCGTCCTTTTACCAGATCTTTAGCTGCAACGGATTCAACAGTGAAAGCCTCTTTTTCCATATCTCTTCCCTTCGGGGTCATAATCGGTTGTTGTCTTCTTTTGGTCATATTGCTGCAGCTGAATATCTCTTGTCTTTTTAGACTCTTCTTTGAAGTGTTCCCGGTTTTCAGTCGATTTAGAGCTAAAAACCAATTGTTAGAATAGTTTACTAACCATCCTCAACCAACAAAACAGAATAAATATAGTAATTTTAATATGTGAAAGGATCAATAATAATAATTATTTACCTTTTATCATAGAGTAAAAGTCGCTCCTGGTTATGTATCTCAGCCAATGTAACGACTGATCCTTCTGCCAGATCGGCTTCAACAGTGAAAGCCTTGTTTTCAATTTCCCTTCATTTTGGCTCATAAACATCATCAGCAGGCCTAAAAATAGTTTTTATTTATAACTTTAACCTACCAAAAAATATTTGTGATGAAAGAAAATGATTTCGTCAATATAAGTTATTTAAATCTATCATACCCAATGTAAAACAAAATATGTGGGTCAGAGATGATTGCTCCATCTGAAGACACAACTGGAAACTCACATTCAGTGAAACCTGATGTTTGCCTTTCTGTCCTAAAAGTGAAAAATTATTCAGTAAGCGATTACAATAATACATAATAAATAACATAAATTGGTATATTTCTTATTTTAAAAGATTTAAAAAATACTTACAATTATAACAAGCGATTAGGGCAATCATACCTTGGTTTGTTCACATATCTATTATTAGGAGACTCATTTTCCTTCAAACGACGACGTGGTCCTGGTTTCTTTCTGCGGGTCGAAGGCCATAATCTTGTTTTTCTTGATTTTCTCTTTACTTCTGTTAATAAAATTCAAATTGAAAGTATTGTGTTCGTTTTCCTTTCTTTAAAAAAAGTTGGTAAAACCAATAATTAGATAAATACATTTGTGGCATGACATATTTTATAATTTTAGACCTTATTAAGAAACCTTATGCTGTGATTATTTTAACCACTAAGTTTAAAATAACGTTACGTTTTCAAAAAAATATCACCCTTATTACTATGGTTATTTACTTACCCAAACCATCCATTTTATAAATAGACACGATAATCCGAGTGAAAGTCAATAAATAAAACAACACCAAACTCACATGCAAATCCGTTCCATTATCAGTCCACGTCGTTAATAATAATCAATCGCACACTAAGCACACACAGCAGTATCGAAAGGCACGTAAAATTAATACGCTAAGTGCAGTCGCGCGGAGAGCTAACGAGGCACTGCACGCACTGATAAGGATAAGGAAGAAATTTGAAGGCGGAGACAGTCCGTGCTAGACGTCCCTCCCCCGACCCCGCTCTATTCTTGCACACCCCCGCTAACGAGAGAGAAGCTGCAGCGAACGGGCCGAAATTTAGCTAATTATCGAACCAAATTGGTTATTTCGTGTTAATTTCCTTAATATTTTATTTATTTAATTTTTTTAGTTTATTTTCAAAGTACACCATCAAATCAATGCTTACGATTGGTTTCCATTTAAATTGAAAGTGTATTACGTATATTTTACCTGGCTGCAAGTGACACGTATTTTGCGTGTAATTTGTCTGAAATTCAATTCGCTCTAACTTTGTTTTTGGTTAATATTTTCAAACAAAAACTAATCATAAGCATAGATATGTTGCATTTGATTATGTCTACGAAGTTTGGTGAAGTTTGGTCTTACCGTTTAAAAATTAAAACCAAACAATGTTTGTATAGGATTTCGTCACTCCGTGGGAACCTTAACACAGAAGACGCAGGTTCGAATCCTGCCTGTGGTTGTGAAATTTTGCGATTTTCTACTTTGTCTACCTATTACTGTAGATACAGCCGAAACAAAATTTTCATTTCATCAATCATCTTATTCCTTTGTTTTGAAATATTTTTTAAACAAAAAATACTACTTAACGAACTCTAAACAACGATACCCCATTCGATAGGGTAGATCAAATTTTTTTTTTCGCGCCCCCCTTTAGCTGTTTCGGAGCCCCCCTTAATTTTTTTAATTTGTGAACATTTCATATTTCTACCTATTACGGTTCATGAGATACAGCCCGCTGACGGACAGACAGCCAGATATCGGAGGCATATCAATCAATAGGGTCCAGTTTTTCACCCTTTGGCTACGGAACCCTAAAAAACGACATTTATACAAATTATTTTTCCTCATTTCACCTGTTTGCATGATGATTTTCAATAAGTGCTCAAACAGGTTTCTTTATTTTTTACCATCATCATAACATCACATGAAACGTCCACTACAGGACAGGGAGCTCCCTCCAGAATTCTAGCTTTTGCTGGAAAAATGTAGAGGGGAAGTACCATAGTCACCTCGCTTGTTAGCGTTACGGCTGGCACCATGGACCGCGGTTGTAGGTGACCGCAGTAAGTAAGATGTAAGATACAAAGGAGGATGCTGCTGCCCATCCTCCAGTTTATAACCCTTAGTCGCCTCTTACGACACCCACGGGTATGTATGTATGGGTCGGTACTATTCTTTGCCGGCACCACACGGGACTTTTTACCAAAAGCTGTGAATCTCTGCTCTGAATCCAATTACAGAAACATAAATTTTCATACAAATAATTTTCCCCCATTTCACCCCCTTGGATGAATTTCTTAAAATAGTTTCTTATCGCAAACCTTCAAACATGAAAAACATACCCGCCAAATTTCGTACTTTTAGCTTCGGTAGTTTCGGCTGTGCGTTGATGAATTAGTCAATCAATCAATCAATCAGGACGCACTTCTTTATTATACATAATAGTAATATAAAAAGGGGGATAAGAAAGATCACTACTCCCGCATCATAAATCCCGCAGAATTATACCTATAATTATCAAGTCTTATTTTTTTGTAAATATCTTAAGAGTGGTGCCGGCAAAGAATAGTACCAACCTATCTCTACCCGTGGGTGTCATAAGAGGCGACTAAAGGTTAATGAACCAGAGGATGGGCAGCAGCATCCTTCTGTGCAACGTATCATCTTACATTCTGCGGTCACCAACAACCGTGGTCCTTGGTGCCAGCCGTAACGCTAACAAGCGTGCTGACTATGGTACTTCCCCTTCACATTGTTCCAGCAAACGCTGGAATTTTGGAGGGAGTTCCCTGTCCTGTAGTAGACGTTTTATGGGATGTTATGATGATGATGATGACATCCAATTGACCTTTTTATTCAACGTATTCCAGGTGTCTTGAGTTTAAACACAATTGACTATATTTTCTTTAGCAATATCCGATAAGCCTATTCTAAGAAACCTCATTATCATAACAGAGGAGGACATAATATCGGCTGCGACGCGGATCTTTGATTAGATCACCTTCACACCTGTATAGATAATTTACTATTATTTTATCTGTGCCTGTACTGTACTAGAAACTAATAATATAATTATGTGGCCTGCGATGTACCCACCTATGACCCTTTTTGACAGAAATTCTTTTTAAATTTTCAAACTAATATGGTTTTCTCTTTTGACATTTTAAATGCATGATTAGGCTAAAGACCTAAAAAATAAGACGGGACTAGCTTTTCTCAAATGATCTTTAATATAATGTCTATAACAAAGCGATGAATTTATTTTGTTTCAATTCAACACCTTTTATTTTGGGAAGAGGAAAGTTAAGTAGCCTTTGATAATCACAGGCAAGATATCTTTTCTTTGCAATTAGTATTGAGACAACCATTATGAGCAGTTCTTCCCATATTAATATTATTAGGGTACATGAAAATATAGCCATAATACCTAAGCGTGTAAGAGTGAGAAGGAGCAAAATTCATTTTTCACCACACAAAGAAAAATCTAATTTAGTAAATGGCTGATACGTGTCACGAATGTATCCGCTGATCCGCTTATGGGCATCACTGGTGTGATATATGGAAGAACACTTATACTATCTATAATCCTGAGAGTGTAGTGCTCAGCCAAGCCGTCAATTTGGCTAGGAACCCTCGTCGTATTTTAGCGAGTTAACGAACGAAATTATTGTACAAAATAGAAAATATTGTAAATTTCATTTCACCAACTCGCTAACATCTTGCGAGATCCAAGTCAGCGAGTTTACGAACGACTCGTTTTTACTTCGTTTTCAACAGGAGGCGATTTTAGCTGATATACATACTTCAAAATTTGCAATTTGAAGTATGGTAACGGATATCCGTATCCTATGTCAATGAATGTACGGTCAACCGCACATCACTGGAAACTTTTTAAACTCTATTAAAATGCACTAACGCGCAAAGTGTTTCTTCTGTCGAGCTGTTGTGTGTACTACGAAAACTTACTATACGTAACACCCTATCTATTTATATTGCTCTATCTATTCTATCTCTTAGGACATACTTTTAAATACCACTATTTCAACTAATAAAGATATTGATCGTTCGTTAGAATAAGGGCCCGTCTCACCACTTGCTGCTAATGTTTCTGATAGTAAGCCGACAGATAAAATATCTTCCAACTAAATATTATGTCCGATATGTGCCTGTGTTAATAAGTCAGTTAAAGCAATCATACATACATACATAACATCACGCCTTGTTCCCGTCGGGGTAGGCAGAGACCACAGTTCTCCACCTGCTACGATCTTGACATACTTCCCTTGCTTCCTGAACTTTCATCAATCCTTTCACACATGCTCGTCGGTTTAGGGTACTTTTAACCTGGCCTTTATTCAGAACGTCCTGAATTTCAAGCAATCAGACACTTGTGCAACAAATAATTTTCACTGTCCGACAGAATAAGTAACATATAGGCTATATCTGAAAGTTTATAGGTAAGCGTTGAAACAGGCCCTAAACTTATTCCATTTTCTTTTTTGTGCAACTGAGCAATCAATCTCAATCAGTCACCTGATTAGACAGACAGACAGAAGTGCTACCTATTAACACTAATAATAATAAGACAACAAAAGCGGGATCGCACGTATTTGAAAAATAAAGATAGAAGAATGTTCAATGTGCCGGCAATTTTACTAGCTGCATTACCTACTGCTTTGCGGAAGAAATAAGCAAAGGCCCAAATGAACAGAACTTGCACAAAGAATAGAAGTCCGCCGCTGGCTACTATTCTTTTGTTCATTATGTGTCTGTACTCTATTTGTGAAATAATGAATATATGCTGGACACGAACCACCTGACCCAGGTTTTCGTTCTAGACTAAAAAACATTCTCGTTCAAAGCAAGATTACCAACAGAGTCTAACTTAACTACACTTACAATATCAAAAGTCCGGTATCGATATAAAGCTCGGGTCAAAGTTCGCTTATAATAAACCCTTTACAACGTACCCAAAGCGCAACGGACTAAGTAAGTATATTATACATACATACAGAGTTGTGGATATAACCCCGCAAAGCTCTCTGGTGTTTACTCAGTCTACGGACTGGGACAACTTTTGTTACCTACACTACTACACCCCCGGACACTACATACTATAAGCTCGAATTTGAAAAAATAAATAAATTGGAAGCGCCTGTAGGCATGCATATTTAGTACAAATGACCCGCAGAAGGACCACGAGAATCACGTGGGCGGGTGCGCGCGGGGGTTATTTAATCTGTAGCGGGGGTGCGGAGTGGATTGCGGGCGGGGGGCGGAGAGTGTCCGTTCTGTATGATAGTACTATTACTTTATTCTGAGACACTACACAAATTTCGCTAAAAAAGAATTATCATTCTGTCTGCTTAACATAAGATTTGACAAGTGCCGTACTGGGGCCATACTGAGCAAACCCCCTAGGCTAGCTGAGCGCCTGGATTCTGACTCCACAACCCAGAACTGTCAAGAAAGCAAACCAGACCCAATCCAAATTTTTGTTCCCATGCACAATTTATTAGCTGGCCGGTCAGTTCAAATGGGCAGAAAAAGTATATCGTGAGTACAAGTAGCTCTTTTTGTTTTATTAGAGTTTTGCGAGGCTCTAGCTAGAAAACACCCTGTAGTGTATATATAAGCTATAAAGCTCAAATGTAGTTGAACACATAAACCAGTGCTCGGCGGGACCGGTTGAGACTATAATCTCGGTCTTATATTAAAAAGTAAGAGAATAAGTAAAGTACAAAAACAAGTTTTGTTTAAGTTTAAATGGAAAATCGCAGTTACAGAGTGACGGCACTCATGATGGCGGATGGCAATGTCAAAAATATTTTCGGTATTTTTTTCTATATTTTTAAATGATAATACTGTACTAATACTACTGCATTTTCTGTTTCTCGAGGTTGGGATCCAGGAGACCTATGACACAGGTCAAACCTAGTTTAGGCTCCTGTCTCTCAAATAGAGGTTTTATTAGTGTTATAATCTTATCTTATTACGTGGGGCTGAGTTCCTTGATGGACCTCAGAGCACTTCGACCCTATGGGATCTTTTGTGCTTCCCCTGCCTTATTGCTCCTGTGATCTTCCGCTGTCTCCGAATATGCTCGTTATGAGCTTCGATATAGATTTCAGCGGAAGGAGCCTGTAGTCTTCTGGTTTCGGATAAGCCTGACCCAGAATCGTCATACGCTTGCTAGCCAAAGCGTTGCATGAGCATATAAGATGCTCCATGCGTTCGCTTTCTTCACCACATGCTCTGCAGGTAGTTGTATCCGACTGACCCATCTTGTGTAGGTGCTCTCTAGTGCCGAAATGGCCGGTGAAAGCACCTACAATATTACGGGTCTGGTGCCTGCTTAGGTTTCGTAGATATTTGAAGTAACCTACCTTTGTGGTCCCTAGAAATTTCTTCCAATGAGTAAGTCCAACAGTGTTCGCCCACTCAGTGCAGTGCCTTCTCTGGGCATAGTCCTTGAGTGCGCTTCTGATGGTACTCCCTGATAATTCAATAAAAGGTTCAGGTCCGCAGAAGTGTTTTTCTGATCCCTCCTTGGCTAGTCTGTCAGCCGCTTCATTGCCCTCTACTCCTACATGTCCTGGGACCCAAACTAGTCGTATTGTGCCTACCTAACCTATGAAGGGTTTGGATGGCATCTAGGACTATTTTGGAGTCTACCTTGTAGGATGTGAGAGCCTTTAGTGCCGCTTATAATAATATTGCGCCTACAAAAGTTATAAATTAAGTTTTTGGGAGAAAATAAACACAATTTTTTTTTATAATTTAGACTATTCTAAGAAACTAATTTGAAGAAAGTATACTCGTATCATTTAGATCATTAATTATTTCTATAAAGTGATTTTAAGTTTGCGACGGTGTGACGGCATATGCTCACAAGCCAAGAAATTGATTGAGAAAACTACAATGAAACAAAGCTACTCGAGAAACATTAGAATTGTAGGACAGTACGAGTATAATAGAAGTGATAAGCAATAAGGTGTGTTCATAGTCTATAGAACATTTTGTTTCAAAGATATCAAGTTATTTGTAAGAAAGTGAGCATGTGACGTGACAGGGTCGCAAACTGAAAATCTTTATATAAAAATTTCTTTGAATTGCCTAAATTATTATTTAAAAATATAAAAAAAAATACCGAAAATATTTTTGACACTGCCAATTGGTGACGACCTTGCATAATGATTAAATTAAAGAATAGAGGCTGGTTCGCTATGGTAACGAGTGTGTATGAACGATTTAGGTAGACAGGGAAGTGAGGAGGCTGTGGTATTTGCCACCCTATGTTATGTTATGTATCGAAGAAACTTTTCCAATTAAAGCACAGTTGAAATAACAAGAGGGCTGTGGCCTTTGCCTACCCCGACGAAAAAGAGGCGTGATGTCATGCATGTAATAACAACAATATTATTTAACAAAGAAGCTTAATAAGCTCAAAATGTAAAGTAAGTTTTTACCAACATCATAATGATTTTCCCAATAACATCTAGATTAGCTCATTTTGACTTATTACTTGGAAACTTTTAGTACGAATACATCAAATCATACAGTAATTCTTTCTCGATTAATCGTAAACCGGAATTTAAACTCGCTTTCTGCATCTCATAATTAAAGCCAAGAAAAAAAACTAAAAAGGCCATCAAGAAACCTATAATAGCAGAGCATGTACTATAAATAAATACATTAAACTACTTTTCATATTTTTATGTATATGCCATCTGGTTTCGATACGGTTATAATTTGACATTTCCTACATTATTTTAACATGCGTACATACCAGTTTAATCTACTAGTATTACGCAAGCAAGGCGTAAGATCATAAAATGCAGCCTTTCATGTGCTCCGGAAGTTATGGACTTGGCCATATCCCGGAGGAAATATGAAGCTAAAAGTTTTGGATTATTTTCTAAGGGTTTTTAAATGTTTTTTTTTACATGTGAAGCGAGGTTTTAACATCGGGTGTTAGAATTAACCACGAAAATAAACTGAACAACTTTCCCTGAGAAACATAGGTCGAAATACGAAAAAAACATTTTTTTCCTCCCATACGAAATGAGTAATCAGCTGGTGCAGTTTCTTATTTCGACCTAGATGATCCTGGAAAGTTGTCAGTCTCATATCACAGTCTAACATCCTGTATATTATTTGGTCTTGGTTACTGTCTACGGAACACCAAGGTTTATGAGGTCGGTCATTGATCTTACAAACTATACGATACGATGATAATATACAGCGTGAATTTGTAGTGGTTTCGCACCCGAAACCCAGTGATTCTGCTCATGAAAGCAAGTAACATTCCCGAAGAAAAAAGTTTTTTACTCGAAAAAAAATTTTCGCCTCCCCATACAAAATGAGTCGATCACGTGACCACTTTACTATGAAAATGAAAAAAATGAAAAATGAAATTTATTATACTCAAGAGGGTTATTTACAGTTTATCTAGTCCTTACACTAGGATTCCCTGTATCGCAAGGACTAGGTATTTCTACCTGGAGTAACAATTTGAATTAAAACTAAACCAATGGTATAAGAACTAAAAAATAATAATAAATATACAAGACCATGTGTGAGTAAGTGATTTGAGTGAATGGGTGTGTTTGGGTATTGTGTGGAAGTGTTGCGATCAAGTTGCGTGGATTGGGGACGTGTTGGGTTATATTAGAGTATTGGCGATAAAATTTTAGGTAGGACTGTTTAAATTCATACTAGGGGAATTAAGAGGTTTTCGGTATCATTGTAGTTGAGGGTCAATAGCCAGGTGAAAAGCGATTTTTTACAGCAGTGTTTTGTTAGGGTTACAATTTGTAATTACTATGGAGAGGCGAAAAAAATTTTTCTAGAAAAATTTTTTTCTTCGGGAAAGTTGCTTGTTATCATGAGTAGAATCACTGGGCTTCGGGTGCGAAACCACTACAAATTCACGCTGTATAAGTACTTTTTATAATTAACCTAATAAAAAAAGGCGCATGTCAATAAATATCTTAGCAGGTGAAAAGTGTGGTATTCTTTCTAAATGTATTTGACTCTATAGACTATTTTATCATTTCAACGCAATTCACTGAGCATAAAATATTTTTCCATAAGAAATAGTCGCTGTAAGTTTAATTACAGAGTAGAGATCTCCTAAATCTTTTGAAAAAAAAAGAGACAAAAGAACGAAACAAGGAAATACTTGTGTAAGTGGGACAAGTTGTCTGATATGCATCAAACGACGACGAGCGGAAAACGTATGACACACCTTTGACTCACAGAGAAACCAACATGAGCTGGGCTTATGTAATTTGAAATCACTTTTGTGGTATTTCACCATCTTTAAGCAATGTGACAGCTTCTACGATTACAAAGAATGGTACTTACTTTTTAACGTTTCGTTTAAGGTGAGGTGGTTAGTACGAGTAGTGGTGGTGGTAGTAAGAAAAATAACCACACTTTTGCACATTCTCAATGTTTTTCCTTATTTTTAGGGTTCCGATACCAAAATGGTAAAAAAAGGAACCCTTATGGTGCGACTTTGTCTGTCTGTCTATCACACCTGTATATCTCAGCAACCACTCATGCATCGACTTGAAATTTGGAATAGTTTTAGAATATGGTTGCCCAACTTGATTGCACATGAGAGAATAAAAAAAAAAGTTACGATTATTAATGTAAAGGGGGCCCAAACAGGGGGGGGAAAATTTCAAATTGTCGTTACTAGATCGAGAATATCATATGATAGGGGTAACTTTGTCTAATTAATCATGTTAACAACCATGTATCCTGAATAATATATCGTATATGTTTTTCTTAGATTAAATTTAATTGTTAACTATTTTAATAATTGATTCGAAAAGCTTTGAGCTTTTTTTTCTATGTACGAGTAACATAAGTAAGCAAGCGAGCTTGTGGGCCACCTGATGGTAATTCACCACCGCCCATAGCGCCCACTGTCTTATTAGAAGTATAATTGATACTAACAAGACAGCAAAGCACGTTGCCCACCCTGAGAACTAAGATGGTATGTCTCATGATCTGGTAACCCATAAATACGTATTAATTGAATCATACACTAGTTCATAGTTCTGAGAATTTTTCAGCGAACTAATTCGCTGGAATTTTTTACTTTTTTTAAGAGTAAATATGGATTTCTTTTTTTTATATTTAAAACCTTGAAAATCACTCTGTGACATTCAAGAATTGGGTCCTTGATATAAACGAATGCTGAAATGATTAAATTTTAGAATTGATCGAGTAAATATTATTATTCTGAACATTACAGCCAGATTCCCCGAAATGTGTATATTGTTGAGACAACATTGAAATTAATTCGGGGAACCGTGAAGCCTCGTCTGCGTTATTGGATTTCATGAGCAAAGGTAGGTTTTGGTGTGCCTACAAAAAATACACTTTATAACTTTTCTAAATTTAGATGGTAGGTAAACGTTTTACAGGGTGTTAGGTAAATAACGCAAAACCTCTCGGGTGGTAGCTCTGGACATGAAACTGAACAACTTTTGTTGTACGACTTTTGGGAATTCAAAAAAAATAATTACTTTTTCATACAAATTGACTCAGTCAGCTGGTCGATTTGTATGAAGAAGCAAAATTTTTTTTTGCGGAATTCCAAAAGTCGTAAAACAAAAGTGGTTCAGTTTCATGTCCAGAGCTACCACACGAGAGGTTTTGCGTTATTTACCTAACACCTTGTATAATTAAGTACTTGGAAGACCGAGCTTCGCTCCGAATAATTCTGACCAGTCCAACAACAGATGGCGGTGTAGGGTTAACGGAGAAAAAAAAATCCCAGACATGAGATCTATAGGGAAACCGATTAAAAATATAGAAATATACAAATATTGCTCGTTTAATAGTACAGATAGATAGATACCTAACCTGTATCGCCCCCCTCCTTCTATTTATCGCTGTTTTGTGCGAGCTCCCACCAGTCTTACAAAAGAAATGAAAGACAACATTATTTGAAATATTTATGGATTTACCCGCACGCGGATTGCACAACTATTTAGAGAATTTCTTGAGGAAGGTTTCTGAGTACTACATGACTCATTGTCCAATGAGGCAGGCAGGTTGTTAAGCGCGACCACGTAATTTGTTCAGCAGACTACCCACGTCGGAACTGGTGAAGAAATCACTAAGGAAGGGATAAAAAATAGCCGCGATCCTATTATCCTCTTGCTCATTTGATATTTCACATAGACTTCAGTACCCAAATCTGAGAAAATTGTTAATTCATAATCGAGTCATCAATTTTCAGTATACTTTTATCAAAAGAAATAGATTCAAAAGTTCTTAAAAAGCTATTTGAAAAAGCTGACCCCAAAAAGATGTAGCACGTCTAAAAGCTTAGTGAATGTAGCAGTTGTAGGATATACCACCGACTACAGAACACCTTTATCTATTGCTGGTATTTTCTGTTTCGTTCACAAAGAAATTATCAGCAATACATTTAAAAGAGCTTTAACTTTAAAGACGCTTTGTGCAACTGGCGGACAGTTGTCTACAGTATGATCTTTCGAAAAAGGTACAGTAAAGAGCACGTCGAGCTTGACATATTGGGCTTTGTACCGTTAGACAGAGTGGAGACTTAAAGTAGCACTGCGTCAAGCTTGGGGGCCAATTAATGAAACTCACCAAGTGATTTTCGAGATTTTTAAAATTAAAATTAGGCCTGTTAAACTCCTCAAAAGTAAGGATCAATATTTGTTAATTATAAAATAATTTTCAGTTTTAAAATTACCATCATAACAATTTGAGTTTTATGAGTTCATCGCGGCTTTTTTTAATTTTAAAAATCTCGAATCAAGCATTGGCCCCCAGACTTCGTCCGAGCCCCCAGACCTGCTCTTCCGCGTGAATATCAAATTGCCGTTTCCAAAAAATAATATCAAGCTTGTTACGATGTTATTCCCTATCCATTTACCCTTTCAACATTAAATATAACTTGTATCCTTTGTAAATTATCTTGGGATTTAGAACGTAGGGATCATCATAAATATTAAAAGGGTTTGTAGCTTTTTCGGGATATAGGGATCGACAAGTTAACGAGGAAAATTTTGGAGGAGGGGAATTACATGTGAAAATAATTAGGTACTTATAAATAGATTCGATTTTCATGAATTAAATTTTTCTGATAAAAATATTTCCAAGAGGCACTCACGTAAATTGAAAATAAATCTCCTTGAGATTGTTCCTTAGTTAAGCGAAATGTAAGTTCGTTCGATGTAGCTTCGAAAAGATGAGTCCGGAGTTCAGAACCTTCGTCATTACCTCATTCATACACTACGAACTCTGTCGGACAAAAAGCTCCCCCAACAACATTCACGTTCGCCTCTTTGTCACGCCGCTGTTGTAAGTTGTAACACACCATAACTACACCACACCCCGTATAATTCATAAAACGAGCGCGAAACCACTATCAGCATAATTTTATATTCTTTTTATTTTATTTTCTTTGGGATGCTTACAGCTATATTTACAATTTGAGTGCTATAAATTAATTGCTATAAGCCAATGACAAGCTTCCACATGTGTATGTAAAAAATAACTTAAGTAACAATTCTATGTTTTTATGAAGTACCTATGTGAAGCATAAAATTACTTAAGTATTAATAAAAAAATTAAATTAATCCAAACTCACTACATAGTCTCTAATGAGTGCATTTTTAGCGCTATGAACATTATTACAAAAGATATCAAATCGACTATCATGATTGAGTTTATTGAATTGCCTCATGCTACGCAAAAGAAAACTATTCCTTCTATATTGAGTGATTGAATATCTATATTAACAGTAACGTAGGGCTGGATAGTACGGGTAGTGGATGCCGATGGGGGCGGCAAGTGTATGTTCTCAACGATTGGTACTATTTCTTTATTCTGTGGCAAAAAATCAACTCATTCTTGCGTATTTGCATTGCACCACGGTTTTCCACTTTCCATTTTTGGATCTCAATGGACAACGAGCTTTTGCCGTCTTATTAAGTTCGACAAGGTCATGTGCGCCTGAGTGACAGCCATCGAGGGGAGGAAAGTGATATTTAGCGAGATGACGTTAGTTGAGACTATAACAAACCTTGATCCGTACGAAACGCAAACGAAACGAAACGAAACGAAATTAAAGAAAAACATATAGGTACAAACAAAATAAATAACTTCGCATTACTCAAAATATTCAATAGAAATTCACTTGAAGACATCAAATGTTTTTATAATAATATTCAAAAATAAATATTATTATTGTTCATTCAATTTGGATCACCGTCTACAATTTCAAAGAACCCATCATGGGTTCTCGAATATCGTAAAAAGTAATAATTTTGCTCCAATAAGCAATCCAGTCTGACAAACAAGATAGATATCGAATGAAATACGCAGCTATAAAGCCTTCAGTAATAGGGACTAGACGTAGCCTAAAAATATAAAAGAAAAAGGTTTTTTTGATTGATTGGGTTTGAGTTTTCAGTAAGCAAGCATAAAATCTTTATAGAACACAATTTTCAAGAAACTTTAGTCAGAAATCCTAAAGCTTGCTCTTTTTTTTCGATCACCAAAGTTAAGCAACGTTGGCCGCGGTCAGAACACGGATGAAAGACCGATATTGGCATAACAACAAGAGCGTTTCCGTGCTTAAGGCACGTCAAGCTGTCTCGGCTATTGTCAATGTAGTCTAGGCAACGAAGCGAATCGTTGTATGAAGACCGCCGCATTAAATCCTCAGTCGATGAAACTTTGCTGGGGTACTACACTATACGAGTATGAGACAAACCTTCTATAAAAAAATCCAAAAAGAAATCGGTACCTACTTTTAATTTTTCCATACAAAAATTACAAAAAATGTATGAATTTTTTTTTGTAATTATTTTTTTTGATATTTTGAATTTACATTTGATTCATGATACTTTATCATCCTGTCAAATAAAATCTGCCTGAGAGAATTATGTTGGGGTCAACTGCTTCGTTGTCTACACTAATGATAGTAGTAGTTAAGCCAAGTGAGAGTCCATTTGGCGGCAACTAACCTAGCAAAGCCTTATCGGGCCTGGTTTACCCTCAGGGTTGCGCAGGTAAGGTTGCAATTATTGCTGCTCCGCGTGAGAACCAGTGCCCTCGCCAAATCCCCCAGGTTAGGCAGCCGACTCCGCAAAAACCATTGGCAAAAACAGAATTAGGCTAGGCTAGGACAATGATAGTGTATGTTTGTCTATATATATTTCACACTATGTATCCCTAACGGCTAGATGGATTTAAGCAAATGAGGTGTCGTTAGATTATAGCAGCAGGGACAAACAAATTACTTATAATTTAGTATATTAGACAGTAAAAATAATACAAAAAAAGACAAAAAAAAAACATCTTAAATTAAAGTGTGTGACGGTCGTCGTAACTAGACAGACGTACGCCATGATGGAAATTGTATATCTTTTTTGCAGGTATGAACTAGGAAACTAAAGAAGATAGCATTAAGAATTATTTTATTGTTATATGTATATGCCCTACAGCTGGATTGATTACAAGCTGATGATAATGGATTTAAATGTTACAGGTGCAGCCTGTGGACCAACTTCACGCAGAAGACCGTAAGCGCCTTGCGTGTCCAGTACAATAATGGGTTCAGAATATTGATGGGGCTGTCTCGTATATGCAGTGCTCCAGGCATGTTCGCGATCCCATGCACAGATGACTTTTATGCCATCAAGCGGAAACGAGCAACCTCGATGCTCTGCAGGGTAAGAGCCAGATCCAACTCTATTCTGAATACGGTTGCTGTAAGGTATGACTCTCCACTCATGCGCCATCTCACCAAATTGTTGGTGGCAGTAGCTAATTTTTAGTTTAGTTTAGTTAGATTAGTTATACTAACATAGGATATAACCCGTACTTAATAATTTTGGACCTTAGGTGTCTTTATTAATAATTAAATTATAATAAAACCACAGAATAGATAACAGTACTACAGCGATAAAAACTCAAAAGTGATTATAAAAATACCATTTAAAATACTCGTATATTAGGGGGTGGTGGCTAGTCCCCATGCGAATCGGATGTGTTGACTAAGTATTTAGATTTAGTCAGCGTTGTAAAAGCGAAAGTCGGTAATCCGGTTTGCGTTACTCAATGTTACGAAAACTCTTGCATACAGATATTCAAATTTACTATTTAAAGGACATTCGAGACTGCCTAAAATACTACAAAGACGTCGAACATTTTGATAAAAAAATCATTACGTAAGTCTGATCGAAGGCGCTGGCAAGATTATTCGCGCAACTTATACAGAAACACAACAAACAAAACAAGACTAAGACGGGTTTTTACAGCGATATTTGGAGTTTGCTAGCCACGACATAACATTTCGGTATTGTTGACATTAGACAAACATTCATCGATCTCCGCGAAAGAACAAGAAAATTGTGAGGAACATGAAACGTGTTTGTAATTATGCTGTTGAAGTTTAGGAGGAAAAAGCTTATGCGCGGATTTTCCTGTTGATTTGTCCAAAACTATGTGACGTAGGTCATGTACATCCATCACGTCATGGTAATTACTCTTCAGATCCAAACCTACCTAACCACAACATATCCACGGCTCCCTCCAGAATTCCAGCTCTAGCTAGACGAATGTGGAGGGAAAGTACCTTGGTCACCACGCTTGTTAGCGTTACGGCTGGACTGCGGTTGTTGGTGACCGCAGTATGTAAGATGGTACGATACACGGAAGGATGCTGTTGCCCATCTTCCGGTTTGTAAACCCTTAATCGCCTCTTACGACACCCACAGGTAGAGATGGGTCGGTAATATTCTTTGCCAGTACCACAAGGAACTGCACAGTTGCATAAAAAAAAAACAATACACTGCTCTAGTTTTAAAACAGCACACAGACTAGTAAATAAACAGTTTTCCAATATTTACGACGCGAAAACAAGGAAAAGCCCCGGCTAAAAGTCGGGGAGTAATTTATCGAAGAGGATTTTTTACGCAACTTGGCACTTTACGGTGTTTACTGGGTGTGATACAAAATGAGTGCACACAAGGTCTCTTGTAATGTGTGGGTTTTTGAGGTCGCTTACGAGCTGTGAACATTAATGTATATGTCGCAGGTTTATTGTCAGGAGCCGTTAAATTATAATTTACCTAGTTAAATAATTTATCGGGTAAATTGTAAACGGTAAATTAGAAAGCAGGCTAACCTAAGCGAACCTGATATCCCGTGAAATAACAAAAATAGGACCCGTAAAATTATAATTTACCTAGTTAAATTGTGAGAAATGGAGCCTATTGTCAGTTTACCGATAAATTATTATTTAAGAAGCTTAGGACATGCGCAGCTATGGGCTAGGAAAATAGAGCAACCCTATTGGTTTTCCATCCAGCTTACCATCCCACTGCTAGTATTAGGCGCATGACAGATGTAAACTTTACTCGTCTTGGGATCAAAAGACCATACGTGAATGAAATGTCCCCGTATAAAAAAAAAACCGGCCAAGTGCGAGTCGGACTCGCGCACAGAGGGTTCCGTACCACCACATAATCATAATTGTATTAGTTGAAATTTCAGTAAGTTAATGTGCTAGATTTTTTTAGTCCGACACGCGCTTGACAAAATTTTATTATTTGTTAATATTTTATAGCTTATGCACTATAAACATATCAATTTTCAAGTTTGTAAGTGTTCCCGTTTATAAAATAGAACTAAAACAAAAATCGCCTCATTGACCATTCAACTTGACCCCTCTCTTATATGAATGTTCTTGAAGCTCACCACAATTGGTTACCATTAGTTGTGAGAAAAGTTGTAATATTTAATGATTTCAGACTTTTCCCATTATTTGTACTGTAAGACCTAGCTTCTTGCCAAATTTCATAATTTTAGGTCAACGGGAAGTACCCTGTAGGTTTTGGTTTTTTGCATAAATGTATGGAGATGAGGACATAAAATGCCATATCTTTTGATTGCGTCGTTAAAAAAAAATTAAATTTTCAGATCTTGTGTGGTTCATGGATCCTAATATGTTGTATTAATTTCAACCTGATACCTTTATCGGTTCGTGAGATAAAGGGTCTTGACAGACAGACAGACAGACAGACGGACAACAAAGTGATCCTATAAGGCTTCCGTTTTTTTCTTTTGAGGTACGGAACCCTAAAAATCATCGAAATATCAAGGACACTTAAGTTCACTTAACTATCATCTCAAGACAAGTAGTTGTAGTAATTACTATTAGTATTAAGTGTTATCTACGTTTTTGTCTACATTTTTATGAGGATAACGGTCGATACCGTTGGGTTCAACATTCGACCTACAAGTTCATTAAACAATTATCTTAACAACAACATAATTATACACGTTTAAAAAGTTTCCTTTACCTTATTTCCGTATTGTGTGTAAATGAGAGAAATTGAGAGTTTTCCCTAATGATTGACAGGACTAGGAATAGTCAGGGACGCGAAATTTAAGAAGAAATGTAGGTGGGCGGATTTCTCAAACGTTGTCCGTCACGTAATGGAATTCCTCAATATCGAATATGTTTATTTTTCCTGCCTTTGTGTCTTAATTTAATAATTTTTTAATAAATTATTATAAAATTGTAATTATTACTCTAAATATTCATTAGTTTTCGCATAAAATGAAGTCAAAAATGTGCTCGGTCAATTATGAGTTCCATTACGTCACTATTTTGAGTTGTTATTAAAGGTAAACTACTCATTTGTTTGCAAAAATTGTATTTACTATACATAAATGAGAACAATTAACATCGACTCATATATCAAATTCTGTCTAATTTTCAAACATAAATCGTACAGAATCATAAATGTAACATTACGTCACTTTTTGGTACAAAATACCTCACAACAATGTCGGTTATTCTGCTTTAAACGACACATAGTAGTATAATTCTATTAAAAATATAAAATATGTTCTACAGAGTCTTTTTATTAGTCTTCCCGTAGCAAATATCATAGCATTACTTATTTTAAAATTAAATTTAAATATCACAAGAACATAAGACACGTCACGGTAATGGAAAGTGACGTGACGTTAAGGAACTATAAGGCAATGGTCACATTGTATTGAAAATTAAGCAATTAAAAGATAGATAATACTTAATTATGTAACAGCTCTTAAATATCAAACTAACTCTTTATCACTCAAACTTAAATTCTTTTTTCAATTTCCACTTTTTTCTCCTTTCCTTTTTTTCATCGTCAGTTAAATCTTCAATCTTTTTTTGGGTTTTTTTAAGTCTATCTAACTCTTTTTTTTTATATTCATCATATTTTTCCTTGTCCAGTTTAATTTTTTCTCTATACCTCAGCCCTCTCAGCAGCCGTCAACGCCATTTTGAAAACCTAAAATAATAAAAAGGTATAGGTTAATAAAATTTATACATGATTATGCCAGGTGTTAAAAATTATCCATGACGTACCCATGACATACTTACTCATGACGCACTCATGACGTACCCATGACGTACTTATGACGTACCCATGACGTACCTATGACTTACATCATGACGTACCCATGACATACATCATGACATACCCATGACGTACCAATGACGAACCCATGACATACCCATGACGTACTCATGAAGTACCCATGACGTACCTCATGATGTACCCATGACGTACTTATGACGTACCCATGACGTACTTCATGACGTACCCATGACGTACTTCATGACGTACCCATGACGTACTCATGACGTACCCATGACGTACTAATGACGTACCCATGACTTACATCATGACGTACACATGACGTACCCATGACGTACCCATGACATACTCATGAAGTACCCATGACGTACCTCATGACGAACCTATGACGTACCCATGACGTTCCCACAACACAACGTTCTCATTATTTACATATTTCGCCTAACATACTGTTTACCAAATTTAGATGAACAATCTAGTATTTTAGGTAAACACAAGGGAGTAAATTATAGGAGAACATACTTAGGTAAACTTGAACAGTCTAGTTTTTTAACCTACCCAGCCGAGATTAGAACCAGGATAGGACCTAGAAAATGATACACTATCAACTAGACAGCAACTAGTTAATTTACTAATTATTTGAATTATGATTAATTTAAATCCCAGTTCCATTCCTTCTGAACACAGCTTTAGAATTCCATTTCGTAACGTTTTTCAATCCCTTATACATCACGCCACGTAATGGATGTGACGTATGGCGATACATCGTCAATCAAACGCAAATTATGGGCAAATTATTGCAAATGAATACAAATTACTACTATTCCTAATCTAAAGAATATACACGAAAACAGATAGCGTAAAAAAATCAACAATAAACAGTCATCTTACCTTCGAAAACGACCGTTTGTAGTGGAACTGTCATCTATACCACGCTTCGCACAACCACTTCAAACCCGGATTTTGGCTAGACTGGCTGTCAGAAATTAAAATATGGCGGGTCGCGCATCGTATAAAAGTGTTGCCATTTATCATAATAAAGTCAGTATGGTAGTTTTCACATCTGAACTGGAAAAAAATACACCGTGACGTGTTGAGGAATTCCACCCGACACAATTTTAATGATTACAAAAACTTTTAATTTATTAATTGATTTGATAAAAAGTCGTGTGATGTTAATATAAAAAATACAACTGGGATAATATGGTCTACAAATAAAACTAATAACACTTACGGTAAGAGTGACTGTAATGAAGAAAATACACAACATATGTGTGACGGTCGGCGTCGGACACTCGAAATTTTGATGGTTTATATGCTACAAATCAATGTTTTTCAAAAATTTTATATTAATCGTAACTTTTTTTCCTATTAAATAGTTAGTTTATTTAATCATTTCAACGTTCAATGTTAGAAAAATATGGTTTGAAGCAACACTTCGCCGAGAAATAAGTCTGAAGACATCGGACACACAGATTTTCTGCGGACAACGTTTGAGAAATCCGCCCAGGTATTTGACTATCCCATTGGTGTGGTTTGTTTGTAGTGAGCCTGCCTTTCACACCGTGAGTCGCGGGTTTGATCCCCGCCCAGGACAAACATTTATGTGATGAACACAAGTGTTTGTTCTGTGTCTGGGTGTTATTTATTAATTTATGTATTTATGTTTTTTTTTTTTCATTTCATTTCATTTATTAATTGCCTCCATGAGTACAAGTGCGTCTTAATGCTAGTGTAAAGTTCTACATGAAACCCTGTTTGGGCATTATGCAATATTAGTTAGGTGCTTAAAATTAACATATTATCATTATTTCATTTATCACAATTTTAGTTTAAACCTGACACTATTAAATATTATATAAAATTTTAATCAAACATATTTTAATACGCAATAATAAATTCAATTCAAACATAATTTCATTTAAAATAATAATAATAAAATTCAAAAGCCTAATGTGCAAGTTGTAAAGATAAAATATAAAAGCGATTTTAAAGTTTTGTCTAGTAGTAGTTATAAAATATCACAGAGCAACAGATTAAGAAAAAAATAAAATTTCATTTTCATAGTTTATAAAGATATTAGATGTCAGATGTAAAGATTGATGAATAAATAATTAATAATTTCGTTATCACGGGAAAAGTAGAATAAAATATTCAATACATAAATTCGATCACAGATATTGTCAGTTCTACCTAAGTATTTAACTTATCATCCATAAATTCTGTCACTGAGTAATAATTGTTTTGTAAAAGAAAATGTTTTAACCTGAAATTAAAGCTCTTATACTTCTCGGACTTTATGCTTTCTGGTATATGATTGTAAATTTTGATAAACCTATTAAATGGGCTTCGGGAAAACATTTTCATCCTACTGGGCAGACCCGCTAATTTATGTTTATGGCGTGTGTTCCGACCATTAGTATCATTGACTGTATTGAACAGATTTGAGTATTTCTTCACGAATTTACCCACTTCCAGAATATATATACAAGGTAGTGTCAACATATTTTTATTTCTAAAGTATGGTCTACAGCTACTTCTCGGATGGATATTAAACATAATGCGCAGACACTTTTTTTGAAGTACAAAAATATCATGGGCCTTTGTGCTATCTCCCCACAGTATAATTCCGTAGCGGAGCCAGGAATAGGCATAGCCGTAGTATACTATCAACGCGGTCTCTATGTTTGTATTCATCTTGATAACGCTCAAAGCATAAGTTAGTTGCGACAATTTAGCTTTTATTTTTTGTATATGGGCTTTCCAATTTACGTGCGAATCTATGGTTACACCTAGCAAATTAAACTCTTGGACTTCTTCAATTGAACTACCTTGTATATATAGCTGTAAATCTGTTGCAGGTCTCTGTGGCGGCCTAAACTGTATAATTTTTGTTTTTTAATATTTATTTCCAAATTGTGTTCGGTAATCCACTTGTTAGCTGCCTCGAAGTGGTGCAACAGCTGATCGTTACACAATGTTTTATTGCTACATGTCACCAGCAACGAAATATCGTCCGCAAACATGACACAAGGAGCATCCATGGAGTCTGGTAAATCGTTCACATAAACCAGAAACAGGATACAACCAAGGACACTACCTTGCGGGATAGAACTATTTGTTGTAATTATTTCGGAGTTGACCAAATTTACCTCGCCCGTTTGCTGATCATAGTGTTCTAACTCAACATATTGCTGCCTGTTTTCTAGGTATGACTGCAGCCAAAGATATGCGTTTCCACGTATACCCGAGCCAAATAATTTTTTTAACAGGATATTTTTTTAACAGGATTTTTTTTTTTTTCATTTATTACAGGCTTTAGCAACTAGACTATCAGCCTAAACAGACAGACTTTGTTCATTGTTTTTAAATATCATAACATCTAATCACAATATTTACAATTTATAACTAACATAAACTTTATAAACTAAAAATTTCTTCAAGGGCGTCCCCACAAGACATGGTTCCCAAAAGGCTAGCAGCGTTGCCCCTTTGAATGGCGAGACTCAGCCTTTGAGCAAAAAAGCTGCCAGCCCTTCGGCCACCAGAGGTCTCATTGAGACGCTCCGAGAGATCCTTGATGAATTTTTTGGTTGAAGGACCCCAAGTACCCATTGTCTCGAACCCTAATGGTGAGAACATGTAAGACTCCGATAGCTCGCAGTATTTGCGGGTCTTTAAATTTTCGGCGTTACTCGCCGCAGCACCGGCTCGTTCACAGGTGGCACGCACGTGAGATGGGGCCAATGTGTCGACGCAGGTTACATCCCACACCAAGCATCTACCCTGTTGCCAAGGGATGAGCGTCAGTCCGTCGGGTCTCTTGCCGTCAGACCTAACAATTCCGTTTGGTTCTAACTTTGCCGGAATGTTAACTGAGGCGAGAGCCCGACGAACGACGTCATTGAGCGCTGCGTGCCGTGGGATGCGACCTGCGCTTCTTTGGCAGGAGAGGCCGTGGTGGCCCAGCTCGTCGACCGCTGCCCCACATTTGCATAGGTGCGGTTGGTTGGTCCTAAGGCCCAGTCTGAGGCCAACTGCGAGGGAAAGAGTGCATTCGTCTAGACATGTGCAAATTTTTGACGACGGGAGTGCATTTAACCAGTAACCGGACTCTTTTTCGAAAGCAGCGAGGAGGCGCGCGCGCTCTGTCGTACTCTGGCATCCGGCAAGTAGATCCTGTTGAGTCTTCTTGCATAGAGGCTCGTCCCATTGTCGCTGAGAATGCAACAAAGTCGGAGCGTCACAGCGACAGTGAGATGTCCCCTTATCTAAGGCTTCCGACCTATGAAGAACTTCAACCTGATTCAAAGCAGGGCCAACAATATGGCCGAATAATTTACTGCAACCAAAGGAAGAAGCCAAAAAAGCAGGTAAAGCTACAGCGGAAACCTTGCGTATCCCGATGCCGCCAAAGCGAACTGGAAGTGAAGCTTGGGACCATGCTCCTGAAGTAAGCTGGCAATTAAGAACTTTAGTCAGCAGGTCAGAAATAAGGTCATCTATTGTCAAAAGCAGGCTCTCAAATTTCCACAGATGGCAACTGCGTAGCACATAAGTAAATTTCGGTACAAAGAGGCAAAATTTTACTATAAATAAAGCCATATGTGAATTTATCTTAAGAAGGCGATCTGATGACCGTCGAAATTTTTCTATTTGCTCTTCGATAAAGAGTGGGATGGAATCATCAAGGAGAGGAGCTCCTAGAAGGCGTAATGTAAAATCATCAGGATTCTGAATGTGGGGAGCAACCTCTTCA
The DNA here is from genome assembly GCA_947532105.1 of Athrips mouffetella. Lineage (NCBI taxonomy): Eukaryota > Metazoa > Arthropoda > Insecta > Lepidoptera > Gelechiidae > Athrips > Athrips mouffetella. Next base: position 8,617,801 of record OX383964.1, on the reverse strand, counting down.
AAATTCGCTAGAATTTTCCGTCTCAAGTCTGGTGCCACTGAAGGATGGATGTACAGCTCGCACTTAGAAAAGTTTAGTTTCAAGCCAATTTGTTCAAAGCCATTTATTATTCTTGATAAGTCTTCCAAAACCACGTCGGCTTGACCTCCTAAGGTACCATCGTCGAGATACCAAATGTTAAATTTTGAATGCAGGGAAGAGATTAATGGGTGAATTCCGAGGCTAAATATTGCAGGGCCCAGGGGATCTCCCTGCTGACATCCTACTGACGATAGGAGAAGCTTATCCTCGTATACCAATTTCGATGGTTTGCTATAGCATTGCCATAAATACGGAAAAACGGCAGGGATACGTTCCTTGACCTGGGCCAAAAACGCACCACGGTCAATTGAGTTAAAGGCATTTTTGACGTCAACTTTTAATAGAACCTCTCCAGCGTCGCTATTAAGAAACGTACGAGTTGCGTGTACTGCAGCTTCACAGCCGCTTTTAGTTCCGAATCCAACCTGAATGGGCTGAAATTTATCCCCTAAGAAACGCATAACGTTTTTACACGCAATTTTGGATACTAACCGCCTCAAAGTGGTTCCAACCGCAATTGGCCTTATACCGCCATCCTTCTTTTTTAGAGCACAGAGATTCGCACCATACAGTAAATCCAAAATATCTTCGTTTACTTTGCCCGACAACATCAAGTTAACTAAGGTCGCTAAACTCACCGCCAAACCTCTGCTAGCGTCTCCAGCTGAAATACACAGCAGGTCCTTGAGATGATGCGGGGATAGGCCGTCTAAGCCACCACATGAACCATTTATACCAGTCTCTGATACTCCGTGCTGATACCCATAGGCTTTGCATAGGATCAAATGACCTTGTGTGAAATGTCCCTCAATATTTATTTATTATTGAAATATGAATGTTTAAAATACTATTTGTTCAGTAAAACTTTTATTGTATAATTACTAAAAACTAATTAACTTTTGAGGTCTTAACTACCCACGCCACTATATCCTGATATAATTAATTACCTACTAAAAAAAGGTAAGGTCGTAATTAACACAATAATTACAATCATTGCCTAGCCTTTTTCCGTTTTATGAAGTCTGCTTCTTAGCTAGGTTTGTCGAGGACACTGGTTTTTACCCGGATCGATTGCCGATAGGACTTGCAACATAAGGTCAAACCAGATAAGACGCAGAATAGGTTTTGCCAAATTAGTGGCCAACTCAAATAATAGTGTTTGCAAGCCGCCTTCTTCTTTGCGTATCGATGATAGTTAGATTCCTAGATTTTGGTGGCCCAATGTGTTGCCACTTGGCGAACGTTGTCAGTTGCCGCCCACAGACCGCCAGCGTACATGTATCAGGGCACGTAGGGAAAATTAGGATAGATAGATAGACAGAATATGTTTATTAAAAAATGTTACAGTTTTTCTTAAAAACTAAACAAGCACCCGCAAAACTGTTAATACAGTTTGACTGCGGGAACAGTCTTGACAAAATCTTATGAACTAAAATTAATTAGATTAATTATAAGAACAACTATTAAGTTAAGCTAGGCTAAACTATTCAATAAATGTTGTTTCAACAATTTCGAAAATTTGTTATTATTCGGTTCATGCCTAATATCAGGGGGCTAACCGTTCATAAGGTACGGTAGACGTTTGTTAAGCGTTCGATCGCCGTAGTAATTGTGCACCCTAGGAACAATAAATTTACCCGCCGATATCGACCTGGTACCTTGATCATGTGTTAATAATGAGAGACGCTCCAGACTGCCATGGTTGTTCACTAGAAGTAAGTATTTATGTTTTAGACTAACCGGAAGTACATTGCAAATTTTAAATAGTTTATTATAATCTCTTTTACAACCCCTTTTTGATTTTTTAGACAAAATTAATTTTAAAAATCGTATTTGGAATGCTTCCAGCTTTTGAATATAACTTTTGAATGTGAGACCATAACAGTCTAAAGCGTAGCTCAGTATAGACTCAATTAAGACATACATAAACATTTTAGGGTACCAGTAGGAACTTTGAAACTTAAGTGGTAAAATTAGTTGTCGGTTGCATTTGTTTCTATATTTTGTGTATTCAAGGCGTTTAGGAGGTGGGCCATAGATTGCGGTACAGCTCCACATGGACATCAGCCAACCTGGGTCTGTAATTGGTTGAGGGACTTCCAGACCGACCATTGCAAGTCTCCACCCGGAGAGAGAACCTCCATTTGCGGGACATAACTTTCTTAAACGGGAACGTTTTCTCCTACAGATGAGATCGGGCTTCAGTAGGGCTCTCCTCTATAATAGTTGTAGAGGCCAGAAACCTTCTTCGGCTCTTAAGTCTTGACTTAGCTAACGGAGTAATGGTCTGTATCTTGGTAATCAGTGACATTAAAAATGACCAACCGATCTAGTAATTTTACCACAAGCGACTATTTATCACGGTCTACAATGCTCAGCTTTCGTGAACGAAAAGAAAGAGCAACCACCACTTGGCCACGAACGCTTTCTTCTACTATTACAAGACATAGAGGTGGTAGGGCTTTTGTGAAAAGTCCGTCTGGGGAAGTACCACCCTCTTGCTTTTTCTGTCGTGAAGCAGCAGTGTTTGCACTGCTGTGTTTCGGTTTGAAGGGCAAGGGAGCCAGGGAAATTACTGGCACATGAGACATACCATCTTAGTTCTCAAGGTGGGTAACGCGCTTTGCTGTCTTATTAGTCTCAAATTATTTCTCTAATAAGACAGTGGGTGTCATGGGCGGTGGTGACCACTTACCATCAGGTGGCCCACCTGCTCGTTTAGGCACTTTTGACATAAAAAAATAACATCTATACATATAATAAAAGAGTAGAAACCGCGTGTCTGTACTTTTGATAAATTTATAAAAAAAATAGTGTGGGCGATAAGAAACGACTAATAGAACTCAAAAATATGTTTTCTGAACTTTTTGTCTGTCTGTCTGTCTGTCTGTATGTTTTCGATAAACTCCGAAACTACTGAACGGATTTTTTCGCGGTTTTTGCAGATAGATTCAGCTTAGCTCTGAGCAACATATAGGCTATGTTTCATTCAAATCGGTTCACTCAATAAGAAGATAGATAGATAGAAACTCTTTATTGCACACAAATTAAGAGTAATTGCGTAAGAAACCTTATATCTAATTGCGCGCAAAGGCGGCCTTATTGCTTAGAGCAATCTCTTCCAGGCAACCTTAGGACTGGGAATCGCTGAGATGGACACGAGTAGTGCAGAGTTTGCTAAGAAGCTACACTAATGTAAAGTATCAAATTGCCTGTACGATAATAACTCACAAACCGATTCAATCTAAGTTTTCAATTACGAGTTTGGCTTACTTTTGTGCAACATAAAAGTTTAGTTTCATTGCAAACGGTTCACTCAGACAGAAGGTACGCTAAGTTTCATGCGGCGGCGCAAATAACTCACAAACTATTGAACGGATTCAAACGGGGTTTTCAATAAACTGTCAAGCTTACTTCTTTACAACATATTAGCTTACTTTCATTGAAAACGGCTCACTCAGACAGGTGCGCGAAATTTCCAGCGGAGGCGCCAATATCTCACAAACAACTGAACCGATTAAAACGAGGTTTTCAGTAACGTATTTGGTTTACTCCAAGCAACATGTATGCTTAGTTTCATTGCAATCAGTTCACTCAGACATAAAATACACTAAGTTTCAAGCGGCGGCACCAATAACTCACAAACTACTAAACGGATTTAAACGGGGTTTTCAATAACGTGTTTAGCTTAATTCTTTGCAATGTATTAGCTTACTTTCATTAAAAACGGTTCACTCAGTCAGAAAATGCCCGAAGTTTCAATAGGCGGCACCAATAGCTCACAAACTACTGTACCGGCTCCAACTGGCATTTCCATGACATGCTTGGATTAGGTACTTCCGTGTAACATAATATAAACTTAGGTTAGTTGAAAACGGTTCACTTAGATAGAAGTTACGCAAAGTTTCAAGCGAAGGCGCGAATAATTCAAAAACCTTTGAGCAGATTCAAACGTGGCTTTCAATAACGCGTTTGGCTTACTCCTGTGCAATATATAAGCTTAGTTTCATTGCGAAAGGTTCACTCTGACAGAAGATACGCAAAGTTTCAAGCTGCAGAACCAAGAACTCACCTACTGAACTGGTTCAAAGTCAAACGAGGTTTTCAATGACGCGTCGGGCTTCTTTCTGTGCAACATATAAGCTTTATTTCATTGCAAACGGTTCACTCAGACAGAACGTTCGCGAAATTTTAAGCGGCCGCACCAATACCTCACAAACTACTTGAACGACTTAAACGGGGTTTTCAACAACGTATTTGGGTTGCTTTCTTGCAATATTTGAACTTTTTTTAATTATAATCGGTTCATTCAAACAGATAATAGGCGAGTTCAAAGTTTCAAGCTGTGAAACCGAGCTGAAATCAAAGAAAGCTTATAATTTTGTTCGGAAGAAAGCCAAATACGTTGTTAAAAATTCCGTTTGATCGGGTCCAGTTGTTTGTGTAAAAGTCGTGGGTACAGCTAAAGATTGGTAGATTCTAGATTTAGTTTATAAAAGTTCTAAAGTTTTGAAGATTTGGGAAGTAGGTAAACGAATACTTCAAAAAATAAAGAGAGAATTCAATCATTGTTTTTTAGGAATTGTCTTTTAAGGGGAGAGATAAGTTACAAAGATTGTACGGAAGTGAAGTCCAACAGTTGTGTGTGTAGGTACGTGTAGAGTTAAAAGCATGTGAAGCTAGACACGTTGGACTTTGTACCGCTCTTTTTTTCAGTAGCCACAGAAGTTAAAGTGACTGAGCCTCAGATTTTGTTAGGCTTTGTTTGGTATAAGAAATAACAAAACCCGTATCATAGTTACTCCGCGTGGAATTCGACTATGATTTTACACTTACGAGGATAGTGGGCGACCTAAAGTCCACACGTAAACAAGAGGTGTTTAATTTACTTACAAAAATCCGTATTATCGGTACTCTGTATACCTAATAATATAAAGGCGAGAACTGCACTGTCTGTCTGTCTGTCTGTCTGTTACGCTTTTATGACTAATCCGATAAACCGATTGTGATAAAAACTTGGAACGAAGATAGTTTGAACCATGGGAAAAGTCATTAGCTATACTTTTTCTGAACCCCACGCGGACGGAGTCGCGGGCAACAGCTAGTAGTAAATAGTAATCTAAAGGTTGCAGAGTTCGCAAGGCATTTGACCTTGCATGTAGCTCACTTAATTTAGTTTTAGTTTTCAAGCCGCCTAATGATACGAGTATTTAGTGATACGTAGCGAGGACATATTAAAAGTTTGCATCGTCTTAAAAGATGTGTATTAAATCTGAACAATGGACCATGCGGGAGTGACTGTGGTTAAACCATTACCTCTTAGGTTGAACCTCGGTTCGGAACTAACACTTATTGTGTCCATTGTCTACTTTGTTGCAACTGTGATTACTACTACGTATGTTGTACATAACAAGTACTACAACATACCGGCGTTGACATGGCAGAGAAGTATTTAAAACCGCATTGGTATAGGAAACTAGGCAGTGGCTGGTCACCAAATGAAAATACATACATACATACATACATCACGCCTCTTTCCTTCGGAGTAGGTAGATATTACAGCCCTCTACCTGCTACGATCTTGACATACTTCCGTCGCTTCTTCTAATTTCAATGACTTTCAGCAACCCTTTCATACACGCTCGTCGGTTTAGGGTACTTTAACCTGGCCTTTATTTTTAAGATCCTGAATTTGATCATGGAACACCAACGTTTCCATTCACTCTCGCCTGGTATATCTTTCGTCAAAATGAAAATGCACGTAGTTAATTCAACAAGACGTATGTTATGCATTGCCGGATACTCATGAAGAGAAAAATCTTCACTATTCGTTCCTTTTTCTTTGAACAAATTGGTAAATTTTTTTTTTCACCAAAAAACTCGAATTCGTGCAGTGGTAGCAAATCCATATTATCTTTTTTGTTTAACGAAAAGAATACATTCCTACTGAAGACTATGATTTTTGAAGCTGACGTTATTAATTTAAAAACAATTTTAACCTAAAACAGCAAACCCAAGGTTTACATACTGTAGCCTTCAACATCAAAACATAAACCATATCTAATTAACAGCCTTCCAGATAAACTGTGACAAATCGCCAATAAGTCAAACAGTTAACAAGTTTACAAGCTCGAGTAATTGGCCGAACCTAATGAAGTAAAGCGTATGCGAAATCGACGTCTGCATGCTTTGCGAGCGCCGGAGGAGATTCAAATCGAAAACGAAATCGTTTCGCAACCGCAGAAGCTGGCAGTAGTAACAGCCATTGCTATTTTAGAGATGGGAGTAACCATATAAAGAAAAAATATGCTGAAATGCCATCTACTTGCATACTGCACAGCGATCGAAGATATTTAAATCGAAAATGCAGCTCAAAGTAATAGTAACAGCTATAGTAAGGGGTTCAATTTACTTTTGATATTTCCTTAGCAATAGCTATTATTAAAGATGAGAGGGAGTTACCAAAATTTAGTATAACATATGCGAAATTGCATAGCAAGCGAACGAGATGATTGGAATCGAAAATGCAATCGTGTAGCAACCGCAAAAGCTAGCAGTAGTAATAGCTGCTATGCTAGTGATGCCTTGTACAGACTTTTGGATAGTAATCTTACAAATAACAGTTTAATTTTGGATTCTCTGGGACGTGTTTTAACGTCTCCGATTCACGTAAAAAAATAGCAGGCAGGTAAAGTAATCGAAAGGTCAATACAGTAATATTAAGATAATAACGCATACACCTTCTCCGTTCCGTCGTGTGTAATAAAATAAGTAAATAATTTGGAAACATTTCACTCAAGGCATCTGATCCCAAACTAGGCAAATCCTATGGGTATTAGAGACTGATATACTTAAATTAATAGATTTAGATAAACAAAACCCAGACACACCACAAACACTAGTGTTCATCGCAAAAATTTTGAAGTATAAGGCAGGTTCACTACCAACCACACCAACAACGGCTAGTTAAATCTTGCATTGATCTACTAAACAAATTTATGACAAGAACAACAATTTGTTTCATATTAATCCAGGAGCTTCAAATGATCTTGTTGAATACTTAGATGGTAACTATTTAATCTTTAAAAGTAACATCTACCAAAACCATCGTTTATTTCTCATTCCTAGCGTCCAGCATATTCGATTTGCATGCTCTTCGGAGTTATAGAAAGTGTTTTTCTTTTGGTCGGCACGCGACGCGAGTGCGGCATTCGGATTAGCAACTACGTGACCGCTCTCTCAGCCTTGCCTGCCTTGCTCAATATAACACTGGCGGATTAACACACAAGGTTCTATAATCAATTAAGTTGAATGAAATATCCAACTTTGTCTCTTTACCCAGCGATACATAAACGCTATGTTTTGACGACAGTTTCAATAACCATTGCTGTTTTGGTAAGTATTGTACGTTTCATTGAGTGATTGGAAATAATGAAGAATTCGCATTCATACCTAAAGATTTGTTTCTTTACATTATCTTGGAAACTAAATTACGACAATATTTTGCCCACAACTTGGTTCATCGTCTTGGTGAAACAACCACTACAGGACAGGGAGCTCCCTCCAGAAAACCAGCTAAAACACGTGGTATAAGTTAGAGGGGAATTACCATAGTCACCACTTCTACCGTTGCGGCTGGCACCATGGACCGCGGTTGTTGTTGGCGACCACAGTATGTAAGATGGTACGATACACAGAAGGACGCTGCTGCCTATCCTCTGTTTTATAATCCCTTAGTCGCCTCTTACGCACACCCACGGGTAGAGATGGGTTGGTACTATTCTTTGCCGGCTCCACAAAACTTGGATACTACTTATAAATAGCTCTTTGGGCTAACGAATATTCTGACCAGTCTAGTCCAGAGGTAAGCGATCAGCAATGAACAAGTAACAATCGAAAATGGCGAACAGTGGCCAACCACTCGCAATAAATATCACGCTTAAGTTTAAGCTAAGAGCTAAGCCACCACAAGGCCGCCTTTATATTGTTGACCTCGATATAATGTTTGAAACGAATCGATGCTTAAGTTTGATGCAGTTTTAGTCACTGCTTCTTATAACTAGCCTTGGTAAATAGCCATTATCTTAATCATCATACCATCCTATTAAAAGTCCAATAATGTAACACCTAGCTCATCCAGATTTGAGAATTTCTGAGACATTTTGCGTGTATACTACGGAGTAAAGGCTTCGCTCTATCTCTTCACTAGCGTCTTACCAAGAGCCTTCCTTTGATGACCGAGAGCAGATAAGGATTTTTTTATGTGATTATCTGTGCAAAAACGAGATGTCTTAAGCCACAATCACACCTAGCTGAATTCAAGGACAAATTCAGCATACATTGCTCGTTGAAGTAAGGATATTGCAATTAACATAACCAAGTCTTTGAATTCAGCTAGGTGTGATCGTGGCTTAAGTAGATGGAGGATGATTAAAGGATAAAAAAAAACCATGGGAGATGTTTTAGATAGGAGCCCGGTATTATGGAGGCCTTCTTCAGATTTATAAGCTGGTCTGTTTTAGCTAAAGCTCCCGGCTTTCTTGTCCGACAAATATGTTTTTTACTATCAGCATAAGCTGCTCTATCACCGACAGTCACTTTTGTTCGCCCTGAATATAAAAAATAATAAGAGATTATATCACAAAGAAATTGTATATATTACAGATTTTCAGGCTTGTCTGTTTGGATCCACATATTAGTATAGGTCTCTTTTTAGCTTACCTACCTAACCGTTTGCAAAGAACGAATCGCTAATCGCACCAGCTGCTGCTCTTGGTGGGTTTATTTACAAGGTAATAAACATTGTGTTGGATGTACGTTATCAATGCTATGCATTCCAAATCTGGAACGCAAAGACTCTGGAACTTAATTCGTACCAACTTGCCAAAATCTTTTGGCAGTACCTAAAAACGGAATAGTAACTTCAAATAAAGTAGTATTTAAAAATAGCACCAGAAATAGTTAGCAATTCCGGAATTGATAATTTGTGTACAAATATAGAATTCATGTGTTCTATTTGTATATATTTGCATGCTCAAAACTTGGAGTAAAACTAATTCCGCGGATTTGGGCCACTGATTAGTATTACAAATGCCATATGCTAATTCAAAGATCAAAGAATGTCTAAACAGACACAAGCCTCGCGTGTTATTCTACGACAAAATTGATCGTTTGTTTAGTAAAAAATCCTACATATACATTACGTGATTTGCAGCAATCATTCTTATTCGATTTAGTTTTGTCAGTCGGTAAGTAGGTTCTATATACGATATTCTAGCTAAGCACTAAAGAAGTTTGTATAGGTCCTAATGAAATTTTTAACATAATTTATGGACCGTGAAACCGAAGAACTTTTCCTAAGAATCAGGTCGAAATAGGTACGAAAAATAGTTTTTACCTCCCATAGTAAACGCGCTATCAACTGATAGTCTCGGATTTTTTTTTGTATTTCGACCTAAGTTGTTCAGTTTCATGATCTGAGTTTTCTACATGTTAAATTATGTCGACTTCCTGTACATTCCTTTACAATGTGTCTGGTGAACGACTGTACAAATTTAAACAGTAGATTCTAACCATGAAACTGAAAAACGTTTCACGGTTTCCCAAGGAAAGGTCAAAATAAAAAATAAAAAAACCATCTTCCATACAACCTGCTGACAGCACTTTTTGTATGGGAGGTCGAATTTTTTGTTTCGTATTCCGACCTATGTTCCGACATGTTGTTTAGTTTCATGGTAAGAATCTACTGTTTAAGTTTGTAAAGTCGGTCTCCAGACACAATGTACTCGTATAACAGTGTTATAAAAATTGAAGTGACTTCTGAAGCGAGACTTTATGGTGTTTACACCCAAGAAAGTGAGCAAAACAACATCACAAATTATCTCCGAAACGAGATTTTGTGTTATATTTCAGCGAGATAAGCTTGTTATCGGGATGACTCAGCTCTCATCTTTAAGATTGGCACTTCATATTATTAGTGCAATTTTTCTTTTGAAAAAAACTGTTTAAAAGATAGAAGAAGTTTAAGTTCGTTGAACCGAAAGGAAGGAAACTTAAAAGAAAGAGTTTTTCAAAGTTTTAATTTTGGGTACATGTTAGCTTTTCCGTGTGGTGCCGGCAAAGAATAGTACCAACCCATACATACCCGTGGGTGTCGTAAGAGGCGACTAAGGGTTAACTGGAGGATGGGCAGCAGCATCCTCCTTTGTATCTTACTTACTGGGGTCACCTACAACCGCGGTCCATGGTGCCAGCCGTAACGCTAACAAGCGAGGTTCTTCTTCTTTTCGTATCAATGGCAAATTATTTTATAGTAACTTAGCCCAAAATGTGGCTACAGCAATAGCTTTTTGGTTGCCTTCAAAAAGGTCCTCCCTGGTGCAAGAAACTGAGGAGGTAGGGCACGAAAGCAAGTGTGTCATGGATTGCAAAATGCCGCATTCACACTCGTCATTATCAGAGAAGCCCCACCTCTTCTTTAGTTCTCCGCACCTGCCAGCGCCCGATCGCAGTCTATTAAGTGACTTCCATATGGGCCAGGGGAGATCATGTCCTGGTGGAAGATTTTCGGCAATGGGGATATAAGCGAGGTGACTGGTACTTTCCCTCCACATTTTTCCACCAAAAGCTAGAATTCTGGAAGGAGCTCTCCCTGTCCTGTAGTGGAAGTTTCATGGGATGTTATGATGATGATGTTAGCATTGGACGCGATACGTCTGATCAGGAGTCAGTTTCGTTTACGTGCCGTAGCTCAGATTTACATCAACTTCCTTTGATTATGCTTTCCACAGTACCATACTACATCTCCACACTTTGTAACCACCGGTATACACCTCCACTACTACCTAATGCGAGCTTACTGGTTCTTGTGAATGGTTTACTTGTGGATATGCAGGTGGTAGGGCTTTTGTGCAAAGTCCGTCTGGGGAAGTACCACCCCCTTGCCTATTTCTGCCGTGAAGCAGCAGTGTTTGCACTGCTGTGTTTCGGTTTGAAGGGCACGGGATCCAGTGAAATTACTGCCACATGAGACAACATCTTAGTTCTCAAGGTGGGCAACGCGCTTTGCTGTCTTATTAGCGTCAAAGTATGTCACTAATAAGACAGTGGGTGCTATGGGCGATGGAGACCACTTATCATCAGGTGGCCCACCTGCTCGTTTGCTCACTTGTAACATTAAAAAAAATATTTTAAGCAACATTTCCATAAAACATGCAAGTATAATAGAGTTCACGAAAGAGCCAGAGTTTTTGTAAACAAACATTTTCGGTCATCATCCCTGCCGTCGACTAGCGCCTCCATCAGTTAAAAAATATTACTTGCTAAACACAGAACTTATCGAAAATCCGGAAAGACAGATTGAAGTAAAGCTTGAACATATTGAAGTGAAGATTGAAGTAAATACATAAAGCATTGTGTAGAATCACATACCTAAAAAACAAAGCAAAACTGTCTGACGATTTAGAAAAAAATGCGTTTATTTAGAACAATAAAACCAGTTCATAAAGTTATACGTGACTTACCATAGATCAACGTAAAATTCCATTGCATTGCAAAACGAACAGATTAAATATTTGACCGGCTAAAGAACGTGCCTAGCGAGCGAAAGGCTTGACCTGCTATTATCTGTGGATCAGCTACTTGATCCACGCTTGCTCAAGTATATTTGATTAACGATAAGCTGTCCGGTGGCTTACAATGACACGATTAGTTGAGAAGTTGACCAGTAGTTCAAGGATTTTCTTCGACGTAACGAATGTAAGTGGTATTTGATGGAAGCCTGATCTTAAAAGCTGATAAGTCTGTCTGTGTACGCACGGCAGCAAGCAAGAGGTAACCAAACCAGTATAGGCTGAACCAGCGGTACGCTACAAATGCACGAAATCAGAGTCCCGGTCAAGGCCAAGGAAGGTGTTACCACTGACGTGCGGCCGTGTGTGGCTAAAGGAAACGGAAAGCATATCAAAATAGGATGCTCGCTCACTCTCAGTAAAAATGCAGCTTTTTCTTTGTTTTTTTTTTGTAGTGGACTCCTGTTGTTAGCCCTAGTGGCTGTCACAACTTTACCGGACGGTTGGTGTTTTTTTTTATGGTCAATGGGCTTACTCTTGACCTCGATCTAGTCTTGAGGACATTTAACCTGTGACTCTTAATATCACATGTGAAAAAGAAAATTTTGGCGGTTGATCTCTATAGCAGTTTTCCATAGAGTTACCGGAAAATTTATGAAAATTGTTTTGGAGTTTATTTAAAAATATACCTTAATACGTAAACAACTACATTTTCTTTTTGTTACTTCAAATTTTGACATGGTGCTTCAGAGGTACGTCATGATAACGACTTTTGATGTTTACTTCATATAAGACAGCCTATAGATTAATATCGAAATTAATATGAAACATTCTGCCGTAGTAGGGCTTTATTTATACAACAAAAGACTTCCAGTACAAAACGCTATGTCCTTTCTCAGAAACTCTGCCTTTGTAACAAACTTTGGAACTCCCAACAATTTCTAATACCCGGACGGAATCTAATTTCTCATCTCGGACGAAGCAAAGACTAAAGTATAATTAACAAACTAATTTCTATGTAGATTAGATTTATTCCTGTGAAAAAGTTCCTTAGGTATTTAGAACGAGGGTAGTTTCCTAATCGGTACGAAATTTACATAGTAATTTAATTTATTTCACAACTAATAATTTTCGTTAAACCATCCATAGTAGCCTGAGCATTCCCTGTCCTAAATAACCTAATTTCAATACTGTTAAAAATATGAAAATCTTTATTAAAAGTGTGTTCCACATTTACGCTCTTTTTACGGATACAGACGCTTTTGAATGGTTGGTTAAAAGCGGACACAGTCGGATACAGTCTGTCCAACAAAACAGACTTGAATCAACTGAAATTATTGCAATTCTCAACTTAAAAAAAAACTCAAAATAGTTAATTCATTGTTGGATATTAAAATATCTTAATGACGTCAGCTAAATTACATCGCTTCACAAACAAATTGGCGCCATGGTGGGCAAAAAAGAAGCGGTAATAAAAAAAACCCACGCGCTCTTTTAAATATGTTTGAATGTACAGGGTTGATACAATAAACATAAGTCAATTTGAATTTTTAATTAGCCTGTGAGCAGCAGCCCAATCCCATGGATATTTCTCTTCTAGATAATCTGATATGGAAATGGAAAACTAATTCCTTCATAAAAAGGCCTAGTGTCGCTACGTCGAAAATATTATGATTTATGGTATAAAATGGCATTTTTTAAACATTTTTGGACAGTTATGCCTTTTCAAGGATTGAATGTAGCTGAATTGAAGAGTTGATGTTTTTCTTCGGACAAGAATTGTATTTTGGCGTATAAATAACTATAAATAACTAAACATTTGAAGACTGCACTTACATTCAACAAGAAATACATTCAACCTTCTTCAATGACAAGAAAACATTGGCAGGGTCGCATTTATTCTGCTTCATGTATGTATGCCTTTCAAAATCAGGTCATTGTCGGTGAATGTCAAGTTTGTTCATAACATGTTTGTATGGTAAAACAAATGAGTTTAATGTATGCTATAGGTACATACCTCTTCGTCTTCTGCTATAAATTCTACTGGAGTTTGTCTCTGAGCCTCAACGTTGATCTTCGTCGGCCGGCTGTCGGCTTGGTCCAATACTGTAACAAGAGAGAAGGAAAATATTTAGCTTCTATCAAATTTTAAACGATAAAACATCTAATTGAGTTTACATTATAAAATACTTAGGGTTTTAATTTAATGTAAATTGTTGCCGCCAGAGGGCCTATTAACCCCCCAAATGAAAGTATACAGCGTGTAAAGGAAAGGTGTTATAATACTAAAGGGTGTGAATTCGCCCATGAAACTGAACAACTTTTCCCAAGGAATCAAAATCCAAATCTCCCATAGAAACCGCATCAGCTGATAGCGCATTTTGTATGGGAGGTCAAATTTGATTTTTCTTATTTCGACCTATGTTCCTTGGATAAAGTTGTTCAGTTTCATGGGCAGATTGACACGTTTCCGTTACACACTGTAGACGTATCCAAATATACACATGAACAACAAAAAAAAACTTATGATTATGACAACGTGAAGTTTACAGTCGATTTAGATGCCCGTGAGTATAGTTGTAAAATATTCTTTCTGTATAACATAAATTATGTACTCGAGTAGCAATGCATTTAGTGGGTGTATTACGGCGATAAGATAACTTCTGAGAAGTGTTTGTTTATATGAAAATAATTTCCGGATTTCTTTATCTATAGACACGTTGACACAATGACTAATTACTCGTACATTTTGATGGAGTATGTCTCTGTTTATAACCCAATCAACAAAGCTGGCCGTGACAATAAACCTTTTGGAAAATAAACAATTTTTTCTCTACCTTATGATCTTTGTAATTTGGAAAAGGAGGACGACGAAAACACAATTACCCATAACGTGATTTTTGTTTTTTAGATTATTTCCATACATTTGTAATTTACTTACTACTTGACTATATCGGTCTGGCTTTTGCCTTGAATTATTGTCAAAGATTGAAAGAGTTAGGGTCTTCGTACTAAATTAAGAAGTAAGGAAACCATAAAACATAGTCTTTAGATGAGTTTACAATAAAGAGATTCATAATAAAAGTGACTTCAGTCAAGGAGTGGAATTCTCTATTTTCGTCTGTGTTCCCGAGTTCATATAACCCGAATATATTCAAGTCACGCGTGAATAGACTTCTTATGTGTGAGATTGTTCCCAAGACTGGAAAAAAGTCAAGCTAGAAAAATTCCACTCAACATTTAAAAAAAATCACCAAAGCACTACGAGAAAACAAAGCGGTGAGCAGGGTAAAAATATCTAATACACATAGCTGTATTTTCCATCTTTTTGATGATATTTATTCGCTCACCGTTCTTGCAGATGATAGAAAGACATCCCAAGTCAAAGTTGGCGGTCATTAATTTGTACATTATAGAAATTTTTTAAAATATTTTTATGCCGATAAAATTTATTAAGTAATTTGAAGTAAAGTCACGTCGCATGCCACGAATATCCAATCAACTACATATAACAATAAACTACACTACAATATTATTAGCATATAAAGCAAATAACATATTTATAAAAAAAATCACGTACGTATAGCGATAAACAGCATTGCTGAGCATTTCGTATGCGTTTATTGACATCAACACAACATGACAACACGCCTTATAGATTTGCCTTATTCATCAAAATTAATTTTATATCTAGTATAAAAATTATATATTACTTATTACTAAAGAATCATACCATCATGATCGATAATAAAATATATAGACTTTAGAGATAAATACTTACACTGAACAAGTTTTCCCAATAAACATAAATCGAAAGATTATTAAAGATCTTTGGCTTCTAATACAAAATGCGCTATCACGTTGTTTCTGTGGGAAGTTGATTTTTTTACACATTTCGAACTATATTCATTGTGGTACAGGACCACGGTGGGCGAATCTCACTCGTACTTGGCTGATTTTCCTAAGCGTTGTTCCATTGCCAGTAAAAATGCCTACGAAACGCTCTCAGAAATCCCATTTAATAAACGTGCTCAATATTCAGTTTCTAGTTTTTTAGGCTTAGAAAATATATTGATGCTTTGTCGATATCATTTTATGAAAATGTAAGGCAAAAATCGAGAGTAGGTACTGCGATTTATTTGAGGCTCATTATATTTAAATCATATATTTATAATCAATAAGCCTGCAATTTTTAACTGCTCTTTGTAAACCATATCCAACGTAATAAATGTATTGCATTTCCCGCCTACGATCGAAATACGTTAGTCATCAATACGTGCTCTCGCGCGCGATTGATGTGCAGGCGCACGCAAATGCGCGTTTCTCGGCGAGGAAAACGTGCATAACATTACGAAACGCGTGTGTAATGACGTTACACCACCATTTTGATGGGCCGTTTCTTCATAGTAAAATTATTAACGTTAATAACCTCTAGTTGTTTCTAAACCTAATAAGGTCGGTGATATCATCGTAACATCCCATGAAACGTCCACTGCAGGACAGGGCTCCCTCCAGAATTCCAGCTTTAGCCGGAACAATGTGGAGGGGGAGTACCACGCTTGCTAGCGTTACGGCTAGCACCATGGAACGCGGTTGTTGTTGGCCGCAGTAAGATGGCACGATCAGAGGCGGCTCGTCCTAAAGAGCACTGGTGCAGTGGACTCCCTCTTTCACAAAACTCAAACTAAGGATGTATTACCTACCTAGTTAAGTTACATACGATTACATACCTATTTTCATAACCCTATACGTTGTATACAATTATAATAGCCTAAGAAATAATTACGCTACAAATACGTAGTCAAGTTGTACCAAGTGGATCGCCAGCGATTGCGCTCCTATGAAAAAATCTTCAGTACAATTAATTATACAGAATTCAATGAGTGTGAAAGAGAAACATCAACACGCTCGAGCGCGTGAAACAAAAGATTTTCTATGAGAAATTAGCCTCATCAGGAGCGCTGCTCAATGCTACGTTGCCAGGTCGCGATGCGCATGCAGTTCGGTGACAAGGCGCTGTTGCCGATCATACGTAAACAAACTTTTCGTATACCTACAGCTTTCAGTTACTGTTCGCAATTTTGCTTGAAAATTTAGAAATAATTGTTTTTAATAGTGTACGTGCTTAATTACTGAAAAATGGACTTTACAAATACGACTTGAACTCAATGAAAAGGGGCCGCCGCGACCTGAAATCGCGCTAGTTCAAAAATGTAGTACAAAAAATTAACTTATCGTGTTTTCAAACAAGAACAATATTTAAAAACACCTTGGATGTGCGGTTATAAATAAATTGTTTTGTTTCCCGTGTCTGGTATTTGGAGCTGGCGCTGCCGCGCATAATATGTAGGTAACAATAAAGCCATAAAAAATATTTCATCAATAAATGGTAGGTAAGTAAATTTATTTAAGTATTTAATTTTTTTGTGCACACCCATTAAAAAATGTCACGAGCCGCCTCTGGGCACGATACACCGAAAGACGATGTTGCCCATCCTCTGGTTCATAATCCTTTATCGCACCTTACGACACTCACTAGAAGAGATGGGTTGGTACTATTATTTGTCGGCACCACACGGAGCAGGAGGTCGGTGATATACACATACTTAAGACACAAACATCACGTCTCTTTCCCCTTCTATGGTAGGGAGATACCATAGCCTTCCACCTGCTATGATCTTGACATTCTTCAACTCTCATAACTCTTTCATATACGCTTGTCGGTTTGGGGTACTCTTGACTTGGCCATAATTCAGAACGTCCTCAATTTGGTCTTGAATATTCGCCAAGGGTGTCTAACATTTCAATTCTCTTTCGCCTCAAAGATCTCTTTCGTCAATCTTCGTTTATTCATATGATTCGGATATATATCAAGAACGAATAAAATAACTGAAATGTGAGCGTAAACTTTAAGACCGTGAATGTTTATAATATTTTTATTTGTAATAGAAGTATAAATATGGCTCCTTCTTCTCTGTATCCTCACACCTGAGCCGTGAGTCATCAAATGTCGAGCTATTGTTCAGGGCAGACCATAGGTACTTCTGTTTCGAGCACGAATGATCGGTCGCTTGGGTGCAGCAATGGATAGACAACAGTGACATTCTAGCATATTAGGGTGGATGCCCTTTTATGATGGTAGCTTAGATCAATAAAACTAACCAAATTTTGAAGTACGTATCTAATAATCCGGTTTGTTAAAAGTAAGTTCATAAGAAGGAACATTAAAGAATTATCTTTTACTTTACTGACTTTATCTCCTCGTGTTACTGAAAACTCTAATCAGCATCTTACTTATGTTCGGATGGCTAGCATCTGGCAATCTTAGATCTATTCAAAGGGGAGATAATCTGAGCGATGAATGCTTTGTAAGTAATAATCCAATAAGCTTTAAAGAGGCCAAGGGCCTCGTAGTTAGGTTGTTGAGTTTGAGTGGTTTGCGGCTGAAACAAGGTCCATTATCTCATTCGTCTGTAGCTGACAGGACGTCAAGTGCTATCATGTTGAAGGGAAAACGTTTGCAAAGCGTAATTTTGAAAACGCTTCAGTTGATTTTATAAATAAAGGAAAATGAGATGCTTTTCGACAAAGTTGTAGAATGAATGAACTATGTTATCATATCGTGTGGGTTGCAGGGTCGATGACCGACCTCACAAATACTGGTGTCAGAGTTATTGAGCCGCCAAAGGCCTGACATGGCTCATTAACGACTACATCCGTAACTAGTAGTCAAGACGACTAAGGGTCATTAATGGTCTCCGGTCAATGGTCTAAACAAATGATAAAAAATAATAAAACGAAAAAGCAAGTAAAGAAAAGATCTCTTTGATTATAACTGAAATTTCTTTGAAAATTCAGAAAGTACAATTCGTACCCGGCCAGTACAAAATTTTGCGTGAGATATTGCTAAACAGCAATTCCTCGTTAAATCAATATTTGTATTACGAGGAAAATAAACGAAATCAAAGGCTTCTTTCCCTATTTAGCTTCATACCATTCGGCCTTTTATTTGACAAATAAAAGCCAAACAAAATACAAAACCTCAAGAGACACGAAAACAACTGTTTAATGGTTAGAAGATGCACATAAAACCTAATATTCTTAGTAAATAACGTCCATAAAAACTGGACTAACTATTGCGTTTAATACCTACTCGACACGAGTTTCGCCCCTAGAGAAATCTTCAAGATTAGGTAGACGGCAAATGCCGGTACTCTTAGCTCACGCCTCACGGACTGTCACTTAAGGACAGGTATTTGTTTTCTTTTAGGAGCCGGTCACTCATGTACGGTACTTCCCCTCCTGTCCGTCCTTTCAATGCAGGACAGGTACATAAGGATTAAACAGACATCATCCGAAAACTGAAACTTTCCCACAAGAAACTAAAATTTACTTTTATAGAGTGCCCTTTTTGGGTACCGTGTCCAAAGGGTGTAAAACGGGACCCTATTAATATGACTCCGATGTCCGTCTGTTAGCGGGCTGTATCGCATGAACCGTAATAGGTACCTAGACAGTTGAAATTTTCAAAGATTATGTATTTCTGTTGCCGCTATAACAACAAATAAAAAAAAAAAACCGGTCAAGTGCGAGTCGGACTCGCGCGCCGAGGGTTCCGATATACCTATAGTATTTTTGGAAGCAATGAAGTCCATTTTCAGGACCGCAAAACTAAATTTGTTTGTAAAGGTTTTTTGCAGATTTCTGAAAAACTGTGCAACTTAGAAAGATCGTTTTATTTTTGCTGTAAAGTTTACATAAACCTCTGTCAACTGTAATTAATTCAGATTTTCCCTTACTCAAACTTCGGAGATAAGGGGGGGGGGAATGGTATTTTTTTTGACATTTTTCATCATAACTTGAAAACTAAGAAACTTAAAAAAATACAAAAATATATTTTAAAATGTACAAGTAAAGCCCTTTCATATGATACCCCACTCGACCTAGTAGCGACAATTTGAAATTTGGCCCCCCTATTTTGGCCCCCTTTACATTAATAATCATAATTTTTTCAAAAAAATTTCATGTGCAATTAAGTTGGGCAACTATATTCTAAAACTATTCCAAATTTCAGCTCGATAGCGTAAGTGGTTGCTGAGATATAGAGGTGTGACAGACAGACGGACAGACAGACAGACAGACAGATAGACAGAGCGGCACCATAAGGGTTCCTTTTTTTTACCATTTTGGTATCGGAACCCTAAAAAGACGGCTTCCCCACTAAAAACGTGTTTTTAGGCGATTTTTGTTTTAGCGCTATCGTAAAAACGGGAACACTTACAAGCGTGAAAATTGGTATGTTTATAGTATAACACAAGCTATAGAATAACAACAAATAATAAAAACTGGTCAAGTGTCGGACTTGCGCGCATTTAATACACTTCTGCGTGACTGCACGTCCATATTAGACGGTATTTTTACCTTAGTGGTACGGAAACCTCGGTTTAAGGATTATGATTATGATTATTATTATTCAGTTTCATGGTCTGAATCCACAGTTTCTGTTTTTTTTAAATCCCTTGCCAAAACCTTGTTTGCGTGATGAGGCTGTTTCGATTGAGGCTGTACGTACAGTATACACATTTACACATCTTAAGATTTACAATAATATACTGAAGTATAGGTAGTCAACGAAAATGACAATAATGACTTCATTGACATGATAACATTACAGAAAGCTTCATGCATGACAATACACTAAAAAATGTGGATCATTCATTATTCATCACTTGAAATGTTTTTAACAACTCTAGTGCAATATTACATGATGGATGACACATTTGGCAAATCCAGGCAAATATTCATAAAAATGTAAAAAACACGCTGGATCATCGATTAAGAAACAAAATTAATTTGTTATGAGGAGAAGTAACTTAATGACTTTATACAGTGATACAGTTATCCTAATATAAATGTCATTTTTTTTTATAAAAAATCATTTAAATGAAATATGTAATGTAAAAACAATTAGACTGCGATATTTTAGGAACCCACCCAAAAAGGAATAGATTAAAGACGTATCTACGGAAATCGTATAATTACAGCAGGTTAGTACTCAATAAACCCAATTTTGCGAAAACGAATCAGGGTGTCCACAGCTAATGCCCAAAAAATTTCCCTGACTTTTCCCTGACTTTCCCTGACCATTTTCAAAAATTTCCCTGACCAATTTTATTCATTTTAAAGAAAAATAAAGTATAAATGAATATATTTTCGAAAAAATGTTAAGACCAAAAACAATGTCATAATGCAGGTCACTCTTTGGAAAAAAAAATCTGGATTAAGGGGCTGATAAGAGCTAAATACGCTTCACTAGAGCAGGTTTTTAACGAAAATATAGTCGTTGAAAAAACAAACGTGATAATTCGCAAAGGAAACTTATGTAAGGTACCTTGAAACTTGGCTCATAAACAGGAATAGGATCATTAAAGATAAATAAAAAATACCAATTTTTTTCGGCCATAAATGACGAAGTTTTTTAAAAAATCGTTTTCGTCAAATATCGATAGGTCGTATGGCAGAATGTGATTATTAGTCATTGCATATCATAAAAAAATCTAACAGCTGTATTAACTGACCACAGACTACTTAGAAAATAATCGATATTTGACAAAAACAAAATAAATTTTTAACTTTATTATTTGCAACCGAAAAAAAATCGTATTTTTTATTTTTACTTATTGACCTTATCCCTGTCTATGAGCCAAGTTTCGAGGTACCTTACAAATACGTTTCCTATGCGAATTAAGCATCTTTACAATAATATGGCCGACTCAGTAACGCGATTAAATATATTTTGTACGCCATAAAAAAAAACAACCTCTACCCCTCTTTACCTCAGATTTTTGCTTTTTAACAGTTTTTCTTAAGTACCCATTAATCATACATACATACATAACATCACGCCTCTTTCCCGTCGGGGTAGGCAGAGACTACAGTCCTCCACCTGCTACGATCTTGACATACTTCCCTTGCTTCCTGTACTTTCATCAATCCTTTCATACATGCTCGTCGGTTTACGGTACTTTTAACCTGGCCTTTATTCAGAACGTCCTGAATTTGGTCCTGGTACGTTCGCCTAGGCCTTCCCCTTCCAACGTTTCCATTCACTCTCGCCTGGTAGATCTCTTTCGTCAATCTTCGTTCATTCATCCTCTCTATATGACCAAACCATCTCAGCATCCCTTTCTCGATTTTGGTCACTACGATCTTTTACGCCGCACCGTTCTCTTATCACACTATTTCTAATCCTGTCACTCAATTTAACACCAATCATACTCCTTAGCGCTCTCATTTCCACTGCATTAATACTACTTTCATGCTTCTTCTGCCATACCCAGCTGTCACTGCCATACATCAGTGTTGGTACCAAAACACCCCTATGAACAGCCAAACGAGCCTTGTGAGACACCTTCTGACTCCTCATAAAGGCGTGCAGGGCAACATTCACCATGTTTCCAGCATTCACTCTTCTTTCAATATCACTTTCAAACTTTCCATCTCTCGTAAACTTTGAGCCCAGATACACAAACTCCTTCACTTGTTCGACTTGTTCACCACCTATTAATATAGTACACTCTGTCATAAATTCTTCTCTTTCAAGTACCATTACTTTCGTCTTGCTTCCATTTACTTTCATTCCTTTCCTGTCCAAAGCCACATTCATCATTGTTACCATCTCCTGCAACTCGTCAGCAGATGACGCAAGTACAACTTGGTCATCAGCGTAGAGAAGACATTTGATGAGTAACTCATTCATTCTCTGTCCACACATGCTCTCTTTCAGATCAATCAAACAATTATCCATGAACAGGTTAAACAGCCAAGGTGACGCTACACATCCCTGTTTAACACCTTTTTCGATGCTAAACCATTCAGTGTACGCCCCATTTATTCTGACACAAGCACTGGAATCCTCATAGAGAGATTTCAGTGCTTGAATCAGATGACCGTTTACCCCATACATAGACAATGCTGACCACAATTCATTCCTCACCACTCGGTCATAGGCCTTTTCCAAATCCACGAACGCGCAGTAGACTTTTTGGTTTTTAGCCAAAAACTTTTCAGCTATGCACCGCAAGGAAAAGACCTGATCTGTACATCCCATTCCCTTTCTAAATCCCGCTTGTACATCCTATATTTTTTCGTCAGTATCTTTCATCACTCTTTCAATCTAAACCTTTGCATACAGTTTGCCCATTAATCTATGATGCCAAAACTTTTACACGTTATTCAATATATTATGCGTAATAATACAGCTGTTTAATAATTAATATTATGGGTACAGATTTTGAGGATAATGCAGAAATGAGCGAAAAGCGTAAAACAGCGCGAATCCGCTCCGTTCTAGCACGCGCATTATGCCCTTTGTTAGAAAGGGAGGTAATACAGCTCTTATCAGCCCCTTAAGAGTCCGACTAGAGCATGAATTACAGGAGTAAATAAAAGTTTTCACTGAACCAAAACTATTGAAATTTATAAAAATAAAAAGGAGTAATCTAATTATTGTGACCACAAATTATGCCTTATTGTAGGTCACTCGGAACCTGGAATAAAAATGTTTCAATAGTCTGGATTAAGAGTCAGACTAGACTCTAGTCACTAGAGAATTATTTATCCCTTATTTTACAATCACTGGGACATTTTGGAAAGCAAACTGTAAATTCTTAATTTTTCCCTGACTTTCCAGGTGGCTCCTCGATTTCACTGACTTTCCCTGACCACCTTGAGCTTCCCTGACTTTTCCCTGACTTTCCCTGATTTTCAAGAATGTGGACACCCTGGAAATCCAATTAGTATGTTAATTGTTACATACAATCGACACGCAACAAGTTGTACACATTTTCACGCACTGAAAGAATGTAAGTATGTAGTTAAATATTAAGACATCTCAGATTATGATACGGTTTTCACACTGTTGCCTCATGATACACTCAATAAAAATACTTATCTCTCATTTAATTAAACACAATTTTTATAAGCGATCTACACATTTTCACGCACTAATCTGGACTTTTACTTTACCAGGGGTTTTCCAGCACTTTTTGAAAGTTCAGCTAGATGGCGCTGCTGATCAGCGATGGGAAAATGGACACTGATACTAAACGGTCACCTTGTATGAAAATGATGAAGTCAGTTTGATTGCTACTGACAAATGTCTGTAATATATTTTCTTCTCATCCTCATCATCATATCAGCCGAAAGACGTCCACTGCTGGACATAGGCCTCCCCTAAAGATCTCCATGACGACCGGTCCTGCGCTGCTCGCATCCAGCGGCTTCCCGCGACCGCCACCAGATCGTCGGACCGTCGGTCCACCTTGTAGGGGGCCTGCCAACGATTAGGGGTCCTTACTAAAACTTTAGTAACGTAACCCAAGGTGTAAAAAAAAAATTCCGTAAAACATCTTTCGTCGCATGCGCTGCGGAAACTATTGACAATAGAGCAAAGTGATGTATGACAGTTTTATAGGAGACATCAATATCTACAAAAAAGTCCGCGATACCATATGCCTAACTATTACAGTTATGTCACAATAACTAGTTCTTCTAGAAAGATTTAATTTATTTTACAAAGCCATAAAAAAAGAAATTACCACCATTGATGAGCGTACCACATTCTGATTCGATTTGCGGTCTGTTACCTCGATGAGGAGTGTCGCGAGAATATCCCGTTTTAATTTACAAGCACAATTGAAAGCTACTCCTGTCAACACATTTTCATACATAAAAATAATATTTTCACACGTAAAATGTTTCTTCTCTTTGTTTATTTAAATATTTATCGAAATAATAATGTTAATAGGCGAATGTGAGTCTATCCGCATATTGTGATTCAGTTTGCGCAACGATTTCTCACAATTTCTACTACTGTGCATTTTCTCATCAAGAAAATATGCACTACACGAAATCATATGAAAAATCTACATTTTACGTGTGATGACTCTCATCTTGGCTGTCATAGGTGCTTCGATTCATAAGGGGAAATAGTACATTCGAAACTACCTGGAATCTGAATATGCAATCTGCACTGTTTATGAATGTTTACTCTAGGTGAGAAAGCCTTTGCACTGTTGCGCTTTTTACAATACTTATTGACAAAAAGAAACCTTTGACGATGGGTATTATTTAAAAAACACGTGCGGTATTTGATTCAGAATATAAGTTTAAAAAATTCGAAGAAAAAGTTTTGCAAGCAAAAGAGAATTTAATCAAAAATTTAAGCGACAAAGTCACGGCGCGTAAAGTTTAAAAGAAGATTTGTTAGAATATAATTAGATCCGTTCGACGTTTATTGTACTGTGGGGGAAATCCCACGAGCAACTCACGAGCACCTTGACGGGAAATAGGGAATCGGGGTTATCCCAAAGAGCATTTAACTTGTTAATAGAACTGTTCCTAGACTAAATTCAGGACGATTTGAACAAAGGCCACGTCAAGGGTACCCACCCGACCAGCGTGTATGACAGAGGGTTGAATAAACTTAAATGTATACTGTTATATATTTTGTGGTTGAAGATAGTAGAAGCCAGAGAAGTAATATCGATAACATGTGAAAGAATTTCGTCTCTGCCTACAACCCTACGAGTAAGAGGCATGATGTTTTTGTATATCTTGCAAAATAATAGTTACCTCCGACGACACTGTTGAAGTCAGTGGCGCATGGCGTCAACAAACAAATCAATTCACTCAATGAAATGAGAGCAAACTCGCGCCGATTCGGGGCGGTTCTTTACTCCGTATGTTCCGCAATTTTACCGGTGCTAATGGAGCCTATTACCGACAAGTGTCGCCAATCATACCTCGTTAAGTATATTGAAATGCACACGAATTGTGAATATGATTCTTTTGGGCTATATTTAGGAGATCTTTTTGACAGCCTATACAGGGTCTTTGGTATATCATCATCATCATAACATCCCATGAAAGAATCGTCCACTGCAGGACTTTCAGCTTTTGCTGGGACAATGTAGAGGGGAAGAACCATAGTCACCACGCTTGTTAGCGTTGCGGCTGGCACCATGGACCGCGGTTGTTGGTGAACGCAGTATGTGAGATAGTACGATACAGAGAAGGACTCTGCGCTCATCCTCTAGTTCCACTGTACTCAACCTGCGGCCCGCTGCTGTTTAGTAAGTGGCCCACCTGGTACAGAAGTCAAGTAATCAACCAATCAAAATTTTTCGCAGATTCATTTCATTCACTTTTCGCGCGGAATAAAATAAGAATCTAGATAGCTCATATTATAATTTTTTGGATCCACATACGTTTGCGAGTCATCATTTTCGCGAATGTAAAACGCAAAGAATGTGTACAGAAACAAACTTTCTGACTTCCATCAGATTGATGTAAATAGGTAAGCAAGCAGCAACAAGCCAGATCTTGACAAAGTTACATTTTGGATTGGTACTACATAAGATATAACATCATCATCCAGATTAATTGTGAACACTTTTTCGTTTTCTTATGTTAAAATAAATAAATCACTCAATTTAAATTACGTTTTCTATTGGCACCGAGTTGTTGAGCCATCCAAAGCCTCTGATATGGTTCATTAACCAATACTCCCGTAGATAGTAGCCTGGACCAACGGCTTGTACCATCGTCTATTATTTAATCTGAGCCATCGTCTTAATTTATATAAATTCGGACGATTACACTTTTCGGACGATTAGTCCATTAATTCTGCAATGCCAAACCGAGAATGCCCAATACTGAAGAATGGCTTCCAGTGGCTTCTCTGAAGTTTTAAAGCAGAAAATGTGATACATTTTGGGGTGAAGCAGCTGGCAACCCGCTGTACAGGGAATCGTTTTGATGATTTCGTCGACTTTAACAAAACCTACGGGAGAGATGGAGTGGTACTATTCTTAAGCCACGATCACACCTAGCTGAATTCAAAGACTAATTCGGCATACATTGCTGGGAGGCTTGGTTATGTTAATTGCAATATCCTTACTTCAACGAGCAAAGTCTTTGAATTCAGCTAGGTGTGATCGTGGCTTTAGCTACCTCCAAGAATATGAAAGTTGATTAAAGATTCCGTTTGAAGATGAAGAGCAATATGATAGAAGTTCACGACAGTCGATATTAAAATCAGAAGTTAAGGACTAAAAACGAATAAATTTTCCACTTTATGGGTCTTTTATTGTCGCTTCTTTTTTTCTCACATAGCGCCACTTTGTTTGTGAAGCGACGTAAATGTGACTGACGTCATTAAGA
The DNA here is from genome assembly GCA_947532105.1 of Athrips mouffetella. Classification (NCBI taxonomy): domain Eukaryota; kingdom Metazoa; phylum Arthropoda; class Insecta; order Lepidoptera; family Gelechiidae; genus Athrips; species Athrips mouffetella. The sequence continues at coordinate 8,590,925 of OX383964.1, read as the reverse complement.
GATTTTTAATATCGTACAATCAGCGTACAATGAATAAAGAACATTTGGATTTTGAATTCATATTTTCTTTACATTTCTACGCTGGTTAAACTATTAAATTGTCATCACACTGCCAATTATGAAAAACTTTAGTTCGATTTAATCTCGTGAAGCTTTGATTCACAATTGAATAGTTTTCAGCATTGCCAAATAGAAAGTGTATAAATTTTACAGGCCGTTTAATTTCAAAAGGTCTAGAAAGCGCCTTTCGTCCTGTCCTTCTCGGTTACAAAAAACCCAATCACTTACTACCCACCACCCACCACTCGCCGGCGGTGTGGAATCAAATCCACCTACCCCAATACATCAATCCCAGAAGTACTTCTGGTACACACGACCGCATATCAGTAGAAACACTTTTGGACCATATGGCGTGGTAATAGAGTTGAAAAAGTTTCTACCGACAAGCGGTTGACCGTACGTGTTACCTTGCGAACATTTCACTAATGAAGTGCTGTACTTGATCGATAGTGAGCATTACGTAGATACATAACCAATACTATTTCTGTTATTAAGCGTGGTGACTACGATGTAGTTATTTTCGCAAAACCTAAAATATATCAGTTTTGATCTCGATACACAATTCATTTAAAATAATTGGTCTTTTAGGCCACCTTTTATTACGTAAAGCCATAGCAGGGTTGCTCGATAAAATATTAACTTTATCCCGAGCTTACCAGTTTTACTACAATAGTCGTGGCATTCAAAAAAGGAATCTAGCTACATTTTACGGGCGGATATACCTTACTTCAAACAAATAAGTTTAATATGTGATGTTGTGTAAAGTATCAAATATAGTGATGATCATTCAGATGAGATCTTTGTTTTTGTTTAATGAATCGTAAAACGTCGGTCGCCTTGCTTTTTCCGTTTGTTTCCAACATTGATCTCCTCATTTGGAGCAGAACGGTAGATAATCATACTTAGCGGTGCCACTGGGAGACCAATGCCTACTAACAACAACCACGCCAGTAATTTAAAACATCGTAAGTGGCATAAAATTGTACAACGCAGATTTTTTGATATTTTATTAGGAGAGAAAAATTGTGTAAAACCAGTTATCAGCTTCGAAAGTCCTGTTTTAACTGCGTGGTGCCCCAGAAACCTCAACTTTTTATGGGTAATTTGAAGACAAATATCTTTTTATTTACTCTGTAACTTGCCGTGATTGAGAGGTATGTGTTTCTTGACCATTCAAGTGAGGGAATCACCAAGACCAAAACATGATTAGTGAAATCGACTCCATAAAATAAAAATCCAAAGTTGCCTCTTCAATTTTCATTTATTCCCTTTTTTATGGAATCTGAGGTGTTTTAAGTAGTGAAATTAGGTATACAGAAAGGTATTTGTAGTTGCTAGGGGTTGGTCAACCTAAAATTTTATTTTATTACTTAGTTTTTACAAAAAGTCGATATTTTATATCAGGCGCTTACGTCATTTAGTTTTGGTAACACGCACGGTATATCTGTCGCAATCTAATGCGTTGCGGATTGCGCACTTTATCCCTTTCCTTCAAGCGAAAAGACTGCGCGCGCTGTCAAATATTAGGGGGCACGGCAGTGCCCCCACCAAGTCGAGAAAAAAAAAAGCGGCACGGCAGTACCATCCTTTTCTCGAAGCAGTTCAGGCCATTTTCGACCCCCCTATAACTTCGTTATGGATAAAACTAGAAGCCTGAATTTTCAGTAACCAAGCAGGCAATGTATAAACACGGTATATTTTAAATTTCATGCAATTTGTACCAGTAGTTTAAGAATTATAACTACTCAAAGTTTCTTAATTTTGTCACTGACTGACTGACCGATCATCAAAACTCTAAGGCACTTCTAGCAGACATAGAAGCTTCAAATTTAGAATAGTGTTATTGTTTACTGGTATAAATCAAGGAAAAACTATAATATTTTTAAATTTTCGTCCAGTTTTCTAGTTTCACCAACTACATAAATAACTTTGTATTCCCATATAAATATATAGGATTACAAAGTTACATTTGCAGTAAATAAAGCAGTGTACCTGTATAGGTATAATATAATGGAATTATAGGTGAAGATAGGTACCTAGATATAATAATGTTCAAAAGTAACTTGTTAAATGGTCAACGGAATGAAAAAGCAAGAATGGGACATGTCTTATGAAGTTGTACCAAAATCCCGCAATGTACACACGGCCGCACGTCAGTAGAAACACTTTTAGACCATACGGCGTGGTAATAGAGTTGAAAAAGTTTCTACCCGCGTGCGGTTGACCGTACCTATTAAGTAGACTAAATTATCCTAAATTTCCATGAAAGAAAGAACACTTATAACTATAACCGCGGCCGTCACGGAAAGGCAGCCACTTTCTTCCAGGCAACCTTTGGGTTTTACTGCGATATCGCTGGCATACACACAAACCTCGTTTTATTTAACTTACGAAAATTGTGTCAGTTAGTATGGGTATAAAAATGTCAATAAATTCAAGTTAATCCGTTGTTTGCCCGTGTGGTGCAGGCAAAGAATAGTACAAACCCATCTCTACCCATGGATGTCGTAAGACACAACTAAAGGTTAATGAACCTAAAGATAGGCAGCAGCATTCTTCTGTGTATCGTATTATCATATCATCTTACATTCTGCGGTCACCAGCAACCGCGGTCCATGGTGCCAGCCGTAACAAGCGTGGTGACTATGGTACTTCCCCTTTACATTGTTTCAGCAAAAGCTGGAATTTTGAATCGAGTTCCCTGTCCTGTAGTGGACGTTTCATGGGATGTTATGATGAATCCTTTGTTAAGCTTGATGTTACAATTAATTTTCTGTTTGGTACATTGACAGTATTTATAGTAAATGAGAGAGATAACAATTTTGATAAGGATTAACTTTAACAGATGTTTGACGAGTGCGGCCCTAAATACTCAGAAAAATGACCTCCTTGCTTCGCTCGGTCTAAATATTACTAACTAATGATAAAAAAGAAATATTTTTAAAATAGAGAAATCGGCGCGCGCAGAGGTGAATGTTCCCGAGCGAATGACAGCCGCGCTCATAGGCGCGAGTGTCCTCTTGCTGTTCGGATGTGCCTAGAAATCTTGCCTATAACTTTGCGATTTTCGTTCATACTTTCAATGGCTATATTAGTTTGATGACTGAAAGGCTTACTCATTGGTTTACTGATTGTTTGGGTAATTTTACGTTTTAAATACTAGTAGTAGTAGTCTTGTACTTTTCGGAGATCTCTTACAGCTTCCGCCGGTAAGAGAAAAGTCACCTTTTGAAAAACTATCAACTGCTGAAACTAACAAGTTGTTAGGTTCCCTCAGTATGCCAAATCTGTGGATTGAACTGTTCATATACGATGAACATGCGACAGGTCAATGATTCTGACTTTGTTGAAATGCTAAATAGAATAATATTAGGTATGACTACACAAAAAGACCGCCACCTACTATCGGCTAGATTAATAACTCTCACATACGATTCAAATGACAATAGATTAATTGAAATAATTGAACACCTCTCGAAACCTCCTGATGATACCGTTTGCTTATTACCAACAAAAGGCATGTGTCAACGATTAAATACTGCAATGCTTAGATCTCTCCCACATCCTGAAATAAAACTTACAGCTGTAGATAGCATAGATTGCCCCAGATACCTAACAAAAAGAGCTCGTGAATGCATAAAAAAATAAAACGACGATGCTTCTATGACTGCGGGCCTGGAATAGAATATAATTATAAAAATAGGATCAAAAGTCATGTTAAGGAGAAATATTGACGTGAGTCTTGCTTTAGTTAATGGTTCTATCGGTATAGCGCAAAGAGTAAAGGTTGATCCGGAAAATACAAAAATAATTAAGAAAATATACATAACATTTAATAAAGAACATGTTTACGAGCTTGGTCCGGTCAAAACTAAATTTGAAATTATTAACAGAGCTTATGTTCATCGCGAACAGTTTGCCCATATGTATAGCCTGTGCTATAACAATACACAGAAGTCAGGGCCTAAGTCTAAATAATGCACTGATGGATATCGGTTCTGCAGTATTCACATCCGGTCAAGCTTATGTGGCACTTTCGAGAGTAACAAGTCTGGGCGGCTTACATCTAATTAATGTCGACTTTCAAAGTATTAAAGCGCAGGAATCCTCTATTTGTGAATACAATAGACTAAGAAGCATTTACCGTCCTGACTTGTCAACAATTGTTACTAGAGACAGGGAGTGGGCTTTGAGGAAAACTGTAGCTGAAGCTCAAGAAGTAGTACCGGAAAAGAAAAAGAGGAAGAATACCTACAAAAATAAGAAAAGCGCATAAGACAGACAGCCTACCTAAACCTACTCTAGGTTTTAAGAAAATCGGTTGTTGGTATTTAAGGAGTAGAAGGTACCGGAGAGAAAAAAGAAATAGGACTATCTACAAAAAGAAATGAGATGCCATCAAAAACATAACTTGTAAAAAAAACCAAGTCTCGCAACTCAGTTCTTCTACCGTAAAAAGTTGAGAGATCCATGTAATACCAAGTCCGTTAATTTATTCAGTCCCTACTTAAGAATCCTTCTGTCTTAAGTTATTACGTAATTAGCTAACCTAACAACATCTTATAGTGACCATATCAATATCAAAAATCTTTTATGTTTTTAATAAAAAGATTGACTTGGCAATCGCACTAAACAATCTAATTTAATATTATATGTATTATTGTGTTTTCATGCGATGGCCAAGTCAATCTTTTTATTAAAAACATAAAAGATTTTTGATATTGATATGGTCACTATAAGATGTTGTTAGGTTAGCTAATTACGTAATAACTTAAGACAGAAGGATTCTTAAGTAGGGACTGAATAAATTAACGGACTTGGTATTACATGGATCTCTCAACTTTTTACGGTAGAAGAACTGAGTTGCGAGACTTGGTTTTTTTTACAAGTTATGTTTTTGATGGCATCTATCTTATCCTATATCCTCTTAATTTACTTTCAGAAGCTAAGTAGAGGTTTTATGGGCACCACAAAATTGTTTACTATTTATACAAGGCGTAAGGGACGGTGTACCGAAAACTGAAAGGGTGTAGTGAAAGGTCTGAGAAATATTTTTGATCGAATATTTTGTATGGAGAAGTCAAAAATTTTTTTCATTTCACAAAAATGTTTCTTTGGAAAAATTGTTCAGTTTCGTTGACTGAGCACGCCCTTTCAGTTCTCAGTAAACCGTCCCTTACACCCTTTATATTAGGTCTTTACCTATGAAATTGCCGTTTTGTATGGCGAATTTTAGGTAAACTCAATTTTCAGTACTAACATTTTTGCATTTTTCTTAGGAATTATAAATCCATTTTTTTTTAAGCATTATTGGGAAGACATTAAGCTAACAGAAGCTTAAATTGAATTTTCGAAAAATATTATCCGTAAAAAAATATAACAAATCTAATGATGAAATCGGACGACATTTAAGACGAACAATTTTCGAACCTTTAATTTTATATATCAAACTAAAAATAAAAACTTTATTTCATGCGTAAATTGATAACCTTGAAGTCAACTTTTAAATATAAGACAAAAAAAAATTGCATTAGAATTATAGGAATTATGATCTCATTAATCTGTAAGAAAATTTCGGCAATTTCATAGGCACCACGCAGTTAACACAGGACTTTGTACCTTTGTGCATACTACTAAGAACATAAAATTTACTACGATTTCGGTGCTATAAAAGCTTTGTAGGTCCACTTATTTAAAAGCACTTCAAACATTGACCATTCTTTCCATAAAGCCCAGAATTGCGGCACAGAATACTATATAAGTACTGTTTGGTATAAAATGCTTTATCTCGAGTTTTGTAAGACCTAAAAAATGTATAGTTGCACTTAAATCGTAACAAATTTAATGCACTTTAATTAAAAGTGATTAAGTAATTTCGAAATTCTGTTAATTTTACCGGGCACAACGCAGTTAACACAGGACTTTCGAAGCTCTGGTTTTTTATGGTTACACTATTGTTTGTTATGTATCGTAATAACATCCGAAAAAATTAGTGTGGTGCAATTTTTGGCGAACTAACCCTAGGTCTATATACGGTTACTGGTGTATACTAGTCTTCAAGGCACCAAATGGACTCTTTGAAAATCATTTTCTACCGACCGATTCCCACCAACAGCGTAAAGTGCTAACCGTAAGGGAAACGCTCAAGTACTTATGACTAGTACTTGTTCGAAATACCACAAGTGGTCACCATTGTAGACTAAGTCGCTTTGTTGGATAAATTCTACAAAATTTAACTTTATCCCGAGCACTAACCAGTTTTACTACAATAGTCGTGGCATTCAAAAAAGGAATCTAGATCACGCTTGCAAATTAGCGATACGTTTTTTAAATCCGGCGGTTTGCATAACCGGTCGTTATGGCAGCGTTACTCGTAGTTCTCGCAACAAACACGTAATAAACATAATGAGATGAATCTAGTACAAGCGAGTTCCGACCGGAATTGCCAACTCACGCTTATCTTCCTTTAATGTTTGTTATTAGTGAGAAACTCGAATATTTGGTGAGTAATAAGGTCTAAGATTAATGAAAAATAATTCCACTTATATTACAATGCCCTCGAGGGTTTTGAATGTGGCTATTTAGAGAGGTTGTGACAGTTACTACAATGTAAACAAATTCGAATACTTCATTGTTTTTTTATGTAGGTTGTAAAGTGTCACTTACCTACACTGCTAGGGAAATATTTCCTCTGTCATGCGCCAATCGTCTGTAATATTGCGTGTGATTTCTGTGAGGCCAGATGTGCAGTTTTCAACGGGAGCATTTGCATTCGTTCGTGTGCATTTTTTAAATAAAAAAGCAGCAAAAGAAAAGAAATATATATATATCTGTCTGCGATCAAAACACCCTCTTTCCGTCGTAAACAAAAAGGAAAAAAACTTTACAAACTCTTTGTCCACAAAAAGCTTTTGTAGGGTTTACTTTGAGGTTTGCATTGTTTTCAAATAACAAATTTACCTTGTAACTAAGAGAAAGTATGAAACCTTAGAAACAGTTTCAATTTACGTAAAAGACCGTTACAAGGCAAAATGTCACCGCCTTAACAACAATTTTACGTAAGCTCGCAGGGCAGGGGAGAATAGTAGCTAACGTCATAAACGGTCGATTGTAAAAGTCTATGCAGAATACCAAAATCTAGAATATGTAGATTCATCAATAGCAAAATTCTTGCAAGCATCTTCGATCGCGTTGGTTACCGTAGGCATGTCATACCCACGTGCGGGCTTACCGTATAGGGCTTATCGCATAATTCTTTCATTCTTCTACGTTAACGAACCTCTGTGCAAAATAAGTTTCTAAACGAAAGGGTTTGGGCTTTGCGTTAGTAATAATAATAATAAAAACGTTTATTCAACTTAATAACATAATCAGAACACATGAAGTCCTGCAGCCTGTGGTAGTTATATTATAACTGTGTTACAGACTGCAGTATCTTCCCCACTAAACAAAGTGCAACACTTAAGATATGTCTTAAAGATAAACTAAAATTTTAAATTAAACACTATGATACTGCTAAAATAAAATAAAATCGCAGATTTTGAAATACGTTTGGCAACAGCAGAGAGAAGTGTGTATATGTATGTGTGTGTGTGAGTGTATGTGTAATATATGTATTGAAGTGCTTGTTTACTAGATTTAGTCGTTTGTTTAACATTTTGTTTTATTTATGATACTAGATTTAGGTTATTGAGATAAATAATTTTTCAGTTTCAATGTAGTCTTTTACCTCTAACCATGCTTTTACTTTAGATTTAAATTCTTTAGATTTAGTATGTCAGTCAGTTTATCTTTTACTGAATGACTTTTATATGAGGAGTCAAAAAAGAAAACAGTTAAATATAAATCTAGATGCATTCCAAAAAAACCCGTAACTTACTCGTACATTGAATTTGCATTTACCAAACGCCAGTTTCATCTGTCATAATATATGCCTAAGGTACACAGAAAAAAATGAGCTCTTAAAACAAGAACTCAATATGTCTCAACTGATATTGCTTGATTATAAAGTTAAATCTCTTAGAGTAAAATGATCACTCTAACGTATTAAAAATGCCGAAATCTTAAAATTCAAGAGAGAATTTCTTCGAATAAGAGTTCTATTACTAGGTTTGAAATTGATGTTTTGAATTAAAACCATTTATTTTTTACATCAACAATGAAAAAATTTTAAAGCAAGTAAAATATTAATCGATTGAAAACATAAATCGTTTCGCCTAAGAATTATGAAAAATATTAGATGAAGATTTAGGACTATATTGATGCAAATAATATGTTGCTTGGTATAAGATAGTTGCTGTTTCGCTCAAGAAATTGTTAGGTAAGCAATGAAGAGTTAAGACTATATTAAGGCAAATAACATTTTGCTTAGTATAAGATGGTTGTTGTTTTGCTCAAGACTTAGTTAGATATGCAATGAAGAGTTAAGGCGATATTAAGTCAAATAATTGTTGCTGGGTACAAGATACTGTGTCAAAGACGGAACAGTATCAAAATTTCGATTACTTTGCTAATCAAGCCTGTGGTCTAATGGTCAGAGCGAAGGACTACGATACCGATGGACGCGGGTTCGAATCCAGCCACCCCCAGGACTTTTGATAAATTATAATAGTTGATATGATATAATAGTTAATGATAACATTAATAAATAATAGAAATGGAAACAAAAGTAGAAAGAAGAATAGTGGAAAAATAAAAAGGTCTAATATCAAAAATGCTGGCTGAGAGCAGAAGAAGAAGAGGAATAAAAAGAAAAAAACGAGAGATAAAAAAGTTCTTTTTTTTTTTAAAGAGCCTTTTATTTTATTTTTTATTTTTGAAGAGCTTTAAATTTTTCAACAAAATTAGTTTCGCTCTTAGGGTGACACATTTAGCTTTTTGAAAAAAGAGCTTTAAAATTTTTATTTAAATTAGTTTCATTCTTGGTGTGATCGATGCTTCACTCAAGTAAGTTTGGGTTTTGTTGTGATAGCTTTTAGTTTTTACAATAAGATGACAGTTGAAAATTGATATAAGAAATTTTGTTCTTGGTCGGAGAACTATACGACAAAACCTTTTATTTCTCAATCTAAGACGTTTTCGAGTTTCCTTATATCGAAAACCCAAAAGATTTTAACTTAAATAATATTATTTGGTTCAAGATATCTTTTTTTTCTGTGTATAAATTAGGAAAATTACGTGTTTGTGAACTTTTGCAAATGAATGTACTAGAAAGCAATCCAACAGGAAGCAACTACTAATACAAACCAAACAGGTAATGCATCACTCTGCCACATGGTTGGGAAATGGCTAGACTGCCGATAGATTTAGAGCTAACAGTTCTATAAATACAATATAAATACCTATAAATAAGTTATCAAGTAAAACGTGAGCACGTGGCGTAAAGTCGATTTGATATTCATAGATTTGGACGAATTTGCTGTAGCAAAAATAACTTAGGAACATATCCTATTAGGTTGAGTAAAATGCTGTATCAGACTTACTGGGTTTAGTATTTCTATTTATGAATTTATTCAGTCGAGACAACACAAATACTTACTTTTATGTCCTGGGAGTGTCCAAGGTTTGTAAATGGAGTTAGGAATTTGTCTTGTTTATTCCGGCTCTCCCACGAATATTTTTTGTAGACTATGATTTATACTCTGTGTCTGCGAAGAATAGCTTTAGCAACCTACACAACGTTATCTGAGCTGTATAAGTAGTAACTGCTTTACAACTTGGCTTTGACTCGGAAACTTTGGCAGTTAAACAATGGTCTTGAATCTTCAAGTTCCTACGTAGACGACATCGTCAGTTTGTCTTAATGATAATTGCTGTTCATTTATAATATAAGGCAAAAAGTAATTACTTTAATATCTTTAAGTCATAGAAAGAGCACAAACATTTGAATGTATTTTTTATCAAAGATGTTTGCGGCGACAAATCGTGCAATGGTAAATCTTTTTTTATATGCTCTAAGAATGGATTTATTAGAAGGGGAAAATATGTGAACTCATTTCGGTACAAGCATTTTCTTATACTTCCGTGTCATTTACTGGAACGAAACTTCATCTTCCCTTCTCAATAAAGGTTATCTTGGACAAGGGCTACCAGATGTTAAAACTTAAGTTTTCTTCCAACGTCCCCATTTACCATTTCCTTTAATCTCATTTCTCTTATCCTTTCCACTGTGCATAAGCATACCACTTTTTTGGAATCTTATAATGATAGAATATTACCTCTCAAAATGCGTCACCTACACTTTTCAGCTTTTCATTCAATTGTCTTACCGGAAGCTTGACAAATATAAAAATATGAAATCGCATTTGTTGTTTTTTTGTGCTGACAAATACTGATGTTTGATAACCCTACCCTCGACTGACGTGAGGGTAAAATGAAATGGCTCCACGTCCACCAACATCCATTTGCTGATCCTAGCGGTACCGATCGCCATTTTTAAAGGATTTGCAGCATCAGGGTTTCCTTATTGAAAAGCTTTGTGGGAATATGAATATGTGAAAATGAAAAGTGGTGAAATTGTAAGTGATGTTTTTCGTTATTTTTGCTATGAAATTCTCGGGGAAGGTTTTGTAACTTTTTTTACAAGGTGTAACCGAAATTATATCAAGATCAAAGGATGGGAACTGCCCAAGAAACTGTACAACTTTTACTTAGGAATATAGGTCGACATACCAAAAAATATTTCATCGTCCTATAGAAGCTGCATCAGCTGAAGGCACATTTTGTATGGGAGAAGTATAATAGTCATGTAGAGAGGATGAATGAACAAAGATTGACGAAAGAGATCTAAGAGGCGAAAGTGTATGGAAACTTTGGAAAGGGAAGATCTCGGCGAACGTACCAGGATCAAATTCAGGACGTTCTAAATAAAGACTTGGTTAAAAGTACCATATACTGACTATACAAGGATTGATGAAAGTGCCGAAAGTGAGGGAAGTGTGTCAAGATTAGGCAGGTGGAGGACTGTGGTCTCTGCCTACTCCGACGGGAAAGAGGCGTGATGTTATGTATGTATGTAAGTTTAATTTTTTTTTCATATATCGACCTACTTTCGTTTCGATAAGTTGCGCAGTATAATGGGCATTATTATAACTCGTTAAAACTTGTATAATGCAATGAATATAAGTAGGATGTTATGATGATTATTTTAGATGGTGGCCTTTTTCTAAAATATTTTGCTCAATTTTATTTACTATAAATATAAAGTAATAAGGTACCCAATATAAAGTAACGACACGTCATTCTGTAAAGATTAATCTAAATATTCATAATAAATTATTGACCACTAATTTTACGAGCGCTCGTGAACAAGCGATAAAATTTAATACACAGGTTAACCAAATGCGGGAACTTTTGATGCGAGTATTTATAATTTGCAATGTTTATATTCTTCTTTTTTTATCGTGTCGATGGCATCACTTATACTTATTTAAGACAAGTACAGCGTGTGCAGGATAAGTTTGGCTCTGACGGTTATTTTCTGCGCATGGTTGACAGGTGGAGAGCCAATGAATTTCAAATTCGCGGTCGATGATACACGCGCAACTCTTCTTTCGTTGCGCGTATTGTATGTAGTGTGTGCACCTCGGGCTGTGCCCAATGGGAGGCCTTTGCTCAACAGTAGGAAATATAGGCTAGGAAAAAAATGTAACGTCAATGACAAGCACAATCGTATGGATTTATTTTTTCTGAATTTTGGCATTCGTTGGACCAAGTTGTTCAGTTTCACGCCTTCCCTAAGACTAGAAAGTACTTTTCCTGATACCCTGTATATTTTAGGTGATATAAGGTGCAGTATACACAAACATAATAACATCCATAAACATGTTCTTTAACGTTTTATGTAATTTTTTCAATATACCAAATTCATATAAGTAGCATTATATTATTAATTAATTGATAATAATGTTAGCAACGGGCTATTTTTTTTAATGTCAGAAGTGTGCAAACGCGCAGGTGGGCCACCTGATGGTAAGTGGTCACCACCACCCATAGCACCTACTGTCTTATTTGTGCCATAATTTGACACTAATAAGACAGCTAAGCACGTTGCCCACCCTGAGAACTAATATGGTATGTCTCTTGTGCCAGTCATTTCACTGACTGCTGCATGCCCTCACCCTTCAATCCGAAAAACAGCAGTGCAAACACAGCTGCTTGACGGCAGAAACAGGTAAGACGGTGGTACTTCTCCAGACGGGCTTTGCACAAAAGCCCGTCTGGCTATTGGCAAGGCTGACTAATTGTCTGAAACGGTAATGAATGATGAACAAAGCCCTTAATGGAGAATTTACATCTCACTGGTTTAAGGGGACATCCATTACAGACTTAGAGACCTCCTTTGAGAGTGGACTGAAAGCACTCAAGGCGTCACGTTCACGTTCTTTCGTGTTGGAGCTTTTCTCGGCTCTTTTCTTTTTTTAAGTAAGTAGATACTTGTGACATAAGTAACTATCCATCTTTTTATGTTATGCTTTGTGTTGTGGTGTCTTGATAGAACTCCAAAGAATCGATATAGAAAAACTAAATTTTTTCCACAACTTAGCAATCCATTTTATTATAAACATTTATCGAGTTCGACCGGTTCCGATAAATCATCATAAGGCATTGATACTACTATTGGTTTTACATGCTCTAAACTAAAGTTAGGCCAACGTAATAGGTCTTTTCTGACAGCTGTCAAACGTATGCAAAATTACGACCTACAAAGAAAAATGAACCCTGTGTGTTGGTGTTAAGGAAACGTCAAAACGGACTTCTTACGTTGGCGCTACAGTACATACTGTTTGGACCCCCGGCCAAAACTTTTGGTCATCATAAGAAACTTGGGGCGGCAATATCGACTAAAACTTTTTCCGTTTCGAAAAGTTGCTCAAATTTTAAGGGTTCCGTAGTCAACAAGAAACCCTCATAGTTTCGTCATGTCCGTCAGTCTCTGTCCGTGGCTTGGCTCAGAGACTTTTAGTACTAGATAGTTGTAATTTGGTATGAGTATAAATATTAGTCACACCGACAAAGAGGTAAAATATTTTTTTGGGAAAGAGATACGATCGATAGACGGCTCTGAAGACAGTTGCCAAAGAACTTAAAATAAATCTGTCATAGATAAAGCGTGAAGTAAATAAACCTCCTTAGGCAACACTTACAACACATAGAAAAAATAAGTTGACAGTAAAATTTTCCTACAACAACGCTATCTATCAAGAAAATTAAAACTCGTTTTCTTTTTTAAAAACCGGCTTAATATAATCAAATTAAGTTTAAACCTATTAGACAAAGAAGGTTCACTGAGGGTTTTCCGTTCACCTTGTTCTATTACATTAAACCGCCTACAGCCAAAATAATTTGTTAATAATTTTAATATTTCATTAAAACAACGCCTTTTAACCGATAACATTAATTGATAATTAGCTCACATTGCACGGGCGACTGCAAGGTTCTAACCTTGCTGGTATTGATCATATTATATTATAGTTCGCTAACTTTGCTAGTCTTTTTTATTTAAGTACAGTCAAGAGCACATTAAGCTTGACACATTGGACTTTGTACCGTTCTTATTTAAATAGACGTAAGGGCTAGAGTCGCAGTGCGAGTGTCAAGTTTGATCTGTCGTTGACAGTAGCTACATAGTTTTTATTTGCATTCGTAGCATAACCACAGATTAAATATAGTAAACTACCGTTTACAGATCCGACACTTCCAGGCGGGGTGCCGACAAATTTCAACCTTACGGTCTAAGCATAAAGTCGATACTTGCAGTGCACCGCTTAGGACACGTTTTTAAATCGCGGGTGATCGCGGACAGGTGGGCTAAAGCGATGATTTTGTCACTTTATGAGATACGAGTACTGAGCGAGATGCAAGTAGGTATGTAATAATGTTCAATCAAACATGCAAATACTTACTTACCTATTTTGCCGCCATAAGCTTAAGATGACATAAAGAGAAGTAAAATCGACTGCCTCACCCAGTCGTCTTCTAGCGCCGCGTTGCATACCTAGAGTGCGGAGTGTCACAGACCTGGCATAACTACCAGGTGTTACGTAAAGTACTACGATCTGAATCTACAAGTTCTACCCATGAAACTGAACTACTTTCCCCAATATAGGTTGATTTTTAGGGTATCGAACCAAAATGGTAAAAACGGAACGGAACGTGTGACTTCGTCTGTCTGTTGTACCTGTTTATTACGCTATGAAATATGCTTGCCTAAGTTTATTGCAAGCAAAAGAAATAAAAAACAAATCTTGTTACTGGGGCCCAAATATGGGGGGGCCAAAATTTTAAATTGTTTAACTAAGTCAAGTGGGGTATGATATGAAAGGGCTTTACTTGTACATTTCAAAATAGGAATTCGTTTTTTTTTTAAGACTCATAATTTTCAAGTTATGACGAAAAACTCCTAAAAAATTCGAAACGAAAAATCTGAATTAATTAAAGTCGATGGATACAGGTCTATGTAAATATTACTGGAAAAATATTACCATCTATCTAAGTAGTACAGTTTTTTTTTAGAAATCTGCACAAATCCTTTACAGATAAACATAGTTTTGCAGTCCAAAAATGGACTTAAATGCTATAGGTATATCGGAAATTCGGAACCCTTTGCGCGCGATCCCGACTTGCACTTGACCGGTTTATTTTTGTAACTGTTTACCTAATTTCCTCGAGCAGCACTTTTCGTAACACAGTTACTGCGAAAACTCGATCTATCATAAACCTACGAAATACGACTGATAGAGCTAGTGCTTGAAATAAACTACTAGGATAGGAGCTTTTACAGTAACTCACATTGAATAAAGGGTCCCACAGAAATAGTAATCAAAATTTTTGCATGTTACTTAGACCATGAAACTGAACAACTTTCCCAAAAGAACATAGGTCGAAATACGAAAAACCAAATTTGACCTCCAATACAAAATGCGCTATCAGGTAATGTAGTTTCTATGGGAGGTCAAAAGCTGATTTTAGTACTTCGATTCGATCTACGAGTATGTTCCTTGAGGAAAGAAATGTTCCTTCAGTTTCATGGTCCGAGCATACTAAAATTATGTTCACAATTTAATTAGAATCTTGTCATCATCATCATCATCATATCTGCCGAAAGACTTCCACTGCTGGACATAGGCCTCCCCTAAAGATCTCCATGACGACCGGTCCTGCGCTACTCGCATCCAGCGGCTTCCCGCGACGGCCACAAGATCGTCGGTCCACCTTGGCCTGCCAACGCTTCATCTTCCGGTACGTGGTCGCCACTCTAGAACCCTTACGTCCCATCGGCCATCGGTTCTTCTTGCGATGTGCCCTGCCCACTGCCACTTTAGTTTAGAGGTTCTCAGGGCTATGTCAGCTACTTTAGTTCTTTAGATCTTGTATTTAATGTGAATATCTAAGTACTCACAATGCATCCTATCTAAAAAGTATGATTTCAGTGAAATTCTAATGATATCTAATGATACCATGATATGATGGTGATTCTGTAATCACGGTTGATTTAATATTAGTAGAATAACTTTATTATTTTAGATTAAATTAAAAAAGAGCTTTTATTCAGAGCCGTCAGACAATTGGTTTTTGTAAAAAAAATTATTTGCATTATCATTAGAGTATTAAATAAAATTTTATTTTATTTATGTCTTTTGAGTATCTAAAGTACTGACCAGTCTTTTAAGTTCCAGTATCAAAGGTCTTCATTTTAGAGATCTATTGCTCCATTTCTACTAAAGGACCCTCAGAAATCTCTACCATCGACTACGTGACCCACGTTACGTGACCAAAGGACTAAGATTTCTTGGAAAACGTTGAATCTGGATTTCCTTTTAGCATAAAAATCTTATAACTATTTCTGGTAAGTAAATGATATGTTGACATATTTTCTCTATTAGGTAAATTATGGATATATAGAATATTGTAGTGATTGTATTCTTGATACTTAATTAGTACTTAGATCACATTTAATGAAGGAATGAAGAAATTATTATTTTTCTATCTTTTCTCTGTAAAAAAAAAAGTTTTCTTTATAAAGGTAGTAGTGGCTCCCTCGAGCGTGACAATTTGGGTGTTTCTCATATGCCATCGTTCACAAATGCACCTTTTGGATTTTCCCCGAGTTGTATTCGCCCCCTAATGGTTTAGTCAGAGAAATACCTATCTTTGTCTATATAGACCATTATACTCCGACAAGTTCGATCGCGACATGCCTGCGGCGTTGTACTGTGCCCGGGGATCGCGTGCAACACCTCGCAAGTCGCCATACATTAAATTTTCCTCCTCCACCTCGCCCAATATGGGTAGAAAACTAAATAAAAACTGGTACAGTCTAAAAAAGAGACCTGCAAAATTGCTGAAAAATTAAATATTTTAAAATTCGTGTGCAATTTTGTGAATTATATTTTTTTTCCGACCATACTGAGTCGTGACGTCATAAATTTGTTATTTTATATAAAATATATGGATGACTTTAGTTTTGAAATTCAATAAAGAGTAGTTGATTTGACTAGATTCTCCCGCAGGAAGGTCGTGCATGAAGTTGTCAGACCATATCGTTGATTCTTTTTCTTTACAGTTTTGCGCAGTTAATTTACTGTCCGTAAATTATGTAGGGAAGTTTATTAACCTCTTGCATCGTTTCATACTTACAAAGCAGTTGGCAAACGCTGGTGGTAATACAGTTTTATATTGATTGCCGAAAACGTTCCAGTTTCATCGGGAATCTAGATGAAGACCATTTGAACTCACGCCAGCATACTAAAACGCAACGATATTTTGCAAAGTTGTTCGGTAACTATTATAGAATTTCCATTTAGGTAATACCACAGATGAAATTATAGGTAACTAGCTGTTGCCCGCGATTTCGTTCGTTCAATCGGTTAAGTAGTTTTTGCGTGATGATCAAATAAATAAACGTACAAAATTCCAAAAAAACTGTGGTTCGGATCGGAGGGGCGTCAAAATAGCATAACATAATAACATATTAGTTCTCAGGGTGGGCAACGTGCTTTGCTGTCTTATTAGTATCAAGTTAAGTCACCAATAAGACAGTAGGTGTTATGGGCAGTGGTGTCCACTTACCATCAGGTGAAGTAACTATTATAGTAATCTGTGATCAGGTGGCCCACCTGCTCGTTAGCCCACTTGTTACATAAAAAAAACCGGCCAAGTGCGAGTCGGACTCGCGCCCTAAGGGTTCCGTACCTATTTACCATATGATATACTAAAAGCTTTTGCTCTTTGATTTTAAAAACTCCGCGACAATCCAACTTGACCCCTCTTTTATTGAAAAGTTCTTGAAACGGTAGCTCACCTTAATTGGTTACTATTAGTTGTGAGAAAAATTTAAATATGTAATGATTTTAGACTTTTCCCTTTATTTGTACTGTGAGACGTAGCTTCTTGCCAAATTTCATAATTTTAGGTCAGCGGGAAGTACCCTGTAGGTTTTGCTTTTTTGCTTAAATGTCCATACATTTAAGCAAAAAAGCAAAACCTACAGGGAGAGATGAGGACACAAAAAGCCATATCTTTTGATTGCGTCGTTGTAAAAAAAATATTTTTTCAAATCTTGTGTGGTTTATGGACCTTAATATTCGTTTTCAATTTCAGCCTGATACCTCTTCTCGTTCGTGAGAAAAAGGGTCTTGACAGACAGACAGACAAGACGGACAACAAAGTGATCCTATAAGGGTTCCGTTTTTTTATTTTGAGGTACGGAACCCTAAAAAGAAGTCATATCTTTGTTATCTTTTTGAACCTAAGGGGATAGGACGATTACATTCATTGAGGCGTTCTGCAATCATAACAGCCCAATTAAAGTAGATACTGATAATACTGATCACCTATTACAATAAGCAGGTGACTCGTCTGTCGTTCATTGAATAACCTGACCTAAATGAATGAGACTTTAATGTCTATTGTTTTTATGAAAACAAATGTTTCGTCACACCTACCCAGGCCACGGTCGCGAGTTGACCGTGACAATCAAACAAATAATAGATATCGGTGATTTAGGTAAACTACACTTAAATAAATATTTTTTATTATTCTGTTTTAGATATACCGGGTGTTCGGCGCAATTTCTTTTATAGAAGATGGAGGCAGACGAGCAGACGGGTCACCCGATGGTAAGTGATCACCGACGCCCATAGATACCCGCAACACCTGGGGGTTCACTGCCGGCCTTTAAGATATTTGTAGGCTTGATTCGGACCATAAAACTGAACAACTTTCCCAAAGGAACATAGGTAAAAAAAAACAGTTTTCCACAGAAACTGGAGGTAAAAAAAGCGTTATTAAGTTAAGACTCATGTTCCCTAGGGAAAGTGGTTCCGTTTTTAGGGTTCTGTACCTCAAAAGAAAAAAACGGAACCCTTATAGGATCACTTTGTTGTCCGTCTGTCTGTCTGTCTGTCTGTCTGTCTGTCAAGACCCTTTATCTCACGAACGGGTAAAGGTATCAGGTTGAAATTAATACCATATATTAGGATCCATGAACCACACAAGATCTGAAAATTTCATTTTTTTACAACGACGCAATCAAAAGATATGGCATTTTATGTCCTCATCTCCATACATTTATTCAAAAATGAAAAACCTACAGGGTACTTCCCGTTGACCTAAAATTATGAAATTTGGCAAGAAGCTAGGTCTCACAGTACAAATAATGGGAAAAGTCTGAAATAATTAAATATTACAACTTTTCTCACAACTAATAGTAACCAATTGTGGTGAGCTCCCGTTTCACGAACATTCATATAAGAGAGGGGTCAAGTTGGATGGTTGCTGAGGCGATTTTTGTTTTAGTTCTATTTAAAAATGGGAACACTTACAAACTTGAAAATTGGTATGTTTATAGGGCATAGGCTATAAAATAACAACAAATAATAAAATTTGGTCAAGCGCGTGTCAGACTCAAAAAATCTAGCACATTAACTTACTGAAATTTCAACTAATACAATTATGTTTATGTGGTGGTACGGAACCCTCAGTGCGCGAGTCCGACTCGCACTTGGCCGGTTTTTTTTGGTCTGAATCCACTGTTTTAGTTTGGCCAATGTTGCGCCAAACACCTTGTATTGCCAATCACAACGAAATCGATACCTCACGACGACGGGCGCACTTGTGGTAATTAGTAGTAGCTCTATCATTCCTATCAGTTAAGAACATCGGCCGTGATCTGAACCTGGTTGGGTGACAGCTAATGATATAATAAAAAGATCTTGAACCTACCATAATATCAGAAGCGGAACCTAGGAATCCGCTAACATGACATACGTAATTATATTTACATCGTCGTTGACATTTTTCGCGTTGAATTAATATTTCCGGATTGTATTGTATTGTGTGTGGTTAAGGCCAGCAACTAATTTATTTATAGGCATTATTTATTATTTTGATAGTTTCTGCAGATTCTAGCTACGTCACGACAAGATGGATGTTAAAAGCAGTTTTGGTTTATAACAGTGTTTGTTCAGGCGCTCACAAGTTTAATAGAACTGCTTTTTCCGGTGAAGTTAAGACTGATTCATTATATGTTTTCCTAGTTGAATAATTTATACATATAATTGGATAGAACAGAGTTAGATATTAGAAATTATATAAACTGTTTACGAATAAAATATATAAACTTCAGATACGATATATCTATAGATATACTAAGTAGTATTTGATAAACACGCATTACTGTTAACTATATCAGAAAACTTCATTTATGGCTCTCTAGTTATAGCTCATGTTTGCTGAATTATTAACATTATTAACTAACAAAGTGGTGGTTTTCATTTAACTTAAGTGATAAACGTTGTATGAAGTTAGGTCTGCCTTTCATACAAGTGCAGACGTCTAAAGTTGATTAGATAAACAATGTCGACCATCAGACTTAAACCAAATGATCCCTGGCGACTGGCGGGTGAGAGTTCTAATTTAAATTATGAAACAGAAAGGGAAGAATACCGGTTACATTAGTATACTCTCGCCGAGAACACCCGAGATAAGTGAATGAATGTATAGTTTCTCGTCGTCTTGTTCTCGCTCTCATCTGTGGAAATTAGCGAGAGTCGATCTCTCGGCGAACCTTCTCCCGAGGCATCTCGGCGTAAATGCGGAAGGCCTAAAGCCACGATCACACCTTCCCTGATTCAGAAACTAATTCGGCTTACATTGTTTGTTGAAGTAAGGATATTGCAATTAATATAACCAAGCCTCCCAGCAATGTATGCCGAATTAGTCCTTAAATTCAGTTAGGTGTGATCGTGGCTTAACTCAAGCAATTCTGTCTTTAAATTATGACAGTTACCACTGTAGGTACAAACAGTTAAAGGTATTAATCATACAAAAAAGATTATATTTTAAAACTTAGGATAGGATAGCCCACAAAAAAAATTCACAACATTTTCATTGTCGCGTAGACCAGCCTAAGCCGCCCCATAATGTTTTGACTGATCGCAGCTATTCCAGTCACGGGCACGTGTATCCAATGTAAGCACGGGCGACGCGGAATATTTATACCCCCGAGGGTAACCGACGTTATAGGTTAACCTTTAAATTATGTCAATGTGTCTATACATTTTACAAAGTTGTTGGTACAGCCATGTAGTACAAGCCCAACTACGCTCGACTGACCAGTTTGAAACGCGTTTTAATACAAAGTTGCGTCGTATGTGGGTTCCTAAAGGACAATAGCATCTATGTGTTCTAGTGTTTACAGCGTACGGCTACCGATCCAGAGGTTCTGGGTTCGATTCCTGATGGAGACTGTGTCGAAAAAAAATCCCCAGTTCCCAAGACTCACAAAGTAGACTGGGGAAACTGGTGATAGTTTGGTTAAGATATTGCAAGATGAATCACCTGATTGACTGAAAAGATGACATCATGCTTCGGAAGGCACGGCAAGTCTTTGGTCCCGCTACTACTATCTACGGAATTAGTTGTTAAATGAGTAAATTCAAAAGCCTTGGGAGGCTCAACAACCCTACACCAGGGTTTGTGAGGTCGCTCATCGATCTTACACGATATGGTGATGAACATTTGGACATGAAACCCAAAAGTAACCGGAGTTGCAATCGCGTCATTTTTGCGTCGTTCAAATAAATTCAAATTTAATTTAAGAGACTGTCAAGCACTTTAACAAAACTTTTTTTAGGTTAAGGGCCCGTGTCACCGCTTGCTGCTAAAGTTCCCGATAATAAGCTGTTAGATAAAATATCTGCCAGCTAAATATATCAGATTTTTACCTGTGTGTATCTGTCAGTTAGAGTAATCAGGCGATTGTGAAACAAAACATTTTCACCATCTGATACAATTAACTAGCAGATAGGCTATCTGGAACTTAGCAGCAAGCGTTGAGAAGGGCCCTAAATCTGTTGTCCATTGCTAACTTTCTTTGTTATAAAAACTTCCTGAGATCGGATTGTTCCATAAATAAGGAAATCACAAGAAGGATTTGAACCTGCGCCTTCTCCGTGCGTCTTCTTCGGAGAAGATGCACGTTCAAATCCTGCCTGTGGTTGTTAAATTATGCGATTTTCTACTTTGTAGATTCAACAGAGTTTGTAAAACTTACAGGCAAGGTAAAGTGCTGCGTAATAAAATATGACGAGGATGTTTAAACTAATGAATAGCGAAGAAGGCGTTAAGGTTAGATCAATCAAGGTTTCAGATATGTTTGTAATATGAATGTGTTTAGAATATCAATTTGTATATGAACGGAGCTGGAAAAAAATTATGCCTCCTTGGTTATGATTCTTCTTCTTAGCTGGTGATGTAATCCTGGTGAAAAACCAAGTTTCACAGTCTGGCCTACAGTCGCATGTCATTTACAGATTCGGACAGTTTGCCCAAGAGCTACATGAGCTTATTCCGCGCCACTTCTACAGTCGGGAATCCAGACAACCCATCCAGATATCCGCTGAATTCGCACAAAGCGCTTTGAAACATCCTTTACAATGCGCGAAGCTAAGGAGTGGAATAGTATGTACCTACCCGAGTTCATATAACCCAAATCTATTCTCGACGCGAGTAAATAGGCGTCTAGTTTCCTTCTGGGCAAGCTCATCTTTGTCCTCAGGGCTAAATCAACTTCAAGAGTAAGCCTATTGACAGTAAAAAGAAATTTTTACCATTGTCAGAGTATGTGGCTATGTTGTTGATTTTAGTATTTGCACTACTTCGTTTTGGGACAAGAAATAAGAGAGCGTAACTTGGGAAGACGGTCTGACGCTACATTTACTGCTGGAGGGACGAATTGCAAAAGAACCCCTCAAATACCCTCCAAAGACTACCGATGACTTTGATGTCAGAAAACTGTAATCTCCGTGGGTCGCTTTAGACAGCAAAGTCGCTTAGCTAATGCGTGTCTATTTCTAGCAATCGATTAGTCTCTATCTCTCTACCAAAAACGTGTTATTATTTTTTGGTTATTTATAGTTAAGTTATTTAAATAAAAGCTTGATATCTGCAATGATGATTAATAACGAACACGTAATCTAACACTAATAGTTCGATGACTCATTCTATTTTTATGAACACCAATATAATCACTCGAATCAACACTGTCATTGGGTGTGAAATTACGAGCCAATCAGATTCAAACCGTGCGCATTTGGAACGACACGAGTTTCATCAAACTGATGATTGGACGGACAATGTGATTGAAACCGCATAGTCGATAAGTGGGAAATACTTAGCTTATTTCTTGAAAAACGAGTATTATAATAGGTATGGAATGTGCAGCTAAAGAATTTATGTAATTAACGTGATAGAAGTATTTAAAAAATCTTATCTAAGAATTTAAGTACTTATCAGGTCCTGCAAAATATTGATAAGGTCTAAGAGTAGTAACTGCGAATAATAATATTATTAATTTTTTAAACCATTTTTTTAGTCTTTTTTTCGTGTGTACAATAAACAATTAAATAAATAAATTACTCACTATGGCAGGAAAGGAAAACGAAACATTTAAGATGGTTGCAAGGAAAGCCTAACATTTTGCACTTCTTTCAAGAAATATTATATCTTGGCAATAAGAATTCGCTAACGCAAACACAACACATCGTCCTATTTACAACAAAATTGAAAAGTAAGCTTTACAACGCAATACGATAAGCAAAACGTATTGAAAGAAATCAAGACCTAGATCTAGACTTGAACAAAACTGGCTAACTATGTAGGTCCTTTTGTTCTTTCACCCACGCTTACCGTATTAGCCTTTTGCTTATAGTGCTTATACGTTCTTTCAAGTTAAGGTCTTTATTTTTAGATAGGAGAGTTTAATATTCCTGTAAGTATACCTAAAAGGTTATATTTACTTTGTATATCAAAACTTAAAGATGCGGTTGAAAATCTTGTCCGAACTAGGAAAAAATAATATTTGCTAATGTGATTTGCTTTTTATCATATTGGTTCTATGCACACCAATTTGTACTTTCCTTTCTGAATTGCTGAAAAGTTGAAAACTCATGTTGTCAAAGATTACTGAAAAAAGGCACTATATTGTATTGTGACCCTGATACAGTCAAAATCACGTTAATGTTGACACATTGGACTTTGTATCACCATTTGGGCTAAAGTCACGTTGCAAGTGTCATGCTTGACCTGCTCTTGACTGTATTTATCAGCTAGAAACAGATTAAAAACGTTTCACCCATAGCATCTGGAACAGGCATCCGGGTCAATCAAGAGTGGACCCATATTGCTACCGCTTGGCAACGCTATTACCCTGGTATTCCACGGCTTTACATCTCGCAGAAAGCATGAACTCTCGACAGTCATGTAGGCTAATGGGCTGGAGGAAAAAAACAACTATCAACCAGTCATTTTCTGCTTTAGAATTATAAATAGGTAAGTTTGTTTTTCAACAACTCATTGCTGGTTTATTTTTGCACAACGGTATCGCACTATAATTAGCGTGGTTGTCAAATCATTCAAATTGCTGCTTGTTTTCATTGAAGTGGAGCCAGTAAACTGTCTCAGAGTACACCGTGAGAAGTGGTAGTAGGTAATTGGTACGGTCAACCGCACGTCAGTGGAAACATTTGCAACTCTATCACCTTGACATAAAGTTCAAAGTGTTTCTACTGACGTGCTGTTGGGTGTACGTATGCTCACGATAAAGAGTTTGCTTTGCGTGCGATTATATGCTTACTAATTGCCCGCGGTCCTACTGTCGTTTCTCACAACCATATGGTTAACTGAAGACACACTTGCGTAGGCAATGCAATTGTTCCCAATCCACGACTTGAAAACCAACAGGTTTATTCGAACTGAATTGTGCAAATTTATCGCGATGGCACGGATACCCAATTTGGTAGAAACGACGCACCTGAGTGTGAAAGGGCTATATAAAGGTACAATTTTCGAACCTACGTACGTAATGTCTGAAAAAAATTCTGCCATATTGTCTGAATCGGCAGTTGACAGCAACTCGTCAAGTCACTTTACCTACTAAAAGTGATGATGACACAATTGTATTCTGGCAAGAATCTCATGAAAACAAGTTTGAAAACGACCTGTTTACTCAAAAAAACAGCTGACACTGAGAGCGGTTTTAACCAGTAATTCTAGGGAAATATTAGAGGATTACAGTGTTTGTATAAGGTATGTAAATGGCGTTATCAGGCGGTGCCCAGCAACATTGTTCCGTGTTTGCAATAGTCATATTTTCTGCCGGTTGACGTCGGGCCGGGCTTGGCAAACATTTCCAAATCTGGACTGGAACAGACCAGGCAGTAAAACAGCCAGCGTGCTTGCTTAATATCCTATTCTTTTAACTGGTGGGTTTACAGTCGACTAACCCAAGTGAGTTTTATTGTATGACCAACAGATTTTCAAGTGTTGAGTTTTCAAGCTATAAAGTAGAAGCATACCGAGGACACTTTACATACAGCAGGCGAAAAAATACAACGAATGTGTAAAGTAAATACCTTTCTGATGTTCAACCAAACGAAATCGAACCTTCAGTAAATACGTTCGCATAATAGTCGAATGTTAGTATTATAATAGTATTGCGTTTAGTCTCACCTGGGAGTAAAACTTTTATGTCGCTGTTACTCGTAGACAGTCATGTGTCATCTCCGTGTGACGGAGATGATGATGTGATGGAGATGTCTCCGCCTCCGATGTGACCAGTCGAGTATAGCAGGGGGTTACACCGAATTAAGTGAGGAGCAGAGGTTAATAAATAGGTTTTATAGTGTCGTAGCAAGTGTGTGGTTTTCCGGTTATCGAGAGCAACTGAAAACAAATAGTCATGTATCCGCTCCGTGTGACGGAGATGATGATGTGATGGAGATATCTCCGCCTCCAATGTGACCAGTCGAGTATAGCAGGGGGTTGAACCAAATTAAGTGAGGAGCAGAGAGGTTGATAAATAGGTTTTATAGTGTCGTAGCAAGTGTGTGGTTTTCCTGTTATCGTAGAGCAACTGAAAACAAACAGTCATGTGTCCGTTCCGTGTGACGGAGATGTCTCCGCCTCCGATGTGACCAGTTGAGTATAGCAGGGGGGGTTACACCGAATTAAGTGAGGAGCATACGAGATGTTGATGATGATAAGAAATAGGTTTTATACTCGTAGATGATAAGAAATAGGTTTTATAGTGTCGGAGCAAGTGTGTGGTTTTCCGTTTATCGTTGAATAACGAAAAACAAACTTCGCCGTTAAAATTTTTGTCCAAAAAGATTTGTCCCCGTAAGCCGTAAATGGGTTTTAAACTGAGCGAATTACCTTTAAAGTTTACGGGCATGTTCAGTAAATTGGGTCTCGTTCTAATGGAATTTTAATGCAGATTTCCAAATTTTCTACAGCTAAAGTTCATTCGCGACAGTTTTAAGAGTTTGATTAAGGTATCACGTCACGACTAATTTGTGAATAATTTATGTCGCTACTCTGTTAAATAACTTTAGTCACAAATGAAATAATAGTTTAGCTAGTGCTTCAGTAATTAAGGCCCGTATTCATAAATCCCTCTCAAAATCTTCCCCAAGACCATGTCAGCTGACTTAATTATCAAGATGCAATTAGCATCTCAAGATCTTGCTAATTAATAAACTACTATCCAAATACCAATCTCAAGTGTCCGCCTTTGAGTCAAACATCAAAAGAGCAAAAAGAATTTATGTCTGCGCTTTGTTTTTTAGGGTTCCGATACCAAAATGGTATAGGGTTCCGATACCAAAATGGTAAAAAAAAGGAACCCTTATGGTGCCGCTCTGTCTGTCCGTCTGTCTGTCACACCTCTATATCTCAGCAACCACTTATGCTATCAACCTGAAATTTGGAATAGTTTTAGAATATAGTTGCCCAACTTAATTGCACAAGAAAAAATTTTGAAAAAAGTATGATTATTAATATAAAGGGGGCCAAAATAGGGGGGGCCAAATTTCAAATTGTCGCTACTAGGTCGAGTGGGGTATCATATGAAAGGGCTTTACTTGTACATTTTAAAATATATTTTTGTATTTTTTTAAATTTCTTAGTTTTAAAGTTATGATGAAAAATGTCAAGAAAAATACCATTCCCCCCCCCTTATCTCCGAAGTTTGAGTAAGGAAAAATCTGAATTAATTACAGTTGACAGAAGTTTATATAAACTTTACAGCAAAAATAAAACGATCTTTCTAAGTTGCACAGTTTTTCAGAAATCTGCAAAAAACCTTTACAAACAAATTTAGTTTTGCGGTCCTGAAAATGGACTTTATTGCTTCCAAAAATACTATAGGTATATCGGAACCCTCGGCGCGCGAGTCCGACTCGCACTTGACCGGTTTTTTTTTTGTTTTTTTTTGCTAAGTTCACTTTCAGGCAGGCAACGGCCAAAGAATATACAGCCTAAACAAAATAATACTCAAGTCACTATTTGACAGCATCAACAATTTTGAGTTAAGTTTCGTTTATAAATTAGTGAGTGTGTTTTTAACACTCAAGTGATAATTGCTATGATGACAGGTACTCGATTTATGTTTATTAATTAATGCAACACCTCAAGATGACATGATGATAACGACAATCTCACACTTAAACGGGATTTTTAATTCGACCCTAAGGCTACTTACTACCTAGACTACCTACGCCAATGACCTGCCGTGTGGGCGGAGCTTATACCCTCTCCCCGCTCAACCCGCAAAAGTGTAGTTAGATTAGAGGTACGTAACTCAGGGTGCACAGGGTTTAATTTTGCTTGCTCGCACAGCTCGCACTACGCAACGCAGCACAGGTCCGTCTAGCTCTAGCATAACGACTCGCCCCGCACTGACTTCATAGACGAGGGCGGGGATGGGCTGGGTAAGTGTGGGAATTTAGTCGGTTTTTTTAAGGAATTAGATACATTTTTATAAAATTTCAAAAAAATAAGCCGACCACATCAATAAACGTGGTTTTGTAAATAAGGTTATAAATTTTCGTATATTTCTGATAAGAATTGCAGCAGTAAAGTGGTTACAAGTGGAAAAACTAGGGGTCATTATGGATTTTTTTTCTTGAGTTATATTCAATAAATCAATTTTTGAGGCCGACCACATCACTTGTCATATCTTGTACATTACTAGATTTTATTTTCGTCAAAAAATCTGCCAATTTTAGTATCTAAAAGTGGTTACAAAGTTACTCAAGGAAGGCCAAGTAGGAATTCCTAGCCTTAATTACTTGTCCGAGCAAGTTCTGTCTCACTGCAGGGCAAATACTTCTAAACCATTTTTACACTTTTTACGTTTTTGAGCTTTCCTTCCAGTAATTCGTGAATGTGTCGAGCTCGAACTCGTCGTCTATATCTAGGCCGACCACGATGACGATTAGCGTTTGGTGCAATCCATTCCGTCGTTCGTTTCGCCCATAGTTGTGGTGGCATTCGAGCGAAATAAAAATTATTAAAATACTTAGTCATAATCAAAACTAATATCTATAGGTTATCTATTATAGTAATTATTGTAGTTTGATAATTACCTCCTTTTGAACGTCAGGTATATGGAATACTTTTATTAAATCCAAATACGCAAAAACTCACGGGGGGTAGTTCCACAACTTTTGGAAATTCTTCTCTCCATACAATTTTTTCATTCTGCATGAAGATCCGATAATGTTAATTTCCAAAAGTTGCAGAACACTCTTTCAGTTACATAGATGGAACTACCCCCCGAGAAGTTTACCGTATTTAGAATTTCACATTGTATATTTAGATTATCTGATATTCAATTTTAAATAGTTTGTAATGTCTATAAACTTGTTGTCCGTTCCTCGTAATGTAAAATTATCTTTTATGATGATGATATTCAGAAATAACGTGATCTAAATATTTACTAAAAGACACTAAATTCTTACGAATCTTAGTTGTCACTCAGAACTCAGACGTAGCTTTTTACTCGATGGTGTAGGATAATTTTCAGTGCCTTCATAGTCTATAACTGTGATAAAATGTCAGTTACTCACGCTACGATATGTGCTAGCTTGCATGTTTCAGTCTAGACCTTGTTCAATCGTGCAACCTTACCCTAAGCCTTGCCTTCGTTCGAACAAACTCGACAATTAGCGTTATTTTCTGCTATGTGTCGTTAAAGATAAACCAGACAAAGCCGGATTAGGGAAAACGTCAAATCACGCGAATTATGTAGAAAGCCGTCCTCGTATCTTTTATCTTATAAAAGAGGATTGACGTGAGAAGATGAAAAGATCAATTTCTTTATTTAATGTTTTATTAAAGATCTCCTTGCCGACCGCTAAACAATGTTTACAATAAGGTTTTCCGCCTACATATTCAGAAGAATTTTCCGCAGCGAAGTTTTTTGTTACTTCAAAGGAAGATAACTTTTTTTGAGAGGGTAACCCTCCTCCTAACTTTATGAAACAAATTATAGACACTCCTTTAAATTCCTTCCTTGCAGCATTTCTACAATGAAGGAGACATGAATATGTTAACCTGCTACTACACAGAAAGAAATGATCTCTCAAACATATGTCGTAACTGATATTTCTTCATTATTAGACGAGAAAAGAAATTATACTCTTACCAAATATTCTAATATGAAAGGTTTCTGAGCTAAGCCGCGGACAGACAGACAAGACAGACGGACATGACGAAATAAGGTTTCTTGTTGACTACGGAACCCCAACAACTGGATTTAGTGGGAAAATGTTTTGTGAATGTATTTGCCAAAATTACTTGAGTAAAAATTTTAACGTTTATTATTTTAGCTAAGTTACTAATTATAAATGTCTTTCTCATGATACCTAACATTTTCGTAACCAAATTGTCATTTGCAGGCATAAAATTAAAGATCAAGTTAGGAATTAAACTAGAGAATAAAACTTCCTGTGGTTACGATGACATGCCCATCTCAATTATTAAAGACAACATTGACGTTTTGGATGGGACTCTTGCTTTGTTTTTTAGTCGGTGTGTGGCGGCTGGTGTTTTTCCGGATCAACTCAAAGTGGCCAAAATACTCCCTGTGTATAAAAAAGGGTGTAAACTAGATCCTAAAAATTATAGACCAATATCGTTATTGCCCATACTGTCAAAAATTTTTGAGACAGTTATAAAATCGAGACTGGTTGCGCATTTAAATGTAAATAGAATGATAAATAGCAGGCAATTTGGTTATCAGAAGGGGATAGGAACTTCTGAAGCTATAGACACATTAGTAAATGACGTAGTTAGTAATCTTAATGAAAAACTAAAAGTTGTGGGGCTTTTTCTAGATTTAAGTTCAGCATTCGATATGGTGAATCATACAATTTTATTGAATAAGCTAGAACACTATGGGGTTAGGGCTGAGGTTTTGAAACTATTAGAATCGTATATGACAAGCAGATATCAATTTGTAGAGATTAGAAAATTGGAAAATGATGGAACGGAGACCACAAAAACCTCTAAGTTAATTAATATTTCCCGAGGCATACCACAAGGGTCTATTTTGGGTCCAATCCTATTTATAGTTTTTGTGAATGATGTAGTTAGTTACGTCAAGTCTATCGTGCCAGATGCTAGATTGACATTATTCGCAGATGACTCTAACGCTGTTTTGTCAGGTTCCAGTACTAAGGAATTAAATGAAAAGGCAAATGCTGCCTTGTCAGCATTCAACACATGGTTTTCGTCTAATGATTTTCAGCTTAATGTCCATAAAACAAACGCAATCATTTTCAAATCAACAGCCAAAAATCAGGAAACTCTTGATCTTTTTATTAATAGTAAAAAAGTAAATTTAGTACAAGATGTTAAATTCTTAGGTATACACATTGATTGTTTACTAAATTGGAAGGTAGAATTAAGTACTTTAGCAGGTTCAATTAGTTCGTCTTGTTATGCTTTGAGAAGTTTGAGAGACGTACTGACAATAGACCAATTAAAGGCAGTTTATTATGCACTAGTTGAATCAAGATTAAGATACAGCGTGAAACAGTGGGGAAATAGCTATAGGTATAACATGGCGAAGGCATTTGTATTACAAAAAACCGGTCAAGTGCGAGTCGGACTCGCGCGCCGAGGGTTCCGATATACCTATAGTATTTTTGGAAGCAATAAAGTCCATTTTCAGGACCGCAAAACTAAATTTGTTTGTAAAGGTTTTTTGCAGATTTCTGAAAAACTGTGCAACTTAGAAAGATCGTTTTATTTTTGCTGTAAAGTTTATATAAACTTCTGTCAACTGTAATTAATTCAGATTTTTCCTTACTCAAACTTCGGAGATAAGGGGGGGGGGAATGGTATTTTTCTTGACATTTTTCATCATAACTTTAAAACTAAGAAATTTAAAAAAATACAAAAATATATTTTAAAATGTACAAGTAAAGCCCTTTCATATGATACCCCACTCGACCTAGTAGCGACAATTTGAAATTTGGCCCCCCCTATTTTGGCCCCCTTTATATTAATAATCATACTTTTTTCAAAATTTTTTCTTGTGCAATTAAGTTGGGCAACTATATATTCTAAAACTATTCCAAATTTCAGGTTGATAGCATAAGTGGTTGCTGAGATATAGAGGTGTGACAGACAGACGGACAGACAGACAGACAGACAGACAGACAGAGCGGCACCATAAGGGTTCCTTTTTTTTACCATTTTGGTATCGGAACCCTAAAAAGGGCTGTTCGAGTCATTGCCCGCATACCATCATGGGAATCATGCAAAGAGTTTTTTAAAGGGTTTGGATTTTTAACGGTTCCTAGTCTGTACATTTTGATACTGTTGTCGGATGTTATTAAGCATAGGAACTTGTTTGAGTCCGATGACGAAATGGTTACTCGCATTAACACCAGAAGAAAGGATCTAAATCACAAAATAGAACCGCGTCTTGAAATTGCCAAGCATTGCTCACGGTATCAATCTGTGGTTTTGTTTAATAGGTTGCCGATTGAACTTAAAACTATAACAAATGTGAATATTTTTAAAACCAAATTAAAACATTTTCTTCTCGAAAAGAATTGTTACTCAATTGAAGAATTTTGATTTATTAGTAGGAAATTGTGATCATTAGTTAATTTTATATTGAATTTTCTTTTATTTTAGTGACTGTGACATTTAAATAGATTAGGAAATTTTGTTAATTTTTCATTTAATTTTATTTGACTAGGAGGACTTAGAATTAGGAATTTTAATTTGTGATATTTTGTAAAAAAAAAAAAATAAATAAATAAAATAAAATAAACTTTAGATTAGATTACTTAAATGATAAAATGTAATTATATTTCGCATACAGTTGTACTGTTAAATGAATAAATAAATGAATGAATGAAATGAAATGAAATGAAATGAATTTGCATGGATAATTATCTGGTAATTATCATAATAATTATCAAAGAAAGCAATTATCTTTATAATTTCAAAAACAGGCAATAACATGATATAGGAATACAATTTTATTTTCCGTAAGTGGACACCACCGGTTCTTACAACCCACAGCACAAGATAAGAGTAACCGAAATGTATATTATTTGAAACAATGCAGTGCATAAGTGGCGTATGGTTTGCGGTCTGATTTGAAGGTTGCATCTGACGTGTGCTTCGGCCCTGACCTACCATAAAAGCTCTTTACGTTATCCACAACATATCACAATAGATGGAGGCATTTCACGATATCAGTTCACAAGTATAAAAGCTGTGCGATATTATATTAAAAGCTACATTTAGGTACAGACTCTTTTACCTATACAGGGTGTAAAAAAAGTACGATGATCCTTCTAAGGGATGATTCTACATCACTAGTAGAATGTATAAAAAATATAAAAAAATACTTTTTCTTGAAAAAAGTAGTTTTAACTCAAGAAGAAGTGAAGCGCCTGGAGGGTTCAATTACCTCTATGATCGATCAGCTAGTGATGCAGAAAAAGATGATTTTTGTTATAATATTCAGTCACTATCAAGCACCTATTTCAATAAATTACTGTAATATAATTCAAAAGAAAATCAAATTTTCAAAAAAAAAAAAAAAAAAAAAAATTATACATTTTTTTAACAATCTATTAGTATGTAGAATCACCCCTTAGAAGGATCATCTATGCGCATACGCTTATGGGTTCGACTCATGACAAGTCATGGAACTTAGTTATGACTAACCATGTTGTTAAGTTCTCGAAGCCGGCAACTGGCCTTAAACATAGTTTTACGTCCATTCCAGGCAGTATCCGGGATCAATGATCTATAATATCTAAATAACAGAAATAAAAAAATCTTAAAAAAAACTAAGGCAGCTATCCTAGGCAACCGAGTTCGGGCAGGTGTAGGCAGATGCAAGAAAAATCGGAAAAATTGAGGGTTCTCGGATGGAGACTAGTGCAGCGGTGACATATAGGTATCCCGAAGGCGAAACGAAGACGCCGATGACGAAGCCGTAGCTTCGAGCGTCTTGCCCCAGAAAGGGCTGGCGACGCACGGGACACAAACCGAATTTGTAGGGAGCAGAGAAAATTGCACGAAAGAGAAAGAGCTCCGCAAGTTCCCTTGCAGCACCCGTGCTTTCGGTCTGATACGGTCTGGATGACCGCAAGGTCGGTAAGATCATTGGATGGTGGTGGGACTGGTGGGTGTGTCCTGTACCGTGGAGGCGAATCTAGTCTGGCGATGTGGCAACTTACTGGAATGATCTGGTGTAGTCGACACGAACAGAAGATTTAAATTTTTAGAAATATTTATTAGGTCAATAAGAGTCAAAAGCGCATCTCGGTCACCTGACCCTAAAAAAGTTTTGTCAAAATGTATCGGTAAATTCATAAAACGAGTTTAGTGAAAAGAGAGATTACACAAATCATGTTGGCTGAATATGAAACATCACCAAACAAACATAAACTCATTCGAGCATGAAACCGCAGATAGATTGCAATGAATTGGTAACTTCGCAGGAAATTGCTTTGGGGATCCTGGGGCATATAGCACGCCCATGAATAAAAGTTCCTCAATAAACTAGACGGAACAAGATTCTAAGCGCCTCATTAATAAACGAGAAACGACGACCGAAACTAAGCAGAAAATGGAAGGAAAAAAAAAATATGTTGCTAGGATACAGTTACTAAGCCTATGATGGCTCGGTCGTCTACCTTTTACGAACAATAAAGAAAAGATTTCCTATGGGAGTTCGTTTTGAATTTCCTGTTTTTGTATTAATATATAGGGTTCGATTGTCCCACCCACGGCAGGGCGAAGGCCTCCTCTCTAAGATTTTTGGCTATATATATCAAAAGCACGCCAGGAGTCCAGGAGCCACACAGGGGGCAAAATACTGTCCCGAGCCGAGCACCAGTCAAGAAAATCTTAATTTCAAGTGTTGCCATCGATACGACAGAAGAAGATAGTAGATAGATACTCTGTCTGAGTACGTTTTTTTTCCAACGCCATTCTTTTGCTTAACCTCTTGAAAGTACATAAAAATATGTTTTCTTATAATGTTGAACGAATGGATTGTTAATGGCTTTCAAACATTACTTAAACGTTTTTTATTTTATTGTTTAGTCAAGAAATATACTATGCTTTTACATTACGATAATTTATACACAGTATTTATACACATAATTACACGTTTGACTAATATGTGTAATTTTACGCTGTATTTAATTATTCTTTTGTTTGCCTTATTAACTCCATTCACAGGCCATTCGACCTTATTTTTTACAGAAGTGTCGTCAAGCTGAAGAGTGAGTTAGTCAGATTAGCTAGTATAAGTAAATGTCAAAACAAAACTTAGATATCCTACTCGTCCCAAAATGGTATACCAATACTAAGCCTACGCTGTCCATCTGTCTATTCTTACTGGGCTACACGGTATACATAACGGATTGAAAATATACACATACTTTTTATAAAAAGTCTGTGATAATGTGCGTAATTATGGTGAAAAAATACGAAAAGTAAAAAAAATATAGAGGTTATACTTAGTTGTAATCGATAGTTGTAAATTAATAGATTATACGAGTTGTCCGAACATTTCAGCAACACACATTGTTACATTCGAAGTAATTTGAACTGTGTCAAAAACATAAATATTTCACCTAAAAATCCACAAACTGCTGGTCGAAGCATCCACTGACCGAAATATTGCAACAATGAAACTGATGCAACATTGCAATAGCTGAAACGATGCATACGTGCGTTAGGCCCGATTAAGACACGCTTAAGAATTTGTGAATAAGTATCTATGTCAATTACTTAACGCGCAATCAAGATAATAAGGGTGTTATTCAGAGACGTTCCGCTAGCACAGGACTAGCAAAACCCAGGTCTAACCTAACCTTGGTCTAACTCTGTCACCGGTCATAATACCTGTCACTCAACATGATATTTTTCTTATTACGAGCATAGACTAAGAATAAATGTAGTGCTAACTTATTAACACGTCAGTTTACTATTATCTAATTTGTGGTCTAACTCTGTCACCGGTCATAATTACCTATCACTCAACATGACATTTTTCTTATTACAGGCCTATGCCTGTTATAAATGTAGTGCTAACTTATTACAGAACTAAGCTTGGTCTAACTCTGTCACCGGTCATAATTACCTGTCACTCAACATGACAATTTTCTTATCATAGGCATTGACCAAGAATAAAAGTAGTGCTAACTTACTACAGGTCTAAGCTTGGTCTAACTCTGTCACCGGTCATAATTACCTGTCACTCAACATGTAATTTTTCTTATTATGGGCATTGACCAAGAATAAATGTTGTGCTAACTTATTACCGTGCTAGCGAAATAAGTTAGACCAAGGTTAGACCTGGGTTTTGCTGGCCCCGTGCTAGCGAAACGTCTCTGAATGTCACCCAAAAATTTTAGAAAAAACTAAACGGTTTTAACTGCATAATTTTATTTACCTACTCAAAGTGTAAAAATCAGCTAAACACCTTTAAAGGTCTTTAACTTCAGTCTAAGAAAACCTTCCTTTGTTGTCTACTCCAGCCCAGTCTAGACGTTTAATAAGTTCTGGGTAAGTTTGTTATATTTATAAGCTTTCTTACGATAGACTAGACGGCAGATCAATTTTAGTGTTAATTACCTGTGCTCTTAAATTCAGATTCAGATAATTTTATTCAATGTAGATTCTTTACAGAATACTTATTGAATACAATGCAAATAGAGCGAGTCTACGCCGTTTCGGATCGTGCTATGGCAGCGTAAAAGAAACGGCAAGAAACCACTGCAGCACGGCCTACTTTAAGAGTCGGCTTTTTACAATGTGTTTCTTGTGTTTCGCTGGAATATCAGAGCACTATACCTCCTTGTCATTGATATAGTCATCTAAATATATAAAAGAGCATGTCCTGACTGACTGACTGATTCATCAACGCCGAGCCGTAACCGCTATAGATACAGATCTGAAATTTTTTACACAGGTTCTATGTGCGTCAAAACCACCCACTAAGAAAGGATTTTGGAAAATTCATCTCCCAAGGGGGTGAAATAAGGGATGAAAGTTTGTATGAAAGTCCTTTGTTTCTTGAGGTAGATTCACACAAATTTGAATTTAAGCTTTTGGTAAAAAATAAAAAAAGCACGTGTTTAAGCATTTCTTAAAAATCACCCTTTAAGGGGGTAAAAAAGGGGATGATTTTTTTTCCGTATGTTGGTCTATAAGTCTTTCAGTTTTAAAGGTAGAATTATAGAAATTTGGTTTTGAGCTTTTGGTAAAAAATAAAAAAGTACGTGTTTAAGAATTTTCCAAAATCCATCCCCTAAGGGGGTGAAATAAGGTATGAAAGTTTGTATGAAAGTCCGTTAGTTTTAAAGTTAGGATCTTTAAAATTTTTATTTAGACTGACGACTAAAAATTAAGTTTTACGTGTCTCAGGGTCTTTGAAAATTTTACACCCTAAGTGGTGAAAAGGGGGATGAAGTTGAAACTCCTTCATTTCAAAGTAATATCCACTTAATTTATTATTAAGGCATTAGGGTTGTAATTCTGTGGAACATACATCTCTGTTATTGAAATTCCACCCCAAATTCAACCCCTTAAAGAGCGAAATGGTGAAAAAGTCTAAAAACCAATATGGGTATCATTTGTATGGTTTATCGGGTCGCTGATTACGAAAACTAAAACAATTTTGAAATCCAATGTGGTGGACGTGAAATAACATCATCCCCCGGGGATGGGGTTGGGGTGCAATAGGGTTGATATGTCTAAAAATCAATATGGGTGTCGTTTGTATGGTTTGTCGGATCGCTGATTAGGAAAACTACAACAATTTTTAAATCTAAGGTGGTGGACGTGAAATACCATTATCCCCTGGGGATTGGGTTGGGGTGCGATAGGGTTAAAATGTCTAAAAATCAATGTGGGTGTCGTTTCTATGTTTATATAAGGATAGGGATAGCGGTTAAGACGGCGTTAAGGATAGGGATAGGAGTAGGGGTAGGGTTAGGGGCAGGGATAGGGAGAGGGAGAAGTAGAGGAAGTGGGATGGAGGTAGATAGAGTGGGAGAGGGTGAGGGAGGTGGAGAGGGAGAGACTGCACATTGTCTGAATATCACGCGAGCGAAGCCGCGGGCACAGCTAGTCTAATCTATAGTAGTACGAGTAATCTTTTTTACATAATGTCTTTTAATTTTTTAGATACAAACAAACCATGTTTTTAGAAACGACTGTGCCTGAAGATGACACCAGTCAAAGATCATTTTTATGCCAGCCAATGATCATCAAATACCAAATAAATATTCCCCTCCCAAAGCTTTGCTCCTGCTATGGGTGCAGTAAAGGAGTAGCAAGCTCCCCGTGGCAACACTCCGGACACTATAGGTACTGTGCACTTGCGGAACCCTAAAAAATTTTTAAATGCATAAAATACTATTTAGAGGAAGTGTCAAGAAGTGTAACGATAAACGGGGAGTAGAAAAATATGACAAGGAGTGACAGTCGAGACAGGGTCGGAAAAAGGGTCGAAAAGGAAAAATGAAGGAAAAAAGCTATTTTTGCTGATAAAAGGGAATAGTTGCTAAAAATTTGATAAACGAAAGCAACAGAAGAAAACTAAGAATCAGGATTTGTTGAATAGTGAGGGCAATGGAGCTCAAATAGAATTTTAACATTTTTAAAGTTTCAGGTGAGAGAGATTTTGGTCCGTCAAGCAAGGAAAATTTGGGAAAAACGGAGAAAAATGGAAGAATGGAATCGGTAAACGTTCCAAATATTCTTGATGTTACTTTGAGACGTCTGTGAAAGAAAAGTCGATAGTATGCTGGTTTTCTGTGAGTTATAATTTTTTTTGTTTTGTAGCTCGCGAAAAAAATAGAATTCATACAGCTGATGAGACGAATCTTTTTGAAGGAGGCTATGATCCTGGATTGTGGATTCCTTCAATTGAGATAAAGATAGGGATTGCTTCGTGTAGGATATAGTATAGGAAGGTTTATTTGCGCATAATTTCAAGATGCTAACATTCAGGGTTTGATTCCAAAGTGTAAAGAATAAGTGGAGTGAAACTAATGTTATGTAAGTATTCAATTTTGTGGTTTTCCATCTTTTATTTATTTTCGGTTCAAAGTTGTTGTGTGTATTTGAGTTAAGGTGAAATGTGACTTAATAAAATTTATAGTTTCTTCCAGGTTATGTGAGCTAAATAACGTTGAGAAAATCAGATTTCAATGTCAAAAGAGGAAGAGTTGATTGGAGAATATTTGCAGCTCTACAGATCTACCTGCGAGGTCATAAGAGGCTTGTACTGTGTGATACTTTAAGTAAATTGATATTCCCACTTAATGATTTTCGTTTGTAAACATTAATAACTCTGCGGAAATTATAACATACTGTGTTTCTAATCTGAGTCGTTATTTGTAGATAGTAATAAAGATTTTCTTTTCCCATAATTAAGTATAAACTAGTTCTACAAGTGTCTTTGTTCGCGTATAGCTAGGCAGGATAATGTTCTATTTCTAAACAGGTACAGGAATTACAAGGAACATTATAGACATGGAAAAGCAAACCACAAATGATAAAACGTGAAGGCTAAAAAAGGTATTGCTTGGATTGTAAAGGTAATGTAAATTTCATTGTGTTTAATTCTTTCCTTTACAGAGAAATTGATTAAAATAGTCCTTGGTGAAATCATGGAAACTGGACTCTGATGTATATATATTGTCATCGATTAGGGGTGGCTTTAGATGTTGTATATTTTGTCGACATTTCAAAGAGACTTTGGACGATGTATATTATTATCATCAATTCAAGGAGACTTTAAACGATGTATATTATTATACTTTTTTTAGGTAGAATTGTCTATTTGACATTAATGTCAAATAGTCAACAAATAAATCATTTTTGATTTAGTTTTACTCAAAGCTAGACGCTATTTTGAAATCTTTATAAATTTTTTATCTCTTTAACAAAAAATAAATCAAAACCCAAAATCAAAATGGAAGAAAATATTAATACATTAAATAATTACCATTTTTAGAAAATAATATAAAATCTTTGGCCCTAAATCAAAATTCCAGTTTTTAATATACTAATGTCTTCATATGATAAAATTTAAGAAAAATATTCCGTCAGATCAAAAGAATTAGAACGTCAATTCAAAATCTTAAAATAATATATCTGAAAACTAAAACTTGGATATAGATTGTGATATTTTATTGTGAAATAAAGGGTAAGTTTAAGTAGAGTGAATATTATAAATAATAATATTTCAAGTAATAATAAATTGCTTTGATAGTGATTTTGAATCTTTTACCTCAATTTCCCAAAATTGGAACATGCTGAGAGCATTACTACATCTCAGTACTCAAGCTCATAGGAGGTGCTTATCTTTCCTTTTACTTTCATACTATAGGAGTCCCAGATTTTGAGATTAAGAAATGCCTGCTCTCAGGTTTATTTAGTTCAACCAAGCTTGGATGGATGCCCTCGTGACTTGTGTCCCCGATGTCCACTATATTGATTGTGGCTAATGTATGTCGCGTGTCACTGGAGTATCTGTCTAAGTCTATCTGATAATATCAACCTTCGGATTTATTTATTTTAATCATTCTTGGGCCGGAGCCCTCAAGCCTAAAAGGGTCTGATACTAAAGTTCTTCTCGTTCTATTTGTGTGAGATTTCGCTGATTCATCCTGATTCTCCCATCTGTATGTATGGGATGAATTGGTGTTACTCCAGTACAAATGGAGGGATATTAGCAAGGTGTTTTAACGTTGGATTTTGGAAATAATGTTTCTTGTGTTATGTGCTGACAACGCTTGCCCACTATTGGTTGCGTCGTTTGAGTGGCATATACCGCGGGAGGACCTCCTGATCTTAGCGTTAGATTACCAAATGTAGAGTAGTTAGACAACATAAAACTTTCTTCTTATGTGAAGGGACATTCTAGTTTAGTCTAATGACATTAAATTGTTTATAAGGAATAAATTAGAATTGTCCTGAATCAATAGGAAGAATATTCTTGATGGAGACATTACGTTCGTTCGTGGGTTGCTTCTTGTAAAGTGTGTTGACGACGTTCGCCCATAAGGCTGCGACGGCTGTACGACACTCTGACCTTGGGGGACCTCTGAACTTTATGTGTGTCATCCTAAAGTAGTTAAATAATTTATTTAATCTTCATTGAATCATACAGGAATCTAAACTTTATAAGATTCTAAGTTTTAATTTTCCCTTAATAAAACTTGTCATAAATTATCATACTTAAAATTATACTTTGACTCAGTGTGAAACCACCTTAACTTTACTAAATAGATTCTTGAAAACAAAAATGGAACAGAAATTATAATGTTTAGTTTCTTTTCATTGTAGATAAGTTCCGAATATTTAAGTATATACAATAACCCCATTTTTATACTTCTTTTGAGTCCTCTTTTAAAGAACATCGAGTTTTAGCTAGTGTTGTTTACGCTAAATTCTCCCAGTGTTCTTGGTTTTGAATACTCGATGCTTTTGATTTTCCTTTAAGATCTTAAATCATAAATGTTTGGCCCAACCTAGCTTAGATACTACTATCCCGTATCTTCTCGGTTCTGGTCATCATACTTCACTTTTAATTAAGGATTACCTTCAGTAATCTTTTGTTATACTTACTTCTTATATGTTCTTCTTCGAAATATGCTGGGTAATCCCATTATAGTTTAGATGCAATTCATTTTATTTAAATGAGTGTTTAGACTGGGGTTACTCTACATAATCCTTGTCCTGCGTGGGTTGGTAACGGAAAAGAGATTTAGCTACGCATCACAAGTGAGAGCTATGAAGGATATACGGAGACCTTGTTGGTGCAATAAAGTCACTCAGTGACTGGGGGGAGGGAGATTGCCCTTCAAACTCTTTATGTCTCTCGTTATAAAACCGTTATTGATCTAGGCTGGCCATGCAAGCAATAATACTATACCCGTATCTAGTACAGACTTCACACTTGGACGTGTGGAGCTGGCTAATTATTTTCAGTTTAACTTATTTCAAAACAAACTAAGGGATTCGATGATGTCGGTCATTGTCTGCCCGGAGGGATTACAGGAAGAGCTCTTATAGCTCATGATGGAGAGTGCCCTGTTTTCCTAAAGGAAGACCGTATGCTTCGTGTGCCTGGCGGGCTCGGTGACCAGCTCTGGTATGGGTGACTAAAAGAAATAGTCAATACCCTGTGAACCCTGGATGAGTCAGTGATCGTCCCTTAAAGGTGGGCCACGTGGAAGTCGGGTTTGACGCGGGGCATGAACATACCGGGGGGAGACATCATCACCGTCTGGGTTGTACTGTGGTTAGTTAGTTCCGCTCTCCACATACATTAACCCTAGTCTTTACTGTAGTTTAAGTTTTCGGTGGGATTTCCAGCTCCGCGAGGATGATCAGAATCCTGACGATCCAGTTGGACTGTTAGGGTAGTTTAGCGTCATGTCATCGTGAGCTGGGTGATGATATGCCTCGGACCTAGGACTTAGGGTAGAGGAGGCCTAGGACGAGCTGCTTGGGGCGATGGCGGTGCCCCAAACCTGGGGATTGTCCCCACATTATTTTTATTACTTCGTTTATATTAACATAGGTTTCTTTTCAGAAACTTATCGGCTCTAACATTGCATTGTAAATGAGATGAAACCTTTCCTAAATTGATGAAACTACATGAATTCAGATGAACTACTCCCGTCAATATGAGACTAAATATAAATAAATAGTGATCCAATATAAAATAAATAACACAAATTAGACATGTGAAGATTAGGTTTATATTCTAATATAAGTATTAAAATAACAAGTGTGTTTCTTTTTCATTCTTCTATTGCCACTCTCCACCGAGCAGAATCTGTAAATTACAAGATATTATAAATATATAAAACGGAATGACGTAGGATTCAGGAAAAATATAATATTCTTAAAGGATATTATTCTAGACGATCAACCTTGGCCAAAACTTTCACGTATCTGATTTGAGGATCCTATATGAAGGGACTTCAGATCTGTACAGCTGGTGCCGTAGTGACCAGGATATGCTGGTTTCAAGCGAGAGAGGTATTGAGGAGTGGAAAAAGAAACAAAATGAAAAATACACTAATTTCGAGTTTTTGAACTG
Source organism: Athrips mouffetella (assembly GCA_947532105.1). Lineage (NCBI taxonomy): Eukaryota > Metazoa > Arthropoda > Insecta > Lepidoptera > Gelechiidae > Athrips > Athrips mouffetella. The sequence goes on along the minus strand of OX383964.1, from coordinate 8,548,906 downwards.
AAGAAACTTGAGAGTAAAGTCTATCTAAGTTAAAGTTGTTAAGCGGGACGTTAGAATTGGTTTTAGCTTAGGGTTATTTGTTTTGGAGACCATAGAAAAATATGATGCATTCCTTGTTTCAGAATAAAGATGGGAAATTTTACAGTCTCAATGGAAGGAAACATAGGGTCAGGGAAGTCTACTTTGTTGGCAGCTTTGGGAGGCAACTCTGATTTTGAGATAATACCAGAACCAATTGATAAATGGACTAATTTATCTGGCGTCAATCTCTTCCAGTTATTTAAGGAAAATCCTAAGAAGTGGGGTTTCTGTTTTCAAAATTATGTTCTTCTAACAATGTTAGAGAATCATACGAAAGAATCTAGCGCTAAGATTAAAGTTATGGAACGTTCCATCTATTCAGCCAAAAATTGTTTTATTAGGGAATTGCAAGAGAGTGAATTGTTGCACCCGGCTGAGTTTGCAGTTTTAGATGAGACCTATTCTTATTTCAAGGAACAGTTTGTTACTCGAATTAATTTAGTAGTTTATCTTAGGACTTCCCCTATGGTTTCTTATCAGAGAGCCCTAAGTCGTGGTAGACCTGAAGAGACAGGGATAACGTTAGATTATATAGAGAGGATTCACAACATTCATGAGGAATGGTTATTGAACTCTAATATAAAGGAAGATTTTGACAGAATAGAGATTATCGATGGAGATTATAATATTAGCTCCGTAAAGCAACAGTTTTGGGAAGTTAAGGAAAGAATATTAGATAAGCTTTCTATTCTTTAATTTAAACAAAATTCCAACCTATAATTTGTAATAAACTTTCAGTATCCAAAGAAAAGAAAAAATGCCTCCTCGTTATAATCTTAGATCATCTCAGGGACAAGATGAATTAGAAAGGACAGGTCAGCAAGAAGAACGTCCACGACCTTCTTTACGCAACTCCACTATGTTTCGCCAACTTCGAAGAAACATGGGAATTCTGACACAGAAGGTGTCGAACTTAGAGAATCAGTTGTCGCAAGCTCGGGAAACTAACGCTGCATCAGCTTCGTCTGAAAGGCATGAAGCACCGATTAATATATGCCCGGTGATTGATACAAGAGTCGAAAAACCACGTTTCCCTGGAAGATTTGGGGTACATCCAGTGTCGTTTTTGGAGGATCTTCAGAATTATTTACGGAGGATGCCTAATGAAGATGCTACAATTGAAACTATAATCAGTTGTTTAGAAGGTGATGTTCGTAAATGGGCCAGAATTTATAGACAGAGATGGTTTACACAGTCGGATTTCAAAAGAGATTTTTTGGATGCTTATTGGGGAGAAGCCGAACAAAACACCTTGAGAAGAATGATTGTAAATGGCACTTGGTCTAAGGAAAATGGAACAATGCTAGAACATTTCGTTAGTTTAGCAGGGCAAGCAAAGATGATGTCTAGACCAATTCCTGAATGGCAAATAGTGGAGGATTTGATGAGACACTTTCCGAAGGATGTACAAAATGCTTGGCGGATGAAGAAAGGAAATACTTTGATTGAGGCAACAGAGTTTCTTCGTGAATTGGATGACGTGAATAAACAATGTGGATCTTCTTCCTTTGACTCCTCTACTGGAGCTGATAGGGGAACAAAGCGTCAAAGTCCATTCGTTTCAAATAAAGACAAGCCATTTTATAAAAAACCAAAAGTGGTGGCTCACATCGAGGGGGAGACTTCAAGGGGAAGGATCACTGATGAAATAATTCAAGAAGAAGATTTAAACTAGTTGGGGCCATTTCCAATAAGCAGGAGGTGGCCGCAATTAACAAAAAACTAAATTATCTTTTTCCTGTAAAATATTTAATAAAACAAGGTTGGAAGCCAGGGGTAGGATTGGGTTGTGACCAAGAAGGGATCTTATATCCTGTTTCCCCGAATAATACTAGAACGAATTGTGATAGAGAAGGTTTAGGATATTCTTCAGAAGATTATAATAATAAACAAACAGTCGTAAATTTAATTAAAGTTTTTGACGTTTCCGTGATTAAACAAAATCAACCAATGTATAATCAGTTCATTAGAGAATATGAAGGTAACTCTTTATATGATGAAGAGGTTTGCTTTGAGAATGAGGGGCCCAAATTTAAATCAGAAATAGAGTTACAAATTTTGGGACAATCTATAGTTCTCTTGGTAGACACTGGAAGTGAAGTAACTTGTATTTCGGAAGAATTCTTAGAGAGTTTACAAGGAGAATTAAAGTTAGAATTCCCTGCGTTACCAGTTAGACCAATATGTGTGAGGGGAGCCGTTGGACAAAAGAGTCTCCAAATAAAAAAACTAGTCTCTATACCGTTGACGTGTGGTTCATTTGATATTGATACGGGATTTTTAGTGATTGCTAAGTTAACTTGTTCTGCTATCCTTGGGGTAGATTGGTTAGTTGCGCACAACGCTGTTTTGCATTTAAAAGAACCACAAACATTAGAATTGGGTATCGTTGGACAAGGAGAGATTACTATTCCGTTTCGAAATCTTTCTAGTGGGTTTTTAGAAGAGAATCGAATAAATCTAATATCTGGAATAGAGGAACAAAACGAAAAAGAAGGCGGTGAAGAAAAGCAATTATTAGATTTGTTTAAAAGTATTCGGTTGGGAATGGATTTGTCTGATGTAGAGAAGGAACAAATTTTTAATGTTTTGAGATCCCATATGCAAGTTTTTACAAAGAAACTTGGAAGGGCAAACTGTTATACTCATGACATTAAAATGATTGAGGGTACTCCAAGGATTCAACGAACCTATCCTATACCATACGCACATAGGGCAAAAGTAGAAGAAAAGTTGAGGGAGATGGAAGAATTAGGGATTATATCGAGGAAAACTACAAATTTTTGTAGTCCTCTAACTTTCACTGGAAAACCCGATGGATCTGTTAGAATATTACTTGATGCTAGGGAAATCAATAAATATATGGTTCCAGAAGTAGAAGCACCGCCTTTACAGATTGACATACTTAATGCTTTTCTTGGTGTAAAATTTATAACATTGATTGATTTAAATAACGCTTATTTTCAAATACCGTTGACTGAGGACAGTAAAAAATATACTGGATTTACAGTTAATGGAAAGTCTTACGTATACAACGTGCTTCCGCAAGGACTTAAAACGTCAGTAGGGTCCTTTTGTCGCGCAATGGACATTATATTGGGTCCTGGTGTTAGAGAGTTTTGTGTCAATTATTTGGATGATCTTGCAATCCTAACGAGTGGGACTTGGCAAGACCATTTGGATCATATTGATATAGTTTTGGATCGTTTAGAATCAGCTGGAATGACTTGTAATTTTGCAAAGTGCAACTTTTTCTGCAGTGAAGTAAAAATGTTAGGGCATATAGTTACAACTTCGGGAATTAAACCTAACCCGGATAAAATAAAAGCTATAAAGGAATTCCCTATTCCAAAGAAACAAAAACAGTTAAGAGGATTTTTGGGACTTTGTAATTATTATAGACGTTTCATTAAAAACTATAGTATTTTGACTGCTCCATTAACTAGGTTATTAAAGAAAAACCAAGCATGGTTTTGGGATGAAGAATTAGATCGAGCTTTCAATAATATAAAGGAAGAATTTATTACAACGATTCTATTGAGCCATCCAGATCAGGATAAATTATATTATTTACAGACCGACAGTTCAGGGATCGGAATAGCCGGATCATTGTTTCAGATTGGAAATAATGGTGAGGTTAAAATTTTGGGATTCTGTAGTCGTGCACTACGGGGTTCTGAATTACGTTGGACTGTAACTGAACAAGAGTTGTGGGCTATTATTTATTCTGTGAAAAAGTTTGAGACTTATTTAAGAGGAGCGAAATTTGTTGTTCGTACAGATCATAAGGCATTAACTTTCATGAAACAAATGAAATTATACAATAGTAGAGTCACACGTTGGATTTTATTTCTTGAACAATTTGACTTCGAAGTCGAACATGTAAAAGGTGTAGAAAATATTGGGGTAGATATTTTATCTAGATATCCGCCAGGGGGAGTTTTGCAAGAAGAGAAGGTGTGGTATCCAACTGTTATGTATGTAGGTGTTTCTACTGACCGTGACTTGAAAAATAAATTACAACGTATGATGGAATATCAACGGCTTGATAACGTCATATGTGGGATTAAGGAGAGAATAAATGGTTCTAGAGTACCCGAAAGAACAGATAGATTTACACGTATAACTTTGCGTTGTATTGTCAATAATGATCTACTTTATTTTAAAACTGTACGTGGAGATTACGTTTTGTTTATGCCCAAGGTTCTACAAGAAGAGATTTGTAAACAGGTACATATAGAGATGGGTCATCTTGGCGCATATAAAACTTTGAAATATTTACAATTAAGGTGTTATTGGATAAATATGGGTAAGACAGTGAAGTCTTGTATTCAGAAGTGTCATGTTTGTCAGCTTTCTAGACCTGACTATATAAAAGGGGTAGGGAAATGTAAATCGATTTTAACTGAAAACCCGGGTGAATTAGTAATGGCTGATATTTTCGGACCACTACCTAAAACTGAGGCTGGTTATATTTACATTTTTGTAATACAGGATTCTTTTAGTAAATTTATTAAACTTTTCGGACTTCGTGGAGCTTCAGCAGACTCAGTGCTTTATTGTATGAGAGTGTTCACTGAAATAATACAACCTAAAGCTGTTATGACAGATAACGGAAAACAATTTATTAGTCACAAGTGGAAAAATGGACTCAGAGCTTTGAGAATTAAGACTTTGTATACTACTATTCGTAATCCTCGACCTAACACTACCGAACGAGTGAATAAAGAATTAAACAAATTCTTTAGAATTTATTGTCATGATGACCATACTAGATGGGATCATTACTTGTTGGAGATTGAGGAATTGTATAATAATACGTTCCATGAGAGTACGAAATTTTCTCCTAATGAAATATTATTTGGAAATTCAGAGAAACTTAAAGTAGACCGTTTTCTACCACGGGCACTCACGAATAAAACATTAGACCAAATTAGAGAGGAAGTTAGAGAAAACCTTAGACTTTCGAGTCAGAAGCGGCAGGATAGATTCAATAGAACTCATAAGTTGATAGATTTTCAAGTTGGTGATTTGGTAAAATTAAGGAGGCTTAATAAATCGGATTCTAGTCGAAATAAAACTAAGAAATTTGATTTATTATATGATGGACCATATCGAATTGGAGGAATAAAATATGCTAATGTGTATATTCTCGTTGATCCTGAAACTCAAAGTGTCAAAGGAGTTTATAATGCAGTCCATTTGGCTAAATATTATACTTAGGATGTTAGCTATTGAGATTTTCACGGGACTATATCATAAATTTTAACTTTAGAGGAATTGAGATATTCCTGGTCACAACCTAATTAATATAATTTTATTAGTTTTAATTTAATAATTAATATTAGAAGACTATTTTGATTATAGTATATAGTGAGTCAATTTGTTAGTGAATTGACTGGCATTATTAAATCGACTTCGTTTTAAAAAAATATAATGAACTATAATAATTTATAATTTAATACAAATTTAATTTGGTTATATAATCAGGGTTGAACTGAAATAAATCTAAATTTAGATAAACATGTTAAATAATTTTAATAATTTTGAATAAAAAATTAATTTAGTTTGATGATTTATAATATTAGTAGTTTAGTTATTTGTTTTGTTTATTGTATTTGTGAATAAAAAAAAAATTAAGGGCCAATATAGGAGGTTTTATTTTAATAAAATAATAATAATAATAATAAAAAAAAAAAATAATTTAAAATTGAAAATTTTAGAATTCTCGAAAAAAAAAAAAGTTTTCTTAGATTTTTCGAAATAATAAAATTTTGGGGGAGGCTGTGCACTTGCGGAACCCTAAAAAATTTTTAAATGCATAAAATACTATTTAGAGGAAGTGTCAAGAAGTGTAACGATAAACGGGGAGTAGAAAAATATGACAAGGAGTGACAGTCGAGACAGGGTCGGAAAAAGGGTCGAAAAGGAAAAATGAAGGAAAAAAGCTATTTTTGCTGATAAAAGGGAATAGTTGCTAAAAATTTGATAAACGAAAGCAACAGAAGAAAACTAAGAATCAGGATTTGTTGAATAGTGAGGGCAATGGAGCTCAAATAGAATTTTAACATTTTTAAAGTTTCAGGTGAGAGAGATTTTGGTCCGTCAAGCAAGGAAAATTTGGGAAAAACGGAGAAAAATGGAAGAATGGAATCGGTAAACGTTCCAAATATTCTTGATGTTACTTTGAGACGTCTGTGAAAGAAAAGTCGATAGTATGCTGGTTTTCTGTGAGTTATAATTTTTTTTGTTTTGTAGCTCGCGAAAAAAATAGAATTCATACAGCTGATGAGACGAATCTTTTTGAAGGAGGCTATGATCCTGGATTGTGGATTCCTTCAATTGAGATAAAGATAGGGATTGCTTCGTGTAGGATATAGTATAGGAAGGTTTATTTGCGCATAATTTCAAGATGCTAACATTCAGGGTTTGATTCCAAAGTGTAAAGAATAAGTGGAGTGAAACTAATGTTATGTAAGTATTCAATTTTGTGGTTTTCCATCTTTTATTTATTTTCGGTTCAAAGTTGTTGTGTGTATTTGAGTTAAGGTGAAATGTGACTTAATAAAATTTATAGTTTCTTCCAGGTTATGTGAGCTAAATAACGTTGAGAAAATCAGATTTCAATGTCAAAAGAGGAAGAGTTGATTGGAGAATATTTGCAGCTCTACAGATCTACCTGCGAGGTCATAAGAGGCTTGTACTGTGTGATACTTTAAGTAAATTGATATTCCCACTTAATGATTTTCGTTTGTAAACATTAATAACTCTGCGGAAATTATAACATACTGTGTTTCTAATCTGAGTCGTTATTTGTAGATAGTAATAAAGATTTTCTTTTCCAATAATTAAGTATAAACTAGTTCTACAAGTGTCTTTGTTCGCGTATAGCTAGGCAGGATAATGTTCTATTTCTAAACAGGTACAGGAATTACAAGGAACATTATAGACATGGAAAAGCAAACCACAAATGATAAAACGTGAAGGCTAAAAAAGGTATTGCTTGGATTGTAAAGGTAATGTAAATTTCATTGTGTTTAATTCTTTCCTTTACAGAGAAATTGATTAAAATAGTCCTTGGTGAAATCATGGAAACTGGACTCTGATGTATATATATTGTCATCGATTAGGGGTGGCTTTAGATGTTGTATATTTTGTCGACATTTCAAAGAGACTTTGGACGATGTATATTATTATCATCAATTCAAGGAGACTTTAAACGATGTATATTTTTATACTTTTTTTAGGTAGAATTGTCTATTTGACATTAATGTCAAATAGTCAACAAATAAATCATTTTTGATTTAGTTTTACTCAAAGCTAGACGCTATTTTGAAATCTTTATAAATTTTTTATCTCTTTAACAAAAAATAAATCAAAACCCAAAATCAAAATGGAAGAAAATATTAATACATTAAATAATTACCATTTTTAGAAAATAATATAAAATCTTTGGCCCTAAATCAAAATTCCAGTTTTTAATATACTAATGTCTTCATATGATAAAATTTAAGAAAAATATTCCGTCAGATCAAAAGAATTAGAACGTCAATTCAAAATCTTAAAATAATATATATGAAAACTAAAACTTGGATATAGATTGTGATATTTTATTGTGAAATAAAGGGTAAGTTTAAGTAGAGTGAATATTATAAATAATAATATTTCAAGTAATAATAAATTGCTTTGATAGTGATTTTGAATCTTTTACCTCAATTTCCCAAAATTGGAACATGCTGAGAGCATTACTACATCTCAGTACTCAAGCTCATAGGAGGTGCTTATCTTTCCTTTTACTTTCATACTATAGGAGTCCCAGATTTTGAGATTAAGAAATGCCTGCTCTCAGGTTTATTTAGTTCAACCAAGCTTGGATGGATGCCCTCGTGACTTGTGTCCCCGATGTCCACTATATTGGTTGTGGCTAATGTATGTCGCGTGTCACTGGAGTATCTGTCTAAGTCTATCTGATAATATCAACCTTCGGATTTATTTATTTTAATCATTCTTGGGCCGGAGCCCTCAAGCCTAAAAGGGTCTGATACTAAAGTTCTTCTCGTTCTATTTGTGTGAGATTTCGCTGATTCATCCTGATTCTCCCATCTGTATGTATGGGATGAATTGGTGTTACTCCAGTACAAATGGAGGGATATTAGCAAGGTGTTTTAACGTTGGATTTTGGAAATAATGTTTCTTGTGTTATGTGCTGACAACGCTTGCCCACTATTGGTTGCGTCGTTTGAGTGGCATATACCGCGGGAGGACCTCCTGATCTTAGCGTTAGATTACCAAATGTAGAGTAGTTAGACAACATAAAACTTTCTTCTTATGTGAAGGGACATTCTAGTTTAGTCTAATGACATTAAATTGTTTATAAGGAATAAATTAGAATTGTCCTGAATCAATAGGAAGAATATTCTTGATGGAGACATTACGTTCGTTCGTGGGTTGCTTCTTGTAAAGTGTGTTGACGACGTTCGCCCATAAGGCTGCGACGGCTGTACGACACTCTGACCTTGGGGGACCTCTGAACTTTATGTGTGTCATCCTAAAGTAGTTAAATAATTTATTTAATCTTCATTGAATCATACAGGAATCTAAACTTTATAAGATTCTAAGTTTTAATTTTCCCTTAATAAAACTTGTCATAAATTATCATACTTAAAATTATACTTTGACTCAGTGTGAAACCACCTTAACTTTACTAAATAGATTCTTGAAAACAAAAATGGAACAGAAATTATAATGTTTAGTTTCTTTTCATTGTAGATAAGTTCCGAATATTTAAGTATATACAATAACCCCATTTTTATACTTCTTTTGAGTCCTCTTTTAAAGAACATCGAGTTTTAGCTAGTGTTGTTTACGCTAAATTCTCCCAGTGTTCTTGGTTTTGAATACTCGATGCTTTTGATTTTCCTTTAAGATCTTAAATCATAAATGTTTGGCCCAACCTAGCTTAGATACTACTATCCCGTATCTTCTCGGTTCTGGTCATCATACTTCACTTTTAATTAAGGATTACCTTCAGTAATCTTTTGTTATACTTACTTCTTATATGTTCTTCTTCGAAATATGCTGGGTAATCCCATTATAGTTTAGATGCAATTCATTTTATTTAAATGAGTGTTTAGACTGGGGTTACTCTACATAATCCTTGTCCTGCGTGGGTTGGTAACGGAAAAGAGATTTAGCTACGCATCACAAGTGAGAGCTATGAAGGATATACGGAGACCTTGTTGGTGCAATAAAGTCACTCAGTGACTGGGGGGAGGGAGATTGCCCTTCAAACTCTTTATGTCTCTCGTTATAAAACCGTTATTGATCTAGGCTGGCCATGCAAGCAATAATACTATACCCGTATCTAGTACAGACTTCACACTTGGACGTGTGGAGCTGGCTAATTATTTTCAGTTTAACTTATTTCAAAACAAACTAAGGGATTCGATGATGTCGGTCATTGTCTGCCCGGAGGGATTACAGGAAGAGCTCTTATAGCTCATGATGGAGAGTGCCCTGTTTTCCTAAAGGAAGACCGTATGCTTCGTGTGCCTGGCGGGCTCGGTGACCAGCTCTGGTATGGGTGACTAAAAGAAATAGTCAATACCCTGTGAACCCTGGATGAGTCAGTGATCGTCCCTTAAAGGTGGGCCACGTGGAAGTCGGGTTTGACGCGGGGCATGAACATACCGGGGGGAGACATCATCACCGTCTGGGTTGTACTGTGGTTAGTTAGTTCCGCTCTCCACATACATTAACCCTAGTCTTTACTGTAGTTTAAGTTTTCGGTGGGATTTCCAGCTCCGCGAGGATGATCAGAATCCTGACGATCCAGTTGGACTGTTAGGGTAGTTTAGCGTCATGTCATCGTGAGCTGGGTGATGATATGCCTCGGACCTAGGACTTAGGGTAGAGGAGGCCTAGGACGAGCTGCTTGGGGCGATGGCGGTGCCCCAAACCTGGGGATTGTCCCCACATTATTTTTATTACTTCGTTTATATTAACATAGGTTTCTTTTCAGAAACTTATCGGCTCTAACATTGCATTGTAAATGAGATGAAACCTTTCCTAAATTGATGAAACTACATGAATTCAGATGAACTACTCCCGTCAATATGAGACTAAATATAAATAAATAGTGATCCAATATAAAATAAATAACACAAATTAGACATGTGAAGATTAGGTTTATATTCTAATATAAGTATTAAAATAACAAGTGTGTTTCTTTTTCATTCTTCTATTGCCACTCTCCACCGAGCAGAATCTGTAAATTACAAGATATTATAAATATATAAAACGGAATGACGTAGGATTCAGGAAAAATATAATATTCTTAAAGGATATTATTCTAGACGATCAACCTTGGCCAAAACTTTCACGTATCTGATTTGAGGATCCTATATGAAGGGACTTCAGATCTGTACAGTACCTAAAAATTTTTAGCATGGCAAACGATTACCAACACATTTTGCAGCCATAGAACCAGACAAACTACCACGAACCAGACGAACCAGAGTATATTTGACCGAAAAAATAACATTGTTTTACAAACTTGTTTTTTCTGAAAGCTTTAGCTGATTACTATTAATCATGGAGCACAATAGCCTTGATATAGCTGCAAAATGTGTTGGTAAGCTTTTGCCATGCAAAAAATGTTTAGGTATAGGTACATACATCGAGCGCGAATTTGAAATTGGAAGCTCGCGTAGGCTCGCATATTCAGACAAAAGACCCTCAGAAGGACGACGAGAATTTCGCGGGCGGGTGCGCGCGGGGGTGCGGGGTGGATTGCAAGGAGGGCGGAGAGTGTCCATTCTGTATGATAGTATTATTACTTTATTCTGTGCCGTGGCGCACCCTGGAAGCAGCTAGCTAGACCCAGTAACGCAGGCTCTAGGCTGAACAAGAGACGATAAAGGAAAGATTCCAATTCTTGATAAGCTTTTAAAACTAGTTCGTGAGCTCACCCGTCCACTCACAGCGAGTGAATACGTTGCAAGTTCCGTGATACATCAGCAATTTTGCGATCCACACATTGTCGATTGCGAAATCATCTCTGCAAAAGCGATGATCGAAGCCATTTTTTTAGCTTTTGTCTGACCCCGATCTCACTTTGTGGTAAATGCAATGAGGTAGAAGAAGCATGCTCGCTTACCTAGAAGATGCCTGAATCAGGTCTAGATAATTTAAAATAAGAAATCTAATTCTTTAAGCTTCTCTTTGTGGGCGTTTTCTATATTTTACCGGCCTTCTCTAGAAGGAAACGATAACGGCATTGTAAAAAAAAACACACTGAGAGATAACTAATCTTTGTTTTCGTAGCTCAGTTTTGGTAAATTATTTATCTTTGGTTTGGATAACGTTACGATGAGTTATATAAATATATGTTTACTTATACAATAAATATTTTGTTATGTTGACTCATATTTCATGACGTCTTTAACCTACAAGGTGTGGGAAAAACAGATCATTACCAACAGGCGAGCTCACAGTGCAGTCAAGTAAAAAATTGTTTTTCAAAGAGGTGACTAACCTAAAATTAGTTCTTGTTATTAAAAAACATGTAGGATCATAAACAAAATTATTATTGTTATTTTGGAAGAAATTCAGTCCCATTCATTTATTCACAATAGATTCTTTGCAGAATACTAACGGTAAAATGATCCGACGAATACAGGCGTTTTCGGGGACTGTGTTTTTAAGTTTTTTTTAAAATACCGTGTTTCAGACAGAAACCTAAAGCGCCATCTGTTTTAGCCAAAATATTGTCGGGTAAGCAAGCTATGATAATATTTTAATGTTGAGGCGGCTATTATAGTGCGAAGCTCGGTCGCAAAGGTACTGTCAATTATTAACTCTATAAATAAACACTTGTTATATGCTTGCCACCAATGCCATCAACCAATCAGAAAACATTGAGTACCGATTGGTCCATACATGAATGATTTGACGTGTGGCAAAATCGTTAATTTATCAACTAAACGCCAGGCCGGTAAGTTGTTAAAAAAAAAACCGGTCAAGTGCGAGTCGGACTCGCGCGCCGAGGGTTCCGATATACCTATAGTATTTTTGGAAGCAATAAAGTCCATTTTCAGGACCGCAAAACTAAATTTGTTTGTAAAGGTTTTTTGCAGATTTCTGAAAAACTGTGCAACTTAGAAAGATCGTTTTATTTTTGCTGTAAAGTTTACATAAACCTCTGTCAACTGTAATTAATTCAGATTTTCCCTTACTCAAACTTCGGAGATAAGGGGGGGGGAATGGTATTTTTTTTGACATTTTTCATCATAACTTGAAAACTAAGAAACTTAAAAAAATACAACAATATATTTTAAAATGTACAAGTAAAGCCCTTTCATATGATACCCCACTCGACCTAGTAGCGACAATTTGAAATTTGGCCCCCCCTATTTTGGCCCCCTTTACATTAATAATCATACTTTTTTCAAAAAATTTTCATGTGCAATTAAGTTGGGCAACTATATTCTAAAACTATTCCAAATTTCAGCTCGATAGCGTAAGTGGTTGCTGAGATATAGAGGTGTGACAGACAGACGGACAGACAGACAGACAGACAGACAGAGCGGCACCATAAGGGTTCCTTTTTTTTACCATTTTGGTATCGGAACCCTAAAAATGCTAAAATTTATTGCGTTAAATAATACATTTGTGTCGTTTATGATTTTTCGAAAGTTATAATCAACTTACGATTCTTATTATTTTCGGTGACAAATATGCGTCTGCGTCTCTGCTTACGCCCATCCTCATCGAAGGAAGCAGTTTTTGTGACAACACTTTCGGACTGTTTAAAAAAGCGTATGGAAAACATCATTCACCGTATTTAAAATAAAGCCCATTTTACCCGTAATTGTAAAACTAACTGACGACATAAGTGGGCAATTCCGTCGAATGGTTTTACTGTTACTGGGTAATGATCGTAAAATACGCGAGGCATGATTTGCAAACTGTAAGATATGAATATGAGATCTAACTATACGTAACCAAGTGAGACGATAGCAATGTAATCTAATCACTTATCGCTGACTGCAACAAGGTATTATGTTCTAAACTAGTTTGATAGCACAAAGAACTTTGTAATATATGAGTCAGTTCAGTTAAGAATTATACGAATTTTCTTTTGTAAATCATCACAATTTTAAACAAGTAAAGGTGTTGGTATTGGCCAAATTGGATATAATTCTGCAAAAATATAAATCATGAAAAGGCAAGAAAAAATTATAATCCCTTATGTCGTAATTTCGCAAAAAGACTTCAGCCATATTGCCAAATGCCTTATAAACGCAACAACAACACCTAATGTTAAAATAATTTTCTTTGACAACTCCATCTAGTGATTACTGAGACTCGCCCTGCATACCAAACTAGATAGTAAGATAAATATTATTTCCGTCTGCTATTTAGTACATACTGCAGGGCCACGACAACCACGAATAAGGTGAAGGGTCGACTAAATTACCGTCGCGGTTGGAGGAAATTTATGAAGGATCGAAGAGGCCTTTTCTCAGTGACGTGATAGCAAGTTTAATTATACAACTTTATAACTAATATGTATGTAAATCCATACCAATTTACAGCTTTCTAGTACTATGGACCACTAAGCTAAGCCGGGGACAGACAGACGGACATGATGAAACTATAAGGGTTCCTTGTTGACTACGGATCCCCAAAAAATCACCAAAAAAAAAAGCACGTTACACGTTCCGTTATTTTTTTAACTTTTCACTGTTTTTATTATTTGTTAGGTAATCCGCCGTAATAATAATACATATCCTATGAATATTTTAACCAAATAGCTCGGACAGACAAAAAGACGACGACGTAGGCTTGGCCGTTGCCGTTGCCTTTTGGGTACGGAACCCTAAAAATAATATGATGCTCAAAAATCTCGCTTCTTAAATAGTTTTTAAATAAGTAGACTGACTTTTGACTAATGATCTCAAAATTAAGGTAACCTAGTTGAGCAGACAATGAGTTCTCGAGCATTACTGTATTATTTCAACTACGCTATAATGTAAGCGCGTTTGCAAAGTACAGTGTGTCAAGCGTGACTGTACACGCGACGGTATGATTTGGGGAACATCCAACTTAATGAGCTGAGAACGAGTTTATCTCCATCTGTCTTATATAGGCAGATAATCTGTCGTAACAGACACGCCGCGTGATACATAATTCATTACAAGGCAGTATAACTATTCTAGACGTATTTGAGATGACAAGAAGAAAACTAATATTCTGTGCTGTCACGAGACTTTTTAAGTTTAAGTAGAAAGTGAGTCTAGTTCTAACCTAGTGATCGCGATACTTCCAAGACAATAAAGATAATCAGCCGATTTAAAGGGAATCTAATAATAGTAGATTAGTAGCCAAGGGCTGTAAGGCATCAATTGCAGCCCGAGATATTTAGGCGCACGAGCGCGACGAGGACGCCTATAGTTCGAGGGTGCAATTGATGCTTACACCCGAGCTAACTACTCTGCTTTACATCTCGATTGTGAGGTAAGTAGGTCCTTATTACCACCAAATTGTAGGTGACCAATTAGCACTCTAGGGTAATAATGTAGCTAGAAAAGCCCTAGGGCGGTAAGTAATAAAAAAAAAAACACTTCACTCTTTCAAAACTCAATTACTTACCGCCCTAGGGCTTTTCAAGCTACATTATTACCCTAGAGCGCTAATTGGTCACCTACAAGCCCTATTTGGGGGTAATAAGGACCTACTTACCGAATATGTGAGATGTAAAAGATATTTTAATAGCAGGTGGTAAGCTGCAACACAATTATTTCAAGTTGAAAATAGTGTTTCTTAACAGACACTTTCTGTCTGTGTCAGCAATAGATTTGAAGAAGCTTTAACTTTTAAGAAGCTTCCTGAAATCGGCTGAAATTTAGAAAATCGAAACGAAAAGTGAAGTGAGTTTTCTTTACCGATAGCAACTCTGCTTGTGCGTTGTCAGCCTTTATGGACTGTCCTGTTTCCTGCAGCGTGGAGAACCTGAACAGTAAACATGGCAAATCAACAGTCTGCCGATTTGGCAAATCACTGGGCTGTTCGGATGAAGTCGACACGAAAAAAAGAAGAGGGAATCAAACGAAATTACCTGTAAGTGGAGTCCGAGAGATACCACAATTTAACTTGAAGAACACACGAAGTATGTGCGTTGCTTTTCGGCCAGCGCTAGCTTCATAACATCCCATAAAATGTCCACTGCAGGACAGGGAGCTCCCTCCAAAACTCTAGCAAAAACGCGTGGTACTTTGCAGGGGATTTACAATAGTCACCACGCTTGCAAGCGTTGCGGCTGGCGACCACTGTTGTTAGTGACCGCAGTATGTAAGATAGTTCGATACATAGAAAGATGCTGCTGCCCACCCTCCGGTTCAGAAGCCCTTATTTGCCTCTTACGACACCCACAGGTAGAGATGGGTTGGTACTAATCTTTGCCGGCGTAACACGGACAGCGCTAACTAGCCATCCTGGTTTTAATAATATGACAGATTTGTTGACTTTAGCTACTAACATAGTTAACTAAGTTTTTTTTTACTAACAATGGACTGTATGTTGTCTGATAATAAATCAATTTGAATTTGAATTTAACAAGCCTCTTATTGCCGCGCAGTCTCTCGCAACTGCAACAATGTTGCAGCATCTACTGTATTTTTTCTACGTTCCGCTAATAACGCCGATGGGTTTAATATACAATATATACATCGAGTACACTTTCACCGCATCCCACTTGCGACAACGCACGAATGCGGGGTTGGTGTAAAAACCGGTCTCTTTTTGTTAACCGTACACTCGTTAGTATTCCGTAATAACTTAAGGCTGCTTCCTCAATAGTACAGTACATGTTTTTGACGTTGATTTTGGATACGTCTGGGCATTCGTTTAGGGCTGGTCATATGACCGGCAATAATTGGTTGGTACTACATCGAGCTTTATAAGAGGCGGAGGGAGTGGGGAGGGGTGTGGGGTAGGGGGGTAGGGGGAGAGTGGACGTGGATGGGAGCTTGACGTGCTCTTGATTGTACCTACCTATATAAACGTTTATACGTAAAACTTACGGCCGTTTCAAGGATATACAACCAGGGACAGGGATTTTTAAATTATTTTTTATACTTGTAGCGCGGCTCTAGCAAAAAACCGGCCAAGTGCGAGTCGGACTCGCGCACTGAGGGTTCCGTACCACCACATAAACATAATTGTATTAGTTGAAATTTCAGTAAGTTAATGTGATAGATTTTTTGAGTCCGACACGCGCTTGACCAAATTTTATTATTTGTTGTTATTTTATAGCCTATTCCCTATAAACATACCAATTTTCAAGTTTGTAAGTGTTCCCGTTTTTAAATAGAACTAAAACAAAAATCGCCTCAGCGACCATCCAACTTGACCCCTCTCTTATATGAATGTTCTTGAAGCGGGAGCTCACCACAATTGGTTACCATTAGTTGTGAGAAAAGTTGTAATATTTAATGATTTCAGACTTTTCCCATTATTTGTACTGTGAGACCTAGCTTCTTGCCAAATTTCATAATTTTAGGTCAACGGGAAGTACCCTGTAGGTTTTTCATTTTTGAACAAATGTATGGAGATGAGGACATAAAATGCCATATCTTTTGATTGCGTCGTTGTAAAAAATTAAAATTTTCAGATCTTGTGTGGTTCATAGATCCTAATATATGGTATTAATTTCAACCTGATACCTTTACCTGTTCGTGAGATAAAGGGTCTTGACAGACAGACAGACGGACAACAAAGTGATCCTATAAGGGTTCCGTTTTTTTTTTTGAGGTACGGAACCCTAAAAAAACGTAAGAAATAGGAACAGTACAAGTCCATTTTGTCAAGCTTGAGGTGCTCTTGCATATACCCAAATCCCATATTTTCTCTGAGTGTGGAAAAAGAGGACTAAGGGTAATCAAACCAGAGTCTGGACTTTTGTTACTTATTATCGCCAACTACCTCGACTACGACATCTTTCCCATAAATGCAAAAAAAAATTTGTTGCGGCTCTATATGAGATCTTAATTTATATATTTCTTCATTTACTTATCTATTGCACACAAGACATTACAATGGACAACACATGCATAAAGACGAAATGTCTTCCAGCAGACCTTGAAGTGAAAATTGAAGAAAGCAGATAGACCGTGCGCAAAGATAAAAGTTATAATGAGGTCGTTCTAAGTTGTGAACGTTTTTAGGAGTTTTGAAATAATTTATCTAGCGATCATGATAGGCGTCGATGACACAGTTTTCTACCAGTGTCATACGCAAAAATGACTCAAATGTGGACTTAACTTTACCACAGATAATATAATACTATACTAGTACAGATGCCTCACGTCATAGAACGAATTTGTGCCGAAAATTGTCCGGGCTATTTTTTCCATAAGGTATTTTCTTAGTATGCATTGATATCTGGATGTCAAAATTGAATTAATGTCATAGTTTACACGTTTACCTACCAACCTAGTAGTAACATTTAGTTTACATTATTAGAAACAAAAGGGCCAAATGAATTCGGGCTATTTACTCCGTCGAAAAAACCGTAGTACGGAATGGGACCCCTTGACTTTACAAAGTATTTACCTGCTTCAAAAAATTTTGGTAAAGTTGTTAAAAAATACGGAATGATTCAGCATTTGGAAAAAAAATTAAGAAAGAGGTAAAATATGCGTTGGCTATTGGTACAGTCAAGAGCTCATCAAGCTTTACACATTGGACTTTTTAGCGTTCTTATTTCAATAGACGTACGAGCTAGAGTCCCACTGCGAGTGTCAAGCTTGACCTGTCGGTGACTGTACAGTCAGGTTCTTAATTCTAAACAGAAACCCAAATATAAGGAACCTCGAAATTTGGGCCATAAATAGAGATAAGTTAAGTTATTATAAAAAGTATAAAAAAAATCCGAACACTAATAACGCAGTTAACATTTCTATTTTCTTAAAATGATTATTGTTTTGTGGCAGAATAGAACATAGGCAATTAAATAATTAAAAATAAAAACTGTCACCTTTTTAGTGACATGACAGCTTTTTTAAACTCTGTGATAGGCTCCAATTAAATTCCATTCTGCCGCACGGGTTTAATATTATACCTAAATAAATAATAGTAGTTTATGCAACGGTACATAATGAGGGGTATAAAACTCGAGCGTAGCGAGCCAAGTTCCATAATAGAAGACACGAGTGTTTTATACCTAATTATGTGGAGTTGCATACACAACTTTATCTACTCTCATATCGTGAATCCTAAAATAATGTGTTCAAAAACAAACCTTAATGTTTTTCTCTTTTTCCGGTGATAACTGCTAAGCGAAGTTCCTATAGCTGCTTTAAAAACGCTCGAAAGCAAATCGTAAACAATTTTATCACTTATTTCATTACAAAATTAATAAAAATATGTAAATACAACTTTTGTTTGCTGAGTTTTCCGTGATTGCAATGAAACCTCCTTGCAGCCACAGACTACAAACGTATCAAGCTGTCAATGGCGCGCCTATAAAAATTAAAAAATTGTTTAATAGGTCTCCCGCGATGACTGTTAGTAAATTCAATACTTCATAATACACTCCCACAGATAAAAAAATGCTGCTGTGAGTGTTTCTAAGCACAGATTGACATTATGAAGATGTTAACCTACAATTTTTGAACGCATTATTGAGGATTAACGATACGAGTGTAGATAAAAATGTTTAATGCGTTATTTGTACGATATAACCTGGATAGTGAATGACACGTGAAAGTATTTTTATACAATAGATAAGTAGGGTTTATTAAGAAGATTTTTAGATTACTGTTTCTGAACATTTGCACGTTCGCACTACAGCAAGTTAGTGTTTATCCAGACTAAGCTGAACCAGCACTACGCTACAATCCTCATGAACCAAAGACCCGCTAAAGGTCAAAGTTTGACCATTGACAAGTGACCTACTCTACTGTACCGTTTATGTCAAGTATATACCTAATTTAAAATTATGCTAAAAATTCGCAAATTATCACATCGCATCTACGTCAATATTGCGTGCGTGTGTACGTACAGAACATAAAAATATCTTAGTATTAAAAACTGGACTTTCAGCTACAAGGCTAGCGTAAAACCGAAGAATATAGTTACGCTAACGGTTCCAAAATTATGTTTGCTTGTAAGCTTGCTGTAAAAAAAAATATGTATAAGTACGTTTTCTTAACTTTTACGACTCTTATAGCATTGACTTGATGTGTCAATGAATAAATTACGTACTTACAATATGAGGTTATGGACTCACACTTGACCTTTGTCTAACAGTTGAAACTGGAACCATTATCCACGCAGTACCTCGGCAAAAAGTTGAACGGCGTTTACCTGTAAAAAAAAAAATATGTCGGTCATTCACCTGTCCCGTTAAACAAATTATCATCGAGTGATCTATCATGAGGGCACAAGTTATGCCGCATAACCGTTTTGGATATTTGCGACGAGTTTTTTTGGATATTTTTTATAAACCTGTAGCTGTAGGTAGAAATGTCTCTTAATTATACAAGCTCGCACACAAGTAAAATCTGGAAATGGATGGGTTTATCGCCGTTTACAAAGGCCGGCTAATTGTAAAATGGCGTCGTCGGCAGGTTGTGAATGTACCTTATCCCGGGATCGGTTTGGTTGGGTAAGTTAGGTGACCACACCCCACGAGCCTAGTGAGCGAGCCACGAAAGCGGCCGTTGAGTACCGGAAACGAATTTCGCACCATTTAGGAAAATGCCTCACTAGGCATTATGTAAGTTAAAAAAATTCTCAATTCCTCGACATTTTGCTAAATACCTTGGTATTATGTATAACGGTGAATTATATAATTCGCCTGCGACAGATTACACCTCGCAGGACCGGTCGTCATGGAGATCTTTAGGGGAGGCCTATATCCAGCAATGGACGTCTTTTGGATTGATGATGATGAGATTACACCTCTCGTCTACACATCTAGCGTGGAGATATCCTCTTTATATTGGTCGAAGGAGATATCCCTAGTTTTATTTTATGTTCTACCAACTTAGCAAAACGTCCTTTCGTTTCTGTAGGTATAAACTAAAACAAGTTTTAAAACATAAAATAGTTTCACAAATTTTAGTCACTATAATCATCTCGGTCAGCAGATAAGTTAATATGGGTAATCGAATTTTGATTTTTGTGTTGCACAAACCTAAACTTGACGACTTTTGCTTGAATTGAGAAATGAGTCTTTTAAACATTAGATTTTAAAATAAACCCCACGTAAAACCTTTAATATTAACGTATAATCAAGTCGAGAGTGAATAGGCTACTTCTAGGCAAGGTCGTTCCATTGTCGACCTCATCTCTGCCCTCAGAGGTCGAGGTCAAGAGTAAGCCAGTGATACTTGATTTCGTTAATACTCGCGACAACCAAAGAAAATATTAAGCAATCTTTGGTTTACATACATAAGTTAGCATTTGATCACAGTTGTGGTAGAAGATGTATCATGCTTTATTGTGATAACAGTACGACGGGTTCTTATCATGATATGGGCTCCCGATAAATTCAGCGCTATTGCAAGCACCATGATCACGGATAAAGTATGAACTGATATTGATAATGAACTGATAATGATCGTCATATTGTTATGATAAGTGTTAGGATCGTGAAACACCTAAACAATATGTAGCTTGCCTAATTATTACATAATGCGGGTTACATGGTGTTACAGGCCTGCAGGTGGTTTAAAGACCAAACAGATTTTTAGGGTTCCGTAACCAAGTGGCAAAATACGGAACCCTTATGGATTCGTCATGTCTGTCTGTCTGTCTGTCCGTCCTGCTGGCAGTTTGAAAAATTAGTAAGCAATGAAAACAAAACCAGTAATAGTTATCGAACCAAAGGCAGGCGCGCCAAATAAAATGTCAGAGAGGAAATAATTGTCATCGGTATTACTTGGTTCGGAGATCAAAAATTGTTTTTTTGCGATTTTATAATATTAACACGATAGAAACTAATTTGGCCTTTTTACTAAAGCTCCAACAGGGATTTGTTCACAGTCCGTATGTCACAGCCATTTTATTCCGAAACTATAGGTACTGTTAAAACTTGGTAAGTAGATGTATTCTGTGAACCGCATTAAGATTTTCACAAAAAAAAAAAAAAAACAATAAATTTTAGGGATAAATAGAACTGAAACACAAAATTTTTTTTTTTCATCCAACCCATACGTGTTGGGTTGGATAGGTCTTCAAAAATGATATTGAGGTTTCTAACATAATTTTTTTCTAAACTGAATAGTTTGCGCGAGAGAAACTTCCAAAGTGGTAAAATGTGTGTCCCCCCCCTGTAACTTCTAAACTAAGAGAATGAAACTAAAAAAAATATATAATGTACATTAGCATGCAAACTTCCACCGAAAATTGGTTTAAACGAGATCTAGTAAGTAGTTTTTTTTTAATACGTCATAAATCGTAAACCGCAATTTACCTTTCATTCAATCAACTCAAATCAGCCAATTTAATTAATATAATGTGGTGGTACGGAACCCTCAGTGCGCGAGTACGACGCGCACTTGGCCGGTTTTTATCACTAAACGACTCGTGAGTGTTACACATATTGTACTTCAACGGATAAACTCACGTTCCCTCGGCCGGATCCTCAGACAGGATCAAAACGTGTCGGTCCTATGCCGTCGTGAGATTATCCGTTTGAAGTACGGTCAACCGCACGTCGGTAGAAACTTTTTCAACTCTATTATCACACCATAAGGTCCAAAAGTGTTTCTACTGACGTACTGTTGAGTGTACCTACATGATCAAATAGATTATTATACAACGTGTAAATAAAGCAAAAATAAGCAGCACCTGTTGTGTCTGTTCTCTAAATGTTTGTTTTATTTGTATTTTTATGTGTACAATAAACAGTTAAATAAATAAAGTGTGTATAAAAGTAAACTGACGTTTCGGGGGGTAGTTTTATTAATGTAACTGTAAAACTTTTGTTCTACAACTTTTGGAATTTAAAATACAAAAAAATTGATACTCCATACAAATTGACGGATCAGATTATAATTTTGTTTGGATATCCGACTTTTTAAAATTTTAATTTCCAAAAGTTTTATTATAAAATTTATTCATTTTCATAGGTAGGAGAGGTTTTGCGTATTTAGAATTACACGTTGTACAGTCAACGACAGGTCAAGCTTGACATTCGCAGTGCGACTCTAGCCTGTACGGCTATTGAAATAATAACGGTACAAAGTCCAATGTGTCAAGCTTGATGTGCTCTTGAGTGTACGATAAAAAACCTAAAAAGCATATCTCACTGAAACCAACTACCAATTTCATGTAAATTCTAGCTCTTTCAAAGCTTCGTTAAAGCTAATGGCTTGACTTCCATCCCTCCTCCTTGGAGGTACTCTAACGAGATGCAGTGACCTTTAAAGCCAATTCTAATCAGACATCAAACAACTGCTATACGGACTTACATTCAAAGCATGAGCGTGTACAGTCAAGAGCACTTCAAACTCGACACATTGGAACCGTTCTTATTTCAATAGACGTACGGGCTAGAGTTGCGCTGCGAGTGCCAAGCTTTTTTTTTATGTTAGAGCAGGCAAACGAGCAGACAGCTCACCTGATGATAAGTGTCACTGCCGCCCATTGACACTTGCAACACCTGGGAGGGTGGTACTAGTGCGTTGCCGGCCTTTGAGAAGTCTGTTAACCCGCTTTTTGAATGACCCCATGTCGTAACTACCAGGGAAAACCGCAGGGGGAAGATCGTTCCACATCCTGGATGTGCGCAAGAGATATGATCGCGCAAACCGCGTTGTGTTGCAACGCCAATTGTCCAAGTTATGTGGATGGAACCTCTCCCTGCGGCGTGTGGTGCGGTGGTGGAACTGTGCCGCAGGCACCAGACTAAATAGTTCCTCAGAACACTCCCCGTTATACAGACGGTACAGAACACACAGGGAGGCCAAGTCTCTCCGAAGACCTAATGGCTCCATACAGTCTGTGAGCTCGGGATCGTCGACAATTCGAACTGCCCTCTTTTGAATGCAATCAAGTGGAAGGAGTTGGTATTGGGGCGCTCCAGCCCAAAGATGGCAGCAGTACTCCATGTGGGGCCTGACTTGTGCTTTATACAGCAAAAGCCGATGACTGTCGTTGACTGTACAAATACACGTGAGGTCGTGAGCTTACAGGCGGAGTATTTATAAGGTTTTAATACCTGAGCGACCGAGCTTCGCTCTTAAATAGCCGCCTCAACATTAAAATATCATCGTGTGAGCAAGCTGTGCTACCCACCAACAGATGGCGCTGTAGGTTTCTGCCTAAAACGTGTTTTATAAAAATGCTTAAAACACGGGGAAAACGATTTTTTCCAGACATGAGACCCAGCTAGATCAATATTTCGCCCCGAAAACCTCTGTATGGTAAATTTAATTGAAACCGTTAAGAGCCGTTTTCGAGAAACCGATTACAAACAAATATACAAATAAATATACAAATATTGCTCGTTTAATAGAATAGGATTTAAAGTAGTTCCTACCTCAAATAGCGAAACGTTAATGTTGTTAATGATTTGGGGGTGAACGGATAGGGTGGGCTCCTAGCTTTTAATGGCCACAGATCTTTTGTGATCGATCCTTAGTGCTAAATTTCCTAGGCTACACCGACAGCCTCAAAGAAGCTGACCTTCTGCCTAGGGTTAAGAGTCCGGGCATCCTCGGAGTGGCCTCCTGTTTAAATTTGTGCATTACACATTTGACATATTAGATGTTCTACTTACAATTTTTGCTATGGGATTAACAGTTAAATTTAACTACTGAAAATAGTAGAAAAATCCGGTCAAGTGCGAATCGGACTCGCGCGCCGAGGTTTCCGATTACCTTTATAGTATTTTAGGAACCAATAAATTTTTAGGATCGCAAAACTAAGTTTGTTTGCAAAGGATCGTTTTATTTTTGCTGTAATCTAAGGTTTACATAAACTTCTATCGACTAAAATTATTTCAAATTTCTCGCTTTGTAAACTTCGGTGATTCGGGAGGGAATAGTATTTTTTTGTAACTTCCATGAAAACTAAGACTTCGAATGAAACCCTTTTATCACACTTATTTTTACCCCACTCGACCTAGTCTCACCATAAGGGTTCCGTATTTACCATTTTGGTTCGGAACCCTAAAAATATAAGCAGCTTCAAACATTGTCAACACTTAACCAAAACGACAATCTGAAAATTTTCCGCGATTATAAAGTTCGATTTATAGTAAAAAAAGTTTGTAATTCTATATCAGTTACTCGAAAACGGCTCTAATGATTTCGATGAAATTTGCTATAGGTACGGGAGTTTTCGGAAACAAAAACTCTATCTCAGTTAGGTCTTATGTCCGTTCGTAAATTCGTTTTCTTAGCCATTTTAAGCATTTTTTGAAAATAGCGCGTTTGAGAAACCTTACAGCGCCATCTGTTGGTGGACTCAGGATAAGATTATACAGAGCGAAGCTTCGTCGGCCAGGTACTTAATAATTATGAACAGCATTTCTAGGTCGGTGGCCAATCTGACTGTCAGAGTTTTCAAGCCGCCAAATGGCGTTTGACACGGCTAAAAGAACCTTCTTTTTAGCCAATTTCGTTCCATTGTTAATCTCATCTCTGCTCCAATCCGCTATCACACCTTCCTTCAGAAACGAATTCGTCATACATTACTGGTTGAAGTAAGGATAATGGAATTAACAGTACTAAGCCTCCCAGCAATGTATGCTACAATATTCACTAAATTTAGAAAGGTGTGTTTGCGGGTTAAGGCTAACACGGTCAATCAAGAGCAAACCCGAAAGAAAACAAAACTAATTTCTAAGTAAGTTTATTCACAGTATCTAGACTTAGCAGAGGATATGCCACTACACTCAATTATACAAAAACCTTGCGGTCTTCCTTTTAAACGGTTTCCATTTCCACCTTAATCTGGAAACCTTGGAGGTATATTCAAACGCAGTTCCATAAAATCTCTTGCACTACGACTATCAGTGCTGTAGGTACTACCACTACCGCGGCCGCTTCGCTTCAGTATAACCACTACTAAGCAAATTTTTTGTTGCACACAAAAAATTTAAGCACTTTCCAGCCTTGCCTTGGGTCACCTAAAGGTGCAAACAATATCAGTAGAAGACAATTGGTTTAGAAAATAATAGCATTTCTTATTTCTTAACAGACGTAAACGTAAAGAAAGAGTGGTTTAGTATTTGCGTAGGCTTCAGACGAAAAAATCTTAAATGGGCAGGCGGAAATGTCCGTGATAGTACGTACTAAAGGCGATCACAAGATCCAAGTTTTTACGCCACGTTTTCGTTGTCTGTTTAGGTATTTCGTTATATGATCAAGCAGTTCTCTTTGTTTGTTTTGACCGACGCTTGCCCTAGACGACCCATGACCTAGACGCTTTCGACGATTGGCAAACCGTGGCCTATGATCGTGATCTTTGGAAAGAAAAAGGGGAGGCCTTTGCCCTGAGTGGGGCATTTAGCTACCATTGAAAAAAAAAAGCCCGGTCAAGTGCGAGTCGGGCTCACGCGCCGAGGGTTCCGATATACTTTTTATATTTTTGGAAGCAATAAAGTCCATTTTTAGGACCGCAAAACTAAATTTGTTTGTAAAGGTTATTTGGAGATTTCTAAAAAACTGTACAACTTAGAAAGATTAATTTATTTTTGCTGTAATGTTTACATAAATTTCTGTCAACTGTAATTAATTCAGATTTTTCCTTTCACAAACTTCGGAGATAAGGGGGGGATAATGGTATTTTTTTTGTAATTTTTCATCATAACTTGAAAACTAAGAGACGTAAAAATTACAAAAATATATTTTAGAATGTACAAGTACGAGTAAAGCCCTTTCATATGATACCCCATTCGACCTAGTAGCGACAATTTGAAATTTGGCCCCCTTTACATTTATAATCATAATTTTTTCACAATTCTTTCATGTGCAATTAAGTTGGGCAACCATATTCTAAAACTGTTCCAAATTTGTGGTTGTGAGATATAGAGGTGTAACAGACAGACAGACGGACAGACAGACAGAAAAAGCGACACCATAAGGGTTCCTTTTTTTACCATTTTGGTATCGGAACCCTAAAAAGTATCTAGTACGCACGGCAGCAAGCAAGTGGAAACAAAAGCAGTATAAACTGAACCAGCGCTACGCTACAAACCCCCGAAACCAGAGACCCGCTCAAGGTCAAATTGTTTCCACCGACGTGCGGCCGTGTGTACAATACAACCGTTTGTACGCACAAATACGTTTTGTTTATAAACTGTGATTTGTTTTCCTAACCCGTCTTCATAGCATTAGAAAATCTTATATGTTTAGTTTAGCGTAAGCAGTAGTGCTAGCTATAAATGCAATTAGGTCATCGTTATGACATCCCACAAAACGTCCACTACAGGACAGGGAACTCCCTCCAAAATTCCAGCTTTTGCTGAAACAATGTGGAGGGAAAGTACCAAAGTCACCACGCTTGTCAGCGTTATGGCTGGCGCCATGTACCGCGGTTGTTAGTGACCGCAGAATGTAAGATGATACGATACACAGAAGCATGCTGCTGCCCATCCTCTGGTTCATTAACCCTTAATCGCCTCTTACGACACTTTACAAGGTGTAACAGAAAGGGTATACATATCAACTCTGAAGGACCTATGTCCCTTAGGGAAAGTTGGTTAGTTTCATGGGCAATATTTCATTCTTCAGGGTTCATATACCCTTTCTTATATTTAAGCCAAGTATCATAATGAAAATGACCAATTTGACTTATCGAGAGCACTGATTGTATGCTTATTAGTCGCATAGATAAAATATTGTCATTGAATCAATCGGGTGGTAAAGAAACTAAAACAATTTTATGTTTGCGACGTGCAAAATTATTAATAAGTTGTGTCGTGTAGAACGTCTAATGTAATCGTTCTATAAATAAAACCAATTTTTACAAGGAAAAACGTTTGTAAAAAGGGTCCTTTTGAATAATTCAAATTATGTTGACTTTGACAAATGACCTTATGTTGACGTTATGTTGTATAATAATAATTATCATACAACATAACGTCAACGTAACTTTATGTTGACGTTATGATGTATAATAATAATTATTATAAAACAGAACGTCAACGTAACGTTATGTTGTTGTTATGATGTATAATAAGCTATATTATTGTAAACTTTCATTAAAATCCATTTAGTAGTTTTTACGTGAAAGAGTAACAAACATCCATCCATACATACTTACAAACTTTCGCGTTTATAATATTAGTAGGAAGTAGGATAGAGTCGTGTAAGAGAGTTTTTGAAAATCTTTGAATGCAGTTTATCTTAATCTTAAGTCGACGACATGATTCCCATACTGACCCATACCGATAGATCACCCTGTAAATCTTTTGGCAAGACAATAGTATTATATTTTGGGAAGGAAATAAACAAGACCACTAGCTAAACCTGTAATTATAAAAAAAATTGAAGATCTTTAGCACAGATTACTAGAAGCTTCGCAATAGATAATAAAATATGTAGATCTTTTCGTTATGGTGTTCATAAATATTTATATCTAATCAATATTCGATAAACTTGCATGCACACAAAGAAACTAGTTTTCGTACTTGTACGATGACCTTTGCTTTGCTGTCCTAAATTGGAAAATACTGGAAGAGTGAATTGCAAAATACTGGAAATTCAGGAAAAAAATATGATATAATAAATTTAATAAACTTATGTATTTACAGGTTCGTTTGCAGTTAAGAATTAAGGGGCTGTTTGTAACATTTTAACTTTTATTTATAATCAATCAATTTGAATAATAATCTTCCTATTTATAAGTTATGATTATGACATGACTTAATCAATACTGGATCTGTAAGAATTCATTTCTCAAATAAAAATATCGACTAGTTAACCACATAAATGCTATAATTAATTAATTATAACGACCATTTTCATGCACTTTAATTTGACTTATTTGTGTTAAGGGGCTACCTCCCGTCCACTAGTGCCCCCATCAGTTAAAAAAATATTAATCGCTAAGTACCAAACTTATCGGAAATCCGGAAAGACAGAGTAAAGATAAGGTGCCCTTGTTTATTTAGAACCCATCAACTCTGTAAAATAAAGTTCACTGTAGTTACAGATACAAAAACTGCTAAAAGTGGCCGTTTTTCGCAGTTTTTGTATCTGTAACTATAGGTTCTAAATGAACTAGGGTACCTTTATTTCAATCTGTCTTTCTGGATTTTCGATAAGTTTTGTATTTAGCGAGTATAATTTTTTTAACTGATGGGGGCGCTAGTGGACGGGAGGTAGCCTCTTAAAAGCTGGGTAGGATGAAGTCGCGAGCAACAGCTAGTATTTGATAAATGTAATGTCTGCAGAAGAATCAATATGATTTTTTTTGGAACTTCGGAAATTTTCTACTGCATTAAACAAGGTAGGTAATGAAGTTTCCGCATTATTAATACCTATTCTTCAAATCAATACCGATGAAACAACACAATTTATGAGGTTGTTATCTAATATTACCAGCAAGATAAGATTTGATTATAACTTTAATCATATATTAGTTATTATTCAACTTATGATTGTGCAACCATTCCGCATATTACAAAGTAACGTCTTTCACTATAACGCTCAATAAAATTCATGATTCGACATTGCCTTTTTTTTCATAAGTCTTTTTTTTGGGGACTTGGCGACCTAACCTAGAGGATTTTACAAGGGCACTGGATTTTTTTAAGGTTCCTTACCAAAATGCTAAAAACAGAATCCTTACGGTGTGACTTTGTCCGTCTGTCACACCTGTTTATCTCAGTGAGCGTTAGCCAGCAAGAAACTACTCAAAATGCTTTAACGAATTTGCCTAAAACTCCTTAATTTAAAATTGTCATTCGGACCTGTCGTTTAGCCGCTTGGCTTATTTTAAGGGTGGCTCTCATTTTAAAGGTACGTGTCATACATAAAAAAAATGAAAAGTTGCGATTATCTCGGAAACAGATGCAACGATTTTGATGAAACTTTGCATGACCGAGAATCTTTATTTAAGGTATCTTACGGTATATTATTAGTTATTCATTGCTCTGCAAAAATGAATAAAAGGGTTGTTCCAATACTTACAACCAAAATGTTGATACGTGTTTTTAGGGTACTTATGGCAAGAAATTTCTAGGCAACCCTAGGGCGTTGTACGATCCCATGTGTAACATTCCATATACTACGTTATTTTATTGGACCTGATTTCCTTTTGCCCACATATTAGTGAGGTCAAAAGCAACAACTTTTGTTCTACGACTTTGCTAACAACGCACGAAAAATTTTCAACTTCCCATGCAAAATAGGTCGGCCACTTTAGTATGGAGAGTCGAAAATTTTTTGTGCGTTGTTAGCAAAGTCGTAGAACAAAAGTTGTTGCTTTTGACCTCACTAATAAGTGGGCAAAAGGAAATCAGGTCCAAAAAAATAACTTGGTCGACTACATTTCGTTCAAATAACAGGTAGGTTTAACATTGCTGTGGGATCTTATACTACTAGGACGATAATACTAATATCTACGAATACTGCTTTGCTTGTAGCTCACATAAAACGAGTATGGTCAACATTAGTAGAAAAGATAAGTAAGCAGCTAGCAAGGAAGCGTTCGAGTGTCTGTTTAAACAGCTAACATTTCAAAAACATATACATTGAAATAAAACAGTATTAAATTGCACTATGATAAAACGTTGCATAAGACATTAAGTTACACATTTCTCTAGTTACACAGGCAGGCTGAAACATAGCCCTTTAATAAGTACTTGCGAAGATATGATGGCAATTTTCGTATATTCTTTGTCCAGAAACTAAGTACGGACGGCAGCAAGTACGTGGTCACACAATCAGTATAAGCTGAACCAGCAGCGCTACCCTAAAACCGCCCGAAACCAGACACACTCAAAGTGTGACCACTAACGTCCGGCCATGTACACCCAACGGCACGTCAGTAGAAATACTTTGGACTTTATGCCATGGTAATAAATATTGCAAATGTTTCCACTGACGTGCGGTTGAACGTACAACTACAAACTTTAAATTAAACCCACAAATCATCCTTCAAAAACGACCTCGCGAGGAGTTACAAAACTATGCAATAGCGTAAAAGTAATCTATGAGTTGACGTCGCATCGTATCGTAGTAGCAAACCATTATAATTAACGCGGAAATGGTCTCAAATTTTTTGAAGATAAAAATATAAAAATGGGCGTGTCTACATTATTACGTCACGCCGTCTTTAACGTGAAACAGTGCGGTGTCGCAGCGCGGCACATTGACGAAATCAACGTTACCGTGTCGTAAAAATGCACGTCATGATGCCGCAACGTTACACGTTATCGTGCCTTGTAAAATTCCGGTACATAAAGAAAAAAATTAAAAGACATGGGTGCACCGCGCATTTCTTGTGCACTCGATATCTAGAAAGAAACTGAGGTTTTTGAGTGAAAAATGTACCGGAATTTTACAAGGCATGACAACGTGTAACGTTGCGGCAGTGTAACGTGCATTTCCACGACACGGTAACGTTAATTTGACCGTTTACGACGTCGTGACGTGGTAATATGGACAAACCCTAATTCTGGTAAACAAACGGTAAAAAAATGCAAGAAATGATTGCGTCGAAATAAAATAAATTGGACCAAACGGTTAATGTTAGGTAAAATTACTCCGTCATGCAAACAACCTACGCCTATTTATTAAACTTACTACCTAGACGCAACCAGCAGCTGATAAAAGCAGATATATATATATATATATATATATATATATATATCATAGATTCATAATAGCAGATAAATCTTTTAATAGTAAACAACTATCTACCTAAGGAACCCAATGAACAAAATTTTATCATTTTAGACTCAGTAGTTTTTACTGTGTAATCAGTGAATGAATGAATTATTCTATAAATAACTAAATTAATTATTAAATCACGTCGAAAAATAAACATAAAAACTAAGCATTACAAAACCGGCTTAAAATATTGATGAAAATAAGTTTTTTCTTAGATCATTACTCGTATCACTTCTCGATGAGATTTATATTATGTTATTCTATTAAGACGCTTGTTACCCTAAACTAAAATCTACGAGTATAACAATAAGCTGTATGTTATCTTGTTATTTCAAAACGTCAAGCGCAAAATCTAAACCAAAAAATATTTTCAACAATGATGAGCCCTAAGGTAGACTGTTAGATAATGCCTTTAGGCGTTAAGTCCGCCAATGTACCTTTGTGCATGAAGTTGAATAAATAAAATGAATAAAGAAATAAATGAGCGATATAATTGCAGGAATTATTTTTAATGCGATAATACCGGCCAGTTTGATTTATTCTTATATTCAACGAAACAGCGATATTAAAATAATACAATTTATTCATAGTAGGGGTCCGTTCCGGCTTTGCACAGGAAAGTTGAAGTTCTTATAAAATTTAAAAATCCCGTACTATAAAGCACTTTTAATTTTTCTCGATTTTCTGATTAAATTTTAACAAACATTCCAATTTTTCTTTTCATGTAAATATTGTCCTTAAAATTTCGAACACAACAAAAAAAAAACCGGAAAAGTGCGAGTCGGACTCACGCGCAGAAGGTTCCGCCGATATACCTATAATATTTTTGGAAACAATCAATAAAGTCCATTTTTAGGACAGCAAAACTATTTTTTTTAAAGATTTTTGTAGATTTCTAAAAAGCTGTGCAAGTTAGAAAGATGGTTTTATTTTTCCTGATATATTTACATAAACCTCTATCGACTGTAAATTATTCAGATTTTTCTTTTCGCAAATTTCGGAGATACGGAGGGGATGTAATTTTTTTTTACCTTTTTCATCATAACTTGAAACTAAGGCGCTGGTCTAATCTAAACAGTGCGATGCGGATGCGCGCAACCGGCACGCCACCTGTCACTTCTATTTCATACAAAATGTATAGAAGCGACGCGGCGTCGTTCTAATTCAGGCAGTGCGGCGAGGGTGGACGACGCCGCGTCGCTTCTATTCGCTTCTATACATTTTGTATGAAACAGAAGTGACAGGCGGCGTGCCGGTTGCGCGCATCCGCATCGCACCGCTTAGATTAGACCAGCGCCTAAGAGTCTTAAAAAATACGAAAATCTACTTTGGAATGTACGAGTAAAGCCCTTTTATATGATACCCCACTGGACCTAGTAAAGACAATTTAAAATTTTGCCCCCCCTATTTAGACCTCCTGTACAATATTAATAATACTATTTTTTTTTTCGTTTGCAATTAAGTTGAGCAATCATATTCTAAAACTGTTCCAAATTTCAAGTCGATAGCATGAGTGGTTGCTGAGATATACAGGTGTGACAGACAGACAGACGAAGTCGCACCATAAGGGTTCCGTTTTTACCATTTTGGTTCGGATCCCTAATAATCAGCCAAATAGGTCGAGCCGTTTTCAAGTGATGCTCCGTCATACATGAGGCAATTTATTATGATAAATTAGACATTTCCACTACCAAAAGCTAAGTCTAGAATGGTCGAGACTACTCTAGACGTCAATTCACTTAATTATACGTCGCGACGTTTTATATTCCATCTGATTCGTATGCACTCGGCGTCCTAAGAAAACGTATCTGCTTCCTAACTCTAATCTGACTTGCAGTCACTGAAGCAATCGCGATATTTTGTGCTACATCCTATGAATAATAACTACTGTCTACAAAGTAACTAATAGTCTTGCCATACAGCCAGTTGCATTTTTTTAGGGTTCCGTACCTCAAAAGAAAAAAACCGGCCAAGTGCGAGTCGGACTCGCGCACTGAGGGTTCCGTACCACCACATAATCATAATTGTACTAGTTGAAATTTCAGTAAGTTAATGTGCTAGATTTTTTGAGTCTGACACGCGCTTGACCAAATTTTATTATTTGTTGTTATTTTATAGCTTATGAACTATAAACATACCAATTTTCAAGTTTGTAAGTGTTCTCGTTTGTAAAATAGAACTAAAACAAAAATCGCCTCCGCGACCATCCAACTTGACCCCTCTCTCATATGAATGTTCTTGAAACGGGAGCTCACCACAATTGGTTACTCTTAGTTGTGAGTAAAGTTGTAATATTTAATGATTTCAGACTTTTCCCACTATTTGTACTGTGAGACCTAGCTTCTTGCCAAATTTCATAATTTTAGGTAAACTGGAAGTACCCTGTAGGTTTTGCGTTTTTGCATAAAAGTATGGAGATGAGCACATAAAAAGCCATATCTTTTGATTGCGTCGTTGTAAAAAATTTAAATTTTCAGATCTTGTGTAGTTCACGGACCTTAACATTCATTATCAATTTCAACCTGATACCTCTACCCATTCGTGAGATAAAGGGTCTTGACAGACAGACAGACAGACGGACAACAAAGTGATCCTATAAGGGTTCCGTTTTTTTCTTTTGAGGTACGGAACCCTAAAAAGTACGGAACCCTTATATGATCACTTTGTTGTCCGTCTGTTTGTGTGTGTGTCTGTCAAGAGTCTTGACTCAAGACACTTTTTCTCATGAACGGGTAGATAGTAATAGGAAGATAGTGTAGTAAGTTGAAATTAATATCAAGCAAATATCAAGGTCCATGGGCCCTTGAAGGTGTGATGCTGCTATTTTGATCTGTTGACGTTGCTTTTAAGACAAACGGACTTAATATGGGGTCAATCCTAGGGTCATGTTAGCTGTGGTCTTTACGAAAACGTCTAGACAGAATTCGGAGAAGATAGAAAGTCCGAAGGACAGAGCGAGGCAACAGATTGTCTGGCGAACACAATATGAGTTGGAATGGTCCGATCATTGATCTACTACCGGGTCCGATACACTATCTTCAGGGCTAGCTTCCTTTCTACAAAACTCAAGAGAGTTGGATAATGGTTATGGTAAAATTATAAGTACCTGGGCGACCGAGCTTCGCTCTATAATAGCCGCCTCAACATTAAAATATCATCGGGTGAGCAAGCTATGCTACCCGCCAACAGATGGCGCTTTAGGTTTTTGTCGAAAACGCGGGATTTTAAAAACACGGGGAAAACGAATTTTCCCAGACATGAGACCTAGCTGGAAGGATTTCCTGTTCCTCTGACTCCTTGACTTCGGTTATAGTTTTAATGGTACGAAATATGGACATTTTTAAAGGTTCTTCGCTGTATATTTTTGTGTGTGTATGTATGCCAGTCGGGATCAAAGTTCAGAGCTATTCAATTATGAAAAGACTAAAAAGATCGTTTTAATGCTTTTGCTACAATGGTTTGTAAACATTTCTGACAATATTCCCAAGCCGTTCTATAACAATAGCAGACACAGTATACTTTAAGGTAAAAAGTAGGACTACTCATACTCACTAGAAATTTGAATTTTGAACAATATAAGGATACTGAAAAAAATCGCAAAGTTACCCCTTTTCGAGACCTTTTATCACATTTTTTAACATATTTTTAGGGTTCCGATACCAAAATGGTAAAAAAAGGAACCCTTATGGTGCGACTTTGTCTGTCTGTCAGTCTGTCCGTCCGTCTGTCTGTCTGTCACACCTCACTCATTTTATCGACTTGAAATTTGGAATGGTTTTAGAATATAGTTGCCCAACTTAATTGCATTTGAAAGAATTTTGAAAAAATTATGATTATTAATGTAAAGGGGGCCAAAATAGGGGGGGGCCAAATCTCAGATTGTCGGTACTAGGTCGAATGGGGTATCATATGAAAGGGATTTACTTGTACATTCTAAAATATATTTTTGTATTTTTTACGTCTCTTAGTTTCAAGTTATGATGAAAAATGTAAAAAAATACCATTCCCCTTATCTTCAAAGTTTGTGAAAGGAAAAATCTGAATTAATTACAGTTGACAGAAGTTTATGTAAACATTACAGCAAAAATAAAACGATCTTTCTAAGTTGCACAGTTTTTTAGAAATCTGCAAATAATCTTTACTCGCACTTGTCCGGTTTTTTAATAGTTTTTTAGGGTTCCGTACCTCAAAAGAAAAAAACGGAACCCTTATAGGATCACTTTGTTGTCCGTCTGTCTGTCTGTCTGTCAAGACCCTTTATCTCACGAACGGGTAAAGGTATCAGGTTGAAATTAATACCATATATTAGGATCTATGAACCACACAAGATCTGAAAATTTCAATTTTTTACAATGACGCAATCAAAAGATATGGCATTTTATGTCCTCATCTCCATACATTTATTCAAAAATGCAAAACCTACAGGGTACTTCCCGTTGACCTAAAATTATGAAATTGGGTAAGAAGCTAGGTCTCACAGTACAAATAATGGGAAAAGTCTGAAATCATTAAATATTACAACTTTTCTCACAACTAATGATAACCAATTGTGGTGAGCTCCCGTTTTAAGAACATTCATATAAGAGAGGGGTCAAGTTGGATGGTCGCTGAGGCGATTTTTGTTTTAGTTCTATTTAAAAATGGGAACACTTACAAACTTGAAAATTGGTATGTTTATAGTGAATAAGCTATAAAATAACAACAAATAATAAAATTTGGTCAAGCGCATGTCGGACTCAAAAAATCTAGCACATTAACTTACTGAAATTTCAACTAATACAATTATGTTTATGTGGTGGTACGGAACCCTCAGTGCGCGAGTCCGACTCGCACTTGGCTGGTTTTTTTTGGTATGATTCAATCACTAAAATAAAGTTCAGATCTGATTCGAGTAGTGCAGTAGGTATTTAGAATTCAAACTTTTGTTATTTATATAAGAAAGTGGATATTTTTTCGTACTCTTTACACGTAAAGAAAAAGATAGAGAAATAATTTTTGGAACCACCTAACCTTAAGAAATAAATTGTGTCACAAATATAACACATGCTAGACAACCATCTTAAAATGTTTTTCGGGTTTAATTTGTAAAATCGTCGCATTTAAAATAAATCTTTAATACGCAGCTTAACGTACCAAAGAATTTCCTTATCAAGAAAAGAAACAAACACGCAGCTTAGATAATGATGAGACAATCGTGATAAAGATGGGCTGATGTTATGTACCTACCAGTCGACAATGCAAGAATGACTCAACTGATCTCTGCGGCTTTGTTTACTATAGAGACAGAATATAAAATACATACAATATCGATGGGTGCGTGTGTACACAAGGGCGCACGTCGGTGCAAACAGTTTGACCTTGGGCGGGTCTCTGGTTTCGGGCGTATGTAGCGTGGGGCTGGTTCATCTTATACTGGTTTTGTTTCTACGTGTTTGCTGCCGTGAGTACGTAGATAGATAGATAGATGAACACTTTATTGCACACCTTAAAAAAAAAACAAATACAAATTAAAACAAAAAATTACAAAAAGTGGGCAAAGGCGGCCTTATCGCTGTAAGCGATCTCTTCCAGACAACCTTTGGGAAGAGGAATCCAAAGAAGGTGAACGAGTAGGAAGTGCAGTGTAACAAGGTGAGAATAATTATATAATAAAGCTTATGCTAAGAATACAAAATAATAATAATAATAACATTAAAAAGTTAAATAATACTTTAATAAATACATACATTAATAATATAATAAATATATATATATACATATATAACAACATACATATACGTAAATATACAATACTAAATACATACTACATACTCGTACATATTACTTACTTACTTACCTACTTATTTACTTTAAATTTCTGCTACAGAGCAATAAAACATGCGTAAATCCGGAAAAAAATTGAGATAAGCCCTGTGATGTGACGGCTCATACTAATGAATGGGAAATACTGGAGTTCTATGAATAATGATAGGCATTTTTCGTCTTTGGAAGAGAAAAAAGGGCAGCCTTTTAGTAACCACGTTGCTGCAAAGTAAAAAGATGCAGAGAAATGTGTAGTATAGGAAATTAAAAGGAAGTGACACTCGCTTTTAAATCACTTAGTAAAATAGCATTTCCGTCATACTTTTTTATTTAGTACCACGACAAATTGACAATATTTTATAGAATGTTCGTTTTTAGTTAACTTCAGGAAGTGCAGCAGAATCTGGGGTCTGATGTAATTTTTGATGTTTGACGTACACCCAACAGCACGTCAATAGAAACACTTTGGAGTATTATAACATGGAAATAGAGTTACAAATGATTTCACTTACATGCGCTTGACCTTATAGAACTATCGTCAATTTTTTCGCGTGAGTGTAAATAAAGCGTTCAATG
Organism: Athrips mouffetella; assembly: GCA_947532105.1. Lineage (NCBI taxonomy): Eukaryota > Metazoa > Arthropoda > Insecta > Lepidoptera > Gelechiidae > Athrips > Athrips mouffetella. The sequence goes on along the minus strand of OX383964.1, from coordinate 8,511,587 downwards.
TATTTTGAATTCATTTTCATCTACTAATAAATTGGTTAAAGATGCAAATGCAGATAAACTAGTGTGGAGTACACACAGCCGCAGATAAGTGGCAACAAAACCAGTATTAAATGAAACCGGCGCTATAATGCAAACACTAGCAACAAGTACACAACACTCTCAAGGTCAGTGTAACCACTGACGTGAGGCCTACTGTACTGACAATAAACAATACGCAATTATTATTAGTAGTGCGGAAAAGTAATAACGAGATGACACACTATGTATGCAAGTTATTTACCTACATTATAAACATGGGGTCAGTGTTTTATTTACACATCTTTACATAAGAAATGTAAACACCTAGGTATTTACAGTGGCGTATTTATTTAAAAATTTGGCACCCCGGGCGAATAAAATTTGCCGCCCCATAAAACAACGAAGAAACGAAAAAAGCCACACAGAATATTATTATTTTTTGCACAAAGTTGAGACAACAGTTTGACATTATCTAGTCATTTTTGGTACTTGGCTTCTTTTTGGACCCTTCGACATCGGCAATGGAGCTAACAAAAAATTTCAATGTATGACTGTAATGCCAGGGTAAGTATGGGTTCTGGTGACCAAGGGGGCTGGTGCCACCCCTCGCAGTCTGCCACCCCGGGCGGTTGCCCCATTTGTCCATAGGTTAAATACTCCACTTTCGTTCAATATGAAAACATAATATTCTCGCTTAAATTCTTATACCTGGGCGACCGAGCTTAGCTTTGTATAATCTTAAACAAAGCCCACTAAAATAAGGCGCTGCAGGGTTTCTGAAACGTGCTATTTTCAAGAAATGTTAAAAAAATCGGAGGTAACTTCCTGTTTAGATGTGCAATATATTTAAAGGAGCTTTAACTTTAAAGACACTGAAGAATTAGGTGTTAAATAATAATTAGTGTTTTAATTGACGCGAGTCGGGCTTAAACCTGTAAAATTCGGCGTACCGTGTCGACGGTTTTGCAACTAAACTGTAGCGCTTACAAGCGACTCTTTCAAATTTTCCCTCCTCTTTGTATATCGTGCGCAGGACAAGTTTTTCTTCAGAAAACTTTAAAAGAAAAAAAAAGGATAATTACTAATATCAAAATGCCAAACATTGTTTAACAATAAATCATTGAGTTTAATGAGTGTGTCTGATTATGTAATTTTCAGTTAGAGAGTTAGTCTCACAGTGTTGTATATAAATGATTATGTCTAGTCTAGTCACACCTGGCTTATTGGCCATATTATACAACAACATATTAATTGGTCATCAAATGGCAAGTCATGGCATTAACGGCACATAATGTTTGTCTCTGACCATCAGTGGATTTCTTTGAGCTGTGAAAAAGAATGTAATCCAAAAATTACTTAAGGTCTACATTTTTACTTTAAGAGCAGTCCCGTCTATACACCCTTTTTTTTTCGACCTTCCATACAAAATGTGCTGTCAGCTCATGCAGTTTGTATGGGAAGTCGAAATCTTTATTACTTATTTTGATCTATGTTTCAAAAGTTGTTCAGTTTCATGGACAGAACCACCTCTTAACATATCTAAGAGGACTTTACACAAACCATGTCAAAAGCCAGTTCGCGTTCTAAAGTATCTTCACAATGGTGTGGATAATAATTTTTTCATTACCAATGTTTCCTGAAAAGAATTGTTTCATTGACTGATATCGCCCCCCTTTTAGTTTCTGACAACCTATTTTTTACACTGTATTTTACAATCCACATAAACAAAATGATAACCAAAAGTATCTAAGGTGATTCAGTTCTAAAAATAGAGCATTAAATTAGGTAGAGGTTCCTTCAAATAGGACTACTAGTGCCATTGACCCATATGTTCCAAACCAATGCCCCATTGCTCCATCCATGTCCTACAATTGTTCATGCTAACCAAATATTCATTCAGATTTCATGCAGCAAAACAATTGGTTTCAAGTCATTATTAACTATTTGTTATGGTTGTGAATACAACAATAATAATATAATTAAGATAATAAAACATTAAGTTAATTTGTTTTAACCTTGCCCTAATCCATAGGTATTTAAGCATCTTTACCTAATTGGATAAAAATTTCAATTCTCAATGAAGCAAAATTTTTTTCTTGATCACAACATTTGTGTCTGTTGGGCAAAGCTACTCTCTCTTATTTTTCTACTGGACCCCATCTAGTGCCTGTTGCTACCAAGCTTGCACATATACACACACATTATGTGGGGATATTTTTTTTTATTGTCGACCCAATAAAGTGAGGTGTCGTTAGATAGGTCTTTTAAAAATATTGTAAGTTTGCAAAGATTTTTTTTTATTTAGTGACCCATTTGCGAAATATTTAGCTTAAAAACGCAAATTTTCATTAGAGTCAAGTGTCCCTTTTCCCCCTGCCAGCTAAACAGTTGTTATTGGAAATGTCAATGCAATTTTTAGAGCACTGGTGTATTTCTCAGTTTTATTTATTTTATTAAATATTATATGCAGCCAAACATGAGCTTTTCTTGAGCTCGCCTTTGTGGCTCTCCTTTTAATAAGCGCCATGTACTGAATTTTTTTTTACTTTTTTTTTGTTGTCAGAAAACTGGCCTTAGCAGTTCAGGAAACAAAAGAATCGATTATGATGTTGATGACACATCAACAACATAATTTTTTCTGCTACACTTAACTTCAAGCCTTGAACAAGTCTTCAATACTGAATACAATGAAGTTGCTCGAAAACAGAAAATATTTGCTTGCAAAAGAAAAAAAACCGGTCAAGTGCGAGTCGGACTCGCGCGCCGAGGGTTCCGATATACCTATAGTATTTTTGGAAGCAATAAAGTCCATTTTCAGGACCGCAAAACTAAATTTGTTTGTAAAGGTTTTTTGCAGATTTCTGAAAAACTGTGCAACTTAGAAAGATCGTTTTATTTTTGCTGTAAAGTTTATATAAACTTCTGTCAACTGTAATTAATTCAGATTTTTCCTTACTCAAACTTCGGAGATAAGGGGGGGGGAATGGTATTTTTCTTGACATTTTTCATCATAACTTTAAAACTAAGAAATTTAAAAAAATACAAAAATATATTTTAAAATGTACAAGTAAAGCCCTTTCATATGATACCCCACTCGACCTAGTAGCGACAATTTGAAATTTGCCCCCCCCTATTTTGGCCCCCTTTATATTAATAATCATACTTTTTTCAAAATTTTTTCTTGTGCAATTAAGTTGGGCAACTATATTCTAAAACTATTCCAAATTTCAGGTTGATAGCATAAGTGGTTGCTGAGATATAGAGGTGTGACAGACAGACGGACAGACAGACAGACAGACAGACAGAGCGGCACCATAAGGTTTCCTTTTTTTTACCATTTTGGTATCGGAACCCTAAAAAGACCCAGATGTTAATACTGGGTGTTAATTAGATTGCGTGCCATAGCTCAGGAGCAGGTTGTATCAGTAACTGAACAACTTTTTCCAAGGAACTTAGGTCGAAAAACTAAAAACTAATTTCAACTTAATTATTTCACCAATAAGAAGTGGGTGTCATGGGCAGTGGTGACCACTTACCACCAGGTGGCCCACCTGCTCGTTTGCAAAAAGAAAACAAAATAGAAACGCAGATACACCATATATAGTGAATTTTGTAAGGAAGGTCAATGTATTTTTAGTTTTTCTAAAATGCTCCTTGGGAAAAGTTGTTCAGTTATGAATACTGAACCCATATAAATATGTAATTGAAATTATAGTTTTTTAAGTAATTTGGCCTTGAGTTTAATACCAAAGTTAACAGGCTAAACATTTGATTAGAACAATGGTCAACTCAGGTAACTTGATTAAAAAGTAATTTATAAAAATAATAAGAACTTGATATATAAAATACTATAATGTTACGAGAAGTCACATTTTAACCTAATGACATTTTCTATCTAATCAGCATATGACATTGACTCATTAGTAGTTGGACTAAGGCTTAGCTATTTACATAATCTATTGTACAGAAATCTAGGTACTTATTTATTTACATTACATAATTTGGGAATGTATGGGAAACAGCTGATCGAGGGCACTGTACAATGTGTATGGAAACTAGGGCACCTACATTGTGGGTGACAGACAAATTATGGTGCTTGGAGTTGCCAAGAGTTGTTTGCCAATACTTTTTTGATGTATGTGATTGTAAAGTAAGATGTACAATAGTTACATCAACTGTTTGAGTATGTTACAGATAACACTACAATAGTATTGTAAATGCAATAATGAATATCATATCCATGAAAATTTGTAATTGGCGTTATTCTTTTCAAAATTAATTTGTAAAACATTATTGGTTATAAATTTTCTAAATAAATAGATCTCTAGCCATTATGATCACCATTCAGAAAGACTATTTACTAAAAGGTATTTACTTTCTTCATGCTCCTGATAAGGATTATATTTATATGTTTTAAGTTTTGTTGTTACTGTCTCTTTGACAGGATCCAGTGGTAAGACCCATCAAACATAGTGATGTTCACAAGTGATCATAATACTTGCAAAAGCATAGATATATTGATATCTCATATAAACCTATGTGGTAAAAACCCGTTTTACTGTTCTGATAATAGGATAGCGAGGTGTAGATGTGGTCAGTTACCTGTATGAGCGAGCCGGCGTCCCACCAGCGGGCTGTCAAGCAGCAGGCGGCGCAGAGACCAGCGGCCGAGCACGCCGCTGCCCCAGCCGCAGCCTCCACCACTCCCGCGCCGGCCACCCTCGCGCTCTCGTTCCACCATCACCACAAACACATCACACCACCAGTCACGACACTAGTCCACTCCGCGACGATCCAACGACTGCCGTTACCAAACCTAGCCGCGACCGAGTTGAGTAATCTCGCGAGGCATCGGCAGGAGAAAGTGCTGATGGCCAGGCAGAACGTACGTGCCCGATGCAGATGCAGTCTCTAGGAGGGGAAGAATCGCCTTTTTTGAACTCTCATTGTGAGCGTTAGGTACATAGTTATGTCGAATAAAATCAGGCTTCTGTCGAAATCCGATGAACCATATATTGTTGTAATACAACTCGACACCAACGTCGTTCATGTTGGCAGTGGCATTTTTTTAGAAAGAAATGCACAAATCCAACACAACAAAAGCGAAATGATGAACGAACAGAACAACCACCACTCGACGTCACTCGACTCGACAGACAAGCAGGGTTGCCAGATCTTCGCCAACTCAATTCGCCAAATTTTTACTGCCGAGTAGCCTAAATCGCCTAAATTATTTTTTCAGTCAAATAGCCTGATTCGCCCAATATTTTGAACCAAGTAGCCTAAATGTATATATATATTCTTTATTGTGCACAAATTACATAAAATTGAAGTTAACATAAAATTTGTTTACAAAGGTGAGCTTATCTCTATGTAGCCCGAATAAAGATAAAATCTTGAAAAGTAAATCAGCTAATTCCTTTACAACAAAACGTTTATATTAGTTAATACACTACCCAAGTTCTGTACTAGCCATCATATTTTTTTGACACATAAAATATGGCAAAACAACAACGTCAAGTGACTTCTCTGTTGTTAATTTTGAAGTTATCCTAAAGTAGCTTAAATCACCCGATCGGTTTTTCCTTGGTATCCTAAACGGCTACTGGTAGCCGATCAGATTTTTTGGTCGCCATGAGACCCCTTGAGGTAGCCTAAATGGCGACATTTCGCCTAATCTGGCACCACTGCAGACGAGATGACTCTGACAGACCAGTGTTGCCAACATAGCTAACAATAATGTGCTAAAGGGATTTTAAAAAACAAAAAAGCGGCTACTCCATACGTTTAATAAATCTGTGAAAAGTCGTGTGTGTGTTCATTGAAATTTTTTTCGAAGTGATGAATTAAACTCAACTTTTTTTGTATTGTACTTTTTACCCCTAATGCATATTTTTTATAAATAATGTCTGTCTGTCTGGATTTCGGTCTGTAACAGCACACAGAGGCGGTATGATTGCGAAAGCGGTCCGGGGGTGGTATGGCGGGAACAAAATACTGCGCCGCGACCGCTTTTCAATGTGACAGGGTGCATAAGAACTCATACTTTACAAAAAATACCGCCCCCGGAACGCTTCCGCTACCGCCTCAGTGTGACTCGGGCTTTAGTATGTGGTTTTCACAGAAAGCTAGAGCTTAGCTTCGAGCTACAGAGTGAATTTCCATCAGGGCGGTGCGAGGGACTTAAATGAGCTGGAAAATTCAACTCTAAATAAATGGCACAATCCCATTGGTCGGAATTTTGCAGCTCACAGCTTAGCTCTTGTAGGAATTCACCCTTAGTTAGAAAACAGTCAAAGAACTGTTATATTTGAAATCTATTGACGACCCATTCTTTCTCAATAAAACAACAGATTGGATAGTAGTAAACTGACGTTTGGAACTGAAATTGTAATAGCTTTTGGAGATATCTCGATTTATATGTGATGTAGATCTATTTGTAAACTCTGTGATTTAGATCTATTCAAATAAATAAATAAAATAAACTGCCAGTTGCGAAAGAAGTCTTTAAATTTAAAGGTCCATTAAATCAATTGACCCTTTTCAATAAAAGTAGAGGAGTAAAATTTTTTCAAGAAAGTGTCATTTAGGAATTCTTGCAAGAGCTATCTCATTTTTAACCCTTACCGCCAGTTGTAGAAAGCGTCTTTAAAGTCAAAGCTCCAATAAATCTATTACATAGCTTTGAAAGAAATGTTTCAAATTTGAGACTCCACAGTATGCAGAAAGCATCTTAAAAGTTAAAGCACTATTAAATTGATTGCCGACCCATTTTTTGCTAACAAAACAGAAAGTGTCAGCAATAACCATAAAAGAGATCTGAATTCTTAGACTTATCACCAGTCGCAGAAAGCATCATTAAAGTGAAGCTCTATTAAATCTATTGCCAAATCATTGTTATTAGCCCTCTATGCACCAGTTGCTCAAAGCGTAATTAAAGTTAAAGCTTATTTAAGTCTATTGCTGACTCTTTTTATTTTGCTGACAAAAAAAGTGACTACAATAGACTTAAAGAAGCTTTAATTTAAAAAATGCTTTGTGCAACTGGTTCAATGTCGAACAAAGAAACGGACATACATACATACATAAAGGTCAAACATATAACCCACCTTTTGCGCTTCGCAGGGTAAAAACAAACGTTTTACATTCATTCTTTTATTTAATATGCTAATTAACATAGTATGGTAAACAGACAAAAAATATACCAAAAGCACTCAAAATGCTACGTTGGCAGCACTGCAGACAGATGAAAAACTTGGCAGTGGTACCGATTTTCGCGAAAACTGACATATTACCTTGACAGCAGGATAGATTTATATGACATCCATACATGTGATGGAGACAAAGCAGACAAAATGTTCTACTGACTCGTGCCGGCTCGTTCCTGGTCCAACAGTTGTCGCTGGCCATTCAACGCGGTAACGCGGCCAGCGTCATGGGTACGTTTGGACCAGGTGCGAACAGGGACGGGGTACTAGACTAAAGATTTTTATCTGTAAAAAAAAAAAAAAATGTAACTGTTTGTATATGTATGTGTGTCTACTGACTTGACACGAAAATTTTATGAGTTTTCAAGGTACCCCTTGGAATTTTTCATGAATCGCGTGTATCCGAACGTAATTTTATAGAATTTAAATTTTGCAACATAGATGGCAGCAAGGATGGCAGTGCGAATAATTATTGTTCATTGTTTTGATTGGTCAACGTTGGGACATCGTATGCCACTTTTTCGATGGGTAACCAATCATGATACGCTCTGTATTGCCATCTAGCACTTTGCACTAGAAATTTCTGACATGCATGTCACGTATATTCATTTTCTCCCTCCCACCCACTCACTTCTGTATCTTTTCTTGCTTTCCGTTACAGGTCGAGATTTGCAGTTTTTTTCTTCGTCGTTTTGATTACTTTTGATCAATTTAATTTTTTTTGATTTCGTACAAATACTAATCTGTGAAATAAATGTTGAAGACGTTGAATCTGTGGCTAGAGGGCTGGACGTACATTCCGGCATTTCATTTTATCTTTCTTGGATTCCCCTCTTATATACATTTTATTTAAATATATTGAAAGGTATAAAATTAAATTATGATTCCCCTTTTTTTTTCTATGATCATTTATTTATATGTTTTTATTTTTATCCAGATTATGCTAATTGACCGTCCATTTATCTGGTCATTGTAGTGCCGTCATATGAATTCTGTGGTGCCGTGTATTCTCCAACTTCGACACTGGCAAAATTGTCCATGTTGACAGAAGCCATATTACAAATATTTGTTTTGATTTAGATCCAGATTAGTAAGTTATTTAGATTCCGGCATCTCTTGGATAGCTGCACGATATATAAAATAAAACTCCAATAAAATTAATTTCGCCAATTAGTTATTATAAAAATCAGAAACAAAATGAATTTATTATCCACGAAACTATGTGTGTTTATCACAGTTTTATTTATAAGTGAAGTTTTATGCGAAAACAAATATACTAAGGAGGCTAATGAGAAGAAAGTGGTGAAGGAAAAGAAGGACGTTGATTTCAGAACTCTGGAAAAGCCTTTCAGGATGAACAAATTGAATATTTTGTGGACAAAGGCTCAACAGGTGAACCATTGTTTTGTAACACTTTTTATTTAATCTAATAATTATAAGAAATACAACCTACAACAGCCTTTCAGAAACCCTACAGGGCCATCTATTATTGGGGTTTGGTTAAGATTATACAGAGCCATAATCGCCCGAAACTGAAGGGAGACCATAAAACACCTTTTACTTTTCCATACCATCCAACAAAAACTTGTTTTCCTCTAATCATCATCATGATCTATGTGGTTCTGTTTTAATGTATGAGAAAAAAAAACTTAGTAATAAGTATAATATAATAAGTTTCCACCATTTGTAGCGCCTTACAGCCCCCAAGCTAAAGTCTCTGTACAGCGATTTGATGATTCATGATAAAGAAGAGATCACATTGAAGCGAGTGAAAACTGAGGGCGGTGACAAGGAAGGCTATAAAGAAGCAGAGCTTAGAAGAAAGCTCACTCAGATCATGGCTAACTATGGCCTTAGAGAACATTTTGAAGACAATAAAATCAGGCATAAAGAGGATCCTGTAAGTATTTATATTAGACTAGCTTTTATACCGCGGCTTTGCTCTTGTTATGTCATTGTGTCATTCTAGTGTCCCATGTGGTACCGGCAAAGAATAGTACCAACCCATACATACCCGTGGAAGTCGTAAGAGGCGACTAAGGGTTATAAACTGGAGGATGGGCAGCAGCATCCTCCTTTGTATCTTACATCTTACTTACTGCGGTCACCTACAACCGCGATCCATGGTGCCAGCCGTAACGCTAACAAGCGAGGTGACTATGGTACTTCCCCTCTACATTTTTCCAGCAAAAGCTAGAATTCTGGACGGAGCTCCCTGTCCTGTAGTGGACGTTTCATGGGATGTTATGATGATGATAGTGTCTCCTACAGGAACCACTCATTTTTCCGAGATAAATTGTAGCCTATGTGTTAGTACCATGCTTGATCTATCTACCTCCCAATGTTCATTGAAATTGGTCCAGCCGTTTAGGTGTGATAGTGGAACAAACAAACAAACGGCCATACTTTTGCATTCATAATGTTGATGAGACTAGCTGTTGCTGCAATAGTTCTGTGTTTTATACTCTTAGGTATAAGTTTGTTTTCAGTGGAGATAAGTCAAAATAAAATATTAGGAAATAAAATAATTAACCAACTTAAAAAATAACTGGCCAAGTGCAAGTCGGACTGGCGCACCGAAGGTTCCGTACCACCACATAATAATAATTGTATGAGTTTAAATTTCACTAACTTACTGTGCTAGATTTTTTGAGTCCGACTCGTACTTGACCAGTTTTTATTATTTTTTGTTATTTAATAGCTTATGCACTATAAGTACTCGAATTTTCACGCTTGCAAATGTTTCCATTTTTATGATTGGACTAAAACAAAAAATCGCCTAAAAAGATTTTTGTAGCCCTTAATTTTTTAATTTTGTTTATTTTAGTTTCTGTTGTTCTATGGCGCCACATTGTTTGTGAAGCGATGTAGTTTAGCTGACGTCATGCGATTTTAATATCCAACAATGAATAAACTATTTTGACTTTGACTTTTGACTTTATACCGGCAATAGAAATACATAATCTGTGAAAATTTCAACTGTTTATGAGATACAGCCCAAACAAAATTTTGTAAAAAAAGCTAACTTTGGTCGCATCTTATTCCTTTGTTTTTAAATATTTTTTTAAACAAAAAATTCTGTATTTCTCTACTTAACAATCTCTAAACAATGATACCCCACTCGATGGGGTGGTTCAAAATCTTTTTTTTCGCGCCCCCCTTTAGCTGTTTGGAAGCCTCCTTAATTTAATTTTTTATTTTTAGTATTTGTTGTTGTAGCGGCAACAGATATACACAATTTGTGAAAATTTCAAATTTCTACCTATGACGGTTGATGACATACATACAGGCTGTTGACAGATAGACAGACATCAGAGGCATATCAGTAGGGTCTCATTTTTCACCCTTTGGGTACGGAACCCTAAAAAGGAGGAGGTTCTCTATTCATCTGTAGGTTTGTAGGTATACTTTTGTAATAGTCTAAAATTCCAGTGTTTGGTAGGTATATCAAATAAAATATGTTTTTATTTGAGGAGATAGAAGTTCATCTATTTTACAGAAAAACAAGTGATAATAAATTGATGCATGGCTGGTCATTGACTTTTGATAAGCAAGAGATTCAATTGCAATGCCTATTTATATTTTACTTATTGTTTTAAGTTATTGTTTGCTATATTACTCTATAGTTCTTGGTTTATGCTTGGTTGAAACTATTGTGCTAGAAAAGCATTAAAAAACCGGTCAATTGCGAGTCTGACTCGCGCACCGAGGGTTCCGATATACCGATAGTATTTTTAGAAACAATTAAGTCCATTTTGGGACCGCTAAACTAAATCCGTCTTACTACAAAAAAGTTAAACATCTGTTGAACACTTGATCAAAAAAATCGTACAAAATAACTCTGGCTATGTCATTGATGCGCAGAAGTCAAAAATGACTTATTTTCTTATGACTGACTTCTGCACATCAACTGACATAGCCAGTTATTTTGTGCGATTTTTTTGATCAAGTGTTCAACAGATGTCTAACTTTTTTGTAGTAAGACCCAATGTGTTTACAAAGGGTTTTTCGAGATAATTCTAAAAAACTGTGCTACTTAGAGAAATCGTTTTATTTTTCCTGTAATATTTACCTCAACGTCAATCGACTATAATTAAAACAGATTTTTCGCATTGCAAACTTCGGAGATAAGGGGGATTACTTTTTAATTATTTTTCTTCATAACCTGAAAACTAAGTCGTAATTAAGATTAAAAAAATCTATTTTGGAATGTACAAGTGTGCCCTTTCATAATATATGATACCCCAATCAACGTAGTAACGACAGTTTAAAATATTGACCTCCTATTCGGGCCCCCTTTACAATAATAATATTTTTATAATTCTTTCATTTGCAATAGAGTTGGACACTTATATTATAAAAGTATTCCAAATTTCAAGTCGATAGCATGAGTGGGTGCTGAGATATCCTATACTATTAAACGAGGAATATTTGTATATATATATATATTTGTAATCGGTTTCTCGAAAACGGCTCTAACGATTTCAATGAAATTTTGTATACAGGGGTTTTTGGGGGCAAAACATCGATCTAGCTAGGTCTCATGTCTGGGAAAATTCGTTTTCACAGTCTTTTTTAATATTTCTTAGCGCGTTTTAGTGCGTCCAAGAAACCAGCGCCATCTGTTGTTGAGTAGCATAGCTTGCTCACCCGATGATATTTTAATCATACAGAGCATAGCTCGGTCGCCCAGGTACTACAACGTGTTAACGGAATAAGCGAAACTGAGAAAAAAGTTTGTTCACAATCGAGAGTAGAATAAATTTCACGGGTTTTTGAAATTTTTTGCCGCTTCTATCCTAAACATTTCTGTGGATACGCGCGCTGGCGGCGGCGTTGTGTGCGTGGCGTGCGCTGTGTGCGCGGACTAGAACAGCGATGAAACTGGAACAATGATGAAACTTTAAAATAACAATATCTAGATAAAAAAATCTTTTTTTTAATATATTTTTTACGAGAATGGATTTATTTTATATTAAAAACCAGTTGGGGTGTATGAGGGTTTCGCTTATTCCATTATTATTATTATTATCGTATGGCGATTTTTTATTCCTGCGAGTTAGAATTTTATATCAGTGTTGGAGAGCCATGCCTCTGCCTCAGATGTGAGCAAGTGTAGTCCTTCCAATCCTCCCGGAAACTTTCTAGTTGGACATTCTTCGACGATGTGCTCTATGGTCTGAAAAGGCGCTCCGCAGTCGCAGGCAGGAGACTCCAAAATTCCCCAACGGTGCAGATGGTAATTGCACCTCGCAACGCCTGTGCGAATTCGATTTAGGGTTGTCCATAGCATAGAAAAATGAGGGTAATTAGAAGGAGGATTAAAGAAATAAGTTGTCACAAGGTAGTGAAGGCGTCGTTCTATGGATTTGACGGGTTATTTTGAATATTTCCTAGTGATCATTGATGATTTGACATAAAAATTTGGGACACGTTGGCAGATGTCATCCCATAGTAAAATAAATTAGCAAGGTATCTATTCCGAGCGAAGCAAGGAGGTTCGAAATCTTTGGTCCATAGTTTTCGGCATTTCCCGTTTTGGGCGACGCTAGGGTTGGGAATATGTATTTTGTCCTCTGCAGTGCGCCACTGAGCGGTCCATTCTTCTTTCGGGTCAAAGTTTTGTTGGATCCGGAGATCTGTCCAAATGGGTTTACGGGAGGGGAGGCGTTGTCGCGGGACCTGATTGAGCGTCTTCATGATCGGCATTGGGTGGGGATTCTCTTTGAATGCCTTTTTCCATTCGTTATTCCATTAACACGTTGTAAACAGGTGTGACAGACAGACAAAGTCGCACCATAAGGGCACCGTATTTACTATTTTGGTTCGGAACCCTAAAAACCAACCAAGTGCAAGTCGGATTTTCGCATCGCGGGTTCCATACCAGCACAATATACAGGGTGTCAAAAAAGTACGATAATCCTTTTAAGAGTGATTCTACATCACTAATAGGTTGTATAAAAAATATTAAAAAATATTTTTTTTTAAATTCTCACTTAAATAACGCCTGGAGTGTTAAATGACCTCTGATCAGCTGGTGATGCAGACAAAGATGTATTTTGTTATAATATCCAGTTACTAAGCAAGTACCTATCCATTTCAATAAATTAGTGTAATGTAATTCAAATGAAAATTAAACTTCATGATCGATCACCCAAATTTTAAATATAAAAAAAGTGTTTTGTTATATTTTTAGTGATTTAGAATCAACCCTTAGAAGGATCATCTTACTTGTTTTGGCACCCTGTATTTAAGATGCCTAGATCCAACAGCGGTAGAATCAAAATTGCTGCATCAGTTTCTTTGTGCAACTTCATGATAACATCCCATGAAACGTCCACTACAGGACAGGGAGCTCCCTCCAGAATTCTAGCTTTTGCTGGAAAAATGTGGAGGGGAAGTACCATAGTCACCTCGCTTGTTAGCGTTACGGCTGGCACCATGGACCGCGGTTGTAGGTGACCGCAGTAAGTAAGATGTAAGATACAAAGGAGGATGCTGCTGCCCATCCTCCAGTTAACCCTTAGTCGCCTCTTACGACACCCACGGGTATGTATGGGTTGGTACTATTCTTTGCCGGCACCACACGGGACTTGTGCAACTTGCACTTGCCCAATTTTTGTTTATTTGTTTGGGGGAGGCATTTGCCCAGCAGTGGGACACCACCATACAGGGTAGATAAAAGAAAATATTAGTTGAGAATTATTTTACTTTATGTATCTAAACAAATAGGCTAATCCATTTTTTTTTTATTCCAACACTTACCAACACATTTTGTAGCTATGTCAAGAAGAATCGGCTAAAGCTGTCAGAAAAAACAAGTTCGTAAAACAATGATATTCTTTCCATTAAATATATTCTGGTTTTAGTGTTATGGCTACAAATTGTGTTGGTAAGCATTGGAATAAACGAAAAATTGATCATAATAAAATGTTATTCTCAGGCTTTCAACTCAGCATCAGACTACCACATTAACAAGAGCCTCTTCAAGGACAAGAAGCTAAACATGCTGTGGTCCAAAGCAGAAGCGTCAGGGTTCACCAGCGAGGAGTTGGCTGCGTTGAAGGAAGAGTTCCAGCACCATCAGGACAAGATTGACCAGTATTACGAACTGCTGAATGATGTTGAGGGAGGGGATAAGGATGGGTTTAAAAGTTAGTCTTCTTTTACACTCCGTAATAAAAGTCCAGTATCATGTGGCCTGTTTTGGGGGACGCTTGCTAGCATAATTAGGGCGGGTTGCACCATCTAACTTAACCATAACCGAACATACCCGTCTTGCTCTCTATAGGGTTAACAGAGAAAGAGGCGTATATTTGGTAATGGTTAAGTCAGATGGTGCAACCCACCCTTAGTTCACGAAAGCGTCAGTGTTTTGTTTAACATACATTAATCAGTTAAGAAAATATTTATCTTCAATTACCCGAGTACTACCAACAAAGTTGGCACATGCCCACTTTCGAAACATTGTTGCTTGCATGTAGCGATCTTAGCCCGCCCCACCCTTACCAATAAGAGACGTCTCGGTCTAATCAATCAAAGTTTATTTTATCAAAAAGCAGGTAGTATAAGAAATAGATGAGAGTTTTAACTTAAAATATCTTTCTACAACTGCCAGCAAAATTATCAGTTTCAGTTTTGACTTTAAGTGTTGAGATGGTGTGTTTTACTTGTTCAGCCTTGCGATTGTTAAACCAAAGCTCTAATGGGTATTTATTTCCCTGACAGTAATCTAGGACAACCGGCAGTCGTTCCCAAAATAGAAATGTAGAATATAGGATTGAAAACAGGACGCCAATAAACAATATGGCCTTTTTACGACAATGCACATTTTAACCCAGCTTCTATTGAGATAAGGTAGAATTTCAATTGACAGAAACAAGAGGCTGCAACTCACATTATTTTTTATGTGCTGTCTACTATTATGTTTCAGAGATAAAAAAAAACCGATATCCATTAACACCTTCATAATTTTTCCATTGTTTAGAATAGATACGATGACAATTTTAATTCCATGCTTGGTGAAACTTGTTTTATATTATTTTTCGATTTATGACAAAATCAAATTTGTAGTGCGCCACTTACAGAGCGGCTAAAGTAATGATTCCGAGTAATTGTCGCGTAAATAAAAGCGTAAATCTACATAGAGCTTGTCTGAAACTGGCCATGAAAGAGTATCTTTTACTAGTGCACCCACACCGCCGCATATGTGGCAACAAAATAAGTATAAGCTGAACCAGCGCTACGTCCCGCTCAAAGTCATAGTGCTACCATTGACGTGCGGCCGACTATACCTTTATTAATGGTGATTCTGCAGTCACACGGATTTACGACTATGTGCGGATCTGGTACGCATACGTACCGTCTGCATTCGATCATTTCATACGTGCTTCCGCGTCAGGCCTGCGGGTGGCAAGAAAGACAGGAGAAACGTGTATGAAATGATCAAATACGGACGGCATGTACGCGTACCAGATCCATACGCGGACGCAATTCCGCGTGACTGGAGAAGCGCCCTCATAGATTTAAAATAATTTATAGCTATAATGCTTTCCACCAGATGCCCTAAACGAGGAGGAGTTAGATAAGTTTAATGAGATCAGTAGTCAGTTGGAGACCAATGAAGTGAGCAGTAAGGACTACTTGGACAAGGCGAACCTGATACGAGTGAAGCACAGAGGTCTGAGAGATGGACTGGACAGGCTGCATAGGATTACTGCTAAAGGTATAAACTTTAGATAATATAGCTACATAGTGTAACTGATTAAGGCAACTATAGAACGATAACTACGCTTCAAACTTAATCCCACGAAATAGTTACCTAAGTAGGCGGAGCTAAAATAGTTAACTCTCCAACTTACACTAGCTGACATTGCAGCACGCGCGCGAACCAATCCCTGTACTCGTTCTGAATTTGAACCAATTGGTAGGTATTCGTAGTCCTTTTGGTTTCACTTAGGGCCACTTTTTGTGTGGAATTTGTTCTGAGTTAGAGTTCCTGACTATTATTTATTCGTAGGATTAAGGTATGAAAATACTTAAGGGTGTGAATCTGCCCATGAAACTGAAAAACTTTTCCCAAGAAATAGAAACAGATTTACATTGTAGATTATGGTTCTACAGAAATAGTGAACATATTAAAGTTAACTTAATTAGTCCATGAAACTGAACAATTTTTCCCAAGAAACATAAATACGGAAAGAAAATTTTGACCTTCGATACAAAATGCGCTACTAGGTGAAGCAGTCTCTATGAGAGCACACAAAAATATTTAACACAGTTTTATGAACTAAGCAACATACTTATAGTAGATTAGTAGCCAAGGGCTGTAAGGCATCAATTGCAGCCCGAGATATTTAGGCGCACGAGCGCAGCGAGGGCGTCTATAGTTCGAGGGTGCAATTGATGCTTACACCCGAGCTAACTACTCTGCTTTACATCTCGATTGTGAGGTAAGTAGGTCCTTATTACCACCAAATTGTAGGTGACCAATTAGCACTATAGGGTAATAATGTAGCTAGAAAAGCCCTAGGGCGGTAAGTAATTAAAACGCCCGCTGCCCCGCTACTGGAGGCGGCCATCAAGGCGGACGGTTTAATTACTTACCGCCCTAGGGCTTTTTTAGCTACATTATTATCCTAGAGCGCTAATTAGTCACCTACAAGCCCCATTTGGGGGTAATAAGGACCTACTTAATTAATACCGAATATGAGAGATGTAAAATTACTTAATAACGTGAAGTGGATTCCACGAGTCGTTTCGGAAACAAATGTTTTGTCACCAAGACGAGATTTCTCTTCAATCACACGTTACACAATATTTTGTAACCAATATGTACACTATAGCTCGTACAAAATAACTCTGGCCGTGACCGTTATTGTGCAGAAGTTCAAAAAAATAGTCGCGGGGTGAGCGCGGCGGGTGGGGGGAGGCGAGCCAATCGTTCATTGGCTCTCCGCCTGTTACCCAAGCCATGGACGAATAACAATAAGACTGACAATCCCCATACTAGAAAACGTAACCCGAAAAGGCATAAAACTTATGGAAACTAGATGGCGCTTTCAAATAATCTGGAAAGTAATTATGGTCTACCGAGTATTCTGCCAAAAAATCATTCAAAATTTCAACATAGTTTTAATGTAAAGAAACGCTAACATTGAAATTCGGTTTATTTTTTTAGCAGAAACTCGATAAATTATAATAACTTCCCGGACTATTTATTAGCGCCATCTAGTTTTATGCTTTTTCGGGTTACGAAAGGGGATGGTCAGTCCTTCTTATTGTTCGTCCATGCCCAAGCGCAGAAAAACCATCAGAGCCAAAGTTATCCTACACACGGTATAGTAACACTTTATACATTCAAATTTTCGTTATTTTGATATTCGTACAATCTGCTTTACACTAATTAAGTCCGCTACGCACAATCGTTGCACGTCCGTCTGTGCACGCTGCAAAACAACCGTGCGTAGGCTTGTTGAACGTAAATTATTACCACGTGAAGGACTTGCACGGCGCAATTTTGATCCAGCAAACCCTCACCACTACATTCACGACGTGCTGCTGGATGGTGCGTAGCGCTGAAGTCCGTCAGTAGCTCGTGCATTGTGCATGCTTGAATGTGTGTAGCTATACATAAATATATATAAGGGGGGGAGGACGTGTAGGCTTGATGACCGTCAAATCTTTCTAGGTTTACCATTTTGTACTTTCCAGTGCGACCGTTTGTGGCAGATTTCTGTCCATTTGGTAGAATCTGATAGAAAGCATTAGAGTGGAACATTTTTGTGGAACGATTAAAAAAAATACGTAACTGACACTTTGAAAATACGGGAAACATTTTGATTTGACAAATGCTTTACACGATCGCGCGTAAAGCGACATCGTGCATGGCGGTCGCGCACTGACTGACTTCAAGGTGCATGGTGCGTAGCTGACTTAAGCGAAAACTTTGCGTGCCAAATATGTCATCCATGCATCCGTTCAAACGATCTACGTCGGACCGTTCACAGCACAGGAGTTACATATTTTATTTTGACTTTTTCCGCAGGGCCTAACAATAAGGAATTTATTGAGCCGAAAGTCCAAGGATTGTGGCGAATGGCGACAGCTGCCAACTTCACTGTGGATGAGTTGGCTTCCTTAAAGGTAAAGTCACAATATACAGGGTGTTTTGAGTAGGGTAACCACTGAGTTTCTTGAAACTGTGCATTCAGACCTTGAAACTGAAAAAATCTACCTATGGAACATAGGTCGAAATACAACAAAAATTATTCATAGAAACTGCACCACCTGATTGCGCATTTAGTATTGGCGATGATTTTTACTTTCTAGCGGAGCGAGAAAGGTATTGTATTCGTGAAAAAAAAAGTTTATCTGATTTTCTCAAAAATGTGTTCTATATCACTTATACATCATAAAAAACAAGTCTCCCAAAAAAGTCTGTCGGTCGGTCGGTCGGTCTGTCCGTCACGCTTTGGCCTAGCGGCTAAACGAATGGTCCGATTGACACCATATTTGGAATTTAGGAGTTTTATGCAAATCCATCGAAGGGTTGTAAGTGGTTTCTGGCTGGCTCTCATTTTGAGGGTAGCTGTCATACAACGAAAATGATAAATTGCAATTTTCTCAAAAACGGCTCATAGAATCTTGATGAAACTTTGCATGACCAAGCATCTCCATGTAAGATGCGCGCCAGTATCAAATGATCTGTGTGATTTCATATAAGGGGTGTTCCTGTACCATCAAATTGTAAATATGTGATTTACCCAAAATTGGTTCCATTGAGTTTATTAAAATTTTCTATAATATTACTCCTGAATTGGTTGTCTACCTGACTGGATATTCTTTATGATTTTTTGAATAAAATTTAGTACACAGGGTGTACCAAAAACTGAAAGGGCTTGCTCAGTAGACTAAACTGAACAATAATCCATAAGGAACATGTTGGAAATTAAAAAAATCTCCATGCAAGTATCTTACGGTAGTATCTATTGATCTTTGAAAATTCATATAAAGGGTGTTCCAGTACTACCAAAAGTTAAACATGTGATTTACTCGAAATCGTTTGATGTTTGTTTGTTTTAATGTTTGACAATTTGAATTCTGAATTGATCTGTATATTTCATTCGAACATTTTTTTTGAAGAACGTAAATAAAAGTTTGTATTTCCGTACTATGTGTATGGCATTACAAATTTAAGTTTGCGGTTGATGGTTTTTCCTTGAGTATTGCGAGAAAGTAAGTGCAGTGCTGCTGTACCATTTATTTTTTTCGTATTTCGATCTATGTCCTTACCGAAAGTTGTTCAGTTTAATGGTTTGACTCGATAGTTGTCTGCTTCAAATGTACAGTCAAGTACGACACTGCAGTCGAAATACTGAAGCTTAATTAAAATGACAGCAGGACAGAGCTATGCGTGAGAGCAGGACGGAGCGATACGTGTCTCTGTCGCTCCAACATCTCACGCATCGGTCCGTCCTCTTCTGTGGTCCTGGTGTCTGTATCTGCAAAATTTGTCGGTGTATCTGCAAAATTTGCAAAGCCAGGACAGGCAGTTGTTTCTTTGTACCTCAGTTTACGGCCTTTTTAGGGTTCCGTACCCAAAGAGTAAAAAACGGGACTTTATTAATATGCCCTCCGATGTCTGTCTGTCAGCGGGCTGTATCTCATGAACCGTAATATAATACGTAAACAGTTGAAATTTTCACAGATTATGTATTTCTATTGCAGTTATAACAACAAATAATAAAAATAAAAACTAAAAGGGGTTTCCCTACTACAAACGTATTTTTTAGGCAATTTTTGCTTTTTGTTTGGTATTTTTACCTGTGGTACAGAACCCTCGGTGATTAAATGCCACTTGCACTTGACCGGTTATTTTAATTTTATTTAATCGTGCAACACACCAAGCCAACGAAAGCGCTGTACTCTTGTTTTAAAAAAACTAAAATAATTATTTTCACGCTAGGTGGAGTTGCAGCACTATGAATCGCGGTTGCTGAAGCTGCGACACCTGCAGGCTGATCATGTAAGCAACTTAGAGAAACATCGTGGCAAGGTTATTTTTTGTTTTATTTTTTATAAAAGAGCAACAATATTTCATAGATTTCAAAATTTTAAATCAAAATTTTCCTGGATAGCAAATATTGTTTTTTTTTTTTTACAACAAATAAACTAATTAAACTGACACCACGTTTTGCGAGGTCGGTCATTGACAACCTATGAGTGGACCGATTAGCTGAAATATTTTGTACCGAGACCGAATTTGTAGAAGTCTTACAACAGTAGTACCTACAGATCCATCGCATCGTTTCGTTGAATTGAGAACCTCCAGAATACAATACAAGTCTAGATAAATTTTACAAGGATTTAAATTTAACCTAGAGGATTTGATGATGCTATCTGACTCCCAAACCCAGACCCAATCCTTAGCTTAGGTTTTGTCAGGTTAGTGGCCATTCTGAATGTCAAAGTTTTCAAGCCGCCAAAAGGCCTCCGAGACTTCTATCATTGACAGCAGCTGGGATCAACGGCTTAACGTGCCTTCCGCAGCATGGAAACTAGCGGTTCTCCACCCGGGTTCTGACCACGGCCAACTTTGCTTAATTTTCGTGATAGAAATGAAAGAACAACTACGCTTCTTTTAATTTAATAATAAAGTCATCATACTTACCATTAAAAAACTCCCCCTAGATGGCAGCAGCGGGCGATAAGATGGATCACTTCGACGACCAACAGCAAATGATCAAGAAACACTCGCGGAAAGTGGAAAAGATGCACGCTGACCTTGAAAGCAAGATTCTTTCGCGGCATACTGAACTTTAGGAAGTTTCCATAAGGTGATAAGAGGTCTGTTTGATAAAAAGAAGTAAAACAGTATCGAATGTCGGTAAGCATGCCTTGTCGATAAAACAGTTGCTATTGTTTCAATTTAGGGAATTTCTGTGTACCTATAGTTCTTTGTTTGTGAAAATCTTTTATCGAACAGACCTCGTAAAACTTAATAATTTAAGATTCAATGTTGTTTACCAGAGTTCACGAAAGACGTTGGGGTCTTGTAAACAACTAAACATAATAATCTCAAATTCATGTAAGTGTTAGGAATGTGGATAGTTCTGACTAGCTGTATATAAAACGATAGCCTAAGCATTTTTCTGTGTGTGTATGGTTACACAGGTGTACTCCTGTAATTGAAGAGAAATATTTTCTTAACTGCAAAATGCTTGTATAAAAAACAGCATTCTTTCGTGAACTCTAATGTGAAAATAAGCTCAGCAATGAATTGTTGTCAGCCAAAGTACTGTATAAATTAACTGTATAGATGATTTTTAATTTGTGATATTTTGTAGCATTTATGCATTTTGTTATAAATTTGATATTACTTATGATTGGAAAATGAGAATCTCTAAGCGCAAATTATAATAACAAACTAGAATGGAATAGAATATAGTCTTGAAATAAAATCGATATTTATTTTTTAACTTTTGTGTATTATTTATAACTTAAAACTGGTGTGGCGAACTGAACAAGTGGCCCTACTCAAGAACACACGCAGGTATTTTGACAAGGTTTTATTTGCCTAGAACTTACCGCATATCTGCCTTTAATCATATTCGAGACAAAGTAAGTCCTCCATAATAATAATTTACTTATAAATATACACATTACCCAAATAAACCTATTAAAAAATGAATTATTGAAAAACAGGTGGTATTATTAAAAACACCAGTGGTTACAGTGCATCAATATATGATATTTAATCTTCATGTACAAGCAAATTTATTAATACACGTTTATAATCCGCCAGCGGGCGGGGGTATCATCCAAATAATATCGTATTATGCCATAATATAGTGTAAAATATGTATAATAATGGCGGCTCGGGCCATACGCAAGGCAACCTAACGCGGAATCACATTCCAAGCGCGCCTACCCGCTCCCGCGCTGAGCTACTCGCATAACGGATAACGCATAACGCACAGAGACAACAACGCTACACTCAAACATAACTAGAATTTGTCTAAGACGCGTTGCGCGCCGCTCGGCAGTAACAAATAAAACTACATCCGGCTCCCTGAACGAGTCTCATTATAATCAATCGTTTAATGCTCATTTCAGTCGATCGTACAGAATAAGTAGTTCTCTTCTCGATAGGACATTTTCTCTATTATGTATATAGATAATCTGTATAATATAATCTTTCTCACTAATATCTACACCGTTTCCAAGGGTTACAATTATATATAATCCTCCGTGGATAGGTAGTCTAACGCGCCTAGTGTGAGGAGATACAGTAGTGTGAGGCACTCCATCGTCCGTTGCCCAGGCTAGTGGCTCCACTTACTCCAGGTCTGAAACAAACAAAAGGGAAGTTACAGTTGGGGTGCCGTGACCAGGATTACATTTGGTAGCCGTGGCCAGGTTTTCAGCTGGGTAAAGGTAGATTTCCACTGGTGTCGAACAAGTGTAGACTATATCAATCTTTTATAAGCTTAACATTATTTTACTTCGGATATAGCCAGGAGTATCTCGGTTCGATCGAGTCGGAAGTCGAAGATCTGCACGAGTACTGAAGTTGCCATAATTTAGACATGAGAATCGTTGAAGTCAAACGACAGTGCACATCGTTGAAAGCAAGCACCGATGGCCGATGGGGAAAGGTTTTAGCACAGAAGAACGTAATAATGATGAATGTACTCACAGTGGGTACTTGTTTGTCGGGGTGGTGGTGGCGCTCCCAGTGCGGCGGGTCGGGCGCGGGGGCGGGCGCGGGCGCGGAGGCGGGGGGCGCGGGCGGCAGGTAGTGCAGCGGCAGGTGCATGAGCGACAGCGCGGCGGCCGACGCGCCGCCCATACCGTAGCCCGCGTCCAGCGCCTGCGTCACTCCCACTCCTACACCCATCGGCCCGCACGAACCCACTGAGGACATGCCGCTTACGCCCTGAAAAATTATTAAGTGTAAAAAAAAAAACCGGTCAAGTGCGAGTCGGACTCGCGCGCAGAGGGTTCCGATATACCTATAGTATTTTTGGAAGCAATAAAGTCCATTTTCAGGACCGCAAAACTAAATTTGTTTGTAAAGGTTTTTTGCAGATTTCTGAAAAACTGTGCAACTTAGAAGGATCGTTTTATTTTTGCTGTAAAGTTTACATAAACCTCTGTCAACTGTAATTAATTCAGATTTTCCCTTACTCAAACTTCGGAGATAAGGGGGGGGAATGGTATTTTTTTTTGACATTTTTCATCATAACTTGAAAACTAAGAAACTTAAAAAAATACAAAAATATATTTTAAAATGTACAAGTAAAGCCCTTTCATATGATACCCCACTCGACCTAGTAGCGACAATTTGAAATTTGGCTCCCCCTATTTTGGCCCCCTTTACATTAATAATCATACTTTTTTCAAAAAATTTTCATGTGCAATTAAGTTGGGCAACTATATTCTAAAACTATTCCAAATTTCAGCTCGATAGCGTAAGTGGTTGCTGAGATATAGAGGTGTGACAGACAGACGGACAGACAGACAGACAGACAGACAGAGCGGCACCATAAGGGTTCCTTTTTTTTACCATTTTGGTATCGGAACCCTAAAAACAATTATATTTCGTCGCTTCATTCGAAGATATAGTTTCTTTACAAGTAGTACTCCTTAATTCGCCAGGCAGACGATGCACGCATTTAAGAGTAATTCATTTGATTCTCTTATTTAAAACGATTTCCGTTTCCGTCCCGTGTTCACTTCACCACTGTAGCTGACATTCGCTTCATTCCTTTTTCGTGCGGGGCAGTGAACGCACGCGTCCCATGCCGAAGCGCAATGTTCAATAAGAAGTAGGTAGATTATACCTGAAGTTGTAATATTGAAGTTAAATTACAAATATTTAAAATTATTTTCGATAAAATAAGTTTTTGCTCCGTGTGTTAGTGTTATCGTACTGGATTCAAAACTTTTCAGTAAGTGTTGTTTTGATTATTAATTCTTTCTAAGAAAGTAAAAATTTTCAAGATTACCCACATGTTCTATTCTTAAATTTGCTAAACAAATTGAAGTGTTTATTACGGCCTATCTTGCGGCCCGATACCTACAGTTACTTGTTTTGTGTACAAAAACGTAACATGATAAAGTAACGACCATGATTATAACCTATCGGTCGCACCCAGAACTTTTACCAAATGATGGAAAATGTAATAAGATAGACGTAAATATGTTCACCATATAATGACATTTTGTTTATGATAATTCCGACAAATGTTAGAACACTAATCAAGAGATTTTGAACCATTTTCAATATTTTTTTTTTGTAGTTAATTACTACAAAAGTTCATTAACACCTACACAGGCTTAAAAATTTTAGCCTTCGTTTACGTCATACAATTTTATCTTTTCTTGCCTTCCGACAAACAAAGTAAAAATAAAGGAAAGTAACAAAATTAAACGTTACCGACGTATTAAATATACGTGTGTGTGACGTGCATTAGATGTTTTTTCGTCTAATGGCGAAAGTTACGAGGGTAAGTAAAAAATGAAATATTTTTTTTGTGTTTTAAACATTTATTACCAAGTGAATCATAGAACAACTTACGTCGGAATGGACTGCGAGTCAATTGCGACGGCAGTAACTTCGAGTTACCGCCTAATATTATTTACGATGTGTTACGTGAATGGATATGATGGAATGCGATTGTCTATCTATTATTATGTCGGGATTGACTGCGAGTCAATTGCGACGGCGTTAACTGCGAGTTAAGGCCAAATAATATTGACAATACGCGATATCTACATAGATATGAACTGTGGGTTACCAAGTATCTATTGCTTGTCGGGATTGACTGCGAGTCAATTGCGACGGTGTTAACTGCGAGTTAACGCCACATATTATCGAAAATACGTGATGTATAAAGTTGCCTATCTATTATTATGTCGGGATTGACTGCGAGTCAATTGCGACGGCCCTAACTGCCAGTTATGGCCAAATAATGTAGACAAAAATCGACATCTGAATATATTTTTACTGCGATTCAACTATCTATTGTCTGTCGGGTTTGGCTGCGAGCCAATAACGACGGTGTTAACTGCGAGTTAACGCCAAACTATCTGTTGGTTGTCGGGATTGACTGCGAGTCAATAACGACGGCTTAACTGCGAGTTATGTCAAACCATATCAGCATAAATCATGCATAAAAATACAAGTTATCTATTTTCACGTCGGAATCGACTGTGAGTCAACCGTAACGGCGTTAACTGCGAGTTAAGGCCAAATAATGATTAAAATATGCGATATTAAAATTGCTATTGACTGAGTCAACTTTTTATTGTTAAGGTCGGCATTGACTGAGAGTCAATTGCGACGGCGGTAACTGTGACTTAACGTCAAAATTTATCGTCAATGAAAACAATAATATCAAGTTCATCTATGTGTGTCGTCTGCGATACATTGTCTTTAGTTTTCACAACAAGCCTTTTTGTTTTTTAACCATAACCAGAATATTTTTATTGTAAAATACCCACCTACAAAAATTTTATTTTTGGGTGCCAGTAATAGCAAAGAGAACAAAACCGTCCATGAGACAAAAGATCATGCCAGCCCTGGACCAACCGACACCTAAGGTCTGGACACCTGAGGAGTCTTCTAGACACTTTAGGCGTCTACGTCTGATACGCCAAACTTGTTCTCTATCATATTCACGACACACTGTCGAACTTTTGTACG
The DNA here is from genome assembly GCA_947532105.1 of Athrips mouffetella. Taxonomy (NCBI): domain Eukaryota; kingdom Metazoa; phylum Arthropoda; class Insecta; order Lepidoptera; family Gelechiidae; genus Athrips; species Athrips mouffetella. The sequence goes on along the minus strand of OX383964.1, from coordinate 8,485,649 downwards.
CCTAAATATTGAAAAAAGGCATGCCTATAGACAAGTACATACATACTACACCTAATACCGGTTTATTGTAAATGATTACAAACACCGATACTAAATTGCTAATTGAATTCCAGGCTTAGATAAAAATATCTCCGCTTTCATGTACAAGTATCTGTAAAAGACAAAGCTTGTTTTTATAAAAAAGTTAAAGCAAATAAAACTATTGAGAGATAAAGATGCATCTTTTCAAACGTCGGGAGCTCGTTTAACCCACCAGAAGAAGCCTTGGTCGGGTCCTCGTTACCCGTCAAATGGGGGGGGGGGAGCGAAGTTACAGGCAGGCTCTGGCCTTATCCCCAAGCTCAAGCAGCATCGACTAAAAGTTACAATCCATCCAAAACTCATGCTCCAGCACAGAACCGTAACACAAGTACATGCTGGTATAATACAATGTCATTATAACTGTTGCATAATGGTAAATGTTTTTATTTCAACACTTCCTGTGTCCGGATAATTCTCCGAAGTAGAAAATCGCAATATTTCATAACCACAATGTTGTTATAATTATAATACATGCATAAGCATGAACCCTAAACACCACAGTATCCTAGTGTTACCTGAAAAAAAAAAAAAAAAACGAGGAAATAATATTCCGTGTAGTGCTAATGTAACGTGAAATCCACGTTTAAAATTTACCCTCAAGAAAAGCCAATATACAAAGTTTATATTGATTGTAACTGGAGAATAAGTTCCTATTTCCAGCGTTACAATTGTTACGAGTTACATTCCATCGGAATTTATATTGGGTACCTAAATTTAAAGCACCAGAACGCAATAGCTGTAACCGATTTATTCTAAATCCAAGAAATAAATGTACCTATTGCAACGTGTCATTCAACCGCCTCAAAAATTATGTTTTGAAAAACGCTACGAAAAGCCCATCTCTTAATTTATGTTTTAAGGATAACCGAAAATTTCTACATTTAAATTTTCAACATAATATATGAAAGAAGTCACGCTATATAATTCTTTACGATTTTGCAACCGTGCCTTGTGAATATTATGATATTTTAGAAGATCTTATCTGATGGTATGGTAATGTTTCGACAAATGCTGCCCATTACAAATTACTTTTCTTACAGAAATAAATTAAATACAGACACCTCCCTAACTAGTACCTAGTGTGGAGCAGTAAACAAAACCTAAGGCTACTAAGAAGGCCGAAGATGTAAAATATTTGTTTTAAGGATACAAAAAAAAAAAAAAGTATGTAGGTACCATACCATATTGTACAAATAACCTGTCAAAATTGGCAATGGTACGATTGGCACAATATTTATTTATTTAAATTTTACGAAACACAAATTGCCGCAGGTGCCAGCTGATTCAATGAAAGTCACTCCCAGGCTCTGTGTGCAAACTTTTAAGACATAGCTTTCAAGTTCGCTGTACTTTTTGCTCTTAGCGACAATCCTTAGCGATTTATGTTTTTTTTTATGAAAACGAGATCCGGACGCTAAAGCTATGGATACTTTATCCTTTGTCCTGGACATTTTACGCGGTTCCGCCATTTTTTGTTTCCTTTTATATTTGGGAAAAATTACTGATGACGAAGGCATCAGTATTTTGTGTTTTCACAAGGCCTTCTCTGCCTTTTAGCCCATCTTAATTATTTATATCATATAAAATAATGAAACTTTTATAATCCATATCAGAGTATACTGTTCCTTTTTAACTTATCTAACAGGTCCTGCGAGAAGCATTCACGCTCCCCTTGATCCTCTCGCTTGCACTGATGTTCTCTTGAGCTTCGCTGTCTGAGGCTCCTATTTAACAATATATGTCAAAATAAGCTTTGGGTAACAGGTGTTTGATAGTCCTACAACCAACAACTATTGTTATTTTTAACAAAACAACGTGACAAGATGTGTGGTTCGTATGAAGAGCTGTACAACGGCTCTCTTGACAATCATCGTTTGGCGTAATCTTTGCTACTTACTTATTAGGTGATAGAATTGGTTTAAAACCTTCTTCTACTTACAATCACAAGCCTAATAGGCCTAGATATATAATAGTTACTTGGGTTGGGACACACAACTAATAAGTAAATAAGTGTGTATCTAAATAGTCCCTTAGTTTAGAGTTAATGATGTAAAATAAAATGAACAGATCAGCGATTTTACTATATGCTCATGGGGCACAAACATCTTCAATAATAAAAGTGAATACTTATATTATTTTGCAAATAATGGAGTTCAGATAGCCATAACGTATTTAATCAAACTTCCACTGCGGGCTAAGATTAGCCAATATTGTTCTAATATTATTTAACTGAATATATTATACACACGTGTTCTGTCCATATTTTTGTTCAAAAAATAAAATCAATAACTGCCAATGTGGGAAAATTGTAAATATCAATTAAAATCCACGTTAATCAGCTTAAGCAGCTGTGATTTATAAGCTGGTTGATTTACCAGAATCATACTATCTGAGAGAAGACTTGCAACTCTCTCAGCCTCGACTCGTGAAAACAGCTGGCTGGACCAGCACGTCTAGCACTTTTATTAGTTTGATATATTAGACCAGTAAATGATTTCGTAATATCAGTTGTATTGAATGAGTAACTTATTATAATAAGTTGATTTTTGTTGCTTACTTGCTTTTGGGATAAATCAAAGGTTATTTATTATCTGCTTGGATCAGCAAATTACAGATTTTTTCAACGAATTACTCTTTGTAATTCGTTGGCTTAGTTAGTTAAACTAGAACATCTTGTATAGTTATACATTTGTTTCACAGTAACCAAACAAAACTTTGTTCTCTAAACATCTACTTGTAAAGAAACTATATCTTCGAATGAAGCGACGAAATATAATAGATGATCAAACGAACTCCAGGAGTGAAGTTCGATCGTTATTATATGAGTCGCTTCATTCGAAGATATAATAATATAACAACCCTCCCTCCCAAAAAACCAAACACTGTGACCCAAGTTGTGGTTTCCACCCAAATGCAAAGTTTTGTTTAAAGGTTCATAGGTACAGACTCTAAAAAATGAAGCGAATGTCAGCTACAGTGGTGAAGTGAACACGGGACGGAAACGGAAATCGTTTTAAATAAGAGAATCAAATGAATTACTCTTAAATGCGTGCATCGTCTGCCTGGCGAATTAAGGAGTACTACTTGTAAAGAAACTATATCTTCGAATGAAGCGACTCATATAATAACGATCGAACTTCACTCCTGGAGTTCGTTTGATCATCTAACATTTACGAGAGAATAAAAAAAAAAAAATTCGTTACATGAGAGAATAAAACGTTTAGAAGAATGCGACTTTAAAACGCGAATCTGACTAATTGTACCGTACTTTGAGTGGCATAATACAGTACAGTAACCGTAGTTAAAAGAGCTGGTGGGTTTTTGTCACTCATTTTTCTCCACATGGCGCAAAGTAAAACTACGTCACTTCACAAACCATGTAGGTTTGTGAAGTGACGTAGTTTTACTTTATTTGACGTCATAACATAAAGTGATCAAAGAATCCTAATATAAATAAAGTATATTTATTTTGACTTTGTAATTTTATTGTAACTACATACAAACTTGCGCCTCATGTAAACGAGAAAAATATAAGCGAGTACAAAAGCTTTGGTATAAACGAAAAAATGGATTGAGATTGACATTAGGTAACGAAATATTGCGTGACGGCTAACATCAATCTTTTATTCTATTCTACAACTGCGTATATAAAGAGTGTAAGAAACGGTGGATCTTAAACTGAAAGGTCGGGCTCAGTCAACTAAACAAATTTCCCAAAGAAATTTTTGAGAAATGATAAAAATTTGACCTATATATAAATTATTACTCACTGATCGAACAATTTGTATGGAAACTTATTTTTTTTTTTTTACTAGCCTATACTGTCCCACTGCTGGGCAAAGGCCTCCCCCATACATTTCCATTCCTCCCTATTTATTGCGACTATGGGCCACTGGTCTCTAATTTTTTTTAAATTTCTCAAAAATATTTCTTTAGAAAAGTTGTTCAGTTCTGTTAACTGAGCACGTCTGTTCAGTTTTCGGTACACCACCGTTCCTTACATCCTGCTTAAACAGGTCACTCTGCCTCCAATTCTAATACTTCTCCGCTGCTTGCGGAGCTCTGTTTATAGTTACATACAGGTGATGATTTCGCGCGCGTTATTAGTGTTGGAGATGTCAAGTTTTTTCAATATTCTCGTCCGCGGCAATCATTTTCCAGACAACCCTCGGGGCCCTGTAGCACTCACCTGGTACCGGTCGGGCTCCATGGCCGGGTGGTGATGCAACGGCCACTCGTCGGCGGCGGACATCTTCCACGCGCGCTCGGTGCCGATGGGGCGCGGCTTGCGTTCCTCCTCCTCCCCTCCTCCGCCGCCGCCCCACCCCGCGGAGCCAACGTTCACGTTCACGCCGCGGTCCAGCAGCGACTGGAAACATTACAAGATTGGAACAAACTTGGAAAAAACTACGACAAAATAATACAAAAGTTAACTTGCTAAATGAACGCCAGTAGAAGGTGGACTGATCGTTCCAGAGGGGATTGGTTCAGTGGATTCGAAAGGGTGAAAATTTACAAGACAGAGGTTTACAAAACACTACGTATCTTATACGTGGGGCTGAGTTCCTTAGAGCACTTCGACCCTATGAAATCTTTTAAAACGTCAACTGAGCAAGGAAAAATATTACACGGAGCTGCAAAACGAGTGATATTATGAAAAAGAGATAGAAGGCCAAAATTTAAGCCAAGACGCATGAAGTAACGAGATCTACTCAAGCGTGTTACTAAAAGGAACAGTTAGAGGAGGAATCTAAGGTCATGAGGCCTGCAGTCACATGATGTGCTTTAGCTCAAAAAAGACTCACGAGAAATCTGTTTTTTTTTTTAGATTTACGGTCAACATTCAAATTAGACCCATACGAAAATAAACATATAAAGGGTACATTGTAAGGAACGGTGTACCGAAAACTGAAAGGACATGCGCAGCTAAATAAACTAAACAACTTGTCCAAAAAATTAATTTAGGGTTATGAAATTATTTTTTTTTGAGTGCTACATAAAAAGTGCGCACTCTGATCGAACAGTTTATATGGAAGGGTCATAATGTTTATTAAATGTGTCTTTGAAAAAGTTGTTCAGTTTCGTAGATTAAAGACGCCCTTTCAGCTGTCGGTACACCGTCCCTTACACCCTTAATATCATAATCCCGGGTGTTCGCGCCCCGCTTAAGTCCACTACGCGTTCTGGGCCGAATTTTTTATCTTAAACTACTCAATACTTAAAATAAAGTGAGCACTTGTGGACTTGAGCTGGGACGGAACAGGCTGCGATGACACAGCGCTTCAAACCTATCAACTATCTATCTATCTTATTAGCCATTTCTGTCCTACTGCTTGGCAAAGGCCAAAATAAAATACATTATAATTAATTACTCGTAGTATGCCTAATATGGTCCACTAGTGAAGGGTGTTACGCGTTATGCCCGTTATGTGCAGAATTTCCCTGGCCTGCCGATTACGACCAGGTTCAATGGCCGACCCTTAAAACCCGATGCTTAATAACTGAAAATTCACTCACATGAGATGCGTCTACCCAGTATTCTGACGTAGTAAGTATGTATAGTGTACCTAATTATTTCTACTGCATGTCTGGGATGCGTGTCAAATACAATAGACTAAATATACAAGATACTCAATGTACGTGGGCCGTGCTGAGGTTGACAACCGCTCCTGACAGCGACCCGATCCTGTGGCGATCTCGGCTTCTCCCAACCACAACAGCGACTGCAGGATGTAAATAACCTTCCGCAAGGTATTGAATTGTCCATAGAACAGTTCCATTCGGTTTATTATCCGTTACTTCACTAACAGATGAAGCTACAATTCATGACGTTCCCGCGTCACACAATACAATCCTTATAGATTAAGGTCCAAATCACCCGCGGCGAACCCTTACTTCGCAACCAGACGCGAACTTGGTTTTATAACAAAGAATATTTTGAGTCCGAACGATGCGGTCGCCTGGTACGGCAAGGCAATCAAAATGGCGGCAGCTCACGGTTAGCTGCGTGCGGCCGTCGACAGTCAGATACTAAACTATAGCGCGCCGATCGCCCGGTTTCTTATCCGTGCGCTCTCGCGCCGTCCGTTCGTCGCTTCGATAATTTATTACCCCGATCAAAACATATGTAGGTAGCTACCTACCTGACCGCGAGTTGGTTGTAAACAGCGGGTGTTACCTGGTAGGGGTGGTGCAGCTGGTGCGCATGGTGGTTGTGGGTGTGGTTGTGGGTGTGCGCGTGCGCGTGCGCATGCATGGCGGGCGGCGGCGGCTTGGGCGCGCTCTGCTGGTACGACATCAGCAGCGTGCCCAGGTTCTGCGCGGACCCCGCCCCGCCGGCCCCGCCCCCGCCCCCACCCCCGCTGCCGGGAGCGCCGCCCGCGAACAGCTGCTGCTGTAAGGGACACGGGATACTTAGTATGTACTTAATAGTAGATTAGTAGCCAAGGGCTGTAAGGCAACAATTGCAGCCCGAGATATTTAGGCGCACGAGCGCAGCGAGGGCGCCTATAGTTCGAGGGTGCAATTGATGCTTACACCCGAGCTAACTACTCTGCTTTACATCTCGATTGTGAGGTAAGTAGGTCCTTATTACCACCAAATTGTAGGTGACCAATTAGCGCTCTAGGGTAATAATGTAGCTAGAAAAGCCCTAGGGCGGTAAGTAATTTAAAAAAAAAACACTTCACTTTCAAATTTAATTACTTACCGCCCTAGGGCTTTTCTGGCTGCATTATTACCCTAGAGCGCTAATTGGTCACCTACAAGCCCCATTTGGTGGTAATAAGGACCTACTTACCGAATATGAGAGATGTAAAAAAATATATATTTCTTCTTCTACAAACCTCAACAAGACATATACATGGTGTTAATTTGATTGCGTGCCATAGCTCAGGGGCCGGAACAGTATCAGTAACTGAACAAATTTTCCCAAGGAACATAGGTCGAAAAACGAAAGCTAATTTTTGACCTCCTATAGAAACTGCATCAGCTGTTAGCGCATTTTGTATGGAAGGTCAAATTTGGATTTTCGTTTTTCGACCTATGTTTCTTGGGAAAAGTTGTTCAGGTACTAATACTTATCCCGCCCCTGGGCTATGGCACGCAATCAAATTAACAACCTATATAAACTAAGCCTTACACATGGAATTGTTAGTGAGTAAAAGACAGGAGCCTGTGTCATAGGACATATGTTGGTTCATCAACCGAAACTGCGAACCTTAATATTATTGTTTTTACAGGTTATAAGGGACGGTATACCGAAACTGAAAGGGCGTGCTGAGACAACGAAACTAAACAACTTTCCTTAAGAAACATTACTGAGATATAAAAAAAATACCTTTGCATACAATTTGTTCGATCACAGTGAGCAATGTCTCAATTATTACCAAAATATTTCTTTGGAAAAGTAGTTCAGATTCTTTGACTATGAACAACCTTTCAGTTTTCGGTACACCGTTCCAATTATCATTCTTTATCGTGCACAATAAGACATTACATGCGAGATAAAAGAGGTTCACAATGGCGAGCTTATCTCTAAGAAGAGATCACTTCTCAACCAAAGAACACTATGAAGAACCTCACCCCCCCCCCCCCCCCTTTTTAACACTCAATTGAATATGCAGACGTACGCTTCAGTCATTTTCAAATTTTGACAATGGTTTCGCGCTCTTTGTATGTCCGGAGTGTGCCACAGTTATATTACTTTTCTCTCAGCTGGGCCAACCCTTATATGGCGACCCTGCCATATTTGAGAGTCCGGTTGTATTATAGTTTATCGGCAAAACAGCCATTAAACCTGGTATATCTCTACGCCCACCCTAGCTCCTATCAGCTGTGTACAGTACAGATATAACCCCCCTCATCACTCACCTGGCTGTGCTTGGTCTGCATGAGCGGGTGCGAGTGTCTGAGCGCGAAGTCGGGCGCGCGCGGGTTGAGCCGCGACACGCTCTCTACGCCCACGTAGCCCAGCCCTAGCGCTGCGCCCCCCACGCTCCCTACGCCGGCAGACGACATCGCTACGTTGCCGCTCAAGTTCTAAACACAGAAAAAATAAAAAGGTTACAATCAGTCAGTTAGCCGGGTATGTCAAAAAGGGTTAAGGATGATTCCGTTAAGATGTAATCAGACATCATGATTGGCTGTAAAAAAGGATGTGCGATGAACTAGCTACCTTCAATTAGCTATTCGAATAAAAAGAATTATTAACATAATTTGCGTGCACGCGCATCTTTTAAAAATTTCTCATAACAAAGTAACCAAACAGATAATTAAACATTGCCAAAACCAGTCAGAATTCACTTTCACGATTAGATCACCCGTGAACGCCCATCGCTACGTGGCCTTATAAGCTACACACAGTCACTCTAGGAAAGCGCGGCAATGTGATATCTCGAATAAAAAACTGCCTTCTACTGTATTTGACAGCCGGCTAACCCAAACCAGCTAACCGAAAACCAGCCAGAAGCCAGCCGAAGCATACTTCGTGTAGTCTTTTATAGCTTCGCCTCGTCCTTAATAGACTATTAAAACAATGATCAAAAAAGTTTTTTCAATACATTTGCTCGAAAAACGTACTTACAAGGACGTAAACATTGCTCGTAACTAGTGCGGTAAGTAGAAAAAGTATAATACCAAGGAGTTTTTACAATCTGATCATAAAATTATTTTGTAAAAATACTACAGTGGTGACTTTTTACTTGGGTGACGACTGCCTACCTATATTTAAAATCAAATGGAGAGTACCAGGAGAACATAAATCGACAAGAGGCTGACAGTACCCATGGTTGGTTCCTTTACCAAGTGTATTACTTATACCTGTTTTCTCACAAATGTATTGAAAAACGTCTTAAGATACACGTCCGTAAGGGTTATGATAAACTCGTGCCGATGGTAAACCCTCGACTTCGTCTCGGGCTTACAAAACGTCAACTCGTTTGTAACAACCCTACTTACGGAACTTGTATCTTAAACTACTATTAACCTATAATAGGTCCCACTGCTGGTCAAAATTGAAAACATAAAAATTAAAAATACTTATAAATTTTTATGAAGAAAATTATTTCTCTTCACAAATGTATCTTATACTAATTAATTTATCTCATATAGGCAAAAGCCCGCAACTTCGCATGTAAAAAATACCAATATTTAAGTCAAACTATTAGCTATCAAACAAAAAAGTTTAATTAAATCGGTTCATTACTTCTTGCGTGATGCTCCAACAAATAAACAAACAGATAAAAAGTTCAAAAATCTGTGATTTAAATTCAGTGGCATCCAAATAGCATAACGTAAATATAATTGTTTATATACCTAGTTAAATATCTTCAAATCAATTTTCAACTGTAATAATAATAATAGTAGAGATGCTAATTTCCAGCAATAAAACCTAATTTCCAGCAATAAAACAAAGCTTTTATATAGTGTAGTATACAAACTTACCATCATGTTGTGTCCGTTGCGGGAATTGTCCGAGTAAATAGGTCCATTCCGGGATAGTCCACTCATATCCATAGAGTTCACATTGTTTCCTGCAACAACAGTATAGCGCTGTAAACATCGCTTGAACTCGTAACACGTTAGATGTAAGATGGTACGACCACACGAATCCGGGTGTGTAGGGTCTTCTTAGGGTGCCTCTCCACTACGTTACTCTGGAGGTCGGCCGTCACTTTCATAAATCTATCTCGGTTCTCGCCACACGAAAAAGTTCCTCTGGCACTTTTTATGTCTGTCCATTTGCGGATGTTTCTGAGCCATGATTTTGACGTCTCCCAACGCGCTTTCTCCCCTCAATCTCACCCATCATAATGAATAGGGAATATGCATATATATTTTTGTCTTATTTATTTACAAAATATGAAAATAGCGTAGTTGAGATAACAAAAAGTGAAATTAAAATTACGGCCGATATAAGTATTTAAAACTATTATTTACGTGCCGTAACCAGAGAGATCCGATATGGACAGTGACGTCACATGTCACTACGGCCATATAAAGCACGCGAATGTGTTGGCGGGTGCGCGCAGGGGTGCGGCGTGGACTGCAAGAGGGGCGGAGTGACCGTTCAGTATGATAGTAGTATAAGTTTATTGTGTGGTAGTGTGGTACTCACCTATGGGCAGCGGCTGGTGGTAGGCGGGCTGCGCGGCGGGCGGCGGCGTGGAGCCGTGCGAGGAGGAGCGCGAGCAGGGGGAGCAGCCCCCGCCCCCCGCGCCGCCCCCTGCCCCGCCCCCGCCCCCGCCCCCGCCCGACCCGCGGTAACCCGGCGCCTTGCTCGCGTCCACCTGCCACAAACACTACATTGTACATACAAGGTGTCCAACAACAGTACTAGGTATTTGTATAAGCCCTGAAGTTGTAACGAAACGGCGGAAAAGCACGAGAAGGATATCGAGGAGTACGCCATTTTATGGAGTTTTAGTCGCAATGGAGTAGTACTCGGGAACGAATCGCGCTTTTTGCGTTCGAGCGTATTATCTTAATGGTGATTCAATAGTGGCGACTCAACATTTGTTTAGTGCGGCATATCGTGTACGTGTGTATCGTGAAAATGGATCCGGATATTCGAAAATACAGGTGTGACGGTAATAGTAGTTTATGCCACTGTCAGGTAAAGATAGTCATTGTAACATGAGTACTTGTTTGTACCATTGCGACTCCACTAAATGGCAGACACCACGATCCCCTTCTCAAACTTTTCCGCCGTTCCGTTTTAATTTCAGCGTTAAAACAAATACCTAGTACTCTTTTTGGACACATTGTACAACGAGGGCGTAAGACAACATATTATATCCCAGACGTTTTTGTCTACCCAAGCTACGGACGATATACCAAATTTTTGTTGTTTTGATGGCGCCATTTGAATAAAAAAGGCTTATTATCCGGAGGATGGAGGGCAACGTCTTTCTGTGCAACGCATCACCATACATATAGCGGTCGCCAGCCGCAACGTTTACAAGCGTGGTGACTATAATAATTCCCTTCTAAAGTTCCACGCGTTTGTTATATTCTGGAGGGAGATCCCTGTGCTACAGTGGACGTTATAAGGGATGTTATGATGGTATACCTGGTACATGGGTGCTTGCGGCACCTGCAAGTCCACGTTGTGGTGCGGCTCGCCGGACGCGCCCCACATGTTGGTGCTGTTGCCGCCGGGACCGCCCGCGCGGCCGCAAGCCTCCTTGAACAGCGAGTACTCTTGCGTGCCGCTGCTTGCACTCGACTGGAACAAAAACGGTTATTTTAATAAGTAGAACAACGATGTCGATTCTGGCAGACACAAACTAAAACTAAACTAAATTTGACAGTTCTAAGACATAAGGGATAAAAAAGACAGCATCAGATTTAGACCTGTCAAATTTAGTTTAGTTTTAGTTTGTGTCTGCCAGAATCGACACCACTCTCTTGCAATATCGTTTTCATCTCACGAGCTTCTCAAAACTTTGCTTTATTAGTTGAAGTTAGTCGCTAGCGTGCAAAAAGTTTTTGAAATTAGAATGTGATGATGTAAGATATTGGCGCTGTTCGTTAGTATTTCCTCGATGTAGTGAGGTGAAATTGTGTGTTTCGCTCGGCAACGAAGTTATTTCGAGTCTCGTGTCTTGAAACCTTCAATACGCCCAGGATTTCTTCTTTTAAGTTTGTGGCTCAACCCTAGAATATTTCGCTTGCTCGAGTTTCAATACAAGGCACTCACGCCAAATAACAATTTTGCTGCCTTGCATAACAAATAACTATTATTGTCAAAATAATACCTGCATATCAAATTGGTCAAAAGCGTGCTTTAATCGCGCTGACAATGCTTTTAAAGCACTATTCATACAATTTAAATACCTGTGGCGTGGTGTTGATAGTCAAGGCGTTCTGCGAGTTATCCTCAGCGGGCGTCCACGAGGGTGCGGAATCAGGGCTAAGCTGTAATTCAGGCCTGTTCTTGGCCTCTTCTTCGAGCTTGCAGGCCGGCGGGGACTCGCGCGCCGCTTTCATAGGGGACACGGAGGGGGCAGGCGGCGCGGGGCTCGATGCTGCCGGCTGAACGAACAATATTGTCAAATTATACAAAACAGCGCTTGTTTGTCATACTGAATCGTGGCAATCCAAACTAATATTATAAATGCGAAAGTAACTCTATCTGTCTCTCTGTTAGGCTTTTACGGCTAAACCGCTGAAGCGATTTTGATGAAATTTGATATGAAGATAGATTGAACCATGGGAAAGGACATAGGCTACTTTTATTCTGAATTCCATACATACGAAGTCGCGAGCAACAGCTAGTGTGTAACGAAACGTGATTATTATTAAACGCATTTACAGTCTTTTTTAGAATGAAAATAGAGAATTGTACAATAACAGCTTGACAAGAAAACTTGCAAGTGGCACAGATATCAGTTATCTGGAACGGCGAGTGAATGATTTGACAAACCGGTCAGTGAGACTTTAGAGGTTTATGGCCACGCGTAAAGTAAAATTTTAAGCCAAGCGTGGCAGCGGTCAAGTCCGTACATTCTGTTTGATCTATCTGTTTCCTACTCACTTTTATCGTATCTTTCTTACTCGCTGTCATCGAGAAAATAAATGATGGAAGGGGTAGTAGTGCAAAACAGGAGTCAATGCAGGCTTAATCTTTGTTCGGTGGTGTTATGTTAGTACTGACCTGGTGCTGCACGCGTGGCTTGTTGTCGTGCGTGGCAGTGGCAGTGAGCTTGGCGGCGAAGGTGTGTGACCGCGCGCCCACTATAGCGCCCGTGTACGTTATGTTAGTACTGACCTGGTGCTGCACGCGTGGCTTGTTGTCGTGCGTGGCAGTGGCAGTGAGCTTGGCGGCGAAGGTGTGTGACCGCGCGCCCACTATAGCGCCCGTGTACGTTATGTTAGTACTGACCTGGTGCTGCACGCGTGGCTTGTTGTCGTGCGTGGCAGTGGCAGTGAGCTTGGCGGCGAAGGTGTGTGACCGCGCGCCCACTATAGCGCCCGTGTATGACAGCGAGCCGGACTTCGCCGGGGTGGGAGCCGGGGTGCTCGGCGTTGATGCCGCTCGCTTCTCTGCTACCGACACTAAACAATCAATCATACATTCATTTATTTATACTACATATACATTCAGCCGAAGTGAGTAGGAAAGTGGGCAGGTTTTCATGCCACTGCAATTGCCACTCGCGCTACCCAGCGCTCCCCATAAGAGCGGTTTTTTGTGCGGAAATCAAAGGACGGGCAGCGCGAGCGTAAGTGCGTGTTTTATCCTGCTCCGTCGCTCAGTTCTTCGCCGAGTGCCCGTAAATAGCAAGAAGACACAGCGCGGTCGATGAATATATTTCAACGTCTGCCATTGCCAGTGGTCAGAAGCAAAGTGAGTTCTAGGGCAGTATGTGAATACACACTTCTTTCAATCCTGCTGCGGCAGTTTTAAAGGAATTATTTCCTGCAGCGCAAGGAGCAGCGGCATGGGCTGAATGTAAATCTGGTATAAAACTTAGCCAGCAATGATGTAGCTTAATTAGAACGGCGGCGGTCTGGAGGACGGAGAGTTGTGTATTGGAGCATCAAAGACATACATCGCTCCATCCTGCTCACGTAGCGTTGCCGGGAACTTAGTCTAAATTTAGTTTGGTGCCGGCAATTTGATAAGGTGTAGTTTCGACTGCTTTGGCATATACGACAGTAATCATTTGAGCCTCCCAGGAATCCTGAGTATCATTGTAACCTTTCAGTATGCATAGTTACACAGTACATAATCCTTGAGTGAAATGGAAGTTATGCAGTGGTCTGCTGACTTGCACGAGCGACGGAATGGATCTAGGGGGGGGGGGGGGGGGTGGAGTGGTGCTAGTGACCAGTAGAGGGGCACACTTACCGCTGGGCATGGCGCGCGGCGGGGCGGGGCGCGGGGTGGCGGGGTGCTGCTTGGGGGCCGCGCGCGCGACCGGCGTGGCGCGCTGCCCCCCGCCCGGCGCCACCGCGGGCTGCTGCTGCTGCTGCTGGTAACAAGTAAACACGGGGACATCAGTATAACCATCGGTCCACATGACTTACTAACTGTGGATCTAAAACTAAGAACGCTTTCATGTCAGTGGCGTGCCTAGGGTTTCCGAATAGGGCAAGCCGAGAGATACGTTTCTGTAGGTTTTACAGTTTTTCCTCACTTATCTCATCACTCTTCACTTTCATACGCACTTACTGGCCTGGACGAGCTCATAAGGCACACTGAAGATATACTACTACTACTTCATTGCAGTGGCTTTGAAAAAAGCCGTTTGGTTTGTTTGAGCGAATTATATTAAGGTGGACTTCTTATCTTTCTTTTGATCAAAGTTAAAAGACATTACCTTTTCCTTGCCTTACAACTTTAAATCCTTACAAGGAAATATAACTTTTGCCATTTTTTCGAACAAAGTAATCACTTTTTACTGATAAAACACTACACAAACAAATCCATCCGCTCAAACCCAAACTTAAGAAAAACACAATAAAGTGAAGTTGGAACACCACCGCGCACTCGCCAAATTTTCGCATTCACTATGAATCCGTGTACAACTTCATACGCAAGCAAGGCTTTCAGTGTAGTACTGATTGCTATATAAACCTACGCATAGCTATATCCTTATAGAGCACATTTTCCATAGGTAAGAAAGAGATATGCCGGCTGGAATCGAAGCCCGCTTGCAAGCCAGCGCGTGCGAGCTAGATGACTAGCCGAGTCTCAGTGGGTGACACTGCCTCTCGCGACTCGGTTGCACGGCGGGACGCGCGACTTATTTTGAAAAGTAAAATAGCGCGAACTTATAAAATAAATATTTCGGACTCTCCGCTCTCATTAATTTGATTTTTTATTTGTTCTTGATTCGTAATCGATAATTATTTTTATAGGGCAAGCCCGGCTTTTGGGCTTGTATGACAGTACCGCCACTGTTTCATGTTAGGCGGTTTAGCAGCAGCAACCGCAGACATACTTAACAACACGCCTCTTTGTCTTCAGTCTAGACAAAAAACATAGCCCTCCACCTGCTACGATCTTTACATACTTTCCTTACTTTTCTAATTTAATCAACGCATTCATTCTCGCTCGTCGGTTTAGGGTACTTTTCACCTGGCCTTTATTTAGAGAACATTCTGTATTTGGACATGAAATGTTCACCGAAACCCTCCACTTCCACCGTTCACATTATGAAGGTTTTAGCGCTGTTAAGTCCCGAAGTAGCTACGCGTCATATGCTCACATTTGGGTGATTCCCGCTACTGTCGCACAATCTATAACATTTGATCCTTAACCGCGCGACTAAACAGTGATAGTGCTACGCTGCTTAGCTCATGGTTAAATGACCTAATGTGAAAGCTCTTAGTAAAAACATCACAGGACAAATTCGATGCCGGCAAACCAGGATCAAACAACATAAAGTAAATCAGTCAGTAACGCCCTGTGGTAAAGTAGGAAACGGCATCACAGCATTCTTTCCCATTCCTGAAAACTTGACATGTCAGTACGGACAATCTCTCACTTTATGTGCGATTGCATGACCCTGATCTAATTTTCCGGTGCATGTAACTATTTTCAAAAAGTGTCCCAGGCGTATCTTTCAACCGCGTGACAGAATTCCGGTTTTAAATAGTGTTTTTCTCACTTATTGAAGAAATTTCATTAGGTACTGTGCGTCTTCTTGTATTTTTAATGGAACGAAGGCTAAATAACTATTTCTTTTAGCTTAAAATAAACATGTATGTAACTACCGAAGAGCTTACCTTAGCGGGCGGTTGTTTGGGCGTTTTAGGCTGCGGCGGGGCGGGCGGAGGCACCACGGGTAGTTTGGGGCGCGGTAGTAAAGCCGCGATATCCGCTTCCGGGTCGCGGATCATCGCTGCGATCAGCGACGCCGCTTGTTTCGTGGCTTCCGCAGAACCCCTGAGGAAAAACGTTTTGAAATATTAGTTAACAGGAAATGTTGGCAACATTCTGGGTTAATAATTTACGAAAACAAAATATCACGCATATATTGGGATTAGATTTATTTCTAAAGTTTTGATGATGCCTGCGAAGAAAGAGTTTAATATAGTATGTCAACTTTTTATAGTCATTAAGATTTTACGACTTCATCATCATCATAAGACCCCACGAAACGTCAACTACAGGACAGGGAGCTCTCCTCCAGAATTCTAGACTTTGGCTGGAAAAATGTGGAGGGGAAGTACCATAGTCCCCTCGCTTGTTAGCGTTACGGCTGGCACCATGGACCGCGGTTGTAGGTGACCGCAGTAAGTAAGATAATAATAAATAATAAAAATAAAAATTGTGTTTATTTTCTCCCAAAAACTTAATTTACAACTTTTGTAGGCGCAATATTATTATAACATTAATAAAACCTCTATTTGGGAGACAGGAGCCTAAACTAGGTTTGACCTGTGTCATAGGTCTCCTGGATCCCAACCTCGAGAAACAGAAAATACAGTAGATGATATTTTAATCGGAAAATACGAGTATTACAGAAAAACTGGACTTAAAATTTGAGAGCACACTAAAACATAGTCAATTTAGTAAAACATTCATGCAAACATAAAAAATATACAAACATTAAAAATCATGTTTAGTAGATCTGTAAATGTGTATGCGTGTGTGTGTGTGTGTGTGTGTGAAAGAGATAGGGTATGTGTGTGTGAGAGACAGAAAGGGTATGTGTGAATGTAAATAAGTGCATGTGCATCAGTAAATGGTAAAAATGCTTTAACATCGAGAAGATTAACTCGAAAAACGGAGAAGAGCCTCCGTGTTCTCATAGTCTAGTGACAATTAGTCCAGTAAAAATACGGTTTTGCAAAACATTAAATGCTAATAGCTACTTTTTTGTGTATATCGTATTTAAATATGATGTTAAGACGCAATATTTACGAATCCACCTAAAATTTAAAGCGGAATATTTTTTTCGAATAACAGCTAAGGCAAAAATAGTAATAGACAATTATATACTTTATATCATAGATAAACGTATACTTTACATATAGGCATCAAAATCCACCATAAATATATTTAAAAATATCAATTTATTTTAAAATATAAAATCTCCACTTATTTTTACATATAAGGGCCAATAAAGTCGAGGTAAAATAATAGCAATAAACTGAGCTAAACTCAACCTTTTTAAATGTAAGTGATTCTTATATATATTCACAAAAATGCCATACTAAATAAAAAAAAAGTTTTTTGTAATCGCTGGTTTACAATGATTTTGTAAACATTTATGTTGGATTTGCCAAAAATGTGATTATATAGCACTATTTTAATTATTAGAAAGCAAAACGGATCTATTACTATTTTTGGTTGCGAAGATAAGCTGTATTTAAATTTCGTGCTATAAAAGTTAAACAATACAAAAAAGCTAATATTTTTAGGTGGATTCATGTATAATATGAAATTCTGCATATATAGCAAGCCGTAAATAAAAAAAATAATCTATTAACATTTTTTTCCGAAATTCCATATTTTTTTAATGTTTGGACGGCAAAATAAATAAATAAATGAAGTAAATTTAGGTGGATTCCATTAAAAAGCTTTACACAGAAATATAATCTATCGATCTGAAAAGGAATCACGGCTATTATCAATTATTTCCGTTTCGCCATACAATCTCTCGTAATTTTACTGGAGTAAATAGCCAAGCAGTTAAACGTTTTTTACATTCTTGTTTTGTCAATGGATAAATTTTTAGGAGCTTATTTACTTTATTGTATAATTGATCACTTAGATATTTATAAGACCTTTGAGCTAAGGATGCAGTGATAGTAGTTGTCTCACATACGACGTAGTTGCGTCGTTTCACGGCGTTAGGGTGGTCAGCTTCAAAACCTATTTCAGAATGCTTCCTGAGTAATAATTGCAAAATAAATAGTTGTCTGACCGATAATACTTCGGCCTCAGCATAAAGACTACAAGTTGGGTAAAGGCGCGGCTTGAAAAGGGAAATTTTTAGTATGAGTCTTTGGGCTCTCTCCAATTTTATTAAGTGAGACTTTGCTGCACAACCCCAGGAAGATATGCAATATGTTAAAACCGATTGGCATAGTGCATAGTATACCGATTTTATGAGATTTGCGTCAGCCGAGTGACGTAGCTGTTTAAATACATAGGTGAGCTTGCGAATCTTTAATGTCATGTTATTTAAGATGAAAGATATAAAGGAGGTTGGTACTATTTAAGTACCACTTAAGTAGGTATTTTACAACAAGATTTTTGTATTTCATAACAGAATCTAAGGAATCATAAATTCGGCCACATCATAAAGAGCCTGCCCATATATTGAAAAAAAAAAAAAAAAAAGTTACAATTTCGAGCAAATTTTCGCGAACGTTCTATAGTCGAAATAATGTAGCTTAATTAGAAGACGGAGCTATACGTGAGAGCAGGACGGAGATCGTACGACGAATAGACGTGTCTCCGTTGCTCCAATATTTTACCAATATTCCGTCCTGCGGTCACACTGCACTCATAATCATATTATTTTGATTGTCGGAAGCAGGAAAAGAATCGACTTTCTCCGCATCTCGCGTAGTCATATAAGCCAGCTGCGACGAGCGCATAACAAGTATCTCTTAGTCAGCCACATACAGACAGGTAGCCTTCCGATCGTATTTTGCTAGATACACACTACACAGTCGCATTCAAGATTCGAACGAAAAATTATTCCTATTTACGTGTGTTGTAAGTTTGAAATTTCAAAGTATAAGTTCTTGAGCCATAAAGCGACTGAGGGCACGGAGACGTAAGCTTTTTTACGGTGTAAGTTTTTAAGCAGAAATCGTGCACGGTGCTTCGATAATACATTTTGTAGGTGCACCGTTTACCAAGCAGCAATGCAGCTGATTTCATGTATTGTGTGTCTGTGTATGGAACACCTACTTGATAGTGATGACTCGCTCGCCCTGCCCCTTCCCTTGCTTGTCCACCTCGATGTGAGCTCCGGTGTGGGCGCGGATGGCGTTGATGTTACTCCCCGCGCGACCGATCACGCGCGATATGGCGTGTGAACCGACGCATACTTTCTTGCAGCTATAGGGGAAAAATGTACGTTACAATTCAATTAATTATTTATGGTTTCATTGTATCAGTTGAAAGACGTCCACGACGTGACATAGTCCTCCCCTAAAGATCTTCACCAGCGCAACTAGCCTTCTCCTGGTCTAAACACGCTACGTCTTCCAGTTCGCGGCGCCACTCTAGAACCTTTACACCCCATCAGCCATCAGTTCATCGAGCGATGTGCCCTGCCCACTGCTACTTTAGTTCTCTAGATCTTTAGGTTCATTGTATCGCAAAAATTAAAAAAGAACCATATAGACCGAATGTAACAGATATTGCAGACGAGTTTGGGTGTCACTAAAAATATACTGTGTCACCTTTACATATGCAGTATTTCGCTGCACGAATGAATCCCAACTAGAATTTTATGCTCAAGCATTGTAGTCTGGACACTTTTTCATCAGGCATCACATTTGTCGAAAGATTTGTTCTAACAAATATATCTACCGATACCTTCCGTCCGGACTATCTAAACACATTTTCTCGGTATATATACATACATCACGCCTCTTTCCCGTAGAGGTAGGCACAGACCACCTCCTACCACCTGCAACGATCTTGACATACTTCCCTCCCTTCTTCTACCTTAATCAATCCTTTCACTTCATACACGCTTTTCAGTTTAGGATAATTTTCTTAAATACTTTGATCTTTGGTCAACCGCAAGAAAAGAACGATTCAGCATGTAAGTGAAAGCAGCACTCACCCAGGCTCCAGTGTACTAAGAGTCTGTACGCTGGACTTGCGTACGACTTCCTTCCACCCCTCCTCGCGTCGACTCGCAGCAGACGTGTTGCCGCTTTTAGGGGAGGTGCTCTTGCCGTCTCCCTCCCACCTGGAATGATAGTAAGCTTGAATCATAGGGTTTAAGGACAGTATTGTTTCTGATGAGGTGAATATTGATGAGATTTGCGATTTATACGATGAATGTCAAGGTTTATAGAGTTGAGACAAACAACACACGGACTGGACTGTATCTGTACTGTACACGCTCTTAGCAACTGAGAAGATCTCTCTGTCTCGCTTGCACACATAAATGGGTTTGTGGGTTTTTCTTGTAACTCCTTTTTTTCCCACATGGCTCCACTTTGTTTGTAAAGCGGTGTAGTTTAACTGACGTCATAAGGATATCCTTATATAAAAATACTTTGACTTTGAATTATAGGATATCTGATAACTGCGTCTGTGTGAGTACTGTGTTCGCCTCAACTTTTTTTAAATTCTGATCTTGGAAGGTATGAGCAAATTATCGATAACGTAAGGAATGTGCGATCTAAATGGATTTTGACATCTGTGAAAACATGTTTATGAGCTTTTTTTAATTTTACAAAACTCATAGGTCAAAACTGGGTGAGTTATACCTCCTTAGAAACCCCTATGGCCAAAATTAACAGATGAAACTAACTATATACTAAGCTTAGTCACAAAAGTGTCAATTTTGACATTGTGCTGACGATTAGTTAAGTTTCTGAAATTCTTCAGTTAGAAAATTATACAAGAGTTTGTTAAAACCCCGTTTTTCGGTAAGAACTGCGGTTGTTTTGCAAGATATATGGATAACCCAACACCTCTATTCATTCATTACGCATTACTCGACCATTAATAAGCAAAACTAAAGCCATGCACTAAACTAAAGCACTAAAGTATGTTTACAAAAATTTGCAACATGCAGGTTTCTATCAACACTCATTGAAAGAACATATTTTTAATTCATAGTTAAATAAATAAATATAAATAATTTATTTATCAATCAATCAAATATTGTGAGATTTATTAAAATAGAACATTAAGTATAAATATTACAAATTAATTGATTAAATCCTGGTCTCATTTAGCTATTGGCGAAAACTCCCACACTAGGCAAGGCCTGTCCTGTGGGAGCTTTTAAGAAAAAATCTACTTTTTAATAATTTTGATAAAAGAAGTTACAGAATTGCCATCCTTATAATCTTAAGCTATAGTTTGGTCGCTTTTTGAAAGGGACAGTCTTTTGTTTCATTCTTGAGATATTAAGATTTTGTAAAAAAAAAATCTGTATAGCATATTTTCGTCAGAAGAGATAAATTTATTTTCGTTTTTTAATCAAGATGGTATGATGGTTTATTAACAATGCCATGAACATATAAATACGAAGGATGAGGTAACAGCACAAAGTGCTCTGCTATAAAGCGAAGTGCTTCAATAAAAGTGAGGACTAAACTCATGATTGACCCATAAGGTATGATGATGCTAAATGATGTTGCTTCGTAATATAAACTTACTGATGGCCGCTGTGATACTTTTTAACTTTCTCGTGTATTGGCATATCGTCATCCATAGCCATGGACATGGACATATTGTGTTTAGTTGACTCAAACACCTGACTCTTTCTAGAGCTATTCCCGTATTTTACGCTCTGAACGGTAATGCTCTTAGGGATTTCCTCTTCGGGTTTTCTGGAAGAAATATTTTAGTTCTTTAGCCCCTACGGTCAGTAGCAAGTACTTAGGATTAGGATAGAAGACTAGTTTACAATAGATAAAATAAGAACAGTAAACCATATGATAAAACTGAATGA
The DNA here is from genome assembly GCA_947532105.1 of Athrips mouffetella. Taxonomy (NCBI): domain Eukaryota; kingdom Metazoa; phylum Arthropoda; class Insecta; order Lepidoptera; family Gelechiidae; genus Athrips; species Athrips mouffetella. The sequence goes on along the minus strand of OX383964.1, from coordinate 8,463,948 downwards.
AACCAACACCTTGTAAGGTTATAAGCTAATGCGCAATCAAGAAATATTGAAATCTTAAAACACTGTCCTTATATGAAATACAACATGTAATTCTAAATACGCAAAACCTCTTGGGGGGTAGTTCCACCCATGTAACTGAACAACTTATGTTCTGCAACTTTTGGAAAAAAAATATCGAATCTTCATACAAAGTGAAAATCTGGTCCGATTCATTTGTATGGAGATGCAAATTTTTTTATTTCTATTTCCAAAAGTTGAAAAACGAAATTTGTTCAGTTTGGCGTAATACCCAACAGGTTTGGCGTATTCGGAATTACACGTTTTGTATGAAAGAAGGTGGATACATGCATTTAAATCTAATTCATTTAGCCGCCTTTTTAATTAAATTTTTTCAATTAAAGTTTGACCAATTTTAAACATGACCGTGTATCGAGCTTACATTCAAATACAAATTAAAGAAATAAAAAGATTAAATTTCGCGTAAATATTCATTGAAAATGTCAAAGTAGGAAACCTTATTGTTTTGACAATTTCAAACGATTCCTGTCAAAAAGGGTCACAAATCATTCGGTTCGAATGTACTTTTTTTTTTTATTATTTCTCTAATGGGTTACTCCGCCCATTGGAGGAGTTTATTCAATAAGGTACATACTTATCAGCCTGCTTTCATATCAAGATAGCTATAATAAGCTAGCTATAATATTTTATATCGGAATTCGAATAGGAAACGTATGTCCTTACCTCGAAACTTGGCTCATAGATAGGGATAAAGTCAATAAGTAAAAATAAAAAATACGAATTTTTGTCGGTTGCAAATAATAAAGTTAAAAAATAATTTTGTTTTTGTCAAATATCGATAGGTCGTATGGCAGAATGAAAAGTAGCCATGGCCAGTCTTAAAAAAAAAACTGACAACTGTTCTAAGTAGTCTGTGGTCGGTTTATACAGCTGTTAGTTTTTTTTTTATGATAGGCAATGACTACTCATCACACTCTGCCACACGACCTATCGATATTGGACGAAAACGAATTTTTTTAAAACCTCGTCAGTTATGGCCGAAAAAAATTGCTATTTTTTATTTATCTTTAATGATCCTATTCCTGGTTATGAGCCAAGTTTCAAGGTACCTTACATATAAGTTTGCCTAGCGAATTGTGTCTTTTCATGTTTATACCGAACGTAACTGTATTTCATATTAACATAGGAACTAAAAACATTATCATCCCATAGGATTTACTGTTCCACTGCCGAAATTAACACAACAGTATACAAAGCATCACAGAAACTCGTCCAACTACAAAACATGCAAGCTACAGTAGTGACTTCATTGATTTTATTGCAATTCATATACACACAACAGTTAAATAATTAAAAGATTAGTGGAATCTTTTTAAATAGGTAATTATTATCGCGATGTACCCACCATACCCCTGGGGGTAGGGTGGGACTGAACCATACCACCATATTAGTGTAAGGATTTGAAAATTTAAAATCAGTATACTAGGTACAAATAAAAATTTATTCTTCTTCTTCAATTTAAAAGCTTGGCTTTTGTCGATTGAGTAACTTCCAGTCCTCACGTAAAAATTTATTACTTAACTGAAACTAAAAAACTACACGTCGAAACTTAGAAATAATTCTAATTAAACTTCTTAAAATCCACATAAATTTTTCAAACCCCAACACTACTATGGTGGTATGGTTCAGTCCCACCCTACCTGCAGGGGTATGGTGAGTAAGTCGCAAAAAAAAAACATCTTTATCATATCTGTTACGTATCATAAAACATAGGATAAATTTTTAAAAACAGAAACAAGAAATTAGAAGCCTTACGTACCACTATAACCCACAAACTACTTTCATACGTTTTATATAATTAAAACATAACTAAAATGAGAAGTTAAAATAATTAAAAAAAAGAGGGTTGCTTCTTCAACCTTGACCACCGCATGCAGCGATATTCTGGGTTAAGTACATAGAATCGATATCACTTGGCTAGTGACAACAGCCCTATACAGGGTGTCTCATTGAAATCGGTCAGTATGGGAAAGTCTGAAACTATAAGACATACGAAGATTTGTTCTTAGGAACCATGTCACCGATTTTGATAAAAAGAAAAACTGCATTCATACATTTGAAAAAAAAAAGTGTACCCAGCTGGGGAATCGAACCCGGTAGTTTTGAAAAAAAAGCTTACAGTTTTTCTGTTTAAATAACGGTTGTGTAGGTCTTAAGCAGTAAATGTCTCTATGAAACACGATGTCTAAAATGAATAAAATGCATTGTTTTTACATACTTTAATTTATCATAGTAGGTGTTCGAAGTGACCACCGTTTTTTTCAATACAATATGGGTACACTTTTTTTTCAAATGTATGAATGCAGTTTTTCTTTTTATCAAAATCGGTGACATGGTTCCTAAGAACAAATCTTCGTATGTCTTATAGTTTCAGACTTTCCCATACTGACCGATTTGAATGAGACACCCTGTATACACGTAAAGTTCAATGTGACTGGCAGCTAGTAAAAAAAACGTACGTTCGCGTAAAAGTTTACAATAGGTCGAAAAATTAAAGAAAGGCCGTGTAATGTCGACCGAGGCGACGCCAAGGACGCCATCTTTACTTCTGCCGTGGTGTGTATACGATTTTACGTGCCTCTGCGGCCAGAAAGCGGTTGCTTTGGTACACGTAGCGGCCAGAGAGCACACACTTTTTGGCCGCTGGCACGTTTATTCCATTCCATTCCACAAGAGAACAGGACGTTTAGTAAACAAATATTTTGGAGTTGAAAATATATCTCCTCAATCTCACAAAGCACACGTTAGTAACCGCAACACACGCACATGTAAACAACTTGAACTAAGTTTAATATTCATCTATTCAGATACGTTACACAAAAAAAGATCATACCGGGTTATCTTTAGACCTCTAGCTACATTTTTGCATGTTACTCAGAACACAAATATGTACAGCTTTCCCAAAGAACTATACAAACCTCGCAACGGCTACAGTAGAATTTGTATAGAAGGAAGGGTGCAAGGGTTAGGATTCCGAAGACTGAGAGGGCACAATCATTCAATTTAACTGAACAACTTTCAGTGAATAAAACTTTCGGGAAATGAATAATAAATCGGCCTTACCATACAAAAGTCCAAACTTAATTGGACGGAGTTTGTTTTAAACTTTCGCACTTCTCATACATATTTCTTTAATCATTTCTTATTTCTCTATTTTCCTTTTTTTCTCATTTAATGAAAGTTTTATTCACTTAAAGTAGTTCAGTTCGTTGACTGATCATACCCTTTCAGTTTTCGGAAACCTGTCTGTTACACCCCTTTTTCTCGTCATTCGACGTGTTCCTTAGGCAAAGATGTTCCAATTTTTATGTTTGGAGTAACTTACAAGAATTTGGCCAGGGGTTCAAAAATTACTTGGTTTTGTCTCTATAGGGTCACTTTTAATTAATTCTCGATAAAAATGCTGAACAAGGAACATAGGGCGCAAAAGTCAAAATATGAAAAAAATATTTTTGACTCTAAAAATAATCTGCTCTTAGTATGGGGGTGTCAATTTTTCTTCTTTTATTTCGACCAATGTTCCTGGAGGAAATTTTTTGCAAATTTAATTTCACCCTAAATATTTGGGTCTTTTTTATTGAGATAATTTTGTTTACTTAGTTCTGTTCTCTCATGGAATGGACAATAAGGTACGTAATGTCATGTACTCACTTGTCCTTCTTGTCCGGTCTAGAGGGAGCCGGCTTGGCGGGGGTTGCGGGGGGAGAGCTCGGCGCTACGTTCTCCTTCTCCTGCTTCTTGTCCGGTTTCTCTTTCTCCGGCTTGCTCGGTTCTAGTTTGGGTTTCGTCTGTCAAAATATGATACGATGAAGGTTGTTGTAAATAATTAAAAACGAAATTTGTATTGATTAAAAAAAACTAAATCGATGCAGGTATACAACGTGTAACGGAAATGTGTGTTAATTCTTAAGGGTTTGAATCTGCACATGAAACTGAACAAATTTTCCCAAGGAACATTTGACCTCCCATACAAAATCCGCTATCAGCTGATGCAGTTTCTATGGGAGGTCAAAAATAGATTTTGTTCTATGACCTATGTTCCTTGGGAAAAGTTGTTAAGTATCATGGGCAGATTCACTCGCTTTAGTATCATCACATCTGCCATTACACACTGTATAAGAAAGAAAGAAAAAGCTTAATTTAGTACAACTATACTAAATAAATGGTACAGCAGCACTGCACTTACTTTCTCGCAATACTCAAGAAAAAACTATCAACCGACAAACTTAAATTTGTAATGCCATACACATAGTATGGAAATACAAACTTTTATTTACGTATTTCCAAAAAAATGTTTGAATGAAATATACAGATCAATTCAGAATTCAAATTGTCAAATATTAAAACAAACAAACATCAAACGATTTCGAGTAAATCACATGTTTAACTTTTGGTAGTACTGGAACACCCTTTATATGAATTTTCACAGATCAATGAATACTACCGTAGGATACTTGCATGGAGATTCTTTTGATTTCTCAACACATGTTCCTTATGGATAATTGTTCAGTTTAGTCTACTGAGCTAGCCCTTTCAGTTTTTGGTACACCCTGTGTACTACATTTTATTAAAAAAAAAACATAAAAAATATCCAGTCAGGTAGACAACCAATCCAGGATTACTCTCAAGCTTCGTTCTCGATATTAGCATTCATACACTTGTAGTTTCAAACTACACTCGCCATTTCGCACTTATTTTGGAGAAAAGGGTAGATAAAAAAACAAACGAAATAAAATCAACCCTCGCTTTTGTCGGTAGAATGTCGTCATTCACAGTTTAGTGCTTCGCTGTTTCGCACACTCGATTTTCGATTGCGATTTAATAACTCGTTTTTTTAGCAAATCAGAAACTAAGTTCCTTTCTGTGTTTTAAATAATAAAAATATACCTAAGAGGAAAAGAAAGTGTACTGATAGGGAATACGAATACATTTAAAAAAAAAATTAAACGACTAGAGCGAAAACCAAAACGTGGGCGTAAGCGCCGTGATAAGTGTTTCGTCACAGATTTCATCTAAGTATGTCGGATTGCAGCGATCGTTCACCGCGTGATCACCGTCAGCAGGGTAAGTGTTTCTATATTTTACTAAGAAAGTGAAACATTCTTCGGCACGTGATACATTCTAAAAGTGCGCATATAACTTTGTCTTGATTGACAGTTAATGGATAACCGGACTGTCCATAAGGGGCTTTCCACATCCAATAATAAAAATACATGCTAATCGGACTTTCCAATCGGGAATTTCCATAGTACTATAGTTTCTAGACGTACCTTATCCACTAGTTTAGGGGTGGGCGTGGGTTCCTTGGGAGGTGGGGCTTTTTCTTTGTCTTCCTTCTTCTTTTTTTTGCTCTTAGCGCTTGTGGCGGGCGGCGCCTTCACGTCCGATGACGAGCATGAGCCCTGTAAATTATTTACTCATTAGTCTATAATTTCGAACATCTTACTTTCCGAACAATCAGGTAATTCAAACTGGGAGTCTTATAAAATGATTTTTGACAGTGTCCCGCACCAGTAATCGGACCAAAAACGTATAAACCGAGGCCGAACGCTCTAAAATTTAAACCACGGAGACTGTTGACCCTTAATCTGCGAGTTGGCATCGACGCCGGAGTCACCCTCCTTCTTGGCCCCTGCTCGCTGTATACAGTGTCCCCTCCCCTGCTCGCTGTATACAGAGTGTCCCCTCTTCTGCTCGCTGTATACAGTGTGTCCCTTCACCTGCTCGCTGTATACAGTGTCCCCTCCCCTGCTCGCTGTATACAGTGTTACCGCCACTGCTCGCTGTATACATCGTGTCCCCTCACCTGCTCGCTGTATACAGAATTTCCCCTTCCCTGGTCGCTGTTTACACTGTCCCCTCCCCTGCTCGCTGTATACAGTGTGTCCCCTACCCTGCTCGCTGTATACTGAATGTCCCCTCCCATGTTCGCTGTAAACAGTGTGTCCCTTCATCTGCTCGCTGTATACAGTGTCCCCTCCCCTGCTCGCTGTATACAGTGTGTCCCCTCACCTGCGAGTTGGCGTCGATGCCGGAATCGCCCTCCTCCTTGGCTTGCGGCTCGTCATCAGGCTCGCCGGTCTCGGAACACTCCCCGAGCGCCTTCTCGCTGTATACAGAGTTCTTCTCGTTCTCCTCGGCGAGTTTTCGTCGCTCCTCCTGCGACAGTAATTCCTGCACAGTGTGTAATGATGCCATTTTACTTCTTGATATGAGCGTTTGCTATCGCCATTAAAAACCTAGCAATATTGATAAGACAACTATATGGTATTGCTTCATCACTAGGTTCTATTGCTATTTTGATCCCTAAATGTTATTTTGAAATAAAAAATTTTATGAAATGACATATCTCAGTCAGAAGCCTTTTGACAATAGACCCCCTAAACGACAACTTGAAATTAAATCGTTTCTCTAGACAAAGCTAACTCTTTTGTATACTTTAATAGAACTGTTGAAAATGATGTAATTTTCAACCGTTTTAAAGAGTTAAATGACAAAAATAAATTCTGTTGAATATTGCACCTACACACGGGATAAAAAAATCAATATAAACACGAACCTTTTTCTCCATCTTCTTCTTCTTCTTTCTCTCCCTACGGCGCGCGGCCGCCAGCCTTCGACTCTCCTCCCGACATCTCTCGGCATCAAGCTCTTCAAGCAATATGGTCGCGTTCTGGTTGGCTCGCGCCGCTTGGGTTTCCTTCGCCGCGCGGATCACTCGTACGCACTCTTGGCACTTCTCTAGGAGTTCTTTGTCGGAGATTGTGCAGATATACCTGTGGTAATCAGATTTCTTTTGAGTACTTGTATTATTTATAATACTAAACACTTAATACTAATATAATATTTTATATTATTTTTTTATATAATATTTTTAAAGTACTCGATGTTGTAACGAAGACGGAACTACTTCAATGCGTTTCGTCCAGACTGGATGTAGCTGGTATAGGATCGGAAGGAGTAGGATTCAGCAGAAGGCATTTGCCCAGCGTAGGGATCTATTAAAACGAGAATAACGGATAAGTATTGAACTTGCCATAATAAAATTATCCAGCTATTTCATATAGAAATTTTGTGTAGCAATTTTCCTAACATTGCACAATAGAGCAATTGAAAAAAAAAATGTTCAACATTTATCATCGGCCCATAGTGTGCAACTATAATAATATGCACTATAATAGAGCGTATCAAAAAGTATAAAATAAAGAAAAAATGGTTCAAACCTCGTCATTTCCTGATCGGAGGGGAATTGCGTGACGACACCCACCATCCATTTGACCACTTTGGTGTGACCCTTTCGGAAGGCAGCCATCAGGCATGAAACCTGCGTAAAAAGGTAAACTTTACTTTCATAGGAAAGAAGAATTACTTAGCACAGTTTTTTAATTTTGCCTGTTTGTGACAAATTCAATTCCAGTAGTGCGTTGAGTTTATAAATCTAGTAAGATTTTTTTTTGTAATTTGCCCAACTTATTTTTGCACAAAATAGTGCAACTGTATCAAAACATCGCACCAGGTAATTTGGTGAATTCGTGTTCACATGTAATAAAACCGGCCAAGTGCGAGTCGAACTCGCGCACCGAGGGTTCCGTACCACTAAGATAAAAATACCGTCTAGTTATAGATGCGCATTCACGCGTAAATACTTTAAATTTGCGCGAGTCCGACACCCACTTGACTGTTTTTATTATTTGTTGGTAGCCTTCAGCTTATGCACTATTTTACACTTGTAAGTGTTCCCGTTTTTACAATAGAGCTAAAACAAAAAATTAAGCAAAAATTGCCTAAAAAGCACGTTTTTAGTATGGAAGTTCCCCTTATTTTTTTTAACGGCAACAGAAATACATAATCTGTGAATATTTCAACTGTCTACCTATTACGGCTTATGAGATACAACCCCGTTGACAGACAGACAGACATCGTAGGCATATTATTAGGGTCCCGTTTTTCACCCTTTGGGAATGGGACCCTAAAAAGAAGGGCAATAGTATAGTAACCTTTCTATTGTCCTGCGAGTCGATGTCGGCGCCGGCGGCGTACAGCATCTCGACGACGGCAAGATGGCCGCCGTTGGCCGCCAGCCACAGCGGCGAGTTGCCTTTCTTGTTCTTCACCTCTACCGCTGCTCGTCTGTATCAAATAAAAATTTATTTTAATACGCTGTGCCTCAATCACAGAACAGAATTTGCTGATATTTCGCAACTACTGCATTGTATAACTGTGTGTACAATAAAGAATAAAGATATATTTTACAGGGTTGTAGATTATGATCCAAAAAACACGAAATTGACCTTTACTGGGGAAAATTTGAGGATTGCCTTGGGAAACTATGTTAAATAATAAATTTGATATTCACAAAATTGCACTAGCAAAGACAGGATTCGAACCTTTGTCTTCTCCGTAAATGCCGGAGATACTTTAATTATGCTAAAGCTAAAGATGTTGTGAAATTTCACGGTTTGCCTTCCGAAAAGGTGAAATGGAAGGAAGCCTTTGCTTAGCTGTGGAACATACCGAATCAGTGAAATGATCGTAAGCTGTTTGTAAGTGTAAAGTTGGCTCTAAAACTTGACCACATTCGTGTAATTTCACTTTACTTTGAAGCAATAATTCGTTGAACTTGGTGTGTCCGTTATCAGCAGCCTTTTGAGCGCAGTGTCTCTTGAGGAAGGTACGGGTGGCGCGTTCACATCTGCCCCTTTTTCATTCTACATAGCCGCCAATGGCTGCCTCCATGATGGGCGTCAGACTATTCTTCTGTTATATGAAGCTTCAAATAAAATAGTTTCTTACCTCTGTAGCAATAACTCGACGAACTTGGTATGTCCCTTATCAGCAGCTATAGTGAGCGCAGTGTCTTTTGAAGAAAGTACGGGTGGCGCGTTCACATCTGCCCCTTTATCCATTCCACATAGCCGCCAATGGCTGCCTCCATGATCGGCGTCAGATTATTTTTCTGATCTAAGAAGCTTCAAACAAAATAGTTTCTTACCTCTGTAGCAATAACTCGACGAACTTGGTATGTCCCTTATCAGCAGCTATAGTGAGCGCAGTGTCTCTTGAGGAAGGTACGGGTGGCGCGTTCACATCGGCCCCTTTGTCCAGCAACACTCGGCCCACCTCCACATAGCCGCCACTGGCCGCCTCCATGAGGGGTGTGAGGCCTGTTTTTGCGCGATGCTCCACGTTGGCTTTCCGGTCAAGGAGCAGGCTTACTACTTCGTGTCGACCTGGGGAGGGAATATTCGGGTTCGATGTTGTTTGTCGTCAAAGATGTTTGTGATTAGGAAACAAGTGAAAAGCGAGAGATGTGGTTTAGAGCTAAGCAGAGCTTAAATTTGTCTCAGTTAAGTGACAGTGAAAATTTTGTCACTGAAAACCACCAGGGATAGTTTCAATTGATCGCAATAAATTATTAATAGGAGCAGCATAATCGAGGTTAGATGAATTAAATGTAGAAATTGACTCAGATTAGGTAAAGTGTACACACGGGCGCTCGTCGGTGGAAACACTTTGACCATGAGCGGGGTCTCTGGTTTCGGGAATTTGTAGCGTAGCGTTGATTTAGCTTATAATGGTTTTTTTTCCACTTGCTTGCTGTCGTGAGTACTAAGGTTAAAACTACGTTTATTCATGAATAGTATTCAAATTGATTGGTGCAGAAATTTCACATTTCCAGGGCAGAAATTTGCCATAATGCTGTTTGGCGACTAAAAGATTTTAACCCGGAGAATGAGTAGTTTAGTAGCGTATGTCTGCGTATCTTAATCAGCCACACCGATAATGTTACAATACCAAAAATATAGCAGGCTTGCTGTCCAAGTTCCATGGAAAGTCTTGTCCAGCAATGGGTTGTAAGACTATACCTTGGAAGCAGGCGAGCGTGAGGGCAGTGTTCCGGTTGGTCTCTATTTGCGCGTTGATGTCTGAGCCGCAGTCTAGCAGCAGTCGCACCGCCGCCGTGTGACCGTTCATAGCCGCCAGCATCAGAGGGGAGATGCCCAGCTTGGAACCGGTGCGGGAGTTTATCTCCGCCTGCACACAAACAAACATACATACCGCGCTGGATATATAAATACTTACGAACGTCAATTAATAGTAACAGTACCTCGTAACAGTACCTATAATAGCCGCCTCAACATTAAAATATCATGGCGCTGTAGGTTTCTGTCTAAAACGCGGTATTTTTTGCAATGCTTAAAAACACGGGCAAAACGATTTTTCCCAGACATGAGACCTAGCTAGATCGATATTTCGTCCCCAAAAACCCCCGGATACAAAATTTCATCAAAATCGTTCAAACATCGAGCCGTTTTAGAGAAATCGATTACAAATATATATACATATATATTTATATATATACAAATATTGCTCTTTTAACAGTATAGGATAGGGTTTTTACGGCTCGTTGTCCTTCTGGGATAAGTACAAGTCAAAAAGCACCTGACTCTGTTCGTTATACGAAGATAATTATCTACTTATAACAATTTGCGACGTAATTATAACAAACGTCTTTTTAAATGATCAGTTGAGGTTTGGGCCTTAAATCCGCTCATGGCTGTCGAATTTCAGTGATTTTAAAGCTTACGCTCTTGAAAGCTGGACTAAACAAGCGATATCTGTAATACGAGAGTTCTGAGATGGAATTATGTGTTCTCTCTTACACTATTTAATCCCTCTGAAGATAAATCCCTCTCAAGTGTGAGATTACTCTCAAAATTTACTTTACACATACAAATTATACATCTTAAAAGAGAAGGATTTATCAATACGACCCTAACTTTGCGCGCGAGTGCAGTTTGATGCAGTATCCTGCCCAACAGATACCTGTATAAATAAACTACATTTAGTAGTTATTACCCGTTAGTGGTCCCGTGTGGTGCCGGCAAAGAATAGTACCAACCCATGCATACCCGTGGGAGTCGTAAGAGGCGACTAAGGGTTAACTGCAGGATGGGCAGCAGCATCCTCCTTTGTATCTTACATCTTACTTACTGCGGTCACCTAAAACCGCGGTCCATGGTGACAGCCGTAACGCTAACAAGCGAGGTGACTACGGTACTTCCCCTCCACATTTTTCCAGCAAAAGCTAGAATTTTGGAGGGAGCTCCCTGTCCTGTAGTGGACGTTTCATGGGATGTTATGATGAGTAGTTACTAGTTACCTGGTGGTGAAGCAGCAAGCGGATGATATTGACGTACCCGCCGGACGCGGCGAGCGATAGCGGCGTGTAGTCCGACACGTTGCGGTGCTCCTTGTTAGCTCCCCGCGACAGAATCAGCTCCACCACCTGGGGAATTGCAACGTCGTTATTCACATAAGGAAAGTTCAAATCGATAGAAGATGAACACTTTATTACACACTAAAAAACAAATACAAATTACAACAGTAAACTACAATATTTGAGTTTTATTTCTATCCATTTGCAAAAGCAAAAAGCAATTTCTAAGACATTTGTAAACTACGTTTTTTATGTGTGATAGGTGGTACGATGATCACTGTCGGTAATTTAAAATTTTCAGGCCTAGTAAAATAGAAGGCAACGCGGTAGACCCAGATGGAGATGGCGAGATGAACTAGTCGCCTTTTAAACTAATTGGCCGGAAGAAGCACGGGATAGGACGTCGTGGAGAGAACGGAGGAAGGCCTTTGCCCAGCAATTCGCAAAGGAAACTTATATGTAAGGTACCTTGAAACTTGGCTCAAAAACAGGAATAGGATCATCAAAGATAAATAAAAAATACAATTTTTTCCGGCCATAAATGACGAGGTTTTTTAAAAAAAATAGTTTTCGTGAAATATCGATAGGTCGTATGGCAGAATGTGATGAGTAGTCATTGCCTATCTTAAAAAAAAAAACTAACAGCTGTATAAACCGACCACACACTATAGAACAGTTGGAAGTTTTTTTTTAAGACTGGCCATGGCTACACGTTTCATTCTGCCATACGATCTATCGATATTTGACAAAAAAAAAATTTATAACTATCATTTGCAACCGAAAAAAATTCGTATTTTTTATTTATACTTATTGCCCTTATCCCTGTCTATGAGCCAAGTTTCGAGGTACCTTACAAATACGTTTCCTATGCGAATTGGATAATTAGGGGCTATTTAAAATAAGTAAAAAGTATATTTTCAGAAGAAAATAAAGGGTGTAAGGGACGGTGTACCGAAAACTGAAAGGGCGTGCTCAGTCAACTAAACTGAACAACTTTCCCAAAGAAACATATGTTGGGAAATGAAAAAAAACTTTGACCTTTCCATACAAATTGCCCACTCTGGTCGAACAGTTTGTATGGAGAGGTCAATTTTTTTTTTCATTTCCCAACATATGTTTCTTTGGGAAAGTTGTTCAGTTTCGTTGACTGAGCATGCCCTTTCAATTTTCGGTACACCGTCCCTTAAACCCTGTATATTACTACAGACATTTGACATTATACAGCGCGTCCAAAATGCTTGCGCTCGTTTTTGTTTCAACATTCCGCCCCGGAGCCACGTTACTCCTTACTTTATCAAGGCGAAAGTCTTAAAGATGTAGAGCAGACGTTATCTTCACCTGCCAACACTGCTTTTCGGCATTATTCAGACCCGCAAGCCTTTATACCTTTTTGACAAGCTGACCTGGGGTCTAATCGGGTACGATTGAATAGGCTAGCTATCCCACGCCACAAATCTTCTTCTTTCAAGGGTAGTTTCAAGTATACAGCTGCAAAGATTTGGAATAATATACCACCTCCTTTGCAAAAATCGCGGTCTCTTTATACCTTCAAAAAAAATAATAAAGAAATATGTCCTGTCCTTACAGCTTATTAATGTCACTGATCATCTCTTTTGATTGATGTATCAATTATACCCTACTGCTACCCCCATCGTATCATACCATACAATACTTAGTTTTTACTCTACTTTTTAAGTTTAACTATAATGTAGAATCTGTTTTACAACTAAAATTTGTTTTTTTAGAAATATTTTCGCGGTTCTTTTAATATTGTTTAATTATTGTTTTGGCCGTCTTCCTCTGCCCCAGGGTCACCTGAAAATCAGCGCTGTGGCCTCGAGCTGCAGCACATTGCTGAGCTGACCACCCTTTCAGTACTGATTGCTAATTTGTTCTGCTCTTTGAATTGTATCTGTTTTTTCTAATTGATATGTTTTTATTGTTTGGGTAATGTATATGTTATTGTATGTACTGAATAAATATTTGTCTATGTCTATATGACTGCAGCAATCAGACTGATATCATTTTCACACTGGGCACTATGGCAGTGACTATTCAGAATCAGTGCTGCCATTTTTCATTATCTTTATGCTGATCAGCAGCGCCATCCAGTTGACTTTTTAAAAGGTGGTGGAAATCTTCCTATTCTTAGAACCCAATCCCAGCACCTCCACCATTTAACAATAATTCAACTTTCTTCTCTCTAATATCGATGATTTAAGTTCAACTTACCTCGTATCGACCCCCCGAGCAGGCAAGCGACAGAGGGGTGTCCTTGGTGCGTTCAGACTGCGCCTCTATGTCGGCGCCGTGGTTCAGGAGAATTTCCACTATCTTCTCGTGCCCCGCCGTCGCCGCAAGGATTAGAGGGGTGAAGCCCTGAAAATTGAACAAATGTTAGTATGTGTGCAACATTATGCTTCAACTTAGTTGAAACAGCAACCTCAATAACTTTTGGTTTGCTTTGAATCAACGGCGTATTTCAATTTGGTCGCTATTAATTGTTCATGTTCTGTAACTCGCTAGTAATTCCCGTGTGGTGCCGGCAAAGAATAGTACCATCCCATACTTACCCGTGGGTGTCGTAAGAGGCGACTAAGCCATGTATCGTATCATCTTACATTCTGCGATCACCAACAACAGCAGTCCATGGTGCCAGCCGTAACTCTGACAAGCGAGGTGGCTATGGTACTTCCCTTTCACACCTTTCCAGCAAAAGCTAGAATTGTGGAGGGAGCTTCCTGTCCTGTAGTGGACTTTTCTTGGGATGTTATGATGATAGGTCTATGGTCGTGAATTTTTAATTTAACGTAACGTATTATGATGAAGATGAAAATGTTAGTGTACCTTCTTGTCGCGATGCTCGATGTCGGCCCCCCGACTGAGCAGCAGCTCCACCAGGTCCTCGTGTCCACCGGCGCAGGCGAGCGTGAGCGCCGTGTCCCGGTTGGAGTCGGTCTCCCCGTCCACGTCCATGGCGGAGTAGGCGGCGGGCGCGGGCACGGGCGGGGTCGCCGCGCCCACCGTCTCCCCCCCCGTCGCCGCGCCGCGCGACCCGCGCCCCATCGCGCCGAAACGACCCTGCCGAGTACATTACATTATTAGTCTTCATTTTCCACTCGTTTCAGTTAGCCATGTTACTAGAACCCCCTCAAGGTTAGCCAGTTGCCGCCGAGCTGGTCTAATTTTGCGGTTATTCAAATGTAACTGGACAATGTTCTCGTTTAAAAATGATCTCGTCAAAAGGAATAATGAATGAAACACAACCATATAAGTATAAGACTAACAGCTATATTTAACAGAAGAAAGTAAACCCGGGATATCGAGAGCGGTAGCGGTTAATCTTGTCTGTAGTATCAATTTATCTTAAAAAATCCTAAAAAAGGAACTGCATACAAAAATTTTTTATTCGGGTTTCGGAAACAGAAATGATACAACTGTAAAACGAATATTAAATTGTGATAACCGATTTTTGATTAAATTGATAACAGATACAATTCGGTTGTTAACCATAACCGTCCTTACGCCGGATTTACAGCGTCTTCGCAAACGCGCGCCCCCTTTTCGCGTTATAACGAACCCTTAGCAATGGACACGCGACAAGCCTGGGAGGGGGATATAACCAATATGACTGGGCAGAGAATGCCCTTCTGTTTTATAGTCATTGATTTTGACGTAGCAAAGCGGCTCTCCGTAGCCCGCTTTTCACCCCCGGGAGGAACGGGACGTGATGGGTTGCGAACCACACCGCCGCCTTTCAAGTTTTTATTTTTATTCAAAAACATTGCGTTCCCACGAGTAGCAAGGGATTGCGGTCCATCCTGGTAGAGCCCGCATGCCAGGACAAGGCTAGCCTAGTTCTGGGTTCGCCTGGGCCCAAAAATTTTGACGTAAAACTCTAATCTCCTTTTTAAACACATGACAGCTAAATGTGTTTGCACCCCCAGTTTAGTGTCTGCTGTTAGCGTACAGCGCCAAAATGGCGTCAATCAAATAGGCCCAAATACAATTTGACAAACTCCGATCCAGTTGTACAACAAGGAATAAGTATAGTTGGAGATGAGTGATGTTAGTACTGTTACCTTCTTCTTGACGGTGTTGGTGGGCGGGTGGTGGTGCTTGGTGACAGGTTGTGGTTGCGGTTGCGCCTGCGGGAGCGCCGCGCTGCCGACCGGCGCCGGCGTCGCGGCGGGGGGAGGGGCGAACGTTGCCGACCTGAGGGAAATACCACTTGTGAGTGGGAGGTTTTATCGTTATTCGTCATTGCATTATTGAATATTCTTGTTGAAAATTAAAAATCATCTCCTTAAAACTTACAGGGTTAATTTTGGACCCCTCACCAATTTTTTGTATATTACTTAGAAGAATCAAAGCAATATGGATCGAAGAACGTGATTTATTTTCCCTTCCCTTCCCAAACAAATCTGGCGCCGGTAATAATAGAGTTTGTATGAGACGACCAAACCTTTTTCTCGTTTACGACCCATCTTTTTTCGGGAAAGTTCATCAGTTTCATGTTCTGAGTAACATACAAAATTTTGGATGAAGTCCTTAAAGAACCCTGTGTAGATCGAAATACGAAACAAAACTCCGAAAATACACAAAAGGTTGTGAAAATCGATTCTGAGTTAACTAATGTCTATGATTCGGTTATTCTCCGTTAAGGGTGCCTGTCCATTGACGCGGAGCGAGCTGGCGGAGCGGAGAAACGGGGAAATATTAACCAATAGGATTGCGGAGCGATTGCGGGCGAAGGCGGAGCGGAGTTTTTATGCAATTCTATTGGTTAATAAATATTTCGTTCCGCCAGCTCGCTCCGCGTCAATGGACAGGCACCCAAAGACGATGTGTCAGAGGCAAATCGTATAATTCGCTGCTACTAACGACAGGAAAATTTTATATTGTCGGCAAATGCGGCGGCTGCGTTTCTGGTCCAGTCCCCGTGCCATGGAGCCCCGCTGGAACCCACAGCTACTACAGATATTATACCCGTAATTACCTGAAATCTGTGTGTTGGTGGCTTATGGGAGGTTGCTGCTAAAGATAGTAAGCAGGATGTTATAGTTACCTGAAGTCCGCATGTTGGGTGGCTTGTGGGAAGATACTGCTAAAGATAGCAGGGTGGTATTATAGTCACCTGAAGTCTGCTTGCTGGGTGCGTCTGGGGGGGGGGCGAAGTTGGACTGCGGGTCGGGAGTTTTATAAAGCGCCGGGCGTGGAGCCCCGCCGAAACTAACTTCTTCTTCTTCGTCGTTTCCTCATGGCTGACGGTCTTGACCACCAAAAGTAGCCCTACGGGTTAGGGCTCTCCAATCATTTCTGTTTTGGTCCAGGTGGATTGCCCCCTGGGTGTTGCAGTTGGTGGACTTCAAGACGGCATCTGTCCACCGGGTAGGCGCTCTTCCTCTACTCCTTCTCCCCTCCACGTACCCAACTAGTATTAGCTTCTCCAAACTTTCCGGCTCCCGGCGGGCAACGTGACCGAAGAAAGAGAGTGACCTTTGGAGGCACATTGTCGATAAGCGGGTAGTGATTTTGAGCTCCTGAAGAATAGAGACGTTAGTGCGGCGCGCAGTCCATGGGATACCTAACATTTTGCGCCAGCACCACATTTCAAACGCACCTATTCGTTATCTTAACTACAGATAGTCAGTATACCACCTGAAGTCCGCATGTTGGGTGGCTTATGGGAGGATACCGCTAACGATAGTCAGCAGCGTGGTATAGTTAGTTACCTGGAGTCTGAGTGTTGATGGCTTATAGATGATCAAACGAACTCCAGGAGTGAAGTTCGATCGTTATTATATGAGTCGCTTCATTCGAAGATATAATTTGTTTACAAGTAGTAGTCCTTAATTCGCCAGGCAGTCGATGCACGCATTTAAGAGTAATTCATTTGATTCTCTTATTTAAAACGATTTCCGTCCGTGTTCACTTCACCACTGTAGCTGACATTCGCTTCATTTTTTAGAGTCTGTACCTATGAACCTTTAAACAAAACTTTGCATTTGGGTGGAAACCACAACTTGTGTCACAGTGTTTGGTTTTTTGGGAGGGAGGGTTGTTATATTATTATATCTTCGAATGAAGCGACTCATATAATAACGATCGAACTTCACTCCTGGAGTTCGTTTGATCATCTATTATATTTCGTCGCTTCATTCTTCAGATATAATTTGTTTACAAGTAGATGTTTAGAGAACAAAGTTTTGTTTGGTTACTGTGAAACAACTGTATATACAAGATGTTCTAGTTTAACTATCTAAGCCAACGAATTACAAATAGTAATTCGTTGAAAAAATCTGTAATTTGCTGATCCAAGCAGATAATAAATAACCTTTGATTTATACCAAAAGCAAGTATGCAACAAAAATCAACTTATATAATAAGTTACTCATTCGATACAACTGATATTACAAAATCATCTACCTACTGGTCTAATATATCAAACTATTAAAGTGCTAGACGTGCTGGTCCAGCCAGCTGTTTTCACGAGTCGAGGCTGAGAGAGTTGCAATTTTGCAAAGCGGGGAAGATGCATGTGTCGACAAGTCTTCTCTCAGATAGTGTTTCTGGAAAATCAACCAGCTTATAAATCACAGCCGCTTAAGCTAATTAACGTGGATGTTAATTGATATTTACAATTTTCCTACATTGGCAGTTCTTGATTTTATTTTTTGAACAAAAATATGGACAGAACACGAGTGCATAATATATTCAGTTAAATAATATTAGAACAATATCGGCTAATCTTAGCCCGCAGTGGAAGTTTGATTAAATACGTTATGGCTATCTCAACTCCATTATTTGCAAAATAATATAAGTATTCACTTTTTATTATTGAAAATTTTTGTGCCCCATGAGCATATAGTGAAATCGCTGATCTGTTCATTTTATTTTATATCATTAACTCTAAATTAAGGGACTATTTAGATACACACTTATTTACTTATTAGTTGTGTGTCCCAAGTAACTATTACGAGTACTAGGCCGATTAGGCTTGTGATTGTAAGTAGAAGAAGGTTTTAAACCAATTATTGGTTCCAATTCTATCACCTAATAAGTAAGTAGCAAAGATTACGGCAAACGATGATTGTCAAGAGAGCCGTTGTACAGCTGTTCATACGAACCAAACATCTCGTCACTTTGTTTTGTTAAAAATAACAGTAGTTGTTGGTTGTAGGACTATCAAACACGTTTGCGTTTTTTCTGGGGACAAGCTGTTACCCAAAGCGTATTTTGACATATATTGTTAAATAGGAGCCTCAGACAGCGAAGCTCAAGAGAACATCAGTGCAAGCGAGAGGATCAATACCCGCAGGACCTGTAAGATTAGTTAAAAAGGAACAGTATACTCTGATATGGATTATAAAAGTTTCAAGTGTTGAAGGACACTTATTTTGTATGATATAAATAATTAAGATGGGCTAAAAGGCAGAGAAGGCCTTGTGAAAACACAAAATACGGTGCCTTCGTCATCAGTAATTTTTCCCAAATATAAAAGGAACCGGAACCGCGTAAAATGTCCAGGTCAAAGGATAAAATATCCATAGCTACAGCGTCTGGATCTAGTTTTCATAAAAAAAAAAACATAAATCGCTAAGGATTGTCGCTAAGAGCAAAACTAAGATTACAGCGAACTTTAAAGCTGCGTCTTAAAAGTTTGCACACAGAGCCCGGGAGTGACTTTCATTGACTCAGCTGGCACCTGCGGCGATTTGTGTTTCGTAAAATTTAAATAAATAAATATTGTGCCAATCGTACCATTGCCAATTTTGACAAGTTATTTGTACAATATGGTATGGTACCTACATACTCTTTTTTTTTTTTTTTTTTGTAACCTTAAAACAAATATTTTACTTCTTCGGCCTTCTTCGTAGCCTTTGGTTTTATTTACTGCTCCACACTAGGTACTAGTTAGGGAGTTGTCTGTATTTAATATCTTTCTGTAAGAAAAGTATCTTGTGATGGCCAGGAATTTGTAGAAACATTACCATACCATCAGATAAGATCTTCTAAAATATCATAATATTCATAAGGCACGGTTGTAAAATCGTAAAGAATTATATAGCGTGACTTCTTTCATATATTATGTTGAAAATTTAAATGTAGAAATTTTCGGTCATCTTAAAAACATAAATTAAGAGATGGGCTTTTCGTAGCAAGGAAGCCGTTTTTCAAAACATAATTTTTGAGGCGGTTGAATGACACGTTGCAATAGGTACATTTATTTCTTGGATTTAGAATAAATCGGTTACAGCTATTGCGTTTTGGTGCTTTAAAATTAGGTACCCAATATAAATTCCGATGGAATGTAACTCGTAACGGTTGTAACGCTGGAAATAGGAACTTATTCTCCAGTTAAAATCAATATAAACTTTGTATATTGGCTTTTCTTGAGGGTAAATTTTAAACGTGGATTTCACGTTACATTAGCACTACACGGAATATTATTTCCTCGTTTTTCCCAGGTAACACTAGGATACTGTGGTGTTTAGGGTTCATGCTTATGCATGTATTATAACAACATTGTGGTTATGAAATATTGCGATTTTCTACTTCGTAGAATTATCCGGACACAGAAAGTGTTGAAAAAAAAAACATTGTATTATACCAGCATGTACTTGTGTTACGGTTCTGTGCTGGAGCATGAGTTTTGGATGGATTGTAACTTTTAGTCGATGCTGCTTGAGCTTGGGGATAAGGCCAGAGCCTGCCTGTAACCTCGCTCCCCCCCCCATTTGACGGGTAATGAGGACCCGACCAAGGCTTCTTCTGCTGGGTTAAACGAGCTCCCGACGTTTGAAAAGATGCATCTTTATCTCTCAATAGTTTTATTTGCTTTAACTTTTTTATAAAAACAAGTTTTGTCTTTTACAGATACTTGTAGATGCAAGCGGAGATATTTTTATCTAAGCCTGGAATTCAATTAGCAATTTAGTATCGGTGTTTGTAATAATTTACAATAAACCGGTATTAGGTGATATTTGAGAAGTATGTGCTTGTCTATAGGCATGCCTTTTTTCAATATACTTAGGCGTGAAAAAGTTCGACAGTGTGTCGTGAATATGATAGAGAACAAGTTTGGCGTATCAAACGTAGACGCCTAAGGTGTCTCGAAGACTCCTCAGGTGTCCAGACCTTAGGTGTCGGTTGGTCCAGGGCTGGCATGATCTTTTGCCTCGTGGACGGTTTTGTTCTCTTTACTATTACTGGCACCCAAAAATAAAATTTTAGTAGGTGGGTATTTTACAATAAAAATATTCTGGTTATGGTTAACAAACAAAAAGGCTTGTTGTGAAAACTAAAGACAATGTATCGCAGACGACACACATAGATGAACTTGATATTATTGTTTTCATTGACGATAAATTTTGACGTTAAGTCACAGTTACCGCCGTCGCAATTGACTCTCGGTCAATGCCGACCTTAACAATAAAAAGTTGACTCTCAGTCAATAGCAATTTTAGTGTCGCATATTGTAATAATTATTTGGCGTTTACTTGTAGTTAACGCCGTTACGATTGACTCACAGTCGAGTCCGACGTGAAAATAGATAACTTGTATTTTTATGCATGATTTATGTTGATATAGTTTGACATAACTCGCAGTTAAGCCGTCGTTATTGACTCGCAGTCAATCCCAACAACTAACAGATAGTTTGGCGTTAACTCGCAGTTAACACCGTCGTTATTGGCTCGCAGCCAATCCCGACAGACAATAGATAGTTGAATCGCAGTAAAAATATATTCAGATGTCGATTTTTGTCTATATTATTTGGCCATAACTCGCAGTTAAGGCCGTCGCAATTGACTCGCAGTCAATCCCGACATAATAATAGATAGGCAACATTATGCATCACGTATTTTCAATACTATGTGGCGTTAACTCGCAGTTAACACCGTCGCAATTGACTCGCAGTCAATCGCAACAAGCAATAGATACTTGGTAACCCACAGTTCATATCTATGTAGATATCGCGTATTGTCAATATTATTTGGCCTTAACTCGCAGTTGACGCCGTCGCAATTGACTCGCAGTCAATCCCGACATAATAATAGATAGACAATCGCATTCCATCATATCCATTCACGTAACACATCGTAAATAATATTAGGCGGTAACTCGAAGTTACTGCCGTCGCAATTGACTCGCAGTCCATTCCGACATAAGTTGTTCTATGATTCACTTGGTAATAAATGTTTAAAACACAAAAAAAAAAAAGAAAATATATTTCATTTTTTACTTACCCTCGTAACTTTCGCCATTAGACGAAAAAACATCTAACACACATCATACACACGTATACTTAATACGTCGGTAACGTTTAATTTTGTTACTTTCCTTTATTTTTACTTTGTTTGTCGGAAGGTAAGAAAAGATAAAATTGTATGACGTAAACGAAGGCTAAAATTTTTAAGCCTGTGTAGGTGGTAATGAAATTTTGTAGTAATTAACTACAAAAAAAAATTATTGAAAATGTTTCAAAATCTCTCGATTAGACAATGTTCTAACATTTGTCGGAATTATCATAAACAAAATGGCATTATATGGTTTACGTCTATCTTATTAAATTTTCCATCATTTTCGTAAAAGTCCTGGGTGCGACCGATAGGTCATAATCATGGTCCTACTTTGTAATTAGATTAAGTGTTATTGAAATAAATTTTATCTTATCTTATGGTTGTTACGTTGTCATGTTACGTTTTTGTATACAAAACAAGTAACTGGAGGTATCGGGCCGCAAGATACTCGTAGGCCGTAATAAACACTTCAATTTGTTTAGCAAATTTAAGAATAGAACATGTGGGTAATCTTGAAAATTTTTCTCTCTTAGAAAGAATTAATAATCAAAACAACACTTACTGAAAAGTTTTGAATCCAGTACAATTACACTAACACACGGAGCAAAAACTTATTTTATCGAAAATAATTTTAAATATTTGTAATTTAACTTCAATATTACAACTTCAGGTATAATCTATCTACTTCTTATTGAACATTGCGCTTCGGCATGGGACGCGTGCGTTCACTGCCCCGCACGAAAAAGGAATGAAGCGAATGTCAGCTACAGTGGTGAAGTGAACACGGACGGAAATCGTTTTAAATAAGAGAATCAAATGAATTACTCTTAAATGCGTGCATCGACTGCCTGGCGAATTAAGGACTACTACTTGTAAACAAATTATATCTGAAGAATGAAGCGACGAAATATAATCGGAGGTTGCTTTAAAGATAGTCAGCAGGGTTGTATAGTTACCTGAAGTCAGTATCTTGGGTGGCTTATAGGAGGCTGCTTCTAAAGATAGTCAGCAGGTTTGTATAGTTACCTGAAGTCTGAGTGTTGGTAGCTTTTGGGAGGTTACTGCTTAAGATAGTCAGCAGGTTGGTATAATTACCTGAAGTCTGCGTGCTGGGTGGGTCTGGGCGGGGCGAAGTAGGGCTGCGGATCTGGTGCTTCAGTCTCCGCGCCAGGCATGGAGCCCCGCCGGAACCCGCACCCGCTGGAGGGCTGCTGCTGACAAATACCACACATTAGTATAGGTTATGATTTTAATTAGATTTGCTTTTTTTATAAAAATGGCAGCCGATTTTGTGTGCCAATTTGAAACGCAACCGTCATCTTATTGCGTGAAATAGAGTTCCTGTTTAGTGGACCTACCCCGCGCGCACTCGCCCGCTGCTCCTGCGGGTCAGTTGTACTGAATATGCAGGCTTACACGTTCTTCTAATTTAAAATACGCGCTCGTTGTATGTAGTGTCCGGGGTTTGTGCATGTTTAAGAATTATTTATTACTCCTATGATTATGCGTGTTCCGTGGACTAATTATTAGAAGTCTCCTTAGGAGGCCATATAAGAAATGAGGTAATCTACAAAAATCCGACACTGCCATTGCTCTGAGCATCACCAAACCCTAATTGGTAATGGCAAAGCATACGAGTACCCCACGAAAAACCGATGGCCGATGAGGAGGAAATGTTCTAGTGACGACCACATTATAAACCCCACAATAATGTAGACCTATGATTTGGTAAAGACGCTGGATGCAGAGAATGTTTAAGGACTTTGTATAGAAGTTGACGTCTGATATAATGACTTACCGTAATGTCGAGGTGGTGGTGGTGGTGATGATGGTGGTGGTGTTCAGGGCCTATAGTGGTCCTCGGCCAGTCCGCCGCCAAAGCCTCTTCAGCGGCCTGCAACAGGCTTCTTGCCGCCCGCTCTTCACCCTCGGCCGTCGTCTCGCTCTCAGTCGTGGTCGCGACCGCCGTCGCCTCTCCCTCGCACTTCGCTGATAGGATCTCGTGGGACTTTTGTTGCATCACCTATGGCAGAATGACGAAGAGTTATAATCCGACAATAATGAGGACTTTAAAACTGACAACGACGTGAATAAGGATAAAAAACTTTTGAATTGAGGCGGGATTGAAGCAGCAAGCTACAGCAAATTGTGCCAAAGACTGCACTGATCTTTCGATTGCACAACACTGCATTGCAATCAGTGTTATAATTTGTTATAGCTTCAAAAGTAATTAAAGCTGATAACATAATTTTCGGCCCATGAAAAGCTGAAGAGGGATTCTTGGGTAAGTAACGTAACACAGCTGTGACGGGAAATTAGTAGTTAAAAATGTTTTAGATTCCAGCTACGTCATTGAAGCCTTAGGAGTCATAAGGGTCCTTTATATACTACTCAAAACAAAATAAGGGCCAGCAGGTTTTTTGGATATATCTCTAATTGTAATTTATCAATTAAAGCTCGATAAAAATTTCCACTGAGCATTATTTGAAACATTTATTAGTTCAAATTGTAAACAATGGAATAAGTTAAATAAAACGTACATAAAAATATACACTACTTTTAACATTTTTAATTTTTAAAAAACCTGCTGGCCCTTATTTTGGTTTGAGTAGTATAAATGATAAAAAGGGGGGTCTGTAAATTTCAAAACTATATTGTACTGCATATTATTGCGTTGTAATGTGTGGCTCGGTAGATGACATAGAGACCAAGTGAGCTGCGATAGGATTAGAGAAAGGTGCGACGCAAACGACGACGAAAGCTGTCACATATCGTAGACCGAGAAGGATGTAGTGTATCTTCCGTCTAAATACATAACATAACGTCTATTTTCCGTCGGGGTAGGCAGAGACCACAGTCCTCAACCTGCTGCGATCTTGACATACTTCCCTTGCTTCCTGTACTTTCATCAATCCTTTGACACATTTCCGTCTAGGGGCGGTATATTACCTGTTTGGCGTATTCCTTTAACTAGGGGATGTATTACCTGCAGCACCAGCGACCGCAGCTCGTTGGGCGGCAGGGCAACGAGAGAAGGCACCTCGCGCTGGAGGTAGGCCAGCACCGCGCCCAGCTCCCGCGCCTCCGCCCCCGCGCCCGCGCCGCTAGCCGCCTCATCGGACACCTGCAAGTACAAAACTCGTTGCAATCACATGTACCATACAGAACCTGGCCGATCAGCCTCTGCTCAAGTTCTAGCATAAATAAAACAGCGCTATTTAGTGTGGAGAAGACTAATTACAATAGATGGATCATAAGATGAAGCTGTAGGATTTCCCGCCCGCCAGCCCGCTATTTTCTTTTTCCGAAGGAATAATAAAAATATGGAGAAATTGAATTTTCTCAGACAAGTAGCTAGATCGATTTGTCGCCTCCGAAAACCCCTATATTGTGAAATTTCATCGATATCGCAACATGTAGTGAAAGGGTAAACGTCATCAAAGCCATTTTGTCAACTTGAAAAGTCGGTACGGGCTTCTTATCTATTTGTTTGCGAGTGCATAAGATAACACAGGAAATGACACCTCAAACCAAATTTGCCTTTGACTCTTGTCGAAATAAAACAATACTACACCGTTTTAAGAGTGGATTTATAAGATAAGAAACAAATATTTGAAAGAAAAGATTCTTACCGACACAGCAAACGCCTCGGGAGGCCTCTGCTGCAACTCCGGGGCATACTGCTGCTGCTGTTGTTGTTGGGGCTGCTTCTTGCTCTGCTGCTGCTGCACTTGCTGTTGTTGCTGCTGCTGCGCTAGCTGCTGGAACTGTTGCTGCTGCAACTCCGCCAGCTGGTGCTGGGAATGTTCATGTTGCAGCTGTTTATTTCACACACAACGTTAGCAAATATTATTAGTGTTTCCTTAAACATGGGCCAAAACCGATAAATTTTGAGTAATCTGAATTTCTCTATTTGCAAGCTATCGGCATAAAGATCGAGTTTCCAAGGGATAATCGTATCCAAAATACGCAAACTGTATCTTTATTTCTGATATGTGTTTTATTAACTCAGGACTGACTTTGTATCGAAATAGTTCGGTACTGGCATAAAAAAGTATTCAGGATACAGGTATGCTGCATATATGCCTAATATTCATAGAGATATGGTTTTAGGCCCCTGTTCTTTATGTAAATCTAGTTTTACTATAATAAAAACCAGCGATCTTGGCAGTAAGGGTTGTAAAAATTGTGGGAGAACAGTATTCTATCTAAGATCACTCATAGACGTTTTGATACTCTGACTGTCAGGAGCGCTGGCCTTTACTGACGAATATAATTGTAGTTAGTTTGATAAGAATGTCCGCAGGACAGGAATATATGCATCACTCCGTCCTGTGGCCATTCTACTCAGCTACTGTATCTGGACTGAAGTATAGTCGCGACTATGATACATTTCTTCGCTAATATTACGGCGTAATCTAAAATATGTAACGAGAATGAATCCAATCGGTACCAACGAATAAGGTGCTAACTAGGATAGGAAAATATACACGTTATGGTTCTTAACAAGGTACAATGAAAGTGCACGTTTAATTCAAGTGAAAATACGAAATAATACAGGTAAGAGAGAGAGAGAGGAAAAACAAGATGATTGAACGTAAGTACATGGAATGTCACGACTTGGGCAATAAATAGGTTTTACAGGTGTGGCACTTAACTGAGCAAGCTCTTAAACTGATTTTCCACCAGTGCTAGGCTGTGAGCTGAGAAAATTCCAACCAATTGGATTACGCCATTTTCCTAACTTGTCAAATGCGCTGTCAAATGGAGCAATCCTATTGGTTGAAATTTTCTATTTCACAGCTTATCTCGCATAGCACTGGTGGAAATTCAGTGGTGACGACGAGTCAGTCAGAAGAGCAATATGTACAAGTTGTTCTAAATAGACAGAATTTCTATCTGTTAGTAGAGAGAGAAGGATATAGAGCGCTGGATATCTTCCGTTTCACTGAGACCAGTAATAAACAATTATAGCTGATTTGCTCATAGAAGAGATTAAGCTTGAAATGTATTGGCATATGTAACTACGGGACTCAAGTTAAAACTGTCTTAGAATCTTAGAGAGGGATATTTTCTGTTCCTTTCGATGACACGGTCCAAATCTGTAAAGAATATTCCTTTGTCTGAGCCAAAGACCATTCGCATCGCGTCGCAACCGCGGACAGCTGCTCAGTTAAGCACTACAGGAAAGGTACGGTGGAAGGTGTGGAAGAAAACAGCATAGAGGCTGAGTAGGTTCCTGCGGCAGTGGAGCGATGCGGGTGGGGTGATTACATCATTGGAGTAAGCAGTGCAGTGTGTAATGGAAAGGTGTGATAATACTAAAAGGTGTGATAATACTAAAAGGTGTGATAATACTAAAAGGTGTGATAATACTAAAAGGTGTGATAATACTAAAAGGTGTGATAATACTAAAAGGTGTGATAATACTAAAAGGTGTGATAATACTAAAAGGTGTGATAATACTAAAAGGTGTGATAATACTCAAAGGTGTGATAATACTAAAAGGTGTGATAATACTCAAAGGTGTGATAATACTCAAAGGTGTGATAATACTAAAAGGTGTGATAATACTCAAAGGTGTGATAATACTCAAAGGTGTGATAATACTCAAAGGTGTGATAATACTAAAAGGTGTGATAATACTCAAAGGTGTGATAATACTCAAAGGTGTGATAATACTCAAAGGTGTGATAATACTGAAAGGTGTGATACCACTAAAAGGTGTGATAATACTAAAAGGTGTGATAATACTAAAAGGTGTGATAATACTAAAAGGTGTGATAATACTAAAAGGTGTGATACCACTAAAAGGTGTGATAATACTAAAAGGTGTGACAATACTAAAAGGTGTGATAATACTAAAAGGTGTGATAATACTAAAAGGTGTGATAATACTAAAAGGTGTGAATCTGCCCATGAGACTTGACAACTTTTCCCAAGGAACAAAGGTCATAGAACGAAATAAATTTTTGACCTTCCATAGAAACTGCATCAGCTGATAACGAATCCTGTGTCATCATCATAACATCCCATAGTACGTCCACTGTAGGATAGGGGAGCATCCAGCTCTTACTAGAAGAATGTGGAGGGCCACGCTTCTTAGCGTTACGGCTGGCACCATGGACCGTTGGTTGTTGGTGACCGCACTATGTAAGACGGTACGATACACGGATGGACGCTGCTGCCCATCTTCCGGTTTACATACCCTTAGTGGCCTCTTACGACACCCACAGGTAGAGATGGATCAGTACTATTCTTTGCCAATACCACGCGGAACAAAATTCTGTATGGGAGGTCAAATTTTGTTTATCGTATTATGACCTATGTTCCTTGGAAAAAGTTGTTCAGTTTTATAGGCAGATTCACACCCTTCAGTATTATCACACCTTTCTATTACACGCTGTGTATATTTTGTCCCTTTCACTCTATGACTGGCACCACCCCCTTTGCACCGCGCAGGTACCGCAGCAAGATACTCAGTAGTGCGCTATGCTTAAAGTTGAAGTTACATAGCTTGATTAGGATTACAGCTGCGTGAGATAAAGACTGAACATTGAAGCTGCTCTCACACAGTTTATGCTGCTGTCATTCTAATCAAGCTGAATCATTTCGACTGTATGATCCTTTTTTTTTCGTTTATCCCAACGCTTACCAACACATTTTGCATCTATGTCAAAAGCAATCGGCTAAAGCTGTCAGAAAAAACAAGTTTGTAAAACAATGTTATTCTTTCCATCAAATATACTCTGGTGTGATGGCAGCAAAATTGATTGGTAAGCGACGGAATAAACTTAAAAAGTGGACTTTCTAGGATGGTTGGTGTCAGGATGGACATGGACAAGGAGAAGGAAGGCGTGGTACCGATCGTCCCCTATCCACCAGGCAGTGCCTGTGCAGGCGCTGTAACGCGTCCAGCAGTACCAGCCGACAGTGCACGCCGCACGCCCGCCCCACGCAGTGCACGCCGCGTGAGTGACCCACGTCCACAGGGAACACCGTGCTCTACAAAGTACAGAGGGAGATGTGCTACCTATCGTTCCCTATCTACCAAACAGTGCACGCCCGCCCCACGCAGTGCACGCCGCGTGAGTGACCCCCGTCCACAGGGAACACCGTGCTCTACAAAGTACAGAGAGAGATGTGCTACTCGTACCTATCGTTCCCTATCCACCAAACAGTGCACGCCCGCCCCACGCAGTGCACGCCGCGTGAGTGACCCACGTCCACAGGGAACACCGTGCTCTACAAAGTACAGAGAGAGATGTGCTACCTATCGTTCCCTATCTACCAAACAGTGCACGCCCGCCCCACGCAGTGCACGCCGCGTGAGTGACCCCCGTCCACAGGGAACACCGTGCTCTACAAAGTACAGAGGGAGGTGTGCTATCTATCGTTCCCTATCTATCAAACAGTGCACGCCCGCCCCACGCAGTGCACGCCGCGTGAGTGACCCACGTCCACAGGGAAAACCGTGCTCTACAAAGTACAGAGGGAGATGTGCTACCTATCGTTCCCTATCTACCAAACAGTGCACGCCCGCCCCACGCAGTGCACGCCGCGTGAGTGACCCCCGTCCACAGGGAACACCATGCTCTACAAAGTACAGAGGGAGGTGTGCTATCTATCGTTCCCTATCTATCAAACAGTGCACGCCCACCCTACGCAGTGCACGCCGCGTGTGTGATCCACGTCCACAGGGAACACCGTGCTCTATGATGTGACGTGATGTGCTCCAAACGTAGCATTTCAAAACTAGACTTATTGGTCCAGCTTTTGTCATCCGTCATAAAGTAGTCTCTTAGTAGAGATTAGAACTTCTCCGCCATTTTAAAATATCAGTCGCCTTGAATAAAACCTTCTACTCATAGAAATTGCTTTATAAAGTACAAGACAAGGTTCGGTACCGATCGTCCTTTATCCACCAGACAGTGAGTGACATCCAAGCTCTTTATCACCATGCTCAAGTGAGCTCCCATTTCAAGTTTATTCATATAATAATTTACATTACAATCAGATTTGACTAGATTTGAAAGTTTTATAAAGTTACCTACGTGCCTAAGAAAAGATAACGCAGAGCGGTGATTTATCTGTTTTACACATTATTCACTATAATCACTGTGCCAAAATAATAGCTCCATTCAAGGCTCTCTCCAAAATAGTGCACGCCGCGTGTGTGAGTCACGTGTGTATGTTTTGACTCGACAACATCATTCTCTATAAACGATATTTGATATCTAGCATAGAAGGTAATAGTGCAAGGAGAAAGAGGAACGGGGAAAAATGTCATGATGCCCTTCGGTCGCGTTCGATGCCGTACGCATGGAGAAAAAGCTTATAAAGTGCAACATCTAAAAAAAGTGTTAGGATATACACTGAATTTCTTCAAGCAGCTCTAATTAAAGTTTATAAAATAGAACCCATGTTCAAAACTTAAAGTATTAGGATCATAATTACCTGGTTGAGGTTTGCAGCGAGCTGTTGAACGGGGAATAGCTGCTGCTGCGGCGGCGGGTAGGGAGGCGTCGACGGGAGGTGAATCGTTGTCGTCACACCTGAGGTATTCAAAATTGGACAAATATTAATCAACTAGCTTTCTGCCCAGCGGCTTCGCAAGCATAAAACCCACGGAACAAAGAAAGGAGAGAAGATGTTGATATGAGTCGGGCCGTGTGACAATCAATCGGGCCATGACGTCACGAAAGGAAGCGGGGTTTATGTCGTTTACTCTACAAACTTGTAAAGTCTAGCAAAGTGTCCCGCCCCACTGACTCGATCTTCATCTCCGAGCGGCGTCACGATTAGTTTCGTACGAAAATTTGCTAAAGGCCCCTCCTCTCCCTTCTCTGCTCCGTGATATAACCCGTACCCGACAAATATAGCCTATGTCACTCAGGAATAATGTAGTTTTCTACTGATGAAAGAATTTTCAAAATCGATTCAGTAGTTCCAGAGATTACTTTCTACAAACAAACTTCTTTATGACATTAGAGCTGACATAGACACACATTTATTCACTGGAAACAGGCACAGTACACACACATGTCATCGTATTAGGTACTCGTACTGTACAGAAAAATCTGTGAGATAATAGGTTTTAACCTATGAAATTGCCGAAATTTTCTTACAGATTAATGAGATCATAATTCCTATAATTCTAATGCTATTTTTTTCATTTGTCTTATATTTGAAAGTTGACTTCAAGGTTATCAATTTACGCATAAAATAAAGTTTTTATTTTTAGTTTGATATATAAAATTAAAGGTTCGAAAATTGTTCGTCTTAAATGTCGTCCGATTTCACCATTAGATTAGGTATATTTTTTTACAGGTATATTTTTCGAAAATTAAATTGAATCTTCTGTTAGCTTAATGTCTTCCCAATAATGCTAAAAAAATTGAAAAAATTGGATTTATAATTCCTAAGAAAAATGCATAAATGTTAGTACTGAAAATTTAGTTTACCGAAAATTCGCTATACAAAACGGCAATTTCATAGGTGTGTAACAAGGATAACAATACTGAACATGTCAATCTGCCCATCAATTCAATTCAATCTTTGATGAGTGGCTTTTGTGTGTTCACAATTCCGCCAATGTCACGTAGTGAAGTGAATACACGATGGAGATTCGCAAAAAAAAAAAAAAACCCGGATATAGAATCCATTGAATAATCCTTTAGAGTATCTTAAGTAGCTTGTTTAGAATGACAGCAGAACTGCGAAATGCGGGAGAGCAGGACGGAGCGATATGTTTCTCTATCGCTCCAATATCTTACGCATCGCACCTTCGTGCTTTCACATTGATTTTATTCTAATCAAACTACATTATTTCAACAGTAAAAGGAAAGTTTTTCAAGAACCATAGGTCGAAATTAAAAAAGAAAAAAAAACCTTCACATAGAAACTACATCAGCTGTCTTAAAAGGTCTTATTTCGACTTATGTTTCACATGACACATCTATAGGTTAGTTATAACGTTTTTCTTACACATTGTGTAGCGGTTAAGGAATATAAGGAAATTAGTATTTAATGAGACAAACAATTACGGTAGAAAAAAATAACCAACAGACTTATTGCTGGTCATAAGAAAGCAAAGGAAAACATTCACAATTAATTTCTTCCCATTTAGAGCAATAACTCTGTCACAAATGGATTATGATTATTTACGAAAAGTGACTTCACATTACAAGGCACGAGTAAAAAGCTGTAAAAATTAAGAATTAATATGGACACAAGAAGCAGAACAAAGTAAACAATAGGCGCAGCCATAATCATCTTAGAACAATGTTATAGGCTCCGCATCCACAAGCGGAAAATATCTACCAATAAGACACATTTATCCTTACTTCATAGGCTGAATAAGTTATGTTTATTGGTAGGTGAATTTTCCATTGCAGATGACATGAAAATGAAGCGATCATAAAGGTTGTTTTACTCGCTTGGCTTAGACCGAAATTACGGATCATCCACAATCACGCCAAGTCATATCGAAAATCTCTCACTTGTTCTCCATTTCTGAGTGAGAAAGATATAGCCAGGAAAATGACACATCTACCTATATGCATTTTGTTTTTCGGTGTTCTTTGCATTGATATTTACATTTTATATCACGCTCCCGAGAAGATAATAGACTCGCTCTATTTGCATTGTATTCTGCATGTTATATCGGTTAACAAGTATTCTGTAAAGAATCGACAATTCTATATTGAAACGAATTGAAATCTTAGGTATTCTCTAGCAATTCTAGTATTTATCGCTGTCTCGAGATGTTTCGCGACAGTTTGGCGTGAGTTTGGATGCCCTATTCTAGTCAACAACACAAGAAAAGCCAGGGTATATTTTATGACGTATAGCGTTAAGACGATGGGGGTATGGCGGTGTGGGTTGTGTTAGGGTATTGGCGACTTGCCTTGAGCGCAGAACTGCAGATCGAGCGCGTGCAGCGCAGACGTGGCCAGTGTGGGTGGACCTTATAAACAACAACACACCATGTACTACAACCCCAACATTTCTTCATGATACACGATGCTCGAAACAGACATACCAAGACGACTTTAGAGGTACTGCTTATACATACATACAAAACATCACGCTTCTTTCCCGTCGGTGTAGGCAGAGACTCCACCTGCTACGATTTTGACATACTTTTTTTTTCCTCGCTTTCTGTACTTTTATCAATCCTTTCATACATGCTCGTCGGTTCAGGGTACTTTTTACACGGCCTTTATTTAGAACGTCCTAAATTTGGTCCCGAAACGTTCGCCGAGGCCTTCATCATACAAAATTTCCATTTACTCTCGCCTGCTAGATCTCTTTCGTCAATACGAGTATTAAAACCAAGTGTTCCAAGAGTTTAAATGTTATTTTTTCTCTAGCTTATATTCTAATGAGCTGTCAATATTGCAGTTTGCTACTATAACAATAAGGATGGATTTCCTCCAGAGCTGCACGAGATTTATTTCTTCGGCAACTTTAGATGATACCTTTGAAGACATACAAGCCTCCAAAACTTTCCGCCACTATTTTTTTTTATTTTTTTCTTCACTCAAGATACATTATTTATTTTTAAGGATAGTATCATCCTATTTTCCTCGATTTAAAATCATGGCGTAATGAGTAGTAGTCAGTCAACCTTTAGATTAACAATATGCTAAATAAATGTTCTTACCGTTAGTATCGTTGTCGGCGAGGGTTCTATCGGCTTCTGGCAGTGCTTCGGTACGCGTCGCCAACGTTTCCGGCCTCTGTGAAATAAACAAACATTTTATAACTAATAAAATTATAAAAATAAATAGGCACAATGTAACTTTCATCGAGCTATCTAATATTTCATTATATGGCGACTTCTAACTGCGTCTTATACATGAAATCTCTCATTTTATGTAGGACTTATGACACTAAAGTGATAGTGTTTTTTACAAACTATCCTACCACTACATAAATGCAGTATGGTTAATAATGACTGATAAGAGGAGCTTAAACTTCGAATTAAACGGTAATCGATTTTATCTACTCTCATATCGTTAATCCTCAATAATGCGTTCAAAAATTGTAGGTTAACATCTTCATAATGTCAATCTGCGCTCAGAAACACTCTTAGAAGCATTTTTTTATCTGTGGGAGTGTATTATGAAGTATTGAATTTACTAACAGTCTTCGCGGGAGACCTATTTTTTTTAATTTTTATAGGCGCGCCATTGACAGCTTGATGCGTTTGTAGTCTATAGCTGCTAGGAGGTTTCATTTCAATAACGGAAAACTCTGCAAACAATATATTTTACTAATAACATATTTTTATTAGTTTTGTAATGAAATAAGTGATAAAATCGTTTACGATTTGCCTTCGAGTGTTTTTAAAGCAGCTATAGAAACTTCGCTTAGCAGTTATCACCGGAAAAAGAGACAAACATTAAGGTTTGTTTTTGAACACATTATTTAAGGATTCACGATATGAGAGTAGATAAAGTTGTGTATGCAACTCCACATAATTAGGTATAAAACACTCGTGTCTTCTATTATGGAACTTGGCTCGCTACGCTCGCCTGCGTCCCATAAACCGACACTCGAGTTTTATACCCCTCATTATGTACCGTTGCATAAACTACTATTACATGACTGTTATGGCATCCAATAAATTATCTACTTTGAATATTATATTCTGAAAAAAATCTACATTGAATATAATTAATCTGATTTATAATAACGGCAGGAGATACTGCCTACAACACAAACTCTAATATCAAATGCAACTGTGATATTTTCAGCGTAACCGACTTACACAGAAGTCATGTTCACTGTGGTCTTTATTTTTACGTTTCTTGCTAACGTCCTTCCAGGTAAAGCCAGGCGGGAGCGTTAGTTTAGCCATCGCCTCTTGACATATCTAGCGAGAAAGCAAATAAGAGTTTCGTACACGATATTTCTGTAGACTTACTATAATATCTGACAACCAGTTTATTGTTTAATTATATCAGGATTTTAAAACTAAATTCAGGTAGATATGCGAACTGGAATACTTTTTTTTTTAAATAAAAAAGTCCGAAGTAAAGAACCCTCAGATTATTTGCTTATCAACCTAGGTCGACATACACGCTCGACCTAAGATTTCATTTTATGGCTTAGGTGCGTAATAATACACACTACAAAAGATGATTAACCTGTTCATCAGGTATATCATGCAGCGGCGGCAGATGATGGTCGGAGTGTGGACTGGCGCGCTGTTAGCGACCGCACTTATGCTTAGCAGCAGGGGGAGAGCCATGCCAGCAGTGGGCACAGCCCTATTCTACTAGCATTTACGATAATGCTGTCTCACAAGCACTCATTAGAGAGCCTAGACCAGTATTTATGAAGAAATGTGAACGTAGACTGGCTAATAACTCTTTTTAAATGATACTTAACTGTTTTCACTATAGCTTCCCATAAACCACCAAAATTAGGCAATGAGAAGAAATTAAATGCCAGTTTCAGCCATTTGTTGTTAATTCTGTAATTCGTCAAGGATTGATTTTTGCTCAAATACAAACATTCTATTTAACTTCTAAAATCAGTTTGGCCGGTTACATATCTATGACATTTATATCTTCAGAAAGATGGACACAAACCCATCAAGTATATCAGGCGGCGGCGGCAGATGATGGTCCGATTGTGTAGGCACGGCACGCTGTTTGCGAGCGCACTTGTTAGCACAAATGCAGCGGGGCATGTCAGGCCAACAGTGAGCACGGCCCTATTCCACTGGCGTTTACGACAATAAAGATTCAGTTGTTTAGGCTCCAAGCTGTCTCACAAGCACTCGGGAGACTGGCTTATAGCCTAGACCATAGTTTATGAAGAAATGTGTACGTAGACTGGCTAACAATTATTTTTAATGATACTTAACGGATTTCACTGCAGCTTCCCATAATCCACCAAATTTAGTCAAAGAAGGAATGAAATGCCAATTTCACCAATTTGCTTTTAATTCTGCAATTCATCAAGCATTGATTTTTGCTCAAATACAAACATTCTATTTGAATTCTAAAATCGGTTTGGCCCGTTAAATATTTAGGATATTTATATTTTCAGAAAGATGGATACAAACCTGTTCATCAAGTATATCGGGCGGCGGCGGCAGATGATGGTCCGAGTGTGTAGGCACGGCGCGCTGTTTGCGAGCGCACTTGTGCTTGGCGGCGGGGGGCGTCATGCCAGCAGTGGGCGCGGCCGCAGTGGGCACGGTCCCCGCAGTGGGCACAGCCCCCGCCGGCGCCCCTGGAGTTACCCCCGGCGTGGCTGCCCCGGAAGAGGGCTGGGCAGCGCCACTGCTGCAGCTTTGCTTCTTGCGACCTGGTAGACATAGAATGCATCGAATTTATTGAAAGTTTATTATTTTCCGTAGAGCAATGATAGAGAAAATGCAAATGTATGCCTAATTTTAAACACAAATTCTGTTCGATTAAATTTAAAATCTCTATTATTTCGACTGTAGCACAGTTCAGTGGAAATGCACCTTTTTGATGGATACAGATGTAACGTTGCGCTCCAACTTCTGTTCTACAACCCGCCTCTACATTCCATCGCCTGATAGCAACTCCAGAGCCTTTCCGACGAATAGTACATCTACTTTTGCGTGACTTCTACCAAATTATCACAGACTCACCGTCCAGGTAGAGCTTGGCGATGTTGGCGGGCAGGTCGGCGGGCGAGGGCGAGGGCGAGGGCACGTGCGGGGGCGGGAGGGGGTGGGGGAGCGGGTGGGGGTGGGGGTGCGGGGGGTGCGCGGGGAGCAGCGCGCGGGCGTGCGGCGCGGTGGGCGCGGGCGCGTGCGACAGCCCCAGCGCCGCCGCCTGCGCCGCGCTCAGCCCACTGTCCTCCTCCGCGGGGGTCGCCAGCGGGGTCGCGCCGGGGACTGCCGCTGCTGCCACTGTCGCTGCTGCACCTGTGGTACAATATTACATTAATTAACCCATAAAAATATAAAGGTAATAGAACGAAGATTAATAAAAATTTGTAAATACGGCATAGGCGTCGATCTGTAAATTTCGTATGATTTGAAATTTCGACTAGAGACACAATGCCAGATGTCATCTGATAGTATAATAAATTAGTATTCTTTCTATTCCGAGCGGAGAGTCCAAATTATTTCAATTAACCAAACAAACTGTTTAAATGTGTCATCACTGCGCGTGACAAACCATGGTATAGATGTGGGCAAACTACTTGAACAATGACCTTGGCTGCGCAGAGTGGATTTTACATACAAATTGACGTGCGCAAAGCTACCCCCACCTCGCGATTATTATTCAAAATTTTTGCAATTGTATAAAATTAGGCATATATGAAATGGTTCGTTTCGTACTGTAATTTTCTGTCGATTTTTGGCGACCTAGCAAAACATCAATGTTTTGCTCAGAGTAAAAACTATAGAGTCCGCCATATACATATTCTGTATAAGCTAGTGAAGTGTATAGCATCTCACTGTCGCCCATTCTAGTCGGTCAAAAAACTCAGTTAAGTTTTACAAAAACCAAGATATCTTTAAAAATCTAATGTTTTAGTATAAACTTTGAAAGTGAAAATATGTAGTTTACCGTTTTTTTCCTGAATGGTAAGTGTTTTCACCAGAAAAACTGTGGTAGTAGCATTTATTAGTCCCATGCCACATATTTCTAAGAGAGAAAGATAAAAATTTTACGTATTTAGGATTTGAAAAAAAAAACAATACATTTTAGTATGGAGGTCCCTCGCAAGAAAGTGCTACGCTTATGGCTCCCTCCTTAGCAGAAAGAGCTGCTACTTAAACCTCCTTGGTGTTTTGTTTGTTGTGCGTTGATTGATGGATTGCCTGCCGCGCGGTTGCCGTACTTAATCAAATGTGATGCCAAAATTGACCCGCAAACTAAACTACAGATTTTTCGATATAAGAAGAGGTATTTATTTTTCGTTCCATGGGCTGATTGACACCCTTTATTTTCTGTTACCACTTGTATGGTACACACCTGTAGTGTTTCCTCCCCCGGCCCCTCTCGGCAACATGACCGAGTGAGGGTAATCCAACAGCAGCTGGACGACGGCCGTGTGGCCCCCCTTGGCCGCCTCGATGAGGGTGGTGGAGTTATCCTTCAGCTTGCGGAAGGGGTCTGCGTCGCACGCCAGCAGGAACTTGACCACGTCCGCGTGGCCGCCCGCGCACGCCAGCGACAGCGGCGTGTGGTCGCCGTTGGCAGTCATCCGGTTCACGTCCGCACCCTAGGAAGACAATACACGTTTTAGAAAAACGTACTCAAATCCTATACAATCAAACAAGCAATATTCGTATATAATTCTCGAAATTTACTATACGGTGGTTTCTGAAGACGAAAAATGAAAAAGCAATCTAGCAGGCAAATGTTCGTGTTCTCCGTTTTTTCGAACATTTCTTAAAAATTGCGCGTTTCAGAAACTCTAAAGTGCCATCTGTTGGTGGGCTTTGGTTAAGATTATACATAGCGAAGCTTGGTCGCCCAGATATTCATATAATACCTAGTCTGAAGCAGCGAGATATTTCTGTACTATATAAAGCATTATAGTGCCATTTCGTCGAACGATGTTTTACTGTAGGTCTTATTTAGTTTGTAACATCCACGGTATCCTTCTTTCAATTATCCAGAAAACCAAAAACTACACTCCGGCTGCCGAGAGAATACGATACACGACGTGATAGGTCTTCAATAGAGCCATGAGGCTTTCCTAGTTATAACCAGCAAGTTGGCTATATCTTCACCAATTTATACACTAGTTCACTACATATCTTCCCCACTAAGAACTGCACAATACACAAATGTCCTGCGCAACAGGCCTGGCTAATATTTTTACGCTTTGTAATAGTACATTGTTCATCGAGAGGAGAAAGTGACCGATTCCCAACAAGGGTGTCGTTTGAGCCCTGAGGCGAAGCCGAAGGTCAATACACCCGAGTTGGGAATCGCACTTTCTTTCGAGTGATACATAGTGCTTTATACTTCACCTACGAGGAAAATATTTCAGATTTCCTTTTCAGATATTATGTAAGTCTTTTGTATTCCATTATATTGATATCATGTCTTGCCAATGTGGTACTTTTCAACATGGAATACAAAGACTTGGCTTATATTTATACGCTTTTTCACGATAATAAGCAAGCAAAACAGTTTCCGAAAATCAATGCGCTTTTTTCTCGCTTTTCCAACGTATAAAACTATCACATACCTACATTGTTGTATTTTTTCGAGATTTTTCAGGCAATCAATAACCGCTTGCGCACTTTCTTGTAGTTCTAGCGGCGTCAAAAACTCTTCATCACTGTCACTATTTGACGACATTTTTTGTAAAAAGCACGCACCAACAATAATTATTTATGCAACTGTTGCGTAATGAGAGTAATTTTAACACGAGATCTGGTTTTTGATACGAGGCGCAGCCGAGTATCAAAATAGTATAGATCGAGTGTTAAAATGACTAATTACGTATAGTTGCATACAAAACTTTATCTACGACCGACGAAATAAAAATTATTTTTAAAGAGTAGTGATCAATTTATTGAACTGAGAGGACAGTTAGTACAGTTAATTAAAGTTATTCCCGAAGTTATTCCAGATCCAGAGCTTGTGGATGGCGTTGCTTTAACATTAATTTCATGTATATGGTTACTGACAGCCTCTTGCAGAATCATGTTCTCCTGGTACATACTTTCCATTTTGTTCAAATCACTTCTTTTGTTGCCAATGTCACCACTTTATATAGAAGCGAGCCAACTATCAGCTTCTTGTCGATTTATGTACCCCTAGTCACGCCTGGTACTCTCCGTTTTCTTTTAAATATAGGTAGGCAGTCGTCACCCCAGTAAAAAGTATTTTTACAAAATTACTTTAAAATAGGCTGTATGTAGTACTGTGGTAGTATTGCCTTAGCCTATGCAGATTGAAAATTATGTATTATAACAGTTGCGGAATGAAAATCCATACTCCATTTCCCTACTGCTCGTAGTATGGAACAGTGTGGAAATGAAAATGACAGCGGACAATGACCTCAACAAAGAAATTTGACCTCATACAGAAGTAATATATAAGAAATAATTCGTCACAAGTAGGGATGTGGGCATGTTTTCATCTATCGATAGTCGATAAGTTACACAAGGACAAATCGATGTCGAAACTTTGGCCAAAAAGTTGGAGTACTAAACTTTAATAAAAGGCAAATCTGTTAAAAGCAGTGATTAAATTCATTAAAAAAAATACTTTTTGCATTTTTTACTACAGGTGATTTCTTACGTAGGTGTTTTAATATTAAAGATACCAAATTTCTTACTTACTTACTTACTAAAAGTAATGGACGGTAGCGGTGGAGGCAAGAGGGGTAGGAGGTGTAAAGGTTCTTTTTTTTTTTCATGAATATCTCTAGCTTACATACAAATTATGTAGGATTTTAAAACAAACTTTTATCCCTCAATTCAATCCATTTGGGATGGTTTTGCAAAAATGCTGAAATACGGGTTTGTGTTTTTCTTCTAAGTAGCTCAAATAAATTTTCAAGCGAAATTTCGTGTATCTTATCTTGCCTTATAACGTGGAGCTGAGTTCCTTATTGGACCTTAGAGCACAAGGAGCCTGTAGTCTTCTGGTTTCGGATAAGCTTGACCCAGAATCTTCATACGCTTGTGAGCCAAAGCGTTGCATGAGCACAAGAATTGCTTGTCAGTATTGTTTGTAGCGAAAAACTTTCAAACCTTTTTTGTAGAGAATTTTATGTAGATTAATTTAGTATTTTTATTAATTTTCTTACAATTTGTTGATTCAGGATGATTCATGCTGATTGAGACATTTCAATTTGGCGAAGACACACAAAGTTATATTTGTTTGACAGTGTCCCCATCGGGAATCGAACCCAGAATGAAAACAAAACGCGTTGAATGTTGTAAAATATAATAAATGGTACAGCAGCACTGCACTTACTTTCTCGCGATGTGCAATTAGAACTGTCAACCGCAAACTTAAATTTGTAATACCATACCTACACATAGTATGGAATTACAAACGTTTATTAAGGTTTTTCTGAAAAATGTTCTACCACATGAATTCGGAACTCGAATTGTAAAATATTAAAACAAACCAACCGTAAACGATTTCGAACAAATCACATGTTCAAATTTTGGTAGTACTGGAACACCTTTTATATGAATTTTCACAGATTTTTAAATTTCAAAACTCTGTTTCTTATGAATAGTTGTTCAGTTTTGTCGACTGTAAAGCTCTTTCAGTTTTAGGTACATCCTGTGTACTAAATTTTCACAAAATCCAATCAAATTGAATATCCATTCAGGTAGATAACCAAAACAAAATTAAAATTATAGAAAATAATACAAACTTAATGTAGTCAATTAGGGTCAATGTAGGTACCACTAGTTGACCATTTAAGCGGTTTTATGACGAAATTCATAAAAAAACTAAATTATTAGTTCTACTTTCAGAGTCATTTCTAAAAGTTCGACCATGAATTAGTTAGGCTTGTGATATAATAAGTGTTAAGGACTACAAAATATGCTCTTAAAGTTTTTTTTTTTTTTTCAAATGTTACATTGCATGACCACTTCGAATAAGCATACTAAAGTACTAGCTCGACAAACCCATAACTTTATTGTAAGACGCCAACATAGTTAAATTCTATATAAAATCGCGGTATTTTTAAATTTTCTTACTTTCAGTTCAAATTTAAGTTTTGGTCAGCTATTGGTGCTTGGTCATCTAGTGGTGCACTGACCCTATGAGTAAATCAGAAGTTTACGTTTTGGTAGTACAGGAACACCCCTTATATGGAATCACACAGACAAACTGATGATGGCGCAAGATACCTTGCATAGAGATGCTTAGTCAAGCAAAGTTTCATAAAAATAATTTGAACCGTTTTTAAAAAAAATTCAATTCTTCATTTTTGTTGAATGACAGCTACCCTCAAAATGAGAGCCAGTAAAAAACCATTCGGAAATAAAAGTCTTAAATTAAAAATATGGTGTTAATAGGACCATTCGTTTAGCCGCTAGGCCAAAGCGTGACGGACAGTCCGACCAACCGACAGACGGACATTTTTAGGGGACTTGCTTAAGTGATATAGAACACATTTTTGAGAAAGTTTGTGCAACTTTTTTCACGAATACAATACCTTTCTCGCTCAGCTCGAAAGTAAAAATACTACTATCGATAAAAAATACATCACTCATAAACTCCAACATGATCCCACAAAAAACGATAAATTACAGTAAAATACGTAACAATTTCCATATTATCTGACTGTAGAAATGATAAGTTGACATTTTTTTATGCAATATTTGTGATAATAATCCACAAACATGAAAAATACTGAATAAAACTTACAGATGAAAAGACAAAATTTCTTTGCAATTTTCGTTTTGTTGTTTTGAAGATGTACAGCCATCAACTAAACACGTTATTATTAAAAGAACAATCACTAATATGGAGAGCAACTTAAGAATAAATTCACGATATTTTCAAGTTATTCACTACATGTTTTTTATAATTTACACAATGTTTACAACATATAATTTAGGATATATTTTCAACCGTTAAAATCCCAACAAGTTACAATAATCCTATAAACTTTGTAAATGCAATGAACGCGTCGTTCATCTAATTTGGTAGGATGTGATCACTGACGACTTGACATGGCATGAGACATGCTAGCAGTTGTCATCCCATACTGAAAAAAAATAGCATGGTTTCTTCTCCGAGCGAAGCAAGGAGGTTTTTGTTCTGAGTACCTCAATTTCGAATCTGTCATTGGTTTCGAATTCGGAATATTCCGGTACGGGAGTAGATAAAACTACAATTAAAACTTCCAACAACTTAGTAAAGAAAACAGGGGTCCAATTTTTGAAAATCACTGGGTGATAAAATATCGCTTGGAGGTTTAAACTTTTTAATTTTACCCTGATAGTGTTAAAACGTTAGTAATACTTTATAAATTTTAACAATTAAACACAAATTTATATTTATGCATTATAATTTTTCCCTGTTGATAAA
This sequence comes from Athrips mouffetella, assembly GCA_947532105.1. Taxonomy (NCBI): domain Eukaryota; kingdom Metazoa; phylum Arthropoda; class Insecta; order Lepidoptera; family Gelechiidae; genus Athrips; species Athrips mouffetella. The sequence continues at coordinate 8,421,313 of OX383964.1, read as the reverse complement.
AAAAAAACAGAAATTTTGATTATATTGAGTAAGATTTTATCACACGGTGATTTTCAAGAATAGGTACCTAATTCGCGCGCGCGCTTTCGTTCCATATCTTGGTTTCGTTCTTTTTTCAAATTAATGGCTTTTTCAGAAAAGTGCAGGTGGCCAGCATCATTTCGTGGACTTAGAGATAAAAACTTTTTCTTTTTTTGGCATTATGATATTAAAATAGGTTATCGACAGATTTTGATCTAAATTTAAGAAAAAAAAAACACGTTAACAATGGATTTTCATACAAAATTCCATCCCGCTAAAACACGTTAACAATGGATTTCCATATAACTTTTCCCCCCGCATATTTATACCATAGAAATGACGTATCTTCTCCTTAGTTTTTCAAACAGGACTGAGGTACTTTCCGAGAAGGTGAAGTATAAACACCTTTCTTTCACAACATGCTAATCATCGGTTCAGGCGCCAAATTTTTGCCCCGTTTAAATCTGCATTGGCGCGCGGCCTAGATATGACAGCATTTCTAAGCAACGGGACCGCTAGGACTTTTATTTACTCCCGTACCGGAATATTCCAAATTCGAAACCAATGACAGATTCGAAATTGAGGTCATTTTCCGCTATCATTTTCATTTCCACACTGTTCCATACTACGAGCAGTACGGAAATGGAGTATGGATTTTCATTCCGCAACTGTTATAATACATAATTTTCAATCTGCATAGGCAAAGCAATACTACCACAGTACTACATACAGCCTACTTTAAAGTAATTTTGTAAAAATACTTTTTACTGGGGTGACGACTGCCTACCTATATTTAAAAGAAAACGGAGAGTACCAGGAGTACATAAATCGACAAGAGGCCAACAGTTGGCTCGCTTCTATATAAAGTGACCGTAGCAACAAAATAAGTGATTTGAACAAAATGGAAAGCATATACCAGGAGAACATGAGTATACAAGAGGCTGTAAGTAACCATATACATGAAATTAATGTTAAAGCAACTCCATCCACAAGCTCTGGATCTGGAATAACTTCGGGAATAACTTTTATCTACTCCCGTACCGGAATATTCCGAATTCGAAACCAATGACAGATTCGAAATTGAGGTCATTGTCCGCTATCATTTTCATTTCCACACTGTTCCATACTACGAGCAGTACGGAAATGGAGTATGGATTTTCATTCCGCAACTGTTATAATTTTCAATCTGCATAGGCTAAGGCAATACTACCACAGTACTACATACAGCCTATTTTAAAGTTATTTTGTAAAAATACTTTTTACTGGGGTGACGACTGCCTACCTATATTTAAAAGAAAACGGAGAGTACCAGGCGTGACTAGGAGTACATAAATCGACAAGAAGCTGACAGTTGGCTCGCTTCTATAAAAAATGACATTGAAAATTGAAAAGAAGTGATTTGAACAAAATGGAAAGTATGTACCAGGAGAACATGATTCTACAAGAGGCTGTCAGTAACCATATACATGAAATTAATGTTAAAGCAACGCCATCCACAAGCTCTGGATCTGGAATAACTTCGGGAATAACTTTAATTAACTGTACTAACTGTCCTCTTAGTTCAATAAATTGATCACTACTCTTTAAAAAAAAAAAATATTTCGTCGGTCGTAGATAAAGTTTTGTATGCAACTATACGTAATTAGTCATTTTAACACTCGATCTATACTATTTTGATACTCGGCTGCGCCTCGTATCAAAAACCAGATCTCGTGTTAAAATTACTCTCATTACGCAACAGTTGCATAAATAACTATAATTAACTGTACTAACTAACTGTCCTCTTAGTTCAATAAATTGATCACCACTCTTTAAAATTTTATTTTATTTTATCGGTCGTAGATAAAGTTTTGTATGCAACTATACGTAGTTAGTCATTTTAACACTCGATCTATACTATTTTGATACTCGGCTGCGCCTCGTATCAAAAACCAGATCTCGTGTTAAAATTTCTCTCATTATGCAACAGTTGCATAAATAACTATAGTAATGATACTTATGATAAAACAGTTTATTTTTCCTACTAAGAATGTCACATTCTCTTTCGCTCTCCTGTTCTGAATACGCGCCGGTTCTAAGCAATACGTTGGTTATATCGTCGATAATTCATACATCAGTTTGAGAGCCACATGCCTTCGCCACTAGGAACTGCACAGAACACAGATGTCCAGCGCGACAGGCCTACCTTAGCGGCGTGCAATCTCTCTCGCTCTCATGTTCTAAATGCACCCCATTTCTAAGCAAAAGGACCGCTAAATTCTTCCTTACATAACACCAGGTTGAGAGCCACATACCTTCCCCACTAGGAATTGCACGGTGCAGAGATGTCCGGCGCGACAGGCCTTCATTAGCGGCGTGCGACCTCCCTCGCTCTCGTGCTCTAAGTGCGCGCCGGCTCTAAGCAACAAGTCGGCCACATCCGTATGCCCGTTCTCACAAGCGTAGGTCAGTGCCGTGTCGCCCGTTTGCGTTTGGGCGTGGACGTCAGCACCAGCGTTTAGAAGGTATCTGTAATGACGATACGCATGTGTCAAAAGTCCTCCTCGTGTCAATGTTCAAAATACCATTAAATACTCCTTTTACAATTTAACTACTGCTATGGCGATCTGATGCCATCCTCGTTAATGCACAGTTGCACAGTGTTAGGGGCACAGTTGGACAAGAAAGTAAATATGACGCATTTGCTCTTTGGTCTCGTTTTGAGGTATCATAATTATAGTTCAACATTTGTTTTTTTTTTTTCACCCCCGACCGTTCTTGACAACGAATATTTCAGCAATGTTTTGGAAAAGATAGGTAACATTTATTTGTTGAATATAGGTATTACAAGAAAGGTCTTATATTCGCTCTGCTATTTCGTACCACTAAAGGCATACAAATAAAAAAATAAAATCTAAAAACGCTAATTCTCATAAAACACGATCAAAATTCATATAAAAAAAAGGATTGCGATAAAGTTTACATAGCCTAGACGAACCCAGTGACCACGTTTTCATTCAGAAATAAGCTTCAGGATTCTGGTTTAGCCAGGGTTTTTGATCAAGATGGGCGGGATTCATCTGAGATCAGCCAGAAAGTATCGTAGATCGACCAAGTTTTTTTAATCGAACGAAGGTCGGTATACTGCGCGAGGATGTAAAGGAAGGTGTACCGAAAACTGAAATGGGATTTCTCAGTAGACTAAACGTCAGCTCCCGCCTTCATGAGGAAGTCACCTGGAGGAAGCCAGCAGTGTGGGAGCCGGCTGTATAGTACACTCACCGCACGAGCTCCAGATGTCCCTCCTGGCTGGCCTCCATGAGCGGCGTGGAAGCTCCGAGCTCGGCGTCAGCTCCCGCCTTCATGAGGAAGTCACCTGGAGGAAGCCAGCAGTGTGGGAGCCGGCTGTATAGTACACTCACCGCACGAGCTCCAGATGTCCCTCCTGGCTGGCCTCCATGAGCGGCGTGGAAGCTCCGAGCTCGGCGTCAGCTCCCGCCTTCATGAGGAAGTCACCTGGAGGAAGCCAGCAGTGTGGGAGCCGGCTGTATAGTACACTCACCGCACGAGCTCCAGATGTCCCTCCTGGCTGGCCTCCATGAGCGGCGTGGAAGCTCCGAGCTCGGCGTCAGCTCCCGCCTTCATGAGGAAGTCACCTGGAGGAAGCCAGCAGTGTGGGAGCCGGCTGTATAGTACACTCACCGCACGAGCTCCAGATGTCCCTCCTGGCTGGCCTCCATGAGCGGCGTGGAAGCTCCGAGCTCGGCGTCAGCTCCCGCCTTCATGAGGAAGTCACCTGGAGGAAGCCAGCAGTGTGGGAGCCGGCTGTATAGTACACTCACCGCACGAGCTCCAGATGTCCCTCCTGGCTGGCCTCCATGAGCGGCGTGGAAGCTCCGAGCTCGGCGTCAGCTCCCGCCTTCATGAGGAAGTCACCTGGAGGAAGCCAGCAGTGTGGGAGCCGGCTGTATAGTACACTCACCGCACGAGCTCCAGATGTCCCTCCTGGCTGGCCTCCATGAGCGGCGTGGAAGCTCCGAGCTCGGCGTCAGCTCCCGCCTTCATGAGGAAGTCACCTGGAGAAAGCCAGTAGTGTGGGAGCCGGCTGTATAGTACACTCACCGCACGAGCTCCAGATGTCCCTCCTGGCTGGCCTCCATGAGCGGCGTGGAAGCTCCGTTCTCGGCGTCAGCTCCCGCCTTCATGAGGAAGTCACCTGGAGAAAGCCAGTAGTGTGGGAGCCGGCTGTATAGTACACTCACCGCACGAGCTCCAGATGTCCCTCCTGGCTGGCCTCCATGAGCGGCGTGGAAGCTCCGAGCTCGGCGTCAGCTCCCGCCTTCATGAGGAAGTCGGCCACCTCGAGGAAGCCTCCGCAGCATGCTAAGGTCAGAGCCGTTTCCTGCGTCTCGTCGGTTTGCGCGTTGATCTGCGCGCCCTGACCTAGCAGAAGCGCTACCATCTCTTCGTGACCTGAGGAATGACAGACATATTTATAAAAATCTATTGTCATATGTATGACGAAGCATCACTTGCGAACTGCTCAACCGATTGGCAGATTTTTTTATGTGTTCGTAATTGTCGCTTGTCATGTCATGGCAAGGTTTGTTTCTAAGTAATTAAAAATTGGACGACAGACGGACATTTTTGGGAAACTTGCTTTTTATGATGCATAAGTGCTTAAGAAAACATTTTTGAATTTTTTTAATTTTTTTGACGGATACAATTCGTTTCTCGCTTCGCTCGATAGCAAAAATTTACCTACCACACATTTGCGCCATCAGCTTTTTTTTTCCATATTTTGGATTCCAAGTGAAAAATCGATCATTTCCATGGGTGGATGGATCGTTCAGGCTTGATATACGCTTTTTGTTATATCTAGTAAAACCGCAGTCTCACCTTCCCTAGCAGCCTCCATGAGTGGCGTGTACCCCTCATCGTTGACCTCCTCGATGTTGGCTCCTCGCTCCAGTAGCAGCATGGCCAGCTCCACGTGACCTCCGCACGCGGCTAGGGTTAGAGGGGACTCGAAGCTGTCGGTAGGCATGTTCACCTAGAAACAGGGGTCAAATTAAATTGGTGATACATGTTACTGTAGGTGTTATGGTAATGAAAAATGATTTTGTTTTAACACTTCTTGTGTTCGGATAATTCGTAGAAAATTTCACAATCACAGGCAGGGTTTGAACCTGCGTCTTCTCTGTCAGTACCAGAGACGCCTTAACCGACTATGCTACCGTGGGTCCTGCCTGATGTTGTGAGACTTGCGACCTCTTATAAACATTCAACGCTGCGTTTGTGCTGCCACCTAGCAAGCATTTACTAGCTCAGATGCAGATAAAATGTCATGTTGTGGAAATGCTAAAGTTAAATATAACGCTGACTTATGTTTATTATATTAACTCTATAGATTGTATATAATCACGCATATTTAAAAGAGCGCGTGAGCATAGTAGTAGAAGAAATTTTTTCAGCAATTAATTTCCTAAAATTTGATACCTCACAAGATTTTTTTTTTCAAAATTACGTGTTTTGGGCACTTAGATCTTTAATATATTTAAAAGGTGCCGACAAAGAACTAAAAAAATAAACTCTGTCCCCGTGGGAATTATTACGTCTTTCATACAACTCCTCTACTATAGGTGTTTAAAATTAAACTCGTGCCGTAAGTTAATACAAGAGAAAGGTCAACCTGTCATCTGAAGGGTATATGATGTATATAGGGTCGCAGCTCTTTATTTTCTTTTAATTGTTGTCATAAGCTTGGAAAACAAAACTGTTATTGCTCTACCTCTCCTGTTGCATCCGATTAAAAATTAATCCGATATTTCGTCTAAAATGTCTGTCAATTCTAGCAGAACAACCTTAACCGTAATCTGTTCTAGTTAACTTACTTGCGCCCCCGAGTCCAGCAGTAACCTCGCCACCTCCACATGGCCGTCCATGCTAGCTTCCATCAGCGCCGTGTGCATCTCGTCCGTCTTGTGTTCCCTATCGGCGCCGCACGCCAGCAGGAAGCGGACCATGTCCAGGTGGCCCTTGTAGCAGGCGAGGGTGAGGGCGGACTCTTTGAACTCGTTGGAGTGGGTGTTGATGCCGGCTCCGTGCTCGAGGAGGATCTTAGCGACGCCCACGTGGCCTGCTGACGCCGCCTGGAGAGATAATTGTATTTTGAAACACAGAAATAGGGTTTAATGCTAATTATGATAATATCATTAAGAGTCGGTCATGTAAAAACTACCAAAACGGCAGTCACGGTTTAAAGGATTTCGCTCATTATGCTTCTATATTGAACATAAAAATCATGTATAAAACATCACAATGAACATGCCAACAATTATTCGGAGCAAAAAAAAATTATAAAAAATTCCTTTATACTATAAAACCTACGTAAAGTTGGACAAAACTTAGAAAAAGGCGTTCTGCCATTTAAAAAAAAATCGATATGAATACTTATATGTCGATTATAAACTTTAATTATAACAAAACACAAATGTACAAAGAACAATAAGCCGTTCTCACATTTTTGAAATATTGCTTACATATTTAAATATGATTTTTCTTAAAACCATTACGATTACGCCATACATTTTTAGTATGGCCGCGCGAAGTCTAATAAATAGCTCTGACAAGCGGCCGATAAATCAGTGACCCACAAGAGCTCGAAGTGAGACCACGTCAGTTTGCACCGCGACGCGCCAAAATTATAGATCGCGTTTCAACGTATATACATTCTCTGCTTTCATAGTGTAACAAGGTAACTTTCTTTTTTACTATTTTCTATATTTCCTTGTATTTATTAAATGTTTGTTTTAGAGAAATGGGGAAGCGCAAAGATAAATATTATGTATCTGGTGATGAAGGGTAGGCGGAGGAAGATAGGTAGATGATGGGTGATCGGTCAGAAGGGTTATCAGAGTGATAGATTTTCGGTACGTGATTGATGTCCGGACGAAGATGGGTGACTGGTGGATGATGGGTAATCGGCAGTGGTCGGAATAGGTAGAGCTGTTTAGGGTCAATGATAGGAAACTTGAACGTGCTGCTTGCTACATTATTTCGTCAGGTCTGTTAGATTTTCCTCTTGAGACGGATTTCCATGGCATGGCTTTACGAAATAAGACTGCCTTTTGATCGTTAGTATGTGTCCTTTGATCTTTCAATCACAAAAACAACGAAATGTACAACGATGGCACGCATTTAAATGGATTATTTTTTACTTTCGAGCGGAGCGAGAAAGGTATTGTATTCGTGAAAAAAAAAAGTTTTTCTAATTTTCTCAAAAATGTGTTCTATATCACTTATACATCATAAAAAACTAGTCTCCCAAAATTGTCCGTCCGTCCGTCCGTCGGTCGGTCGCTCGGTCGGTCGGTCTGTCCGTCACGCTTTGGCCTAGCGGCTAAACAAATGGTCCGATTGACACCATATTTTGAATTTAGGAGTTTTATGCAAATCCATCGTAGGGTTCTAAGTGGTTTCTTGCTGGCTCTCATTTTGAGGGTAGCTGTCATACAACGAAAATGAAAAATTGAAATTTTCTCAAAAACGGCTCATAGAATCTTGATGAAACTTTGCATGACCAAGCATCTCCATGTAAGATATCTTGCGCCAGTATCAATTGATGTGTGTAATTTCATATAAGGGGTGTTCCTGTACCACCCAATCGTAAATATGTGATTTACCCAAAATTGGTTCCATTGAGTTTATTAAAATTTTCTATAATATTAATCCTGGATTGGTTGTCTACCTGACTGGATATTCTTTATGATTTTTTTTATAAAATTTAGTACATAGGGTGTACCAAAAAATTAAAGGGCTTGCTCAGTAGACTAAACTGAACAATTATCCATAAGGAACATGTGTTGGGAAATTAACAAAATCTCCATGCAAGTATCCTACGGTAGTATCCATTGATCTTTGAAAATTTATATAAAGGGTGTTCCAGTACTACCAAAAGTTAAACATGTGATTTACTCAAAATCGTTGAGGTTTGTTTTAGGCCGGTATTTCACTGGGACACCATGGTGGCGCAACTGATTGCGCTACTGGCGTCCGTTACTAGACACCAGAATCGCTACACCCTGCGGCCACAGTATTAAGGGCCAACCAATCCGGCTGTTGGTCGCGCTACCACTCCCAGTGAAAGATAGCCCTTAATACTGTGGCCGCAGGGTGTGTCTTTACTGGTGTCTAGTTACGGACACCAGTGGCGCAACCAGTCGCGCTACCAGTCGCTCTACGAGTGTCCCAGTGAAATACCGGCCTTAACGTTTGACAATTTGAATTCTGAATTGATCTATATATTTCATTCGATTTTTTTTGGAAAAACGTATATAAAAGTTTGTATTTCCATACTATATGTATGGCATTACAAATTTAAGTTTGCGGGTGATAGTTTTTCCTTGAGTATTGCGAGAAAGTAAGTGCAGTGCTGCTGTACCATTTATTTAAAAGAAGCAAACGGTGCCAAACTTTAGGCAGGAAACAGGCTACATTATTTCGTCAGGTCTGTTAGATTTTCCTCTTGATACGGATTTCCATGGCATGGCTTTCCGAAATAAGACTGCCTTTTGATCGTTAGTATGTGTCCTTTGATCTTTCGATCACAAAAACAACGAAATGTACAACGATGGCACGGATTTAAATGGATTACTTTTTTAAATGAAGCTAACGGCGCCAAACTTAGGCAGGAAACAGGCTACATTATTTCGACAGGTCTGTTAGATTTTCCTCTTGAGACGGATTTCCATGGCCAGGCTTTCTGAAATAAGACTGCCTTTTGATCGTTAGTATGTGTCCTTTGATCTTTCGATCACAAAAACAACGAAATGTTCAACGATGGCACGGATTTAAATGGATTAATTTTTGTATCGGTCATGAAGAGTTGTCGGAACCAAATTTGACCTTCCATACAAAATGCGCTATCAGCTGATGCAGTTTCTATGGGAGGTCAAAACTTGATTTTCGTATTTCGACCTATGTTCCTTGGGGAAAGTTGTTCAGTATCATGAGTACATTCATACCTTTTTCTAATTAAAAGTTACTACCGTAACTCATAATCTTTCAGCCACCCGTCGTTAGATATACTAGCAGTAATTGGCGGATGATGGGTGACTTTCAAATAATGAATAACCGGCAGATGATGGGTAACTGGCAGACCAGCTGGTAATGGGTAATGAGTAGATGAATGATGATGAGTACTACGCGGATATTAGTTGATGAGTGAATGAATGATGATGAGTAAGGCGCGGCTGATAAGTGATAAGTGCATGAATAATGATGGGGGATGCGCGGATGTCAGGTGATGAGTGGATGCATGATGATGAGTGATGCGCCGATGATAGTTGATGAAAGGATGAATGATGATGAGCGGATGATGAGTGATGTGCGGATGATAGTTGATGAGTGGATGATGAGTGATGCGCGGATGATAGTTGATGAGTGGATCAATGATGATGAGTGATGCATGGATGATAGTTGATGAGTGGATGAATGATGATGAGTGATGCGCGGATGATAGTTGATGAGTGGATCAATGATGATGAGTGATGTGTGGATGATAGTTGATGAGCGGATGATAGTTGATGAGTGGATGAATGATGATGAATGATGCGCGGATGATAGTTGTTGAGTGAATCAATGATGATGAGTGGATGATGAGTGATGCGCGGATGATAGTTGATGAGTGAATCAATGATGATGAGTGATGCGCGGATGGTAGTTAATAAGTGGATGAATGATGATGATGAGCGGATGATGACTGATTTTCGGATGATAAGTGATGCGCGGATGATAGTTGATGAGTGGATGAATGATGATGAGCGGATGATGAGTGATGTTCGGATGATAAGTGATGCGCGGATGATAGTTGATGAGTAGATGAATGATGATGAGTGGATGATGAGTGATGCGCGAATGATAGTTAATGAGTGGATAAATGATGATGAGTGATGCGCGTATGGTAGTTAATGAGTGGATGAATGATGATGAGTGATGCGCGTATGTAATGAATGATGCGGAGGAATGATGATGAGTGTATGATGGGTTATGTGCGAATGATAAGTGATGCGTGAATGATAGTTGATACTTGGATGACCTGTGATATTTTTGTTATTACCCTAACTCAACCAAAAACATTTATTTTTTAATTAATTATGAGTTACTAACTTTCGTTCGGGTCTGGAAGCGTTCGTTTATGTGTGCGTGACCACGCACACTACCAGCAAGTTGCGTTCAGTACCTATTACGCGTCTGCGTCAAACACGGGATGCAGTCTTAAGAAAAACATGTGCAGGTGGGGCTTTAGTACAGGTGCTGTGTGGTTTCTCTACTCAAAAAACGGCAGGGTTCAGGGAACCCCGCTTGCTCACTCGTAATCTTTTACAACACCTCTGACATTTCTGTCTGTGTGGCGCCCAATAAAGTATGGCCATGTATCACGACAAAATCAACACGAAAGAAAAGGAATAGTAAAAGCTTGTTACAGCGCTGCATTTTCTAGTTCTTCTCGATTATTGATCGACCTCTAGCATCTACAAATATAGATTAACTGAGCCAAGTAGGGATGGTTTTGTCTTATCAACTGTCTCAGTAAAAGCGTAATCAGTAGATTTATCTCCTTGTAAAAGATTGCCATATTTTTTTTGTTAATATATCATTGTTTATATTGACTCGAAACTCTCCCCCGTTTTTTTGGTAGTCTTTACATTTGTGCTCCTTTACGAACATATTAACGTATTCCTCGTGTGTAGATGTGTGTGTGTGAGTTACCTAGATAATCTTTTTATGGCTAGATTTAACTTCTAGTTTTGGTAATTCATCTTCTAGAAAACAGAATATTACGCTAACGAAGCGAACCTTTTCACCCCCCGCTAGCATGAAGTGCTCGCCCGCGCTCGCATTGATGATTAATTATTTCTGAGGCAAACATTCCGCAATCGGCCCAGAGTAACTTATATCTGTCCCCTTTACTCTCACTTGGCGCTTTGCTCATGATAACGCACACACACTAACAAGGTACTTCTGAAAGTGTAGGTAGCGAAATCAGTCCCATTGCAGGGAGTTTCGTGGGTCTGATTCTAGAAACTAGTTCTGGTCGACGTCACGACGCATGCAGACGGGTGATCGAATCACACAACAACCTTTATCCCAGGAATGGACAGCTTGCCTATACTTTGTTGCGAGTTCTAACCCAGAGAAGGCCATGTACTAGACATGAAATAATCGGCGTTTGAGTAACCAGTAACCCAATGTCTTCCTGCTGGATATAGCTCCGAACTTCGTCGTCTTCCTTGCATCCCGATATGCTCGCGAACGAATGTCCTCGGGTGCACTCGAAAGGCACTTGAAACTTTATGTAAGTTTTGGAACCCATACGGAGGCACGCAGTCTTCGTGTCCGCCCGCGCACGCGTACATGAGCAGAGTGTTGACAGACCCTGACCGCGCGTTCGCATCTTTCCCGTGACTATTCGGGACAAGCATTGTCTACGTGGTCAGCCCTATCACCCCTCTAAGCGTTTTGTGCTCCAAGAATCGCCTAATAGCTAGATTAACCTCGGCATAATTTACATTGACTTTTGCGCATCTAGACTGACTTTTACGTGTGAATATTGAATTCTACGTGTGAAGATTGATCTATACGTGTGAATATTGAATTCTACGTGTGAAGATTGATCTATACGTGTGAATATTGACCTCTACGTGTGAAGATTGACCTATACGTGTGAAAAATAGACTTCTACGTGTGAATATTGACCTCTACGTGTGAAGATTGACCTATACGTGTGAAAAATAGACCTCTACGTGTGAATATTGACCTCTACGTGTGAAGATTGACCTACACGTGTAAAGATTGACCTATGCGTATGAGTATTAACCTATACGTGTGAATATTGACCTATACGTGTGAATATTGACCTACACGTGTTAAGATTGACCTGTACGTATGAGTATTAACGTATACGTGTGAATATTGACCTCTATGTGTGAATATTGACCTCTATGTGTGAATATTGACCTCTACGTGTGAATATTGACCTCTACGTGTGAAGATTGACCTCTACGAGTGAATATTGACCTCTACGTGTAAAAAGATTGACCTATACGTGTGAAAAATAGACCTCTACGAGTGAATATTGACCTCTACGTGTGAAGATTGACCTATACGTGTGAATATTGACCTCTACGTGTGAATATTGACCTCTACGTGTGAAGATTGACCTATATGTGTAAAAAATAGACATCTACGTGTGAATATTGACCTCTACGTGTGAAGATTGACCTATACGTGTAAAAAATAGACCTCTACGTGTGAATATTGACCTCTACGTGTGAAGATTGACCTACACGTGTTAGTAACAACTACATTGATCTCTCGGTTGCTTTATACTAACCTCCATGAGCGGCGTGTGCCCGTTCTCGTTGTGGTCCTCCACATTGGCCCCGCTGTCGAGCAGCGCGCGCACGCAGTCCTCGTGCCCGCCCGCGCACGCGTACATGAGCGGCGTGTTGCCCGACCCCGACACCGCGTTCACGTCCGCGCCGTGCCCCACCAGCAGCCGCACGATGTCCACGTGGCCGGCGCTCGCCGCTTCCATCAGGGGTGTGCAGTCGCCCTACAGGAAACACAAACAACACTGTTGTCATACTAGTCAAGCTACATCGCTCTGACTGTATACAAGCGGGAATACAGTCGAATACACATTGAAGCGAATGCACACGTTATGATCCCACCTGGGAATCTACTCTCAATTTCCGATATATCGATACGATACTATTTGTAACATGCAAATTCAAAACTTCGTCTCATCACAATAGAGTAAGATATTGGTTGGATGCTAATCACCGCCTATTCGACAATTCATCCAACCAATATTCAACCAGAATTCGACTGTAGGTATCGTATCGGCTCGAAAAAGTATCGTATCGATAAAGACAACAACCGATTTAGTATTTGAAGAGTAGCAAAGTCGAGGTGCGCGTAATACAGTCGAACTAATGTAGCTTCATTAGAAAGACAACAGTGTAAGAGCAGGACGAAGCGTTGCGCTTTAGATTGGAGCGAATGAGACACATTTCGATCCGACCTTCTCACACGCATAGTTTTTTCTGCTGTCATTCTAATCAAGCAATATTATTTCGACTGTAGACATGTATAACACACATTGAAGATGTTTAGGATATATGGGAGATCAACCGGCCTAAGATGAGCACTGATAATTTTGCAAACTTGTTCTGTATAGACGCGGGAAAACATAACCGTTTAGTCTTTGAAGACTAATCAAGTCGAGGTGCGCATGCTAGCCTAGCAGATCATACAATTCAAAGCAACAGCTGGTTAATATGTTTTAAATATCTGTCCTGCACAGAGCTCAATCAACTAAGTATAGCGTGCGCAGGCTAACTCTGGCTCTGATGGTTATTTTATGCGCATGGGTGACAAGTGGAGAGTCAATGAACGATTCGCTCGTCTCCCCCCACCTACCGCGCTCACCCCTTCGCGAGTTTTTAATACTGCGCATAAACGGTCAGAGCCAGACTTAGCCTGAGTCTGTATAACTCATAAAACGGAAAGTTTGTTGTGATTAATTATCTCTAATCGGCAACCGACAATAATACAATGCTTTTTCCTGAAACCCCAACAACATTGATAAAGGCAAGGTCAGCAGCGGAAAACGTGCGGATAAGTCACAATCAGTGTGTCCAATAAAATAGATAGTGACTAATAATAAAGATATTCTTCAACTAGCTCTTTACCCGTGGCTTCGTCCAAGTTTTAGTAGGGGAGACCCCCTTAATATGTAATTTATTTTTATTATTTGTTGTTATAGCGGCAACAGAAATACATAATCTTTAAAAAATGTCTACCCTTTACGGTTCATTCGTTCGTTGCTACTACATTTAATTGAAAACTGTTCAGCCGTGTAGGGTTGTAACAGTGTTGTTAGTGTGGTTTCATTATTTCTACCCATGTTTTGTTCTTTGGCACAACAAATAGAATTTTATTTTCTGAGTTTTCTAGCCGGCAAATGGTTACAAACAGTTAAATCTTCACCAATAATATAAAGAGATATATTTTTTTTTGTTTTTATTTCTTGGGATGTGTTCTGGAACTACTTAACAGCTTCTACTATTTTTTTTTATGTGACAAGTGAGCAAATGAGCAGGTAAGCCACCTGATGGAAAGTGGTCACCACCGCCCATAGAGCCCGCTGTATTATTGGCATAACTTGACACTAATAAGACAGCAAAGCATGTTGCCCACCCTGAGAACTAAGATGGTGTGTCTCGTGTGACGGTAATTTCGCTGGCTCCCTTGCCCTTCAAACCGAAACACTACGGCAGAAATAGACAAGGGGGTGGGACTTCCCCAGAAGTTATCTTCGAGTAGCACAGGTTACTTTCAATTAAAGGAAAACATCTCATTCCCAAGAGATTTTTCTTCAAAAGAAGAAAGAAGTCACGGATAGCAGTTAAATCATTGAGAAGGCTCACCTTGATGCCCCGGTCTTCAACACTCGCATGCATGGCTAACAGCACTTGCGCTAGTTCGTAGTAGCCGGCGGAACAAGCTAAGGACAGCAACGACTCTCCTTCCTCTGTGGTCTCATGCACCGACCGCCCTTCAGTCAGCAGCTTCCGTACCGTCCCTACGTCCCCATCCGAACAGGCTTCGGCTAGGGACGGAGCGCCATCGCTTGCCCCCGTCCCGACAGATCCTGTCGTGCCAGTTGCCGTTGATCCGCATTGCGTGCTAGAAAAAAAAACAACTTTTTAAAATCACGAAAAAAGTTCTTTTAAAAATAATAGGTTATGAGTAAAGTCAGATAAGATCAAAGCTTCAAGAATCACAGTCGCGCTCTCGACCAGACCGAAAGGAGAATCGGTGACTCAATCGCATTCGGCCCGGGAAAGCGCTGTTGACTCAATCTCGAATTTTCATCATAAAAACATGGATATAAGTGCGTAAATTAGAGCCGCTTGCAATTAGGACCTACTGAAAACAGTTACAGTTTTTTTTGAAGAGCTTTCAAATCTTCACAACAATGTCGCGATTTGAGATTCAATGTTAGTAATTAGTAACGATTTGGTAGATTTTTAGGTGATTTGAGATGTTTTATTACTATCACTAACGTAATATCATGATATAAGCCGTTGTAGTTTAACTGCACCCCAAACTTCTTTTTACAGCAGAAAGATTATTTTATATAGAGTTTGTACGAGGTAGCCGAAACTAATAGGCTTAATTTCATTTAGCTTTTGCCTTATGACTGTCCCACTACTGGCCAAAGTTCTTGTCTTCCTCAAAATTAAAACGGTAAAATAGTTTTTCAAACTAGAATCGTTCAACGAAGCGTAAATAACAAATTTAAAGAAGAAATAACAATTCCAAGAAAAACCTGCCTACGTGGTTTTGAACAAACTTTGAGAGGGAGTAGGAAAGGTATAATTCACTAGATTAGAGAACATACATTGGTTCATAAATGGAGTACTCAGACTGTACAAGATTGTCATGCAAGAAGCATTCAACTATCATTTAAATAACTGCAAATGACATACACTACTATATCAAATGCAAGTGGACAGTGAAACTATACTTTTACTACTAGTTATTACTACCTGCTGTGCGTGTTCGGTTTTTTATTGAGTGTAGCTGTAGAAATGCAGATTATTGAAATCTATTTACTTAATTTGTCAGTCATAAGTAAGGTAACAGTAAAATATACGCTACAATGCGAATTATTTCTTATTTATATTAGCGCTGCTTCCATTTTTTAAAGTGCTATGAATACACACAAAGTTCCTCTACGATTTACTAGGCTACATCTTCTATACCGGAGTAGGAAAGGAAACTCTTCAATACTTATTTGTATGTTCGCCGGCTTTGTCCAGTAAACGATTTAAATCGAACGTCGTCGATTCGTCACTATGTTTTGCGATAGCCCGAGCAAGTGACGCGAAGATTTATGCAGTGGTTTTTTTCTAATAGCGGTAATAATTTGATTGTGCCCGCGTAGTTCACATATAAGTATTTATTTATTGTATGCACTCATTTTCTGTGTAAATTGTAAATTTAAATAAAAAATATTTGTACCTACAGGAAACTTTTTTGCGTTCACCCTACCATCTATGACCGTTTAGCGTGGAAAGAGAAAGATAAGCGCTGGTTATCTATAATTTCACTCCCACCGGATAGAAAGAAAAAAAGCAGATCCGCTTGTGAAAAGGAGATAGAATTTCACATAGTTTGTCTCTTTTTAAGTGCCGCCTTTATAGTAAAACTACCAAAAAGGGATACTTTTTATCCCCTTGTAGCCAAAGTCGAAATAACATAGGTAGCTTGATTAGTATGACGATCATCGCTCCGTCCTTCTCTCACATATAGCTCTGTCCAGCTCATAGATTTAGTACTTCGCGCGTGGCGCTTTTAACCAGATTTCGCTCTTCCAAAAATTATGCGAGCAGAGTAGGACGTAAGATGAGATGAAGCTGTCTCTTTCTAATAGATGTTGCATGACATTTTGCTTATGTTGCCATGACAACATCAGCAAAATGTCATACAAAATCTTTGTTAAAAATCATTTTACCAAAGAGTTTTTATCAATATTTAATGAAAACTGAGAGAGAAGTTTTTACTTTGCACGTTGAAAATTATTCAAATAAGTATT
This sequence comes from Athrips mouffetella, assembly GCA_947532105.1. Classification (NCBI taxonomy): domain Eukaryota; kingdom Metazoa; phylum Arthropoda; class Insecta; order Lepidoptera; family Gelechiidae; genus Athrips; species Athrips mouffetella. Next base: position 8,404,641 of record OX383964.1, on the reverse strand, counting down.
TAAAAATACGTATAAATAAAAATTTGTGGATATAAAACTTAACTTTTTGCACGGAAATTGTGCAAACTTCATTAGTATGGCAACAATTAGAAAGAACATGCTATCTTGCTCTGCTCGTTTTGCCTCTGTACAAATTGTAAGGAGTCCTCAATCATGGTAAATGAAAGATCATTGGTCCAGCTGTCATTATGAATCTATGTTATTGAATTAATTAAAATGTATTTTTGTTTTGATTGATTCTTATTTTTGTGTACAATAAATAAATTATTATTAATTAACTTAATAATTAATTAGCTACATAATCCCGACTGTATTTTATCACTTAACAACTTGTTGTTGTTAGTGTATGCGTGTAATGGAAAGGTGTGATAATAATGCTAAAGGGTGTGAATATGCCCATGAACATGAATAACTTTTCCCAACGAACGAAGGTCATACAACAAAACCAATTTTTTACCTCGCATAGAAACTGCATCAGCTGATAGCGCATTTTGTATGGGAGGTCAAATTTGGTTTTCCGTATTTCAGATTCAGATAATTTTATTCAATGTAGATTCTTTACAGAATACTTATTGAATGTCATGCAGAATACAATGCAAATAGAGCGAGTCTACGCCGTTTCGGATCGTGCTATGGCAGCGTAAAAGAAACGGCAAGAAACCACTGCAGCACGGCCTACTTTAAGAGTCGGCTTTTTACAATGTGTTTCTTGTGTTTCGCTGGAATATCAGAGCACCATACCTCCTTGTCATTCATATAGTCATCTAATCTATAGTAAGCTTTTTTACATAACGTTTGCTTTACACATTCTTTAAACTTTCTCTCAGGTAGTTGCAATATACTCGTATTGTCAGGTATTTTGTTGTAGTATCGTATACACAGACCAACGAAAGATGTATTGACTTTAGTTAATCTAGTATATGGTTGATCAATTTTGTGCTTATTTCTAGTATTAAAATTATGCCTGTCACAAATTTTTGGTAATTGATGAATGTTTTTTCTAGCATACATAATATTTTCATAGATATACTGGCATGGCACTGTAGTCCAGGGAAATTATTATTTGACCTGGAAGTAATTAAGTATGGTTGTTTTTTCTCGGATTCTTGTTAAACAACTAATCTCTCCTATAAATGTATAATTATTAAAATCGTTTGACCTCGGGAACATATATTTTAATTTTTTATTTATACTAAAATGCTAATGCAATCAATCGATTAGCATTGTTAATAGAACTATATTCATAGGTAGTTTACCTAAAAACTAAAATGTTTTCTCATTGGAATTGCTGAAATTCGGAGTTTCAGTAAGGTAATAAGTTAACTCGAAATTGCACTGAAAGGATAATATGTAATGGAAGTAAGTCTAATGTTTTACTTCTTAAATATTATTTTAGATACATTTTATACTAAATTAAAATGTCAACTGTAATGATAAACTTTATTTTTGAATTTTTCGGTTTAAAATGTATTTTTCGGCATCTTCCCTATATTTTTTTTCTTTAATACTATTTTACATATATGTATTTAAACTTAATTTTGTCAATAATAATAAAAAAGTCACATTTATATTTACTTCAAACCCACTCATATAAAATTTTCTAAATACCCTGGAGTACTGTCATAATGTTGATTTCCTTGAACAGTTCTCTCAGGGAATCACGAGTCTTCAGGCAATAAATTGACCTTATAGCCCTCTTTTGTAAAACGAATATTGAATGTATATCAGCTGCCCGTCCCCAAAGCAGTATGCCATAAGACATAATGCTATGGAAATAGCTAAAGTAAACTAGCCTTTCGACCTACGTTCCTTGGGTAAAGTTGTTCAGTTTCATGGAGAGATTCACACCCTTCGGTATTATCATATCAAACCTTTCCCTTACACGCTGTTTTTCAGATTACAGATCTAACTCACGTTTTATAATCAAGTAATGTATCTAATGCATAGATTTATATAGTCAAGATAGGATCTTGTGAACAAGCGGTTCAAAATTTCCCCATACAAGAAAAAATAGCGCCATCTGTGAAAAATCGCGTGAACTACGTTGTGTAGTACTTCGGTCGGTACTAAATACACGGAACGGAAATAATATGGCGGGAAATCCAAAACAAACTTTTTACTGTTTATATGTGATTTAGGCCTGGTTTTTCAGTTTCATTAATTGGATTATAGTCAAAAACAATGAAAACAATAATAAGAAATAACAATAATAATAATAAGAGTATATTATTTCTTCAACCAAAAACATTCCATTTTGTTGGTAAGTTTATTTGCATCCAATGTTGACAATATGACTAACAACGACTGACATTTGTTGGTCCTAAACGTCAGATTTCGGACCAACGAATTGGGGACAGAGTAACGTGCCGATGGGCTAGTACTTATATATAAGTAAATGATCTAATGTAAATTTATAAATTATGTACGTTTATTTGCCACTTCCAGTGTCTTTTCTCTTGCCAAGGTCTGCTGTAAGAAATTTTCAAGCTGAAATAAGCAGCACCTGTTGTGTCTGTTCTAAGTTGTTAAATAAATAAATAATGTATTTCTTTGTCTAAATTGTTTGAAACCCTAAAAAGAGTACTCACGGCTTGTCCTGGTGGTGGTGGCGATGGTGGTGCGGCGGCTGGTCGGAGCGCATGCGCGTGAGAGCCGCGGCCGCCTCGTCCAGCGCACACGACACTGATGACGTCAGCCGCCTGAGCACCTCCGGGTCTGCGAGGTGCTTGCCTTCGCCTGACAGCTTGCCGATGCCTGCAACAATAGACATCACGGAATCATCATATTATACATAACATAACAATAAACATCACGGCTTTTCCCGGGGGTACATTAGGTAATCGTCAATATGACCTCCAGGGCTATCATCCTACACTGGGTTCATGAGTCAGTCAATCAATCAATCAATCAGGACTTACCTTTTTATTATATTAGTATGACTACTACAAATAATAATTTGCTTCCTCTATTTTGATGCAAGCGGTCAAGGTGTAAATGAGGAGTTTGGGAAAGTGGTCATTTTGGAAAGTAGACGTTTTGGGAAAACTAAGTTTACATTTCGGGAAAGTAGACCAATTGGGAAAGTAGACCAACTGCACCTGAAGGATTTTATTCATGTACCCGTTTGAATAAAAAATTCTCTTCAAATATCTCATACTTCTTTCAGATTACGGAGTTCGAGCTGCTGCTAAGAAACGTCTAGCATTTACTATTACAACATAATAGTTTCATTTATTTATCTTATGAGGTAGTTTATTCAGTAGCGGGACCCCAGACTATACGCAGAGACCACATCCACAAAAACTACTAATCTTTACAATACTGCTCTCGCTTTTTCTACTCTCATCAACCCTTTCATACACGTCTGTTGGTTTTGGGAGTGGCCAAGAGTACTTACACCCAAGCCTTTATAATCCTGTCAATCTACGATGAGGTTATCACTCAATGCACATTTATAGAAATTGAGGTTGAGTTCACCTTATACTGGGTTTAAGAATATCAACGTTATGTCGGGGATTACTGTGGTTTTAAATTTTTGAATGTTTTTTACTGGTAATTTAATAAATAAAGTGCATTTAATGCAACCCTCTCCATACAAACTTTCGTAGATTGACTGGACTATTATTCAGTCTTGGAATCACTTGGTAACAACAACTGGTACATAAGTAGCGCGGCCAACTGATCGTCGCGTCGTCCTGTAGGTCGGCCCACATAGTATAGATAGGTTCTCCAAAATTTTTAGTACACATATGTAAATACCGCAGACCTTAGCGAACTCCAAGCCCTAAGACAGAAACTAGTGCCGGATGAGGATTTTCGTTATGGAAACAAAGACAGAATTAAGTGTTGAGTGAGTTATTAGGCGTCTTCTAGACAAGCTCGTTCCTAAACATAAATAAATAAAATAATTTAGTAGGTCAATTAATGAGACAGCCGTATCCTCCAAATTACACTTAGTTACTTTACGCAAAGTACCGATTGATTAATTATTTTAAAAGGTGGAGGGGAATGCTACCAGCCTCTTGGGTGGTTCACGTCTTGTAATTTATTCATCATAAAATCCCATAAAACGTCCACTGCAGGACAGGCAGCGCCCCCAGAACTCCAGCAAAAACGCGTGGTACTTTGGAGGGTAGAGGTGGGTTGGTTTGGTACTATATTTTGCCGGCACCACATGGTCAATTTATTAGTTAGAGTTATGAAGTTCTTCTTCGTAAGTCTAAAAATAAAAGTGTTGATTAATCAAAACAGCCTCAACCCTTTTCTCTCTCTCGGTCTATTTAATCTAAACTCAGACACACCTAAAAATAAAAACCGGCCAAGTGCGTGTCGGGCCACGCGCAGTATAGGGTTCCGTGGTTTTTAAAAAATTTTTTTTAGTCGCAAAGCGGGTTTTGAGTTATTATTTCATAATGTTTGTATCATAAACTTTTTACCTCCTAATATTCTCAGCGAGGTCCTAGCGCCTTTTTGCTATTTTTATTATTCTGTTTTTCGGCTATAGCTCATTTACCTGTGAAGCCTACTTAACTGTGATAATTTCCCTTTTAATTTCATCATATATATGCTACTACTGTGAATTTTTTCACATTTCTAATAACAACCGTTTAGCCGGCAGGGCAGGGGGGACACTCCACTCCAACAAAAAATTGCGCTTTCAAGCTCAATATTTCGCAAACGGATTCCTAAAATCGAAAAACCGGCCAAGATTCAGATTCAGATTCAGATAATTTTATTCAATGTAGATTCTTTACAGAATACTTATTGAATGTCATGCAGAATACAATGCAAATAGAGCGAGTCTACGCAAGTGCGAGTCGGACTCGCGCCCTAAGGGTTCCGTACCTATCTACTATATGATATACTAAAAGTTTTTACTCTTTGATTTTAAAAACTCCGCGACCATCAAACTTGACCCCTCTTTTATAGAAAAGTTCTTGAAACAGGAGCTCACCTTAATTGGTTGCTATTAGTTGTGAGAAAAATTTAAATAAGTATTTAATGACTTTAGACCTTTCCCTTTATTTGTACTAGCTTATTGCCAAATTTCATAATTTTAGGTCAACGGGAAGTACCCTGTATGTTTTGCTTTTTTGCACAAATGTATGGACATGAGGACATAAAAAGCCATATCTTTTGATTGCATCGTTGTAAAAAATTGAAATTTTCAGATCTTGTGTGGTTTATGGACCTTAATATTCGTTATCAATTTCAACCTGATACCTCTTGTTGTTCGTGAGAAAAAGGGTCTTGACAGACAGACAGACGGACAACAAAGTGATCCTATAAGGGTTCCGTTTTTTTTATTTTGAGGTACGGAACCCTAAAAATGATCTTAGCAGACTTACACTATTTTTAAAAGACCTATACAACGACATCCCACAAGTAGACAAGAAAAAAAATTCATTTTCAGCTTTCAGCCGCGGACAGACAGACGGACATGACGAAAGTATAAGGGTTCCTTTTTGACTACGGAACCCTAAAAAATAAGTAATAGCCAGAAACTCTTAAACATTTAATAAGATCTAGAGCACTTTTAAATAAGGTTTCCTTGAACCGCGCTAGACGCTATTATTCTTAAAGCAATTCTGTTAAGGTCGCATGTACCTACTACTTCGTTTAAAGTCCATGTTTTCAATAGAAACGTCTTTCATAAGCAAAAGTATTCTGCGCTGAAAAGGGTTAACATACAAGGTGTAAGAAACGATGTACCGAAAACTGAAAGAGCGTGCTGAGTGTACGAAACTGAACAACTTTCCCAAAGAAACATTTTTGGGAAATTGAGCAATTTGTACGGAGGTCAGAAATTATTTTCATTTCCCTAAAATGTTTCTTTGGGAAAGTTGTTCAGTTTCGTTGGCTGAACACGCCCTTTCAGTTTTTCACCCTTTATACCCTTTCACAAATATAATAGACGTTTTTATCGCCTGTTGTGTCACACTGAAGGCAATGGACTTTTTCAGAAATTTTTGTGCTTTTACGATCGCGTAACAAATAAAACGTCGCAAAACGGACATTATACGTTATTATGTACTACAAGGGATAGATTCACGTTTTATATTGACGGGATAGGACCGACAAGTTATTATGCGTTAGGTATTTATTTACTAAGACGTCAGTATATTATAGCTGTGATTGATTATACTATAATTTAGGAACCCTAAGGCCGGTATTTCACTGGGACACCATGGTGGCGCAACTGGTTGCGCTACTGGTGTCCGTCCAGAATCGCTACACCCTGTGGCCACAGTATGAAGGGCTATATTTCACTGGGAGTGGTAGCGCGACCAGCAGCCGAGTTGGCGGCGCAAACAGCTCGGCTTCTGGTCGCGCTACCACTCCCAGTGAAATATAGCCCTTAATACTGTAGCCGCAGAGTGTAGCGATTCTGGTGTCTTTACTGGTGTCTTGTTACGGACACCAGTGGCGCAACCAGTCGCGCTACCAGTGTCCCAGTGAAATACCGGCTTAAGTGTCTGACATTGGCAAAACAAGAAAAAGAAGTTTAGTAGCTAAGTGCAACAAAGACCTACTTCTACTGAGAAAGAAAAGGGAGCATAGAATTATCGTGTGTTCCGATGCACGATAACGCAGTTGCATCAGTTGCATACGGTACGGACGAAGAGTAGGGTTACCATACCATCCACCCGGCTTTGTTCGGTTGTAGCGGACAGTTGGAGAAGCGGAAACTTCCTTTACAATAGTGGTTCATATCAATGACATAAATATCAACTGACAAGCCCGTTGGTGTGGTTGGTATTAAACCTGCCTTTCACGCCGTGGGTCGCGGGTTTGATCCTCGCTCAGGGCAAACATTTGTGTGATGAACACGAGTGTTTGTTCTGTGTCTGGGTTTTATTTATCTATTTATATATAGGTATGTATATCAGTCTCTGATACCCATGGTACAGGCTTTGCCTAGTTTGGGATCAGATGACCTTGTGTGAAATGTCCCCGCAAATAATTATAATAATGCAAGTTTAAATATTACCCTCAATTCAATTCAATCTTTGATGAGTGGCTTTTGTGTGTTCACAATTCCGATTACCCTCAACAAAGAACGTACAATCAAGAACACGTCAAGCTTGACACTTGCAGTGCGACTTTTGTGTCTGTGGTGACTGAGATAAGCGCTGTACAAAGTCCAATGCGTAAAGCTCTTGACTTATGTGCTCTAATCCAGCGGTTCCCAATTTTTTTTGGCTACGGAACCCTTATTGATCCATCTTTTTTTGGCGGAACCCTAGTTTGACAATATTGATAATTATGTTATTCATGTTCGACTCAAAGACAAAGAGTATTACACATGGAATTTATATGTAACGCCTAAACTCACGTTTTTTTTAAATCGGACGTAATGTTTTAGATGTTCTTTCGATATACCACTGTCTCTCATGGTTCGAGTTATTTGGGACAATACAAAAATTATAGTCAAGAATCTCGAATATAGAAACCGTTTGAAGATTGTCAAAACGCATATTTAACAAATAATAATTTCGTAACAAATAAATAACAAGAAAAAGGACTCAAAGAAAACAACCTCCTTCTGAAGGGTTCTGAATAAATCAAATACTTCGTACCTAATGTTTATCTCTTAATTCCTTCCCAAAGTACAAGTCTGCCCAATACAGTCATGTGTAAGGGTAGTCCCAGAGAAGCTAATTTTAAGTTTTTCCTAAAATATCACATTTAATGCCCGATGTTCAAAAGTCATTCAATACGCCCTAATTCGCGGCACCCCTGAACCTTTCCAAGGAACCCCAAAGTTCCGCGGAACACCACTTGGGAACCGCTGTTCTAATCATGTGTTTGTTACCTTCGGAGTGTGTGTGCCCGCATAACATGCGAAACTAATACCGACTAATAATTCAATTACTTTTTGTTTTCAAATAATGGAGTCGCCTTTTATCGCCGTCCCTAATTTCACATTATTGTAGGACAAATTTAAATCTGCCAATAGTATAATGTAGAGGTAATTGTTATCAAAATCTATTGTAGTTTGGCCCTTAGCCCGCGGCTTGCCGCGTGACGTTAAATAATTCAGCTTTAATTAGTGACGTCAACAGGGGTGTGTCAAAGAATAACACTGTTTAAGCTATACCTATAACATAACACAAATGAAGCACATATTTTTAGGCTAGAAGCAAGGTTTAAAGCGGTTTTAAAAAAAATAGGATTGTAGCGTATGTGTGTTTCTGTACATATTTCTTTGGCTAAAAAACAAGTGTCGTAAAAAATGACAGCTAGAAAAAGATACTTTGTTTTGCTGGAGGAAGAAAATTTTCGTAAAGTTTGGGAACTTCACGAACAGCAGGAAGAAATAGGATTTCATCTACGTAGCTACTACGTAGACTCAACGTATTTTCACTGCATTAGTTCAAAAAAGTTATATTAATGTCCGTCCAAGACACTAAAATCCTGGATTTTGTACTCCAGTACATCGTTTTTGAATTTATATTGAAAGGACATAATTGGCAGTTTTTATAGCTCTGTGTGGCAATCAATTCGTCGCCACCGCACCGTAACGTGAGACCGAACCAAAAGATCTTGTATGTATGACGTTATTCTTACGTGAAAGTAGCGTAAGGGCGAATCTCAAATTCTCGTACGTATGAGTTTTGCTCTTGCGTCATTACATATTGCCAGCCCTAACTGTCGCACCCTATCAAAGCAATAAAGCTCAATCGGGGTACATTGAAGAGATGAAGAAAGGGCGTTTAAATGATTTCTTGTTTATCAACCACATAACTTTAGTTTATAAAATCTCTCTGACTGTTTTAGGGGTGGCTTGACAATATATTATTCTTGTACATAATTATTGTGTGGTGAGATAGGATTTCGAAAAAAATACAGGATAATATGAGGTAGATGGTTCAAAGTATGAGGCCCCAACGATACAGGCTTGACATTGACAGGGGTCCACACTCCACAACAATGTAACTGTAATAGATATGAATTTAAGCAAAATAATACAAGGTATAAAAAAAAAATTGTACGCACTATTTTCATCACGCAGACCATGAAACTTTGCCCAAGGTACCAAGGTATACAAAAAAAAAATCAATTTCCCATTTCTGGTATAAGAGAGGAGAGGAAATTTGAGAACGATCATGGAAACGGGTAACGATCTGACACGTTTGACATGTTTTTTATTTCAATAAATGAATTTGTTTAAATAGTGTTTACTATTTTTTTAACATCCGATATATTTTCCTTTTTAAGACGATATGTAATTTTTTTGGGTATTTTGAAGACAAATATCTTTTTATTTACTTAGTATCTTGCCGTGATTTTCAGGTATGTATTTCTTGACCATTCAAGTGATACCAAGACCAAAACATGATTAGTTTTTTTACGCAATTTTATTAACACCTTGTATGTCTAGCGAAACATGTCTGCTGTACTTATACGTATAGTGTATCATCGGTCTGGCTCAGTGACTTAAAATGAGATATCAGTCTGCCCTACGTCTGTACCTACGTATTCTAATATTGAAAGTCCTTTATCACACCTGCACAAAGAAGAGGCTTAGGCGAATTGCTTCTATTTCAGTTAACATAATCTAGATCAGAATTAATCGTATTCTAAGTTGGAATTAACTCAGATTTACTAATTATTTATTTCAGTTAATGGAAAAAAATATCTTATCGTTATGGGGTGTATTGTGCGTGAACAGACTGGAATAGAACTAAAACATTGAGCATGAAAGCGAAACTACAGTAGCAATAAAAAACTAAAAAGGTCAAACATCCTAGTCCTTAGAGACCCTAGCCTATGTTAAAGACAGTGAAAAGAGATCTTTTTGCTAGAATTTAAGAGATAGACATAAAACGATTGAAAGCAAGTTTTTTTATAGGTATATACAGGGTGTTAGGGACAGCCTTCCGAATACTGAAGGGGCATGATCAGTCAACGACACTGAACTACTTTCAGTGAACAAAACTTTCAGGAAACGAAAAAAAAATCGACTTCTGCATACAAATTGCCCGATCAAGTTTACAATTTTGTATGGAGACGAAAGTTTCGTGGTATCATCCGTTTATTTAAACTTAAACGGGGTAGTCAATCATCGTTGATACATGGTGTAAAAAAAGTACGACGATCCTTCTGAGGGGTGATTCTACATCACTAATACGTTGTTAAAAAAATATTTTAATAATTTTGGGTGATCATGAAATTTTATTTTCCTTCGAATTACATTACAGTAATTAAATAAGTAAATATTTTTTATACAATCTATTAGTGATGTAGAATCACCCCTTAGAAGGATCATCCTACTGTTTTTACACCCTGTATAAAGTTCGCGTGAATTCATAAACGTCGCGAACTAGTTGCAGTACACAATCGCGTGTAATTCATTCCAGGAATGCCTTTAAATTTTTAAACAATAGTCTATTTCATCTATTACGCTTATGCTGAGCTGACCTAGAGACTGCCTTGATTGGGTTATCGAGTTCACATTTCAACTTTCTATTTAATTATTCACAGACGAATGAGATCGATAATTTAATTATACGCTTAAAATTCACATCTTCATTTAATTTTATACAATGTATAACCATTCGGTTCTAAATAAAATCAAAATTAAATAAAATTCTTAGACATTAGCGTATTAAGCTTCTTATACGCTAGATCTTGTTTTATTTCGGCTCTTACGCTTTTCTACGCGTTGCGCAGTGGGAGTGGTTCAGTCAGTTTCATGGACATAACCGTCGAAGTACCGTATCATCATCATATCAGCCGAAAGATATGACACTGCTGGACATAGGCCTCCCCTAAAGATCTCCACGGCGACCGGTCCTGCGCTGCTCGCGTCCAGCGGCTTTCCGCGAACTTGTATATCGTTGATCTACCTTGTGTTGTGGAGGGCGTGCCCACGGTACGGTCAACCGCTTGTCGGTAGAAACTTTTTCAACTCTATTACCACGGCATAAGGTCCAAAAGCGTTTCTACTGATGTGCGGCCGTGTGTACGTCTTCCGGATCGTGGTCGCCAGTGTCGCCACTCACAAGTACCGTCACACCCCGGACAGTACATGCATCGAGCGCGATTTTGAAATTTGAAATTGGAAGTTCGCGTAGGCTCGCATTTCAGTACAAAAGAACCTCAGAAGGACCACGAGAATCTCGAGAGCGGGTGCGCGCGGGGGTGCGGGGTAGATTATAAGGGGGTGGAGAGTGTCCGTTCTGTATAATAATACTAATAGGTCTTTACCTATGAAATTGCCGAAATTTTCTTACAGATTAAAGAGATCATAATTCCTATAATTCTAATGCTATTTTTTTCATTTGTCTTATATTTGAAAGTTGACTTCAAGGTTATCAATTTACGCATAAAATAAAGTTTTTGTTTTTAGTTTTTTAATATATAAAATTAAAGGTTTGAAAATTGTTCGTCTTAAATTTCGTCCGATTTCATCATTAGATTTGTTATATTTTTTTACAGATAATATTTTTCGAAAATTAAATTTAAGTTTCTGTTAGCTTAATGTCTTCCCAATAATGCTTAAAATATTAAAAAAATTGGATTTATAATTCCTAAGAAAAATGCAAAAATGTTAGTACTGAAGATTGAGTTTACCTAAAATTCGCCATACAAAACGGCAATTTCATAGGTAAAGACCTAATATTACTTTATTCTGTGGTATCGTAATGAGTATGATGATCATTTCAGTCTTTATATATCCATTGCTGGAAATAGGCTTCTTCTTTTACACGTTATCTTCTGTATTCGCCAGCTACATACCTATTGCGAAAATAATTCTTTACATCTTGCTGGTCTGTATACGGTTTTTGAAAGGGTTATAAATAATCTCCGCCATTTTTAAACGCAATACTTAGCACTTAAAGTAAAAATCGATATGTGAAGTATGAAAATAGGCCTTGTTGCATATTTTAAGATTTAAAAAGCAACGTTGCTATAACGTCGCCAGTGTCACAGAATACCGGTGTCCAGTTGGGTATAATCAAGAGCAGGTCATCCTTGACTGCAGCGCGACTTTGGTTTCTATGGCTATTGAAGCAAGAACGTTTTCAAGTGCATTGTGTCAAGCTTAACGTGATTTTGACTGTACTATATCGCGGAATTTGGTACCTGCCCAGTAATTATTTTTATCGCCTTTTTTTCTATTTCTATCTACTATTTGCAAACTATACTTTTTGGGTGTTTCAAATGTGGATATACATAGCTAGCATGTATTGACCTACTGCCAGGCAAAGTAAATTTTTTGCGGTTTTGTGCAGGCTCCCACCAGCCTTTGTGGAATGCGTTTAGAACGTCACTCTATTTATTGCTTACAGGGTCGTCCCCTGCGCAGCGACTATAGGTTCTACCTCCAACAGTAAACCAAGAAGCTCAGTTCGTTGTAAAGCGAATCAAAAACCCCTCGACCTATTTATTAGCCAAAGTTTCCTGTATAGCGCAACGATCATCCTTCGACTATGCAGAGCTCCTTGCTTTAGACAAAGCGCTCAAAGTTACTCAAACTTCAACGTACGTTGCGGGTTTACTTTAGCTTTAGAGTTCATGGTATGACCAATATGCGATGATACTCGTAGATAGTGAGGGTAATAATTTTACTTTTGTCTTTTCCAAACCACCTTTAATTTGGAAGTGGCTTTTTTAGGGTTCCGTACCAAAATGGTAAATAAGGAAACCTTTTGGTGCGACTTGAAATTTAGAATAGTTTTACAATATGCTTGCCCAACATTATTGCAAACAAAATAATTATAAAAATATTTTTATTATTATTGTAAATGGGGCCCAAATACGTCATAATTTGGGACGGGGTTCTCTATAAGTAGAACAGTTTTATAGAAACCTGCAAAAATCCTTTACAAACCAACTTAGTTTTGCGATCCTAAAAATAGACTTTGTTTCTTCGTAAAATACTACAGCTATCATATCGGAACTCTCGGCGCGCGAGTTCAACTCGCACTTTGCCGATTTTTTCTTTCGGTGGCGCTAGCGGCGTTTAAAATATTTGTTTCGGAATTTATTTCCTGATTAATACGCTTCTATGACGAAAGCTAAACCTTGAAGACAGAGAAAAATAGGCTGAAGTTAAATCCACCCCATTCAATCTGGAATATTTTCTAACAAGCGCTATAGGGTGTTACGGTGTACCGAAAACTGAAAGGGCGTGTTCAGTCAACGAAACTGAACAACTTTCCCAAAGAAACATATGGTGGGAAACGAAAAAAAAATTGACCTCTTCATACAAAGTACCCACTCTGGTCGAACAGTTTGTATGGAGAGGTCAATTTTTTTTTTCATTTTCCAACATATGTTTCTTTGGGAAAGTTGTTCAGTTTCGTTGACTGAGTACGCCCTTTCAGTTTTCGGTACACCGTCCCTTACACCCCTTATTATTATGTATTTCACTGTAGAGAAGGTAAAGTTTACTATTTTATGTGTATTTTATCAATCCAAACAGCTAGTTTTCAACCTAGTCAAATAATCTTACGTAGAAACCTCAAAAATTCGCGAATTATGACATCTTACTGCAAACTTTTTGCCATCGTTGATGAACTACAAACTAAGCGAGTTTTTCCACTGCGACGATAGAAAAGCGACAATATCAACACAAAGTCACGAGCAAAAGCAGTACTTATTACTTACTCATAGTCGTCCGTGTGGTGCCGGCAAAGAATAGTACCAACCCATCCCTACCCGTGGGTGTCGTAGGAGGCGACTAAGGGCTTATGAACCGGAGGATGGGCAACAGCATCTTTCTGTGTATCGTACCATCTTACATACTGCGGTCGCCAAACAACAGCGGTCGCCATCCGCAACGCTTACGAACGTGGTGACTTTGGTAAATCCTCTCCAAAGTACCCTGCGTTTTTGCTGGAGTTCTGGAGGGAGCTCCCTGTCCTGCAGTGGACGTTTGATGGAATGTTATGATGATGATTAGTCCTCACCGATATCAGCGCTGTTCTTTTGTTGTATCGGTATATCGTTTCGATGACGGCCCGCTAGACAAACAGCGTAAAAGGTTCGATTTTCATCAATTTTACATGATTCTTTTTTCTTAAACAGAATCAGTATTTAATTTTTGACCTAGTAAACACTCCTATCATATAAATATCTACCTGTAAGATGCAAGTACATGGTAGCAAAGGAAGACAGTAATTCTACTAATACTATTAAATGTAACGGAAGCTTTTCATTACGTTTTCTACTTAACTAAAAAACCGACAGTCTTATATTTTTTGCACTTTTTGACGTTATTAAGTTCAAAATGAGGTCAAGCGAAGCTCAGTTTGTCGCAGATGGTGTGGCGTTAGTTTAGTTCTTTATTAGTCGAAGGGGCCAACATTTTTTTAATAGTTAGTGGTTTCGAGAGTTAGTTAGAAATGTAGGTATACATAGATTAGCAATATAAATAAATATGGTAAAAGTTCATCTTAAAGGCACATTGCTGTCACTTTCTGTTTTGAAGACAAAGACAATGACAGATATAAAGAAGCTTTAACTTTAAACATGTTTTGTGCAATTGAAAGTGAATGAAGAATTATAGGTGAAGAGTGGCTTTTGACTCTACTACTACATGTAATCGGAGCGATGAGTGAGAAAAAGTTAACAATAAGATATCTCCGTTTTTCTGGCTTTATCTAAAAAAACTAAAAAAATCCTTGGTTGGCTGTATCCTTGATACGGTCATAAGTTTAACCCTATCAAGCTCCCGTCCAATTCCACCCTCAATTTTCAAATTATCTTGAGATAATAGGTTTTACCAGCAGGACGGCGATATGCTCCTCGCAAAAGTTTTTTTTCTTTGGGTAAAGAACACATACCCTCAACCCGGACTCATTCAAAGCTCGACCGACCAATTATTGCCGCCAGAGGGCCTATATCCACTTTGCACGAAATGATCCTCAAACGAAAACATAGACGTATCCAACGTCAAAAGCTGAGTTTCGCAAACCCTTCATATTATTGTGAGTAGTTTTTTACTGACGTGTGTTTTGCAAAGCCATTCAGTTTTATTGTTACACTTTTTAGGGTTCCGTACCTCAAAAGAAAAAAACGGAACCCTTATAGGATCACTTTGTTGTCCGTCTGTCTGTCTGTCTGTCAAGACCCTTTATCTCACGAACGGGTAAAGGTATAAAAGATATGGCATTTTATGTCCTCATCTCCATACATTTATTAAAAATGCAAAACCTACAGGGTACTTCCCGTCGACCTAAAATTATGAAATTTGGCAAGAAGCTACTCACAGTACAAATAATGGGAAAAGTCTGAAATCATTAAATATTACAACTTTTCTCACAACTAATGGTAACCAGTTGTGGTGAGCTCCCGTTTCAAGAACATTCATATAAGAGAGGGGTCAAGTTGGATGGTCGCTGAGGCGATTTTTGTTTTAGTTCTATTTAAAATCGGGAACACTTACAAACTTGAAAATTGGTATGTTTATAGTGCATAAGCTAGAAAATAACAACAATTAATAAAATTTGGTCAAGCGCGTGTCAGACTCAAAAAATCTAGCACATTAACTTACTGAAATTTCAACTAATACAATTATGTTTATGTGGTGGTACGGAACCCTCAGTGCGCGAGTCCGACTCGCACTTGGCCGGTTTTTTTAAACTTTCGTCACGTGCGACATCTCAGATATATGCTAACATTACCCGAGGACACGTAAAAGGTAGACACAATGCCACCCGCAGCTTCAAGCGAGCGTAATTAGAGAATAGCGCATCTAACGCGGCTTCTGAACTTCGCCGCAAGTGTTGGGGCTCGGAAAACAGCGGACAGACTATATTTATTTTTCTTTAAAGTGGATTACTGATTTCATACATCCTATTATCCTATATCCTATACTATTAAACGAGCAATATTTGTATATATATAATATATATTTGTAATCCGTTTCTCGAAAACGTCTCTAACGATTTCAATGAAATTTTGTATACAGGGGTTTTTGAGGGCAAAAAATCGATCTAGCAAGGTCTCATGTCTGGGAAAATTCGTTTTTACTGTCTTTTTTAATATTTCTTAGCGTGTTTTTGTGCGTTCAAGAAACTAACAGCGCCATCTGTTGTTGAGTAGCATAGCTTGTATTTTAATCATACAGAGCATAGCTCGGTCGCCCAGGTACTATTTTTACAAAGTAGATAGTAGATGTAGTGGATGGATGGATGATGGATAGTGGATGTAGATGGTAGTAGATCATTTTCATACTATTTTGTTGTTAAAAAACTACGCCAAAACATTTATACAAAGCTAATCAGCAATAAAAAAAAATAGATTCTTTCACTTTGTATGGGTTAAATTCAATTGAGAAAATATTCGTTTATATTTACTTGTAGACTTGATGTTAAAGAAAATAAATTATTTAATTTCTTCAATTTAATATACTACAAAAGTTTTATCTACACTAAAAGTTGCATAAGTACCTTGCAGCGTAGTAGTTTCTTATGAAAACATACGCTGATTTCCTGGATGTGGGTTTAGCTGTCAACATAAGCTCCTTGCTGACTATACAGATGTCTTATTAGAACAGCACTTTGATGTAGTTTTTTTTTTTTTTTAAATTATGTCCTCATTAGGCTGCTTTAGAGCTACGCATATATCATGCATGCGAGGTTCTGCCAGCACAAGTAATGCCACATTGCCGCGTAATAGTTTTAAACGTATGCGCTGGTTTCCTTGCTGTGGTTTCTGCTGTCAAAATAGCTTTTTCTGACTTAACATATTAGAGCAGCTCTATGTCAGACTTTGATATCTTTGTATTAAATAATGTCCGTACTTATTAGCTTCATATACGTTCGTTCATGAGACGTTCTGCACTGAAGTATCCGCTGATTTCCGGGCTGCAGTTTCAGTTGTCAAAATAAGCTCATGCGAGCTGACTACACAGATGTCTTATTAGAGCAGTTCTATGCCAGTGTCGGTGTTATTTTTGTTTAAAATTACCAAATTGGCTCTACTCTTCCTGGTTTATGAAAGGTTTTGTGAGCACAAGTATAGCCTTAATAGTTTTTAATGTATTCGCAGGTATCCTGGCTGTAATTTCTGTTATCAAACTAAACTTATTTTAGTCAACTAGACAGACAGATGTCTTATTAGAGCAGCTTTATGCCAGACGGAGTTATCTTTGTTTCAAATTATTACCACCGCTACTCTTGTTCATGTAAGGTTCTGCAACAGCTAGTGCTACATAAGCCGAGTAATAGTTTTTACTGTATTAGCTGGTTTCCTAGGTGGGGTTTCAGCTGTCAAAATAAGATCATTCTAATCAACTAGACAGACAGATGTCTTATTAGAGCAGCTTTATGCCAGACGGAGATATTTTTGTTTCAAATTATTACCACCGCTACTCTTGTTCATGTAAGGTTCTGCACAAGTAATGCTACATAAGCCGAGTAATAGTTTTTACTGTATTCGCTGGTTTCCTAGCTGGCGTTTCAGCTGTCAAAATAAGATCATTCTAATCGACTAGACAGATAGATGTTTTATTAGTGCAGCTCTATGCCAGACGGTGTTATATTTGTTTCAAATTATTACCACCGCTACTTCACTTGGTAGGCTCTTTGAGCCGTTTGTCCCTTCTAATAAATTAAATTGAGGGAGACTTTTAACAACGGGATAAGTTAGACTTGCCACTACCACTAGCCTGACTGCACACCTCATCCTGTCAATGGATGTATCAATGGAACTTCGCGCGCAAACTGCTACCTGTCAAATATGTGACTAGTTGACAGCTGCAACTCTCAAACGCCCCTGCCGGCCAACGAAATTGACCCCGGCATAATTCCGGGGAGCGGATATGTACCAGTTGATACTGACGGTACAGTCAACGACAGGTCAAGCTTGACACTCGCAGTACGACTCTAGCTATTGAAATAATAGCGTTGTGTCAAGCTTGATGTGTTCTTGACTGTACCAGGCCAAAATATGTTTTGAGCTTTTTCATGCAGCACATAGTTAGGAAGGAAACTGATTCTGTGCATAAAAATGTACTTAATTAGGCACATACTTAGGTGCTTTACGCAACATAAAAGCAACATAGAAATAGGTGTATGTTTATGTACATAGTAGTAGTATCTGATTCTTATCTATTCAAATATTTGTTTGAGATAACGAGAGTCGATTTTGTGGCAACTAGGATTTTGGGAATT
Source organism: Athrips mouffetella (assembly GCA_947532105.1). Lineage (NCBI taxonomy): Eukaryota > Metazoa > Arthropoda > Insecta > Lepidoptera > Gelechiidae > Athrips > Athrips mouffetella. The sequence goes on along the minus strand of OX383964.1, from coordinate 8,386,510 downwards.
TTGATGATCTGTTTTATTGTAACTCTTTCTTCTATTTGATCTGTTTTATGAAATGCTTTTAACTGCTCAGCTCTCAATTTGAACTGGCCTTTATATGGATGGATAATTGGATGTTTCCAAGGAGCTCGGAACCTCGCTGTGCGATGTATATGTGGCAGGCAAATCGTATAATTCGCCGTTTGTAAACTGTAAACGGTTGGCAAATTGTAAAACGGCGCGGGCAGATTGTAAACGGGTTTAGATCACTGCAGCATTTTAGGTTTATTAGCCACGGTAAACCCAACCTAACACCGAACCCGAGCAGGGATCGGTTAGGTTGGGTTAGGTTACCTTATGACCACAACGCACGAGCCGAGCGAGCGAAGCGACCGTACCGCGGCAGCGGCCGGCCTGTGCCGGAAGCGAATTACGCGCCGTTTTGTGAAATGCCGCGGCATTATGTAAAATGACGAATTAAAAATATCTCGGCATTTTGTAGAATGCCAAGGCATAATGTAAAACGACAAATTATACAAGTTAACTGCGACATATCGACCGGTCAATCACTAACAGTAGCTAACAACTCTTATAATTTTAGATCAATAATTCTGTTACTAGAGACGTTACGTCCACAAACGTAACAAATAACTATAATAATAACTTCCTATAGTATCTAAAATAGGATCGGATACTTTCGCAACAGAAGATTGTTGAGTGCTAAAGTATGCATTGTTGGACCGTTGTATTACAAAACAATGCGAGGGGATCTAGGGTCTTCAAAATGTGTGAATATAAATGAAAAGGAAACTCTCGTGACCGAGGGTTGGCTGTTCTTTCTTTCCTATCACAAAAGTTAAGTAACATTGGTTGTTGTCAGAACCTGGATGGGTTATAGCAAAAGGAAGCGTTTTCCGTGTGTACAGACCGTACAGACATTCATCATTAAAATCCATTCAGTAGTTTTAACGTGAAAGAGTAACAAACATCCATCCATCCATACTTACAAACTTACGCGATTATAATATTAAGTAGGATATTATAGTAGGATATGTAATTTTCTCTGTAAGTGAATTTGTAATTCTTTTCAGAAATAAAGTTCCTAAACCATATAACATTTACAATGCAACTTTATAGTATTTAATAAAGATTATGGAGCGCCTTTGTTTGTACGGTCAACCGCAAGTCAGTGGAAAACCTTGCAACTCAATTGCCATAAAGTCAAAGTGTTTCTGCTAAGGTGCTGGCGGGTGTACCAGGTACCTGTCATATCGATTGTATGCATTTTTCAACGTTACGAATGCTTGCTAAAGTTCAAGGACTCTAGGTTGTATGAAATAGTTTGTCATTGCGGTAAGTAAGAATGACAGTACGATTCATGTGGTAACCGTAGAAAGACAACTGTTTAGTATAAAGCTACGGATATTTTATACTTCTTTTTTGTAAATGTGAAATTATTTTATCACTGCAAGACAGACTAAACAAACTTTTCCAAAAAACATGAGTCGAAAAAGTTAACACTAAGTTCATTTTATTGAAAATCTCCTAATGACGGCGAAAGATTCCTAAGGGCAGACTAAAAATTGTTTTAGTTTCTTGAGGGGATTTTGTTTACTTTATTGTCTAAGCTAAGTAATAGACAAGATGCTCTAATATAAATTTGCATTGTATATTCTCTGAGGCAGTCCTAGTTTGGCTTTACGTCTGTTTTCAATTCACAGTTTTTATATTACTGGGATAGTCACCACTGCGAGGAAAGTTTTAGAACGTAGAAAATTTTGTCGAATAGCCAGTGCAGTCCTTGAGTGTGCCGTGAATTATTTACAAGAAGAATACTTAAACGTATTCTAGGCATGACCTCGTTTTGTAAAACTTCAGTAAGTGAATAAATACATGGAAGTGTCAAACTTGTATTGTATTCTTTACTATCACTGCCCCGCCTAATATAATAAGACAGTTAGACCGAAACCGTAAAACAGATCTATGTTCTTATGCAACAAATCTAATTTAATCGAAATAAATCGAAAATGCCGTAAATTGTTATGAGTTATGACCATATTATTAATTACTAGCTGGTGTCCGCGACTTCGTCTGCGCAGGTTTATAAATTGTAGCCTATGTGTTATTCTGATGTATAAGCTATATTATTGTAAAGTTTCATTAAAATTCATTCAGTAGTTTTTACGTGAAAGAGTAAAAAAAATACATCCATACATACTTACAAACTTTCGCGTTTATAATATTAGTAGGATTATTATTATTACTTATTTAGCCTATAGAGGTAGTGGGAAAATCTGGTACGGTCAACCGCACGTAAATGGAAACATTTGCAACTCTATTACCATGCCCTAAATGCCAAAGTGTTTTTACTGACGTGCTATTGGGTGTACCACTAAAACTTTGCAGACATACTCTCGTCTTCAGCCAAATCAAGTCATTCAGATTGCTCTACGGACGGCAGCGTAGAGGAACAATAAATATCGGGTTAGTATCGCTTTACCACAGTTTCGTTTTGACACGATCGTTAAATGCCTACCAAATGGTATCATTTTGCCACGAATCTGTTTTACAGAGTATCGGAAAGAAAAGTGTTAGTTTTCAATATATTTTTACTTACTGATAAAATCATATCAGAATATCCAAACTCTTTAATATCAAATATTCAAATTCAGAAATGTTATGAATGCGTCGTCAAATGTCAGGCAGCGTCGTTTGTCCAGTGGCGCCTTCATCTCAATTTAATTTATTTAAACTAATATAAAATTATTTAATTAATTAAAGAAATATGTGTTTACACTATGAAAATATTATTGATATAGTGTAAAATCATAACTTCTAATCAATTAATTTGCCAGCATTCATAGATTTTGGCCTTAAATTTGAAGAAATAAATTAAGTTGCGATAAATGCGCCACTGGGCAATCGGGTTCTGTTATTATTATTTTTCGGATTTGATAATTTGTTTTTTTTTTATGGACATTCGATTATTATTTGTATATTATTGTTAATTATTTGTATTTGATTGTTAATTATTTGTATTTGATTGTTGATTATTTGTTTTCGATTTATAATTTAAAAATGTTTGTTTTTGCAATCAATAAGACTGAACATTATAAATAATGATTATTTTATGAAAATTTTCTTTTCCTCTCACATCTGTAGACGACTGAAATAATATAATATTTTAAAAGTAAACATTTTTCTTTGCTACTGTACTTTCCATTGTTTACAAAGAACTTAGGAATTCGTGGCAAAACGATACTTTTTTGTAGGTATTTTACGATCGTGTCAAAACGAAACTGTGGTAAAATGATACTAACCCTAAATATCTATCTATTACATTATTTCTGACCAGTTTTAGTTTATTTCTCTCGCTAGAAGAACGGAGCTGAGAAAATCAAAGTAATGAAAACGAAAGAAAGTTGCCATGCCAATACGCGAGAATGGTATCAAATAACTTCCGATTGGATATGCTCGGATTTCATTTCACTCGCGCAGAGGGTTACCAATTTGAATTTTGAAACGTCCATATAGCAAAAAATCCGGTCATTTTAGCGACAAAAGAAAACAACTAATCCCACAAGCATTGCAAGTTTTACCGGGATGGAGTATTTTTCCTCATGGGAGCCCAATGGACAATAAAGCGAAACAGGTTATCTGTATTTTACGTGTGTACATTATCAGATTAATAATTCGAATTTAAATTATTTCTATCATTTTTCCATCATTTTTAAGGTTACGTACCTCAAAATAAAAAACGGAACCCTTATAGGATCACTTCGTTGTCCGTCTGTCTGTCTGTCTGTCAAGACCCTTTTTCTCACGAACGAGAAGAGGTATCAGGTTGAAATTGATAACGAATATTAAAGTTCATAAACCACACAAGATCTGAAAATTTCAACTTTTTACAACGACGCAATCAAAAGATATGGCTTTTTATGTCCTCATCTCCATACATTTATGCAAAAAAACAAAACTTACAGGGTACTTCCCGTTGACCTAAAATTATGAAATTTGGCAAAAAGCTAGGTCTAACAGTACAAATAAAGGGAAAAGTCTAAAATCTATAATATTTCAATTTTTCTCACAACTAATAGTGACCAAATAAGGTGAGCTCCCGTTTCAAGAACTTTTCAATAAAAGACGTCAAGTTGGATGGTCGCAGAGTTTTTAAAATCAAAGAGCAAAAGCTTTTAGTATATCATATGGTAGATAGGTACGGAACCCTTAGGGCGCGAGTCTGACTCGCACTTGGCCGGTTTTTTTCTAGTTGAACTACCTAAATGTATGTAGGTAAATAAATATTGCTGGTGACCGCAGCGGTCGCCAGCTGCAACGCTAACAAGCGTGGTGACTATGGTAAATCCCCTCCAAAGTACCACGCGTTTTTGCTGGAGTTCTGGAGGGAGCTCCCTGTCCTGCAGTGGACGTTTCATGGGATGTTATGGTATAAATATTGGTAGACAGATAGATAAGAATTCGTTTAAAATTTTTGACAAAAGTCTCACAAAACCAGTTACGAAGACTATTGTTTAATTTAAGTGGATTAAAGGAAATTTTAAAAAAATGTTAGAAATCCGGACAAGGCCCGGACGGAAGGCTGAAAGACAGTTCATATCCGGGCAAATCTGGGCGGATGGTAACCCTACGCAGAGCGGTCGGGTTATTTCCCAGAAACCGCTTATTCATTCAGCGAAGAAAGAGTCTGCCATGTGTCAATCAAGCAGGTCGATCGATTTTCAAAGTAAAGAGCTTTATGAGCGTTCGCGTTGTTCATCCGTTCAAAGATGGTTCTACGCTAATATACTATTCCGATTTCTATGATAACATTTCCAGGGTTCGCTGAGATTACGGAATTATTGCAAAGGCTAAAAAATAATAAACATTATCCATCCATTATAGAGCGTATTGGGGATCTTACGACTGTTTTAAAACAAAAATGGCACTTAATGCGAAATACAACTGAGATCAGGTTGGTATGTATGGAAGAATATTGATGCAGAAGATTTTTTAAAGTTAACAAAATCCGCATCCGCCTTTTACTGTGCAGATTGTATTATCACAGGTAAAATAAAGGTAACAGTAAAAAAAATTAACTACTTTCATTGCCTTTTAATGTCGATTTTAATAAAGAAAAGCAGGCTATCAAACTTTCCATTCTAAATATACAGCGATACTTTTCCAGTATCTTCTCTATGAATTTCAATACTAGAATAGATAGCGCCACAGGGAATAAAAGTTCATTCGTTCTAGATTAGACGAGCTCCTATATCTCTCTTTCCCTGTCTAAATGTTATGAACTTTCGACGGCTGCAATCCGCAACTTGTATTGACGTAAACAAAATAAGGTAATATAATAGAATTTACAAAAATAACATTTTCATTAGGTCAGTTTGTATGGAATGAATGATAGGCATCATTTTCAGCCCCAATATTTAATGTAAAAATTATTCAGTTTACGTTTAACAGCTTATTTCTAGTTTAATTAAAAGATCAATCCTTCATCTTCATCATTCGCTTCACTTTATTATAATAGATAAACGTATATACATCAACATTCTCATACGTATATACATCAACGTGCTCTGTGACACAGGTTTATCCTAGTATGGACACCAGATTCTCACAAAGGAAACACAAACCATGTTTGATATACAGGGTGGCCGGGGAGTTGACGTCCAAAGCTAAAATTTGGATGCCTCATGATGGGGAGTATCCATATCACCCCCATGTATGTTCCGCGATTTTGCGTGGTTTAGGAGATAGAATTTTTTTTAGAATTTTTTTTGAAAAATTCACCTAACACTAGTTTTCATTTTTTTACTGAATCTGTAGGACAGTTGTAGTTATTTTTTTTTATGAAAATTACTAGTCATAAAGACAGCTACCACATAAAAAATTACCGTTTGTCTAGACAGTCGGGAACTTATTTAAAATTTAGTCAAAAGTTTGTAATTTCTGTTCAAGCTAAGCAGTCACAAATTTTCAATGTTAAAAAAAATATATATTTATCGTTGACTTATTGGATTCTAAGTGGTTTTAAAAACTTGCTAGGACATTAAACAGTAAAACAAGACAAAAAAAAGTTGTTAATTGGCCTGTTTTTTCGTAATCTTATGTAAAAATAAATAACCTATTGAAAATTATTGTGTTTTATTGATACTCATCCTTAAAAAAAACTATTAAAATAAAATTGTTTGAACCTTTTTGTTCAAGGTTAAAAACTAGAACCGTTTCTAACAATTTTAAGAAAACCTAAAAATTTAAAAATATCATAAGAACAATGAATTTTCTCATTAATAACATTTGTTTTACTGATACTCTTCTAATTTAAATAAAAAAACCGGCCAAGTGCGAGTCGGACTCGCGCACTGAGGGTTCCGTACCACCACATAAACATAATTGTATTAGTTGAAATTTCAGTAAGTTAATGTGCTAGATTTTTTGAGTCCGACACGCGCTTGACCAAATTTTATTATTTATTGTTATTTTATAGCCTATGCCCTATAAACATACCAATTTTCAAGTTTGTAAGTGTTCCCGTTTTTAAATAGAACTAAAACAAAAATCGCCTCAGCAACCATCCAAATTGACCCCTCTCTTATATGAATGTTCTTGAAACGGGAGCTCACCACAACTAACTATGTTACCATTAGTTGTGAGAAAAGTTGTAATATTTAATGATTTCAGACTTTTCCCATTATTTTTACTGTGAGACCTAGCTTCTTGCCAAATTTCATAATTTTAGGTCAACGGGAAGTACCCTGTACGTTTTTCATTTTTGAATAAATGTATGGAGATGAGGACATAAAATGCCATATCTTTTGATTGTGTCGTTGTAAAAAATTGAAATTTTCAGATCTTGTGTGGTTCATGGATCCTAATATATGGTATTAATTTCAACCTGATATCTTTACCCGTTCGTGAGATAAAGGGTCTTGACAGACAGACAGACAGACAGACAGACAGACAGACAGACGGACAACAAAGTGATCCTATAAGGGTTCCGTTTTTTTCTTTTGAGGTACGGAACCCTAAAAATAACGAAATTCAACTTATTTAAAGAAAAAAAAAATAAGTTGAATTTCGTTATTTTTTTATTTAAATTAGAAGAGTATCAGTAAAACAAATGTTTTTAATGAGAAAATTCATTGTTCTTATGATATTTTTTAATTTTTAGGTTTTCTTAAAATTGTTAGAAACGGTTCTAGTTTTTAACCTTGAACAAAAAGGTTCAAACAATTTTATTTTAATAGTTTTTTTTAAGGATGAGTATCAATAAAACACAATAATTTTCAATAGGTTATTTATTTTTACATAAGATTACGGAAAAACAGGCCAATTAACAACAACTTTTTTTTGTCTTGTTTTACTGTTTAATGTCCTAGCAAGTTTTTAAAACCACTTAGAATCCAATAAGTCAACGATAAATATTTTTTTTTAACATTGAAAATTTGTGACTGCTTAGCTTGAACAGAAATTACAAACTTTTGACTAAATTTTAAATAAGTTCCCGACTGTCTAGACAAACGGTAATTTTTTATGTGGTAGCTGTCTTTATGACTAGTAATTTTCATAAAAAAAAAGCCGTCCAAGTGCGAGTCGGACTCGCGCACCGAGGGTTCCGTACCACCACATAATCATAATTGTATTAGTTGAAATTTCAGTAAGTTAATGTGCTAGCTAGATTGTTTGAGTCCGACACGCGCTTGGCCAAATTTTATTATTTGTTGTTATTTTATAGCTTATGCACTATAAACATACCAATTTTCAAGTTTGTAAGTGTTCCCGTTTTTAAATAGAACTAAAACAAAAATCGCCTCAGCGACCATCCAACTTGACCCCTCTCTTATATGAATGTTCTTCAAACGGGAGCTCACCACAATTGGTTACCATTAGTTGTGAGAAAAGTTGTAATATTTAATGATTTCAGACTTTTCCCATTATTTGTACTGTGAGACCTAGCTTCTTGCCAAATTTCATAATTTTAGGTCAACGGGAAGTACCCTGTAGGTTTTGCATTTTTGAATAAATGTATGGAGATGAGGACATAAAATGCCATATCTTTTGATTGCGTCATTGTAAAAAATAGAAATTTTCAGATCTTGTGTGGTTCATGGATCCTAATATATGGTATTAATTTCAACCTGATACCTTTACCCGTTCGTGAGATAAAGGGTCTTGACAGACAGACAGACGGACAACAAAGTGATCCTATAAGGGTTCCGTTTTTTCTTTTGAGGTACGGAACCCTAAAAATAACTACAACTGTCCTACAGATTCGGTAAAAAAATGAAAACTAGTGTTAGGTGAATTTTTCAAAAAAAATTCTAAAAATTTCTATCTCCTAAACCACGCAAAATCGCGGAACATACATGGGGGTGATATGGATACTCCCCATCATGAGGCATCCAAATTTTAGCTTTGGACGTCAACTCCCCGGCCACCCTGTATATAAGATATGTACCTACTTAATTAACGTTTCGTTTGTGAGATAAAATAAAGACTTATTTATTTATTTATTTATATTTTCACGAAAATTATATTAATTAATTCTAATTAAATTAATTATATATAGAATTTAAAAAAAACTTAAGTAAACGGTGGTTTACAAAGATTTAGTTAACATTTATATTGGATTTGCCAAAAATGACAGTAGTAGAGCCGAATCCTAAAGTTAAGTATGACAGCTTGCAAACGTATGAAAAATTATAACCTGCAAAGAAAAATGAACCCTATGCGTTGGTGTTTAGACAGCTGTCATACGTAACTTTAGGATTCGGCTCTACGCGAGCACAATTCAAATTATTAAAAAGCAAAACGGCTCTATTATTATTGGTTGCGAAGATAAACTTTATTTAAATTTCGTGGTATGCTCTATTATTTTTGGTTGCGAAGATAAACTTTATTTAAATTTCGTGGTATAGATGTGTTGGCAGTGTTGGTGTAATTAAAACCGGCCAAGTGCGAGTCGGACTCGCGCCCTAAGGGTTAAGTACCTATCTACCATATGATATACTAAAAGCTTTTGCTCTTTGATTTTGAAAATTCCGCGACCATCCAACTTAACCCTTTTTTATAGAAAAGTTCTTGAAACGGGAGCTCAACTTAATTGGTTATTTCCCTTTATTTGTACTGTAAGACCTAGCTTCTTGCCAAATTTCATAATTTTAGGTCAACGGGAAGTACCCTGTAGGTTTTGCTTTTTTGCATAAATGTATGGAGATGAGGAGATGACATATCTTTTGATTGCGTCGTTGTAAAAAATTTTAATTTTCTGATCTTGTGTGGTTCATAGACCTTAATATTCGTTATCAATTTCAACCTGATACCTCTTCTCGTTCGTGAGAAAAAGGGTCTTGACAGACAGACAGAGAGACAGAAAGACGGACAACAAAGTGATCCTATAAGGGTTCCGTTTTTTTATTTTGAGGTACGGAACCCTAAAAAACGTCAAAATCTATAGCAACTTTAAAACCGGTCAAGTGCGAGTCGGACTCGCACGTCGAGGGTTCCGATAAATGCCTATAGTATTTTTGGAAGCAATAAAGTTCATTTTTAGGATACTCGAAACGAAACACTCATCATCATCATATCGTGTGGGTTGAAAGGTCGATGACCGACCTCACAAACCCTGGTGTCAGAGTTGTTGAGCCGCCAAAGGCCTCTGACATTTAAGGGCTTTCCTGCAGTCAACTAGCGCCCCCATCAGTTAAAAAAATATTACTCGCTAAATACAAAACTTATCGAGAATCTGTCTTACAAAATTGAAGTAAAGGTACCCTAGTTTATTTAGAACCTATCAATCCTGAAAAATATAGTTCACTGTAGATACAGATACAAAAAGTGCGAAAAAACGCCCTCTTTTAGCAGTTCTTGTATCTGTAACTACAGTGAACTATAATTTTCAGGATTGATAGGTTCTAAATAAACTAGGGTACCTTAACTTCAATTTTGTAAGACAGATTCTCGATAAGTTTTGTATTTAGCGAGTAATATTTTTTTAACTGATAGGGGTGCTTTGGCTGGGGGTTACCTCTTGACGACTACATCCGTTGCCTTCCGAAGCACGGAATGATCTAACTTTTCGGATTGAGAGGTGATTCCTCCTGCAATGTCCTAACCAAACTGGGGAGGTCACACAAAGGGATTTTTTATTTGACAGAACCTCCGGATCCAGAGCCGAGCGCTCTAACAACTAGACAACGGAGAATGTTATAACGAAACACTATAACATCAGAATGGCCCCCACACCAATTAGAATACCATCATCAATCGCGCGGCCAAAGTACGAACTATCACTTTCGAACAGACTAGAGCTGTCAAATTACCAGCGGTCATACAAACCCGTATATTGTTTGCCGTGGGACGTGAATGGCCTGCCCTGTACCATGAGAATTATTGCGTCCACAGATCAATGCCGTTTTAGTGTTTAGTTCATACATAAAACGACAGGTTATCGGTTGTTCGACGAATCATCAAATAATACGATCAAAGTACATGGGCTGCTAGTCGTGTAAGTGTAGTAAAAATCACGAAGAATCTTATCTGTCTGTGCTTTTACAGCAATAAAGTAATCGTACCGCAAAAAATAATATAATAAATCATTAAATTTTAGAACTATTTATTATACATATTTTCTTTCCAAAGTGTGTTCTATTAGGCTATTTTTTTTTAATTGTAAATCATTTTGAAATATGTCGTCAAAAGTCGATAAAAAGACTGGACGAAACATAGCGAGCTGTGAAGCTTTTAAATCTTGTGAAAACGAACCTTTAACCAGCCATAAAGAAATATCAAAGAGAAAGGAATAAAAGAAACTCCATAGAATTTTTGTTACGATAGGGAAATAAATGGCCTTTTAAGGATTCAGATTCAGATTATTTATTCAATGTAGATTCTTTACAGAATACTTATTGAATGTCATGCAGAATACAATTCAAATAGAGCGAGTCTAGGATACTATAAACTTTGAAACCAATTAGGTATTCTACTCATGGTTATTTATAACGTTATAGTTTCCTATAGAACTGATATCTAAATAACAAAAAACAGCTATTTTATATATTTTCAATAACGTGACTCGATCAAAATGTATGAAACAGCGCATCTTTGTATCGATTTCCGAAATAGACCTAGATTAAAACTGAAATCATTAGTAGAACACTTGGAGGGGATTTATAGTCACCACGTTTGTAAGCGTTTAGGCGACCGCTGTTGTTGGTGACCGCAGTATGTAAAAATAGTACGATACACAGAAATATGTTGCTGCCCATCCTCCGATTCACAGGCCTTTAGTCGCCTCTTACGACACCCACGGGAAGAGATGGGTTGGGACTATTCTTTGCCGGCACCAAACGGACGGACCATAAAAATTAACTAACAACAAATACTATCCGAGAACGATTCCTTATGATGAGTGTTGGAAATATTTTTTCAGGCAAGTCACATTTTCAATCCTTTCACTACGTCATCCATCATCCATCGAAAACACACACTTTTACATACGCAAAATAATTCATAATCACAAATGTTCATGATAGCTAAACTACGTCGCCACGATAACACTGAACATAGGCGAATATTTCATCAAATATTTTTGAGTTTGTAAGTTTTTATCAGTGATGAGGTAAGGCTGGCAGAACTGTTGGTGTGATGTGTTAGCTCGAGTCTGGTTAGGCCGCGAGTGCGGCCGGAGGTTGCCCGCTCCCCGCGCTTATCAAATTTAGTAGGTTAGGCAATGGAGCAAATCATGAGCGAGAGCGGGAAAGGTGTTGCTAAGCGCGTAATAGGCTTATTGTTCATATCAAGAGAAAATACCTATAACAGCTCAGAATCAGTAGAAGGTAAAACTATAATACCAAGGCTTGTAAGTCGGCCATCACAATGCAGCCAAGGTCACATGTTAAGATTTTAATATTTTTGTGCAATTTAAAGTACGATGATAATTTTAAGGGTTAATTCTGTGTGTATTTTTGACTCAAGTAGTGAAGGGTGTGGAGAGGTCATTGACCTGGTGATGTAGGTGTAGATTATTTTTGTGATAATATCAAATAACTATTGAGTAGCTATCCATTTAAATGAATTACTGTACTGTAATTTAAAGAATATTAAATATTCACTACGATAGTTCTATTGGTAGATCTAAAAAATAATAGAACAAAAGAAAAATACCTACATGTTTATAGTTTTTACAATGTCTTATTGATGCAGAATCATCCTTAAAAAGATAATCATTTATTTTACTTTTCCATCACTTTATTTGCATTATTTTAAACTGAAGTTATTATTTTCTATGGTACTTTTATTTTTTACTACCAACGTACTGTTATTTTCTAAAGACGGCTATGCATATATTACTAATGGACAGATAAGTAAGATAAATTGTTAAAAATAGATTGCGCTGCAAAACAAGTGGCCATTTTAAAAGGCAAACAATCGCTCAATAATTCCTGTAGCAACAATGTTTAGGAAGGCCTAAGATGAATATTTTTGGCACGATATTTTTAAAACTGATACAAGTAAGTGCGTGCAATCATCATCTAGCTCATTGAACTTGGATATTGAATGAAATTTTACCGATACTACGAGTAATAATCGCTATAAGTTTATCACAGGGGCCGGCACTGCCGTCTGCGGCATCAGATGCCTTGTCTGCTTTGACGTGACATTGCACAACTTCATACACTTAACTTCTCCCTTTTATAACCGCACAGAGTTCAAAGCCGCTTGTACAAAGCCACTGTGGACAGATGCACGAAGCTAATGATATTTACCGAACGAATTTCACCAGTTGGCTAAAGGAATAGAGTAGAAAGTTGATTGTAAGCAAACACTGTGCTATGGTATGCCGAGTGCCGTGAGATTGTGTATTTATGCAATGTAAGGAGGGATTTAAAGTTTCCACTGGTTATAAATCATATGAAGTTCTATTGAGACGAATCGAAGTATATGCGAATTATGCAAGATCAAACATGGCATAGAAATTATAGACGAGAATAATATAGCTATTTAAAATAAAATAGGTATTAAGTAATACGGAATGAATAGAACTGTGTGTGTAGATGTAGATTTCAGGGCACTTCCTAAGTTTCGTAAAAATGTCATAATATTCCTATTTAAGTAAAATCAAGAGCACTTCAATTTTGACACATTGGACTTTGTACGGTCCTTTTTTTCAAACTTAGTAGTACCTACAATTGTCAAGTTTAATGTGCTCAACTGTACCGAAATAATGGACTAAGCTATTTACATAAATAAAACACTACATTGACTGGCTGCTAAAATAATTTTTAGATTCGTGACCTTTTTTCGAATATTCCAAAAAACTGCTCTTATCTGGTAGCTGGTTATTTTAATATGATTAGGTTAGATAAGCAAAAAATAGGTCTCCTTTACAAAGTGATCCGTAAAGGAGCAAGTAGTAGATTTTAAAATATTACACAAAAAAAACATTCCATAAGAATTGACGTGATCAGCTGATGACTAAGGTGGAGTCAAACGTAAAATTATATTGACCCACACTTTTTTTGTAGTGGAATTTTGTTGTTAGCCTTAGTGGATTACTTCACCGGACGGTTGGGGAGCCGTATCACCCACACAATAAACCTATAGAAAGGTATAGAAGTTTCTGAGATGACATCACAGATTAAAACACAGATTTTACAAAAACGTATAAGGTTTCTCTTATCTCTTTGCCTTTTAAAGCAAACAGCTAGACAAAACACGTATTAGAGAACACAAAGATCACTTTCTCTAACAATGGAATGGACGTCAAAGGTTACATACAACAAGAATGTATAGGTATGCTTTTGTGCTAAAACTTTAGGTATTTTGTCGTCGAATTGTTGTAGAAATTATTAAGTCGTATAAACCGCAAAACAAAAATATGTTTAGTAATCTTTGGAACTACTGAATCGAATCTAGAACTTATTGCGTCAAAAGGAAGCTATACTATAGGTCATCATAACATCCCATAAAAAGTCCACTGCAGGACGAAGAGCTCCCCCCAGAAATCCAGAAGAGACGCGTGGTATAATTTGGAGAGGAAGTACCATAGTCACTACGCTTTTTAGTGTTGCGGTTGGCACCATGGACCGCGGTTGTTGGTCACCGCAGAACTAAATATGGTACGATAGACAGGAGGACGCTGCTGCACATCCTCCAGGTCATAATTCCTTAGTCGCCACTTACGACACCCACGGGTAAAGATGGGTTGGTACTATTCTTTAACGTTACCACACGGGCCACACTATAGGTATCTTTGATTAATTCGGTCCACGGGAAAGGGCGAAGTCGAGGGTAAAGCCAGAGGTAATTTTATTAGTGGGCAGAGGCCCCTGCTGTTTACCTGTTCCCAGTCCTTTTCCCTATCCACCAAGATCATCACGCCCGTGCTCCGAGTCTGCCCGAATCCGCCTGGACTCGTCATGCCACATTCGACACATCTCCTTTTCGGCACGTTCGGCAGACGACGGCCTCATCCCACTGCAAATTAGCGGTCTTCTTTCCCTTGTCAACAACTTGTTAGTTTTGGAACGCAGCAGTATGATTTTCTGACTTGGTCTGTTCTGTTCATTATATCCCAAGAAAACTTTGTTCCATCGCTCTCTGCAAAACTTTGGCTTTGGTCTTGACGTAGATCAAGTTTGGGTGCCGTAAGGGATAGATAAATACATATTTAGAATTTAGACTTTAAAAGTTTACGTACCACGTAGATAATTACTTCAGTTATTCTTATTCAAGTAAAACTTTTCTTTATTTGGATCGACTTTAATCTATTATAATAAAAAAACTATTATTAGACGCTGGATTTGCTGCTGACTGTACGTAAGTTTCTGCCAATTTTTATTCTTGAAGGTACTGTGTAAGTTCACAAAAACAAAATATACGATTGTCCCTTTTGACACAAAATATCGTCATGCTTGAGACAGTACAGTAACTTGGTATCGTTAATATTTAAATTAGTCTAGCTAGAGGCTAGAATATGGTGCCGTGCCGGCAAAGAATAGCACCAACCCTTCTGTACCCGTGGGTGTCGTAAGAGGCAACTCAGGGATTATTAACTGGAGGTTGGGCAGCAGCGTCCTCCTGTTTATCGTACCATCTTTATTACTGCGACCATTAACGTCCGCAGTCCATGGTGCCAGTAAAAAGCGTGATGGTGACTATGGTGCTTCCCCGCTAAATATTACCATGCGTTTTTGCGAGAAGTTTTGAGGGAGCTCTCTGTCCTGCAGTGGACGTTTAATGGGATGTTATGATGATGATTATGTTATGAGAGGCTAGAGTAGCGTTGCCAGTTGACCACACCCCGGTACACCACATACATCGAGCACGAATTTGAAATTGGAAGGTCGCGTAAGCTCGCCTATTCAGTACAAAAGACCCTCAGACGGACCACGAGAATAAAGCGGGTGGGTGCGCGCGGGGGTGCGGGGTAGATTGCAAGGGGGGCGGAGAGTGTCCGTTCCGTATGGTAGTACTTGACTTTATTCTGTGGCAAGACATAGTTTTGTGCGAGTCGGTGAAGAGGGCCTTTACCCGCATTCTCTAAGTTTATTTATGGTGTAGGGAGTCGTACGTATCCTTTAACGTGAAAAGGCTTACAAGACTTACTTATTCAGCACGGGCTGAAAACAAGGCAAGTTCTATAAATCAATCAGTATATGAAGTGGTAGTGCAGCTGCTGCGCCAAAGTTTTAGGTTTGTATCCCGACCAGATAGGATGTATATGTCACCAGAAAATAATAAGAATCGTAAGTTGATCAATTTCTTAGTAAGTTGATCAGTAGTAGGAATCACAAGTAGAAAATCCGTAGATCAATAGGTCCGTTAGGTAAGGCAAACACAACCTAACCGATCCCATAGATTGTGTTAGGTTCTTTTTCGATTTAACAAAAGCGAATTAGGTACATTTTATTAATTTTCGAAAATTTATCATGTTACTAGGAAATTTATTAACTTACTAGGAAATCGATCAACTTACGATTCCGTATCATTTTCCGGTGACATATAGATATCCAAATAAGTTTAGGTAGTAGTGTTCGAGTATGTGTGTGTTTGTTGTTGTCCAACACGCATTTTATAGATTTTTTTTCTAGTATTGGGCTCTATGACCATAAATATTGTTACTGTATGTTTTTAACTTAATTCAAGCTTATCACCATTGACGTAACACTGATAAAGTAGGCAAGTTTTGCATCACCAAAACAAGGGATACCCAAAAATGGCGTGAAACTAATAGTCGCATATCAGTTACAAATGCATGTACATATTGTTTACGCTCACTTGGATCGTAATCAATAAACAGTATACTTTCCTTTCTCGGAAAATGAGCGTATGTACAGTCAAGAGTACGTCAAGCTTGACACTCGTAGCGTTACTCTAGCACGCGTAGCGTTTGAAATAAGAACGGTACAAAGTCCCATGTGTCAAGCTTGAATTGCTCTCGACTGTAACTATCTACTTAGTTGTTTATGCGACAAAAATAATTACTAGCGCGATACGGGCGCACAATTATTAGTTTTTTTTCTGTTTGGAGGCTTTTCTATTTCACTATGTCACACTACCGTAACTTAATGAAAGCTAAAAAAAATCCGGCCAAGTGCGAGTCGAACTCGCGCCCTAAGGGTTCCGTACCTATCTACTTTTGCTCTTTGATTTTAAAAACTCCGCGACCATCCAACTTGACCCCTCTTTTAAAGAAAAGTTCTTAAAACGGGAGCTCACCTTAATTGGTTACTATTAGTTGTGAGAAAAATTAAAATATTTAATGATTTTAGACTTTTTCCTTTATTTGTACTGTGAGACCTAGCTTCTTGCCAAAATTCATAATTTTAGGTCAACGGGAAGTACCCTGTAGGTTTTGCTTTTTTGCCCCTGTAGGTACGGAACCCTAAAAACCGGCGTGTCGGGCCACGCGCAGTATAGGGTTCCGTAGTCTTTTTACGATTTTTATCGCGATGTGGGTTTCGAGTAAGTATTTCATAACGTTTATAACATAAACTTTTTACCTCCTAATATGCTCAGCGAGATCCTAGCGCCTGATTGCTATTGCTATTTTTATTATTTTTAGTTTTTCGGCTATAGCTCAATAACCTGTGAAGCCTTCTAAACTGTCATAGTTTTCCTTGTAATTTCATCATATGTGCTACTACAGTGAATTTTTTTCATATTCCCAATAACAACCGTTCAGCCGGGGGAGGGACACTCGACTCAAACAAAAAATTGCGCTTTCAAGGTTAATATTTCGCAAACGAATCTCTAAATCAAAAAATGAACTTCGCAGACTTATATTAATTTTAAAAGACCTATACAACGACACCCTACAGTCTAGGCTATGGGGTAGAAAAGAAAAAATAATTTCATCCCCACTTTAATCGTAGGGGAGGTAAACAAAAAAAAATATTTTTCAAAATTTTATTCTACCACTTTGTCGACGCGGATGAAATGTATATTCATGTAAAATTTCAGCTTTCTAGTACTAAGGATCTCTGAGCTAAGCCGCGGACAGACAGACAGACGGACATGACGAAACTATAAGGGTTCCTTGTCGAGTACGGAACCCTAAAAAGTGGTTTTGACAGGAAGATGGTCAACAGTCCTCCTATAAGGGTCCTGGTTCCGTAGTCAACAAAGATCCCTTATAGTTTCGTCTATCTGTCCGAAATCAGAAACCCTTAGGGTTGGGCCACACTGATCGCCGTCGATCAATCTGGCCAACCCTTAGTACTAGAAAGCTGTAATGTAGTATGTTATATTAAATTTCATCCACGCCGACAAAGTGGTTGAATAAAATATTAAAAGAAAATACTTCTAGTAGAAGTAGGTAAAAAGTTTATGTTATGAATGTAATGAAATACTTAATTAAAACCTGCTTTGCGATAAAAAATCGTAAAAAAACTACGGAACCCTGCGCGTGGCCTATAGAGGTAAGAAACCCAAAAATGGCACAATGTTAAGGTATTTTTTCCCTTAACTTGTGCTATAAGAGACCTTGCTTCTTGCCAAATTTTATGATATTAGATCAATGCAAAGTACTCTATGATTTTACTTCATAAAAGCATTTGACGATGCTAGGGCTTCTTCTGTGCAAAGTCCATCTAGGGGAAGTACCACCCCTTTTCTAAATCCTGTCGCTAAACAGCAGACTGTGCGCTACTGTATTTCGGTTTAAAGGTTAAAGGAGCCAGGGAAATTACCAGCACATGGGACATACAGTCTTAGTTTTCAGGGTGGGCAACGCGCTGTGCTGTCTTATAATAAGGCAGTGGGTGCTATGGGCGGGCAGTGGTGACCACTTACCACCACTGCAACCGCTACTCAAGAGCAAGCTACGTATAGTTGATCGTGAGAAAAGCAGGAGTCTTTGAGGTTGATGCCGCAATATTTTTAAATTGTCTAGGATGTACGGGGATGTTCCCGAACGTTCGAACCCACGACGGATCTCGCTTTATATACCTCTACCAATAGGTAGCTTTACCCATACAAAAAAGGCTTCGAATGGTCCACAATGTTCAAGAATATTCCACAACATTCGAGAGTGTTCTGCTTTGTTCCACAATGATCTGGAACGTTCGAACCCACGACGGATCTTGCTTTATATATCCCTATCAATAGGTAGTTCCACTCATGTAAAAAAGGCTTAAACGGCTAAAACGTTCCAGAATATTCCACATTCCAATTTGAAATAATAAGTTTTTTTTAAATAGGGATATCTAATAACTTCAAAAAAATTTTCATTATTTATTTATGAAAAACATATTATAGTAACAGTATTTTTGTCAGCTTTCTACTGGGATTATAAAGTACTAGCTGGTGTCCGCGACTTCGTCTGCGCAGGTTTATAAATTGTAGCCTATGTGTTATTCTGATGTATTAGCTATATTATTGTAAAGTTTCATGAAAATCCATTCAGTAGTTTTTACGTGAAAGAGTAACAAACATCCATCCATACTTACAAACTTTCGCGTTTATAATATTAGTAGAAAGTAGAATAGTAGAATAGAATTTAATTCAAATAAAAAATAGTTAGGCATAAAGTTAAGTTACGTGTTAGGCTCAGTTTTAATTCGTGTTTTAAAAAATAAGATAACAGATTAGAAAGAGATAACACTACACTCACAACAATATGAGTGAACAGGATAGAATTACTACTAACTAGACAATTTTACCTTGTTAGTAATTTCCAGACGCATTTCTAAGTTAGCAATTTACCATTGTAATCAATGAATGTCTGAATGGACTGAGAGTTAGTTTAGATTAATCAAGTTTTAATCTGTGGATGACTTGGCAAATCCTACCTTTACTGGTTGCAACATGTCAATGACCTGTGCTGTTTTGTTCATTGTCTGAACTGAATAATTTGGTAAGGGAATAAAATAGCTTGAATTTCAAAAACTACACAGATCCATTTATGCTATTTAATTAAGTGCATTTTGAATCAATTTAAGAAGTCAATACCTACATGTTTAGTGCCTATATAGGTAGCAACAAACCTTTTTTTAATACATTCAAAAAGTATAAAGTTGTGGCTAGATGATATACAAATAATCTGTGGCCTAGGCTTACAACTGCAAAATTTTTGTTAATATTTTGATGACATCTCTGCCTCTTAGAGACCTATTATGAAATTTCACAGAGACTACACACAGGCAATGCCATTATACAATTGTTAATGTAGAAATATTCACTCACCGGCAGCCTCAAGTAAGGCTTCAAGTCGAGCCTGCATCTCAGGGTCCACGGCTCGCTCAGGGTCATCATGTGACAGCAGGAACTTGCTCCCATCAGCGGTTGCACCACCTTCCTCTTCCATTTCCGCCTGAAGATATATGGACAATTTATTAGTACATTGCAGAATGACAAACATAAAGCATCCAAGTAGGAGACTTAAATTTCACAATTTTTTGATGTTAAAAAGAATTTAAAATATTTGGATACAGCCTAACCAAAAATCTGCTTTTGACAGTTGTGTAGTATAAGAGAAATATCTTCTTGCCGGCAAGTTAATTTACTAAATTCTGTGTCATTTTCAGGAATTTAAAGTTGTCAATTCGACCAGATCATAAATTATATCTAGAAAACATTCTCAACACTACATCCACTGCTGGACAAGGACCTTCCCCCATGATAAATAAGTATTCATAATCATTATTCATACAACAATCCACTGCTAGAGTTGCTAATTCAACCAGGTCATAAATTATATTCAGAAAACATTCTCGACACAACATCCACTGCTGGACAAGGACCTTCCCCCATGATAAATAAGTATTCATAATCATTATTCATACAAAAATCCACTGCTGGAGCTCCCAAGTTTATGTTGAGTCACAGATTAAATAATAGTAAACTAACGTTGAGTGTACAAAAATTTGTAAGCACTATTTTAGCCTGTTACTTAGACCATGAAACTGAACAACTTTCCCTAAGGAACAGGTCGAGATACTAAAAAAAGTTCTTTACCTCACGTACAAAATGTGCAATCAGCTGGTGCAGATTCTATGAGAAGTTGAAATTATTTCGTAGTTAGACCTATGTTGCTTTGGAAAAGTTGCTCAGTTTCATGGTCTGAGTAACATGCTTAAATAGTACCTACAAATTTTTTAAAGCTTGTATAAAGCAAAGTGTGATATATTTTGGGAGAAAAAATAAATGTATGACTACTGTATAGATGTTGTTGCCTATCCTCAAGTTGAATATGCTTTATGGGCTTTAATGAGACCGTAGGGAAAACATTGGATCATACTGTTGTTAGTGTGCACCAAACAGCACAAAGTCTCAATCACATTGAATGCCAAATAATACTACTATTATTATTTTTGTTCAAATGGCGGCGATGTGATTCGAAACGCATCACGTCCCGTTCCTCGCGGGGGCGAAAAGCGGACTACGGAGAGCCGCTTTGCTACGATGAATGTCAGAGGTGGAATGAATGGCAAAATAGATGAAGTATGTCAGATGATGGATGAAAGGCGTATAGACGTACTGTATGTGAATGAGACTAAACGGAAAGGTTGTGACACCACAGAACATGGCCCTTACACAGCGTACTGGTCTGGTGTTCCCAGTACCAGCAGAGGCTGTCAGGGAGTCGGTGTCATACTTTCCGAAAGAATGGTAGAGTGCGTGAAAGAAGTCGAGTGTGTGAGCCCAAAACTCATCTCTCTCAGTCGGACTGACTCGAATCTTCGCCTACGGATGTGGGTTCGCGAAGGTCTCCAAAAGCCCAAAAAGAGATAGATCTGTTTTGGGAAAATATGAGAGATACATTAGGGAAATGTGAACAGAATGAACGAGTTATCATGCTAGGTGATTTTAATGGATGGGTAGGAAGAAAGCGTGACGGTTATGAAAGAGTTGTTGGTAAGTTTGGTGATGAACGTGTGAATGAAAATGGTGTAAGTCTGCTTGAGATATGTTTGGAATGGAATCTTTTTGTGGCAAACACTATGTTTGACCACAAAAGAATCCATATGTATACAAGAGAGGAGGGTGATGCGAGAAGTATGATCGATTTTGTAGTTGTGGATGAAAGATTGAGGAAAAGGGTTCTGGACGCCCGCGCATATCGCGGAGTCGGCATCGACACAGACCACCACCTGGTTGTAACCCGAATTGGTGGTCTATTTAATCGGTGGCGGCATAAAGCACAAGAGCAGACGAGCGTTTTGGAACGAATTAAAGTGGAGAGATTGCAAGAGGAGGATGTCAGAAGTGAATACTTGAAAGGCTTGAGTGGAAGATTTGAAAACCTTGATAAAGTGAATGATATTGAATGCTTGTGGAATGAATTTAAAGATGGAGTAGTAGGAGTAGCTGTCAATGTTTGTGGGGTGTCGAAAAGGAGAAATGGTGGAAAGAAGAAGAATGTGTGGATGGATAAAAGTGTACAGGCAGCTGTTTGTGAGAAGAAAAAAGCATGGTTAGATTGGTTAGCTGTGAAATCTAATCAAAGAATGCAGAAGGCCACAAGTGATGATGTTAGTGTAGCACGAAAGGAATATAAAAGAGTGAAAGGTATTGTAAAGGGTGTTGTTGAGAGAAAGAAAGAGGAGTATAAAAATGAGTTTGACAGAAGGCTTTCTGAGGATTTCCAGTCAAACCAAAAGTTTTTCTGGAAATCGATACGGACAGCCCGAGGAAAGTTTGGAACATCGGAGCTGAGTAAAATCAGAAGCCAGGATGGAAGTATTATAAAAGGTGAAGAATGTGTGCTGAAGAGATGGAAGGAATATTTTGAAAGTTTGTTTGAGAGAGAAGCAGAGGCTAGCGTACCGAGGTCTTCTGTGGAAATGCATGAGAATGAATATGAGAGTAATGCAAGTGAGATAAGTATGGATGAGATCATGAAAGCAATGAAAAGTATGAAATCAGGTAAAGCAGGTGGGTATGATAGAGTGTCGGTCGAAATGCTGAAGGCTGGGCGAGGCATTGTGGCTAGTCAGCTGTACCGCCTTTTCAACCTGTGTTGATCGAACGGCCAAGTACCAGGTGACTGGTGCAAGGCTGTGATTGTGCCGCTGTACAAGGGAAAAGGGTCACAACAGGACTGCAAAAATTACCGCGGGATAAGTCTTCTCAGTGTCGTCGGCAAACTGTATGCAAAGGTTTTGATTGAAAGAGTGATGAAAGATACTGACGAAAAAATATGGGATGTACAAGCGGGATTTAGAAAGGGAATGGGATGTACAGATCAGGTCTTTTCCTTGCGGTGCATAGCTGAAAAGTTTTTGGCCAAAAACCAAAAAGTCTACTGCGCGTTCGTGGATTTGGAAAAGGCCTATGACTGAGTGGTGAGGAATGAATTGTGGTCGGCATTGTCTATGTATGGAGTGAATGGTCATCTGATTCAAGCACTGAAATCTCTCTATGAGGATTCCAGTGCTTGCGTCAGAATAAACGGGGCGTACACTGAATGGTTTAGCATCGAAAAAGGTGTTAGGCAGGGATGTGTAGCGTCACCTTGGCTGTTTAACCTATTCATGGATAATTGTTTGACTGATCTGAAAGAGAGTATGTGTGGACTGAGAATGAATGAGTTACTCATCAAATGTCTTCTCTACGCTGATGACCAAATTATACTTGCGTCATCTGCTGATGAGTTACAGGAGATCGTAACAATGATGAATGTGGCTTTTGATAGGAAAGGAATGAAAGTTAATGTAAGCAAGACGAAAGTAATGGTACTTGAAAGAGAGTGTATGACAGAGTGTACTATACCAGGCCACTCAGAAAGTATTGCGAAAAATAGTTTTTATATATGGGAGACTGGCCGGTCAGAATCTTTTTCGAAAATATGATTACTTGTAAGTAAAAATATGTGTGTTCCATTTTCAAAATTTCCCTCCACATTTTTTGCGAGCCAATTCAAAGTATCGTGTCTTACTGAAAAATGGATCTGCGCCGGGAACATTTTAGAGCTATGATTTTTTACGATTTCAAGTGTCGCCTGAAACCGGATGAATCGTTCGATAGACTTCAAATGGCATTTATGGATGAAGGCCCCTCCAAGGCAACCGTGTATCGTTGGTATAACGAATTTAGGCGCGGTCGACCAACCTTGGGGGATGAAGAAAGAAGCGGTCGCCCTTTGACGGCTATTACGGAAGAAAACGTGCTAGCAGTGAAAAATTTAATCCAAGATAATAGGCGAATTACATATCAGGAGATTCAGCACATATTAAAGATTGGATCGGGAAGCGTTCACGAGATTCTACACGGGCATCTTCGCGTGAGGAGGATAGTATCGCGCTGGGTGCCGCACTACCTCACCGACGCTCAGAAGCAGGCCCGGGTGGAATGGTGCCGTGATATGCTGAACAAATTTGAAGCAGGCTCGTCTCGGCGTGTTTACGACATCGTAACAGGTGATGAGTCCTGGATTTATCAATACGATCCAGAAACCAAGCGCCAGTCGACAGTTTGGGTGTTTCAAAATGAACCAACGCCTACCAAAGTGAAGCGATCTCGAAGCGGGGGGAAGATTTTGATCGCCAGCTTTTTTAATTTGACTGGCCACTTGGCCTCAATTCCCTTACGAGATCAAAGAAGCATCAACGCCGAATGGTATACTACCAAATGTTTACCAGAAGTTTTTTCTGTTGTGAGCAACAAGCGACCAAACACAGGGCTCCGCGGACTACTGCTCCACCACGACAATGCGCCTGCACACACCGCGCTCAAAACGAGGGACTTCCTGGACAGCACACCAGTCAAACTCCTGGGTCACCCTCCTTACAGCCCTGATCTAGCACCGTGTGACTTCTTTTTATTTCCAAAAATAAAAAATCAGCTCAAGGGGATACAATTTTCGTCGCCGGAAGATGCGCTGGCTGCGTTCGAGCAGGCTGTAAACGAGGTGTCTACGGCGGACTGGAAAAAGTGTTTTGAAAACTGGTTCAGACGCATGAATCTTTGTATAGAGGCTGGTGGAGAGTACTTTGAAAAGATTTAATTAAAATATATGTACCTGTAGAACAATTTTTTTTAGTGTCGCAAATATTTCTGAGTGTCCCACGTATAAATAGGTGGTGAACAAGTCGAACAAGTGAAGGAGTTAGTGTATCTGGGTTCTAAGTTTATGAGAGATGGAAAGTGTGAAAGTGATATCGAAAGAAGAGTGAATGCTGGAAACATGGTGAATGGTGCTCAGCATGCTTTTATGAAGAGTCAGAAGGTGTCTCACAAGGCTCGTCTGGCTGTTCATAAAGGCGTTTTGGTACCAAAACTGATGTACGGCAGTGAAAGCTGGGTATGGCAGAAAAAGCATAAAAGTAGAATTAATGCAGTAGAAATGAGAGCGTTGAGGAGTATGATTGGTGTGAAATTGAGTGACAGGATTGGAAATAGTGTGATAAGAGAACATTGTGGCGTAAAAGAAGACGTAGTGACTAAAATTGAGAAAGGGATGCTGAGATGGTTTGGTCATGTAGAGAGGATGAATGAAGGAAGATTGACGAAAGAGATCTACAAGGCGAGAGTGAATGGAAATGTTGGAAGGGGAAGGCCTCGGCGAACGTACCAGGACCAAATTCAGGACGTTCTGAATAAAGGCCAGGTTAAAGATACCCTAAACCGACGAGCATGTATGAAAGGATTGATGAAAGTTCAGGAAGCAAGGGAAGTATGTCAAGATCGTAGCAGGTGGAGAACTGTGGTCTCTGCCTACCCCGACGGGAACAAGGCGTGATGTTATGTATGTATGTATGTATTTTGGTGGCACTGCTTTTAATGCAGCTGCAAGTGCAAAAAAATTATACTGTAATGAAAAACTTTGAGATAAAGCCACTTTATGAGCTGGCCAAAAAAATGCAACTCTATAAGGTCTAGGTTTATGGTGATTGCTAGTGTTTGTTATGATGAGAATTAGCCTTGAACTCCTAAGCCAGTCTTAATGGCCTTATTTCTGATCATAATTTATAAAAAAAATACTAATCAGATTTCTTCAGTAAATTAATTTGATTGACGAAAGAGATCTACCAGGCGAGAGTGAATGGAAACGTTGGAAGGGGAAGGCCTAGGCGAACGTACCAGGACCAAATTCAGGACGTTCTGAATAAAGGCCAGGTTAAAAGTACCCTAAACCGACGAGCATGTATGAAAGGATTGATGAAAGTACAGGAAGCAAGGGAAGTATGTCAAGATCGTAGCAGGTGGAGGACTGTGGTCTCTGCCTACCCCAACGGGAAAGAGGCGTGATGTTATGTATGTATGTATGTATGTATTAATTTGATTTTCTAATAAGAGTAAATGATTTATAAGAATTTGGGAAAATATTTGATTGACATTCATATTAAAAGTAGAAGTTGAAACATGCAGAGATAAAATATTTACAGTACTAAATGTGTACTGAAAAATTACATCTGCATAGGCATATTGTTGCACTGTGTGTTATTCTCACTATCTTTATACAGGGTGTTTGGCGCAATATTGGCCAAACTAAAGCTATGGATTCAGAATTTCAGACCATTATAAAACTGAACAACTGTCCCTAGGGAATATGGATATTGTCCATAATAGAAAAAAAACTTTTTTAGGTCACATACAGCGGGTGCAGTTTATGCAGAAAGTTTAATTAATTTTTTCGTATTTCGATCTATGTTTAGGAAAGTTGTTCAGTTTCATGGTCTAAATCCACCTTTGTAGTTTGGCTAATGTTGCACTGAACACCCTGTACACAAAAGACTGAAACCTTCTAAAAAATGCTTTTCTTGTGTGTCCTAAAATCATGAGAATATTGAGAACCACAACAGTCCTTTGCTTTTAAATCAATAGATCTCAGTGCTTTTTACATTGATGATTTGTAGTATTAGTAGTAGACTCATTATTTGGATGTGTTTGTTTGTGTTTCTCATTTTAATATGTATGGATATCATATGAGATGCAATGAATGGTTGTCATCAATTATGAAAGTTTATCAATTATGATAGTCTAAGATACAGGTCAATGACCTTTCATATCTAGATAAAATGACCCATAGTTTAAATAAGGTGCTAAGTTTTATTCTGTTATCAGACTTAATGAAAAATGCAAACAGTAATAAAATTCTATGGCAATATTGGCAATGCTACCAATCTTAAAACTAAATTGAACACCATATCTTTTGGAAACTTAAACTTTTTTTTATAAATGTGCTAACAGGGCTAAGAAATTACATTTTATATCAACATAAGTCTTGTTTATGTTAATGTTTTATAAAAAAAAATCCTTTTAACTAAAACAGTTAAAATTATTAATACTTTTAATACAGGGTATAAGGGACGGTGTACCTAAAACTGAACAGATGTGTTCAGTCAACGAACAACTGAATAATTTCCAAAAAAAAAATTTTTAGGACATGTAAAAAAAATTTGACCTCTCCATACAAATTGCCCACTCTGGTCGAACAGTTTGTATGGAGGACCAAATTTTTTTACTTTTGCCAAAAATGTTCTCACGCTCATTTAGTTTTCAGTACACCGTCCCTTACACCCTGTGTAATTCAGAACTTCTGGAATGTAATGTTACCTAATTGTCAATAAAAAATAAATTAAAAGGAGAGAGAAATAGTTTGATTGTGTTAAGAACCATAAATAAATCTTACAAATCCATGTAACACAAGAAAACCACAGGCTGCACACATTCTCTTGTTAGAAATATGTTATCATTACTTTTGTATTATGTACCTACAAACATACACTCAGTTTTATCGAAGTATTATTGTATTGAGGTTGATTAAAATTAATTATTTATTATTATATTTACATTGAATTTTTGCTGTTTGTAAAAAGCAAGCTCAAAACATTTGTAGGTTAAACATCACGTTTGGACCTCTAGCATAGCATTATTAATGGACAGTTGACCTCATTTAATATAGAACAGGGAAGGGAGTCGACACAGATAAGGTTAGATTGTTAGCATGGAAAACTCTAAGCAGACATGTCACTATCCACATGTTAGAATCACAAGGACCATTCAACATCAAGAAAAACCAAAACACGAAAATAGGTCACACAACCAGAGCTCAGTCTAAGTTTTAAAGTTGTTATGTTCATAAATGGAGTAATAATTGTGTACAAGTATGTATTGATAGAGGGTTTAGTAACCTAAAATGTTTAAAGGCCCATATCAATAAACACCGATACACAGGTTTAGCTCTATGAACACAACATTTTTGAAACTTCATCTCAACTCTCAAAGCATGACCTATAACTGTCCATTGCACACACATTATGCAGGTTAACATTAAGTCACTCAAACTGGAAAGCTGTTGGGGAAGCTGTATGCATTCAACGAGCTTGTCTTCCACTTACCAACAGGTCTGGCCTGCTAAGGCACAAACAAGCCAGCAAGATCTATAACACCAATGAGAACAGTGTGAGTACTGACAATGTGGTGCTTGAGGACGAGCTTAGGGTACACATTACTGTCAATGGTCCTTGCAATTCTCAAATAACCATCATTTTTGCGCGAAATACGGAAAGCGTACCGTTTGAATCGCACGCGCTTCATGATACGACACATAACCATGGTGCACTACAGTCCCCATCAAATCACTCATAAATTACATAATTCACATGTTCGTATAGAAATAACGTCATAAAAACACTGTCTTCAGTGCGATGTAGTGGCTGAATGCATGTGATTTCCGAAACATGGCCACCTACTCCAAACCTCATTCAAAACACAAATAGACTATGTAGAGAACCTTTAGGTGGATTGGCCTGGTTCTTTCGCGGAATTACAAAGAATCAATTCAGTATTGTGTCTAGGGGCGTCTGGCATAAATAATTTCATGTATTACTCAGTAGTATGTACGTACTTAGGACTTTCTGACGTTTTACGGAATATTTGGCAAGCTACTTGCACTGTATCGAGAATGGAAAATAGCCTGTCCAATTGCAACGTGCTGCGCACGGGTCCGCCCAGGTCATCCTGAGGATGCTGATCGTGATAATAGAAGGAGCTGCTCGGTCAGAAAAAATGTCCCTTGCAGTATTTGGAGCGGTACAGATAGCACATTCCCCTACTGCCACCGCCTCTGCCGAAAACAAAACACGTTTTACCTCAGATACAGAGTCATCCTCGCTTTCCGAAGAGTCCGTCATGTATTTGGCAGGTGCTCCTGAATACGTTTCAGTTTCAGATTTGGCCGGACTCGAAGCCGAACTCTGAGGAGTAGACGATTTTACCACATCAAGTTGCACATTCACCTTATCGATATTTCGGTTTTCAGACTGTCCAACATTCTGCATTTTTGTCCTAATCCAATACAACTTAATTAGTCTTTCAGTATCAACACTTTTTCTAGGTAATTAACACGTTCTTTTATTAGCAAACAAAATTTATTTCGTCATTTAGCCAGGTTGATACCCGCCATGTCTACTACTATGGCGAGATTCCCGGATGCTTCAAGTAGGCTAACCAATTATCTCCCTCTGTCGGCGAAAATACGAACTTTTTGGTAGCGCTATCTGGCGAAAAATATGCGAATCTGTTTCCAAAGACAATATTATTATTTTACGTTGGCAAATAACATGTTAACAAACATCCTATTAGTCGAAACATTTTTTAATTCCTACCAAATTATAATGCAAAAGAAGATTGGAAACGTTGTTTAAGGATAAATTGAGCACTGTCATGCTCGAATTGGATAGTTTTACATTTAAAAAAAGCAATCCCGTAGTAAAAATTAAAAGAAAATGTTACTTAGCTGCGTAAATAGAAACGCAGCAAATGACATTCCATAGATAAAAAAAATATACTTTTTCTTTTTTTTATTTAAAAATGTATTTAAGTTTTATTTATTTTAATTTGTGAATCAGAAAATATCTTCATTATTATGATCATTAATAAATTATTACGAAAGATTAAAAAAAATAATTAAATAGAGATCATTATTTTAAAATTGTCACACACAACTCAGTTCATTGCCATTGCGAAAAATCCTTGATTTGATTGATGGAAAACGTGAAAAATGCTCGGAAAATATTTATATTCAAAACATTTCGTATTTAGTGAAAGAAGCAAAGACAGTGATCGATACCAATGTGTAACAATACATAATTGAGTTGCTGTTGTTTCAGAACCAACCATAAATCGAAATGATTTTTATAAATAAAAGTCAGCTGATACACTAATGTAGGGCTGTAGAACGCAGTGATTTTATCTACCATAGTTGTTCATAGAAGTATTCATAGTTGGTTTTCGCCGTGGAGAGGTGTAGGGGAATATTAGCGATGTGTGTGTGAAGTTTGTTACCAAGCAACATGGTGAGGGACAGTGACCTGCCGACCATTTTCCACCCGAAGCGCGTCCGCGCACCGTCGGTGATAATCACGAGCGAGGAGGTTGAGACGGATAGGGGCGGCGGCGGTGACGCTGGCGGAGGCCTGGTGGTCGAGCGTGACCGGGGAAACGGGCCACCGACGCCGCTGAGTCCTCGCGCGCCCCTCACTCCTCAAACTTCAGTTTCTTCAGCTCCTCCCCTTACCTCGCAGCCGTCCCTGCAGCAAGCCTACAGTGAATCTGCCACGAGCAGTCAGGACGAGGAACGCCAATTACGAGACAAAAAATGTCCACGCTCATGTTGCTCCAAATTTGCCAAAAAGGTCAGCTTTTAAAAATTATTTTTAAAATATTTTTATAGATCTTCGAGATTCAAAGAAGAAGGAGAGAATAGACTAAATAAACTGGTCTGGGCCTAAACAGTATGAAAGTTGTTTATAAACAAGGAAATATTATGAACAGGTCAGGGTCCATTACCATTCTATTATAAATATTTTTTGGTACTTATCAAGTCTAGACACAACCTACATAAAAAAATGTAATAGCCAAGGAAACAACTATTATGTTGGCAGAATTTCAGAAGTTTCTGTACCAACCATAGCTTCAGATATAACCATTCTTATAGGAAATCCAATGAATTCATTATAATATTGATTGTCCTAATTCCTGTGCTTGCTTCACCTTTATTTACCAATCTAAACTTACAATCTTTTTCTTCAACTTATGTAAAAAGATAAACCCGCTTATAAATCTGAATGAAACTGCTTGTAAAGAAACCTTAAGTAAGTGTTAACTTTGCACTTGAAACAATCCTATTAAGCTTATACAAGTACAAACATGATAAGGATTTTAAATTCATTCATGAAATTTTAAACTTTGACACATTGATCCTTTGGTGCCAGCTTTCAAAATACTTTGTGGATGCTGCTCATGCTCATGTATTTTACTAAAATTTTTGTCGTAACCTGCACCTTTTTTAATTCTTATGGGTGCTGGAGCCACAGAGCACCCACAAAGTTGGGCTCTTGGCACCTTTTTCTGATCACCAACAACTGAAATACCTATACAATTTAACAAAGTGTAGACAGCTCAACACATTGATATCCACTGACAAGACCTTACAGTATGTGAACTCCTTATCTGGAGTCTGTTAATTCCCAAGCTGACATCCCAAACTTGTCCCTCAGATCTACTACGGCATCTGCGTAATGCTGATGCTCACAGCTTCATGGGTGACAGCCACACACTGCATCAAACACATGTACCTGCAAGAGTATGCCCCAAACTATGGAATAGTATACAGCACTGAGTCTTCTTCCATTGTTTACAGCAATCACACTTCTAAGTTACACCAAGTGAGTACAATTAAACTCTCATAAAGATGTACCAGGACCAAATTCAGGACGTTCTGAATAAAGGCCAGGTTAAAAGTACCCTAAACCGACGAGCATGTATGAAAGGATTGATGAAAGTTCAGGAAGCAAGGGAAGTATGTCAAGATCGTAGCAGGTGGAGGACTGTGGTCTCTGCCTACCCCAACGGGAAAGAGGCGTGATGTTATGTATGTATGTATAAAGATGTTACAATAAAACTTTTTAATTTTTGAATACCTGTTCAAGCAAGTGTAAGTTTTTTAATAATAAACAACAAAATAATAGCAAATATGTTTTTATTATGATAGAGATACAAGTGAGCTCTGTTTCCAATAAAAAACCTAAGATTTTACAATTTTGTCTTTGTTTTTACATACTCCACAGCACAAAATAACATTTTCTTTTAATAATTTTGCCAAATAAATTTTGACATCTTCATGATTATATAATAATATATAATCATCAAACAGTAGTTAATAATAAATATATTACTTCAAAAAGTTTTAACTACATAATGATAAATTAAAACTTTTACTATCCTTAGAAAGTCCACCAGATCTTTAAATTGTATTTAATTTTAGCTTCTAAGTAGCTTAGCTTTATTAAAAATATGCCACTGCCTTTTATACAGGATGTAATATAAGTGGGAGTCAGCCTCACGCACCAAGTTTTCCATACTACTAAGGTAAAAAAAAAAATGTTCAGTCAGGAATGCACAGTTGCACAGAAATTTAAAGCGCGCGAAACCGGCAAGCAATTGACCACTGACCAGTTTTTATTATTTGTTGTAATGTCATAGCTTATGCACTATAAGTACCTATACCAACTTTTACTTTTGTAAGTGTTCCCGATTTTACGATAGAACTAAAACAAAAAATCAAGCAAAAATCGCCAACAAAACACGGTTGTAGTAGGGAAACCCCCTTAATATTTTTAAAACTTGTTGTTATAGCAGCAAGTAGCAACAGAAATACATTGCTGTGAAAATTTCAACTGTCTACCTATTAAGATACAGCCTGTTGACAGACAGACAGGCCACAGGACCCTATTTTAATAGTATTCCGTTTTTTTACGTAATAAAAAGAACAGGATACCATTTTTGGGGTAGATAAGTTAGTTTAGTTTTGAAAAATAAATAATTAAGATAAAGTGGTAGTGTTGAAACATTTGATATCTAAATTGAATAATTCAATAAAGTTTATTTTTCTTGTATTATAACTACTTACAGTTTCAGCTCTTATATGGTTTTCCATACTTTTCTAAGTCCTGATGTTATAGTTCCTGAATTAGTTGTTCCTTTCAGAATATCTACAATGCACCATTCTTCACAGCTTGGTTCTGCACCAACTGGTTGATATTCTTCTACCCGTTCTATTTGATAGTGATGCTGATACACAATAAATGCAAAGCAGCCAATGACATTGTGTTTGATGCATTTACTGATTTCAAGGAGAAGGGGTTCACCTTTGGTAAGTCTTAAATTTTCAGTACCTATATTTTTTTATGTCTGGAATTTCTTCAGAATTATAAAAACCTAAGTCATCTATCAGCCATTTTGGAAGATTTTTGAAGCTGCTGAGAATGCAGTGCTTATAGCTGAACATTTTACCAAACTGATTCAAATATGTACGACTGCCACTTGATTTGATAAGAAAAGATCGAGGTCAAGAGTAAGCCCATTGACAATAAAAAAAAAGTATGAATGATATAAATAGGCAGGCATATTTGTAGAGTATTTGACAAGTTAGTAGCGAATGTGGAATGTGCACATAGAATATAGCCGATAAATATGCTTCCGTGTGGCTGAAAACAGTACCACGCCATCTCTACCCGTGGGTGTAGTAAAAGGCGTGAAAGGAATTATAAGAGGATTAGATTATTTTTGTTATTAGCCAGAGGATGGGCAGCAGCAGCCTTTTACACTTCGTACCACCATGCTACGGTCACCAACAACCACGACCCATTGTTCTAGCCGAAATGCCAACACACCTATAAAACTTCCTATACGAGTAGAAGTGTACAAGTAAAGAAATCTGTTGGCATACCGTTCGTTCGTGTGAGTGAGGCTATAGCACCGGGTGACATTGAAAGACGCAGAACACGCGCTTCCCCAAGCGTACACCCAGCGTGCGCGCAGCGTTCGTTATTAGCTCAAGCTGCTCCGCTTCTTTAAGCGCTATTTAATATAAATTATTAATCTTTGACGGTTTGGTTAGTCCGTGTGGTGGCGGCAATAGTACCAACCCATCTCTACCCGTGGGTATCGTAAGAGGCGACTAAGGGATTATGAACCGGAGGATGGGCATCAGCGTCGTTCTGTGTAACTCTTACTGTGACCACCAACAACTGCGGTCCATGGTGCCAGCTGCAACGCGAACAAGCGTGGTACTTCCCCATAATATGGAATTCTGGAGGGAGTTCCCTGTTCTGCAGTGAACATTTCATTATTTTCATGTGATATTATGATGATGATGAATTTTTGACGCTAACAAGCATGGTGACTATTATGGTACATGCCCGTGAAATTCGAGGGGGTGCTCTTTTTCCAGCAGTTAACTTTCTTTCTCCGGAACGTAATAATGATTGGTTTGTGTAAGACGTGCGTACGTAGTTCGTCTCAACTCTCGTTCCGCGAGCTGCTGATGTTGAAGATACACTGAGCTGCAAAGTAAACGGGTCGGTCGGTTTTCTGCCATACATTTACATACAATGACAGGGTGAAATTAAGCGTCAATATATTTTCCTAAATCAAATAAAATTACGCAGCTGAATTGTAAGATCGTTAAAGCTCAAGTCACACAGAGGCGGTATGATTGCGAAAGCGGTCCGGGGCGGTTTGGCGGGAACAAAATACCGCGCCGCGACCGCTTTCCAATGTGACAGGGTGCATAAGAACTCATACTTTACAAAAAATACCGGCCCCGGAACGCTTCCGCTACCGCCTCTGTGTGACGCGGGCTCAAATGATGTTGTGTACCTGACAAATATTCTTTCAAAGATCCATCTCTGTATACGGTATCCAGGAAAGCTTAATTTTTTTTATATCTTTTATTTAAGGAGCTTGGTCTTTTACATATTAAGTCGCTCCGTAAGTTATTCTGAATAAAGTAACGTACATATTTAATCATATCAGCCGAAACACGTCCACTGCTGGGCACGGGCCTCCCCTATATATATTAATTTCCTGTTCAGACATTTTCGCGCTAGATGCAAAAGTGCCCTGGCCTCCCCCGACAGGGGGCAAGCCAGGACACTGTTGCATCCGTCGACATCCCGTTGCATTGGGAATCTAAAAAATACCTCCCATCTTCGCGCTTCGTTCCGGACACATTCCATTAGAATGTGGTAGACGTCCTACCCTTGAAAGTGACGCACAGGTTTCTCTCAACCACGGTTTCTCAACATTTTGGATATGTGTAATCTTTTATGTTAAATCTTTCTTTTGATTATGTGTGTTTGTTGCTATTTATCTTTCTGTTCTTTTGTACCGCTTCTTAATAAACGTTTTATCTATCTATCTATCTATTCTTTGAGAATTTTTTAATAAAGTTCTTATTTATATATTTCACTATTCAGATTCGTATTTTTAAGATACTGACGCGTACTTTGACGTCATCATTGTATGAAAATGTATGGCGGAAAATCGACCCACCCGTTTTCTTTGCAGCTTAGTGTATTTATTTTCTTTCCTACAGCGCGGTTCCTGAGCCGCTGCGGACTTTTCTGCCTGCTGTGGGTAGTGACAGTGTTCATGTATACTTACTCTCTGAGGATCTTGCTGTCTACAGACGTCGTCGCGCTTTTCGTCACGAACGTGTCTTGTGTATACCTTCTCTCATGGGTTATACTTCATGAACAGTTCGTTGGGGTCAGGGTAAGTTGATTTTTTCCATCAATTCGTGTTTTTAATCTTTTTGAACAAAGTGTGAAATAAAATTCGACTTTCCACTAGTTTCCACGCATAATTTCATTGGGCAAGTAGTTCAGCTCTGTGATCAATGCAGTATTAGTAACTGAACAACTTTTTTCCCTTATGAAACATGGTTGAAACGCGAAAAAAAAGTTCAACTTCCCTTTAAAACTGCATCAGTTGTAAGAGCATTTTGTATTATAGTGGGTAACTAGGCTTAAACTTGAAATCGGAAATAAATCCTACAATAGGTTTCATTGTTTTGGAGGTGCGTGATAAGACAGGATTTTGAGAAATTCGTCCCCTAAGGGGGTGAAATAAAATTATTTGCATAAAAGTCCTTTGTTTCTGTAGTAAAATTCACACAAATTGTAAATTAATGTGCTGGTAAAAAAATGAACTAATAATGAAACACTTGTTAAAAATAAATGGTACCACAGCACTGCACTTACTTTCTCGCAATACTCAAGGAAAAACTATCAACCGCAAACTTAAATTTGTAATGCCATACACATTGTATGGAAATACCACCTTTTATTTACGTTTTTCATATGCATATTTGAAATATGCAGATAAATTCAGAATTCAAATTGTCAAACATTAAAATAAACAAACCTCTAACGATTTCGAGTAAATCACATGTTTAACTTTTGGTAGTACTGGAACACCCTTTCTATGAATTTTCACAAATCAATGGATACTACCATAGGATACTTGC
Source organism: Athrips mouffetella (assembly GCA_947532105.1). NCBI lineage: Eukaryota > Metazoa > Arthropoda > Insecta > Lepidoptera > Gelechiidae > Athrips > Athrips mouffetella. The sequence goes on along the minus strand of OX383964.1, from coordinate 8,350,761 downwards.
ATGGAGATTTTTTTAATTTCCCAACCTATGTTCCTTATGGATAATTGTTCAGTTTAGTCTACTGAACAAGCCCTGTCAGTTTTTGGTACACCCTGTGTACTAAATTTTATTGAAATAAATCATAAAGAATATCCAGTCAGGTAGACAACCAATCCAGGATTAATATTATAGAAAGTTTTAAAAACTCAATGGAACCAATTTTGGGTAAATCACATATTTACGATTTGGTGGTACAGGAACACCCCTTATATGAAATTACACAGTTCAATTGATACTGGCGCAAAATATCTTACATGGAGATGCTTGGTCATGCAAAGTTTTATCAAGATTCTATGAGCCGTTTTTGAGAAAATTTGAATTTTTCATTTTCGTTGTATGACAGCTACCCTCAAAATGAGAGTCAGCAAGAAACCACTTAAAACCCTTCGATGAATTTGCATAAAACTCCTAAATTCAAACTATGGTGTCAATCGGACTATTCGTTTAGCCGCTAGGCCAAAGCGTGACGGACAGACCGACCGACGGACCGACCGACCGACCGACCGACCGACGGACGGACGGACATTTTTGGGAGACTTGTTTTTTATGATGTATAAGTGATATAGAACACATTTTTGAGAAAATTAGAAAAACTTTTTTTTTTCACGAATACAATACCTTTCTCGCTCCGCTCGAAAGTAAAAAAAGTACGTGTTTACGCTTTTTTAGAAATTCATCCATTAAGGGGATGAAATGAAGTATGAAAGTTTGTATTGAACTCTTCGATAACTCATGATAAAATATGAAAGTGGTCTCATTCAATGCAAAATTAAAGGCCGTACAACCTAAATAAATACCAGTTTTTGTTATTGTAAGTCCTTTAAGAGATATACAACTTCGCCGAGGAGGAAAATGTAGGATAGTCATAGTGGGTAACAAAACAAGCTATTAAAACAATAAAATCTTTTGTAGGATTTTTTCCGATTTGTCATTTTATAAAGTTGTACCTACACCAATGACTTATAGAGGATGGAAGGTTTATTATGATTTTTGGTTTTTCCACCTATGTTTTTTGGTAAAACTTAATCAGTAATTGATACTAAACCAGTTTAATTAACACCCTGTTCAGATCTATTAATTATTCAAAAAACGTTGGTAAATCAAAATAGGCAGCCTTTAAGAAACGAGCCTAAAAATATCTTAAAGGCCGGCAGCGCACCTGTGATCCCCCTGGTGTGGCGGGTGTCTATGGGCGTCGGTGATCACTTACCATCAGGTGATCCGTCTGCTCGTCTGCCTCCCCCTTCTAGTTAGGGTGCTGGCTGCAATTTGGGTATATGATTTGCTCATGATTCATATTAATAGGGATGATAGATCAGCTCAATACGAATCGATTTAGTCCTTACAAGTTTTTCTGTGCGTTGCTGCGTTTTTGAGTTAAAGAAAAAAAAATTAAAATAAGATACTAAATAATGTTTTTTTCGTCTGCCTTTGTGGCTCCTGCTTAAAATACTTCTGAAGATGTAGAAAATCGAAGAGGCAGACATGCAGGGCTCTGCATTATCACGGGACGAAGAGGTGAATTTTTGCATTTTGAAGCGCTGTAACTTTACGACGCAGGGCTATAATGGTGGCAGACCATTTTTCTGGGGTTTTATACATTGTATTTAATTAGATAGTCTTAGTCTGCCATGTGTACGTTTCATTGTCAAATTTCAAAATAGTTAAAACTTGATTCCTCAAAAACGCAGGGGTGTGGATGTCCGCCAATATTTTTTGTATCTTCTAGAGGATGCTCCTTATCATCAGCTCCTTATCTCCTTATAAGATGAGAGAAAAAAATCGAACGATCGTATTTGGTCGGAATTCTGATAGACCAAATACGATCGTTTGGCGCGAAGTTATAAGTTAATGAATCTTGTTCACAATAGCTGACCTTGATATAATGTTTTTGTACGACAGATCGTCGCAGCAATTCTATGCGATACGGGAATAGCCCTTTTAGCCTACATGGACGGTATCACAGGAAGCTCGACTCTAGGCGGGGTCGTCCTAGCCGCGTGCGGGGCCGCCGGCTTTGCTATATTCAAGGTACTGTGTTCACCTTCACCTTATATTACTGTACTGTAGACAAGATCTAGATAAAAATCCTAGGTTATGTAAGTTCTATGATTTATGTTTGTGATCCGTAGCATTCTTTACTACTACATTGCCTCATAAAAGCTACCGAAAAAAGGAAAATGAAATGAAAAGTACACATGCGCTTGTACGCCTTTTATTTAAGGCTAAGGATCAGCAAAGAATATTTCTGGTATTTCTTTCGCACAACGCTCTGTTTCACCTATAAAACGTGTTAAGTTGACCGCTTGGCAGATTATTTCGTAGGTTTCAGACAGACTGAAATCTTAATACTTGATTAAGATACTTGAGATTTTATAATTGGTTATTTTATTATCTACTATGTATTTTATGGAAGTAATTCTTTTTAGAAAAAATGGAATCCATGCAGAACCAAAGCCAGGTAATAAATAAGTATTTTACTTCCACACAGGTGCTATTCAGAAAAGTGATGGGCGAAGTGAACCCTGGTCAAAGAGCTCTATTCTTCTCTATACTTGGCATAGTGAATGCTACACTGCTCTGGCCAGTGTGCCTCGCCCTATACCTCACTGGCTCTGAAGTTATACCTTCACATCGCATGCCCTGGACGCACTTGCTACCAGCCAGCGTCGCTTTACTTGGTAAGTTTAGTCCTGTAAAAACGAAAAATTTCTTACCTACCTATAAGCTGTTGACCTAGTTTCAAACAACAGTATCTTTAGCATAAAGACATTTTTTAAGTAGATATGATTCAAATTTTTCGGTTTCACATGATGATATTGATGATGCATGGTCAAATCGATTCCAACTACATTTTTGGTTTAATTTGACATAATTAAAATAATAATCATAATTTCAATCATCAGACCAGCCTATAGTTGGCATAAATTGGTGCCGAGACCAGGATTGTTTCAACCATAATCTCATATCCCTCTTATGTCCCTTATGTTGAATATCTGCACGCAATACTTGTTTTTACTAAAACGAAATTTCTGCTTACAAATATTATTGTGTCCTAGGGTCTTAACACAGTGCGTAATACCATTTTTACATTACGTTTAAATCCGGTGTCGTGACTTGGAGTAATTATGAAAATTAAATAATGTTTTGTATAATAAATAAATGTAGTTCTGAAAGGGTGCCGGCCGCGTGTATTCAATTGCGTGATGACCAAAATTAATGGATTACACTTTGTTGCAGTGTTCCATCTTGTTTACCAGTTCGGGAATGTTATAACTTATAACATCTTCGTATCTCTTGGTCTTATAACAGCAGTGCCAGTTTCTGCAGGTAAGTTTTAAGTTAACATCTTAGACACGTTCACACCAAATGTAGAGTTAATCGCTGACAAAAATATTATGGGAGCTCAGTTACAGAGCTTTAATTTAATTAATTTCCCAACAACTCGTAATTTGAATAAATGAATTCATTAATAACCCTTTATTGCACCCTCAAAAAGGAATACAAATTACAAGTTTACAATATGTGGGCATATCGCACAGCTACGAGCGTGAACCAACAATGTTAAAACTTATCTTGCGACTTAAGGCTGTCTTCGTAACTTTCAACTCTTGCAAGTTTGCTAGTCACAAATATGCGCTAGCTTTAAAAGTTATTCACATAGTTTATAATAATAGCCTAAGAGGTGACCCTACGGTTTCTTCATAGAATAAATAAATATCAGCTGTAGGGCCTTGTTCCGATTTTACTACAAGATGATTTACTTCATCATCTATAGGAGTTTGTATCGTTGTCTCTCGGAATATCATAAAATATTCGTCTTCGTGATTTTATTCCTGGTATGATAAATTACATTATTATACAAACTAACCAAGGGAGTTCATGGTTTATTCAAACTAACGATGATGTTGGTATTAACTAAATATGAAATGCGAAAATGTTGTTTCCTTATTTTTCGTCGCTAACGGGCAAGGAAAATACGTGATTTGCAAAGAGGCAGATACACTCAACAGAACGTAATTTAATCTAAATTGATTGAGTAAACCTTTTTAGGGGTCCGAACCAAAATGATAACACCGGCCAAGTGCGTGTCGGGCCACGCAAAGCAGGTGTTGACTTAGTATTTCATAACATTCATAACATAAAATGTTTACATTCTAATACTATGCGAGGTCGTAACGCCTGATTGCTACTGCTATTTATATTATTTTCAGTTTTTCAGCTATAGCTCATTAACCTGTGAAGTCTACTTAGCTGTGATAGTTTTCCTTTTAATTTCATCACATATACTACTACTATGATTTTTTTCACGTTTCCATTAACTACCGTTTAGCTGGCAGGGAGGGAGACACTCAATTCCAACAAAAATTGCGCTTTCAAGATGAATATTACACAAACGGATCCCTAAATTGAAAAATGATCTTTGCAAACTCACATTATTTTTATAAGACCTATCCAACGATACTCCACAGTATGGGGTGAACAAGAAAAAAAAATCACCCCCACTTTACTTGTACCCTAAAAAAAAAATTCTTAGATTTTATTTTACCACTTTCTCGGCGTGAATGAAATACATATCCATACTATATTTCAGCTTTCTTGTATGTACGAAGGGTCTTTGAGCTAAGCCGCGGACAGACAGGCGGACATGACGAAACTATAAGGGTTCCTTGTTGACTACGGAACCCTAAAAAACGGAACCATTATGGTGCGACTTCGTCGGTCTGTCTGTCACACCTGTTTATCTCAGCAACTACTCACGCTATCGACTTGAAATTTGGATTAGTTTTAGAATATGGCTACCTAACTATATTGCAAAGGAAAAATTAAAGATTTTTTTATTACGATTTGAAATGGGCCCCAAATATGGGGGGCAAAATTTCAAATTGTCGTGACTAGGTTGAGTGGGGTCGTCGTAAAAAAATCAAAAATCTAATTTAGAATGTTCAAATGAAGCCCTTTTATTATGATATAATTAGCTATTTGAATTTTTTTACGACTTAGTTTTCAAGTTATAATGAAAAATACCAAAAAAAAATTGAATTAATTACAATTAATAGAAATGTATGTAAAAATAAAACTATCTCTCTAAATAGTTTTAAATAAAGTAGTAGTAAGTAGTTTTGCGGTCCTAAAAATAAACGGTTTGCTTCCAAAAATACTATACATTAAATATAGTATATGACCGTTATTTTATTTTTGTTCGAATCGTTCATTGTTCACAAAATAACCATCAGAGCCAAACTTATCCTGTGCACGCTATGACAGGGATTTTTTACTAAAGCTGTGTACGATTTTCAGCACTGGATGTGGTGTTATACGAAACCCAGTTTGAGGGTATGAAGCTGGCGGGAATAATACTGATCGTTGTCGGCTTCTTCCTCGTCATGTTTCCTGATAACTGGCCGGATTATATCATGAGGCTGCTCAGGTAGGTTCCTGGTTTTAATAGTTTTAAGTTTTCCAACTTTAGAAAACTCGCGGTCCATCTAAAAACTAAACCACAAAACTATTATACTTTAGACTAAGAGTTAATTAAGGGTGGGTTTCCACTGAAGCGGAACGGAGTGGAATGTAGCTTAACGAAGCACGTATTGACCAATTACAATGATCAAAATCTCCGCTCGGCTTCAGTGGAAACAGCGTAAGCGGAGCTGAGCGGACTTTCACATAAAATATATGGGCACGTGACCCGAACGGAGTAGAGTGGAGATGAGCGCAGCGGAGTGGGGCATAGCAGAGTAGAGCTGAGCGGAGCGGAGTAGAGCAGAGACGAGCGGAGTGGAGCGTAGACCAGCGGAGCGGCTTCGAGTGGAGTGGAGCGGACTGGGCCGGATCCGATTGAACAAAAACATTACGTGTTATTTCTCTAGAAGAGTTCAATTGATCGGTGCACAGGTCGGATCGCACCGCGTCAGTCAAAACACACCACTTTTCACTGCTCCGCATAGCTCTGTTTCCGTGGAAACGCACCCTTATAACCATTTTAATTGAAATTTAAGGAAATCGCAGATGATGGGGGAGGTGTAGAAATTTAGGTACTCCTTTTTAAAGCTTCGCTCTTTAGAAGTTTTTAAATAAGAAGAAGTCAATCGGGCATTATTGATTTAGATAATTCAATAAAATTCAACCACTCAGCCTAAGTGATTTTAAACGCCTTATTTTGTGTCTTATTCAGCTTTTTAAAACATATTTAAATTATGAACCAGAAGGCTCATGTCACGCTCGGAGTGCCACAACTTGGCACCTAGCCAAAGATAACACTGGTTTACTGCCCCTTCTACCTACTGAAAACTTACGTAACACGCAAAAAGCATTCGAGTTATCTAGGTACCTTTTTACGGCTTTGACGAAATGGATTCACGTGTGTTGTGATGTATTTGTAACTTTAGCTTTGTGATGAAAGAAAGAAAAATCTGTTTTTTTTTACTCGTCATTATTTATTTAGTTTACTGATTTTTAAAAATTTTGTAAAGCTCGTAGGTCTAATAAAAAACGTTTACTACAATTGTTTGATAATATCTGATTGGTGTACCTAATTGGTAACATAATTAATGTTACGTTCATGGCTCCCGTCTACCCAGCCCCTAATCGTTGTAATGTTAAAACTGTCCTATATCGCGACTTCAGATTGTGAGAAACAGCCTCCGTGGTGTAGTGGTTCGAGCGCTCGGCTCTCGATCCGGAGGTTCTGGGTTCGACACCCGGTGGGGACACTGTCAAAACTAAAATCCCTTTGTGCGACCTGCTCAGTTTGGTTAGGACATTGCAAAATTAATCACCTGATTGTCTGAAAAGTTAGATGATTCCGTGCTTCGGAAGGTACGTTAAGCCGCCTACTATTTACGGATGTAATGAGCCATGTCAGAGGCCTTTGGCGGCTCAACAACTATGACACCGGGGTTTGTGAGGTAGGTCATTGACCTTGCCACCCATACGATATGACGATGATTGTGAGTGTAATGTTTAATCGGTTTGCACAGATGGAGCCGCAGCCGTCAAGGCAACAACGGTTCAGGCCGTAACCGGGACGCCATGGACTACCGAACCGGTTATATCCGGTCGCACTTGCGCTCCCCGTCCGGCCGGGTGAGGTGACCGCCCGACGGTATCGCCCCTGTAGTCAACGGAGGCGTCTTCCTCAGCCCCCGGGATGTGTTGGACCAGATAGAGATGCGAGCTGACGGGTAGGTGCAGTTGTCAGTTGTTTACAGAGGTGGATTTGTACACGGATCTTTTGATATATCATAATAATTGATGCTTTCGCTTAAAATTCGGTTAGCCATTTTTCGATTCCAGAATATTGAACCGGTTACAGCCCTCGATGTTTCCATTAAACTAGAGGTACTAGCTAATGGTGATCATTAGAAGTAAATTACCCACTCCACCAAAGTATAATTTGCCTTACTTAAATTTGATATGGGGCGGGTACACACCTACCCTTCTGATGAATTTGCTCGAAGCTATTTCCAGTTCGGGTAAAGAAAGCTTTTGCTACAGACTGTATACCGGACCGGTAGGTGTGTGCGCGACTTGACGATTATAAGCCGTCGTCTTGATAAGTGTTTTTTAACTTACATGATATTTTATGTTTTTACACCGACAACAATTTCTTTTGTCTAGGTAACTTTTAATTTAGTAAAGCATCAGGTAAAAAATTAGAATCTTTGTTGTTTAATTCCAAAAGATCCGTGATACAAATAGTCCTAGCGCAATTGGTAGACCAATCCAAAATCGGACAAGATTCAAAGAACTACCCACTAAGAACTTGAACTATGACGTTGCGATTCTATGACGATCGTGTGTACAATATTCTATGTGAAAAACACCGTCTTGGTTGGACCAATACTAAATGTTTATTGGATGTTGTCTTACTGTTTAGTTGTAAACAAAAGTACGGAAACCCATTAAAGGGGTGACTCAAAACTGAACAACTTTCCTAAAGTAATATCAGTCTATTGCTTTAAGTCTATTGCTAACTCTTTCTGTTTTGTTGACACAGAAAGTGACAGTAATAGATTTAATGGAGCTTTAACTTTAAAGACGCTTTCTGCAACTGGATGTTTAATGGAGAAAAAGTTTAGACTACAAAACAGCTTCAAGAAAATCTTCAGTAACTGCGACTAAATATTTTTTAAGGTTAACATTTTTTATGTTGCTCTTACACCATTATTTGTTTGTTCAAAACATAAAAAATTGTTCAGTTTCATGTTCTGAGTCACACCTGATGTCTGTATTTTTACCCGCTCTATAATCACGTAAATCTGATGTTAATTGTTTAAGAAGTCAAAAGCTCTTATGACCAGATCTCGAATCGTATACAATAATATTCTGCTCATGTTGTCATTTGACAATTACTGGGACGTCCGTACTGTCCAAATATACAATTAGTCTGTCGCATCATAAACACGGGAATTTTCATTGGTTTTTTTCCGAAGTGCAGTAATTCTACTAATCAAAACAAGCAACTTTCTCGACAGAAAAAGTAACGACTTTTTTTTTATTTCCCATACAGAATTTTGTCGATTACGTATAGTCGAAAAGTGTTTTTGAAATTTTTTTAACGAAAAAGTTGCTAGTTTTCATTTTGTAGAATCACTGGGCTTCGGGAGCATGACCTATGAAAATTCACTTTGTAGATATGTTCATTTCATGCATTTTTATAATCGATGTTGCAACTATAGTTTAAATAAGACAATTAGTCACGCGAATTCTGGTCATGAATAACGGTCACGCTCGTATGATTATCACGTTAGTTAGGGCCAAATTATATGACTGATTTTTATCGATTACCATGTGGATTTAACCACCACATCGAAGGTATGCTGACTTTTCTATTTCCTAGCTAGATGCAACAAAGCTCGTCTAGCCATGCCTACAAAATCATGTATGCTACAAGTAAAAATAATTTATGTGTTTTTTCACAGCTAGAGGGTTTATTCGAAAGGACATTTAAGAAAAAAAAGTAAAAAAATGTCTAGTTTATAATAAAAAGTTGACCGTTTACAAAGAGTAGGCTAAAACAAGCATTAATTTCTGCTCAATCAAACTAAAGAACAACTCATAAAATAACACAAAATCTATACAGGGTGTAAGCTTTCCGAATACTGAAAGGGCATGTTCAGTCATCGTAACTGAACAACTTCCAGCGAATAAAACTTTCAGGAAATGGTAAAACAATTAGCCTCTCCATATAAACTGTCCAATCAAGTTTGCAATTTTGTATTGAGAGGCCGATATTTTCTTTCATTTCCTGAAAGTTTTATTCGCTGAAAGTTGTTCAGTTACGTTGACTGATCATGCCCTTTCAGTACCCCATATAAGGATGCATTCAGAGCTTTTTAAATTGGAATAAAAGTTGGTCGTATAAATTGGCTTTTAATAACATTAATTCACATTAGTTTGCAAGAAATCTGTTAGTAAGTAGGTATTCTTTGCAAACTTTTCTATGATACAAGTAGATCTATCTGCAACATGAGATCTTATTCTTTTTAATCCCGATGTCCAATAATTCTACAATAAAAAAATACTAGAGGTATTTCACTTGAAAAAAAAAATCGACATACCTTTAATAAAGTGGACACATGTAATCGACACATTTCATATTATAAGGGAGGGAAACTGAAAATATTTTTCGTGTATTTTTTTTTTGTTGGATAATTGAGTATCCAAGAAAAAAAAAGAAAATGAAAAAGAGCCTTTTTTAATTTGTGGAATAGAGCTTGACAAGCAAACGAATAAAATTTCATGTTGTGTAAAACTATGGTTACACTTGCACTTCTATGCTTAAAATAACTATAAAATACAATTTACAAATAATACCTTGATGTTGTGATCCGTAGTGGATTAGATTAGGTCTTGTGCCTTTTAAAAGTGTAGATGCGAAAGATATCCAGTGTAAGAAATTTAGTAAAATCCATTCTTTTCATTTATTTAAACGGTTACCAACACATTTTGCAGCTATGTCAAAAAAATCGGTTAAAGCTGTCAAAAAAAAAACAGGTTTGTAAAACAATGTTATACTTTCCGTTAAAATATAGATTGGTAAGCGTTGGAACGTAAAAAGTGGACCATAAGCACTTTTAACATGTTACTTAGATCATGAAACAAAACGAATAAAAAAACCAAAACGAAAAAAAGAAATCTTATACAAAATGTGTTATCACTTCAGCTGATGCCGTTTCTATGGAAAGTTGAGTTATTTTTTACATTTCGACGTTACGTTCTTGGAAAAAGTTGTTCGTATAAATTTTCTAACACTGTATAAAAAGACATCTCCCAGAAATTGAACCCGTAGATACAGACCATTAATTTTTACATCTTTTCCGAACATAGGATTAAATACTTCTAAATATTTTTAATTACCTATACAAAATGCACTATCGCGTGATGCACTTACTATGGGAAATCAAAAATAATTCGTGTTTCTTTCTACCTATGTTCCTTGGGGAAAATTAGTATGTACTCGTACTGTATTTGAACGTGAATAAATAGTTTCGATATTTATACTTTTAAAGGCACAAATGGTTGGCTTCCGAATTTGAGAAATATGAATTTTAATAATCTAGTCAACTAAATAGGCAGGGTATATCTGAATTATTATCTCACATATTTTATTATTTATTGTTTTAGAAGTATTATTTATTAAATAAGTTAAAATGTATACCGCCCCAACGAGTAGATTTATTTGTTACTGTGTCATCAAGTATTAGCTTTAGCAGCCTAGCTCGGTTCATTATAACATCAAAAGTCCACTGCTAGTATACAGTCCACTCCCTCCAGAATTTCACTATTAGGGAATATGCATGATTTTTTTATATTAAAAAAAATATGCTCATTCATAGAATAAACAGTTTAGTAAAACAATTTTTCGAATAACTATGAAACAAAAAAAGATATAAGCTATCGAAGATTTGTTTCTGTCTCTTTCTAGCAAAACGAAATTTATTTATTTATTTTTTTTTTTTTTTCTCGCACGACTGCCCAGAAGTAAACAGCACGTCTCGTTACGATTATTCGATAAAAATACTTTTCGGTGTTATTCTATTATAAATTTTAGTAAATTCAGTTCACAGTTACGCAATTAGTGTCTACAATTGTTATCTCACGAAATCGCAAGTTTTCTCGTGAAAAAAACAGTGTCTTTGTTATCTGAACGTTCGAAATTTTGAACGAAAAACCGTTTTACATTTGTGGATAAATTCAGTGTTAAAGAACCTATAAAGTCTTTTGGTGACCCTCATCAAGTGCATTTTTACAATACAGGAAGCCTAAATTAATATCCTAAGTGATAGAGCGAAACAGCATACCAAACAACCAACATGAGAGTCTGCCCTGCCTGTAATACTCATATCTCTATCGGCGAACTATTAACATGCAGTAAGTGTACAGAAACGTATCACTATACTTGCGTTAATATATCCAAAGCGCAATTTCATCAACAAAGGGAAGAATTAGAGCGAATTTGGTCATGCCCTAACTGCACAACACGACGGCCAAGAAATGATGATACCCCAGTTCACGGCCTTGGACTTACACCAATCTCTGAAGCTCCAAGAAAATTTGATTTTAGCCCATCTGAGCTGAATGGAATCACCCATAGACCAAAGGATAAGAAAAATAGAGAAAATAGAACCATTTTATTTGAAAACAGCGACGATGACGAAACACCTGAGGCAGGAGAAAAATCCATGTGCGATAGATCATCAGATCCAATAACAGCATTATCTCATTTGACAAACGCCCTGATAACGCTAACGGAAAAAGTCTCAACTCAATCAACGCTGATTGAAGAGCAAAACAAGAAATTGGTAGCCCAACAAGTGCTTATGGACGATCTAAACAGGGTAGTTGTAGAATTAAATTCTACTGTAAGTACACTCAAAGCATCGATGTGTTTACCGCCAGTCGAACTTGAGAGTGTGCGTGCAAACAAAAAAAAATCCCAGACGCAACCCTGTGCAAAACAATTACCACCTGCTGCCCATACGGGACCTAAACGCGCTGCTGACTTAAGGAGAGGATCGCTCCCGCTACCGCTCGCACAACAACAACGCGCCCAGGAGCGTACAAAGGTCAACGAACCTAATAAATCTCTGCCGGCAAACATAGCAAATACTGCACCTATCCAACCTACGAACACACAAACACGTCAAACACCTACTTTAAATTCACCCGAAGATACTGTGCCACTAGCACCTCAGGATAACGTAATTAAAACTAACAACGAGACGGAATTACCTTGGCAGGAAGTTAGGTATAACAAGCGCAGGCGACAAGTCCAACGCGTTGTGGTAACCGGCACTGGTACAACTGACGAAGAAGTCCATACAATTGAACGAGTTCGGAAAATTCACGCATGCCAGTTTCACCCCGACACCACACCAGAGTTGATCAAATCCTACATGGAGAAGAAGAGCCCCGGAGCTGGATATATCGTCGAAAAATTAAAATTAAAACATAATTATTACGCATCCTTTGGTATTACGGTACCACTAAGCAAGATAGACTTCTTTATGTCGCCTGAGAACTGGCCGGCTCGGACCGAGATCAGCGAGTGGTTTCGCTCCGCCGGGCGACGGCGTGCGCGCGCGCCGCTCGCCCGCCGTTCTCCGCGCCCCGCCGCGAACCCCTCCAAGCCCGCCACTACCGGTTGCGCCGGCCACAACAATAGCACCGACTCAACATAATCAAATCACAGTTTGTCATCAAAATATAAGGTGTATTACCAATAAGACTAAAAAACTCGAGGTACTTCTGAATAAAGAATTAAGTTGTGATATCCTTATTCTTACTGAACATTGGCTTCGTAGTTTTCAATTAGACGCAGTTACACTATGTAATTATGATTTAATTTCATACAGCTGTAGATCACAGATAGCCCACGGTGGTAGCTGCATCTACGCTCGGACGGGTGTAAAAATAATAAATAAAGAAGATTATTGCAAGTTGTCACAGGAACAGGTAATGGACGTATGCGCTGCACTTTTAGTTGACGATAATATACTTATCGTGGGCATTTACCACTCAAATCAAACAAGTCCCACAGAATATTTAAAATTATTTGAAAAACTGCTTGTTAAAATTAACAATGACGCTTTAGATGCTATTGTCATGGGGGACGTGAACATTAACTATCTCGAAAACTCTTCCCAAAAAAAAGAGCTCTCTGACATACTATCCACTCAGAATTTCTCGCAACTCGTAGATTTTCCCACCAGGGTACAAGGTAGCAGCAGTACTTTACTCGACCACATCTACACCAACATTGCGGAGCGCGCGCGCACTGTCGCCGCCGTAAATACCTACCTGAGCGACCACGATGCCCAGCGCTTGTGCTTGTTGCGTCACCCGGCAACACCCGCCACACCTGCTACTATTAGCGTACGTACATTTAGCGGCGCTAACAGGGCTCTTTTTTATACTGCACTAGAATCAATAGACTGGATTGAAATAATCCAAAAACATAAAGATGACTGCAATATGCTCTCCGAAACTGTGATAAATATAATAGTAAATAAATATGACATTTGTTTCCCAATTAAAAAACGTCCGAATTTAACAAAATGTAATCAATGGATAGATACTGACATTATCAATCTTAAACTTTTACTTTTTGACATTTTAAAAATAAATAATAATTTACAATTTAATGACGATGCTAAGAAACTTGCTGATGAATACCTTATGAAATATAACATACTATTAAAACAAAAACGGACACATTACTATTCCAATCTTATTTCGAATGACCCTAACAAGGGTAAATGTATGTGGAAAGTAATCAATACTGAGCTTGGTCGTGGGGTTCGTGATCGCGCTGACTTCACCGACCTAGTACGGAATAGTGCCGGGCAACAGTACTCCTCAAAGCAGGAGCTATTGGATGCACTGAATATGGAGTTCGTGACAGCAGCGGCCAAGTGCGGCGCCCCACCAGCCGACGCACCGCAAGCATTGACAGCATTGTGTGCAGGAGCGCCCGCCAGCGATTCCACACTCCGTCTGGTACCATTTACACCTTACGAAATTGATAAAATAATGCGCGCTCACATCCCACCAAAAAGAAGCACGGACTTGTTTGGATTGTCAGCCAATATTTTAAAAGGCGCAATAACACCAATAGCCGTTGTGATTTGCCACCTCTTTAATATGTGCATTCGGACAGGCATGTATCCACCATCGCTTAAAAGAGTGAAGATATCTCCTCTTTATAAAGGGAAAGGCAAAAAGGCGGACATCACGTCGTACCGACCCATTTCACTAGTCCCAGTGATCAGCAAGATATTTGAGGTGGGCCTTAACAAACGGTTGCTGACATTCATAGACAGTGGTAACGTACTGTCGGACAGGCAGTACGCATATCGTGCAGGCCGCTCCACCACAGACCTGGTTCGGGAGGTGGTGTGGCGCGTGCTGAGCGCGCGCGAAGAGGGTCGCCATGTCGCACTGGTGTGTTGCGACCTCTCGCGCGCGTTCGACACCGCCAACCACGCGCTCGTTGCAGAGAAACTGACTCACTATGGGATACGCGGTCCACCACTAGCCCTCCTTGTGTCCTTCATGTCACAGAGAACACAGGTTGTAGTCGGCGATAAAGGTCGATTAGCGTCTGCAGAGATGGAGAACGTCATGGGCGTCCCGCAGGGGTCATGCTTGTCCAACACTTTGTTTAGCCTACTGCTGAATGACCTACCTCAATCGATCAAGAATGTTGAAACGTACATGTACGCAGATGACGTGGCCGCATTGGTCACAGCAACCACAAAGCGAGAGCTCGAGCACAAGCTCAACGAAACAGTTCAACAACTTGATTGGTGGTTCAGGTCAAACGGCTTGGCCCTGAATCGCGACAAGACGTGTTTCATGACGTTCAACCTAAACGGGAAAGCACCTATGCCTTTCCAGGTGTATGCAGGAGATACCCAGCTCAAACAGGTCCAGTCTACAAAATTGTTGGGCTTTCATATAGACTGCGCCCTGACGTGGGAAACACATGTTGAAGAGGTTCGCGCTAAACTCGGACGCGCGTGTTTTGCACTTCGTCGTCTTGCCGGTACCGCAACCAAAGAAGTAGTCCGATCATGCTATTTTGCAACGGTCCACTCTAATGTGACATACGGACTGGAACTCTGGGGGTGTGCAGCCGATTGGCAGCGTGCATTTGTGATGCAGAAGCGTGCGTTACGAGCCATGGCCGGAGTGCCGGACGACGAGTCATGTGCACCTCTGTTCAAAACGTTTAATGTACTCACTTTGCCTTGTGAGTACGTATGCCAAATTGCCCTATTTACTCACCTGAACCTTGACCTATTTGCAAGAAGGGAGGAAAATAAAAAGCACAATCTGCGGAGCAATGTGTTAGTGCAACAGCTGGTCACACCATTCCACAAATTGGCTAGGTCAGATAAGTCCGTGTACATAATAGGTCCACCCGTATACAATCGCCTACCACGCTCTATAAGAGATGCAGCTTCCACCGCATTATTTAAAAAATACCTAAAAAAATGGCTATCCAATTACCAGTTCTACAGCTTTAAAGATTTTCTAGATCTACCTGTAATAATTTAAATTAATTTGAAATTGATATGTAATCATATAGATTATTGTTTTATATTGTACATTCTTAAAACTGTATATCAGGTATACTTTTTTATCTACCTTCTATGACATGTAACTATTGTTATCAATAAATAATTGTATTGTATTGTATTGTAACAAAGAGTTTATATGGCCGTAGTGGCATGTGACGTCACTTTCCATGACGGATATCTCTCTGTCTAATCAGCGCGTAATAAATAGTTTTAAATGCTTATATCGACCGTAATTTTTAGCCGATTTAAATTTTACTTTTTGTCATCTCTACTACAGTATTTTCATATTTTGTTAATAAATGCGATTTAAAAAAATTATGCATATTCCCTATTGGAATGCATACTGATGGGGGAAGTATCAGTTACCACGCCGTTATTGTTTCGACTGGCACCATGGACCGCAGTTGTCGGTGTCTGCAGTATTACGATACGCAGAAGAACGCTGCTGCCAATCCTCCGGTTTAAACACAGTCGCCCTCCCTCATCGTCTGTCGAATGAAGGTAGCAAAAGCTCTGGTTGACTATAAAGAGATGTTTCAACCGCCTTTTAAAAGCTGAAAGCTGACCTGGATGGCTGTCCGCGAGCCCCTAGAAAAACGCTTTTCATTCACTCGCGCGAGAAAATTGACGTTTACTCCATACATAAAAGTAAAAAAAAGACATTTGGCCTTATACATATTTTTATCTAGAGCCTCCTGAGCCAGCAGGGTAAGGTAAAAGGAGAAGAAGCTGATTATCATGGTGCCAGCCACCATGTAGTCAGTATGAAAATGATAGATTCAGTTTGAATCTTGCTGCTAGTCTGTAACATTTTTTCTTGTAAAATAGTGATCAGCGTACCATCGACACTTGAAAAAAAAACGCAGTTGACAAACGTCATAGAAAAGAAAAATATAAAATAAATATTTACCGCCAGTGAACATGCTGCTTCGGTGTAAGCTAACAAACAAATTATACCCCTGAAGCCTACACTCAAAAAATTAACCCTTCCAAGTAAAGTAAGCGACAGGTTGGGAGTGCGGGCGAAATGTTTGGCGCGCTATACGTTTCACCCGCACTCTCGAGCTGTTGCGTACTACTTTTTGATTGAAGTTTGGGAATACACAAACAAACGCGGAATAGTAATTTAGAGTTTCTTGGCACGCGTCTTTATTTTCCAATAGACATGAATATGATTGATATTTATGTTGTATCAGATATTAGGGCAATGACTGGGCGTTGTAGTACGAGTAATGGCTACTAAAGCAGTACTTCAGTCTGAGCGCGGAATATTTCAGTAAATGAAGCAAGCAATGTATGCTGAAAGTCATACAGCGTGAAATTCCATTGATTTTGCACCCGAAGCCCAGTAATTCTACTCATGGAAAGAAACAACTTTACCAAAGAAAAAAAAAATTCGCCTCCCTATTCAAAATGAGTCGATCATGTGTCCACTTTGCTATGGAGACGAAAAAATTTTTTATTTGGGAAAGTTGCTTGTTATCACTGCGCTGTAGAAGCAAAACCAATGAAAATTCACGCTGTATATCAACCCACACATGACAGTTCTGCGCTCAGTTTATAATCTTAAATATGTACCTGAACACGACATAGAAACTAACCTTTAGTATAGCAGTAGACCCCACGTCCGTATTCGGATACCATAACGTATATTTGTAGTGCCAGAATAGGGCCGACACACGTTACGTATACTTACGCTCTTGAGTGCTTAACTATTCTACTAGAAATGGTCCTTTCGTGTCATTCTTTAAAGTATATTTTCTGGGTGCATTTTGATACAAAGTTCTTTGAAATAGTAGCTATACGATTATTCCAAATTTGTGTTTGGCAATTGGAACCAAGAACTTTCAGAAATGTTTTCGTGTTGGATGACGTCTTGATTGATTAATGAATGTGCTCCATTAAATATCTTTGAATGGATGAGACCACACTTGAACTAAACTAATTCTATCAGCTGTGTAGAATCGTAGACACTCTTAACTATTAGAAAAATAGCATAATACTCTAGCTAGCTAGAATTTAGTCTTCGTAACTTCGCCTAAAACTTTCGCTTCATTAGGAAGCGTCTTGCATAACAGCGTAAAGTGTGAATCGAGCCTTAGATTGGCGGTCGAATCGAATAACAGAAACGTAATTTTAGTTTAGAACTTACGTGAGAAGAATTTGAAATGTAAATTGAATGTTAATATGTAACGGTTAGAGTAAGGCTGTAAGGATACCGGATATGGATACAAAATTATATAAAAGAAGTACGTATTCAAATCGAGAGTGGAAGGAAAAGTTCGAAGTATAAAAGCTTCTCGAACTATGTATGTCGTGTCATATTGTTATACATACAAGGTGTAACAGGAAGGGTATATCAACCTTTAAGGATGTGATTCTGCCCATAAAACTGAACATTTCCCTAGGAACATAGGTCGAAATAAGAAAAACAATGTTTACCTCATCTGATTCAGTTTCCATGGGAGGTCAATATTTTTTTTTCATCTTTCGACCTATGTTCCTTAGGGATAGTTGTTCAGTTTCTTGGGCAGATTCACATCATTCAAAGTTGGTATCCCTTTTTGTTACACCCTGTTTAACTTCGAATTTATGGTTACACAGTCAACAGGCTGAAACTGTCCGTCTACTGTTTTGCCTAGCATTATGCACTATGTCACAGAATATATAATAGTAAACAAAGTAATGTAATAAGTAAATCAACTATGTCAATAAGTTAAAACTGAACGAGTTTTCCTGAGAAAAAAATAAAAAATTACACTATCTGTGTAAATAAGACCCAAAGTGGTGACGTGTTTTACTCCGAAAGCCTTACTCTAACCGCCGAAAAGTAACTTACTCAGTCAACCATTACTTTGAATGGTTCATTTACAGTTGCGTGCCTTCATGAGTTAAAAATACTTTAGGTACTATTGTGTTTTTTCATTGATTGTGATGTTTACTGTACTATGTTTCCCCCGACGAAGTTAGGTATACTTACTATGGAGATCTGGAACTCGATTCTTGAATATCACCGGGTGATAAAATATCACCAAAAATGTTCAGAATCACTGATTTTGCTTTCGAAAGAAGACGTTTCAGATCACTATGGGACTCCGGCTGTCTTTGTTGATTCTAAATACATTATTAGAACGTCTATATGTTTATGATTTTTGTTTAATTCGACATAGTTTACTCGTAATACCCTGATACATTATCATCAATCAACCATACTGGCAACACACAATGTGGTGGATTTGATATGGATTTTGTATGTAAAAAGAAAATACATTTTCAAGACGTTTGAAAATAAAAAATAATTAATTATTCATTTTTAAATTTATTTTGCTTAGTTGGACGACTAAAGACATGAACATTGCTGTGCCCTATCGCATGAATGAGCGAATTTTTGATGATTTTTGTCATAAAAACTACTGGGTATGGGTAATAATCAAACCAAGTTGATGGATCAAACTAAATATTTTTGTCTTTTTTTCTAGCAGATGTTCATAGAGATGGCCGGAGATCAAACACCTCCTTTTGAAGATTGATATTCGTGTTCGATTGTTAGTTTTCATGTATCATGTTTTTTACCTTTTAACAGTTTGTTAGGGTTTTGAATTTTTAATGTTTCAGAAGTGATATTTTATCACCCGGTGGTTTTCAAGATGAGTCCCAGAACGCGTTTTTACATGGTTCGATGTCGTAATTTGAATATTTTAATGATGATTAACAAATACTTAGACTGATTATTTTTATCGAAGAATCGTGTATCTAAATGGTGTGATCCCCATGGCTTATACTTACATTGCATGGAGGAAGAGTCATAAGTACATACTTACATAACATCACGCCTCTTTCTCTTCAGGGCACTTCCCTCCACCTGCTACGATCTTAACATACTTCTCTCGCTTCCTCTACTTTCTTAAGGCTTCGATTTAGGGTACTTTTAACCTGAGAGTCATAAAGGGAATAAAGGTTCTTAAGGATTTGAAGCTTTCCACTAAAGTTTTGCGAAGAAACGGAGAGCCGATCTGAATGAATATGTCGCAGGCAACTTGTGAAATTCGGCACCATACATAATGCCTCAGCTTTTTTTTGTGACAATGTATAATTTGAGGGCAATGAAGGTTCCTACACGGCCTTCAAAATATACAACTAAAGTCAACACGCATACCGTTACGTGGCGGCTAGCGACTGTATTGACTGGTTACCACTGAATTATACTGTTGAATCCTTTATTTGCCTTTTACGACACCCACAAGAAGATCCTTACATACCCATTTGTTTACACCTTGCCTGTATGGATGCCCGCACAAAGTCAATCTTGATCGTGATCAAGTAGAGATACAGCTAAGACAAAGCTATAAGACCATAGACAAGGTGTATACGACTTCTTCTTTTTCTTTCCTTTGCATCTTTTCCGGATCACGATCAGAATGACCGTGTGCGGGCACCCTATGGGGCTAGCCTAAAGCCACGATCACACCTAACTGAATTCAAAGACTAATTCTGCATACATTGCTGGGAGGCTTGTAGGTATATAGTAATTGCAATATCCTTACTTCATCGAGCAATGTGAGCCGAATTAGTTTCTGAAATAGGGAAGGTGTGTGACGCACAATGGTCCTTATAGGATTAAGTGCGGAAACCACACACTTAACTTAGAACTTAGGGGATGGTGTAATCGTGGCTTTTTTCAAAGTTTTTACACGAATTTCTGTCACACTTATTACGAGTTTGGGTCCGAATTCCGGACCATGTAAAAACGATTTTTAAAATATTTTATTTAGTACCGAGATATAAAATTAGCTCAATGTTCTCTGTTGTGTTGTGAATTAGTATGATGTTTTGTATGTTTGTCTATTGTATTGTATTTAAGTACCTGTTAAGTGATACAATATTTATATAGAAGATACATACAGGATGTAAGAGACAGAATGTAAAACTGAAAGAGGGGGCATTATCAACAAAACTGAACGACTTTAAGAATAATTTTTCTTCAACGGTCCTTCACTGATATGGATCGCGACCACATATGGTGGACCGCACTTCGTGGACCGCACCGCCCACTGACTTCCTCACTGTGTCATACCATCTCGTAAGTGCCCTACGCTGAGAAGGCTTGCCTTCCATTTGGCCCAAGGTAATCAAAATCTGCTTCTCCAGACTGCATAATGTGGCCGAAAAAGCAGAGGGCACGCTTTCAGCATGTACAATGTACATAATTACTCCAGTAAAATTACGAGAGCATTGTATGGCGAAACGGAAATAATTTGTAATAGCCGTGTTTCTTTTTCAGATCTATAGATTATATTTCTGTGTAAAAATAAAAAAAAACGGAACCCTTATAGGATCACTTTGTTGTCCGTCTGTCTGTCTGTCTGTCAAGACCCTTTATCTCACGAACGGGTAAAGGTATCAGGTTGAAATTAATACCATATATTAGGATCCATGAACCACACAAGATCTGAAAATTTCAATTTTTTACAACGACGCAATCAAAAGATATGGCATTTTATGTCCTCATCTCCATACATTTATTCAAAAATGCAAAACCTACAGGGTACTTCCCGTTGACCTAAAATTATGAAATTTGGCAAGAAGCTAGGTCTCACAGTTCAAATAATGGGAAAAGTCTGAAATCATTAAATATTACAACTTTTCTCACAACTAATGGTAACCAATTGTGGTGAGCTCCCTGAGGTCGCTGAGGCGATTTTTGTTTTAGTTCTATTTAAAAACGGGAACACTTACAAACTTGAAAATTGGTATGTTTATAGTGCATAACAACAAATAATAAAATTTGGTCAAGCGCGTGTCGGACTCTGAAAATTCAACTAATACAATTATGTTTATGTGGTGGTACGGAACCCTCAGTGCGCGAGTCCGACTCGCACTTGGCTGGTTTTTTTATTTATTTTGCTGTCCAAAGATTAAAAAAATATGGAATTTCGGAAAAAAATGTTAATAGATTATTGTTTTAATTTACGGCTTGCTATGTATACATACTTTCGTATTATACATTATTACATGAATCCACCTAAAAATATTACCTTTTTTGTATTATTTAACTTTTATACCACGAAATTTAAATTAAGTTTATCTTCGCAACCAAAAATAGTAATAGAGCCGTTTAGCTTTCTAATAATTTAAATAGTGCTAAGTACTCACATTTTTGACAAATCCAACATAAATGTTTACAAAATCTTTGTAAACCACAGATTACAAAAAACTTTTTTTTTATTTTGTATGGGATTTCTGTGAATATATATAAGAATCACTTACATTTAAGAAGGTTAAGTTTAGCTCAGTTTCTTTCTATTATTTGACCTCGAATTTATTGGGCCTTATATATGAAAATAAGTGTCGATCTTATATTTTGAAAAAAAAATTATATTTTTAAATATATTTATGGTGGATTTTGTTCCTTTATGTAAAATATACATTTTTCTATGATATAAGGTATATAATTGTCTATTACTATTTTTGCCTAAGATGTATTTCGAAAAAAATATTCCGATTTAAATTTTAGGTGGATTCGTAAATATTGTGTCTTAACATCATATTTAAATACGATACACACAAAAAAGTAGCTATAAACATTTAATGTTTTGCAAAACCGTATTTTTACTGGAGTAAATGGAAACATATCACCATAAAAAAATGCACCATCCATACAAACTATCCAACCAAGTTTACGGCGGCGGGGCCCATATTTTATTATTTTGCGGTGATAGGTTTTTTGGAGAAAGTTTTTCAGTTTCGTTGACCGATAATACCCTTTCAGTTTTTGTCAATCTCTCCCTTTCACCTTGTATGTATAGGTTACATAGTTACAGTCACCTAGCCTAGCGTATTAAAAGTCCATTTAAAATCTCCAGGTCAAATAAGTAAACAACTAATTTTCATCTGCGAAAGTTTGTGGATGTGAAGTAAAATGATTTGTTTGGCACAGAATAAATAGACTGAGCCGAGCGCAGCGAGGTTCAAATATCTTTGCTGAGGGCGCTGCAATTTATCCTACGTCATCGAGTACAAGAAATTTGCAGCATTGTTGTGAGACTAGGTGGCCTTTTACTGGCAGGTTCGGTACAGTCGGAAAGAAATGTGGTTAGGTCATGAAATACACGAATGAAACCTGTTCGTAGTAATAGAAGGTACAAGGTACCTACCAAAAAGGGTAACAAAAAGGGTATATCAATCCTGACGGATATGAATCTGCCGATGAAAGTAAACAACTTTCCCTAAGGAACAGAGGTCGAAGTATGAAAAACATTTTGACTTCCCATAGAAACTGAATCAGCTAATGGCGCATTTTGTATGGGAGCTCAAATTCTTTTTTCGTATTAGACCTTTCCTTGGGGAAAGTTGTTCAGTTTCATGGGCAGAATCACATACTTCAGGGTTGACATACCCTTTCTGTAACACCTTGTTTAGAAAAAAAAACAGGTCTGTCTTATATCCTCTTGGCAGTTTCGATAGTCCGACAAAGTCCGACGGTATCGTCTACCGTGGTCGTTCAAATACCAGAGCGGACCGGTTAGCGGTTGCTCAAGACTCCCTCGGCTTTCTACGTGTATACGTCCTAAGGATCGACCGGTCCGGCGCTGTCCGCATCTATCGGCTCCCCTTATCAGATTGTCAGTCAGTATGCAGGGGGCTGCCCTTTGCCCTCGCTAGGTCTTCCGATTCGGGGTCGCTACTCCTAGATCCTTTCTTTCACGTCGCATAAGCCAAAGATTCTTTCCACGATTTGCCCTGCTACTGTGTTTCTAGATGCTCAGATCCACTCAGATCTATGTCGGTTTATATAAGATGTTTTTTAATTAGACCCTAATATTGTTAGCGTTACCTCAAGCACCTAAAGAATACTATTGGTGTATTTTTTTTTACATTTCTATACGCTAGTTTTCCAAAAAAATCCCAAAAACAATACAGCTAAATATCGTAAAATGAACACTCCGTATCAGCACAGAAATCAAGCGCCGCGCTGCTGCCGCCCTTTAAATTCATTAAATGAATAGTCTTGAGCTAATCACGCGCAAGCCGAGTGCGCGGGTTCGGGAGGTTTCGGCTCGGTTTCAGGCTCTTAGTACGACGGAAATCATTATTACAATATTAATTAAAAAACACCTTATACAAGACTTCAGATTCTGGCTACGTGTAAATATCTCGCCGGTATGGAATTTAACCACTCCAAATATTTTTCATCTGCATACTTTTCCAAGCACATAAATGTAACCTATCTCATGTTTGCACCTATCCAAAGTATGTTTTATGACCTCTTTATTGACAGTCTTGAATCCTAATCAGAGCATGTGTCCCCAAGTAAGAGTCGTAAAAAAATCCAATAGGGTGAAAACTGGTCACCTTGTCAAGTCTTTTGTTTACTTATTTGATCTGGAGCCCTCGGAAGCTTAAAGTGACTTGAAATGCAATTTTCAGTAAAATTACGAGTCACTGACTGACGAGTGATTCGTTAACTGCAAAATCCCTATAGGTCGTATATCCAGGTGACTAATTTCTTATGATATAAAAAAATAGTTAAAAATCAAATATCTAAAATGTTGACCTAAAAGGAATCTCAATTTATGATCTCAATAAATTTTGTATATTACAGTCTGAATTTTGCGTTTAATTAGAAATTTTTAAAGACTGAATTTAAAATGAAAATTGACTAAATTATGCTGTCATGGATTTCTAGTCAGTTCTAGTTTGTAAGTACCTCTTTGGATTGTGAGAATTCGGTCTGTGTCGTATTCCGAACCTAAGTCTAATTTTCAAATTATTTGGAATTATACAGCGTGTAACGGTACTGTGTGATAATACTAAACGATGTGAATCTGCCTATGAAACTGAACAACTTT
The DNA here is from genome assembly GCA_947532105.1 of Athrips mouffetella. Taxonomy (NCBI): domain Eukaryota; kingdom Metazoa; phylum Arthropoda; class Insecta; order Lepidoptera; family Gelechiidae; genus Athrips; species Athrips mouffetella. The sequence continues at coordinate 8,326,280 of OX383964.1, read as the reverse complement.
TCCCAAGGAACATAGGTCATAGAACAAAATATTTTTTTGACCTCCCATAGAAACTGCATCGATAGCGCATTTTGTACGGGAGGTCAAATTTGGTTTTTCGTAATTCGATTTCGTTCCTTGGGAAAAGTTGTTCAGTTTCATTGGCAGATTCACACCCTTCAGTATTATCACACCTTTCTGTCACACATTGTATATTTCAAAAAATCCTTATTAGAATGATTTTAAAAACAGAAAATATATTTTTACGGTGCAAGGATATGCAGTTCGACAAGTCAAATATTTTCAGCGATTACATCCATATGTACTTAAGGAAATCTTTTGCATGTCATTAGGCCATTCAAATGGCCGAATTATGCTCTTATCGTTTGCCTTATCTGGCACGCGACATAGACCAAACTCCAAAACCACCAAATATTCGTGAAATTGTAGTGATTTTAAAGCCGAAGCGTAGTGGAATCACTTCTTCAGAACGCATGTTTTAACAAGAACGAAATAGATAAACAAGTGTTTCATACATAACAGGTGGACCAAAATGAAAAGTTGAATTGTTTGAAGAATGATAACCTTTTTCCATACACACGCCAAATTAGTATTCATAATAAAAACTTTCCCGAATAGCATGCGTTGTAAAAAAAGAATTGAAAATTGACGACTTCCCTAAAGTAAAAGAAATCAGATTTAGTCCGTTTCCTGATTTGTTGGTGCGGTATGTGATAATAATGTTTCGACCTCGCGCCTTTTAGTAATTTAGGAAGCGCACATTGAAATATAGGCGTTTGATAAGCTTTCGGTATGTACCTAACGCGTATTGTAAGCATAGCGATACCGCAGCGACAAATCCACGAAACGACCTGATTTGTTACTTTTGTGTTGCATAGAAGTTCTCTGCGCTTCGGCTTTAGGATAGGTACACAAACTCACGTTGTAGACATTGTTAGAGTCGTATACATCGGTGTTTAGCTACTAGTGAATATTGTAAACGTTGTTAGGACACTCATAGAAGCAGCAATGTATAACTGCGCGTAGACACGAGATAACACCTTGACCCCTGTGATTCATTCTGTTAAAGTAGAAGTTATCTGTTGGTCATTAATAAACATTTTGTCATAAAATAAAGTTTTTTTTTACCCATAAAGCCTCTATTCGGAATGTCCCGAATATGGTCTTAAAAAGGTCTGTCAGATCAAGAGTAGGTACTAGTTTACTAGAATTAAATGATCTGTATCAAGAGTAACCCAAAACATTACCAGAAGTTGGTTGGACCTACTTTGGTATGCTTTATTTTATGCAGTAATGAAAAAAGGGATTGTAATGAAATTAAAAACGTATTGTTAAAAATTTGACTAAACGAGTCTTATTTTTTATTACCTACTATCAATCTTTCGATTAAACAAAGTAAAACTTAAGTTTAAAGACGAAGAACGTGTTTAATAATGTAAACGCTCTAAACAAACCATGCTTCAGTAAAAAATAAATAGTAAAAACCGGGACGGGTTCTTACCACGATATGGATTTTTGATGAGTTTCCGATATTTCGGCGCTGTTAGTGACCGCGAACCTCTCAAACAATATGTCACTGAACTTCCCCGCAAAAAAAATTACACATTTGGTATACACTGTGTTCCTGAGGATATTCATTAATTTTAAGAGCATGTTCAGTTAACAAAATTGTACAACTTTCTTTCCCTAAGAAACAAATACGAAAAAAAAAATTGCTCTCCCATACAAAAACATTTTTTCGTATCTAAACCTATGTTTTTTAGGGAAAGTAACTTGTTAAGGGTTTTTCACGTTCTCTTAAAATAATGCATATCCTCAGTAACACGGTGTATAAGAACAGCATGGAATTATAAATTTGTGTATTTAAGGTGATCCGTTTTCCATACAAAAATTCAAATGACTTGCATTCTTACGCGGGACATAAAATTCTGTTGAAAAACGAACGAATACTGCTATTTTTAGTTAAATTTTTCGCTAATTAATACAAAAATACAGTTAATGTACTGAAAGTACTATTTTTGTTAGCAATTTTTGGTTCAATATTATGATTGTGGGCGTGCGGTCAAAACTGTACGGTTGTGCTTTGTGTGCATGTGTGAGTGATCGTACTCATGTAAACACGGACTGACGAGAGTAATTGACTTTAGTGGACATATGGAGATATTTTTCTTATCGAAATTGTTGTTAGGCGTTTAAGTTGCACGATGAAATTTACGCGAATCAACTTTTTGCACATATATAGTTGATACTTATTGCATTAAAAAATAAAACCTTATATTTGCAGCAGTGGCTCCATATAGTTGCGTTCGGGGCTAAGCTGGCCGCAACAGATCACCTTAACAACTCCATGTTGCTTTTTCTTCAAAGGTGCCTTTTTTGACGCAGATTTCGATAGATTACGTATTTGAAAAATTTATTAGATTTTCTCAGTTTCCCCGGAATAGAAGCATTGTTTGCTTAGAACGTTTAGATTACCAAGCAAACAACAATCTAAGTATACAGCGCGTTTAGGACAAGTCTGTCTATGACGGTTATTTTCTGCGCATGGGTGACAGGTGGAGAGCCAATGAACGATTCCCTCGCCTTGTGGGGGGTGCCGCGCTCACCCCCGCGACACATTTTTTTATTTCTGCGCATTAACAGTCACAGGCACTTATTTTGCACGCAGTATACATAATTTCTCATGGTCACACGAAATAGTTGTTGACAAAAACCAAAAATTACTCCGACACAAAATAGACAAAAAAAAAATTTATACCTCCTAATTGGAGTATGTTTGCACTATAAACATACTCCAATTAAGCTATAGAATAACAACAAATAATAAAAACTGGTCAAGTGCGTGTCGGACTCGTGCGCATTTAATACACTTCTGCGTGACTGCGCGTCCATAACTAAGACGGTATTTTTAGCTCAGTGGTACGGAACCCTCTGTGCGCGAGTCCGACTCGCACTTGGTTGCAAGCTTGACACATTGGACCTGGTACCGTTTTTATTTCAATAGACGTACGGGCTAGTCGCACTGCGAGTGTCAGGCTTGACCTGTCGTTGACTGTACAAAGGGATAAACTGATTGACACACACAGCCCAAATCCTTTGGCATAGAAACTTAGTGGTTCCCTAAAGCGCGCTTTATGTTCCTCAGCAAAAATTGTTCTGAATTGCCATTGAAATATTTTTTGTTATGCACTACATGGATTATTTGAGCGTTCAGTTGAAACATTCAGCAGCCTTCTGAATAGTTTTTTATACCATACATGATTCCTACTTCGCTCCAAAGGGAATATCGCTAAATGTTGGTCTTTTTTGTCGACACCCCCCATGAGGGAATTATAATCAAGCGCCTGAGGCGCCAACTCCCGAACTTCTTTTTCGCCCCGATTTCCACCGGGTGCCCCGGGTGGTATGCACTTGATGTCACACCAGACAAGTACGGTGAGGTCAGAAGTTTGGATGTATACCACTTTACCAACACTTAGTTCAGTTTTGGAGACAGACTAACGATTCGGGGATTGTTTCCCAAAAAAATCTGTATGTTTCGTCACACACACACACATCGCGCTAGTAACGGAGAGTTATAAAAATTGTCCACTACTAACGTATGACCCGGGGTGGCCACTGGACAGCTGGTATACAACTTTAACTGCACGGCTGCCGCCTAGCTCGATGTTTTCAGTCTGTCAGTCCTGTTCGTCTCGTCCAGTCTTCGTCTATAGTCTGCTCATCTTTTCCAGTTTTGTCTGCACAGCAATAGATAATAAAGCTCCACAAATAACCAGTCGATGACTCACAAAGTTCATAAGTCTTAATCCGAACTTTAACAGCAAATTTTTGGGACATTTTGAGTCGTCCTGACCAATGAAGGCTGTCATCTGTTGCGATGTTTTGTCCAGGTAGATATAATTCGGGAAATTTCGAACTGATGTGGTCGGGAATTTATTAAGCTGTCGCTGATTTTCCGGTAAATTTTAGAGGGAATCAGAGTTCAAATGTAAAAACTTTTATAAAAGTAAAAATAAAATCTATTGTAGGTCATGATTTCCAATAAACCTGGCTTAGACAAACAACGCGATATTTTAAATATTCTTTCTCAACCGGCAAAGGAATAACACCTTGGAAAAAGAAGTTAGAAGTGAAGCATGCGGAGGGTTCAATGACCTCTATGATCAGCTGGTGACGAAAACGAGGAGTATTTATGTAAAAATATCCAGTCACTATTAAGTAAAGGGTGGCCAATAAGGAAGTATTCAACTTTTGTGTCTCTATTTTGTATCAGCGTAATATTTATCAGTTTTTTGACATTTTTTCTTGTAGAAATTTCAAATTTGTTATAGAACGTTAGCACTAAAATCAATTACAACAGTCATTTTATAAAAACCTATTTCTAATGTAATGGAATCTGCAACATTTGAATTTTTTCATTACTGACAAAGGTAGAAGTTTTTTAAAAGTATACAATAATACTTTTTTCTGTGTCTCTTCAGATCTGCAATTTTCTTCGTAGTCGCAAATCGAACCTATGTCTCATTGGTTTACTTCGTAAACTTCATTACTAAAACTCTTTGATTAAAAAAATACACGAACCAAATACAGTCACCGGCAGAAATAACCGGTCAGTCTATTTTATGTCGTACATTTTCATACAAGTAAGGGATCAAATGAAGCGTCAATATATTTCGTAAACGAAATAAATATCCGTGAATAAACAGTGAGATCATTAAATAAGGTGTCTGACTACCGATTCTTGAAGATTAAACCTGTGCACGGTATCCAGGAAATTCCGTGCATCGTTCAGAAAAAAATATACGTCATTTTGTCAGAAATCTCTTACATTTAGCGAATTAAAATGTTTTAAGTCGCACGGGTTTTATTCAACATTTTAGATATACCTTATCTTTGACAATATTGTTAATAAGGTTCTTATCTAAAGACCTCATCAATCAGATTTGTATTTTTATTCAATTTAGGTAAGATATTGACGCTCCGTTTGACCCCATATTTGTATGAAAATATATGAAAGAAAACAGACCGGCCGGTTATTTCTGCCGGTGAGTGTATCTTCTTAATAAATGGTATTAAAGTATGGCCAACGTAAGAAGTCCGTTTTGACGTTTCCTTAACACCAACACACAGGGTTAATTTTTCTTTGCAGGTCGTAATTTTTCATACGTTTGACAGCTGTCAGAAAAGACCTATTACGATGGGCTTACTTTAAGCTTTACATAGTCTTCGACACAAAAATGCAGCAACATTGACGTTTCGTAGGTCAAAAAAAAATTGTATGCATTTACGAAATATTCACGTTAAATACATGAAATACTAATTGTTTTACATGTATGCAGTGTGTATTTTTAAATATACACTGTCAATTAAGTTCGTAAATGATGGTAATAAATTATGACGTCACAAACCAGAAAATTCGGGGCATTCCCCGTCGTCCTACTGGAGTGTCCCATTGGTAGGTGGACGGGGAATCCGCAATTCCCGCTCGTCCTACTGCACTAGTGTTCGAAACAAACTAGTTTTCATGTATCGATATAATTCATTAAAAATACGTTTTGACGTGCAGTAAAGAGTCAAGCATTTGACAAGGCTGTCATATAGCGGATCCTTGGTCTCCAAATCCTTGGTCATCCGTTATTGGACGTAGCAACTGCAATCAACTTGTTCTCCTTATTTATCCTTATTTTCCTTTGAACACTACCTACGGTTAGTCCTTGCTGGAACTGGTAACCCGATCCCACCGCCAGATGGTGCCGTCATCGCAGCATGTTAGAAGCACCTTGCCGTTACGAGAAAGAGTCACCTGAAAACAAAATAGTATGTTATTGAGTATTTTTTCCTATTTCGAAAAGTGGTTCAGTTTTATGGGCGTATTTACATTCTTTATCGTTTTTGTAACTCCTAACGTGTGTTGAAGGGTTGATAAAAACAGAGGAAGGAAGGGAAGTATGTCAAGATCGTACCAGGTGGAGGGCTGAGGTCTCTGCCTACCCCTACGAGAAAGAGGCGTGATGTTATATAAAGTAACTTAAAATCAAAATAAAACAAATTATATAGAAGGATATTATTATTTCATATTTTCACAAAGTGGCGCCATGTAAAAAAAATCCTACATACGTAATAGTAGTATCCAAGGCGTAATAATACTCAAGAATTTATTGTTTTTAACTTCACCCATAACTGGCACCTAAGCTGGAGCTCTAAAATAATGGTGTGATTTATTTGTATTATCACGAGACAAGCATATACATACGTCCCGATTTAGTCAGATAGATTTTAATAAGTGAACGTGACGCAAATATTCCGAATTTTATTTTCATTGTTTCCGTGTATGTGTCACTCATCATCATATCTTCGGGGTTCTAAGATCGATGACCGGCCTCAAAAACCCTGGCGTCAGTGTTGTTGAGCCGCCATAGGACTTTGAAAAGGCTAGTTAATGATTACTTTGTAGATAGTAGCTTGAATCAACGGCTTAACGTCACGTCATTTTATTTTTTGAACTATCAGGTAATTCATCCAGCAATGTTCTAAAATGTTGGCCGCTTGACAACTTTTGAGTCAGTTGGACAAGCCCAACGATGACTAAACTAGAATCAATATTTTTTATTTATTCCAACGCTTACTAATCTATTTTGCACCTATGACACTAAAACCAGAGCATATTTGATGGAAATACAAACTTGTTTTTTCTGACAGCTTGGCCGATTGATTTTAACATATTTTGGCAAGCGTTGTAATACTTAACGAAAAAAAATGGATCATAGCCAGTATCCCCTGACCCACATCTACGTTAGCGAGGCAGACTGATCAAATCAGTTCGTGTATCAAAGAATCAAGTGGGCACGTCTATAGTAGTCGCGTGTTCAGTGTTGTTATCGCGGAAAACGCCAGTCACGCAACTATTGTGGCGACGAAAGCTTTTACTGCGTGAAAGACACGACGAATACGGAGGATAGACACACTATAAAGCCTAATAAAACAGATTTGAGCTACGTGGTTAAACGTTTGATTTGAACAAGGTCCTTTTAATTAATTTTTGTTCCCATAACGATATCGTGTTAAGTCGATATGTAATTTTTTTGGGTATATTGAAGACAAATATATTTTTATTTACTCAGTATCTTGCCGTGATTTTCAGGTATGTGTTTCTTGACCATTCATGTGGTAATATCACCAAGACCAAAACATGATTAGTGAAAATCGACTCGAGAAAATAAAAATCCAAAGTTGCCTCTTCAATTTTCATTCCTTCCTCTTTTTGTGGAATCTGAGGTGTTTTAAGTAGTAAAATTAATTATAAGTAAGGATAAGTCTCGCCATTCAACGAGGGAATTCTGCCTGCCTGTTCGGCACTATGCCGCCTCAGGGCGACGCGCTTGACGCCACAGTTACATCTAAGTTAGTTTTAATTGACATATTATTTTTTACATTTGACTCATAAAAAAAAATTAAAAACAAAAAAGAATATATGTATACAGAAAGGTATTCGTAGTTGCTATCATATGCCCAACCTAAAATTTTATTTTATTACTTAGTTTTTACAAAAAGTCGGTATTTTGTATCGGGCGATTACGTCACAGTATATCTGTCGCAATCTAATGCGTTGCGGATGTAATCACTTTATCCCTTTCTTTCAAGCGAAAACACTGCGCCCACTGTCAAATAACTATCTTTTCACATATACTCTTAACGATTTCACTGTGCGATTTTGACGCAGATAAGTCTATGCTATCGATTGTGCTAAGTTTCACAGTGTATATAGGTCCTTTGGCGGCAATCATTGCTTTTAAAGAACGTGTAAAGCTAAGATTATGTAAAAAAAAGCTTACTATAGATTAGATGACTATATCAATGACAAAGAGGTATGGTGCTCCGATATTCCAGCGAAACAAGAAAAACATTGTTAAATCCGACTCTTAAAATAGGCCATGCTGTAGTGGTTTCTTGTCGTTTCTTTTACGCTGCCTTAGCACGATCTGAACTGTGTCTGATACGGTGTTTATCGCTCTATTTGCATTGTATTCTACATGTCATTCAATTAGTATTTTGTAAAGTATCTACATTGAATACAATCATCGGAATCCGAATACATCGAGCTTTGATGAGTCAGGGTGCACTAGTTGCGACACCCTGCTTCCCCCCGCTACACTGAGAGCTACCACCTGCTAGTATTGTACTAGTCACCAGTCTGACGGCGGCCACACATCTCGGGTGAACTAGTTGCGACACCTTGCTTCCCTCGGCTACACTATGAGAGCTATCGTCTGCTAGTATTGTACTAGTCACCTCACTTGTCTGACGGCAGCCACACGTCTCAGGTGCACTAGTTGCGACACCTTGCTTCTACTCTTTGAGAAGAGTAGAAGCTACAATGAGAGCTATCACCTGCTAATACGAGGGCCAAACCGAAAAGATCGGGAATAGAATACTCAGGAATAAATTAGATCAAAACCTTTTTGGTTTATGACATGTAGTATTATTTCAAACACAATTCCATTTTTGAATAAAAAAAAAGTAAAAAAGAAAAGAGTAGTAGCCATTTGAATTTGACAAGTCAGTGGGGAAAATGGAGCTTACGCGGGAACATTTCCGTGCCATAATTTTTCACAACTTTCGTCGAGGTTTATCTCAAGAACAATGTCTCGCCGAGCTTGTTTCTGTTTATGAACTTAAAGCACCCAGTAAAACGACTATATATCGTTGGTATTCTGAGTTTCGTCATGGACGTTCCTCTCTCACGACAGTTCCTTCTACTGGTCGACCAAAAACAGCGGTAACACAAGATAACATCGATGCTGTGCGCCAATTAATAAAAGAAGATAGACATGTGACATACGAGCAGATTCGGGCTTCTCTCAGCATTGGTATGACAGCGATTCAAACTATTTTACATGATGAACTGGGTGTCAAGAAGTTAGTTTCCCGCTGGGTGCCCCATCGTTTGACCGAGGAACAAAAGTCGGCTCGTGTTAATTGGTGTCGGTCTACTCTGCAACGGTTCAATAGAGGGAGCTCAAATGCAGTTTACAATATCGTCTCTGGTGATGAATCGTGGATTTATTCATATGAGCCCGAAAGAAAACATCAATCGGCTGTTTGGGTCTTCGAAGGCGAGGTCAAGCCAACAAAAGTTGTCCGCTCTCGTAGCGTGTCGAAAAAAATGGTCGCTTCGTTTGTATCGAAAACTGGTCATGTGGCTACGATTCCTTTACAAGAACGCAGAACGGTTACTGCTGATTGGTACACAATAGTTTGTTTTCCGGAAGTCATAAGAGAACTTCGTAAAATTAATCCGAATCGTCGCATCATTCTTCACCAGGATAATGCGAGCTCACATACCGCTCGCAAAACGATCGCGTTTTTAAATCAGGAAAACGTGGAGTTAATGGACCATCCACCGTATAGCCCTGACTTGAGCCCCAATGATTATTTTACATTCCCAAGAATTAAAGATATGCTACGTGGTCAACGATTTCAAGGCCCAGAAGAGGCAGTCGAAGCTTACAAATCGGCCGTTTCGACTATATCCACTTCAGACTGGAATTACTGTTATAATAATTGGTTTGATAGAATGCAAAAGTGCATCGATTGTCACGGAGAATACTTCGAAAAACAATGAAAGTAAATATTGTTGTATTATTTTTGTACTTTTTTCTATTCCCGATCATTTCGGTGTGGCCCTCGTATTGTACTAGTCACCTCACCTGTCTGACGGCGGCCACACATCTCGGGTGCACTAGTTGCGACACCTTGCTTCCCCCTGCTACACTGAGAGCTATCGTCTGCTAGTATTGTACTAGTCACCTCACTTGTCTGACGGCAGCCACACGTCTCGGGTGCACTAGTTGCGACACCTTGCTTCCCCCGGCAACAATGAGAGCTATCACCTGCTAGTATTGTACTAGTCACCTCACCTGTCTGACGGCGGCCACACATCTCGGGAGCACTAGTTGCGACACCTTGCTTCCCCGGCTACACTGAGAGCTATCACATGCTAGTATTGTACTAGTCACCTCACCTGTCTGACGGCGGCCACACATCTCGGGTGCACTAGTTGCGACACCTTGCTTCCCCGGCTACACTGAGAGCTATCACCTGCTAGTATTGTACTAGTCACCTCACCTGTCTGACGGCGGCCACACATCTCGGGAGCACTAGTTGCGACACCTTGCTTCCCCGGCTACACTGAGAGCTATCACATGCTAGTATTGTACTAGTCACCTCACCTGTCTGACGGCGGCCACACATCTCGGGTGCACTAGTTGCGACACCTTGCTTCCCCCAGCCACACTGCCCAGTTCCCACACCATCGTCTTGCCGCACTGGTTGCCCAGAGCTATCACCTGTAAACACATATAAATACAGTCAGTAAATAGTAGATTATTGTCGAGGCCTTGGCCTTTGTTTTTTAATTCACGGGAGAGTTATATAACATATTAGAAGGAGGAGTTTAAGCCAAGTACTTCTGAAGTTATAATATAATTAGACTAAGCCGAAATTTGTTTTTCTCAAGCCGGACCGAACTGGAGTTCACTAAAGCGTCTGACGTTTTGTAAACAAAATCATATTATTATAAATTCATGTAAAATGTGTTAAAAATGTGGATATTTCTGACTTTTTGTATGTAAACCGAGTAAGCGTTTTTCTATAAGCGTATTGGGGCTACAAACATATACCTTGTGTAATTGAAAATAAATCTTTTCTTAACTGAAAAATGTTTGTAAACTCTATTATAATTTTGTACTCACACGGCATTATTATTTATTAATCACACGGCATGGCATTATCTGTCCGATAATTCAAATTTAATTTTAAAGCTTACCCGTTGACTATAATCCACGGCAAATCGAATGAACCATATCTCGCACTCCTTGTAATCAAACCGATGCACCATCGTCACAGTGTTATCCCCCGGCCGTAGCTCCGTGTCCTCCAGACGACCTGGCTTCCAGCAAATTATTGCATTCTCGCACGACTGGAACACAAACATCATCCATCGTCATCACACCTCTAAATAAACCTCACAAACTTCTTCAAGTACAGTAGCTTGATTACATCACAACAAGCGCTATGTATGCGTGAGAGGGAAGGGAGCGATACATGTTTCATTCGCTTCAATATCTTATGCAACACTCCATCCTTCTTATGAAGGTATGTTTTGACTTTATTAGCTCATAAAACTTTGAAAGCTGGTTAAAGGCCTCCACATAGTTTTTTTGTTGTAATTTAGTTTCACATGCATTTTTATTTAAATTTTCTAGAAATAAATCTGCTAAACCACAATTACCTTAGACAAAATGAGGTCACCCATCCATCTGACACAATCCACATAATTTCTATGAATATCTCTTGTAGAAAAATCGGGAAAATGCTCTTTTAATGAATTGAAAGGCCTGAGTGCCCTATGCGGATTGAAATTATAACTTTGTTTGATTGCTTCATTCATTGAAGGTTTATCCAACCGCCATAGTTTAAGCGAATGGTCCATGCCGCAAGACATAATGCGTTCACCTTTTAGGTCAAAGTCAGCACTTAAAACTTCATCTCTATGGCCTTCAACGCCCCCAAAAATGGCAATGCAGACATCAGTCATAATATTCCAAAGCCGTAAAGCATGGTCTTTGCTGGCAGAGAGAAGTAGGTTAGGATCTCGAGGGTGGAACTTGACTTCATTGATGGCATGACCGTGGCCGATGTAGTGTTTGATGCAGGTTTGCGTTGCTGGGTGGAATATGCGGAGGATGCCTCGTGAGCCTGCTACAGCTAGGAGAGGTAAATGAGTCTCTTCTTCATAGGACCAAGCGCAGGTGTAGTATGTTTCATCCACCTAAAAAAAAATTGAAGGTAACAAACAGGTAGGTATTTTTTATGTAACAAGTAAGGATGAGAGCTTGTGGGACCACTTGATGGTAAGTGGTCACCACCTCCCATTGCGCCCACTAGTGAAGATGCCGCTTTTACGATAAACGTAAAATGACATGTCCCGTTGGACCGAAGATTCCTCCACCGTCAACTATTATCATTGTGTTCAGCATGATCACCCAAAGAATTATCGACTGGTTGTCGCACTATAAAGTGGTGGATGGGGGAGGAAGGGGAGGGGGAAGATGCGAAAACTGGGTATAAATTTTAGTTACCATCTCATTAACCACTCATCCGATTTAAACAGTTATAGTGTCATACGGTAGGTGATAAAATGCCTAATATACGAGGGCCAAACCGAAAAGATCGGGAATAGAATACTCAGGAATAAATTAGATTAAAACCTTTTTGGTTTATGACATGTAGTATTATTTCAAACACAATTCCATTTTTGAATTTTAAAAAAAGTAAAAAAGAAAAGAGTAGTAGCCATTTGAATTTGACAAGTCAGTGGGGAAAATGGAGCTTACGCGGGAACATTTCCGTGCCATAATTTTTCACAACTTTCGTCGAGGTTTATCTCAAGAACAATGTCTCGCCGAGCTTGTTTCTGTTTATGAACTTGAAGCACCCAGTAAAACGACTATATATCGTTGGTATTCTGAGTTTCGTCGTGGACGTTCCTCTCTCACGACAGTTCCTTCTACTGGTCGACCAAAAACAGCGGTAACACAAGATAACATCGATGCTGTGCGCCAATTAATAAAAGAAGATAGACATGTGACATACGAGCAGATTCGGGCTTCTCTCAGCATTGGTATGACAGCGATTCAAACTATTTTTATACATGATGAACTGGGTGTCAAGAAGTTAGTTTCCCGCTGGGTGCCCCATCGTTTGACCGAGGAACAAAAGTCGGCTCGTGTTAATTGGTGTCGGTCTACTCTGCAACGGTTCAATAGAGGGAGCTCAAATGCTGTTTACAATATCGTCTCTGGTGATGAATCGTGGATTTATTCATACGAGCCCGAAAGAAAACATCAATCGGCTGTTTGGGTCTTCGAAGGCGAGGTCAAGCCAACAAAAGTTGTCCGCTCTCGTAGCGTGTCGAAAAAAATGGTCGCTTCGTTTGTATCGAAAACTGGTCATGTGACTACGATTCCTTTACAAGAACGCAGAACGGTTACTGCTGATTGGTACACAATAGTTTGTTTGCCGGAAGTCATAAGAGAACTTCGTAAAATTAATCAGAATCGTCGCATCATTCTTCACCAGGATAATGCGAGCTCACATACCGCTCGCAAAACGATCGCGTTTTTAAATCAGGAAAACGTGGAGTTAGATTCAGATTCAGATAATTTATTCAATGTAGATTCTTCAGAATCAGAATCAGAATGTTTTATTGCGAGAACTGGTTAGTGTTACAGATGTGAAATATAAAATAATGTTAGCTCATACAGTTCTTACCTAAAATCAGGCATGCAATTATTTTAAAATAGAGTACACATACAAATACAAATACGGACATTTCAAAGTTCGGGAAATAAAAATTTATAACAATATTAAATTTGTAAAAGAAAATAAAAGAAAGAAACAAATGTCAATTTAAGGTTATATCGTTAATATGTCAACAACAATAAAATAGAGAAATTAAAAATTTTATAAGTATAAAGTTTAGGTTCTCAATGTCTTAGTAATTATTTTTATTTGATGTCACATTGTAATATTCAGATATATTGTAGAATACTTTTCCAAGTAACCAATTTTTTAAAGCTAGTTTAAATTTTCTATTGTCTAAACATCTTATTTCGTTTGGTAAACTATTGTAAATACGAACTGCAGTTACTGAAGTGCATTTATCAAAAATCATGCTGTTTATTTGATCGGGAAATACAAGGCGGTCCTTTTGTCTAACATTTCTCGAGTTTATGTCAGATACCTTGGAAAAGTATTTTCTGCAGTTCCGTACTAATTGACAAATTTCCATTATAAAAATACTAGTCAAAGTTAGGATTCCTTTTTCTTTAAATGTTGATCTTAAAGATACGTCATTAGGTATTTTAAAAATGATGCGTAAGCAGCGTTTTTGCAGGATGAACGTCTTCGACACATCGGTGGAGTTTCCCCAGAAGACGACTCCGTACAGTAACAAGGGGTAAATGTTACCATAATACGCACTGATTACAACTTCAGTTGACGATATTTCAGCTAGGACAGAAAGAGCATAACATCGACTAGATAATTTGTTATTTAAGTTTACAATATGTTTCTTCCAATTGAGATGCGTATCTATTGTAACACCCAAAAAATCTATGGCATCTACCTCTTCTAGAATAGTATTATTGAAGTTTATTTTGAGATTAAGTTTAGATTTCTTGTAATTAACGAACTGAATGATCTTTGTTTTTGTTAAGTTAACTTTAAGATTGATTGACTCAAACCAAGACATGACAGTTGCTAGTGCATTGTTTATTTCGTGTTCATAGTCTTTGGTTTCGGAAGAGTGATTGGAAAACAAGAGAGAGGCATCGTCGGCAAACATTACACAACTATGATTTTTTAAGATACTGGGAAGCTCATTTACGTAAGCTAAAAATATAAATGGACCTAACACACTCCCTTGAGGTACTCCTATCTGAATATATTTATATGACGATTTAATTTCTGTAATCGATTTAGATGGTTTGTCGTAGGTTAAGAGTGCTACACACTGTTTTCTATCTGACAGATATGATTTTATCAAGTCATTAGCAATGCCGCGAATTCCTAGGTAATCAAGTTGTTTAAGAGCTATTGAGTGGATGACACAGTCAAATGCTTTTGACATATCCAGAAACAGACCCGTACAGTCCTTTTTATTGTTTATGTCTATCCATAGTTTTGATAAGTACTCATATATAGCTAATGTGGTTGATTTTGATTTACGAAAACCGAACTGTCTCTCGTTTAAGAGATTTCTTTTTTCCAGGTAGTTGTATATCCGGTCATAAATTACCTTTTCGAAAAGCTTAGCAAAACCTGGTAGAAGGGCTATTGGTCGATAGTTGGAGGGATTGTTTTTCTGACCTTTTTTGTAAATAGGTTTAACAATGGAGGTTTTAAGTTGGTCAGGAAAACATCCTGTTTCAAGCATCATATTTATAATAAATTCGAGGGGCTTACTTATATATTTAATAGTAGCTTTTATGACCTGTATTGATATCTCATCTTCACCGCAGCTTTTTTTGTTTTTTAATAGTTTAACGATATTAATTATTTCCGTTTCACTTACGGGCTTTAAGTAAATAGAGGTTTGTTCTCTTTCAAATGTGGGTTTGTATCGATTGTCCAGCAATATATTCTTATTTTGATTTATATAAAAATTATTCATATATTCGGATATTTCTTTTGTGTCATTCAGCGTTCCTTTATTGGTTTCTAGCTCGTCAATGGTGGTTTTTATGTCGTTTGTATTGGAAGTGTGCATTTTAATTAGACCCCAGGTAGCCTTGTTTTTATTAGTACTATTTTTAATATATTGATTGTTTATTCGACGTTTAGAATGTCTTATAATTCTTTTTAATAAAGCCTTGTAGTTATTGTAGTAACTTTTAAGTAACTTTTTACTGTCCTTTTGTAATTCAAGATGGATTAATCGTTTACGTTTGCTAGACTTACTAATACCTTTAGTTTTCCAGTTTGGTTTTATCCTGTAACTGACTTTGCAACGTTCGACTGGAAAGCACAAATTATATAGCATTTTGAAGTCTTCTATGAAAGTATTATAGGAGTCGTTTACTGTTTTACATTCGTACACTTGTTGGAAGTTAAATTGAGATATGTATTTAATAAAAATCGGTAAGTGCAGGTCGACTTTTCTTTTAAAGACATACCAATACTTCTCTGTATAATTTAATTTACACGGTAGTTCTATTTGTTGGGCTGTATGGTCTGAGAACCCCAAGTTGAGAACTTTAGAGTTTGCACCCCCGAAGTTGATAAGAATGTTGTCGATACAAGTTTGACAGTGATCTGTTATTCTTGTTGGTTCAGATATAGTTGGATGGAATTTGTACAAATTTAGGATTTTATTAAGTTCAATACTATTGTTATCTGATTTCATTAAATTTATATTGAAATCACCTAGAATAACCACCTTACGGGTTAACTTTCTTTGTTTTCTAGTTAATTTAAAAAGTAGGGACTCTAGTTTCTCAAAAAAGATATGCAGGTTTTTTCCTGATCTATAAATACACACTACAGTTAGTTGTATTTCTTTTATACAGATACCACAGCATTCAAAGTTTTCTTCTACTGATAATTCATGCAACCAACTCAACCGATTGTAGACCATTGAGTTCTTAACCAGTATGCAGACTCCTCCTCTGCGAACATGCTTTCTTGAGAAGTGTTCAGCTAACTCATAGCCATCAATTTTTTTTTCTTTTTTCTTTTTCTTTACAGAATACTTATTGAATGTCATGCAGAATACAATGCAAATAGAGCGAGTCTACGCCGTTTCGGATCGTGCTATGGCAGCGTAAAAGAAATGGCAAGAAACCACTGCAGCACGGCCTACTTTAAGAGTCGGCTTTTTACAATGTGTTTCTTGTGTTTCGCTGGAATATCAGAGCACCATACCTCTTTGTCATTCATATAGTCATCCAATCTGTAGTAAGCTTTTTTACATAACGTTTGCTTTACACATTCTTTAAACTTTCTCTCAGGTAATTGCACTATATTGTCAGGTATTTTGTTGTAGTATCGTATACACAGACCAA
Source organism: Athrips mouffetella (assembly GCA_947532105.1). NCBI lineage: Eukaryota > Metazoa > Arthropoda > Insecta > Lepidoptera > Gelechiidae > Athrips > Athrips mouffetella. Next base: position 8,309,652 of record OX383964.1, on the reverse strand, counting down.
CGAAAGATGTATTGACTTTAGTTAATCTAGTATATGGTTGATCAATTTTATGCTTATTTCTAGTATTAAAATTATGCCTGTCACAAATTTTAGGTAATTGATGAATGTTCTTTCTAGCATACATTATATTTTCATAGATATACTGGCATGGCACTGTCATAATGTTGATTTCCTTGAACAGTTCTCTCAGGGAATCACGAGTCTTCAGGCAATAAATTGCTCTTATAGCCCTCTTTTGTAAAACGAATATTGAATGTATATCAGCTGCTCGGCCCCAAAGCAGTATGCCATAAGACATAATGCTATGGAAGTAGCTAAAGTAAACCAGCCTTGCAGTAGCTACATCAGTAAGTTGTCTGATTTTTCTAACAGCATATGCAGCCGAGCTCAATCGACCAGAAAGAGCCGTTATATGAGGGCCCCATTGAAGTTTAGAGTCTAGTGTTAACCCTAAGAAAACTGTACTATTTACAAAATCTAATCGTTCATTATTCAATACTATGTTATGTGAAGTAGACCTTACATTTGGTAGTGCAAATTTAATACATTTAGCTTTTTTGGCGTTTAGGACCAGATTGTTAACAGTAAACCATGCATGAATCTGTCGAAGTGCATCATTGACTTCGTTATAATTTTGTGATTTCCTACTTACATTGAATATTAATGAAGTATCATCAGCAAATAACACAATCTTTGACAGATTCTTCACCAAAAGTTAATGGACCATCCACCGTATAGCCCTGACTTGAGCCCCAATGATTATTTTACATTCCCAAGAATTAAAGATATGCTACGTGGTCAACGATTTCAAGGCCCAGAAGAGGCAGTCGAAGCTTACAAATCGGCCGTTTCGACTATATCCACTTCAGACTGGAATTACTGTTATAATAATTGGTTTGATAGAATGCAAAAGTGCATCGATTGTCACGGAGAAGACTTCGAAAAACAATGAAAGTAAATATTGTTGTATTATTTTTGTACTTTTTTCTATTCCCGATCATTTCGGTGTGGCCCTCGTTTACGCAGTTACAGAGCTCCTGTGTATTCCCGGCGTGAAGATTGAGGGATGGCGTGCCAAACAAGAAGTCCCGCAGTGCCACCGGTGTCAGTCGTTTCGCCACAGCTCCCACAACTGCCACCGGAGGCAAGCCTGCGTGTGTTGCGGGGGCGAACACACCGCCAAGGAGTGCCTACGACCTCGCACCGAGCCCGCCACTTGCGCCAATGGCAAGAAGTCCCATCCCGCCAACAGCCTCACGTCCTGCGCCGTGAGACCAGAAGCGGGAAAGCCAGCGCCACAGCTCTGAAGACTTCCGCGCAGCCAGTCACACCGGCTCGCGTGATAGCGGTGCCCTCGGGAGAGTCAAACGCGCCGGGGTCACTCATGGCCTCCGCGAATGAGCCCGGGAGGACCACGAAGAAGAGGAAGGGGAGGAGGAGAAAGTGGACCTACGCCACCATCCCATCTCAGCCTGCAGCTCCGATTGCGGTCGTCGCCCCGCCCACAGCGGGGAAGAGCACGAAGCAATCGGAGGCGCCACCTACAGCCGCTGCCCTCCAGCCATCGCATCCGAAGCCTTCGGAAGCGGTCGCCGCCCCACAAGCCGTGGGTACGAAGGCGGAGCACCCGAAGGAGGCGATTGATTTCGCCATTGGGCTCCTGCTCGATCTACTGCAAGCAGTACGGGCGGGCAGGGACCCAACGCCGATCGTCATGGAGGGTGTCTCCATTCTGATCAACATGCGATCAGGGTGTTGAGGCCCCTCCACTCCTCACCAGGCAGCCCACGTCCACTACTCCTCGGCGAGTAGTTAGGACTGTGGGCCCCTCCACCGTCATCAAAGTCGCCGCCTGGCTTGTAGGCGCTCACTAGGCCTCCCCCAACGGGGAATCACCTGGTGGGCTGCCTCGCCGGCGGCGTGAAATTTCATCTTCAGGGCATTGCCCACAATCACCGCCGGGTCTAATACCCGGTGAGAAACTGCTCGGGCACGAGGTTCGCCTCATATACCCGCACCCGGACCCGCGCAAGGGTCATGGAAGACACTTCAGTCAGTCAGTCTTGATCGTGATTGGGTAGACATGAAGCTATAGGAAAAAATGAGAAAGCTATAGGACCATAGACTAGTTTTAAACTTTTTTAAAATTTATGTTTATTATTTTAATTAAACAAAACCAAAACTTTAATTTTGTCTGAAATGGCATATTTTCCTAAATAATTTATAAACTACACTTGCGAGTAATAAACTGGAATCACTTCATCGCGGGTTGCTTAAGACAAAGTTGTGCCATTTCTAAGCAATAAACTATAGCTTGTGTTATATTATTTGAAAGGTAATTTTGTTTATTTGGGGGCATTTCACACAAGGTCATCTAATCCCAAACTAGGCAAAGCCTATGGGAACCAGAGACTGATCATCATCATCATATCAGCCGAAAGACGTCCACTGCTGGACATAGGCCTCCCCTAAAGATCTCCATGACGACCGGTTTTGCGCTGCTCGCATCCAGCGGCTTCCCGCGACCTTGACCAGATCGTCAGTCCACCTTGTGGGGGGCCCGCCAACGCTTCGTCTTCCGGTACGTGGTCGCCACTCTAGAACCCTTACGCCCCATCGGCCATCGGTTCTTCTTGCGATGTGCCCTGCCCGCTGCCACTTTAGTTTAGCGATTCGCAGGGCTATGTCAGTTACTTTAGTTCTTCTGCGGATCTAATCATTTCTGATTCGATCGCGCAGAGAGACTCCGAGCATAGCCCTTTCCATAGCCCTTTGGGTGACTTTGAGCTTCCTAATAAGGCCCATCTTGAGCAGCCACGTCTCGGTGCCATATGTCATCACTGGCAACACACACTGGTCAAAGACTTTCGTTTTGAGACACTGCGGTATTTTAGACGTGAAGATATTGCGGAGCTTCCTGAACGCTGCCCATCCGATTCGGATTCGACGAGTAACCTCTTTCTCTAAGTTTGATTTACACAGCTGGACTGTTTGTCCCAGGTATATGTATTCATCAACTTCGAGCGTAGTCTCTAACTTTGAGTGGAGTGGGTACAACAGAACGTTAGACATAATTTTCGTCTTATTATGAGGTTGAGAAAGAGGGCTAACCGAAGAAAGATACATCAATGACATTCTGCTAAGCCATGTGCTCAAAATTTCATTTTACATTTCACTAGAGAGTACATGGAACAAGTTGGGATTGCCACAATAGACTAGCCAGCTCATAGTCCCAACTTGAATCCTATAGAAAATTTGTGGGACGAGCTGAAAAGTTGGGTACAAAGAAGGTGTTCAGCTCCGGCATCGATAAAAGAACTGATAAGTGCTTTAATCGAAGAGTGGCAAGAAATCCCACATGATTCCATCAGAAATCTCATTCGGTCAATGAAAAACCGTTTACAAGCACTAATTAGGGCCCGAGGGGTTAACACAAAATACTGAGGGGAAATAACAGATATTGTAAATATATTTTTATTTTTTTCTTACGATTTTCGTTTGATTTAGACGTTAACATTTCGACCTGTTACAGTAAATTCTTGAATTATGATAGGAATTTTAAATAGCTTAATATCATTGGAAAGCTAACAAAATTATCTTTCAAATGATATAACACAAGCTATAGTTTATTGCATATAAATGGTAAAACTTTGTCTTGAGCCACCCGCGATGAAGTGATTCCAGTTTATTGCTCGCAAGTGTATTGTATTTACCAAAACTTTTGTAAAGCATGTTATGCATGTTAAGCATTTTATGACCTATCATGTGACATTATCTCTTTAAATAGAATAAGTGGTTGTTGAGATATTAGCTAAACTTGATACTCGGTTTTCGGATCTTTCCCCTCCCCTTCCACCCCCCTCCGCCACTTTATAGTGCGACAACCAGTCAATAATTGTTTGGGTGATCATGCTGAACACATTGATACTGGTTGTCGGTGGAGGAATCTATGGTCCAAGTCATTTCTCAGCCTGGCATCTCCACTAACTGCATAACGCATAATTTAAAAAAATGGTTAGAAATAAATTGAAAAAAAGATAAGAGCTTTATTAGTTAGCTAACACCTAACTCAAGTCAAAATAAAGTCCATAAACAAATATGTTCAACGAGTCTAAAGAAAAGCTAAGGTAAGAAGTCCATATTAACATTTCCTGAATACCAACTCACAGGCTTAATTTTTCAATTCAATTTTTGATGGTACGAGGGCCACACCGAAATGATCGGGAATAGAAAAAAGTACAAAAATAATACAACAATATTTACTTTCATTGTTTTTCGAAGTATTCTCCGTGACAATCGATGCACTTTTGCATTCTATCAAACCAATTATTATAACAGTAATTCCAGTCTGAAGTGGATATAGTCGAAACGGCCGATTTGTAAGCTTCGACTGCCTCTTCTGGGCCTTGAAATCGTTGACCACGTAGCATATCTTTAATTCTTGGGAATTTAAAATAATCATTGGGGCTCAAGTCAGGGCTATACGGTGGATGGTCCATTAACACCACGTTTTCCTGATTTAAAAACGCGATCGTTTTGCGAGCGGTATGTGAGCTCGCATTATCCTGGTGAAGAATGATGCGACGATTCGGATTAATTTTACGAAGTTCTCTTATGACTTCCGGCAAACAAACTATTGTGTACCAATCAGCAGTAACCGTTCTGCGTTCTTGTAAAGGAATCGTAGCCACATGACCAGTTTTCGATACAAAAGAAGCGACCATTTTTTTCGACACGCTACGAGAGCGGACAACTTTTGTTGGCTTGACCTCGCCTTCGAAGACCCAAACAGCCGATTAATGTTTTCTTTCGGGCTCATATGAATAAATCCACGATTCATCACCAGAGACGATATTGTAAACTGCATTTGAGCTCCCTCTATTGAACCGTTGCAGAGTAGACCGACACCAATTAACACGAGCCGACTTTTGTTCCTCGGTCAAACGATGGGGCACCCAGCGGGAAACTAACTTCTTGACACCCAGTTCATCATGTAAAATAGTTTGAATCGCTGTCATACCAATGCTGAGAGAAGCCCGAATCTGCTCGTATGTCACATGTCTATCTTTTTTATTAATTGGCGCACAGCATCGATGTTATCTTGTGTTACCACTGTTTTTGGTCGACCAGTAGAAGGAACTGTCGTGAGAGAGGAACGTCCACGACGAAACTCAGAATACCAACGATATATAGTCCTTTTACTGGGTGCTTCAAGTTCATAAACAGAAACAAGCTCGGCGAGACATTGTTCTTGAGATAAACCTCGACGAAAGTTGTGAAAAATTATGGCACGGAAATGTTCCCGCGTAAGCTCCATTTTCCCCACTGACTTGTCAAATTCAAATGGCTACTACTCTTTTCTTTTTTACTTTTTTTAAAATTCAAAAATGGAATTGTGTTTGAAATAATACTACATGTCATAAACCAAAAAGGTTTTAATCTAATTTATTCCTGAGTATTCTATTCCCGATCTTTTCGGTTTGGCCCTCGTAATGGCTCCATCACTACTTGCGATGTTAATTTTACTTTGCAAGTCAAAACTCTTCACGCATTTGACAGCTGTCGCAAGATAGTCTTACTTTAGTATGTGTGTGGCAACTTGGCTAGTCTTCATAGACTAAACTGGTTATGTCTTGTCACACCTATATACCTTAGCTATTGTTGTGCATTTTTGCGGTACCCATCCTAGCCCGGCTGATCATAAATATGAAAAATTAGACAAATAGTTTTGTTCAAACAAGCCTATTTGTCTAACTTTACTTGTTTTTATTAGTACTCTTTTCATTTCCTTTTCAGACATTATACCTATACAGTTTCCCAAGCATGTTTAGAGAAAAGAAGGCAGCCTAGCAGCTTCAACAGAGTTGTTACATGTAGCAGATGTGATGTGATGTGATGACATCAATGAATATTTGAATAAGTCGATTATTGTGCTGTAAATTATTTTATTATTATCCTGAAATTCATTTTTATTGACATTATTCTAATATTATGACATGCATGTAATTATTATTCCATAATCCTAATCTAGTCTTGTTTTTAAATTAGTATATTAATCTAGTTATTGTAATTTAGTCCTAAATGTACCATATTTGCACGCCTTAGTCTATAGGTAGAGCATGCTGGAAACTATGTAATAAGACCCTCTTACCATGTTTCACGCAAATAAAGATATTTGATTTGATTTGATATATTAACCAGGAAGAGAAGAAGAATGCCACTTACATCAGGATCAGCATAACACTGCAGAAACTTGAAGCCTCCTGACTCCGGGCACTCATATATGGAGACTCTGTTACTGCCGACAACTGCAAAGATCTGAGGCTCCCCTTCACCAAGGTGATGATTGAATTGGCATCCAAAGAGAGGCTGGCCATGATCTTCTTTAGCACTACAACTATAAAGAAAGTTCTGATACTAAATTATAATTCAAACAATCATTCTGAAATATATATTGTTTTGTTTTTTAAATTATTATTATTTATTTAGGGTTTTCCTAAAAGGACTGTAATATTCAAACCAACCATACAACTTTAATGAAATGTTTGCAAGGTTCACAGTCACTAACAACACTATGTAAACAGTATGACAGGTTTTTACCACAATAGCTTTGAAATATTTGCCATCCTTTGTCAATTAAAACACCATTATACTTATCAGGTACTGCTAATGATGGAATAAATTATATATTTTTTTACAAGAGTAGGATATATTCTTACTTGAATTTGTATGGAGCTTTTACTGGTTTGGTGGTTTTCTTCTTGCCGCGCCGGCGCTTCTTGACACGGGAATTTGTCGGGGTTTCACTCCGAGACGTGTTATCTGTATTAGATGTGCTATCGACACTTGATGTATCATCCTGGAGAAAAATATGATTTGCACATAACCTTAACTTTTTAACTTCAAATTTAAAAGAAAAATGGCTATCGGCCGTTTCAAAAATTAATTCATACACATTCGCTGATCCAATTAAAGCAATATAAGCACTTGTAAGCTACCTTGTAAGTAATTAAAAAGTAATGCAATGTGAATACAAAGTCAAATTGCCCAAACAAAAGAAAAGGCAAGTAAAAACGTACTTACACCGTCATTGTCCGAAAAGTTCATGTTGTTTTATTCCTACAGTTACAGTAATACTTATAACATACGTTAAACAATAGATATAATACAAAATAATGCAGTTTTAAAAAAAATTATGTGCAAAAACATCGAATCGCAACGGAACGGAAAGGAAACAAACAGTTAACTAAAACGTAGTGATTTATATTCTCTTTGCAGTTAACAGCTGTCACGTCACAGACGGACGGACGGCGTCCAAAAACGTCAAACAATTTCGCGGTTTTTGTAATGTTTTCTGTACACTTTCAAAACGCAAAATGAGATATTCTCCAAGGAGGTTTTAGTAGCAGCTCTTGCAGCTAAGGAGGGAGCCATAAGCGTAGCACTTTCTTGCGAAGGACCTCCATACTAAAATGTATGGAATGTTTTTCAAATCCTAAAAACGTAAATTTTTTATCTTTCTCTCTGAGAAATATGTGACATGGGACTAATAAATGCTACTACCACAGTTTTTCTGGTGAAAACACTTACCATTCAGGAAAAAAACGATGTTAAAAATCACGTATAAAATGACTATTACGGATTATTTACGCTTCCGTTCTTAGTATTAATGATCAATTCACAAGTAAAAAACTATATATTTTCACTTTCGCAAACAACGTTCATACTAAAACATTCGATTTTTAAAGATATCTTGATTTTTGTAAAACTCAACTGAGTTTTTTGACCGACTAGAATGGGCGACAGTGAGACGCTTCACGCTTCACTAGCTCATACAGAATATGTATATGACGGACTCTTATTATATAGTCTAAGGACTCTATAGTTTTTTTACTCTGAGATATTCTCTTTACAATATTGGCGGTGGTGTTATATTTAAAAGGCCGAACCAAACGCAACATTAGTGATGTCATGCTAGCTACGAATGTACCTGTTACAGACTAGTAGCAAGTTAAGGCCATTCACAACGATTATACAGACAGCTGCAGTCTGTACCACAGAATAATAATGGTAATAGAAGGCGGATTAAAGAAATAATTCGTCACAAGGTGAAGGCGTCGTTCTATTATTTTGGTAGGTAGGGTTATTTTTAATATTTCATACTGATCAATGATCACAGAGCATATACACACTATCCAAAGAAATACAGGGTGTTAATTTGATTGCGTGCCATAGTTCAGGGGCGAGATCAGTATCAGTAACTAAACAACTTTTCCTAAAGAACATTGGTCGAAAAACGAAAAACGAAATTTGACCTTCCATACAAAATGCGCTATCAGCTGATGCAATTTCTAGTGGAGTTCAAAAATTTATATCCGTTTTTCGACCTATGTTCCTTGGGAAAAGTTGTTCAGTTACTGATACTGATCTTGCCCCTGAGCTATGGCACGCAATCAAATTAACACCCTGTATAAGGTTGATTAATAGAAGTAAGATAAAATATGTGTTACAAGGTATTCTGACATTCATTCAGTCATTATAGATACGCCGTAGGCGTCGTTCTGTAAATCAAGCATGTTGATGTCAATTCAATTCAATTTCTGATGGTTATGGCTCCATCGCTACTTGCGATGATTCTGCCAATGTCAAGAGTTAAATAAGACATGTGAATTAAAAACAATGGGCGGTAGGTACACAATACACAACACAAAGTCAATTCCCAGGTGACCTGAAAAGAGGACAACACAAACATTAAACATCACAAATAAATAGATACAAGCATATATATGTTATTATGAGGGTGGGGCAGACATATAAATATCAAACTATAAAATAACTCTCTATAGTTTTAAATTATTAATTTGAATAAATTTACCTAAAGTATATATTAAAGGGGAATGGGCTTGTGACAAAAGGAAATTAATGTTAACAGGACGGGGAACCTTTAAGGGAAGCAGGTCATACAGGTGGGTGGATATTTGGGGGCAGCGGAAAAACAAATGTTCGATAGTTCCCTCCTCAATACCGCATTCACAGATTGAATTGTCACGTACATGAATTTTGGCTAGGAAAACTGGAGAACAAACATGTCCAAGGCGTAAACGGATAATAATAGAAGTTAACAGTTTGGGCATTTTTCTTTGGGCAAAAAACCAAGGCTTTGTTGGAATACAGGGTTGCAGAGAGCTGTAATATTTTCCTTTAACTTGGCGAGTTCGTTGCCACAATTCATTCCAAGCTTTAGTCATTTGTATGCGGGCAGAACTTTGGAGATCACGAGCAAAACATTCCCAATGAGTGTCCAGACCCGTATGTACGGCTTGTTTAGCACATGCATCGGCTGACTCATTTCCTGAGATATTTAGGTGGCCTGGGATCCAGGCCAGAACCACCTCCAGACCAGATCTGTGACATTCATAAAGAATCTCCTTCATTTTGAAAATTATACTTAAGTAGTTTTTTGACCGAAATGGGAGCTTTGAGATGTCTTGCAAGCAGCTTAAACAGTCGGAAAAGATTATAGATTTGTTAAGATTGTGAGATTTAACGAAAGAAACTGCTTCAAATAATGCTATTGCTTCTCCAGAATATACCGAACAAATTGGGGGTGATTTAAAATTTAAAATAATGTTGTAACGAGGGATCCAAACAGCTGACCCTATATTGCCATCTTCAGTTAGTTTAGAGGCGTCTGAGTATAGAGTAAGCCAACCTTGCCAGTCCCTGTCTAAAATACTTAAAAACACATTATTGGCATCGGGGCAGTCTTTGCTAATACCAAAGTTGAGAATAACACGGGGTCGGAAGCTTAACGATTCGAAAGGGGAGTCATAGAGGGGATTTCTAAGAATTTTTAAAATTGGAAAAGGGAGGTCTTTAGTTTTATTAAGGCTAGTAACTAAAGGAGGGGGGTCTTTGTGAGACCAGTAACTGGATGTCGAAACTAGTTGTGAGAGGTCTTGTAATTTTTCATGAAGGGGATGAGTAAAATATTGGGATAGGTTGAAATAGAAACGATCGCACATCAACTGGCGCCTTAGGTGGAGCGGGGGTTCTAGACACTCCACCTGAAGGGCATTAATAGGAGATGATTTCATAGCACCTGTAATTATTCTCAAACATTTGGATTGAATTTTGACGAGATTTCCTAAAGCGATTTTACTACATGGTTCCAAAACAAAACTACCATAATCAAAGTGACTACGGACAATGGCATTGTAGAGAAGTTTTTGACTATATGGATGAGAACCCCATCTGACTCCAGAGAGTGAACGAAGAATGTTAACATTCTTTTCGGCTTTGCAGCAAATGTAGTTTAAGTGATTTATACCATTGAGTTTTGTATCTAAAATAACCCCCAGAAATTTGGCATTACTAGCGACAGCTATTTGACTATTATTAACAAAAATCTCAACGTCAGGAATATTTCTCCTACGAGAGAATATTACCGCGCTAGACTTGTTAGGGGATAAAGAAAGTCCGTGGTCCGAAAGCCAGATATCTAGATAATGCAGCGCGGGATTTAAACGTGTAGTAGCGTTGTTTATGGAATTTCCTGAAACGTATAGAGCAATGTCATCGGCGTACTGGAGTATTGAGCAGAAGCTGGTTACAGACAGATGTAGGTCGTGCGTGTAGATGTTGTACAAAAGAGGACTCAGTACAGAGCCCTGTGGTAAGCCTTTCCAGATTTTTCTTGTCGAATTGATTTGGCCATTTACGCGGATCGAGATTGATCTGTCCATAAGCAGATTGCACACAATATTAACTAACCTCTCTGGCAGACTCAGCTGCTGCAATTTGCGTCTGAGCTCAGGAAGTAGGACATTGTCATATGCTGCTGCAACATCCAGAAACACACCGATGACAGAGTCGTTCTTGGAGAAAGCTCGTCGAATATCAGTGGTAAGAATACTTAAGCTATCTAGTGTACTCATACCTCTGCGAAAACCAAATTGGGAGCACGCTAGGATTCCTCTGTTTTCCACTATCCACTCCAGTCTGTTTTTTATCAAATGTTCTAAGATTTTACACAAAGTAGAAGACAGAGCAATTGGTCTATAAGATGATGGATCAGAAGGGTTTTTACCTGGCTTGAGAATTGGGATAATAATTTGGGATTTCCATGAGGGGGGAATGATTCCAGTAACAAAGATACAATTTATAATACTTAAAAAATATAGTTTAGAGGAATCGGAACAATTAATAATGAATGAATATGGGATTCCGTCACCTCCCGGAGCCGAGTCCTTTAAACCATCTAATGCGCAGTGGAGTTCAGCGAAAGAAAATGGAGCATCAAAGCTGTCCTGGGAGTTTGTGGAAGAAGTCGAAGGGAAAGAGTCGTCGGTCGGTACGTATGGAGGGGCGAGTTTATCTATAAAGCCAGGTAGCCAAAGATCTGTCTCATTGGATGTTATGTTGTTGGAAGTTACAGAACGGCGGTAACATCCAACTTTCTTCCAGACTAAAGAGGGGGGAGTGGAGGGGGACAGGGATTCGCCAAATTTCCACCACCCAAGGCGCTTTTTCTTTGAGAGGACTCTTTTGGATTTTGCTGTAATTTTTTGAAACTCCAAAAACTTATCAAATGATGTTAACTCTTCAGCAAATTTCAATTCAGAAGTGTTGCGTTTTTTTGTTTCTTCAGTACACTCAGAATCCCACCACGGGGGTGAAGGAATTTTACAGCGGGCAGAATTTTTTAGAGGGATGGACTGGTCAGCAGCTGATAAGGAATAATTTACAAATAAGTTGTAGACCTCTAATAAGTTTTGAGGATTAATAGGGGGGAGGGAAGCGATTAAAGGGTCTAATAGGGAGGAAAATTTGTGCCAATCAGCCTGTTTTACTCGATACTTAAGCAATGGAGTAGGATCAGGAGAGGGGGGGGAGGGACGACTAATAGAGGATATAATAGGAAAGTGGTCACTCCCATATGAGAGAGGAAGAACTTTCCAGGAGAGAGCAGATATGACATCTGGAGAAGCTAAAGTCAAGTCAACGCAACTTCTACTCTGGAGAGGAGAGGTCCTGCGAGTTGGAGAGTTATCATTGGCTATACAAAGATTTAATTCATCCAGAAGGTCCAGTAAGAAAGTTGCATTGGAGCAGGAATGAGATGATCCCCAAAGGGGGTGGTGACAGTTAAAGTCTCCAAGTATGACAATACTACCCGATAAGGAAGAAAGGAGAAGGGATTTTAATTCAGAGATAATACTACCAGAAGGGTGAGGGATATACACAGAAACAAATGAAATGTTCATAGCTTTGACGGCTACTACATGGAAATCATCAGTATGAGGAGGGATAGATATTTGGGAGAAGGAAATATTACGATCAACCAAAAGGGCAGATCCTGCCCTACCGTCATCTCTGTCATCCCGGAGACAAGAGTACCCTGGCACCCTGAAATGGGAACCAGGACGTAGCCAAGACTCCGAGACAGCAAAGACGACAGGATGGAATCTGTTTAATAAATATATAAGATCAGGTTTTTTGTGTCTTATGCTTTTACAGTTCCATTGGGCTATATGAACCATTATTTTTTAAGTGGACAAGGAGAGACTCTAGTATTTCAAGGACGTTGGACGGTATAGCATCGCTGAATTTTGTTAGTATGTTGACTACTACGGATAGCAGCAGGCTCAACAAGTTTTCACTGGGGGAGGGGGAAGGAGGGGGACAATGATGTTGGGGGGAATGGGTTGAAGGATTAAGGGCGCAACCATTTGGTTGGGTAGATGTTGGTGTGTTCAGGATGTTTTGGAGGTCAGCATCATATGATTTGACAGGGGAGGGGCGAGGGGAACGGGTAGTAATTACTGTTTTTTTATATGAGTGAGTAGGGGTAGGTAGAGGGGGACGATGGAAGGATATCGGATTGTTGGGAGAAAAGCGGGGGTGAAGTTGGGGTAGCAAATACTGTGCGGGCCTTTTCTGCATATGAGGGACGGACAGGGCGGAATCTTTGCGACGCTTCGAGGAAGCTGATATTTTCATCAGACATAACCATTTTTATGGCCCTTTGTCTGGAATGTTCAGGGCAAGAGGGGTCCGTTGCTTTGTGTCTTCCAAGACACAGAAGACAAGAAGCGGAGGAATCTGGGACAGAGCAAGAGGAGCCGGGGTGATTCTGAGCGCATCTGAAACAACGAGGTGAGGAGCGACATTGATCAGCTACATGCCCAAATCTGCAGCATTGGTGACACTGTATGGTAGGCAGTTGGTAAGTTTCAACAGCAATTGCAGAATGGAAGCAGTATACCCTTTCTGGGAGGATCTGGCCCTGGAAAGTAATGACTACTGTTGTTGAAGCTGGCCACTGGGCTACCCCATCTTTAAATGTTTTTCTGTTTAAGCGTCTGGCCTTTATCACAGGACCACACTTATTGGTATATTGGAGACCTTCAACTAATTCTTCTAACGACCAGTCTGTGGGAATGCCACGTAGGACACCCATCCGTGTAATATGATACTTAGGTATTTGCGCGGAGTAAGAGTCGCCAAGAACTTTTTCTGTTAGGAATTTGTTGGCAGCTTGGGCACTCCTGAATTCCAAGGCAACCTTGTTTCGACCAATACCTTTGATACTACCCATAACAATATCTGTCACATTTTTTTTATGGAGCATTTGAGCCAGTTTAAGCGCCCGAATAGTCATTCCAGCTGATGGGTCAGGTTCCACGCGTGTTATGTGAACAATGAACGGCGAAGTATCGTGATCAGAATATAGAAGTTGTGGATCCTCTAAAAACTTCGGGTTGGAATAAGTGCTTTGTGTTGAGTCAGAAGGGGGACGATTCGTTTTTTTGGTCGAATTACCGGGAGGGACTGGATTGGTGGCAGGTCTTTTGAGACTCGAATTTGAGTCGACCTCCATATCATTCACCTGTTTGTTAGAGGATTCACCACTACCATCTCTGCCGCCGCCCCCGTCGGGGGGTTCCGGGTCTAACATAGATACGCAAATTAATACCTGTTGTTAAGTAACCACCACCAAAACACAAAAACACAACACAAAATTCAAAATCACTTAGGAAAAGTAAAGATTTAGGCAATTCTATCCCGAACACGTGTCTCACCCAACGTCGTAACGAGCAGAATCGATGTTGATGTCAAATCATGGTTGATGATTTGACATTTCAACTTGGGACACAATGGCAGATGTCATACCATAGTAAAATAAATTAGTATACCTTCTATTCCAAACCTAGCAAGGAGTTCGAATTATTTGACGCGATCGATGATTAAGGGACGTGCTGGCTCTAAGGAGATCCAATTTTCTTGGTCTGTATCGATCGTTCGGTTGTCAAACGTCATATTATAAAACTATTTGAAACGCGACCGTCTAGTTACTTCAATATTAATATTTGTTACTTTATTATCACGAAAATTAACTGATACAAAAATATATTTCTGAACAATATTTATTACATAAGGAACTAGAAAAATTTAAGCCTATTACATATTTTAAAATCACAGCCTTTGTTTTTATCTAATTACTAGACACTCAACGTAACAAATAACTACTCAACTAAATAAGTTTGAAACACGCATAAATACATTAATACTGCTAAATATAGAAAGTACCTTTATAAATTAATAACTCCATAGATATTTCATAAAAATAACTCTTAACTATATTAAATTTTCACAAACTGTATACATTTGCTTTGGTTCATGATGTTTACCCTTTAGTAAGTCAATTTAGCCTCTTAGAATAATCATGTGATTATGGTTCCATAATGATCCGCAGTTTTTTCTTTTTTAATTCACTTTGTGGTCAATCGATGACTCATATCAATAAAATGATGGAGGTAAACAAACACAGGCATGTCGCAGAGCTACTCGTAGCCAGGGCAGGAAACTGTCAACCCGAGCATAAACACCAGGATATCCAGGTCTTGCGCAACCTCGGCCCCATGAAACTATACCTACAACAAAAGTTATTTTTATTTAAAACAAGATAGGTTTCATAACATCCCACGAAACTTCCACTGCAGGACAGGGAGCTCCCTCCAGAATTCTAGCTTTAGCTGAGAAAAAAGTGGAGGGGAAGTACCATAGTCACCTCGCTTGTTAGCGTTACGGCTGGCACCATGGACCGCGGTTGTAGGTGACCGCAGTAAGTAAGATATAAAGGAGGTTGGTACTATTTAAGTACCACTTAAGTAGGTATTTTATAACAAGATTTTTGTATTTCATAACAGAATCTAAGGAATCATAAATTCGGCCACATCATAAAGCGCCTGCCATGGATGCTGCTGCCCATCCTCCAGTTAACCCTAAGTCGCCTCTTACGACACCCACGGGTATGTATGGGTTGGTACGATAGGTTTTACTTAAGATAGGTTTAATTAAGATAGGTTTAAAAGCCCTATTACGTTATTAAATAAATTCTCACCAACTACTGTGTAATGTGGTTGCCGAAGAAGAAGAGGGCCTCCAGAATCTCCAGAACACGCGTCACGGTCTGGTGCATTGGCACACAACATACGCGGCGTTACTTTTCTGCTACCGTAGCCTGCTCCAGTACACTCTTCTTGTGACCAGATTTGTACTTCCGCCTGTGTACATCACTACGATTAGCGGATGTGAAATCATGATGATGGCGCGAAAATTGAAACTTTTATCTTATACTCAGCTTATACTAAAACTTTGTTTGTTGATAATTTTATTATTTTAGTACTTACTTTCATTGGGATATTAGATGCTGGGCCTCTTTCAATTGTGCTTCCCCATCCAGAAACCATTGCGCTTTCACCTTCTAATGAATCTTCTTCATTTGTATCTGAAACAGTAAAAATAACTTAACTGAATCCGTACAAATCTGCTGACAAACTGCTGATCTCCATTTGATTGAATTGGGAAAAAATCGATCTTTGAAAACATTCGGAAAAATTAAATAAGTAGGTACAGTCAAGAGCACATCAACCTTGACACATTGGACTTAGTACCGTTATTATTTCAATAGTGGTACGGGCTAGAGTCGCGATGCGGGAATCACACTTGACCTGTCGTTGACTGTACCTAGTTAAAACAAACAAATATACTATCAGAGAGATCACACAGAAGGCTGCATTATGTACAGACCTACGTATTAGATTCTAAATTATCTTTAGGCAATCCTGACCAGGCCATCTTCCAAAAAAATTGAACTACCGCCACATTAACAAAAAAACGAGTAAATAAAAATACATGGCCAGTACTTAAGTAAACCAAAGAGTTTGTATTAGAAATTAAATAGTAGATCACAAAACAAACCATTTTTCGGAGACCGAAGGCGAGGGCTTATAGTAATGTCGAGGATAAAATGGTTTTGTGGACGAGTTATAAACTCTGCTTTTCACTTTGATTGCGAGGAAATAAAACGTAAAAGTACTCTCTAAATGTAACTGAAGAATGAGTTGTTCTGGCTTTAGTAAAGAATATGTTGAGGCAGGCCCGCGCGCAGGGCGTACACCACCGCGATTACTTTTTTGCCCTAGTGCACAAAATTAGGCTATATCCTGTACAAAAAAGCACTTTCAGAGCATGAGAAGTGAAAAACATATTACCGGGCAGACAAGCAGGCCTGAATAGGTTGTTAGGTAAAGGCCTCGCCAGCCGTAGCACCGCGATATCGTTGTCATAGGTGTAACGGTTGAAGTCTGGGTGTTGCACCACGTGGATCACTTCGTAGCCGATTGACGCTGTGTTGTTAACATCGTATTCGCCCACTAAGACTGAGAGGCGCGAAGCTTCCACCCTGTAATTAACATTAATTTGTAAAAAACACCACCAGTTGGACAACCGGACTGTATGCAACCTGTTGTTTGCTGTCAGTGTTTTCTTTTATCAATTTTTTTATTGAAGAAGTAAGTGATTTTTCACGTATACCTAGGTAGAGATAATCTACGTTAACTTGGCCCTCTCCTCCACACTGCTTTTTTAGTAAGAATCTACTACTATTTACACAAACAAAAGCAAGCAAGGTCATGTTACTGTAGTTTAATATGTTGTTGTTGATCCATTTGACATGGATAGGTTCACTTTCGTTCGATTCTATTTTACCGGAATCAATAGTAAACTTTTCTATAACTTAGTTACCTAACAATTTACTGGTAACTTAGCCCTAGAAAATGATGTGTCTTCAAATACACTATTTTACGATGCGTGTCTCGTAAGCGCATCAATTGATTCGTCACACATCTGAGGACTGACAGATGACCGATCTTGGCCTCTTTCTATAACCTTGTGCCTAGAATCCTTGTCTTAGAGAATTTACATACATACATACCTGCCATAATAACACTTTGACAGCTTGGTTAGGTCATTCTACTACCAGGGGCGCTATTAAGGGGCTGATAAGAGCTAAATACGCCTCACTTGAGCAGGTTTTAAACAAAAAGTGATGAATATATGACAGTGAAAAAAATGTATGTGATAATTAAGCATCATTCCAAGAATATGGCCGACTCCGAAACACGATTAAATATATTTTGTACGCCATAAAAAAAAATCCAAAGTTACCTCTGCTTTTTGCTTATAAACCGTTTTTTTTAAGTACCCATTAATCTATGATGCCAAAACGTTTACACATTATTCAATACATTATGCATAATAATATAGCTATTTGATAATTAATATAATGGGTACAGATTTTGAGAAAAATGCAAAAATGAGCGAAAAACGTAAAACAGCTCGAATCCGCTCCTTTCTAGCACGCGCATTCTGCCCTTTGTTAGAAAGGGAGGTAATTCAGCTCTTATCAGCCACTTAAGGTAGCGGGAACGTGTCCTCCATATGCGAACCATTTTCCATGCAACACATATTCCCGAACAAAACCCGGAAGAGAGTAGCCCTACTCAGCATTCCTCTCTGCCAAAGTCAAAAATGTCAGTCCTATTTGCGTACTTCTGGGCTATTGAGTTCTTGTTGCAAAGGAAATGGTTCGCATATGGCAGACACGTTCCGGCTACCGTAATAGCCTCCTAAGTAATACAACGTGGTTTAGGTGCCTCTTTATACCTATAGGCATAAAAATATTGAGGATGTCAAAATGAAAATTAATGATTTGAAAGCAGCAATTTTTTTTTCGAATTTTTAATCAATCCATGGAATATTTTAATCTAATTAAATATTCATCGATATTTTAACAAACATTACAGCTGTAGGTCACAACAGTCAATCCCATTTAAAATGTGCTTTGACCAGCCCATTTTTACGTGATTTTTACAGGCTAAGGGTGAATATCACCCAATGCTGTGCCCTGCATGGCTAAGCTAAGCTGTGAGCTGGAAAATACCAGGATTGAACAATTTAACAGCGCATTTGACAAGGTAGGAAAATGGCGCGATCCTATTGGTTGGAATTTTCCAACTCACAGCTGAGCTTTTTACTTAAAATACGTCTTTCAACATGTTCACGTTGACCAGGCAAGATACTACGCTATTTCTACCCCTGAACCACGAGGAACGCAAAACATCCACACCGAACTGGGTAGGTTCCTTACCACTTTCTCTGGTTAGTTTAAAGCAATGTGTGAAGCAGGTAAGGTCTCAATTTTCGAGAAAGCCACTTAAAATTTTTCAATTGACATTTTATTACTTAATTTCAATGAAATATCTTAATTTAAGTGAATACTTCGCCTCATAACTACCTATATTTTTCCATTACTTATCACCGCATCTTATTCGGTTTCCATTACATTGAAATAAATTGCAATCGAGAGAGATCCGGTCAGTTAAAAAGGAGAGACGGGTGGTCTGGTCAGCGAAATGTTGTCTGGACCAATTTGCCAATAATGTTGCCCACAAACAAAACTAGGTACGGTAAACCGCACGTCGGTAGGGACTTTTTCAACTCTATTACAATGACATAAGGTCCTAAGTGTTTCTACTGACGTGCTATTGAGTGTACCTTTAGGGAGTTCCTTAAATACTCAGAAAAGTCGAAAATATTTCTCACAATAGAAGCATAATAGAAGTCAAATGTATTTATTGATCAAAGTATACACGGCCGCACGTCAGTAGAAACACTTTTGGACCTTATGTCGTGGTAATAGAGTTGAAAAAGTTTCTACCGACAAGCGGTTGACCGTACAAGTTACAATGATATGGTGTTATTGATTCTGTTTTGAAATTGTCTTGAAATCGTAAACAATAACTATTGTCGTCATCATTATCAATGCCAATTATCAGTTTCATATTTATTTTTGCTGATGTTTTTTCTTGTACGAGTAACTCCTCGGAAAGATTTTAAAGTCCCTTGTTTGTTATATTATTAGCTTGGAATATAATACTACAAGTTCCACTTGGTCCAACATCCATATGAAGACTGGCAATGTCAAAACAAAACAAAGATTGGAATACAAAGATTGTAAATCCTATCCTTCCTATCCTACTATCCATATCCATACTCCATACTTTATACTTTATTACTTTATATTACTTTATATACTTTATTATACTTTATATACTTTATACTTTATACTTTATAATATTATAAATGCGAAAGTAACTCTGTCTGTCTGTCTGTCTGTCTGTTTGTTTGTTGCTCTTTCACGCCTAAACGGCTGAACGGATTTTGATGAAATTTGGTATGGTGATAGATGGTAACTTGGAGACGGACATAGGCTACTTTTTACCCCGGGAAAATATCTCATTCCCGTGGGAATCTACACATACAATAATACTCTAGCGGGGTTGTATCTGCTACAGCACACCGAAACTACTTAACCGATTTTGATGGGACTTTTTTATTCAACTAAGTATCGCTGATTACGAAAACTACTACAATTTTGAAATCCAACGTGGTAGACGTAAACTACCATTATCCCCTGGGGATAAGGTTGAGGTGCGATAGGGTTGAAATGTCTAAAAATCAATATGGGTGTCGTTTGTAAGGTTTATCGAGCCGCTGATTACAAAAACTACAACAATTTTGAAATCCAACATGGTGGACGTGAAATGCTATCATCCCTTGGGGATGAGGTTGGGGTGCGAT
Source organism: Athrips mouffetella (assembly GCA_947532105.1). Lineage (NCBI taxonomy): Eukaryota > Metazoa > Arthropoda > Insecta > Lepidoptera > Gelechiidae > Athrips > Athrips mouffetella. The sequence goes on along the minus strand of OX383964.1, from coordinate 8,289,663 downwards.
AGAGTTGATATGTCTAAAAATCAATATGGGTGTCGTTCGTATGGTTTATCGGGTCGCTGATTACGAAAACTATAATGATTTTGAAATCCAACGTGGTGGACGTGAAATACCACCACCCCTGGGATGGGGTTGGGATTCGATAGGTTTGAAATGTCTAAAAATTAATATGAGTGTCAGTTGTATGTTTATATAAGGATAGGGATAGCGGTTAAGATGGCGTTAGGGGTAGAAGCAGGGATAGGGGTAGGGTCAGGGATAGGGAGAGGGAGAGGGGGAGGGATAGGGAGAGAGTGTAAGGGAGGGTAAAATGAGGGGAGAGAAAGGGGGAGGGAGGGGTAGAGGGCGTGGGAGGGGGTAGAGGGAGGGGGGGGTAGAGGGAGGGAGAGGGGGAAGGGGAGGATGAGTGAGGGGAAGGGGGAAAGGGAGGGGAATGGGAGGAGGGCGAGGGGGGAAAGGGAGGGTGATGGGGAGAGGGGAAGGGGGGAAATGGAGGGGGAAGGAAGGGTGAGGGGGGGAAGAGGGAGGGGCGAGGGAGAGGAAGAGAGAGTGAGAGAGGGTGAGGGAGGGGGAGTGGGAATGTAGGGGGGGGGGGGATACAAAAGGATAGATAGGGAGGAATAGGGACCTTTTTTACTTTTATGAATACCTCCTCGCTACCCATTCACTTCACTCCCTTTATTGCCTTCTTTTTTAAGTTCGCCTGTAACGGTTGACAATGAATATTCCGCACTACCTACCAGTTAAATAAAATCAAAAGATAATTAAGTTTGTAGTAAGATGCATTTATTCAACTTGGATAAGTACAAATGCATCTTTTACGTAGGGATCAAGAAGGATAAGCGCTCCGTAAAATATGTTTCAATTAAGTTCGAGTTCTGTTTTTTTATAAAATCTACGCGGACGAAGTCGCGGGTAACAGCTAGTAATATTATAAACTCGAAAATTTGTAAGTATGGATGGATGGATGTTCGTTACTCTTTCACGCAAATACTACTGAATGGATTTTAATGAAACTTGGCACACATATAGGTTAGGTCCTGGAATAGCACATAGGCTACTTTTTACCGCGGGAAAACACTTCATTCCCACGGGAAAGCTTATTTAATGCGGGTAAAACCGCAGGCGGACAACTAGTATAACATATGAACTACGCATAGACAAATAAATCACAACCACAGGCGGGACTTGAACTCCAACCCACGTTTGGGTAGGTTACTGAAGACGCCATTACACCAACTAGGCCTCTGTGGTCCTAAATACACAGGGTGTAAGGGACAGGTTAACATAAAGTTAAAGGGCATTATGATCAGTCGATGAAACTGAACAACTTTCTTCAAGAAACATATCACCGAACAAAAATCGGGCGCTACATAAAAAAAAACAAATTTTATCGGACAGTTTGTGTATGGACAACACACGGACAACATATGGAGAAGCCCATTTTTTTAAGTTCCGGTAATACAGGGTGTAAGGGACGGTGTACCGAAAACTGAAAGAGCGTGCTCAGTCAACGAAACTGAACAACTTTTACAAAGAAACATTTCTGGGAAATGAAAATAATTTTTGACCTTCCATACAAATTGTTCGCTCTGGTCGAACACGCCCTTTTTAGGGTTCCGTACCTCAAAATAAAAAAACGGAACCCTTATAGGATCACTTTGTTGTCTGTCTGTCTGTCAAGACCCTTTTTCTCACGAACGGGAAGAGGTATCAGGTTGCAATTGATAACAAATATTAAGGTCTATAAACCACACAAGATCTGAAAATTTAAATTTTTTACAACGACGCAATCAAAAGATATGGCTTTTTATGTCCTCATCTCCATACATTTATGCAAAAAAGCAAAACCTACAGGGTACTTCCTGTTGACCTAAAATTATGAAATTTGGCAAGAAGCTAGGTCTCACAGTACAAATAAAGAGAAAAGTCTAAAATCATTAAATATTTCAATTTTTCTCACAACTAATAATAACCAATTAAGGTGAGCTCCCGTTTCAAGAACTTTTCTGTAAAAGAGGGGTCAAGTTGGATGGTGGCGGAGCTTTTAAAGTCAAAGAGCTAAATCTTTTAGTATATCATATGGTAGATAGGTACGGTACCCTTAGGGCAAAATGCATAACCTACAGGGTACTTCCCGTTGACCTAAAATTATGAAATTTGCCAAGAAGCTAGGTCTCATAGTACAAATAATGGGAAAAGTCTGAAATCATTAAATACTTATTACAACTTTTCTCACAACTAATGGTAACCAATTGTGGTGAGCTCCCGTTTCAAGAACATTCATATAAGAGAGGGGTCAAGTTGGATGGTCGCGGAGGCGATTCTTGTTTTAGTTCTATTTTAAAAACGAGAACACTTGCAAACTTGAAAATTGGTATGTTTATAGTTCATAAGCTATAAAATAATAACAAATAATAAAATTTGGTCAAGCACGTGTCAGACTCAAAAAATCTAGCACATGAATTTACTGAAATTTCAACTAATACAATTATGATTATGTGGTGGTACGGAACCCTCAGTGCGCGAGTCCGACTCGCACTTGGCCGGTTTTTTTTTTGATACACCGTCCCTTACACCCTATATATTTCTTGGTTAAAATTGTTTATTTTTATCGATTGATCATGCCTTTTCAGCTTTTGCTAAACTGTTCCTTATAGCAGCAAAAGATTGGTGGCGTTAGAAGAACACCAGAAAAGAACAATTACGAATAAAGCTTTCTTTGATGATGATAATATTTTGGTACCCACAGGCGTGGTGGTAGGCATGCCTTCCTTCCTACATATTAGTGGCATCACATCAGTCAATAATTACCCAAACACTTTCTCTGACACCTATTGTTTGCAGATTCCGACCAGCGGAACATCAGTTGATTGCTTTGGAGGTGTTAAATATTCATAAATTGTATGACAAGACTTCGACGGAGAACATAGACATACATAGATTACCTACATAGGTATGTTTGCGCTAGGTAGAATGTGAAAACTCTCCGTTCACACGATCCGACACTCAAGATACTGGAATCTTACCCGTAGACGCAGTGCGTGGCGATGATCTGGTGGCTCCCCAGATGGCCTTCCCGCCCGTTCTCAACGCTGCCAGTCCTGGAAACTCTTTGGAAGACCCTAAAGGACACGATCGCTTAAGGTAATGGAATTTTCCCGCAAACACAACGCGTGGCGGTGATAATCCTTCATTACGATGGTGGCTCTGCAGATGAATCTTCTCGACGATGCAAGCGTGGAAACTTTCAAGAAGACCCTACCGGATACGATCGCTTAAGGTAACGAAATCTTACGCAATGCGTCTGCGGGTCTTTCGCTGCGATGGTTCCTCTGCAGATGACTTTCTCGCGTGACCTTCCCGTCTCTCCTTAACGCTGCCAGCCATGGAAATTCTTTGGAAGACCCTAAAGGTCACGATCACTCAAGTTAATAGAATCTTACCCGTAAACGCAGTGCGTTGCAGTGATCAGATGGTCCTTCGCTACGATGGTGGCTCCGCAGATGACCTTCCCGTCTCTCCTCAACGCTGCCAGCCATGGAAACTCTCCAGGAGACACTGCGTCTCCGCCAACGACCCGACCGCCTCGTGCTACCCCGCATGCTGAAAAATCACAAAAAATCTTCATCGTTGTTCACTTAATTCTTTTAACCACTGTGACAAAACTTTAACCAATAAAGGTCTTCGTAAGTCATCGCCATTGCTGTAATTTCTCGATATACACAAAGAAGTTCCTATTCACTTTTATTTTTTAATTTGTTACTGGCCTGACAATGTCCACACGATAGCCGTTGGTTAGACCTCCTTGCTCCGAGAATTCTGTGGGCTTAGACCTTAGCTTGTGGGCTTAGGTGGCTTAGCTATCGGTTCGAAAAAAAAATTGGTATGCTATGGTTTAGCCATTCATGAAAATATTTACCTACGCTTTAATTTATCGCCTACATCTAGGTTAACATCGTAAAAGTATGATACTGATAACTCCATATCTGTGAAATACTGCATTTCATACACAATAGTTGTGGGGGTGTGTCTTTTGTGGTTTTGCAAGATTTGTCCTAATTTCGTCATATTTAGTTTACAGCCAGCATTTCAATGTTGATAATATTATTTACATTATTAAATTACCTAAATATTTTTATTGTAGGACTCAATGCTTTGTTTAACGAAATCATATCTTTTAATCAAGTTTACGTGGTACAGATATTTAGTAAAATAGAAGGTCGATACATCATTCGAATTAGTTTAGACAAATACAATTGAAGGAAAGCACAGAAGAGTACGTTATTAAATAAAATCCCGGCAGGAGGGTCACCATCTATAGCTAGAGGGGTTTTGGAAGCAAAGACATTAGTAATAGAAGATGAATTGATTAATGAACGATTATATGTCGAGTCGCTAATATATCTAGGCGAGAGTGGAGTGCAGTGTACTCTACAAATTAGGATCTACCTGGGCGGTCCCAGAAATATTCGACCTTACTTACTTACTGGCAGTTTTTATTTGATTAAATACTCTTTTTAGGAAGCGTGAACATTAAGAAATTTAAATTTAGAATTCGAACGCGCTAGGTCATTTGGTATTTGTTCTGAAGCATACTTAGTGAATGTTGTCATCGAATTTTTCGATAATTGATAAAATTGGTGTTCGTTACGTAATTCAATACTTTTATTTGAAAGGTCTCAGCCCAACTAATATCAAAGTGGAGCTTGATTCTACTTTGGGGGAGTCTGCTCCTTCATTTACAACAATAAAATATTGGGTGGCAGAGTTCAAGCGCGGCCGCTCGAGCTGCCAAGATGAACATCGCAGTGGACGACCAAATGAGGTGACTAATCCAGAAATAGTAAAAAAAATCCACAAAATTGTACTGGATGACCGTCGACTGAAAGTACGCGAGCTAGCAGATATGGTAGGCATTTCAAAAAGTGCAGTCCATCGTATTTTAACAGAAAACTTGGACATGAGAAAGCTATGCGCAAGATGGGTGCCGCGATTACTCACAGTAGAACAAAAACAGCGCCGTGAGGATGTGTCAGTCGAATGTTTAGCAAAATTTCGCAGCAACAAAGCCGAGTTTTTGCGTCGATTTATCACCATGGATGAAACATGGGTTCATCACTTTACACCTGAGACTAAGGAACAGTCAAAACAATGGACTGAAAGAGGCAAAGAAGGCAAGAATCAGCGCCAAAGAAGGCAAAAACAGTTCCATCGGCAGGAAAAGTCATGGCTTCAGTTTTCTGGGACGCGCGTGGCATAATTTTTATAGATTATCTTCCAAAAGGAAAAACCATTAATGGCGAGTATTATGCCAACTTATTGCAGCGTTTGAGTGAAGAAATAAAGAAAAAAACCGGCCAAGTGCGAGTCGGACTCGCGCACTGAGGGTTCCGTACCACCCATAGATTTATATAGTCAAGATAGGGTCTTGGGAACAAGCGGTTCAAAATTTCCCCATACAAGAAAAAATAGCGCCATCTGTGAAAAATCGCGTCAACTACGTTGTGTAGTACTTCGGTCGGTACTAAATACAAGGAACGGAAATAATATGGCGGGAAAAAACAAAACAAACTTTTTACTGTTTATATGTGATTTAGGCCTGGTTTTTCAGTTTCATTAATTGGATTATAGTCAAAAACAATAATAAGAAATAACAATAATAATAATAAGAGTATATTGTTTCTTCAACGAAGAACAACATTTTGTTGGTAAGTTTATTTGCATCCAATGTTGACAATATGACTGACAACGACTGACATTTGTTGGTCCTAAACGTCAGATTTCGGACCAACGAATTGGGGACATTGTAACTTGCCGATGGGCTAGTACTTATATATAAGTAAATGGTACCACCACATAATCATAATTATATTAGTTGAAAGTTAATGTGCTACATTTTTTGAGTCCGACAAGCGCTTGACCAAATTTTATTATTTGTTGTTATTTTATAGCTTATGCACTATAAACATACCAATTTTCAAGTTTGTAAGTGTTCCCGTTTTTAAATAGAACTAAAACAAAAATCGCCTCAGCGACCATCCAACTTGACCCCTATCTTATATGAATGTTCTTGAAACGGGAGCTCACCACAATTGGTTACCATTAGTTGTGAGAAAAGTTGTAATAAGTATTTAATGATTTCAGACTTTTCCCATTATTTGTACTATGAGACCTAGCTTCTTGGCAAATTTCATAATTTTAGGTCAACGGGAAGTACCCTGTAGGTTATGCATTTTTGAATAAATGTATGGAGATGAGGACATAAAATGCCATATCTTTTGATTGCGTCGTTGTAAAAAATTGAAATTTTCAAATCTTGTGTGGTTCATGGTTCCTAATATATGGTATTAATTTCACACTGATACCTCTACCCGTTCGTGAGATAAAGGGTCTTGACAGACAGACAGACAGACAGACGGACAACAAAGTGATCCTATAAGGGTTCCGTTTTTTTCTTTTGAGGTACGGAACCCTAAAAACGGCCTCACTTGTCAAAGAAAAAAGTTTTGTTTCATCAAGACAACGCTCCAGTCCTCACATCTGGCATTGCAATGGCTAAAATCGAAGAATTAAAATTTGAATTGCTTCCCCATGCACCTTATTCACCAGATTTGGCCCCGTCAGATTATTTTCTGTTCCCAAACCTAAAAAAATGGCTCGGCGGGAAAAGATTTTCGAGCAACATAGAGGTTGAGTCGTTGGTTAATGGCTATTTTGAAGAGTTTGACAATTCCTACTATAGACGTGGCATTGAAGCTATAGAGCACCGCTGGGAAAAGTGTATCGAGCTACAAGGAGGCTATGTAGAGAAATAAATATAGTTTGTCCCATTTATTTTGATTTTTAGGGTTCCGTACCTCAAAATAAAAAAACGGAACCCTTATAGGATCACTTTGTTGTCCGTCTGTCTGTCTGTCTGTCTGTCTGTCAAGACCCTTTTTCTCACGAACGAGAAGAGGTATCAGGTTGAAATTGATAACGAATATTAAGGTACATGAACCACACAAGATCTGAAAATTTAATTTTTTTACAACGACGCAATCAAAAGATATGGCTTATTTTATGTCTTCATCTCCATACATTTATGCAAAAATGCAAAACCTACAGGGTTTTTCCCGTTGACCTAAAATTATGAAATTTGGCAAGAAGCTAGGTCTCACAGTACAAATAAAGGGAAAAGTCTGAAATCATTAAATATTACAACTTTTCTTACAACTAATGGTAACCAATTGAGGTGAGCTCCCGTTTCAGGAACATTCATATAAGAGAGGGGTCAAGTTGAATGGTCGTGGAGGCGATTTTTGTTTTAGTTCTATTTTAAAAACAGGAAGACTTACAAACTTGAAAATTGGTAAGTTTATAGTGAATAAGCTATAAAATAACAACAAATAATAAAATTTGGTCAAGTGCGTGTCGGACTTAAAAAAAATCTAGCACATTAACTTACTGAAATTTCAACTAATACAATTATGATTATGTGGTGGTACGGAACCCTCGGTGCGTGAGTCCGACTCGCACTTGGCCGGTTTTTCTTGGTTAGGTCGGCTACTTCTGGGACCACCCTCGTATTCATATAAGTATTTACTTACACTACATCTGCCAATCTCCCAATAATTTTAAAAGGACGTCTACCAATTAAAATTTTTCTGTTGAAAAAAATTGTGATTTAAACCACTGGCGGCGGAACGAATGTATTTTCCAAAGTTCATAGGCCGTGAACTTTTGTAGTCAAAGGTGCCCTTCAAGACTAACGGGAGTCCATTGATTACTGGGTGGTGCCTGTTAACGGTTAACGAACAATAACTTTAACGGCTACAACAATAACTGTCGATAACCAGGTTAAGATAAATTAACATACATACATACATAACATCACGCCTCTTTCCCGTTGGGGTAGGCAGATAAATTAAAGCTGTTATAATTTGCGGTTCTTGACCAATGACCTGCGGCGATTTAAACGCCTCCCATGGTGAAGAGGCAATCTATGGTGATGATATCTTTTTTATATATTTTTTAATATGTAGTAAGCTTATTTCGGATTCCTGAGAGCCAATTCTTGAATATCACCGGGTGATAAAATATCACTCAAGAAATTCAAAATCACAGTTTTTTCCAAAGGACCTATATAATTGTTCATTTCATATTTATTTTATTAACTTTTTAACAGTTCATAGGCAACATACCGTTCGGCCTTCTGCTGAATACGATTGGTTTTATAATGTAGGTAATCACGCACTGTAGCCCTTGGCCAGAGTACTAGGTATACTCGTACCTACTAGGTTATTTTTTTGACCTGAAAAGCGTATGCCCACCTTATTACAGAGGTCAAAAGCATATTACAGAGGGCAATAGATTGCTTAATTTTTAACAACAATAATACTTCAAATAATAACAACGCACGAAAAATTTTCAACTTTCCATACAAAATGGCTCGGTCACGTGACCACTTTAGTATAGGGAGACGAAAATTTTTTGTGCGTAGTTAGCAAAGTCGTAGAACAAAAGTTGTTGCTTTTGACCTCTGTAATAAGGTGGGCATACTTTGATATTCAAAAATTGGCTTCAGAGTCAAATTCTATTTCATAAATATAAATAATAAGAACATGAACAAACTTTACAAAAAATATGCAAAAAAAGACATTTTTCGGTCGTTCCATACAAATTCCATTATAGATGGAGCTAGGTTTGGTTAAAAAAAATTGATATTCAGTGTATTATGGTTATAAATATCAGTGTGTAAGTAGTACTTGAATATTTAATTTAACCTCCAGAGCCTCAGCACATCTTCGAAGGAGCTCTCGTAAAATTTCTGAGAGATGTAGAGCTCTCTACATGAATATTAAATCATCCCTAATTTTTAGTAAGTCTCGTTAAAATTAAGTACCTGGCGGGCGACCAAGCTTCGCTCAGTATATTTTGACCAAAGTCCACAACAGATGGCGCTGAAGATTACTGAAATGTGATATTTTCAAGAAATGCTATAAAAGGGAGAAAACGAATTTTCCCAAGCGTGAGACCTAGCGAATTTTCGTAAATTTGATCGACATGATTAGAGCCGTTTTTGAGAATGTACAACATGTAATTACGAGTATAAATAGGTACCTAACCTAGTACCTATGCGAAACCTACTACAAAATTTAGACATTTGTTGAACACTTGATTAAAAAAATCGCACAAAATAAGTGGCTATATCAGTTGATGCGCAGAAGTCGAAAATAAGTCATTTTTGACATCTGCTGATAGCCAGAGTTATTTTGCACGATTTTTTTAATCAAGTGTTCAACAGATTTCTAACTTTTTTGTAGTAAGACGGACTAAGTTCTACCCATGAAATAAGTAAGTTCTACCCATGTATATGTATAAGTGAATAGCTTTTGTTCTACAACTTTCGGAAATAAAAATAAAAGAAATGCGATTCTCTCACGGAGCAAAAAGGGATTCTCTCTGATTCTCTATATAAAATTGACCAGATCAGAATTATAATTTTGTACCTATGGGGACTCGATTTTGTTATTTTTTATTTCCTAAAGTTGTTTCGTGACATGGGTGGAACTACCACCCGCGAGTTTTTGCGTATTTAGAATTAATTTTAAATTTTCCAAAAATTTTATATATTTAGATTACAAATATTTCTCGTTTAATATTTAAATAAGAATATCGTTGATGGCGATAGAAAATAACTCTACAATTTCGGTAAGTACGGAAAGTGGATATCCGAAAACGGTAAGTAACTACTTAATATTCACAGAGCAAATCAATATTGTAATATCGGAAATCGAAAACACTTACTGAGGTTGTTACCGGCTGGTTTCGGCCAATTTCGGCTCATTATTGACCACACCTTCGCCACACACATTTTTCAATATGCATTTCAATTTTCACTTTAGTTAAGAAATGCAGTTGCATACGTAAGTAATTTAATTTAAGTAAGCAGTTTCTTTTTCGAATGTTTTAGAAGTCAAATTGTAAAATCTAAGCTCGCCCTTATAATCAATGATAATGTAATGACGTATTAAATTTATGTAATTTGTGTGAAATACAAAATCGTGGAAGTTATACTCTGAGAAGTTACCTTACAAGGAATAAACAGCATCTTAGTTAAGTATGTAAGTACCTAAGGATCTAGATCTACCTTTGCTTCTAAAGGTATAGCTTATTACATACACACACAGTAGGTACAGCAACTAATTCGTGATTGTATTGCAACAATTCGTTCGCTTACATTTAAAATGTAACACATAATTTTTATATTCTAAAAAATTATGGGTAGCAAACACGATTTTTCAAAGTTATCTACCACAAACATTCAAATACTTCACGACAAACCACAAACATACAAAATGCACATTAACTTAACACAGTTTTACCAACACAAGGCCACGTATAGCTTTGAAGATACTTTTATGTGTCACTTATTATTTATTTATAGCTACGTCGACCACTAGAAATGACACTCACTGCAGGGCTTGCATGCACGGGCGGCTGCGAGAGCCAGCACGAAGACACAGGCGCGGAACATGGCTGGCGGAGCGCGAGACAGGTCTGGAGATATGGGGAGCCGCCGGCCCGCCTATTATAGGCCGAACGGCGCCTCCGATAACGCAGCCTCGGCCTCCAACCACCCAGGCCAAGTTCATGAACGAACTGAATCACTGAACGCTTACGTACCTCGCAGCCCAGACCTACAAGCTACCCCACTCCGAAACGACCTCTAGGTAGGGTGCAGGCAGTTGTGTAAGTGGCCTTGACACAGTCTTATGTAATGGTTAATTGTCTTTCAAAGACGTGCAGTTTTATTTTTACGCGGTTTAGTAATTAGTGTACAATGTCACACACAAGCCAATATTTGTCTCGTTTTTGGTATTAAATGGGTCGTTCGACAGTTGGGTGCACCGTTTCTATTTTGAAGACATTTCAAAATACCTATATCCGGCGAATCAAAAACAAACAAAAATCCGTGTGTGCCGTGTGGTAACTTGGCAAAAGAGAATTCAGCATACAATTTGTCTGCACCGATTTGGGCAAAGCAATGTTTGCCGATTGCGCTCATTAAAAATCATTATGGAGTAACACAGTAGGGGATCCTCATTTAATACTACTGCCCTTAATGTCTTTACGGAATTTTATTAACTTCGTTCTGATGGGTCTTTAGAATGGGGTGGGTGGGCTACCACTTGTTTCCAAGACGACATAGAGAGAGAATCTAGATTTCTTCCCCCTTTTCCTGCCCCTGGGTCTGTTAAGTCATTCTCACAAGATTAGTATAATATTTTCAGTGTTTATTGAAATGCAAGACGTTTTAGAAAGAAAATGAGAAGTGGAGCTGAACTTAGTTTAATAAACCTTCATTAATCTAAGATGATAGAGCTCAATGTTCTGTGAGCTCAACCATTATTAAAACGTGATTGAAACTACGCAAAAATAATGAAAATCAGCAGACTTTGTCATCGGCTAATCTTTAATTATAATCTACAAATCCTCAAATACCTGAGCTTTCTTACGCAAACCGCTCAATTTCACCTGCTACCGGAGTCTTTACTTTAATTTGTTTGCTTTTTGACGTTCTTGCTTAACGAGTTGCGCAATCCAGGATTAACGCGATGCATTCGCTTTTGCAATATTCGATATTTCTGTACGAATACGTTGCATTGGCCCAAAACTTAACCAAGAGACCTTTGGCGCCGTCTGCTTTCTTATTTTATGGTCTGCGAGATGGATTGATGATTTTATTGTGAGAACCAGTGGTAGGTCAATCTGGGTTTGAAGGTTTTACGAAGTACTTTTAATTTTATCGTTTTGGAAACGAAGTACGGACCTACATCAATGCCATGGATGTAGGTAAGTCGTGATTGTGTTTTGTTTATTTAAATAAAAACTGATAAAAGACGGAAGGAAGAGAATGGCCCAAATAAAACTCTTAAGGGCAGATAACGGTTTCCTGTTTTCGATTTCATGTTCAAGGGAAAGCTATCTGAAATGTACAGACCTTCACCTTCATCTGTTTGAGTTATTTTATCTAGGTGTGGTAAAATCCCAATGTCCGAGATAAGTTAAAGCTTAGATGTGTCTGTCTAAAGAGAATAAAGTTATATGACGCAAAAAAACGGGTCAAGTAAAAGTTAGACTCACGCCCTGAGGGTTCCGTACCCATCCACCATGTCATATTCTTCAAGCATTTGCCCTTTGTTTTTAAAACTTGGCGACCATCTAACCTGAATTACCTCTTACATATGAATTTACATGAAACGGGAGTTCACTTTAATAGGGAACATGCATAATTTTTTTTTGTCGCATTTATTAGCAAAATATGAAAATACCGTAGTAGCGATGACAAAAAGTGAAATTAAAATTTTAATCGGGTAAAAAATACGGCCGACATAAGCGTTTAAAACTATTAATTACGCGCCTATTAGACAGAGAGATCCGACATGAATAGTGACGTCAAAGTTCACTACGGCCATATAAACTCCGTGTTAAATTTCGTTTTGCTAGAAAGAGACAAAAACAAATCTTCGCTGGCTTATATCTTTTTTAATTTCATAGTTATTCGAAAAATTGTTTTACTTAACTGTTTATTACATGAATGAGTATAATTTTTATAAATAAAAAGAAATCATGCATGTTCCCTATTGGTTTTGATTACTTTTGAGAACAGTTGTAGTATTTAATTAATAATTTTAAACTTCTTCCTTTGCTTGTGCTATGACACCTAGCTTCTTTCAAAATTTTATTATTCTAGGTCAACGGGACGTACCCTATAGGTTTTGGTTTGGTTTATCGAGACATAAACGGCCGCATCTTTTGATTGTGTTATCGTAGAAGCTTGGAATTTTCACAGCTTCAAGGGTCCTTAGACCTTAATATTTGAAATTAATTTCAACTTGATACTTTACCCGTTCGGGAGAAAAAGGGTCTTGAAAGACAGACAGACGGTCAACAGAGTGATCCTATTAGGTTTCCGTGTAAAGATATTTAGCACACATATTTGCAGCAGAGAAAAAACCCGGAAAACAACAATACCTGACTGACTGATTGCCGGATATGATAACTCAAAACTCACTACCTACAAACTCACCTACTCTACGCACTCAAAAGATTTCCTAAATTATTTTTACAAAGTTTATTTTTTTAGGTTAAATCAGTAGGAATTGTGCATGATCATAATGTCAAAAGTAAACACAGACGGCCTTGTAAATGTTTTGTAGGCGTGGTGGAAAGAGCCACGAGGTTTCAGGTGGAGGTGCCATGAATCAGATCAGACCATGTGTGCCAAGGCGAGTGTCAGCCCGTATGGAGATAACGACGAGCCTCCACTTCATAATATGGTGAACTCTACTATTGGTCTTTATGTAAGTAGAATTTGCGGATTTTCAGGGCTAAGATTTTATGGAAATGCTTAGGTAAGGTCACCAAAAGTTCAAAACTTAAGGTTTGCTAGAGCTAAGCGATCTTCGGCACTAATATGTATACAGAGTGTAAGGGACGGTTTTTTTTTCCAATAATGTGTCTTTGGAAAAGTTGTTCAGTTTCGTTGACTGAGCACGCCCGTTCAGTTTTCGGTACACCGTCCCTTACACCCTTATTCGTGGGTTCGACTCCCTACCTGCTCTATTAGTTCCACTTGAATTTCTAAACTTTGGAAAACTACCTATGGAACATCAATAGATTATACAGGTTGTTTGGTATATGCCTGTACCTAAAACTCTCGGGTGCCCATGAAACTGAACAACTTTCCCTAAGGAATATGGGTTGACATATGAAAAAAAATTACAGCCTAAATACGCTTACGCTGTCAGCTGAGAGTTTCTATGGGACGGAAACACTGGTTTTTTTTAAATTGAATATTTTTAATTTAACTTATGATAAGAATATTAAAGTGGTCTCATTCAATGCAAAATTAAAAGCCCTACAACCTTTGTAAAGACCACTTTTTGATATTGCGAGTCCTTTACGAGATATAATAGTAAAACCCTTTTTAGGGGTAAATTTTTACCCCCCACCACTTATGCACAACTCCGCCGGGTAGGAAAATCTAGGATAGTCATAGTGGGTAACAAATAAAGCCATTAATATAATAAAATCGTGTGTAGCAATTTTTTCCGGTTTGTTATTTTATAAAGTTTAATACAAATGACCTAAAGTCTTCAGTTCTTCACCCAAAAATTTAAAAAAATCGTTGGGTATATATTTTATTAACTTTGTTGTCTAGTACTACTGAACAAAAAAATTTACACGCATTCGAGATTCAAGAGTAACGCAGTTTATCTTATTTATGGATTCGCCTGTTCGTTCACATCAAAATGGAATGCACCAGTGACCTGCAACCGTGGCCCGATTGGCTGCCTGCATCTGCATGTATGTACATATTGACCATGTAACGCCACTGGCACACTTGTAGACAGTGTGTTTACTCTGAGATTTTCTTACTTCATGAATAAAAGTTACAACATCATCTCTATAAAGCAAGTCATAAAGACTAAAATAGCAGTTAGGATTACAATCAAACTCTAGCTGTCTATTCAGCTATTATCATAACATCCCATAAAACGCCCACTGTAGGACAAGGAGCTCCCTCCAGAATTACAGCAAAACGTGTGGTATTTTGGAGGCCATAGTCACGCTTGTAAGCATTGCGGCTAGCGACTGCTGCGCTGTTTTTAGTGACCGCAGTATGTAAGATGGTACGATACACATAAGATGCTGCTGCCCATCCTCCGGTTCATAATTCCTTAGGCCGGTATTTCACTGGGACTCCATGGCAGCGCAACCTGTCGCCGCTACCAACAAAATGTATACAGCTCTATAGAGAGTTACTCACCTTGTGTTTGGCGGCGCAACCAGTTCGGATGCTGGTCGCGCTACCACTCCCAGTGAAATATAGCCCTTAATACTGTGGTCGCAGGGTGAGTCTTTACTGGCGTCTGGTGTCCCAGTGAAACACCGGCCTTAGTCGCCTCTTACGACCCCCACGAGTAGAGATGGGTTTGTGTTTTTAAAATCCTGCTTTTTATACAAAAACCTAAAAACCTATAGCGCCATCTGTTGGCGGGTAGCATAGCTTGCTCACCCTATGATATTTTAATGATGAGACGCCTATTATAGAGCGAAGCTCGGTCGCCCAGGTACTTGTAAATTAATCTCCCCACTTGCCCTTGTAAACAATACGACTCAATAGAAATGTAGCGTTACATAGAAGCAAGGGCTTAGATAAAGCGTAAGGTCGGGCAGTTAGGAAACGATGATTTGGGATGTTTGTGGAAGTATTTGAAAATTGATAAGTACTAGCACGTACTATATCTTAGTAGTAAACAGTAGGCTATTACAGTTGGCAGAACGTGTCCAACTGCCATATGCAAACAAATTCCCACGCAAGCCCGGAAAGGAGTAGAATAGTTCTGATATTTTTGACTTTGCCAGAGAGGAAAGCTGCGGAAATATGTCTTGCAAAGGAAATGGTTCGCATATGGCAGACACGTTCCGCCTTCCGTAATATCCCCCCCCCCCCCCAGGCAGGAAATAATAAACCTAAAGACGAGATTAACAAAGTAGAAGAAAGTTCCCAAAAAGAACCCGTGACCTAGTAGATCGTTAAATCACGTCACATTACTTTCTGATTGATTAAAGCCGACTCTTAAAGTAGGCCGTGCTGCAGTGGTTTCCTGCCGTTTCTTTTACGCTGCCATAGCACGATCCGACACGGCGTAGACTCGCTCTATTTGCATTGTATTCTGCATGACATTCAATAAGTATTCTGTAGAGAATCTACATTGAATAAAATTATCTGAATCTGATCACGAAAGTTAAGCAACTTTGGTCCTAGCCGGGAGCCGGATGGGTTACCGCTAGCATAAGCATTAGCGAACCATCTTCCGTACTTCGGAAAATCTGGTCCGGATCATCCCCCTGGCCATACCACTGGGGGTAGGGCGGGACGAAACCATAAATCGAAAGACACGTAAATGGACTTTTGTCCATGAAGTAAGTACATCTTATAAAGGTTCGAATCTTTAAATCACTTCGATCGAATCTTAATCATGTTAGTTAATCAACATCATGCGGTAAGCCGCAACGTTTGACAAGCGTGGTGACTAATGGTAATCCCCCTCTAAAGTAACCAAGCATGTTTGCTAGAATTCTGGAGGGAGCTTTCTGTCCTGCAGTGGACGTTTTTGATATCTAAGTAACTCTGACTAAAATCCTGTTGTTTAAAACTTTTGAAGTTTTGAAGAAACTTTGAAGCCGCTATAAGGCATTCTGATATGGACTTGCGATCCCTCTCAAGTTTGAGATTGCTTTCAAGATTTGAGTAGCTGTCAACAAAGAAAGTCACACCTTGACAGGTTACTTAGCTGTTACGCTTTCAGGAACGATAAATTTTTACGACCCCTTACGTATATATAACTTATTCTCAAGTGTGAATTTGCTCTCAAGACGTATTTGAGATGTTGAATTAATTTGAGTAGCTGTCAGCAAAGCAAATCACATCTTGACAGCATACTCACTCCGATACTTAACTGATTCGCTCTCAGGAGCGATATTGGGAGCGAATACGACCCTAAGATGGACAAAAATTCAAATTCCACCACGAGGAGTTCCTTGATGATCTTTTACCTGATTTTAATCTTCGTAGAGCAAGAAAACGAAGGAAAGCCTTTCGATGATAGATATGCCTTACACTATACCGTCAGCAATTCTGATAGTTCATATCGCTACGACAATACTAACAGGCACCTTTTAAACTATCTAAATGGAATGTAATTACGACCATGTCTGTCAAGAGATTGTATTTCAAAATGAACACCTTTTATAAGGGCGCGCACGAGCATAGCATAAACAAGAGTTACTAAATAGGAGCGAGCGCAAGGGTGAAGAAGAAAATAAGGGAAGGAAGACCTAATATTAAGGGTAATGGAAGGCGGACTATAGAATTAGATAGATAGATAGATAAACACTTTATTGTCACACACAGAACACATTAACAATTACAAAAAAGAGTCTTAAATCTAGGGTGACAAAGGCGAGAATTAATTACTTTTAGTCACAGAGTAGTGAAGGAGTCGTTCTATTAATTTGGTACTCGTACTTAGGGTTATTTTGAATGTTTCATAGTGATCGATGATGACGTGACATTGCAATTTGGGACACGCTGGCAGATGTAGTAAAATAGTTTAGGACGTTTTCTATTCCGAGCGAAGCAAGGTGGTCTAATTTCCTTGCCTATAATAGAATAGGCTTATTTACCACCTGGTCTTGGCTTAACACAACTTAAACACATAGCATTTATTTTTTTGTGAGCCTAACCAGTTGGTCGCACGTCTTCAATGTTAAAGCCCCTTTAAATCTAATGCTGGCAGTTCCTTTGTCAACAAAACAGAAAACGAAATATAATGCAGCCATATAAGGAATTCACCTCGGAATTTGAACTAACAGGCTGTAAACTCGTGTACACCTTCAGTTTGGTGTTCTTAAAGTTGTCTCAAAAGTCTCATAAAATCTCGTGTCCGCGTCGTAAGTCATTCAAGGTCAAGGTTGACATCTATGTATGAATTGTAGAACATAAAATTTGAGACAACTTTTAAAGTTTTTTTGTATACGCCCAACCGTTTTTGTGATAGAGGGCGGAAAGCCCGCAGCGCTCAGCCATACTCACTGTAATGCAAGGTCAACCATGAATCTTAGTAAATTGATGAAAAATAAAAAAAAACAATAAATAGTTTGTAATTTTTATCATTTTGCACAAATCTAAAACTTTTTACCCACTTTTTGTAATTATAAACTCTAATGATGAAATAATTTTGGTATATTTTAAATCTATATTTATTTATTTGTCTTAAGTAGGTTTTAAGTTAAAATTAAATCAGTGAGTTCATTGTAATTTTATCTCAAAAACGGTTGGGCGTAGAAAAAAATATATTTAAAAATTGGTCGCAAATTTTATGTTCTACAATTCTTACATAAATGCAATGCAATGGAAACCGAGATAATCGCTAAAAACTGATTTTTGTGAAATGTTTTTGTGACCTTTGAACTTGAATAACTCACGACGCGGACACGAGATTTTATGAGACTTTTGAGACAACTTTAAGAACACCAAACACGTGAACAACACAAATAGTGAAGATGCCGCTTTTACGATAAACGTAAAATGACATATCCCGATGGACCGAAGATTCCTCCACCGACGACTATTATCATTGTGTTCAGCATGATCACCCAAAGAATTATCGACTGGTTGTCGCACTATAAAGTGGTGGATGGGGGAGGAAGGGGAGGGGGAAGATGCGAAAACTGGGTATCAATTTTAGTTACCATCTCATTAACCACTCATCCGATTTAAACAGTTATAGTGTCATACGGTAGGTGATAAAATGCCTAATATAACATGCTTTACAACGGTTTTGATAAATACCATAGTATATTAAATATTTAGAAAAAGGCTGATTTTAAACAATAGACGATATTGGTTTTGTTAAATTCAGGCAGTAAATGAAATCTTACAAAAGAGTAATATGACAAACAAAGAATTGGGCTTTACTCAGCTGTATTAATCTTTTTATTTATTTTTCGTTTGGTTTGAGTAACAGCAAAACTGTAACTGATTTTAGGGTAACATAACAAGTTCTGCACAATGGGTGCCCGCCACGGAGCACATTTTGCTCCGTAGTACCCGCAGAAAATCAATCTTGATCGCGATGATGTATTTTAGATAAGGATGCAGCTATAAGAAAGAAAGAGAAAGCTATAGGACCATAGACTAGGTGTATATGACTATTTCTTTCTTTCCTATAGCTGCATCCTTATCTAAAAATACATCATCGCGATCAAGAATGGCTGTCTGCGGGCATCCATTTACTGTTCTATAGTGCGGGGTTTCTAAAATATTACATTATATCTACCTAGATGGGTGCCCGCACACGTTAGTTCTGATCGCGATCCGGTAGAGATGCAGCTATAGAGAAGAAAGAAATAGTCGTATCCACCTAGTCTGTGGTGTTATAACTTTCTCTTTCTTTCTTATAGCTGCATCTCTACCCGATCGCGATCAAGATTCACTGTGTGCGGGCACCCATTGTGTGCCCACACACAGTTTATCTTGATCGTGATTGGGTAGACATGCAGCTATAGGAAAAAATGAGAAAGCTATAGGACCGTAGACTAGTTTTAAACTTTTTTAAACTTTGTTTATTATTTTAATTAAATAAAACCAAAACTTTAATTTTGTCTGAAATGGCATATTTTCCTAAATAATTTATAAACTACACTTGCGAGTAATAAACTGGAATCACTTCATCGCGGGTTGCTCAAGACAAAGTTGTGCCATTTCTAAGCAATAAACTATAGCTTGTGTTATATTATTTGAAAGGTAATTTTGTTTATTGGGGGACATTTCACACAAGGTCATCTAATCCCAAACTAGGCAAAGCCTGTACTATGGGAACCAGAGACTGATCATCATCATCATCATATCAGCCGAAAGACGTCCACTGCTGGACATAGGCCTCCCCTAAAGTTCTCCATGACGACCGGTTCTGCGCTGCTCGCATCCAGCGGCTTCCCGCGACCTTGACCAGATCGTCGGTCCACCTTGTGGGGGGCCCGCCAATGCTTCGTCTTCCGGTACGTGGTCGCCACTCTAGAACCCTTACGCCCCATCGGCCATCGGTTCTTCTTGCGATGTGCCCTGCCCACTGCCACTTTAGTTTAGCGATTCTCAGGGCTATATCAGTTACTTTAGTTCTTCTGCGGATCTCCTCGTTTCTGATTCGATCGCGCAGAGAGACTCCGAGCATAGCCCTTTCCATAGCCCTTTGGGTGACTTTGAGCTTCCTAATAAGGCCCATCTTGAGCAGCCACGTCTCGGTGCCATATGTCATCACTGGCAACACACACTGGTCAATGACTTTCGTTTTGAGACACTGCGGTATTTTGGACGTGAAGATATTGCGGAGCTTCCTGAACGCTGCCCATCCGAGTCGGATTCGACGAGTAACCTCTTTCTCTAAGTTTGATTTACACAGCTGGACTGTTTGTATTCATCAACTTCGAGCGTAGAGTCTTTGACTTTGAGTGGAGTGGGTACAACAAGGGCGTTAGACATAATTTTCGTCTTATCCATGTTCATACGTGGGTGGATTCTGTATTATGTGGGCGGGCATTTCTGTTGCAGCAAAAAGTGAACTGGTATTAATACCTGGCGGAGGTTGAGAAAGAGGGCTAACCGAAGAAAGATACATCAACGACATTCTGCTAAGCCATGTGCTCAAAATTTCATTTTACATTTCACTAGACAGTACATGGAACAAGTTGGGATTGCCACAATAGACTAGCCAGCTCATAGTCCCAACTTGAATCCTATAGAACATTTGTGGGACGAGCTGAAAAGTTGGGTACAAAGAAGGTGTTCAGCATCGATAAAAGAACTGAAAAGTGCTTTAATCGAAGAGTGGCAAGAAATCCCACATGATTCCATCAGGAATCTCATTCGGTCAATGAAAAACCGTTTACAAGCACTAATTAGGGCCCTAGGGGTTAACACAAAATACTGAGGGGAAATAACAGATATTGTAAATATATTTGTTTGGGTGATCATGATGAACACATTGATACTAGTTGTCGGTGGAGGAATCTACGGTCCAACGGGACATGTCATTTCTCAGCCTGGCATCTCCACTAAAACAGGTGAACTCGAGTTTATAGCCTGTTAGCTCAAATTCCGAGGTTGACCCCTTTTTTTTACTAACTTGGCCGGATTAATAGATTTTAGAGAGTTTTCTGCAACAGGCGGCAAAGTTCGTTGAATTCCATAACTTGATTTAAACTTTCGCACTTTTCATACGTATGTTTCTTTCATTCCGGGTCATAAGCGAAAATTATAATTAGGCTTTACTTTCCTAAAAAAATACCTTAATTTTCTCGACGGGAAGTAAAGGTCTAAGACCCCGGAATAAAATGAAAAAATCCTGACCATGCTTTAAGTCAACTTAGTACAAAACCGGATGCCTATTGTGACCTAATAGTCGCTCTTAAAACTGTCCACTTCCACTTTTATGCAAAATTCGCATTACATTTACGCAATACAGTCAAGTGCTTCATTGCAAGATTAGATGACCTATTAGGATCCCACATAAGAGTTAATAGCGTAGTAGGTAACTAGTGATACAAGGGGTTAAGTTTTGAGTAAGTTACTAAGTACCTACTATTTCTCGAGGCTAAGCGTCTGCAGTTGCAAGAAGGACCATTAACACCAAAGACATCCAAATATTTGAGATTAACACAGTAGGATTAAAATTAATTAAGCATTCTGAAACTTACAGATAATATAACAAGGCTCTAAGATTTACCTATATAATTCGTTCAAAGGAAACAAGTATGAGGATCGATCGCATATTTAACTAATTTAAAATTGTGAAAGTGAGTGTCAGTATTAAAAATAGGGTACATACCTAATAAGAAATTCTGGCGTAAAGAAGATGGAGAATTGCAGATGGTGACTAAAATTGAGAATGCTGAGGTGGTGTGGTCATATGTACCTAGAAAGAAGAATGAACGGAGACTAACGTAAGAGATCTAGGGTAAAGGAATACAAGACAATGGTGAGGGAAATTTTTGGAAGGGAAGGCCTCGGTGAACGTTTCAAGACTATATTTAGGCCGTTCTAAATAAATGCCGGGTCTAAGTACCCTTTACCGATAAGCGTGTAGGTATGAAAGGGTATAGACAAGAGTAGATAGTAGGTGGGAGGATGTGGTCTTTTTTCTCTGCGTACCTACCCCTACGGGAAAGAGTCGTTAAATTCATCAAAATGTTCCATGGCAGTTTCATGGAATTTCTGTGTTATTAGAAAAAAACTTAATGTAAGAATTTAACCTCTAAAAATTGAAACCTTGTATAATCTGTGCTAATTGTAATGACCGCGTTTACAGATAGTGGCTGAAAATTACCAGGTATTTGTTATGGAATTTATGACGATGATACTGGAGTAGATATATTGATGTGCGGGTAGCAAGGAGCTGCATTCAGGAGTAAGTGGTACGGCCGGCGGGTGAAAGTGGTTTCTCTTTCTGGCGCCAATCTGCAGTGTGAACACGGATTCGCGAGCGGACGCCGGACGCGACACTTGATTTCCTTGACCAACTCGCGCCCGTTACATGTGAGTTCGATTTTTGAATTATTGTCCTTGAATTTGTTGTGTGTGGCCAGTTCTGAAGTGAGGTGACAAAAATAACAACAGCCCCAGAAACGGTTAAGGAAACCAAAGTAGTGTTGAGTGTTCTTATCCTGCCACTGTTTCTTGCTCTATTAGGTACCTACATTAAAAATACTTGAATTACATTTATTTTATAAATTAGGACTAAACACTGAAAATGTTAAGTTCTAGGTTCTAGCAGGGTTTGGACAGACTTTATAAATTTAAAGCTGCTGTTACTCAAACTAAAAAAATATATGTTTAAAGAGTTTTAAGTTTAACCTTGCTTTATCTACATGTCGCAGGCAAATCGTAGACCTAATGTAATGAGCCGTTTACAAACGGCCGGCAAACTTTTCGGCAGATTATAAAACGGCATCGACAGATTGTACTTATTTAGTTACAGTTTATTGTACATAAGATAATATTCATATTTATTTGCTTTCAAATGGTACAAAAAAAAACCGGTCAAGTGCGAGTCGGACTCGCGCGCCGAGGGTTCCGATATACCTATAGTATTTTTGGAAGCAATAAAGTCCATTTTCAGGACCGCAAAACTAAATTTGTTTGTAAAGGTTTTTTGCAGATTTCTGAAAAACTGTGCAACTTAGAAAGATCGTTTTATTTTTGCTGTAAAGTTTACATAAACCTCTGTCAACTGTAATTAATTCAGATTTTCCCTTACTCAAACTTCGGAGATAAGGGGGGGGGAATGGTATTTTTTTTGACATTTTTCATCATAACTTGAAAACTAAGAAACTTAAAAAAATACAAAAATATATTTTAAAATGTACAAGTAAAGCCCTTTCATATGATACCCCACTCGACCTAGTAGCGACAATTTGAAATTTGGCCCCCCCTATTTTGGCCCCCTTTACATTAATAATCATACTTTTTTCAAAAAATTTTCATGTGCAATTAAGTTGGGCAACTATATTCTAAAACTATTCCAAATTTCAGCTCGATAGCGTAAGTGGTTGCTGAGATATAGAGGTGTGACAGACAGACGGACAGACAGAGCGGCACCATAAGGGTTCCTTTTTTTTACCATTTTGGTATCGGAACCCTAAAAATAACGCAAACTAAAACCTTTTTGCTAATCTCATACAAAATGTACGGGAGTGATGTCAAAATTTTTAAATATCTCGTTTTATTCAGAAAAAGTTATTGATGTCTTTCCATATCGTGTTAGTTACGGAGTTTACCCTGTATCTGTCACTTTTGTACAGACTCTATTCTCCAAACCACTGTTTTCTGTTTTAAACTATAAATAAATTAAGCCTTAAATTGGAGGCAGGATTGACTCAAAGACACCAGCGAATGTGCACCCCAGATTAGTAAGTTAATGTACAGATGTGCACTGCATACCAATATGGAGTCATTATTGGACTATTCACTATTACTTGCACGCATGCGCGTAAAAACAAACTAGCGAGCAGGAAAATCTATTTCACACTTTCTTTGTAATGACTCTACATAATTTACACTTCAATCCGTGTGGTGCCGTGTGGGGAATAATACCATCTCATTTCTCCAGGGTGTTTAAAAAGGGGACAAAAGGATGTTGAACCGAGGGATGGGCAGTTTGGGCAGCAGCGTAAGGTCCATTTGCTAATATAATCACCAGTACCTGGTCGACCGAGCTTCGCTCTATAATAGCCGCCTCAACATTAAAATATCATCGGGTGAGCAAGCTATGCTACTCGCCAACAGATGGCGCTGTAGGTTTCTGTCTAAAACGCGGTATTTTTTTTTAAATGTTTAGAAACACGGGGAAAAAGAATTTTCCCAGACATGAGACCCAGCTAGATCGATTTTTCGTCCCCAAAATCCCCCGTATTGTAAATTTCATCAAAATCGTTACGAGTAGAGCCGTTTTCGAGAAACCGATTACAAACATTTATATATACAAATATTTCTGGTTTAATAGTATAGGATATTATCAAATCTGTGTCCATACTAACTGCGATCACCAATACGTACACCAAGCCTGGTGACTGTGATCTCTGCGGGAAAGGGATCTCTCCGTGTTGGGGAAGTTCCCTAGTGACCACGCTTGTTGTCGCCTCGGCTGGCAATGGACCGCGGTGGCAGGTAGTACCTATGTGGCTGCGGCCCATTCTCCGGTTCGAGAACCCTTAATCGCCTTTTACGACATCCATGGGAAGAGACAAGGACAAAGACAGATATACTTATAAGCCCTCAAATCCCCCAGGTTAGGTGTGACTGAATCCGTCATCATCATTATTTCGTGTGGGTTGCAAGGTCGATGTCAGACCTTACAAACCCTGGTGTCGTTGAGCCGCCAAAGGCCTCTGACATGGCTCATTAATGACTACATCTGTAGATAGTAGTCGAGACCAACGGCTTAACGTGCCTTCCGAAGCACGGAATCATCTAACTTTTCGGAAAATCAGGTGATTCATCCTGCAATGTCCTAACCAAACTGAGGAGGACGCACAAAAGGATTTTTGTTTGACAGTGTCCCCTCCGAAAATCGAACCCAGAACCTCCGGATCGAAAGCCGAATGCTCTTAAACTACTAGACCACGGTGTTTGTTGAATCCGTAGAAATGGAAAAAGGCAAGGACTCTGATTACATGCCCTAAAATACACCTCTCTGAGTAAGGTAGGAATTTGGTACATACATTAAACATTTTAATTTCAATAAAAAGTACAAATATCCCCATAAAGAGAAAGCGCAAGGATATATCGACGTTTAAGTGTTTATAAAACGCTGTGTTAGCGCCATGTAGCAAATTGGTTATGCTAATTTGCGCATAATAAATAATTGATCGAGGTAGCGGTTTCGCGAGTTGTGGTTAAAGCCAGTTTTTTGACACGGTTAGGAAGCCTACGTCGTAAAAGCTTCATGTGTATGAGTACGGTTAACCGCATGTCGGTAGAAACTTTTTCAACTCTATTACGTCGTGCTGTTGAGTGTACGAAACAAACCATCTGTTACGATACGATTATTTGGACAGATAAAATTCTCTCTCGTCCGTGTGTGCCGGCAAAGAATAGTATCAACCCATCTCTACCCCTGGGTGTCGTAAGAGGCGACTTAGGGCTTATGAACCGGAGGATAGATGGTAAATCCCCTGCAAAGTACCACACGTTTTTGCTAGAGTTCTGGAGGGAGAGAGTACCCTGCCTTGCAGTGGCCGTTTCATGGGATGTTATGATGATATTAGTCAGACCACAAAACTGAAAAACTTTCCCTTAGAAACAGTGATATTTTTTCGTTACAAAGAAAGCGGTGTGTAAATAAAGGTTCGGGTAGAATTTTGGGTTTTCTTTCCTTTCGACTTCAACCCATTTTTCTTCCGAAAACTATTTCAGTTTTATGGTCTGACTCAGACCGCCCGAGCAACACAACCTTATTACATTCGCTATTTACACCTTCCGAAAACTTCGTGAATACCGACCATGAAAGTAAACAACACTCTCCAAGAAAATGTAGGTCAAACAAGAACAATTTTTTGACTTCCTTACAACATGCACTACCTACAATATTATAGTTTCTATGGGAAGTAGGAAAGTTCATTTTCATGATCAGAATCCTGAGATAAACACAAACGAACCTGTACACAAATTTCTGAGGCAGAACTCCCCATCATTGTTCCAGCATGTCTGTGCCGTGGCTCCTGCTAGTGTGCATCGTGGCTGCAACCTGCCAGCCCACCAACAACTCAGCTTTTGAAGGCAACCAGGACAAGGGTTTCATCGAATGGATCGGCAACCTACTTGGGTCTCCTACAACTACTACGCTCAGACCGACGCTAGATCCACCTGCGAATTGCCCTGCTTGCCGTGAGTTTATTTCTAAGTATTTTTACCAAAAAGTCTCAAGATGAAGCAAAGTCGTCAGTAAAAGTTTTTTAAATTTTCAATAGATTGCTTTCCTGCACCTCAAACTAGCCATAATGGTGAAGAAATGAGCTCGACTTCAAGTGCTAAAGCACTTGGCGTAGTTACATCGATAGCTGCTATCCAGGCATGACTAGGAGTTAGGAAAGATGTCGCTAAACTTTAAACTAGGCTGCGAGCTAGTAAAATTAGGTAAAGAATCAGAATAGTGAAGAATACCGGTAAATATCTCTTTCAGAATGTGGCATCCCCCGTACTAGACGGCGTATCGTCGGAGGCGAAGAGACAAAGGAACTTGAGTTCCCTTGGATGGCCGTGCTGATGTACAATGGACGATTCTACTGCGGCGGCTCCTTGATCAACGACTTGTATGTGCTTACTGCTGCACATTGTACATCTGGGTAAGTTCCGAATCGAGAACCTACAGAGAATATCAAGATCAGTTGCGTAATGCAAATGAACCAACGGCTTCAGATGACGCATCTTCTCTAGAAGTCTACTCTAGTACGAAACACAATTTATTTAATTGATAGATAAACCACTAGCAGACTCAAGTCCAAGATATGGCACGCGACATTTTATTTAATCGTTCTGACAAATGCGCTGGATGAATATTGGTGTTTGTATTTCAATGGCACTTAATGTTATTATTAAATATGAATAAATTGTAGAGATCTTCTGCGTGTCAATGTTATGATCAAACACCAACTAAGATTCGCCTCACAAAATTTTGCAACTGCTATAGCATTATCTGATGCATCACACAGATCCTTGTTATAGTGCAGGTAGATGGATACAGTGGACAAGAGAGTAGTTGCGCCATGTTTTGAGATGAAGCTCCACAATCAAAATACTTTAGCAACTGATCTGTGAAGCATCATCTCACCATGTTTTATACGCAGCGGCCGACCTGAGTTCGCACACGATTAAGCGACTTCCCAAAACAATGATAAAAATGTAGAGTCGACCTCACGTTAGCATGGAAATATTCGCGACTTTTTTGTCTTGCAAACATTCTGCGAATGTTAATAAAATAATACATTACCAGGTTTCGCAAAGAGAAGATCACAGTTCGTTTCTTAGAGCACGACCGATCCATGGCGAACGAGACCAAGACTATCGACAGGAAGGTGGAGGCCATCATCAGACATCTGCGATACAACCCTGGAACCTACGACAACGACATCGCTCTGCTAAAGCTGAATGAAAGGGTAACGTTAACATTTCAACTGTAATATCGTAATAACTTGAATACCGTATGCAATTACTATGCTTAAAATGGTTCGCCATGTGAAGAAAATAATACAAGCGCCTGCCTGACTAAAAACACCTCATACATCCGAAATTAGAAAAATATATAATATAACGCTAATAATTATCAAAAAAATTATATTAAATACTACTGTTTTTCGGAAACCTTTTTGCTAATTTGTTTAAATTAAATACATAAATTTAAATACACAATGTCATCTGACACCAAACTAGCTATTCACGTACCTAAATAGATAAATAACACCCAGACACATAATATCTCTTCGTCTTTTTCAAAATAGGAGCAGAAATAAAATTAAAAGAATTACTTCCAGGTGGACCTTAGCAACGCACTTAAGAAACGCAGCGACGGAGAACCAGGCGGCGAGGGTGGAGAAGAAACCCCGGGCACCGAGAACAACGACCCAGGCCTCCGCCCTGTGTGTCTCGCCAGCCCCGGATTATCGTACACCAACTACAGTGGCATCGTCACTGGCTGGGGGACCACTGAAGAGGGAGGGTCGGTCGCATCTACACTACGAGAGGTAAGACCTGCTGCTAGAACAACGATCTAGGTCTGGGGCATCTCTGGACTATACACCAACTACAGTAGCATCGACACTGGTTGGGGGACCACTGAAGAGGGGGGTCGGTCGCTTCTACACTACGAGAGGTAAGACCTGCTGCTAGAACAACGACCCAGGCCTTCGCCAGACTGGGGGGCCCATAGAGGAGGAAGAGGCGGTGCTACTACGTTGTACGAGGTAAGTCCAGCGTTGGATCACGCTAAATAAAGTTTATCATCGTAACAACCCGAAGATAGAGTGCATGTGGAATTGTGGATAAGGTTGTAAAGAGAAATGTATGAAGCTCGTTTTTTTTAGCAGCCTAGGAAATGCTTCAGTCGCCAAGCTTGAGAGTATCTAAAACATCTAAAAGGTAGACGGGATACAAATGAAGAGACATTAGTATAGAGAAACGCTCTTTAGTTTCGACGCTTTTTATTTAGTTTGGTTTAGTGAACTCTAAGCACGACACGGTGATGTCATGCTCCATGAAAATTGATACTTGTTCTCGAATTTAAACAACTGAACTGAATATTCCGCAACTTTTCAGGTGACAGTGCCAATAATCTCGAACGCGGATTGCCGCAAGACGGGCTACAAGCAACGCATCACAGACAACATGCTGTGCGCGGGGGAGCCGCAGGGGGGGCGCGACGCCTGCCAGGGGGACTCCGGCGGCCCGCTGCATATCCTCAACGACGACAATAAACAGTATCAGGAAGTTGGTACGTGTATTGGCGTTGACAAAGCGTATTAGGGTGTCTTCCCAATAGAGCTGGGAAATTTCCAATAATCCATAATTCGAAAAAAAAAACAACCAATACCAGCTCCATTTTCAAGCGCACATTCCAGCTCTTTTCCAGCTTAGTAAGCTACCTATGACAGCTCTCATCGAAACGCCCCCTTACACTGGCAGACACTATCTTCTAGACAAACCACAAACACCCACGGCTGACGCAAGAATTTTTACTATAGTTTAGCCACCACGTTTGTTGGCCTTTACGGCTGACGACCGTAGAGGCTGGCCACTGAAGTGTATGACAGCACTATCACAGATGAAATGTTACGACATACAGAAGGGCCCTGCTTTCCATACTCTCGTTTAAGTATGTCCTCATGCGCCCTTGTATGACATCCATGGGAAGATTTGAAAAGAGAAAATGCCTAAAAAGTGATTAACAAAATCAATTTCAAAAGAATCCAACAAATAGAAAATTACAAGCAAGCACATTGGTAAGAAAGTAAGTAATCTTTGGGCAAAGATAAGAGAACTTCGCGCCAAGTAGCCGCAGCTAATCAATCAACCGTGCAAGATAATACGATGATAACACTGTAAGATAGTTTAAAGACTAAGATTAAAACGAGATTAAAGGAATTCTGGCTTAATTCCAATAGTCACCTCAACACGTTTTCATGTCGAGAGTGAGAGACATTGTTTATTCATGTACTGAAACGGATTCCTAATATGCGAATACTATATAGGTACTTACCTACCTACCTAACAAGACCATGTGGTGCCGGCTGAAAATAGCACATCCCAATCTCTACCCGTGCGTTTCGACTAAGGGATTTCGAATCGGAAAATAAGATGGGCCTCAGCGTCCTGCGTTTCGTACCATCTCACGTACTGCGGTTTCGAAGAACTGCGGTCCATGGCATGATCCTAGCTGCAACGATAAGGATGGATTCCCACGGTGCGTGTTTTTGCGGACGGACACACAAAGCTGGCGATTACAGACAGCCACGCACCACGGACCGCATTGCACGAGCTTGCAATGCACCTTTATTACTCGCGGCGCGGCGGTTAGGTGCACCGGTACAGACTTGCCTGCGCTTTCACAGACAACCCGCTTCCCACAGTGTGGCTGTGCGGGCTGGTCCGCGTCCGTCCGCAGAATCTCGCATCGTCGTCGTTGTCTACAAAAAAACATGGCGACTGAATGACTATGGTAACTATGTACTCACGGCAGTAAGCAAATTGAAACAATACCAGTATAAGCTGAACCCATGCTGCGCTACAAAAGCCCAAAGCCAGAGACCCGCCTAAGGTCAAAGTGTTTCCATCGACGTTCGGCCGTGTGTACGTTCCCTCCAAAATACAATATCATGCATTTTTGCAGTGAAATTGTAGAGGGAGCTCCATGTCCAACTGTGGACTTGGGATGTTATAATTACCTAACGACTTGATCTCTTGAGAACTTTCTTGCCGATAAGTGCTCGATTCTCCTCCCGGGCGACAGACGTTGGCGGGGAGGGCGAGAAACAGGAATCAGATGTCAAGAGTGACAGGCAGAGTAGACAGATGGCAGGAAATGAAGAGTCACCCACAATCTTGTCGGAATTTAAATGCAACATAATTAAGAATTACACTGTTACAATAAAATTGTTCACTGCCCATGTAAAACAATTCTAATGTAAACAACCGTGAATATTTTTTAAACATATTTTTTGTTCTTCAGGTATTGTTTCATGGGGCGAAGGCTGTGCCAGACCGGACCGACCGGGAGTCTATACTCGAGTCAACCGATACATGACTTGGCTGAAGAGCAACACAAGAGATGCTTGCTACTGCCAATAGCTATAATTCCAAAAAAGTTAAGCACCAAAGAGTTACCATATGAAAGTGATACAATAATTTTCTTTTAAATTGGTGCATTTTAAAGACTGTTTAACTTTGCTCTAGCTCTCTACATGGATTTGAAAATGATTGTCTGAAATCAGGAACAAAATATTTTTTAATGTAATTTATGAAACTATCTGGTTCAAAGCAGACTGTTAAGAACCGTTGTATTTATACTCCTTTCCGAGGCAAATCATAGATGGCGTTGTACCATTGTACACGAATACTAAAACGTGGTTACAAGATGTTTTCGTCTAATCAATAAGAGGTTTGGATGTATTTGCTCGCAATGGACTTCACCATCCCAACATTTGGTGTTTTTATTGACTTCACCTATCGCGAGATTTTTGGCAGACACTAAAGAAATGTGGTGGAAAGGTACAGTCAAGAGCATGTCTAGCTTTACATATTGGACTGTGCATTGTTCTTATTTCAATCAGTGGGGTGAGAGTAGCACTGCAAATGTCAAGCTTGACCTGTTTGTGACTGTACAAGGAGACACCACATTTATTTCTATAGCTTATTCTGAACTAGTTGGTAAGCATTTGCTGAATGTATTTATTTTTATAACTTGTTTATTATTCACTCCAGCTCTCTAACTTGATTAATTAATTTATTGCATAAATAAAATGTTACACTATTTTTGTTGTTTTATTTTGAACACTTGAGATTGAAATTTTTGAAAGACTTATTGTTCAATTTTTATAATTATTTATTTTTGATGAAAAAAATTACACATACAAGTTGCAAACTCTAATACTTCGAAGACTAAGATTTACACAAAATGGAACTTACATATTTTTACAATTTATTTGTAAGAAGAAATTTACCTTAACATTTGGAATTTTAGATAAGATTACTATCCAAATTGGTATCAAGCTACAGTCATTTTCAAAATAAATATTCAAGCAAAATAATTTTAATTTTAAAACTATTCCTAAATCTTAAAAATCTAGTTTAGCCATACTCGTCCACGTTTCAGGTGAAGCCAATATTAGTAAAAGTTTTTGAATAACTGTGCTAGCTCTGTCAAAAGGATACCAGGGGTAGAAATGGTGCTGAGACCTGGACCGGTTGGGCCAGGACCCCTCATGTCAGGTTCCGATGATGTTACAGTCTCCTCTACTACTTCACTTCCATTCTTGACTATCTTTCTTGTTTCAACGGTACCATCAGGCTTCGTTATACTTGTTGTGATGATAGTCCTGCAGAAGGATCTGGGAGTAAACTTAGAAGAATCAAATGGAACTATTGCGCCAGGGTTGCCACTGTTACCCTCCTCTTGCTTTTTCAATAACCCTGATATTTCCGAGGAAGAAATCTTTCCATCCAAATCTATGTCTTTCTGTTCGGAAGGCTTTTTACTGTGGTAGCCGGGTTTCAAGTAGTAATCTCTTATTGTGTTGCTGTTGAATTGTTCTGGGTCGGTGGATTGGTGTGGCACAGAACCGGCGTGTTCGTAGTCGTTGATGCCATCGTTGAAGAAGGCTGAAAAGTCGTCGTTGAAGAAGGTTTTCATGTCACCGAACATCCCTCCAAGCGAGCTAAACATGTCATGCAGACGCATGATCTCACGGTGCAAGTCGAGGTCGGAATGCGAGTGCATCTCATGCCGCGAGTACAGTTCGTCCCCGTCATCGTCGTCATCGGAGCCCCAGATAGGATTCCTGAAGTCATTTCTCGGAGGTTGCACATGAAATCCCAAAAACGACCGCAACTTGTTCATAAACGTTTCGTGTGACATCGTGGCGACTCGAATTCAATGATTGGATATTGTACCGCCGGATTCTGTGTTTGTTTTATTTGCTGTTTGGTTTTTACTACAACAAATTGCGCAACAAACAAAATTCTCCAAGCTGTCGACTGTCGTAAGTGTCGTTGTTCGTGATAATACTGTATATTCCAGAGCACTTTTGTGACGTAAAAATAATTTCAACTTCTTACCAAATTTTACTGTTGTACATAGTAATACGGTCTACGTTCGTTTGACGATAACTCAATTGAAAGTTCCGCAATGAGTTGATTACTGTATAATGTCGTCCGGAAATGGTCGAAGGTCAAATCTGACAGATTATTTTCGAACGAAAATGTCACTCTTTTGAGTTTTTCTTGCACTTTTGTTACGCTGTCCAAACCTCCAATTCCAATATCTGCGCCATATATAATAAGAGTAGTTCCCTATGTAATAGTGGCGTTGTATAGTGTTTTTTGCAATGCAACTGTACAGCTTCTTTGTCAAAAAAATTGTAATGGCGGGGTCTTTCTTTTCGGCTTTTCGCGGTCGGTCGATGATGACGGGCGGAAATAATTGTAAACTAAATAAGTACGTTATTGCTCAATATTAATTAATGGTTCCCTAGTAAAATATTTAAGTGTTTTCTACAATTATTTTTCAATGGCGCTGGAGTTTGCCTGACGACTGGTTCATTAATAAAGGTATGTTTACAAACTGTTTACTTCCAACACTGCAATGCAATCAAATCATTTTCCAAACACAAACTTTCCGTCAAATATGTGGCTGTAATAGACGACCGTTCAGTTTGGAAATATTTTCCTAAATACTCTCAACTGTTGGCTTAGTCTAAGCTGAACTATGGCGTAGTTACACTTGCACTCTCTTGATTGATCCCAACTGATTGACCCAAATTTTGTCACGGTTCATGCTGTGTTTTATTCGAGTAGGTGAGTGGTGGGTTTGCTTTCACGCTATGTACTTATCATGCTGTTATAATTTAATAACTTCACGATTTAAGGTCGTTTGGCATCAGTTTACTTAGGTACTCATCTTTAGTATTGATTTTGTATTTGTATAATAGAATTATTTATTTTTGTCAGTTTGTTGTGTTAGCTATGTCCAGTAACACATCATCGCTGCTTTATAGAAATGGTAATTACCCAATTATTTATTTATTTAAAACAGATTTCTGATATACTTACTTTTGTCCTATTGCTTACTCATGAATCTTCATTTATGTGGAAAAAAAGTGTCCTTTTTCCGTCCCTAAGGTTCAAATTCTATAGTAGGTAGTTTAAACTATTCTATATTTGATAATTCGTAAATCAGACTGACAGAGTCACATAAAGTGTTCACATTTAATAAAGTGTAACTTTCACATTTAATTTACCCATAATTTTATTATATACTTTTGTTTTTAATAGCTTCAACCATAAAATTTTATCAATTTATTGCTGTTTTACAAGTAACTTAAATTTCTATACAGGATGTAAAAAAGTATGGAATTGCTTTTCAAGGGTGACTTCTGAGTCACCCTTGAAAAGCAATTCCATACTTTTTTACATCCTGTGGAACATCATCCATCATGTGGAACTGAACAAATTGCCCAAAAAAAGATTTTCAAAAAGAAAAGCCAAAAACTAAACTACTACTACTAACTAAACTATGATAATTTAGCTTTAACCTTATGATTTTCATTAGCTTTGATATCAAAGCCCAGTGATTCTATTCATGATAACAATCAAGCAACCTTCCCGAAGAACAAAAGTGAATACTCTAAAAAATATTTCTTCTTTCCAAAGCGACATGGTCATGTGATCGAATCATTTTATATGGGAATGTTTTCAAGGAAAGAAATTTTTTTATTGAAAACGTTGCTTTATTTCATGAGTAGAATCACTTGGGTTCGGTATCAAAACCATTGAAAATTCACATTTTATTAAATCCAGAAAGTTGTTCCCTTATCCGGATTATTGTATTTCATACACCCAGTATAGTTATTAAAATATAGCTTCAGTATGCACAAGCATGTATTATTATCCTTATGATGGGCAGCTATTATCTTGACTCCAAGGTCTTTTTGCTATGTACCTACCTATATTTACTACGATGGTAAAATTTTCAAATAGGTATTTAAACAATATTCAGATAAATTTCTAGTCTATTGTCTGTTTTCTACTGTATTAATTCTTCTAGCGCAGTATAACTTTGAAACCTACAACAGACTCACACAACTCCAGAAAATTTTATCTACTAGCTGGTGTCTGCGACTTCGTCTGCGCAGGTTTATAAATTGTAGCCTATGTGTTATTCTGATGTATAAGCTATTTTATTGTAAAGTTTTATTAAAATCCATTCAGTAGTTTTTACGTGAAAGAGTAACAAAAATCCATCCATACTTACAATTTTTCGCGTTTATAATATTAGTAGGATTCGATCTTTTATAATTGGCTGCATGTCTCTGCATATTTATAAGGAAATAAAGTCAGACAAGGCAATGGTAATCTTATTTAACTATTTTATAGCAGGCACCTAAGTATAGTTAGTTTTCAAAGAGTTTTATAGGTTGAATTTTGGATGCCATTTGCATTACATAAAACATAACTAGGTATAACACTTCAAATAACAGATTATGGATTCTTAGTACACATTTCTACAGATAATATTAAAACAGTAATAGAACTAGTGCTATGCTAAAAACCACAGAGCAAAGATAAACTCAAATAAAAATAGCCATAGTGTTACCGATGACATGTGAACAACTTTACTTGGCTGTTCCTTTAAAATAGTAACTAATCTGTTAAGGTACTTAAAAAAAATACATGGATATGTTTAAAATTTTTGTGTTTTCCTGTTTCCATAATAATAAATTAAAATCAAATCAAATAAAAAAAAAACAAAAAAAAAATCAGAAATTAAATAAAAAAAATAATTGTTGAAAATTTATTGTTTTGTATTTATCATAGTAACACTTAGTTTCAATATTCAGTACCTTTACCTAATAAATAAGATCTTATGGTATGGACAAAGAATAATACTGGAGATGACTCAGAACCAAAGATTTCGGACCTCCTTGCTTCACTCGAATACCTGCTAATTTATTTTACTATGGGATGACATCTGCCAATGTCTCAAATTTTCTATGCAAATCATCAATGATCACTAGGAAATACTCAAAATAACCCGTCAAACCTTGTGACGAATTATTTCTTTCATCCTCCTTCTAATTACCCTTATTTTTCTGTGCTCAGCACATAGAACTATAATTTAAAACTTTGTAATTTATTTTTATTTTTATAAAAGAACCTTGACTTTTTCACAAAACCTTAACCGTTCCTGACGTTTTCGTATGGCAAAATCATTTTTTTTTTTCGTTTTTCGATCCATACTCCTTTGGGAAATTGGTTCTGTCCCACCTTTATTCCAAGTCCTCTTCCTATTCTACACTTCATATTTATTATTATTATATATTTAGGTACTGCGGTTGCTAACTGTACAAGCGATGATCGCACCTCGTTATTATTCCGCCGCGTCGCAGGCATCCGAGCAATTTATCGGCATTCTCTACTCTATGCGTTTTCCCTCTTTTCACTCCACTTACGATACGACAAACGAACGCTTTGTGGTCACGTATTGCGATAATCTGGAATTTCATTTTGGGTATGTCGCAGCCGTATCGTATAACACGCTGTATTACCAACGACCGGCAAATTGTAAAACGGCGGCGTCGGCTGATTGTAACTGGGTTTAGATCACTGGTGCATTTTAGGTTCGTTAGCTAAGTTAAACCCATCCCGATTCGTGATCGGTTATGGGTCAGGTTATCTAGCGACCACAACGCATGAGCCGACCGAGCGCAGCGAGCTTGCCGCGGGTGCGACCGGCGAGTGCCAGAAACGAATTACGCGCTTTTGTAAAACGCGGCATTATGTAAAACGGCGAATTAAAAATTTCTCGGCATTTTCTAAAATATGTTCCTCCTTTTTAATGTAGGATAGTAAGCATTTGACTCCGATCTTACCTGACGGTAAATGACGATGGTGTCGAAGATGCAGTAAAAAAAGCATTCATACGTTGCCTTATTAGATGCAGATTGTAGCCTACACACAGCAATTGAAAAACCCAAAGGAAATTGTAAATGCAAATTTTTGAACTTAAATGCTCTCTCTCTTGCTAACTCCACTCTCTTGAAAACTACTTTTACACCCTCTTAAGAATGAAGAAGCATAGCAACGAGATAGGGGTGGATGGAACTGTAGTCTAGCCCCTTCTGGTATAAAGCTGTACTCTTTGGTCTAGCCCACGAAGCGCGAAGGTGGAAGGGATAATAGAATCACATAATGCCATTTCCAACATGTCATTTCCCACTGGCGGGAAAAGATATCTTTAACTACCAGCTGTCAGTTTTGCGACTTAAAAGACTTAGTTCACCACAATCCACCCACGATATATTCGACTGACGTCACAGTATCTAGGGAATGCCAGTAACGAGACAATCATCTTGAGACGTATCAAATTCCCTTGGCGCCTAGTAGTGACGCCAGCCAGGGTCACCCCTATGTGATGAAAAGGCGCCCCAAGGTGTAACTGTAAGAGTATAGAAACCCTGAAGGATGGCCATGATACTGAGTAACATAGGTCGAAATACGAAGAAAAATTTTGGTCATTCGAAATTCACTGTCAGCTGATGAGGTTTAAATTTGTTTTTTCTATTTCTACCTATGTTCCATACATAGGTAGAAATAGGAATAGAAAAAACAGTTTCATGGGCGGATTCGTGGTTGTTGTACTTGTTACTTGGTGTTTGTTACATGTTGCAGTCATTTGTTTTTTTGCGGGTTCAAGTTTTAACTCAATTTGTTGTTCTTCTTTTTTACTAGCTTAGTTGCAAGAGCAAACAAGATTTTGTGGAATAACTGTCGTACAAAGTCAATATGTTAAGATCTTGCCAAAATACCTCAAGTGCATCGCAAAATAACTTATAAAATTACGATGTGTACAACTTATCAAATAAAGTCTGCTACCTAAACGAGGGCTCTGATAAAGGCTCTGGTTTTAACATATCTAGAGCTACTAAATCGGTCATCTGCATCTCGCATATAATCTTTCTAATGCAAACAGATTTCTTTTAAATATTAGCTTTGTTACCATGTCTTTCTATGGGTCATAAATTGTTTATCTCGTCAGTTTTTCTTTGGCTTTTAGCGCCGGCGGTTTCAAAAAGTTTTCAGGGCCTTATAATTATAAATAACGTAATTTTATTAATGATTCAGACAGCTACAAAAATGTACATAAAAACTTTAATAGTACACAAATACGTCCGTCCTGTTAGTGGAGTCACTTAGCTAAAAATCACCCCAAAACATTTCGCAGCCAGCGACGAATGTGCCCGTTTGGTTGTAGATAGTTCATAAGTAGACGAGCTTAAAAATCCCGGGCCACAAATTTATCTGGCCCTCTAGCGGTGTTAATGACGTAATCAATGTTCCCTTTTTATTTTACATGAATACTCGTATCTCGGAAACTGCGACACATAGCAGACAATGCCCTAGCAATGAATTAATTTAAATAAAATTCTCTACAAAAAATACATTGCAACTTTTTCGCTAGATTTAATACTTTAAGAGATTTTGATAGGGAAAAATGGGCAATCATGAAAAATTTTAATCGTTGGAAAGCGTGTTTTCTCTCAATTAATAGACACTAACAATATAGGTAATTTAAAAAAATTAACTGTAGTTATAATGGAAAATTTGGAAGCGTATCAAACTTTATC
This sequence comes from Athrips mouffetella, assembly GCA_947532105.1. Classification (NCBI taxonomy): domain Eukaryota; kingdom Metazoa; phylum Arthropoda; class Insecta; order Lepidoptera; family Gelechiidae; genus Athrips; species Athrips mouffetella. The sequence continues at coordinate 8,251,659 of OX383964.1, read as the reverse complement.
GGCCATATTGATAACGCCATCAACACCGCTAGAGGGTGAGATAAATTTGTGTCTCGGGCTTTATAGACTACTCATGTACTATCTGAATCCAAACGGGCACTTTGGTTGCAAGCTCCGAAATGATTTGAAGCCATCCAACCAAACTATGTCGTGAGAGTACGTTTTGAGGCGCTACTCTCATCACTTGAACCGGCCCTAGAGTCACCTCTCTTTAATCTTGTGATGCGAGTCCCATCCTCTTATTTACTTTGCTTTCATAAAGTAAAGCTGAACATTTCACTTGGTGATTGAGTAACTGTGAGTTTTTCCAAGTTTTGATCAGTATATTGACTTGCAGTGCCTGCCATTTCTTACGCTTCTTCAACCGATTCCAACGCAGTTTTCTATTTGGCTTATTTCCGTGCAACAGTTTTGTTTCAATGCAATTTGTGAATCTGTTTTTAGTTCATCTATCTTATTGCAATAGGTTCACTCAAACACATGCTATACGAATGCAAAGTATCGAGCAGAATTCTATAAAAGTCTAAACTCCACGCGACCCAAGTCGTAGGCACAGATAGTTTTAGAATTATCCAAATCGGTATTAGCAAAAAAGGCGTTTATTTTTATCGCCCGCATGGTAGTTATCCCACAGTTAAAATTATTCCACGAAACATGATATACACTGCCTACTTATTAACTAGGTAGTAGGCATTTAATTTTTGTCATGAAATGCGTATTATCATAGATAAATACCGGTAGAGTATCGTTCCTTTTGTATTTATGCATTTGAAACTCAATGCTAAAACCATTATATGTTGCCTGTGACTTGGTGCTCCATCTGAAAACATGGCGCATATGCTCTTTTGATTACGGAGGCGTTCCTCCACCTGCACTTACGAGAGACTACAGCACTAAATTATTTATACGTAAGAGTAGAAATCGCGTGTCTGTACTTTTGATAAATTTATAAAAAAATTAGTGTGGGCGATAAGAAACGACTAATAGAACTCAAAAATATGTTTTCTGAACTTTTTGTCTGTCTGTCTGTATGTTTTCGATAAACTCCGAAACTACTGAACGGATTTTCTCGCGGTTTTCGCAGATAGATTAAGTTTATCTCTGAGCAACATATAGGCTATGTTTCATTCAAATCGGTTCACTCAATCAGAAGCTACACTAATGTGAAGTATCAAATTGCCTGTAAGATAATAACTCACAAACCGTTTCAAAATGAGTTTTCAATTACGAGTTTGGCTTACTTTTGTGCAACACAAAAGTTTAGTTACATTGCAAACGGTTCACCCAGACAGAAGGTACGCTAAGTTTCATGCGGCGGCGCAAATAACTCAAACTATTGAACGGATTCAAACGGGGTTTTCAATAAACTGTCAAGCTTACTTCTTTGCAACATATTAGCTTACTTTCATTGAAAACGGCTCACTCAGACAGGTGCGCGAAATTTCCAGCGGAGGCGCCAATATCTCACAAACAACAGAACCGATTAAGACAAGGTTTTCAGTAACGTATTTGACTTACTCCATGCAACATGTATGCTTAGTTTCATTACAAACGGTTCACTCAGACATAAAATACACTAAGTTTCAAGCGGCGGCACCAATAACTCGCAAACTACTAAACGGATTTAAACGGGGTGTTCAATAACGTGTTTAGCTTAATTCTTTGCAATGTATTAGCTTACTTTCATTGAAAACGGTTCACTCAGACAGAAAATGCCCGAAGTTTCAATAGGCGGCGCCAATAGCGAACAAACTACTGTACCGACTCCAACTGGCATTTCCATGACGTGCTTGGATTAGTACTTCCGTGCAACATATAAGCTTAGGTTAGTTGAAAACGGTTCACTCAGATAGAAGTTACGCAAAGTTTCAAGCGAAGGCGCGAATAATTCAAAAACTTTTGAACAGATTCAAACGTGGCTTTCAATAACGCGTTTGGCTTACTCCTGTGCAATAGATAAGCTTAGTTTCATTGCGATAGGTAGGTTCACTCTGACAGAAGATACGCAAAGTTTCAAGCTGGAGAACCAAGAACTCACCTACTGAACTGGTTCAAAGTCAAACGAGGTTTTTAATGACGCGTCGGGCTTCTTTCTGTGCAACATATAAGCTTAGGTTTAAAGAATCTTTATTCTCATTAAAGACAATATGCCACTTACATGAGAAAAAATAACAAAAGCAGGTAGACACATCGTTCGCTTAAACACAAGAATGTAGGTTAGTACAAAAATTTCACACAATAAGAAACAAAATAAAGAACATACTAAAACAGAATTCACTAGTAATGTATAGATTAATCAGTGTAATTTATAAACAACCTTTTTCTAAGATATGGTCTGCTAATTTGTGTTTAAATTCATTAAGCGACTCCAATTTTTTTATAGATGACGGTAATTTGTTAAAGAGTTGTGCGCCTTCATACGTAAGAGACTGTTTGCCGTAGTTAGTTCGTATTTTAGGTAGGATTATGTAGCTTGCTCGTTTTGTGCTCCGTTTAGTAACATGTTTTTTCTGGGCTAGTGAAAGATAAGTATGAATGGATTTAGTTAGGATTTTTTGAATGAAGATGCATGTGTTGTAGTAATATAAATTTCGGATATTCATAAGTTTTGTTTCTTTGTATATTTTGTCAGTAGAGGTTAAGTAGAGATAGTGGAATAGCATTTTGATTATTCTATTTTGAATCACTTGTAACTCTGATAGTTTTGTTTTGCTTGCGTTGCCCCATATTTCAATTAAGTAGATAAGGTGAGATTTGACGAGGGAGTTATATATTAATATGCGTGCTTCCCGGGGTAAACAACGGACTATACCACGTAAAGAACCCATTAAGGTTAATAGCTTACTTTTTATATGATCTATGTGAGCGTCCCAAGTCAACCGACTTTCCATTCGAAGTCCTAAATATTTTTCAGTACGTTTTTGTTCTAATTGTACGTTATTTATCATATGGGGAATATGTGGAGGTACCTTTTTGTTTTTGGCTTTGAAAATGATGTAAGATGTTTTCGAGATATTAACAGTTAGCAAGTTTGATTGAAGCCATTTGTATAACACGTCAAGATCTCTTTGTGCCAACTCAATCAGATCGTTTAGAGAGGACCCAAAGTAAAATAGACAAGTGTCATCTGCGTATAAAGTTAGATGTCCGTGTAGACCCAAGTCATTGATATTATTGATGTAGATAGAGAATAGTAGCGGTCCTAAAATGGATCCTTGAGGCACGCCAAAAGATATAGGGAGGGGATTACTTTGATAGTCACCGATCTTCACTATCTGTTGTCTATTTTGTAGGTAAGATTGAAACATTCTCAGAGCATTACCACTAATACCGATCAACTGGAGCTTTTCGAGTAGAAGATGGTGGCTTACTGTGTCGAACGCTTTTTTGAGGTCGACAAATACCCCTACAGCAATTTTTTTATCATCAATGTTTTGTCTAATTTTGGTAATTAGTTCGACTGTCGCAGCTTGAGTATTGCTTTTTGGCCTGAAACCAAACTGTCTAGGTGAAATAAAGTTAAAAGAGTTAAGGTAGGATTCTAAGCGCTTGTGGATTATCTTTTCCAAAATTTTAGATGTCACTGGCAAGACAGAGATCGGCCTATAGTTGCCAGGGTCAGTTTTGGTTCCCGATTTGTAAATGGGGCTAACTTTTGCAAGTTTTAGGGAATCGGGAAAGTGTCCTTCAGCAATAAGCTGATTAATACAATTAGTGAGACCAGGCACTATAAGAGTTTTTATGCATTTAATGGCTTTGGTACTGATACCGTCCAGGCCAGTGCTTGAGTTAGCGTCTAAGCCATCAATTATTTTCGATATTTCATCCTCGGAAGTAGGTTCGAATGTGGAAAGAGTCGTGTTGTCAAAGGGTACAACAGTACTTGTGTGAGTGTTGTGAAAGTGAGAAGGTATTTGATTGGCTAGTGTTGACCCTATAGTAGAAAAATAAGCATTGAACACATTGCAGATTTCGATGGCATCTGTGAAGCTTTATTTCATTGAAAACGGTTCACTCAGACAGAAGGTTCGCGAAATTTATAAGGTTTATAAGCGGCCGCACCAATACCTCACAAACTACTTGAACGACTTAAACGGGGTTTTCAGTAACGTATTTGGGTTGCTTTCGTGCAATATTTGAACTTTTTATATTGCCATCGGTTCATTCAAACCAATAATAGGAGAGTTTCAAGCTGTGAAACCGAGCTGAAATCAAACAAAGCTTATAATTTTGTACGGAAGAAAGCCAAAAACGTTGTTGAAAATTCCGTTTGATCCGGTCCAGTTGTTTGTGTAAAAGTCGTGGGTACAGCTAAAGATTGGTAAAATCTAGATTTAGTTTTATTGTAAAAATAATAATAAAAAAATTCCTGTTTCGGCATGGCGGTGCAACAAATGAAAAAAAAAAATTATGAAAGTTCTAAAGTTTTGAAAACTTATTAAGAAGGTAGGTACTTATAAACGAAATACTTCAAAAAATAAAGAGAGAAGTGAATTATTGTTTCTTAGGAATTGTCTTTTAAGGGGAGAGATAAGTTACAAAGATTGTACGGAAGTGAAGTCCAACAGTTTTGTATGTAGGTACATGTAGAGTTAAAAGCATGTGAAGCTAAACACGTTGCACTTTGTAGCGCTCTTTTCTCAGTAGCCACAGAAGCTAAAGTGACTGAGCCGCAGATTTAGTTAGGCTTTGTTTTGTATAAGAAATAACGAAACCCGTATCATAGTTACTCCGCGTGGAATTCGACTGTGATTTTACACTTACGAGGATAGTGAGCGACCTAAGAGTCCACACGTAAACAAGAGAGGTCTTACTACAAAAAAGTTAGACATCTGTTGAACACTTGATTAAAAAAATGCGCACAAAATAACTGGCTATGTCAGTTGATGCGCAGAAGTCAAGTCATAAGAAAATAAGTCATTTTTGACTTCTGCGCATCAATGACATAGACAGAGTTATTTGGTACGTTTTTTTAATCAAGTGTTCAACAGATGTCTAACTTTTTGTAGTAAGACGGGAGGTGTTTAATTTACAAAAATCCGTATTATCGGTCTTCTGTATACCTAATAATATAGAGAACTGCACTGTCTGTCTGTCAGTTACGCTTTTATGACTAATCCGATAAACCGATTGTGATAAAAACTTGGTATGAAGATAGTTTGAACCACGGGAATAGTCATTAGCTACTTTCTCTGAACCCCACGCGGACGGAGTCGCGTGCCACAGCTTGTTGTCAATATTGTCATGCATGGTAAGAGGAAGTCGCATCTTTCGTTTACTACAACTGAACCTTAAGGCACATAGCACTCAGCGTTATTTGACCAAATTAAATATGCACTTTAATCGTATGTGCACGCTAAGATGTCACGCGCTTACAGTTTTTGGTCGGGTTCGCGGCTGCGCGCGCGCTAATACTCAGTTTTGTGCACTTTTCATTAGTAAAATAAAACATTCAAGTAAAAATATTCATATTTTAGATATATTTTTTGTGTGTAAAAACTAACTAGTGGACTTCTGCAGTTTTGGAGAAATCTTGACAAAAACAGGTGCTGCTGGGGTTTTTTTTTCTCAAACGCAGTTAGCGAAAATACAATTCTATTCAAGAAAAAAACCTTTATTAAATCTATCAAGATCATTTTTACTTTTAATGGTTTTGATTACCATTTATTTAAGTTTTTAAACGTAGATCATTTCACCCTTATTAGCGCCTAAATGCTCGCAGATAAGTCAATATTGTGTTTAATATTTAAAAAAAAAATTCTATACTCAACAAGTATAATTAATTTAATTCACGTAAAATGTCACGCGCTAGCTGGTAATGAATGCGTAGTTTTCGTCACCCAATACGTGCCTGATAGATAATGTACTTAACATCATAGATCGTCGGCTCTAGTCCCTATGGGGAAATAGAACAGTAATAAAACCGTATCCATTACTTACCTGCACGCACAGAAGTCAACAATCTAAAATATAAAATATTAGAAGAACGACTTCCTGACTGACTTAATGACTGATTCATCACAGCCGCCCGTGCCGTAACCGCTTTAGCTACAGTGTAATTTTTTTTATAGAGGTCTGTTGTACAAAACCACCGACTAAGAAAGGATTGTCCGAAATTCATCCCCTAAGGGGGTAAAAAAAGGAATGGAAGTTTGTAAGAAAGTCCTACATTTTTGACACGAGGTGCATACAATTTAGGACACGTATTTCAGGATTTTTCAAAAATCATCCCCAAGGGGGTGAAAATGAGGGATGAACATTTGTATGAAAATGCTAGTTTTGCCAAGAGATACCTACATAAAAATTTGGATTCGAGCTAATAAAATAAAATTATAAGAAAAACACGTGTTTCAGCATTTCACCAAGGGCGTGAAAATGAGTGATGAAAGTTTGCATGAAAATTCAACAGTTTTAACACGATATGCATAAAAATTATGATTTGAGCTACTGAAAAGAAATGATGAAACACAATTTCAGCATTTTTGTAAAATCACCCCTTAAAAGGGTTAATTGAGGTATTTTTAAAATTAAATTTTTATAAACCTGCATACCTAAAGTAAAAAAGCCACGCGAGCGAAGCCGTGGGCAACAGCTAGTGGGAAATAAATATGCTATTATTACCATGACTTGTTGAAATCTAGACTTCCGAAAAGTAACGCCTGATTCTATTAAGGCTAGGTTCCGATTAATTTTATTAAAACTACATGGAATATTTATTGTCGAAGCACATTAAGTTCCGTTTCAATTTCTCTGTATTTAAAGTAAATGTAAACAATCTAAGTCTTTTAATAGAAACCAATATTATTAAATAAGTTAATAAGGAGATACCTGCCGTCCACTAACGCCAACGTCCACTAAAGTTAAAAAAATATTGCTCGCTGAATACAAAACTTATCGAAAATCCGGAAATACGGACTGAAGTAAAGGTATTCTAGTTTATTTAGCACCTATCAATTCTTAAAAATATAGTGCACTGTTGTTACAGATACAAAAACCGGCCAAGTGCGAGTCGGACTCGCGCACTGAGGGTTCCGTACCACCACATAAACATAATTGTATTAGTTGAAATTTCAGTAAGTTAATGTGCTAGATTTTTTGAGTCCGACACGCGCTTGACCAAATTTTATTATTTGTTGTTATTTTATAGCCTATGCCCTATAAACATACCAATTTTCAAGTTTGTAAGTGTTCCCGTTTTTAAATAGAACTAAAACAAAAATCGCCTCAATAACCATCCAACTTGACCCCTCTCTTATATGAATGTTCTTGAAACGGGAGCTCACCACAATTGGTTACCATTAGTTGTGAGAAAAGTTGTAATATTTAATGATTTCAGGCTTTTCCCATTATTTGTACTGTGAGACCTAGCTTCTTGCCAAATTTCATAATTTTAGGTCAACGGGAAGTACCCTGTAGGTTTTTCATTTTTGAATAAATGTATGGAGATGAGGACATAAAATGCCATATCTTTTGATTGCGTCGTTGTAAAAAATTGAAATTTTCAGATCTTGTGTGGTTCATGGATCCTAATACATGGTATTAATTTCAACCTGATACCTTAACCCGTTCGTGAGATAAAGGGTCTTGACAGACAGACAGACAGACAGACAGATAGACAGACGGACAACAAAGTGATCCTATAAGGGTTCCGTTTTTAGGGTTCCGATACCAAAATGGTAAAAAAAAGGAACCCTTATGGTGCCGCTCTGTCTGTCTGTCCGTCTGTCTGTCACACCTCTATATCTCAGCAACCACTTATGCTATCAACCTGAAATTTGGAATAGTTTTAGAATATAGTTGCCCAACTTAATTGCACAAGAAAAAATTTTGAAAAAAGTATGATTATTAATATAAAGGGGGCCAAAATAGGGGGGGCCAAATTTCAAATTGTCGCTACTAGGTCGAGTGGGGTATCATATGAAAGGGCTTTACTTGTACATTTTAAAATATATTTTTGTATTTTTTTAAATTTCTTAGTTTTAAAGTTATGATGAAAAATGTCAAGAAAAATACCATTCCCCCCCTTATCTCCGAAGTTTGAGTAAGGAAAAATCTGAATTAATTACAGTTGACAGAAGTTTATATAAACTTTACAGCAAAAATAAAACGATCTTTCTAAGTTGCACAGTTTTTCAGAAATCTGCAAAAAACCTTTACAAACAAATTTAGTTTTGCGGTCCTGAAAATGGACTTTATTGCTTCCAAAAATACTATAGGTATATCGGAACCCTCGGCGCGCGAGTCCGACTCGCACTTGACCGGTTTTTTTCTTTTGAGGTACGGAACCCTAAAAAGTGCCAAAAACAGCCTTTTAGCAGTTTTTGTATATGTTTTAAATAAACAAGAGCACCTTTAATTAAATCCGTATTTCCGGATGTTTTTTTTCGATAAGTTTTGTATTTAGCGACTAATATTTTTTTAACTGATGCATGGGGGCGCTAGTGGACAGCAGGTAGCCCTGTAAGAAACACAGCTATAGGTACAGGAAAACCCTACTTTAAAATAATTGAATTATTAGGTGCGTACTAAGTTTTAGAAACCAGATTAGTACACATACAAAAATTGACACTATATTTGGGTATATAACATTATCATTATGATAGAACTATAGCTGTTATTAGAATGGATTTTTCTGCATTGCAAGTAGGTACAATAAGAATCACGGGAAAAACAAATCGTAGTACGCGTGTATTGTATCGAAACAGATTTACCTGTATAACTTTTATTCCATTTGCGTGTTCGTATACCTTGTGGTGAACCGCATTTCCGTATGAGGGTTGAGGTTGAGAGTTTCAACAAGATGGGGTGAATTGTTAATAAGTCATTGGGTTTTCCCATCCTTTCTTATTACATGTTTTAGTTTTGTTATAGGTAAAAGAATAAAAAGGTGTCTTTATGAAATAGTGTTAATAATTTTAGTTTTCCCAAAAAAAACAATACTTAGTCCAAAATGCATCAACTGATATCGCATTTTGTATGGGAGGTAAGTTTTAAATTAGACGGTAAGTTTTGTAAATAAAAGTCGTATTTACGGCGCGACTGAAATACTTTTTAGGGTTCCGTACCTCAAAAGAAAAAAACGGAACCCTTATAGGATCACTTTGTTGTCCGTCTGTCTGCCTGTCTGTCTGTCTGTCAAGGCCCTTTATCTCACGAACGGGTAGAGGTATCAGGTTGAAATTAATACCATATGTTACGGTCCATAAACCACACAAGATCTGAAAATTTAAATTTTTTACAACGACACAATCAAAAGATATGGCTTTTTATGTCCTCATCTCCATACATTTCTGCAAAAAAGCAAAACCTACAGGGTACTTCCCGTTGACCTAAAATTATGAAATTTGGCAAGAAGCTAGGTCTTACAGTACAAATAAAGGGAAAAGTCTGAAATCATTAAATATTACAACTTTTCTCACAACTAATGGTAACCAATTGTGGTGAGCTCCCGTTTCAAGAACATTCATTTGAGAGAGGGGTCAAGTTGGATGGTCACGGAGGCGATTTTTGTTTTAGTTCTATTTTAAAAACGGGAACATTTACAAACTTGAAAATTTGGTATGTTTATAGTTCATAAGCTATAAAATAACAACAAATAATAAAAATTTTGTCAAGCGCGTGTCGGACTCAATAAATCTAGCACATTAACCTACTGAAATTTCAACGAATACAATTATGATTATGTGGTGGTACGGAACCCTCAGTGTGCGAGTCCGACTCGCACTTGGCCGTTTTTTTTTTATCACTGACTATAATCAAATAGCAGCGAGAATTCATACAGTATCTTAATAATGTTTGAATAGGTAAATTGGTATGGTACAAGAAATCCCTTTGATATTCCATAGGGGCATATTAGAAGTCGTCGAATAACATCAATAGCAAGAAATAGGAAAAAGCTATATACGATTGAAACCAAATCTTATCTCAACGACTCAAAGACAATATCATTATAAATACAACGCCAACTACTAAAGGGGGTATAACACTATCATAGATCTATAACTATCTGGCATAATACGTAGACTAATATTAGGTTTATATACTAACAAGACTTAATATTAGAATATATGGCATAATTTCAGCAGACAGGTATAACATGAATGCCATTAATCTCGCGTGCGTTTCTGTTATGCTGTATCTGTCATAATAATATTTGGGACATTTCACACGAAGTCATATGGTCCCCAAACAGAACATACACTCGTGTTCATCACACAAATATGCCCTGGGCGGGGATCGAACCCGCGGCCCATGGCGTTGAAGGTAGTCTCACTTCCAACCACGCTATCAGGCCAGTCATGTCAGTATGCACCTAGGATTGTATGATTATCCTACATTTTTTTTTCAAAACCTCCCTCATAATAATTTTAGCGTAACTAGCGTAATTTAATAAACCAAGCGGAGACGGATGACATTTTAGCTGTCTCTAGGGGTCACCCATCTGAGCCTCGGCCAGGACCACGGTTGCTTAATTTACGTGATTGGAAAGAAAGAGTTATCAAGGTCGAAAAAGCGATGGCTAGACGTCGTGAAGGCTGATAAGAGAGAGAACAATCTCACCACGGAGGATGATTATATGACCGGGCAAAGTGGAGACGACTAAGCCGGAAAGAGGACCCTAGCAATAGGCCGATATAACACTAAGCTGAAGAGTAAAAAACGAGCTATCGCGACTATGCCACAAGCTTTTTATGCAAATGCAGTCTTATATAAAAAATAAATGACGATGTAATAATGACCATAGTATGTACGTAAACAAGTTTGTGATCAAGCAGCGTCCTTAGTCAAACAAGTTTTGCTTTGCTTTAGCACCACATCAGTGCACAACGCTCCGTCGCCGCCATCAGACCTCAGTCTCGTTATCTACACTTTTACTTTTATTTTCATCGTGACAAAATATTATTATATCGTCAACATAAAGTGCAGAACAGTGTTTACTATCTTTACAATTTAGTCAACTTGTGAATCACATTGTGACGTTTAAGTTGGGTGAGTGCAACTTATCGGTCAGTGGAAATAATTTGGATTTTTATAGTGTTTTTAACCTACAAGAAGTTGTTTCTGCGTATTTTTAGCTAAGAAACCGGATTGTAGTTAGACTAGTAAATTATTTTGAATATCAAATACGTTTAATAATACCTTTATACCGAATTAATAAGTAGTAGCTGCTCTACATTTACATTTTTAATAAGTAATTGTTTGTAAACTGTAAGTGAAACTATGCTATAGTAGATATTGATTGTTCTTGACCTGGTATTCTGTTATTTTAAAATGTATCTACTTTTTGTCACAAAACTGTGTTTTTTTATTACGACATAGGTACACTCATAGATTTTAGACAACAATAGATTGCTTCATTTTTAACAACAATAATACTACAAATATGTAATAACAACGCACGAAAAATTTTCAACTTCCCATACAAAATGGGTCGGTCACGTGACCACTGTAGTATGGAGAGTCGAAAACTTTTTGTGCGTTGTTAGCATAGTCGTAGAACAAAAGTTGTTGCTTTTGACCTCACTAACAAGGTAGGCATACTCATATCAGGTCCAAAAAAAAACCTATTGTAATAAAATAAAAAGTGAAACACTAAACACCAGTGGCACCTTGTAGACTCTTGCAAAATTGTAAAGCCATTGTCAATTCGCGACGGTGGTGCTGACGGATTCAACACTTTCGATTATATCGCAGGCATGAATTTTCGCGATTTCATACTAGCTATTAGGTACAGATAGCGACGTTCTTCACTGACCGTTGAAGAAATATGAAGAGATATTATTTTTCTCTAATTTAGGGTTCTTTAAGTTAGGGTTAAGTTTAGGGTTCTCTAAGTTAGATCAAATATTAAATCCAATTTATCCTATACTATTAAACGAGCAATATTTGTATATATATATATACAAATATTGCTCGTTTAATAGTATATATATATATATATATATTTATATATATATATAAATATATATATTTGTAATCGGTTTCTCGAAAACGGTTCTAACGATTTCAATGAAATCCTTCATACGGGGGTTTTCGGGGGCGAAAAATCGATTTAGCTAGGTCTCATGTCTGGGAAAATTCGTTTTCTCCGGTTTTCAAGCATTTGCGTTCTAGACCAAAACTTACAGTGCCATCTATTGGCGGGTAGCATAGCTTGCTCACCCGATGATATTTTAATGTTGAGGCGGCTATTATAGAGCGAAGCTTGGTCGCCCAGGTACTTATAAATTAAGGGTCCGAGGACCCACCCTTAAAGCTATGAAAATTCCAAGCTTCTACGATAACCACGACGATAACACATGAAAAGATACGGCCATTTATGTTTTAACCTCCATGTCATTAATGACCAAACCAAATCCTATAGGGCACAATGCGCGCAACGAAAGATGAGACTTGACGGATCACGTGGTTAACCTGCGCAGTAGACAGTTCGCAGGCCATTTTGGCGGCAAGCGGGGAGGGACGCTCGGCTGAACCTGCACAAAATCCCTTCTACTTTCAACTGACAGGTCTCATCTTTCGTTGCGCGCATTATACTTCCCGTTGACCTAAATTAAATTTTAAATATCACAACTTTTGAGACAGGTCTGGTTAGAGTGCACGCGGAGTTTTCAAAACCAAAAGACAAAAGGTTAAAGAATATGATATGGTGAATGGCTATGAAACCCTTAGGGCACGAGTCCGACTCGCACTTGGCCGGTTCTTTTATCTTTAGTTCTTGTCGGTGGACTGACTTCCACTGAGTTCTCTCCGCTAGTTGTTTTACTTCCTGCATTACTCTAACTGGACTTCGACCTTCTCCTTGATTTGGTCAAAGAAACTTCCCCTAGGTCCTCCTCTACAACATTTTTGCTTCTTACCTTCTTGTCGTAACATTACATTCGACTTTTAGACCTGCAATATACATTCTTTTAAATATCTATGTTTTTGTCTTTAATGTTCAATAAAGATACCTACTATACCTACATACATACGATATCGAAAATGCGATACTAATTTTAGTCTTTTGTATTTCAACCTCTATCCACCCCAGCTGGGTAAAGAAATACTTCTGTCTAGCTCTTGCGCTTTTCTTATCTGTCCTGTGTGTGATTCATAGACTGTACTGGATAATTCATTGACGTCTTTTGTAATAGACATAGACATACATTTATTCATTGGAAACAAGCACAGTACACACAAACAGGATCGAAATTATATAAAATTATTACGTAACACATAAACACTTGAACAAAATATAAACTAAGCTAAACCACATACTCGTACTTAACCTAATCACAGATAATGTAATACTATACTAGTACAGATGCCTCACGTCATAGAACGAATTTGTGCCGAAAATTGTTCGGGCTATTTTTTCCATAAGGTATTTTCTTAGAATAAATTGATATCTGGATGTTAAAATTGAATTAATGTCATAGTTTACACCTTTACCTACCAACCTAGTAGTAACATTTAGTTTAATTATTAGAAACAAAAGGGCCAAATGAATTCGGGCTATTTACTCCGTCGAAAAAACCGTAGTACGGACGGAATGAGACCCCATGACCTAATCCAGCCCCAATGACAAAATCCCATAGATATGTTTTTGTTATTTTTAGGGTTCCGTACCTCAAAAGAAAAAAACGGAACCCTTATAGGATCACTTTGTTGTCCGTCTGTCTGTCTGTCTGTCTGTCTGTCTGTCTGTCTGTCTGTCTGTCTGTCTGTCTGTCTGTCTGTCTGTCAAGACCCTTTATCTCACGAACGGGTAAAGGTATCAGGTTGAAATTAATACCATATATTAGGATCCATGAACCACACAAGATCTGAAAATTTCAATTTTTTACAACGACGCAATCAAAAGATATTGCATTTTATGTCCTCATCTCCATACATTTATTCAAAAATGAAAAACCTACAGGGTACTTCCCGTTGACCTAAAATTATGAAATTTGGCAAGAAGCTAGGTCTCACAGTACAAATAATGGGAAAAGTCTGAAATCATTAAATATTACAACTTTTCTCACAACTAATGGTAACCAATTGTGGTGAGCTCCCGTTTCAAGAACATTCATATAAGAGAGGGGTCAAGTTGGATGGTTGCTGAGGCGATTTTTGTTTTAGTTCTATTTAAAAACGGGAACATTTACAAACTTGAAAATTGGTATGTTTATAGGGCATAGGCTATAAAATAACAACAAATAATAAAATTTGGTCAAGCGCGTGTCGGACTCAAAAAATCTAGCACATTAACTTACTGAAATTTCAACTAATACAATTATGTTTATGTGGTGGTACGGAACCCTCAGTGCGCGAGTCCGACTCGCACTTGGCCGGTTTTTTTTTTTAATCGTAGTTGCCACTAAGGCAGGAAACTTGTATGCACTGTGCCAGGCCAAAGAAATGGTCCTGACTCAGCTTAATGCCACAACTTACAAAGTAGTGTGACGCTGATCATTCTGCCAGTACCAGGTGGTGAGAAGCCGAGATGGGAAGCCAGCAATAAACATGGGCTTTAATGAAATAGGAAAGTGAAAATAAATTAAATAAGAAAATAATAAATAAAATAGGAAAAAAAATAAGTAAATCAATAAGTAAATAAATAGATAAGTGTTGTAAGAATTATTGTTATGTACCTACCTATACGTGTTGTGTGCAGTGTATATACTTATATTAAATACCTACTTAAATAGATTAAATTTGGCTTGAAAATTAGTATATCTACACCCAAAGACCTGCCTGCAAATATGTCATCAAAACAAAAGAAAAGATTTCAGATACACGCTTCTAATGTTTTTTTGCATAAGATATGTCTTGTACTTTAGTTTAAAGCCATTTTTTTAATTGACATTTCTTATGGGTGGTGGAATGTCATTCCATATCTTTGAAGCGGTTTACTGAAACTCTTACAAAATGCAGCTGTTCGATGATCAGGAATAAGAAGCGGCGGGACCAGGCGGGACACATGTACGAAGATTATCATTGTTCCGAGCAGAACGCCACTTAATTAATACGCTCAACCAAGGAGTGGAATTCTCTAGCTCACTGCCTGTATTCTTGAGTTCATATAACTCGAAACATTCATAGGCCGGCGGTTCTCGAATGGTGGTCCGCGGAACCCTGGGGTTCCGTGCGGAAGGGTTACAGGGGTTCTGCGGATTAGGGCGTATTTCGCTAAATAGGCATATTAAAATTCGTTATATTCAAAATGAAAATTAGAATCAACTGATTCTATTCACACTGGATTGAAATAAAAATGAACCCTGCTGTCGTTGATAAGGCTATCATGATTCTGCTTCTATTTATATCGACTTACTGATGCAAGGCTGGCTTCTAGCTGGCTTACGTCTACACTAAAAACAAGTCGAGAACTAGACAATGCATATTCAATAATTTATTATATTACCTATTTTCTTTCTTCTGTGCTGTTTTAAGAAAAACTTTCTTCAATTCAAAATATTGGGGCTGATAAGAGCTAAATACGCTTCACTTGAGGAGGTTTTTAACGAAAAGTGATGAATATATGGCCGTGATTAAAAAATTGATAATTAAGCATCTCTCCAAGAATATGGCCGACTCGGAAACACGATTAAATATATTTTGTACGCCATAAAAAATCGAAAGTTACCTCTGCTTTTTGCTTTTACGTTTTTCTTAAGGTGATCTGTGACGGCCAGCTTAGCCCCGAACGCAACTAGATGGAGCCACTGCTGCAAATATAAGGTTTTATTTTTTAATGCAATAAGTACCAACTATATATGTGCAAAATGTTGATTCGCGTAAATTTCATCGTGCAACTTCAACGCCTAACAACAATTTCGATAAGAAAAATATCTCCATATGTCCACTAAAGTCAATTACTCTCGTCAGTCCGTGTTTACATGAGTACGATCACTCACACATGCACACAAAGCACAACCGTACAGTTTTGACCGCACGCCCACAATCGTAAGGGTTAGTCGCATTTGCCCCCATTGTCAAATGCCCCCGTGTCAAACGCCCCCAGTGTCATTTGCCCCCGATAAATTTTATTCAGAGAAATACCTACCTGCCTGTACAATCACAAGCACAAGTGTTTGTAATTTTAAATACTTTTCACTTATTTGGACTTATTTTTGTATAGGTAATTTATAAATAACCACAAAGTGTAATATTTTTATCAATATCACAATGGAACAAAGCATAATAATACGACATAACTGTACATATTTTTATATTTATAACATAAATAAAAATTTAATCAGTATTGTGGACAATAAGTAACAAAACAATACGATTTTTTTCTAGAAGTTACGGTTAAATACACAGTAACTTTCAAATCAACATAAAAATAAACATGCAAAATCAACAAAACAAAGTAAAAAAAATAAATATTTCTTAATGCTACCCTTAAATGTACAAAAGCTTTATCTAAGCTTCATTTAGCTAATTGACATAAATTAGAACAAACATGCAAAATCAATAACAGTGCAGTGGTTTCTTGCCGTTTCTTTTACGCTGCCATAGCACGATCCTAAACGGCGTAGACTCGCTCTATTTGCATTGTATTCTGCATGACATTCAATAAGTATTCTGTAAAGAATCTACATTGAATAAAATTATCTGAATCTAACACGCATCATTAAAATGATGTAGCTTGTAAAACAACAGCAGGATAGAGCTACGAGTATGCGTAAGAGCAAGTTGGAGCGATACGTGTCTCTGTCGCTCCAATATCTTACGCATCGCTCCGTCTTTTTGTCACACTGCTGTCATTATAAGAAATAACATAATGTAGCTTTTTACATTATTTCTACTGTAGTAACAAAATGGGGGCGATTCTAGCGTGGCCGCTTAATTTAAGGCTAAAATTTGACAGGTCTAAAAATGTTTCTATCTTTGTTACCGCCTATAGGCTGGAAAAAGACAGCATCACTTTAAGACCTGTCAAATTTTAATCATAAATTTAGCGGCCACGCTAGAATCGCCCCAGTATTACTTATAATTTTCTTTATTAAAAACCTAAATGTATAAAAACCTTTAAAATAAACATTTATATAAATAAACATGCAAAATCAATAACTGTAGGTAAATTTATGTTTTTAGGATATCGTTATGATACCAACTCAACATGCCGTAGTAAAACTATTTTCCAATATAACAATGGCCCAAGTAAGCGCATATTTTACAAAGTTGTTGATGTACCTACTCAGGCTCGTTGTGGTATGAGAGAATAGCTTTGTAGTTGCATACTCGTATTAGGTTAGTACTCTTACGAAACCCTTAAAGGTCCCCTGGAGTTTTTACTTCCCATACAAATTAACTTTTGTCATAACTTCTAAAATACAAAACACATTTCGACAAAATTTTATGCACACAACTGGAAAAGATGTGTCAAGGTTTAAAACACACTGACGAGTGTTTATTATTTCTGTGAAAATTATAGGTATGCCCAGCATGTAGCAATGTTATTTTTTTACCATTTAATATAATTTTAAAATTATCTACCACTTGACCCTGAGAGGGACCTTCACCCGACATATTGAGATAATACACTAATTCTACCCCTTGTCTTATGGCAACGTGCATTGAAGTCAAGGTACTCACCACCTGACCAAAACAAGCAGACTAATGACTGATAAGAGCGTCCATACAGACCGACATCGGATTGGTCGAAGTATGGAGAGTCATTCGTGAGAAAAAGAGATAGAACTACTGATAACCCTCTGGACAGGATTTGGCTATTGTTATCAATAACCCGTTTTTGTTCAGGAACTTACTCTCATTGAAATTGAAGCTAACAAACTACTCAAGTATTGACAAAATAATATTAAAATTATACGTCCAGTGAATTTACTTTTTTATACGCCACGTAAATGTATCACACTCTAATAATACATAAATTATTAAACGCAGAAGACTGATTAATAAAAAAAAATCTGTTAGCACTTTAGTCCTCGACTGTAAAGCAAATATTTTTTAGGTGTTTCTCTCAATAAAATTTATCGGGGGCAAATGATACTGGGGGCGTTTGACACGGGGGCATTTGAAAATGGGGGCAAATGCTACTAACCCAATCGTAATATTGAACCAAAAATTGCTAACAAAAATAGTACTTTCAGTACATTAACTGTATTTTTCTATTAATTAGCGAAAAATTTAACTAAAAATTGCAGTATTCGTTCGTTTTTCAACAGAATTTTATGTCCCGCGTAAGCATGCAAGTCGTTTGAATTTTTGTATGGAAAACGGATCCCCTTAAGTACCCATTCATCTATAATGCCAAAACTTAAACACATTATTCAATATATTATGCATAATAATATAGCTGTTTTATAATTAATATTAAGGGTACAGATTTTGAGAAAAATGCAAAAATGAGCGAAAAACGTAAAACAGCGCGAACCCGCTCCGTTCTAACACGCGCATTCTGTCCTTTGTTAGAAAAGGAGGTAATTTAGCTCTTATCAGCCCTTAATTGATATAACTTTTTATAACAAGTATTTAATACTTGTCCAACTGTAGTACAATTGGATGTAAAAAACCAGCCAAGTACGAGTCGGACTCGCGCACTGAGGGTTCCGTACCACCACATAAACATAATTGTATTAGTTGAAATTTCAGTAAGTTAATGTGCTAGATTTTTTGAGTCCGACACGCACTTGACCAAATTTTATTATTTGTTGTTATTTTATAGCCTATGCCCTATAAACATATTAATTTTCAAGTTTGTAAGTGTTCCCGTTTTTAAATAGAACTAAAACAAAAATCGCCTCAGCAACCATCCAACTTGACCCCTCTCTTATATGAATGTTCTTGAAACGGGAGCTCACCACAATTGGTTACCATTAGTTGTGAGAAAAGTTGTAATATTTAATGATTTCAGACTTTTCCCATTATTTGTACTGTGAGACCTAGCTTCTTGCCAAATTTCATAATTTTAGGTCAACGGGAAGTATCCTGTAGGTTTTTCATTTTTGAATAAATGTATGGAGATGAGGACATAAAATGCCATATCTTTTGATTGCGTCGTTGTAAAAAATTGAAATTTTCAGATCTTGTGTGGTTCGTGGATCCTAATATATGGTATCAATTTCAATCTGATACCTTTACCCGTTCGTGAGATAAAGGGTCTTGACAGACAGACAGACAGACGGACAACAAAGTGATCCTATAAGGGTTCCGTTTTTTTCTTTTGAGGTACGGAACCCTAAAAATCACGCTGCTTACAAGGAAAACCTCAGGGCAAGTCAGATGTAAAGCGATATCCTTGTGCAAATTACTATCGGTGTATGACATATCCACGCATTGTTCGATCTTTACGGTTCGTAATTTAACATTTTTATTGTTTTCACAGTAAGTAATTAAAAACGTGTGAACAAAAGATATTTTTTTTTTTGTTACAAGGGGGCAAACGAGCAGGTGGGCCACCTGATAGTAAATGGTCACCATCGCCCATGGCACCCACTGTCTTATCAGTGGCAATGTTTTATATTGATAAGACAGCAAAGCGCGTTGCCCACCCTGAGAACTAACATGGCATGTCTCTTGTGCCGGTAATTTCAGTGGCTCCCTTTCCCTTCGAACAGAAAGACAGTTGCTTTACCGTACAGCAAAAACAGGCAAAGGGGTGGTACTTCCTTAGACGGACTTTGCACAAAAGCTCTACCAACTACAAAATTGTATTATATTATTGTTCTTCATTAAGATCACATAGTTTTTAAATAATAATTATACTTCGATAAAACAAAAGGTGCACTTGTATTTTACACGTAAAAACTTAAATGCCTTCTTCTAAAGACATATTTTTTGCCCCAAGCGTTGGATTGTTCATGTAAAAAATTACTTTAAGAAAAAGACCCATAGAAACTGCATCAGCTGATGGCGCATTTTATATGGAAGTAAGGGTAAAAAAATCTATATCTATCGACCTATGCTCATTAGGAAAAGTTGTTCAGTTTCATGGGCAGATTTATATACCTCAGGCTTATAACTATTGTGTTGCACCTTGTATACAGAAATTGATTTCTTTATCGTCTAAGTACTTTATATACAGATTATATAATTGTTACTTATACAATCGTCAGTGTCGTAATATGATGTTAGTTAATACCAAACCTTATCCTATCTACATCTCATCTCGTATCTGTATTGCTTCGATAATATTTTGTCAGTACTCAAGATATTGTACTTGTGGCACATCGTAAGTTAGTTTTCATTATTTAAAACATTTTTACCGTGCTAAATGTTTTTCTTTGCTTTATTAAACGTTTCAATGTGACTGTGGTGGGTTATTGTTCTTATTTCATTTAAATATTTTCTTATATTGTTCTTGAATTCTTACAAAATTTGTTGTTGTTTAAAGTGATTTGGTTCGGTCTGAATGCCTGCGTTTTCTACTTGTACATAATTATTCAGTGTAACGAATTGCCAGATTTGTTTTTTTTTCTTGGGTCTCTTTTTGTCGCTCATTATTTACAACCAGTTGCGCCCAAGATATATTGCGGATTATTAATAATGTTTTAACGAAATTCTTTACTAAAACTTATTTTTATTTTGTTGTCTTAGCCCTCATAATGTGCAGAGGCAACTTTTGTCTACGCGACAAAAAAAAACTGTCTCAGATGCGCTCATTAATGGCGAGTGTCGCCGTAATTAACTTATTTGAAATTTTCATTTGTATGGTTGACTCATAGAAAAATAATACGAAATAACACAATCATTCTCACAGCCCCACAGTAGAAAAAACTTATATTGCGGTTGCCGGACATACACAAACACTCCCGAACCCTGTAGCCCATCCAAATATCCAGTCTATTTTCATAGACATGGATATGAGCGACAAAACTATTGTGAAAGCAAAAGTTGCCCGTGCGCACTAGGCCTTAGCCTTACTAATTATGCTTTCAAAAAGTTCATAATATACAATACAGCTTCACATAATTCACTGGATTTTAGGCCCAGACCTAAGACAAATCTTATCAAGTATTCCGTACGGGTTCTCGTTTACAATTAGTTCC
Source organism: Athrips mouffetella (assembly GCA_947532105.1). Taxonomy (NCBI): domain Eukaryota; kingdom Metazoa; phylum Arthropoda; class Insecta; order Lepidoptera; family Gelechiidae; genus Athrips; species Athrips mouffetella. The sequence goes on along the minus strand of OX383964.1, from coordinate 8,230,678 downwards.
GCTTCTACTTCTAGACTTATCAATAGGTATCTCGTTATTCGTCCGGTAATTACCAATAGATTAGATTTTATCACGACTTCATTCGGTTGTCTACATTTCAATCTTTTTGCTTACGTTTTCGAGTAATAAACATATCGACACCATAATCGAGTTAACCACCATTATACCTATGATACCTATCTTTGAAAAGCGTATCTTTTCTTCACTTTAGATATTCATTTTTGCTATCAGTCAGTTGCATAACTTGCATATTTTTCTTTTATAACTTCAGAGTCGCGACCGCATCCCAAGATGGCGCAAGGCGGGGTGACGTGCTCGCTGCTGTATGCAGTATGCGCCGCCGTGCTGGGGATGCTTCAGTTCGGCTTCAACACCGGCGTCATCAACTCCCCGCGGGCCTTCATCGAGGCCTTCATCCATGACAACTACCAGGCCTCCCCAGGCCTGCTCTTCAGCGTCATTGTGAGTATCTTTGCCGTTGGCGGCATGATCGGATGCCCCCTCGCCAGCTGGATGCAAGAAACTTTCGGACGAAAACAAGCTCTCATCTTCAACGCCGCTTTTGGAATCATCGGCGCTGTTTTAATGGGCTTTAGCAAAATCGCTACTTCCGTAGAGATGCTCATAATTGGAAGATTCCTGATCGGTATCAACTGCGGCTTCGCTACGACAGCGTCACCGACGTACGTGTCAGAAATAGCCCCGATCAGATTACGTGGAGGATTCGGTACGATTAACCAGTTTGCAGTAGCGTTCGGTATGGTTATTGGGCAAGTTTTAGGAATTGATGCCATTCTTGGAAGCGATGAAGGCTGGTCTGTGTTGCTCGGATTAGCCATAATACCTTCAGCAGTTCAACTAGCGATGTTGCCTTTTGCCCCCGAGTCTCCGCGGTACTCGTTGCTAGTTCGACGCGATGAGCAAAGAGCGAGAGAAGATCTTGTTAAATTACGAGGTACTGAAGACATTGCCGATGAGATCGAAACGATGCATGTAGAAGACCGGGCAGAAAAACAAGAGCAAAAGTTTACTATCCTGGACCTCTTCAGAATGAAAGCTCTTCGCACACCATTACTAATCGGTGTCGTCATGCATTTATCGCAACAATTGGGTGGTATCAACGCTGTTTTGTACTACTCCTCGACGATTTTCGAAGGTGCCGGTTTAGAGGTAGAACAAGCAAGATTGGCCTCTATTGGCGTTGGCAGTATTCTCTTCATAATGGCTCTTGTATCCATTCCTTTGATAGACAGACTTGGGAGAAGGACTTTACAGCTCGGTGGTCTTGCTGGTATGGCTGTGTTCTCGGTTCTAATGACAGTTGCGTTCACCGTGAAAGATAATTCTACGATGCAAATATTTGCTGTTATCTTTACGCTGCTGTACGTGGCGTTCTTCGGTGTTGGGCCTAGTTCTATACCTTGGATGATTTTGTCCGAGTTGTTCGGGCAAGGCGCTCGAAGCGCGGCTGTTAGCGTTGGCGCACTTGTCAATTGGTTCGCCAACTTCATCGTCGGTTTGACATTCGTCTCTATGAACGATGCATTAGGAGACTACGTATTCATCCCTTTCACAGTCCTACTAATTCTATTCTTTACGTTCTGTTACTTCAAACAACCCGAGACAAAGAATAAGACAGTTGAAGAGGTAACAGCTCTTTTCAAGTAATGACTGGCTTATGTTAATCTGTACGAGAAGCAATACCTGCAGAGCGCGTCAACTAAACAAAGTCTAAGTGTCAGTATCAGTGTGGCCCATTTAATTTAATCTTGGATTAAGTCTTGTGCTAATTAGCCCTTAAAAAGATAGGAAAGAAAAAGACAAAAGAAGACCAGTAAAATCTATAAACTCTTTTGTCTATGGTTTATTCCGCCGCCTGTGATACAGAACCATAGTAGTCGTCGTCTGTTTCGGACTTTATTTATGCGGCGCCCTCTGGTGAGTAATTGGTATTACCTCTCCTTTGAAAGATGTAATAAAGCACTCTACTCGTAAGCATGATATAATAATAACGCTTAAACGTAGTATTCTCTTCGATCGAGAGCATGAGACTAACTTACGATATATCTTTAATTTAATTAAAGCCGATGATAATAATGGTGACGTAGGGCCAATTATGTTACCTAGGAGTCACTGGAACAGAAGTAGCATGTTTCTCGAAGCTGTTTAGTTCCAATTAGAAGAGCGTCGCCTATACTAAATTGTACCACGCGGCTTGGCTTGTAACATATTGTAGAACTTCGAGAAATACCTCCCAGGGTCAGCATATTATTATACCATGCTGGTATGCACATTCCTTAGTAATAAATAAGCGTAATTTTGTTATTGAAATAAGTTTACACTACCAATTGTGATAATGATAAGTTATTTGTTATATGTATATTCTTGTTTCTTTATCGTATGTTTAGCGGTAGTTGATAAAAACTACAAATTATTTTATAATACCATTTATTTTTTACTTGAATGTAACAAATGTTATAAATTTTAAACTACCTACTTTCAAAAACTTTTTCTTTATTATCAAGAATAGTCGTGCACTATTGTGTAGTGTGTTAGTGTGTAAGGTCAGTTCGACAAAAAGTGATAAATGCATGATAAGATATAGGGACAAAAATAAAATTGACGTTCCATGGAAACAAGACGAAAAGGAAACTTGCATCACGTGAAAGCGAATTTAGTGTGGAAAGGAAAATACGGTTTTATTGAGTTTAATTTTTGAAAATTTAACGAGGCAAACATCTGGCTGGGATAAAAAAGAAAAAGAGCAAATTCAATCAATCATTTAGATTAAAATTTCGTGCCTGAGAGTGTATTAAATACACAAGATAAACAGCTTCCTACTCACATTTTAACTTGTATGCGCCTTTTTGTGGGAAATATTTGTAAGCGTATTTAGTAGTATTTTTATCAACTACCGCTCTTTGTAGTGTTGCTACATGATGTCTGATAAAAGATTTTGTAAGATGTTACAGGGATTTTCGAAATAAGTGTAAGTATTTTTTTTAAGTCCCGTGTGGTGCCGGCCAAGAATAGAACCAATCCATACATACCCGTGGGTGTCGTAAGAGGCGACTAAGGGTTAACTGGAGGATGGGCAGCAGCATCTTACTTACTGCAGTCACCTACAACACCGGTCTATGGTGTCAGCCGTAACGCTGACAAGCGAGGTGACTATGGTACTTTCCCTCAACATTTGTCCAGCAAAAGCTAGAATTCTGGAGGGAGCTTCCTGTCCTGTAGTGGACGTTTTTTTTATGGGATGTTATGATGAATTTTTTAATGGCTCCTACTGATTTACATATACAAGGTTATAACAAGCATGAAGGACGTGCATCTGAGGGATTTTTCGTAGAACCGGTTATCTGCAAATTTTTTAGTCTTTATTAACAGACGACAAAGAAAAAGAAACTTAGTCGATGTCTATGTTTTACACTCATTTCGAAAATATTCTGTAAAGATCAATAGATATTAAGGTATTTTTCGTTTTCGCATAAATTAGTAAGACTGAACACCTCACTTTAAAATGTTACTATTGGATATTTTCTACAATAAAAGTAAGTACTTATCATCGTGTAAAAAAAAAAAATTGACAACTAACAGTATTTTAAAAAGCAATTATTATCACTGTTTCGTAGATAATTTAGATATTTCGGTCACGATTTCAAAATTAATGTGTATTTAGAATGTAAAGAGTTTTGCACATAAAATATATGGTAAATTATTTTTTTATAATTTTCGAAGGTTCGAGGACCAATTTTGTTGTTTAATGATATTTTTGATGTTATTTATTTTGTTATACTTTATACTAAGTTATTACCCCACTGTGGCGAAGCCTAAAAGAAGGGGTTATTTTTCCGTCATGTTTTTAGAGGATTCATTATCCTGTGCCTTAGCTAGATATTGAATATACAGGGTGTTTAAGAAAAAGTGCTGCGATTTTCTTTACCCATTAAACTGAACAACTTTCCCAGAAAGGTACGTAATATTTATTTTACTTCCTAGACTAATGTCACGTTAAAAAGTAACACATTTGAACAGGAAGTTTTTTTTTTCTTTTGTATTTCGACCTATATTCCTTGGGAAAAGTTATAAAAGTATATTTAGTTTCATGAGTAGAATAAAAAGAAAGAAACCCCAAAGGGACGAGCATGTCTTCAAGACTAGATCGAGGTCAAGAGTAAGCCCATTGACGATAAAAAAAAATGTATGAAAGGGTTGATGAAAGTACAGGTAGCGAGGGAAGTATGTCAAGATCGTAGCAGGTGGAGAACTGTGGTCTCTGCCTACCCCGAAGAGAAAGAAGCGTTATGTTATGTATCCATGTAACATGCTTTTTTAAAGTATTGCAGTACTTTTCCTAACACCCTGTATAGCCAGTATCGAACAAGCCCTGTTTAAAAGGGGTATTACCTATATTACTATTAATAATATTTAAATCTGATATTATATTACAAAGTTCAAAATACAATGAAATTGTATGACATATATAAATATTGTTGCTGTAAAATCGTACAGATGGATTTATGTAACACCGATGCTGGCTTTCCACCAGAGCTGTGCTAGGTAGCTAACATTTCAGCTGGAAAAATTCCAATAGAATGAAATAGAGCAATTCTATTAGTTGGAATTTTTCCAGCTCACAAACCTCCTTTATTACGTAGTGCGCAGAGCAGGCGAGCGAGTCGTTCATTGGTATCCCTGCGCAGCAAATACCCGTCAGCATCAGAGTAAAAAAAATAGGAAATATGCATAAAATTTTTTTGTTGCATTTATTAACAAAATATGACAATACCATAGTAGAGAAGACAAAAAGTGAAATTAAATTTAAATCGGCTAAGTAATATGGCAGACATATGCATTCAAAACTTAATTACGTGCCGATTAGACAGAGAGATCCGACATGGACAGTGACATCACATGCCACTACGGCCATATAAACTTCGTGTTAAATTTCGTTTTGCTAAAAAGAGACAGAAACAAATCTTCAATGGCTTATATCTTTTTTCATTTCATTGTTATTTTAAAAATAAATTTGCTAAACTGTTTATTACATGAATAAGGATAAATTTTATAAATAAAAAAAATCATGCATATTCCCTATTGTAAACTGTACAATACTTGCATTTGTAATAAAAACAATAGGTACAGGGTGTAAGAAGACATGTCTCGAAAACTGAAACTAGGTTTAGACCATCAAACTGAACAACTTTCCGTAGGTTGAAACAAAAAAAAATATTTGACTGCTCTCGTAGTCACATCAAATTGTGTTACACTGGTGTGTGGGGAAAGTTAGTGGCTACACCGTTCCACCCTGTATTCCCGAAAACAGTTACGTATTACGATTTTTTTTAGAACTAAATACACTAACCTGATGTAAATATTCTTATTAAACTATTCTATCACCGTCCTAGAATATTAGTGCCAACTATGAATGTAGAGTCTATATATAACTAAGTAGGTATCTAATTACAAAGCTAAATAAGAAAAAACGTAAACGAGAAATCATGTAAATAAAAGATAATTTATTACAGATATTTATTTATTTTATAGTTAATGTAGCTTATAATAATAATATTTATGTTTATACAAGGTGTATTTTTTGAATTCGAACTATTAGACGGAGACATATTGTCCAAGAAACATAGGTAGAAATATGAAAAATTTTGACCTCTCGTACAAACTGCATCAGCTCATAGCGCAGTTTGTATGGGAGGTCAAATATCTTTTTTCGTATTTCTACCTATGTTTCTTGGACAATATTATCTCCATTCAGTTCAATACGCCTTGAGTTGTTCGAATTTAAAAAATACACCTTGTACATTAATTTAATTGCGTTACTATACTTTACTTTTGCTCACTGTCTCGAAGGGACTCTCTTTGGTATCGAAAATATATTTTTTTTGTTTTTGTATGGGCATCTCCCTTAATTTATCCTTACGAGACAAATACAATATTATTAAATTTTAAATGCCTAATTAATAGTAATAACTTCGTAAAATTAACACTTACAATAAAAATCATAATTTGTAATTAATTATTGAACGATTTTAATCGAAACGTATATGTGTAATGGGATAACGTAGACCGTTACTGTAAATTGAATCAATTGAGAAAAGGAGAAATACGAATTTAATTCGTCTCGTTAATATTAAAATTATTTATTGAAAACGACAGATGCGTATTATTTTATAATAGCTTCGTTGTTACGACATACGCGCATTTTCATCACAATTTACTTATTCGAATCTGGGAAATCTTAGATCAATCAACAATATAATCAACAAAAAAATCGTCGTGAAAAAGTACTTACTGTCTTTACACTCAACGACATTGTAGTGACGGCGTGCTGCTAGGTGCCCTCTTAAGGGGCTACCTCCGGTCCACTACCGCCCCCATCAGTTAAAAAAATATTACTCGCTAAATACAAAACTTATCAAAAATCCGGCAAGACAGATTGAAGTAAAGGTACATTTGTTTATTTAGAAACTATTTACTCTGTAAAATAAAGTTCACTGTAGTTACAGATACAAAAACTGCTAAGAGTGGCCGTTTTTCGCACTTTTTGTATCTGTAACTACAGGGTATTATATTTTTCAGAATTGATAGGTTCTGAATAAACTAGGATACCTTTACTTCAATGTGTCTTTCCGGATTTTCTATAAGTTTTGTATATAGTGAGTAATATTTTCAGGGGCGCTAGTGGACGGGAGGTAGCCTCTTAATGTGTGATTTAATAAGAAAATATACATTTCGTTTTATATTTAAAACAGTAATGTACTGACCAGAGTACCTACAGAACAAATTTTCCGCTTAACTTGTATTTTCTATAACAATTAGTACGACAAGGTTTCAAAATTTGGCAAAAAAGAGGGCGCCACATTTTACGCCAAAACCCAAAACAATTTTACATGGCAACATTTAATCTTTTTTTAACAGCGAGGTTCCAAACTCTTTGTTTTAGGTGTAACCGCCTTTCAAGTCTTTTTTGCCAAGCTGGAATCAGCTTCTTTCTGCACGGAGAATTTGTGCCGATAACGGGCAAAGATCTCTGATAGGGCTCTGTTTTCAATTATTTCGGCGGTGTGTCAATCCCCGTCATCCTTTTCATCGAAAAAGATTTTTTATACGAGATTATTTAATATTTTAGTTTTCTTCTTCATTTTATTCTATACACACTTTGGGATCTGCAAATTTCTTCATTCAGGAAAGAGTGGAAAAAATATTCAAATCAAACAAACAATTTATTTTCAGAAAATTGGATTCCAGAATTTGTTAGTAGAAGCTCAATCTAAGTTAGTATCTTACATAGTAAAAAAAAAAAAATAATATTACAATATTACAATTAATGTCATAAAAATTTCAAATTTGATTTACCAGACAACGTCTGTCTTTACTGGCTTGTGGAGTTGGAGCCATCTCTGCAACAATGGAGAAGACCACCTATTCTCAAACACTTTCAGGATGCTGCTGGTGGTTCCGCGGATGCGGGATAGGAAAGAGGTGCATCTTTTCCTCATTATAGCATTCATTATATTGAACCTTACTCCTCCCCGCAGAGTGCTGAAAAGAGCATAAGAGCCTCGTCCTGCTCATCTTCTTCCAACTCTGCCTCTAACCAGAAGGTTTCCATCATGCCTTTACCCTGGGAACAATGAAAAATAATTTCTTATCAATGATAGGGGCAGGTAGGATCTTATTATTTATTCAGATTCAGATAATTTTATTCAATGTAGATTCTTTACAGAATACTTATTGAATGTCATGCAGAATACAATGCAAATAGAGCGAGTCTACGCCGTTTCGGATCGTGCTATGGCAGCGTAAAAGAAACGGCAAGAAACCACTTCAGCACGGCCTACTTTAAGAGTCGGCTTTATTCGTAGGGTAGGATAGGAAGTTACCAGCACCAAATGATTGATTGTGACATTGTCTGGTGTCTTGCGTACAAGTACTCGTACCTACCTACAAATTAAAGTAAATACAGTCAAGAGCACATAAATGCAAGTAAATACATCAAGCTTGACACATTGGACCTTGTACCGTTCTTATTTCAATAGACGTACGGGCTAGAGTCGCACTGCGAGTGTCAAGCTTGAACTGTCAAAAACAGGCGCTTTGCGTTTACGCGCGTGGGTTTCCAATCTTTCCAGTATCTTTAGTGCAAATATAGGTACGGTCAACAGCACGTCAGTGGAGACATTTGCAACTCTATTACCATGCCATCAAGTCCAAAGTGCTTCCACTGACGTACTGTTGGGTGTATTAGAACTATCCACAGTATATTATTTCCTAAAAACGGCGCTACCTCTGAACTGTTATCTTATCACTAGAAAATTGGCATTCTTTTTAACTTACTTTCACTTTAATAAGCCCTCTGCGCCGGAGTCTGAACTTGGCTGGAAGTTCCGAAGCCGTTTGTGATGACACCTGGATTTTTCCCGGCTGGAAAATAAATAAATAAATAAAAATACCTAAATGCGGACATTTTTATAAAAAGTACAAGAGTACAGTTACAGTGTTATAAATAATTACTAATTTCTGCTGACCAGAGGGCGCTAGTAAATAAGCCCTCCTACTTGCTAAGTAAGTATACTCGAGAACAGTTCAAGCTAAACAGTTGCAGAGTGACTTTGGCTCCTACCACTTTAAAAATAAGATCCGTACGAAGTGCAATGTGTCTAGCTTGTGGTGCTTTTGACTGTACCTCCATTCAGCAAATTAACTGAACTTTCACAGCAAATTTTATTAAAGGGTTGCAAAGATGATGCCAACTACAATCGAAATAATTTAGCTTGATTAGAATGACGCGCAGAGAAAGTCCGTCTGGGAAAGTACCACCCCCTTGCCTTTTTCTGCCGTAAAGTAGCGGTGTTTGCACTGCTGGGTCTCGGTTTGAAGGATAAGGGAGCCAGTGAAATTACCGGCACATGAGACATACCTACCTACCATCTTATATCTCAGGGTAAGTAACGCGCTTTGCTGTCTTTTATTAGTGTCAAATTATTTCACTAATAAGACAGTGGATGTTATGGGCGGTGGTGACCACTTACCACCAGGTGACCCAGCTGTCCGTTTGCAAACTTGTGACATAAAAAAAGGACGGAACGATACGTGTCTATCGCTCCAATATCTTACGCATCGCTCCGCTCTGCTCTCACACTGCTGTCTTTCTATTCAAGCCTTTAAATACCTCGGAAGTGGTCTGCATCCGACTGGCAGTATTGACTGTGTCTCCCACGAGGCAGAACCGCGGCAACTTCAGTCCAAGGACACCCGCCACGCACGGGCCGGAGTGCACTCCTGAAAGAAACAAAATTACGCCATACTGCAAAATACAGTCCAATCAAATACAGTGACTAAAGAAAACCGCTGAACCACATGTCCCTCAACACAGAATCCTCAGAGAAAAAAACTGCATAAAAACTTATTTTGACGATGCCAAAAAATAGTCATGAAATAGTCATAAATAGTCACCATAAGGAAAAAAATAGTCGCGTTACAATTCTAGAGTTATAGCTATGGTTTGCTGAGGATTATGGCCATAGGCTATATACAGAATCCTCAGTTCTGATGCAAGCAAACCGTGGGGACTATCGACTTGGTTTTTATTTTAAAAAATAGTCATGAAATAGTCGTCTTGACTTCCAAATTCTCAATAATAGTCGTTCAAGGATTTCAGAGTTACAGGGGTAGCTTGCTGAGGATTCTGTGCATAGCATTTCACGGACGCAGATTCCTGCAGAACGGTTAGGTTTTTCTATTTGATACTGATGTCAAAAAATAGTCAACAAATAGTCGTCTCAAACCATAATAACTTCGGTCTGTTTTACCTAGTAGAAGTATGTTAAAAATGCATGTGAACTTCGCCATACATTTTTCCTTTGTACAGTCACGTACACAAAATTATTTGATATTGATTTCAAGTTTCAAGTTTTGTGTCATCTATTTTTATTAGGTAAATAAGAGAATAAACCGACTGATATATCAGTGCACAGACCCAACCTTTTGGTCTAAAAACTTATAATGTGGGTTCCACGTTTAAGGAAAGGTAAAACTAGAATATCGGGCTTAAACCCAGATGCATTCAGTAAGTAAAAATACTTAAATAATAATTGGTAGGTTCGCAAATATTACTAAATTAACTATACTAACTTTACTAATTTCTTGATTGATCAATGTTGTTTGCCTACGCATATAACTATTCATTAAAAATTAAAATGTCGCTGCATATGTGTTTCTTTTACCCAATAGCACATCAGTAGAATAATACAAATCAGTGACATAATGGCATAGTAACAGAGTTGGAAATGTTTAACTTAGGTCTTATTATAGAAAAAGCACCAATATTCTGAGACGAGATATGTTTAACCATTAGCATGGCGGCGTTCGGCTCGACCGAATTGTGTGACCGAGCTAGCGCTCGCCGCCGCCGCCGCCGGCGCGTATTGAAGTGCCCTACAGTGTTGCTATTGAAACGACAATTGCCGTGTTCTACGGTAATTATATGAAATGTAAAGTTAACTTACACTACAGCCTATGGAAGCAGTAAATACACAACGCGTTATTCCAAATTAGGATTTCCATTTTTTCAATAATCCTACTTAAAAATTGAATGTAAATTCCAAAACTAACAACAGCTCGTTAAAAGCGCAGCCTCAGTTGAGTCATTGCGCTGCGGGTTATTGCCCTCTGCGTAGGGCTAATTTTAAAATTTTCAGAATTTTTTAAAAGTTGATTTTTTTTTGTGTTCCTTTATCGTTACTGAAACACCCCCTAAGCTATGGCACGCAATAAAATTATCACCCTGTATTACTCATTTAACCATTTAACGGACATAAGTACGAAGACTGATTTATACAAAAAACCGGCCAAGTGCGAGTCGGACTCGCGCACTGAGGGTTCCGTACCACCACATAAACATAATTGTATTAGTTGAAATTTCAGTAAGTTGATGTGCTAGATTTTTTGAGTCCGACACGCGCTTGACCAAATTTTATTATTTGTTGTTATTTTATAGCTTATGCACTATAAACATACCAATTTTCAAGTTTGTAAGTTTTCCCGTTTTTAAATAGAACTAAAACAAAAATCGCCTCAGCGACCATCCAACTTGACCCCTCTCTTATATGAATGTTCTTGAAACGGGAGCTCACCACAACTGGTTATCATTAGTTGTGAGAAAAGTTGTAATATTTAATGATTTCAGACTTTTCCCATTATTTGTACTGTGAGACCTAGCTTCTTGCCAGATTTCATAATTTCAGGTCAACGGGAAGTACCCTGTAGGTTTTGCATTTTTGAATAAATGTATGGAGATGAGGACATAAAATGCCATATCTTTTGATTGCGTCGTTGTAAAAAATTGAAATTTTCAAATCTTGTGTGGTTCATGGATCCTAATATGTGGTATTACTTTCAACCTGATACCTTTACCCGTTCGTGAGATAAAGGGTCTTGACAGACAGACAGACGGACAACAAAGTGATCCTATAAGGGTTCCGTTTTTTTCTTTTGAGGTACGGAACCCTAAAAACTAACTTAAAAATAATCTGTAGTTACTGAATATATTCATAAAGAAGTTTTTTTTATTATTTTAGTTTAAAACCAATTATTGTAGTTTATTAAGCTATATTATTTAACATGAAAACAAATAAACTTTGCTTTTTATTACAGAATTAATCATATTGGGTTCCAAATACATAAAAAAAAGTAACTAAATAGTTACCATCAAAGATGATATGCATTTTGAACACGACTGTACTTGAGTTGAAAAATGTATGGCGAAGTTAACATGCATTTTTAACATACTTCTACAAGGTAAACCTGACCAAAGTGATTATGGTTTGAGACGACTATTTGTTGACTATTTTTTGACATCAGTATCAAACAGCAAAACCTAAACGTTCTGCTGGAATCTGCGTTCGTGAAATGCTATGCACAGAATCCTCAGCAAGCTACCCCTGTAACTCTGAAATCCTTGAACGACTATTTTTGAGAATTTGGAAGTCACGACGACTATTTCATGACTATTTTTTAAAATAAAAACCAAGTCGATAGTCCCCACGGTTTGCTTGCATCAGAACTGAGGATTCTGTATATAGCCTATGGCCATAATCCTCAGCAAACCATAGCTATAACTCTAGAATTGTAACGCGACTATTTTTTTCCTTATGGTGACTATTTATGACTATTTCATGACTATTTTTTGGCATCGTCAAAATAAGTTTTTATGCAGTTTTTTTCTCTGAGGATTCTGTGTTGAGGGACATTGAACCACGGCCTACTCTAAAAGTTTCTACTTAAGAAAAATAAAATTGCTAACACAAAATTTCTAATAATTTCTTACGAGTTCCACGAGAAGTTATATTGGGTATGCACGGCAGCAAGCACGTAGAAACTAAACCAGCATATAAGCTAAACCCACATCATAACAGAGTTTCAAAGTTTCAAATCTTTATTGCGTCCATGTTGTACAATAGATATTATTTAAAAGGTACAGCTATAACATGAACCCTGACAGGGCACCGCAATTTTAACTAAAACTAGAAAAAGATTATAAACTAAGCTTAATTAAACTAAAACTACTACTTTTAATTCTAATATACCCACTTATATTCTTTAATTTACATGCGTATTATGCCTTTTCACATAAAAATTCTTCTATTGAGTAGTAACTTTTCTGAGTAAGAAACGTTTTTAGAGAACTTTTAAATAACTGGGGATCACTTTCATCTTTTATTGTTTGAGGGAGCTTATTATAAATTTTTACAGACATTGCATAGGGCCCGGTATGATAAATCTTCAATTTGGAAAAAGGAATGTCTAATCTATTCTGTGGTCTAAGGTTCTGTGGTCTGGAATATTGTTGGTAGAGGTGCATATTATTTTTAACCAGTAAACTTGCTTCTAGTATGTAAATCGATGTTAGGGTCAGTATTCCTAGTTCTGAAAAATATTGTTTAAAACTTACAAATTTATTAATATTTCCCATGAAACGTCCACTACAGGACAGGGAGCTCCCTCCACAATTCCAGCTTTTGCTGAAACAATGTGGAGGGGAAGTACCATAGTCACCACGGTTGTTAGCGTTACGGCTGGCACCATGGATCGCGGTTGTAGGTGACCGCAGTAAGTAAGATGTAAGATACAAAGGAGGCTGCTGCTGCCCATCCTCCAGTTTATAACCCTTAGTCGCCTCTTACGACACCCACAGGTATGTATGGGTTGGTTCTATTCTTTAACGGCACCACACGGGACGCCACACACCACGCGGGACGCCACACACCAAGCGGGACGCCACACACCACGCGGGACGCCACACACCACGCGGGACGCCACACACCACGCGGGACGCCACACACCACGCGGGACGCCACACACCACGCGGGACGCCACACACCATGCGGGACGCCACACACCACGCGGGACGCCACACACCACGCGGGACGCCACACACCACGCGGGACGAGCTAAACCAACGCTACGCTACAAACGCCCGAAACCAGAGACCCAGTCAAGGTCAAAGTGCTCCACCGAAGCGAGCAGCCGTGTGTGTACCTACCTACTATTGACGTGGATACGTCTATGTTTTCGTTTGGGGGGTCATTTCGTGCAAAGTGGATATAGGCCCTCTGGCGGCAAAAATTGGTACTATATCGAGCTTTGGATGAGTCAGAGGGTGAGGGGTTGGGTGGACGCTTGACGTGCTCTTGACTGTACCTACCCAAATAGGTACACGTGTCCACGTAAAGGTTACAACCAATAGACTACGAGCTGGCGGGTGGCAACCCTACCTCATCGCATACCAAAAACCGGCCAAGTGCGAGTCGGACTCGCGCACTGAAGGTTCCGTACCACCACATAATCATAATTGTATTAGTTGAAATTTCAGTAAGTTAATGTGCTAGATTTTTTGAGTCCGAGACGCGCTTGACCAAATTTTATTATTATTATTAAGTCCAGAAAGCATTTCTAAGATTCCTTTACAAAAAAATATATTGCTATTATCCTTTTCTGTACCCTACAATGTTTCTACTTGGCATCCTTGGTTTCCACTCTCTTCAAACTAGGCGTACGTTTGTTTCCCTTCTTACAACTGTTGGTCTTCTCCGTGGTGAAGCTTCCACTTGTCCGCAGCTAGTAACAACTGCATGTCGGCTGTACGTGCCCGATAACTACACGCGCGCGCGCTCCCACCGCCTGCTCGCGGTGCCCACTCACCGCACAAGCCAATACTGTCACTCCCCGCTTATGCTTGCGCTTAAACAGCTCAACACTCTTCTGACCTTGTTCCCAGACGTCGATTTATTTGCGGATTCCTTGGCAAAGCTTCGGACCAAATGCTTAGGCTTTGCTGAGAAAACTTAAGTATAATTTAGTCTAAGAATATTTGTATTTGTGTTTAGCTTTTACAACGCCTTGGTTTTATTACTGTTATGTTGTAAAAATGTCATGATTAATAAATAAATAAATAAATTATTTGTTGTTATTTTATAGCTTATGCACTATAAACATACCAATTTTCAAGTTTGTAAGTGTTCCCGTTTTTAAATAGAACTAAAACAAAAATCGCCTCAGCGACCATCCAACTTGACCCCTCTCTTATATGAATGTTCTTGAAACGGGCTCACCACAATTGGTTACCATTAGTTGTGAGAAAAGTTGTAATATTTAATGATTTCAGACTTTTCCCATTATTTGTACTGTGAGACCTAGCTTCTTGCCAAATTTCATAATTTTAGGTCAACGGGAAGTACCCTGTAGGTTTTGCATTTTTGAATAAATGTATGGAGATGAGGACATAAAATGCCATATCTTTTGATTGCGTCGTTGTAAAAAATTCAAATTTTCAGATCTTGTGTGGTTCATGGATCCTAATATATGGTATTAATTTCAACCTTCGTGAGATAAAGGGTCTTGACAGACAGACAGACAGACGGACGGACAACAAAGTGATCCTATAAGGGTTCCGTTTTTTTCTTTTGTGGTACGGAACCCTAAAAAGTGACCTATCTAGGCTGGAACACAATGAAAAAGTGAGTAAAAAACAGGGTTGCCTGGGTGCAACCTGGCATGTTTTGAATAGTCAACAAAAAACTGTTTATTTTTTTACCAAAACGTGTACCTATCCATAGTTCATGCATGCATAAGTACTAATTAAGAAGTTCAGTCAAGAGCACATCAAGCTTGACACATTGGACCGGTCAAGTTAGAGTCGGACTCGCGCGCCGAGAGTTCCGATGTGCCTATAGTATTTTTGGAAGCAATTAAGTCCACTTTTAGGAACGCAAAACTAAATTAGTTTGTAAAGGTTTTTTGCAGATTTGTAAAAAGCTGTGCAACTTAGAAAGATCATTTTATTTTTGCTGTAATATTGACATAAACTTCTATAGAGTGTAATTTATTCAGATTTTTCCTTTTACAAACTTCGGAGATAAGGGGGGAATGGTTTTTTTTTGCCATTTTTCACCATAACTTGAATACTAAGAGTCGTAAAAAAATACAAAAGTATATTTTAGAATGTATGTACAAGTAAAGCCCTTTCATTATGATACCCCACTTGACCTCGTAACGACAATTTGAAATTTTGGTCCCCGCTTTACATTAATAATCATAACTTTTTTTAAATTCTCTCATGTGCAATTAAGTTGGGAAACCATATTCTAAAACAGTTCCAAATTTCAAGTCGATAGCATGAGTGGTTGCTGGCTGAGATATATAGGTGGGACAGACAGACCGCACCATAAGGGTTCCTTTTAATTACCATTTTGACATCGGAATCCTAAAATGACATTTCAACTCCCTAAAGTACCAGGGTTAAGCAAGGCAAGCTTGGTTATTTTGGTACATATTAATGAGTACTTTTGCATGTAAGTACTTGGAATTGTTGAAAAAAATAAATAGTTTTTTGTTGACTGTACAAGCAGCGCCAGGTTGCGCCCAGGCTACACTGGAATAGACTGGATAGGTTGATTTTTGGTATGCGATGAGGTAGGGTTACAATCAGGGATTATATTCTTAGCCGGCTCCACTTGACCACCACCGTCCAGGTATTCAATTCTTAACAATCACCGGGTGATAAGATATCACTTTTGAGACTTTAAAAATTCACATTTACTCTGATAAACTGTTGAAAGGTAAATCAGAATACATGAAAATTAACAATGAAGGACTTCTTTATATTTTACAAATATCAATATTCACTTTTAAAAATCTGTGATTTTGATTTTTTTGAGTGATATTTTATCACTCGGTGATATTTTGAAGAATTGACTCCCACCACTCACCAATAGTAAGCACAGGCAGAGCCCGCGCGATGTCGAGCGCGGCGCTGGCGGCGGCGGCGGCGTGCGCGCGGTGCTTGTCCGGCGCGCCCGACACCAGCATGTACACCGTGCCCACCGTCTCCACCTGCGCGGGACGAACCGACATCACGGAACTAGTTTTAAACGCAAGCTACTGAAAACCGTACAACGACCACTCGTCCACAATGCTGCAGAAGAAGGCAGGTTACAAGTTGAAGAATCATTGAACACCACGCTCCGCTATTTTCGATACCTCGCCCAGCATGTAATCGTGGCGTCTTCACCTGCGAGAGACGTACGGTCTACTGCTTGACGGTATAAACTTTTTCAACTCTATTACCACGCCATAAGGTCCAAAAGTGTTTCTACTGATGTGCGGCCGTGTGTACCTATCGAGCTTACGGATCAAGTTCTTAACTCTTCTTTACTAGGAAGTTTAGCTGTGAGCTGGTAAAATGTAGAGTAGGTACAGTACAGATATCAGAATTTTCGTAAACATTAAATCTGACGATTCATAACGTTTGCACGGCGCGCGCGATAAAGGTAGATCGTTTCTTTATGGTGGCAGCACTTTGGCAGCAGCACCAAGACGAGAGCTCGAGTGAGAGCTATAAAACAAAGCTAATCATACCGCCACCCTCAGCTGTCAATGCTGCCAACTTGACAGAAAAAACCCTAAACCATGCATTCTTAATTCGCTCGATTGCCTTGTAAACGCGGTGGCCGTCGAGCAGGCGGTCGATCTTGGAATACACGTCGTTCATGTAGGCGACTGTCTGCATCACGTCGGCTCGGGTCCCCGCTTCTGCAAGTTGCAGGCCGCAGAACATCACCGTCACGCTGTCGAACGCCTGCGAACAAGTAACAATTCAATCAAGTTAATAGTAGAGCGGAGTTCAAAATCATTACGTCATGGACAACCACGATGGGACTAATTTACCTATCTATGGTGGTTTAGAATAGAATAGGGTTTTACAGGGTTGCCTGAGTAAATCCTGAAAAGTTTTGCAGTATGCTCTCGAACTAACAATTGTATTTCGCAACCGCAAAGTGGAACCCATGTCTTCCTACTCCGTAACTATCGGATACGCCTTATCCAACAGGCTACCGCGGTACTGTCTTATGTTGTGAAAAAAATTTCGACGGCCAAAACTCGTGAAGTAGGTTAGGTAAGTGTAGGTAACGGGGGCCATAAAAGGACTACAAAAAGAACCATATTCAGAGACCAGTCGACAGTTTTGGAAAATTTTCCTGACAACGTTTACTCGTCACTCTCAGTACTCAGTTATACATGTCATCCTTAAAAAATTCTCATACAAACTTGGCAAGACATACTCAGGCTTTATAAGCGAAACATCGACTTCGGCCAGCCGCCAGCAAATTAGGCTAGATATCTCTATTGGTTAAGACCCAAGTACTCATGTAATGTAAATAAATTATTTAGTCGCGGAGTTGCATATACACTGAATAATTATTAGAAGTTTACATGACAAACAACCGAATGATCTCAATATTACCTATTTACATGATTAGAGAAATATTACCTGACAAGCTGCCATGGGATCTTTTCCCGACCTCAAATGGCACGCTATGGATTTCGGTATCATCGAATACAGGAGCTGGTCTCCTTTGTTCTTCCACTGGTCTCTTAGACGATGAGACTTCTCCAGCGTAAGACTCCTGTCCTCTGCCTTCTCGAAGAGGAAATCAAGACGGGAGAGATGTTGCCATCCTTGTAGAAGCATCTCCTTGGAGAGGCCGTGGCCGTTCAGGTCAGCCAAGAACAGGTCAGCTTGGCGAAGCTCGTCGAGATTGTTGAAACTAGGAACCAGTCAGATAATAGAATTAAGGGGGGAAATTATTGTATGATTTGGTGAGTTGAACAAATAACCTATAAGTTTCTACTTCCGAAACTCAAACGGGTTTACCTATAGCTAAAGCCACTTACATGGGACTGCACAAAAATATAAGCGCGTCAATTTCTTCCAGCAGATATATCGGACCCTTGAACAGCACAGCTTTAGCGCCCTGCGACCCTCGGCGGGCGTCAATCGCCATCTTCGCCCGATACCTTATCAGCTCCAGCTCAAATGTCATGGTCTGCATACAGGTTACCTGTGAAACCAAGTAGCATTGTTAAGATAACTCTGCCAAGATAAAAGTGGAGTTCGATCTCTATTTCTCTCAAATCTACCTTACTATCTAATTAGTAAAACACACGTCGTAGAAATTTGAAAAGACAATGCTTGTGTGTCCATACACTTATGTGTCAATGAGAGCAGTCGTCTGTTTGTGTCTAAAAATTGACGGCGTATCGTACAGATATTAGTAGTGCAAGTGCCTCCACTGTAGTTTATGCTGCTTTACATCCAGCTTGTGGTATATCCAGCTTCTTTTCAATGAGCTTCATAGACGTTATTTAAAGTGCACTTACCTTTTCCCACGTAAAGGCAATTTTTGGTTTCCGCAGACGAAGAATGTCGCTTACTGGCTGTTTTTCTATCCGACTGTAAGGTCCACCCCAAGCTTGGACCAACTGAAATCACACAGAGCTAATATATGATCTGTGGGTATATTTAGAAACATTATATGTATCAGCTCGTATTGTAAGAAGTAGGGACTTTAATTAAAATATGGGTACACGTTTCTGTGAAATTCTCAAGGCGGTACATATATGCTTGCTTACATATCCAGCAACGATTGTTTTTTCATGGGAAACAAAGAGAAAGTGACAATTTACCTTGGAACCAGCGCTGATAATCCTCATCTTCCTGTCCAGGAGTACTCCGAAGGGGAATAGCTGCAGGAACAGACATACCGGTACGGGAGGCAGCAGACATGGTATGCTCTTCCGCGCCATCAAAGACTGAACCTGAGAAAGTCAACAACGAAACTTTGAATTGAATAAACATTAATCCTACTAATATTATAAACGCGAAAGTTTGTAGTATGGATGTTTGTTACTCTTTCACGTAAAAACTACTGAATGGATTTTAATTAAATTTTACAATAATATAGCTTATAGTATCAGAATGATGTCAAATCATTGGCAGAGGACAGAGAGAAATGGAGATTGCTCCACCGACAAGAGCGCGGCTCTTAAATATGAGAAGAAGAAGATAGTATCAGAATAACACATAGGCTACAATTTATAAACCTGCGCAGACGAAGTCGCGGGCACCAGCTAGTCTTACATAAAAATTAAACGTAAATCAAATGCCATAAAAACTGAATTAAAACCAAACCAATAATAATTATAACATTCTGCAGAAGTTGAACAATTTACTGAAGCGGAGTGTCTGGCCTTAAGGGGCTGATAAGAGCAGAATTACCTCCCTTTCTAGCAAAGGGCAGAATGCGCGTGCTAGGACGGAGAAGATTCGCGCTGTTTTACGTTTTTCGCAAATTTTTGCATTTTTCTATTTTCATTTTTTTATTTTTCTTAACTAGGTACAGTTACTCCCATGTCGCTAAAAACATTTTTAGATACATAATATAATCTAGCAGTAGGTAGCCCTGATATTCGTCGGTACATTCGTCGTATATGTATTCCCACCAATGTGCGAATGACTGTACTTATGATAGCAATTTCTTCTCTATTTGGGAGGTTCAAGGATTTAAGACAATGGAGGGTAGAACAATAGCCGATTAGCTGGTTACGTACTTCAACTATTTAGAGACAAACGATTTAATTAAATTAAATTTAGACTCTTATAAGAGCGTTCTATAGAACGCTTATTTTTTCGTTAATTTAGGAGCTGAATCTCGCTCGCCAAAAAACAAGAAACTTTTGTTTTTCCTTCACGAATCGCTCTGTTTAGTTCTACAACGTGTCTATTACATTTCTACAACTAAAGTTTTTTTTAAAAACGCCATATGCTTCAATACCTACTTTTTATTCCTTTAAAGATTTTAAATTCCCACGGCCTTGACTTTTGGTTAGTGGTCACCAACTTTCAACGTTTCTGTCACATGAGCTATATCGATTTTCAATTACTGTTTATTAAGTATTAGCTTCTATTTATTATATTAGCTTATATACATGCTAATTTTATGCAAAGCAGTTGTTTGAGTTAATGGTCCCTTCCTGTCTCTATCTATCGCAAACGCAATATTTACTTAGGTTTCCAATTTGCAAGTTTTATTATCCCTTTCACCAAATCGACGCGAAACCGTCGATAAAGTTAGGACACCATTTCCAATACTAATTTTCTTTCGGCAAGTAGGTAGCTGATGGAAATTGAAATCAATTTGGCTAAGTAGGGCCTTGAGATACATATTTATAGGATTGTAGCATTTGGGAAACCAGTTATCGGTGCTTCTCTGTCGATTTTATTTGGGTAGTAGCTAAATTGAAACAGCAATTTTTGTGTAAATTCGTACTCTCTGTTTGTAAAGGACTGCCCTAGCCAAAATAACAAAATTTTGAAAGCCAGCAATTATTTTTTTTTGGTGCTTCAGAAGATGAATTCGGTTTTTACTACTACGTGTGGTCCCGGTAAAATATACTGCCAACCTATCTCACCCCGTGACTGTCGTAAGAGGCGACTAAAGCATTTGAACAGGAGGATGGGCAGCAGTGTTCTTCTGTGTATCTTACATCCTGCGGTCACCAACAACCACGGTACATCGTGCCAGCCGCAACGCTAACAAGCGTGGTCACTGTGGTACTTTCCTAAAGACAATACAATTTACTACTGCATCCACATTGTTCCAGCGATGTTCCCTGTCCTGCAGTGGACGTTTCATGGGATGTTAAGATGTTTTTTAGGGTTCCGTACCTCAAAAGAAAAAAACGGAACCCTTATAGGATCACTTTGTTGTCCGTCCGTCTGTCTGTCTGTCTGTCTGTCTGTCTGTCTGTCTGTCTGTCTGTCTGTCTGTCTGTCTGTCAAGACCCTTTATCTCACGAACGGGTAAAGGTATCAGGTTGAAATTAATACCATATATTAGGATCCATGAACCACACAAGATCTGAAAATTTCAATTTTTTACAACGACGCAATCAAAAGATATGGCATTTTATGTCCTCATCTCCATACATTTATTCAAAAATGAAAAACCTACAGGGTACTTCCCGTTGACCTAAAATTATGAAATTTGGCAAGAAGCTAGGTCTCACAGTACAAATGATGGGAAAAGTCTGAAATCATTAAATATTACAACTTTTCTCACAACTAATGGTAACCAATTGTGGTGAGCTCCCGTTTCAAGAACATTCATATAAGAGAGGGGTCAAGTTGGATGGTCGCTGAGGCGATTTTTGTTTTAGTTCTATTTAAAAACGGGAACACTTATAAATTGAAAATTGGTATGTTTATAGGGCATAGGCTATAAAATAACAACAAATAATAAAATTTGGTCAAGCGCGTGTCGGACTCAAAAAATCTAGCACATTAACTTACTGAAATTTCAACTAATACAATTATGTTTATGTGGTGGTACGGAACCCTCAGTGCGCGAGTCCGACTCGCACTTGGCCGGTTTTTTTTTGGAAGCTAACAGCTAAACTAGCCTAGGTTACAAAATATAAGCAAGGTAGCTAGGTTACAAGTGCCAATTATAAGCTTCCACAAGTAAAAGTGTTGATGATGACTAAGATAAACAGGTAGTTGAATTTAATCCTAGTAAGAGGTCATTTGGCTGCTTATAAAACTTTGACTACAACTTTAAGGATACAAGTAAACAAACACGATAAGAAATACTAAGTGTTTTCGTAAATCAACACAAAACTTACGTAGTCCGTGTTGTCGAACTCAAGCCGAAGAACTGCGACGTAGTAGTTGCCTTCCATGCCTTCTTTCACAATCGATACTGACAGATTCAGGGAGAAAATGTCTTCGGCTATTTCGTACAGTTGTCCTGTTGAAAAGACAAGAGTTGAGAAACCTCAACATACCAAATTACGGCAGCAAGTCGGTAAGTGGAATCAAAACCAGTATAAGAACCAGCGTTACGCTACAAACGCCCGAAACCAGAGATCCCCTCAAGGTCAAATTGTTTACACTGTGTGTTTGTTTATCTAAAACCTTCACCACAAATCCGTTCCAAGAACTGGTGCTTTTGAGGTGTAAACATTGTAAACTTCTCGTTCGACTATTGCTTGGGGGTTTCTAATAAGAAGTGGCCGTTAACGTTAACGTTAATTTGAATTTGGACACGCAGCCAATGAGTTTAAACAAAATTTAACTAAAAAATCAAAATAAAAGATAAGCATTCCATCCAGCTTCGATTTAGCTCGGATTTAGAGAGTTATTTTACACCAGGCTTCACGTCAAGACAAGAAAGATAGATTGCCATAATAACATTTTATACAAACCCATGAGATAGTGTGTGAAGCCAACCCTCGTAGTGCTGTACACGAGTTCCGCCCCGTGGTGATGCGCGCGCGTCAGCTGCATGCTCGGAGAGCGCATGCGCGGGAATGTAAACCGCATGCGCTGGTGAATGCTGTCCACTGATTGCAGGAACGTGCAGAAGTAGCGGCCAGTCGCGCGGATCATAGTATCGTAGCTGAGGGGCAATAGATGTAGGATCAGTTGGATATGACAGTAGTTTTAAACAAACACAACAGAACACACTCACTCACACACATGTTCCCTTACTAAGTAAATAAATCAATCCTCTGGTGTGGTTGCCAGATACATAACTATAGACACGCACCGAAACACACCCAAACCCTGAAAGAAACGAATACCCAAAGTCTCGGATATATGCTCCAAACGGGGAACTGAACATGAAATTCTTCGTTGCAGCAGACAGTTGCTCTACCACAGCAATACATAAGTACCTATTAGGCTATCAAAGCCAAACCCAGTTTAACCCAGTATTTGGAACGAGCTCTATCCAGTGAATTGATGAATAATTTTAAAATGTTCTTTCTATTTAAATTCTAAAAGTTATGAACTTTTGTTAACAAGTCGTTATTACAAGGATTACACCTTCCTAAATTCATTCGGCTTAATGAATCAGTTACTAAATTACACATCACAATAATTAGACATCCCAATTAAGAAGGTGTTAATACTTTTTGCTTTCTCTTGGAACATAAAGCCGTTTTCTTCTATTGTGTCCATCAACTCCGTCAGTATTTGGGAGATAAGGCAATGGCGTCGGAATCTCATATCCTCGGTTCAATCGCGTGAATTTGAGTGACAAGAGTGATCCAATGGATATTAATCGGTTTCTGCTACGCTCGTCATTTATATAAATGACTTTCAGTTTGGGGAAAATATGGAATCTCTGATATCTATACTTCGGCAAATTGACAGATTGCCTATTGTCTACAACGACTTCGACAAGTTCTAAGGTTTGCTAAACAAAATTGGACTACCTACTTACTTGAATGCATAATCTTATTATCATAAATTAGAAACTAAGTGATAAAGAAACCTCACCCATAGTTGCTGAAGAACTTCACGAAGCATCTTCCGAAGAAATGCATGACTTTGTCAGGAGTTCCAAATTTCTCCCTTAAAGTGTTGAATTTGTCTCCACTGACTGTAATGTGGCTGAGGCTGTTCATTCTTGGTCTAGATACGTTTCCGGATCCTCGTCGACGGTAAACGTCCAGAGCGAGCGTCACGCTGCTCTTCCTCTGCTTCGATTGTTTCAAAATCGAGGGTGTCTTACCACCTGCGGAGTTTGCTGTGTTCGATGCCGTCGGTTCAACTTCTTTTTGGAATTTCTTTGGTGACATCTCTTCATCATCTTTTTGGGTCTTTGGCGAAATCGATTTATCCTCTTTTTGGGACTTCTTTGGTGACGTCATTTTATTCTCTTTTTGGGATTTCTTCTTTTGGGTTTTCTGTTCATTCTCCTTCTGAGCCTTCTTGTTATCTTCCCCACTTTTGCAAGGAGCCACGTCATCTTCACAGGGGTTCACAGAGCTTTCACAAGCGTCACTAGTACTCCTTCTGTGGTAATCTTTGTTTTTATAAGAAGGAATTTCAAACTCGCAGTCTTCGTTAATGCGTTCTTTTGACAATATTTCCGCTGGAGTAAATCCTATTTCTTCTTTAGAATTGTATTTCTCTATTTCTTTCTTAGTAGCAGCTGTTAAAGCAATAGCTTCTGAGAATGGGCATCGGTGTGTTCTACCATCGGTATGAACTGTATTGCTTCTTTTTGGAGGAGGTTTGGACTTTAAAGATGATGCTTTCCTTGTCACTAGTGCGGGTCGACAGGGACTGCTAGGTCTAGATTCTGCTGGGCTATTCGGGTCTTGGGAAAAGAGGCGAGCAAGACAAGTGGCCAGACGAAGCATGAGCGTATCTGGATATTGCTGCAAAGATTATTATAATAAATTTTTAAACTGTTCAAGTGAGTCTGTACGTAGTAATAAGTTGAAATATTTTCAGTTACCTGTGTAGCGCTGAAGACGGTGTTCCGTGCGCCTGCTTCTCGCAGTATGGTGTCCCATATTTCTTCTCCACATTCGTCCTACAAAAATAATAATGTCAAGATCTTCAAACTGAACAATCAATTTAAAAAATTTCAATGGTTTCACGTCAGAGCCCAAATGTAGGTATCATTTTTTTTATGATTTACTTGCAGCATATGATATACTATAAGATTTTACCCCTTTTATTTAAAAAATACGCGCCCCTTCAAATTTAACCGCCCTTTAACATAATTGGTTAAATAAATACAGTTGTGAGAAAAGTTGTAAATTACAGGCATTGGCTTTTCATGATTCGGGAAATGTCCTAATAGATTTTGGTTAGGTTGATAAATGTATGAGGACATATAGGGCCATACGTTTTGATCGTTTTCTAGAAGCTTTCACACCGTCATAGGTCTGAGCCTTAATATTTGGTATTAATTTCAACTCGATGGGTACCCGTGAAAAAAGGCCTGGACAGACAGACGGAACATTTTCGTGAAAAAAATTTTTTAACCCTGGCATGTCTTTACCTAATCGAACTACTTACTAAGTTTGTAAAAAATCCAGAACGTTTTGAAGATGAAGGGAAGCGTATTTCTAGGCATGCTACCCGTACGAAAGACCTATCATTTACTTTAATACCTAAATTTAGAGTAGTTTGCCACAGTGTCCGACATCAAACGGAGCTTCCGTTGCACCTAAAAACTATAACAAATATAGATATGTTTAAAAAAGAATTGAAAATATTTTTGACGGAAAAATGCTACTACACGATTGACGAGTATATGAAAGACAGGTATTAGTTTATATTAATAATTTTAAATTTTAATTTTACCTACTTGACATTCTCATCTGTAAAATTTATCTATTAGTTTAAAAATGTAATTGTACTTGCGTTAAATTAGTTGTAAGCTTTTTCTAATACAATGTAAAAATTGTTTTAAGAAATAAAGAATTGAATTGAATTGAAGATAACAAAGGGGTCCTATAAGGGCTCAATTTTTTTTTCTTTGTGGTACGGAACCCTAAAAATGATAATTTCAAGATTTCTTTAATGTGGTATCTCATGAATCTCGAAGATTTTGTTATATCAAAGCTCAAATTATCTGCCCCAACCGGCATTCGAACCGAGAACAATCAGGACTATGCTATTCGTTTAGAGGTTGCTGGTTAATCAATCATGTCTATCGTCCTTGCTCAATAAATAGAGTTTGACCCAATTCGACGAGAGTTCGCCCGTACCTCCTTTCTTGTTCTGCAATAATCTGCATCGCCTATTCGTTTAAAAGATCATCAATCTCAACGTTTTGAAGGTCAGTATACTCATCGACCCTTCCCATGAATTCGTTGTAGACTTAAAGAGAGCTAAGGAATCTAAAGTTCTCATTATGAGTTTTAGATAATCATCCAAACTTTGGAGCTGTACGATTTCACTATACAGGCTTATTTTTGGACCCCTGGCCTTATTTTAGTATGTTGCTCAGAACACGAATCTGAACAAATTAACCAAAGGAACATGAGTCGAAAAACCAGAATAAATTTTGGTCATCCCATAAAAATCCCACTATTGCCGGCACAAGATTTGTATGTTCAAGATACCCGCTTTTGAATGCTCTTACCACATTTTAAAGATACTAATTTGATGTAAGTTATGTATTTTTATGTTACAAGTAAGTGAGCAAACGAGTAGGTAGCCCACGGGTGTAAGAGCCATGCCACACGGTGCGTTGCGGCTGCGGTGCGGTGCCGCAGCGGTGTCGCTGCGTTGTTTTACATACAAATAATCATAGTGTTCACACGGTGCGGTGCGGTGACGCAACGCACTCACGACGGAGCTGCAGCCCCCGAGACGAAGCGGGCGGGGGTGTACTCATTGCGACGCCGCAGCGGCACCGCACCGCACCGCAGCACCGCAGACGTGGAAGACACACGCAAGCTCATAAATTTTTATTGGGTTCCGTACCCAAAGGGTAAAAAACGGGACCCTATTAATATGCCTCCGATGTCTGTCTGTCTTTCCGTCTGTCACAAAAAAAAAATGGGAACACTTACAAGCATGAAAGTTGGTTTGTTTAAAAAACAAAAAATATATATATTTTTATTTTTAATTTAAATAAATAAATAAAATGTTTCATATTAATTAACCACAGAGTTTCTTAGAAGCTAGGGGCAGGTGTCTCCAGTTAAGTTTATAGTGCATAAGCTATGGAATAACAACAAATAATAAAAACTGGTCAAGTGCGTGTCGGACTCGAAAAATCTAGCACTGAAGTTTACAGAAATTTCAACAAATATAATAATAATATGGTAGTACAGAACCGTCGATTTCGGCGGTGACGTAGTAATAGGAGCAATGCCAGACGCCTTTTCTGATCCATGTTTTCTATTAGACTGACTGCAGTTTTGTACAAAATGCTCGACGGAACTCTTGTGCGTCACCGCTGCGGCGACGGAGCGACGCTGCGGTGACGCAGCGCCCGTGTGGCCGGCTATGCGTTGAAATATTTGCGTTGCGGCACCGCAACGCACCGTGTGGCATGGCTCTAAGTGATCACCACCGCCCATAGCACCCACTGTCTTATTAGTGGCATAATTTGACGCTAATAAGACGGCAAAGCGCTTTGCACACCCTGAGAACTAAGATGGTATGTCTCATGTGCTGCTAATCTTACTGGCTCGGACTGGCTCTCTTCAAACCGAAACTTTGGGAAATTTGTTCAGATTCGTGTTCTGAGCAACATACAAAAATTTGGCCAGGGGTCCTAAAATAACCCTGTATGTAGTTGTATATTTCGTTCTAACCACATTTAGGCTTTCATAATTTATGTAACCTGTCTTTGGTAGCATATTGAAGTATCTAAAGGCGGTAGGGCTTTTGTGCAAAGTCTGTCTGGGGAAGTACCACCCCCTCGCCTATTTCTACCGTAAAATCAACAGTGTTTCCACTGCTGTGTTTCGGTTTGAAGAGAGCCAGTCCGAGCCAGTGAGATTAGACACATATGAGACATACTATCTTAGTTCTCAGAGTGTGCAAAGCGCTTTGCCGTCTTATTAGTGTCAAATTATGCCACTAATAAGACAGTGGATGCTATGGGCGGTGGTGATCACTTACACCCGTGGGCTACCTACTCGTTTGCTCACTTACTTGTAACATAAAAATACATAACTTACATCAAATTAATATCTTTAAAATATGGTAAGAGCATTCAAAAGCGGGTATCTTGAGCATAAAAGCTTTCTTCGAGTGCCCATAATAGCCTTGCTTCTGCAAGACTTAAAGCCTGCTGACACGTTTTACCCATTACTATAAAGAGATGGAGATAACAGTCTACCATATTTTTATAGCTGATGGAAATTTTACTGAGTCTGCGACTACTCCGCCCTACGCAACGCAATGTTTATGTTTTAAGTACACGGAATTTGCAACTTTGTAGCTATAGTAGTGGCCTACTAGGTCCACAAAAAATTAGTCTGCCAATCCGCAACCTGGCAGGTTTTGTACAGTCGGAGCGAAAAGTGGGTTCTTGATAGAGTACACGAATGAAACCTATTCGTAGAAATAGAAGCTACCTATAAAAGTAAAACACAACAGGTCTACCTTGCATCCTCTTGGCAGTTTCACTAGTCGGACCACAAATGTGGTCGGATGTGATCGAACCACGAATTTGGTCGGACTGACGAAACTGCCAAGAGGATGCATGGCAGACCTGTTGTGATTTACTTATATAGGCACCTTCTATTTCTACGAATAGGTTTCATTCGTGTACTCTATCAAGTACCCACTTTTCGTTCCGACTGTACAAAACCTGCCAGGTTGCGGATTGGCAGACTAACGTTTTGTGGACCTAGTAGGCCACTACTATCGCTACAAAGTTGCAAATTTCGTGTACTCGAAGACGTAGGATAACATGCAGTGCCCTTAAAGTCTATTTTAACGACTTGAAATTTGGAATAGTTTTAGTGGTAAATACCCTACTTTATTGCAAAAGAAAGAATAAAAGTAAATATTATTAAATATTACCTATAATTGTAAAAAGGGTTCAAATAGGGTGGTACAAAATTTTAAATTGTCGGTAATAGGTCGAGTGGGGTATCATATGAAATTTCAAAACATATTTTTTAATTTTTTTTACGACTGATGAAAAATATCAAAAAATATCTCCGAAGTTTGCAAAAGGTAAAATCTGAATTAATTGCAGTCGATAGAGATTTATGGAAATATTACAGGAAAATTAAAGCGATCTTTCTAAGTACGAGTAGCATAGTTTTTTTAGAAATCTGCAAAAAAACATTTGCAAACAAATTTACTTTTGCTATCCTAAAAATGGAATTTATTGCTTCTTAAAATACTTAGGTATATCGGAACCCTCGGCGCGCGAGTCCAACTCGCACTTGACCAGTTTTTTAAACTAATTCTTTTGCCTAGCGTTCTCCCGGCATAATGTCAGGGCACACCCGGAAACTACATAAATCTAGCGCGAATTAGACATTAGAAATTGGAAGTAGGCTCGCATATTCAGTACAAAAGACCCTCAGAAGGAACACAAGAATCTCGCGAGCAGGAGCGCGTGGGGGTGCGGGGTAGATTGCAAGGGGGTCGGAGAGTGTCCGTTCCGTATGTAGTACTATTACTTTATTCTGTGGTCAGGGTCGGATTTCCGGCTTAATCTGCTCCACTTGGTCCGGTCTTCAGCATATCCGTGGTGAGATTGTTCTCCCTCCTGTCAGCCTTCAGGACGCCAGCGTTTCTTGGACCTGCCGCGTGATCTAGGACCTTGTACCACAGCAAGTAGTTACAGATTGTACTTCGGAGAATATGCTCAAGAGCTCCATGACCTTATTCCTCCATCCCCTTCTGCCATCAGATAAATTCAGATGTACAGACGCACCGCAGGATTATTACCCACACATTCGCACAAAGCGCTTTGAAACATCTTTTATACTTAGCACAGCTAAGGAGTGGAATTATATGCCTTCGTCTGTGTTTCCGAGTTCTTAAAGCCCTAATCTGTTCCCATCCTAGTACCTGGACGACCGAGCTTCGCTCTTAGCCGCCTCATCATTAAAATATCATCGGCTGTGCTACCCGTCAACAGATGGCGGTGGAGATTTCTGTCTACATGGTATTTTTTTTTCAAACATGGAGAGAAATAATTGTATGGTAATATTCATCGAAATTTTTAGAACCGTTTTCGAGAAACCGATTACAAATATAAATAAATATTGCTCGTTTAATAGTATAGGAATAGTATAGGAATATCCTATATCAACAATTTGTTTAATTTGCAAATTTTGCAACAAAGCCAATACGAAGTTTCAAGGACAATAACTGGCGAACTAAAATCGATTTAGCAAGAACACGTGACGCGGAAAAACTTAGCTCATAAGTTTGCCAAAGATGGACGATCGGTCTTATTGTTAAATGATGGCCGTCAAGTGTAGTGTGGACTTAAGGGGCTGCTGTATAAATACCACATGAACCAATATTTTTTTAGTATTTTGGAATGAAACAACAGCTAAAAAAGTAAACAAAAGGCGAGACGAAAGATATAAAAAAAACTGGCCAAGTGCTAGTCGGACTCGCGCACCCAGGGCTCCGTACAAACCGTTTATTATTATTAGAAAAAAATATATGTGATGTCATTAAAAATTTAAGGTTTTCGGAAGTTTTCCTTTATGTGTGCTATAAAACGTTGCATCATGCCAAATTTCGAGATTCTAGGTCGAATGGAAGTATCCTTTAGGTTTTGATTCCCTTGCGAGTTGTTGCGAGTTTCAAAATATGCGGCTTAAATTACTGTTTCTTTTGATTGCGTTGACATAGAAATTTGATTTTGTTAAAGCTTAAAGGTGGTATAGACTTGAGTATTTGATAGGAATTTCAATTTAATACCTCTTCGCGTTCATGAGGAAAGAGGTAGTATGTTTAAAATTATTAGAAATATTTTTACTATGTGATGTAACTAAAAACTTTTGCTTTTCGCAATTTTGCCTTTATCTGTGCTATAACACATTGCTTCATTTCAAATTTCAAGATTCTGAGTTTACGGGAAGTACCCTGTAGGTTTTGATTCCCTCGCGAGTGTCGTAAATTTTCGGCATAAACGGCTGTATCTTTTGATTACGTTGGCTTAGAAGTTTGATTTTTTCACAGCCTTATGGGACAGTATACTTGGGTATTTTGTTTGAATTTCAGCTGGATACCTCCACGCGTTCCTGAGAAAAAGGGTCTTGACAGACAGACAGGCGGGTAACAAAGTGATCCTGTAAGGGTTCTGTTTTTTCCTTTAGAGGTACGGAACCCTAATAAACTAACGAAAATAAACCAAATAAAAGTTAAATTAACAAACTTTTGAATTACGTTCTAAATTTTCAGCAATTATAAAATTAACACGGGGTGGTTAACACTAGACCATTAGTCTTACTCAACTGAACAGCAACCAACTCTACCGAGCGAGAAACTTACAGTACGGTCACCATTAAATTCGATAATCAAATAAAGTTGTCCAAAATCACCATACAGGGTGAAAAAAGCATTTCGGATACTGATATCGTGAATTTAGACCATTAGACTGAATAACTTTCTCCAAAAAAATATTATTTGTCTTACCAATCAAATTGCACATCACGTGATGTATTTTCCGTCCGTTTTTAAGAAACATAAGTAAATCGTGTTTCGATCTGTGTTCATTGGGAAAAGTTGTTTAGTTTCATGGTCTGAATCCACGCTCTCATTTCCCTGAAGACGTTTTTTTACACCCTACCTATGCATGGTATACCAACCAGGAAGGATGTTAATCTTTGCATGAAACTGAACAACTTTCCCC
Source organism: Athrips mouffetella (assembly GCA_947532105.1). NCBI lineage: Eukaryota > Metazoa > Arthropoda > Insecta > Lepidoptera > Gelechiidae > Athrips > Athrips mouffetella. The sequence goes on along the minus strand of OX383964.1, from coordinate 8,199,161 downwards.
AAAGAAAGATTTCACCTCTCATAGAAACTGCTGATAGAGAGTTTTGTATGGGAGGTCAAACATTTTTTTTCACGTCTACCTATATTCCTTATGGAAAGTTGTTTAGTTTTTTGGGCAGAATAACATCCTTCAGGGTTAATATACCCTTTCTGTTACACCTTGTATATAAGGTCCTAATGAAATAGTGAACATAATTTTAGTATGTTACTCAGACCATGAAACTGAACAACTTTCGCCAAGGAACATAGGTCGAAATAAGGAAAAAAACAAATTTGACCTCCCATACAAAATGCACTATCAGCTGATGCAATTTCCATGGAATGTCAAAAATTGATTTTCGTATTTCGATGTTCCTTGGAGAAAGTTGTTCAGTTTCTTGGTCTGAGTAACATACTAAAATTACGTTCACTATTTCATTAGGACCTTTTACACACCATTAATATTATGCTGTATAGTGATTTGGGAAATCTGAATTTGGTCACCGACTTTTGACGCTTACCGTACACTGTGTAAAGTCGAAGCTCTAAGGTAGAGCACTCAGGGTTACTCAAATCCCTTTCTCCTACGATTTGAGTTGTTTTATTGTAAGTTACGAATTTAATTACTTTTTTATTATAAGTCAGAACCAAAAACCTCTAAGTTGAAAATTTATGCCTGAAGTGCTTCACCATTACGTGTAGGTCCAAAAAGTCCAGTTAGGTAAGTCCAACTTCAAGAAAGAGTTTTTCTGCCGGATCCGACTCGGCTGGGCAGAGTTGGGGATAGTGAAGCTCTGTTAAAAGTATATCCTCTTTTTCAGATACTGCAGTGTCTTAAGACAGACACCGAGACGTGGTCATGCCTCATAAATAAGCTCAGTCACCCAAACAAAGGGCCTATGGGAAGAACTGTGCACGGGGTCGTTTTACCAGCCGAAAGACGTAGCTTGGCCAGGCAGGCCCTGGCAAGGTAGACAGACCATCTGCATAAGGTCGCAGGAAGCCGCTAGATGCGATCTTTAATGTAGAGCTATTTTTAGCAGAGGGCGTCTTTCGGCTGATATGATGATACGATTTAAATAGAAAATTCCGCTATCTACAACTTCTTTTTTAAGGAATCAGGCAAAGAACATTAGAATTTAAAAATATGCTAAAACTTACCGAAATAAAGTGTTGTACACTTTCAAGAAGCCACCCGTACATTTTATAAACGAAAAAAAGTTGTCTGAACGACTAAAATGTTATTTTAAAGTATTTATCGAAACTGAAATTATTGTTATTTGTAAATGGAATTCTACCGCCAAACTCTACCAAGAAAGTAATAAGTATTTGAAAATAGAATTCGAGTTAATGTTTCTTAAAACCTGTTGACTGCGGCAATACTATACAGCCTTAAGGATAGAGCGTTTATCCTGTAAGGCTTTCACGGTGGTACTGAGCAAGTGGAAGTCTGTGATAGAGCCACCTGTTTTGTATTCTGAGCTCACCCCATATTAGGATGGAGTAATAAATAATAATAAAGGTTACCGAAATGTTTTTCTTTTTTTTTTCTTTTAATGGCACTAGTTGTACTTTGTGCCAACGACAAGTTGAAAAGGTAGGGAAATTTATACGCAAAAAATTATATTTCACCAGAGTTATTTTGTAACTTGGATAATTAAATGACAAGTGTCTAATGCATTAAATAGGCAGCTAACTGATGTTTTTTTTTTATTTCGACTTTGCAGTTGAGATTGATTGTTTCAACCCAAGTGCGTATACCGAAACAATTTCCTCAAAGTCATCTTGCCAAGCCAAGTCTTTGAACAGTTCAGTTGCTCTCTTACTATCGTAAAAAGACATAACAGTAGGTAAGTAAAATTTACCGTAAACAACATTGATTCACCAACTTAGCAAAATATAAATAATTTGACTTAATCACGAATTTTGTTGGTAAACTATTCCGCTACAGCTGGTTATAATATCCACTGACCTACCTATTCATTTCAATAAATTACTGTCATGTAATTCGAAGGAAAACCAAGTTTCATGTTCAGCTAAAATAATAAAAAAAAATCTATTTTTTTTTACAATCTACTTGTGATGTACTTAGAATCACCCCTTGGAACGATCATCGTTCTCTTTTTACGGCCTGTATACCTAACTCGAATCTGTTCATGTCACTAGAGAATAAACTTCTTATAAAGGCGAGCTCGTTCCACCATCGACCTCATCTTTGACCCCAGGACTAGACTGAGGTCAAGAGAAGGCCGGCCCATAGTTAATAAAAAAAAACAATTAAGTATATACAAGGTGACTTTTAATTAGTTCTTGATAGAAAAAGGTATGAATGTACTCATGATACCATAGAGGAAAGTTTCCCCACGGAACATAGGTCGAAATATGAAAATCAAATTTTGACCTCCCATAGAAACTGCATCAGCTGATAGCGCATTTTGCATGGGAGGTCAAATTTGGTTTTTCGTATTTCAACCTATGTTCCTTGGGAAAAGTTGTTCAGTATCATGTGTACATGCATATCTTTTGCTATCAAGAACTAATTAAAAGTCATCCTATATAACAGCAAATCTTTATAAATATTTTTGTTAGAAAGTATAGTACATAGTATACCTAAAATTATCCCAGGTTTTTTACCCGACTGCCCCAAAACAGGAGGGTTATGTTTTCGAGTGTATATATGTATGTATGTAAGTATATGTATGTAAGTATGTATGTATGTAATGTATGTCGATTTCTTTGTCGCGCTCTAATCGGCTTGATAGATAGCAACATGTGAGGTGCCGTTAGATTTGTATTCATTTTGGAAGTGTCATGGCGCATATTTTTTTTAAAAAAAATATTAAAATAACAAGAAAATAAAATAAAATAGAGCTTATTTACTAACTTACTAATGCATTAAATGCTTAACTGAACGAATCCTTCGTTAATAAAACTAAAAAGTACTAAATAAAATACTAAACACTCCATTTTGTTAACTAAAATACTAAATTAATCCAAAAAATCTTCTATTTTACCTTGAATCCAATTAAAAAAGAAAGTAATAAAATAAACTAATTGATTTAAATCTAAATGAATTAATTAATTTGGTGGATACGTCGAAGTTAGCGTTAAATTAGCGTTAACTTTTCGTTTATAATATTTTTTTACAAAATACGTTGACTTGTCCTAAGTTGCTTTTTATCATCGAGTATCAAAAACGAGTATTAAGTAATTAGAGTACTTTATGTAATTTTTCAAAATCAAATATTTTTCAAGTTCACTCAAATCTTTTTTCAAGTTCACCTAAAAACCTAAACTTGCCCTCCCACGGCCGCTACCAAAAAGTAGCACGCGGTACAAAAAGTAAAATCCCTTCCGAAAATAAAAACCCTTTCTCTATATTAAATTCAGCGGAAAAACCGAGTGAATAAAAACATTGGAACAGATTGGACGCGAAATATAGGGCAACTGCGTCCCTTCGAGAACGTTACTTGGACTATAGAACTGAACAACTTTCTCATCATCATCATCATAACATCCCATGAAACGTCCACTACAGGACAGGGAGCTCCCTCCAGAATTCTAGCTTTTGCTGGAAAAGTAGAGTAGAGGGGAAGTACCATAGTCACCTCGCTTGTTAGCGTTACGGCTGGCACCATGGACCGCGGTTGTAGGTGACCGCAGTAAGTAAGATGGTATGATATATTGGAGGATTCTGCTGCCCATCCTCCAGTTAATAACCCTTAGACGCCTCTTACGATACCTACGTGTATGTAAGGGTTGGTACTATTCTTTGCCGGCACCACACGGGTCCAACAACTTTCTACATAGGTCGAAATAGGAAAAATAATTAACGTCTCATACAAAATGCGCTAATCAATCAATCAGGTCTTTGATTATGTCACAGAATAAAGGAATAGTAGTAGTAGTAATATAGTAAGTAGGAATAGTAAGTAGGAATAGTAAGTAGGAATAGTAGAATAGTAGTAGTATTTTCAAGAGACGATGTCTCCACTCGCTTAAGGAGTAGTCTGGATTGGATACTCCAGTCTGGAGTAGCGTCGACACATTATGTCATCCCATATACAAGGTGTAACAGAAAGGATATATCAACCCTGAAGGATGTGATTCTGCCCATGAAACTGAACAACTTTCCCTAAGGAACATAGGTCGAAATACGAAAAATTTTTTTTTAACCTTTTTGACAAAATGCGCGATCAGCTGATTCAGCTTCTATAGGGAAAGTTGTTCACTTTCCCCCTTGTTACCCTTGTTACCCTTTTTGTTACACCTTGTATATTTTATGACGTTCGCTTTCGTCATTTGGCTCGTTGGCTAGAACTTCACTTTTTTCAAACCCGATACCCAAGATTATGAAACTTTCCCGGTAACCTACACAAAAAATCTAGGAAATAAGTGCGACGATCGCAAGAGATTGTTAAGTTTTACGGACTCACGCTCTGAGGTATCTGCCCGACCACCACATAATATTATTATTGATAGACGCTATCTCCTCCAAAGATAGACGTCAGGGGTAGCTTCAAAATTACCATTCGAAATTTTGTTGAGATCGACTCGCACTTGACCAGTTTTTATATTCCTTCTCATTTACTTATATATAAGTACTAGCCCATCGGCACGTTACACTGTCCCCAATTCGTTGGTCCGAAATCTGACGTTTAGGACCAACAAATGTCAGTCGTTGTCAGTCATATTATCAACATTGGATGCAAATAAACTTACCAACAATATCGATGTTTTTATTTGAAGAAACAATATACTCTTATTATTATTATCGTTATTTCTTATTATTGTTTTTGACTATAATCCAATCAATGAAACTGAAAAACCAGGCCTAAATCACATATAAACAGTAAAAAGTTTGTTTTGTTTTTTCCCGCCATATTATTTCCGTTCCGTGTATTTAGTACCGACCGAAGTACTACACAACGTAGTTCACGCGATTTCTCACAGATGGCGTTATTTTTTCTTGTATGGGGAAATTTAAAACCGCTTGCTCCCAAGACCCTATCTTTACTATATAAATCTATGTTCCTTCTGTTATTTTCTATCGGCTAGCAACTAGGATATAAATACAAAGCCCTGTTAAGGTCTAACAGACAGAGAACGATGCGACGTTTTAGCACAGAATAAAGTAATAGTACCTAATATGAGACAAAACGGACACTCTCCGACTGTTTGCAATCTACCCCGCACCCCCACGCGCACCCGCCCGCGAGATTCTCGTGGTCCTCCTGAGGGTCTTTTGTACTGAATATGCGAGCCTCCGCGATCTTCCATATTCTAATTTCAAATTCGCGCTCGATGTATAAATAGTCCGGAGTGTTGTATTAGTATAAAAGGGTCAGGTTCTCGAGTTGGCACCTTTTGTATACGGAATCCTAAAAATCTAGACCTTCATAAAGTTACAACTTTTACACACATCTCTACACACATTAATATTCGTATCTATCAGTTGAAATGAGTTTATTGCCATGTCGTTGACAGCGAAATGATGTCATAGCAGCATTAACCATTGCACAGCGGCGTCACTGAGCTGAATTGGTTCCTATGTGCACCAATTCTAATAGTGACTGATCACTATAATATTAGTTCATTAATATCGCGAGTTTGATAGACTTGAATGAAAGAGAAATTTTGTTGCTCAGAAAGACTTCCCAAACAAAAATCTTTGATAATTTTTATTTCGTACATTATCAGCAAAATAAATATCTTGTACAGTCAGCGTCAAATTCATATAAGCGTCTATCGTGGTCAAAATGATCTGTAGTAAACAGATTCAATTTCATATACGCAATTAGAATTGTCATATAGTTGTAAGTACCCAAAGTGTTCAAACTATCTTGGCAATATAGATTCCAATATTATGTTCGCGGCTGTCACCGTCAAATTGATGTGAGCGACTATAGTATTCAAAATGGTCTGAAGTATGTCTAAAATAATCTAGATCTTGTTTACTTCAGATCATTTTGACTACTATAGACAGCTACATCAATTTGACAACCTGGTTGCCAGGATATTTTTAACACTTTCGGTGCTTACAACTATATGACAATTCTAATGGTGTATATGAAATTGAACTTGTTTACTACAGATCATTTTGACTACGATAGACGCTTATATGAATTTGACGCTGACTGTACATATCATTGGACCTAGAAATATAAAGTTGAGAGGGTGCAGTAAGAAAGTATGTAGTTTTTTCCTAAATCACAAACAAAAAAATAAGCTGGCGCTGAGAAATAATTTGAACTTCCTGACTGAATTTTACGTCGTCCTGCGTGTTTTCGATACCGTTTCTTTCATCATCATCATAACAGCCGAAAACCGTTTCTTTGATTGACTGTAATTAATTTTGTAAAATAAAAATAAGAAATAAAATAAACCCAATCTTTATACCTATCAGAATCAGGACCTCATCTCTTCGGTGAAACGCATTGGGGCCAATGAAATCAACGCGCGCCCTTCGAAGGACGACTTTGCGTTCAGTCATTCATACTACTAAGCAAGCATATAACACATATAATTAAGGTTACTGCCAGCACCATCAATATTGATTTAAACGCGCCATTAATGAAATTGGAGTCTAAAATTGTCATCATCAATCAAATGAAAAACGCAGTTATAACAAAACTTTGTTAAGAAACTTTTTTACATTAGCCATATTTTTTTTATTTTTTTTTAATATTAGTATTACCGTTGTACGTATAGTACTTATCTAGTCTCTAGTCTAATCTAGTCGTATAGACTTTTAATTATGTCGATATTAGTTGATTGTTCACAAAATACGACAAATAAAGTCCATAACAAAAAAGCAAACGTATTTTATTTTTTCAATCAACATTTAACATCATTCCTCGCAAATATTTTCAGCAGTTTCAGCCAGCGCTAAAAGTGGCTTTGTCGAGAAAGGTATTTTAACGTAACAATTTTAATTTCAATAACTTACCACGACGAAGTGCTTGACACTTTGCATGAGAATTCCGTACATAATAAAGAACTCAATTTGGACAGGAATGGTTCGTGTAAAGAGGAAAAAAATATGTGTTTTGTGTGACGTGTTTTGTCCTTGACCGCGAAAGGGACACTGCAATTGATGGGAAAATGGCCCTGTTACTCAATGTACGCTCAACCGCTTGTCGGTAGAAACTTTTTCAACTCTATTACCACGCCATAAGGTCCAATAGTGTTTCTACTGATGTGCTGTTGAGTGTACCATCGTTTTAGCTTATTGCGTCATATATGCTCCTGCCTTAATTAATTTAATTGTGAGTCACTTCTCTTCCAGTAATAGCTTGCTGGAGAGTGGTTACTTTCCTTTGCCTAAGTGGTCATGTGAGGTGAAATTCTTGAATATTACCCATAATAACTCAGGGACAACACAAATTTTAAAATTAACCCTTCTTCTTCTTTTCGAGTCAATGGCAAAACTGACTATAAACGCTTAGCCCAAAAAGTAGCCACATCAATAGCCTTTTGGTTGCCTTCAAAAAGGTCCCTCCGAGTGCAGGAAACTGGAGAAGTAGGGCACGACAGCAAGTGTGTCATGGTTTGCAAAATACCGCATTCACACTTGTCGTTATCAGAGAAGCCCCACCTCTTCATAAGTTCAATTGGGCAGACGTTTATGTAAAGTTATTGTCAAGAAATATAAAATATTTCCCACATAAACTAATGTAGGAATTTTTTTCAGGAATGGTTTTTTGCTATTGCCCAATTCTTCACTGAGGCCCGCAAAATGTAAAATGCTGGAAGATCGTAGGATCATCTGAACAAGCAAGGAGGTCGTTATTCTGAGATCTGAACTCATTCAATTGGATTGTATTCTTTACTTTATTGAAACTCTTTACGTATGGACATGCATAAACCTTTCCATCCCACTAGCTGCATAAATTATGTTATATAAACTTACGTCAATAAAGCAGAAAATGACCGCAATTATAGATCTAACGCGCAGTGAGGTTCAAATCTCTATGGATCTAAAAGTGTTTTTAATAGCTGATGTGAGTTAGAGTAGACCTAATAAAGAGAAAATTTATAGACTAGGACCTAAACAAAAAAGTTACAGCTACTTGACGCGATGACTGGGTCACATCACAGCAGGACTGGGTCGAACAATAAAAAACTGTTTCCATCTAAAAAAAGACCCGCAAATTTACTGAAATACTAACCATTTCAAACTAGTTTGAATTTAAGGAATTTTGTAAAAGATCGTAAAAGACGATACTGAGCTGTGACGTCATAGCTGTCTGAAAATATATGAAAGACTTTTGTTTTGACATTAAATAAAGAGTAGTTGATTTGACTAGGTTTGTCCTCATGCCTATTTTCGTTAATAGTTTCATAATAGTTATGTACTTAGACTATATAATACTAGTTATGTATTTTATTACTATAGTTATATATATAATAAAATAAATATTCACATTTTTCATTAAAAGTTAATATTACGATTTACAGATAGACTTACACAGACAGGGTGTAAAAAAAGACATCTAAAAATTTTAACAGTGAATCTTTATTTAAGACTGCCAATACAAAATTACCGTTTACTTGATGCAGTTTCTATAGGAAGTTTTATTTTTCGTATTTTGATCTATAAGGTGACTTATAATTAGTTCTTGATAGCAAAAGATATGCATGTACTCATGATACTGAAAAACTTTTCCCAGGGAACATAGTTCGAAATACGAAAAACCAAATTTGACCTCCCCACAAAATGCGTTATCAGCTGATGCAGTTTCTATGGGAGGTCAAAACTTGATTTTCGTATTTCGACCTATGTTCCTTGGGGAAAGTTGTTCGTATCGTGAGTATCTGCATACCTTTCTCTATCAAGAACTAATTAAAAGTCACCCTATATGTTTCTGGGACAAATGGTTCAATGGTCACTTTTCAAGAGAGGTTGTCTCCCAACCTACACCTCTCGCCTGGAGTAGTCTGATGTAATAACTCTGGCTATGACCGTTAATGCGCAGAACTCAAAAAAATTGTCGCGGGGGTGATCGCGGCAGGTGGGGGATGCGAGCGAATCGTTAAATGGCGCTCCGCCTGTCACTCATGCGCAGAAAATAACCGTCAGAGCCAAACTTATCCTGCACACGCTTATTCCTTGCTAAACACTCTGTATTGTGTTCAATTCTGTTTCCACTATATCCTTTATTTCCTCCAGCAATTTTATGACTGTTTTACGATTATTTGTTACAAAGAATATTTTTTCCTAGCGGTAGTAAAATCAGAGCTTTATTATTATTAGCCAAGATCGTGGTTTACTATTTTCCTGTTTTTACTGCTTACGTCCCTAAGAATGTGATAAACAATAACAAATCTTTAATATAATAAATAGATATGATTGTACCTGACGTAATGTCAATAATTCTTCATATAAAGAAGAAACACCTAACTACACAAACTGCGAGGGCTTCTGAAAAACCGGCCAAGTGCGAGTCGGACTTGCGCACGGATGGGCCCGTACCACTAAGTTAAAAATTACCGTGTTTGTTATGGACGCGCAGTCACGCAGAAGTGTATTTAATGCGCGCAAGTCTGACACGTACTTGACCAGTTTTATTTATTTGGTGTTGTTCTATAGATCATGCTCTATAAACACAGCAATTTTCACGCTTGTAAGTGATCTCGTTTTTACGATAGAGCTAACACAAAAATCGAGCAAAAAGTTCATTAAAAAAACACGTTTTTAGTTGAATTAATTTTTATTATTTGTTGTTATAGCGGAACAGAAGTACATAATCTGTGAAAAATTTAAATGTCTACAAATTACGATTCATGAGACACATAGCCCGCTGACAGACAGACATCGGAGGCATATTAATAGGGTCCCGTTTTACACCCTTTAGGTACGGAACCCTGAAAATGAATCCATACATTCGTGCTTGAAGATTAAAAAGTTGAATAAAATATAAACATATTTGTTTAGAAGAAAAATTGTTTTTTGGAAATGGGAAGTCAAAATATTGAAAAAAGTTTATCGCAAGAATGTTTCAAATGCTGTTCAATTTTATTTGATGAATTATTTAAAATGAAAATATATTTTTTTAATTAAGCCTTCTAAATTTTGTAAAGAATTTTCTGTAACGATACCTACATATAATTTAACACGAAAAGCTAGAAAGAAGCGAATAGAAGCAATATTGTACCCGCCGCTAGATATTGCTGTTGCAAATCGCTGACTTACTAACACAATGTGCTACGTTGCATACAAATACAATAGAACGTAGAACCTCGTATAAATAAACCAGTTAAAGCCTTACGATATCTTTGAACATTTTTCGTGCGACCTTTTTGTTTCGTTTACCCCTCGCCTGGAGCTGACAAATGAACATCACTTTTCTCAGCTTTTCTCTGTATAATGCATTTTTAGGGTTCCGTAGCCGAATGGCAAAAAACGGAACCCTTATAGATTCGTCATGTCTGTCTGTCCGTCCGTATGTCACAGCCACTCTATTCCGAAACTATTAGAGCTATACTGTTGAAACTTGGTAAGTAGATGTATTCTGTCAACCGCATTAAGATTTTTACACAAAAATAGAAAAAAAGCAATAAATTTTAGGGTTCCCCATACTTAGAACTGAAACCGAAAAAATTTTTTTTTCATCAATATCTATGGATAGCTCTTCAAAAATGATATTGAGGTTTCTAATATAATTTTTTTCTAAACTGAATAGTTTGCGCGAGAGACACTTTCAAAGTGGTATAGTGTGTATAGTGTGGTGTGGTGTGTGTCTAACTTCTAAAATAAGAGAATGATAAAACTTAAAAAATATATTATTTACTTAACTTTTGATATTTATACATACATACATACATAACATCACGCCTCTTTCCCGTTGGGGTAGGCAGAGACCACAGTCCTCCACCTGCTACGATCTTGACATACTTCCCTTGCTTCCTGTACTTTCATCAATCCTTTCATACATGCTCGTCGGTTTAGGGTACTTTTAACCTGGCCGTTATTCAGAACGTCCTGAATTTGGTCCTGGTACGTTCGCCTAGGCCTTCCCCTTCCAACGTTTCCATTCACTCTCGCCTGGTAGATCTCTTTCGTCAATCTTCGTTCATTCATCCTCTCTACATGACCAAACCATCTCAGCATCCCTTTCTCGATTTTGGTCACTACGTCTTCTTTTACGCCACACCGTTCTCTTATCACACTATTTCTAATCCTGTCACTCAATTTAACACTAATCATACTCCTTAGCGCTCTCATTTCCACTGCATTAATTCTACTTTCATGCTTCTTCTGCCATACCCAGCTTTCACTGCCATACATCAGTGTTGGTACCAAAACTCCCCCATGAACAGCCAAACGAGCCTTGTGAGACACCTTTTGACTCCTCATAAAGGCGTGCAGGGCACCATTCACCATGTTTCCAGCATTCACTCTTCTTTCAATATCACTTTCACACTCTCCATCTCTCGTAAACTTTGAGCCCAGATACACAAACTCCTTCACTTGTTCGACTTGTTCACCATCTATTAATATAGTACACTCTGTCATACATTCTTCTCTTTCAAGTACCATTACTTTAGTCTTGCTTACATTTACTTTCATTCTTTTCCTTTCCAAAGCCACATTCATCATTGTTACCATCTCCTGCAACTCGTCAGCAGATGACGCAAGTACAACTTGGTCATCAGCGTAGAGAAGACATTTGATGAGTAACTCATTCATTCTCAGTCCACACATACTCTCTTTCAGATCAATCAAACAATTATCCATGAACAGGTTAAACAGCCAAGGTGACGCTACACATCCCTGCCTAACACCTTTTTCGATGCTAAACCATTCAGTGTACGCCCCGTTTATTCTGACACAAGCACTGGAATCCTCATAGAGAGATTTCAGTGCTTGAATCAGATGACCGTTTACCCCATACATAGACAATGCTGACCACAATTCATTCCTCACCACTCGGTCATAGGCCTTTTCCAAATCCACGAACGCGCAGTAGACTTTTTGGTTTTTAGCCAAAAACTTTTCAGCTATGCACCGCAAGGAAAAGACCTGATCTGTACATCCCATTCCCTTTCTAAATCCCGCTTGTACATCCCATATTTTATCGTCAGTATCTTTCACCACTCTTTCAATCAAAACTTTTGCATACAGTTTGCCGACTACACTGAGAAGGCTTATCCCGCGATAATTTTTGCAGTCCTGTTGTGACCCTTTTCCCTTGTACAGCGGCACAATCACAGCCTTGCACCAGTCACCTGGTACTTGGCCGTTCGTCCAACACAAGTTGAAAAGGCGGTACAACTGACTAGCCACAATGCCTCGCCCAGCCTTCAACATCTCGACCGACACTCTATCATACCCAGCTGCTTTACCTGATTTCATACTTTTCATCGCTTTCATAATCTCATCCATACTTATCTCACTTACACAATTCTCCTCTTCATTCTCATTCATTTCCACAGAAGACCTAGGTTCGCTGGCCTCTGCTTTTTCTCTCTCAAACAGACTTTCAAAATATTCCTTCCACCTCCTCAGAACACATTCTTCACCTTTTATAATACTTCCATCCTGGCTTCTGATTTTACTCAGCTCCGATGTTCCAAACTTTCCTCGGGCTGTCCGTATGGATTTCCAGAAAAACTTTTGGTTGGACTGGAAATCTTCAGTAAGCCTTCTGTCAAACTCATCCTTACACTCCTCTTTCTTCCTCTCAACAACTTCCTTAACAATACCTTTCGCTCTTTTATATACCTTTCTTGCTACACTTACGTCATCACTTGTTGCCCTCTGCATTCTTTGGTTAGCTTTTACTGCTAACCAATCTGACCATGCTTTCTTCTTCTCACAAACAGCTGCCTGTACACTTTTATCCATCCACATATTCTTCTTCTTTCCACCCTTTCTCCTTTTTGACACCCCACAAACATTGACAGCTATACCTACTACTCCATCTTTAAATTCATTCCACAAACATTCAATATCATTTACTTCATCCAGGTTCTCAAATCTTTCACTCAAGTCTTTCAAGTATTCTTTTCTGACATCCTCCTCTTGCAATCTCTCTACTTTGATACGTTCTAGAACGCTCGTCTGCTCTTGTGGTCTATGCCGCCACCGGTTAAATAGACCACCAATTCGGGTCACAACCAGGTGGTGGTCTGTGTCGATGGCGGCTCCACGATATGCGCGAGCGTCCAGAACTCTTTTTCTCAATCTTTCATCCACAACTACAAAATCGATCATACTTCTCGCATCACCCTCCTCTCTTGTATACATATGGATCCTTTTGTGGTCAAACATAGTGTTTGCCACAAAAAGACTCCATTCCAAACATATCTCAAGCAAACTTATTCCATTATCATTCACACGTTCATCACCAAACTTACCAACAACTCTTTCATAACCGTCACGCTTTCTTCCTACCCATCCATTAAAATCACCTAGCATGATAACTCGTTCATTCTGATCACATTTCTCTAACGTATCTCTCATATTTTCCCAAAACTCATCTGTTTCTTTCTGGGCTTTCAGGGACTTTCGCGAACCAATATTCGTTGGTGCATATGCACCTAGAACAAAAATTCGGGTCAGTCCGACTTTCAGTCTGACCCAGATGAGTCTTGGGCTCACACACTCGACTTCTTTCACGCACTCTACCATTCTTCCGGAAAGTATGACACCGACTCCCTGACAGCCTCTGCTGGTACTGGGAACACCAGACCAGTACGCTGTGTAAGGGCCGTGTTCTGTGGTGTCACAACCTTTCCGTTTAGTCTCATTCACACAGAGAACGTCTATACGCCTTTCATCCATCATCTGACATACTTCATCTATTTTGCCATTCATTCCACCTCTGACATTCATCGTAGCAAAGCGGCTCTCCGTAGCCCGCTTTTCGCCCCCGGGAGGATGGTGACGTGATGGGTTGCGAACCACACCGCCGCCTTTTAAGTTTTTATTTTTATTCAAAAACATTGCATTCCCACGAGTAGCAAGGGATTACGGTCCATCCTGGCAGAGCCCGCATGCCAGGACAAGGCTAGCCTAGTTCTGGGTTCGCCTGGGCCCAGGGCCTGTGACCGCTTTCGACTAGACTCGCCTCTAGCCACGCATCCATCGGCGCGGTCAACCTTAGATTGGCGGAATGGACAGGGATAAAAGGAACGGGAGGGATAGGTTAGTTGGGACAGGAATACTTGGTGTAGGAAAGGAATAAGGTAAAAAGATATTACTTTCTCGGAAGGATCAGGATGAGTTAGTAATAGCTCGGGGAGCCGGGGTCGCGTACCCGTATACAATACAACAACTCCCAAGGAGAGGATAGTTGAGATGTGTACCCCCTGACTAACAGACACTGATATTTATAGGACTCGTTTTAAAACTGAATGTGAGAAATGCTTTGATAGATATAAAAATTCTATTGAGGATAGTATTCCAACCAATATGAAGTATTTTTGGTCTTACTCCTCAAACCGAAAAGGTAAAGCAGGGAAAAATTTGGAGAAAAATCTTCTAACGATCCACTAGAGATTTGTGATATGTTTTCATCGTTTTTCAATCAGTTTACGAGCCATGTACATTAGCAGCCGATTGGAAACCTCCTGATGAGGTATCACAGGAATGTGATCTTTTCAACACAATTGAATTTACCGAAGTCTCTATTAGAACAGCGCTGAAACATCTTGACCCTACCAAAGGTCCTGGACCAGACGAAATCCCTGCCCTGTTCCTTAAACGTACGGCTAATACAATCTAGAAGCCATTACATATAATTTTTAATAAATGTATGAGTGAGGGCATCTTTCCAGAAATCTGGAAAAAAGCCCACATTCTACCTATCTTCAAAAGTGGTTCTAAGCGTGATATTGAAAACTACCGCCCCATATCTATTCTTAATGCCCTGTCTAAGCTTTTCGAAAGACTGGTACATGCAAACCTCTATCCTCTGCTTCATAATATTATAATCCCAGAACAACATGGTTTCGTTAAACGTCGTTCTACAGTAACCAATCTTACTGTCTTTGTAGATCACTTATTTTGTAACATGGATAGTAAGATTCAAGTTGATGCTGTTTATACGGACTTTCGAAAGGCTTTTGACAGGGTTGATCACGAGATACTACTAAATAAAATTGCGTTTAACGGTATTAGGGGAAATCTACTACGTTGGTTCACTTCCTACATTACAAACCGAATGCAAAAAGTAGTTATGAATGGATATTACTCTCGCTCAATTGTAGTAACATCAGGCGTCCCACAGGGATCTATACTTGGCCCGCTCTTATTTATTTTATTTATAAATGATATTAATTCCTGTTTTAAACACACCAATTTTCTTTTATATGCAGATGACCTTAAAGTATACAAAACCATTAAAGACTTAAATGACTGTCAAAACATTCAACAAGATTTAGACCGTCTCTCCGAATACTGCAGTAAAAATAAGTTAAAACTAAGTATACCTAAATGTAATTATATAAACTTTACAAAGAACAAAAGAGTGATATCCTTTCAGTATTCTCTGTGTAGTGAACCACTTTCAAAAGTAAATCATATAAAAGACTTAGGTGTATTGCTGGACTCCAAGTTACACCTGGACTTACATATAAATAAAATAATTTTAAACGCATTCAAGATGTATGGTTTTGTCATGAGGTCCACAGTCGGCTTCACGCGTCCTAGCACATATCTCACTTTATATAACGCTCTGGTTCGCTCCCAGCTTGAATATGCCTGTATAATTTGGGACCCTCTATATAAAAAATACACACAGGATATAGAAAAGGTGCAATCTAAGTATTTACGTAGTATGCAGTATAGATGTAGTCGCACTCGCTCCTCTTACAACCTCATATTGAGAAATAATAATTTACTTTCATTGCAATCTAGACGCCTGCTTCTTCATGCAATGATGCTTCATGGAATATGTAATAATAAATTTGATTGTATCGAACTAAATAACAAACTAATGCTGCGGGTATATAGAACTGACATTCGACGAAAAGCTCGCAACTACCCACTGTTCGTAACTAGTTCTTGTCGCACAAATGCCGGATTGCGATCTCCTATTCATCGACTGCTTGATATTTATAACTCTAAATTCCACGATATAGATATTTTTAGGGTTCCGTACCTCAAAAGAAAAAAACGGAACCCTTATAGGATCACTTTGTTGTCCGTCTGTCTGTCTGTCTGTCTGTCTGTCTGTCTGTCTGTCTGTCTGTCTGTCAAGACCCTTCATCTCACGAACGGGTAAAGGTATCAGGTTGAAATTAATACCACATATTAGGATCTATGAACCACACAAGATCTGAAAATTTCAATTTTTTACAACGACGCAATTAAAAGATATGGCATTTAATGTCCTCATCTCCATACATTTATTCAAAAATGCAAAACCTACAGGGTACTTCCCGTTGACCTAAAATTATGAAATTTGGCAAGAAGCTAGGTCTCACAGTACAAATAATGGGAAAAGTCTGAAATCATTAAATATTACAACTTTTCTCACAACTAATGGTAACCAATTGTGGTGAGCTCCCGTTTCAAGAACATTCATATAAGAGAGGGGTCAAGTTGGATGGTCGTTGAGGCGATTTTTGTTTTAGTTCTATTTAAAAAAGGGAACACTTACAAACTTGAAAATTGGTATGTTTATAGTGCATAAGCTATAAAATAACAACAAATAATAAAATTTGGTCAAGCGCGTGTCGGACTCAAAAATCTAGCACATTAACTTACTGAAATTTCAACTAATACAATTATGTTTATGTGGTGGTACCGTGGTACGGAACCCTCGGTGCGCGAGTCCGACTCGCACTTGGCCGGTTTTTTTTCGTTATCATCTCCTATTTTTTAAGAAAACTATAGTTAAAATGTTATCTGATGAAAATTCACTCGAATCTCAGGAACCGATGCTCTATTTCTTTTATGTATTTGTTCTCACTAATGCAAGTCACTGATATAACATGTTCTGTACACATTACAAGTCCTTACTTAATTTTATTAGTAATCTGTGGAAAATGTCGTTGGTAGTACCATAAACTATGTTTTGCAAATATTTAAATTTAGTAATACACATTGTACTACTGTTTGTTTTCCCAAATAAATAAATAAATAAATAAATTTACATTACCATGCAAACTTCCAACGAAAATTGGTTTGAACGAGATCTAGTAAGTAGTTTTTTTTAATACGTCATAAATCGTAAACCGCAATTTACCTTTCATTCAATCAACTCAAATATAAATTTTAGTTACTTACATCACATAATAAAGTTTTTTAGCAATAAAAATACCATAACTTTTACTTATATACGTACAGGTTTGTACGGAACCCTCAGTGCGCGAGTCCGACTCGCACTTGGCCGGATTTTTTGGTTTATTCCAACGCTTACCACTTAACTCTATTTTGCAGCCATGACACAAACCAAAGTATAATATTTGACGGAAAGAATAGCATTGTTTTACAAACTTGTTTTTTCTGACAGCTTTTAGCCGATTGCTTTTGACATAGCAGCACAATGTGTTGGTAAGCGTTTAAATGAATAAAAAAAATGGATCGTTATCATCAAACTTCTGACTGGACAATTTTTGTCAGTGTTAATAAGGAGTTCTAAGGAAGTTCTGCAAATCTTGTTTGTCATTTGAAACAACGAAACTAGAGGCTCTTTTCTGAAGAAAGTACCAATTTAGGTACCACCAAAACTTTGTGTGTACGCTGGGGTGGAGTGTCATAAATTGGAAGAGTTCTCCATAAAATGCCATGGCAAAAATGTTTGTCGTATTTAGAGGCTGGTGGACCAAAAATTATGATTCTATATAACACACAAAACGACTCTATTTCAAGATCCTTTAGTCGCTTTTACGATGCACATGAAGATGGTATTTTGTGTAAAGTCCATCTGGGGAAGTGAAATCTCCTTGCTTATGCTGTGTTTCGGTTTGAAAGGTGAAATTACTGGCACATGAGAAATACTCAGAATGGGCAACGCGCCTTGCTATCTTATTAGTGTCAAAGTACATAATGTGTCACTAATAAGACAGTGAGCGCTATGGGCAGTATGGAGACTTCTTACCATCAGGAGGCCCTATAGACAACAATTTTCCGTGCAGTGCCGGCAAAGAACCTACCAACCCATCTGGGCGTCGTAAGAGGCGACTATTATGAACTGGAGGATAGGCAGCAACGTCCTTCTGTGTATCATATACCTTCTTACATACTGCGGTCACCAACAACTGAGGGCCATGGTGCCAGTCACAACGCTACCAAGCGTGGTGACTATGGCACTTCCCCTCTAAATTATAGCGCGCATTTTTGCTGGAACTCTGGAGGGAGCTCCTTCTCCTGCAGTGGACGTTTCATGGGATGTTATGATGACGATAAATTGATAAGACTACAATCACGCAATCTACGTACAATCTATAAGATTATCGGGCAAGGGAAGTCAAAATCTTTTCAAGCTTCAAACCTGAGTTCTGCAGTTTTTTGTTATTTCATTATCACCTTCTTTTAGTTTGATTTTGTCGATGATGGATCACAAATCACGATACAATATTGGCCTATCGTTTCGGACAGAGTAACTAGGCCGGCGCGGGCGCTGCTCCGCCTGACCTGCACAATTAAAAAGTGGTCGTTTACTTTCAGAATTGGTGCGTTATGATCGCGATTGCTGGACACATTACGAGTACTATTAGATCGCGGCCTAGATATCGCCTGAAAAGGGGATCTTCAACTTATGGACTCAGGCCCCCTTGAAACAATGTTGCAATTTGCTCTAGGTAGGTACTCTTGTAAATAGGACTGTCTGTGTCTACCTAGTACGATAAAATTCAGTTTTCGAACTACGAGTCCAAAACGTGCCGTATAGGGAGCTAGGTAGTACCACAAGTTAGGTAGGAAAGCTGTAACCTAGAGCGAAAGAAAATACCGGTACATGAAAATTTCCCTCCTTTCATAAGATTCTCAGGGCGGTCGAGGCTCTCTTTTATTATTAAGGAATATCAAATGTAAGAAGATTGGTGATCATTTATCATCTGGTGACCCATCTGCTTACTTTCTCGATAAAGAAGAGCCCAAAAAGATCTACTTACTGCTTGTCATTCGTTACCTGCAAGACTTAACTTTACTAAAATGTAAACAGCTTACGTTTCCCGTTTCCGTATGCAAAGGGTGTCGCCTATTTTACTACAAGATGTACACACGACCGCAGATAAGTGGTAACAAAAGCCAGATCAGAGCCAGCTTTGCTCCGCTACAAACCCTAGTAACTAAGACCCACTCAAGGTAATAGTGCTACCATTGCCATGCGACCGACCGTACAAACAAAAAGTGGCTATCCCAGTTGTTTTTCCTTTGTAAGATAAAATATAAGTACCTAATGCCCGAGAGACCCCATGCCCCATTCGCTTTTATATTCTAGAACTCGGCGAGGCGAGGTTGTTTGTTTCATGAGTACATATTAGATGAGTTTTCGTAGAATTCTTGTCAGTTTATTTTTGTGATAATGAGACACTGATAGAGATTTTGGGACGTAGCTTAGATTGAGACCCAGAAAAATGTATATCCTTATTAATTCAATTCTGGGTTCGGTTCTGGGTTCGATTCCCGGTGGAGACACTTCAAACAAAAATCCCTTTGCGTGCAGCTTTTCAACAATTGACTGAGCACGCCTCCATGGTCTGGTATAGAGGTTAGAGCGCTCGGCGCTCGGTTCTGGGTTCGATTCTCGGTGGGGACAGTCAAACAAAAATCCCTTTGTGCGACCTCCCCAGTTTGGTTACAACATTGCAGGATGAATCGCCTTTTCCGAAAAGTTGGATGATTCCGTGCTTCGGAAGACACGTTAAGTCGTTGGTCCCGACTACTTTCTACGAATGTAGTCGTTAAGCGAGGCGTTATGCGGCTCAACAACTCTGTGGGATCGGTCATCGACCTCGAAACCCACAGGATATGATGATGATGATGAATTATACAATCTGGAGCAAAAATATGGACGAAGTCTTAATTAACTAAGTATAACTTCTTCTTGTTTCTTAATTTACCCGGACCATTTTAGAGGAACACATAGAAAATAACATTCGGCTTATATTCCAAAGTTTCGCCTAGAAACCATAGAAAAATTGTCTCGGTTGCCTAGTTGGTTAAAGCGTCTCCGGTACGAGTACTCAGAGAAGACGCAGGTTCGAATCCGGCCTGTGGTTGAGAAATTTCGCGGTATTCTACTTTATAGAAGTTGACGCTTCCTGGCGCTCCCGTATCTTCAGCGTATGGGGTCAACCGTACGCGCATATTTATCGTGCGCGCGCGCGAGCCTGCGCATTCGTGCGGCGTCCGCGCCGCGCATCCCTTCGACATCCCGTCTACGACATGGGTAAGTCGTTAAGCACGTCATTTTGGGATAACTCATAGACCTCGTTTGGAACCTTCCTTTCAGTTATTTTTGCATGTATACTAATTTCACGAGGACGCGTTGTTAAGCAAATCTGTGAACCCATCGTCTCCATAGTTTATAGCTTACATGTTTTAGAGTGCCGAACTAAAATGGTAAAAACGCTTAAAAAACCCTTAAGGTGCGACTTCGTCTGTCTGTCACACCCGACTTAAAATTTTGAATAATATTAGAATATGCTTCCCCAACTACGTATATTGCAAAAGAAAAAATATATTTTTTTATATTATTGGAAATGGGGGCAAAATTTCAAATTGTCGTGAGTAGGTCGAGTGAGGTATCATATAAAAGGACTTTATTTGAACATTCCAAAATAGATTTTTGTATTTTAATTATTAATAATTATTATGGGAGTGATCGTGTGTTATCATATCGTGTGTTATCATATGAGTTCAAACTGGTACTACCTACGTAGACGTGTTTGCCACGGGAAAGTACTTTTTTGCAGTTAATCGACTGCAGTGCTGTAATGTTTTTGGGAATGTGAGAAAAATAGAAATTCTCTGTCCGAAACTGTTTTCAAGTTGTGTTACTTTAAATAATATCTACTTTAATAAAAATTACAATAAACCTATCAATTAATAAAACTGGCCAAGTGCGTGTCGGGCAACGTGCAGTATAGGGTTCCGGAGTTTGTACGATTTTTATCGCAAAGCAGGTTTTGATTAAGCATTTCATAACGTTCATAATAACATACTAAACTATTTACCTCCTAACGTTCAGCGAGGTCCTAACGCCTGATTGCTATTTTTATTATTTCCAGTTTTTCGGCTATAGCTCAATAACCTGAGAGCCTTCTTAGTTGTGATAGTTTTTCTTTAAATTTCATCGTATATACTTACTACTAATATGATTTTTTTTCAAATTTTGGTACCCAGTGGTAGGACTTTATGCAAAGTCCGTCTGGGGAAGTTCCACCCGCTTGCCTATTTCTGCCGTATAGCAGCAGTGTTTCCGCTGCTGTGTTTCGGTTTGAAGGGTAAGGGAGCTAGTGAAATTACCGGCAAAGGAGACATACCATCTTAGTTCTCAAGGTGAGCAACGCGCTTTGCTGTCTTATTAGTGTGTGAGTATGCCACTAATCAGACAGTGGGTGCCACTTACCATCAGGTGGCCCGCCTGCTCGTTTGTTCACTTGTAACATTAAAAAAAAACAACCGTTTAGCTGGCAGGGGCTGGGGGGACACTCGACTCAAACAAAAAATTGCGCTTTCAACCTAAATATGTTCTTTGTAGATTCACATTTTTAGGGTACCGTAGTAAAAAAGGAACCCTTATAGTTCCTTCATGTCCGTCTACCTGTCTGTCTGTCCGCGGCTTAGCTTCAGAGACCCTAAGTACTAGAAAGCTAAAAGAAGAAGTTTCAAAATCACCCCAAGTCCTACAGCGAAGAGAATTATGTCAAAAATATAGAAATGGAGTATAAAAAGAGGGCATACCTACAGACTCCATCCTTACTGGCGACCGCTGTTGTTAGTAACCGCAGTATGCAAAATGGTAAGATACACAGAAAGATGCTGCCGCCCATCCTCCGGTTCATAAGCCCTTAGTCGCCTCTTACGACACCCACGGGTAGAGATGGGTTGGTATTATTCTTTGCCGGCACCACACGGATGTTACATATATAACATTCCTTTTATACACGAAAATATATAAGTAACATTATTTTAATACAGCCTCTAAACGAACTTACACGTTCTTTTTACAGTTTAAAATCTTAAACATACTTTTTAATGCCAAATGCGCTTGAATACAAGACTGGGTGGGGTAGTAAGTTTTTCTCAATTTTTAGGGTTCCGTACCTCAAAATAAAAAAACGGAACCCTTATAGAATCACTTTGTTGTCCGTCTGTCTGTCTGTCAAGACCCTTTTTCTCACGAACGGGTAGAGGTATCAGGTTAAAATTGATAACGAATATTAAGGTCCATAAACCACACAAGATCTGAAAATTTCAATTTTTTACAACGACGCAAACTAAAGATATGGGTTTTTATATCCTCATCTCCATACATACTAAGGCAAAACCTAGAGGGTACTTTCCGTTGACCTAAAATTATGAAATTTGGCAAGCTAGGTCTCACAGTACAAATAAAGGGAAAAGTCTAAAATAATAAAATACTACAATTTTTCTCAAAATTAATAGTAACCAATTAAGGTGAGGTGAGCTTAAGAACTTTTCTATAAAAGAGGGGTCAAGTTGGATGGTCGGGGAGTTTTTAAAGTCAAAGAGCAAAAGCTTTTAGTATATCATATAGTAGATAGTGTACAGATCTGAAGTCCCTTCCAATAGGATCCTCAAATCAGATACGTGAAAGTTTTGGCCAAGGTTGATCGTCTAGAATAATATCCTTTAAGAATATTATAATTTTTCTGAATCCTACGTCATTCCGTTTTATATTCTTATTATATTTTGTAATTTACAGATTCTGCTCGGTGGAGAGTGGCAATAGAAGAATGAAAAAGAAACACACTTGTTATTTTAATACTTATATTAGAATATAAACCTAATCTTTACATGTCTAATTTGTGTTATTTATTTTATATTGGATCACTTTTTATTTATATTTAGTCTCATATTGACGGGAGTAGTTCATCTGAATTCATGTAGTTTCATCAATTTAGGAAAGGTTTCATCTCATTTACAATGCAATATTAGAGCCGATAAGTTTCTGAAAAGAAACCTATGTTAATATAAACGAAGTAATAAAAATAATGTGGGGACAATCCCCAGGTTTGGGGCACCGCCATCGCCCCAAGCAGCTCGTCCTAGGCCTCCTCTACCCTAAGTCCTAGGTCCGAGGCATATCATCACCCAGCTCACGATGACATGACGCTAAACTACCCTAACAATCCAACTGGATCGTCAGGATTCTGATCATCCTCGCGGAGCTGGAAATCCCACCGAAAACTTAAACTACAGTAAAGACTAGGGTTAATGTATGTGGAGAGCGGAACTAACTAACCACAGTACAACCCAGACGGTGATGATGTCTCCCCCCGGTATGTTCATGCCCCGCGTCAAACCCGACTTCCACGTGGCCCACCTTTAAGGGACGATCACTGACTCATCCAGGGTTCACAGGGTATTGACTATTTCTTTTAGTCACCCATACCAGAGCTGGTCACCGAGCCCGCCAGGCACACGAAGCATACGGTCTTCCTTTAGGAAAACAGGGCACTCTCCATCATGAGCTATAAGAGCTCTTCCTGTAATCCCTCCGGGCAGACAATGATCGACATCATCGAATCCCTTAGTTTGTTTTGAAATAAGTTAAACTGAAAATAATTAGCCAGCTCCACACGTCCAAGTGTGAAGTCTGTACTAGATACGGGTATAGTATTATTGCTTGCATGGCCAGCCTAGATCAATAACGGTTTTATAACGAGAGACATAAAGAGTTTGAAGGGCAACTTCCCTCCCCCCAGTCACTAAATGACTTTATTGCACCAACAAGGTCTCCGTATATCCTTCATAGCTCTCACTTGTGATGCGTAGCTAAATCTCTTTTCCGTTACCAACCCACGCAGGACAAGAATTATGTAGAGTAACCCCAGTCTAAACACTCATTTAAATAAAATGATTTGCATCTAAACTATAATGGGATTACCCAGCATATTTCGAAGTAGGACATATAAGAAGTAAGTATGACAAAAGATTACTGAAGGTAATCCTTAAGTAAAAGTGAAGTATGATGACCAGAACCGAGAAGATACGGGATAGTAGTATCTAAGCTAGGTTGGGCCAAACATTTATGATTTAAGATCTTAAGGGAAAATCAAAAGCATCGAGTATTCAAAACCAAAAACACTGGGAGAATTTAGCGTAAACAACACTAGCTAAAACTCGATGTTCTTTAAAAGAGGATTCAAAAGAAGTATAAAAATGGGGTTATTGTATATACTTAAATATACGGAACTTATCTACAATGAAAAAAAACTAAACATTATAATTTCTGTTCCATTATTGTTTTCAAGAATCTATTTAGTAAAGTTAAGGTGGTTTCACACTGAGTCAAAGTATAATTTTAAGTATGATAATTTATGACAAGTTTTATTAAGGGAAAATTAAAACTTAGAATCTTATAAAGTTTAGATTCCTGTATGATTCAATGAAGATTAAATAAATTATTTAACTACTTTAGGATGACACACATAAAGTTCAGAGGTCCCCCAAGGTCAGAGTGTCGTACAGCCGTCGCAGCCTTATGGGCGAACGTCGTCAACACACTTTACAAGAAGCAACCCACGAACGAACGTAATGTCACCATCAAGAATATTCTTCCTATTGATTCAGGACAATTCTAATTTATTCCTTATAAACAATTTAATGTCATTAGACTAAACTAGAATGTCCCTTCACATAAGAAGAAAGTTTTATGTTGTCTAACTACTCTACATTTGGTAATCTAACGCTAAGATCAGGAGGTCCTCCCGCGGTATATGCCACTCAAACGACGCAACCAATAGTGGGCAAGCGTTGTCAGCACATAACACAAGAAACATTATTTCCAAAATCCAACGTTAAAACACCTTGCTAATATCCCTCCATTTGTACTGGAGTAACACCAATTCATCCCATACATACAGATGGGAGAATCAGGATGAATCAGTGAAATCTCACACAAATAGAACGAGAAGAACTTTAGTATCAGACCCTTTTAGGCTTGAGGGCTCCGGCCCAAGAATGATTAAAATAAATAAATCCGAAGGTTGATATTATCAGATAGACTTAGACAGATACTTCAGTGACACGCGACATACATTAGCCACAACCAATATAGTGGACATCGGGGACACATGTCACGAGGGCATCCATCCATGCTTGGTTGAACTAAATAAACCTGAGAGCAGGCATTTCTTAATCTCAAAATCTGGGACTCCTATAGTATGAAAGTAAAAGGAAAGATAAGCACCTCCTATGAGCTTGAGTACTGAGATGTAGTAATGCTCTCAGCATGTTCCAATTTTGGGAAATTGAGGCAAAAGATTTAAAATCACTATCAAAGCAATTTATTATTACTTGAAATATTATTATTTATAATATTCACTCTACTTAAACTTACCCTTTATTTCACAATAAAATATCACAATCTATATCCAAGTTTTAGTTTTCAGATATATTATTTTAAGATTTTGAATTGACGTTCTAATTCTTTTGATCTGACGGAATATTTTTCTTAAATTTTATCATATGAAGACATTAGTATATTAAAAACTGGAATTTTGATTTAGGGCCAAAGATTTTATATTATTTTCTAAAAAATGGTAATTATTTAATGTATTAATATTTTCTTCCATTTTGATTTTGGGTTTTGATTTATTTTTTGTTAAAGAGATAAAAAATTTATAAAGATTTCAAAATAGCGTCTAGCTTTGAGTAAAACTAAATCAAAAATGATTTATTTGTTGACTATTTGACAATAATGTCAAATAGACAATTCTACCTAAAAAAGTATAAAAATATACATCGTTTAAAGTCTCCTTGAATTGATGATAATAATATACATCGTCCAAAGTCTCTTTGAAATGTTGACAAAATATACAACATCTAAAGCCACCCCTAATCGATGACAATATATATACATCAGAGTCCAGTTTCCATGATTTCACCAAGGACTATTTTAATCAATTTCTCTGTAAAGGAAAGAATTAAACACAATGAAATTTACATTACCTTTACAATCCAAGCAATACCCTTTTTTTTAGCCTTCACGTTTTATCATTTGTGGTTTGCTTTTCCATGTCTATAATGTTCCTTGTAATTCCTGTACCTGTTTAGAAATAGAACATTATCCTGCCTAGCTATACGCGAACAAAGACACTTGTAGAACTAGTTTATACTTAATTATGGGAAAAGAAAATCTTTATTACTATCTACAAATAACGACTCAGATTAGAAACACAGTATGTTATAATTTCCGCAGAGTTATTAATGTTTACAAACGAAAATCATTAAGTGGGAATATCAATTTACTTAAAGTATCACACAGTACAAGCCTCTTATGACCTCGCAGGTAGATCTGTAAAGCTGCAAATATTCTCCAATCAACTCTTCCTCTTTTGACATTGAAATCTGATTTTCTCAACGTTATTTAGCTCACATAACCTGGAAGAAACTATAAATTTCATTAAGTCACATTTCACCTTAACTCAAATACACACAACAACTTTGAACCGAAAATAAATAAAAGATGGAAAACCACAAAATTGAATACTTACATAACATTAGTTTCACTCCACTTATTCTTTACACTTTGGAATCAAACCCTGAATGTTAGCATCTTGAATTTATGCGCAAATAAACCTTCCTATACTATATCCTACACGAAGCAATCCCTATCTTTATCTCAATTGAAGGAATCCACAATCCAGGATCATAGCCTCCTTCAAAAGATTCGTCTCATCAGCTGTATGAATTCTATTTTTTTTCGCGAGCTACAAAACAAAAAAAAAATATAACTCACAGAAAACCAGCATACTATCGACTTTTCTTTCACAGACGTCTCAAAGTAACATCAAGAATATTTGGAACGTTTACCGATTCCATTCTTCCATTTTTCTCCGTTTTTCCCAAATTTTCCTTGCTTGACGGTCCAAAATCTCTCTCACCTGAAACTTTAAAACATGTTAAAATTCTATTTGTGCTCCATTGCCCTCACTATTCAACAAATCCTGATTCTTAGTTTTCTTCTGTTGCTTTCGTTTATCAAAATTTTAGCAACTATTCATTTTTATCAGCAAAAATAGCTTTTCTTCTTCATTTTCCTTTTTCGACTCCCTTTCCCGACCCTGTCACGACTGTCACTCCTTGTCATATTTTTCTACTCCCCGTTTATCGTTACACTTCTTGACACTTCCTCTAAATAGTATTTTATGCATTTAAAAATTTTTTAGGGTTCCGCAAGTGCACAGCCTCCCCCAAAATTTTATTATTTCGAAAAATCT
This sequence comes from Athrips mouffetella, assembly GCA_947532105.1. Taxonomy (NCBI): domain Eukaryota; kingdom Metazoa; phylum Arthropoda; class Insecta; order Lepidoptera; family Gelechiidae; genus Athrips; species Athrips mouffetella. The sequence continues at coordinate 8,171,811 of OX383964.1, read as the reverse complement.
AAGAAAACATTTTTTTTTTTTTTCGAGAATTCTAAAATTTTCAATTTTAAATTAATTTTTTTTTTTTATTATTATTATTATTTTATTAAAATAAAACCTCCTATATTGGCCCTTAAATTTTTTTATTCACAAATACAATAAACAAAACAAATAACTAAACTACTAATATTATAAATCATTAAACTAAATTAATTTTTTATTTAAAATTATTAAAATTATTTAACATGTTTATCTAAATATAGATTTATTTCAGTTCAACCCTGATTATATAACCAAATTAAATTTGTATTAAATTATAAATTATTATAATTCATTATATTTTTTTTAAAACGAAGTCGATTTAATAATGCCAGTCAATTCACTAACAAATTGACTCACTATATACTATAATCAAAATAGTCTTCTAATATTAATTATTAAATTAAAACTAATAAAATTATATTAATTAGGTTGTGACCAGGAATATCTCAATTCCTCTAAAGTTAAAATTTATGATATAATCCCGTGAAAATCTCAATAGCTAACATCCTAAGTATAATATTTAGCCAAATGGACTGCATTATAAACTCCTTTGACACTTTGAGTTTCAGGATCAACGAGAATATACACATTAGCATATTTTATTCCTCCAATTCGATATGGTCCATCATATAATAAATCAAATTTCTTAGTTTTATTTCGACTAGAATCCGATTTATTAAGCCTCCTTAATTTTACCAAATCACCAACTTGAAAATCTATCAACTTATGAGTTCTATTGAATCTATCCTGCCGCTTCTGACTCGAAAGTCTAAGGTTTTCTCTAACTTCCTCTCTAATTTGGTCTAACGTTTTATTCGTGAGTGCCCGTGGTAGAAAACAGTCTACTTTAAGTTTCTCTGAATTTCCAAATAATATTTCATTAGGAGAAAATTTCGTACTCTCGTGGAACGTATTATTATACAATTCCTCAATCTCCAACAAGTAATGATCCCATCTAGTATGATCATCATGACAATAAATTCTAAAGAATTTGTTTAATTCTTTATTCACTCGTTCTGTAGTGTTAGGTCGAGGATTACGAATAGTAGTATACAAAGTCTTAATTCTCAAGGCTCTGAGTCCATTTTTCCACTTGTGACTAATAAATTGTTTTCCGTTATCTGTCATAACAGCCTTAGGTTGTATTATTTCAGTGAACACTCTCATACAATAAAGCACTGAGTCTGCTGAAGCTCCACGAAGTCCGAAAAGTTTAATAAATTTACTAAAAGAATCCTGTATTACAAAAATGTAAATATAACCAGCCTCAGTTTTAGGTAGTGGTCCGAAGATATCAGCCATTACTAATTCACCCGGGTTTTCAGTTAAAATCGATTTACATTTCCCTACCCCTTTTATATAGTCAGGTCTAGAAAGCTGACAAACATGACACTTCTGAATACAAGACTTCACTGTCTTACCCATATTTATCCAATAACACCTTAATTGTAAATATTTCAAAGTTTTATATGCGCCAAGATGACCCATCTCTATATGTACCTGTTTACAAATCTCTTCTTGTAGAACCTTGGGCATAAACAAAACGTAATCTCCACGTACAGTTTTAAAATAAAGTAGATCATTATTGACAATACAGCGCAAAGTTATACGTGTAAATCTATCTGTTCTTTCGGGTACTCTAGAACCATTTATTTTCTCCTTAATCCCACATATGACGTTATCAAGCCGTTGATATTCCATCATACGTTGTAATTTATTTTTCAAGTCACGGTCAGTAGAAACACCTACATACATAACAGTTGGATACCACACCTTCTCTTCTTGCAAAACTCCCCCTGGCGGATATCTAGATAAAATATCTACCCCAATATTTTCTACACCTTTTACATGTTCGACTTCGAAGTCAAATTGTTCAAGAAATAAAATCCAACGTGTGACTCTACTATTGTATAATTTCATTTGTTTCATGAAAGTTAATGCCTTATGATCTGTACGAACAACAAATTTCGCTCCTCTTAAATAAGTCTCAAACTTTTTCACAGAATAAATAATAGCCCACATCTCTTGTTCAGTTACAGTCCATCGTAATTCAGAACCCCGTAGTGCACGACTACAGAATCCCAAAATTTTAACCTCACCATTATTTCCAATCTGAAACAATGATCCGGCTATTCCGATCCCTGAACTGTCGGTCTGTAAATAATATAATTTATCCTGATCTGGATGGCTCAATAGAATCGTTGTAATAAATTCTTCCTTTATATTATTGAAAGCTCGATCTAATTCTTCATCCCAAAACCATGCTTGGTTTTTCTTTAATAATCTAGTTAATGGAGCAGTCAAAATACTATAGTTTTTAATGAAACGTCTATAATAATTACAAAGCCCCAAAAATCCTCTTAACTGTTTTTGTTTCTTTGGAATAGGGAATTCCTTTATAGCTTTTATTTTATCCGGGTTAGGTTTAATTCCCGAAGTTGTAACTATATGCCCTAACATTTTTACTTCACTGCAGAAAAAGTTGCACTTTGCAAAATTACAAGTCATTCCAGCTGATTCTAAACGATCCAAAACTATATCAATATGATCCAAATGGTCTTGCCAAGTCCCACTCGTTAGGATTGCAAGATCATCCAAATAATTGACACAAAACTCTCTAACACCAGGACCCAATATAATGTCCATTGCGCGACAAAAGGACCCTACTGACGTCTTAAGTCCTTGCGGAAGCACGTTGTATACGTAAGATTTTCCATTAACTGTAAATCCAGTATATTTTTTACTGTCCTCAGTCAACGGTATTTGAAAATAAGCGTTATTTAAATCAATCAATGTTATAAATTTTACACCAAGAAAAGCATTAAGTATGTCAATCTGTAAAGGCGGTGCTTCTACTTCTGGAACCATATATTTATTGATTTCCCTAGCATCAAGTAATATTCTAACAGATCCATCGGGTTTTCCAGTGAAAGTTAGAGGACTACAAAAATTTGTAGTTTTCCTCGATATAATCCCTAATTCTTCCATCTCCCTCAACTTTTCTTCTACTTTTGCCCTATGTGCATATGGTATAGGATAGGTTCGTTGTATCCTTGGAGTACCCTCAATCATTTTAATGTCATGAGTATAACAGTTTGCCCTTCCAAGTTTCTTTGTAAAAACTTGCATATGGGATCTCAAAACATTAAAAATTTGTTCCTTCTCTACATCAGACAAATCCATTCCCAACCGAATACTTTTAAACAAATCTAATAATTGCTTTTCTTCACCGCCTTCTTTTTCGTTTTGTTCCTCTATTCCAGATATTAGATTTATTCGATTCTCTTCTAAAAACCCACTAGAAAGATTTCGAAACGGAATAGTAATTTCTCCTTGTCCAACGATACCCAATTCTAATGTTTGTGGTTCTTTTAAATGCAAAACAGCGTTGTGCGCAACTAACCAATCTACCCCAAGGATAGCAGAACAAGTTAATTTAGCAATCACTAAAAATCCCGTATCAATATCAACTGAACCACACGTCAACGGTATAGAGACTAGTTTTTTTATTTGGAGACTCTTTTGTCCAACGGCTCCCCTCACACATATTGGTCTAACTGGTAACGCAGGGAATTTTAACCTTAATTCTCCTTGTAAACACTCTAAGAATTCTTCCGAAATACAAGTTACTTCACTTCCAGTGTCTACCAAGAGAACTATAGATTGCCCCAAAATTTGTAACTCAATTTCTGATTTAAATTTGGGCCCCTCATTCTCAAAGCAAACCTCTTCATCATATAAAGAGTTACCTTCATATTCTCTAATGAACTGATTATACATTGGTTGATTTTGTTTAATCACGGAAACGTCAAAAACTTTAATTAATTTTACGACTGTTTGTTTATTATTATAATCTTCTGAAGAATATCCTAAACCTTCTCTATCACAATTCGTTCTAGTATTATTCGGGGAAACAGGATATATGATCCCTTCTTGGTCACAACCCAATCCTACCCCTGGCTTCCAACCTTGTTTTATTAAATATTTTACAGGAAAAAGATAATTTAGTTTTTTGTTAATTGCGGCCACCTCCTGCTTATTGGAAATGGCCCCAACTAGTTTAAATCTTCTTCTTGAATTATTTCATCAGTGATCCTTCCCCTTGAAGTCTCCCCCTCGATGTGAGCCACCACTTTTGGTTTTTTATAAAATGGCTTGTCTTTATTTGAAACGAAAGGACTTTGACGCTTTGTTCCCCTATCAGCTCCAGTAGAGGAGTCAAAGGAAGAAGATCCACATTGTTTATTCACGTCATCCAATTCACGAAGAAACTCTGTTGCCTCAATCAAAGTATTTCCTTTCTTCATCCGCCAAGCATATTGTACATCCTTCGGAAAGTGTCTCATCAAATCCTCCACTATTTGCCATTCAGGAATTGGTCTAGACATCATCTTTGCTTGCCCTGCTAAACTAACGAAATGTTCTAGCATTGTTCCATTTTCCTTAGACCAAGTGCCATTTACAATCATTCTTCTCAAGGTGTTTTGTTCGGCTTCTCCCCAATAAGCATCCAAAAAATCTCTTTTGAAATCCGACTGTGTAAACCATCTCTGTCTATAAATTCTGGCCCATTTACGAACATCACCTTCTAAACAACTGATTATAGTTTCAATTGTAGCATCTTCATTAGGCATCCTCCGTAAATAATTCTGAAGATCCTCCAAAAACGACACTGGATGTACCCCAAATCTTCCAGGAAAACGTGGTTTTTCGACTCTTGTATCAATCACCGGGCATATATTAATCGGTGCTTCATGCCTTTCAGACGAAGCTGATGCAGCGTTAGTTTCCCGAGCTTGCGACAGCTGATTCTCTAAGTTCGACACCTTCTGTGTCAGAATTCCCATGTTTCTTCGAAGTTGGCGAAACATAGTGGAGTTGCGTAAAGAAGGTCGTGGACGTTCTTCTTGCTGACCTGTCCTTTCTAACTCATCTTGTCCCTGAGATGATCTAAGATTATAACGAGGAGGCATTTTTTTCTTTTCTTTGGATACTGAAAGTTTATTACAAATTATAGGTTGGAATTTTGTTTAATTTAAAGAATAGAAAGCTTATCTAATATTCTTTCCTTAACTTCCCAAAACTGTTGCTTTATGGAGCTAATATTTTGATCTCCATCGATAATCTCTATCCTGTCAAAATCTTCCTTTATATTAGGGTTCAATAACCATTCCTCATGAATGTTGTGAATCCTCTCTATATAATCTAACGTTATCCCTGTCTCTTCAGGTCGACCACGACTTAGGGCTCTCTGATAAGAAACCATAGGGGAAGTCCTAAGATAAACCACTAAATTAATTCGAGTAACCAATTGTTCTTTGAAATAAGAATAGGTTTCATCTAAAACTGCAAACTCAGCCGGGTGCAACAATTCACTCTCTTGCAATTCCCTAATAAAACAGTTTTTGGCTGAATAGATGGAACGTTCCATAACTTTAATCTTAGCGCTAGATTCTTTCGTATGATTCTCTAACATTGTTAGAAGAACATAATTTTGAAAACAGAAACCCCACTTCTTAGGATTTTTCCTTAAATAACTGGAAGAGATTGACGCCAGATAAATTAGTCCATTTATCAATTGGTTCTGGTATTATCTCAAAATCAGAGTTGCCTCCCAAAGCTGCCAACAAAGTAGACTTCCCTGACCCTATGTTTCCTTCTATTGAGACTGTAAAATTTCCCATCTTTATTCTGAAACAAGGAATGCATCATATTTTCTATGGTTTCCAAAACAAATAACCCTAAGCTAAAACCAATTCTAACGTCCCGCTTATCAACTTTAACTTAGATAGACTTTACTCTCAAGTTTCTTCAGTTCAAAACTCGAAATTAGTGTATTTTTCATTTTGTTTCTTTTTTTCACTCTTCAATACCTCTCTCGCTTGAAACCAGCATATCCTGGTCACGGCACCTGCTGTACAGATCTGAAGTCCCTTCCAATAGGATCCTCAAATCAGATACGTGAAAGTTTTGGCCAAGGTTGATCGTCTAGAATAATATCCTTTAAGAATATTATAATTTTTCTGAATCCTACGTCATTCCGTTTTATATTCTTATTATATTTTGTAATTTACAGATTCTGCTCGGTGGAGAGTGGCAATAGAAGAATGAAAAAGAAACACACTTGTTATTTTAATACTTATATTAGAATATAAACCTAATCTTTACATGTCTAATTTGTGTTATTTATTTTATATTGGATCACTTTTTATTTATATTTAGTCTCATATTGACGGGAGTAGTTCATCTGAATTCATGTAGTTTCATCAATTTAGGAAAGGTTTCATCTCATTTACAATGCAATATTAGAGCCGATAAGTTTCTGAAAAGAAACCTATGTTAATATAAACGAAGTAATAAAAATAATGTGGGGACAATCCCCAGGTTTGGGGCACCGCCATCGCCCCAAGCAGCTCGTCCTAGGCCTCCTCTACCCTAAGTCCTAGGTCCGAGGCATATCATCACCCAGCTCACGATGACATGACGCTAAACTACCCTAACAATCCAACTGGATCGTCAGGATTCTGATCATCCTCGCGGAGCTGGAAATCCCACCGAAAACTTAAACTACAGTAAAGACTAGGGTTAATGTATGTGGAGAGCGGAACTAACTAACCACAGTACAACCCAGACGGTGATGATGTCTCCCCCCGGTATGTTCATGCCCCGCGTCAAACCCGACTTCCACGTGGCCCACCTTTAAGGGACGATCACTGACTCATCCAGGGTTCACAGGGTATTGACTATTTCTTTTAGTCACCCATACCAGAGCTGGTCACCGAGCCCGCCAGGCACACGAAGCATACGGTCTTCCTTTAGGAAAACAGGGCACTCTCCATCATGAGCTATAAGAGCTCTTCCTGTAATCCCTCCGGGCAGACAATGATCGACATCATCGAATCCCTTAGTTTGTTTTGAAATAAGTTAAACTGAAAATAATTAGCCAGCTCCACACGTCCAAGTGTGAAGTCTGTACTAGATACGGGTATAGTATTATTGCTTGCATGGCCAGCCTAGATCAATAACGGTTTTATAACGAGAGACATAAAGAGTTTGAAGGGCAACTTCCCTCCCCCCAGTCACTAAATGACTTTATTGCACCAACAAGGTCTCCGTATATCCTTCATAGCTCTCACTTGTGATGCGTAGCTAAATCTCTTTTCCGTTACCAACCCACGCAGGACAAGAATTATGTAGAGTAACCCCAGTCTAAACACTCATTTAAATAAAATGATTTGCATCTAAACTATAATGGGATTACCCAGCATATTTCGAAGTAGGACATATAAGAAGTAAGTATGACAAAAGATTACTGAAGGTAATCCTTAAGTAAAAGTGAAGTATGATGACCAGAACCGAGAAGATACGGGATAGTAGTATCTAAGCTAGGTTGGGCCAAACATTTATGATTTAAGATCTTAAGGGAAAATCAAAAGCATCGAGTATTCAAAACCAAAAACACTGGGAGAATTTAGCGTAAACAACACTAGCTAAAACTCGATGTTCTTTAAAAGAGGATTCAAAAGAAGTATAAAAATGGGGTTATTGTATATACTTAAATATACGGAACTTATCTACAATGAAAAAAAACTAAACATTATAATTTCTGTTCCATTATTGTTTTCAAGAATCTATTTAGTAAAGTTAAGGTGGTTTCACACTGAGTCAAAGTATAATTTTAAGTATGATAATTTATGACAAGTTTTATTAAGGGAAAATTAAAACTTAGAATCTTATAAAGTTTAGATTCCTGTATGATTCAATGAAGATTAAATAAATTATTTAACTACTTTAGGATGACACACATAAAGTTCAGAGGTCCCCCAAGGTCAGAGTGTCGTACAGCCGTCGCAGCCTTATGGGCGAACGTCGTCAACACACTTTACAAGAAGCAACCCACGAACGAACGTAATGTCACCATCAAGAATATTCTTCCTATTGATTCAGGACAATTCTAATTTATTCCTTATAAACAATTTAATGTCATTAGACTAAACTAGAATGTCCCTTCACATAAGAAGAAAGTTTTATGTTGTCTAACTACTCTACATTTGGTAATCTAACGCTAAGATCAGGAGGTCCTCCCGCGGTATATGCCACTCAAACGACGCAACCAATAGTGGGCAAGCGTTGTCAGCACATAACACAAGAAACATTATTTCCAAAATCCAACGTTAAAACACCTTGCTAATATCCCTCCATTTGTACTGGAGTAACACCAATTCATCCCATACATACAGATGGGAGAATCAGGATGAATCAGTGAAATCTCACACAAATAGAACGAGAAGAACTTTAGTATCAGACCCTTTTAGGCTTGAGGGCTCCGGCCCAAGAATGATTAAAATAAATAAATCCGAAGGTTGATATTATCAGATAGACTTAGACAGATACTTCAGTGACACGCGACATACATTAGCCACAACCAATATAGTGGACATCGGGGACACATGTCACGAGGGCATCCATCCATGCTTGGTTGAACTAAATAAACCTGAGAGCAGGCATTTCTTAATCTCAAAATCTGGGACTCCTATAGTATGAAAGTAAAAGGAAAGATAAGCACCTCCTATGAGCTTGAGTACTGAGATGTAGTAATGCTCTCAGCATGTTCCAATTTTGGGAAATTGAGGCAAAAGATTTAAAATCACTATCAAAGCAATTTATTATTACTTGAAATATTATTATTTATAATATTCACTCTACTTAAACTTACCCTTTATTTCACAATAAAATATCACAATCTATATCCAAGTTTTAGTTTTCAGATATATTATTTTAAGATTTTGAATTGACGTTCTAATTCTTTTGATCTGACGGAATATTTTTCTTAAATTTTATCATATGAAGACATTAGTATATTAAAAACTGGAATTTTGATTTAGGGCCAAAGATTTTATATTATTTTCTAAAAAATGGTAATTATTTAATGTATTAATATTTTCTTCCATTTTGATTTTGGGTTTTGATTTATTTTTTGTTAAAGAGATAAAAAATTTATAAAGATTTCAAAATAGCGTCTAGCTTTGAGTAAAACTAAATCAAAAATGATTTATTTGTTGACTATTTGACAATAATGTCAAATAGACAATTCTACCTAAAAAAGTATAAAAATATACATCGTTTAAAGTCTCCTTGAATTGATGATAATAATATACATCGTCCAAAGTCTCTTTGAAATGTTGACAAAATATACAACATCTAAAGCCACCCCTAATCGATGACAATATATATACATCAGAGTCCAGTTTCCATGATTTCACCAAGGACTATTTTAATCAATTTCTCTGTAAAGGAAAGAATTAAACACAATGAAATTTACATTACCTTTACAATCCAAGCAATACCCCTTTTTTTAGCCTTCACGTTTTATCATTTGTGGTTTGCTTTTCCATGTCTATAATGTTCCTTGTAATTCCTGTACCTGTTTAGAAATAGAACATTATCCTGCCTAGCTATACGCGAACAAAGACACTTGTAGAACTAGTTTATACTTAATTATGGGAAAAGAAAATCTTTATTACTATCTACAAATAACGACTCAGATTAGAAACACAGTATGTTATAATTTCCGCAGAGTTATTAATGTTTACAAACGAAAATCATTAAGTGGGAATATCAATTTACTTAAAGTATCACACAGTACAAGCCTCTTATGACCTCGCAGGTAGATCTGTAAAGCTGCAAATATTCTCCAATCAACTCTTCCTCTTTTGACATTGAAATCTGATTTTCTCAACGTTATTTAGCTCACATAACCTGGAAGAAACTATAAATTTCATTAAGTCACATTTCACCTTAACTCAAATACACACAACAACTTTGAACCGAAAATAAATAAAAGATGGAAAACCACAAAATTGAATACTTACATAACATTAGTTTCACTCCACTTATTCTTTACACTTTGGAATCAAACCCTGAATGTTAGCATCTTGAATTTATGCGCAAATAAACCTTCCTATACTATATCCTACACGAAGCAATCCCTATCTTTATCTCAATTGAAGGAATCCACAATCCAGGATCATAGCCTCCTTCAAAAGATTCGTCTCATCAGCTGTATGAATTCTATTTTTTTTCGCGAGCTACAAAACAAAAAAAAAATATAACTCACAGAAAACCAGCATACTATCGACTTTTCTTTCACAGACGTCTCAAAGTAACATCAAGAATATTTGGAACGTTTACCGATTCCATTCTTCCATTTTTCTCCGTTTTTCCCAAATTTTCCTTGCTTGACGGTCCAAAATCTCTCTCACCTGAAACTTTAAAACATGTTAAAATTCTATTTGTGCTCCATTGCCCTCACTATTCAACAAATCCTGATTCTTAGTTTTCTTCTGTTGCTTTCGTTTATCAAAATTTTAGCAACTATTCATTTTTATCAGCAAAAATAGCTTTTCTTCTTCATTTTCCTTTTTCGACTCCCTTTCCCGACCCTGTCACGACTGTCACTCCTTGTCATATTTTTCTACTCCCCGTTTATCGTTACACTTCTTGACACTTCCTCTAAATAGTATTTTATGCATTTAAAAATTTTTTAGGGTTCCGCAAGTGCACAATAGGTACGGAACCCTGAAGGGCGAGTTCAACTCGCACTTGGCCGGTTTTTTTCAGTACATTATTTATTTTACATAGTGCCCCTGAACGAAATGGAAGGATGGAGTCGAGAGGTATACCATCTTTTTATACTCAATTTCTAGAATTTTTGAGATACTTCTCTTATGTAGGACGTGGGGTAAATTTGTATGGACCGTGATCCTTCTTCTTTAGCACTGATATACATTTCATCCACGCCGACAAAGTGGTAATATATGGAATATCTAGAAAAATATTTTGCAATACATTTGCTCGAAAAACGTACTTACAAGGTCGTAAACATTGCTCGTAAGTAGTTACTTACCGAACTAGTGCGGTAAGTAAAAAAAGTATAATCCAAGGAGTTTTTACACTCTGATCATAAAATTATTCTATAAAAATACTACAGTAGTGACTTTTTACTTGGGTGACGACTGCCTACCTATATTTAAAATAAAATGGAGAGTACCAGGAGAACATAAATCGACAAGAGGCTGACAGTACCCATGGTTGGTTCCTTTACCAAGTGTATTACTTATACCTGTTTTCTCACAAATGTATTGAAAAACGTCGTAAGATACACGTCCGTAAGGGTTATGACAAACTCGTGCCGATGGTAAACCCTCGACTTCGACTCGGGCTTACAAAACGTCAACTCGTTTGTAATAACCCTACTTACGGAACTTGTATCTTAAACTACTATTTTAGGGGTACTTCCGATATAATTAAAGTGATGGTGATATTTTTTAATTCTAGTGCACCCCATAGTGTGGGATGTCGTTGATTAGTTAAAACTAATGTGAGTCAGCAAAGATCATTTTTCGATTTAGGGATTCGTTTGCGGAATATTAAACTTGATAGCGCAATTTTTTGTTGGAGTCGAGTCCCCCCCCCTCCAGCCAAACTATTTTTATTAGAAAAATCACAGTAGTAGTACATACAACGAAATTAAAAGAAAAACTATCACAGCTAAGTAAGCTTTACAGGTAAATGAGCCGAAAAACTGAAAATAATAAAAATAGCACTCAGGCTCACCTCGCTGAGCATTAGGAGGTAAAAAGTTTATGTTATAAACGTTGTGAAATACTTACTCAAAACCTGCTTTGCGATAAAAATCGTAAAAAAAACTATGGAACCCTATACTGCTCGTTGCCCGAGACGCGAAAGACCTATCGAATGACACCCCACATGATGGGGTAGACGAGAAAAAAAATTCACACCTACTTTACTTGTCCCTACAGGTACCCTAAAAAAATTTTTCCTAGGATTTTATTTTACCACAGTCGGCGTGACTATATACCTACATACCAAATTACAGTTTTCTAGTGCTAAGCCGCGGACAGACAGACATGACTAAACAATAAGGGTTTCTTGTTGACAACGGAACCCTACAAACCAAGGCGTAAACAGGATGCGATTCTTGTAAATTGTTTTTTGTATTTAGGCCCATTTTCTATAAGAAAGTTACTCTATTTCCCGCCTAGGTTTAAATGAAAATACCTAACATCATATTTTTTAAAACTTCCTCTAAAGTATTTACCGCAAAAAATTTGTGTCTGGAATTTGTTTTTACAAAAGATTTAATGGAATGTGAATCAAAGAAGAAATTTACATGTTTGAGGCGATCTTATGATTCATCGTAGTAGATCATGTTCACCGTAGTACTTAACTCATTTACTATTGTTGATTGTTTTAAGAATCAGTGCCGGATGAAGATCTGTCAGAATTATTTTATAAATTACAAGGGATAAATTAGTAGAGAATGATTTTCTGTGTCTTGTAAGATTTTCATTTGCTGTGATTGCGAAGCTTTGAGAGGTAGAGCAAAGTTTTGCTTTTTGTTACAATTAATTTATAATAATCAATTTAAAATACAAAAAGTATGTTCCATAGATAGTGGCTGATTCTGAAAACTTTGCAGGTCTCAAAGCTACCCAAAACATAAAAAAAATATATACTTAATGTGGTATTTTTCGCTACGCCACCCTGATGAAATAGTAAATATAATTTTAGTGTGTTACTTAGACCATGAAACTGAACAACTTTCCTAAAGGAACATAGGTCGAAATACAAAAAAAGTTATTGACCAACATTGACATACAAATTGCACTATCAGCAGTATCAGCTGATGCAGTTTCTATGGGAGTTCAAAAATTGTTTTTCGACCTATGTTTCTTGGGGTTTATATAGTTTCATGGCCTGAGCACAGATCATTATGCTTATTTTATATATTTGTGTAATAGTTTCAAGAATATTTACAAAAAAAATTCGACAACTCCAAAATTCCTTAGACCTATACAAAGTTTATATCGATAGCACAACTTACCCTTAAAATTTGTCCAATGTCTAGTCACCCTGAAGTGTTTGAGTAAGATGCTAAAATTATGTTCACTATTTTATTAGGACCATAAGTCTACAGTTCTCTATTGCAGTCCACTTATCCTCACTTAATCCGTCCCCTTGTTTGTTAACAGAACGTAAACAAATAAAATAGTGTCAACAGTACATATTTATCTAACCGGAAGAACTAAACGCATTTCAGTATTAGTGTCTGAAGCCAATAGGGGTACCGTGTTTTTATGACTAGCTGATGGTGGGGTTCATAAGACGATGCCGTCACTCACGAACTTGAACAAAGGTACGTGAAACAGAATACAACAGATTTTTCATTGGTTTGGATGATTCTATTCGTGAAAAGAAGCTACTTTCACGAAGAAAAACTTTTTCGACTCCATCTCGGACTCCATACCATGGTTATTTCTGTGTCCATACCATGGGGTCCCATTCCGTACTACGATTTTTTCGACGGAGTAAATAGCCCGAACTCATTTGGCCCTTTTGTTTCTAATAATTAAACTAGGTTGGTAAGTAGAGGTGTAAACTATGACATTAATTCAATTTTAACATCCAGATATCAATTTATTCTAAGAAAATACCTTATGGAAAGCCCGAACAATTTTCGGCACAAATTCGTTCTATGACGTGAGGCATCTGTACTAGTATAGTATTATATTATCTGTGGTCCATACTAAAGTTGTCACGTGATCGACTCATTTTGTATGGGAAGCCGAAAAAGTTACTCCAATTAAAAAAGTTTTTCTACGGTAGTATATGCGTGCATTCATGAATATTACAGTTGTAGTTATAGGGAAACAGAAGCTAATTTTACTAATAGGGACATCGAGTTTTTGATAGTTAGGTTCCGGCTAAGATGATGCCATCGCCAGATTCATAAGGGTACGTGCAACTGCAAACCCATGAAATCCCATCTCTTCCCATCCATGCCATCTTGGCATCTAGGTAGGTGTCGTTGCCACTATGGTGGAAAGTTTCAAAAACCTAGGATAGCATGAGAATTGTCATTGAAAGGAAATCAACACAACCGTACCCCAGGTCAACCACCGAAAAGCACGTCCATCTATCACAAATTAACAGATTGGCGCCTTTTAAGTGATAGTGTAGCCAATTGGGGCCGTCAACTCTATGCAGATAGATACCAACATGAAGACAGGTCAGTGGGACGCGCGTGCCATTAAATGTAGGAACTATTAAGAATTTGGACATCTCATTTAAATGTTGGGATATCATTGGTTTATGATTTGTTGTCTTGGCGTAAGTTTCTATTTTGAGAACCAAGATTGTTTTGTTTCTAATCTGTTCGGATAATGCTTGTTCATCAAGCAAGACATTAAGTAACAAAGAATTTATACCTAGGCATAAAAAAAGGATTTTTCTCTGACTTTCAATCTAAACGACTTTTAATCTAAACAACAATAGTGAGGTCCAGGTTAAATTAAATGCTCACATATTTAAAGAAGAAAGAAGTTAGGTATATTAAATTCTGTCCTGCACAAAAAAATTGTTCATAAACTAAAACCCGACTACTGGCAAATCTTGCTCTAAAAAGTATGAAACAAGAAAATATTGTCATCTGAAATTGTTATGTATAAATAAATATTAAATATTATTATTTATTATTGGTATTTAATAAATATTCAATATTCAAATAATGCGGCGTTGCAGCTTTAGGGCAAAGTGGGATAATAATATGACCACGACTTCTTTTCTATGTCCGGTTGAAATTTTAGTTCGTATTTTGACCAATGATTCTTTACCAAGAATTCAGTATGATAGACAGCAAGCGTGGTGATGTGATACCTAAACGTATGGCGCATCATACATTTCCCCCGCACTCTTGAGCAGTAGCATACTTTGGTATGTATGCTCCTTCAAAAGTTACGATACTTTTGTAGTGAAAATAAAAAAAGGTCCTTGTTTAGCAGTAGACATTTTTAAAGGCTGCGTTTCGATGATAATGATCTTATCGTTTTGATGGCTAAATAAAATTTAAAAAATGTGGCTCAATGTGTTAAAGCGAGCGTTGTTAGTTGACATCATCCCCAGATCCTTTAACGTACATATATTATGGCACGGGGACTGGTTAGGAGGTGGGCATAGATTGCAGATATTTTGGCACGGGGGACTGGTTAGGAGGTGGGCATAGATTGCAGTGCAGCTCTACATGGGATGGGTATCTGTTGCACTGTGTACAACCCCACCGATGGAGGTTCTCCTTGCAGCAGACAACCTGAGTCCGCAAGCAATTGAGGGACTTCCAGATCGTTGACACTCATTAACACTTATCGTCCAAATATCGTTACAGGGAGCATGTCGTGGCTTGCGGGCGCGGCGTGCCTGATCCTGGTGGTAGCTCATCATCAGGTCTCCGCCGACGAAGACCCTGACGCGAAGGTCGACAATGAACTGCCTCAAGCCCAGGAACCTGACAGCTACGACGACTACAACCCCTTTGGAGAAGACGAAAATGGTAAACTGATAAATAAAATGTTACATTTTATACGAAATTACGTTTGTATTAATAAGGCAAAGTTCATTTCTTTTATTTTTTTCCAAAGTTTATTTGTTATTAACCAAACTTTAACAATTAAACTAGATTGTTTATCCCTTTTTAGGGTTCCGTACCTCAAAAGAAAAAAACGGAACCCTTATAGGATCACTTTGTTGTCCGTCTGTCTGTCTGTCTGTCTGTCTGTCAAGACCCTTTATCTCACGAACGGGTAAAGGTATCAGATTAAAATTAATATCATATATTAGGATCCATGAACCACAGGGTACTTCCCGTTGACCTAAAATTATGAAATTTGGCAAGAAGCTAGGTCTCACAGTACAAATAATGGGAAAAGTTTGAAATCATTAAATATTACAAATTTTCTCACAACTAATGGTAACCAATTGTGGTGAGCTCCCGTTTCAAGAACATTCATATAAGAGAGGGGTCAAGTTGGATGGTCGCTGAAGCGAGTTCTATTTTAAAAGCGGGAACACTTACAAACTTAAAAATTGGTGTGTTTATAGTGCATAAGCTATAAAATAACAACAAATAATAAAATTTGGTCAAGCGCGTGGCGGACTCAAAAAATCTAGCACATTAACTTACTGAAATTTCAACTAATACAATTATGATTATGTGGTGGTACGGAACCCTCGGTGCGCGAGTCCTACTCGCACTTGGCCGGTTTTTTTTTATCAGACCGTTGTTTTTACAAAAATCCCTAATTTTGCCAGTGTCATTTGGTGCCAGACTGCCTAGTACGGGATCAGATTATCTATACATACTTATAGTAAAAGAGTAGAAACCGCGTGTCTGTACTTTTGATAAATTTATAAAAAAAATTGTGTGGGCGATAAGAAACGACTAATAGAACTCAAAAATATGTTTTCTGAACTTTTTGTCTGTCTGTATGTTTTCGATAAACTCCGAAACTACTGAACGGATTTTCTTGCGGCCCTTTTAACAATATTTTTATATGATTACCATTATAACTTTTTCTTTTCAGTTGCATTTTCTGAAACGGATTTCGGTCAACGAGTAACAAGTAAGTATTAATAAAATAACATACCTACGAGTTTTAGTGATATCCATGGTGCACTAATGTAATGGAGTCCGTATTTGAGATGACCCATGAAATTAACATAGGTTTTTTATTTGTTTCAGCTCCTACCTATAATAGACGCCAACCTGTTCCGCCTAGAAGTAAGTGCCCAATTTCAATGGAAATCTGGGTATCAAATCAATTCTTGAATATCACCGAAATATTTACAAGATTATATTAAAGCAAAGCCCACAAAAAACCTTAAAAAAAGAAAGCATGAAAATTAACGATCAACCTTTACATTTAACAAAAAATATTGTCATTTGAAAAGAAAGACCTGTTAATATTCAGATTTTTGGAGTGATATTTAATGACCCAAAATTAACTTAAAAATTCCAAGACTTTCATTCAGACCATTGAAAGATTCAGACCAGGTAGTTTCCTGGATTACACACGTTCAAAATACTCACGAACAAACATAGGCTAGGCGTAAATGGATATAACTTTATTGACACATTTAATTCCAGCATCACCCACACCTCTAACCCCGCCACCGTCTCCAAGATGCGTGGACATTGGCCGGGGCTGGTACGAAGGAGAGACCTGGAACCGAGACAACTGTACCCTCTGCCAGTGCTTTGGCGGTCGTATCAACTGCTCCATCGTAGCTGCTTGCATACAACGTATGTTGTTAAAGCTATATAATAGACGGGACAAGTTCAAAGAACTATATGAATGTATGTGCAGTGCTAGAACTGAAGTGGTCTCTGCGAAAGAGGTGTGGTGCGGGGTCGAGAGGTGACGCCGTGACGACTTTAGAGTGACTTCTCTGAAGCACCCCCTTCTGCATCTGCAGTTAAGCTGCACTTAAGTTACATTAGAACTATAAAAAAAAATACACAATATATTTTTCTGCTTGATTTAAATTTTTCGAAATACGCAATGATGGGCCTGGTAAAAAAGTGTACCTACAGATTTTTTAAAACTTAGTATAATAATCATTTAATAATTTCGCATTTAACTAAACCTAGATATCTTTTTGTCTAGCTCATCCATCCACCCTTAGACCACCATACTCAGTAGGAGCCGCTTCCACAACCCCTGTGAGGGGAATGCCAGGTCTTGCAGGAGAAGAAGGACCAGTCGGTATACCGGGAGCTCCTGGTGTCCACGGCATCCCTGGCGCACCTGGCATGCCAGGGCCTACTGGACCTATGCCTGACGTAAGTTCGCAGATTTAAATGTTAACTGTTATAAAAAGTCTTTAGACATCTCCCGCTAAAAATCTCCACAATGATCAGCCTGGTTTATTTTAAGGCCTCTCTGTTTCTGTGGTAAAGGTTAATTACTTACTTTTTACGACATCCATAGAAGATGAGTAGTACTATTCTAAGCGGGCTCTGCACGATAAATAATAATATAAATCAGCTCTACAGACACGCCAAAAAAGGTAGTGACATAGCCAAATAAAGATTTTTTTTCGTAGGTTAACGCGTACCTGGCACAGTTGGCTTCTACGGGTGGAGATAAGGGGCCAGCTTTTGACCCTTACCAGTATATGCAAGCTTCTGTTGGCGCTCCTGGAATTCGAGGAATACCTGGTAGCGTTGAGATAAAAACATACTTTGTAGGTTGTCTTTTTGGAATACGATAGCCATAATATTTGCTAATATCCTATTGTGATCTTCAGGACCCCAAGGGCCACCTGGACCGCAAGGATTCCAAGGTCCAAGAGGAGAACCCGGCGAGCCTGGCCTCCCTGGTCAACCTGGAACTCCTGGAGAAAGGGGAGCTCCCGGACCGCCAGGCAAAGATGTAAGTGTGATAGATAAACCAAACCAAAAGAATTATATTGAATGAAGTTCACATGCACACGCACATGATGAGCTTATGCCTCACATTAGATTCTAGACGAGCACCCACGAACAATCCCAGATTGAGATAAAGTTGTCTAAATATTCATTTCTTGACTGGCTCGCAGTCGAATCAAGTCGAAGCTACAATACTATACCAAACTGACTTTCAAATTTTTCATCATTATTATTATTATTTTATGATCTACCCACTTATTTATTCAGGGCTCACCGGGTGAAGACGGAGAATCAGGTCCAGCAGGTGCAGCAGGCCAACCTGGACCCCGTGGAGCCCCAGGAGTACCAGGCATCCAAGGGCTAAAAGGTCATCGTGGTTTTGATGGTAAAGACGGTGCGAAGGGAGACCAAGGCCCGCCAGGAGAGAAAGGGCCTACTGGGCTACCTGGGCAAATTGGGCCTACTGGACCTGTGGTGAGTGCAGAGAAAGTGTCAATTGATTTAGTTTAATTAACCTAAAAGCAGTTGGTAATTAAATATCTATTGATCGTTTTTTTCAGGGACCAGTTGGACCTCGCGGTGAAAGAGGACGAGAAGGACCTCCAGGACCACCTGGTATGCGTGGAGCTGATGGGGCACAAGGACCTCCTGGACCTGTGGTATTTTTATATCAAAATATATTTCTTCCCAATTCATATCACGCAGAGTTTTCATAAAAGAAGAAACGAATGCGAGGAGTGTGTTTGGATTATTTAAATTAATATTTAGATTTTTCCTTAACTATAGGTTATGATAAGATGTAACGACTGAATCATGGCTCCACGATACAACCCTGATGTGCTATTTATAGTAAACTCAATTATTATAAAACTAAAATATCAGTTATAAATATATTTGTACCTGTCCCTAAGAAAAGAATTATGACGTACTTGTTGAAAGGAATATCGTAAAATAAAAACTTATTCCAGGGCAATGCAGGACAACAAGGCCCACCGGGGTTCACAGGAGCTCCAGGCTTGAAAGGCGAAACTGGTGCTATTGGTCCGAAAGGTAGTCAAGGAGTTCAAGGACCCCGTGGTGAGGCTGGCCGACCTGGACAATCGGGCGAAATGGGGCCCCCAGGTCTAGCTGGAAGAGATGGCACCCCTGGAGAAAAGGGTGTACAAGGACAATCAGGGCCCACTGGGGCCCCGGGTTTCCCAGGGCCAAGAGGAACTCCCGGTGCTGCTGGTGAACCTGGTATTCCTGGAACTAAAGGGATGCCTGTAAGTGTCTTTCTCAATCAATTTTGACAATAATTTATATTTTCATAGATTGAAACTGTGATATTTTTGTTTTGTTTTAGGGGCAACCAGGCGAAAGGGGTTTGAAAGGGGATAGTGGAGCTCGTGGAGAACAAGGCACGCCTGGTCCTAGAGGCCTACCCGGTAGTGTGGGAGCTGAAGGAAAGCGCGGCAAACGAGGCTTAAGAGGACCCGCTGGAAACGTTGGACCACAGGGTGAAAGGGGATTACAAGGCATGAGGGGTCTTCCAGGATCAGACGGCCCTGTTGGAGCCAAAGGTCAGCCTGGTGAACGAGGAGGTGTAGGTTTATCAGGGCCAAAAGGAAGTACTGGTGACACAGGAAGACCAGGTCCACAAGGTTTACAAGGACCAAGAGGAGCTATAGGCAGACCAGGAGTTCCGGGCAAAACTGGACCTGCTGGAGAAAGGGGTATCCCTGGAGCTGATGGGAGGCCCGGTGAACAAGGATCTCAAGGACTTCAGGGGCCACCTGGTTTAACTGGCAGCCCAGGAGACAGAGGATTACAAGGTGAACCTGGTAAAGAAGGTGATCCAGGCCAACCTGGGCCTCAAGGGCCTAAGGGAGACGCTGGACGTGATGGCAACACTGGTATTCAGGGACCACAAGGACCTTCTGGACCATCTGGAGATAGAGGACCACCTGGGCCGGCTGGACCAACCGGTTTCCCTGTAAGTCAACTATTGTACTATGCTATGATCTTATTATGTAAATACTTTTTGGAAATCAACATAATTATGGTTTATTCTCTTTGTAGGGCATGCCTGGATCAGCTGGGCAACCAGGGTCTCCTGGAAAAGATGGTGAACCTGGCGTAGCTGGCCCGGCTGGGCCTCCAGGACAAGCAGGGCCTCGTGGAGAGAGAGGGTTTACTGGAGAAAGAGGACTACCTGGGCAACAAGGAACTCCGGGTGAAAAGGGCGAATCTGGCTCGCAAGGACCTGAAGGACCGGCGGTAAGTTATTTGTGATAATAAAATATAGCGAAATGAGATAATCCTTTGTCAACGATGTTGTAAATACCTACGAAAAAATCTCATTGAACATTTAAATGTGATACTTACGTATATTTTTTTCAAGACAGCGTATTTTTGAAGTTTCGTTAGTTAAGTATCGAAGTGGATCGTTTTTACTTAATTTTTGTTTACTATCAAGATTATATTACTGACTAGGGTCCAGAGGGTCAACATGGTGCTAAAGGACACCCTGGTCCAATGGGTGCAATGGGAGTGCCTGGACTTCGTGGTCCCACTGGCCCAGCTGGTGAAAAGGGAGAGAGAGGTGCGCAAGGATCTACGGGCAATGACGGACCACCAGGTAAACATTCATGTTTATTGTCTTTTACAAAAATATATTTTAACTGAAGTCGGTGTCGGTCACTTCGCCATATAATGTCACCCACGACTTTGTTTTTTCTTCAGGACGTCAAGGAGAACAAGGACCTCAAGGTCCAATCGGGCCAGCTGGGCCTCCTGGTGAGCCAGCCGAGCGAGGTGAACCAGGTGCACCAGGAGTCCCTGGTGAATCTGGCGCCCCAGGATCACCTGGCGAAAGAGGTCATCCGGGACCGCAAGGGTCACCTGGCAACCCAGGATCGCAAGGCTTAACTGGCATGCCCGGGCTTA
This sequence comes from Athrips mouffetella, assembly GCA_947532105.1. Classification (NCBI taxonomy): domain Eukaryota; kingdom Metazoa; phylum Arthropoda; class Insecta; order Lepidoptera; family Gelechiidae; genus Athrips; species Athrips mouffetella. Next base: position 8,150,576 of record OX383964.1, on the reverse strand, counting down.
AAGGAGACAGGGGCTATGCTGGTGCTAAAGGACAACAAGGAAACCCAGGAAGTCCAGGTGAGATTGTGCTATGGAAAAGTTGATTTTGTTTTGGAACTAGTTGTATTCGTTCACATGCCTAATTATAATGATGATTAAAAGTGAAAAAAGGATTGCCCAGTATTCAAAACTATTTAAATCACATAATATACTACCACATGCAAAGTATACTACCGTTGTGTTGTGAGTGACGACAACGGTTCAGCAGTTTAAATAGTAGTGTAATAATTATATAATAGACTTTCTTCAAAGTACTAACTGACATCATAATAATATGACGTCGACCTTGTCTTATGAAGCAAAAACGTTGCACTTATGATGCTCTTTTTGCAAAGTACAATCAACATGGACTATACATTACAAATCACTATTATTGTTTTAAAGGTATCGCTGGTGAGCCGGGGCAGCGTGGCTTGCCAGGGTTACCCGGCAGCAAAGGTAATCGTGGAGAACAAGGGCACAAAGGTGAAACTGGTCATGGCGGGCTTCCTGGTAGACCGGGAGATTTGGGACCTCCGGTAAATATTATCGATCTAGGTATCTTTAGCACAAAATAAAAACTAGTATAAGTCAGCAAGACAGGCGCATACGCAGCGACGACGTAATAAATTGCTGCTGCCCCATTGGCGGAAAATTTATAGAAATGGTGAGTACTTGGAGGCGAGTAATCGCTTATGAGTTCTCAGGCTAGTGGCTGTGCAATCTGTCAAACTTACCTATATTTACTGAAAATATGATCGAGTTAACTGGCGGCGCTGCGCGAAGCGCCCTCACCACGCGTCGCGTATTTTACTACGCAGCGGATCCACGTCGCAAGGTCACGGTGCGAAGCTACGCGTCGTGATTGCGCCTGACGCAGTGTACGCAACTAGGCCGGCTTCGGAAGGATTCCTCCTTTATTGTATAGATATCTGCACGTGGAAGCAAACACTTATACTTTGATGATTTGTTCAGGGTCCTCAAGGCAGCACCGGACCAGCAGGTTCACCAGGAATACCAGGCGCTAAAGGATCATCCGGAGACGCTGGCAGACCTGGCCCACCCGGACCTATGGGGCTCACTGGTCCCTCGGGTCCTGAAGGAGCTAAGGGTGAACGAGGCATGGAAGGGGACCAAGGACCGCAAGGGTTAAGTGGACCTCCTGGCCCGGCTGGTGAAAGAGGGCCTAGTGGATTACCTGGATTAGCTGGACCACCGGGCCCACAAGGACTTAGAGGACAGCAGGTATTACAATAAATAAAATATATATTTCTTTTAAAGTTTTCCGTTTGTCCAGTAAGTAGACAAAAAAAAATAAGTACTTAATAACTATTAATAAGCACATACTTAATCGAATATTTTGACAATAGGGAGAAACCGGCGCACAAGGAAAACCTGGATCAGATGGTGCTCCAGGACCAGTCGGGGCTCCTGGTCTCCAAGGGCCTCAAGGGCAGATGGGTGAATCAGGACCAGAAGGTCGGCCTGGGAAACAGGGTCAGCCTGGCATTTCTGGCCGACCGGGGGACAAAGGGCCGCAGGGTCAATCCGGTGCACCTGGATCTCCAGGACCTCAAGGGATTCAGGTAATTCAGTTTGATGATGAATTAGCTGTACGTTTTAGCATTCATGCACGCGAGATTGACCAGTGTCGATGACTTAAGTGTTGTTATCGGAAAGAAAATCAATCAACATTAGGGTCACGATCTGTACGCTACTTAAAGCTTGTTTTTTACTGACAGATCTTTTCCGGGTTAGTTTTATAATAATGTATGTATTTTCTAGGGTCCACCTGGCCCCACTGGACAATCTGGTCCAGCTGGTGAAAGAGGACAACGCGGCGAGACTGGACTGCCAGGAGCCGATGGGCCCCAAGGGTCAGCTGGAAAGCAAGGCCCGCCTGGCTTAGATGGTTCTAAAGGAGAGAGGGGAGAACCTGGACAAGATGGACATAAAGGACACGCCGGACTACCGGGGTTGCCTGGTCTCATGGGTGCTCCTGGCAGACCGGGAGAACGAGGCCTGCCCGGACCTGGTGGACCCCCTGGGAAGGATGGAGATTCTGGTGCAAGAGGTAATTTAATTTTATGTTTTCATTAATGGATTGAACCCAGGACTTTGGAACAATAGAAAGCACTAAGAATAGACAGTGGCAAACGAATAATAAGCAAGAATACAAAAATTAAATCTCAGATTTAAATATATTTGGGTATTTTAATTTCACAGGTTGGATATCTACAACTGAATCTTTAGTTTCAATTATTTAAAAAAAAACCTTAGTTTCTGATATAAATCGCTCGACATAACCAGGTCCCCCAGGCCGTGACGGAAGCCCAGGCCCTCAAGGTCCCCCCGGCCCGTCAGGACAGCGAGGGCCCCCAGGAGACGCCGGAAGACACGGCCCGCCTGGTACCGCCGGGCCGCCGGGACCTCCCGGCCCTCCAGGAGAAGGACTCGCTTATGATGCCGCTGCTATTGCTGCTATGTTACAACAAGGTTTGTGATCAATATATTACCAGTATTTTCCTCCTGGCTATGACGGCATCTTGCCTAGCCCTTAAATCCCCACCAGCCTATTTCTAGGGTGCAGATTTCAAACTTCACGACGGGGTAGAGTACATATATACTATTTAACTAATTAATATTTTCCTTGGGCACAGAATTGTCAAATGACTCTAATTTGAAAGTGTTACTAATTTACTATAATATCGCCTTGGGGTTGGAACATTATTGTCAATAAAAAATTTATATGAAATTTTCGTTTGTTGAGTATATTCTCAACCAGGCCAAATCTTTTAAAATTTTCATTAAATTAAATTCATTAAAATTAAATCAAAGTTTTAATTATTTCATTAAATTTTTTTATGAGTTTTTCAATATTTTTTTCCCGCAATATCGTAACGTATGATGTGATGACGTAAAAATCAACATATTTTTTATAATAAACCTGTAATCGACTTCTTCATCAGGTTCAGTGAAAGGCCCAGATCCATTAGGAGATGACCCGAACATGCCAGCGCGGTTCTTCAAAGACGACATGACTCAGGCTGAACGCAAAGAAGTTGTCACCAAGGCATACGAACGGCTGAAGGTGTCATTGGACAAGTTCCTCAAACCTGATGGCACTCAGGAAGCTCCAGCTAAGACTTGTGCTGATATTTTGTATCATCATCCCACTTATGAATCAGGTAAATAAGTATAAATAGATAGTGAGTACTTTTACACACTGATCAGGCTCCTGCTTTTTGGTGAATTGGTGATGCTTTTAGTGACAGTAACAATGTACACATTTGCATAGCTTACTCAGCCCATCAACACCCATCCCGCAATGTTTTACTACCGCAGGAATCATAAGTTAGCTAGGCGCTTAATCTTCTCAGCCAATCTTTATGATATTTTACATACAAGGAAATTGTCTTCCTATAAAAGCTAAAAATATTCGGAGTTTGTGTGAAATATAGGTCCAGAGCTTGTTGCAAAAAATTTTACGAGCGTGATCTGATCACACGTTTTTGGAACCATTTTCTACGGACCAATTAAATGAAACATTTTTTGATACACAGGCCAATACTGGATCGATCCTAATGGCGGCGATATTAATGACGCGATTCTGGTCTACTGCGACATGGAACTGAGCTCAAGTTGCGTGTACCCAAAACCTATGGAGTCTCAGGATATCGCGTACAGAGGGAAGGAAAAGGAAGTCTGGCTGAGTGAGATTGACGACGGATTTGTTGTAAGTGTTACTGGGCCCAATAAAATGTACACACGGCAGCAAGTACCTAAGTGAAACCAAACCAGTATAAGCTGAACCAGCGCTACGTTTTAAACGCCCGGAATCAGAGACCCGCGATCGATCATGGTCAAAGAGGTGTGGGCGAGTGTACTGCAGGACAATAGTGTCCTTCAGAATGTCCACAAAGAATCATTGCACTTCTCTAATAAAATTAAGTTTGATTAGGCTTAGCCTGAGAGATTTAACGAAAGCACAATTTGTATCTGACATCCACAATCCAGGGGGCAGACTATTCCTAGTCCTAAGTTAGATTTTGCCAGGCCAGTTGGTTCTTAGATTTTTAAAAACACTTAATGGCCTCTGACTCGGATAATACTACTTTTGTTTTCAGATCTCATACAAAGCGGACCACACCCAGCTAACCTACCTACAACTGTTGTCGACGTATGCCATCCAGAACATAACGTTCCACTGCAAAAACACGGTTGGATATTATGACCCCGCTACCAGGAACTATCGTAAGGGATTGAAACTGCTTTCGTATTCGGACTCCGAGATCTTGCCTAAAGCGAACAACCGGTTGAGGTATACTGCTTTACTGGATGAATGTCAGGTTAGTTAATAATTTGGTAAATTTCGGCGCCATAACCTTTATCACTTTCGTTTGTGCTATTCTTTGCACGTGTGGTGCCCGCAAAGAATAACACTAACCCATCTGTACCCATGGATGTTGTAAGAAGAAACTACGGGATTATAAACGGGAGGATAGGCAGCAGCGTCCTTTTGTACCACCTTACATACTGCGGTCACCAACAAACGCGGTCCACCAGCAAGCGTGCTATGTAATTCGCCTCTGAATTGTTCCAGCAAAAGTTAGTATTCTGGAGGGAGCTCCCTGTCCTGCAATGGACGTTTCATGGAATGTTATGATGATGACTCTTTATCAGCTACAAAACGAGCGACGGAACAGGTTGCTCAATCACAGCACTTTCTTATTATACAGGGTGTTAATTTAATTGCGTGCCATAGCTTAAGGGGTGTTGCAGTTACGATAAAGGAACACAAAAAAAATTAAAAAATCCTACAAAAAAAAAACTATAACTGCATTGAAACTTAACTAACGCGGAGCAACGTCGCTAGCGCGCGAGTATCAGTGAATAAGATAGGCACATCATCATCATATCAGCCGAAAGACGTCCACTGCTGGACATAGGCCTCCCCTTAAGATCTCCATGACGACTACATAACCGAAACTTTTTCGCGCGCTTTTGATAGTGCACCCATTCGCGAGGTCATTGCCCTCCGCGTTAGTTTAGTTTCAATGGAGTTTTAATTTTTTTTTTGTAAGATTTTTTTAAATATTTTTTTTTGAGTTTCTTTATCGTTACTGAACCACCTCTTAAGCTATGGCACGCAATCAAATTAACACCCTGTATAGGTCACGGAAGAGTCAGGTTTTTAGTAAACAAACATGTTTCAGTTAGGAAAAGATTTATCTTCAATTACACGAGGTAAACGCTTGCTTTGTCTATCGTTTTTCATTCAGAAAGTCAGAAATAACTACATTTTTAACACATTTTACATGATTTTGAGGTTTATAAAACACCTGACTTCGTAACTCTGGTATACGTACAAATCCGGTAGGCGCGTGCTTCTCTTTCCCAAACGACCACAAGCCACCAAAATAAATTGGACCTGCTCCTCTTATGGAGTAAAATGTGACCATTACGCAGCAGAACTTTAAAAATAACCATCATCATAGTACCTAACCTACCATCAACCAACAGTTAAAGTTACAAATAGAATGAAAAAGGTTCGACAATTCGATATTAGATACACGCAAGACAGTTAAATTGACAAAGCATCTTATTTCAGCAAAAGAAGCAAGAATGGGCCAAGACAATCCTGCAATACGAGACGGACAAGCCAGGTCGTCTTCCACTCCTAGATGTAGCTGTAAGGGATCTTGGCAGATCTAACCAGATGTTTAGAATTGAACTCGGACTTGTTTGCTTCAAATAAACTTGATTCTATCTGTTAACTTGGCGAGTGCACATCCGTGTACGTAGATAAAAGAAGTATGCCATATTTGTTGACAAAGTCGTGTTAACTTAGGTTTAAGAAGGGTTAATTTACACTTGTTTTTATTATTATTTTTTCCGAACAGTTACCAGTTTTTTTTGCACTGAAGATATTATTGTAGTGGTATATTTTAAACGGTAGAATAGAAAATTGTACGTATCAGACAAATGTGTACAAAAAGTAGTAATAGCAGGGCTAGGTAATGTAGGTATTATAACTCTCTAGGAAAAACGAATTAAACCAACATATAAATTAAGGCCAAAAAGGTATTATTTCACATTATTTAAAAGAATGTGTAAATTAATGCTTTCATAAGTAAGGTACCTTAAGTTAAACCACCTCATAATTTAAATAGGTACTTAGAATAAAAAAAGCGAATACTGCATTTAAGAAAAAAACATACTTAGTCAAATACATACAAATTAGTTTCTAAATATTTCATGTTTAATCAAATACGTAAAAGATCTTGTACTTACTTCTTATTTAGTATTAAGTTTTTCCTACTGGTATAATATCAACGAACAATAAGTAATAAGGTGTATTTTGCTATGAATTAATATGAAATAATATAGATAAGTACTTAATTAAGAAATAAATATAGTCGTCACAACATTTTAGTCAGTAAAATTTTAGAATATTTTTACAAAGGTCTAAGACTGTGTATGTACATAATGTAAATACGTCCTTATTTATATGTAAAGCTTGTCATGGTTTTGTGATTGTTAGAATATATTATAATATTAAAATATAACTGATACGAATACTCTTAAATAAATAAGTATTTTGAATTATAAATGCTACATTTATTAAAGGCGATTATAAATTCGTGTAAACCTCCCTAAAAGAGGGTAGGTATAAGGTGGTGGCTTATAGAAACGGGAGCAACAACTTTTAATTCTCAGACTTGGAAATTCGGATATAACAAATTTTGGTTTTCCATATATCTAACAGTACCTGTGCTAAAACATATTTTTTTACGTAACATTTTCAAAAAGTCGTAGAACTATCTAGGTATAGTTGTTGCATTTAGTCACCGAATGAGCCTTCAAAAGGTTTTACGCGAGTTTACTAAAAAGCTGGAATATTTTTACTTTTTTTTGGTTTTGTTTTTCTTGAAATATTAGCTTGGCTTAAACACTGCCGTGCCGAAAACTTATTTTGTCAGGACAGGTCGTACGTACAACCATGTCATACGAAGCCCTATCACCAAAAATTGAAACAAACGGTCGCTTCATACAGCGTGAATCTTAATTCGTTATAATCCCGAAGCCTAGTGATTCTACTCATGAAAACAAGCAACTTTACTGAAGAAAAAATGATTTACTCGAAAAAAAATTTACACCTTCCCATCCAAAATGAGTCCATCACGTGACCAGTTTACTATGGGGAGACGAAAAATTTTTCGAGTAAAAAATTTTTTTCTTCAGTAAAGTTGCTTGTTTTCATGAGTAGAATCACTAGGCTTCGGGATTCAAACGAATAAAAATTTACGCTGCGCTGTATACAGTTACAGGGTGTAAGTGAAAGGTTGGCAATACTGAAAGGGCATGATCAGTCAACGTAACTGAACAACTTTTAGTAAAAAAAGCTTTCCGGAAATGAAAAAAAATAATCGGCCTCTCCATACAAAATTGCAAACTTGATTGGACAGTTTGTATGGAGAGCCCGATTTTTTTTCATTTCCGGAAAGTTTTACTTACTAAAAGTTGTTCAGATACCTACGTTGACTGATCATGCCCTTTCAGTACTTGTCAACTTGTCCCTTACACCCAGTATAAAATTAAAACGAACAGCCGGTAGAACTTAAAATTTGATTTAAAATTTTAAAAAATATGTTTCAATAAAACCATAATAAAACTAACAAAAGCTCAGTAGTTGGGTACCGGACAGAATAACCGAATTACTGAGAATAGATAGTCTTAGGGATAGTAGTTCTGTTTCGTTGAATGATCATGCCCTTTCAGTTGTCAACCGTTAAAATAATGTTTTCCACAATATTAAATGATCAAACGAACTCCAGGAGTGAAGTTCGATCGTTATTATATGAGTCGCTTCATTCGAAGATATAGTTTGTTTACATGTAGTACTCCTCAATTCGCCAGGCAGACGATGCACGCATTTAAGAGTAATTCATTTGATTCTCTTATTTAAAACGATTTCCGTCCGTGTTCACTTCACCACTGTAGCTGACATTCGCTTCATTTTTTAGAGTCTGTACCTATGAACCTTTAAACAAAACTTTGCATTTGGGTGGATACCACAACTTGTGTCACAGTGTTTGGTTTTTTGGGAGGGAGGGTTGTTATATTATTATATCTTCGAATGAAGCGACTCATATAATAACGATCGAACTTCACTCCTGGAGTTCGTTTGATCATTTATTATATTTCGTCGCTTCATTCGAAGATATAGTTTGTTTACATGTAGATGTTTAGAGAACAAAGTTTGGTTTGGTTACTGTGAAACAACTGTATAACTACTATACAAGATGTTCTAGTTTAACTATCTAAGCCAACGAATTACAAATAGTAATTCGTTGAAAAATCTGTAATTTGCTGATCCAAGCAGATAATAAATAACCTTTGATTTATCCCAAAAGCAAGTATGCAACAAAAATCAACTTATATAATAAGTTACTCATTCAATACAACTGATATTACAAAATCATCTACCTACTGGTCTAATATATCAAACTAATAAAAGTGCTAGACGTGCTGGTCCAGCCAGCTGTTTTCACGAGTCGAGGCTGAGAGAGTTGCAATTTTGCAAAGCGGGGAAGATGCATGTGTCGACAAGTCTGCTCTCAGATAGTGTTTCTGGTAAATCAACCAGCTTATAAATCACAGCTGCTTAAGCTGATTAACGTGGATGTTAATTGATATTTACAATTTTCCTACATTGGCAGTTCTTGATTTTATTTTTTGAACAAAAATATGGACAGAACACGAGTGCATAATATATTAAGTTAAATAATATTAGAACAATATCGGCTAATCTTAGCCCGCAGTGGAAGTTTGATTAAATACGTTATGGCTATCTCAACTCCATTATTTGCAAAATAATATAAGTATTCACTTTTTATTATTGAAAATGTTTGTGCCCCATGAGCATATAGTAAAATCGCTGATCTGTTCATTTTATTTTATATCATTATCTCTAAATTAAGGGACTATTTAGATACACACTTATTTACTTATTAGTTGTGTGTCCCAAGTAACTATTATATATCTAGGCCGATTAGGCTTGTGATTGTAAGTAGAAGAAGGTTTTAAACCAATTATTGGTTCCAATTGTATCACCTAATAAGTAAGTAGCAAAGATTACGCCAAACGATGATTGTCAAGAGAGCCGTTGTACAGCTCTTCATACGAACCAAACATCTCCTCACGTTGTTTTGTTAAAAATAACAATAGTTGTTGCTTGTAGGACTATCAAACACGTTTGCGTTTTTTCTGGGGACAAGTTGTTACCCCAAAGCGTATTTTGACATATATTGTTAAATAGGAGCCTCAGACAGCGAAGCTCAAGAGAACATCAGTGCAAGCGAGAGGATCAAGTGGCGCGTGAATGCTACTCGCAGGACCTGTAAGATTAGTTAAAAAGGAACAGTATACTCTTATATGGATTATAAAAGTTTCGGACACTTATTTTATATGATATAAATAATTAAGATGGGCTAAAAGGCAGAGAAGGCCTTGTGAAAACACAAAATACTGGTGCCTTCGACATCAGTAATTTTTCCCAAATATAAAAGGAAACAAAAAATGGCGGAACCGCGTAAAATGTCCAGGTCAAAGGATAAAGTATCCATAGCTACAGCGTCTGGATCTCGTTTTCATAAAAAAATAAAAAACATAAATCGCTATGGATTGTCGCTAAGAGCAAAACTAAGAGTACAGCGAACTTGAAAGCTGTGTCTTAAAAGTTTGCACACAGAGCCCGGGAGTGACTTTCATTGACTCAGCTGGCACCTGTGGCAATTTGTGTTTCGTAAAATTTAAATAAATAAATATTGTGCCAATCGTACCATTGCCAATTTTGATAAGTTATTTGTACTATATGGTATGGTACCTACATACTTTTTGTTTTTTTTTTTGTTTGTAACCTTAAAACAAATATTTTACTTCTTCGGCCTTCTTAGTAGCCTTTGGTTTTATTTACTGCTCCACACTAGGTACTAGTTAGGGAGTTTTCTGTATTTAATATCTTTCTGTAAGACAAGTATTTTGTGATGGGCAGGAATTTGTCGAAACATTACCATACCATGAGATAAGATCTTCTAAAATATCATAATATTCATAAGGCACGGTTGTAAAATCGTAAATAATTATATAGCGTGACTTCTTTCATATATTATGTTGAAAATTTAAATGTAGAAAAAATTTCGGTCACTTAAAACATAAATTAAGAGATGGGCTTTTCGTAGCAAGGAAGCCGTTTTTCAAAACATAACTTTTGAGGCGGTTGAATGACACGTTGCAATAGGTACATTTATTTCTTGGATTTAGAATAAATCGGTTACAGCTATTGCGTTTTGGTGCTTTAAAATTAGGTACCCAATATAAATTCCGATGGAATGTCACTTGTAACGGTTGTAACGCTGCAAATAAGAACTTATTCTCCAGTTAAAATCAATATAAACTTTGTATATTGGCTTTTCTTGAGGGTAAATTTTAAACGTGGATTTCACGTTACATTAGCACTACACGGAATATTATTTCCTCGTTTTTTCCCAGGTAACACTAGGATACTGTGGTGTTTAGGGTTCATGCTTATGCATGTATTATAACAACATTGTGGTTATGAAATATTGCGATTTTCTACTTCGTAGAATTATCCGGACACAGGAAGTGTTGAAAAAAAAACATTGTACTATACCAGCATGTACTTATGTTACGGTTCTGTGCTGGAGCATGAGTTTTGGATGGATTGTAACTTTTAGTCGATGCTGCTTGAGCCTGGGGATAAGGCCAGAGCCTGCCTGTAACCTCGCTCCCCCCCCCATTTGACGGGTAACGAGGACCCGACCAAGGCTTCTTCTGCTGGGTTAAACGAGCTCCCGACGTTTGAAAAGATGTATCTTTATCTCTCAATAGTTTTATTTACTTTAACATTTAAAAAAAAAAAAAAAAAAACAAGTTTTGTCTTTTACAAATACTTGTACATGCAAGCGGAGATATTTTTATCTAAGCCTGGAATTCAATTAGCAATTCAGTATCGGTGTTTGTAATAATTTACAATTAACCGGTATTAGGTGATATTTGAGAAGTATGTACTTGTCTATAGGCATGCCTTTTTTCAATATACTTAGGCGTACAAAAGTTCAACAGTGTGTCGTGAATATGATAGAGAACAAGTTTGGCGTATCAGACGTAGACGCCTAGGGTGTCTCGAAGACTCCTCAGGTGTCCAGACCTTAGGTGTCGGTTGGTCCAGGGCTGGCATGATCTTTTGCCTCGTGGACGGTTTTGTTCTCTTTACTATTACTGGCACCCAAAAATAAAATTTTAGTAGGTGGGTATTTTACAATAAAAATATTCTGGTTATGGTTAACAAACAAAAAGGCTTGTTGTGAAAACTAAAGACAATGTATCGCAGACGACACACATAGATGAACTTGATATTATTGTTTTCATTGACGATAAATTTTGACGTTAAGTCACAGTTACCGCCGTCGCAATTGACTCTCAGTCAATGCCGACCTTAACAATAAAAGTTGACTCTCAGTCAATAGCAATTTTAATATCGCATATATATTGTAATAATTATTTGGCCTTTACTTGCAGTTAACGCCGTTACGATTGAATCACAGTCGAGTCCGACGTGAAAATAGATAACTTGTATTTTTATGCATGATTTATGTTGATAAAGTTTGACATAACTCGCAGTTAAGCCGTCGTTATTGACTCGCAGTCAATCCCAACAACTAACAGATAGTTTGGTAACTCGCAGTTAACACCGTCGTTATTGGCTCGCAGCCAATCCCGACAGACAATAGATAGTTGAATCGCAGTAAAAATATATTCAGATGTCGATTTTTGTCTATATTGTTTGGCCATAACTCGCAGTTAAGGCCGTCGCAATTGACTCGCAGTCAATCCCGACATAATAATAGATAGGCAACTTTATACATCACGTATTTTCAATAATATGTGGCGTTAACTCGCAGTTAACACCGTCGCAATTGACTCGCAGTCAATCCCGACAAGCAATAGATACTTGGTAACCCACAGTTCATATCTATGTAGATATCGCGTATTGTCAATATTATTTGGCCTTAACTCGCAGTTAACGCCGTCGCAATTGACTCGCAGTCAATCCCGACAAAATAATAGATAGACAATCGCATTCCACGTAACACATCGTAAATAATATTAGGCGGTAACTCGAAGTTACTGCCGTCGCAATTGACTCGCAGTCCATTCCGACGTAAGTTGTTCTATGATTCACTTGGTAATAAATGTTTAAAACACAAAAAAAATATTTCATTTTTTACTTACCCTCGTAACTTTCGCCATTAGACGAAAAAACATCTAACACACGTCATACACACGTATACTTAATACGTCGGTAACGTTTAATTTTATTTTTACTTTGTTCGTCGGAAGGTAAGAAAAGATAAAATTGTATGACGTAAACGAAGGCTAAAATTTTTAAGCCTGTGTAGGTGGTAATGAACTTTTGTAGTAATTGACTACAAAAAAAATATATATATTGAAAAGGTTTCAAAATCTCTCGATTAGACAATGTTCTAACATTTGTCGGAATTATCATAAACAAAATGTCATTAAATGGTTTACGTCTATCTTATTAAATTTTCCATAATTTTCGTAAAAGTTCTGGGTGCGACCGATAGGTCATAATCATGGTTGTTATGTTATCATGTTACGTTTTTGTATACAAAACAAGTAACTGGAGGTATCGGGCCGCAAGATAGGCCGTAATAAACACTTCAATTTGTTTAGCAAATTTAAGAATAGAACATGTGGGTAATCTTGAAAATTTTTCTTTCTTAGAAAGAATTAATAATCAAAACAACACTTACTGAAAAGTTTTGAATCCAGTACGATTACACTAACACACGGAGCGAAAACTTATTTTATCGAAAATAATTTTAAATATTTGTAATTTAACTTCAATTGAACATTGCGCTTCGGCATGGGACGCGTGCGTTCACTGCCCCGCACGAAAAAGGAATGAAGCGAATGTCAGCTACAGTGGTGAAGTGAACACGGACGGAAATCGTTTTAAATAAGAGAATCAAATGAATTACTCTTAAATGCGTGCATCGTCTGCCTGGCGAATTGAGGAGTACTACATGTAAACAAACTATATCTTCGAATGAAGCGACGAAATATAATTACGTCTGGCATTTACTGATGGGCTGTTTGACGCAATGGAGGAAAGGTGGCACGTTGCACGAGCAGCGCGTGCAGTCTCCGAAGTCCACAGCGTCGCCGACGGTCAGCGTCTCGTTCCCAAACGCGCATTGCGCGCTCACGCCTCGCACGTTCAACCCCTTAATCATTTTCATGTCAGGTGACGCTGAAACAAATCAAGACACTCAATGATAAGGGACATAACCCGCCACTTATTATTATCACCACTATAGCTGCTGGAAAACGTAAACATATTTAATGTCAGATGGCCCACCTGGTCGTAAGTAGTCACCACCCCTTATAGCACCTACAGTCGTATTTGTGGCATACTCAACAGAACCCCTTGAGAACTAAGTCTAATGTGCCGGTAATGTCACTGCGGCTACTTTACCAACGACACAGAATAAAGTAATAGTACTGTCATATAGAACCATAGAACGGACACTCCGTTCCCCCATGCAATCCACACCGCACCCCCACACACACCCGCTCGTGCGACTCGCGTGGTGCTCCAGCGGGCCAGTTGTACCACATTTGTACTGAATCTGCAAGCCTGCGCTTTCAATTTTAAATTTCATATTCGCGCTTGTTGTAAGTATGTGATGGATGACACTAGTCTAGGGTGTGCCCTCGAATTAAAACACGGCAGCGAAAGCACCGCTGCTTTACTCCGCGGATGGTACCCACCCACGGTCGCTCGTCGCTGGAAACAGTTGAGCGAGTCTCTGGTTCCGGGCGTTTGTAGAGTAGGGCTGGTTGAGCTTATACTGGTTTCCTTTCTACGTGCTTGTTGCCCTGCGTACTCACCTAGACTTTGCACAAAAGCCCAACTTCTGGACAAAGTGGGAGGCACTTGGTGATATTCAAGAATTGATAGAGAACGGAGAGAAACCTTATTTGCTCAGCTGTGTAACAGTTACAGGCTAATAAATTCCTTACCGTCCGTCTGTGTGGTGCCGGCAAAGAATAGTACCAACCTATCTCTACCCCTGGGTGTCGTAAGAGGCGACTAAGGGCTTATGAACCGGAGGATAGGCAATATCATCTTTCTGGGTATCGTATTATCTGACATACTGTGGTCACCAACCACAGCGGTCGCCAGCCGCAACGCTTACAAGCGTGGTGATGATGGTAAATCCCCTCGAAAGTAGCAGGCAATTCTGCTGGAGTTCTGGAGGGAGCTCTCTGTCCTGCAGTGCACGTTTCATGGGATGTTATGATGATGAAGTTACTTACGGCACTTAAAACTGATCGGGCAAGCTCTATTTTCCTTATCCAAGAAAACAGGCGCACATTTTTCGAACAGCCTGTCCTGGTAATGTATCTCCAGTCCGCAGTCAATATCCCTGCAATCTTCACTGTCAGCCTTGCCGTTCCACTTGCCAGAACAGACGCAGTTCTTATGAGTGTTCTGCAAGCTGAAAGTCTGGCCCTCCTTGTAGGATTTTCCTTCGACTTCGCAGCTCTTCAGCTGGGCTATTGCGTCTTTGCCTGGGGAACAAAAAAATTGTGAGCCTTACGCCGTTTGTTTACCGCGACGATACCGTGCCGATATAGGCGATGACACTTGAGTAAGTAATCAGTACTGTTTTTGCTCGTAACTTCGTGGCTGTATCGGCACAATATCGGCGTCGTTCTTTTGTTATCGGCGACGGCGACAGGCCGTTTGTCATACTTTAAATTGGGACTGCCCCGAAGACTGACTCCTCAAGCCTGAACTTCTAGCTGGAAGAGAACTCAGCTCTGATTTAGTTTGTGTTGGTGTTTTTCTCTAATATTATTATTACAATAAAGAAAAAATTGAAAATGTGTTATTTTATCCATCAAATTTGAACCTTGAACTAGGTACCCAGCCACCCATATGCCCAAGCTACCATAGTACATGTACGGTTTTCGAAAACCTCGTTAACTGCTGGACTAATTAAGGTTGAGATAGTGGTATATGTACGTATATGATATTTTTCGAATTTACGTGTCGTTAATAACTGTTTATAAGAGCAATAAGGCTCTCATTGATAACCTAACCTAACCCTCGTATACTAAGTTTTCCCGAGAAACGTGAATCGGATAGGCGATAGAAACAGATGATAAGCGGGACATGCTATGAGGAAATTTAGCGAAAGGGATAATCAGTAATATTATTACTCGAATCCGGTGCTACTACTTCCTTTTCCGTTACATCGTATGGCTTCATCAACAAATAACAAACGGACAAACAATAGGTTATTCAGATCTAATGTTCAGCACCATAACTTTATATGGCTCTCCGTTATCGTTTTATGGCAGCAGTTTAACATGCTCATACAATTTTAATGTGTCTTTAAAATCTCTATTTATGCGATTAATTTGATGATGAAATACGGATTGTGGCATAGACTGTAGATAGAGAAAAACTATCTTCCTATGATATAATTTTCTTGGAAATTACGAGAGGGCGCAAAGGCCTGCTGTATACCAACTTACATTCCATAACAAAATCAGGCATGGCGTACCCAAACTTACTCGGTTCCTTGAACTTTTAGTTTTCTTACATCAAAACAAAAAAAAAACATTACGCTTACCGCAAACATTGCCAACACTGCAGCAATCTTCCAAGTTATAGGTCCTGATGCATTCACCATTCAAATCACCCTCGAAGACTTCCACACAATCCACCACGGCACAGGAGAAGGAAGGCATGCCATCGCTGATGCTGCATCGACAGGCTTTCGAGCAAGGGTTCTTGATTACCAGCTCAGGGAGTGGGGCCCGGTCTGGGTAGGCTACTCCTCTGGAAATGATCAAGGAGGTTTTCATTTATAGTACTACAATACAAGATAGTGGATGACTCCTCTGCTAGGTGACAGTTGTTCGCGGGGATGGGGTGATTAGTCGGTGTAGTGGGTAGAAGAATTGAGGTAGAAGGCAGGTAGTCACTACGCCATACCTTCCCCAAAGTCTATCACTCACTCCGCAGCAGGAGTGTACACTTTGTCGTACAAAATTTAGGGGTCAATTAATAGATATCTAGTCCATTTGGTAGAGATATCCATTTATGTGTTTAGATGCTTTTGTCTAGCATGGAGAAGTGACTGGAAATGCTAGATATCCTATGAAAATGTGGCTAAAGTGACTGTAACTGCTGCGCCTACAGAATATACAGGGTGGAAGGGACAGTCTTCCGAGTACTGAAAGGGTATGTTTAGTCAAAGAATCTGAACAACTTTCAGTTAATGAAACTTTCAGGATATGAAAAAAAACAGTTTTTCCATACAAAATTGTAAACTAGAATATATACGGAGGCTGATAATTTTACTGATTTTCTGAAAGTTTCAATCACTGAAAGTTCTTCAGTTACGTTGACTGATCTTGACCTTTCAGTTTTCCGAAAGCTGTCCTGTCCTTTACACCCCATACATAAAAAAATCATCAAAAGTGGTCCTTGTGTCTTAATATGTAGTTGTAGATACTCAACTCAATCGAAGAATAAATATTGAATTAAAAAGGCGACAAAGGTCAAGAATTACGGGATTTCCGACCGGCCGACTCACGAGGCCATCTTCTGTAAGTTTGGAGCTCTCTCTGTTGATGAATAATGTTTGTTGCAACATTAACAACATTTTTGAAGTTGAGGTCAGATTTGACGACACTCTTGTCGGATATGGATAGTTTTGATACGATGCTATGGAATAAAAAAGAAAACTAGACGCAACGCGGGCTTGAACCTGTGGCCTTTGGCGTACAAAGTCGATGCATGCCGTTTGATCGTAGGAAGAACGATCCAAAAGAATGCAATTTTACGTGCTGACGCATATTCAGGTCTTTTTTAAATATACCTTAAAAATCGTAGCCCAAAATCAGTTCCCAAAGAATGTAACTCGAAAAATGCTAGAAATGTGTCACCTTACCATATAAATACGAATAGTGACCGTAAACATTTTTATGAAAATCACAAAAATTAAAGTTGTTCAGTTCTACGTTTTTAGTCAACCCAGTTTTGTACGTACAGTTTCACACATTTTATTTAAATAAGTTTTTAATGTTTTATACAGGGCTATTTTTAGACCCCTAGCCAAATTTTTGTATGTTACTCAGAACACGAATCTGAACAACTTTCCCAAAGGAACATGCTTCGAAAAACGAGAAAAATTTGATCATAAAAATAAAGCAAAAATGCCGGCATAAGATTTGTATAGGAGGACCATATCTCGTTTTTTGACTCATGTTCTTTTGGGAATATATGTTGTTCAGATACATGTTTTGAGCAACATACTATTTGGCTGATCATGAAATGAAAAGTTCATCAGCCGAAAGATGTCTACTGCTGGACATATGCCTCCCATAAAGATCTCCATGACCACCGGTTCTGCGCTGCTCGCATCCAGCGGCTTCCCGCGACCTTGACCAGATCGTCGGTCCACCTTGTGGGGGGCCTGCCAACGCTTCGTCTTCCGGTACGAGGTCCCACCACTCTGTTGCCACTGCCACTTTAGTTTAGCGATTCTAACGTGTGACGGAAAGGTGTGATAAAAAAAAAACTACCGACCAATATCTATCCTTTCCTGCATGCCCAAAATTTTTGAAACTAGTATGTCCTATACTGACGAAACATGTTGAATATCGCATCTCTGAAAATCAGCACGGATTTAAGCAAGGACGATCGGTGCAGACAAATCTAGTTACTTTTGTGTCTGATCTTGCGAAGGAAATGGAAGGTGCAGGGCAGGTGGATGCTGTATATACAGATTTTTGCAACGCCTTTGACATGGTCAACCACGAAGTTTTAGTGGGAAAACTTGAGAATATGGGCATCGGGTGATCACTTCTGGACTGGTTCAATTCTTACTTGGCAAAAAGACTCCAGTATGTGGTAGTGAATGGCTACGAGTCTGAAGTTTATAGGGCCGAGTCAGGTGTTCCCAAAGGATAACACCTTGGACCTGTACTCTTTACAATATTTATCAACGATATAATGTCCCGTATCAACCACTGTAATTATTCGTTGTTTGCTGACGACATGAAGCTTTACAAGCCTATAAAGTCACTGCAAGATGCAAAAGAACTTCAAAGCGATTTAGATAGTGTCAACCAGTGGTGTAAGCTTAATGGGATGGCTCTGAACGTATCAAAATGCTTTCACATCAAATACACTACCAAAAAGACGCCTTTAGCATATAGTTATACCCTCGATGACATTATACTGCAGGAAGTTAGTGAAATTCGTGACTTAGGTGTGGTACTTGACAGTAAGCTTAAATTTACGACACATATTGATAAAATCGTTGGTAAATCGTCAAAAATGTTAGATTTCAAAAAACGCACGACCAAAGGTTTTAAATCCATAAAAACCAAAATAACTTTATATAATTCACTGGTTCGTAGCCATTTAGAATTTGCGTCAGTGGCATGGAATCCACAATACGAAATCCATTCCCAGCGTATTGAATCAGTCTAGCGATCATTCACCAGGCATTTGGCATTCTGTTCGCAAGGTATATCACATCGAGCTACTTATGATATTCGCCTCAAAAATTTCAATATAAGTACCCTTGCGAATCGCCGCTTGATACATGACATGACTTTCCTTCACAAAATAGTTAACTCCAATTTAGATTGCATAAACCTTCTTGACTAAATAAAACTATCTGTTCCTCGTCGTGTTCCACGTTTCCCATGTTTAAGAATGTTTCATGTTCAACCATGCCGGACAAATTTACGTCGACATTCACCCACTGTCCGTCTGCCCAACACTTACAATTTTATTAGCTCTAAGGCAAAGGATTTGGACATCTTTAACACTAGTATTCCCAAATTTAAAAGGATATTGTTAAAACAAATGTCTTGATTGCTGTAGTATAAAATTATTTATTTCTGTTTGAACTTGTGATAATTAGTTAGTGTGTCTCTCTTCATATATATATTTTATTTTAGTTACCATTACGAGACTGTTATAGTTAGTTTTTAAGCAAGTTCCCAGTTTATTTGTTGTGAATGTAGTACGCACCTGTAATTGGCTTATGTATCAGTCAAAGTGCATTATGTAATAGATTAAGTAATTGTTTTAATATGTATGCTGTTGGTGTGTCTAATAAATAAATAAAAATAAATAAATAAATAATACTGAAGGCACAGAATAGATATATGGTTATACTAACGTATAACTGAAGGGTGTGAATCTGCCCATAAAACTGAACAACATTTCCCAAGAAACATTGGTCGAAATACGAAAAATCAAATTTGACCTCCCTTACAAAATGCGCTATCAGCTGATGCAATTTCAAAAATAGATTTCCGTATTTCGACCTTTTCCCATGGTATTCCATGGGAAAAGTTGTTCAGTTTCATGGGCAGATTCATACCCTTTAGTATTATCACACCTTTCCGTGTTGTATAGGTAATGGTTTTACAAACCTATAATAGCACACAGTAGGGTCGGGATGTAGATTTGGGCAGGAGTAAGCATGAGGGCACTTGACGCCGCTGTCTCTAGTGGCAGCGTCTTCTGTGTCCGCGATGGGTGTGCAGCCCAACTCTTTGTAGAAGTGCGCCATCTCACACTCGCCTGATACGTCAGTTACACCTAGGTTTGCATCTGTAAATCACAAGGCGTTAATTTATTGGATTCGGTTGTCCATGTGGTGCCGGCGCAGAATATTACCAACCCATCTCTACCCGTGGGTGTCGTAAGAGCTTATGAACCGGAGGATGGGCAGCAGCGTCCTTCTGTGTATCATACCATCTTACAAACTGCGGTCACCCACAACAGCGGTCGCTGTGGAAAATCCCCACCACGTTACCACGCATTTTTGCGGGAGTTCCTGAGAAAGCTGTCCTGCAGTGGACGCTTCATGGAATGTTGTGATGATGATGAATTTATTGAAAAACAAAATTAAGGTGGGTACAGTCAACAGCACGCTAAGCTTGACAAAGTGGACTTACAATTTGTACCGCTCTTATTTTCGCACCGTTGGGGCTAAAGTTAGTTTGACCTGCTCTTGGCTGTTCATAATAACGTCTAACAAAAAGGAATGGCCGCCCATGTAACCGACAACATGGTACTACAAAAATTCTCATACAAACTGCTTAATTCTGGGCAGGTCTAAATTTTATTTTCGAATTTCAACCTATGTTCCTTAGGTAGAGTTGTCCAATTTCATAGGCAGATCAGAGACTTACGTAAAGCGATAGGTTACCTACGAGTCGCGACACTGTAAATTAAAACCTACTAGTACTAACCAACATAATTGTACAATCTTTGCTGCCTTTTATGCATGTTTAAACAGCAATTTCCACATAGAATTACCAAGTGACTTGCCCTGTTAACCTAGACAAGAAAATAATGAAGCTGTTATTGCTCTTATCTGAACATTATCTCACCTGTCTACTGGTACAAGTGTACTTGAAGTTGGGTATCTTATGAGACATATTTTATTATTAACAGACATTATTGTTTAGTTTAAACAGGACTTTTAAGATAGGTACGTTCAAAAGATGTACTAAGTCCAATTTTTGTTAATAATTCACAAAATACAACATAAATTGTTTATGAACAAGACTAGTGCTGAATTAAAATCTAAAGGTGTAATTAATAAACAGGGTTATAAGGTGACCCATTCCAAAGAAAAATTGCAACTACAGGGCAACATAATAACTAAAAAAACAATCACGCTCATTGCATCGTCTCAAAGTGACTACTCTACTTCGCGATTTAGTGGAACAGTTTTTAAACGTGAGGGCTGGAGTAACGACACTTTACAAGTTCAGAACGTTGAAAATGGTCGATAATATAAATTGATTTTCGCAGAACTAAATACCTTTTGCACCCGGATATAATTGTGCCCAGTCAATACTAGTTATGTGGGAATCTTACGACGGACGCCTGGAGTCATATTCTTGAAAATCACCGGATGATTAAATGTCACCCAGAAAATTCAAAATTACAGGTCTTTCTTTTCAAAACTTCACTCGAAAGTCAATCAGTGATATTCAAGAATTTGGTCTCAAGGCTGAGGAAGGCCTTAAAACATTGTTGGTGGACGTATTACCTAAGCTCTTTCAAAGCGTTTTTGAACAGGACTAGCCGACATCACAGCAATCAATAGGGTAAAGGTGCAAACGCCTTAGCCAAACTTTAGGACAGAGCAAGATAGACAAAAAAAAGTTTTCTTTACCGTCTAAAAGAAGGATATCAATCTACCCATGATACTGAACAACTTTTCTTAAGAAATGTGGTCGAAATATGTGACTATTGTCTTCTACATGTCCATCCTACAATAGAACATTTCCTGCGGAAGTCGTCAACAGCACTACAAAGTAACAACAAAATTACTTACAGAGCAAAACAAGTAGGCAGCCCACGACAGCCTTCATGGTCTATGTGTTCCAAACAACTTCGTGAAAAGAAACTGATTTAATTTGTACCGGCACTTTTTATGTCATCAATTTATAATTGAATGGACAATTTGAATAAAGAACGTAGAACCGGGACGTCCGCTTCGGTCTGTGATTGGATTGCAAATGATCCGTGTTGGGTTAAGTCGTGCGGTCAGGTGCGCATACGCAAGTTGAAGGCTTTGCATTGGCAATGGACTCGAGTTTCCTCTGTCATTATACGGTATTGTTGTCGTAACTTAATCTGAGTAGATCGTGTTGTGTTAGGGTAAGGGCTTAGAATACATAACAGATCTGGAAACAAATCCTAGACATGTCTTCCTTGATCGTTCATAAAAAAATTACATGACTTTTAAATGTAAACCTACCTGTCACGATGTATAAAAATTGGTTCCACATGCTTAGTTCTTCTGTAGCCGTCTCGTCAGGCCAGTGGCTATAATGTCAGAGTTTTCTAACCGACAACTGACATGGCTTAAAAACGCTCTAGTTCTTCTGCCACTAGCGGTCATCCGGTTCCTGACCACGGTCTATGTTGCTTAAATTTCGTAATCTTAATAAAAATAATAGCAATCATCACTTGGCTACAAGCGCTTATTTGCTACCACGTATCGTTTTTCTTAACCAATGTTATGTCTCTGTATTCTGATGTGTACAATCCTACACTATTAAACGAGAAAAATTTGTATAATGTATTTGTAATACCTAGATTTCTCGAAAATGGCTCTATAACGATTTGGATGAAATTTACACGGGGGCGAAAGATCGATCTAGCTTTGTCTCATGTCTGGGAAAATTAGTGTTCCCGTGTTTTAAAAAAAAAAATCCCGCATTTAAGACAGAAACCTACAGCGCCATCTGTTGGCGACTAGCAAAGCTTGCTCACCCGATAATATTTTAATATTCAGGTGGCTATTTTAAAGCGAAGCTCGGTCGCCCACGTACTAAACCATTAAATAAATAGATATACTAATAGCATTGGGAAATAATTCTGTTGCAACAAGATTAGGCCCACATGTTACAGTAGAATAATTAGGTTTTAGAAACCAGCATTGTAACTTTCTAATGCGTTTATCTTCTCACTGCGAACCTAGCTAATATTGTTCCAAACAAAGAACTGAAAATCAAGAAAGTAGTGAAATTTGAATAATTCTACAGGGTGTAACAAAAAGGGTTATACATGGGGTATACCAACCGTGAAGGATATGAATCTGCCCATAAAATTGAACAACTTTCCCTAAGGAACGTAGGTCTAAATATGAAAAAAAAAATCACCTCCCATAGAAACTAAATCAGCTGACGGTGAATTTTATATGTGAGGTAAAAAAAAAATTTGTATTCCGACCTACATTCCTTAGCGAAAGTTGTTCAGTTTCATGGGCAGAAACACATCGTTCAGGGTTGATATACCCTTTATACACCTTGTGTAAACACATCGCTACAGAACTAGTCTAGGTACTTAGTCTAGGTACTTAAAAAGCGAGTTCAAGTAAAACACCCGACTGTATAATATTACAAAACTATAATTACAACAATAACAATAAAATAAAATACGCATAAAAAATTACATGATTATTTAAATATATTCACACACTTTGGGCAAGATTTCCACATAATTCTTCTTAGTCTTTAAATTATTTCTAAGTTTGTTCATAATGAATACCTAGTTGCACTTTACATGAATACCAGGACCTCGTATTCTGGGGAATTCCTCTCTTCTCCATCGAAGGGGTAGTAGCATGTTCCGTGGCTTGGATGGATCTGAAAAAAAAAAACACAAAAGCAGATTAAATAAAATAACGAAATATTTCTTACTTCTACAAGGTGACTTTGAAGACATTTGTCAAATTTTGAGGGTAAGTTTTGTTATCAATATAGATCAACTTTAAATATACCTACGTCCAAGGATATTTGAAGTAGTCATTTTTTTTTTTTTAATTTAATTAAACTAAACATACACAAAAGTACTTGCATAAAAATAATAATAATAAAATAAACATAATTTATGATAAAAAAAAACCGGCCAAGTGCGAGTCGGACTCGCGCACTGAGGGTTCCGTACCACCACATAAACATAATTGTATTAGTTGAAATTTCAGTAAGTTAATGTGCTATATTTTTTGAGTCCGACACGCGCTTGACCAAATTTTAGTATTTGTTGTTATTTTATAGCCTATGCCCTATAAACATACCAATTTTCAAGTTTTTAAGTGTTCCCGTTTTTAAATAGAACTAAAACAAAAATCGCCTCAGCAACCATCCAACTTGACCCCTCTCTTATATGAATGTTCTTGAAACGGGAGATCACCACAATTGGTTACCATTAGTTGTGAGAAAAGTTGTAATATTTAATGATTTCAGACTTTTCCCATTATTTGTACTGTGAGACCTAGCTTCTTGCCAAATTTCATAATTTTAGGTCAACGGGAAGTACCCTGTAGGTTTTTCATTTTTGAATAAATGTATGGAGATGAGGACATAAAATGCCATATCTTTTGATTGCGTCGTTGTAAAAAATTGAAATTTTCAGATCTTGTGTGGTTCATGGATCTTAATATATGGTATTAATTTCAACCTGATACCTTTACCCGTTCGTGAGATAAAGGGTCTTGACAGACAGACAGACAGACAGACAGACGGACAACAAAGTGATCCTATAAGGGTTCCGTTTTTTTCTTATGAGGTACGGAACCCTAAAAATAAAAAATGCATCGTTTATGCTTATTTAATATTTTTAGGTAAGTTTATGTATCAGTTTCAAGAATATTTAACTCAATACCTACAAAAAAAATTCGACTGCTCCAAATTTCCTTAGACTTATAAAAAATATCTATATCGATAGCAGAACTTATCCTTAAAATTTGTCGAATGTCTTCAAAGTCACCCTGTAGATTTAGAGTCACTGTCAACATACGCCGCACGATAGCGATATTAATCACTTGCTTGTATCTTGCATGCATCCTGCATCGAAACAAGCAAAACTGTGTGCTCGTATGTCGCACGATATCATCTAGCTATACATACAGGGTGTAAGAGACGGTGTACCGAAAACTAAACGGGCATGCTCAGTCAACAAAACTGAACATCTTTCCCAAAGAAATATTTTTGGGATTGAAAAAAGTTTTTGACTTCTCTATACAAATTCCTCATTCTGATTGAACAGTTTGTATGGAGTGGTATTTTTTTTTTCATTTCCCAAATTTTTTTATAAATTTGGGAAAGTTGTTCAGTTTCGTTTACTGAGCCCGTCCTTTAAGTTTTCGGTACACCGTCCCTTACACCCGGTATAATACAGAAACATTAATTATTCAAGCGATAATAATCACTTACTTGCTTGCAAGTCTTGCAACTGCAGATGCATGCATCCTGCCATATCAGAACTGTTTACAGGAAGAAAAAATGTTGACTTTTGCCAATTTATAATCCATAGATGGTTAGGCATTGTTTTGTCGCTTGCATGTAGATTGCGTGGACAGATCTAAAATGCAAACGATATTTGCAGCTTGCATGCATTCGACAAGCATCGCCGCTGTGGACAATGACCCTTAGTTACTCTATTTGTTTATCGTGCACTCTCCACTCAATATATAAGATAGGGTTTTGTTCAGATGTACGAGCGAGTTTGCCGCGTTTCGTGAAGCATTCGGTATGACAAAATTAATTATTGAGAGCCATTACCGGGCTGGCTGATAAGTCAATAAATGTAAATACTACTTTTGTAGGTGTGGTGCAGCTGTCATATTGGTTGAGACCAAAGTAGAGTTTCGTCGTAGGTGACTCGAAAACTAACACGAAAAAACGCCCGGAACGTAAACATGTCCCTTCCAGGAGGAATTGTGGAGCCATCTTGCGTGACTCTCCCGAAGTTGAGCTGGTCGGATTCCCCTATTCCGAGCAGCTCAACTTCTACTCCGACTTCCACTAGTCGAAAACTGACATTAATGCTAATGCCATTAGAACATTGCTGTTATAAACAATTACCTTGCCAGGAGTAGTGCAGCCATCGTGTGTAACTCTCCCGAAGTACAGCTTCTCACCATCGTCGGTGACTCCAGCTTCCACTGCACCAGGCGGGACTTCGCCCCCGGTAGAAAACTGCCATGAGAACATCGCAGGGACTAGCACCTGCAAAATATAATCAAAGGAAAATGGTTGAGACAATTAGCACCTGCAAAAAAACGAGTTTCGGGATCAGATTGAAGCACTTATTTGTTTGCTGTTGAAGGATGATATGACGAATCTTCAAAGCTTTTAACATTCGCCTTAAGGCGTTGCACAGTGTATAATTAAACCAAAATCTTACCCCAAGGTTCAGTGTGTAACTCTATTCAAAACATTTATACCCTTTTTCCAAGAACTTACCTCAAACTGGACTTATTAGTGTCTAAAGAACGATTTCGTATATGGAATCAATTCCGGCAGTATATCTTTTTTATGACGCTGCAAAAAGTAATCAGTTTCAGTGGATATTAACTTAGACCCTACCTCAAACTGGTCTTTCAGTTTCTCCTCTCCAAAAAGTTGACGTAGCAAGCGTTCTTGAATGGGATGAATTTGGTCAGCAGTGTGTAAGTGTCCAGAATCAGAAGTGGTCAAAAGCCTACCTCAAATTGGTCGTTCAGTATCTCCTCTCTAGCAAAGCTGCCGCAGCATGCGTTTTGGGGAGGGATGACTTTGGCCGTCGGAGTAACCCACCTTCATGAGACGAAATAATCAAAAGTGGTATGTAAAAAAGCCTACCTCAAACTGATCTTTCAGTATCTCCTCTCCATTAAAGCTGACGTAGCAGGCGTTCTTGGAAGGGATGACCTTGGCCGGTATTATGTGACCTTCATGAGGCGCACGCCCAGCGTAGATCTCTTCACCGTCTACATCCGTGCCCACGCGCAGGGCGCCGGGAGGAATACTGCGCTGGCTGAGGCTGGCGGGGACCCAACGGTATGAACCTAGCGAAGTATATAAAGCAAGTGATTCGAATAAATGGTTCGAAGAAATCGTCCTGCCAATTAGATTGTTTGCTGTTCGAAAAAAATGCGTAATACTTTCAAAGTACTCGTAGGTATACTACGTTGTTAACAAGATACTTAAAACAAGAAAACATTCTCTCTACAAAACCGAAATTTCGGTCTTTGCTGATGTTTTTGCGAACTCTTTAACTTCGACTGAATCAGTAAACGTAAGGTAGGTAGTTTTGCACCTAACGCTAAGTATGATTTTTTATTCTATCTAATGTTTTTTTTTTTAAATAGGTGGATTGAATGCACTGGATGATGATGAACTCTGAAGAATCAAACATAAAGTACGATATTTAAAAAGTTAGTATATTTAAAAAATATATTATTTACAACACAAGAAGCGACGGCCAAAACTCTATATGGTACTCCGTAAACATAATTTTTTTTCTCAAAATTAGTTTTTGCAGGAAAATTGTTGCTAAATAATTAAATTATTTTACAAGGTGTAACAAAAAGGGTATACTAACCCTGAAGGATATGAATCAGCGCAAGAAACTGAACAACTTTCCATAAGGAACATAGGTCAAAACGAAACAAATTTTCACCTCCAATAGAACCTGAATCAGCTGATAACGTATTTTGTATAGGACAAAAATTCTTTTTTCATATTTCGACCAATTTGTTTTAGGGAAAATTGTTCAGTTTCATGGGCCGAATCACACCCGTCAAGGTTGATATACCCTTTCTGTTACACCTTGTATATATAAATGGTTTAATGAAAGGAGAGGAAGAGGACACATAGAGAGGATTGGCCCCACCGACACCTGGCAAACGATACATTAATAAAGAAAGAGATAACACCTTTTTTCACCTTAAAATTTCCAATATCTACATTATACATGGAAATATTTGTGTATCAATATATATTTTCACTATTATAGTTAATTAATAGTCTGGCAAAGAATAGTACCAACCCATCTCTACCCGTGGGTGTCATAAAAGGCGACTAAGGGCTTATGAACCGGAGGATGGGCAGCAGCATCTTCCTGTGTATTGTACCATCCTACGTACTGCGGTCACCAACAACCGCGGTCGCCAGCCGCAACGCTTACAAGCGTGGTGACTAAATCCCCTCAAAAGTACCAAGCGTTTTTGCTGGAGTTCTGGAGGGAGCTCCCGGTCCTATAGTGGACGTTTAATGGAATGTTATGATGAGTAAATTAATCGGAAAGGGAAAATTGACCGGGTGGGACTACACGCGATACAAACTGCAATTTTAAACAACTTTTCTCTTTCTAGTTTCAAAGTTATTTAGTTTCTTTTGACTACGTCCTTGAAGATTCAGATTCAGATTCAGATTATTTTATTCAATGTAGATTCTTTACAGAATACTTATTGAATGTCATGCAGAATACAATTCAAATAGAGCGAGTCTACGCCGTTTCGGATCGTGCTGTGGCAGCGTAAAAGAAACGGCAAGAAACCACTGCAGCACGGCCTACTTTAAGAGTCGGCTTTTTACAATGTGTTTCTTGTGTTTCGCTGGAATATCAGAGCACCATACCTCTTTGTCATTCATATAGTCATCTAATCTATAGTAAGCTTTTTTATATAACGTTTGCTTTACACATTCTTTAAACTTTCTCTCAGGTAATTGCACTATATTGTCAGGTATTTTGTTGTAGTATCGTACACACAGACCAACGAAAGATGTATTGACTTTAGTTAATCTAGTATATGGTTGATCAATTTTGTGCTTATTTCTAGTATTAAAATTATGCCTGTCACAAATTTTAGGTAATTGATGAATGTTCTTTCTAGCATACATAATATTTTCATAGATATACTGGCATGGCACTGTCATTATGTTGATTTCCTTGAACAGTTCTCTCAGGGAATCACGAGTCTTCAGGCAATAAATTGCTCTTATAGCTCTCTTTTGTAAAACGAATATTGAATGTATATCAGCTGCTCGGCCCCAAAGCAGTAAGCCATAAGACATAATGCTATGGAAGTAGCTAAAGTAAACCAGCCTTGCGGTAGCTACATCAGTAAGTTGTCTGATTTTTCTGACAGCATATGCAGCCGAGCTCAATCGACAAGAAAGAGCCGTTATATGAGGGCCCCATTGAAGTTTAGAGTCTAGTATTAACCCTAAGAAAACTGTACTATTTACAAAATCTAATGGTTCATTATTCAATACTATGTTATGTGAAGTAGACCTTACATTTGGTAGTGCAAATTTAATACATTTAGTTTTTTTGGCGTTTAGGACTAAATTGTTAACAGTAAACCATGCATGAATCTGTCCAAGTGCATCATTGACTTCGTTATAATTTTGTGATTTTCTACTTACATTGAATATTAATGAAGTATCATCAGCAAATAACACAATCTTTGACAGATTCTTCACTACAGTAGGGAGGTCATTAATATAAATAAGGAATAAAAATGGCCCCAATATGGACCCTTGAGGTACGCCAATTTTGACAACAGATCCCAGTGATTTCGTTTTGTTTACTTGTACCTTTTGAATCCTGTTTTCCAAATATGACTTAAGTAGTTTAAGTGAATTATTCTTAACACCGTAATGTTCAAGTTTTAACAACAATGTGCTATGATCTACGCAATCAAATGCTTTGGATAGATCACAGAAGATACCAATAGCATCTTCAGATTTTTCCCACGCGCCAAAAATGTATTTTAAAAGTGCAGTTCCGGCATCCGTTGTACTGCGCCCTTTCGTAAAACCAAATTGATGGTCATGTAGTAAGTTATTTCTATTAAAGTGCGAAAGCATTTGATTGAGTATGACCTTCTCAAAAATTTTACTAAGTACAGGTAAGACTGATATTGGTCTAAAATTACTGGGATCCTTTTTGTCACCAGCTTTGAATAATGGAACTACTTTACTTTTTTTCATTAAGTCAGGAAAAGTACCATGATCGACACAATCATTGAATATAACAGCTAAATATGGAGATATAGTATCAATGATCGCACTGCAGACTTTTACTGACATTCCCCATAGGTCCTCAGTAGTTTTCATTTTAATACTTTTAAAGGCTTTAACAATTTCGTTAGGGGTGACATGATTGAACCCAAATTCAGTTTCGCAGGCGTCCACATTCTTTTGAAGTAAACCGCTAGCAAGTGAAGATGATGAATTGAGTGACTCTGTTGTTTTCAAAGGAATATTAGTAAAAAAGGTTTCGAATTCTTGAGCCACTTCTACGTTTGAACTAATGGTTCCGCGATTTGTATGAAGTGTGATTTGATTGTCACGCGGTTTCACTTTACCAGTTTCACTGTTTATAACATTCCATACAGCCTTAATTTTGTTATCAGCAGACTGTATTTTTTTCCGTAGGAAAAATGATTTTGCTTTTAAACAAACTAATTTAAACAATTTTGAATAATTTTTTACATATTCAATGAAACTGTCGTCATTTGAATAATTTCTTATCTCATATAATTCAAAAAGTCTGTCTCTACTTTTGCGAATACCAGCGGTAGCCCAGTCACTGAACTTGAATTTTACAATGATTTGCTTTTTCCTAATAGTGAAAATTTTACTGAATTCAGTATTAATCAATGTGAATAAATCTTCATATGAGTTATTAGGGTTGTTAGGATTATAATTGTGACAGGGCAGTTTTTCTAGTAACGTGTTTTTGTACTTTTCTAACCTGTCGTTCGTTAGACTCCTGGTTTCTATATCTATCTTCTGGGTTACTCGAGAATAATTAAAAGTAACACTTTGACCCGAGTGGTCCGACTGAAGCGAGTTTATGATACTTTTATCAAAATAATCGCAGTTACAAAATACGTTATCAATACAGGTAGCCGAGGATGACGTCACCCTAGTAGGTTCAAAAAATACATGCTCTAAATTATAACTTTTAAAAAGACTTAAAAGTTTGGTACTATAGGAAGTATTTTCTAAAATATTTACATTAAAGTCGCCACACACTACCGCAAACTTATTTACTTTGGTCACTATTTTTAAAACATCTTCCATTACTAACTCAAACAAAGAAAAATTTTGATAAGCGGGAGGTCGGTATACACATACTACAACAAGCTTGTCCAGCTCAACACAAGATATTTCAATACATCTTTCAACCGAAAGTCCAACAATATCTGTACGGTTCTTAATTTTAAAACTGTTACGAACTAAAATCAGTGACCCACCGTGTAAAGCAGATTTTCGATTGAAAGAACTGGCTATACAATAATTATCATAATTAATTAACATTTGGTGATCTTTTTGCCAGTGTTCAGTGAGACATAAAATGTCAAATTTAGTTTTTTCTAAGAACATTTCAACTTCTAAAATTTTGCTGGAAAAACCCTGAATATTTTGATGTAAAATTTTCAAAATATTAGATTTTTCCTTTGTCTTTGCTATAGGAAGTTTTTTGCCAGAAGATTTTTTTTTATTTACCTCAGTAAAAATTCGATCAGAAAAACCTTCTTTTGTCGTATCAACTAGTTTAAAGAATTTGAGTTAGTAATGTTACTAACTACAGAAATATTTTGTACATTACTTCCTATAACAGAATTATGTATATTATATGCTATCAATGTAGCGAGGTCTTTCTTAAACTTAAGGGGCAGATACATAGTCTCCTGCGTTAAAGTAAAATAATGAATAAAATTATTTATGTCAAGATATAAAATGTCACTATGACGAGATGTCAAATTCTGTAAATATAAATTCATTCTGTGTATACATTTGTTGTGTTGCTGAGTGACATTTGAGCAATATGGAAAGTTGCACAGAATAAACTTACATTTTGTTTTATTTTGTATATTATTTAACATTGTCACATTATTAGTTTGGTTGTTTGATTTAACCTTGTCCATAAGGCTGCTTTTCTACCATTGATGTGCGAGGGAGCTACGCTGTGAGCTGGTAAAGTCCAATCAAAAGGATTGCGTTATTTTCCTAGCTTGTCAGTTGCGCTGTGAAATGGACAACCCTATTGGTTGGAATTTCCCTGCTCATAGCTTGGCTCCCCCCGCACAGCCCTGGTGAAAATTCATCCTAACACCAACTAATTCACACAAAAAAATTCTGACTACCCTGATATCTATCTACTCTACTTTTATTGATAAAATCTTTAGTTAAGACAAAATTTACCAATATACCAATCATATGGATAAGATGGTAACAAAAAGATAATTGTGTGGGTGTCTTCTAAGGCAGGAATAAGTATGTTAAAGTTATTATGATTATCTAATAAATGGTAGATAAATAGTTAAAAGGAGGAGTAGTAAAAAATTATAATTTCAACTGTTAATGTGCTATAATGGTTATTTTTAATAGGTACTCTAACCAAATCATATTTTAAATTAAGAAGTTTTAAAACTGAATGCAAGTGCTTGTTATTACAGTTTAATGAATTAGAAGGGTTTTGACATGCCAATATTTTAGGGAATTAATAAAAATGTACTCGTTTAACACTAAGTTTAATCCCATAAAAAAGAGCTCATATTCATTGCCCGGAAGGGGGAGCAGGCTACTGACGATATATAAAAGTTTTCCTGAGCTCCCGATATTATGGCGCTGTTGCAAGCACCATGAACATTTATTTTGACCATGATCACGGGTGAACAGCGACAAACTAACAGGAGCTCTCAAAAGTTGTCTAACGGCCTGAAGAACTCGTAAAGAAACTCGTAAAGAACCCATCGAACTGTTATCACAGCAGTAATAATGACCGCGAAACTTAAATAATAACCTGCAGGGTTAATAAAACCTATCTTGCTCGTGTTGTCTTAGATCTACCGACTTGGTGTAAAAAGGTGTTATCTCCATAAAAAAAATCATCAAAACACGCGACTTACTCCACGGTAGCTCGACGGTTTCACCTTCGAGCTCCGGCACGATTTCCTCAGGGGATTCTGCCACGTTTACAGGGTGGGGCTGAGGGGCGGGGGGATAGGGGTAGAAATACGCGGGGTGGACGGGGTAGAACACCATGCCCATGGGGGGTGGAGGGCCCCCATGCGGTGGAGGGCCCCCATGCGGTGGAGGGCCACCGTGCGGTGGGCCCCCCCCAGGCGGATATGGATATGCCCCGTAACCGTAATACGGGTTTCCTGCAAATTTTGTCTGTTATATTAATCTGTATTGTACGATTTCAATTTTCTTCGGAAAATTACAATTTCAGGTCATCACATTATACTGCGAAGAAATAAAAATTTCTTTTTTCACGAAAGATTTTTTATATAAGTTATGTCATTATTGTTCCTCGAAATATCAATTACGCGTTATTAATAGAAGGATATCGATTATTACAACAAAAATGTAGGTACTGATAAATGAGATATTACAGGTATTTCTGTTTAAAATAGATAAATCTATCTGTGTATCAGTGACAAACTTAAGCAGCTGATAAGCATAATTTCCAAGAAACATGGATTTGTGAAATTTGTATACGCATACTCTACCTATACAAAAAATTACTCTGTGAAATTTTTTTTGTTAATTTCAAC
Source organism: Athrips mouffetella (assembly GCA_947532105.1). Taxonomy (NCBI): domain Eukaryota; kingdom Metazoa; phylum Arthropoda; class Insecta; order Lepidoptera; family Gelechiidae; genus Athrips; species Athrips mouffetella. The sequence goes on along the minus strand of OX383964.1, from coordinate 8,117,532 downwards.
GCTTACCAATCTATGTTGCAGCCATGACGACAAAACATTGTTTTACAAACTTGTTTTTAGGGTTCCGTACCTCAAAAGAAAAAAACGGAACCCTTATAGGATCACTTTGTTGTCCGTCTGTCTGTCTGTCAAGACCCTTTATCTCACGAACGGGTAAAGGTATCAGGTTGAAATTAATACCATATATTAGGATCCATGGACCACACGAGGTCTGAAAATTTCAATTTTTGACAACGACGCAATAAAAAGATATGGCATTTTATGTCCTCATCTCCATACATTTATTCAAAAATGCAAAACCTACAGGGTAGTTCCCGTTGACCTAAAATTATGAAATTTGGCAAGAAGCTAGATCTTACAGTACAAATAATGGGAAAAGTCTGAAATCATTAAATATTACAAATTTTCTCACAACTAATGGTAACCAATTGTGGTGAGCTCCCGTTTCAAGAACATTCATATAAGAGAGGGGTCAAGTTGGATGATCGCTGAGGCGATTTTTGTTTTAGTTCTATTTAAAAACGAGATCACTTACAAACTTGAAAATTGGTATGTTTATAGTGCATAAGCTATAAAATAACAACAAATAACAAAATTTGGTCAAGCGCGTGTCGGACTCAAAAAATCTAGCACATTAACTTACTGAAATTTCAACTAATACAATTATGTTTATGTGGTGGTACGGTGGTGTGGTGGAACCCATACATACCCGTGGGTGTCGTAAGAGGCGACTAAGGGTTAACTGGAGGATGGGCAGCAGCATCCTCCTTTGTATCTTACATCTTACTGCGGTCACATAAAACCGCGGTCCATGGTGCCAGCCGTAACGCTAACCAGCGAGGTGACTACGGTAGGTACTTCCCCTCCACATTTTTCCAGAAAAAGCTAGAATTCTGGAGGGAGCTCCCTGTCCTGTAGTGGACGTTTCATGGGATGTTATGATGATGATGATGGTAGTACGGAACCCTCAGTGCGCGAGTCCGACTCGCACTTGGCCGGCTTTTTTCTGACAGCTTTAGCCAATTGCTTTTGACGTGGCTGAAAAATGGATTGGTAGGCATTGGTATATACGGATAAAATTGATATTAAGAAACATGGACACGTGTGAAATTCGTAAACGCATACTCTACCTATATGAAAACTTCTTATACTTATACAAGCTAAGGTATCTACATAAATGCTAAAGGTATATACTGACATGAAAACCTACATAAGTAACTTTTGTGGTATGCGTATTATATTTAGGAATTGATACTTTCTTGCTTGATCTTTATCACTTGCTGAAAATTAGGCTATCGAAGATTAGGACGAGATTTGGTAGTGTACTACGTAGACAACAAGACGTTTTAAATATTACAAAAATAGCGTCCTTACTAGTGACCAAGTGACTTACCAAGCGCATACTAATAACTTAGAAAACAGAGCAGAAAATCTTATTTTGATTCCTCCATGAAATCTATATTTTTAACAATAAAACAAAATGAGCCCACGACAAATTAAAGATGCGATATCTTATTCGCAACGTTATTTAGACGAAACATAAAAATTCTCAATTTGTTTTCTCTCGATTTAAGAATAACCTAGACACACATTAAGGCTTTACATACAAAGACTAAAATATAAACGACACATGAATCACGATTAACATGTCAATAGCAAACGTGCGACGTGGTGCAATAGATAGTTTTCTCGAAACATTGTGTTAACTCGTTAAACAGAACATCCTTGGCATACAATTGTTTATCTTTTTATCATATCGAAAAGAAATAAGCCGCATAAACTCTATCAATTAATCTTATAATACACACGAACGAAATTGTTGTTGTTCTCGAAAATGTAGAGCAGGTTTTATTAGATGATTTAGGCTTACTTTGTTTTGTATCAAATTAAGTAAAATTGTAGTAATGTAAGTAGTGCATTTTCATTAAATTTTTATGACAAATCGGACTTTTATTTTTAGCATGCTATATATTGCCTAATAAAGTAATGTAGAGCTGATTAGCAAATACTAATAACTGACAGGTATTTGTACAGTATATTGACGATATGTACGGTCAACCGTACATCAGTGGAAACATTTTTAACTCTATTACGATGCCATAAAGTCCAAAACGTTTATACTGACGTGCTGTTGGGTGTATATCCTTAGCATTATTTTAAAAATAAAGTTTATTCCGCAAAACTTACTCCATGAAACAACTGTACAAACATTGTTAAAATCTAGGTTCATCTGGAAACTTATGGAAATTGGGTTAAAATTTACAAGATTTGATTGTTAGTTTGTTAAAGACACAAAGTTTAAAGACACAAAGCAATGGCGCTACAAAAACTGTCTAACCATCGCCCTGAACATTCTAGTAAGTTCAGTTAGAATTTCACAAAAGCTACTAAATTAAAAATCTCTTAAAAATAGGTAGTGCGTTAAAAAATCACGTGACTCCGTTGTTAGTTCGTTAAAAGTTATGAAAATTACTTAGGAAAATGTCATTATCGGTACCTACATTTCCCGAGCATATATCCCTGTATGCCAGTTAGTACACTTTCAGTAATGCATAAGCTTGGTAATTAAATATTAATTTTAGCTTGGGAATTGGCTCAAAATCCACGAGACTCCAATGGTTAGTTTCTCATATACAGTAAAGCTATAAAGATTGTCTAATAAAAATGTCATCAACCACCTCCCAGTACATTCTAGCATGTAAATCGTTATCAGCTTATCAGTTATCAAAGTCGCTCACCTGGCATGTCGACGGTACGTGTAGCTACTTCTTACTGACTGGGGAAGGTACGCGACGACGACATAAATAAATTCACTTGTCTGAGTCAGTACGATGATAAATTATGATACGACGGCGTAGAATTGATGCAAATTATCGGTGAATAGATATCGGTTTTTCAGCGCGTCTGTTTGGTGAAATAAGGAAAACTCTATCAAAGGAAGTGCGAACATAATTAAGGTTTCAGTTGATTTTGGCATTTTTAAAATACAAAAGATGTGTTTGCAGATGTGTGTGTATTAACCATCTTTCATGCACAAATGAATATTCAAATATCTGAGGCAATATTCGTAGGCCTTGCCCTGGTCCTTTCATTGTTTATGACCTTGGGCAACATCCAGAAATAATTGTTTTAAAATGTATAAGGCCTAGCCTTTGGATGGCCATTGCCCACACCCACAGCTACCTATAAGTAATCAAGGATGGTATCTAAATAGCATAGGAACTACAAAATTTTCGTGTTTCTGATATACAAGGTGTAACAGAAACGGTATGCCAACCCTGAAGGATGTGATTCCGCTAATGAAACTGAACAACTTTCTCCAAGGAACATAGGTCGAAATACGACAAAAAACTTTGACCTCCCATAGAAACTGAATCAGATGGGAGGTCAAATTTTTTTTTTCGTATTGCGACATACGTTCCTTAAAAAAGTTCAGTTTCATGGGCAGAATCACATCCTTCGGGGTTGATTTTCCCTTTCCATTAGAACTTGTAGATATAGGTTTTAAAAAACTTAACTTGTATAGAAGGTGTAACAGAAAGGGGTATGTATATACCTTCCTACCAAGCTGAATCACTTTCAAGAAACAAAGGTCGAAAATTTCACCTCCCCTAGAAAATGTGCTATCAGCTGATGCAGTTCCTATGGAAAGTTGTTTTTCTTTTTGTAAGTATTTCGACTTATGTTCCAAGGAAAAATCCATTTAGTTTCATTAGCAGATTCACCACTTCTTTCTATAACCTTTTTGTTTCTAATGTATACCGAAGAACAAAAACAGAAACAAGAGAAATGTAGGTGGTAGGGCTTTACTGTAAAGTCCGTCTGGAGAAGTATTCAACCCTCTTGCCTTTTTCTGCCGCAAAGCAGTAATGTTTACACTGCTGTGTTCCGGTTTGAAGGGAAAGGGAACCAGTGACAAAAGAGAGTTCTAGACTTAGACTATATAATACGTTCTAGAGGTTCTAGACATTTTTTATCTGTATGCAAGTAAAACAACTTGTAAAAAGATCCCCAATGTGAATTTATTCAAAAACAAACATTTAGGTAGGTGGGCTAGGGTATACCCTCCCTAGCCTACATGGTACATTGTTTAACCTTTTCCATGAGTAACTGGGCCAGCTTGGTGAATTTCTTCAGGCGGGAGTCAGCCTCTTGGTGGTTGTAGTTCTCTATCGAGGAATATATAATCGCCAGGTCTTTGAGTAGTTCGCTTAGGGTATCCTTGAACAGCCACGGAGTTATCCTTCCACCATGCTTCTCGAGAACAACTAGTTTGGACGTCACCTATATGGAGTAAATTTATTATAGCTACGCAATGTGAAGCCGGTGCAGCATACAATTAGCTCTCATCATAACAACTCATGAAACGTCAATTGCAGGACAGGGAGCTCTTTCCAGAATTCCAGCAATAATGCGTGGTGCAATTTGAAGGGGAAGTTCTATAGTCACCACGCATGATAGCGTTGCGGCTGGCACCACGGACCGCGGTTGTTGGTGACCAAAGTAATTAAGAAAGAAAGGTACGATACACAGGAGCACACTGCTGCCCATCCTCCAGTTCATAGTCCCTTAGTCGCCTCCTACGACACCCACTGCAAAGAATATATAACATTATGCTAAGGCCCCACGGGTAGAAATGGGATGGTCCTATTCTTTCTGCATGACATTCAATAAGTATTCTGTAAAGAATCTACATTGAATAAAATTATCTGAATCTGAATCTGAATCTTTACTGGCGCCACACGAGCAAAAAGCTCTACTAAAATATGAAACGAATATACAACGTGCTGTATCCCATTCTGCAGCATTTTTTCAAATAGCTTTACATAATTAAGGGTGTCGAAGGCTTTGCTGAAATCTACCATTACTGTTAAAACATGTTCTTTGTTGTTCATGTGAGCATTTATTCATCTGTAAATAATGACAACAGTTGTGTGGTATTTTTATTGTTATAGAATCCAAATTGCCTCTCGTGTAGGATGCCGTTTTTCGATAAAAACTTATTGATTTCTTTGCCAAAGTATTTTTCTATAGTTTTATCTATGCTTGAAAGTATAGTGATTGGTCTGTAATTGTTAGTGTCTTTATGATAACCTTTTTTAAAGGTAGGCCGAATAATTCCGATTTTTAGGGAGTCAGGGTAAAAAGATTTAGATATACTTACACAAATTTATGAGGTATGCTAATACTGGCGTGATTTCTTTAGAAATACTTTTTATATCTTTAAATCGGATGATATCGATGCCCGGACTTTTCTTATCATTTAAGTTGCTTATATTTTTGTATAATATTTCTTCATTTATTTTGTTTAATCGTATGGCTATATTTGGAGTGTTGATATAAATGTTTTCATCAAGTAACGGTACCCTACAGTCATTGATTAAATTCCTGACATTTTTCTCAATATCAGAGGCAAATTTATTGGCTATATTTTTTGGACTATGTCTAAACGAAAGGTTTGTTTTAGACTTTCGCACTTCGAACGAACCAGTCTAAACGAACTTAAAATAATATCATCCAGTGCTTTTACAATGCGGCCGGTGAGGCGGTTAATTATTTCCCAAATTTTCGTTTTGTTTTTAAAATTGTCACATATATTTCTTTTTTAATTGATTTATTTTTTTGTCTTGTTCTTAGTTTGTTGGTCTTATTTCTGTATTTATAATATATTAATCTATATTTTTTTGTTAGTAGTATCGGCTAACCAAATTGATAACAGTTCCTTTTTTTTCATTGTAATTTATCCATGATCCATTCGCACCGCAGTTTTCTCGACTGATTCCCTTTTCCTTTTCAGTTTTTGCCAACCTGTCCCTCAAACCCTGTATTGTTTACATTACGTCACGCTCTTACGTGAACTCTGGTATAATTGCACGTATATCCATTTTTAGGGTTCCGATACCAAAATGGTAAAAAAAAGGAACCCTTATGGTGCCGCTCTGTCTGTCTGTCTGTCTGTCTGTCCGTCTGTCTGTCACACCTCTATATCTCAGCAACCACTTACGCTATCGAGCTGAAATTTGGAATAGTTTTAGAATATAGTTGCCCAACTTAATTGCACATGAAAATTTTTTGAAAAAAGTATGATTATTAATGTAAAGGGGGCCAAAATAGGGGGGGCCAAATTTCAAATTGTCGCTACTAGGTCGAGTGGGGTATCATATGAAAGGGCTTTACTTGTACATTTTAAAATATATTTTTGTATTTTTTTAAGTTTCTTAGTTTTCAAGTTATGATGAAAAATGTCAAAAAAAATACCATTCCCCCCCCCTTATCTCCGAAGTTTGAGTAAGGGAAAATCTGAATTAATTACAGTTGACAGAGGTTTATGTAAACTTTACAGCAAAAATAAAACGATCTTTCTAAGTTGCACAGTTTTTCAGAAATCTGCAAAAAACCTTTACAAACAAATTTAGTTTTGCGGTCCTGAAAATGGACTTTATTGCTTCCAAAAATACTATAGGTATATCGGAACCCTCGGCGCGCGAGTCCGACTCGCACTTGACCGGTTTTTTTTCTTTTAATCCAACGCATACCCAACACATTTTGCAGCCATGACGCTAAAACCAGAGTATCATCATCATCATCATATCAGCCGAAAGACGTCCACTGCTGGACATAGGCCTCAGAGTATATTTGACTGAAATAAAAACATTGTTTTACAAACTTGTTTTTTCTGACAGCTTTCGCAGATTACTTTTGACATAGCTGCAAAATGTGTTGGTAAGCAACGAAAAAATGTATATAGATGTATGTTTAAATGAATTTTAATAATTTAATCCCTATCTATGGATCAAACACACACGATAATATGTATGAGAATATAAGTCACTGGAAACAGTCAAGGAACCAGCCTCTACAAAGTTAAGGCACAGGACTTAATTTTATAGAGACTTGCTTCTATACGATACAAGTAGTTATGTGCAAGATAGTTATTGTGTTGTTTCAAGTATTCTTTACGAAGTAGAATTATAATGAATTCGGATTAGATATGTACACGTAGAATAAAATACAATGCAATTTTATGTGCTTATTACGTACCTATCTACCAGCGGTCATCGATCGCGTCGGCAACGTGACACGCTGGCATGTGTTGCAGCGTCAGCATTCTTCCCTCAGAGCTCACTTTTTGACTTAGCGAACCTCGCATCGGTCGCATTCTAAATTTCTAATATTAATAATATTAATTAAGTAATTTTAAAACCATATTATACCAACTGCAAGTACTCCGAGTTTACTTTCCCTCTTATCATAATTGGCGCAGTCTTTGGAGTTGTAGAGTCAGTGTCGATCGTCAAACTTCGTCTACAACTTTGAACCTACCACGTGTGGCCTGCAAGCTGGATAAGAAGTCATCAGGAACCCTATCCAAACATCGATAGAACAAGGCTCCGACCGGATACCATGCAGCTGTTATTGTAAGTACTCATACTCTTATTGGTTGTTATTCCCAACTTCTCGTGCCCCACCCGCTCCCTTGGTTTTCTCACCTGCCCTTCCAGCTTAGGTGTTAACGGCCCCTCTTGGTTTATCGCCCGCTCTCTGGGCCTAGGCTTACAACTTAAGGCTTAAGGCCTAGGGCTTAGGCGTTCCCGCCCGCCCTCCCGGCATTCCCGCCCGCCCTCCCGGCGTTCCCGCCCACCTGTATATATTAACCTTTCAAGATTTTTCATCCGAACGCACGACGATTTAGGTATAATTCTAGTAGTGATAGGTTAAGTAATTTGCGTTTCCAACGTCGCATCGAGCAGCGTGACGCATTTAGGAATATTAAGCTAGAACCCATAGTAGAATTAGAAGAGGAACATTTACTGACCACTAGGGAAAAATTTGATGAAGTTCATAAGTAATTAAGAAATGGTCCCAAATTCGACGGTAAAATTTTAATAAGATTTTTAAATTTGTGCGTTAAATGTACACTAAAGAAGAGTTAAATGTCATATCATATACCTACAGAACAAAAATATAGGTAGAAACGTGCCCACGTCCGCCGCCTTTGATAGAAATATGACTCCCTTTACGACACCGCTTAGCGGCCCACATTACACCAATAATGGTGCATTCTCATTTCCACCGCGAGTACCTAACACGATATACCAATTTATTCCCCATCTTACAATTCATTTCCCTACAGAGCTATGACTCAAATGACACTGCTTCCACCCCCGCCAATGCAACCCCTATATAACCAAGTTGCTAGAACTTTACCACCGACATCGATCAGACATGATCGGCGCACCCAAAGGAATACTTCACCAACGAACACAGGAAATCAAAACGTATTTTTAAAAATCTGAACGCGGCCCGTCAAAAACTTGCACCTCGTTATAACCCTGATAAAGTAATCGAAAACCATCCCATACATTAGTATATAAAGAAATCGTGGCCCCGTTGCAAAATTACGATTAAAGCGACCTCTGAAAAATAAATAAAATAACTGAATTTTTACAGGTACCTTCTGATATTATCTTCCGGGGCAAAAAGCCAAGAAATACGCCTCTATAACCTTTGAAACTTTGAATAAAAATGAACAAAGTATCTCTGATTTTTTTTCCAAACATCTTACTTTATACAAGGAAATGACCATTCAGCAATCATAAATTTTAAGTGAACTTAAAAGCAACCAAGAAAATTAGGGATGGCTCTTGCAAACGTCATCAATGTGACGTCATCCGACAATGAGCGAATTATGCAGGTTGCCTATTTTGCACAGTTTTTCGTAATACTTAGCGAAAAAGTGCAAGAATTTACAGGTAAAACAGATAGACTCGAAAACACAGGCTTTTAGTCGTTCTCAAGCCATGCATCATTCAGTATTATCTGTAGATCAGTTCTGTTACGTAAAATTCTAATAAAATTTAAAAAAAAAAAACTACTATCAGGCTGACAAATTTTGTAGGAAATAGATCCGTTATCGTGCTTTCTAAGTTTCCCATTATCCTGACAAAATCCTTTGATCTTAAATTATGCCCAACTCCTATACTATAACCTAGTTACCCTCCCACCCTACCACTTTATAGCAACCAACTCCCAAGAGTATGTCTACATAGAGGCAGAATGCCCGAAGGTGCCTGCATGGTACTTAAGCGAACAGAGAATTGGACATCAGATTCGCACTCAACGCGACTGTATAAATCGGCTAATATATCAACAAGAAATCCATGAAACTTGCAAGCAAACGTCTGCCGTTCTATCAAAGGAAGCTTTGACAGAGTTAGACAGTCAAAAATTGCACTCGCCATCATCTACCTAATTGAAAGAAGAAAGAAAATTACAATACTGGAAACACGTGAATCCCCTACACAGATCGAATTACAGACAATACGACAGAATACATCTCCGGAGGAAAAAGCCGCGACATTTGCCGTAGACTTGACCAAATAGTCGCTCTTCTTCGGGGGGAGGTATTACGTACCTATCTACCAGCGGTCATCGATCGCGTCGGCAACGTGACACGCTGGCATGTGTTGCAGCGTCAGCATTCTTCCCTCAGAGCTCACTTTTTGACTTAGCGAACCTCGCATCGGTCGCATTCCAAATTTGTTATGTTAATTAAGTATTTTTAAAACTATATTATACCGACTGCATGAATTCCGAGTTTGATTTCCCACTGTAGCCACCCTCTTATCATAATTTGCTACATAATTTCTTTGTTTTGGTAATTAGGTAATTAAGTAACCAAAACAACCTGGTTCCTGGACTAATGAGAAACAATCAAGTTTCTTATAATAAAAAAACATTACCTTAGTTTTCCATTTACCGAGCACATCTCCCACAGGTGTTCTATGATACTGTGTATCGACGTCATCGATTGTACTATAAATCATCACGATATGGTGCATTCGGCAAGCTTCTGTAAAAGTTAATTTGTTTTTAAGTATTATCTAAGTTATTTTTGGAAATTTTACTCACGTCAGTACTTACCACAGAATATATAATTCCTTACCTCTTTTACAATCAAGTTCGTCCTCTGCATTGGGACAATTTATTTTATTGTCGCAAATAGCGTCGATTGGGACGACAGTAGTGTTAGTGCCGTCGCACATATAGTTGGTAAGCACAAACTTAGCAGGGCAGATCCTCTCACAACTCGCTGGACATTCCACCTGCGCACACTTCCCATCCCTGCAGTGACAGTCATCTGCAGACAGCGTGTTCGTATTCCCCGTATGAGTGTGCTTCAACGCTAATATTAGTTTCTCGTTCACGGACATTAATAAATCGTAAAGCGCTTCTTGACCTACTCCCGACAACTGCCCCTCTTCTAACATCACCTCATAAATATCTTTCAAATGCTTAAAACATCTATCTCTTGTCAACTTAAGACTGTCGATATCAAGTTTGTAAACTAATGTACGTCTTTGTAGATTTGAGATGCAAGATTGCAGCTCTACCATATCAACTCGGGCGGGCCGAAAGCCTTCTCTTATAACTTTTTCTTTTACCAAGTTTATCGCATTATCGAAGAGCTCACTAAGCTCTGTTTTAGACGTGGGCACATCTAAAATGGTGAAAATTGTTAGTAAAAATTCTACAATAAGTTATACATATGTGAACTATTGGTAATTTGGTACTTACTTCTACTTGCAGGACAGTTACGTTCATCGGTTTCATCAAAACAGTCAAATTTACCATCACAAACTAAATCAAGAGGTACAGCGCTTTGGCCCGGAATTACAGACGGACACACGAAATTCTCCAAGTTAAAAACTTGGTAACAGAACCTCTTGCAGTGTGGATCACATGCAGTCGCATTTTCACAATACTGTTTATTGCATTTGCATAAGCTGGGCAACCACATTCTCCTATTTTGCATCTTCATTTCATGAAACTCTTTATCTGCCAGAGTTTCAGGTTCCGGTGTGTCGAGGCCAATTAACTGATCTAGTTTCACGTCGTCTCTGCACAAAGCGCTTATAAGAGTTGATGCAAAAGTCCTCACGATCACTGAAACTTCCAACGCAATCTCGTTCAGGGTTTGTTGAAGTTGATGTTGTCTGGTTATTTTTTCTGCAGGTGATCCTGCTGATAAATCAGTATTCATTTGTGGATACTTTTTTAGAAATGCTACTTGCTTGTTTAGTAAACCAGACAGTATCTCCCCTTGTTTCGAAAGTAAAGTGTTGTCAATAAGAGACTTAAAGCAAGGCTGAGATGTTTCAACTTTAGCCATTACTTGGGTGGCTTTATGTATTTTTCCGATGGCTGAAAATAAATTAGTTAACTGAGATAAGTAGGTATATAGTTTTCAAGACGTATATACGGCTCTTCTTTCTCACCCACAATCTAAGGTAGGTAATTTGAAATTCACTGAACTTCTTAATTGGCTGTACACTAATGTAATAAGTACATTTATTGTAAATTAATATGATAGTACCTGGGCGACCGACCTTCGCTCTAAAATACCCGCCTCAACATTAAAATGCCATCGGGTGAGCAAGCTATATATACATACAAATATTGCTCGTTTAATAGTATGGGCGACCGAGCTTCGCTCTATATAATACTCTGTCTGAAATAAATAAATATAATAATAATACCCGCCTCAACATTAAAATGCCATCGGGTGAGCAAGCTATGCTACTCGCTAACAGATGGCGCTGTAGGTTTCTGTCTAAAACGCGGTATTTTTTTTAATGCTTAAAAACACGGGCAAAACGATTTTCCCAGACACGAGACCTAGCTCGATCGATTTTTCGTCCCCAAAAACCCCCGGATACTAAATTTCATCGAAATCGTTAGAGCCGTTTTCGAGAAACCGATTACAAATATATATATATACAAATATTGCTCGTTTAATAGTATACGATGAAGTCTAATAATAAATAAATAGATACCTTGTTGGATGCAGTTTTTCTCATCAGACGCGTCTGGACAATCTATATGACCATCACAAATCTGCTGCATAGTGAGCGTGGTTCCATCGTACTCACATATTAATTTATCTAGGGCCTTCAAACTCGTACAAGTCATATTTATGACATCGTTGCAACCGAAATCTTTAGTAACACCTACGAGGTACTCTGTAGTTGTAATTATTTTCTGAACCGATGATGCTGAAATCTTATCTAACGATTGAAATTGCGCATTTGGTGGAGAGATAGGTAGACCCTGTGCGATTAAGTTTCTCTGAGACACCGTTTGCGCATTGGATGGCGACTGTACCGTACCATCTGCAATGACATTTCGTCCAGGGGAAAACTTCTCATTGTGTTGCACTTTTTGAGAATTATTAAGAACTCTTGCAACCACTAGGTCCATGCCCTGCCTGACCAAATTGATGTAAGTATTCATGTTACTACTATTACTATATGCTCTTTTGAAGGCGGCTATAAACTGACTCTTCAGTCTTTCAGCGGATTTGAGCTGCTCTTTTTCAGTGCTGTTTTTAGTTATGCCCTTTCTCATGATACTTTCCATTTTATTAACAAGTGATCTTACTTCCTGAAGTTTACTATTAGTATTTTCAGTAGTTTCGAAAACGGTACTGCGTTTAGAGCTAGCCAATAAATCTGGATTAAATGTAGCTGCATTCATCTCTTTGTAAAACGCTCTTCTGTCAACAGAAGATATTGTTTTGTTGCAAAGTTTTTGATAGTTTTCTTCGACAGCAAGTATGGCTACACCTTGAATAATGAGTCTAATATGCGCTGTAGATTGCCATCCTTTTTGCTCCGATGCTTTTTTTAATTTTGCCTTCATGGCTTCTAGGACTTTCTTTCTGTTTCCCGGATCAAGTGTATGTATTTTTAGTTTGTCTTTAGCCACAGAACATATTTTCTGTATTAACTCATCGACTGTCTGGCCCTGTCTCATGATATTTTCCCTTTCATAAACAAGTGGTCCTATATCTAGAGTTTCATTATTACTATTTGTTATAGTTTCTAAAATGTTACTGTGTTGGGAACTAACCGATAAGTCTGGACTAAATGCAGCTGCATGCATCTCTTTGAAAATCGTCCTTCTCCCGGCAGATGAAACGTTTTTGTTGCACAGCTTTTGATAGTTTTCTTCAACAGCAAGTAGGGATAAACCTTGAATAATGAGTCCTAAATGGGCTTTAGATTGCTGTCCTTTTTGCTCCGACGCTTTTTTTATTTTTACCTTCATGGCTTCTAGAGCTTTCTTTCTATTTTCCGGATTGAGTGTATGTATTTTTAGTTTGTCTTTAGCCGCAGTACATATTTTCTGTAACAACGCATCGACTGTCTGGCCTCCTTCTTTTCCTGGAAAAAAAATATCTAAAACTATGAACGGGAGGCGAGAATTGGCAACTTTTTGGCTATGCATAAGTTTAGCTTCCTGGATACATACCTGCACCGAAACATAATATTATATAACCGCATATAATTGACAAGAACAACCACTGTTTCATTTTGAATGTCCTCCCTATTATTACGCAAATCTTTCAATCATTTAAGTCCTATCAAAAACTTCATTATGTTTATTAGGCGGTCTTAATTTCGTTATCAAAATTGTTAATTAAACACCTACTTCTATAAGGTATGTCACATTTCTTTATTTGTTAGGTATTTTACGTAAGTGCAATTTACTAACAAACTAAAAATGAAAAGAGTGTGATACAAAATAAAACTATTTAGGTGGAATGCACGATACAACAACGAATGAAGCCGTCCTTGAATTGGTAGTTTGAAAGGCATAAAATCACGAATAATCTAGCAATATGGCCATACGATAAAACTACGTAGGTACCTAATAATTTTTAAACTTGCGTAAGCAGGTAGGTAACATAGCAGTGGGCATGCAGTGGGCAAGTAATATACTGATCTGGCGGTGCACCGCCGCTTACATAAACAGCTGCGTGTATTGTCGGCCGCACATCTGTGTTAACACTATCTTTGAGAGGGTCTCCTGGCTCGTTCAACGAAGGAAATATAGGAAAAATAATTCGAGCATAAAATCAACTTTTGGCACTGTTGTAGGAGAAAGTGTCCTAAACGACATACTAAAAGTAGGTACTGGACAGTAGGGGTAGAGGTAAGGGGTACTTAAATGATTTTTTTTATTTTTCGTTAATATCTCGAAAACTAAAATTTGCACAAAATTTTCTACGAAGCTTTTATTGCACGTTTTTCGCTGGAATTATACTTTAAGAGATCTGGACGTCAAGCCGTAATCGCTAAAGCTATAATACTACTCTGTGTAAAAAGTACCGGGAATTCATAAATTACAAAATGCGCGGTAAACATATCGACGTATTTGTTTTTTCTATAAGTTGGTAGCACTATACTGAGTTACCGCTCGAACTTTGAGCGCCATATGTCACTCAGTGTAATTACAGCTACCGTTTTTGTATTTCATTGTTTTATGTGTGCTGCGATTTTACTATATGGAAGAATTTGTAGAACAAAGAGTTTGTCTTTAGTTCTGCGAATTAAACAAAATTTGCTGCGCCGAATCACTAAAAATGTTGGAGAAGACTTACGGTGATTCGTGTATCTCAAAAACACGGGCATATGAATGTTATAAAGTATTTGAAGAAGGCCGACAAGTAGTAGTTGATTTGCCTCTTTCTGGTTGACCCCCAACCGCTGCGAATAATGAAAACATCAATCTAATCAAGAGCCTGGTACTTGAAAATCGTCTTATGAGTCTAAGAGAGTTAGCTCTAGAGGTAAACGTATCTTTTAAATCCGTTCATAATATTCTGACTGACATTTTGGGCATGAAACGCGTGGCCGCACGATTAGTTCCAAAAGAGCTCAATTTTGTCTAAAAAGAGCATCGAAAGCAGGTCGCTGAAGACATGATTTCCCGAGCTTCTACAGACTCCACCTTCATTAACCGCATAATAAATGGCGACGAGACATGGTTTTATGAGTACGATATGCAAACAAGTCAACAGTCTTCAGAATGGCGCCTCGAAAACGAATCGAAACCCAAAAACCGAAAATTCGCTGAAGGACTTCACACCCACCAATCAGCTTACAAAAAACGTATGGAGGACTGGGTCAAGCGCTGGCGTAGCTGTATTGTAAGCGAAGGGGCTACTTTGCAGGTGACAAAATAATTTTTGACGAATCAATTATTTTTTTGGTTTTATTGAACAATTCCCGGTAGTTTTTACACAGTAGGTATGTAGATGTGAAATTTTGTACAAAGGTTTCTTGTATGTGAAAATCGCTCTTTACGCTGCCATAGCACTATCCGAAACGGCGTAGACTCGCTCTATTTGCATTGTATTCCGCATGACATTCAATAAGTATTCTGTAAAGAATCTACATTGAATAAAATTATCTGAATCTGCTCATTTAGAAAAGATTTTCCAAAATTCATCCCACGGGTCACCCCCAGACTACATAGACGTACCCACGATCATATCAAGGATTGGTTGGGTGTGACAGCCAGTTGCATTAAGTTGCAAAAAAGTAAAGCAACTTAAATCTATTGCTAATACTTTCTTCGTCATAAAACATAATGTCAGTAAAAAAACTTGAGAATTCATGTTGTAAAGAAGAACCGTAACCGTGCGCGTTCTTGTTTCTTCTTGTTACATCTACACAGGTAAATAGGTATAGTCAAAAGCACGTCAAACTCTTCACGTGCACTCACCCCCACTTGACCCCCCTGACCCCCTATCTCACACCCTCCCCTCAGCCTCTGACTCATCCAAAGCTCGATGTCGTACCAATTGTTGCCGCCAGAGGGCCTATATCCACTTTGCACGAAATTAACCCCCAAACGAAAGCATAAACGTATCCACGTCAAAAAATAACAATCGGCATTCAAAGACATAGTATATCTACTTTTTTCATAAGTATAAGGATTCTATAATCACTTTATCACGTCAGTTATTAGTTTTAATTTTTTACTAAAAGGTTTGTTGCTACTGGGGGTTATATTAGGTAAAACAAATTTATCACTTTTAGTTTTCTTCTCGATATCAGAAATAGAAAATTTACTTTCAAAATCAAAGACGATCATCATCGGCAAATAGTTCTATATCTTTCTTGACCTTTATAATGTGCAGTACCTAAATCGTTAAATATACAAAAAAAGGAATGGTCCGAGGATTGAGCCTTGTGGAACGCCTATACAGATTTTTGCTCCTGTTGTACCTATAACATCAACTTTCTGGATTCTATCATTTAGATACGACTCCAGAAGACGTAGAGCCTGGTCTCTAACTCCATAAGTAGTTGTGCTTTTTCCTGATTAGAATTTATTTATTTATTTACAATCACAATTATAGTTAACAGCAAAAGACACACTAAAAAAAGCACTATAAAAGTCAGTATATTACGATAGTCTATAATCTAAGGTAATCAATTAATAAATTAGCCAAAATCTGTTAAGATAAACCATACATAGTTTGAAAAAAGTATGGAGTTTGGACACAACAAGTCGGCATACGTTGCCTCTCTGATCCCATCATACAAAAATTCGCAATAATCTATGCAATTAAAAAGAGGGTTGCGAAATTTTACGGTCGTGTAATACGGCCTTGAACCCTGGCCGCCATTGACCGACTCAAATCGGTCGGATGGTGCCACGTGACGAGGATTTTCAAAAATTTTGAACTGTGGCGCGTCATCCGTCCGATTGCCGCCAACTTTAATCTATGGTTTATACGTCATTCGCAAGGTAATTTCAACAGGTCATTACTCCCTATACACACCAAACCAAAATAAACCATAGCTTCAACGCAATAAGGCAGAATATCGAGCGCGGGAGCTCGATCCAATTATGTATCCTTCGGGATACACCGGGGCTCTACAGTTGAATAAATTAGCGTGGCAATAGCTTGCACTGTGTGAGCAGCATTGATTGCCATACAGCGTGCGTTTGCTCGGTGCGGCTAGGATCGGCTGACGCCTACGCGGGTCACCTGACTTACAACCACGATTGTACGCAAGTGGTAGACACAAACCTACTCGCTCTATCACAACTGGATTGTCAAAGGTTTAAGGAGTGCAAGTTTACGCCTCAATTTTAGAGTGTCTATAGACACCATGCCAACTACGTATGTATGTACGTACTAATAGAGATGGGTAAATGTAGGGGTAGTAGTCGAATTTCCTTGAAATATCGTTCGATGGGTGAATCAAACACTCTTATGTACTCTGCTTAAATTCTCCTTTATTACTAACTTACTTGATCTTATATACCTACTAACTTATAAGTGCGTCTACATGACGTCACACTACGTGTACTTCGTGATTCTATTGAGGAAGGGAACCTACGTGACGATATGTGATTACTATATCGCATCCTTTTATATAGAGATCTAGCAAATTTCCTTCGGACTCTTTTAGCCATCTCTACATTTTTTTTTTATTAGGATCCCACACTATAGCATACTCCAACCCAAATGTTGCATAGGCTTAAAGTAACTCAGTGGTCTTTAAACTGGTGAGATGTACATACACATGACAAAACCCAACAATCTACTGGCATTTTTGCAAACTTCAAGCACATGCTCACGAAAATTAAGCTTGGAATCCAAGACTCTAGTCTTTTAATTTAATCTCAAATTTGATTGAAACGATCAAGGGTAGTCCCCAGCAAGTCGTAATTTGTGACCATAGGTGTCGTACTGTTTGTGAATGTCATTGTTTTATATATCGACACATGAAGAGGAAGTCGATTTTGAATGATCTATTCAGCCACAGCAGTTATGTCATTTTGTATCGCCGCAGTATCCGCCCCATGCTTAATCCATAAAAATAATTTAAGGTTGTCAGCGAAGAGTAAGCACTTAGCATGTTTGACAATCTTTGGCAAATCGTTGACCATGATCAAGAATTGAGTAGGACCCAAGGTGCTACCTTGACTGACTCCTGAACGTGTGTAATAAATAGCTGTCGGATTTGCAACTTAGTACTCGTAATTGAATGTATTATTTACGGTACCGGAGGTAGTGAGGCAGACATTTAAGCAACTTGCGGCGACACCCATTGATGCTAGTTTGTTAAGTAAGATGTCGTTATCATCAAGATAGAACGCTTTTCTAAAAGCAAAAAAATGCCGCGTCTACCTGGAGTTTTGCATCCAGCTCAGAACTTGCTGTAGATCTTGATTTCCGAAACCCATGCTGTTTGACTACATCCAATAATTAGTCTAGGCCACGAAGCGGATCGTTGTATGAAGACCCCCGCATTAAATCTTCACTCGATGAAACTTTGCTGGGGTATTACACTACATGAGACAAACCTTCTATAAAAAAATCCAAAAAAAGCGGTACTTTTAATTTTTCCATACAAAAATTGCAAAAAATGTATGAAAATTTCTTTTTTGGATATTTTGAATTTACATTTAAGCCATGATTCTTTATCATTCTGTCAAATAAAATCTGCCTGAGATATTTATGTTGGGGTCAACTGCTTCGTTGCCTACACTAAATGTGTTGATTTGTCGCATTAAAGAATTATCGATCATAGCTTCGAACAATTTTCAAAAACACATTTATTTTATACAGGGTGTAAGGGACGGTGTACCGAAAGCTGAGAGGGCGCGGGCGTGTTCAATCAACGTAACAGAACAACTTTCCCAATCAAATATTTCTGGGAAAAGAAAAAAAAATTGACCTCTCCGTATAAATTGCTCACTCTGATCGAATAGTTTGTATGGAGGGCAATTTTTTTTTTTAACTTCACAAAACTTTTTCTTTGAAAGAGTTGTTCAGTTTTATTGACTGAATAGCCTTTTCAGTTTTCGGTAAACCGTCCATACATCCTGTATATTTATAAAAGAAGCTGTTTAAGGAGGCACCCCATCGGGGCCAGTTGCAGATTTTACTTTCAGTCGCTTCGCTTAATTGCTTGGCGAAGGTCTTTGCTATCAAACTTCTCAATGGAAATATGTGCAGCAGCAGAATATCATGATGCACACAATCGAACGCCTTGGACAAGTCATAGAAAACGCCAATGGCTTCACGTCTTGATCGCTCCTTGTTGAGCGACCCCTCGTAAAACCGAACTGTTTGAGGTGCATCAAGTTGTTACGATAGAAGTGACCCTGCACCTCATTTAAAATAATCTTTTCAAATATCTTACTAAGAAGAATAAAAATAACGGACGTGATTAACGGGGCACCAATCAATCGGCATAACTGTGTGCCGGGGGACGACCGCTTTGTCAAACAAAACAACTGAAGACGTTACCTACTTTACAAACTTACTGATGAAACAAAACAACTTCTGACAAGAAAGATCTTGGAGTCATTAGTTTACTATTATTCAATCTGTGGTACAACTAGACGTTCAACTTAACAAACTAATAAATCTAATGATGAATACGGGGGACTGAAGACAGAAGAATCTAACTGGAGAAGGCGAGAAACTGAAGACGTTTTATTAAGAAAACCTGTGGAGAAAACCTACTAATGAAGACAGAATCTAACTGGAGAAGAAAAATAACTGAAGACGTTTAACTTAAGACAAGGCAGCATGGTCTTAGTACCTTAGCCTGACCCTAATAAGGACGAATGAAATAAAAAAAATAGATGTGTCAAATCGAACTGACAGCAAACGAGCTAACTGATAAGGTGCTGCCAACCCTACTGTTTTAATTTAACAGTAGATTTTTTTATGTTACCAGTGACCACCGAGCAGATTTGCTGTTTTCAGCATGTTTTTTTTATAGTCAGTGGGCTTACTCTTGACCTCGATCTAGTAGTATAAACTAGTAGTATAAACTATGGGAAGACGAGGGTATGCCAAGAGAACACCTTAAAGAGCTGGACTTCGCGGGGTTGTTAGAGAAAGTGGAAACATCCTTTCCTGCAACCAAAAAAGCCATTCTAATTTCTTTGGCACTGCCTTGCACCACGAACAATATAGAGAGGTCCTTCTCTACACTGCGGCGAGTTAAAACGTGGTTGAGATCGACGATGCTCAAGAACCGTTTAAATGGCCTGTGTATACCGAAAGATGATACAAAAATGGCAACGTCCATCACACCTTTATTAAATCACCAATCACAAACGAGACTAAACTATATATGGATGCAACGTTTTATAACAGAGTTGCTTTGTATATCTGCCAGCTCCATCTTCAGACCCTGGAAAGTCCAGAGTATTTGCCTATATTAAATAAATTATGTGAACACCGTCGCTGCCAAAGTCGATCTAGACCGACGGTATATCCGTTGTATAAATCTGAGCTCGCCGAAGGCAGGGCCAAATTATTTTGGTCTCATAGGTATCCAATAGCAACGTCCATCACACCTTTATTAAATCACCAATCACAAACGAGACTAAACTATATATGGATGCAACGTTATAACAGAGTTGCTTTGTCTATCTGCCAGCTCCATCTTCAGACCCTGGAAAATGCAGAGTATTTGCCAACCCAAATCAGAGGAGCCCAAACTCGACGGGTCTATCTTGTATAGTGTAGGAGTACATATGGCCACCACCATAACATTATACAGGGTGTTAATTTAATTGCGTGCCATAGCTCAGGGGGTGTTTCAGTAACGATAAAGGAACACAAAAAAATAAAAAATAAATCCTGCATAAAAAAATTAAAACTTCATTGAAACTAAACTAACGCACCGTGCTATTAAAAGCGCGCGAAAGAGTACTAGTGACTATTGTCCCGTGTGGTGCCGGCAAAGAATAGTACCAACCCATACATACCCATGGGTGTCGTAAGAGGCGACTAAGGGTTAACTGGAGGATGGGCAGCAGCATCCTCCTTTGTATCTTACATCTTATTTACTGCGGTCACCTACAACCGCGGTCCATAGTGCCAGCCGTAACGCTAACAAGCGGGGTGACTATGGTACTTCCCTTCCACATTTTTCCAGCAAAAGCTAGAATTCTGGAGGGAGCTCCCTGTCCTGTAGTGGACGTTTCATGGGTTGTTATGATGATTGTTACTGAAACACCCCCTAAGCTACGGCACGCAATCAAATTAACACCCTGTATTGTCAAAGAAATTGCATAAGTGTGCCAAACAGCCCGATTGAATGAGGATAACTGGCCTAAAATTCAGTGACAAGATTTGTCCCAAACAGACAAACAAGGTAAGTTAAATAAAAGCTCGTTAAAATAAGTTCGTTTTAAAAGACAATAAGTAGAAAATCGCAAAATTTCACAACCACAGGCAGGATTCGAACCTGCGTCTCCTGCGTCGATTTTCTACTTTGTAAGTGTGGAAGTGTTAAAATAAAATCATTTTCACTCTTTTGATACAGAAAAGAAATACATTTTCCACAGATCAGAATAAAATATGTTCTATTATGAAAAATTTCACTCATTTTAACTTAAGATTCCTAGAAATTTGTTAAATAAAGAGATCTTGTTGTACCTAAGTATGTAATTCTGTAAAGGTTATGTATGTTCTGAAATTACCGTTTTACTGCTTTCTACAGTTTTAAGCTTTATTGGCTGCTTTTTGCTCTATCAAGGTTGGCAGCACTAAAATGACGTTTCGTATAACCTAAAAAAAATTATAATTCCTGTAATTCCCTGATAAAATTCAATTTTCTTATTGAAATACCTTTCTAGAAAGAAAATATAACCAACATATCTACAACGATGAATTCATCCTTACCCAAACTTGTAACGGTAAGTCAGGTTTCTTATGTAAAATCGATATGTAAGTTGTGGTTATTATAACAATTTATTCTATTTATTATAGCTTTGTATGGAAAGAAACCTATCACAATGGGCCCCTATTCTAGCATCGCAGTTGCACACCTCCGCCACTCTGTGTCGCGTTGTATCAGGCAAATACCGCATCACCAAGAAACGAGATAAACCTTTAACGTACGAAATGGCAAACCCTCCACATTACATCGCCCATCGGAAGTCATGGAACTCTTGGAATACCTGTAAGTGTAAAAAAAACTATTTCTTCTATTATTACTACTTATAAATGCTTTACTTACTTTATATGCTTTGAATTCTTTCAGCAAACTTGAAGGATGGTCTTCGTAGATCCGAAACAGCTATAGAGGATGAGTTTATCAGAAGGTTTATGACTGGAACTTGGCATGGACTTGTATGCAGTGAAGTAAGTTATCACTCACTTAGTATTGATATAATCAAGCCTTCTTCATGACTTCAACTTTCTTTTCTGCCATTCAAACAGTATTGTTTGATTAGATTTCTTCTTACCAACGTTGCTCTTAGGATATTAGTGACATTTTCTGTAAGATATCCAATGGTTTTTATGTCTACAATATTTTTTTTACCTAATACCCTACTTGTCATGATAATCCAATGTTAAGCTGGTCTATAAAAATTATTTGAATTCTAGATAGGTTGTAGACAGTGTTGTGGAACCACTAACTACCTATATTTAAACATTGGCTTAACTAAGTCATTTCTAACTGTGAGAAGGCCATGACATTATAATAATGTCACGTCAATTTGTGGTAACATAGTTTCTTATTTCAGGTAATAATAAAGCGTCAATTCAACCACATCAGAATAGCAGCAATCATCCGACGGGCTGTTTCTCCAACTAAGATGTACTTCCTTCTTGGTTACTCTGAAGAACTTCTTGCCAACTGGCTCCAATGCCCCGTCACTTTGGAACTTCAGACTGTAGATAGCTTTAAAGATGTTGTCTTCAAGTATATTTAGATGAGGTTAAGTTACTTGGTAGTTTTAGTAGGTAATTATGTAAATAAATTTTTAAGTATGACATGTTCTCTGGTTTTTTTGAATTCTTAAAGATTTCCCTCAGAATATATTTAAATCATTTGATCTAAATATTCTAATATTACAAAATCATATGATTTAGGAAATAAGTGTGGTGAAGTTGTAGGTTTTCAAAAAGAGATGAAATAAAACAAGTAATAAAATTCATATTCTCTTATAATTTGATTCATTCAAATATACATAATGTGTCAACAAACTGAACAGCGAGACTCTGGCCTCATACGCACACCAACACACGGCGGCGCATGCGCACACACACACACACACACAAGCATTCGCTCACGCACACTGCCGCACATCATGACGCTCGAACACAGAAACGAGCCGCAACCGAACTTCTGCACATACGCTTTGTACTTTTATACACTTTGTCCGACAAGCGTCCGTCAGTTTTGTTTTAACAAATATATTAATCTAAAATTCTATCACAAACAAGTAAGTTCCAACACAAAAGAGACTGTCTTTTTCTAATATGTATGTATAGGTTGAGCTTATCCAATCTCAAACAATGCCGCAAATATGGTTTGAACAGGCCGAGCGGTAGAGGGGCGCGAGATTTGAGCTTGAACAAGCTCTACACTATTTTGTTGAAGTGATTTCTGAAAGTATATCTAAAACTAAGTAACATTTAAGTAATCAATTCAAAAGATATCAAAGTGAGGCCAATACAGACACTCTCTGCAAACTTGCTATGTCAAATTTTGACTTAAATAATACTGTTGTTTAAAATAGCCTCAAAAATTAAGAACATTGTTACCACAAAACTGTACGACGCGAGTTCTGCTGAGAGTTTAGTAACATTTCCCTTGTAATAAGTTGATTTATAATTTCTCATGTTGTCCTCTCTCAGGTGAATTGGATTATTGCCACAAGTAACTTAAGCGACATTTTAAATTCTACGTTTTTCGTGATGTTTTAGTGTCTATTAATAAATTTCAAAATTTGTTCATACACAAAAATA
This sequence comes from Athrips mouffetella, assembly GCA_947532105.1. Classification (NCBI taxonomy): domain Eukaryota; kingdom Metazoa; phylum Arthropoda; class Insecta; order Lepidoptera; family Gelechiidae; genus Athrips; species Athrips mouffetella. Next base: position 8,093,936 of record OX383964.1, on the reverse strand, counting down.
AGTAAACAAATAAAACTTCGGTACAGTAGAGAGCAAGTCAAGTGGACTAATTCTACTTTGTATTGTTCTTAAGTGCCAAGCTTGATGTACTGTTGACTGTACCAAGTTGAATGTCGCATCGCACCACAGTATGACCGCAATATCTGTTCAGTTGACAGTGTCGCTAGTCGTGAAGATTTTATAAAAACCTTTGCCAATTTATTATACAAAATTTTAGTTCCAATTTTGACCACCTCAACAAATATCTTGGTCATACTCCTCGAAACATTGTGTACAGGATATGCTTTTAGGTTTTACAGTTTCGTTTGAGTTATAGTCTGACCGCAACCGCTGTATAGGTATGCTCACGACGAGATGGGGGGGGGCATCGCTCGTCACCGCTCACGGCGGCAACTAGTTCATGCTCTTACCTTCCCACTCCCCCACCTCCCTGCGCATACCTAAGGCGCGGTACAGCGGTTGCGGTCAGACTACCTATATATATTATCTGCATACTACTTTACAAAGATTTTTGTTTGCAAATAAACACTCAAATATCATGAAAAATTTAGTGTAACATGTCCCTTCCGTTACTTTTGGAATCACCAATTTGTATTGTCTATCACAGTGACGTAAAGCATTTGTCCTTACATACTAGTGAGTTAAACATTGCGATCTTATCATTAAATCACCATAAAACACATTTTGTAAAGTCGTTAAGGTGCATCAGAAAATATTTTCTCATAATCCATGATATTATAAGTCTCAAACAGTCTTTAGTATTGAGCTAATTCGATTCGGCTTCGGAATGTCTGTGGAGAGTTGAGGTACACCTTGTGTTTATTGTTATACTACTCTATAGTTCTTAGTGGAACGGAAGACGAAGATTGTTAACAAAATAAAATTTTATTATTATTTGCTATAGTAAATTTTGTTTTTTGTGTTTTATATTTTAAGTTGTTACGTAGAAAGCCATTAAAGAATAAGGCGTTCATTAAACAATATACTTAACTCCAATTTTCCTTGTGGTAATTTTTTAAATTGAAACATGTGAGAAATCTCTTCTCGAACTGCAAAATGTTTGTTTACTAAACGCCAAATCCTTTAGTGGTATGGGCTTATTTTCATACAATATATATGAATCAACAATAGGTACAAAAGGATGTGCTCCTAGCCTTCAAATTTAACTACTTAAACATAAAATACGCTATATTTTTTGTTATGTGTTATATAGGTAGATTCAAACAATCCCTTTGTAGTTCTCTACACTAATAGATAAATTGATAATCAAAAATTCTTTAATGCAAGGTGTAGAGATACATCCCGGAAAGTGAAACCGTGGAATCAGACCAGCGAATCAGACCATGAAAATGAAATTCCAAAACGAAATCTGACATCCCGTACGTACCACGTGATGCAGTTTCTATGGGTATAAAAAACATTTATTTCGTGTTCCGACCTATGTCCCAGGGAAATTTGTTCAGGGTGTATCTCTCAATTTTCGATATATCATACGATACAACTTCGATACAGTCGAACTCATAACTTCGTTCACTGACATAGAGTAGAATATTGGTTAGATGAAGTGTCAGATTGGCAGTGATCAGCGTCCAACCAACATCCTACTCTATTGTCAAAGGACGAAGTTTTAATTTTGTATGTTTTGAATTGTATTGTATCGATATTTCAAAAATTTAGAGTAGACCACCAGTTTTCGGGAGATATCATTTTACACCATAATAATACTATGTTTTTTATTAAATGAGTTCAAATGCAGTTTTGCTAGAACGTACAAAAATATTTCGACTTCCGTTAACAAGTAACATAAGTGACAACATTATACATTTTGTATGGAAACTTATATTTTTTTGTGTATTGTTATAAAAGCGGTAGAGCAATAGCTGTTACTTTTGAGCTCACTAATAAGAAGGCGAACGGAAATTAGGCCCAAAAAAATAACCTTAGAAAGCAATCTTCCCCTTCCGTTCTGGTGTTTCGTTGGACGTGTTCGTTTGGTGAGATGTGGATAGTTTGCGCAGAAGTACGCAACGACTCGCTCGTTGTTAACATTACATATTTACAAATAAAATGTACAGGCGAAGGCTTCTCTTGGTAAGTTCGACAAAATACAAATTTTTACTTTACAAATTCTCCATGTTGCAACTTCCCAGCAAACCAATAAATAGTATTGCATCAATCATGAATGTACAAAATAAAACCGAAAGATCTCATTGTAAAACTCATATTTACATATACATGAAAATTAAATTATACAAATTATGTACAAATAAAAAATATTCCAAAAGGAATTAATAATTACAGAAATAATAATTGTTATCAATTAGAATCTGGGAAGTGTCAACACAGCGAATGAAAATTATGGTTTTTCGAATGACATAAATTTGAATTAACTACCCGTCAGTTGCAAAAGGGCCCATCAAAGTTAACGTGACATTAAGTCTTGTGCTATCTTAAATAGAATTGAAAGAGGATCAACCTTAATGAAGCTTTCAGCAACTGCCCGCGTGTGAAAAACAGTTTAATAATGTGCGAACATGTAACTCTATGTCAACTCTACACACTGCTAAAACTATTAAGTAAAAATGTCCATCAAAATTCCATTAAAAATAAAGAGATCATAATTTTCTACTACAAACAAGATAAACTGTTATAATAAAGCTCTCATTTTCATAAGCTATACTTACGCTTCGTATTTTTTTTTTCTATATTTACTAAAACTTCGATACTTTTTCATAATAAGTACATATATTTTTATTGCGTAATATTATTTCTGTGATAATATAGTAGTGAGATGCAGGAGTTATATTTTCATTAGGATCTGACCTAAAATAAGAAAAATAATTTCCAAAAGTTTAATTTATTAAGAAAGGAACTTTCAACTTGAGAACATTTTTTTAAGTTTAGATTATCAAATGGAACCTTATTTCCGCATGCTGGAAATGAGTCTCTAGTTTTTTTTTATATAATAATTTTTTTATTCATTTTATTTGATTTAAATTATTCATTTTAAATTTAATTTAACTAATAAAAATAAGGATCTTTGTAATAAGAAATAAATACACTCAGTTCAATTCTAGTTCGTCTATGCTGTTTTTTCTTATAATTAAAAAATACTCAGCGTAAGTATGACTTAAGATACAGTCAAATTCCATAAAGCCAAATCTTATAGTAAACTCGTACGAAAACTGACAATAATTTATAACCTATTGCTTGCTATTGTTCAATGAGGCATGGTGGGTATAGATCTAAAATTATTATGCTTTAAACTGATCGTAATATCATCTCCAGACAACATTATAAATGCAAAAATACTCACTAGATATTTTATAACATCAATGTGGTTGGAAACCTCGAATGGATTTGTTTCGATTTGTTTGTAATCAAATCAAGGACCAAAGAACGCATCTACAAGGTTTAACAGAAAAGGTCAACTCTGAAAAATATGAACCTGCTCATGAAACTGAACAACTTTCCCTAAGAACATAGGTCAAAATACGAAAAATGAAATCGACGTTTGTACGAAGAATTTCAGGAAAACTCAATTTTCAGTTGAGTTTTCCTGAAATTCTTCGTACAAACGTCGTTTTCATTTTTAGTCATTACTAATCCAAATTTTTTTATATTTTTTTGTATAAATGGGAAGACTAAGCTTACAGAAGCTTTCATTAAATTTTCAAAAAAAAATATAATGATGAAAATGGACGACAATGAACAATTTCTCAATCTTTAATTTTAGATATCAAACTAAATATAAAAACAATATTTAATGCGTAGATTGATAACCTTTGGAATTATAGGAATTATGTCGTAAGAAAACGCCAATTCCTTGGTAAGGACCTGATATTTGATCTCTCAAATAAAATGCGATATCAGATGATGCAGTTACTATAGGATCTTTTTTTCCATATATATGTATATGAATCTACGTTAAATGGCAAAAGCTGTTCAGTGTCATAGGTTGTTTCTCATACCCTTTTTGTTATACGTTGTATAGTCCGGCAACTTCGTGCGCGACATTCCTGCAATCAAAAGGAATCACGTGCAACAAACGTCATTTCTCCATACACCCCGCTGTAAGATCGCGCGCGAAATTGTTAGACTGATTAATCAAAAGATTACGTTATAAGAGAGACAATAGTATTTTCTCTAGTTCGGGTCGTCGTATCAGGACGGTGTTTTGCGTAGATCGTAAAAGTCCGTTGTATGGAATACAGCCTGATTATGAAGGCTCGAAGCAGTGTATAGCAAAGATAGCGGCTCAAAGAAAATCACAAGTGGGATTTAAGTAGTTTCATGTTTCCTATATGAGGTGTAAGTACCTAAGGGACAGCTTTCCGAAAACTAAATGGGCATGATCAGTCAACGTAACTGAACAACTCTCAGGAAATAAAAAAAATATCGGTCTCTCCATACAAACAGTACAATCAAGTTAACAATTTTGTATGGAGAAGCCGATTTAATTTTTCATTTCCTGAAAGTTTTATTCACTGAAATTTGTTCAGATTCGTTGAATCCATACCCTTTCAGTAATCGGAAAGCTATCCCTAACACCCTGTATAGCGCCATCTGTTGATATGTTCTACGATCCTTTGTTTAACAATAAAGGAGGGCATCGGAGTTCGGTTAGGGCGAGGATGCAGCGCAACGGAAGCGATTGCTACTTTACTAAATGAATAAGATACGTTGGTACAATACATCAAGCACAGATCCGTAAATATCTTATAATTACGAGACACAGTGAAAGATCCTTCAGGACCATTAAGTTGAATTCCCATTATGTTGAATTCTCCGAACGTTGGATTCCCATTAAGTTGAATTCTCATAATGTTGAATTCCCACTATGTTGAATTCCCACTATGTTGAATTCCCATTATGTTGAAATCCCATTATGTTGAATTTTCTAATAATGATTATTCGATAATTTATAGAGAGAAACTGACGCTAAAATGTATCTTTGACTTAGAGTCGGGGCCGCCGCCGAATTAAAAAAGTAGGATAAGAGACAAGAGATAAAAGATAAGATAAAATATTTTTATTTTTATGTTTTTCTCGATAGCTTGTGCAAGTATGTTGAGATTCCCGTTTTTTTTTTATCTGCATTGAGAGTAACGCTAGCCGAGATGTGTTTCTTTGGGTACATTTCCAGCGCGTGGTGCCCAGGTGGTGCCATTATTTTTAGTTTTTCCATCTTTAATAAGTGTAAATTTCCCTCTACTTATAAGAAGTTCCTCTTTTTTATATTTTTTGTGATTTAAAAAAAAAATATTGTTCTAAAGGATATGCATATTTTTTGTGCAAGTTACGAGTGGGTACAAGTTACAAGTACAAGTTACAAAAATATTTAAAATAGGGGCCATTTTTTAAAAAATCTGGTATCAAATTATCTTGAACACTCAGATATCGATTTTGAAGACAATCGGAAGAAACCAAGATGGCGACCATTTTTCAAATTTTTACATTTGATTCGATATGAAAGGCCACTCGAACCCTCATATATCGATTTTGAAGACAATCGGTCCAGCAAAAAAATATTTAAAATGGCGGACATTTTTCTATTTTTTTTGCTTAATATTTCCCCCCCCCCCCACCTACACATTGCCTTCCACCACCTACACATTGCCCCTATCCATCTACACATAGCCCCCCATCACCCACAAATTTCTCCCCACTGCCCACACATTTCCACTCAATCCAACTTTCAGAGAATTCAACATAATGGGATTCAACATATTGAGATTCAACTTAATGGGAATCCAACGTCTGGAGAATTCAACATAATGGGATTTCAACTTAATGGTCCTGAAGGGAGACTAATACGTATCTGTACATAGTGGTTTGTGATAGGTCTTTAAATTCGTGCGAGCAGTATAGTAATACGATGCATCTATTCTTCACCTCCACAAGGGTTTGTGGAGAGTGCAATGTAAGAATTTGAATACTAACAAAGGTACAATGATTTTAATAACACTAAGCACAGATCCGTAAATCTTATAGTAACGAGACACTGTCAAAGATAATACGTATCTGTACGTAATGGTTTGTGACAGGTCCTAACATTCGTGCGAGCAGTATACGATGCAACCATTCTTCACCTCCACAAGGGTTTGTGGAGAGTGCAATGTAAGAATTTGAATACTAACAAAGGTACAATTGTTTTAATAAATTCGCACAGTAGCATCACTCCTCCGCTACGCTATCCTTCAATAAACCTACATTAATTTACATGAGCTAGAAGACGATGATATGACATTAAAAACTATGTGTACTTAGAAAATTATAGTGTCAGTAGTAAAATTTGATTCGTATAAAACTTCATTTTAACCCCATTTATCCTAAAATTAATAATTCAAATATACCCTTATTTCATGATTTGGCTTAAAGTTTTCACAATTCATTCAAGATTACAAGAGAGACGTATCCCTATCACAATCGCGTTAGTAACATTAAAAATTAAATACAACAGCACCTATCATTTGATATACATAATAGATATACTGAATAAAAATACTCAAAATTAATTATTCGATATAAATAAATTCCAATGGAGAGGACATAAAATAAGCGTAGATACAACTATGCAGTGGTCCGAATTGTTTGTAAATGATTTTTGTAAATATCACTAATTCCGATGGGACAACTAATGTTTTCACAACGAGGGCTGTATTCGAAGGTGATACTACGCACTACTACACTACTGACTTTACAAGCTCGCTATTAAAAAGTCGCACGTTTTAAAGAATTAGCATAAAACTGGGAACCTTTTAATAGTGAGCTCGCATTTTGCAGCCCTGCAGAGAACGTAATGCCAACTTACTATGCCTTTGACTAGGAAACTCTCTAAACGATCCAAAAGAGCGCTTATAACAAACTAAGGATCGATTCAGACAGAACAGAACGCACACTGTCATTGAATAAAGAACGAAGTTCTCAAGCATGACTCTTACGATCATAATAATAAAGTTACTATTTCAATGATATCAGAAAATGCTCTCCTCTCGATCTGAACTGATCCCAACTGAACCATACCATACCTGTCTTGCTCACACAAATTAGTTTCGGAATAAAGTTCACAGAATGGCGTGAGACGACGTATTGTACAAACTACAACACTACATATTGAGAAGTTGTCGAGGTTTTCAGTCACATGGTTTGTTCGTTTGGACCACGAAAATTCCAAGTAACGTCACAGTCAAAGAAGCAACAATAAGGTATCTTCCTAGAAGATTCTAGAACTTACCGCAGATTATAGAAACATTTTTAAAGAATACTTTTTCATTTATTATTATAAATTTATCCCAAAGATAAAAATTATTTGAACAAGATCACGCGACTTGAATAGATTTGGGTTATATGAATTCAAAATTACATAGGTACTTAGGCAGGCAATTCCAACCTGACTGTGCGTATTATAAAAGAACTTACAGACGTTGACTAAAATAAGGCCGTGTTAAACTTCGGGTTAAATTAAATTTTCATGCATCAATATTTACAAAAAAGGCAGGTTGTTTAATTTCCATACCTGCATACAATATGACATTTCAAATAAATTTTTAAAAATAAAAATCTCAATTTATATTATACAATTTTATGAAGATACCTTACTGATAGTTGTAACTTCAAAAGTCACCGAAGAGTGTACATTTATCGTGTAATATGGATCTCTCGTCTCACAACCGCGAGATATGGTGAGCGAAATCGAGTAGACATGGCCAAGAAAGTAATTTGTCAGTACCGGCTGGTTTAAACAATAATGTTTCATTAATAAACTATTTTCATTAATTCAAAATAATTCAAACTTAAATATGTTATTTACAAACTAATAACTAAGATGATTAAAATTGATAATTAAGAAAAATACAAATTAAAACGTTAATTATATTCATAACCACTATTCTGCTGGGCTTCAAACTGATAATAAATTTGAGATATTCAATGTGTCACAAGATAAAATCTGTTGCATTTGAGGCTGAACGATTTCTCCCAAGTAACATAGATCGGAATAAAAAAATAAAAAACTTCCCATAAAAACTGTATCAAACGTTGAATGGGCGCTCATTTCTCTTTTCGTATTTCAACCTATGTTCCTTGAACAAAGTTATTCAGTTTTATGGGCAGATTCGCATCCGTCAGGTTACTTGTACCCTTTTGTAATACATAATATTATACTAGGTGTAAGGGACAGCTTTCCAAAAACAGAAAGAGCATGATCAGTTAACGTAACTAAACAACTTTCAGTGAATAAAACTTTCAGGAAATGGAAAAAAAATCGGCCTCTCATAAAAACTTTCACATAGAAAGTTTTATTCAATGAAAGTTGTTCAGTTACGTTGACTGATCACAACCTTTTAGTTTTCGGGACCCCGTCCCTAAAACCCTTTATAAATTACAACCATTATTCTTTACTCCAGCCGGTTTCCCATCAATCAGTCAAAGTCAAATCAGATGGCGGCACACTAAGTCAATAATAGATACACACAAACACACACATTTGTACTACGCCAGTATGCTACCCACTATCTAAACCCCCATCTCACGACATCCCCCAAACAATTACAAAAAAACTTAGTAACGACTAAAAATAAAATCCATCTATCATCGTTTAGAAATTTAGGACCAGACCACTTAAGACGCAAAATACTGTTCTTTTAAAATCGAATATCTTAAAACTAATGATAAAATTTGTGAATTTTTAATAGTTTTTACTGATGGTCTTGATCGCATAACCTACTTATAGCTAGGGAGGTTGTCGGGAGGTAGGAGGCCTTTGGAGACCATACAAAAATGAAGGACTTAAACTAACCTACACGAGTTTCTTACGTACACCGACAGATTTACAGAAGAACCGTTTTACTGATCAATCTGTAACGCAAAACTTGTTTTATAATTGTAAACTAAATTCTAAAAAAAGTGAAAACATCGCAAACATACACAACTTAAGACTTGATCACATTTTGATGTCACTTTCACAAGATTTAGTTCAGACAAAAACAGATTTCTGATACAGATGGACCGTTAAAACGTCATTGTGGTAAGAATTGTGTGAAATGAAGGTTTCGTCTCGCTGAGAAGTTTGTTGGGACACAAGATGCGAAATTACATTAACCTACGTCGCCTTTGTTCTGACCGCGACCCCCCGCGCCCCGCGCTATACACCGAACACTATACCGATCCACTACACCTATGCCAACATTATCGACCATTACATTACCAACCTACGCCGACAATTGTGCCAATCAGAGCTCAAGAAAACCATTCACCAATAACATCGCTTCATTCTCACATCATATTCAAATGAAGCGATTTTATTGGTGAATTCCTTTATTTAGCTCTTTATACACGCAGCTGAACATGCGAGTTGATAAGCAACACTATAGGACATTTACATGCTCCGGCAAAACGTTTTAAAGCGAAGTATTACGTTTTAATAAACCAGTGTTGTAAAACGGAAATCGTACCAGCGATATTCCTACAACATAAAAATGGATAATACAATCAAAGTTAATAAGTGCTGAAGAGACGATGAAAAAATCGCCAACGTACACTAAACAATCATAAAAAGTCAAACAAATGAAGTTGGCTACTCAAATCAAGACCAACTAAAGGGCATCATTTTTAAGAAACAAAAAAATTCTTCGACTTCTTGTTCGCCAAAGCATGAAAACATAGAATAACCTATCGTACGCACGTTTAATGTCGACCGTACAATACGCTAACCAACCAGTGAGACCTATTAGGTTATCATTACACTAACAAATTGCTGATCCATGCAATCGTAGAATAATCATAAACTTTATTACAACCTGTGTATGAGACACGCCTATGACATGTCAAAGAAATTGGTACTTTAAAAGAAGGCCTAAAATGACAATATGGAATATCAACACGCACCTAGTTCAATCATAAATTCATAACCTACAAAATTGAAAAATTTCGGTCTAGCCACAACCTTGCAGCTATGAGATAAGCGGCAAGCCATTTTTCAATACACTGTCACAGAATAAAGCGATAATACTATCATACAGAACGGAAACTCTCCGCTCCCCGCCCGCAATCCACCCCGCGCACCCGCCCCTCGGGATTCTCGAGGTGCTCCTGAGGATCTTTTATACTGAATATGCGAGCCTACGCGACCTTCCAATTTGTAGTGTCGGGGTGAGTGAGACACTGCTTACACACTGCTGTACGCGAGTGTGTAATAGTTGGGACTCAATACACAGAGTATTGAAAAATCACTTGCTGTAGCGGCAAGGTTATGATCAAGCCGTTAAGAACTCAACCAGTCGCTCAATACAGAAATATCAGATCTTTAAACAACATATACATTCACTTCAAATTATCACTTATTATAATTTAATTTTAAACACCAACTAAAATACATTCCATTTGCATGAAATATATCTTATTTGGCAGCAAATATAAGCTTATTGCACACCAATATTATTGCAGGCAATTAAGTCTATTCGTTTATCAAGTATCAAAAATAATGTCAAACTCTTAAATATTTTGTAAGGCGATATCTTACAAATCCGACCACATTTGGTACGAATTACTAGGGTCCTGAATTGAACATTAAGGCTTTTTAATATATATACAGGGTGTAAAAAGAGGTTCCCATAAAATTATAGTTGTGGATTAGACGACAAAGTAAACAACCTTCTTCAAGGAATCTAGGTTCCTTGGGATGTTGTTAACATTCACGGTCTGAGTCCAGTTTCAGTTGTTCATTTTACACCCCATATTAAAACGACAAAAGCAATTGTGCTAAGCGTTTCTGATGAGAATAAGACTGAGCGTAATAGATTTGCAGCGGCAATCATATGAAGTAGTAGCTGACCAACTAACTTCACTCTATTTTTCCTAAGTTTGGCACAACCACAGTGAACCACTGTGACGTTTGCCATCAACCAGTCCTATCCTCGTTTGAAACGCATACAACTTAACACAAAAGGTGGTGACAGAAAATACTACAACATTGAATACATTCGTATTAAAAAATTAAGAAGCTTTAAATAAAAGCGCTGCCTTACACACAGAATAAATTTGTCTCACTGATATCGTACGATAAAAAGGTCGATCAAATCGGAGAGGCATCAACATTCAACATCTTCCACGTTAAGGCATTAAATGAATGGCCTTTCCAATTCGATCGCGTTACACATACACTGCACAATATGCCCAGATAAAAATATGATCTAAATAATATACAGTGGAGGAATTTTAAGACTATGTAAATGGACGTTTGACACGCTCGCTCGACCGCTCAAGGACATTTGCACAAACAAAGAAACATCAAATTTGGTAAACATAAAATAAACTTGAACGGAACAATAAAGTAATGCCAAAAGGTACCATTTTTCTTTTTCAAAGAACATTGAGACACAAAACGAAACAAGAAAAAATCGGCGCCCTCTACGGATGATTTTATTAATCTGCTCAAGTTTTAAAAACATGTTAATTAATTTATCACTTGAACATTCCTCAACTGTATATTTGACATTGAAAAACTAAGCGTATATCTGCCGAAAACCTACAACTATCGAAAAAATATTTAATCTTCATGATTTTTATACAATTCATTTAATTCACATTCAATTCATTGACTAAAGTAAGCGTAGTTAATGAAATTATTTTGTTTCATGGATGAGTTTATGTCAAACTTGTAATAAAATACATAATAATGTTTTATATGTACATAATGATTAATGATATTAACGGAAACAAATTGCGCGTCTGTATAGCGTCCCACAATCAGTTGGTTAATAAACTAAATTTGACAATTTATTTGTTAAACAAGCGATTATCTAACAATTGTAGAAAGCTACTTTTAAGTTAAACCTCCTTTAATCTATTGCTAACATTTTCTGTCTTATTGACAGAAAGTGTCATCGTTAGATTACAAGAAAATTTTACATTTAGTTTTCCGCAACAGGCGGTAGGTTACACCACAGGTTACACTATTCAATGGCGACATTTGTTTCCCAATTTTCTTATAATTCTTTATTCAATGTGACCACTGTCATGAAAAATATAATACGATAAAATACATAAACCCACCCAAAGTTCAAGTTATGTACTGATTTTATTACTAAGTTAGGTTTATAAATCTCCTATGTAAACGCAAATGTACTATTGCACAGAGAAACGCCACAAACTAAGCTACACACCGGTTTGACAAACCTTCCTCTACACTACACTGCAGCCTTTGAAAAATGACAATTTTGACAAGCAGAATCATTCGTATGACATGTACACATTTGCGATGATATTATCCAAGATAATTCGAATTCTGACTTTCGATGTTTCTTAAGAACCGACAAAAACACACACTTATCTATCCGACCATGAAATACCTATGCGATCCAATCTAAGACAAATATCGACCAGGACAAGACATTTCGTAACTCTAACATCCTCTATAGTACGTTCATTATACATTGGATACTTTGATAACAAGATGGCTGACAAAGAAAAAGAATCATAATCATCATAACATCCCATGAAATGTCCACTACAGAACAGGGAGCTATAAAAAGAATAATACTTTGGAACTAAAAAATCACATTTTAAACTAACACCCAATGTATAAAAAAGCACGTAAACACACATTTGTACCGATTTCAGCGCGTTACCTATGACCAATTATCGACAGATACTACTAACTTTATCAATGTACTTAAACAGTAGATTTATTTTAAAAATAAACTTTTGAAAACGGTAAAGATAGAATATTAGTCCAAATCTTATCATAACCATATTGAGAAAATTACGATTTTCTACAAATTTATCTTCAAATATAACTTTTTTTTTAACCAATGAAAAAAGAATGTATCCGCACATTAACTTGAGCTGTAAATTGGTCTTCAGAGTTCATTGGCAAGATTTTGTCAAGATGACTTCTAGCTAGGCTGTATTTTACAGTGATTACTAGGCGTTCCAAGATAAAAGGTACAAACAAGAGGATAGAAAAGTAGAAGTTTACAAAATTTGAAAATTATTTAGAAAAAGTTTTGTCCTTTTTGCTTGCAACACCGACATTAGAGATGATTTTAAAATTAAGACTGTCAAATTCACTACATTTACATTACTTCACTATAATTTCTACTGTAACGGTGCATACGGAAGGCACGACTGAACTGTTGGGGGTTTTGAGTTCCGATTGTCCAAAAAAAAAAACGTTTTTACATGAAATTGTGTCCACGTCAGTCGGTAGTCACACCATGGACACAATAACATAGTAAAATAGTTTTTTTCAAATATCACACAGCAATAATAAATTTGTAAAAGGGTAGTATAGCTCGAGCGATGGTGTACTAACTGTACAATATATTTTCACATGGTTTTTTAAAGAAAAAACATAATATTTAGAATTTCTGGAGACTGTACCTGACTCCCAAAATATCGCTTCTAGTTTTGGAAGGCTTCCACGAAACTTTAATTTTGAATAGTTTATGTACCCTTGAAACCAGAACCTTTATTAGTCGCTAATTCCTTGAATTTCTAGCCAGGTGCTGTTAGTTTGCGAAAATACGATATAGCAAAGGTAGAAACAATAATTTCGTTATTCATTCTTCTGACAGATGTCCGTTGTCCCGCATAGATATTCCGCGGTGTTTCACATCTTCTACACTTCTACTTTTCAGGAAGAAAATCTAACGTTCTTTGATTCTTTTGTGTTGTACAGTCCTGCCCTCTTTATGCATCCTATCTACTACTACAGTAGTCAGTATGTATGTGCGATGTACTTATGTTGCCCTCGTTTCAATCCTGCCCTCGGTATGCCTCCTATCTAGCACTACATTACTCAATATGCGTTGAGTACTTGTGTTAAATTTACAAGGCTCCAATCTAGAATATTCCAATTTTAATTTGAATCTAACATAATACAGTCCTGCTGTCAATATGCACCCTATCTAGTACTAGAAGAGTCAGTATGCGTACTTGTATTGCCGTCGAGATGTTTCGCTTAACGTACAGTCCTGCCGTCAGTATGCATCCTATATAGTACTACACTAGTCTGTATTAGCGGTGTACTTGTGTTAATGCTCGAATCCAGAATGTTCCAATTTTAATTTGAACTTAACGTAAGTACAATTCTGCCCTCAGTATGCTCCCTATCTAGTACTAAATGATTCAGTATTTTCAGTGTACTTGTGTTGACCACGTATCGGTACAGTCCTGCCGTCAGTAGGCACCCTACCTACTACTACACACCTCAGTTTGCGCGGTGTACTCGTGTCGCCCACTTGTCGGTACAGTCCTCCCCTCAGTATGCACGTCAGCTAGTACTACTCTACTCAGTGTTGGGTGTGTACTTGTGCGGGCTGGCGGGCGGGCGCGGCGGGGCGCGGCGCGGGCGGGGGTGCGCGCGCTGCTACCTGCGCCCGATGAGCCCGTTGGAGTTGCCCGTCGTGGGAGACATCTCTAGTTCCACTAGTAGGGGGAAGTGGTCTGCAAACAAAACATACCATTCATTATAGTGCGGCCTATTAGCTGTTTCACGTAGACGGGCCTTGTAAATGCAACAAACTTTTTCCAGGTACTAGTTATGTACATAGCTCTCAATATTTGATAGGAGCCAATTCTTATTTTTATACGTAAAGGCGATATAAGACGTTAAGCGACTGGACTATTAGGCCACACCCCGGACACAACATACAACTCTAGCTAATTTGAAATTGGAAGGTCACATATGCCCGAATATTCAGTATAATATAAAAGACCCTCAGCAGAACCACGCGAATCACAAGGGCGGGTGTGCGCAGGGGTTCGGGGTAGATTTCAAGGGGGGCGGAGAGTGTTCGTTCTGTATGTGATAGTATTCTTACATTATTCTGAGATTAGGCATTAGGAAAACATATAGTTGAAATAATGTAGCTTGTTTGGAATAAAAGCAGGAGTAATACGTTTCTCCGTTGCTCCAATATCTTACGATCGCTCCTTCCTGCTCTCACTCTGCTGTCGTTCTAATCAAGCTACATTATTTCAAGTGTAGATTAGAATGACGACACTGTGAGAGCAGGATGGAACGATGCGTAACATATTGGAGCGACAGAGACACGTATCGCACCGTCCTGATCTCATGCATAGCTCTGCCCTGTTTTCATTCTAATCAAGCTACATTATTAAACTTTATTTATTGAATGTCGAAACTAAAATCTTTCATATATTTTTATTTTTAGGGTTCCGTACCTCAATAGAAAAAACGGAACCCTTATAGGATCACTTTGTTGTCCGTCTGTCTGTCTGTCTGTCTGTCAAGACCCTTTATCTCACGAACGGGTAAAGCTATCAAGTTGAAATTAATACCATGTATTAGGGTGCATGAACCACACAAGATCTGAAAATATAAATTTTTTACAACGACGCAATCAAAAGATATGGCAGTTTATGTCCTCATCTCCATAAATTTATGCGAAAATGCAAAACCTACAGGGTACTTCCCGTTGACCTAAAATTATGAAATTTGGCAAGAAGCTAGGTCTCACAGTACAAATAAAGGGAAAAGTCTGAAATCATTAAATATTACAACTTTCCTCACAACTAATAGTAACCAATTGTGGTGAGCTCCCGTTTCAAGAACATTCATATAAGAGAGGGGTCAAGTTGGATGATCGGGGAGGTGATTTTTGTTTTAGTTCTATTTTAAAAACGGGAACACTTACAAACTTGATAATTGGTATGTTTATAGTGCATAAGCTATAAAATAACAACAAATAATAAAATTTGGTCAAGCACGTGTCGGACTCAAAAAATCTAGCACATTAACTTACTGAAATTTCAACTAATACAATTATGATTATGTGGTGGTACGGAACCCTCAGTGCGCGAGTCCGACTCGCACTTGGCCGGTTTTTTTAATATTGGGTAGCAATTCCAAAAGTCATCGGATCCCAAACTAGGCAAAGCCTGTACTATGGGTACCAGACACTGATATACATCATCATCATAACATCCCATGAAACGTCCACTACAGGACAAGGAGCTCCCTCAAGAATTCTAGCTTTTGCTAGATAAATGTAGAGGGGAAGTACCATACCGTGGGAAGGGGATATACATACATAAATAGATAAATTACACCCAGACACAGAACAAACACTCGTGTTCAAAACACAAATGTTTGCTCTGGGCGGGGATCAAACCCGCGGCCTACGCCGTAGAAGGCAAGCTCACTACCAACCACGCCAAAAGACCTGTTTTGTATGAACGGACGGATATTTTGTATGAAATAGCTACGACAAAATTAATGAAATAAATTTAAAACTGCGCACTAAATTTGAAATGGATGTCTCAACAACTTTTTAATGTCTCTTTTTTTAGATGGAAACAAAATTTTATTTAGTTATCGACGCAGGCATAATCTCTATACCCCTGTCTATACCTTTATATTCTTTATTACACAATGAAAAATCAGAAAGTTAAATTCAATAGATCATTTACAAAAGCGGGCTTTGTAAATTAAGATTTCTTCCAGCCATGAGCCAACCCATAGCACAGATAATACTAATAGGTCTTTACCTATGAAATTGCCGAAATTTTCTTACAGATTAATGAGATCATAATTCCTATAATTTTAATGCAATTTTTTTCATTTGTCTTATATTTGAAAGTTGACTTCAAGGTTATGAATTTACGCATAAAATAAAGTTTTTATTTTTAGTTTGATATATAAAACTAAAGGTTCGAAAATTGTTCGTCTTAAATGTCGTCCGATTTCATCATTAGATTTGTTATATTTTTTTACAGATAATATTTTTCGAAAATTAAATTTAAGTTTCTGTTAGCTTAATGTCTTCCCAATAATGCTTAAAAAAATAAAAAACATTGGATTTATAATTCCTAAGAAAAATACAAAAATGTTAGTACTGAAAATTGAGTTTACCTAAAATTCGCCATACAAAACGGCAATTTCATAGGTAAAGACCTATTATAATACCCATAGTTGCGTGAGAGAGTATTCATTAGCGGGACACAATAGTGCAGTGTGAACAAACAACACAATAATAAAATGTAACAATTTTTTTTATGTGGCCTGTAGGGTGTCCCACTTCCGGGAAAAGGCCTCCCCCTCTTTTCGCCATCTGTCACGGTCCTGTGATGTTAACAAAATTAAATTGGATAAAAAATAATGTACAAGGTTTAAGGCAAGAACATATTATGGAGGCTAAATGCGACAACTTCATTGAAAGTGACTTCATACAGCTTGGATCAATCGGCTGGTCATTTTGTATGGTTTAGAATTTTTGTTTACTAATTTCCAATAGCATTTTGTCCTTACAATAAGCTTTTACTGAATTTATTAAAACTCCTATACACAAGAAATAGGAATAACCCCAGGATTGAGCCTTGTGGAACGCCTATACAATTTTTTGTATCTTAGTGACCTTTTCCCATTAATACCATCACTCTGGATTCTATGGATTAGATATGATTCCAGAAGGCGTTTCAACAAATCAGGACAAACACCATCTTATATTTGAATTAACCGCATTCTAATCCCATTAATTCTACTCTTCTATCCTTCTATAAGTTATCAGATATTTTGTAATAACCTTAAATACAGTTTTTGCTTGATAACAGTTTTGAACCTTTTAACGGTTACTTTAATTTTTTACATACAGTAAACTTTAATTTGTTTACGCTAAACTTTTAATAATTTACAGTGAACTGTCATTTGGTACCGCTAAACTTTCATATGTTTACGCTAATCTTTAATTTATTTACGGTAAACTTCAATTTGTTTAGGGAAACTTGAATTTATGTACGATAAAGTTAGTGTAGTTCACCTGAAGGTACGTGGGGGTGCGGACAGCCGACCACCTTGTGTTCGCGGAACCAGTCCTGCGACAGCGGGCCCAGCAGCCCGAGCGGCGTCATCGACTGCTTGCTGTAGAATATGTAGTCGATTATACCCTTGAAGTCGTACCTGCAATGGAAAACAAACTGTTATGACATCGAACGTCAATATGTGTTTGATATGTAAATAAACATTCCCATTGGTGTCATTTTTGCCAGACCCAAAATTAAACAAAACTCAGTTTGAAACTTTGAAAAGGTCCAAAAATAATGTTGCTCTTATTACTAAAAGAAAGTAACAAAGACATCAACACTTTTAGACATATATCAAATTTAATTTGGGTCTGCCAGAATCGACATCAATGTTGTAATATAATAACATTTCCTGTGAATAAAATTTTTGCGAGATATTTGATTAATAAATTCACTGACTACCTAATCATCGATCTTACAATTCATACGATATAATGATGATGAATGCCTGTAAAAAAGCTTGTTGTAAAGAGAGGGTTTATTCTTACGTGTAGTTGGTGAAAGGCATGATGTCTTCGCTGTAGGCCGAAGCGAGTTTGAAGTTGTGCGTGAACTCGTGTTCGGAGCCCGGCATGCGGCGGAGCGACGCCGCGTACCCCAGCTCCTTGAAGTCTCGGTGCTCGGCAGACACGCGACCCGCTGACAGGAACTCTATCACGCCTGCAACATCACATTTTAATATAAAAATATGAAAAAAATGTTGTAACGTAATTCAAAACTAGTTCTAAAACCTGTTTTACACAGTGACAATCTTACATAGTTATTTACTGATAAACATCCAGGCTTTTAAATTAGAAATTTTGAATTTTTAAAACAGTGCTTACTCAAAAACAGGGCATTATATCACCATCTAGACTAGAGGCAGCGTCCTCTGCTACATCTTTTAGAATGGTCCTGGTAGGCTATCTGGTAGTCCAGTCTAATATTCTTTACTCACAGGAGAAATCTGGTAAGGAGTTTAACTTTCCACAAAACACAGCAGAATTTTATCCTTCCGACCAGTTAGACACCTCAGTACACACTGATAGTCTCCCTCATTCTTCAAAACACCGGAATTAGGTAAAGAGTTGAAGTCTCCACACAACAACAGCTAAACATTATCCCTCCGGCCAGACAGATGCAAACACTGTCCTCTACAAAATCTTCCACAATGATCCTCAGATCAATACAGGCTGGTTGGTAGTAAATTCCTATATTCTTTACTCGTCTTCGTCTATATTCATCGTCCAAGATCCTGTCTACATCTAAATCTATGTTTAAGTCTACTTCTAACTACTACACTCACCGGAGTCAGGTAAGGAGTTGAAGTCCCCGCACAACAACAGTTGAACATTATCCCTCTGACCAGCTAAACGTAACGTCCGCGCGGAGTCATCCAAGATGGACCTAAGTTCATTACTCAGCATCATCGTCTGAATCAGCTTCACGTCGCAGAACTCAGGGTCCCAGTGTATGTGCGCTGTACAAACCAAGATAGGCTGACCTAGCACAGATGAGTCTGTTGGTACTCCTGGAAATTAAAATTAAATGGTTGTTACAGATTGCGTACTTCAAAAGAACGCTGAACGACAGTTCTGGGCCCTGAGTCAAGTGACTTTTTACAGTCAGAAACGCTAGTAGACCTTTCACTGTTTGCCATCGCTAACTGGCTTAACTGTATCAGGTGCTTTTATAACCCGCCGCCACTTGGTCATCAAAACCAAGCCGCTTCCTTGGTCTTGATGAGCGCAGCGAGACCGATGTTGTATTTAGGCATGACTCAATTGATCATGTTATCTGACCCTTCGCTGTTTGCCATCGCTAACTGGTTCAACTGTATCAGGTGCTTTTAAAACAGCAAAATCTGTGCCTTAATGTTCTAATATAATACTTATTAACTATCTGATTGATCAGTCATACCAGTCTCCCATGCCGCTTCTTTAGTCTTAATGAACGCAGCTATACCGATGTCATGTTACCTGACCTTTCGCTGTTCGCCCTCGCTGTTTGAACTCGATCACGTAATCGTATATGAGCGAAACCTGTGCCTCAATATACTACTACATATAAAGGTTATTACTATCTAATTACTCATACCGTTCTCCCAAGCCGCTTCTTTGGTCTTAATGAGCTCAGCAAGATCGATGTTGTATTTAGGCATGACACAGCTGAGCATGTTATCTGACCATTTGCTGTTTGCCATCTCTAACTGGTTTAGCTGTATCAGGTGCTCTTATAACAGCAAAACCTTAAAGCTTATTTATTATCTGGTTGATGAGTCATACCTTTTTCCCAAGCCACTTCCTTGGTCTTAATAAGCGCATCAAGACCGATATTGTCTTTAGGCATGACTCGGTTAATCATGTTACCTACCCTTCGCTGTTCGCCATCGCTGTTTGAACTCGGTCAGGTGATCTTAAGAGCGAAACCTATGTTATGTACTGATATAAAGGCGAAACCTATCAAGGATATTATTATCTGATTACTCATAACATTCTCCCAAGCCGCTTCCTTGGTCTTGATGAGCGCAGCCAGACCGATGTTGTCTTTAGGCATGACTCGGTAGAGCATGTTATCTGACCCTTCGCTGTTACCCATCGCTAACTGTTCGATCTCGATTAGGTGATCTTTAGAGCGAAACCTATGCCTTAATGTAGGTTATTACTATTTTATTACTCATACCATTCTCCCAAGCCGCTTCCTTGGTCTTGATGAGCGCAGCGAGACCTATGTTGTCTTTAGGCATGACTCTGTTAAGCATGTTATCTGACCCTTCACTGTTCGCCATCGCTAACTGGTTGAACTCGATCAAGTGCTCTTTTACTAATGAAAACCTGAAATCAAAAGGAAAAGTTTTTATATTAGTATATTTAGTATCTACTCGTATATTTTCTCGTTATACTGTGACATATGATCAAGAAAATACCAAAAAATACAAAGAACATGGAGTAAAAACTTAATGAAAATAATATTTTTATTTCAAAAAACAATATTTCTTTATTTATATTGGAAAATAAAAGACAACGGTACTATACAAAAAAAAATGCAGCGATAAAAAACTACCCAGTACAGTCACAGATTAAATCAGTATACAATGTGTAACGGAAAGGTGAGATATTACTGAAGGGTGTGAATGTGCCTATGAAACTGAAAAACTTTTCCCAAGAAACATAGGTCATAGAACAAAACTAATTTTTGACCTCCCATGGAAACTACATCAGCTGATAGCGAATTTTGTATGGGAGGTCAAATTTGGTTTTACGTATTTCGTAAATATGTAACTAAAACTAAAGAAATAAGAGTCGATTCTTTTATATTGCAAACATAGAACAGTTATGAGTTTACGAGAAGCGCAAATCAAATTTTCATCTAACCACTGTCACACGCTCTTTCACTTAAGTATCTGCAATTTGTATTGTTTCAAAGGTGCAAAAATTACAACAAAAAACTTATAACGGGATGAGAATTCTATACGTCGTCCTCAATCGAACGGAAGAAGAACGAAAATTACCTAGATTTTCTTTGTAAAATAACCTACCTTTTCGCACAATTTTTAAGAATAAACCACGAAAGCTAAGTCTTTAAACTGGTTCCGTTTCCAACCTTCCAGACGATTATTAGAAAGAAACAAAATACAAATACAAAATACAAATAGTTTATTAATCAAATAAAGTTACAATTTATAGCATCTAAAAATAAAACAATGAGATTGGTAACTTTCCATAAGGCAAAACATTGACTCCCACACTAGGTCAAGCCTGTATCGTGGGCAGCCTAAAACAAACTTTAACGAAAAAGACAGTTTACAATTTAATAGCCTAGATGCTCCAGATATTGTAGTATTACATAATTTATATTGCATAAAAATACAGAAAAAGAGAAAGAGAATAACAATACCAAAAAAGACTATGAGATGACATGTGTGTGAGTGAGTGAGTGAGTATAAGTGTGATGTGTGTGTGTGTTAGCGAAATACTGGCACTACGGGATTAGATCAGCGGCTTGATAATATTTTCTGTTTGGGAGAATGAAAGGGTCAATAAATATTTGGTTACCAGCTTCTTTGCTTGTGGGACTGTGCAATGTTTCCTCGCATAATTTTGCAACTTTATTATAAACAAAAACAGACATGAACTCAAAGAAGCGTTGGGCAAAACGAGATCTAACAGAGACCGACCCAAGTTTAAAAACTCTTTGTTTTAGCATCATAGAGTATTGAAAACAGGTACATATAAAGTATTTGGGACAAATTCTACACATTGTAGAGACTTATAATCTTCGATACAAGAAAAAAGGAGGCTTTCTACCTTGGAGAAGATAGGCCTTTTACAAATGCGTCTACGATAGTTCTTTTTGCGACATTTTTGTACGCTCAAGAGCACATCACGTTTGACACATTGGACTTAGAACAAACAGCTCTTATTTTGGTAGCTGTGGTGGCGTGGAGCTAGGAGCTATAAGTATGTACTGTACTCCAGCAACATCACAGACAACTCCAAAGCGGCGGTAGATTCGCCGTATTATTGTTGCCTATTATAAACTACATTCAGCAATGTTAAATAAAATGAATAAAATTGAAACGTGAGAAAAATAGCTATTTAAAACCGTGCATCAAAACTTTACTGACGCAATCTCGATGCGTTTCGTTCTGCAACAATAAGGTACGTAAAAAAATACTCACTTGGCAGATCTAAAGAAAATCGCGCACCCGTCGACGTATTTCCGTTCCGACTCGGACATGGTCTTGGCTCGGGATTTGGGAGAGAAGATTCCGTCATAGCCGTCTTGCTTCAGCTCGGGCAAAAAGAAGTTGTAAAACTGATCCGTTTCCACTTCCTGGAATATAAGAAATGACAATTTAGAAATGGTAACGTAATAATAGGCGTCCGTGTGGTGCCGGCAAAGAATAGTACACCAACCCATCTCTACCCGTGGGTGTTGTAAGAGGCAACTAAAGGCTTATAAAACGGAGGATGGGCAGCAACATCTTTCTGTGTATCGTACTATCTTACACACTGCGGTCACGAACAACAGCGGTCGCCAGCCGCAACGCTGATCTACAAGCGTGGTGACTATGGTAAATCCCCTCCAAGTTCCATGCATAT
The DNA here is from genome assembly GCA_947532105.1 of Athrips mouffetella. Lineage (NCBI taxonomy): Eukaryota > Metazoa > Arthropoda > Insecta > Lepidoptera > Gelechiidae > Athrips > Athrips mouffetella. The sequence continues at coordinate 8,071,026 of OX383964.1, read as the reverse complement.
TTGCTGGAGCTCTGGAGGGAGCTCCCTGTCCTTACGGGATGTTATGATGAACTAAAGGCAATAAAAGTTAAAAAATCTCTGTTTGTCTGTATCCTTGATACGGCCGTAAGTTTCACGTGGATACGTCTATGCAGGTACGTACAGTCAAGAGCACGTCAAGCTTGACAAATTGGACTTTGCGCTTAATTGTCTGGACAGTAAGATGCGTTGTCCCTCCCGCCCCTCCTTTCCTCACCCCTCCTCCACTCAAACACCTCAACTCACGCTCCTCCTCTTATCCTCTCACTCACTTAAAGCTCGATGTAGTACCAATTATCGCCGCCAGTGGGCCAATATCCACTTAACACGAAATGAAACCCCAACGAATCCACGTAAACAAAGATTAATAAAACCGCGACCAACCTTTGGTTGCTTTGGATAACTATCATCATCATGGACACAGATTAAATAATAGTAAACTAACGATCCATGGAGCGATTGATATTTTTTAGGAATTTCTTTAAATTGTAAACTTTTCAGGAATTTTGTACAGTTTTTGATATAAGCATTCAAATATTCAATACACAATATGCATGTCCCCAGAGAGTCAAAGTGTACCGTTTTTTTAATCCTTAACCTATATCTTAAACATAATTTATCCAAAGAAACACGGGTTGCCACACTAACCTGGCGCCAGCAATAGTGAAATTTGTATGGGACCTCCAGACTTTTTTCATGTTTTACGATCCCGGAAAAGTTGTTCCCTTTTGATGTTTTGACTTACATATAAAAATTTGATACCCTGTCTTTTTCCGAAATACTACGAAAAAACAACCGTCTCTAGAAATTCATGTTAAAAGTGTAGTTGAAAAAAAGTGACTTGCCTGTAAACTGATGATATCCGCGGAGTAGTGTCTGATCTCGTCGAGGATGCCCTTCTTCCGGTAGTCCCATTCGAGCGCCCAGCTCGGACAGTAGCCGTACATCTGTCTGGTCGCGTATTTATCGCAGAGGACATTGTAGCACATCACTGTGAAGATGCCTGGAAGGAACATTAACGAGGGTTGGAGTTTTAATGGTTTTCCTCATTTTGGTACAGTTACCGCTGACGAAGTGCAGAAGGAACTTTTTGTTTTTATTGTCAATGAGCTTACTCTTGACCTCGATCTAGTCTTGAGGCAGTGATGAGGTCGACGATGGGTCGAGCTTGCCCAGAAGAAGCCTATTCACTCGCGATTTGAATAGATTTGGGTTATATTAACTCGGGAACACAAACGCAGGCAGAGATATCTAAATGCCCTCCAAAGACCCTACTGACGTACGGAAGTGCAAAGAAGGGAGGACTGGCGGCTTTTGGTGTCGGACGCCAAGATCCTCTTAGGGTCCTTGAGCAAGCGAAAGTAAGTAAGTCATTATGGTGTGGGTTGTAAGATCATTACTGACCTCACGAACCCTGCGGTCAGAGTTGTTCAGCCCCCAAAGACCTCCGACATGGTTCCTTACTGTTTCCCCAGAAAAAAGCCGGGACCAAAACGGCATAACGTGTCTTACGAAGCATATGGAAGCTAGCATCTTAATTTCCAGACAATCAGGTGATTCATACTGCAATGTCTGATGAAGCTGGCGAAAAAAACAAACTGGCGATGTCCCCAGAGGAAATCGAACCCGACTAACGGACTCTATAAACACTAGACCACGGCGCCTTAGAGCTTAGGGACAGGTCAAGATCTTACTCTAGCTTTGTTTCTTTTAAATAGCGTTGTGGACAAAGAGCTTCTGCAACCAGCAAGTCAAGTAGCGAGAGGCTTGATGGTAACGCGTTAAAAACCAGTTACTGGTTGGCCTTTGAAATAGTAGTGCTGTGACATTCTGTAAGTAGATAGTGTCGTCGTGGACGAAGGAGTTTACTGCGGGACAAACAACAAATAAATATATAAGTATTCAAGAAGCTCAGTAAATATTTGATGACAAAACACATGGTGAAAATGCACAAGGTTATTTATTTAATACCTGTAAAGTACAAAATTAATTACAGACTAACATGCGTATAGCACTTAATTTGGATCGCTACTGAGACGCATTAATTAAGAACTGCAAAGTCATTTAATTAAGTAGCACTTTTTACGCAATTTTCAAAGTTGCATCTAAGTATGTCAGAGCAGAAAAAGAATTAAAATGAAGACGAGTATTTATAGAGCATTTCCAGTCCATCCTCGAGTAAGCCACCTCTTCAGTTTACATATTCCGCTATTAGTAGAAGTATACAGCTTTTCCATGGGAACATCTGAGTATTTGACTCAAACTTGACGTGTTACACTACCATCACACCCGACAATCACATGTCAAGCGCATATCATACAATTAGCTATCTCCGTCGCTTTGTTACTCTCGGCAAAGCGTTGCGTGGCAGATGAAAAACTGTTCTAATTATTACAAGACGCTCGCTCATTACGCTCTACATGTCGTGTAAGGCGCTCGCGGGCACGCGACACAATAGCTTTATTTTTTCAATATCTCCAGGTTATCTTGATGTACATCTGAGCGTCTAACCTCCATTCTTTGGTCTGCACGAAAATGAGACGTCGTTGCGTAGGTACTGAGTACAGCGCCTCTGGGCCAGTCGTGTGGAATGCATTATAGTTATTGTTGATGACGAGGAAACGGCACAAACGTTTACGTTTATGAGCGAGAACACTCCGACAACTTGAGCTTCTTATTACGGAGCACCTAAATAAAGTCATAGAACTGTCTGCACGTACTAGTGAAATACGAGGAAGAGAAGTTGATTGTCTCGTTGGAAATAGTTGCGGGGAAATTGGGCATAAGCGTCCTCCTCGACGACGGAGTCATTTCGACGTATCCACTTATTACGTAAACTAACGTGGCACGACTGTGCTCTCTCACGCTCCACGCCATTATCTCAGATTTATGCGGACGCGGCGCGCTCGCACCCGTCTCATTATGCCGATCAAAAGCCGCGCAGGAGGACGAGAGCCGGTCGCACTCTTCTAAATGTCGGCGCTGTGGAAGACCTTGGCGTTGCAATTATCTAGACTTAATCGAGCTCCATCTCAGTCAATCAACGGACAATACAACGAGAGCGGTCCGTAAGAACGCTCAGCTAGACAAAGCTGCCTTGATGGGCGAATGACGGCCGGAGGGACAGGACAATACGGGCGCATGAGGCGCGGAGCCGTGATGCCGCGGACAAATTGGTAGGGATCGCGCCGCGCGCTGATAATCGGCGGCGAGGAGTCAATGTCACCGTTGTCAATACGGCCGCAGCACGTGCGCCGGCTACGCCTATTGTGCGCCGCTAAGACCGTACGCGATGCACATGCCAAACACCGCGAAACAATACACGCATCGATAATTCTCTGCTTAAGGAATTACACCGATACGAACGCTCTACTCTGTATGCGCAATTATGTGTTACATGGTGGACGCGTTAGCTCATTCGAAACATATCGGCCGCGGTGATGAAATAGTACATACGTTTCCAAGCCACAAACAATGCGGGATGTGACAGTAACTGCGCTACATTATTTCTGGTCGGCCCATTGTGTGTGGATGTTATAAGGGCAGCAATGCGTGGGCACATCAGATATGTCACACATTATGTAGGGTTCGTCGAGTAAAAAAGCAATCGGAAAAGGCGTGGCGGATGTCGGGCCACCAGTGAAGCGTGTCACGGCGGAGTGTGTCTAGTCTGGCGCCCGCGTCTGGCTACTCGCCACTAGTTCACACGTGATTCCAAGTAATCTAGCTCATATCGTCGTCGTTATTTACCCAAAGGAAGTCAACAAGTTTAATCCCATCTTGGATTCATTAAACCGATACCGTTCGTTACCTCGATCAAATCGATCACGCAGCCGATGATTTTAATAATTAACTCGAGACGTTAAGTTTTTGCGGAGTTCGCTCTGCGATGGATTTAGCGAACATTTTCTTTTTATGAAGCGTTTTAAAGAGCTCATTAGATCGCGTCCAAGCCGAGCGGTAATAGGTGTTATGTATGACGTAACGAGACCGCTCAATGGGTGCTAACAAGATGTAGTTAGAGGCAGTTGAAATCCGGGCTTGTTGCCTACTGCTTAGCTATATGGATTTCACCTCTAGCTAATAGCTCTAAGTCATGCGATTTCGGACAGCTAATTGAGATATTTGAGATTATAACGACGTAATACGCAGGTAGCATGCTGACTTTTTGCGCTGATCAATTAAAAATGTAACTATCGTTATTTTGATGAAACGGTTAGGTCAGCGCAAAGTTTTCACAGCATTCGTGGTGGCCATGCTCTTTAACAATTTGCATACGAAAGTCTATAATTGCAATGAATAAAGCTATTATACTGAACATGGAAGCTTCGATCGGCATCAGATGGCGAGAGTTATATGGGAACGCACATCTGTACCCGCTAATGCCTTGCTATTTCCACTGAAACTAGATACTCTAGGAGCGAACGTTCTACTTTGCTAAACCTTTCAGTACAAGGACTAATACGTGAACAAACACATCGGTATTTCGTTCAAACATGGAAGACAAAGAATACAATGAATCATATAATAGAATACTATAATAACATTAATGGCATCATAACGAATGACACATTGTTATTAGCTGCAATTGTTATGCTAAGTATTTGTGTCACTAGGATACTTATCGGCTATAAAATCATAATTAAATGCAGTGTTATTACTTATCGTAATTTATATCGTACATCATCACCCGATACATACAAAGTAGGTAGTTAATAAGGAAGTATGGAATGGGCAAGATGGTAATTAACACATCAGGTGCCACAGGTCAAAAGGATAACTGGCTTCGACGAAAGGTTACGACTGTTAGCTCCTCTGACAAATTGCTGCGAGGTCCATCAGGGTACCAAGAACTAATGCATCATACAGACGAGAACCAAAGATATTTTAAAATACGCAAAGCAACTGACGTGCGAGAGAACGCATTCGCAAGATTCATGAAGGCACATTAATCAAACTACTATATTGGCTATTTCGCGAATCATATTTATAGTTCGCAAGACCATAATGCTCATGTAATTGCGGAAGGAATTTGAAATTTAAAACACATTTTCTATAATACATGCTATATGCTGATCAGAATCACTACCTCGCTGCGTTTAGCATCTCACTAAAGAGCAATAAAAATAAAAGTACTGTGAGCTGTCGCGCCTCATCTGAATATAATGGAGGGAGGCACAGAACAGTCGGTTTATTGGCGATGCCATTACGTGGGCATTTTGTATGACAAGAGACGAATTACGTGTCTGTTCTACCAATCGGACACATCATATTTTGTGTCGATAAATGTTCATTTAATCCAATATGAAGGCACGTGTTTTATCCACCATCTGCTTCTCGTTACAAAGGAGGTTTTACTCGTTTTGTCACTGACGATAAATCAAGTGTACAAAAGCATACAGAGCCTTTTTGTGGTAAGGTTCCCGCGGTGTAGGGTCGTCCGAATAAATCTTACACTTGTCCTTACTACATAACTTGCTAGCGACAAGGGTCCAAAGTTGCCACCCGACTAGCGTAATGTATCATCACCTAACCATACATTCTGTTCTTTGACCCCAACAGGCATCATTCACTTTTTATCTACATCTTTTATTTTATGAGTTTAATACTCGAACGCGTTCAAGGTTTATCAGCGTAGTCGATGTTTATTTTTGTAATTTTGGACAGCTCAACAAAAAATATCTTTCGTCGGTTTCTGGGAAGTGTGAAAAAGTTCATGATGGTGGCAGGTAAGTACCTAGTTGATTGATTACTAAAGCAAGGTAATAATGGTGAAGATTTTTTCCCAATTTCGCACTTCTGTTGATTCTGAGATGGCTTATCAGACTGTCTTAAGTTCACGGATGGAGTGAGGCCGCCGAGCGAGCAATGTCTCTCATTGTGCATTGTTGCGCAGATGGCGAGGCGAAGGGCACTTCCTCTCCCTCTATTGGCCGTGAGCACGATTAAGTTCCATCGTCGGCGACATCGCCGTAGGTCACTCGACCACTTCCTACTGTCGACCTCTCTGACAATTGACTGATATGTAACTGGCTACGTAACAAATCGTAATAGGTGTGACGATGTTGTGTGAGCGACTTGATGGACGTCTGACCGGAACGTGTTATATAACGATTATCGATACAGTTCCGGCCATTCTGGGGAATATTAGATCACGTGAAACCGAGACTTTTATAACATCGTTACACTTTTTATAAGATTATTGGGCGGATTGAATACGTCATTGAAATTAGTTACCATAACTTTCCTTTCTCCAAAAATTAACAAAATCCTGTCTTTCGAACTATTACGAATACCCACTGCTGGACTGAAGTCTCCTCTAAAGATGGTTGCAGCGCTGTTCACACCCAACTCAAAACTTAAGTCAATATAACTGCACGTTTTTAATAAAGCCGACGTCAGTGTGTCATTCGTGTTTGTATTTTAATTCCCGCCTTGTATTTTCCAATCTTTCTTCGCAAGGATATATTCACCAGCGATTAATTGTTTGGTTTGGCTCTGCTGAGCGTCCAGGTTGATTTATGTAAATCGGGGGAGCAGGTCGTGCGTCCTGAAGCGTGACCGCAGCCACACAACTCCTATTGGGTATCTAAGATTAATGTGTTTTCGATTCACCGACTAATGAAACACAGAAAAAGAAAAGGCGAATAAGGAAGCGTGTCAGACAGAATAACTTATTTGTTTTGATGATGATGCAAAGTACACAACATACATAAAGACAACCACCAGATTGTCTCAAAAGAGTTTACTCCGTGCGGCGTGCTACTGAAGACGTATTAAAGCGTGTTGGTTTGTTTGATTCCTCAGCAGTATATTTCTTTGGACTAATACTCCACCACACAGACAGCATTTATCACTAGCGTTATAAAGGTCCTCGAGTGAACAGGTGGAACGGTACGCAGGGCAGGACAAAAGGGACAGGTTTGAAATCACTGTCTATGATAGTGGTCATAGCATAGATCATTATGTTGGACAACCCACTTAGAAGACAAATAATTTCAAGTTTCGTTTTGAATATGAAATAGGAATCCAATTATACTCATAAAAAGAACTGTTCTTAGAAGAGAACGAAGGCAATGTCAAAGCAATTTTTATTTTCTTGAAGAAGTCTGGTCATACTCCCAGTATTCACAGCACGTAATAGTCGACGACAGAAACATTTAACAGAACGAAAACTTGAGAGAACGAAAATAAAAAGAACGAAAACTTGAGAACGAAAACTTGAAAAAGAGAACGAAAACTTGAGAACCAACTATGTATTTATATCTTTGATCAAGACTTACGGGTACGAGAAACGAAACGACATGAGAACAAGACGTAAGGAATAAAGTTTAATGAAGATTTTAAACCGTCGCCGTGCAATTCCAGGCAATTCACTGACTGAGACGATGATGGATGGACTAAGAGGGTTATAATAACGTCGTCATGAGAGGAGGAAGCTCCTCCTATTCAAATTACTCACACGTCAGACCCTATTAACCGCTTAACGGTACAACGGTACGGAATGAAACATTACACGTTCCTGGACCGTATGTACCGTATCCCAGTCTCCCACGCGAGGTTCCAGGGCTGAACCGTGAAGCGATTCCATGCATGAGATTTGAATTAATGAGCCTCTATTTCTAGGAACCTCGAGATGGTTATCGCTATTCTTGGGCATTCGATTTTCAATAACGATTATGGGCTATCAAATACTGATCCTAGTGATAGGTATCTGTGGAAAATGCTTGGTCACATTTGAATTTCCCTTATTTTGTGTTTACAGATATGGATCTTTTATTTTCGGTCGAGAGCCTTAACACTTACGGTATCCCTATCGATGGCAGAGCCGTATTGTTTTTAGCACCAAGATTTTGGCCACTGTCTTTTCGCTTGTGGCAATATATCCTAGCTTCCTGCAACCGGCCCAGAGGCTTGAAACATTACCATTGCAGCGATGGGGCGGTCTGACCGTATTATTTATTAGACAGCCCGCTCGCGCCGCGCCCATTCCCGCCACTACGACACTTTATTAATGACGAACTCGTTGGGAAGCTTTTTGTTATCGCTATTTAATATTAAACACATACTCGTATGGCAATACAACGATGCGCAAATACGTGAGCGAAAGATGCTATCGGATAGAATTAATCTTTAGACTTTAGTTAAAAGACACGCCTTTAATAAAGGAAACGCGTTGAGAAAACACATTATAAGATTATTTTGATAATTGTTGTTTCGCCTTCGCGTGAACTATTAATTTGCGTGGAGCATTAATCAAATGCGAAACTTAATTTAAAACTCCCTCGTATTATTTATGTATGTGTGACACACCTCAGTGGTGTTTGAATTGCTTTGTCACAAGTTTTAAGGTCAGTATGATGTTCAAAAGTTACTTACACGTGGGTCGTGTCCTGTTGGGTCTCGTCAGCGGAATCCAGGGTCTCTGCGGGGGCAGGGTAGCGGTAACTGTAACAATAAAAAAATATATAAGGTAAATTCACTATCATCATAATCATTGAATTCATTGACTAGCCTTGGTGGTTTTATGGAGTCAGCTACCCAGCCTAGGGCATATGACGATGGTCATGGTTTTTTGTTTTTAAATCACGCCTGTTTCCCGCAGGATTAGGCAGTGACCACTTCTATCTACCTACTAAGATCTTGACATACTTCTCTCTGTTCTACTCTCATCTCAACCCGTTTAATTCCGCTCGTCGGTTTAAGGTACAATTGACCTGTCCTTTACTCAAAACACATCCCAATAAAATTGTAAACAATTGGTACCGAAAAAAATGCTGAAGCTGGATAACTACGACTTTGAAGACGTTCGACAAATTATAAGCGTAGGTTCTGTTATCGATATAGATCAATTTTGTATAGGTCTAAGGAAATTCGGAGCCTTCGAAATTTTTTTTTTGTAGGTTTTAAGTTAAATATTCTTGAAACTGATACACAAACGTACTTACCTAAAAATATACATAAACATCACGCCTATTTCCCGTCGGGGAATCCAAGCATAAATGATCCATTTTTTTAGCATAAATTATGCTTATTTTATTATCATTATTTTCATGCAAATACGTTTGTTTATCGATAAAATAAAAAAAAACAGCTCCAAATGTCCTTACACCTATACAAAATTGATCCATAACTTAACCTCAAAATTTGTCAAATGTCTTCAAAGTCACCTTGTAGACCAACTATTAGGATTTGTCAAAATCAACTTTTTGCATTGACTTAACGTTTCTGTCATAAAGTTTCCCTCTATCTTGGAAACCGAATAATACCGATATCACTTTCACGGCAAAAAGCATTGTCGCGGTGTAAATATCAGACAACGGACCTATTGATTGTTCTTGAACAAAAAAATCATTTGCGATGTTCACCGCATCGACGCAAAAACAACCCGTTATAGTGGAACGTGAAATTGGTGATAGTTCTTCACAATGATATAATGGTCTGGTGTGATTAGGTGTAATAACTATACAATTTGAAACGCATGTTATACGCTTAGTGCTACCAAGACTGGAAAAGATAAGCAATGTTTTTTTTTGCAAATAGAAAAGATATCGATGGAATATTAGTAGGTATAAAATGTGAAGTTAGCCTTACACTTTACATTGAGACATTTTAAAACTGAAATCGAATCAAAGATCAAAGAACTAACAAATGTGAGGAGTAGAATTAGGTTAAAATAAACAGACATTAAAACGTTTAAGACGAGTAGGGAAAACATGGAAGGAGAAGGTATAAAAGTGTCAAAGTAATAAATTAACTACTACACTGATGCACCAATTATTGTGGTCTTGTTCGTTCAAGAACTTGAAGAAGCTAACATTAATAATGTTAAACTAAAACACTTAACTGAACTTGACCAAAAATCACTATAGATTAAGAAGCGCTCAACTCAACCAGTTTAATACTATACGCAATACGCGTTTGAAAATAGTGGGACAATCTCAGCGCTCATAGCAACAACACTGATATCAGAACCGCGTTCGCAAATACAGACGTAGCAAAAACCGGTAACTCGCCTTGGAAAATCGGTAGAGGATAAAAAGTGCGTATCTACAATATCTGGTGATCAGCGGGCAAGACACAGGAAATACGGGTATTACTCGTACAATCTGACGGTCGATAAAACAAACCCTTTCTAAAATGTTTGAGCTCAAAAGTAAACCAGAAACTGCGACGTAGAATTTACGGGTTAAACAATCTGATTCTGATTTATCTATAAAAGCAACCCCTCGCTAAACCCTAGGCTAAACACAGGGCAAGTTGCCAAAAATAAGTTCAAAACCTTTTCTTTCTCCATTCCGAGCGGCTGAAATTATTTACGAAACACTTATTTAGTAATTAATATCAGGTTACTCGCGAAATGGAGAAATAAATTGATAACAATTTTACAAAAGTGATGCTCAATTTCAAAAGATGTAAGTAATTCTATTCCAAGAACCATTACGAGTTCATGAGTTAATGGCTCTAAGAAACTGTTTCAAATTGAATTATTTTTGCTTTAGCCTTATTCCGTTTTAAAAACAAACACTGCGGGTTAGATGGTCTACCCCGTGTGGTGCCGGCAAAGAATAGTCCCAACCCATCTCTACCTGTGCGTGTCGTAAGAGGCGACTAAGGGTTGATGAACCCGAGGATGGGCACTATGGGCAGCAGCATCCTTCTTTGTATCGTATCATCTTACATTCTGCGGTCACCAACAACCGCGGTCCACGGTGCCAGCCGTAACGGTTCAGCAAACGCTGAGATTTTGGAGGGAGTTCCCTATCCTATACGTTTCATGGGATGTCATGATGATGATGAAATGGTCTGCAGGTCTACCCGGACCAGTGGGTAAATCAGTTATCTAAAGACTTCAGCTAGAAGCCAAACCGGCGCGGTGACGATCAAAGCTACCAAATATTCTGGCTTTGGTTCGAACCACTCGAACGCACAATCACTATTAGCAGCCAAATACTACTGGCGGTAACCCGCTGGGGTCCTGTCCACAAAAAACGTAGGACAGATAGCAAGAAAGACCATTTCGCTATTAGCAGGCAACGCGGGAGAGGACCTCGTTGATACCACTGAAAAGTGATATGACAAGGCTCTAGGCAGCAAAGAAATGCCAAGAAAAAAAACGCACCTATACCGGCAACTATAATAAATTAGCATATTCATGGCAAAGTAATTTGATCGGAGAAGTTGTCTGCAATTATATTTTCCCATCGTGTAATATTTACTCGTCATGTTCGCAGACACGACCACAAAAAAAAGTGTTAACAATTTAAATTTGATTGAACGATTTGTGTTATAGTTGGTGGAGGATTTTTTTCATAAGACTGAAGTCGATGTCACGCTAGCATCAATTATGCACATTCTTTTTAAGGTTGTCATTCACCTTTTCCATATTGAAGGAGTTGCTAAGCTAAAAAGTGATTTGTCTTGAAAATTAGAAAGTTGTGAAGAGAAAATGCGCAATGAAAATACGTTTCCGTATTACTCCAGTAAAATTACGAGAGATTGTATGGCGAAACGGAAATAATTGATAATAGCCGTGATTCTTTTTCAGATCGATAGATTATATTTCTGTGTAAAGCTTTTTAATGGAATCCACCTAAATTTACTTCATTTATTTATTTATTTTGCCGTCCAAACATTAAAAAAATATGGAATTTCGGAAAAAAATGTAAATAGATTTTTTATTTTATTTACGGCTTGCTATATATTCATAATTTCATATTTTACATGAATCCACCTAAAAATATTAGCGTTTTTGTATTGTTTAACTTTCATAGCACGAAATTTAAATAAAGGTTATCTTCGCAACCAAAAATAGTAATAGATCCGTTTTGCTTTCTAATAATTTAAATAGTGCTAAGTAATCACATTTTAGGCAAATCCAACATAAATGTTTACAAAATCATTGTAAACCAGCGATTACAAAAAACTTTTTATTTATTTAGTATGGAATTTTTGTGAATTTATATAAGAATCACTTTCATTTAAAATGGTTGAGTTTAACTCAGTTTATTTATATTATTTTACCTCGACTTTATTGGATCTTATATGTAAATATAAGTGTTGATTTTATATTTTGAAACAAATTGATATTTTTAAATATATTTATGGTGGATTTTTATGCCTATATGTAAAGTATACGTTAATCTATGACATAAAGTATATAATTGTCTATTACTATTTTTGCCTTAGCTGTTATTCGAAAAAAATGTTCCGCTTTAAATTTTAGGTGGATTCGTAAATATTGCTTCTTAACATCATATTTAAATACGATATACACAAAAAAGTAGCTATTAACATTTAATGTTTTGCAAAACCGTATTTTTACTGGACTATATATTTTAGTAAAAAAGTCGATTGCATTTGGTTTCCTGAGTGAAAAGTAGCTAGAAACACTTCATCATTTTCATAATATCCCATTAAAAGACCATAGCTGTACGTACAGTAAGCAAGCTCCCTCCAGAATTTTTGTACCATAGTCACCAAGCTTATTAGCGTTGCAGATGGTACCACCATGGATCTCTCTTTTACCCATTCATATCCCTTTAGCCGCCTTTTACCAAACCTACAAAAACACAGCAAAATATTAATTTAGCATTATTCCGAATTAAGCAAGACGTTGTAGAAAAAACTATAACGCACCGAATGGACAATTTAGAGATTTATATATCGTGATTCGTGGAGAGGCGTGTTGGTTTTTGCGCTCTGCAGAACCAGTCTGAGCTTACTCGTGCGTAAATTAAGAGTAAACCTCTTACGTAATAGCTCCCACTTTCGTAGGCTCAATTTTATATACCTACCTCTGTATAGTTTACTACATTTCTACTACTGTACCAGGTGCAACAGAAAGCAAACGATATGAATCTGCCCATGAAACTGAACAATTTTGGTTTAGAAACAAAGGGCAAATCCCATACATCCGAATTATGCACTAAAAACATACCAATTTTCACGCTTTTAAGTGTTCCCGTTTTTAGGATAGAGCTAATACAAAAACACAACAAAAAACCCGTTTCCTGTATGGGGAACTTTTCATTTTACTTTTTTTTTCTTTTTTCCCCGACGGGAACAAGGCGTGATGTTATGTATGTATGTATGTTATTGAACTTTTCTTTTTTTCATATTATTTATTAGGTAATCCGCCGTAATACATAACCTGAAAATTTTAACTATACGAGTACAGCTAATACGTTACGTACTACTACGTTACAAAAGATAAGGCCCTCGGACAGACGGACAGCAGCATAGGCTTACTAACAGGGCTCCTTTTGGACCCTTCGAGTACGGAGCCCTAAACAGAAAGATAGTAGAATAGCATAATCTAATTCTTCATCTAATCTTTGACCGAACGATACTTACACGACAACAGACAATATTTTGCTTTATAATTCTGAAGGAGAAAACAAATGTTTTATATGGAACGGCCTTGAAGAACTAGGGAGTGTAACAAAAACAATTTGAGCTCAGCTTTTGCGCTGTAATTTGTAGCGATCAGATGCGAGATAAGATTAAGCATGTAACCGAGTGTGGTCGGTTGAAACAGCTACGGTTTAAAACACCAACTTATTAAGATAATCACCTGCTATCCTTTTTATAGTCAGCTTTTATTATGTTAATGAAACCATTTAGTTTCTAAGACAGAAAAAAGTAATGTAATTTGGGTCGTTTGCAGCTGGTAAATAAAAACACACAACGAAATTACAACAGCTCGACAGGACAATTATAAAGGCAAGGAATTCGAGTTAAGAAGAGAAGATAGTTAGAAACTCTTTATTGCACAAAAATTTACAACACTTAAGTACGAACAACATCTTATTGTTTGGTTGGTTATTCTATTGGTTGTTAGTTTACTGTTATCTTATCTGTGGTTTAGCTACATATAACAGCTTTGGTGAAAAGACACCCTTGAATGTATTGGTTAAGTTGGGTTATGACGGTTATTTTCTGCGCATGGGTGACAGGCGGAGTGCCAATGAACGATTCGTTCGCCTCAGCCCGAGTTATTTTGTATGCCGTATAGTGAAGTAAACTTTCTACGTAGGTAGATAATAATCAATAAGAAAGATGTTTCCTATTACATTTGTTTTGAGAAGGTTCTCGTATGTGTCATCTTTGCTGTCGCAGAGTTTAATAGATTCCAGTTACTTGTACCAGTGGGTGTCACTTGCTTCCTTTTAATCTAAATATTAAATAGCCTGAATTGCAATGCGCCTAAACGGAACCCCTTGGCAATAAAATGTCGTCTTTCGCCTTCTCGGAATATCATACATTCGTAAAATGGCTTCCAGAAACTTTGAAATAGGCTTACAAAATGGAGTAGTAGCGTTTTAGGAAACCGTCAAACAGACGAGCGACCAATAAATCGGTTTTCAGTTGGAATGGAAATAGATCCATCGCATCAAAGTGTTTCGGAATAGAAGCAAACAGAATTCAAACCGAGGCGAGGATTGCATCTGCAACGAAAGTATGAATTTAAAACGAATTTCAAATCTAAATTGAAAAACAACTGTTTCTTTTGGATTGTGTACATGTCTGTACGTACAAGGTGCTTAAGCATTGTGTATTTGCCATATAAAGTATTGTAATCAATCGTTATTGATTTCTTAAAGACACTTGAAGAAACAAACAATAAAAGCATTTATTACATTTCTCATTAAAAATAATTTTGTATTAGAACTACCTTACATTTCACTCCTACCTAAAGTTTAATTTCTTTGTTACACTTTTTACTACCGTAAAATTGAATTTCCATACAGGCTGCGTTCTAGTTTGAGAACCCTTGTCAAATTCTTATCCTAAAAATGTAATTTAGGATAGTAACTAATATTTTTTTTATATCGCGCTAAAAATATTATATGAGATATAACCAAATAAGCTGAGTGAAATCTTAGAGCTCCAGCAAAGAGAAGTTGAGCGGGAGATGCGCAGGCGTCACCGCTTATTACACTTTGTAATTAGGCCGTGGGCAGAATGCGGCCCTGCACTAAATCACGACGACTTACACCGTGTAGTCTTGCATATACGCGACTTCATTCAACTGTACTCGTCTACTAACACAGATATGGATTAAGATTGTTTAAATTCTAAAGAGTTTGTTCTTACGGCAGTGAAAGCTGGGTTTGAAAAAGCATGAAAGTAGAATTAATGCAGTAGAAATGAGAGCGTTGAGGAGTATGATTGGTGTGAAATTGAGTGACAGGATTAGACATAGTGTGATAAGAGAACGTTGTGGCGTAAAAGAAGACGTAGTGACTAAAATTGAGAAAGGGATGCTGAGATGGTTTGGTCATGTAGAGAGGATGAATGAAGGAAGATTGACGAAAGAGATCCACAAGGCGAGAGTGAATGGAAACGTTGGAAGGGGAAGGCCTCGGCGAACGTACCGGACCAAATTCAGGACGTTCTGAATAAAGGCCAGGTTAAAAGTACCCTAAACCGACGAGCATGTATGAAAGGATTGATGAAGGTTCAGGAAGCAAGGGAAGTATGTCAAGATCGTAGCAGGTGTAGAACTGTGGTCTCTGCCTACCCCGACGGGAACAAGGCGTGATGTTATGTATGTATGTATGTATGTATGTTGTCCTTTAAATGAAGTTTTTTACACAAAGTTTGGTGTCAAAAGGACATTTAATAAGATCCAATAAAAGCGAGAATTTAAATCAAAGTACTCTTTAAATACATAACTAAACTAAAGAAAAATAACATCATCGGAATCTATCAAAAATACTAATTTTCTTAAATTTTGTCAGTTATGTATCTTACAGGTTTTACAAGTCAAAATGCGCTCATCAATAATGATCAAATCCAGGGTTTTTATTGGACCAATCCAAATAGCATGTTACTCAAAAAAAAAATCTGAAAAACGTTCCCAAAAAATAAGTCCAAAGACGAAATTTTTTTCTGACCATATGACCAATATTGGAAGTGGAATTAATATAATTAATTTACTTGTCACACTGTCAATTTTCCGAGTAACAAACTTAAATTGGCGCAGGGGTGCACAAATACACCTGTATATGGAAAATCAGGAACTTCGCCGCTCTCTTGAACTCCCTTATTTTCGCAGTTTAGAAGAACTAAACCAAAGCAATAGCTTGATTAGAATGACAGCTGAATGAAAGCAGGACGCAGCGATGCGTTAAATAATTATTCTATTCTATTCTATGCGCTACACTTTGAAGCGACAGAGACTTTTCCTGCATTCATTCTATAGTTCAACTGTAAAATGGTATTCATCAATTTGCTATTTCAAGCAATACAAAGTCATAGGTTAGTGATCGACGGCGATCGACGGTTTGCCAATACAAAACGAGTGCAAAGTATGGAAATCCTTTCGCATCGACGACGTGGCGAAAGGATGCGAAAGGATTTCCATACTTTGCGCTCGTTTTGTATATAGACTAGGATGAAATTCTAGTCTATATACAAAACGGAATTGACGTTAACAATTTTCATCTATCTTTAACCGTTTCTGAGATAAATGAAAAAATCTAAAATCAGGGACCCGTTTGAGGATGGGGAGGGGGGAGCGTACACGGGATCGACGTGCAACTTTCTAGATATATTCAGGGGAACCTAAGGAACACTTTAAAAAAAGAAACTTTTTACCGCAATTTGTCGTAGGTTATTATTTACATTTTTTGACCTAGTAGGATTTCGACTTGACAACATTGATTTTTGGATTCATTGATGTCCAAAACCTCATAAAACCTTTGTTGTCAAAAATGGTCCCGTTTTAGCCCTGAGAAAATTTAATAATCACTTATCTCCTACTCTAATAGGCAAACCGTCGATCGCCGTCGATCAATGTGGCCCAACCCTAATATACTGTTAAACCATGATGTACAAATGAAATGCAAGGAAGTGGAACTAAGTTATGAGATCGTAAAGATTGCATGAATAGTTCTGTTCTAGTCTGCAAGTAAAGTTCGCACTTCGCCTCATTAGTTTCATAATTTATCGACTGCTATAGACATAATAGATAAGAGGAATTACAATATTTCGGGATAAGTGAACGACAATGTTTACTTTACGAGAGAGAATTGACGAAAAGAAGCAAAAATTAAAAAACCAAAACTTAGTAAGCTTGCCTTAAATTTTAATCACAGGTTTATATTACTCGAAATTTCGTCCCGTCAGAAAAGTCCGGGATGGTTGAACAGGTAGGAGACTTGAACAACCTCAATAACTTTTTTAGTTTTGCGCTGATGGTCCGGCTAATCTGACAGACTTCATTATACGATTTATGATTGAAACTTGATTTTATAGAAGAGGTAATAAGTACAATCCTACGTAAATGAGAGTACCTATGTTTTGTGTCAATGTGCTCTGTTTTAAAAAAGATTTTGAGTTTCTATATGATTTTTATGACTGTTATTAATTGGTTCTTGATTGGTCAACTCTCCCATGGTTTGGGGTAAGTTGGACCACTTCCCACTTTTTTTCTAAATCTCGCATGTTTTTTTTAATAAAACTATTTCGAAAGCTTTGATGTTAAAAAAGCTACACATTTGTGTATCAATTGATTTGGTGTGACATATAATGAAAAATTTGGAAGCCTTTTTGTAAAATGGGATTCATTCATATATCCCGGACTCCCCTACCTAAACCTAACCTACATTCATAGTACATACCTAACAAATACATGGTTTAAAAAGATATCTCATCGATTCAAACTATGAAAATACTATTTTTCTTTTTACTTTATAGCGAGGATGACCCTCGCTATTTATGAAGAAGGGAAAACCACTTATCACAGTACTATCACTTTATTATAATATATCACAATACAATTCAGGTTACCAGGAAGACGCGGATCAAAATCTTTCGGTCATACATAAATAAACACCGTAACACTAACAATACCGAGTTGCAATATCCCAGTGCCGCCATCTAGCGGTGGCAGTAGTGGGCACACTACAACTTTTAAAACTAGCTCTATCAAGTGCTCTACACCCGATATTTTCCGGTTACTTAAAACGTGCTACGAGTATGTTTCAAACGAGACAAGATGCGTATATGGGACTGTTATTGAATATTTAAAACGCCCTGGTTGTCTCTCGACTTACATATTCGGAGATAAACAATAAACAAAGGTCGTTCACTTGTGCGAGGGCGACAGAGCTAACTGATCTTGGTTTCTATTTAAAAGTTCCTTGTCCTTGCCTTGACACGATTACGAAAACATCAAAATTGAACGATCGAAATGAAAATGTAGTTATTTACGCAATAAGGCATAATTTCGCATAAATTCTTCCACTATTCCATTTTCCGGAAACTTTTTGGATTTCTTAGAAGTTTCTTAAAACATCAATATAAAAAAAAAATCGAATTGCAGATACTTCGGCGTCTTCGTTCATCCAAGACCTAAATCTCTTTCATTAATTACACTCCAAATTAAAGAGGCAATTTTTCAGATTTGAAATGAGATTCTGATAGCCTATATAAAACTTGTTTGGTAAGTTCTTGTTTTCAATTTAAATTTCTAATGGAATGATTAAAAGTACTTAGACGACGGAAATAAATAACTTTAACCTTCTACCTAAAAAAAACATCATATAAAATGTAACATTTTGATTTGACGTTCGTTGAAAAACATAGAAAAATCAGAAAAGCGACTGCATAAAATAAAACAAAAGCTCTAGAAAATGTCTTCTACAAATGAAGCGCAAAAAGCTTCCACAATTTTCTATAAAACCATTCAGAGAGAGAGTGTCTTTTTGCTTTGAAATTGGCTATTAACGAAGAATGAATAGTTCCCTCGAACGCAAAAACAAAGTATTTTACCTTTTTACGAGGTAGCTGTCAATCAAGAAAACAAAGCATGTTTTAAAAAGACCGGAGAGATAGGTTTGCGTTTGGTTCAGTAGCACTAGAGCAGTAAAAAGGCTGACAAAAGGCACAATCACACCTTCCTACAGATTCGGCATATATTGCTGGGAGGCTTGGTTTGGTTAATTCCAATATCCTTATTACAACCAGCAATGTATCCCGAATTCGTTTCTGAATTAGTGAAGGTGTGATCACGGCTAAAGAGTGACGTAAGCAAAACGCAGTGAAAGTCAGGTGAGCATTGGCGATAAAGATCAGCACGCTCGTCACATGAGCACCGATACATGAGATAAGGCTGGAAAAAAGCTTTCTCTCCAAACTGAAGCTACCGTGAGAACTGATCTTGTGAAGACAAGAGGGCATGCGTGATTTTTAAAATTAGAATACAAAGTATTGTTCGGTTAGTCACATACCTACCTAGAGTTGTATTAAAGAAAATTTTCGACATTGCGGCACCAAGTAATCATAACAAACATACTTAACAATTTAATGTTGTAGATTTTGTTATAATATTGCATCATAACATCCCACAAAACGTCCACTGCAGGACAGGGAGCTCCCTCCAGAACTCCAGCAAAAATGTGTGGTACTTTGGAGGGGATTTACCATAGTCACCACGCTTGTAAGCGTTGCGGCTGACGACCGATACACAGAAAGATGCTGCTGCCTATACTCCGGTTCATAAGCCGTTAGTCGCCTCTTACGACACCCACGTGTAGAGATGGGTTGGTATTATACATGTCGGCACCACACGGACTATAATATTTACCTATTAATTATGGAGTATTGACGTGTAATATTTAAATTATAAATAAATATCCTCTGAAAGACACATATCATGAAAACACGTGTATGAAAGTCTTTAAGTGTTAAAATTCTATACTTAATAAACAACAACAACATCTAACTGCTTCTTTAATTAAACTCAGACAGTTCGCGACACTTTATTATTGTAAACACAAGAGTTCACTTCATTAAATAAAGTACCTGGGCGACCGACGAGCTATGCTTTGTATGATTAAAATATCATCAGGTGAGCAAGCTATGCTACCCAACAATAGATGACGCTGTAAGTTTCTTAAACGCACTAAAATGCGCAAAAATATATTTCAAAAAAAACGGTGAAAACTATTTTTTATAGATATGAGCTAGAACAATTTTTCATCCCCGAAAACCCCTGTATAGAAAATAACATTGAGAGCCGTTTTCGAGAAACCGATTACAAATATTGCTCGTTCAATAGTATATATATATAAGATGGACAGGACGTAATCGCGACTACAAATAAACTTGTATTTTCAGTTAATATGTCAATATGTAACCAATGCCCGTCTTGCACGTTTACTAACAATTACCTAGAAATGGTCATGGGCTTCCGACATGACGCCGATGTCTTCCTGTTTTAATACTGTTATATTTGCAAACTATACTACTTCATACCAGGCAGCTTAACAATATTAATAAATCTTCACGCTAATAACTTCCTGTGTCTATTATTACGCAGCAACAAGGTATGAAATCGTATAAAGCCTATAGGTAACAAACAGACCAAGAAAAAGTCACAATTTTTTTTTTTTATTTAAAGCAGGCACTGTCAGTAAACACTGATGTTACATATTCATTTGCTAATATCTTCTACGCTTTTTTAATCAAATGACAAAATTGACGCAACAGGGTATTTATTATCATGAAGCCAAAGAAGTACTTTACATACAAAACTAGGCAACGCCATTTTACCTCACCTAATCAGAATCATCTTTTTATCGCACCACTTATCCGCATAAACAAGCACTCAGGGATCCACAGACATTTTTGAGCATACTTACTTTCAATTTATTTTTAGTATTCTGAAACAGTGAGCATTTTAAAAGTAAACGAGCACAAGCCAGCACAACAATAAAAGAAAGGTCAAAAGCGTAAAACTGAAGACAACATTTAATTGTCTACAGACTGAAGTTGTTACTAAAAAAGAAAATAAGACAGCAATACAATAAAGATGAAAGTCAATAACAAAAGATCGATAGACATTTCAATAAATAAACCGTATGACTTATTTAATGATAGTATCACTGTTGCAGATATAGCTGAACAAATAAAACTATCAAAGATGAACCGGCATCGATAATTGAGGTGGAAGCAAAAAGAAGTGGCTGTAACTCAAAATGGATAAGAATTATTGTGACTGCGAAGACAATCGTTACTATCGTTAGCAACAGTATCGAGTTGCGTCTGAACTCAAGAAGGCATTCTTACATATAGTTTTACATACCTATAATAACAGGGTTACTGGTAAAACGTCACGATCCCGTTACGGGCTTATTATAGAGGCTAAATGCAACAACTTTTGTTCGACGACTTTTGGAAATTCGTAATAATAAATGTTTACTTTCCATACTAATTATTTTTGAGAATTTCTAAAAGTCGTAGAACAAAAGTTGTTTCATCCAACCTCCACAATAAGCCCTTAACGGGATCGTTACGTTTTACCAGTAACCGTGTATACAGTATGTTATGTACGAGTATTCTAATTATCGATGAATGAGTAAATTTAATTAAAGATTCGTTTGATGATTACATGTGCGCAAATAGTACAGAAACAGAATAACAAGTTGCGAAGTTTATAAATTGTACAAAAAAGTACCAGTTGAGAAACGATAGGTACTGATACTGATTATTATTTCTTAAAATAATTCGAAAATAATCGAAAATAGTAGAGCTCTTTAAAAAAATAGATACGAGGCGAAAGCCGCACATCAAATTTAACTTTATGCAAAAATAAACCCATCATCACCTAGGAAAGAACGTTAGATGAATATCAAGCGCGAGGTTGTGGGGTTAATCAATTCTGAGCGAACATCTCCGGTCCATTGAGTCGGTTGCGCCTGCGTTGCGGCAGACGCCGGGGAGCCGAGACGCGAACCGGTACGGCCTGTTCTAGCCAGATCTAGCGCAAAAACTAGTAAAATGAACGTTGAGATAGATGATTAGGGTTTTCTACACATGTGTAACTAGCTTCGCTAGCCTTTTAAGAAGATTCTTTCCAATTTAAACATCTTTCGATTCGACCTGTCATTCAAATTGGCTTTGGAAGATGTTTTTGGGGACTTTACTTTCGAAAAACGCTTTTGGGTCACTAACTAGGGACACAATAATATATAAGTAAAAGCGCAAAGCTAATTTAGTATCTGCGAAGCTTGGATAAAGCAGCTGTAGCGGTTCATGTTATTTAAAAGTCAGGTCAAAGGTTTTTAGGAAATTCGATGATACCATATGTATTTTATGTGCAACTTGCTAGAACCGTTAACGATATAATATACCTAGGTTAACTTCGTATTTTCAACTTTTCAACGGTACGTTGAAAGACTAGAAACACATTGATATACGTAATCTAGCGTTTTGTATTTACGTATTCAGTATATTTGCTGGATAAACGCTGTATTGTTTTTCAATATTTCGTGCACGCGTCGAATATAGGATCCCGTAAGAATACGTGACCGGGGCGATTACACGGGCCGGCTATTGTCCTTATCCGTTTACGCGCTAAAATACCTCTGTGGTATCATATCGGAGTGTGTGACCGGGTTGACAAATGCCGATAAATGATGGCTCCTCGCTCATTTTTATGAAGACGTTGCATCCACTTCGGTAATGTGACGTTAATGTATGGCCGTGTTTGTTCATTCACTGCGCGGTTTTCAACTTACAGTTGGCAGAGCGCCCATCTTTGTTTTTGGATTGTGATTTGACATACAAACAAAAGGCGCAGTTGATATAGAAGTAATAATTCACAGAGCTGTTCTTGGTATAAAAAATATTTGGCTATTATCATGTCACTCATATTTTTCGGTCCGACAGATCCGATTAGTTTTGACGGGCCACCAGACACACAGCGACAAAAATACTTGCATAAGGGACAAGGGTTATTATATTTCTTGTTTGTTCAGGTTCACCAAACGAAATTGTGGAATTTAATGCTTACTTGGTACTCGAAATAATAAACCATAATTCTTGCAAGCTTTTCGCAAGAATCCTTGTATCTCCCAATCAGTAGGTACATTAACTACTGACGGAGATTTTATCTTAAGGAGGGGGACAAAAAGGTACGCGATTTCACAAGCGTAATGTAATATTAAAATGATTTTCATGTCACAATTACCACAATTTATGACTGATGAAGAGATCCAAGGAATTTAACGTTTTACATGAAGCAGGAACCCAAGGTCGACAATAAAGGTAAACCAAGTGGGTATAAACAAATTTCTCAAATCTTCCAGCAATCGTTAATGTTTACGATCGTGGTTAAGTAACAGAAACGTTTACGACACAATTTGGGCGAGACATGCAGAGAAACTTTTCAAGACGATTAAGCTGTACCGAGTAAGGTTTACACAAATCAGATGTTCTCTACTTGCATTCGTATTCGGATCTTAAATCAATCATAATTGCTAGAAGCAAATTATCTAGTTATTGAATGGTACGAATTGTTGAGTATCATTGATTCAGATGATAGACTTTAGTGGTAAACGAAAAATGCTAGTTATTTCGGGGCAGTCGTGTAACAAAGTGCTTGTTTTACGAGCAGCTGCCGGGTGAATATTGATTGTTGTTGTTTCTATCGTCGTCCCTACCGCATATCCTAACCACCCAACTTGACCATTACTGCAATTGGCCTAAACAAAAGGGATTCCCCCTTGTGATAAACATTTTACAATCAATCTACTCCTAATAGCTTTCAGTGTTTTAACACTTGAATGGTAGGTTGGATATCTTTCTCTGGCTAAAGAGCTGGGAGTTATTAACCCCCCAATGGTTTTTACAGCACAAAAGAATAGTACACGTGGTAGCTAGCCGAGCGTGCAATCACGTAGTTTTACGATAATTAATTACTGGGTGGGTGACATCATGGCTACACTAGACGAGAGTTGAGGATGATGATGGTGGTGGTGAATGCCTGACGTTTCGCTCTGACGGACGCAGCAGGAGGTAAATATACTTTTTGCAAATTCAGAGGACCGTTTTTACAAATTTTGCAAAGATATTGTAATGATCTAACACGCACTGATTCTACGTTTAAAATTGAGCTGAGATTATTTGAAGCAGAAGTCAATGCACTCTTTCGAACATATTTAAATCAGACAAACAATATTAACATTCAGTTACTAAAAAAACAGTTGTAGACGTCAAACAATATGTAGCTGAATACATACATTTAATATCGATCAACAAACAGAGATGTATATTATTTTTTGTGGGTCTGTAATGCAAAACCATGTTGACGTCTCGAGCGAGCTTACAATGTATTTTTTATTATGTCCATCCTATTATAATTTATTGGGTGTATGTAGTCATCGCGTTTGCCCACGCGCTGGTGTCCTCCCGCGCGACCGTTCACGGCCAAGGCCATGCAGATAATAAAAGCGTAATGATGAACGATGTGCTGCCGAGTGAAAAACATGAGCGCGCGCTCATCGCCACGCCACGGATCGTTTCGACCCACGTGGGGAGTCTTTATGAGCCTCCGACAGCGTTTAATGACTAGGAAAATTACAACGCTTCCGAATCACCCACCGCATGTACGAAAACTGTAACGTATCTATCTATCTACTTCTCAGTATGTTATAATACAGGGCAGTAAAATTTTTGTCTAATGTCGTATCAAGAAGTTAAACATTTGGCTGAGTGATGATTGAAGAACTGTCTAGAAGTGACTCCACCAACAGGAGCCTGACTCTTACGGAAGAGAAAATAATGTGGTATATTTGTAAATGGTCGTCAAGATAAAACACAAATGCTTACTGGCAAGTAGCTTCTGTCTGGAGAATTTCATTTAGAAATACAAGCCATTATGCGAAGTGATAGTCGTCGTAAATCAAGTTACTGCACCACACTAAAGGTGCAGACAGTCCTTGTTTTAATGGACACTCACAAACCAGATACGACTAATTCTACACAGATAAAAAATACGACTGAATAAATTGAACAACTTCTTCCTGAACTACTTCGTGGAACAAGGCCGCGTTTAATTGCTACATGGATTTCAATTTAATGCTTCCAGAGAGAACATTTATTAAATGTGGTACGGACGCAATCAAGATAGTCTATGTAGGGGAATCAGGTGTCTTTATTATAGGTAGGATGAGTTTAATACTTGTTACAGAGGTGATTACACGACATTGTACGGGAGAATTCAATTTGTCGGAGGTATGAGTGAGTGGGAGCCGAGCGGTCGGAATCTACGGAGGTTTGAGATAAAATCTCTAGTGGTTCTCGCATGCGGATCACGCGCCCTCATTCCTCCAACCTAGTGCATCGTACTTGGAAATGTGCATCGCGATGCGTGTGGGTTGCCTCCGACGCGAAAATAATGCCTCAGACCTTGAATGGTTGAGGTGAGTGACCCGAAGATCGGTAAACACCGGCTTGATTGATTACTTGATTCTCCGCCTAATGGTCTCCGCGATGTGCGAAGCTATTTCGCTAATAGGTAAATTGTTTGACTGTCCATTTGTCATAGTTAGCACGTCTAATGCTTCTTTTGTTCTTTATTTTGAACGTCTCAAAATGTTGCCTTTTGTAACATGAGCGGCGTAGTTGAGATTTACTCTTGGATAAATAAATTGTATTGTTTCGAGAAAGATCTCTACGTAAACAGAATAATCTCCATCAGATGTCACGGCACAGATGGAAGCAGGGCTTCGGTGGTGTAGCGTAGGGCCAACTCCAAAACGGTTTATTCATGCCATTCCGGTGACGAGTTTGTACTTGACGTGTATTAACCTTACAAAGCTTTTATCCTTTCATATAATATTATGCTCATAAAGCATTAAGCTACGAAGGTGGAAAGACATTTGTTTTAACATCAAACATCATTGTTTTCATCGAAAATACTATTTTCTGCTCTAAAAGTATTTACAGCAAACCTATATTGTGTACCTACGAGTATATAGGGTGTAACAAAAAAGGGTATACCACCTCAGAAGGATATAAATGTGCCAATGAAACTGAACAACTTTCCCCAAGGAACATAGGTCGAAATACGAAGACCATTTTTTGTATGAGAGGTCAAATTTGGATTTTCGTATTTCGTAGGGAAAAGTTGTTGAGTTTCATGATTTTAGTAACATGCTAAAATTGTGTTCACTATTTCTGTAGGACCCTATATTGTGTATAAAGTTAATTTGATCATGTGCGCAATGAGCCGATACGCATTTGTACAATAAGCTTCCTGTGTGAGCAGCGGTACGAACCACTATAAACCTTGTATGAAGGAGGAAACAATCTGCCACCTCCATGTGACGACCGAGATTCTTTGGGACGCAGGCTTGGATAGGACAAACAAGGCAATTGCTTGACCGCGTAGATCGCTATCGAACACGCTAGAGAGACTGGAGAACGGCTGATGGGACATGTGACCACCACTATACATACACCGTGTTCCTTGAGGATATGATTAAGAGCACGTTCAGTTAACGAAACTGAACGATTTTCCCTAAGAAACATAGGTTGAATGTACGAATAAAATCGTATATTAACCTATGTTTCTAAAAGTACAGTTTCGTAAACTATGTTCTCTTTAAATTAAAACATATACTCAGGAACACGGTGTACAGAAATGTACCCACATGTAACTATACTGTAATCTAGTGTCCTAAAGTCTAAAATGACCTAACAGCTTAGAATACAATACTATACTATAGATTGGATGACTATATGAATGACAAAGAGGTATGGTGCTCTGATATTCCAGCGAAACACAAGAAACACATTGTAAAAGCCGACTCTTAAAGTAGGCCGTGCTGCAGTGGTTTCTTGCCATTTCTTTTACGCTGCCATAGCACGATCCGAAACGGCGTAGACTCGCTCTATTTGCATTGTATTCTGCATGACATTCAATAAGTATTCTGTAAAGAATCTACATTGAATAAAATTATCTGAATCTGAATCAGAATCATGGGACAAGAAGTAAACAAAAGTGTCTCTGTGGTGCCGGGTAGGAACATTATCATTCCCTAGCCTATCATGGATATTGTAAAAGGCGACTAAGGAATTTAAAACCAAAAGACTAGATCCCTCAATCCTTTAGTCACCATACAGACTGCTGCCCATCCTCCACCAAATGGATTTTTTTAAAATCAAACGAAGTCCCAGCCTATTGCTAGTAACAAATAAGATTGAAACTACGCATAGTAAGCAGTCTTGAATGTCCGGATTGATTTAAAATGACAAAACGCTAAGCAATGAACGGTTTGCTCAAGTGCAGTGACGTTGTCTGTCGCTTGAAATAAAGAAGACGGATGGTATTCATATGTGGACATAAGCCTTGGATGGTTTGAAGTTACAGATAAATAACAGATTTGAATAGTTTATTACGCAATAAGAAATAACAGTTTGAGAAAGATCTTAAAGTCGCAATTCGCAAAAACAATAGGGCTACCATAGGTAATGAAAGAAAATGATTATATTTTACAATTTTGATGTTAAATACTGTTTCCGGTTTAAACACTGGAAATTAATAAAACAAATGGAAAGAAATCGGAAGTAAAACAGAAATAGACTGACCGTTTCTTGATATAGCCAATTACGTAATAGTAAAACGGACATGCCGTCAATTTCACCTGTCTCATTTAATTTAAACAAGCAGTTTAAAATATGAAAGTAAACAATCATCTCGTCACTTCACGGTACAATCACCCGAATCGACCTGCAGACTTTTTAGGGTTCCGAAAGAACCCAAAGCACACCCCGGGCACAATATACATCATAACAACCCACGAAAAGTCCACTACATACAGGACAGGAAACTCCCTCCAGAATTCTAGCTTTTGCTGGAAAAGTGTGGAGGGGAAGTACCGTAGTCACCTCGCTTGTCAGCGTTACGGCTGGCACCATGGACCGCGGTTGTAGGTGACCGCAGTAAGTAAGATGGTATGATACACAGGAGGAGGCTGCTGCCCATCCTCCAGTTTATAACCCTTAGTCGTTTCTTACGATACCCACGAGTATGTATGGGTTGGTACTGTTGATTGCCGGCACCACACAGGGCCACTATATACATCGAGCGCGAATTTGAAATTGGAAGGTCGCGTAGGCCCGCATATTCAGTAAAAAGACCCTCAGAAGGACCACGAGGATCTCCCTGGCGGGTGCGCGCGGGGGTGCGGGGTAGATTGCAAGGGGGGCGGAGAGTGTCCGTTCTGTATGATAGTACTATTACTTTATTCTGTGCCTAAAGATTGCCAACGGGACACCATCTGTCGTCCATCAGTCTGTCTGTCTAGCTAGACCTAATAAAGAGCTGTATCTTTTGCACCGTTTAAGTTCTTTTTTAACTTTTATTATGGCACCAAATTAAAAAAAAATTACTTGCTGTCTCATAAATTTTGGTCGAGTTGAGCAGAAATTGAAAATTAATGAAATTGCTTTATTTTGCGATTTCAGTGTTGGTCCAAAGTTTTTGTAATGATATTGTGAACACTTCGTTTCAACATTTGCATTATGAAACTTTAATAACACGTTAAGACGCAAACGGTGTAGTTCTTACAGTTATCTATACGATGAGGTGATACGAAACCCTTGGTGAGCCAGTCCGACTCGCACTTGACCGGCTTATATTTAAGACCTTTTCGAAAGTAACAATGGAACATTAGTATGCATTTACAACTTTTACTTTGAATCAAATACCATAAGCTACCGACAAAAAGACAAAACTCGAACGTAATGACGGCAAATTATTATGATGTTGAATAGAAAGTGACGACTAAGTCGTGAAATCGTTTAAAATATCGAAATTGCCAATGCTTTAGCGAAAATAGAGAAATGTGATTGCGGTGCAGCGTAAAATAGCGTCTACGTGGAAAGTAGGCTGAAGTTACACTTCATTTAGACCTAGAAAATTGGAATAATTCAAGTTAACACGGCTTGAATCCATGGTTTGAATAGATAGAGGGTTGAAAATACTTTGAATTTTAAACTACTACGGTACTATATTTCCGTGTGGTGCCGACAAAGAGTAGTACCGACCCATATCTACCCGTGGGTGTCGTAAGAGGCGACTAAGGGTTAATAAACCAGATGACGGGCAACAGCATCCTTCTGTGTATCGTATCATCTTACATTCTGCGGTCACCAACAACCGCAGTCCTTGGTGACAGCCGCAACGCTAACACGCGTGGTGACTATCAGTGGTACTTCCCCTCCATATTGTTTCAGCAAAAGCTGGAATTTTGAAGGGAGTTCCCTGTCCTGTAGTGGACGTTTTATGGGATGTCATGATGATGAAATTTCCGAGGTGCTCACAGATAGATACGCTACAAATAGAGTATTAATCAATACGTGTAAAACATTTAAAAGGTCGTATTGATAAAGGACCCCAAAACTAAAGTAGGTATGGAGAAAGTGTTTCAGTCAATTTTGATGAAATTTTAATATGTTGTAAATTTCAGTGTCCAGATTAAAAGTTACAATGGGTACTAACACGGTTTACGAGTTCGTTATCGAGCTATGACCGATGTTGTGCCATCATCTAGATAGAGTTAGTAGAGCCTACTTAATTTAGAGGCAAACTGCTTATTTTAACAAAATCCTATTCCTATTCGTGTTCCAATTTGAACTTCTATTCGTATTCCTAATATTCCTATTAGTTTTTTTTCTTCTTTTAGTATACATATTACATCTTGAGAGCCATCCTCCACTTTCAATCTTACGAACCCGAAAAATTTGATCCAACAAATTTTGTTCAACGAATTTTCGAAGTTTACATAAACATCTTTTGACACTCCATACAAAATGATGTTTGAAATGATTTTATACCATATATGAATTTATGGCAGACAAGTCTTTTGTATAATTAGGGATAGTGCATTCATAAAAAAAATTATTGTAATGAATGAATATTTTTTTTATTGTTGACAAAAGTTTTATTTTTATTGCAATTTTGTTATTATTTATTTTTAGTTCAACTGTTTTGTCGAATGACTTCTGTATTATATGATCAACTCTTATTTATTTGGTAAAATGATTTTCATTTATTACTTGATTGAAGTTAGTTATGATTGATTTCTTATTTTAACTTTATTGACTATAAATTTTAAGTAGGTAGGTAACTATGTTCAATATAAAATATTTTGCTATGAATAAATAAACAAATAAAACGAAATACAGTTGTTACTAAGTTATTTCAAAGAAACTGGAGTTGGAGTGTAATCAAAAGGATTTATTTATTTTATGCAAATGAATAAGAAACTTTATCATTGCTTCTTGATCAAACTGTTTAACTTTACGTTAAATAAATTTTGCGATTGAACTCCAGAAACTGATTTATTTCATGCCGCTAGGAACTAGTAAGTAATATCAATTATTTATTACTTTGTTTTTTTAGTACCTACGCTAATTATATCTGGTGCAAACGGAAGGGTGTGATAATACTAAAGGGTGTGAATCTGCCTATGAAACTGAACACCTTTTCCCAAGAAGCGATCATATAACAAAATCAATTTTTGACCTTCCATAGAAATTGCATCAGCTGATAGCGCATTTTGTATGGGAGGTCAAATTTGCTGTTCCTTGGGAAAAGTTGTTTAGTTTCATGAGCAGATTCACACCGTTCAGTATTATCACCCCTTTCCAATACTCGTAGTAGAAACAGTCGTACTTAGTCTCTTTCTAATCTCAAATTGTAAATACAGATAGCGTGTAAAAATTACACAGTACGTGAATACCTAACCATTCATTGTGGCAAGAGGTAACGTGGCATTACCGAATGAATCGAACGAGCGATTGATTCGGAAGAACGTGGCATTTATCAAGAGGTGATGCTAAAACAGGTAGCGTAATTTAACACGAAAAGCGAGAGAGGCGAAATTGAATGTATCGTTACTTTCGCAGTGACCTATGGGGTCGTTAGCGTAAGAAAATCAGCATCAGATAATTTTGTATGATAAACAAAGATTTTTAAATTATAATAAATGTAACTAAGAATGAAAGTCATAGTAAAAAGTAGCTGTTTAGAAGAAGTAAAGGACCAAGAAGTAGAAAGTTTACTACATAGTCGAGAACGAGAAAGACAAGACAAAGAAACACAAATTTTCTGCAATTTGAATTTAAAATGTAAAATAATATCATAAGTAACAATGAATCGTACGAGCGATTGATTCGGAAGAACGTCGGTCGGGTGATGCTAAAACCAGTAGCGTAATTTAACACCAGTAGCAAGAGAGGCGAAATTGGATGTATTGTTACTTTCGCAGTGACCTATGGGGTCGTCAGCATAAGAAAATCAGCATCAGATAATTTTGTATGATGAACGAATATTTTAAAATTATAATAAATGTAGGTAACTAAAAATTAAAGTCACACTAAAAGTAGCGGTTGAGAAAAGATGACCGAAGAAGTAAAGGGCCGAGAAATAGAAAGTTTACTACATAGTAGTGAACGAGAAAGACAAGACAAAGAAACGCAAATTTTGTGCTATTTTAATTTGAAATGTAATATTATACGTCCAGTAGTGGACGACTTTTGGCTGATATGATTATATCATAAGTAACAAAGCATCAACAAATACAGGGTGGCCCATTGATAGACGGTCAAAAGAAACAATTGGATGCGTCATGCTAAGAGGTATCCAAATCACCCCCATGTATGTTCCGCGATTATTTGTAGTTTTCGAGTTATAAATTATTTAATATTTTTTTAAAATTTTCTGCCAACGGAAATACAAAAATTCATATCTTTTTTTTACTGAACATTTTTTAAATTTTCTTTTTGTGTCATGATTGCCTTGAACGTTCTTTTCATACATAAAATAATGATCCTCCTTACATTCCTATTTGTTACTCAAAAAGTATGGTAAATAAAATTTTCGAACAATTTAAGGGACCGATTCAAATTTTGATCATCAATTTAAAAATACAAAACGGATGTTCCATAGATTGTGGGTGGTTTCAAAAACTTTTCAGGACTCTAGGCTACTCAAAACATAAAAAAAAATTGTGCCTAATGGGGTACTTTTTGCTGAAATTGGCGTTTAAAAGTTGAGAGGGAAAAAAACCCTGAATGTTAATTTAGGCTCCAAATAAATAATTTGCCTATTGTGGTGATTCCTATTGCAAATTATGATAGTGGTAAGGTTTATGTACAAAGACCGTCTGGAAAAGTATCACCTTTTGGCAGTTTCTATCGTAAAGCAGCAGTGTTTGCACTATTGTGTTTCGGTAGAAATTTGAAGAGCTGGTAAAATTTCAGGCACATGAGCGATTCTATTTTATTTCTTAGGGTGGGCCTTCAGAATTTGCATGTTTTTTCCGTAAGAATGACTACTTGATAGGGTATTTCGAAAGTATTTTGGTACTTTAAATGGTATTTTTCGCTGAAATTGGCGTACGAAACATGTTAGAGAAAAATATGAATCTTAATTTAGGTTAAAATAATATTTTTTTTAATTTTAAGAACATACATGGGGGTGATTTGGATACCCCTTAGCATGACGCATATAAATTTTTCTTTTGAACGTCTATCAATGGGCCACCCTGCATACAGTAATGATAACATCCCATGAAACGTCCACTGCAGGACAGGAAGGAAGCTATCTATGTAGAACTCCAGCAATAATGCGTGGTACTTTAGAGGGGATTTACCATAGTCACCACGCTTGTAAGCGTTACGGCTGGCGACCGCCGTTGTTGTTGACCGCAGTGTGTAAGATGGTACGATATACAGAAAGATGCTGCTGCCCATCTTCCGGTTCAGAACCCCTTAGTCACCTCTTACGACACCCACGGGTTGGTGGGTGAAAAAGATGGCTTGGTACATATACACTCGGATAAATATACAGTCAAACACACAAAAATAACGTAATTTTTTTTTTTCACTTCGGCACCGAGCGGGAATCAAACACAAAGCTCTACCAAGTAAAGACCAACTGCACCTACGCTAACGGGTTGTGTAGTATCACATTTTCTATGAACTGTGGCCGGTCGCGTCGTGTCGTGAGCATGTGCAGGGAAAGTGAGTGGCGCATACAAGCCTGGTATCGACGACCAATATGATCGTATATGACGAGAAAGTGCTACGTGATTGACTCGCGATACTCAGTATTGTTATGGGCATGTAGGTTTGTTTGGTTTGCAAGATACAGCAGCTAGTTCTTGTTTGATACAAGTTTCGGATCAAGGCGGTATTGTACGTAGCATCCCAGACGCTAAATATAACGATTTAGTTCTTTCAGAAAACTTGTGTATTGACAGTTTTTTTAAGGTTCTCTTCTCAAACCGCTAAACACAACATTCCAATTCTACTAACTAGCAGGCAAACAATGATTAATAGATTTCTAAATAAGAACTTGTGAAACTTGACAGTCTTCAATTTGCACAGGTTTATCGCTAGAAATCTATTTTAGAGTTTAAAAAATCCCTGATTGGCTGTATCCACATGGATACGTCTACGTAGGTAGGTACAGTCAAGGCATGTTATGCTCCCACCCACGTCCACTTACCCCTCAAAACCCACTCCCCTCACTCCATCCCCCCTACCCCTCACCCTCTGACTCATCCAAAGCTCACCAATACCAGCTTACCAATTATTACCGCCAAAGGATCTATATTCACTTTGGACGAAATGACCCCTCAAACGAAAGAAAAAAAAGAAAGTATCCATCCACGTCAATAGTACAATTGGATATGATAAAATTATGGCATTGTATCGTAAGAACTTTAATATTCAAGTTTCCTCTAGAAAATTGTCTCTGGAATGAATAATTAATACACCTTTAAAACGACTTTGAAAATGAAATTGCTTGCCTTAATTTGATCTAAATTTGATTTGTTTTAGAAATATGCTCTGCTCGCTCAAAATTTAATTTCGGCAAAGCTTTTGTTAAGCGTTTCTCAGAGCTATCCATTAAACAAAGTATTTCGTAAACTGACAAATTAGTTATACATATTTCGTTTACAAATATTAAATCTTGTAATTAATTCCTTGACCTTTGAATGTAAATTTATTTTGACATAAATTTAAACAAAGTGTGCCTCAATCTATTATGTTTGACATATTCACGTGTTAGTGGGATGTAGCACCGCGATGCTAAAGCGAAAGTGCCGTGGCGAATTTTGATTAACGACTCGTGTGAAAACTGGAGATAGTGACAAGAAATAATAAGTGTGTGGGAGATATTTAACTTGCTATGTTAACCTAACCCTACCTCATCGCTTACCAAGAAGCGATCATATTAGAAAAGTGCGTCAAAATACAGGGTTGATCTTAACACTTTTTGTACAGTTTGCAAAAAATTGGTAATCGATGAGGTAAAAAGGTTTTTTTGCCGACTTCACTACAATACAATCCCCTTAATGCATAGCCAACCCAGTAGTTTAAAACTTTCCTTTTTAAAGTGCACTGGTTGCACTATACCCACAAGTCTATATATTTGGTAGGCGATGAGGTAGGGTTGCCGACGACCATCTCAGCAACTAAGACGTTCAACTTGCTATGAAACATATTAGCCTTAATTCTGTGGCACAAAGATTGTTGGTATAAATCAAACGAACAAAAGAGAGCTGACAGACTCATAACTACGAGGTTCTTTTCTAACTGGGATTCACGACAATTGAAAACTATAATAATAAAGGATGTAATTGTGTAACGACCCGCATGCGCATCTCCTAACCTCAGCCTTTTAAATAGCCTTCCCCCCTCAATCCGGTCAATCACTCTTACGCAGAAAAGGAACTTCTTAATAACTTTTAAATCTTCTAATTAAAAAAAATCCGTCACATTTGCGGGTAGAATAACGAAACGAGTGTCTTTCCACTTTTATCCTCCCGCTATCTCCATCGCAATCTTGCACGCATATTGTCACACCATGGACTAGTGTCCATTAGAACGTGCACAAAATCACTACGTGTCAAAATTTTTAATTGACAGAAGCATGGGGATGCAAATTTAGTATAGATCCGGCTGCGAACTACGAAAATCACGCGGACGGGTCGCGAGGGGTGAGGGAGTGGATGCCGTTTATTCTGTGATAGTGGTCTGACTAGCTTTCTGAAGAGCCTGAGATACCTGTCTGCACAGCTCTCCACCAGACTGAGGGTGGAAGCCGGAGAAGCAACTGCGCGCAAGTCGGAGTCATGATTTTCTGCAGGGAATGATTAACAGGAGGAAAGAGATCTTGCTTGTGCATGCAATAACATCATACAGACATTCATGCATCAAATCATATTTTCTTAACATTATACAAGAATTTACAATAATTCTATAACTAGTGTCACTTGAACAGTTTATAATAAAATATTATATCATACATTGCTTTATACAATTCCTATTCAAAGCGGTTGTTTACGTCATGCTTCATGTATTCTGCAATTTTCATAATTTTTGGTTACAGCAGTTCAGATTTAATGATGATGATGCCTCATATAAATCGATTCGGAAATACGATAAATAAAATAAGGGTTCAAGGTTTTCTCATCGCCTTGACGTGGATTGAACACTCGGAAAGTGTATCTGAAGACACAGCTGACGTAAGTATGACCTACTTCCAGAGTTCGGTTATGACAAGGTCGTTTAAGCGATGAGCACATTTTTTATGCGGCAGGAAAAGCGAGGTCGCAGGGAAAGTTTTGAAGAAGACATTATCCACAAATTACTTGAGTCACCTGAAGTATTTTTTATACACACTTCCGCAGATAAGTAATAAGAAAACCAATTTAAGCACAACCGGCGCTAAACTAAAAACCCTAGATACCAACCCAAGACCTGCTCAAGGTCATATTAAACCACTACTACTGAAGCGTGTCTGCAAAAACAGAGTTTGATAATGCACCTTTCTTATCAATCATGATACCTACTAACCTAGAATCGTGTCCCGGAAAACTACGCAGTAGGCAGCAGCATACCGCACGAATCAACACGTCAGAAATGGCTTCATCCTGAACCAAAAAAGCAAATTCTCAGGTTACCAGGTCAACTACGTAAATAAGGGCTTCCAAGCACACGAAAACTCAATGAAAGGTTAAATAACGATACCCTTTCACGCTCAAGCCGTTTTCCAAAAACAGCGATGTGTAAAGAGCAATTGATTGCCAACCTTCGCTATTTCGATTAGCTTTTGAACTGTGAACTAGGGTTCGGACTCCCGTGTGAAAGGGTGTTTGGGTGCAGAGGGCAAGAGCATTCCGTAGAAAATGTCCAAGAAATTATGGCCTCACTGATGATTTTCTTCGGAACTTGTTAATATAGACTAGACTGGTCTGCTCGAAGAAATTTACCTGTTGTGTCGATTTGTGTGTTTTTCATGTGTTAAATAAATAAATAAATACAGCCACGTGAGAGCAATTGTTTATTTGGCATACACCTGTAACAGCTTCTTCCGAGTTTCAGTATCTGTAAGGCTTTTCCAGTTTGAGTATGACATTGCAGGATAAATCACTTGATAGTTAAAAAAGTTAAATGAGTGCTTCGGAAGGCGTTGGTCCCTGCTACTATATCTACGTAAGCAGCCATGTCAGAGGCCTTTGACGGTTTAATAACTCTGACACAAAAAATGTTTGTGAAGTCAATCATCCATCAACCTTGCAGACGATATGATGATGTGCTTCTTTGAACTCGTCTCATCATTTACCTACAATCTGTAAAAAAAAGCCAAAAATGTCTAGAAACATTTTCATGGCTGTTTCTAAGAAATTCACTCCGAATAGGTATACGTAATGTCTTGTATATCTACCAAAGTTCGCACAGGTTAGGCTACGTTTCGAGGCGCAGGTCTTGCCGGAACGAAAGTAAAGGGCCCCTCGAGTGCTGTTACGGCATCAGCTTATGTAACTAAATTGCAAAGATCGTCTGCTTTCGGTTGCCAGTGTAAGAGATTAGAAAGGAAATCTATTTGCGGTTGTTTCTAAGTGAAGCTTAGATCGTTAAGTCTTACAAAATTTGCGCGGTTTTGTGGAGGAATGCAGATATTATTGGGACGTGATGAAATTATGCGTACCCACTTAAAAGTTTACGTCAACGTAGTCTTGACTCTAACTCTGTCAAAGATTTTGCACATTATTTTAATACATAGATTTTAACATACATAGGAAAGCTTATCTTAAAAGCAGTAGACAGTAAAATGTCTATAATAAAAATACATTTATTTTTGTTAGGCGTGACTACTGAGATTGATCTTTCAGTGAAAGTGAAGATCGTGCGGCGACTGTGAATACGCGTCTGGCTTACCACAAATCCGGCGTCGGTGATAAAAATAAAACTTCTAAACTTCTGAAGTCTTCACTGGATGAGTTTGATCTTTATGAACTGATCTTGACAGAAAGCCTTCTTTATTTTATTTCAAATCGGTATCCGATTATGCTGATCCGAATATCTTTTCAACTTATTTGAAGAAGATTTGTGTCAAGTTTAAGTATAAATTAATATATGAGAAGTCATATCCAATGGTTTTAACGTCAAGAAAAGTAGCAATTCATCCTCTTAACGCACGCTTAGTCATGTAAGCCATCCCAAATTGTGTGTTAAGTTAATACGGAAGTATCTTTTTCACATTAGCTTATTGTGTGGTGCTAAACATCAACCAGGATAGCATGACGCGGTTGAAGCTTCGTAAATTACAGGTCATTAATTATTCTACTGTTGCGGACGCGCGATATTTAGAAACGTCCTCCTACGTCCAATTTATGTGCGAAAGTTGCAGTCGGTGAACTAAATTAGCTTTTGCAATTAAATACGCTGGGTTTTGTTCATCTTGATAATTAAGTTGCGCTTTTCTTGGTTTCTCGTTATCCTTTAATTCAGTGGCTCCTTATTCAAGAGGGTATAAAAGTGTCAACTCCAGAGCTAAAATAAAGGATTCACGAGTATTCGGTGCCAACCACAAATCTGTGTAAGCGTTGTATTTGGAACTTGGCAGTAAGCTGTGCTATCGCTTACCACCGAACGCGGATCAAGGCTCAGCACATAAATCTATCAAAACGTTCACAAAAGGGGCCGTGAACTGGCATTCTGAACTGTTACTCAACAACTTTAAAACAGTTTTAGAATTTAGGGTTACAAAGTTTGTAACAGTTCATGATTTAGGGATGACGTTGTAAATCTGTTGAAAGACTAAGTGAAAATGTTACTTTTATTAATAAGACTTTCGCGTGCAGTGTTATTTAATCGCTGCCATCAAAGCATGTCTATCTCTACTCTACCTACGTTGCAATGCAAATATTTTTGAATCGCTGCAGCGTAATGGAACTGCAGTTGAACGTTAAACTTACGAGTTCTCATCATGGCATGGTTTGACTCACCTTGGAGTGGTTGAGCAATACATTTTGTGCTTTTGGCTTTCAAAATAGTCACAGCGTCGTATCGCATTGTGTTTTGTCATGCGATGTACAAAGACCCTTGTAAGCTGGGGTGAACGACCTGCCTTATCATTGTCAAGACGTACTAAATTAGACGCGTGTCATCATTATTGAGACAGTGTTAAAGCCAGACGAGCTACTAAATAGTATAACTATGTGTTCACTGTTTACAGGCTGTCTCACAACATTCAATAAATAGCTGTTGTTTTCAGCTTCAAATACATCATCTTGAATGGAAGTGTAGAGATATATCATCGTTTTATAATAGAAAATAGCTATGATAATTTCACCTGAATAAAAATACATCTAACCTTAATTACTATTATTATATATTCTGTATTCTAACGTACAAATCTTTAGAAATAACATATTGAATGCATTATTTGCGTATTCGTAAAACAATTGTAGTTAATCTCTAAATAGGCTTTAAGTGTATGTAGATGATATTTTCACCACAATTTTCAAATAACAATATTCGTTCGAAGTTTAAATTTTGTTTCTCAAAATTGAACCCACTCGTATGCCGTAATCTGTGGGAGCCCCGTGAATTCCCGCTAATCGTGTCGATGCTGTTTCGGCAAACATTGGAGCAGTAAAGACGTCGGCATGGCCGCTATCTCGAATGAGATGTGATGAGGGTTCGTTGTGGAGTTGCCAACTGAAGAGTAACTGTACTATACACCCTTATTTTATTATAACCCCGGAAATTTTAGGAGGTGGTTCTGTCCATGAAATTAAACGACTTTTCTCAAGTTACATAGGTCAAAATACGAAAAAAGAAGTTCCCTAAGAAAAGTTGTTCAGTTTTATAGACAGAACCACCTCTTAATATCCGGGGTGATAAAAAAAATAACGCTGTATTAGGTTTTATCTTTGTTCAGTTTTTTCTGTTGTGAGCGGAGAATTTTGAAACAGTTTACTGCTTGACAAAGGAAATCGTCATAGGTTAATACTATTTGGTACTCCAGATTTGATGATGATGGTGATGATCATGGAGGCAAGACCAATTGAACGTTACATATTTTGCGATAAGGTACATACAACAAGATTTTTAAATAAGTGCTTATAGATAAGTAAATTTCTATAACTAAAAAGTTGTATTTTTTTACATACTCAAAAACCTTGTAAATGTCTACTCGCGCAGCAGGCAACACTTGATTTCTTGGCAGTCGATAAGTAAGTCGAGCACTCGACACTTGGAGGAAAATACCACGGAGCGTTGACATTGAGCTCCTCTCGCAGCTCCGGAATATACTAGGAGTTCATTGCGATTTGAACTTTTGATCCCAGCAAAATGTATTTGACGTGAATAGTTTCTGTCGAGACGTTCAAGATATGTTCACGTCTCAATTGAACCTAAAAGCCAACGATCTTTGTTAGAACAAATCCGTTAAGAAAGAAAGTTTTTCGCTTCAAGTATATTTCCCCAAGGTATTGAAATGTGTCCATATTTTCGGACGACATTTCCGTAGGGTTTCGAAGAGAATACGTTTACAATAAAAAACCTTCTTTGAGCGGAAAGACGAATGACAGTTTTTGCGAACCGGTAAATCGTGCGACATTGTCGACAATGATAGCTTTGCGGACCGCCGTGAAAAATTACCGCAGTGCTCAGGTGCGTCCCGGCCGCACCATTTATGGTAATGGAGACGTCACCGGGCGGAAAAAACTGCCAATTTAAACGAAACTGTGGCCCTTTCTGCATTGAGTTATACTGCATTCAATTGTCGATTGCCGAATTGATACTGTCAAAAAAATAAATACGATTCTCATTATGATGGAATTAGCAGCATTATGCAGTGGTCTAGTATGCAAGCTGGTTGTATAAAGACACTCTTTGTAAAAAAAAATCAACACTGGTGGCTTGGCTTGCGGCACTGTTTTTGATTGTTTTTCGCTGCACCTTTATGTTTACTGCCTTTTAAAAAAAATCACAATGAGAGTCCTCTATCAGCAATATAAAGGTTACATAATTTACGCTCCCAATGCATTAGGAGTCCGCAATAATGGAAGTTACTCGGTAGTTACTAGGTAGTCGACAACAGCCTGGTTCTTTAATTGAAGAATATGTAGCTTGTAAATCGTGTTCCTCCTTAATATCTCATGTGATTCTGGATTTTAAAAGATTACAGAAACAAATTGGTTTAACGCCAAATCTGTCTACTTTTGGGGCTTATAATCACATTCACCGTTTATTTGTGTTTGAATAAACTGAAAAAAGTCCAGATTACGACCGGAGCGTAAAAGCTTTGCCAACAAAAAGTATTAGAAAAAAGTAAGAGCACATCAAGCTTGACTCGTTGGAATTAGTACGAGTATCGTTCTTATATCAACTGCCGTTGGAACTAAATCGAGCTGCGAGTTGATACGTGACTTGCTCTTGGCCGTACATGCAAATTCACAACAGCCAATTACTGAAAGGTGGTTTGAAAGGTGCTTATTAAATAATTGTATGGCGTGCGAGTTTTTGTTATTAGTTTGTTTGAAAAGGTAAAAAAAATACCCTGAGCTGAATCAACAATGACCATCAGGCAAAAAAATGTACGAGTATCAAGAGATCTACAGAGCCTTAAACCTGCCTCATATATGTGGATTCAGTATATGTATGGGGTATAAGAGACAGCCTTCCGAATACTGAAAGGGCATGATCAGTCGACGTAACTGAACAACTTTCAGCGAATAAAACTTTCATGAAATGAAAAGAATCACAAGAAAATAAAGCCTATGTCACTCAGGAATACAATAATGTAACTATTTGAATGAAAATAAAATAAATGGTACAGCAGCACTGTACTTACTTTCTCGCAATACTCAAAGAAAAACTATCAACCGCAAACTTAAATTTGTAATGCCATACACATAGTATGGAAATACAAACTTTTATTTATGATTTTGCAAAAAAATGTTCGAATGAAATATACAGATCAATTCATAATTCAAATTGACAAACATTAAAACAAACAAACCTCAAACGATTTCGAGTAAATCACATGTTTAACTTTTGGTAGTACTGGAACACCATTTATATGAATTTTCACACATCAATGGATACTGCCGTAGGATACTTGCATGGAGGTTTTTTAATTTCCCAACACCTTATGGATAATTGTTCAGTTTAGTCTACTGAGCAAGCCCTTTCAGTTTTTGGTACACCCTGTGTACTAAATTTTATTCAAAAAAATCATAAATAATATCCAGTCAGGTAGACAACCAATCCTGGATTAATATTATAGAAAATTTTAATAAACCCAATGGAACCAATTATGGGTAAATCACATATTTACGATTTGGTGGTACAGGAACACCCCTTATATGAAATTACACAGATCAATTGATACTGGCGCAAGATATCTTACATGGAGATGCTTGGTCATGCAAAGTTTCATCAAGATTCTATGAGCCTTTTTGAGAAAATTTCAATATTTAATTTTCGTCGTATGATAGCTACCCTCAAAATGAGAGCCAGCAAGAAACCACTTAGAACCCTTCGATGGATTTGCATAAAACTCCTAAATTCAAAATCTGGTGTCAATCGGACCATTCGTTTAGCCGCTAGGATAAAGCGTGACGGACAGACCGACCGACCGACCGACCGACGGACGGACATTTTTGGGAGACTTGTTTTTATGATGTATAAGTGATAAAGAACACATTTTTGAGAAAATTAGAAAAACTTTTTTTTTTCACGAATACAATACCTTTCTCGCTCCGCTCGAAAGTAAAAAGTATGAACTTTTTAAAATCGGTTTAGTAGTTCCAGGGATTCGTCCTACAATTTGAAGAGGTAAAGTTTGTGAGTTTGTAAGCTAAAAACTCAAAAACTTTACCAATTTATAACAATAGTGTAACTATAGATGTACATAATACAATTTTTATGTAAAATGATAAAGATCGAATCTGTAAGCTGAGAAGAGTGAGAAACATTATAACATAAATGTAAAACAAGAGATTGTGTGTCTAAAGATAAAGTTAATAAAAACACCGTTTGGAAAGACAAATTTTTACGGTGTAATAAAAATAATGAACCAAAAGATAGCATGATAAGACATATCAGAAACTAGTTAGGTTATCGTCTAGGCATCGTCTGACGAGTGATAAACATTACATTAATTTTTAAAAATTTGGGTACAATTTCAGACAAAATCATCACATTTCGAACTAGGCAAAGCCTGGTTGCCAGAAGCTAATATACATATATAAATAGATAAATAACACCAAGACACAGAAGAAATACTCATGTTCATCACACAAATGTTTGGCCCTGAGCGGAGATCAAACCCGCGACCCAGGCGTAGATGCCAGGATTGTTTCCAAGCACGCCAACGGGCCAGTCAATAGTAATCACCATGGCGATGTAAATTTTTATTGGTTTAACACCTGAAGCCCAGTACCCAGTAATTTTACCGATGTGTTGGTCACGAGACCACTTTCAGGAGTCTGAAGTTATTTTTTAATGTTTTTTTTTTTGAAACGAGCATATTATCATTAGTAGAATCACTGGGCTTCAGGAGTTAAATGATGATTCACTTTCTACTCTGATAATTATTTTGAGGGGCTGCTGCTTTTTCAGCTGCAAAATTAGGTTCGTCTTAATTTAGCGGTCACCGGTCCAGTTACCGGAAAAAGGCAACGTCGCTTAACTTACGTGATAGGAAAGAAACAACAATAACTACTAGACCAAAAGTGTTCCAACTACAAGCTAAAATAACTATGTACGAGTACTTAGCTTTGATTTCGCGAATATGTTTACTGAACTATAACATACAGGTCCGCCTCTTTCAAATATAATAAGTAATCACACATACTTATCACAGTTGAACTGTAATCTCTTCATTTTGGCAAGTAAACAGAAAATTACTATAATTACTCATTGTGAGAAAAGTATCTCATAAATCTTTGGCGAAATTATAGTGTCCATGTCATGATTGGGTGGTTCTATTGCTATTGCTGGTGTAGGTGAGTCACCTTACAGAGGAACTCCTAAGTGTACATTATACAGAACAGTACTTATTAGAGCATACATTACTAATAAAAAAGTTATAGCCTTCATTCGATGTAATTTAAATGGTTTGGCAAAAAGTTTGTATAGGTGTAGGCGTACCGAGCATTTAAATGTTTTTTGTGCTTTTTTCACAAACTTACGTGGTGGTATTAGATAATTTGAAGCAATCTTCTAATTTTTTTTGTAGGGGTTTTGTGCAAAGTCCGTCTAGAGAAGTACCACCCCCTTGCCTATTTCTGCCGTGAAGCAGCAGAGTTGGCACTGATGTGTTTTGGTTCGAAGGTTAGGAGGAGCCAGTAAAGTATGAGCACACGCTTTGCTGTCAATAAACCAGTGGGTGCTTTACTCGTAGACTGTGGTGACCACTTACCACCAGGTAACCCACCTGCTACTTATGCATTTACTCACTTGTAACATAAAAAAAAACGTCAAGTGGGCATCATCGAGCACGCTTTCAATTTAGATAATGGCGGAGACAAGCATCTTGACGTTCCTTCCGAAGCACGGAAACGTTCTATCTATATGTTATGCCACTAGCGGAATCCCTTTTGGGTTAGATTAAAAAGACATATTAACGTTTAAAAGATTCTTTAGCAACTGCTCTAAAGAGTCTAACTAATGTTTCATTCGGTTTTAAGGAATTTATAACTTCACAGCAAGCGGCAGTATCGTGCCAAATACCAGATAATAAACGCACTTTTCCAGCCGCGTTGCCATCTAGGCCTCAACCTAACGGCCGCGCACTGAATCTACTAAAATGCGTACCGCTAATGTGCCAAAACCACTGCACATAGTATATATTTACATATATTCATACGATACCATTTTTGGAAGCAAATAGTGCCTACTGAATATACAAAAGCTACTCTGTTTTAACAGACAAGGTTGAACTAAACAAAGAAATTACTTCCGAAACAAGCATGACCCTGTGCTACAAGGAAAAGCAGATCGAGGAAAAAAGAACAACCTCGAATTAATATCGACCTGTTATTAACAAATCCCTCTCTTAAGATGTACATAAATATAGGTCGTCTTGAGTATAATCTCACATTTTAGAGGGATTCATCAATACGACCTTATAACACGATTATACTGGATTCGTCGAGGACACAAGCTGCGAGTAAAAATCATGTTAAATCCGCGAAAAACTTTTCGATAGATTTATACGTTAGGGGTACGGAAGTCCAAAAGGCGCT
The DNA here is from genome assembly GCA_947532105.1 of Athrips mouffetella. NCBI lineage: Eukaryota > Metazoa > Arthropoda > Insecta > Lepidoptera > Gelechiidae > Athrips > Athrips mouffetella. The sequence goes on along the minus strand of OX383964.1, from coordinate 8,026,645 downwards.
TTCCATTAGGTATATTTAAAGCAGATAACCAAAACCGTACCTACAAAATTAAATTTTAAGTAATTATTCGTAATCACGACCTGTATAATTAGTTTGATAAACTTGTAGAGGTTGGCATACAAGACAAACAAGACTACATCAAGGCACGATACAACGTAAAGGTCGTTGACCTAAACAGATGTGTATCGAAAATACCGTCCAAGAATAGTGTGATCGTATGAGCCAGTGGGCATCATACACGGATCGCCTATTTTCAGGCCAGCAGTTACGGGCCAGACGTGCCGCAGAGCAGTCAGCCGGTGGAAGATAATTAACAACGAAATTGGCCGGAGACAGCTAGGCGCCTTACTTCTGTAGCCCGCGTTGCATTGCGCCCCGCAATAATAACACACTGAACAACCGACACACGGCAATTAAAAAACTTGGAACACCCGTTTCCCACACATTACTGGGTGAGCGTGGTATTGCAATAAAAGACAGTACTTATTGTCGTAAAGAAGCAGGACCCCGAGATTCAGACGCGGCGAGGGAAATTGCTGAAATTGAGGTGAAAGCGCGTACGGTAGATGAACAATTACTAGACAATAATGATCTTAATGACATTTAATGTCATTGTAGATACAATGCACTCGTTGCGAGGCGGCGATGCATTGTGCTCGGTGCAGAACAAATTTGGGTTCGTCACGATCGGCTGGCGTAGGCGCCAACAGCGGGCCGCACGCTCTGATTTGCATATCGCCAACGAAAGTATAGCGGTGTGTACAATATGTTAATCAACCCACATTGTTTTTGGAATGCAGCGACCGTAATAGCAGGTCACGTGTAATGAATGATTAACGGAAGTACACTAAAACAGTTTCCACAAAAAGCACTTTCCCAATTTTTGGTTCAATTACAAGTAAACGAATCGTAAAAGTCAAGGTTGAATTCCAGAACGCTAGAAAACGATGTGTCGTCGTGCAGAACAGCTGAATGCGGTAGCAGGTTGTATTGGCAATTGATGGATGAGAAACTGGTACATTTGAACATTAGTCGGTCCAGTTGGCGCGTCTCGCTCCCGATTGTCGTGCGAACGGCCCGGCGCGGCGGCGCGGCGTGGCGATCGCGTGAATCTGCAAAGCCGACACGGCTCTCTAATTCACCCCACCGACGCCGTGCAAATCAACTTTTACACCGAGGTGCGTAGATAATCGACGGTAAACAACTGATTGATTTGTTAAATCCAAACAGTAGGGTAAAGTGGAGCAGAGAAAAAGTGAAGTTTCGTCAAATGCACCACTTACCCAATTCACGAGAGCGGAACCGATGCCGATGTCGACGGAAGCATTGTGTCGGAGCAATGTTGATCCATTGTGGGAAGTGTATTAGATAACGTGCTTGAGAGAGCGTATTCGAAACAATAAAGATTTCGAATTTTGAATATAAAGAGTGAGAGCGTACTCTTGATGAGGGAATAATGGAGCATAACTGCATGTAGTCGAGATCGTTTACGATTTCCTTAATATTTTCCATTCTACACGTAGAGATCGATGATTAGAAGAGGTCGGTGCGGGCGGGCGATAGAATCTGCGGCGCGTGAGACCGATCCATCGCTTCCAACGCGGAGTCGCGGAGCCGGCTTGACGTTCACACGCTCTCAGCACTTCTATCCGCCCGTATCTTTGTCACACACCTACGCATAAGCGAGTCTCACACGTGAATCATAACTTGAATCCTTGAAAACATATTTGACATTGACCTGCGACGTACAGTTCAAGTTAAGGTGGTTAAGAAGCGTATAAATCAACGGTAGAGCCGTCCAGACTCTTGCGATTAGACTGACCATAGGTAATCCTGCCCGGGCTCCATTAGGGCATTGCAAGAGTCCCGGCGTTATACGTGGGTGTCACAATGCCACTAACGAGGGCCCGATATCATCTGACAGACAGGAGACATTAGTTAATGCTCGTGAACCGACATAAAGCGCGACAGATAGAAAAACTAACAAAAAATTAAGTGCAGTGCACAATGGAAGAAAGACGAGTTGTACGGGTTTGTACGGGGTGGTACAAAAGATTGTGAAACGTCATGCAGTGCACAATAGAGAGAGCGACGCGGAGCGTGAGCATCATGCATTACTAATCATGGTAGCACGGCATGCCACTCATGACAATCTTAGTTTATCTTGAGCGCAGATCGTTGCATTGAGAAAATAAATAGTCGCAACCTGTGCAACGTTGATCTCAATGGGTGCCATAATTCAATCGTTGGCGAAAATTTTAACATGTAGTCAATATAACGCTTTATACCATTTGTCTGTGTAAGGTTTCAATAGCGCGTTGTTGGCGAAATGGGCAATCGTAAATTGACCATTTATCCACAGTGCAAACAATGTGGTATCACGTGCTAGACATGGTATTAAGTCCGGGAAATGTCCACTACAGTCGCACTAATGGGACAGTGTTGCTAGGCATGCATTGTATGTTCTCGGTTGCATTCGTTTGTGGGGTAAAGAAATCCAGTCTCAAATTGTATACACTAATACGGTTGGCGAAAACTTTCTAGCTTTTGTAGTCTATTATCAGCTTCCATAAACTAGTGGTTTGCGCTTCCGCTCTCGATCTGGAAATTCCAGGTTTTGATAGTAAGAAAAAACACTTTGTGAGATTTCCCCAGATTGGTTAGGTTTTTCTGAATGAATCTCCTGATTGTCCGAAAAGATGAATCCGTGCTTCGAAAGACACGTTAAACCAATTACGAAATTAACCATTAGCGAGACATGTCAGAGGCTTTTGGAGGTTTAACCACTCTGACAAACTATACACGCACGTTGGCGAAGTAAACAAAAATTTTTGATAGACGTGTTATACTCGTAGTTTTGTCCGGCGCTGTCAAAAATTGTACGATTGAGTTTCAATCAAAAGTGTAGGTCATTTGATGTTCAAGTTACAATGTATCTTAGATCATTGTTACGTTGTATCCCGAAATGTTTCAATATGTATCCACATTCCCTCGTGTACTAACTTACAGTTCACAGATATTTACGACGTAACGATACTATTTGTTAGAATGTTGAATGTAAAGTTTATGGTTCAACATAAAAAGTTATTGTCGCAATCAAACAAAGGCAGTTCGAATACAAATGACATAAAATTTCCGATAACTGTACAAAGTGAACATTTGGGCCCTTTAACTGGAAATTGACAAGTTATTTCTTTAATTTACAACATATCCTAACTGCAGTAAATTCACACACACGCCAAGATATAGAAGAAGAATCACTGTAAACCTTACTGAGAAGTTGTTACAAAATGATATGCGTTTCCCAGGTAATTTATAAAAGGATCCAGTATTTTTCCCTACCCTATACTTACGTCAAAAGAATTTCATAATTAATTTATTCATAGAAATCAGTCAGGTCTAGGTAAAATACTTAGTTGGACAGATACATTTATAGTCTCACTGAAAACTGCCTTCACAAGCAAGCACACGAAAAATAGTTAAAGAAAATCAAAACGTTAAAAACAAGAAGACTTATGTTATATCATAGTATAGTAGTAGAAGATCTAACAAGGCGAATCTTGCGCCTCAATCTGCTGGGATGAAACTTGGAAGGAGTCAAGTACATACCCATAGGTAACATATTAGAAGTGGCGCTCTGCTCCCCAGCGGGACGCGACTGAGATGCACTGTGTGTGTATCTGTTGAACCGACATAGGTAGCTGGTTGAAAATTTCACGGAATATATATTTTTTAAACAAATATATCACCTTATAAAAAAAAAGGTGGGTCGCATTATAAGAAACGTATTTTTTTTGTTTTTGCTCTATCTTCATCCAGAACGGTTAGTAATTCGAGTGTCAAACTTGGTATGAGTGAGTATAGTTCACTAAAATTTCAATAAAATAATATGGCCTGACTGACTGACTGACGTCTATCCGTAACCGCTTTAGCTATACGTGTGAAATTTAGTATGCTAATTTATTGCATGCCACAAACACCACCCATGAAAGGATTTTCCAAAACTCATCCCCCAAGGGGGTGAAATAAGGGATGGAAGTTTTTCAAAATTTTTTACTTAGCTTTAACTTTCATCCCTTATTTTACCAACTGTATACTGTATTTATAGGGATCGTCGCAGTTGAATGTTGAAATAACAACGAATACTTGTTACCCTATTGCTTTAACTATGTAAGGAGCAGCTTATCATCGGGGCCTACCGTTAGAAACCAATGAAAATCGACTGTGTATAAATCTTGCAGAATCATGGCGATAATAACTTCTTAGTCGCATGCTGGACACTTGCCGAAGAATGTTTTACTACATAGGTCGTCAGTTATCACACTTATCATTAGGGGCCGTTAATTTTTGAAGAAAATTATCTCCTCTCCCCTGAGATCACGTGATTAATGGGCGCCCCCTTACCAGGGTTGCCAGTGTTGATGGAAAAGTAAAATAAATTGGTTTTGTAATTTTTAGTCTGGCATCACTTCGGCCATACTATCGTTTCGCTCCAACAAACTGTAGCACCGCATCGCTGCTATTCTGTCCTTTTATCTGTATTTCGTGCGCTGAATAAAGTCTTAAAATTATCTAGCACAAGCAGGTGCAAACAGCAAAGACTTTATTTTGGCAAACAGTAGTCCACTCCAAGCAACTTACAGTTTACACCGAATATCCAAAAGCCGTGTTCTGTAGGAATACGAGGGCCACACCGAAATGATCGGGAATAGAAAAAAGTACAAAAATAATACAACAATATTTACTTTCATTGTTTTAATAAGGAAATGGTTTAATTTAGAGGTACCAATTTTTCTTTTTAGCACAGTCAGGCTTAAGCCGCGATCACACCTTCCTTAATTCGGAAACTAATTCGGCATACATTGCCAGTTGAAGTAAGGATAATAGAATAAACAAACCAAGCCTCCCGAATGCAAATGCATTGTATGCCGAATTAATCTCTGTATTTAGGAAGGTGTGATTGCGGATAGCTAGGCATCTTAGCTGGCTTATGGACTGAAACAACAATAATCAAAATGCATTGTTCTTTTTAATTTCGACTCTCATAATCTTTTAACTTGAGTAGGTTTAATTTATTTTATGTCAAGCAATCATTTTCAATGTTTAATTAATTTTTTGTAAAACACTTCAATGTAATCCAGAATTCCTTCAAATAGCGAGTCAGCTTGTTTTAGTAATTTTATCGTCATTCCATCGCCAACCTCAGCTCTGCCCTCAGACCTAGACTTGTTATTTTAAGAGCAAGGGTTAATAAGAAAAATAAACTTAAATCTACGCCTCAAAATCTATAGCTCATCTCGCAGCGATATACCGACATTATATTATAATAGCACGACATAGCAAGGCGATAATTCAGCATCATTATTCTCCGGTTCAGAAATTATGAGACGCGTACGTTACGAAATGAGCCTCGCGCGTTGTTTGAAGCCCCTCGAAACCTTCGATTGGTGAACGCGATTGCAATTCCAATTATTGATAATAGGATGCACGGAATTATATTTATGATTCCTTTTGTTGTACGGTCAAACGCACGTTAGTGGAAACAATTGAAAATCTATTACAATGCCATAAAGTTTAAAATGTTTCTACTGGCATGCGGTTGGGTGTAAAAGATTAGGAACGAGTTTGGTTTTTGTTGGGTTCGCACGTTCCAAATAAGCGTAGCGAATCGTTGGTTCGTCCAGTTTTGGTTCAATTTCCTTGATCCCCGCCCAGGGCAAATATTTGTGTTATGAACACAAGTGTTTGTTCTGTGTCTGGGTGTTATTTATCTATTTATGTATGTATATCAGTCTCTGGTACCCATAGTACAGGCTTTGCCTAGTTTGGGATGAGATGACCTTGTGTGAAATGTCCTAAAAAAAATATATGCGGGCCTACGCGACCTTCCAATTTCAAGTTTAAAATTCGCGCTCTTTGTATGTAGTGTCCGGGGTGTGTTGTAGGTGAAAATACACAGAACTTGGTATACTTTAGTGTGCTCCACTTTAGGGCAAAAAGTATGCTTTTCATTATATTTTTAGGGTTCCGTACCTCAAAAGAAAAAAACGGGACCCTTATAGGATCACTTTGTTGTCCGTCTGTCTGTCTGTCTGTCTGTCTGTCTGTCTGTCTGTCTGTCAAGACCCTTTATCTCACGAACGGGTTAAGGTATCAGGTTGAAACTAATACCATATATTAGGTTCCATGAACCACACAAGATCTGAAAATTTCAATTTTTTACAACGACGCAATCAAAAGATATGGCATTTTATGTCCTCATCTCCATACATTTATTCAAAAATGCAAAACCTACAGGGTACTTCCCGTTGACCTAAAATTATGAAATTTGGCAAGAAGCTAGGTCTCACAGTACAAATAATGGGAAAAGTCTGAAATCATTAAATATTTCAACTTTTCTCACAACTAATGGTAACCAATTGTGGTGAGCTCCCGTTTCAAGAACTTTCGCTGAGGCGATTTTAGTTTTAGTTCTATTTTAAAAACGGGAACACTTACAAACTCGAAAATTGGTATGTTTATAGTGCATAAGCTATAAAATAACAACAAATAATAAAATTTGGTCAAGCGCGTGTCGAACTCAAAAAATCTAGCACATTAACTTACTGAAATTTCAACTAATACAATTATGTTTATGTGGTGGTACGGAACCCTCAGTGCGCGAGTCCTACTCGCACTTGGCCGGTTTTTTCGTTTGGATGTACCGTAATCGGGTAAAATGTGTGACAGTCGCACCTGCCCCAGCCCAGTTCAACTATCGGCGGAAACACCGAGCTCGCTCTATATACATCGCAGCTCGTTAATTTTTTGCCAGATCTCGTTAGCCGGCTGAATCGTGACTGTACAACAAACAAAGGCTTAAAGCAACTTATTGTATGAGAACCTCTCGCGGAAATTTTAAATTGACGTCTTGTATCAAATTTACACAAATCTTTATGATTTCCGACGTAAAAAGATAAAAAGAAAGATATTCTTATTGATGAAAAAAACTGAAAAGCAAAAAATAATAAAACTTATTTATTTAACCTTAATAACAAAGTTCTTAAACTAATGTAAGTATACCTGAGTAATTTTGAGTCGGCGCCAAATAAGCAAGGTAATTAATTACGTATAGCGTGATGCATGGCGGCGGCGCCGACTCAAAATTACTCTGATATACTTACATTAGTTTAAGAACTTTGTTATTAAGGTTAAATAAAAAAGTTTTTTTTTTTCAGTTTTTTCGACGGTAAAATTTTTTTTGTTAAAGTGTTTATTTTACAATTTTTTGTGACTAAATTTTCCCACCCATAGGGTAAATCGGACTACTCTGTTAAAAGTTATGCGTGGTCATACATCACAATCAGTCAGTGAACAACCAATCATACCCTGTTTTCCTACCCTAAACTTGGATTTTTTTCCTACCCTTAACTTGGACTTCGGGGTATACCCTTTTCAATAAAAAAAAGAATTATCAAAATCGGACTACTCTGTAAAAGTTATGCGTGGTCGAACATAAAAAAAATACGCGTCGACTTGAGAAACTCCTCCTTTTTTTCGTCGATTAAAAAAGGCACCCCGTTAAGTATTTTAGAAGTCCATTTACTGTACGCTCTTAAAAAAAAAGATATGGCACACGTCGAAATCATCGAATCATAATTTCAGCGGAATCAGATTTGAATTTAGCACTTGCCGTCAAGATTTTACGATTTCCTATTACAATTTATAGACTTTCCAAGATATTGTTAAGATTATCATCATAATTTGAATTTCCAGCTACCGGTTTTCAATCGATCGATACTCGCGTTAACTACTTCTAATAAACTTTATGAAGTGGAATGTATAGGTAATTTTGTTTACGGTTTTACACGGAACGCCCATTTACACAGATAAGTTATCGGAAAATAAGTTGATACTTTAGTATTATTAGCTTGTGGGAAGCAGTGTAGCTGTTTATAAATAAACTAAATAAATATCTACAGGGACTTTATTGATGCATATGTATAATGTACTTTACTTTTTTTTATTGTACGAGTAGTTATAGTTGACTTCTTTATTACTAAACGTAAAATAAACATTGAGACCATAATGTTCCGATGTTATGTGTAATGAAGGACCCACAAATTTTAAATCGCGTTACAATATATTACATAGCAATAATAAATATAGAAATATTAGATAGAATAAACATAGAAATAATAGAAATATTTATGATATATTAGATGATCAAACGAACTCCAGGAGTGAAGTTCGATCGTTATTATATGAGTCGCTTCATTCGAAGATATAATTTGTTTACAAGTAGTAGTCCTTAATTCGCCAGGCAGACGATGCACGCATTTAAGAGTAATTCATTTGATTCTCTTATTTAAAACGATTTCCGTCCGTGTTCACTTCACCACTGTAGCTGACATTCGCTTCATTTTTTAGAGTCTGTACCTATGAACCTTTAAACAAAACTTTGCATTTGGGTGGAAACCACAACTTGTGTCACAGTGTTTGGTTTTTTGGGAGGGAGGGTTGTTATATTATTATATCTTCGAATGAAGCGACTCATATAATAACGATCGAACTTCACTCCTGGAGTTCGTTTGATCATCTATTATATTTCGTCGCTTCATTCTTCAGATATAATTTGTTTACAAGTAGATGTTTAGAGAACAAAGTTTTGTTTGGTTACTGTGAAACAACTGTATATACAAGATGTTCTAGTTTAACTATCTAAGCCAACGAATTACAAATAGTAATTCGTTGAAAAAATCTGTAATTTGCTGATCCAAGCAGATAATAAATAACCTTTGATTTATACCAAAAGCAAGTATGCAACAAAAATCAACTTATATAATAAGTTACTCATTCGATACAACTGATATTACAAAATCATCTACCTACTGGTCTAATATATCAAACTATTAAAGTGCTAGACGTGCTGGTCCAGCCAGCTGTTTTCACGAGTCGAGGCTGAGAGAGTTGCAATTTTGCAAAGCGGGGAAGATGCATGTGTCGACAAGTCTTCTCTCAGATAGTGTTTCTGGAAAATCAACCAGCTTATAAATCACAGCTGCTTAAGCTAATTAACGTGGATGTTAATTGATATTTACAATTTTCCTACATTGGCAGTTCTTGATTTTATTTTTTGAACAAAAATATGGACAGAACACGAGTGCATAATATATTCAGTTAAATAATATTAGAACAATATCGGCTAATCTTAGCCCGCAGTGGAAGTTTGATTAAATACGTTATGGCTATCTCAACTCCATTATTTGCAAAATAATATAAGTATTCACTTTTTATTATTGAAAATTTTTGTGCCCCATGAGCATATAGTGAAATCGCTGATCTGTTCATTTTATTTTATATCATTAACTCTAAATTAAGGGACTATTTAGATACACACTTATTTACTTATTAGTTGTGTGTCCCAAGTAACTATTACGAGTACTAGGCCGATTAGGCTTGTGATTGTAAGTAGAAGAAGGTTTTAAACCAATTATTGGTTCCAATTCTATCACCTAATAAGTAAGTAGCAAAGATTACGGCAAACGATGATTGTCAAGAGAGCCGTTGTACAGCTGTTCATACGAACCAAACATCTCGTCACTTTGTTTTGTTAAAAATAACAGTAGTTGTTGGTTGTAGGACTATCAAACACGTTTGCGTTTTTTCTGGGGACAAGCTGTTACCCAAAGCGTATTTTGACATATATTGTTAAATAGGAGCCTCAGACAGCGAAGCTCAAGAGAACATCAGTGCAAGCGAGAGGATCAATACCCGCAGGACCTGTAAGATTAGTTAAAAAGGAACAGTATACTCTGATATGGATTATAAAAGTTTCAAGTGTTGAAGGACACTTATTTTGTATGATATAAATAATTAAGATGGGCTAAAAGGCAGAGAAGGCCTTGTGAAAACACAAAATACGGTGCCTTCGTCATCAGTAATTTTTCCCAAATATAAAAGGAACCGGAACCGCGTAAAATGTCCAGGTCAAAGGATAAAGTATCCATAGCTACAGCGTCTGGATCTAGTTTTCATAAAAAAAAACATAAATCGCTAAGGATTGTCGCTAAGAGCAAAACTAAGAGTACAGCGAACTTTAAAGCTGTGTCTTAAAAGTTTGCACACAGAGCCCGGGAGTGACTTTCATTGACTCAGCTGGCACCTGCGGCAATTTGTGTTTCGTAAAATTTAAATAAATAAATATTGTGCCAATCGTACCATTGCCAATTTTGACAAGTTATTTGTACAATATGGTATGGTACCTACATACTCTTTTGTTTTTTTTTTTTTTTTTATTGGTTGTAACCTTAAAACAAATATTTTACTTCTTCGGCCTTCTTCGTAGCCTTTGGTTTTATTTACTGCTCCACACTAGGTACTAGTTAGGGAGTTGTCTGTATTTAATATCTTTCTGTAAGACAAGTATCTTGTGATGGCCAGGAATTTGTAGAAACATTACCATACCATCAGATAAGATCTTCTAAAATATCATAATATTTATAAGGCACGGTTGTAAAATCGTAAAGAATTATATAGCGTGACTTCTTTCATATATTATGTTGAAAATTTAAATGTAGAAATTTTCGGTCATCTTAAAAACATAAATTAAGAGATGGGCTTTTCGTAGCAAGGAAGCCGTTTTTCAAAACATAATTTTTGAGGCGGTTGAATGACACGTTGCAATAGGTACATTTATTTCTTGGATTTAGAATAAATCGGTTACAGCTATTGCGTTTTGGTGCTTTAAAATTAGGTACCCAATATAAATTCCGATGGAATGTAACTCGTAACGGTTGTAACGCTGGAAATAGGAACTTATTCTCCAGTTAAAATCAATATAAACTTTGTATATTGGCTTTTCTTGAGGGTAAATTTTAAACGTGGATTTCACGTTACATTAGCACTACACGGAATATTATTTCCTCGTTTTTCCCAGGTAACACTAGGATACTGTGGTGTTTAGGGTTCATGCTTATGCATGTATTATAACAACATTGTGGTTATGAAATATTGCGATTTTCTACTTCGTAGAATTATCCGGACACAGAAAGTGTTGAAAAAAAAACATTGTATTATACCAGCATGTACTTGTGTTACGGTTCTGTGCTGGAGCATGAGTTTTGGATGGATTGTAACTTTTAGTCGATGCTGCTTGAGCTTGGGGATAAGGCCAGAGCCTGCCTGTAACCTCGCTCCCCCCCCCCCATTTGACGGGTAATGAGGACCCGACCAAGGCTTCTTCTGCTGGGTTAAACGAGCTCCCGACGTTTGAAAAGATGCATCTTTATCTCTCAATAGTTTTATTTGCTTTAACTTTTTTATAAAAACAAGTTTTGTCTTTTACAGATACTTGTACATGCAAGCGGAGATATTTTTATCTAAGCCTGGAATTCAATTAGCAATTTAGTATCGGTGTTTGTAATAATTTACAATAAACCGGTATTAGGTGATATTTGAGAAGTATGTGCTTGTCTATAGGCATGCCTTTTTTCAATATACTTAGGCGTACAAAAGTTCGACAGTGTGTCGTGAATATGATAGAGAACAAGTTTGGCGTATCAAACGTAGACGCCTAAGGTGTCTCGAAGACTCCTCAGGTGTCCAGACCTTAGGTGTCGGTTGGTCCAGGGCTGGCATGATCTTTTGCCTCGTGGACGGTTTTGTTCTCTTTACTATTACTGGCACCCAAAAATAAAATTTTAGTAGGTGGGTATTTTACAATAAAAATATTCTGGTTATGGTTAACAAACAAAAAGGCTTGTTGTGAAAACTAAAGACAATGTATCGCAGACGACACACATAGATGAACTTGATATTATTGTTTTCATTGACGATAAATTTTGACGTTAAGTCACAGTTACCGCCGTCGCAATTGACTCTCGGTCAATGCCGACCTTAACAATAAAAAGTTGACTCTCAGTCAATAGCAATTTTAATATCGCATATTGTAATAATTATTTGGCGTTTACTTGTAGTTAACGCCGTTACGATTGACTCACAGTCGAGTCCGACGTGAAAATAGATAACTTGTATTTTTATGCATGATTTATGTTGATATAGTTTGACATAACTCGCAGTTAAGCCGTCGTTATTGACTCGCAGTCAATCCCAACAACTAACAGATAGTTTGGCGTTAACTCGCAGTTAACACCGTCGTTATTGGCTCGCAGCCAATCCCGACAGACAATAGATAGTTGAATCGCAGTAAAAATATATTCAGATGTCGATTTTTGTCTATATTATTTGGCCATAACTCGCAGTTAAGGCCGTCGCAATTGACTCGCAGTCAATCCCGACATAATAATAGATAGGCAACATTATGCATCACGTATTTTCAATACTATGTGGCGTTAACTCGCAGTTAACACCGTCGCAATTGACTCGCAGTCAATCGCGACAAGCAATAGATACTTGGTAACCCACAGTTCATATCTATGTAGATATCGCGTATTGTCAATATTATTTGGCCTTAACTCGCAGTTAACGCCGTCGCAATTGACTCGCAGTCAATCCCGACATAATAATAGATAGACAATCGCATTCCATCATATCCATTCACGTAACACATCGTAAATAATATTAGGCGGTAACTCGAAGTTACTGCCGTCGCAATTGACTCGCAGTCCATTCCGACGTAAGTTGTTCTATGATTCACTTGGTAATAAATGTTTAAAACACAAAAAAAAAGAAAATATATTTCATTTTTTACTTACCCTCGTAACTTTCGCCATTAGACGAAAAAACATCTAACACACATCATACACACGTATACTTAATACGTCGGTAACGTTTAATTTTGTTACTTTCCTTTATTTTTACTTTGTTTGTCGGAAGGTAAGAAAAGATAAAATTGTATGACGTAAACGAAGGCTAAAATTTTTAAGCCTGTGTAGGTGGTAATGAAATTTTGTAGTAATTAACTACAAAAAAAAAATTATTGAAAATGTTTCAAAATCTCTCGATTAGACAATGTTCTAACATTTGTCGGAATTATCATAAACAAAATGTCATTATATGGTTTACGTCTATCTTATTAAATTTTCCATCATTTTCGTAAAAGTTCTGGGTGCGACCGATAGGTCATAATATGGTTGTTACGTTGTCATGTTACGTTTTTGTATACAAAACAAGTAACTGGAGGTATCGGGCCGCAAGATACTCGTAGGCCGTAATAAACACTTCAATTTGTTTAGCAAATTTAAGAATAGAACATGTGGGTAATCTTGAAAATTTTTCTCTCTTAGAAAGAATTAATAATCAAAACAACACTTACTGAAAAGTTTTGAATCCAGTACAATTACACTAACACACGGAGCAAAAACTTATTTTATCGAAAATAATTTTAAATATTTGTAATTTAACTTCAATATTACAACTTCAGGTATAATCTATCTACTTCTTATTGAACATTGCGCTTCGGCATGGGACGCGTGCGTTCACTGCCCCGCACGAAAAAGGAATGGAGCGAATGTCAGCTACAGTGGTGAAGTGAACACGGACGGAAATCGTTTTAAATAAGAGAATCAAATGAATTACTCTTAAATGCGTGCATCGTCTGCCTGGCGAATTAAGGACTACTACTTGTAAACAAATTATATCTGAAGAATGAAGCGACGAAATATAATATATATATATACAAGGTGTTAATTTAATTGCGTGCCATAGCTTAAGGGGTGCTTCAGTTACGATAAAGGAACACAAAAAAAATATAAATAAATCCTACTGAAAATAAAAAAACTATAACTCCATTGAAACTTAACTAACGCGGAGCACCGCGCTATCACCGAGCCAGCGCATGAGAATCAGTGGATAAGGTAGGCACATACATAACTGAAACTCTTTCGCGTGCTTTTGATAGCGCGGTGCTCCGGGTCATTGCCCTCCGCGTTAGTTTAGTTTCAATGGAGTTTTTTTTTTTTTAAGTAGGATTATTTTTATAATTTTTTTGAGTTTCTTTATCGTTACTGAACCACCCCCTAAGCTATGGCACGCAATCAAATTAACACCCTGTATATATTTATAATTTAAGATAATGGACTAACATGTTACAGCCTCAGTTCTCTATCGAGCATAGACAAGATGATTCATCTTGTAATATCCTAAGCAAACTACGGAAGTCTCCCAAAATAAGATACCTGATTTTCCAAAAATAAGACGTATCCGTGTTTCGGAATGCACGTTTAACCATTGGTCTCAGCTACTGTCTATAAGAGTAGTCGTCAATGAGCCATGTCAGAGGCCTTTGGCAGTTCATATGAGACACGAGGGTTTATAAGGTCGGTCATCGATCATACTCGTAGCTGGATACTGCTATTTTCCCTAGCATTACCTATCTTAGCAGCATCAATAGTCACATTGCGGTGTTCGTGCGCCTTGCACTTCGCAAGAGCATTCGCCTCACTTTCACACTTTCACTAGGGCGACGCACCCGCGCGCACGCGCATAAAGCGATCTTACTGCGCACCTAGCTAGCAAAAATTATTATTCTAGAGGCGCACAGACATGCAATGGCATGGAGCATGCCAATATTGACAATGAAATTGTAACAAAGTCGTAATGTAAAGGTGCTTCTACACCGGTGTTTACAACAGTTACGACAGTTTTGTGTATTTCTGTAGCGAAAGGTTACTCAACATTATCATAATGATATCGTGTGGGTTGTAAAGGTTACTAAATAATTTGTTGATAGTTATAAACCAGTTTCTCACACTTAAGTAGGCAGAATCGCAGATTTTTTAAACGGTTGATAATGAAGAGGCTTGGTGGTGCGCACATTGCTGTGCAACGATCGAAACTCATACTAACCCCCAACATCGGCAAAATAAATCGTCTGCGGTGTGCGTGCGTCCTCTTACGATTTTGTGTATGTATCTAAAATGCATGTAGACGTATCGAAAAATTTATTTTCCTACTCTCACACTGGCTGTTTACAAATCTGGATATCTGTTTCTGAGCACCTTCAATGTAGTAGGTATTAAAAACAAAAGATGTGAGTAAGAACATATCTTGTGTGGCCATCATGTACCGGAAGACGTAGAGTGGGCAGGCGCCCCTACAAATATGACCGACGATATTGTGATGGTCATGGGAAGCCGCTCGATGCGGGCAACGCAGGACCACCAGTCATTGTAAAGATATTTGGGGATAGCATTTTTCCTAGTCATGTTTTGACAAGGTGCACCGACAATCTAGTCAAGGTCGCGGGAAGCCGCTGGATGCGAGCAGCGTAGGATCGGTCATCATGGAGATCTATGTTTAGCAGTGGACGTCTTTCGGCTGATATGATGATTGATGATGATAGGTGATACTCTTATATCACCAGATTTTAATGGAATTTAATTATTTTGCGGCCACTAGCACTATTATGATAACAGTTTGACAGCACCATGATCACGGGTGAACTGGAATGAATAGTTTCAATAAAGGCAATGAATAGTTTCAATAACGATTTTTAAAAGAAGCAAGTCACGAATTTCAACAAAAAGAATGAAGATAATCCAATTTAGATAACTACAAAGTGAGTTGAAGATGCTTACTTATGTGATTGTCAGAAATAAATATTAGGGACGGAACGAAAATTGTTAAGATGTTTGTAACAGTACATTGTGATGGCCGAGATAGCATTTGGGAATTCTGAGAAGAATGAGATACGCCGAAACGTACCCACACAGCTGTAATAGATATAGATACGGTTTGAAATGGAACCTTACCTATGTCAGGTAATATTAATAAACAGTTAAAACCAACAAAAAGGTTTATCCGGTATTAGACAGTGTCACGGTGTTTTATGTTTTAGCCCGTGTGGTGCCTGCAAAGAACAGTAGCAGCCCATCTCTACCCGTGGGTGTCGTGAGAGGGCAGCAACGTCCTTTTGTGTATCGTACTATCTAACACAGTCAACAACCGCGGTCCTTCTTTTTCTTCTACTTTCTTTTTAGGGTTCCGTACCTCACAATAAAAAACGGAACCCCTATAGGATCACTTTGTTGTCCGTCTGTCTGTCTGTCAAGACCCTTTTTCTCACGAACGAGAAGAGGTGTCAAGTTGAAATTGATAACGAATATTGAGGTCCATAAACCACACAAGATCTGAAAATTTCAATTTTTTACAACGACGCAATCAAAAGATATGACTTTTTATGTCCTCATCTCCATGCATTTATACAAAAAAAAAAACCTGTAGGTACTTCCCGTTGACCTAAAATTATGAAATTTGGCAAGAAGCTAGGTCAGGTACAAATAAAGGGAAAAGTCTAAAATTTTTAAATATTTCAATTTTTCTCGCAACTAATAGCAACCAATTAAGGTGAACTCCCGTTTCAAGAACTTTTCTATAAAAGAGGGGTCAAGTTGGATGGTCGCGGAGTTTTTAAAATACAAGAGCAAACGCTTTTAGTATATCATATGGTAGATAGGTACGGAACCCTTAGGGCGCGTGTCCGACTCGCACTTGTCCGGTTTTTTTCTTTACCCTCCACATTGTTCCAGGAAAAGATTAAAACTAGAAGGGCGCTCCCTGTCCTGCAGAGAATCTGAAATTGCATGGGATGTTATGATAACGCTGTTTTTTTTATTGTCTATGGGCTTACTCTTGACCTCGATCTAGTCTTGAGGACACAGATGAGGTCGACGATGAGACGAGCTTGCCCAGAAGAAGCCTATTTACTCGCGACTTGAATAAATTCGGGCTATATGAACTCTAGAACACAGACGCAGGAACAGAATTGTAAGTCTTTGCGTATACACATTTCACACATAAAACAATAAGACCTACGATACTTAAATCCCATAAATTTCTTCAGTTGCATGAGAAGTATCAGGGAGCGAGCCGCTACTAAATGTATTCACACGAATGAAAACGCAAAATATTTCATAATTATCAATCTGTCTAACAAAACAATGTTCCTTCGTGTTCGAAACAACTTAACAAGTAGCGCTGATTAAGTTATATGTGGAAATTTTAAAAAATCCGTCCAATTTAGAGCAATAAACCAATTAAAAGGGCATCGCCAGGTGGCAGCATGTATTACAGATAATGGCGTCGATTCGAGTGAACGTGGAATCACGCCGGCACTTTACCACATCGCCAACAGTAACCTTGTTTACTCCGAAGGCTGGTCGAATACCTAGACGTATTTACTTTACTGCATTATGCGGCCCGAAGCCCTCCAAGGCCCACTGTCCCTTCGTATTTCTGATACTCGTTTACCTCGAAAGATGCAGGTTTTGCCATTGCACTCTGCCTTCTCAAAACTTGGTATTCGATTAAAAAGAAATCAACTCGATATGAGGAAGCGGAGTGCACTGGTATTAACTCGACGTTCAAGGTAAAATGTTTCTCAGGATTATTAAAAGCAGCTGTTATAGTTGTTTTATCCCTGAGAATGAGACACGTTGGGTGGTTTCCCACAATTTCTTGGTGACAATATGTTACAATTTGCCCGTTATTATTTCCATAGGTTGTTGCATTCGACCTTTGTTTCAAGGTGTTTACAGGCACTAACATAACAGGCTCTTAGGTAATACGTATACGATAGATTTATATATTTCAATTCATGCAACAGCTAATTTGCAATTCGAAATATGTCGGTTACCTACCCGATCGTTATGTGCAAACAAAGTATTTTGCATACCGATATACTGAACAACATTCACCGCACGATTTGTGGCCATGAAAGTGTCCGAGCAGTTCAAGCTTATCCAACCACAAAGGTTTTCACTCGAAATTAGAAAAGATTTAGAAAGTACAGCTATTATGTTATCTAAACTCGTGTTACGCGCTTTCGTTGCGCCTGAATTGAATCGGCTTTCAATTACTGTGTTTTATGACCTTCTATTGTATCTCTGAAGCGTTTTGGTTGCAAAATTGCTCCTTTTCTCGACAAAGTGGTTTAAGTTAATGTATGACAATTGTAGAGCTATGAATGTCTATTATTAATGCTTTCAGTGAAAGCAGAAAGTGAATTTAGAACTATAAGAAATAAGTGGATTAAGACGGTAATGGGTGATGGTGTTCAGTGTTTAGTTATCATTGCTTTACAAAAAGGAAACTTCGAGAACACGATGTAAAAGACAAAGAAGCGCAAAACTGTTGTATTAAGTACACAATGAATGATGATACCTCTTACAAACTGATTGGCTGACTTGATTTGACTGTTGAATAGGTTCAGGACGATCTGAATAAATGCCATGTCAAGAGTATCCTAAATCACAGATGAAATAATAAACTGACGAGACTGTGTAAAATGGTTAAAGAGGGTAGGAGAAGCGAGGGAGGGAAATATGTTAAGATCCTATCAGTGCCTAACTATAGAAGAATGTAGTATCTGTCTCCCCCTACCCAATCTCTATATCAATCTTTGCCATTTTCTAAAAACTCCTTAAAGATTAACAGCATTAGTAAAACATTCAATTTTGATGCAAGCGTTATTCAAAATAAGGTCACCTTTTGCACACTGTGTTATTGACTGTACACATAGCACAATTGATGTCAGGAATTAAACCGGCCCGTATATTGGGATAGTGTCAGATAAGGGTCATTATGCAAACAGCTCTTTGTGCCGGTATTGGCACCGAGACAATGGCCGTATGAATCGGCTGAATGCAGATCGCAGCTCGGATCCGATCAAAGGATCTCTTTGTAACCGTAAAACAATAACACACCTTGTGCCTCTGATGTAAGCTGAATGTAAGGAGCGTAATTTCGTATAAATAAATAGCAAAGCAAATGAAGGAACCATTATAACTTCCTAAAATGGATCTTTCGAACTGAAGATCGTCTAAAACTAGCAAAATGCCAAATAAGTCGAGGTCAATAAATGATGTGGCACATCTATCTATATTTATAAAACTTCTTGTTGGTTGCGTTAAAGCTAAATTTGCAAAAGAAACCCTAATATATTTTTATTTTCTTTTCGTAAAATATCGATTCCTGTGCGGAAAAATGGAATTTAGTCGTAGCCCAACATTGAATTAAAAAAAAACATTCATTTCACTAAGAGAGATGACAGTTTTAAATTTTATTTTTTAATAGGGTATGACTATGTCCCATTCTGCCATAAAAGAATCGATATTTAAAAAAAAAATTAACTACGTTATTTCTGTTCGGAAAAAAAATATTTTCAATAATAACTTAATGATCCTATCTCTATTAATGGGACAAGTTTCGACGTTCCTTACATTTCGATTTCTGTTACGAATTGTATGCTACTAATCCTGATCTTTATTATGAAAATGTTCTATTCTATAGCAATCCAAGAAGACTAATCCGTGACAATCATCCAAAGATTTTATCCACAAACAAATTTCACTTTGAAGCTATTAAGAACAGAATAACCAATCACACGAGAACAGTTACAAATGGCGGCTATTATCAATATTTCAGAAAGTACAATCAAACAAATAAGCAATAAAAAGTACTGTTCAGCAATCGTAACAATTCTTGTGGGAAAACTACTTGTACTTCTACAATAGGTAATATGCTTACTTGATCAATGTTAGAGTCAAGTGTTGATGGCTTCGATAGATCGACAGTAGTTCTTTAGGTTAAAAGGTTTTATAAAGTTCATGGAAAGTGCAACTTTATTACGTATTTGTTGAGTGGCGTCCTCGTTTGGAAATTGGATACACATCACTTTAACAGATCAAGTCAGCGCATTTAAATCTGTTGATGCTTCTTTCTAGACAAGGTTATTTGGTTTCCATCAAATTAAAGACTAGAGAAAATCGCGAGAGCAGACAGGTGGCCACAGGAGATTAAGTTCGGTACCTAGCACTTAAGTAAAAAAAAAAAACGTAAGCAAAAAAAGCACGTCAGAGGACATGCAAAGTATCTGGGTATATGGGTTTTTATTGTCGCTTCTTTTTTTTCCCACAATGGCGCCACATTGTTTGTGAAGCGATGTAGTTTAGCTGACGTCATTAAGAGATTTTAATATCCAACAATGAATAAACAATTTTGATTTTTTTTTTTTTTTTTTGATCTTGGACATTAATCAAAATAGCAGAAACCACTAAATTTTCGGAAAACACCTCAGCTCAGTCAGGTGTTTATTCATGTCATGATATTATACCTTTGACCTTTCCCTACTCGTCATTTAGGTCGCCTTTTAAGTAGGTACCTACTTCACGTGCCTTAAACTTCCTTAAAGCAGAAAATTATAATTGGGAGGAAATCGATACTTTTTCAACTCTTTAGTTCCATCATCAAACTTCAGTTTGAGAGGCGGTGGTATACCGTTTGCGCTAATTGCGTAAGAGGCGTAAGGACCGAAACGAGCTCTTAATTGGAATGCGCCCCAATTAATGAATGGACGCTCCGAACGTTCCAACTGAAAAGTGCGGGAGGCGAGTTAACAACCGACGGAATATTCCGTCTCTGCCTATTAACATTTTTCCGTCCAAATTTACGAACATGTCCATCCTTTAATGCATGGAAAGGATATTTAATTTAAATCCGACACATGGACCCTTTAATTTGTTATATTAATACATTCAACGCTCTTTTCTTCTTTCTGGACATCATCCCATCTTAATTGGGGTTGGCCCTTCTGGTCAATATTCTAAACTCTGTCCTGTTTTGGACAACATCAGATCAGACGAAATGTTATTGAATTTCAGATCTTTTTAGATCGTTGTCCACCAGGTGGCTGGGGTCTTCCAGGGCCCCCTTTCCTCGAAGATATACCTAGGGGCAGATAAGATGGCCGTACCAGCGCCAGCGTCTCAGTAAGCTTTTCCTGAATTGCTGCTACCTGGAATGTGCCCCTAATACGAACATTCGGACGTCGTAGTGTCTAACCGCCCAACGCTAATCTCAGAACATTTCTACATCAAAACCGTCTCTTATACGAGTAGCTCGATGATAGATTAAACATTAAGTAGAATGCTAACATCACAAAATATAACATTCATTACCGACGGATTCATGTCATGACGATAAACATTATCCAGCATAATGCACTTGTCTATCTACCAATCTGCCAACCGTTGTTTATGATGTATGAGAGTAATATCCCTTTGAACAATACAAACAGAGTCTGTTCTGTACAGAGATTTCTCTAAATCTCTGCTCGGATGGGTGTTGAATATCGTTGATTGCGCCACATTAGACGGCGCCTGGCTTCGCCGGGAGCGCTTCTAATCCGCTCCTCTGAAATTGGAACGAGCTTAACGTCAGTCCCCGATGAGGCTGTGGCTCTATTTCATTTTGAAGAACCGTCTAACGTAGTTGTTTATGTACTTGCATCGTAAAATACCTTTGCAGGAGTCGCTTGCCAACCAAACAAAATTTTGATCCAGTAACAAAAAATTGCATGTAAGTTCTGTTACATTTTATCTTTGAACATTACTGGAAACAGACGTTTAAAATCCCTGTTGGTGGGTGTCACACTTAAAGAAGACCTACATCCAGTTGAACTAAGCCTAAGTGCCTGCTCTGACCCATTTTCCGTTACACTTCCGAAAAAAAAGAAAGATTTTAAGTCAATGACAGTGTAAGCATCAGCCCCAACCCGGCGACCTGGTTTGGGAGCAAATGCAAGCGTTAGTTTTGGTACGAAATACCAAAGAGGCTTCATTGAATTTCTAATCTCTGTTGACGTAAAGCTTTACTGTTGATGTCGCATTTAGCGCCAGCCCTTACCCGGCGACCTAATCTGGTGCTCTAAATTGGAGCGAGTTCACGCGTCAGTTCCCGGGTGAACGGCCGCCGCCGGTGAAAGTCGGGAAGCGGATATATGGGTCAGGTGGTCATTTACCCTCGCCAGGTAGCTAGCCAATCTTGATACAGGGTCTGAAGACACTATCAAAACTTTCACAGGCTTTGATAGGTTAAGTGTGATGAGACGAGAAAAAAATCTAAAATAGTGGTGCCATTGTCAGATGCCATAACATCTGAAGTGTCAAAACAAGAGTCAAGAGATCAAGAGAACAAAACTTTTACGACTAAAGCCTAATAATATGATGCTCTAACGTATAATATCACCTCTACAAAGCAGATACTGTAAATAAGATATCATGAATGAGTAGACAATTAAGCTTTTAGAAAGGGATATTGAGGTTTTTGATAAATGCAATTCAGTTTTGTAAGTCTTCTTGCCTTTTTGTTAGGTTTCTGAATATTAAAAAGACAAGCCCGCATCTAAACGTCAACCACCCGTAAAACTTTCATTCCTATTTTAGAGCACAGCAGATTTCAACAAAATGATTCCGACATCTTTATAGGTGCATTCAAATAAAACAGAAATCGAAACGCAATATTTATGGTGCCAATAAATTAAAACTGTGTGAGCAATCGCTCGGATATTCAAATAAAAAATGTGTGTTAGTAAGGAGAGGCAATTAACATAAATTCTAAACATCAGCCGTGCAAATTATACTTTAATAACATTATAATGGTCTCATGAGCGAATGTCATGTTATATGGCCTTTCTAAATGTCACTGGAGCATATTAACCTGACTGGGGGAAGTTTATGCGACTGAAATTATTATAAAACATTTTGTAATGAGACCTTTGATAGGCCTGAGCAAAAAAAGTTCCAAATTTCTTCGTGCAAATGTTGGAAAAGTTGACTAAGCCAACCTAACCGAAATGAGTAGCAAATAACAGTGTTTGAGTATGTATTTTTCTACCAAATCCCGATTGTTGTTAGCTCATCTGTCAAGCGTGACTAATGTGGCAATACGGGGGTATTCAGGGATCAAAAGGAGGTGTTTATCTCACTTTTAAGCTAAATGATAATTATACCAACCTCTCAAAATGTATAGGTATTTTGAATAAGGAGCCGAATAACAAAATTTCAGAGTACGGTCGAAGTAACGGTCAGTATTACCATCAAATTGATTTTCAAAATCCTCGATATTTTAAGCAACAGCGTCCTGTTTCAACGCAATGTTTTGTTTTAGAATCATTTGGACTAGGCACGTAACGGATCGTGCAACTGTTGTTTTTGGTTTTGAAAATTTATTGACGTTGCAGTTATGCCAACAGTTGGATGATAAGGTGGCATGTGGCGTTTAATTTATTAATCGGCTGTTCAAGAGTTGATGAGTGGGGCTGTGGCATTCCAGACCCCATGCGGCGTAGTCAAAAGGGGGTAATTAACATAATAGTGCCGGCAATTATTCTTTCTGTCCGTTTTCGGCTTCGTCGACCATGGCAGTGCAGGGCAATGGTGCAAGCCATGAGAATTTGTATTTACTATACCGAAAGCAAGTGTGTAAAATGAGTAAAATTCTCTACCTGCTACGATTGTCAAATCGCGAGTGAATTGGTGAATTGACTTCATTCATCTCTTTTTTCAAGTCTAGATTGAGTTCAAGAGCAAGCACATTTACAGATTTGAAAAATAACCAGATTTGAGCTGGATTAAACCGGTTCGGCATATTCCAGTTCGATTCGTTTGCTCCGCGCTTTTTTAGCGTCTGAAACATGTTATTTTATATGAATTGAATCATTTATTTTATTTTAAGTGTCTGGATACATTTCGACGCCTGGCAATCTTATTGAGAATCGCTTAAGAGGCCTATTACATTTTTAACGTGTTTTTGCGCGAAATAGCTAATTTCGTCGTCTTTAATCTGAGAAACTGAAAGACTTTGACAACTTTAACTTATAAAATGTTGAAGAATAGTTATTATTTAAGTTCGTAGCGGCCTCGCTTTTTAATTTTTTTTCTTATATTGGTAGATATAGCCAATATTCCGAAGCAAGTTTTCATAAAATGCGCGAAGGCACTTTTTTGAGCTGGTGGATTGAGCTATTGGGCTAAGAAAACAAAATTAAAAATAAACAGTAAAATCTCTTACATAATAGTGTAGTTCGTAGCGGCCTCGGAATTTTGAAAAATATATTGGAAAATCTAGACAAAAAATCCGTTCCGAACGAAAAAAACTATAAAAAACGCTCAGGTTTAACTGCAGATTGCTCTTTACTACATTAATATTATTTAGTATAACTTATACCATACTAAACTTTGGTATAAAGGAATTGAAAATCGCCTACGTTTGTTTAAAAACAATTCGTGGTAATACCACGTCATTACAACTGCCAAATTTCTCCACAATCCGATGCGCTGGCCTTTCAAACGCAATAATAGTATCAAATAACTTGATAATACAAAAAGTATTTATATCGTTTAGTTGTAGCTAAAAAACAGTGTCGAAAAATCTAGACGCCGAGTGAGATTTTCCACTTTTCACTTTTTTGAACGAAGTTTTTTAATAGGCCTCTTAAATATTTCTGCGATTTCTACTCTCCATCAGTTTCCTTAATTTCGATAAACAAATTTAGCTTTACTCATTTCATAAAGCAAAACTAAATTTCAAAACCAATCAAATGCAAATGTGTATATGGTGTAAACGGTTAAAATAGGAAGTTACGATTTTCACTTCAGGTAGAGTGTTTAAGAAACTTAATAATGTTTTGAAAATACTGGGTAATAGAGTGGACACTATCGACTATGTCAATAGTTGAACAAGGCACTGTTTACATATAAGACCAAGGACTTTCATCACTAAACAGAAGAGCCCCTTGCTGCCGTTTACAAGTGCTTTCATATAAAGGGTCCTATTTCAACTTTCTATGAAAAGATAGGACTGGCACACGACAGGAGGCTTATGAACTGCAGTGTACCATACAAGTTGATTATGTTGAAAAGATAGTTTTAATCTATACATTGGTGTAACTGCTGTCTAAGATGAGAAATCTTGTCATTAGCTATTAAAAGAAACTTAGGGAAGATCAATAGTAATTATACGAGCATATTTATTATTCGTCTCATCATCTCTTACTTATTTATTTATTTATTATTATAACATTAAAAATACAAATTTATATTCTAAACGGTGCAACAAAAACCTATTTAGATTTATCCGTGCACCGTCTTTCACTTCATCATGACATCCCATAAAACGTCCACTACAGGACAGGAAACACCCTCCAAAATTCCAGCTTTTACTGAAACAATGTCAAGGGGAAGTACCATAGTCACCACGCTTGTTAGCGTTACAGCTGGCACCATGGACCGCGTTTGTTGGTGTACGCATAATGTAAGAAGATACGATACACAGAAGGATGCTACCCATCCTCTGGTTCATTTACCCTTTCTGATTTCTATGATTTACCCTTAGTCGCCTCTAACGACACCCACGGGTGAGATGGTTTGGTACTATTCTTTGTCGGCAGTAGCACGACACGAATCTCTTACTTATACAACGTTATTATTGATCTCTTCTCATATTTTTTCTTATAAAAAAAAACTAATTAACTTCATTCATTCAATTCATAAAGGAATATTAATTCAGGTAGATGAATTGTGAGCGTCTCTTCTGTGATTCGCAAATATTACAGAATTTAGGTCAGATCTGAAAGCGGGAACGCTTTGAATGAATCTCCCTTTCGACATCCAATATCCTGCTTCGAACGAGGCTTAACAAATAAAGACCTGCTTTCATCCGCTGCCCGCTGTTAATTTACACTAGGGCCTCAAGGACAGGCTGTACTCGACTTTCTCCTCCCACGAGCTTCCTGCGAGAGAAAGTCAGTTGCTCCAGCCAGTTTTTAGGATTCCGTTGCCAAAGCCCTTAGACACTTGCCTGCGGGAACCTATTACAGTATAATTCGGTTATAACGACACTCAAGGGATCGGTGATATTACGTCGTACTATCCGGACATTGTACTAAAAAAGTCATTTTTTCACGTTATTTCTTACCAAATCAACGAAACATATGCGTGGCTAAAAGCGGTCGGTCGTTATAAGCGACGTCGTACTAAACGGACTATACTGTTCTTATGCTGTAGAGTTTGTCCGTTTGTCCCACTTTTCAAGACGTATAAAAATTCGTCATCTCCGTTTTTTTATTATTTCATAAACTCTACAGCGCCATCTGTTATTGGGCTTTGATTAAGATTATAAAGGGTGTAAGGGACGGTGTACCGGTGTACTGATAGCAATACATTTAATAGTAGTTTATGCAACTGTCATATAATACCATATTATATGCAGTTGCGTATACTACTTTATCTTCACTCATGCAATAGGTAGGTACTTACTTATAAATTAAACAAAGGTAAGTAAACAAAAAAGGCAACTTACATTATGTACCTATACATATTTCAGTTACTGTTTACTGTTATGTGTGTAAAGAAGCCGCCTTATATTTGTCTGCTAGGTTTTTGAAATAAACAAGCAAAACATTTTCTTAAAGTGACGTGGTTTTCTTTTTGATTTTCGATATTTCCCAATTCACTGTAGGTTTTGTCGTTCAATTTTATGGACTTCTATGGAAAAAGATCGTAAGTTATTTTAGTAGCCACTTCAAGAGAATCTCTAGGTGTCACTGCATGTGCCCTGCCTGTACCGCTGTTTCTACTTTTACAATAAATTTTTACAGGTTCGAATTACTTGAAAATGGTAAATATTTAGAAATGGCGGCAAATCTAATACCTATCTCCAAGGCCTACTATGATTCCAGGCTGCGCGCGCATCTTTTCCACCACAGATGAAATAATTGTAACTATAGTAACTGTTACTGTAACTGCTCCAAATTAATAGGTTGTTTAAAAGGTACACTTCGTAAATATGCTACTGATATTTGACAGCTACTAAGAAAAACTGTTAAATTTATAACCGGCTCTCTAAAAGACCTTATATTCAGTCTTCTTTAAAAAGGTTTAGGTTCAAGAAGAATTTTATCCAAGTGTTATGTAATGATTAAAAAGTTAAATTACGTAACACCTTTGCAAAATTATCATACAAAAATCGTTACGTAATGGTAACTTTTTAATTTTTTATACATACTCTGCGTAATATTCAGTCTTATGTATCAACTTTTTGAATCATAATTCAAAGATTACGAAATGAGTGTAGATAAAGGACCTTTATCTTGTAGTACCAGTGAGACTCCGTGGGTGGTAAACTTTTAGTTACGTCTCTGAGTACGGCAGTAAGTAGGGGTTCGAATTACTCTTGTCCAGCTATTGTTATTTGGAACTAAATTTGGTATTTCTATTCTCATATTTGTTAAAACCTGGGCGACCGCGCTTTGCTCTATATAGAGTTAAAGTTAAAGCTCCTTTAAATGTATTGCTATCACTTTCTTTGTCATCAAAACAGAAACTGACAGCAATGGATTTAACAGAGCTGTAACTTTAAATAATGTTTGTGCAACTGCTTGTCAATCTGTCCTTTTAACAGTACGACACGGCAGTAAGTGTTCAGTGCCACGGCACTGCATAAAAAGACGCGATTTATTTCTATTGTATTGGTGGTGGTTAGGACCCCTTGATGCACGAGTCCAACTCACACTTGGGCTTACTGATGGGTTTTTTCATCCTAAGACCCTTTAGTGAACGACTCGGCATGTCAAGGGCACAAGTGCACAACACGCCAGGAAATAAAAACGTTAAATACATACAATTAAATTGTTCCTGCGTTACATAAAATTACTTTTTCGCGGGTTATCACATTCATCAGTATAAAAACTGTAATTTTAGTCCGACTTGTACACTTTAATATGAATGTAATGCAAATGTCAGAGACCTAATAAAAGGTTATGTTCCTAATAAAAATATCAAACATTAAATAAATTTATTGGACTTATATGAATTGTTGTTCAAAATTAAAAGAAAATGAGAACCCTTATACAAAATCTTACCACTATTGCAGTAGAGAGGATGACATCTTTGCACTGGTAGGGGTAGGACTTCAACATGAAAGATCAGCAGAAAAACAGAAATAGATTTTTCACCTTACTAGCTCGGTAAAACTGCCCTATCGGACGAAATCTACGTGTAAAAGACATTTCTGGCCTCTAGCGTGGAAAAGATTTTTGAAATTAGAACGTGATTACGAATAAGTTGCTAGCGCTATGCTAGCGTTTTCCTGAGGTCGAATGTTTGTCTTCCGCTCGACAGCAAGAGTTCCTCGCTTCGCTCGTGGCTCAATCCTAGAGTCCTTCGCTTGCTCGAGTTTCAACAGAAAGTACTCGCGCCAAACAACAATGTTGCTGCCTTGCACAACAAAAAAGTTTATATTGACAAGCACTACGAATCCCAAAACTAAAGGTGCGAAGGAACTTTACAGAAAATATGTAAAATCTCTCAGTTTTAAGTCAGGCAATGAAATTGTAAGAGGAAAAAAGATCTAATGGAAGGAAAAATATCAGCTGACCTTATCAATTTATTCAACAAACGTTTTAGACAAAACCAACTTAAATTGTTTCGTATTTTACCAAAGCCTAGTGTACCTTCTTCAACAGATAAAGCAGCAACACCGGAAAGAGAAAAGCAAATAAACTAAAGCATATTTTCGAAAGCCGAGATGTAAGAGTATGATCACAGGATGAAGATAAATGGAATTCCTGGAGCAGTGTTGCCAACTAGATTTATTGTTTTAAAGATTGTTCTAGCATAAATTAACTGGAGTAAAATTATAGAGCAATACACAGAGCGCATAAACACGAAACATAAAGCGACATGCAATGAGAAAATCTAAATATTTTTGAACAAAATACGGGTTCCAACAGAGACGTTACAATTTTACCGAAATTAAAATAAACTTTATTTATTATAATACTACTACAATATCCATAAGATTACACATGGATCCACAAAACTGTTTTCATATTTTGACTGTGGGATCATTCATTAGTCCCAATAAACATCTACTTATTTAAAGTACCTAAGTACTAAAATAGGCTAAGGTAGCTCTTGAAAAAAGACATAAAAAATGAAAATTATTTATTTGCAGAATACAAGCAAGAAAGTGGTGATGTAAAATAGTGTCAGCATATTCTACTACAACATAACTTTTACAATTAATAAGAAGAAATTCATGAAATAAAAACCTTCTACCCAAAAACAATTAAATGTCATAAAATTGTATAAAACAGCACATCCATTTGATAAATTATAAGATTGAATAAAAATTATGTCACAATTGTCAAAACTTATCGTCCAAAACATTTTTGTTATCTAGTTTCGTTAAGCTATCCATAAGATGTCGTTTAAGCAACTTAAAAAATTTGTTTTTATTTGGCTCGTGTCTTATTATCAGTGGACAAATCGTTTTTTTTTTTTTTTTTTTTAAATCGTTTATCCATTGTTGGATATTAAAATCTCTTAATGACGTCAGCTAAACTACATCGCTTCACAATCTCTTCATCGTTCATGAGTTAAACGTTTATCTAGCGTTCGCCATAACAAACTTTCACCGTAAGTCGTCTATAATAAAGTAGTTTAATAGAATCTACTTATATTTTTATCCCTGGCAACACAGTTTCTAGGAAAAGGATCGGAATGCCTATTCACTCGTGCGTACAAACTTGATCGCGATACGCGTATTAGTGGCATAACACGATGGTTATCGTTGAAGGAAACGTAACTAACTAGCTCATTGACTACGAAAATAAAAAGTGATCTTACTATAGTATCTACTTAAATTTACACAGGGTGTAATGAAAGTGCGGTCAACCGCACGTCGGTGGAAGCATTGTCAACTCTATTACCATGTCATAAAGACCAAAGTGTTTCTACTGACTTGCTGTTAGGTGTACCTACGCAAATCCTTTTAAAGCGTAACTCAGGATAATATCCATATTATGGAATTTAGCTTTTCGCTTTCTTCCTTTTTTCAAATCTTGAATAAGAAACACTAAAAAAGCGGTCAACCATCTACGACGTAAGTTAAGATTTTTATCATAAGAACAAATGTAAATAATAAATAGACTGGGAAAATAAACTGACCTTATTCGAGTCGTAAAAGAATTAGTGCAATATAAACATACAAGTGAACTTGTATGAAAATGATAAGGAAGGAAAACAGTAGTGGTCTTCTTTGTAGATTTTATTTTTGGAATAGGAATAGCCAGGAATAAAAAAACAAATAAAAAGGTAATAGGTAAAGGGTAATTCATTCCTCACAAATAAATATTCCCTCAAGAACTTCTGTGCAAAATAGGAGTCAGTCTTGAAGATTTTACAGACCGTTCATATCCCTATCCGACTAACAAACATAGCCATAAAAGTCAACATACTCAATTACTCATATTGCTTCTTCTTTTCAAGTAAACGGCAAAAAGTGACTAAAGAGTCTTAGCCCAAAACGTGGCCACATCAATAAGCCTTTTGGTTGCTTTCAAAAAGGTCCCTCGTGGTATATTTTGGGCAAATGTACAATAGTTGCACCTTTTTAAGCGTTGCGGTTGACACAATAGACCGCGGTGGTTAGTTGTGTCTTAGGTATGGTGGAACGGGCAACCGCACGCCGTCGGTAGGAACTTTTTCAACTCTATTTCCATGCCATAAGGTCTAAAAGTGTTTTTACTGACATGCTGTTGAGTGTACCACATGTAGAAGAACGCTACTGATTATCTTTCGATAATAGATACTTTAGTTTTTTTTAGTCTTTTTTGAGGCTGTGATCTCTGCCTACCCCGAAGGGAAAGAGGCGTGATGTTACCTATGTATGTATTCTTTGTTTTACTACAGTTATGGAAAGGAATGGTACTATTCTTTGCCACCACAAGGGCCAATTACATAGCAAACTAAAAATATCCCACTCATTAAATACGATGCTCACAAAATTGAAATATCGCGGTAAGATCCAGTCAAAATTTAATGATTCAAATGAACCTAGAGAAAGAGCAAACATTGATATTAGATATCGGTATTCTGTTTTCACTAGTATTTCTAAATAAATGTCACTGATAGTGTAATCTATACTGGCCCACATTAGTTACCAAATTATAACAGGTGCGTCATACAATATCAAGATAACATAATGAAAGATACTTGCGAGGTCACGAATATACTTCTAAATTCACGATTTATAACAGTTTTGAATTAACTTAACGGTAGATTTTCAATATCAGTGGGTACCCTTATTATAGAAGCGTATACACTGACCTTTAAAAGACTTACTAATCATGTGAACACGGCTAACCTAAGAAGCAAGTTGATTCTTGTTTCTTGTGTTGACATCGTGCCTGTCAATATTTTTGTCGGAAATCTATTTTGTTTGATATTATACTAAATTCTCATAAATGTATTACGACACAAAAGTTAAAATGTTGATTCTAATTAAGTTACGTCATAATACTATTAAACTTATGACGGTTAGTAAGTACAGTCATCCTCATATCGCGTGGGTTGCAAGGTCGATGACCGACCTGACAAACCCTGGTGTCAGAGTTTTTGAGCCGCCAACGGCCTCTAACATGGCTCATTAACGACTATAACTACATACGTAGATAGTAGTCGAGACCAACGGCTTAACGTGCTCAAACTTTACAGACAATCAGTCTCAATCCTGCAAAGTGTTAACCAAACTGGGGAGTTCGCACAAATGGATTTTTGTTTGACAATGTCCTCACTGGGAATCGAATCCAGAACCTCCGGATCGAAAGCCGAGCGCTTTAACCACTAAACCACAGAGGCTGTATAGTAAATACAGTGGCAACACGGAAGAGGTTTCTTTATCGTCAGCTGTCTGCAAAGAAGCTGTAATCGCTAAAGAAGAGCCATTGTCTCTTTACGCCTTAAGGAAACTGCCTGGTAAATCCCTTATTTGGCTTGGTCATTTGTACGTGGGTCGTTACCGGCTTTAAGTTGTTAAATGCAAAATCTTATTGGAATCCCTGTGCTAGAATAGAAAGTCGGGAAATCAGATAATTTCAATTTGCAGGCTCACATTTAAAAGGGTCTGTCTATGTCTTAAAATTGTTTATGGTTTATTGGACCTTCTGTATTGTGTAGTTTTAAGTTTGTTACTTTATAAAGTGCATCCTGAGTCAAATCAAAAAGTATTTTAATATTTTAACGTTCGATCGGATCTTACAAAATCAAATATTCGTCACATTTTGTCTAAACTTTTTGTAAGGGTCCTACATATATATATATATATATATATATAGTGTAAATTATTATAAAGGAATATTATAAAGCTCCCCATAAAACTGAATAACTTTCCCAAAGAAGTAAAGAACAAAAAACAATAAAAATTTATGGACTTCCCTCCCATACAATAAAATTGTATTGGCTACTTACGTTAAGGAGGTCAAATTGTAATTTTTCGACCCATGTATCTTTTGGAAAGTTGTCCAGTTTCATGCAAAGAATCATTCATACTTTAAAATATTTTTCACTACTGTGGTAAGACCCTATATTAATTTTACGATAAATATATTCATTAATCTTTTAACAATACTCGTACCAAGGGAACGCAAGAGATATTTGAATTTGACTCTATAATAAAAGCTATTTATTTACTCAAATAATTTATCAATTCAATTCATTCGTTTCGATAACGCACTGACAGAAGAATGTTTAAAGAAACGTTGAATGGCTGATCGGGAAAAAAACTAGATAAAGCGGACGGTTGGTAGGGCTTCTCTCATACAAAAAAAAACAATATTTTTTTCGTATCACAAAATAATGAAGGGGGCTATATTCGCGCCCTTCAACATCACATATAGAGTTATCAATTTATGAGAGGAAACAAAGGACGTTGACTTTTTTAATCAAAAATATTAAGACATTGAGAAGACGATCGCACGAGAAAAAAAACTTTTTTATACAAGAGTTTGCAGTAAAATATTCTGCAAGGCTTTACAAAGTGAAGTTTTCTATGCAAGAAGAAACAGGCCAGAAACGAAAACTATGCTTTTTTATGGCTGGGAGAAACACTGCTTTTAATTTGTTTTAGGTGTGTTCTGTGTGTACCAAATTAGGATGACTTTTGCACGAAGGCAGGTTCAGAGAATCGATCTCCATTAAGATTTGAGAAATATTTCTTTTCGTACGGCGGCGGCTTTTAAAACTGTCCTTTTAAGATACATAATAAGGAACTCCATGGCAGTACGCACGGTGTTTATCGAAGCTTAAGTGTCATTTTATCTACCTTTAAATAGGACAAAAAAGTCGTAACCTGTTTCAATATACAAAGAGGTACTCTTGGGTAATAAAGTAGTATTTTATCCAACGGAATGGAGTAGTGACGTTAAGATGCTTTTTGTTGTACTATAGGTAGTAAGAATAAAATTATGTGAATGCACCATTCATCTTTTCAAATTAAAGGACAAAAATAAATAGGGTCCTTCCTAACTACACCTTTCCCAGCTGCACCACTTTTGATTGTCTAGATCAGCTGCCTTAATTTCGTTGGCCGTGCGCTCGAAATGATTTTTATTGTGTGATGAATTACGATGGAAACACGCAATAATTATTGTTACAAAAAGATTGGTTCTTAAGCCAAAGAATATATACTTTAGCACAAGACATCACAAAACATGGCGTCGTTGTCTTGGTATGGACACCATCGACCAGGATTTATACAGAGTCTTTGGTACATGTCTGCGAACCTCACAACTGGTTGCTTTACCCATAAAACTGAACAACTTTCCCAAAGAAACAATACGAAAAAGAATTCAACGTATAGTTATTTCGCTAACACCTCGACGAAGGGCGAAACTGAAATTGTATTAGTAAGGAACTTCTATCTTATTGAGACTATATAGGTACAAACGGCCGCACGTCAGTAGAAACACTTTTGGACCTTATGACGTGGTAATAGAGTCGAAAAAGTTTCTACAGACAGTAATATTTTTTATCTTCACTCATGTCGTAATCTTTGAATTATGATTCAAAAAGTTGGTACATAAGGCTGAATATTACGCAGAGTATGCATAAAAAATTAAAAAGTTACCATTACGTAACGATTTTTGTATGAAAATTTTGCAAAGGTGTTACGTAATTTAACTTTTTAATCATAACATAACACTTGGATAAAATTCTTTTTGAACCTAAACCTTTTTAAAGAAGACTGAATATAAGGTCTTTTAGAGAGACGGTTATAAATGTAACAGTTTTTCTTAGTAGCTGTCAAATATTAGTAGCATATTTAGAAAGTGTGCCTTATAAACAACCTATTATTTTGGAGCAGTTACAGTAGCAGTTACTATAGTTACAATTATTTTATCTGTAGTGGAAAATATGCGCGCGCGGCCTGAAATTAGAAGGAAATAGATATTAGATTTGCCGCCATTTTCAAATATTTACCTTTTTCAAGTTTTTTGTGCCCGTGAAAGTAATGTGAAAGTTTATTGAAAAAGAAGATAAAGTGGTGCAGTCAGGATACTGCAGTTACACCAGAAGATACTCAATGACTTATGATCTTCTCCCATATTAGTCTAGGACATTTTATGACATAACCTACAATGAATTGGGAAAGAATGAAAATCGAAAAGAAAACCATGTCTTGTTAAGAAAATGTTCTGCTTGTATATTTCAAAGAAGACCTAGCGGATATATTAAGGCGGCTTCTTCAGACTCATATCAGAACTGTAATATACATAATATAAGTTACCATTGTTGTTTACTTACTTTTGTTTAATTTTTATCATTTTTATAAGTAAAGAAACCTATTGCATGAGTGAAGATAAAGTAGTATACACAACTGCATATAATATGGTATTAAAACACTAGTTTGATGCTATTATCACATTCGGCTACGCCTCATGTGATAAACCCAAACTCGTGTTTTAATAACCTGTTTTATATGACAGTTGCATAAACTACTATTACGACACCCAAGCTGCGGGGAAAGATAAGATGGTACTTTCCTAAAGCACCTAGGTAACATACTAAAAACGTTATCAAGCAGGCTCTCTCCGTAGAAAAACTTGATAGCTAGGCGGGAAATGAATAGTTGTCAAAGAAACGAGCGTGTGTCAAATTAAGTACTTAAGGCTACTTAAGGCAAGTCACTTATTGCTTACACACGTTATTAAGAGAGAGAGTGGAAGCGAAACTCTCGTGTTAGTGGCATTAAACAGGAATACCCGTAAAACTACGATCTGTTGATCAGTAAAGTCTTTGGAGTACCCTCCGTACGAAAGGAGAAATCAGTTTCATCCCGTAATTCATAATAAATAGATGATGGGGTCAATTCTGGTCTGGCAAACACAAACTAAAACTAAACTAAATTTGACAGTTCCAAAATTGTAGCTGTCTTGCAATACTTTTAGAACTGACAAATTTAGTTTAGTTAAAGTCTGCCAGAATCGACACCAATGATATACTGATCCGTGCGAGGTTCCGGCTAAGAATACTTTCACCCCTTTTCTTTCTGTCGGTGTCGTGATAGGCAACTAGAGTGTCTTGAACCGAAGGATAGATGCTAGGACCCATAGTGCATCGCCCGATCTCAAAACCATCTAAACAACTTCACACGTGTTTCTTTCCACACGAGGCTTCATCAGAAAATGTTAGTCATTGGTGCGAAAGTGGCTACATAATTTATGTACCTACTCAAGCCAGGTTTGATGGGTTTAACGAGGTAAATCCAGATTGTAAATATAGGGTCATACAGAAATAGTAAACATAATTTAAGCACGTTACTCAGACCATAAAACTTTTTTAATCTTGAGGACAGAGATGAGGTCGACGATGGAACGAGCTTGCCCAGAAAAAGCCTATTCACTTGCGATTTGAATAGATTCGAGTTATATGAAGTCGGGAACACAGACGCAGGCAGAGAATTCCAATCATTGGCCGTGCGCATTATAAAAGATGTTTCAAAGCGCTTTATGCGAATGTGTGGAATATCAACCAAGTGCGGGTAATATCCCGAGATGTGACTAGACTCCTGATGATGGCAGAAGGCAGATAGAGGAAATAGCTCGTTGAGCTCTTGAGCACACTCTCCGAAGTACAATCCGTAAAACACTGACAGACATGCAACCTTGCGACGGTGGGTGAGACTGTGAAAATTTGATTTCACCAGCATCTCATCACCAACGAGCTTCTTGGCTCTGCGATCTATCGAGTCAAGTGCGTCTAGTTGGTATTTGGCTGAGCAATCCCAAAGATGACAACAATTCTCCATGCAGGATCGGACTGAACAACGTTTCAAAAGAAACATCTCTCTCCCAAACAAAATGCGCTATTAGCTGAAGCAATCTCTACAGCTTCAGGAGGTAAAACATCTGTTCAGTTTAAGACCTAAGTCCCTTGGAAAAAGTTCACTTTCATGGTCTAAGCAATATGCTAAAATTATGACCTTATGCGTAACGGAAAGCTGTGATAATACTGAAGGGTGTGAATCTGCCCATGAAACTGAACAACTTTATCCAGGAACATAGTTCGAAATATGAAAAACCTACGACCTCATATACAAAATGTGCTATCAGCTGATGCAGTTTCTATGGGTGGTCAAAAATTGATTTTGTTCTATGACCTATATTCCTTGGGAAAAGTTGTTCAGTTTCATAGGCAGATTCACACCCTTTAGTATTATCACACCTTTCCGTTACACGCAGTAAAGTATTAGCTACATTTCATTTCATGACATAGTTTATGGTAAGTAAATAAGTAGTATCAAAAGGGTTAATGGGTTAAAGGGTTAATGTTTGACAATTCAGGACGTTCTGAATAAAGGCCAGGTTAAAAGTACCCTAAACCGACGAGCATGTATGAAAGGATTGATGAATACAGGAAGCAAGGGAAGTATGTCAAGATCGTAGCAGGTGGAGGACTGTGGTCTCTGCCTACCCCGACGGGAAAGAGGCGTGATGTTATGTATGTATGTATCAAAAGGGTTTATGAAACGTAGGATGGGCAGCAGCATCCTTCTGAGCATCGTTCCAGCTTACATACTACATTAACCGCGGCCCATTGTGTGTGCCAGCTGCAATGCTAACAAGCGTGGTGACTATGTAAATTCCCTTCCAAAATATATCACGCATTTTTTGCTATATAAAGGAGTGATCACACCTGGCTGAATTCAAAGACTAATTCGGCAAACATTGCTCGTTGTAGAAAGGATATTGCAATTAACATAACCAAGCCTTCCAGCAATGTATGCCGAATTGGTCTTTGAATTCAGCTAGGTGTAATCACTCCTTAATTCTGGAGGGAGCTCGCTATCTCAAGCAAGTTGATTATAAAAGAAACTACAGTGCTAATAATACAGTCAACGACAGGTTTGAAGCTTGACACTCGCAGCGCGACTGTAGCCCGTACTTACCTATATATTGAATCAAGAACAGTATAAAGTCCAATGTGTCTAGCTTGATGTGCTCTTTTCTGTACTAGCATACTTCTGGTATTGGAAAACTTATCTTATGAAATATGGTAAAATTCTGATCAAATTTCCTTCCCTAATATTCTTCAAAAAAATTTCAGTTCAAAAAAATTTAGGTTTCAAAAATCCTCATAAACGATCATCAGCTATTAACTTTTGTGTGCTCACAACTCACAAAGCAAAGAAGTGAAAATTTCTGTATAAACCTCGATTTTGAACAATGGCGGAAACAGCAAGGCGCCACTTTGGTAGACAAAGCGGATCATTATTCAACCGGACAAACGAATATTAATTGTTCACTTCTTGTTAGTAAGTGCTAAAGAGGTTAAGATGTCGGAAAGCTTGTAGTAAAACGCAGCGTTCTACTTAGTGATACGAAAGAAAAATCCACGTTTAAGTAACTGTCAATTAGTGTACTTAGGATCAATTACAAAGGACCAAGCGGGCCATGCCGTCTATAAAGGCACAATCACACCTTCCTAAATACAAAGACTAATCCGGTATACATTGCCGGGAGGCTTGGTTTTGTTAATTCCAATATCCTTATTACAACCGGAAATGTATGCCGAATTACTCACTGAATTCAAGAAGGTGTGATCGTAGCTTAACTCCGACAAATCAACAATTAATGAGTAACGTAATCGTGACAAAAATAAGAAAAGATACCTATTGAATGAGCTAGTTTAAAAAGCTATAAAATAAATTCAGTCAATAAAATAATACACAAAATCTGTAAAAGACGGTAGGCGGTTTACGAATTCTGATACCAGCAAAATAATCTTCAATGCTTTAAAATTTTCAAATAAAAGCGTCGCCATTGATTAATTTATACCACGTGACTTGTCAACTTTGAGAGCTCTGAGACAAGCACGGGCTTTTCATATTGGACTTTGATCTAACAACTCAGATGTTTCTATACATATACTGCGCTTATAAAATACAGGATGTAAATGCAAAAGCGTGCGTCAGCTCAAGAGTGATCTCAGACCACGAAACTGAACAACTTTTCCAAAGAAACATGCACACCGTTGAACTGACGCACACTTTTGCATTTACACCCAGTAGAATGAAAATGTATGGGATTGAAATGAGCTATCACGTGGCATTTTATTGGCTAATGTCAACTCCCACACATTTTCTTTCATTGTACCGTTTACCGCATAAAAATAATAGAAAGCAACATGTTTAAAGCCCCCTAGTACAGAGCATTTTCCGCGCTTTTGAAGCGCACTTCTGCCAGAAAATAAGTCAGGCTTGCATTATAGTCTGAAGGATGCCTACATGTTTCAGGACAACAACAGCTTGATTAATTGAAATAATTAATACAGCTTTATTTTTTTTATCTCCCCAGATATTTTAAGAGTTGGTTCTTGCCATGAAACTGAACAACTTTTCTCAAGAAACATCGTCGAAATACGAAAAAAAAAATCGACTGCAGATGTATGCAGCAGTTCGTATGGCAAGTCGAAAAATAATGTTCGTATTACGACCTATGTTCTTTGTTATAAGTTGTTCAGTTTCATGAACAGAACCACCTCCTAAAATATCCGCGGTGATAAAAAATAAGGGTGTATGGTAATAACATAAAAAAGTGAGAGCCCTTAACAAACTAGAATATTCATGACACGAAATGATTTGCATGTGGGAGCAAAATACGACCGTCGTGCTGTGACAGCTTAATCGTGCTAATTGACTTATCGGAATTTGAATTAAATACAAAAGTAAATAGAACCTGGTGGTAAAACACCTTGCGTGACAATAGACATACCTAAGTATGTCTGAAAATAACCTATTCAAAATTAAAATATGCCTTGCCTTAAAAATGAAAATTATCTCTACTATTATTTCTCTTCTACTATAATAAAATTGTAAATTGATTTTGTCTGCACATTGAAAACATTTATGAAAAAAAAATATCACGTTATGCTATTTGATACCCTTGAATCCAAATAACAGAATTTTGGACTTATTGTCTGTTTCTTTATTTGTTAAAAAAAACTACTGAACCGATTTTGATGAAACTTATTTGTTTGATAGCTGACTTTAACACTGATACGTATTTTTTTAACATACGGAAGAAGTTGCGGGCAAAAGCTAGTAAATTTACAAATTTCCAAAGCTGGCGTCATTTGCAGTGACAGCTGAAGATCTATCAAACGAGTGTTTCCTTGCGGTGCATAGCTGAAAAGATTTTGGCTTAAAACCAAAAAGTCTACTGCGCGTTCGTGGATTTGGAAAAGGCCTATGACCGAGTGGTGAGGAATGAATTGTGGTCAGCATTGTCTATGTATGGGGTAAACGGTCATCTGATGCAAGGACTGAAATCTCTCTATGAGAGTTCCAGTGCTTGTGTCAGAATAAACGGGGCGTACACTGAATGGTAACAAGAGAGTATGTGTGGACTGAGAATGAATGAGTTACTTATCAAATGTCTTCTCTACGCTGATGACCAAGTTGTACTTGCGTCATCTGCTGACGAGTTGCAGGAGATGGTAACAATGATGAATGTGGCTTTGGACAGGAAAGGAATGAAAGTAAATGTAAGCAAGACGAAAGTAATGGTACTTGAAAGAGAAGAATGTATGACAGAGTGTACTATATTAATAGGTGGTGAACAAGTCGAACAAGTGAAGGAGTTTGTGTATCTGGGCTCAAAGTTTACGAGAGATGGAAAGTGTGAAAGTGATATTGAAAGAAGAGTGAATACTGGAAACATGGTGAATGGTGCCCTGCACGCCTTTATGAGGAGTCAGAAGGTGTCTCACAAGGCTCGTTTGGCTGTTCATAGGGGTGTTTTGGTACCAACACTGATGTATGGCAGTGAAAGCTGGGTATGGCAGAAGAAGCATGAAAGAAGAATTAATGCAGTGGAAATGAGAGCGCTAAGGAGTATGATTGGTGTTAAATTGAGTGACAGGATTAGAAATAGTGTTATAAGAGAACGGTGTGGCGTAAAAGAAGACGTAGTGACCAAAATCGAGAAAGGGATGCTGAGATGGTTTGGTCATGTAGAGAGGATGAATGAACGAAGATTCACGAAAGAGATCTACCAGGCGAGAGTGAATGGAAACGTTGGAAGGGGAAGGCCTAGGCGAACGTACCAGGACCAAATTCAGGACGTTCTGAATAAAGGCCAGGTTAAAAGTACCCTAAACCGACGAGCATGTATGAAAGGATTGATGAAAGTACAGGAAGCAAGGGAAGTATGTCAAGATCGTAGCAGGTGGAGGACTGTGGTCTCTGCCTACCCCGAAGGGAAAGAGGTGTGATGTTATGTATGTATGTATGTATAGACAAAGTAGCTCATCACATAATCTCCAGAATTAACATTCAAGAAGTGAAAAAAAACAAGGCGGTAGTCTATCTATACAGTGGTCACGAAAACTATATAGAAAACGTATTAGGTACTTTGAAAACTTAAATAAGAGCAGAGCACAAGTCCTAATAGTAGCTTCCGTACGTGCTTCGTACTATCAGCCGAAGATCGTTCAAACGCGTGTGAAGTGAACGACAGCGTACCGCATCGCATGACTAATCTACAATTCACCCACTTAACATTCACTGGGCGAGCTGAACTTTACCGATAACATGAATCACAGGCTGCGGTCCAAGCGATGGATGGAAACGTTGTCTATTCGTATAGAGGAAATACCAAACTAATGCCATGGCAGTATTCATGTTTATTCAATTATAATCATACATTGTCAAAAAATAAAGATACAAAAACAAATAGGTACATTTTTATTTATTAATTTATGTTTCAAGGAACTCCTGCATAGAATAAAAAGCCTTTGGGGCAAGCCAAATCTTAAGCTTCCGGACAAAGCTCATGTAGCTGAAATATTACTGAATTACAGTAGGAACGAACATTATTGTAAATTCGGAAACCCATGACGTAGGGACGACCTATCAAATTTTTGCAAGCCATGCCCCATTGTCAAAAACTGACCCTCCCTACCCTTACATTTTCTACGCCCATGAAACGATTTCTGTTCGAATTCTCTAGTGTTCCGTCTAACGTACCTCGCCAGTTCTAGTATGTACAAGCAAGGCACGGTTAAAATGTCCAATAGGATTTTGAATAGGCCATGAGTTAGAGTCCCAGATAAAGAGACAGACGATACTACCTTGCCGCATAAGAAAAACAAAATTTTATTCACGAATCCCTGAGCGATTAAATCTTCGTCTCTGTAATTGCTTGCTGAAATAATTTTGACAAGTATGCGTAAACTACTGAATGCCATAAGTATTATTATCTGCTTTTTTCTACCCATACCAGCATTTCCAATAGAGAAGCATTAAAGTTCATCACTTACACCAAAGGTATAGAATCATCACAAGTTCGTGTGACAACTAAAGATGATCGAGGTCCACAGGAAGCTACCAAGAGCAAGGATGGCAAAGGATCAAGGTAAATTGTCATCTTACATTGACTGAGCAGCCCTAGTTACCATCATCTCGGAGAATCTGACCTTATAGAAGTCACTTAAAGATGATATCTGCAGGAAGCCACCAAGAATAAGGATGTCCAAGGTTCAAGGAATATTGTTAGGTCCAGATTGAGCTAGACACAATAAAATTGTATCTTACGTGAACTGATTCGCACCAGTTACGAGTAACATCAAGTCAAAATAATTTAATCTTTACCCTCGGAAAATTTGATACGAGAAAAAGAAAAAAGTTAATATTTCGATGATGGCTGATAGGTTAGAAGGAATCGAAAAGTTGCGCTGACC
This sequence comes from Athrips mouffetella, assembly GCA_947532105.1. NCBI lineage: Eukaryota > Metazoa > Arthropoda > Insecta > Lepidoptera > Gelechiidae > Athrips > Athrips mouffetella. The sequence continues at coordinate 7,984,844 of OX383964.1, read as the reverse complement.
AGAACACAAATTGGAATAGGTCAGGCAAAATATCTAGAACATTTCAAGTTCATGGGAAAATAGCTTGGAAAATAGTAATAACCTTTAATCATAACAATACAACAAATGAGTAAACCGTCATTACGCATTTATACATAGAAATTGTGACCTAAACACTAGCAGGTCATTAGAAAATTGCTTTCGAAAGCCCTTGAGAACGATTTAATGAATCTTGAATTCTGCAGTGATCGAAGTATGCGACCCATAACAGTTCCGACCCAAAGGTCTTTAGGCTCCATTGCCCTGTATGTCGGATTTGCTCGGATCATTAGGCATTTTCAATCGAGTGTACTCTGCGCGTATACTTCGATTTGCTTATACACTAAACACGTAGCGATCGATATACATGAGAGTAGGTTTACAAGCGTGGTGACAAAGGTAAATCCCCTTTTAAGTACCACGCGTTTTTGCAGGAGTACTGGAGGGAGCTCCCTGTCCTGCAGTGGACGTTGCATGGAATGTTGTGGTGTGATTGTATGAGGTTTGTTCCGCCTACCTTTAGTTTTTTATGTATGCTATAAATGGAACATGTAAAAGTAATTTGCGTGTCATGCATGTGTTTTATATGTGCGTTCTTAACCCTCGTTGCCTTATCTGATGATAAGTCCCCGAAAGTAAAGAGACTCCAGTCACTAGAGTTCAGTGATATGATGATGTGAGCCTTACATTGTAAGGGACGGTGTACCGAAAACTGAAAGGGCGTGTTCAGTCAACGAAATCGAACAATTTTCCCGAAGAAACATTTACCTCTCCATACAAACTGCTTACTCCGATCGAACAGTTTGTATGGAGAGGTCAAAAATTTTATCCCCATAAATTGTTTCTTTGGGAAAGTTGTTCAGTTTCGTTGACTGAGCACGCCCTTTCCGTTTTCGGTATACCGTCCCTTACAACCTTTATAGCAGCATAAAGCCCTCCCCTAAAGATTACCAACGCGATCGGTCCTCTAAGTCAAACAAACATACACACATAAACACCCATATCCACAAGAGCACCTATTCATTCACCTTGTTTTTATTTTATTAGATTTAAATACATTTTTAATTAATATTGCTCTCTTGTCCTCGGCTCCCGCTTACCACCATAGGCAAGAGGGCTAGCTGAAAACAAGTGCTGTATGGGTCCTCGGCCCCATCACAGCATACAGCTGAGCCACCTCCTTTTTTCCATTTAAGCTCTAAATTTATTTTTTCTTTATCTTAATTGTACTTTTTATATGGCAAATAAATATCTTTTTATCTTTCTCAATGTACTGTTTTTTTTTCTAGATCATCGCCACATGGATCCACGTTGTGAGGGGCCACCTTTTCATGCAGATGTTTATGTCTAGCAAGCAATAGAGAAACTAATTCCATCGATTTGGTACTACTCAAATCAAACATGCAAATACCTACCTACAAACATCATAGATACGTTGTCACGACTGGATCCGGCGAAAACGGAAATTAATCAATTTGCTTTTGGCGCAAGCTTTTGCGCTGGAAAAAAATGACGTTTTGAGCTAATTAGTTAAGTTTTGCCGACAGAAATTTGCAAGTGGTGACGTATTTTATTGGTCTATGTTTAGCACTACTATTATTGACAACAGCCACAGAAATTGGGAGTGTTACAAATTTGCACGAGAAAAGATTGTTGAGGCAGTCTGTGTTTCAAGCTTATGTAAAACTAGCTGTTGCCCGCGACTCTTTCCGCGTGGAGTTCTGAAAAATTTTGCTAATTACTTTTACCATGGTTCAAACTATCTTCTTACCAAGTTTTATCAAAATCGGTCGTAAAAGCGTAACAGACAGATAGACAGCGGAATATTGCTCTGTCTATCTGTCTGTTACGCTAAATAGTTCTTTTACAATATTATACAGAGTACAGATAGTACGGATTTTTTATAAATTAAACACCTATTGTTTACGTGTGGACGTTAGTTCGCCTACTATCCTCGTATGTGTAAAAGTTGAATTCCACGCGGACGAAGTGTGATACGGGTTTCTTTATTTCTTGTATGTCTAAATGAGTGGTCATTTAACGAAGAGGTCAAGGCTGGAAAACAGAGTTGACGGACTTGACAGTATTTATAGCCTAACTAGTAAGGAGTGTCTAAAAAGCAATGATTGCTAGGAGTGCCGTAGTTCGCCGTACAATACCTATGCAGGTGTAAAACTGCACATAAAAGTGAATGCAAGCGGGAGTCGGGGTCGTGCAGGAATCGCGCTCGGGTGATTTCGAGCTCGCATCAGATGTCCCCTTTTAAGCCCAACCGACCAATTTCACCGAGCCAACTGGTGCGTGCGGTGAAATTCTCTGAATCACGGATTCCTTTAATACGCGTCCTTTTATAGCAGGCTGGTCTGGGTCTGACCGAGTTTTGGGAATGCCTTTGATTATTATCGGACTACTTTGATGTACCTTCGCCTTTGTGTCCGTTTGAGCTAAAAGGTCTTATTAGATGTAATGATGGGACTTAAGCCGCTATCATACCTTCCGTAATTCTATCATACCTTCCCTATTTCGGCTTACATTGGTGGTTGAAGTAAGGATATTAGAATAAACAGAACCAAGCCTCCCAGCAACGTATGCCAAGAATTCAGGAAGGTAGCGGCTTTAGGAATGATGAGGAAGAACATTTTAGGCAGTCATTGCCATTGCTCCTACAGCTGATTGAGGAGCATGGTGACAAATAGATACATTTAAGGAAGCCATATTTAGAAAGAATCTATAATAATATGGATTCTTTAACAACGGCTGGAGCAAGCACAGTATAAAGTTGTAGACATAACAGATTTGTATGGCATTACATAAAAAAAATATTGTCGTCATTACACAAAAGGTTTAAATACAAATACAAAAGTTATTGATATCAGAACATGCATAAGCTCGCTACGCCCAAAAGACAGAACTCCTGCTCACCGCGCCTATGTGGTAATACTCTATAAGGAAGAAAAAACATAGGTAATTGAAAATTTATGTTCGACGTTGGCACTAACAAAACAATGAGGGATGTGTATATGAAGCTATTTTCGAGGCTTTTTCGATTTATTCCCATGCGTTAAGGATTCCGTAGCGTTACGTAACCGCACTTTCACTATTTGACGCCATAAATCGGGCAAACCGAATAGATAGGCAAAAACCCCGTATCGTATTGGGGACATTGGGGTCTTAGGAAATCCAGCGCAACTGAAACTGGTTGGGTAATAATGCGCCTGTGAACAGGCACGGTGCTCGCTCAGCTCATCGGGTTTGTTCCAACTTGCAACAGTTTTTAACCACCTTCCAAATAACCATCTGACTCAGATAGACGTCAGATACAGAAAAAATAATAATATAATATTTTACGTCTTTTTAATTTACTTCTAACACTTTCTGTTTTCTTGACAGAGAAAGGGACAACAATAGACTTAAAGACGCTTGAACTTTAAAGGAGCTTTCTGCAACTGGCTGTCAATGGCACAAACATAATTCTATCAACAGTAATTCTACAGGTACAAACTAGAGAAATAATCGATAGAAAGGAATCTTAAAACATTTTTACTCTATCATTCGTACGGGAAATACAATACTTACGCAAAGAATGTCAAAGAAAAAATATCGATGGTAAATAAATGAAAATTGAATTATGACAAATCGCTACGTTTTACAAGGCGGAATAAAATAAAAGAAATTAAGTCCTATCTCCTATTAAACAACAGCGCCTAATTTACATAGAATTAATTAAGTCCATGATTGGAACCACAGATAAACTGCTGGATTATTGCAGTTTTGAAAGGCAATTATTTGATTACTTTTAAGTTTATTGTATTTTACTAAACATAATTAAATAAATAATTCATAGCTACAATCTAGGTTAAGAAATTAAATTGGGTTTAGATCTGCAGAGGCAAAGGCCTAAAGTGAGCTTAAGTATAATAAGGTGTTGGTAAGTTAAATAAGCAGAAGGCTGATTAAAATAAATATAAATCTCGCTTTTTTTCCTTTCGGGTTTTTCCTCATCTTAGTTCTGCTAAAGCTACATTTAGCGATTGTGAGGGCTTAATAAATATAGGTAAATAAATATAAAACTCGCTTTTTTTCCTTTCGGGTTTTTCCTCATCTTAGTTCTGCTAAAGCTACATTTAGCGATTGTGAGGGCTTAATAAATATAGGTATACATACAGGGTTATTTTTGGACCCCTTGCCTAGTACTAGTACTCAGAACACGAATCTGAACAACTGTCCCAAAGGAATATGGGTCGAAAACGAGAAAAAATTCTAGACATCGCATACAAATCCCACTATTGCCGATGCCGACACAAAATGTGTATGGAAGGAGCAAAATTTTTCCTAATTTTTCGACCCATGTTCCTTTGGAAAAGTTTTTCAGATACATGTTCTGAGCATCATACAAAATTTTGGCCAGGGGTCGAAAAATAACCCTGTAGATAGAGGAACTAATGCACATTAGAACAGACCAGCACATCGCATTGCACAACAGCCGATGAGACAGAAGCGTCGTCACGAGACACAAAGACTATGAAATATAATACAAGCGGGTTATTTAGAACGTGACGACAGTGTCGTGATACATTACCGACACGCTGTCTAGGCAGGTGCGACATTTTGGGACTATTATTTTTGGGGACGCTTCGCTGCAGACGAGTGATCGGATTTTGCGTATGCAACTATTTTCCCCTTTTAATCTTAAGCCGCAATTACACCTTACTAAATTCAAAGACTAATTCGGCATGCATTGCTGAGAGGCTTGATTCTGTTAATTCTTAATGACTTCATTTCGAACAGCAATGTACCTTAGTCTGTGAATTAAGGGAGGTGTGATAGCCGCTTTAGGGACAGGCGGCATTACTATGCACGATATAGCCTCCTAATGGTACCTATACAACAGTTACTATTACATTCTGTGCTACTATTGCTAGTCAGCCAGCGCGGGGGGCTTGTTGTTCGACTCTAGTATTGGTCGGTTGACCTTATCAAGTGTTCCTCCCATTTTTAGATAATTAAGTTAGTCGTCCACTTATCAGTGGTACGGTACCCATCTCTTGAGCGAGTCTTTATCGTACACTGGTCCCGTTTATACCATACCACATACATATTGGTTTTGTTACCACTTATCTGCAGCCGTGTGTACCTAAAGTGTTCAGTTCACGTTTACTATTTATCATAGTCCTAAAACGTCCACTATTCAACGGGGCCTGCTCCAAAGATGCACTAAAAAACCTTTATAATACATTTGCTCGAATAGACGTCAATTGTATAGCAGCAAACCGTGCAATTCCAGCATGATCTGCTAGCCCGTGCGGGAAAGTAACTTTTTAATTTAAATGTACAGAGATCAAAAGTTCAGAGCAAGGAGTCTTTAGTGTTCAGAAATTTGTTGATTAACAGCTAAAAATCTGAGTAAAAAGATAAATTTTTAAAAAATAAATATAGTCTTTAAAATTTAAAAACTTTATATTAAGTATAAATAATTTAAATATGTCATATTTTTCTTTTACAGAGCACTAGGCAGTGTGTATGCCTTCTCTTTGCCTTGCCTGTTCAGAAACTTTTTGTCCATGCGCGCACACTTGCTGATATTCCCGCCAATTACTACAAAAAAGTTCTAGTTGTTCTGAAAGTTTTTATTGATTAAAATGACTTAGTGAAGACGAAATGAATTTAACCCCAGGTGATATTCTGGAACATGCAGAAACAGCAAACCAAAGCCTTTTACCACCAAAACTATAGAAAGAAATACGAAAATGCGTTCGATAACTTTTTAAATTGGAGAGCCGATAAAAATGCAAAATATTTTCTGAGTAAGAAACTTATCTTTGTATTTCCTTCAAATGCATTGTAAAACGTTGTTCGATACACGTGCTCAAGATTGTAAATCCTGACTCGTGTCGCGTAGAACACTCGCTAAAGCTCTTGTACTATATCGCGACAACTCAGAATTTACTACTTCTTTTCCGCACTTGTATCGAAAATAACTATTAATTTTGGATACATAAAACTTGTATTCCGAGTTTTTCACATCATGTTTGTATTTGAAAACACGGTAAGCCTTTAATTAGTAACAACAGTAGCTAAAGCTAAACAAATGGTAGTATAACACTTTAATCTGAGCAGGTCTCTGGATTGGGCGATTGTAACGTAGCGTGGTTCAGCTTATACTGGTTATGTTACCGCCGCCGTGCGTACTTGAACAATACAATCCAAGCACAGCTAAATAATGCGTGGTAAGTAAGTATTATAAACTCAGTGCATTGCTGCACCGTTATGTTTACTATAAATGAACATTTAAGAGACATTTAGAGTTGACTGCGGCCTTATCTACGAACCTACCACAAAGTGAAAAGGTAACAGATGTTTATCCACGTTTAAAGCCACTACCCACTATGTAAATGTCGCTGCCATAACGTATAACACGCCGTATTACCTACAAATGGCGGTAGGTAGGCAAATTGTAAAACGGCGACTGCAAATTGTAAATGGGTTTAGATCACTGGTGCATTTTAAGTTCGTAGGATAGGCATAGGTAAAACCAACGTAGGCACGATCCAAGCGAGCGAGCGAATCGAGTGTGCCGCGGTAGCAGCCGGCGAGTGCCAAAAACGAATAACGCATTTCGTAACATGCCAGGCATTATGTAAAACGGCGAATTATACAATTTGCCTGCGACATAAATACTACATGCAGGGTGTAGAATGATATCTCCCAAAAACTGACTTTCGATTCAGGCCATGATAGTGAAAAAGTTTTCCCGAAAATGTTTCTATCACGTGGTGCAGTGTTTATGGGAAATCGATGTTTGTTTTTCGTTTTTCACCCCGTTTTCCTTTAAAAAAGTTGTTTATTTTCGTATCTGAACCCACAGTTTAAGCTTTCAGGAAATGTTTTTTAAAACCAAATAAAAGGTCTAAAATATTGCAAAAGTTGACACCAAGGAAACAACACAACTCAACTAACTACATGAGACCAAAACAGAAACAGTAAAAAAACAGCTGTTTCATAAATTCTCTATAACGAATTATGTACCTATCTTGATCAAAATGTATTTAACTCATATTTTTTTAAATATTTCTTTCTTTCAAGGAAAGTTAAACATGTTGCACCTAGTTCAATATTAACATTGCCTTGAAATAAGACCTTGTATAAGAAGTTACTTACTCAGTTTTATAGCGTAAGAATTAATTTATGTAAGGGTTTATATTATACCTACCTACATAGAAGTTTGCAACATGCAATATTGAGTTCACACTTTCGCAGATATAGACCGGAAAACGCGATGACACATTGATACATAACATCATCGAACTCAAAAATAAATAAATGAAAATGTTTTTATTTCAAGAATCTCAATACAATTCATGCAACGGAGACTTCCCAGAAAGTAATCTAGAGATACCTAATAGAGGTGGGAAATGTAGGATGCGTCGCAATCGCAACATTCGCTTGTGGATCTTTTGAGATTAACAAATGTATAATAGATTATTTTGCATGAGAAACATGTTGGTGGTGAGTTACGCAATAAGATACTACACTTATCTATAAATAAGTTATGAAGAAGTTTATCAATTACGTATTTTACAATATAATTTGATTATTTAACTTGAGAAACATGTAGGTGATTGATTATTTTATTACACAATAGGATGCTACACTTATCCTATACTATTAAACAAGCAATCTATATATATAAAAGAAGAAGGTGACTGACTGACTGACTGACTGACTGACATATAAACGCACAGCCCAAACCACTGGGTCTAGAGATTCCAAATTTGGCATGTAGGTTCCTTATGAGGCTTAGGGGTGCACTAAGAAAGGGTTTTACAAAATTCCACCCCTAAGGGTGTAAAATAGGGGATGAAAGTTTGTATGAAAGTCCGTCAGTTTTGAAGTTAGGATCTTCAAAATTTGTATTTAGGCTGACGACTAAAAATTAATATTTATGTGTCTCAGGGTTTTTGAAAATTCGACACCCTTAAGGGTGAAAAGGGGGATGAAGTTGAAGATTCTTTATTTTTAAAGTAAAATCCACATAATTTATTATTTAGGCATTAATGATGTAATTCTATGCAACGTTTATCACTGTTATTGAAATTCCACCCCAAATTCAACCCCTAAAAAAGGGAAATGGGGTGAAAAGGTCTAAAAACCAATATGGGTATCGTTTGTATGGTTTATCGGGTCGCTGATTACGAAAACTACAACAATTTTGAAATCCAACGTGGTGGACGTCAGTACCATCATTCCCTTGGGATGGAGTTGGGGTGCGATAGGGTTGAAATGTGAATCTGGGTGTCGTTTGTATGGTTTATCGGGTTGCTGTTTACGAAAACTACAACAATTTTGAAATCCAACGTGGTGGACGTGAAATACCATCATCCCCTGGGGATGGGGTTGGGGTGCGATAGGTTTGAAATGTCTAAAAATAAATATGGGTGTCGTTTCTATGTTAGGGATAGCGGTTAAATTGGCGTTAGGGGTAGGGATAGGGGCAGGGATAGGGAGAGGTAGAGGTAGAGGTAGAGGAAGAGGTAAAGGTAGAGGTAGAGAGGTAGAGGTAGAGAGGTTGAGAAGTAGAGAGGTATAGAGGTAGAGACGTAGAGAGGTAGATATGGAGAGGGAGAAGGAGAGGGAGGGAGAGAGGGAGGGGGGGGGGTAGAGAGGTAGAGGTAGAGAGGATGAGAGGTAGAGCGGCAGAGAGGTAGAAAGGTAGAGACGTAGAGAGCTAGAGACGTAGAGAGGTAGAGACCTAGAGAGGTAGAGGGAAAAGGAGAGGGAGGGAGAGGGAGAGGGAGGGGGAGGTGGAGAGGTAGAGAGGGAGAAGGAGAGAGAGGGAGGGGGAGGGTGTGAGGGAGAGGGAGGGGGAGGTAGAGAGTTAGAGAGGTAGAGACGTTTAAACGTAGAGACGTAGAGAGGTAGAGAGGGAGAGGGAGAAGGAGAGGGAGGGAGAGGGAGGGGGAGGGGGTGAGGGAGAGGGAGGGGGAGATAGAGAGGTAGAGAGGCAGAGAGGTAGAGATGTAGAGAGGTAGAGGGAGAGGGAGGGGAAGGGGGAGAGGGAGGGGGAGGGGGAGAGACAGAGGGACGGGAAGGAGGAGAGGAAGGGGTAGTGGGAGAGAGAGGGAGAGGGCTTCAGTTTTTCTCAATTACTTCTGCGAATTGGCTCTGTTTTGAAATATTACATAAAGGTGTCTCTCATCTCTCTCTTTACATTTGTTAGGATACTGCTGCTAAGTTCCTCTGTTCTAAGTAATTTATAAGTAACGTCTGTATATTATATAAAATTCAGCTGGATCTTGAATTATACTCATTGATTTGCGCAGGGTTAGTCCTGTTTTTCCTTAGTTTAAAATTATCCCGAAATGACGGGAAAATATCTCATTGCTTCGGAAAACCAGTAACAACATAAATACGAAATCCACGCGAGCGAAGCCGCGGGCAACAGCTAGTATTTGTATATATATAGGAAAATATATATATTTGTAATCGGTTTCTCAAAAACGGCTCTAACGATTTCGATGAAATTTACCATACGCGGTTTTTCGGGGGCAAAAAATCGATCCAGGTAGGTATCATGTCTGGGAAAATTCGTTTTCCCGTGTTTTTAAAGTAACGCGTTTTAGTCAAAACCTACAGCGCCCTCTGTTGGCAGGTAGCATAGCTTGCTCACCCGATGATATTTTAAAGTTGAACTGGCTCAGAAGCTCACTCCAACAATAAGTAAAGCAATATTAAATAATTTGCCACCGAAACTAACAAAGCATCAATGGAATCTACTTCAATTTATAGACGTCGACGAGACGGCGCACGTTAGTGTGCATAACGTAATACAACAGATGTAGAATTTTTTCACTACAACCTCCTTATCGGTTCTCTTGTGTGTTGCTGTAGCGATAACTAGAATGAACATCGCGCACTTCGCGTCGCAGCAACAGTGCGCCCTCGGTCAAATATCCAGCCAGTTCTTGATACGGCAACAACGCTCGGTCGGTTTACATAGCGCGCACTCGCTTGCTCTCACCGCTACTGCCTTAGAGATCGACAAAGACGGGACATGGTTGCCGCAACGGAGTGTTCGTTCTCCGCTCGTTCAACTCAACCGCTGCCATTTTGAATTGTTAGTGACGCGTTCGTTTTTGACAAGGTACGACGTTGTTGTTTATAAAATAAGTACCTAAAATCTTGTTAAAAATGTCCAAAACATCAAGAAAACGTAAGATTCACGATGTCCATGACGACGACTTTTGGACGAATGAGAAATGCTTAGAGCTAATACAAATTTATAAAGACACTCCTGCGTTATGGGATTGTAGAGATCCGGGTTACTTTTTGCAGCATAAGAAACATGATACGTGGACTGAAATTGCAAATAAAATGAATTTGACTACAGAAGAATGCAAGAACAAAATGAGAACTATATTGTCATCGTTTAGACGAGAGAAGGCAAAACTTATGACACAAATGCGAGGTGGATCTCAAAAATTGCGAACAAGCAATTGGTTTGCGTTTCAAGCATTATCGTTCCTTTTAAATAAAAACTCAGAAAAGAATACTTTAAAGGTAAGTTTATGACTAAACTAGCTTTTGCCCGCCACTTCGTCTGCATGCTAATAAAAAACCGGCCAAGTGCGTGTCGGGACACGCGCAGTGTAGGGTTCCGTAGTTGTCTCAGGACTCAGGCGTTATGATTTTTTCATAAACAATTTCTATCTTAACGAAGGTCCATCCAGCGCCTGATTGCTATTGCTACTTATTTCTATTATTCTCAGTATTTTTACTATTACTCGTTAAATTGTAAAGTCTACTTAGCTGTGATAGTTTTCCTTTTAAATTCATCATATATACTACCACTGTGAATTTTTTCACGTTTCCGATGTCAACAGTTTGGCTGGCAGAGGTGGGACCTCCAGTGTCGACTGCGTCTCCTACCGTGGGGGACTTGACAAAAAACAGTGCTTTTAAGCAAAAAAAATTTTGCAAACGGATCCCTAAATAAATAACGTTCTTGGATTATTCTCAATATCAAAGAACGATAACCCACACTATGGGGTAGACGAGAAAAAAAAATATCTCCACTTTACCTCTAGGGAAGGTAAACAATTCTTTTTTCATTATTTTATTTTACCACTGTCGGCGTGACTAATATATACTCATTACAAATTACAACTTTCTAGTACCTACTGTTAGGTCTCTGAGCTAACCCGCCGCGGACAGACAGGCGGACATGATGAAACTATAAGGATACCTTGTTGACTACGGAACCCAATAATATATATATATTCTTTATTGCACACAAACTTAAAATAAAATTACAAAATTAAAGGACATATATATAGTAGCGTTAGCATTTAAATTAGCTATCAAACAAAACAGTTTTATTAAAATTGGTTCTGTAGGTTTTGCATGATGCTCGAACAAATAAACAGACAGACAAAAAGTCCAAAGATGTGTGATTTGGATTCAGAGGCATCAAAATAGCATAACGTGATATTTTTTTATATCTTCAAGTATAGAAAACATCAATTTACAATTATATAATCGTATAACATTATATAGCAGTAGAGAATGAAAGCTCTGCACCTTTCTTATTTCAAACACTCTACAATAATAGAGTCGCGCTACCAGATTCAAGCATAATGTGCTCTTAATTATACATAATTATAATCCATTTTTTTCGTTTACTCCAACGATTACCAATATATTTTACAGCCATGACACTAAAACCAAAGTATATTTGACAGAAAGAATAACATTGTTTGACAAACTTCTTTTTGAAGTGAAAACTTCTTTAGTGGCGCGTCACATCTGACGAAGATTGTCTATATGAAATATATATTGTCATGTTTGTCTACGATAGCGCAATAAATGAATATTGTATGTACTTTTATAATGATAAATAAAACAATTCGTGCGAAATTATTCCCTAACCATTCCAAAATATTCAAAAATGCACAACGTTGAAGTTTAAGTTTTCACTTCTGCTGGCACTCCCAGAGTTCAAGCCGTCCTTTTTTTCTGACAGCTTTAAAGATAAAGATAATAAAGATTTATTTCAGGCATCAAAGGCCCATAACAATAAATACCTTAACCTAATAATACATATTCAAAATAAACTTAAAAACTAATTAGTCGACTCGACGAGTACGGGCGGTCGATATCGTCGAAATACGACTCCCAACGGCCAAAATGCAGCATTCAGGAACACGCTCTCTTGGAACTTGGAGACGCGGATGACGAACGACCTAAAATTTGTAGGCTGTCTCGTCTCCAGCTGTCTCACAAGCACTCGGTCGGCTGGCTCCTGGCTGTAGAGTGGCCACATTCTCCGCACATGCTCCTCGATGTCCTTTGTCGTAGTACTAGCGTCTAGACGGGACACGTAGAGCTAAGCGGACGGCAGCGAAGCCTTTAAACATGTAGAGGCTGCGATAGCGACGCCACGCTGGTAACAGCTTTTCTGGTGCTTCTTCTCTACCAGGATGAAGCCATCCTTATCTGCAACCACCTATGGGGCGGTAGTAACAGTCGTCACTTGAGAGGAAGATTTTTAGCCGATTGCTTATGACATAGCTGCAAAATGTGTTGGTAAGTGTTGGAAAAAAAAACTAATAAATGGATCATATAACTTTATTTCTTTCCAGGATAAATATTCCAAGAAAGGAGTCGTCGCATTCACTAAGCTATCAAAAAGCGGCGACGTGACATATTATGGTGATCTAAGGGAGATCAGAGAATTAGCGACTCCCCCAGCTGAACCACCTAAAACAACGGCGACTGAAACTCCAGTTACAAAACCAGCGACTGCCACCTCCGATGACTTCAACGAGATATTAACATTCACTAATTTCATAGCATCCAAGATGAGGAAATATTCGGAAAAGACGAGCAATGCTGTCCAGGAAGCTATTTGCGAAATTTTGTTTAAAGCAGACCGGAATGAATACGACAAGGTGTCATGTGACAGTACTTCAACGATGCCTCAAACCTCTAAGACTAGTATTGACCCTAATAAACCGAGTTCTTCAAGAGGATTTAGTGATACAACTAGTCCCAATAAAAAACAAGAGAATGTTTCACTAAGACAAGACGAAAATAGCAACGACAGTATTGTTATGATAAAACAGGAACCACCTATATTTGATATTGATAGCGATTAATTAAAATAAAATTTTATTAAAATGGCGCAATTTCTGCTGATTTGTAATAAATGAATAAATAGGTACTTTTAATTTTGATCTAGACCGTAAAGTTTTATAAAAATGGCGTAATTTCTATTGATTTTTAATATATACTTGTAAATACTCTCAGTTTTGATTCGGGCTGCGATTAATGAACTTACTTTATAAAAATGGCGCAATTTCTGTTGATTTTTAATAAATAAATACTTTTAATTTTATGTGGAAGCGATTAACAAAATATTATTTTATAAATTGCCGCAATTTCTGTTGATTTGAAATAAACAAATACTTTCAGCATTTTAAGTACGCAGTTTTAATTATGAACCAAGTAAATAAACATAATAGAGGTACACACGGCCGCACATCAGTAGAAACACTTTTGGACCTTATAGCGTGGTAATAGAGTTGAAAAAATTTCTACCGACAAGCGGTTGACCGTACATGCCATTATGACATCTTCATTCATTCATTCATTCTTTTTGGCTCAGTGAACCAAAGTGGTTCTTGGCCTCCGACATTAAAGTACGCCACGCTTCCCTGTTCTGTGCCAATTCCGTCCAGTCGGGCACTCCCAGCTCTTTAAGATCCTTGGCGACTTCATCCTTCCAACGGTATCTTGGCCTGCCAACAGGCCGGCGTCCCGATGGTTTGCCTTGATACGCCCTCTTTGCGGCTCGATCCCCTGCTATTCTCTCAACGTGGCCCAGCCAGCGGAGCCGTGAAGATTTTATTTCACCAACTATGTTTGGTTCAGAAATCAGCTCTTCTATTTCCCTATTATATCTCCTTCTCCAGCTCCCATCTTCATTTCTTGTTGGACCCAAAATCTTTCGCATTATTTTCCTGTCGGTGACATCTTATTAAAAGTTAACTACAGGGAGCTCCGTGCAGAATTTCCCAACAAAAATGCTTGATATAGTGGAGGTCCATAGTGACCACGTTTGTTAGCGTTGAGGCTGGCAACATGAGCCGCAGCTGTTGGTGACTGCGGTACATAAAATGATTATCATAACATCCCATGAAACTTCCACTGCAGGACATGGAGCTCCGTCTAGATTTTTTTATTTTTTTTATTTTTTTTTTCAAATCAAATCATTTATTTGCCAAAAATAGTGGTACTTTTTGTTACATGTTGGTCATTTAATATACATCCGACACTATTTCACCTGAATAGGTATGCAAAATTTCAGCGAACAAAAGAAAAAAAAATAGTCATTTAAAATACAAAACATTACATTACTAAAATTAAAAAAATTTAAAAATATATTAAACAAACAAATTAAATACAAAAACAATAGCAATGTCACTTCAAATTCTAGCAATGTCACTATACAAAAATATCAATGTCAATTTGAATTAATGATAAAATATTTAAAATTGGTCATAAAAAATAAATCTAGTTTATAATAAGTCTTATCCACTAGTAGAGCAAACAGACGCTTGCAGAAATTCTAGCAAAAACACGTAGCACTTAAGAGGGGAAGTAACTGACCACGCTTGTAAGCGTTGCGGCTGCCACCATAGATGGACCGCTGTTGTTGGTGACCGCAGTATGTAAGATGGTACGATACACAGAAAGATGCTGCTGCCTATCCTCCGGTTCATAATCCTAAGTCTTACGACACCCACAGGTAGAGATGGGTTGGTACTGTACAGATCTGAAGTCCCTTCATATAGGATCCTCAAATCAGATACGTGAAAGTTTTGGCCAAGGTTGATCGTCTAGAATAATATCCTTTAAGAATATTATATTTTTCCTGAATCCTACGTCATTCCGTTTTATATATTTATAATATCTTGTAATTTACAGATTCTGCTCGGTGGTGAGTGGCAATAGAAGAATGAAAAAGAAACACACTTGTTATTTTAATACTTATATTAGAATATAAACCTAATCTTCACATGTCTAATTTGTGTTATTTATTTTATATTGGATCACTATTTATTTATATTTAGTCTCATATTGACGGGAGTAGTTCATCTGAATTCATGTAGTTTCATCAATTTAGGAAAGGCTTCATCTCATTTACAATGCAATGTTAGAGCCGATAAGTTTCTGAAAAGAAACCTATGTTAATATAAACGAAGTAATAAAAATAATGTGGGGACAATCCCCAGGTTTGGGGCACCGCCATCGCCCCAAGCAGCTCGTCCTAGGCCTCCTCTACCCTAAGTCCTAGGTCCGAGGCATATCATCACCCAGCTCACGATGACATGACGCTAAACTACCCTAACAATCCAACTGGATCGTCAGGATTCTGATCATCCTCGCGGAGCTGGAAATCCCACCGAAAACTTAAACTACAGTAAAGACTAGGGTTAATGTATGTGGAGAGCGGAACTAACTAACCACAGTACAACCCAGACGGTGATGATGTCTCCCCCCGGTATGTTCATGCCCCGCGTCAAACCCGACTTCCACGTGGCCCACCTTTAAGGGACGATCACTGACTCATCCAGGGTTCACAGGGTATTGACTATTTCTTTTAGTCACCCATACCAGAGCTGGTCACCGAGCCCGCCAGGCACACGAAGCATACGGTCTTCCTTTAGGAAAACAGGGCACTCTCCATCATGAGCTATAAGAGCTCTTCCTGTAATCCCTCCGGGCAGACAATGACCGACATCATCGAATCCCTTAGTTTGTTTTGAAATAAGTTAAACTGAAAATAATTAGCCAGCTCCACACGTCCAAGTGTGAAGTCTGTACTAGATACGGGTATAGTATTATTGCTTGCATGGCCAGCCTAGATCAATAACGGTTTTATAACGAGAGACATAAAGAGTTTGAAGGGCAATCTCCCTCCCCCCAGTCACTGAGTGACTTTATTGCACCAACAAGGTCTCCGTATATCCTTCATAGCTCTCACTTGTGATGCGTAGCTAAATCTCTTTTCCGTTACCAACCCACGCAGGACAAGGATTATGTAGAGTAACCCCAGTCTAAACACTCATTTAAATAAAATGAATTGCATCTAAACTATAATGGGATTACCCAGCATATTTCGAAGAAGAACATATAAGAAGTAAGTATAACAAAAGATTACTGAAGGTAATCCTTAATTAAAAGTGAAGTATGATGACCAGAACCGAGAAGATACGGGATAGTAGTATCTAAGCTAGGTTGGGCCAAACATTTATGATTTAAGATCTTAAGGGAAAATCAAAAGCATCGAGTATTCAAAACCAAGAACACTGGGAGAATTTAGCGTAAACAACACTAGCTAAAACTCGATGTTCTTTAAAAGAGGACTCAAAAGAAGTATAAAAATGGGGTTATTGTATATACTTAAATATTCGGAACTTATTTACAATGAAAAGAAACTAAACATTATAATTTCTGTTCCATTTTTGTTTTCAAGAATCTATTTAGTAAAGTTAAGGTGGTTTCACACTGAGTCAAAGTATAATTTTAAGTATGATAATTTATGACAAGTTTTATTAAGGGAAAATTAAAACTTAGAATCTTATAAAGTTTAGATTCCTGTATGATTCAATGAAGATTAAATAAATTATTTAACTACTTTAGGATGACACACATAAAGTTCAGAGGTCCCCCAAGGTCAGAGTGTCGTACAGCCGTCGCAGCCTTATGGGCGAACGTCGTCAACACACTTTACAAGAAGCAACCCACGAACGAACGTAATGTCTCCATCAAGAATATTCTTCCTATTGATTCAGGACAATTCTAATTTATTCCTTATAAACAATTTAATGTCATTAGACTAAACTAGAATGTCCCTTCACATAAGAAGAAAGTTTTATGTTGTCTAACTACTCTACATTTGGTAATCTAACGCTAAGATCAGGAGGTCCTCCCGCGGTATATGCCACTCAAACGACGCAACCAATAGTGGGCAAGCGTTGTCAGCACATAACACAAGAAACATTATTTCCAAAATCCAACGTTAAAACACCTTGCTAATATCCCTCCATTTGTACTGGAGTAACACCAAATCATCCCATACATACAGATGGGAGAATCAGGATGAATCAGCGAAATCTCACACAAATAGAACGAGAAGAACTTTAGTATCAGACCCTTTTAGGCTTGAGGGCTCCGGCCCAAGAATGATTAAAATAAATAAATCCGAAGGTTGATATTATCAGATAGACTTAGACAGATACTCCAGTGACACGCGACATACATTAGCCACAACCAATATAGTGGACATCGGGGACACAAGTCACGAGGGCATCCATCCAAGCTTGGTTGAACTAAATAAACCTGAGAGCAGGCATTTCTTAATCTCAAAATCTGGGACTCCTATAGTATGAAAGTAAAAGGAAAGATAAGCACCTCCTATGAGCTTGAGTACTGAGATGTAGTAATGCTCTCAGCATGTTCCAATTTTGGGAAATTGAGGTAAAAGATTCAAAATCACTATCAAAGCAATTTATTATTACTTGAAATATTATTATTTATAATATTCACTCTACTTAAACTTACCCTTTATTTCACAATAAAATATCACAATCTATATCCAAGTTTTAGTTTTCAGATATATTATTTTAAGATTTTGAATTGACGTTCTAATTCTTTTGATCTGACGGAATATTTTTCTTAAATTTTATCATATGAAGACATTAGTATATTAAAAACTGGAATTTTGATTTAGGGCCAAAGATTTTATATTATTTTCTAAAAAATGGTAATTATTTAATGTATTAATATTTTCTTCCATTTTGATTTTGGGTTTTGATTTATTTTTTGTTAAAGAGATAAAAAATTTATAAAGGTTTCAAAATAGCGTCTAGCTTTGAGTAAAACTAAATCAAAAATGATTTATTTGTTGACTATTTGACAATAATGTCAAATAGACAATTCTACCTAAAAAGGTATAAAAATATACATCGTTTAAAGTCTCCTTGACTTGATGATAATAATATACATCGTCCAAAGTCACTTTTGAAATGTTGACAAAATATACAACATCTAAAGCCACCCCTAATCGATGACAATATATATACATCAGAGTCCAGTTTCCATGATTTCACCAAGGACTATTTTAATCAATTTCTCTGTAAAGGAAAGAATTAAACACAATGAAATTTACATTACCTTTACAATCCAAGCAATACCTTTTTTTAGCCTTCACGTTTTATCATTTGTGGTTTGCTTTTCCATGTCTATAATGTTCCTTGTAATTTCTGTACCTGTATAGAAATAGAACATTATCCTGCCTAGCTATACGCGAACAAAGACACTTGTAGAACTAGTTTATACTTAATTATGGGAAAAGAAAATCTTTATTACTATCTACAAATAACGACTCAGATTAGAAACACAGTATGTTATAATTTCCGCAGAGTTATTAATGTTTACAAACGAAAATCATTAAGTGGGAATATCAATTTACTTAAAGTATCACACAGTACAAGCCTCTTATGACCTCGCAGGTAGATCTGTAAAGCTGCAAGTATTCTCCAATCAACTCTTCCTCTTTTGACATTGAAATCTGATTTTCTCAACGTTATTTAGCTCACATAACCTGGAAGAAACTATAAATTTCATTAAGTCACATTTCACCTTAACTCAAATACACACAACAACTTTGAACCGAAAATAAATAAAAGATGAAAACCACAAAATTGAATACTTACATAACATTAGTTTCACTCCACTTATTCTTTACACTTTGGAATCAAAGCCTGAATGTTAGCATCTTGAAATTATGCGCAAATAAACCTTCCTATACTATATCCTACACGAAGCAATCCCTATCTTTATCTCAATTGAAGGAATCCACAATCCAGGATCATAGCCTCCTTCAAAAGATTCGTCTCATCAGCTGTATGAATTCTATTTTTTTCGCGAGCTACAAAACAAAAAAAATTATAACTCACAGAAAACCAGCATACTATCGACTTTTCTTTCACAGACGTCTCAAAGTAACATCAAGAATATTTGGAACGTTTACCGATTCCATTCTTCCATTTTTCTCCGTTTTTCCCAAATTTTCCTTGCTTGACGGACCAAAATCTCTCTCACCTGAAACTTTAAAACATGTTAAAATTCTATTTGAGCTCCATTGCCCTCACTATTCAACAAATCCTGATTCTTAGTTTTCTTCTGTTGCTTTCGTTTATCAAAATTTTAGCAACTATTCCTTTTATCAGCAAAAATAGCTTTTTTTTTTCCTTTTCTTTTTTTCGACCCTTTCCCGACCCTGTCACGACTGTCACTCCTTGTCATATTTTTCTACTCCCCGTTTATCGTTACACTTCTTGACACTTCCTCTAAATAGTATTTAATGCATCTAAAAATTTTTTAGGGTTCCGCAAGTGCACAGTACAATTCTTTGCCGGCACCACACGAGCGCCGCATAAAATGATACAATACACAAAAAGACGTAGATCCAGACCAAAATCCCTAAGTCACCCTTTACGACACCCATGGCTGCGTTTGGTCGAACCTAACCGGACCTCTGGATCTACGAATTTCCTACGAGTTTCGAAAGTTGATCAACTTACGATTCTTATAATTTTCCAGTGACACATACAGGGGGTTATGTAAATAACGCAAAACCTCTCGGGTGGTAGCTCTGGACATGAAACTGAACAACTTCTGTTCTGCGACTTTTGGAAATTCCAAAAAAAAAATTATCTTTTTCCTTCAATTTGGCTCGGTCAGCTGGTCGATTTTTATGCAGAAGCAAAATTTTTTTATGCTAATTTCCAAAAGTCGTAGAACAAAAGTTGTTCAGTTTCATATCCAGAGCTACCACCCGAGAGGTTTTGCGTTATTTACCTAACACCTTGTATAATTTTGTAATAACGGAATATTATGTATGATAGCTCAGTGCAGCGTGGCTGGCTGTAGATAATTTCAGACTATGCTAATCCGTGGGTCAGAGAGGCCAAGGATTCGTGCGTGAAGGGACACCGTTGCGTAACGCGCTCCGATGGATGCTACTGGACATTTAGGAATGCCCAATATATTTCTATACAAAACTTGTTTTCAACTATTATGCGAGCCCGCAAACTGGTTAGCCTGACGATAATAATATTGTTGGGATACCGGTTAAGAGTTCGTAGTAATAAGAATTATTTATTTGTAGAGCTACCTTGCCAAGTACTATCTATTTTTTCTTGGAAGTTTTGAAATAAATTACGAACCAAATGAATTTTTTCTTGCGTTTGTGGCTCCAAAGCTAGAATGCCAGTTAATTACCTACTTTAAAAAAATAAAAAGAGTAAATTAAAATTATTATTTTTTTCATAAAAAACCACAGTATTTCAAAAAATTGCGCATTTGATTTTACCAAAGGTTGGAAAAAATAGTTGAGTAGTAGAGCTGGATAATGAAAGAGATTTTGTATATCAATAGAGTTACTCAATAGGTCAAACCTTAGCTCAACGATCCTTATTTCATATTCATTGGAGAACAAAGCCTCCTCACAACTTTGATTGGATAACTTCGGTATCCCAGCAAGCAGATTATCAGTAATCAGTTTCCTTCCGTGGTTCCATACTGTTCCATCAAAGTATAACAAGTTAAATCCAACCTTACCAGGCCACTCAGAAAGTATTGCGAAAAATAGTTTTTATATATGGGAGACTGGCCGGTCAGAATCTTTTTCGAAAATATGATTACTTGTAAGTAAAAATATGTGTGTTCCATTTTCAAAATTTCCCTCCACATTTTTTGCGAGCCAATTCAAAGTATCGTGTCTTACTGAAAAATGGATCTGCGCCGGGAACATTTTAGAGCTATGATTTTTTACGATTTCAAGTGTCGCCTGAAACCGGATGAATCGTTCGATAGACTTCAAATGGCATTTATGGATGAAGGCCCCTCCAAGGCAACCGTGTATCGTTGGTATAACGAATTTAGGCGCGGTCGACCAACCTTGGGGGATGAAGAAAGAAGCGGTCGCCCTTTGACGGCTATTACGGAAGAAAACGTGCTAGCAGTGAAAAATTTAATCCAAGATAATAGGCGAATTACATATCAGGAGATTCAGCACATATTAAAGATTGGATCGGGAAGCGTTCACGAGATTCTACACGGGCATCTTCGCGTGAGGAGGATAGTATCGCGCTGGGTGCCGCACTACCTCACCGACGCTCAGAAGCAGGCCCGGGTGGAATGGTGCCGTGATATGCTGAACAAATTTGAAGCAGGCTCGTCTCGGCGTGTTTACGACATCGTAACAGGTGATGAGTCCTGGATTTATCAATACGATCCAGAAACCAAGCGCCAGTCGACAGTTTGGGTGTTTCAAAATGAACCAACGCCTACCAAAGTGAAGCGATCTCGAAGCGGGGGGAAGATTTTGATCGCCAGCTTTTTTAATTTGACTGGCCACTTGGCCTCAATTCCCTTACGAGATCAAAGAAGCATCAACGCCGAATGGTATACTACCAAATGTTTACCAGAAGTTTTTTCTGTTGTGAGCAACAAGCGACCAAACACAGGGCTCCGCGGACTACTGCTCCACCACGACAATGCGCCTGCACACACCGCGCTCAAAACGAGGGACTTCCTGGACAGCACACCAGTCAAACTCCTGGGTCACCCTCCTTAAAGCCCTGATCTAGCACCGTGTGACTTCTTTTTATTTCCAAAAATAAAAAATCAGCTCAAGGGGATACAATTTTCGTCGCCGGAAGATGCGCTGGCTGCGTTCGAGCAGGCTGTAAACGAGGTGTCTACGGCGGACTGGAAAAAGTGTTTTGAAAACTGGTTCAGACGCATGAATCTTTGTATAGAGGCTGGTGGAGAGTACTTTGAAAAGATTTAATAAAAATATATGTACCTGTAGAACAATTTTTTTTAGTGTCGCAAATATTTCTGAGTGTCCCACGTATGTGTATGATGTATGGTATATATTTGCTTTAAAACGGATCACTTACTTAATAAGGCTTTTTTTACAAAAGCTTCACTGATAAACGAGTATGGACACGATTGTGAGAAGCCTAAAATTAAGTGTAATGAATGTATTAGGCAGTCTATGTATGTGAGCAAAAATCCGATGTACTCGTACCACTCTATACCAAAATTTTTTTAGCATGGCATACGCTTACCAACACATTTTGCAGCCATAGAACCAGACAAACTACCACGAACCAGACGAACCAGAGTATATTTGACCGAAAATATAACATTGTTTTACAAACTGGTTTTTTCTGACAGCTTTAGCTGATTACTATTAATCATGGAGCACAATAGCCTTCATGTAGCTGCAAAATGTGTTGGTAAGCTTTTGCCAAGCTAAACAATTTTAGGTATAGCTCATTAACTACTGCCGAGGCAAAAGCAGTAAATAAACGGAACAATGACCCTCCATCATGACATCCCATGAAACGTCCACTACACTTTTGTCGAAAATAAAAAACAAAATAAAATACAGGAAAGGGAAATTCCATGTTTTGCTGAGTGTATAGGGGAAGTACCATAGCCACCACGCTTGTAAGCGTTACGGCTGGCAACATGGACCGCGGTTTTTGGTGACCGCAGAATGTAAGATACACAAAATGATGCTGCTGCCCATTCTCTGGTTTATTAACCCTAAGTCGCCTCTTACGACACCCACGGGTAGAGATGGGTTGTTACTATTTTTTGCCGGCACCACACGGGGCAATGACCCTACCAAATAATATTTTTGTCGCAGTCGGAGGTCAACAAATAAGATAGTCTCAATTAACATTTTAGCAATCGATATCCCCTTTAACCTCTTTCAAGGTGTCATGTCGTTCACTGGCCTCTGACTACTTTGAAACGATAATGTTCAGGAAAACAATCTCACCACGAAGGCCGCTGATACAACTTTCTCACTGCCTTCAGTTGGCTGGAAGAAATCTCTTTTATAGATAAGCCCGCCTTTGTGTATGTCCTTTAGTTATATTTTTTCTATAAATTTTTTGTGCAATAAAGAATCGATTCAGTAGAATGATTTGAGAATTACTTCTCTAAGTGCAAGCTTGACTGTGTGAGTCGATAAAGTTGCCATCGAGTGTAAAGGAACGCGTGTACAAAAGTTCGCTCCCACCGTTACATCAAATATTCTACTTACTCGCATCATTCTTACTCGAAACAGGAAACGTCGTAATATTTAACTGAACTCAAAATTATTATGAATTTTAGCAAAAGGGATGTTTCTCTGGAAGCTTGTAAAAGCTTTTTTGTGAAGTGCAGGTATACGTATTTTATTAGGTGATGTGACCAAAAAATCTACAGTAAACACTATCACCGACTGACAGACAAAGCCAACCAACGGGTTTAGAAGCACTAAGAAGGGATTTTTGAAAATCAAGAGATGAAACGGTCATACGGCTGCTCTCTTATTTCCCGCATGGCGCCACTTTGTGAAGGGATATAACTACGCCATAAAGTGGTAAAAGAATATCCTGATATATTTAAATGAATGATACTTTACTATCCTTTAAAAATTACCCTTATTTCGTACAACTACGAGACATTTTCACAGGCTTAAAAGCTTATTCAACTCTATTGAGATCCGACTCTAGATTTAATTAAAAAAAGCTGAAAATGTAAATCTTTGGAATTTTTAAGAAAACTAGACATATACAGGGTGTACGAGACGGTGTACCGAAAACTGAAAGGGCGTGTTCAGTCAAACATTTCTGCCAATGAAAAAGTTTTTTGACCTCTTCATACAAATTGTTCACTCTGGTCGACCAGTTTGTATGGAGGTAAATTTTTTTTTCATTTCCCAAAAATGTTTCTTTTGGAAAGTTGTTCAGTTTCGTTGACTGAGAGTGAGCACGCTTGTTCAGTTTTCGGTACACCGTCCCTTAAACCCTGTATAGACCAATAAGTTTTCAAGTTAATTAATTTTCAGTACGAAAAGGCGCCCGTAAGAGCACCGAAATATCGGTAGCTTAACGTAAATAAATAGCCATGCGAAAACTCTTTAATCTTACTTACATACAAATTACATATCATTTGCAAGAGCCGGCAACGCTGAAGCTCACACTGGATAAAAAAAAAAATAAAGAATATCCAGCAAAAATTTAAAGCTCTATTTACGAATATGTTCATCGGATAATCTCTGAAAGTGATAATTTGTAGATACATTTTTACTGTGAGAAAACACCTCATTTCCACCGTAAAATTATGCTAAAGAAGTACTCAAACACACCGTAGCAGGTAGAAGACTGTGGTCTGTGCTTACCCCGACGGAATGAGGCGTGATGTTATGTATGTACGTACTAAAACACTAGAGTTAAAAAGGGTATCAACACGGCGAGGACTAACACTGCTGACCTCCAAACTCCATTTGGAAGATGGCACCCAATGAACCATAAAACAATACAAACAAACAACAAGCATGCACACGGACCAACACCAGAATAACCATGTAATATTATCCAGCTTCAGATTTTGCACCTAGCTATTGAAAACGTACTTTGATGGCTTTTTTGGAGCAGTGATTGTGCAGCTGCCTGCCGCGTTAATGGTTCCGGGTTCACCTTCATAGGTGTTAGACACACCAACACACCCAAACCCGGGAATAAATTACTGCTCCAAAAAGGCCATCAAAGTACGTTTTCAAAAGCTAGGTGCAAAATCTGAAGCTGGATAATATTAGCCGAGATGAGAATTGCGCGCCCTTGACGTGTGTCGCAATATATGGAGAGTTGTCGACTTGCCGTGCGCTTTTACAGAAACGAGGTTACGTTTATTTTTGGTTCATGACTCTGACTACAAACAGCGAGGTTGAGTATTGGCCCGCGAAGCGTTTATCATTAGCGGTGACAACCAAGCACTTATTGACCTCTGAAGCACCATGACAAAATTTTAAGAAGCAAAAAGAAAATGTAGTTGTTTACGTAATAAGGTATATTTTTGAATAAATTTCAAAACAATTTTCATAAATTTTTCATTTCTGGGAACTCTATGGGAAATTGACATAGGAGAATATAGGAGTCATAATTTTCCCGGTACACATGTGAACCCGCAGGGCTACTGAGGTGCACAACTTTTCATATAAGAGGATTTCTTTATTGATCCATGTGCCGTGTGACGCCCAGGCTTAGATTAAGATCGTAGAAGACGACTATTTAAAAGGTATTCTACGCCATCGTTCTAAATCCTTTGACCGAAGAAAACCGTTAGGTTAAAGAAATAATAGAACAAAATGCGCTTTAGATAGTATTATCGGTACTGATAATAAATCTACAGGAAAAGCTATTTTTAAAGTAAATAACGACATCCTGTCCGTCAGTACTGCTTTTATAAAAAATAAAAAAATCCTTTAACAAAAACATCATAAAAAGCAATTGCACGTACGAATAAGATTTTTTAATAAATAAAGAAACCTTTTAAACAATTCGTTGTTTACCGCAAAGCACCCAAACGATAAGATCTTATTTCAACGGCCACGGAAAAAATAAGACCTTTGAAGTCACGTGTTTAATTTTCCTCAGAAATAATTTTAGAGACACTTTATGACAAATTACACTTCCGCCCCGTGGCTCGGCTCCACCCACTCAACAATTTCATATTCCGTGAGGATCTTGGAAATCTTAAAAAGCTTTTGCGTGAATTTTGTTTTTAGACTTAGTGGCTTCGCTGTAAAACATGTCAACAGGTGCGTAATGTAAACGAGATAACATAGATTGCGTCTTGGAGTCCCCTGGACTTAGCCGTTCGGACGGTAAGAGGCCCGAGGGTTTGACGCAGATTCCATGGTCGAGGAGTCGCTGCCTCATTAGGGACGCCACGTGTGTTAGCACATTCATGGAGTCGCATCTGAGAAGCACCCTGCAGAAGGCTGGCGCAGCGGCTGAGAGCGATGCTGGCCTTTAGCATATAAAAGACGCTAACATGGAATCTGCGAACGATTTCGTGCCGATGGGGCTCCGAGTCCAAGAAGCTAGTAAGGGACGATAATATAGACTTGGAGCCCCCTGGACTTAGCTGTTCGGACGGTAAGAGGCCCGACGGTTTGACGCAGATTCCATGGTCGAGGAGTCGCTGCTTCATTAGGGACGCCACGTGTGTTAGCACATTCGTGGAGCCGCATCTGAGAAGCACCCTGCAGAAGGCTGGCGCAGCGGCTGAGAGCGATGCTGGCCTTTAGCATATAAAAGACGCTAACATGGAATCTGCGTACGATTTCGTGCCGATGGCTTTTGAAACGGCAGGCACATGGGGCTCCGAGTCCAAGAAGCTAGTAAGGGACGTTGGTCGGCGGCTCAAGGAGAATGTGAAGATCCCCATGCAGGGTACTTTCTCGCCTAACGAGTGTGAGTGGCAGTGCAGCGGGGAAACACCGCCAGTATAATGGGCACGTTTGGGCAGGGGGCATTGCGCGGGGGGCTTCTTGACATAGCTTTCAGCTAATTAAATACGATAAGTAAACGAGATAAAGGTATTTTTATAAAGCTTAGTTTTTTAGTGGCGTAATCAACTAAGTGTGAAGTAAGAGACACAAAACAATCGGTATTAAGTAATTCAACATTGCATACAATAAATTCAACAAATCATGTCTATGCTGTGAACACTCCTAAGTAGTCAATCAAATAAGTCACGCTGTGTTGTTCTGACATTTCAGGCGGCTGCGTTTAATAGCATAATTTGTCGTCATTAGATTGTGATGAGGAATTAAGGGCGGAGCTCCGTCCATCTATCACGGTTTCTGAATCAGCAACGATAACTCATAGAACAATTACTCAAGACAATAAAACGCATTACACAGGTGAGTAAGTAGGTTAAAGGTAAGATGACACAGAGATTGCAATCGACACAAATCTATAGAGGCCTGCAAGAAACTAAGTACGGTAAGTTTTCCATACATTTTCACTGGAACCTAAAAAAAAGTAATCTAAAGATTTGCCTACCGTAAATTTTAAATGTGGGACACTTTGGGATTTATTGAGGAAACAGTGGACAAGGAAAGATTTGTAATGTTGAAACACAGAGACGCTAGAGTTACGACTAACTAGCTTCGCATTTAGAAACGAGGTCCAAGTGGGATTACGAGTACGTTAACGAGTGCATAATAGGATTACGTACATCGATGTGTGCCAGTTTCAAAGCGGCACCGTTACCAGCCCACACTCGACGGCTTGTGACAATATAATGATTGTGTGTTTATCCGTACGCCATATGTACGACATGGCACGATGTGCACACTGCCAACGTCAAAGCCGTCTAGCGAGCCATCAATCTGATGCACCCATAATTGGAATTATTATCTATAGTCGTGACCGTCCGGATTGGAAGTATTCCAAACATAATTCAGAAATGTTGGACATGTTAGCAACGCTACTCCGATGATGGAAGGTGAAAGCGCGTCGGTTCGGGTCTCAGACACGATGACAAATCTGAAATGTCCCTTACGAGTCATATCACGCACAGAAATTGAATGAGCTAACGCGATCATGGACCGCGTGCCATTTCACCGGCCGTGACTCACGAATTAGAGCTCGTCGAGATCGTAATTATACCAACGATATTTCGTGCACACCCACTCGCCTAGGCGCGGGCAAGATAAGAAACTCCCAACAAACGCGGTAATTGAATCAAAACTCAAATTAAGGCCAATAATCGTGAGACTGAATAAGTAGCAACAGAGGCGAAAGCAAACATGGCAAACGCATTCGTTACGAACATTCAATAAAAATATACAGATCACTTCGAGTTATGAGCCATAAATAATTGCATACAAGCGGAGATATCCAACAATGCGTACATAAACTGTTAAGAGAATTTCAGATTTCTGGCAATTAGCGGCTAGATGACTCTTTCACTCAAAGACCTACATTCCAGAACTTGTTTGCTACTGGAAATACGAAATCGCAAAATAATGTAGTTGTTAAACTTCGGTCTCACCGTTAACAGCGGTTAATTGCTGGTCGTTTAACGACATCCTGGGGCTGCTTGGAATAGCTTCGAATACAGAATGCGGGAGAGAGCGCTTCGGAATTAGCAGATACTAGGAAAAATCCGCAAGGGATCATTAAAAGCAGATCCAACAAGGAGATTACGTTAGAAAGTGTCGCGTGAACAATAGGTCGAACTGGAACGGCGACAGTGCTCTCCAATTAACGAGATAAGGTGGATTGAGTCTGCGCCCGATACAAACAGCAGCTAAGTAAACTATTGCCTGAGAGAAGATAACATCGTAAGGGATTAGAAAGCGAAAAATCAGTCGCAGTATCTGGAGCGTTCCGTGCGACATATCGCGATAAGATCCTTATTGTAATGCAGCTTGATACAGTGAAGCAGCAGAATAGTTCCAACTTCTGATCTTTGACAGACGGGTATGTTAATATACGACGGAATGGGTCTAATCTCAACTGTAGACAAGATATCAGATTGTATTGTTTACTCAGGTCGGCAGTAAATTCACTAGAGTTATGTGTATTTGCTAACCAGCCGCAATGTAGGAGAAAGCGGCCAGTGTTCTGCAAATGTATACAGTTGTATAAGTAGCTATCTGTAATCTAATGGAGCACCTTGTGTTTCGCTATGTGTAAATATGGAAAATTATGTTGGGATGTAGATTTTAGGTCGTTTCGCGTAGAAAGTTGTGTAGAAACTACATGCGCATTTTTGTTGGGAACTCGACGGTTGAGTGCAGGGTTACATTCCAAAAAAGCCGATGCAAAAGCGGCTCGGGCACGCGGACGCACCAATAAAGCGACGGCAAGCTTTTCAATTACGCTCGCAGCTGGTACGATGCGCTGTGCACTTGACAAAGTATAGCGTAGTAGCACGTGTTTCGAATAGGCATTAAAAGCAATGTTTGCACAACAACACTTTTAAATCAACCGCTTTATTAGTATGTACTTACCGGAGTCAAGGTTAATGAGTATGATACACAAGGTATAAATGGCCAGTGTTTTTCCTTGATACAAAATGAGTGTGTACATTTCTTCAACATTGAAATTAAAATTTAAACGCAGACCGTGTCGCAAATAAACGCATCCGAGTCGTATTGACCTTTAGTTGCCTTCGAATTGACATTGGATTTCCTTCGGGCTCCTTTTGAGCCGGGTGCATCGACCAAATTACTGCTAACGTTTTGTATGTAGGCACTCTCAACGGCATCGATAATTCGCATTTGCGAGTAAGGATGGCTATTGTAACACGGTGTTTTAATTGGGATTTCTTTGAATTCCTATCTTGCTCTTATGTAACAATTAAGGGCCCCACTACTGGGCAAGGGCCTCTATTTCTTCCCCTACCCTTACTATTTCTTCAAGAGACATCCTAGTTCGCCTGTGGTCGGTCACGTCAAGACTCTTGGTGGAAAACAATACTATCTAGGCACTTGCTTGGCTCGCACATTTTTATGGGTCTTGTCCGTTTTAGGGTTCCGATACCAAAATGGTAAAAAAAAGGAACCCTTATGGTGCCGCTCTGTCTGTCTGTCTGTCCGTCTGTCTGTCACACCTCTATATCTCAGCAACCACTTACGCTATCGAGCTGAAATTTGGAATAGTTTTAGAATATAGTTGCCCAACTTAATTGCACATGAAAATTTTTTGAAAAAAGTATGATTATTAATGTAAAGGGGGCCAAAATAGGGGGGGCCAAATTTCAAATTGTCGCTACTAGGTCGAGTGGGGTATCATATGAAAGGGCTTTACTTGTACATTTTAAAATATATTTTTGTATTTTTTTAAGTTTCTTAGTTTTCAAGTTATGATGAAAAATGTCAAAAAAAATACCATTCCCCCCCCTTATCTCCGAAGTTTGAGTAAGGGAAAATCTGAATTAATTACAGTTGACAGAGGTTTATGTAAACTTTACAGCAAAAATAAAACGATCTTTCTAAGTTGCACAGTTTTTCAGAAATCTGCAAAAAACCTTTACAAACAAATTTAGTTTTGCGGTCCTGAAAATGGACTTTATTGCTTCCAAAAATACTATAGGTATATCGGAACCCTCGGCGCGCGAGTCCGACTCGCACTTGACCGGTTTTTTCTCTTATTGGGTAGGTATATAAGACAAGTTCTAATAGTACGCAACACACACGAAACATCCCGTCGCTTTTTTTTGGTGCTTGACTATAGTTTACCAAATCCAAGAGCGTAGTAGGTGGAGAAATGTGGTCTCTGCCTACCCCGACGGGAACAAGGCGTGATATTATGTATGTATGTAAATCTATAGTGGGAATAATTTAGCTTGATTAGACTGAGAGCAATGTGAGAGCAGGACGAAACGATGCGTAAGATATTGGAGCGACTGAGACATGTATAACTCTGTCGAGGTCAAGAGTAAGCCCATTGACAATAAAAAAAAATAAAGTCCTCTCACGCACAACTCTAACCAGCTGTCATACTAATTAAGCTGCATTATTTTGGCTGTAAGTAATCTGTAATTATCTCTATAATAGTAAAATTGTATTATCTCTACTATTAGCAAATTTGTCTGTACATTGAAGATATTTATAAAAAAAATATCACGTTATGCTATTTTGATGCCTTTGGCCCCTGAATGAAAATCACTGAAATCTGGACTTTCTGTTTGTTTGTTTATTACGAGTAGTACAAGCATCACGAAAAAACTACTGAACCAATTTTAATAAAACTTTTTTGTGCGATAGCTAACAGTTTGACTTAAACGCTGGTATTTTTTTTTGAAGTTCGGGTATAAGCTAGATTCCAATAATTCGCGTAGAGGCCAAACAAGTGTAGCGTGTTATCTAGTAGATCGTTTGTCTTTTAATGGGAATTTCTCGATTTCATTCAACAAAAGTAACATTTGTTCAGGCAAGTTCACATAGAGCGAGCACGCATAAAGCCCGTCACGGCTTAGCGCCGATGCACCCATCGCATCGCGCCCACGATACTCGAGACTG
The DNA here is from genome assembly GCA_947532105.1 of Athrips mouffetella. NCBI lineage: Eukaryota > Metazoa > Arthropoda > Insecta > Lepidoptera > Gelechiidae > Athrips > Athrips mouffetella. The sequence goes on along the minus strand of OX383964.1, from coordinate 7,953,868 downwards.
CCTAATTATTCTCAGCCCGTTCAGCACGACCTTCCCGCGTTCCCGCTTCGTCCGGACGACCGAGAATACAGAATGCATGTCATATTCATTTTAGACGTCTAATATGTCGTCGGCTGACTTATTGTATTTGAGTTTCATAAATGTTGCAAGTGTTGCTGTCCGTTTTAATAAACTATCATTGGGTTGCATTTAAATAATAGTAACGGCGAGTACTTTATAATTTTATTGATGAAAACCCTAGCAAACAATGGTCATTTCTTATTTGGAAATATTGTTTAGTTTCGTTGACTGAGCAATTCGACAGAAAACACGTCTCTCTTTAACTATCTTTATTTTTCCAACCTAAGTGCGTAATGAACTATTTTAGTCGAAACGCCAAATAGGTATGTATGACCAAAACATTCCCACTTTAGCGGCGCTTTAAGGCCGAGTATAAAAAGAATAATAACGATTATCTTTTGGCGGCGAGCCCAGTGAAGAGGAGACACATTTTTGGAGATACTTTAATCGGCCTTAACACCAGTTTATCTTGGACTAAATTTACTGTAATTGCTCCTGTGTTTGAAAAGATTAAATATTTAATATTGTAAAAGGTTGTTTTATTATACGAACATCCAAAATATCAACGATTAATGATTTGCTTCGCTGCTTTAAAATTGTTTTCAATTCGTTTTCTTGACACGTTACAAATAAAAGTGTCATGTTTTGTAGATATTTTTTTTTCATAAACAGAATAATCATAAAGACATCCCATGAAATGTCCACTACAGGACAGGGACCTCCCTCCAGAGTACCAGCTAAAACGTGTGGTATGGTTAGGAGGGGAAGTACCATAGTCGCCACGCTTGTTCGCGTTGCAGCTGGCACCATGGATCGCGGTTGTTGGTGACCGCAGTATGTAAGATCGTATGATACACTGGAGGATGCTGCTGCCCATCTCCAGTTCATAATCCCTTAGTCGCCTCTTACGACACCCACGAGTAGAGATGGGTTGGTACTATTATTTGCCGGCACCACACGGGACTGATAATGTACAATAACTAAAGTCGAAAGCAAACTAGTGCTGAACCATATAAACAGGGCTTGAGACTCTATATCTATTCTAGTATTAAAATCGGCTGCAGACATATCACTTAGCGAGAAAAAATAAATAAAACCACTTTCCACGTCCACGGGCCCGTAATAACTAGGCTGTTTTTATCTTATCCAAACGAGCACAATGTGTGAGGTTCAGAACCATAGATAACATAAAGACAGGAGATCATTCATTCCAACGTTTACCAATCTATTTGCAGCTATGACACTAAAACCAGACTATATTTGACGGAAAGAATAACATTGTTTTACAAACTTGTTTTTTTCTGACAGCTTTAGCCGATTGCTTTTGACGTAGCTGCAAAATGTGTTGGTAGGCGTTGGAATAAACGAAAAAAAAAAGATCGTATCACTAATATTCTTAAATTTAACTCTTAAATCTTTATGTTATAAACAAAACAGACCCATAATTTAAAACAAGAAGCACGCTCATATTTAAAACAATCAATTGAAAATCCTCTGTGATATTTGCATGTAAAAATGTATGTAGCACAGGACGACAGTTATTTTTAATTGTCGATGGGCTTGCTCTTGACGAGTGATTCCCAATACGTCCCATGTCCCAACGCACCATTTTGGTGCGTAATGGGAATTAAATATTTTATTTTTATTCCCATTACGTCCCACTTTGTTTTTTATGACGTTTTATAAGGAAAGTAATGCTAACAACAAAAGTGTTTTCGAAATATTTATTATTATTTGATGATTGCAAGATAGCGAAACACAGAGTATACAAATATTGCGTAATTGTTCCTGTCATCAGAATAAAGGCCTATCTGATGGTCGACATATGGTAGTCGACTCTACCTCTAATGTATCAATGTAACATTATTTACTTAGAAGATAGAACTTTAGTTATAACTTATCAATCGGGTTTTCAGAATTGTTTATGAACTATAGTACATAAAAATCAATTAGTTAACAATACAGTTTATTTTATGGTGGTTTTTTGTGTTAAATTAGGGAAATATTATAACAATAACATTGATTTTTTATTAATTATTTTTTTATTAATTAAACTGTTAATTTTTATTCTAAATAAGAGTAAAATTAGGTTCAAAACATGATTATTATGCCTACTTTTAATAAAGACTGATATATACTATCTGCCTTTTATTATGATCACAAAAAAATTAATTGAAAGATTGTGACAGTTTTGTTTCTGAATGTTTTTTTTATTTATTTATTTTTTATTGAAAATGGGCTTACTCTTGACCTCGATTTAGTCTTGAAGACAGAGATGAGGTCGACGATGGAACGAACTTACCCAGAAGAAGTCTATTCACTCGCGACTTGAATAGATTCGGGTTATATGAACTCGGGAACACAGACGCAGGCAGAGAATTCCACTCTTTAGCCGTGCGCATTATAAAAGATGTTTCAAAGCGCTTTGTGCGAATGTGCGGAATATCAACCAAGTATGGGTGATATCCTGCGGTGCGTCTGGACTCCCGATGGTAGAAGGGAGATGGTGGAATAAGCTCGTGGAGCTCTAGAGCACACTCTCTGAAGTACAATCTGTAGAAGACCGACAGACATGCAACTTTGCGACGGTGGGCCAGACTGTGAAACTTGGTTTTCACCAGCATCTCATCACCAACGAGCTTCTTGGCTCTGCGATCTATCGAGTCAAGTGCGGCTAGCTGGTATTTGGCTGAGCCATCCCAAAGGTGACAGCAATTCTCCATGCAAGATCGGACTTGGGCTTTATATAAAACTAGAAGCTGACCAGGAGTGAAGTAACGCTTAACCTTATTGAGGATGCCCAGCTTTTTACCGCAGTTTGGGCTTTTGACTCAATGTTAGCGCCGAAGTTCAGATTTGCACACAACTTCATGCCAAGTAGCTCGAGGCTGTCGGTAACTGGTACAGTTGTACCTCGAAAAGTAGGAGCCAGATTGAACGGACTCCTTTTGGCGGTGAACAGACACGCCTGCGTTTTGGTGGCGTTGAAACTTACCAGATTTACGAAAGATGTACGAAATTTTTTATAAAAAAAGCGTTGGGCCGTACTGGGAAAACAAAATTGCAATGTCCACGAACGCACCAACTTGGTGCATAGGTATTGGGACGTAATGGGAATCATTCCTCTTGACATCGATCTCGACCTGGAGACAGAGATGAGGTCGACGATGGAACGACCTGTCCCAGAAGAAGCGTATTCACTCGCTACTTGAGTAGTTCGGGTTCTATAAACTCGGGAACGCAACAGAGAATTCCACTCTTTAGCAGTGCGCATTATAAAAAACAGTGACTTTGAGCAGATATCTCGAGTAACAACCAAAAGTATTTGAGAAATAAACATAAAAGTATTTAAAAATATATTTTTTCCCACATGGCGCCTGTTGTGAAGTGACGTAAATGTAAGTGACTTTTTTTTATGTTACAAGTGAGCAAACGACCACCTGATGGTAAGCGGTCACCACCACCTGTAACACCCACTGTCTTATTAATGGCATATTTTGACACTAATAAGACAGCTAAGCGCGTTGCTCATTTTGAGTACTAAGATAATATGTCTCATGTGCCTGTAATTTTGCTGACTCCCTTGCCCTTCTAACCGAAACACAGCAGTGCAAACACTGCTGCTTCACGGCAGAAAAAATCAAGGGGGTGGTACTTCCCCAGACGGACTCACATAAGCCCTACCACCTCCAAAATTAAGACTACATTAAGAGATTTTTAATATCCTACAATGAATAAAGAACATCTACTCAAGGTATGTATGGTAGAGTATGCTAAGCCTTGTCCTTTCTCTAGTGTTCTGTTCTGTGTTCAGTACCCAGATCAGACCCGGGCGGGCGGAAAATAGCCCTATTATTCTGCTATTATAAGGATATTATGTAAGACTTAGGGCCGCTCCAAATGACCACAAATGGGGGAGTTAACTCCAAGGGTCATCAACAGTTTTCGTTTCTTCGAAGTCACGCCTCTCGTTCGGGGAATAGATTTTAGTTGCTAACGTTATTATGCGTGAAATTAATCGATATTAAGTAAAAGTTTTATACTTATCCATCGCTTTTTCAGGGTTCCGTACCCAAAGGGTAAAAACCGGGACCCTAATAATATGCCTCCGATGTCCGTCCGTATGTCTGTCAACGGGCTGTATCTCATGAACCGTAATACGTAGGTAGACAGTTGAAATTTTCACAGATTATGTATTACTGCTGCAGTTATAAAAACGATTGTAGAAAGAAAAGTAGAAGGAAGAACAGGCCGCGACCGGTCTAGAATAGAGTACTGCAGAGGGATGAAGGAGAGGGCAGGGGTGAATACTTCGGAGAACTGAAATACCTCATTCAAGACAGATACAGATGGAAAAAGCTACACTGAGAAGAGCATAAATGTTGCAGCTATAACTACAAATAATAAAAATACAAAATTAAGGGTGCTTCCCTATTACAAGATTTTTTCGGTTGATTTTATGTTTTAGCTCTATCGTAAAAACGGGAACACTTACAGGCGTGAAAATTAGTATGATTTATAGTGCATATAAGCTACGAGTATAAAATAACAGCATATAATAAACACTGGTCTAGTGCGAGTCGGACTCGCGTGCGCAGTGCGACTGCGCAGTGCGCGTCCCTGACTAAGACGGTATTTAAACTTAGTAGTACACAACCCTCGGTGCACGAGTCCGACTCGCACATGGCCGGTTAATTCTTAACATCAGAAGATCTTAACAAAGTTGTTGCAATTTGTTTATATTCCACACGATACTAAATGTAATCATAATGAGCTATAACAATATACAAAAAAAAAGTGGATTAAAATTGCGTCCAGCTGCGCCTACGAAAACAAGCGCCACTTATGTTTTACGATACGACAGCATTATGCTAAATAAAAAGAATCGGTGTAAGAGCATACTTTTGAAAAGCGTTAAATAGGCTACCAGTGTTGCTGATTTAGCTCTATTAGATCTAAATATGGTTGTTTTACCCGTGTGGTGCCGGCGAAGAATAGTACCAAACCATCTCTACCCGTGGGTGTCGTAGGAGGCGACAAAGGGATTAAGAGCCGGAGGATGAGCAGCATCTTTCTGTGTATCGTACGCACAACAGCAAGCACGTAGAAACAAAACCAGTATAAGCTGAACCAGCGCTACGCTACAAACGCCCGGGACCAGAGACCCGCTCAAAGTCAAAATGTTTCCACCGACGTTCGGCCGTGTGTATCATGTTACATACTGCGGTAACAAATAACAGCGGTCGCCAGCCGCAACGCTTACAAGCGTGGTAACTATGGTAAATGCCCTCCCGAGTACTACGCGTTTTTGCTGGAGTTCTGGAGGGAGCTCCCTGTCCTGCAGTGGACGTTTCGTGGGATGTTGTGTGTGTGTATGTTTGTTTATTGACACGGTCAGCTCCAAAGCACCGAGCACTTCTATCGTGTTTTACCTCTTTTTAATTTAACCAATATTTTAAAGTTTTGTTCTAATGATGTTATGTTTTAAAAAAAAAACGTGTAAACTGGTTGTGATTCTGTGGTTTTATATTTGAGAATAAGTTAATTATTGATATACCTGTTTTTCGTGACAAAATTAAACCCATTTTCGAGCTCTTTCAAGGTTAGATTTGGCAACACTAAACTACTGAACCGATCATAGCGACCATTTAATAAATTCACCTTGTTAATGACGCAATAAATACCAACAATATTTCAATTTATAGGTGAACGCTGGGCGTGGAGCGAGCGACTCTTGGTTGACGCAATATATCGCGGCCGATGTAGTAGCAATATTACATTCAATTATTTCAGTTATGCATATTTGATGAGGTCTGAGAATATAGATACTTATAGGTAATTTTGATGCTTGTTTATTATTATCCTATACTATTAAACGAGCAATATTTAACAGCTTTTTTTATTTTTAATAACGGCTCCAACGATTTCGATGAAATTTACTGTACGGGGTTTTGGTAGGCGATTCGACAAATTGTTCTAGCTAGGTCTCGTTTTCTCCGTTTTTATGAGAATTTCTTAAAAATAGCGCGTTTCAGAAAACCTACAGCGCCATCTGTTGATAGGTTCCGGATGAAATTATACAAAGCGAAGCTTAGTCACCCAAGTATAAGACGATTATATAGTGTAGGCAACGAAGCAGTTGACCCCAACATAATTCTCTCAGGTAGATTTTATTTGGCAGGATGATAAAATATCATGAATTAAATGTAAATTCAAAATATCAAAAAAAAAATTAACAAAAAAAATATTCGACTGAGGATTTAATGCGGGGGTCTTCATACAACGATCCGCTTCGTTGCCTAGACTAATATTGCAACACCGGGATCAAGAGTAAGCCAATACACAGTAAAAAAATATAAATTGCTTGCTTCTAGGCAAGTCAAAATATGATTTTATTTGGAACCTTAGACTGCATTAAATACCTCAGTATTCAGAAATTTTAAGGAACAAGTAGTAATCTAGTAGTACGCATGAAACCAGCATAAGCTGAACTAGCGTTATATACGCTACCAACGCCCGAAACCAGAGACCTGCTCAAGGTCAATATATTTCCACCGACATGCGGCCGTGTGTACGTTATTTCATAAAAATAACCATTTATATGGATTAATTCTGCCTATATTGAGTGGAATATTAAAATATCTACGCCGAACAGCCTCCCTTACCAATTATACATACAAAAAATAAAGAAGATATTTAAGTGTCGCACAGGTTTTCCTCAACATTTTAGATAGGTACGTGTTATCTTTAACAAAATTGTTAATAGGGTTCATATCTAAAGACCTCACCAATCAAATTTGTATTTTTATTCCATTTAGATAAGATATTGTCGCTTACTTTGACTCCATTTGTATGAAAATACAGAAAACAGTCCGGCCGCCTATTTTTGCCCGTGAGTATAGTTTACACGTACTAAAAAGTATAAAAACTCGTACACAGAAGTCGTAAATTTTGAATGACAAGTAATAATCTACACTGAAAAGAAAAACCGGCCAAGTGCAAGTCGGACTCGCGCCCTAAGGGCTCCATACCTATCTACCATATGATATACTAAAAGCTTTTGCTCTTTGATTTTAAAAACCCCGCGACCAACTTGACCCCTCTTTTATAGAAAAGTTCTTGAAACGGGAGCTCACCTTAATTGGTTACTATTAGTTGTGAGAAATATTTGTACTAATATTTGTACTGTGAGACCTAGCTTCTTGCCAAATTTCATAATTTTAGGTCAACGGGAAGTACCCTGTAGGTTTTGCTTTTTTGCATAAATGTATGGAGATGAGGACATAAAAAGTCATATCTTTTGATTGCGTCGTTGTAAAAAATTTAAATTTTCAGATCTTGTGTGGTTTATGGACTTTAATATTCGTTATCAATTTCAACCTGATTGATACCTCTTCTCGTTCGTGAGAAAAAGGGTCTTGACAGACAGACAGACGGACTACAAAGTGATCCTATAAGGGTTTCGTTTTTTTGTTTTGAGGTACGGAACCCTAAAAAAATATTTTCAAGGTTAATCATAAGTGTCATCGCACTCATTAATTCCGACGCTTATCATGATGAGGCGATTCCTACTGTGAGAACATCAAAGGCTATCTAAATCTCAGTCAGTGATTATGAACAGGTATCGCACGTAAAGGGATTAACGGACGCTCTTGTTTCATTGTTGGAGTATAATTATGAAAGCATATTAGAAAGAATTTATAGGGACTGTAAGACAAAGAATAAAGTAATAATACTATCATACTCGTACCTACCCTGCCCTGTGTGGTGCCGGCAAAGAATAGTACCAACCCATACATACCCGTGGGTGTCGTAAGAGGCGACTAAGGGTTGACTGGAGGATGGGCAGCAGCATCCTCCTTAATATCTTACATCTTACTTACTGCGGTCACCTACAACCGCAGTCCATGGTGCCAGCCGTAACGCTAACAAGCGAGGTGACTATAGTACTTCCCCTCCGCATTTTTCCAGCAAAAGCTAGAATTCTGGAGGGAGCTCCCTGTCCTGTAGTGGACATTTCATGGGATGTTATGATGACTATCATACAGAACTGACACTGTCCGCCCCCCGCCCGCAATCCACCCAGTCTACTGAATATGCATGCAGGCCTACGTTTCTCCCAATTTCAAATTCGCGCTCCTTGTTGTATGCAGTGTGCGGGGTGTATTACGAGTATAGCGCTCGTATTGGCTGTATCAATTTAGCTATGAAGTAAAAACTGTCAGCGCTATGCGTCTTCTATAGTCAACGTCAGTATATAATGATCTAAGTAGCAGCAGTGGCATCGATTTGTTGGCTTAGGGTACATCTCGCCCCCTCAAAAACTCGCCGATGGGCGAGATGTACCTTTTGAAAAATTGCTAGGGCCAGATTCGCCCTAAAGAAAATTCGTTTTGCAGTAGTAATAATATTATTAAAAAAACTCTTTCTAATGAATCTTTAATAAGTTTAATATAGAGTCGCGCTAAGGTAGTTTTTTGTTAATGCAGGCAGGCAGACTTTGTTGTTATTATTTCTTAGTGACCTAGGTGTAGTACTGTGTTTTGTCATAGACATAAGTTTTTTTTAAATTGTATTCTTTTTAGGGTTCCGATACCAAAATGGTAAAAAAAGGAACCCTTATGGTGCCGCTCTGTCTGTCCGTCTGTCTGTCACACCTCTATATCTCAGCAACCACTTACGCTATCGAGCTGAAATTTGGAATAGTTTTAGAATATAGTTGCCCAACTTAATTGCACATGAAAATTTTTTGAAAAAAGTATGATTATTAATGTAAAGGGGGCCAAAATAGGGGGGGGCAAATTTCAAATTGTCGCTACTAGGTCGAGTGGGGTATCATATGAAAGGGCTTTACTTGTACATTTTAAAATATATTTTTGTATTTTTTTAAGTTTCTTAGTTTTCAAGTTATGATGAAAAATGTCAAAAAAAATACCATTCCCCCCCCCTTATCTCCGAAGTTTGAGTAAGGGAAAATCTGAATTAATTACAGTTGACAGAGGTTTATGTAAACTTTACAGCAAAAATAAAACGATCTTTCTAAGTTGCACAGTTTTTCAGAAATCTGCAAAAAACCTTTACAAACAAATTTAGTTTTGCGGTCCTGAAAATGGACTTTATTGCTTCCAAAAATACTATAGGTATATCGGAACCCTCGGCACGCGAGTCCGACTCGCACTTGACCGGTTTTTTACTTGTGGAAGCTTATAATTGGCACTTGTTATAATATTTTTATCTAGACTGATTTAGCTGTTAGCTTCCCAACGTAATAGCACTCCGGAGCTGTCACGTACTTTATATCATCAAGTTAGTCATCAACGGTTTTGCCAAGGATTGTTCACTGTTAATTTTCTTTCCGCGATTCCAAAGCTATTAAAATACGATCGAAAACTATTTCAGCAAGAAAACTCTTTGAATTTGTATTTGACCGCCAAGTTTCTCGGTATCTGCTGCATCACATAGAATTCCTATCAACAACGAATCGCGAAATTATGAGGATCAATGAATGGTACACGAAGCAGATACACAAGGGAAGGTGGCTGCAAGAAGCAGCTACCTGCGCTCATTGCAGGATCACCGAGGAGATAGATAGATAAATTCGTTTAGAGGAGTTTAGTTCTTTGTTTATTTATATAACAAAATCTTGAATCAACAACTATGAAACCAACTACGTTGATCAGTATTAAAGTTACTAATATTAATAGGTCTTTACCTATGAAATTGCCGTTTTGTATGGCGAATTTTAGGTAATCTCAATTTTCAGTACTAACATTTTTGCATTTTTCTTAAGAATTATAAATCCAATTTTTTTTATTTTTTCGAGCATTATTGAGAAGACATTAAGATAACAGAAGCTTTAATTTAATTTTCGATAAATATTATCTGTACAAAAATATAACAATTTTCGAACCTTTAATTTTATATATCAAACTAAAAATAAAAACTTTATTTGATGCGTAAATTGATAACCTTGAAGTCAACTTTCAAATATAGGACAAATGAAAAAAATAGCATTAGAATTATAGGAATTATGATCTCATTAATCTGTAAGAAAATTTCGGCAATTTCATAGGTACCTATTATAAATGCCATGGTAAATTTAAAGTTTGTCTGTCAGCCGCCAGTCTATCTGCTTCTAGAACTCCGGAGAAGGACAAAGGCTCCGTTTTCGGAATTCTACGTGAACAAAACCACGAGCAAAACATAGTATAAAGAGTGAATTTTCAGCAAATTATCGTGTTAAGTGTATGAAGCTAACGATGAAAAATTTTTAGTTTTTCTTACATTTTGATTTACTATTCCACCACTCGAAACAGATTAAATATTTTATTGTACTACTTATAGAAACATTATATCAAGGAAATTTCAAAAGGAAATCAGCAAGTCGAATAGATAGGTTGTATTAGCGGCCAATAGACGCCTATTGCAGGAAATCGAACGTTCGAAGAAATCGGATCGATTCGATTAGCTTTCTAATCGACACCACTAATATCGAAGAGTTCTCGGTACGGTGATAAAAAGGATTCCAAAGAACGGTGCTATGTTGTCGACGGGAGATATAAAACTAAAGCAATTTGAAAAACCATTAAAAACAGAATGAATTGGTCTTATTTCAGCGGCCATTTCAAACTATTCTAACTAGATCGGTTCTACGATTTGCAATTTGAGGTGGTAGAATCTAAGACTAAAGTACTAAATCGATAACTAAAAGATAAAAAAGAAATAATGTTTGCATCGCGGGTTGCCGCAGAATTATTGTAACTATGTTGCCACATTATTCGAGGTACCTACTCAAACTCAACCAATAAAGTTACAATCATGGGTTGTTCGATTTGTTGATTTATAAAAAATCCTATGTTAAAAATTCCCAACTTTTCGAAGCTTTCTTCTTCTTCGTCAAAGTTTTTGACGACATTCACAGAAGTAAGTATTCCGAAACTAGCAAAGTAAATCCTCCAGCTGCAAAAGCTAGTTACCGAGTTAAACTTCCCTTAAATCTATTCCTTACTCTCTCTAAGCCAACAACAATGTTAGTAACAGACTTACAGCCCAGTTGCACAAAGCGTCTCTGAAATTAAAGCTGCTTTGAAACTATTTCTAATACTTTCTTTGTCAACAAAATAGAAAGAGTCAGCAATAGATTTTAAAAAAACATTTAACTTTAAAGACTCTTATGTTAGTAACTGGCGGAAAGAGACATTCTTCTAAGGAGAGATTTAAAAAAAAAAGGGAAAATGTTGGACCTTTCAAAAACCAAAATACTCGTTTTTCGACTCGTGTTTTTTTTTGTAAATTTACTGACTTATGTTCCGTGTAACATTCATCACCATTAGGTTTAAAAAACCAGTAGCCTAAAAAAGACCCTGCAGTAAATAAAAGTAGTGGAAAATTATGCATCGAGAGCAAACGTACAGGCGGAAACGTAAATCTCTGTCACCTATTAAAGCCAGACACATATTAGGTTAAGAATAGTTATAAACGTGGAGTTAACTTCATTATGGTGTTCGAGTTAATGTCTCCTATGAATGAAAGGTGTAAACTGCTTGCAAATGACTAGTTTTATGTGTCGGTGTCTGTAAAGACTGGTAGTCAAGCAGGTGACAATAATTACTATATCGTAGAAAAATCTTTAATACTTGGGTTATTCTTGGCCTAGCAAAATTTTTATATTTTACTCAAAACACGAATAAACTTTTCGAAAAAATTTTTTTTTGCTTTCCCCTATAAGTCTATACAGAGTTAATATGGGACGATCAAATATTCTCCTTAACCCTGTATAAAATAGCTTTGAAAAACACATTAGTATAATTAAGATAGTCATATCATAAAATAAATAATTCTTTAAAAAAATGAGTATAATGAACTTGCGTCAAATCTTCTTCTTGCAGGGATTTGGATTATTTGTTAAGAGACAAGCGATTTTATTTCCTACTAGCTGATGCCCGCAACTTCGTCTGCGTAGGATAAATTGTAGCCTATGTGTTATTCTGATGTATAAGCTATATTATTGTAAAGTTTCATTAAAATCCATTCAGTAGTTTTTGCGTGAAAGAGTAACAAACATCCATCCATACTTAAAACCTTTCGCATTTATAATATTAGTAGGAGTTGGATAGGATAGTAGGATAAAATATCTGTATTAAGCGAAAACCACAAGCCCGTACCGATTACCAAACTTTCAACGAGTTTAGTTTTGTGATACCCAAAAACACTTAAAAAGCTTAAGAAAAAATATGGTACGTGAGCACATGGGTTGAACAAAGCAAACAGTTAAGAAATGGGGTCACGAAGGGCCGCGGTCGTCGCGAAAGTGAATTCGAAGCCCAGCTGCTCTGTTCAAGGCTGACCGGTCTTCTTAAACCAAGTGACCTTAAATTCAGTCACTGTAGTCATATCCTTGATGATATGGATAAAGTACAAATAATTTGAACAGCATTAATTGCTTTAGTAAGCAAAATAAGCCTTCCAATAACGGACTAGGAAGTATTCTTAACACTCGAATTTGTTTCGATCTAATCTGTGGCTGAGCGCGATCTCTAGCCGAAATAGAAGAATCGCAGGTGTGCTTCTTTAACTTAAAAAATATTAGTGAGCTAAGTAGTATCAATAAATATCGGTAACTTGGAAACAAATGTACTTATTTACTTCATTAGTTCAATGACCATACTATCGGAGATCGGGAACGTCGAAGGTTCTCAGCAAACTGAATGCTGTCCTAGCTAAAATATTGTTTGCAAATAAACTCGTTTCTTTTTCTGTAATTGGTAAATAGGTACATTGTTTGTGACATGGACTCTCGTTTTTGTTTTCACCAATATATTTCATTATCAAAAATATTTCTCAGTAAGTTTACTTACAAATTATCTCTACAAATATCTTACGATTTTTTTTCGATCCCATTGTGGAGGACACGAAAATAAATGGGATCGTGAATCAACGTACGTCTTCTTAGGAACAAAAACAAGGCAACAGGGTATTAATTACAAAGGAACCAAATGTAGATTATCTGACCAAGGTAGTTTGTCAGCGGGCACATGTAAAAACAAAACTGATTGGTTAATTAGAAAAAAACAACACGGCCATCTGGTTTTTGTTCGTTTTGAGTATGGTAATTTTGGTAAATCTGTATCAGTTGTGTAGTAAGGCAAAAACTTCATGATTCATAAGCAATACTCAAAATAATAGTTATTTGTTAAGCAAGGCAGCAAAATTGTTATTTGGCGCGAGTGCCTTGTATTGAAACGCGAGCAAGCGAAGGATTCTAGAATTGAGCCGGGTTGTTCAAAAGCAGAATTTTGAACGAAGCGAGGGTTTCAAGACGCCAAATAACTTTGCTGCCGAGCGAAACACACAATTTTCACCTCACTACAGCGAGGAAAATGCTAACAAATAGCGGCAGTACCATAATTCATCATCAGTAACATCACGTTCCAATTTCAAAAACCTTTTTGTACGCTTACGTAGACTTGGATCGATTAAAATTTCAAAAACCGTTTCCACGCTAACTGCCAAAAAATGACTTTTGCAAGCAGATTTTGACCGGTAAAGCAAAGCTTGTGAGGTGAAAATAGTATTGCTAATTACAATTTTCTATACAAAGTTATGAACAATGTTTGGCAGTAACGTTCTGAGGACAAGTAACGAGCAGAGTACAATGTGTATGAATTCAGAAGGCAAGGAAGAGTAAGACTATGTAAAATCATAACATGAGAAAGAAGGAAGTGAAGATGTGGGCTGATAAGGGTGCACTTACCACTTAAACAAATTGGGAAAAACACGCAAGTGAATGATGATGTGCAAAACAAAGAAGGCAAGTAAGATCAAATAATAGATGGAAGGACTTATAAAAGATGATGTAAGATATAAAGATGTAAATTTACCTCTTTATATCTTACATCATCTTTCAAAATCCTAAGTTATTCCTAAATTTCAATACCTAAATTTAGATAGGGATGCACTAAATCCAAACAAACTGGCACAAGGACAAGTGAATAATGATGGGTGAAACAAAGAAGGCAGGTAAGATCAAATAACAGATGAAAGGACTTATGAAAGATGATTTAAGAAATAAAGAGGTGAAAATTTAAATGTGGGCTGATGGGATGCACTTAATCCAAACAAACTGGGGCAAGGACAAGCGAATGATGATGTGCGGAACAAAGACTCTTCATGATTCATCAACAAACTTAAAAAAAATGCTAATCACTTATAGTTTTCTATGCAATGCAATAATTACATTTTAAGCAATAGAAGAGATCTCAGTTGGCAATGATTGAGTATCTTCACGCTCACGGCAATTTGAATTGCAAATTGAATATACATGAAGAGATACCAAGCGAACTGTAGTAATTCGATCTTTTATATAAACACTGGTTTGCATTGAAAGTAAGGAAAATATTAGCATAGACATTCGCATAAGAGAAGGTAGTACGCGCAGCAATTAACATAATAAAATAATTAGAGAACTAGAATTTCCGCATGCTAATCAAGAGTTTAGTGTGTAAACCAGTTCGATTTTCGAGTTGTTTGTAACGGGTAACGGACTGGCCGGAATATGTCTTTAAAAGAAAAATTACTGATCTGTGTGTTTTAAGTGCCTGCACTATTTGAAGCAAGTCAACACTAAGTATCCCCATTTGTATTGAGAGCTGAGGATCGTGAACAATCGCAATACGATGTCTGTTTGAATTAGAATCAAACAGACATCATCATCATCATAACCTCCTATGAAACGTCCACTGCAGGACAGAGAGCTCCCTTTGGAATTCGAGGAAAAGCTCGTGGCGCATTTACCATAGTCTGTCGTTGGAGACCGCAGGATGTTTGAAGATGGTACGATACACAGAAGGTTGCTTCTGCATATCCTCACATTTCTAATCCCCTATTTACTTTTCACAACAGCTACGGGGTAGAGATAGGTTGGTATTATTTTTTGCCGGAACCACACAAACAGGCTAAATTATATTTATTAATTTAATATTTAGAATTAGTATTTTCATTAAATCTATTTAGTTTGATGTAACATACACTCGAACTCTTCATTATCATATCAGCCGAAAGACGTCCACCCACAGCTGGACTCAAGCGTCCTCTAAAGATCTCCAAAACGACCGAACCCTGCGCTGTTCGCATCCAGGGGCTTCCTGCGACCTTGACTAGATCTTTGATCCACCTTGCGGGGGGGCCTTCCCACGTTACGTCTTCCGGTATGTGTACGCCACTCTAGAACCTTTACGCCCCATCGGCCAGCGGTTCGTCTTGCGATGTGCCCAACTCACTGCTGCCTCTTTAGTTGAGCGATTCTCAGGGCTATGTCGGTTACTTTAGTTCTTGTGCGGATCTCATTTCTGATTCGATCCCGCAGACTACGAGCATAACCCTTTGGGACACATATACTATACTTCAGTAATTCAGTAGTGCCTAGTTCTGTGTCTCGTAGTAAAAACTAGATTTTAACCTTCAATGTAAACAACAAGAAATCCTCTCAAAGCAAGTATACAACAAGCTCACGAAGAGGCCCCTAATCGCCCCATCTAATCAGATTATCTCTGCCGTATTGACACATCGTCACGTATATGTGATTCAATTTCGCGGAAAACTCGAGCCTTCCACATTTATTATGTAACGTCTACGCGTACTATCTTGATCATGTATTATGAGATACAGTCATCCGCGAAAAGAAGTTGTACGTACGACAACATTTAGTAAAGAAAAAAAATCAAGAATTTAGTTACACAGCGCAACAGAAAGGTGTCATAGTACTAAAGGGTGTGAATCTGCCAATCACACTGAACAATGTTTCTCAAGGAACACAGGAAGACCCTTCAGTATTATCACATACTTCAGTATTATTACCCCTTTCTGTTACCTTAAGAGATATTTCATACATAACATGGGTTGTATTTTTATGTAGCTTAATTTTTATCATCA
The DNA here is from genome assembly GCA_947532105.1 of Athrips mouffetella. Classification (NCBI taxonomy): domain Eukaryota; kingdom Metazoa; phylum Arthropoda; class Insecta; order Lepidoptera; family Gelechiidae; genus Athrips; species Athrips mouffetella. Next base: position 7,937,878 of record OX383964.1, on the reverse strand, counting down.
TCCTCATTTCAGCCGTTAGCGATCAATTGCTAAGTTTAGGCAATTGATCGCTAACGGCTGAAATCGGTCGGTCGGGTGAAATAGATCCACGGACGTGATCTGATCACCCGTCTGCGCGAGCCGCGGCGTCCCGAGTAGAAAAGAAGTTTAGGCAAAGAATATATAATCAACCTACTTTGTCTCTCTTATTAAGGCAATTCCGATTTAAAGAACGACAATTATTTAATGTATTACTGTCCTGAACAGTATGAAATCTTTATGATAATACATTTATTTATTAATTTATAAGAAAGTTGTGACTTTAAATTTTTTAATAAACAACTCTTTACTATCCTAAAATACCCTGACGCACTAGGTGCCGATAACTACCAAATTGAGTTAGCTTTGAGAAACTAACATGCCTTAAAATACGGACTATTATTTCTATTTGTTTATTCGACTATACATAAACATTCGTACGTGGAAGGAAGCCACGTTCCTTAGAATCACACGCATGTTTTCCTCTTGTTTGTTCAAACTACTGGCGTAATAGCCTAGAGTTTGTACGGTCGGTATAAAGCGTACAACGCACTCGCAGGGAATTCTGAATTATTAAAGCAATGTTGCAGGGGCTAACAAGGGTGAGCTGAACACACTAAGTGTGTTCTGTTGTAGTACTTGTATTTACTGGAAATGAGCTTTTGTGCTGAAATGTTGAAGCGAAGCAAATGCTACGGGAATGCTACGAGCTACAATTTGAATGTTGAATTTCAGAGTCTGTTTGCTGTGAACATTAAATGCAAACAGTGTTATTTACTGATCCTGTTTAACTTCAATAGTAGAGCAGAAAGCAACAATAGAGTGATTCGGACACATATCTAAATACTGAAATTGAGTATTAACACGCTCGGTAGATCTCGTTGAAGTAAGGATATTGGAATTTACAGAACCAGGCCTTCCAGCAATGTATGACGAATTGAATTGAAACTATTAAGTTTAAAAAAATAATATTAGAAACCTCAATATCATTTTTGAAGACCTATCCATAGATACCCAACACGTATGGGTTTGATGAAAAATTTTTTTTGAGTTTCAGTTCTAAGTATGGGGAACCCCCAAAATTTATTATTATTTTTTCTATTTTTGTGTGAAAATCTTAATGCGGTTCACAGCTGTGACATACGGACGACGGAAAGACAGACATGACGAATCCATAAGTGTTTCGTTCTTTGTCATTTGGCTACGGAACGCTGAAAAGGAACCACCTACTTGTATGCAAGAAAATAAGCCAAGATCAATACGAGTATTGGTCGATCGGACCTAACCAAACCTAGTATTTGATGATGTTTGACGCTAGTTAAACTGCAAAACTGCAATGGAACACAAAATATTGTATTTCACACAATTAGCAAGTAGTATGTAAACCTGTGTACTGTGTAATATAAACCTGTGTACAAGGTGGCAGGGATTTTGTGCAAATTCCGTCTGGGGAAATACCACCCCCTTGCTCTTTTCTGCCGCAAAGCAGCAGTGTTTGCACTGTTGTGTATCCGTTTGAAGGGCAAGGGAGCCAGTGAAATTACTGGCACATGAGTGAGATACACTATCTTAGTTGTCAGGGTAGGCAACGCGTAGCTACTAATAAGGCCTTGGGCGCTATGGGCGGTGTTGACCACTTACCATCAGATGGCCCAGATGCTCGTTTGCTCACTTGTTACATAAAAAACCATGCAAATTAAAAACGATTTCATTTTAACACTATCTGAGTAGAAAATCGAAATGGAGTAGACACAGCAGGTTCGAATCCTGCCTATGGTTGTGAAACTTTGCTATTTTCTACTTTGTAGCATGCAAAGGAAGCTGCATGATCATATTAATACAAACTGACAGTTATCGATTGATATTGAACGATCAAGATAAAATTATAGCTTAGCGCATGTAAAGTTCACATTTAAATACATGTACGTGACTTAGTGGATTCCCATACTCTGTCAGTTAATATAATTTATTACCAGCGACTATCCATTTGGCACGACGTTTGCGACATTGATCTACATAAATTGCTACCGTTGCAGTTTCCCTTCCGATTTAAAAACAAAATATCACGTTGTAATATTTGATAATTTTCACGTTCGATGTTTGCAGTTTTTTTGTAGACTAGTTCGGTTTCGAGGAAGTGGAAATGAAAGCGGTGTCATCCATACGGTAGAACCGAATAATTCGTTAGTTAGTTAGCTTCTGTAAAACGACACAAAGTATATGTTAACAGCAACCGTACCGAGCGATAGTGAGTGTGACTGATTTGTGTAAAAAAAGATTATAATTTGCCTTAAAATCGCGTCGCTTGCTAGTTCGGCCAAAACGAAAACTCATGGAAAATGTTGCTTTTTGAGACAAATATTAAAACAAGATATAAATAATACCTATACTTATACAGAAAAAACTAATTTTTAAAATTAAAAGTTTAGTATCTCATACGAGTAACTGAAACAAACATTTTCTTAAATTAAGCCATTATTTTCATAATGAAGGTAAATGCTCTTAAGTCAATACCATGTCAAATATGATTTATACAATATTTTCAGTTTTTCGACTATTACAAAAAATGCGCTTCTAAAATATTTCGCAAACGGATTCCTAAATCAAAAAGCAGTTTTTACAAACTAATAATATTTTTAAGATTCAAACCATGGCGTCGACGAGAAAAAGTAAATTCATTCCCACTTTAGGTGTAGGGGAAGGTAACAAAAAAAAATATTTCAAGATTTTATTTTACCACTTTATCGGCGTAACTTATATGTATATCCATATATACCAATTTACAACTTTCTAGTATTAGTACTTGTCTGTCCGCGGCTGAACTCAATGATCCCTAAGGACCCAGACAGACGGACATGACGAAACTATATTTGTGGTTTATAGTTGACTACGGAACCCTAAAACAGGCTTTAATCAGTCGTCTACTGTTTAAAAATTACTCACCTGTCTGTTTCCTATGATCGGTAGGCAGCTCCTACAATTTTTTTATTTTATTTTTAAGGCTCTTGGTGGTCCCCATTTAAAAACCTTAAACATCGGCTACCTTATTATTATTACCGACCGCATTTTATTACAATAGCAATTTCCGACCGTACATAAACCCGTCTTTCACTTCAACCGGAGGCCGAAGACTTGAGAACATAATAGATAGCAGAAAGGAGATCGGATAAGACACGTTTCGGTAGAGCCACGAGTGTCTTAAATCCAGTCCAGAAACATACGATTAAAAATAACGTAGAAATAAAATACGAAAACTTGGCCCGCTCCTCCATACAAAGCTACTATTCTATGCGACAGTATTGCGCGCCATACATTTCGCCCGCACTCTCGAAATGTCGCGTACTTACACTTGCAAAAACAAGAGGAGGAGCAAGCCCTTTTATTGTAGCTTTTCTTTACCTATCTGAACTACTCAATTTTAATAAATATAACAGTTGCAGAGGAGGGCATTATTGAAAAAACTAACATTTTTTTTCCAGCTTTATGCCTGCTGGGCATACTATACAGTAGTCAGCCGTAACGTGGCATCCACAGAGCTCTGAAGCGCATGCGTCTTGCTCTACATCTAGAGACGAATTCTTTATGTCATTCAATACAAATCAGAGTCACCATTTACTAAAACTAACACGTCATTTGAGTGCGATAAACATAGTACTATTATTGCGAGAGAGTAAGATGCAAAGAACCAGTGATAGCGTCTCTATGGCAACGAATGTGTTTATGATGTGCATTCAAAATAAGCAAAAAAACTACAAAAATGCTACAAAAATTGGATTGTATAACTCTTCAATAAGGAACCAATTTTTTTTACTATATTCGCTTCTATGGGGGGGTGCGCGCGCAGGCGAAGTGGCGCCCTATCGTTGTTCTGTGGTGGCATCTCTAGTATTATGTACTCTGTGGTCGAGACTTAATAAAGAAAAGAAGAGCATTTCAATTACCCGGGAGAATGTAAAGTAACCGCCTCTGTAATTAAAAGTGGTGTAATTAATTTCTGTGGACACCTGCAAGCGGTGAACGATAAATCACCTTTTTCCTCGAGCTATCGAATTGGTGCGGAGTTCATTGAATCGTATGTAGTATTGTAGCAGGCATAGTGAATGCTGTTGTTTTAGGTGGGTTTCGGGGTATTTATTTAAATATTACATTAAAGATGCCATTAATTGTACTGTTTTCCTTTTTTTCTCAACATCTTAGTGCACTTACTAGACTTAGAGACGGATGTATCATGTAGATTGCTGCACAAAATTGTAAAAAAGCTAGAAGATAAGACGTATGTTAGGTCGCATGCCAAATCGCACGCTTAAGTGGCACAGTGGCAACTATCTTGTGCAAAAACCCTACAGTAAAGATGAAAGTTTCAAAGTTTAGTCGTGGAAACGTTATGAGTTGCGTTCGCCATTATAATATTATATTGGGTATATAGTAGCTAGTCCAGGGAAATTATTATTTGACCTGGAAGTAATTACGTACGGCTGTTTTTTCTCGGATTCTTGTTAAACAACTTATCTCTCCTATAAATGTATAATTATTCAAATCGTATGACCTCGGGAACATTTTTTTTTTTATTTATACTAAAATGCTAATTAATTAATGCAATCAATCGATTAGCATTGTTAATAGAACTATAATCATAGGTAGTTTACCTAAAAATTAAAATGTTTTCCCATTGGAATTGCTGAAATTCGGAGTTTCAGTAAGGTAATAAGTTAACTCGAAATTGCACTTAAAGGATAATATGTAATGGAAGTTAGTTTAATGTTTTACTTCTTAAATATTATTTTAAATACATTTTATACAAAATTAAAATGTCAACTGTAATGATAAACTTTATTTTTGAATTTTTCGGTTTAAAATGTATTTTTCGTCATCTTCCCTATATTTTTTTTCTTTAATACTATTTTACATATATGTATTTAAACTTAATGTTGTCAATAATAAAAAAAGACACATTTATATTTACTTCAAACCCACTCATATAAAAGTTTCTAAATACCCTGGAGTAAGCTTCCAATTTGATTGGGCAATGAAGGCTTACCAAATACACTACCTACTACTGATTGTCGAGTCACGAGTAAAACATTGCAATCCCATGAATCAAATTTCCATCTAGTTACCGAATGAGCATTAAAATAATAAATATCAATTTGAAATCAAATGCTATCAAATAAATAATAATTTGAAACTGTTGTAGTTGCTTAAATCAAGTTTCTTTTCCTTGTGTCATCAACTGATTTGTAGTTCGCTGAATTGACCGCGACCTCAAAATGAGAATGCGTTGCTTGCATAATAAACACCAGTTTTTGCGTGATCGGACCAAATTAAGGGCATTTACCGTTTCCGCTCCAAGTTTCTTTAGATTGAAAGGAAGTTTTCGAAAGGATTTATGTGGTGTGGTATTTTATGGGCGGGAAGTTAATACATGTTTAACTTCCCTTGACTGGTAGTCGGCGTAAGGTGCGTCTCAGGCGGGATCACGACGCGTAGTTGCGCGCGCGTCGATAATTCAGCGAAATACAAGAGCACCGAGTGCTGGGAAATACGCGGCGCGAACGCGCGACGCGTTTACTCGGGCGTGTCTGTTTTACGCAATCAGTCCTAGTCGTTACGTCTAGAGAGGAATACGCGGCGTATTGAATTCGTACAGTCCGGTACACACATCATAATGTCTATTGCTACTGAACGCGTGATTTTGGGAGCACCTGGCGGCGCTGCGTGGCTCATATTCGCCACGCGAAGTGTATTTTACTACGCAGCGGGTCTACGTCGCGTGATCACGGCGCGTAGCTACGCGTTTCTGGTCTGCCTGAAGCAGCGTACGTTCTGAGAGCATAATGAAAAATTGGAAGTGGGAAATAGTAGGCATGAAACGGTCGTCTACAGCAGTTCAATTTAAATCCAATTCGCTACAATCGAAATAATATATGCGTGAGCTATGCGTGAGGAAAGGACGCTCGGCAATGCGTGTCTGTCGCTTTTATTAAATGTATCAAGTTTTCAAATAATAGCGTGTTATGTCATAAAACGACTAGAGAGAGAAGAAAAACCGGCCAAGTGCAAGTCGTACTCGCGCACCGAGGTTTCCGTACCTATTTACCATATGATATACTAAAATCTCTTGCTCTTTGATTTTAAAAACTCCGCGGCCATCCAACTTGACCCCTCTTTTAAAGTTCTTGAAAAGGGAGCTCACCTTAATCGGTTACGAAAAAAAACTACTCACTCGATCTTGTTCTAACCAATTTTCGGTAGAAGTTAGCATGGTAATGTACATCATATATTTTTTTTTTGTTTTATCACTCTTACTTTAGAAGTTACGGGGGGGACACACACATTTTACCACTTTGGAAGTGTCTCTCGCGCAAACTATTCAGTTTAGAAAAAAAATATATATTAGAAACCTGAAAATCATTTTCGAAGACCTATCCATGGATACCCCACACGTATGGGTTAGATGAAAAAAATATTTTTGAGTTTCAGTTCTATGTATTAACCCTATATTTTCTTTCTTCTATTTTTGTGTCAAAATCTTAATGCGGTTCACAGAATACATCTACTTACCAAGTTTCAACAGTATAGTTCTTATAGTTTCGGAAAAAAGTGTCTGCGACATACGGACGGACAGACAGACAGACATGACGAATTTAAAAGGGTTCCGTTTTATGCCATTTGGCTACGGAACCCTAAAACAGAGGATAACACGCTATTATTTGAAAACTAGAGACATCTAATATTTTCTTTTTACATTTGTTTATTTATAAATGAGAACAGCTTTATACAGGGTGTTAATTTGATTTCGTGCCATGTCTCAGTATCAGTAACTGAACAACTTTTCACGAAATTTTTTTACCTCCCTAAGAAACTGCATCAGCTGATAGCGCATTTCGTATGGAGGGTCAATTTTGGTTTTTCGTATTTCGACCTATGTTCCTTGGGAAAAGTTGTGCAGTTACTGATACTGATCCCGCCCCTGAGCTATGGCACGCAAACAAATTTACACCCTGTATTTTATTTTAGACACATCCCTATTCGGCCGGTTGTGACAGACATTCGAACGATGGATGAGTTTAGAGATCTATTTCTGGGTGCTTTTGTGTCAGAGCTTCTAAGTCGGTCTTTGAGTGAAATCGTATTTTTACCTAACCGCCCGAAAAGTAGGGTTATTTTCATTGAACTGATACTGTACAAGCGCAATTATTATTTAATTTGTATGAATAACCTATTCTATCGCCAGTCACAAGAAAGTAACAATTCGTTTAGTTTAGACATTTTGATATTGAAAACATAAAGCAGAAACTTAGTTTAATGATAGAATTTTACAAGACTATGTGAAAATAATGTCTTGTACGTATTTCATGACATGATTAATAGCTTAGTGAGCTCATAAAATCTCTATTAGACTTAGTTTAAACGAGTAGACATAAAACCTTCGAATTTCCTGATCACTGATGGATTACAAACAGTCTTGCTGGATCTTGGTGGATCGAACACTCATGAATTTATGAACCCTACAAAAATACTAAGCAGCAAAATATATGTTATTCTAGGTTATTATTACTAAATGAAGAAGTAGGAAGCGAGGCCTCTGCCTTGCAGTGGTTGTCATGTAAATGGGACACGACCAATATATTAAATAAAATAATAAAATTAATGCCAAATTTTAATGCATATTTGTTCAGCTGGCCGGAACGGAATGGGTGACGTAAATGAAGTAATAACAGGATCTTATTCGTTTCATTATAGTTAACAGAAAGATAGAAGAGCTGACTTCCGAGCTAAACATCATTGATGAAACTAAATCTTCACGACTTCACGACTTGCTGAGAGGTGGCAGGGGATCGAGCCACAAAGAGGGCGTATCCATCGGGACGCTTTCCTGTTGGCAGGGCAAGACACCGATGGAAGAATGAAGTCGTTAAGGATTTAAACGAGCTGCTGGGGTTGCCCGACTGGATGGAATCGGTATACGGCGTACAAAATAACTCTGGCTGTGACCGTTAATCAAATCAGAAGTCAAAAAACGAGTCGCGGGTGTGAGCGCGGCATGTGGGGGGGAGGCGAGCGAATCGTTCATTGGCTCTCCGCCTGTCACCCATGCGCAAAAAATAACCGTCACAGCCAAACGTATCCTGCGCACGAATACAGAACAGGAAAGCGTGGCATGCTTTGATGTAGGAGGCTAAGAAGGTTCGCTGAGCCACAGAAGTATAAGTCGTATAAGTTCTATAATATATATCACACAATGCGCCTCATGCGACGATTGCGTTCAATCAATTTTGCTTGCTCAGCATGTATAATGACCGACTTTGTCAAATTATCACTGTCGAGCCGCAAGGGCGTCGAGTGCCCACACCACATTAGCCGCACTACAATTTGCCAACACATCACAGACAACATGCAACGCGAGAACCGCGGAATTAAGGCCTAAATAAACTGCACGTCATAAGCACGATTTCGTCATAATATTACGGTTGCTTGCGTTCTGCAGAGAAATTGACTTTTCCACTCCGTGGACCCAGATTCGTTACTTTCTTTTATATGCGGGATTCAAGCAAGATGCAAGCAGCCGTAAAATGACGAAAGCGTGCCAATGACGTACAGTTTACGTGGACAGTATGCCTATTTCACGACAAAAAGAAAATATGCCTCACTAGCGGCCTGCCCCGTCTTCGAACGGGTAGCGCTAAGTTGCTACGACCGGATGACCTGGCTGGCGTTGGCAAAGTGCCCATAGGGATCGGGGGGCAGTGCCCCCGCCAAGTCGAGCGCGAAGCAAACACTGCCGTACCATCCTTTACTGGAACCATTTCGCCGCATTTTCAGGCCCCTATTTGAGAACCTGTGGATAAGACCAGAACGTAGAAATTTTCGTTATCCATTGAGCTATAATAACATACTTAAAATCCAAAATTTCAAGTCTGTAGGTCATTTAGTTCCGAAGTTAAGCAAAAGCAAAGTTTCGCATTTATGACACTCACTCACTTACTCACTCATGATCATCAGAATAGAACTAGTACACACGGCCGCACATCGGTAGAAACACTTTTGGACCTTATGGCGCAGTAATAGAGTTGAAAAAGTTTCTACCGACAAGTGGTTGACCGTACTTCCCATAAACTCAGAGAGCTGAAATTTGGTACAGAGTTAGGGTTTAATGGCCACATAAAGGGGAAACTATAAAAACTAGGATAATCGAAGATCTGGAGTACCTGGTGACCCTGATTAGAAAACACAAGAGCCCAACCAAACTATTAGAGATCGACATACCGCCTTAACAAAAAATATTCAACTTGGTGGGCCGCTTCATTTGATATCAAAAATCGATGGTCTGAAGTATCTGATGAAGAACCCTCAGCTGGTCACAGCTGTATTAGAGATATGGTAATGCCCCCTTCTACGACTGGTACATAAAAAAATCGACTGTCAGTGCAAAAATCCAGCGTAGTGGGACACATCTTCTAATCTAATTTAATCTAGCCTATAGCGTCCTACTGCTGGTCGAATACCTCTCCTTCTGCTTTTAATACGCATATAAATAAAATTAAAGGAAAACTCTGGATAAGACTAGACTGGCTTTTATACTAATACTTACAAGTTTACAAGAAGAAATAGTCGAACGATTAACTTTATTCTACTCGAACATTACACAAATTAAATAAACAAATTACACTTAAATATTAATTTCGCTCGCTAGATAGCGCTGACTGTATTTTAAAACGCGCTTACGTTTGTTCTCCCGATAACCTTATATGGCGAAGTGGCAACCGGCCGCGTTACAGTCGCTTGCACCATTCTCCTACTGCGCTTGAAAACGTTTGCTAGGGATTAGGAGGGATTATTTGCATTTCGTTGATTTCGCTTATTATTTCGTGAGGTTTGCGAAGGTTAATATCAGGTTGTTATTATAACAATTCGAAGATCTGAATAGGTTAGGAATTTTATGATTAGTGACAATAGTGACGGATTACTGATTATTACTTAATTATTAGATTTAAAAGAAGTTTTAATTGAATACTTTATTTAAAAGAAAATCTAATAAAATAAATCAATATGCCCACGTTTCTACAAAAAGAAGTGAAATCCCACTAAAAACATTATGTAAAAAACTAGCCAAGTCTCGATGGAGCTGCTTGTTTATCTCTAAAAAGTAAGGAAATCTAGACAAAGTCGTGCCAAGTCAAAGGTTCCTTACTGCGATATCTTTATTATTATAGTTAATGTTGTGTGACTTGGCCGTTGAAGGGTACACAAGGGTACAAAACCAGGTGCTCCATGACACCATTGCACCAATCTGTCGCCAGAACCGCTACCCATTGACGATGGAAAATTGCCACTTGGAAAACGTTGATTCAATAAACAGTTAATTGTAGGCTTGATAAAGCTGCGTGTTTCAATAATACTTATGTATAGGCGAGCCGGAAACAAACAATATAAAAAAAAACCAGTACAGACGGACTTCTTATCATCGATAGAAGTCCGTCTGTACGTCTATTTTATGTTAGATTGGTGGTCGATTTGACGCTCCAAAAAGAAGAGAGCAGAAGTCAGCAATGTCAATGCTGAATGCATGTGTTGCACAATCAACAACAGCCTAAAATGAGACACTAGCGTCCAATTACCAATACCGATATGGGCTATTATCTCGCTTAACAAACATAGGTAGTTACAACAGATATAACATTACGTGTAAACAAAATTGTCTTGTACCCACTAACGTATAAAGAATGTTCAACGGCCAAGTCACACAACATTAACTATAACAAAGAAATCGCAGTAAGGAACCTTAGACTTAACACGACTTTGTCTAGATTTCATTACTTTTTAGAGATAAACACGCAGCTCCATCGAGACTTGGCTAGTTTTTTACAGAATGTTTTTGGTGGAATAAAAAGTACCCATAGGGATACACTTCTCCATTCTGAGTTAAAGCGTGCGCAGGATAAGTCTGGCAATCAAAAAATGAGTAGCAAGGGTGAGCGAATCGTTTATCTATTGGCTCTCCGCATGTCACCCATGCGCAGAAAATACCCAACAGGGCCAGAGTTACCCAGCGCATGCTATAAAGTAGCTAATGAAACCTAGTGCTAAGATTTCAGGTCACTTACTAGATCGGTTTCGGCTCGGAGTTAAAGAAATAATCATTCAGTTTGTGTTTTTAGACATTATGATAATGGGAACTAAAAACATCAGTCATTAAGTTTTCGTTTCGCTTTATAAGGAAATTAATGCAACAAATTTGCTTTGTTTATTCATTTCCTAAAGCAAAACAAAAATCAAATTAAAAATACCTATACAATCTTGTCTCCGTCGTGAGCCGCGATTAATAAAGTAGGTGTTATCAAAATATAAGGCGACATTAAAATTACTAAAGTGGATGATAGACGTACGAACTTTTAAAGTACGTGGTTTTTAAGATTACGAACTTACTCAGCTCGACATCGGTGACACACATGAAGCTTACTCACTCTGTAATAGTACATAATGTATGCCACACGTACGAGGGGAGGCGGGTTACGAGCAAAATTTCAAACTTGTCGGATCGCCAACGAACTTACTCGGCGGTTTTACACCGACGGTGGCACACCAGCGAAAAAATCGTCGAAGGACAAGTTCGCGAACTTACTCGCACGTCTATCACCCCCTTAAGAATTTCAAGAACGGCATTAATAAACAAGCGCTTAACAACAAGGACATAGTTAAGAATGATAAACAGAAACAACAAAGCAGGAAACTATTCGAGGAGATTGTGTGTCACGAACTACGCAAATATGTACTGCACTTTGTAAAGTGCTAGATAATTAAGTTCAGCGTACACGCGATATGTATATCGCGTGTACGCTGAACTTAATTATCTAACACCACAAGCTTGGTTAATTTCGTATTACGTATTACGGTGCGGAAAAACTTGACGTTTCATTCGCAATTACAAAGGTAAAAGCTGGAATTTCTTATAGCCTAAGAGCTGGTAGTTGGCAACCCTACCAAATCGCATACCAAAAAGCGACCTAACTAGAAAGAGCACAATTAAAAGGATGTCTAAAAAACGGGGTTAGCTGAGAGCAATCGGGCACGTCTTGCTGCATGTCGGTAGAAACATTTTGACCTTGAGCGGGTCTCTGGTTCCCGGCGTTTGTAGCGTAGCGCTGGGTCAGCTTGTACTGGTTTTGTTTCTACGTGCTTGCTGCCGTGCGTACGTACAGCCTCCAAAGACTGATTTTTTTTACATAACACATTGTGTACCAAAAACTACAATGTTTATGCAAAAGTATTAGTAAGTACCAAAATCAACAGTGCCAATCAACCCACTTCACCAGCACAGTCACTTTTTGATATGCGATGAGGCATGGTTGACGACGATCAGCTCTCCAATTCGAGGTAATAACGACGTTCGCTAGGAATCACTGACAGCTGGAAATGCTGTAACTATAAGTAGTGAATCGTGAAACTGCACACCGCAGACATTAGAAATCAGAAGGTCGTGCAAAGTTCAGTGAACTGTTAAACTCGTGACGTTTCTAATTGTAAAGTTGAAACAGTTGTCAATTAGCAGAGGGTATATTCCCCAGGCGTATGTTTATGGGCAAATGTAACCATGGTTCGAGTTTCTTAACCAACCAGCACGTATCAAAAAAGATAGCGCAAGGAGGTAAAAGCATAACTAATCTTATTTTTTTGTGTTTTCAAGCCTAAAAATAGACTAACGTGGCTAAATGACCACTATCTAAGATAGTAGTACACTCAACAGCTTCAGTAGAAACACTTTTGGACCGTATGGCATGGTAATAGAGTTGAAAATGATTTTACCAATGTGCTGTTGACTGTACCAAACGAATAACGTGCCTTAGGACTGATTAAAAACGGTCTTCGTGTTATAAGTGTCATTTGATGCTGGGTGTCTACTCAAAATTTTCGATATATGGATACGATAATACTGCGATACAGTCGAATTCGTAACTTCGTTCACCCACAACTTAGTAGAATTACGATTGGATGAATAGTCAAATCAGCAGTAATTCTTCTTCTTCTTCTTTCGTGTCGGCAAGAACACGGGCTAAATCTTACTTGCCCAGAAAGCGGCTACCTTGGTAGCCCTCTGGTTACCATCAAGTAAGTCCTCACGAGAGCAGGTGGTCGGGCACGCGGGACAATTGGTGAGGTGTGTCATGGTTTGCAGGAGTTCTCCACATTCACAGCTGGCGTCTGCGCTACTTAGGAACCCCCACCGGCACAGGTTATCCTTGCTTCGGCCAACCTGGGTCCTCAGCCTATTTAGACTTCTCCAGGTTGGCCAAGGTTCCTTATAGCCAGGAGGCAGGTTTTCGTTGGGGGGGTACATTGAATGTGGGTACTCGCTTGCCCAAAGTCTGCACCTCACGTCGGAAGGGTTTTGGTCGGTAGGCTGTGTGGATCGCAGGAAGCTTTTGCGGCTTCGCAACCGACCTGCGGCGGGAGAGAGCCCGTAGAGTGGATGTCTCGGAACGCTTTCCTGTTTTTGTTTTTCTAGCGAACAGGTCACTTCTCTACGGACTCTGGGAGGAGCTATTCCCGCAAGAGGGAACAGCATACCGACCGGAGTTGGCGTAAGACAGCCAGTCACGATGCGGCAGGTGTCATTTAGCTCCGCGTCCACCTCTCTAGTGTGAGCTGACCTAGCCCATACTAGCAGTAATTAGAATCCAGCCAATATTCTACTTTATCGTCAAGGGACGAAGTTTTGAATTTTCATGTTTCGAATAGTATCCTGTCGATATATCGAAAATTGAGAGTAGACCACCTGCCCAGCATAAAAGTTACTTGTCTTTTGACTTGAAAGAAAAAGCTATCGCCGCAACTCTTTAAGCGTCAACCTTGCAAGAAATGATGGGAGTTGGCAAAAAATTAAACGATGGCTCAAGGTCGAGTTAGAGAAGGGGGTCTGAATAGATAAATTATTTCTGCAAATGAAAATATTGGGCAAGCGCGGGCCAACGGGCCAACAAGTGGCGGGTTAACAATAAACAATGTCAACCGCAGTCCGCGGACGGCCTTGGCTCGGCAATATAACTTACAGGGTTGCCCATTTGTAGGGATTTCTCCAAAATGCGGGGAATTTTAAAACGATTGGGGAATTTGTGGGGAGAGCGTTGATGCGGGGAATCAGGAATTCAGGATTTACCTTATTAATAGTAATGAAAAACAGAAAACAGACTACTCTGAAGGTATGATATAACCCTCAAATAAAATGCTGTACAAGAAAGTTTGGAGAAATCAAGCCCCACTTGATTTACACTAGAAATGTTCTGATTATTTTTAACTGAAAAGTCAACAATTCATTTGATTAATTTTTTAAATATATATTTTTTTAATTTGGGGAATTCAAAACATAGGCATTGGCAACGCTGATAGCTTACGACACTGCCGGGGGCTAGCGGACGCAGCCTATTCACCGCGTTTCATATACTCCATGCCCATAAAGAAACAAAGAAACTGTTCACAATGTTGACGACGAAATAGCGGCTAAGTTTGCGTTGTGAAAACCGACGTCCTTCCATGTAATTTTAAGCGTTTCTAGCTTTTGACTGCGACTCTATTTTTCACGTAGGTCATAAAAGTTGTCTTTATTCTGGACATAAAATAGAAAGATTTTCTGTGCTAAAGCAGACAATCTGATAGATTTGTTAAAGAATCTCATTCATAATTATGTACTCTTCGTAATGTCACCTTTCGAACAGAAATTAAAAAGGTTTATCATTTTACTACGCAATTTAAACTCAAAAATCTGAATCTCCTTGCTCTAGCCTTATTGAGTTTCTACGAACACTTTTGGCTAACCTACAGGATTTGACGAAGGCTCTGGTTGTGGCAAATAACCTCAAAAGTCCTTATCTACTTCTAAGCGCATTTTTGTATGTGCCTTGATAATGTCAGTCAAGGAAAAGGACAAACAAGATACCGCAACTTTAGTAAGATCATAACATCCCGAGAAACATCCACTGCACTGCAGGACAGGGAGTTCCTTCCAGACCTCCAGCAAACACGTGTGTTACTTAGGAAGAGATTCACCATAGTTACCACGCTTGTAAGCGTTGCGGCTGGCGACTAATGTTGTTGGTTACCGCAGTTAAAATGGTACGATATACAGAAAGGTGCTGCAGCCCATCCTCCGGTTCATAATCCCTTATTCGCCTCTTACGACACCCACGGGTAAAGATGGGTTACTATTCTTTGCCGGCAACACACGACCGCAAGATACATAGATTTAGTAAGATAGATTCTATAAAATAACAGACGCAAGCAGACATATTAAAATGTTCAGGGAATCTATTAAGTGGTAACCGACGGCAGTATCCTGCAGTTTGTTAAGAGACTACTGATTAACTTCAATTAGAAGACGTTTGATAGGCACAAAACAACTTATTAACTGAAGGCGATAAACAGTAACAGTGCTTAGCTACATGGTGCGGTAAAATAATTAATACGTAGAGAGTAGTGCAGAGAAAAGGTGGGCTCACTCATACGTAGGCAAATAATAAAAATATAATAATATAGAGTCATAGATAATGTCTTGGAAACCTAACAAAGCAAGCTAAGTGTGCCTTCTGTGTAACAGTGCCACTTTATGATCTAATCGATCCGCACCGCGTTAGGGCTTTAATCGTTTTTTAGCGCTTATTCGTTGCAGAAATATGATAAATGTATAAAGGTTCTATTTCATTAGAAATATAAAAAATTAAAGCACTGTTGTGTTAAACCTGTCCTAGCTTTATTTTTACAGCGTTATTTTTTTTATCACTCCAAATATTTTAAGAGATGGTTCTGCCTATAAAACTGAACAACATAGGTCGGCATATGCGCTCAGAACCCACCATACCCCTGGTATGTATTTATACTGTTATGTTACAACTGAATTGAATAAATGAATTGAAATTGAATTGAATACCACCATAGAGATGTGACTTTTACGTATCTATGAAAGTATTTATTTATACATACGGAATTTGCTGTGCAATAAAATGTGCTGTCAGCTGATGGAGTTTGTTCCATGTGAAATGTTGTTTCGTTTCATGGACAGAACCAGGGTGGTAAAAATATCCGGGGTGATGAAAAATAAGGGTATATGTGTTTCTTTTCAAAGCCGATTTCAGTTACGGTGACTGCATCTAGTATGTTAATAAAGCCGTTGGTCAGTGTTTCATGTGCCCTTAAATGGCTAGTATAGAACACTGTCTACGTAATTATAAAAGATGGCCGCTGGAAGCCGACGTTTTGAAAATATCGCTTACCAATTTCGCACAGCGTCGCCGCATCTGAACCGTGAAGGTGGTACGTACCTGTAAATATAAATAACGAGTTTACTTATCGATTCAACGCACAAATTACGAGCTTTTAAAACAGTTAAGGAAAAGAAAACAAGATACGGCAAAAACTTGACGGTAAACAAGGTGTTAACTTTTAGACCATAAAAATTAATGACCTTTTTTGTACTTTTTAAAATTCGCACGGTGTGTTCCTCTTCACCTTTCATATAAATTGTCCCGGGGGCGTTGGTAAGCTAATTATTTTGTAAGTATGAAAAAGTGCCTTAGCCTTGAGTTGGACAAAATCCGTGGAAACAAAGCGTTGCCCATCCATGACGACCTAAACGAGTTTCAAGCCACCAGGCTGAAATCCCGACACCCCACAGCGCTGCAAGTGCGTGACCAACAGTCAGCCAACTTCCACGCGACCTGGTCTGCTGATTTCGATCTCAAATCCCACTCCACCGCATTATTTAAGCTGAACACTAAGCTGAGGCCAACGGGCTTTGAGGAACACCGGCGGGTGTGGTGCCTCCTCAACCATATCAGAACGTGAGTTGGCAATTGTGCTGCCCAGCGGTATAAATGGGGCTGGTGCGAGTCGGCGGCGTGTCAGTGTCCTGAACAGATCATTCACAACATAGTGTTTGACTGCCTGCTTACTAATTTTGACGGGGATGAGAAAGACCTACTGTCATTTACAACGGAAGCAGTAACATATTTCAAATCTAATATATTTATTAATTTTTAAGTAGAGATCACAATTAATAAATAAATGTAAGTCGTAGTAGAAATTTTATTTAGATGCATGGTCTGAATACACCTTGCTCACTATTAAAGTGTTACATGCGGTATCTTAAGTTCCAAATATTGAATACGAGCGTTTTCCACTCACGATTAAAAACAACTTTTACGCCTAATCTCTGAAAAAAACTGAAAAATTTAAGCTATTCCATACATTTTGGTCGAGTTAAGTCCCTTACTCACTTTGCAATGTCCGAAAAAGCTAATCTTTTTTGTTATTTCAGTAGGTACCTACTGATCCTATTCTTAAATTTGTTCGTAACAATAAGTAGAAAATGGGCAAAAATTTGCACTATATGTTTCTTGGAAGTAATCGGAACATCGACGAAGACAGTCATAAAGTTGGTACGAGTAGTTTGAGCGGCGATGCGTGATTTGATACTCCGGTCTGTTGGGCAATAACAAGCTGAGTTCAAATCGTAATATTCGTTGCAAAATCGCAGCTCAAAATTATCTTGAGATAATGGTTCCCAAACTTTAAAGTGGCCGTTTCAAGTTTTAATGGTTTCCGATTAGAGCAGTCGTGTTGGGACAGGGGATTGTTTCGAAGCTTGTATTGAAAGCTTTGTTATTTCGCAATCTTATATGTACTGTTTCGCCACTATAGTCATACCTTAAACGAGCAGAATGCAACATTAATAGCGTCTAAAAGTAAAGGAACATGAATCAACATAGAATCGTAGAATAAAGGCCGCAGAGACAATGTTTGAGAATCTCACCCCTGAATTGCATAGTATTTGCAGCAAACAATATTTGCTTCGTGAGAGGTTATCACCCCGAACGTGCTACCCAGGAGATTCAATTACATTTAATCGTCGCGGGATGACAAAACTACTATTACAGCCACGCCGGTGCTACTTCATCGATATCGAATACACCGTTGCGATAATTTATCGATGCAGGAAGCTAATCGAGCCGTCGTAAAAGTGTCTCGTTCTTCATTAAATTCTATTGCAGGGGGAGGCTGAGTACTCTTGAATATGTAGGCGCATAAGACACTACCGTTTGATCGAGATTCTTGACGGACGTATCACGTGTGATTAAAGCCGCAATGGTAATTGGTAATTGATCTTCTTACCATCCATTTATGGATACGTAATACGTACAGTGACGGCTGACAGACTGTTACATGGTCGTTTTAATTAGTCTGTGGTCTGAAGTCGTAAAATTTATATTTAGAAACGGGAGTCTTGCTATGAGCAAATCATCTAAGGTCAAGAGCACGTCAAGCTTGACATTCTGAACTTTGCACTGTGTTTATTTTAGACAGCGTACATACGCAATTCGCACTGAGAGTGTTAAGCTTGACCTGCTCTTGACTGTACCTATGAAGAATTTATATAAGGAATCAAAGCTACACTATGATATAGATTATAAAAGAACTAAAGTTGATTAACAGAAATCGACAGGTGTAAAGGGACGTCACTAAATCCGTCGACTGATAAGCGAATGTGTGCCGGCCGTTCACCTGCACCCACTGACACACACTCCGTCTGCCTCGCACTTCGCTCTACTAAAACAAGCTGAATAGAGATAGAAATAGTCGCACACAAACAAAGCTAGCGCACGCAACAATTCAACAAAACAATACGTGTACATGCTATATTTTCAAGTTATGCAGAAAATGTTTGCATTGTTGTAATTGCTGTGACGTACTCCCACGGTGCTACAATAGATCCAGTGGCGTAGAAATCTGCTAGTCCGGTTAGTTCTGTGACCGACTCTATTTCGTTTTTAACGAGGATTTGATGAAGATAGAAGTCATAAAAACTATAATGATTGAAATAGAAATTGATTGGGTCATAAGAAATTTTATTAACCTTAAATTTACACCAAAACTCGATATATCTAAAACGTACCTGAATTCAAACCAGTACTATCAGGATGTAAATTTACGATTACAGCCCTGGACTCACATAATAAACACCCATGAAATCTTAATGGTGCTTAAGTAAAGATTATACTTTACATTTAACGGTTATTACGTTACAGCCAGAAACGCTTGAGCAACAGTGGAAGGTTTGATTGAAGAATACAAAAATAAACTTAGAATTTTAATAAATAGAGTCGATGAAGTCATATACCAATTTTGCAACAAATTTCCATGGAATGCAGATAATGCATGCAGTTTCAAATTGTACCACGACACATCCTCAAGTAAATGGTAAAGTTCAAGGACCGCCATTAACAGTTAACAACACAAAAACAAGAGATAAAAACACACAAATTAAGAGCAAAAACACAAGAAATCCATTAAACGTGTCGAATCGCCGCGAGCGCAGCAGCGTTCACTTTTTCTTCAAGGTTTTCCTAAACGCTTTTTTGAAAGGTTTCACTTTTACAATGGTGCGAAAGAGTTACAAATTAACCACAATTGGACGGTGAAATGCGTTAACGGTTTCGTATTTCTGGCCTTTCAGCAGCTAAAAGCGCTGGTGGCCTAGTGCAACTCTAATGAAAATGCAAATAGAGCAAGTTCCATGTGCTTAGATGGATTTCCATATTTCCGAATGCACTTGAGTTTGCATTTACAGTAGATAACTAGTTTCATCCTTTACTATTAAACGAGCAATATTTGTATATACATTTGTAATCAGTTTCTAGAAAACGGCTCTACGATTTCGATAACATTTACCATACGGCGTTCTCGGGGGCGAAAAATCGATCTAGCTAGGTCTTACGTTTGGGAAAATTCGTTTTCCCCGTGTTTATAAGCAGTTTTTAAAATATCGCGTTTCAGACAGAAACCTACAGCGCCATCTGAGGGCGGGTAGTATAGCTTGCTCACCCGATGATATTTCAACGTTGAGGCCGCTATAATAAAGCGAAGCTCGGTCGACCAGGTACTCATCATAACATCTCAAGTCCACGGCTGGACAGGGAGCTCCCACAAGGATTTCACAGAAGAAATACGTGGTATATATGGAAGTACATATAGACGTGTTATCGTGCTCTTGACTGCACCTACCACAGATTACACGCTTTTTAGCGTTGCGGCTGGCACCATGGACAGCGGATGTTGGTAATCGTGATGTATAAGACTGTACGCAGAAGAATGCTGCTGCCTACTTGTTAAAAATACATAGTCGCCTTATTTGACACCCACTGGTAGAGATGGGGTGGTACTATACTTAGCCAGCACCACAGTCACCACACGGATTACTAGTATTAAAAGTGTTTGTTTTCGACATTAACGCTTATGCTTGATTTGAATAAAACAAAAGCTGCAACTTAAAATTCAGCGCAGTAACCGCTGATCGTAACCGGCCAAGCATTTACTTGTCTAGTTGTCTACCCGTCACCTATTTGTGCAAACAATGACCGGTGGTTGACGGAAGCGTTTACAAAGTTGAATCGTCGTGTTTGCCTAACTTGTTCTTCTGGTCGTAAACAGTGGCTTCTGGGACGGGGATACATAAACTGGAATGATGTTCAGAGTAGGTCAATAGCACTGTTTGTGTCCCTCTTGGTGTCAATATAAACAAGAATCATAGAAAAGCGAAAGCGCCTTCGAAGAAGTATGCCATCGAAAGATGTGCGCAATATTTGGGAAAGGGTATTGTTCAAAAACCGAGACAGACAGTCGTTGAGATAACTGACAGACAATGTGTTTAGAGTGAAGATGCTTACACAAAATCGATCTGTCAAAATAATCATGCCAAATAGTAAACGTTGTAATATTATGACTTATGCTTCACCAGACACATTCAATTAATCACTGCGGTTGTTCAACGAAACTAACTCTTCAAAGGTGTAAGAAATAAGGTGTCAGCAGTGTCGGCGAAGCATTGCTATGTCGGCGCAACGTTTTCGAAACTACAGTCGGTGCTTGCGCAATGCGGGGGCTCGCGGGCGATTCCCACGCGGATTTCGTGTAAGCAGGTGCTGTTCTATGCAATAATTACTGTAGACAAATGCTGGGTGTGTAAATGTAAACTGGCTCTTTGTCGGCGAAGGGAATGGGGACGTCGAGGACCGGCTATTTCCTTGATATTTCTCAATTCAAAACTGAGATTCCACGCTAACAAACAACGTACATCTAGTATTATAAATTTTGCAATTAAAAGGAAAGTCAGTTGATGCAGCTCTGCTCCACCAGCAATTATTGTGACTGAAATCATGCATGGCGAACATGATAGCAATATGATGTTCCAAATGCATACAAAAAGCATTATTTTAAAGAGACATCGTGAATACTTGGAAGCTTTAGATCATTACAACACAAGTCACAATAACTCGTACCGAGTCAGAGAACAAAACACCAGCAGGTCACCTGCTGCGCCTACAGATAAATTTACGGATCACAGTACAACCACGCCTGTGCCCTTTGGATTTACTTTACATCTAAATAGCATCGTGAATTGTGAATACCACGGACGCAAGGCCACTGCTTGTAGTGCTCGTTCAACAAAACACAATTTATATCGACTACAGATCATCGCAATGTTTATTGCTTTTCAGAACTAAATGCAAATCAGTTGCAACACAACTGGGCCAGAATGATATCGCAACTTATAGTATACTAGTAAATTCCTCGCCTTGAGCAAAAACCTTGCCTACATTTAATTAAAATGATATTAGAGCAGGTCCATAGATCAAACAGCGAGTGCTACTGTAAACCGAAGCTGATCTAATTATGCTGGATACGCGGCGATAGTTAAGGGCTGGAATGCAGTGGCGCAAATTGCACGTCAGCGGTTAAGGAGTGCCGACAACCTTCCATTCTCCAGCGAATGTGGCACCAATGCCGATGCGACTATTAACTATGCGATCGACAATTACTGTGTAGACTTTACCTACTCCACGGTAATCGAGTTCGCACAGGTGTACCCTTCATATTCCTCCGCTGGCATCCTTTCTGATAAGAATAAAATATTAAAATCAGTTACAGTATGAAAACTTTACTACGAGCACAAAATTTGTCGTAAAACGTTTTATTATTTTGTCATTTGCGTGCAAATAGAATAAAATAATAGTAAAGATAAAACTGATTTTATATCAAGAAATGTATTTTTGAGTCAGCAGAAAAATATGGGAAATGAAATCGCATATTTAGCGGGAATAAAATTTATAAATCGTAAAACAAGTGACGCTAAAAACGATTACGCGTGTATTATAGCTTCAAACGTTGAGAATTTCGCACTTGGCGTTTACGATCATATATAAACGGTTTCCAAAATCAACATACGGCGTTAGTTTATACTGCTAGACGGCATGCGGCAGTTTGGGAGTATTGAGTGAAATCGTAAACCTCGTGACCTCAATTAAGATGAGAACGAACTTGAATGGCCTTTGACGGCTGAGAAAACAATTCGTAATCTGTATTAGATTCTACACATGCTTGATAGAAACAATATGGCTGAGTGATGAGAATTGATGAGATGCCTGATGCGTAAATACTATAGAATTAAATTTTTCTGCGACTTAAGCTAGTATTTGCTTTATGTCTTTTGATTCAATTTTATTTGAACAAGATTCGTCATCATCTCCGAATCGTGTGGAATGTAAGATCGATGACCGACCTCACAAAGCCTGGTGTTAGAGTTGTTGAGCCGCCAAAGGCATCTGATACATCTGATTCCTCGTGCCTTCCGAAGCACGGAATCATCTCAATTTTCGGACAATCAGGTGATTCCTCCTGCAATGACCAAAACCAAACTGGGGTAGTCTCACAAAATGATATTTGTTTTGACCATGTCCCCACCGGGAATCGAAAGAACATAAGGCTTCAGGATCGAGAGCCGAACCCGGTACTCACACTAACCATAAGACCACAGACAGAGGCTGTACGTACAAGTCGTTTTTATGTAAAAACAAACAGTCACATATTGATTACAAATTACAGGAAAATAGTAAATCCTAGACTAACAGTTTCCTCAATATGTTTATATTATAACTGTGCTAAACTGTAATAATGTACAGTCAAGGTCGTTATATAGGATAATCTGTTACTTACGAATCTAGCCCATCGTCGCAAGGTTGCATGTCTGTCGGTACACACGGCCGCACATCGGTAGAAATACTATTGGACCTTATAGCGTGTCGTAAATAGAGTTGAAAAAGTTTCTACCGACAAGCGGTTGACCGTACTATACAACGTGTAATTTTAAATTCGAAAAACCTCGGAAGATAGTTCTACCGATGTAACTGAACAACTTTTGTTCTAGAACTTTTGGAAATCAAGATGAAAAATATTTGATTATCCATACAAATTGACCGGATCAGATCATTTTGTATGAAGAATCGATTTTTTTTTATTTGAATTTTCAAAAGTTGTAGAACAAAAGATGTTCAGTTACTTGGGTTGAACTACCGCCAGAGGTTTTGCGTTTTTAGAATTACACGTTGTATATTATAACCGATATTAGAATCGATACTTGGTTGATATTCCATTGATTCGAACAAAGCGCTTCGCAACATTTTTTAAATGCACACACACAGCTATAGAATTCTCTGCCTGCGTCTGTGTTTCCGAGTTCATATAAACCGGACCTATTCAAGTAGCGAGTGAATAGGCTTCTTCTGGACAAACTCGTTCCATCGTCGAACTCATCTCTGTCCTCGGGACTAGATCGAGGTCAAGAGCAAGCCCATTATCAATAAAAAAGAGTAGGTGTCGAACAAGTGGGAATTCTCTGACCTTGGCCAAGCCACACTAACATCAGGTCCGGGCGGTACACGTCAATCATATTCTATTGGTTCAAAGCCACATCCATAAAGTTCATTACCTCAATCTACACTGTGATTTGCATTCGTCCAATGTGACCTTTTAATTTCAATTGACTGGAGGTTGAAAAAATAAGTGACAGACTCGTTACGTACGACTAGTACCGCCTGTAATACAAGAACTTTGAAGTAGTAAGGTTACATTATGTGGAAATAGTAACATGATTCGAAACAGTCAATATTTCAAGTACATTTTAAAGTTTTATAAAAGAGTGATGAAATAGAAAAGAAAAATACTCCATCAGATCAGTTTGTACTGTAACTTTTATTCTATTCGTGGGAGGTTACAGATACCTCATAAAACAAGATTTTTTTGTTCCATAAATAACTAACTTACCCTCAATTTAAATGTTTTAATTACGTAGTGAAGATCTGTAATTGGCTAATGTAAAGATTACTGTATTGGTTTATATTGTATGTATAAAAGCTGTAGATCTTAGTTAAATAAATAAAAAAATAAAAAATAAACAGAGAGCGATTGACAACTCCAAAGGCGTTAATACAATGTCTACAACAAATACAAGTCTATCTATGCTTTACATTTTCTAGCTAATAGAGTCTGCGATCGACTCGCTCTCGCCTAGTCTGGACTGATATAGGAAAACTGGTTCAATCTTGGACAAGACTGGTGACAGCCCCTTCGATAAAACCATCGGCTGTCGTGCCTGACCTACATGCACATTTCTATAGTTCTTAACACTAATATGGATGTAGAACGAGGTAAAATATAACCACGGTATTAGGATCCATTCTTGGACAGGAGAATGTATGGTTGTGTGGTATCGATTTCGGAATAGAAAGAGCTCTCATAAAACTATTTTATAAGACAATTACGAGCGTAGCTAGACTGAAACCTTTATTCATCTTTGTAAAGCATCTAGTTTAGCAGATACGTTCCAGCGTTGTTACGTTTTTAATAACGCAAATCAACCTTGAAATTGATTACTAATATTGTTATTGAGCGGCCATAATTATGGCACCATCATACAATGAGCTAGATATAGAGTTCCGAGAAAATAACAAACAATAGTATTGAGGATCGACTTGCTCGCGCATCAAACGTTGCGAAATGGGATTACAAAAGACTCGCGTGCAAGGTTACACTAATTTCATATTTAGCCAAAACTGCACGCTTGCATCACTTACAAGGTCATTGTTATTAAAGTGTCATTCCGCTTCGATCCGAGCGGCTCGTTTTATTAAAATAAACATGAACATTAGCGGTACAACCGCGCAGGATCTCGAAGAATAACTTGAAATACGGCAATCAAGCCAGCCAGGGCCCAAAGTCAATAAATCTTAAGCATTATACCGGTGCAAACGATCGCATCGCGTGACTAAAAAGCGACATTTACACTTTATAGTGACTAATTTCGATTGATCATCTCGTGAACTTGAAAAACGCGACTGAAATATCGCTCGTTATTACACGATGGGCATGTTTTGTTTATAGTAACAACGCGATTGTATCACGAGAGCGAATGAGCTTGTCGAGCAAGCAACCATTTATGCAGTAGGCGTTCAAAAGACAGTTCAATTTTATAATGAAGCAGTTCGCGGTCTTGGTTAATTATATTTTCAATTTCACAACGCGCCGCGGTGCCTCGGGCCACACGTAAGGCCCTCTTGTGGGTGAGGATATTTGCAGTGCCTCTTAATTACATCGCTTCTATAACGTTATATCGTACAGCAATAAAATAGCTCATAAATGATTTATTATTTAAAGCTTTAAAACTTTATTTGTGTACAATAAAGCCTGTTACTGTTGACATTCTATTTCGGGTGATGATAACATAATTTCCGCAATATTCAATGTCTCGTCGCGTTGCGAAGTAACTAAGCCATAAAGATAAACATTCAATTTGTATAATATAAATATTTAGATTCTAATTTATATAATGCTCGTTAAAATTGCGGTCTCCGTGTTGAGTTTGAATTTTATTCGTTAAATTATACTTTTTTACCAAATGAAGAACTAGGTCATAAAGTAACGGGTTTGCAAGTAATAAGAAATAATTAAATTCACTGGGTACGTAATGTTGTTTACTACAAAAGTTCATTGTCAGCGGACCGATTTAACTTCCAAGGTTTTCACGTTTCAAGCAACGTTGCTCCTTGAAAATATCGTCGATTGTTATTCGACCCAATTTTATTCTCACAATGCAAAGGCACGGAATAAGTAATAGTACAGATGGCACATCAGTGGTAAATACCAGTGGTGATAACGTCAGTTTACTATTACCAAATTTTTGGTAATATTTCCACCTGAAGCGGTTCTCTGGTTTCAGGGGTTTGTAGCGTAGGTAGCGCTGATTCAGCTTATAGGTACGAGTATGTACTGGTTTTGTTGCCAATTATTTGCCGCGCATACTAGCGTCAACGTGTAAAATTTAACTAAGTACCACAAATAAAACACTTTTTTTTCCTAAATTCTCACGTAACGCGTTGCTATGACTTACTTTCCGACGAATTACTTAAGTTACGAGCGATAACACATTTTACCTTAGGCTGCCCGTCCACGATTGACAGTCAGTGTCAGACTTTTTGGCATCTCACTCTCTTCATCTCCTGTGCATCGCACGAATGTTTCGTACATTTCCTGGCTGACAGTCTGCTAGGCTATCGGGCTTTGCCAGGTTAGGTTAGTGGCCAATTCAATTTGACAAAGCACGGAAGCACTCAAGCTGTTGTGTTACTAGCGGACACCCATCCGGGTTCTGACCACGGCCACCCAACAGTGCTTACCTAACCTAGATCGAAAAGAAAGAGTACCACTCGGCCACGAGCGCTTCACGTTATCCCGCATTCAGGAACAAGGTAACCACGGGTCACGTCACGTGGCGACAAACGTGGCTCGCTCCCCGTTTCGGAGTTCACGTTACGGGTATGGCACGCCAAGCGAAACGTGATCCAGGAAGCTGCATCAGGCTTCACTACCCACCCAACCATGTTTTAGACACGTGAAAATTTTATTTTTGTTTTCATTTAACGTGAACCAGCTGTGAAACTTTAACGTTTATTGTTATGAGAAGTCCGTTGGTGTGGTTGGTAGTGCGCGTGCCTTTAACGCCAAAGGCCGCGAGTTTGATCCACGCCCAAGGCAAATATTTGTGTGGTGAACACAAGTGTTTGTTCTGTCTGGGTGTTACCTCTGTACTACGTCTGTGTCTGGGCGTGTGTTCAGACCATGATATGAAACTGAACAACTTTTCCCAAGAAACATAGGACGAAATACGAAAACCCATACAAAATACGCTATTAGCTGAAGCAGTCTCTATGGGAGGTTAACAATTTTATTTTTTTCGGATTTCGACCTAAGTTTTTTGGGAAAAGTTGTTCAGTTTCATGGTCTAAGCAACATGGTAAAATTATTTTCACTATTTACTTAGGACTCTATATACTACAGCTACGTAGTTGCAACCTTTGCTGTTTTTATCGTTCCAAAGCTGTACAGTTACACACACATACCACGAACCATTCGACAAAACGTCGCACACTTTACGACTACGATTGCATTTACCGGTGTGAATCAATAAACACGTGACGGAAACCCGATCGAACCCCTTATGCAATCACGACAAACAAAGCTTGACCTAATAAAATGCACGTACGCTCCTTGTGAGGTCTTGTTTTTATTTTAGGGTACCGTGCCCAAAGGTTATACGTTGTGCAAAATAACTGGATATGACCGTTAATGCGCAGAACTCAAAAAATTAATCGCGGGGGTGAGCGCAGCAGGTGGGGGGAGGCGCGCGAATCGTTCATTGGCTCTCCGCCTGTCACCCATGCGCAGAAAGTAACCGTCACAGCTCACAGCTACAACTTATCCTGCGCACGCTATATGGGACAGGTATCTTTTGAATCGTAATAGCTAGCCGATGGAAAATATCACAGATTATATGTTGTAGTCTAGGGAGAAAACACAATAAAATAAGCCGAGTCCCCATACAAGCAAACTGTTTATTTTTGCTTTTTTTACTTTCAAGCGGAGCGAGAAAGGTATTGTATTCGTGAAAAAAAAGTTTTTCAAATTTTCTCAAAAATGCGTTCTATATCACTTATACATCATAAAAAACGAGTCTCCCAAAAATGTCCGTTCGTCGGTCGGTTTGTCCGTCACGCTTTGGCCTAGCGGCTAAACGAATGGTCCCATTGACACCAGATTTTGAATTTAGGAGTTTTATGCAAATCCATCGAAGGGTTCTAAGTGGTTTATTGCTGGCTCTCATTTTGAGGGTCATACAACGAAAATGAAAAATTTACATTTTCTCAAAAACGGCTCTTAGAATCTTGATGAAACTTTGCATGACCAAGCATCTCTATGTAAGATATCTTGCGCCAGTATCAATTGATTTGTGTAATTTCATATAAGGGGTCATCATCATCATCATATGATGATGATGATATAAGGGGTGTTCCTGTACAACCAAATCGTAAATATGAGATTTACCCAAAATTGGTTCCATTGAGTTTATTAAAATTTTCTACAATATAAATCCTGAATTGGTTGTCTACCTGACTAGATATTATTTATGATTTTTTTGAATAAAATTTTGTACACAGGGTTTACCAAAAACTGAAAGGGCTTGCTTAGTAGACTAAACTGAACAATTATCCATAAGGAGCATGTGTTCAAAATCTCCATGCCAGTATCCTTCGGTAGTATCCATTGATCTGTGAAAATTCATATAAAGAATAAAAAAAAAAAAAAATAAATCTATTTATTTCATAAATTGACAAATATTTTATTACAATTCCTGACTGCTAAAAAATCTGCTTATACAGATTGTGTGCAGGCAGGGGTCATACACCTAACGCACGGTTTTGGTAAGAGGGTCTGGAGTCACTTTGTGTTCAAATTGACCCACGATGAAATAATGTTTTAGTGACTGTTTTATATGTTTGTGGGATTTACCTTTAATTCTTTTCACCAGCTCTTTAGGGTGATCCAGTACTTCCAAAAGTTAAACATGTGATTTACTCGAAGTCGTTTGAGGTTTGTTTGTTTTAATGTTTGACAATTTGAATTCTGAATTGATCTGTATATTTCATTCGAACTTTTTTTTGGAAAAACGTAAATAAAAGTTTGTATTTCCATACTATGTGTATGGCATTACAAATTTAAGTTTGCGGTTATAGTTTTTCCTTGAGTATTGCGAGAAAGTAAGTGCAGTGCTGCTGTACCATTTATTAGATTTAGATTTCTTTATTTCATATTATCAAATTCAAAATTACATAGATTGTTCAGATGTCAATGAATAATATGATCGTCAATAATATTGGAAATAAAATAAAAATTATTCAAACAAAATAAAAGTATGTCAAAAGACAGGTAAAACAAAGCAAATTCATTGTAAAATATTTAATGTCAAAATAAGCGAAAAATGTCAAAGTATGTCAAATATGTATTTATTTGTTACTCATCTACACAAGATGTAACCGAATGGGTTTATCAACCCTGAAGGATGTGAATCTGCCCATGAAACTGAACAACTTTCCCAAAAGAACATAGGTGATAGGCGACAAAAACTTGACTCCCACTCGTCTATCAGCTGATTCGGTTTCTATGGGAGGAAAAAAAAATACTTTCCTATTTCGACCTATGTTCCTTAGGGATAGTTGTTCAATTTCATGGGCAAACACATCTTTCAGGGTTGATATACCTTTTCATTCACACCTTGTTTATCTATGTATAAAATCATCGTGAAATCGGTATCACATACAAGCTTAAAACTTGTCAGTGCACTAACTGTAGTATAGCAACAAATAATTAAAAACTGGTCAACTGCGAGTCGGACCTAATAAAATTTGGCAAAGTAGTTTTAGTCTACCGCAAAACTTTCACTAATCGGAAATTAATATAGGTAGTGCACGGAACCCCCGACACGAGTCCGATCGCACTTGCCCGGTTTTTATTTCCTCACGAGGAAAACATTAGACATGATTCGCAGCAAAAAGCTCGAAGGCAAAATGACAAAGTAGAATAGATGAACGGTCACCTTCAGACATAAATATTGGGTATCAATTTATCGCGGAGCCGATCGAAGGCCGGTGTCCATCACAAGTTAAATGGTCCACAAATCACGTCCGTGGCGCGTTAACCTTTGTTACAATGTAACAGGGTGTAAATATTGAAACGCATCGAGCCAAACACATTGATTATAGAAGAAAATGTGCGCAAACTTCACAAACGATGAAAAAAATCTAATACGGTTTGTATTTTTGAAAGGGTTGGAATAACCAGATGCGGCTGTCGAGATCTTTAGGGCCGTTGTCGAGTCCAGTCTTTTGGCTAACATGTTGATGATGCTAAGTAAGCTTTGTTTTCACTAAGACTAACACAGATATATCATGTACCATAAAGTCGATTAAATATGTAAAGATACATCATACCAGTTTGGTTTCTACATTATGTTCATTTCTTCAAACTAATGAAAGGACATTTTGTTCCTATTAAAGTGTTTAAGATCAAAAGGAAAGCTGAAATAGCTTCAACTGACAGCAGATTGATTGGATGACATTAAATGTGACTCGTTTATCACTGAGATTTTAAGACACAAAGGATTTAAAGACTATTACAATGTCTCACAGGGTGACACTGACAAATTTGACAGACGATAATAAGATATTAGAAAGCTCCAACGGGCTCCTGTGGTAAGTTGATATATTTGTTGCTGAGGGGAGAAACGGTTAACGTCGATGAAGACCAATAATATTATTGGAGGGGTTATAATTTATTGCAGTTTTCCCCAGTTCAGACATTGATTATGGCTATAATAAAAGAGGGATGAAATCTTCACTGCAAGAATCGGAGGTAAAGGCACTACTGGTGGCCAACCTGACTGTCAGAGTTTTCAAATGGCCTCTGACTTGGCTTAACGACTCTATATAAACATGGAATGGAAAACATTGGAGTTGGAATACCACTAGTGGTCAGCCGTCACAGAGGAACAAAACTAATAAGAAAAAAATACAAGTGTTCATTTATAGCGACGATCTATTCAATAGAGACCTAAATGACGATCAGTATTCTATCGGCGCCGTCCCGAGCGACTTTTTTTCACATACAAACAATTTATTAAACGACGTTGTGTGGCAATCAGGACTTCATTTGAGCTTTTATTAACCAGTGAGGACTTCGTGGAACTCATCTATTAGCACTGTTTCTTGTTTTGTTATTTATAATGGTTCTCGAAAAGGTATCTCAATACTTTATCAATGGTTCAAGAAATATTTATGTTAATGAAGCTTTTAATTATGGTATGGATGGGGATTTTGAATTTATATGTTTGGCTCTAGTTCCATGAATGATTGAGATAAGAAGGAAGATGGTTGTGGGACTAAATCGTCCGAATCAAAGGGCAATGGCAGCAACAATGGTGCGGCAGTTAAAGTTATGTTCAGAGAGTAAAGTTCCTGCAGAAGGGAAGTCAAAGGCTGGTGAGATGAACGCAATGATTTGCTGCGGCGATAAATCCACCTGGCAGACGGGGACAGACCCGCCCGAGGCCGCCACGATAAGTGTATCCAATTACTAAGATACCCTACACCGGACCAACGCCGTAATATATCAGAATGGAACATTATATATGACGATAAAAAATCTATTAAGCTTTGACTACATAATACATTAAGGCGATGAGAAATATTTCAATTTAAGATCAAATGACTACAAATTTTACGATCTTATCGGTAAGTCTTGCATTTTAATAGGAAACGAAGTGCAGCTGGGGCTTGTAAATCGCGAATTGTGTTTTATGAGACAGTATGCGTACCAAATATCGATGCATAAAGTGTTCTCCGAACCAGCTCGCCCCCGTCGAAACCGTTTTGCGTTTAAAAATTGTTATCGGGTGTTTAATGTGCTGTTAACTTTTTCTCTTTGCACGTCGCGTCTCGTTTTACACGAGAAACCGTTGGAGTCTCGGATAATTAATTCTGTCCTGAGCTACTTAAGTTACCAATCGAGAAATAACCGCAGTGCCCTGTAGTGGTCAAAGAACATGTCCATTCGCACTCGTATCGTTCTTTGCTCCGATTTCCCTCGCTGTTTACCGCGATGTCTCACTGAGATCGATATTAATGGGTTAATAGTGGGTTGTTACAGCAGCTGGGTTTTCTCGTGGAACCAGAAATGCTAAGTACAGGCATAGAACGATTATAATTATAGGTGATAATCTTCACTACATCGAAAACCATTCATAAAGTTAGACAGCGGGGTTTGCATTGGTTTACCAACTACAGAATGCGGATGTTGCTCTCCAAATGGACTGAATAATTCAAATCTAATAAAACTCAATTGTTTGATGAGACCATTACTGACTGATAATATGATTGTAGAGAACCTTGATAACAAAATCGTTGAACTGGCAAAACCACAATCCTATTAGCTCTGTCGGTTGGAAGTCAGAGAGGGTTCGTGAAAGTACCGGGCGCGGGTCGGTCGGTAAGGGGTGTACTTTAAGTAAGTTGCGGTCGTCACCGGACACCGCGGAAGAGCTCGGATATCGGCTCGAGTCGGGCATAAATCAGGCAGCGCATCGCCCCCGGTCGCCCTGACCCTGCCGCCTTTGTTTACTCGCTACTCACTGCTATTTTGCGATCACCTTCGGATAAGACATAATGATCGAAAACGGAATTTAAATGATATTTATCTATGGAATATTAATGTTCCGTCAGATCAATATCGTCGGCACAATCGACAAAAAACGTTACAATACACATGAATGGAGTTAAAGAGTCGCTTTTTGCTGCGAGAACTGACCTCGGCGGGTTTTCGATAATCAACAGAACAATCGACACAATCGCCACGTAAAAGGCTATAATGAGAACGCTCCGATGCAGCGTCGATGGTAATCGATTGAACTGGTTGAGCGGTGCGGCGGCGTGGCGGTGGTGCGTTTTTAAGTTGGTCAGATATCGACGGTGTTTCACAGTGTTGAGTCCGCCGCGTGCTGATTCAGATCGAGGTCTGCCGGGTCGCTGGGCAGCTGCGGCTGCGATGCTCGCGGATCGATTATCGCGCGTCACGAGTTGCACGCGAATCAGGCTATGCAACACACGCAATGTCGCCCAGTTTGTAAATCCTGCCACACTTTGTCACGACGACGCGGTAACCTCATAATTATTATCAACCGGCTGCAAGTACCACTCTAGCTTGTTTAGTTTCTGCAGATGATTTGCTGTAATCGGATAAGTCAATAAACAGAATCCAATAGAAATGCTCCGGGGCCGGCAATAACAATAAGTATTTCGACTTTTCATTAGCAGTAACTTAACAAGTAAGAATTGCACACTACAAAAGATATTAGCGAGAGCTCGTGATGTTTTCACTTGAGCACAGTAAAGGCCTATGCCGTAAATCATTGAGCACCACTGTAATGACTTCCGAGAGAAAACTTGCGCGGTCAATTTAATAGCATTACAAAGTTGCACTATAACTTGATATTGGCCGTAAAGTCTGTCATGTCATGTAACAATACTTATTAGCAATCAATCAGAATTACTAGACGTCCATTACAGCCTAAGGCAAGTACGTCCTTTGTAGTTCTACGCCATGGTTGATTATACGGTATGGGATCGAAAATATGGAGCAATCATAGACTGATGTCATTCCAGATTACTTGGCTGGAGGCAGCGTATCAATTATTATTATGGGGCTCAGCGCAGCTTCGTGTGTGACCGGTATCATTGATAGGCTCGCTCCCTGCGGCTTAACATATACGTTTATTGTTCGCGAGTCGATCTGCGAACCTCAGAAATATGGAACTAATGTCGGCTGTCATGTTCGGTGTCAGTCCGTCGCTCTGTTCGCCCGCGGAGCTTGCGTAACAGCGTAACAATGGTCATTTGCAATCAATCAGGTGAATTCCGGTGGGTGGATGTGAATGCTCGTAAAATTGCCCCTCGCGGTTAAGTTAGGAAATATTGTGGTAATATGACAACATAATTTAGGCTTAAAGACATAGTCGTGATCGATTCAGGGTTTGGACCTTTCAACTTTGGTCTCGACGGGAATATGAATGCGAGCGTTAACCGCACAGTGCGCCGGGATGATGCGATGAACATAGGGTTTTGAGATTGTGGCGGGTAGTTTGATGTCTGTGGTTGGCGGCACGCGCTTAGAACACGTAGGGGCAATTGAAAGGAGCGCGAGTTATTGCTGAAAATGGCGGGTGATTGGGCCGCAATCGCTGCTGCCGGGCAGTTGGGGACCGCGGGCGAGCCACACAATGTGCCGCGCGGTAACAACGCGGCCGGCCCGTGTCGCTTCTCGCGGCACGCCTCAACCCTCCGGCGTCCACAACCCGACCGATACTTGCCGACGATAACCCTGTGCCAAAACAATTCCTCAACATATTGCACAAAAGGGAACTAAAGACGTTGAACTCTGTACCGGAGGACAATCTGTTGATTGCTCACTTAATTAAGCGGACGTGGAACCCTAATGAACGTTTTATTGGCATCTCCCGGGCTTAGTAGTGTAGGTACAGCCGGTTATTAACCTAAACAGTTTCATTACATGTTTCCTGTAGTTGCGTTCGAGTAGGTATGCGTTGCATATGGAATGGTCGTGTTGGATGTTGCTTCACCGGCATACGTGGAAGCATAAGAAATTTTAAAAATCCAGTCGGCGCTTACATAAGAAAATAATTGACAACTCCTAAAAATGGATGAGGGCGACGTGGAATTTTAATCGATATTATGCTTCGAATGTGGAGGGCGAAGAAATAAAAAAAGTCCCTGAGCGGACCCATCACGCTTCAACGAATTTAAAGGATTACCTGTCGAATTTTGATGGGCGAATTACAAGGCTGATGTATTTAATGAAGCGAGTATTGTAAAGATTTCTTTATTTGGTCGAAGTATTGCAACATAAGTTCTTATGATTGAATGTCCCAAATTAGTTCGAACCGGTTCGATGCAACTTTTTGGCTGATATGGTAGTTAAATTAATAAAATTTAATTAAAATAATTCTTATATTTATCGCATCAGTGGGAGTCTGACATTTGCGTGCCATAGCGTTTTGTAATTATTTTCTAATTGAGTGTTTGATGGATGAAGCACTTTTGTATTACACTGATAATCGTAGCATAGCACCTTGTGACTACACAAATAGAAATGATGTACGACGAGAGTACGACATAGTTATCGATGTAATACATCCATGTCATTAAAATGTTTTTGTTGAGAGTTTCTCTGATATGTATTTTGAATACAATAGGTGGGCGCACGATGCGTCGTACGTGGGTTATTCCCGTTCGGTAAAACCCTGTCGACTACAATGTTGTCAATCGGAATAAAGTCCCATTCTTTTAAAATGTGTCGGTTACTTTTTATTTTCGGTTTCATATACATCTAACCCCCATTCTAGCCTAACATAAGTTTCCTGCCTAGATTTCAGTTTTCTTGTCGTCCCAACCTTGTCGTTCGGTTAAATAATTTCAAATTCATTTTGAGAAGTAGTTCAGATCGATCTTGGAAATTTGCTACTAGGTTAAGCTTGGTACTTTAAGATTGATTGTAGCGCATTGAGCGTTAGTAATGAGAGTGGTACAAAACATGTCAAGCTTGACGTGCTCTTGACTGTACCTGCCTGACTCAACAACTTTTTCATCTAAACTATACACGACCCTCCGAACTAATCTTATCTTAAATAACCCTTAATTCTCCCACTGCTGGGCAAAGGCCTCCTTCCGTTCTTTCCACGACGTCCTATCCTGTGTTTCCTCCATCCAATTAGTTTGAAAGGCGTCTAGCTCATCTCCCATCTCCGGCTGGATCTACCGCGTCGCCTTCTGTTTGTTGCTGGCATCCACTGTGTGGTGGTTTTTGCCCACAATATATTCGGCATGCGGCAGACATGGCCGGCCAAATCCCAATTTAGTTAATAGACTTTTCAAATTGACCAACATTTCAAACTAACAAATTGAGCAACTTCCCAACTACACATGGGTGATAATCCGAAATCCCGCTGCTTCGTCAACTACCCCATAAGATACAATACATACATAAAGCTTGGTTCATGTATCTCATGAGATATTTTTGGACCAAAAATCGCTATTAAATTTAAGGATCTCATATTCATCTTCTTCAAGGTTACGGAGTTCGAGCCCCTCACAAAGAGTGTGTTAGTATACTCGGACTAAGCGTCTACTAAAGCTGCATTATGGTATTGTTTTGGTATCTTTCGAGGTAGTTAATTCATTTAGGGGCCCCAATTAATGTACCTACTTGTATAAGACCGGAAAATATAAAATAGCGGTCGTCATTGCACTGTAAACAAAGGGAACTCTTTCTTTTTCACGCTATATACTCCGGTACTGTGGGTCTTTTGGCGCCCCACTTTGTTTGCAAAGCGATGTAATTTAACTGATTAGTTAAGAGATATTTTTATCCTACAATAAATAAATCATTTTGTTTTACTATTGGTCTTTCGCCTTCCTCATCCAGGCCTACTACGGT
Source organism: Athrips mouffetella (assembly GCA_947532105.1). Lineage (NCBI taxonomy): Eukaryota > Metazoa > Arthropoda > Insecta > Lepidoptera > Gelechiidae > Athrips > Athrips mouffetella. The sequence continues at coordinate 7,901,587 of OX383964.1, read as the reverse complement.
CACGATATCGTCGGACCATCGGGCAGGTGCTCTGCCCCAGTCTGCCTTTACCAAACGGGAGTTACCCTCGTACGTGGGAAGATCAAAGATAACGCCACAATCGTACTTTCATCCGATCACGCATGATTTAAGTGCGAACCTCATAACAATACTAACAAATACTCACGTACTGAAACCAAAATGGATCTTCATTCAATCTTCAAATGAATTTCAACTTTAAGTTAACATTTTACGAGCAAAGTTGCATTGCTAAAAGATGTTTAATGTAACATTTGTTATCATGTAAAGTAACTTTTTACGACGTGCATTAATTAAACTGGATTGTTCTCTCATTTAATTCTCTTTTCTTCGTTTAATTAATAGATAAGAGTTGATAACGAAAACAATTTATGTGAAGGTTTCCTCTCAGAACTTTATGAATCTTGCTTTTTGAACTAATGACAGAAAGAGATCATTTCCCTTGGTTCATGAAGCGAGACATGAGTACTTTAAGTTTAGTAGGCAGTAGGGCAATTCCATATCATGTCTGCTATTCGGGTGTCTCCCCTCTTGAAAACTTTCCTCGTTGAGGCGGCGATAAAACTTCAACGAAATGGATGTTCCAGACCGACCCTGCCTATACGCCTACATATATGACTGGTGTTGCTGGGAGATATCGCCAGCACCCCAAACTGCGACGTCATGTCATGACATCGTATTCAGTCACGCGACTCTCTTTTCGAACGTTTCAGGTAGATTGGTTTCATAAATGGCTGCGGATGTCCATCAAAACAAATGGCTTCCACGTCATGTTTTTTATTCTCGTGTGACAGCGATAAAGATTTTGCGCGTCTAACCGCCAGTTGCAGTAAGTTTCTCTATATTTTAAAGTTCTTTAAATCTATTGTGGACACTTTCCTGGTCAATGTAACGATAAAGTCACTGCCATAGATTTGACAATTCTGTGTATTTAACTTCTAAAGAGATTTATAAAATGTTTTTTTTTCTCAAGCGATCATTTTGTTACGCATTCGATTATTAAATTCAAATGAATTAAAAAAATTTGCGTCGTTAAGTTGAAAAAATTTATAGCAACCTTGTTTTAATTTCATTAGTCAATTTATACGAATTTCCTAGCACTACACCGGAAATCGTCTATTAGAGTATATTTAATTATAACATCGGAAATGGAGCCTTTTTGCATTTCATATTAATATCGTATTGAATCGATAAAATTTTGATATATGTTTCATATTAATATTATAACTTCCATTTCAGATCGATTATTAAATTAATAGAACGCCCATCGAGCTAATTTAGCCGCCATAAATAATATTAAAATTAATCCGATATTTGATTGATGTGCGATTTGATTTCGAAATAGCTTTTTACAATAATTGTTTTAGATTATAATACTTTAGTGAATTTATGATTTAATAAACATACGTATACGTCACTTGTGCACTAAGGTTAAGGCTTGCGTAGGTCAAAGTGTTGGGTACAGTTTGACTTTACGCAAGGCTAGACGACGACGAATGAATAAGATTTCAAAAGGATAACAGTACAGTCGAGTAAAAAATCTAGATCACAGTCTTGGAGGAAGATCACAGTCGAAATAATGCATAGGTTGATTAGAACGACAAGAGAGAACTATGCGTGAGAGCAGGACGGAGCATAATGTACCTCTGTCGCTCTAATGTCATATGCCAGACAAGAAAGCCGGAGGCTTTAGCTAAAACAGACCAGCTTGAAAATCTGAAAAAGGCCTCCTGGACATCGGGCTCCGGTCTATTGTGATGCTCTTATCATCTCCCATCTACTAAGACAACTCGTTTTCGCCCTGATAATCACGTGAAAAAAACTTCCTCAGCCCCCGGTTCATAACGGGTGTTAGGGACAGCCTTCCGAATACTGACGGGGCATGCTCAGTCAATACACTGAACAACTTTCAGTAAAAAAAACTTTCAGGAAACGACAAAAAAATTGGCTTCTCCATAGAAACTGCCCGATAAATTTTACAATTTTGTATAGAGACGCGGATTTTTTTTTCGTTTCCTGAAAGTTTTGTTTGCTGAAAGTTGTTCCGTGTCGTTGACTGATCATGCCCCTTCAGTCTTCGGAAGGCTGTCCCTAACACCCTGTATAGGTATCTGACAGCTTTTAGTAAGACGTATGTAACCTAGTTCTGTTTTCCGCCGCAGCACGATAGCAAATAGTCGGGAACAAAAATAGGTGTTTTCCCTTTTAGCCATAAATTACTCCTTGTGGAACCGGGGTAGCTATTATTTGACTCGCGCGCGCTCATAACAAACATTTTCGTTTCTCGCTCTAAATATTAGGAGCGATAAATCTAGTTATAGCACGAGGTCGATCAGCGTGGATTACTACCGGCACTACTTCGGGGCCGTTGAACAATAAATAAACTTGAAAACGACAACAGTCGAAATAGGTATGTAAATGAATACGCCGAAAATGATCGTCCGGACGTAATGTCAAGATCGAACGAGATTTTGAATAATTTTGATTCGTAACGTGACTGGTTAAGAAGATAATGGAAACTCTTGAAGATTAACAAATACGGAACAATAGTTTACTGGTGTTTGAGCCCTAGGCTCTAAAATACAGTATGAAACTTATCACGGAAGCACGCAAGCGAAAACGATGCCCACGCGAGATCACGGAACCACCATTACTGAAGAGCTTGTACACACAGCTGCAGACCTTTGGCAACAAAACCAGAACAAACAGAACCAGCACTACGCAACAAACCTTAGAAACCAAAGACCTGATAAAGGTTGCTGACGTGCGGTGCGGCAGAGTGTACAGAACGTTTTTGTCGACAGGCGTATTAGTTATAGCAGAGAAAGCTTATTTTCTTTCCCTTTACTGGCCAATCTCCAGGCTCCATCTAGTTTCGTTTTGTTTCTATTTCCCAAAGGAAATACTTGCTTGATCGCGAACAATATATACGAGTGTAAGGAGTAAAGTAACACACGGTGTAACAAATAGGGATTACGACGACCTTTAAAGGATGTAAATGTAACTATATTACAACTTGTCAAAAGGGGTACAAGGGTAAGCCCATTGGGAGGCCTTTGGCGGCTCAACAACTCTGACAACTTTGTGAGGTCGGTCATCGATCTTACATCCCACGCGATATGATGATGATGTGATGAGGGTATAACAATGTTATATAACCCTAGTGACAGGAGTTATTTAGCCGCCTTATGCCTGTAATAAGGATCTCGAGAAGACGAAACAAATGTCGAAATAAAAACTGGCCAAGTGCGTGTCGGACTCGCGCACTAAGGGTTCCTTACATGACCACATTTAGATACAATTCAAGCTTTTGCTCTTTTATTTTAAAAACTAAGCGACCACTAAAACCTGACCTCTTTTTAATATGAATGTACTACAAACGAGAGGTCACCTTAATTGGTTGTAATTAATTGTGAGAAAAGTTGTAATATTCAATGATATTAGACTTTTTCCTTTGTTTTTGATGAAACACCTAGTGTCTTGCCTAATTTCATTATTCTAGGTCAACGGGACCCTTTAGGTTTTGGTTTGGTTCATAATGTGTCATCTCATTTGATTGTCAGATCTTCATTGATTGTCACATCTTCATTGGTCCATGGACCTTAATATTCGATATTAATTTCAACTTAAAACCTTTACCCGTTCGGGAGAAAAAGGGTTTTGAAAGACAGACAGACGGTCAACAAAGTGATCCTACAAGGATTCCTTTTTTTTTCTTTTGAGGTTCGGAACCCTAAAAACTTGAGCTTCTATTATGATGCAGTTTCAGTAGATTATGTTGTTTAGTTTTACGGACAGATTCACATCCTGCAGAGTCGTTACACCAGTTTTATTACTTGTACGGTCAACCGCTTGTCGGTAGAAACTTTTTCAACTCTATTACCACGCCATAAGGTCCAAAAGTGTTTCTACCGATGTGCGGCCGTGTGTACCTGTAAATGGTTAACTGTTTGTGATGGTACGACTTCTTGGCTCGACCTTCAAGAAACAACATAATTCCTTCCCATTGACATTTACGAGGTAGTTCTACTTCGGTACGTAATTACAGCTCTGTTTGGTGTCCAATAAACCCATATCAAACACGTCATTGCCTAGATGAGCTTACAATAGAACCGTTAGAATAGCTATCAGGCGATCCAAAAATAGTTAATATCAATTTTGGTGTAGGCTTTAAAATGCCATCTGAGGTCAGTCACCAGTGATCTTTTGTTACTCGTATCGTATATGACGCAGGTATATTGAAAAGAAAATGTAGTTATAAATTGCAATACACTTTACATGAATTTTCCATTTTCCGGGAAATCTATGGGAAATTGACATAGGCGTCATATGTAAAAATTTCCCGGATGCCAATCGGATATAAATGAGTTCCAAAGGTATAATTATAATTTACCATTAAAAAAACTGACCTCACCGAAACCCGTAAAATAACCAAAAATAGGCCTTGTGAAAATATAATCAAACAAACTGCACGAAATATATAACTATTTCTCTATCAGTTGTTTAGAAATCTGTAAGAAACCTTTTCAACACACTTGCTCAAAAAGTGGCTCTATGGTCACCGCAATTAGGCACAGAATAACTAACTGTGAATTTTTCATTTTTATAACTCACTAGTGAGTTAAAGATTTTTTTAAAATTTTATTGGTTTAAATTGTATTGTTATTTTATTCACAAGTGTGTTGAAAAACGTCGTATGATACACGTGTGTATTGATGATTACCGTCCTCGGCTCTATTAAGACCCTCGCCTACGGCTCGGGCCTCAATGGCGCCTCGGCGGTGATCACCAATGTTACACACTAGTACCATAATGTACTATTAAAAACAAACTTAGTTTCACGGTCCTAAAAATGAACTTTATTGCTTCTGAAAATACTACAGGTATATGGGAACCCTCGGCGTGCGAGTCTTATTGTTTTTAGATTATATCGCTTGAAGCGATATAATCTAAAAACAATAAGACTTCGCTTTCACGCGGAAGAAATTACAATCGCATGTAATATAAGTACTTCTTAAAAATATCAACGAAACTTAAAGTAACGATGACACCGTATAATTAACTGTCAATCTGTCATCTTCCAAGTCTTTCCTTATCTGGTAACGTACTTCCTGATCGGGTCATCAGATTTATTCAAATCTAATTTAAGTAACCAGATGGGCCGCGATACCGTTTCGAAACGAAAGGCGACGACACGAAAATAAAATTAGACATGATGAAGATTTGTTAGCATTACATAATATCTCGACTATTATTTAATAGTAAATTAATTATGTCATTTATTTTTATGATTTTGATATTAAAAAAAAAATCACGTTATGCTATTTTGTTGCCCCTGAATTTGTTCCAGCATCACGCTAAAAATACAGAACCGGCTTGATATGATACATAATGATATATTCTAAGCCGCGGGCAAAAGCTAGTTGATGATAAGATTACTAGTATTATAACCACTATCGGCGAACTAAAAGCTTTCATTAAACACAGCAAAACTCGCGTGGGCGAAGTAATGGCTACGAGAACAGCACCGACCAAATATGACCCAAAATCCGTCCCTTTAGAGTAGGTATTCCGGTTATGTAACATTGTAACCCAACCTTGAACTGTGAGATAACATCTTCATGTACACACACCTGCGGCTCTAACAAGATATGGAGATTCTTCCCAAGGAATGTGAGCGGGATTGTCAAGATTGTAAGTTATGAAGCTTGTATTTTCAATCAATTAGGACGATAGGAATAAGATTGATAGTGGAATGATGTTACTACATTTATGGGGTGAAAGGCCTGGATCAGCCTCGACGGACCGTAAAATGTATGAAGCCTATAGTCCGTTCAGTTAGTCTTCATACATTTTATGGTCCGTCGCGGAAATCTGCGTCGGACGTAGGCGTTGCACTGATCCAGGCCTAAAGCCACGATCACACCTTTCCTAATTCAGAAACGAATTCGCCTTACATTGCTCGTTGAAGTAGGGATATTGCAATTAACATAACCAAGTCTCCCAGCAATGTATGCCGAATTAGTCCTTGAATTCAGTTAGGTGTGATCGTGGCTTAAGTGTGGTTGTCTACCAGTGCTGTGCGAGAGAGCTAACCAGTGAGCTGGGAAATTCCTACCAATAGAAATGCTCCATTTTTCTAGCTTGTCAACTGCGCTGTTAAATGGAGCAATCTTATTGGTTGGAATTTTCCAGCTTACAGCTTAGCTACTTCTCACCACTCTGGTGGGAAACCAACTTAAGTGACAGCTTGCCGATAACTAAAAGGGCATTTTACGGCATGTTCAATTGAACATTAATTTTGAATTTGCACATTAGGGTTTAAAATTTTATTATTATTATTTTAAATGGAATTATGTTGGAATTGAATTTATTATTGCGTATTAAAATGAGTTTAATTAACATTGTAGGTAATATTTAATACTGTTAGGTTTAATCTAAAATTGTGATAAATGAAATAATGATAATATGTTAATTTTAAGTACCTAACTAATATTGCATAATGCCCAAACAGGGTTTCATGTGGAACTTAACACTAGCACTAAGACGCACTTGTACTCATGGAGGCAATTAATAAGGAATGAATGAATGAACAAGTATCAGGAAAGTTCCAGGAAATGACATAAAAATCGGCCTGTTTATACAAACTGCACTTTTGTTTGCAGATTTACTGAAAGTTTCATTCACTGAAAGTTAGTTGTTCAGTTTCGTTAACTGGTCATGCCCTTTTAGTTTTTTGATAAGCTGGCCCTTACACCTTGTATAGAAAATGTATTAACAGGAGGCATCTTTTCAAAAGAGAAATAATACAGAGTGTAAAGGTCGGTGTACCAAAATTTTAAATGGCGTGCTTATAGTTAACAAAGAATATTTTTCCCAAAGAAACATTTTTGGGAAATGAAAATAAATTTTGACCACTCCGTACAAATTGCTCACTCTTATCGAACAGTTTATATGGAGATGCCAAAAATTTATTTTTCTTAAAAAAAAAAAATTTCTTTGGGAAAGTTGTTCAGTTTTGTTGCCTCACAGGTCGGTAAGTACCGACCGTGGGTTGTTTCCTATAAACAGTTAGATAACACATTCGATATATAAATAGAAACGATCCGACCTTCCACACGCATGGTTGCTCTATCCCTAACCACAACGTATACGACGCACAAAATAACTGTGGCCCTGTCATTGATGCGCAGAAGAAAAAAATGGCCCATTTTTGCACATTTTTGACTTCTGCGCATCAATGACAGGGCCTCAGTTATTTTGTGCGTCGTATACTCATGTTTATTACATCAATGTTTGGTTATCTACTTGAATACTAAGCTTCGTTCAGTGGCAGCCAAATATTTATATAGGATTCCGACGCTTATTGCTTGCGCTTTTGTTAGCAGCCATTGGTAACAAGACAACTAAGTTTTCGCTGAATCGAGACCGCTTTTGTCGAAGTTTCTGTTGTCAAAGACGATAAGGTCGTGATGGGTCTATTAGGTACGAACTTTATCTACTGATTTCAATTCAACTTTGGAAGGTGAATGCGGCTTCAATTTATTGAGAATGGATCGATTCTAAATATACTTTCAAATTGTAGTTTTATCAGATCGGTTTTGTTGACATAACACGAAAAATTCAAAGTAATACAGAGTGTAAAAAGAGTACGATGTTCTTTCTAAGGGCTGATTTTACATCAGATATAATGTTTCTTTAAAAAAAGTAGTGCCTGGAGAGTTTGATCAGCTGGTAATGCAGGCAAAGATGTTTTTCGTTATAATATCCAGTCACCAGCAAGTAACTATCCATTTCTATAAATTATTGTAATTTAATCGGCTAAAGAGTGGAATTCTCTGCCTGCGTCTGTGTTCCCGAGTTCATATAACCCGAAAATATTAAAGTCGCGAGTGAATAGGCTTCTTCTGGGCAAGCTCGTTCGATCGTCGACCTCATCTCTGTCTTCAAGACTAGATCGAGGTCAAGAGTAAGCCCATTGACGATAAAAAAAAACAAAGGAAAATCAAATTTCATGATCACCTAACCAAAAAGCTTTTTTTAATATTTTTTTTAAATAATAAAATACATTTATTTGCCACAATAAAAAGAAAACACAAATTCATTAAGTTATTAGTGATGTAGAATCGCCCCTTAGAAGGATCATCATACTTCTTTTATACCCTGATATCATATCAACTGCAGTTTTTTAGGTCAAGGGATTGAAAAAGAGTATACATTCTGAGATCAGCAGCATAATCCTCTTAGCAATCTTGCTGCAGAACAATCTCGGTGTCCAGATAAGACACTTAAGGTGATAGAGTGAAACTACGTGTTCCACTTCTGATGCTATCCAACACATCTCAATAAAAAGTCACGCGTTTACCATTTATAAATCCCACACGGGCGAGACAGGCCATAAAGTTCGATTAATATAGAACAGGCGTGTCTATTTCAAGGATCTCTCCTACTGTGTACGGAGCCAGTTTCGAAGATTCCGACAGTTTAGGGTTATGTTAATCGTTTTTGGACCAGATGACACTTTTATGAACTTTGGCCGGAGGAAGCACAGGATAGGACGTTGTGGTGAGAACGGAAGGAGGCCTTTGCCCAGCAGTGGGACAAGATAAGATGAACTTTGGCTAAGTAATCACTATCTGTCGCACGTAAATAGATTCTGATAATAATTTATTTCAGAGATAACATTATCTCTACTATTATAAAATTGAAAAGAATTTTGTCTGTACATTAATGATATTTATTAAAAAAAAAATATCACGTTACTTATGCTGTTTTGTTGCACCTGAATCCAAAGCTTTTTGGACTTTTTGTCTGCTTATTTATTTGTACGAGCATCACGTAAAAACTACTGAACCGATTTTAATTAACTTTTTTTGTTTGATAGCTAATGGTTTGACTTAAACACTAGAATCTATTTTATTTAACAGGCGGACGAAGTCGCAGGCAAACCTAGTCAATAAATACATACACTAAAATTAATTGGGTTAATTAATTGGCTTTTTAAACGACAAATAATTCAGAATAAACGAATTCGGAAACAAAATTATTTTAGACAGTATAATATAGTAAAATAAATGGTACAGCAGCACTGCACTTACTATCTCGCAATGCGCAAGGAAAAACTATCAACCGCAAACTTAAATTTGTAATGCCATACACATAGTATGGAAATACAAACTTGTATTTACGTTTTTCCAAAAAAATGTTCGAATGAAATATACAGATCAATTCAGAATTCAAATTATCAAACATGAAAACAAACAAACCTCAAACGATTTCAAGTTAATCACATGTTTAACTTTTGGTAGTACTGGAACATCCTTTATATGAATTTTCACAGATCAGTGGATACTACCGTAGGATACTTGCATGGAGATTTTTTAATTTCCCAACATATGTTCCTTATGGATTATTGTTCAGTTTAGTCTACTGAGCAATCTCTTTCAGTTTTTGGAACACCCTGTGTACTAAATTTTATTTTAAAAAATCATAAAGGATATCCAGTCAGGTAGACAACCAAATTTTAATAAACTCAATGGAACCAATTTTGGGTAAATCACATATTTACGATTTGGTGGTACAGGAACACCCCTTATATGAAATGGATACTGGCGCAAGATATCTTACATGGAGATGCTTGGTCATGCAAAGTTTCATCAAGATTCTATGAGCCGTCTTTGAGAAAATTTCAATTTTTCTTTTTCGTTGTATGACAGCTACCCTCAAAATGAGAGCCAGCAAGAAACCACTAAGAACCCTTCGATGGATTTGCACAAAACTCCTAAATTTAAAATATGGTGTGAATCGGACCATTCGTTTAGCCGCTAGGCCAAAGCGTGACGGACAGACCGACCGACCGACGGACCGACCGACCGACCGACCGACGGACGGACATTTTTGGGTCGACTTGTTTTTTATGGTAAGTGATATTTAACACATTTTTGAGAAAATTAGAAAAACTTTTTTTTTTTTCATTAATACAATACCTTTCTCGCTCCGCTCGAAAGTAAAAATTAATGAAGTTGCCTAAAGAGCTGTTTTTAAATAAAGAGTGACTACCAAAGTGCAAAAGTCTAACCTCAAACTGTAAAACTATTCAGTAGAAGTGAAATATAAACTGTTAATAATGAATGAAACTTATACCAGTACCAGGTGAAACAAGGGATTAGTAATTACCACCATGTAAAATGTAAAGACACGCTCGAGGAAGACAGATTGTCTGAACAGGGCAATAAAAAAAACAACTTTAAAAGATTACTTACTAAAATTGATAGATTGTGGCATCTATAAATAATTGTTAACTGACGATGTTGAACTGCAGCCAAACAATCATTGATACGAAACATGTGTTCACAGCGGAATCGGATATTGCATGCATTATCGTAAACTTCAAATCGCTTATATTGCAAACTCGTTAGTATCAAGTAGATTTGATATCAATACGTATATGATGCTACTCAAACAAACAATCGTATTATTATTTGAAGGTGGAAGGGCTTTGTTAAAAGTCCGTCTGGCGAGGTACCACCCCCTTGCCTTTATTTCTGCCGGAAAGAAGCAGTGTTTGCACTGCTGTGTTTCGGTTTAAAGGGTGGGTGAAATTACCAAAACATGAGACATACCATCTTAGTTCGAGGGGTGGGCAGTGCTCTCTTCTGCCTTAGTATACACTAAGTTGAATCTCAATATAATTAGACACTATGTGCTACCTAGTGTAGAGTTTACCTTAATGGTGCTGAACGAAATAATGCGCCTGAAATATTGCTCGTTTAATAGTATAGTATAAACAACTGAGACCGAAAATTCTCTTGGACATTATAGCTTGACTCTTGGGTGGATCCAAAGTGTATACGCCGCGCAAAACAACACTAGTCCTGACGGTTATTTTCTGCGCATGGGTGACAAGCGGAGAAATAATGAACGATTCGCACGCCTCCCCCCACCTGCCGCCCCCACACCCGCGACTCTTTTTCTGAGTTCTGCCCTTCAACAGTCCGGGCTAGAGTTAGTTTGCGTGCCGTGTACTCAATAACGTTGCATAAATAACGCTAATATGCAAAGCTTCATCAGCCGTGATTAATCATGTAAGCGCTGACAGATTTCTTTTCGCCCTGATTTAATCTGCATGCTTTACGTGGGGTGTTACTCGCAATAAGTAAAGAATTTTAATTCGTCGACATGCATTCTATAACATATTACTTATTATATTGAGAAGAATTTCGAGGAATTACGTGCAGAGTGGCGATATAACTTATGGCGGCAGTACACGCGAACTATAACGGAGTTCGGTTCGTTTGCAAGAAGGTTTATTATTACGGAAACTTGAAATATTGAAACTGCAGTAAATGAATTATATAGTTGGAAAATATTTTTACTCAGAATGTTTAAATTATAAAATTAATTAACAAGCCTCATGAGTGCTGATAGAAATATTAATAAGCAGTTTCTCCTGCTTGTTTGTAGGTTGTCGACCATGCAACACTCTAAGAAGGAATATTTCGACGGATACAATACCCTGTACCTAAGAAATTTCAATGAAAATAAACTATTTCACTACAATTTAAATGCTTTGCAAGTTTCAACAAAAATTTACATGCCGTTAATGAACTCGGCGAGGATGATAACAAACGTAGGTTTTTCTCCCGAATCACAGTGATTTACTCCTCATAACAACAAGCATAATACCCAAGAAAAAAAAATTGTACTCGAAAAATGTTTTTCGACTCCATAGTAAAGTGGTCACGTGATAAATACATTTTGTATGTTTTCTTCGAGAAAGTTGCTTGTTTTCATGAGTAGAATCATTGGGCTACGGGAACAAAACTCTGAAAGAAATATAAAAATTTCGATTCGAAAAGTAATCAAAATATTGATGAGAGCTGCGATTTCTACAGTCACAAAAAATCACTCATGCATGAATCACGAATACAAAGCTGCTAGTGATAACTAACGCAGTGACATCACTCAGTATCTCAGTATAACGTCAATTACTTGCTAGGTGTTTAATGTTGGAGTTCATTAACTCTAGAGAGCAGCAGCTGAGCAACTTTCTCACCGCTCTCGTATCGACGACGCGACGGCTGCGTAAGAGTTGATACGCTCAAGTCACAAGCTCTGTGAGGTTCAAGAAAGAAGATCGTTACTAGACACTAGGCTATTCGAAGAACATTTCAATTTAAAGCATATTAAACCAATATTGTTAAAAGTTTTTGGAAAGCATAAAAATATACGAACGACAAATGAAATTCTTGTACAATAGGCATGAGGACAACCTAGTCAAATCAAGTACTGTTTATTGAATGTAAAACGATTTTTTTTTTCATATATATATTTTGTATGAAATCACAAATAAGTTAACAGCTCAGTTTCATTTTTTTAATTTAAAATTAATTAAATAAAATTAAAAATGCACACTATATTTGAAGTGGTTCGTTTTTCAGCAATTTTGCAGGACTCTTTTTTATGAAAACAGTATTTTATATAGTTTTCGACCTAGGCATCATCCCTACTATGATTGAAAGGGATAACTTAAGGGTTTTGAGTGACTTTGCTAGTTCTCACTGTCTCCATTTGTGAATTCAAAGTTAAATATTCCTGGTAAAAACAAACAGAAATGTCGTACTATACATACCTAACCAAACAGTAGCTGCTGGAAGCCTTTGAAAAATTTTAAAGGCCTGTTAAAATTCACCTCTACTTTCGCGATAGCCAGTAAAACTAAACCCTCTTAAATAAATCGAATCCTATAGCTTGTAGTCTTTAACAAATTAGCAGTTGATTGACTCCTAATAAACAAGTCAAATAAGTTAGGAATCGAATACCCTCCTATTGAAGCAAGTGAGAACGAGTAGATTATTATGTAATAGCGAAAGAAAACACGCTATGGCAAAGAAGGCAAACTCTCGACGAAAAACAAACTATTATCTATTCCATTATCACAAAAAGCACCATGTTTTGAATGTGAATCAGGGAGTTTCGGGAAGACGAATGCCCTCAAACTTTTTCTATTTGTAGAAATAAACACCCTACTTGCGAAGAAGCAAATGAAAATGTATCAAAGGGTAAAGAAAAAGCAAACAAATGAGGTCAGAGGCGTCGATGGCGTCGAGGCGGCGATGAGTAAACACAAGTCATATGTTTGTGTAATAGTAGATTGATCAAACGTTTCAGTATGCATACGTCAATGTTTACATTTCACAGACACGAGTTCGCATTTCGGAAACTGATTTATATACAGTGGAACAGAGACTACTGATTGATTGTTTTATAAAGATAGATGGAGCCCTAGAGGGTCATACATTTCCATGAATCACATGACAGCCTCCGTAGTCTATAATAGTAGTAAGAAAGCTCGGCCCTCGATCCGAAGGTTCTGGGTTCGATTCCCGGTGGGGCCACTGTCAAATAAAAATGCCTTGCTTAGGACATTGCTGGCTTTGCAGTATGAATCACTTGAAGAAAAGTCAATGATTCCGTGCTTCGAAAAGCACCCTGGCTAGCCTTTGGTCCCGACTACTACTTAGGGATGTAGTCGTTAAAGAATCATGTCAGAGGCTTTCGGCGGCTCAACAACTCTGACACCAGGGTTTGACAGATCAGTCATCGACCTTGAAACCAACACGATATGATGATGATTATCTATGGTTCTCAAAAACTTCTAACAAATATTTTATTTTCACGCATAAAATCGCGCTCTCCTACACATTGATCAATTACTAAGATAGGTGCAAGAACATCGGGAAATGCAACGCTGTATCTGCTTTCTCCCGCAAACAGCTTTATCGTCGCGCCCATAGAAAACTGCTCGGTGAAAATTATGAAATCGCACCATCGAACGCCCATCCGTTCCGTTCGTTATACCGAGAATATAGTGTGCTCTCTCTTTGTCATTTCTAGATACTTTAATAATACGATCTATCAGTTCTGCCTGCGTTTCTCCTTATTGCTTTATTATATGAATTCAGATTTCTACAACTAGGTTCTTCTTTCGTTGAATACAGAAGCCAGATCATAGAAATTATTAATTTAGTCTCTTTCTCCGTGTAGCGTAGGTAAAGAATAGTACCAACCGATCTCTACACGTGGTTGTAAGAGGCGACTAAGGGCTAATGATCCGGCGAGGATAGGCAGCAGCATCTTTCTGTGCATCGTACCATCTTACATACTGCGGTCACCTGCCGCAACGCTTACAAGCATGGTGACTATGGTAAATCCCCTCCAAAGTACCACGCGTTTTTGGTGGAGTTCTGGAGGGAGCTCCCTGTGCTGCAGTGGACGTTATTTTTTTACTTTAGCTGTTGAATTTTCGACTTATTTTTGTTGATGATATATTTGTGACACAGGTCATTAAAATGGCATAATTAATAATTACAACTATTAAGAACGAGAACAGAATGTTATTGTGAAATAACTCAACGTTGATACTAAATCACATCTAATGAATATCAACGAGGACAAATGAGCGAGTTCAACGTTCTATAAATGTGATGTTTTAGCTAAACATGCCAAGTTGCTTATGTACCGATACGATTAACATTTAACAGACCACTTTTCTATGCAAATATACCTTTTTTCGTACATTACGAGATCATAAAAACTCACGACACGATACGCTACAAGTTTGTGTATAACTCTTGGTGATATATGAGGTGTGAATTATTGGAACAGAATGGATAGTAAATATAAACAGAAAGTAAATCACAATTACAGCTGAAAGTTAAATAAATAAATCAGCAGGACTGACTGAACAGAATTAGCGTAAAGTGGCGAGTAATTCTTTATAATCCGCGTATAATGCAGCGGCGATTCTCTGTTAAGGAGCAGACTGCTGGCATTTACATAAATCATTCTTACTGTTCTCACATTTACCACAATTGCAGACTAAAAGGCAGCTATGCCAAGAATAGTAGCAAATAAATCGTGCTCAGTGTCTTGGATGTAATTTTTTGGAACTTTTGGAGAGTTCACGTCAAAAGCATATTCAGTAACTTTGAAACAATTTTAACTATTTAAGGTATTTAAAAAAAAAATAACTTGCTATGGGGTTACTCTTGACCTCGATCTAGCCCTGACGACAGAGATCAGGTCAACAATGGAACGAGCTGGACCCGGAAGAAGCTTCAATCGCGACCTGAATAGATTCGGGTTATATGAACTCGGGAACACAGACGCAGATTAATGATTTTTCATATGAGCTGCTTCTCAAAATAACGTTCCTTTCTGTAATGTGTTTTTAATCTAGATTGAGGTTAACATTAGTGATAGCCCCTTAAAACCGGTATTAACCGGCTGCAACTCTTCTCTGAATACTTCATTAGACGCCGGCACACAAGTGTCGATAAAGGCCGGTAACCAGCCACAATGCGGCGGCATACCCTGTCAATACTGCCTCCAACCGTCAATACCACGCTTTATTATATCAATCGACGATTTATGTTTGTGACGTGCGATTTCTGATCGCTATTTAAAAAAGAGCAATCGATTTCTTGGTACTTTTAATAGGCAGATGACATACAATATTGAGAACAGGTTTCTTGCTTTGCCAAGCCAAGTTTTACTTCCAAGATAGTTCTGAAATGGATAAGCTATTTGTTTAAGTCGCTACATAAAATGTAGTTTATAATAAACGAGCCGTTATAATCTGTCAATTCAAGTCTGCCGGTCAGTGGAACCATCACTCTTCGAAACAAACACAGTAGTCTCGCCACTCCCGCTCCAAGCCAAATCGTCGTCATCACCCGACATGAAATTAATTGCAGCAATAAATCGCACCAAAGCTAACTTTTTTCATACAACCCTTCATAATAATTTGCACGATCATTGTCCGTACGACGACCCAAGTTGAGTTAACGTGGTAAGCTGTTTTAAATTAGAATATTCAACTCTCCGCCGTCGTTTACAGGGTTAAGAAAATACGTCTTTCAATGTGACAAATGAAGATCGCTTAGCATTGTTTCGGCCGAAAATTAAGGGTCAACAGCATCGTAAATCGTCATGAAAAAATGTTGATCATTTTGTACCTTGCTATTTTGGGCTTTCAGGTTGTTGGCTCAGCAAAACAAAATTGATTGTCCTTTTTTTCGCGTCTTTCATCGTTTAAAAAAGTGAATCGATTTACTTTTGGGAACTTTTTTCAGTCCTTTGAGATGATTGATTGATGAGGGTTGCTTAACTGTCCATCTACCGTTGAGTTGGTTTCGTTTCTTTTATTAGCAAGTTTTTGTTAGAGCTCGGCCGTGGTTATTTTGAAAATTGATGGTTTGCCTGAAGGTTGAAAGTAGAGCTTATTATGAGCGTTGTTTTTATTGTAATAAACAGGTTAGTGCGATGAGAGCGGGTCTGTATTAGTTTAGTATCCTGTGGGCAACTCTCCACGGCTTCTGACTGGAAAACGACTTGGTTTATTTATTTATCGAATGGCATTTACTAAGTGGTCAGGTGTAGCTGTCAAAGTCGTTACACTTAGCACCATTTTGGGTCCCGTGTAGAGATTTTAAGGTTGAACTTCGAAAGATGTTCTGTAAATGTCACAACACAGGTCGATTCGATCGCGAGACGCCTTAACCAACTAGCTACCGTGGTGCCTGCCTGCCTGATGTTGGGATATTTAAATAGTTGAATGTTTTTATTGTATTCTACTTCAAATATTACCCAAACAGGAAAGTAAATATAAAAATATTTTCTACAGATGTTTCATTATACATCACTGATATGGACACGATAGAAACAAGTGTCAGATCCACAATACTTTTCTTGCTAGTTTGTATTGTCCCACTGCTAAGCCTCCCCTTCGTTTTTCCTACTATCGCTACAAACGCAAGTAACTATTATCTTATCTGTGCTATCGCGGTCTTGAGCATATTCCCAGAAACAGCGTGCGTCGGTACAAGTAAGTCGTCACGCCATCTTTTCTTTTTTCACATTAGGTTAGAATACGAAAAAAATATATATGTAGGTTTGGATTTTGTATAGTTTGTTAAATTAACATTCTCAGTTCGCGTCGCAGTAGCATTTAGCCGCGGTGTTAGACTCGACAACATGACTATAAACGCTGCGCTGTTCACCAAAGTCGTCTCAGTTCTAACGATAGAAAACTGGTGTGGATCTAATCTGGTCAGGCATTTAATATTTATTTTCCGTGGCAGTATATCTCAGATAGTGGCGACCGAGTGAAAGGCTCTGGTGAAACTTCCGAGAGGAAGCCGGCTTTCTACCCCGCCTCCAGTCTAAGAACCCTGGTTAAAGCCACGATCACACCTTCTTGAGATCAGAAAGTAATTCGGCATACATTGCTGGTTGTAATTAGGATATTGGAATTAATAAAACCAAGCCTCCCAGCAATGTATGCTGAATTAGTCTTTGAAGTGAGGAAGGTGTGATTGTGCCTTTAGCTCTGCTAGATTAGCACTAGCATTAACATTGATTATAACGTTGCCAGGGACATGCAGTAGTTAATTGCTTTTACATAACGTGGAAGAAGAAACAAGTTTACATAGAAAGTGTATTATAATCAGTTTGTTAATAGTTTTACAACGTCGTTTATTTTTTATTTTGCAGTTTTTTCTGCACTATCGTGTAGGTAAATGTAATAAAACGTGCTTTTTATAGCCTTATTAAATAAGTGCAGCCTACTTGAGACATAATTTGCAAAACGTATCTAGACTAGACCGGATTCGAAAACCGGTGACGGCACTTGGCTTTATTTTGCAATTTAAATTTAATTTTAAATAATTTTACTCAAAGGAAAAATTAATTTAGCTTGCATGGAAATGTATACCTAACAGCACGTGGACAGATTTTGGAGTTTATTGCATGGTAATATAGTTGCAAATGTTTACATTAACGTGCGGTTGACCGTACACGTTAAAAACTAAAATTGTGGCTCTTTGGGCGTTGGTGACCACTTTCCATCAGGTGGCCCACCTGCTCGTTAGCTCACTTGTCATTATGATGCATTATGAATAAAACTTTCAGGATATGAAAAAAAAATCGGCCTCTCCATACAAAATAGCTAACTTGATTGGACAGTTTGTACGGGTAGGCCAATTTTCTTTTTTTTTAATTCCTGAAAGATTTATCACTGAAAGTTGTTCAGTTACGTTGACTCATCGTGCCTTTCGGCTATCAGAAAACTGTCCCTTACACCCTTAATAGAAATATAAGTTGAAATATGAAAAATCCCGGCCAAGTGCGTGTCGGACTTCGCACCAGTGGCGTGCCGGCATCCCATCTGCATTATGCATTTGACCGCAAAATCAAGTTGGTTGCAAATGTTGCAATAGGAAAAATTTGGGATTTACCGAGAAAAAAATCTGATTTATAAACATAATGGTATTTGTTAGTAAAATATACGTAATAATAAACATTACCAAACAAGTTCATAGGTCAATGCAATGGTAAGTTAACAAATTCTTCGGAAGAAAAATTTGTTTCTAATTCTGATTTTGGTGGCTTTTCTCTCATTCCTTTGTTTTCAGATATTTTTAAAACAAAGAATACAGTATTTATCTACTCAACGAGTTCTAAATATTCCGCCATCACGTTAAGTTAGGCGATACACCTTGGTGTATTTAGGTTTTACGCTTGTTAAGCAAATTTCCTCATGGTATATTAACATGTTTGTTTACACTTGCTTTGTACATATAGTACTCGACCAGTTTTACCTGACTTCTGTCGTTTTGCGCACCTGATTTAATATTTTCTTCTCAATTGTTTCTTTGCGAATAGGGGTATGAGCGAATTTTCTTGACCATTCTGTAAATTTCCTGTTTCTGATTTATTCTTAATTTATCTAACGAGTAAGAAGAAACAATAGATTAAATTATACTATTTTAATTTTGTTTCATATTTTACCTACGTTACCTATTAACCACTTTTCGATCAAGTACTCGTAGCTTCTGGACTGGACTTAGATTTTTCTTGATCGAGATAATATATTATTATTTTATTTATTTAATTAACTGTTTATTGTACCCATTACAATACAAACAAAACATACATTTATAAAATAGACACAACAGGGTCTGCTTATTTCAACTTGGAAACTTCTTCCAGCAGACCTATTATTTATAGAGTTGTGATAAATTTAATTATGTGGTCCTATCAAGCAGAAACACACAAATTTTACAATTCTGAGAAGTTTGGTAAGACATCACAATTACAACCAAGGTGTCAAGTTAAGCTGGTCAGTTATACCTGTTTCTATAGAGACGCAAGGCCGCTCGCCACGTGCGGCGTATTGAAT
Organism: Athrips mouffetella; assembly: GCA_947532105.1. Taxonomy (NCBI): domain Eukaryota; kingdom Metazoa; phylum Arthropoda; class Insecta; order Lepidoptera; family Gelechiidae; genus Athrips; species Athrips mouffetella. The sequence goes on along the minus strand of OX383964.1, from coordinate 7,882,326 downwards.
TCCGAAGTTTGTTTTGTATGTTTAGGTTTTGTTCCCATGGTTCTCAGGGTTTCGAAGAATGTACTACCGCTTCTGGATTCTTTGCTGGCGGTAAGGACATTTGTCCGTATTCCAGGGTCGTGTAAGACAGTATTTGTGTGGAATATTTAATTACCGATGAATACGTATACCTGGGACAAACAGTCTAGCTGGGTAAATCTAACTTAGAGAAAGAGGTTACTCGTCGAATCCGACTCGGATGGGCAGCGTTCGGGAAGCTCCACAGCATCTTCACGTCCAAAATACCGCAGTGTCTCAAGACGAAAGTCTTTGACCAGTGTGTATTGCCAGTCATGACATATGGCACCGAGACGTGGCCGCTCACGATGGGCCTTATCAGGAAGCTCAAAGCGATCGAATCAGAAATGAGGAGATCCGCAGAAGAACTCTCAGGCTTTCGAGGAATGTATACCGCTTCTGGATTCTTTGCTGGCGCTAAGGACATTAGTCCGTTAACCAGGGTCGTGTAGGACAGTATTTGTGTGGAATATTTAAATTAAAATTTATAGCGTCTTGTAGTCGGCTTTTATATGATTTTGTATTTTTATGTTTCACTTTGCACCTCAACATATTAAATTTGATTTGAGTAAGATTATCTGATGGCCCAGAATACATCAAACTATTGATTGGAAAACCATTTGGAGTTGTGATAATACTTGTAAAATTTAGAAATTAGGTTTAAAAATCTTGAAAAAAATAAATCACGATGCATAACACCAGCAAATCCTGATTGAGGTCTTTTGGTTCTATCAAAAATATCAAGCAATCTTCTTGTTATTGTCGTGAAGATCAGAAGTTATTATTCAAAACGTGGCTAGGTACCAACAAAATTGGCGCCTGACCATCTTTAATTTTAGTTTCGTGTACACTAGTGGCTCGCGGGAACCTCCGCCTAGGAGGTTTTTTTCAACTAAGTGCAAATTTCAACTGACCAAAATGTGACAGATGAACCCTGAAGGACCCAAAAAAGTCATAAAAACTAATAAAACCAAAGCCGATGTCGTCTCAATGGTAAAAGCGCATCTAGGCGGGGCGGGCTTAGATCGCCACATACAAGCAACAAGGTTTTGAAAGTGGTAAGGCGCCAATTTTGGTGATAGTACATCAATAGCTCCTTGGTTGGCTTACGAAATAAAATCTACTTCCCATCCTATAGAAACTGCATCAAATGAAATCATAAACGGTTTTCAACGTTTGTCCCTAAGGAAATGTTGATCAGATTCACATTCTTTACACTTTTGGCCCTTTCTATTACACCTTGTATAAGAGCTAGAATATTTCTTGTACATACATAATCTATCACGACTATGACAGAATTCTACATTAGCTCGTGTTGACCAAGGCTTTTAACATAAGTATGTGATTTTCACAAACAAGGCAATCGATCATCTGTCCTCAATTCACACTAGAATTCAACGTAGTCTAAAACTGATCTGGACAAACTAAAAGAGGTTGATTTTATGCTTATGGTCAAATGGTCATAGACTGGCTGGCTTCCTTAAAACATGTTCTGCCATACAAACTTTCTTTCATATTAGTTTGATGTGATAAATGTATTTTGGGCTAACCTAGCATTTTTTTTTTCATAAAAAAGTCCTCTTATCGTACAAGTAAACTGTAAGCACGGCAGCAAATGTGAGTGAGTGTTGTTGTTCTCAGTTACCCCGCTGGTATATAGGGCCTTCACGAGCTGTTTCCACTTCCTCGCTGCCGTGCGCTTTCCTTCTTGCTACTTCCCACGTCAGTCCAGCAACCTTGAGCTCGCTCTCGATGGTGCGTCGCCAAGTGTTTGCGGGATGCCCAGGAGGTGGTAATAAGACCTGTTTAAGCTGAACCAGCGCTACGCTACAAACCACCGCCATAGACCTCATGTCGCTCAAGATCAAAATGATACCACTGACGTGCAGCCTGCACTTTAGGGGCACGTAAGGAGTCAAACCACCTCAAGTTGGATGAGAAGTAGCTTGTGCAGTGGAGAAAAAAAAACAAGAAGTGGATCCTCGACACCCATTGCACAACTAAACAATGCCCATAGTCCGCCTTAAAAGCCGTAAAAGTTTGCAGAGGTCAACTTCTCCCACAACAAACAATAACCCAAGCTCGGCAAGAGAGCAAGTGTGGGCCGAAAATTTCCCAAGGATACGTCCCACCTGCAGAATCTCTACCACCTGGACACAATCTGCAGTGGTCAACCTGGAAGTCGCTAAACCGTCTGCGAACTCAGGTTGGCCGCTGCAGAGAAAACAAGGCTAGTTGGGGCTTCGCAGACCAGTTGCTAAGGCACTGTGACTGTGGGGCTCCATTTCAGGCGCACTTGCTCTCTTGTCCACTGTGCCCCTCCACCTGCACTGGCGAGGACCTGCGTGAGGCGTCGGATAGAGCCGTAGAAGTGGCAAGGTTTTGGGAGGAAAGTATTTGATCCAACGCGATGGTATTTGTACACTGACACGAAGAATAAGAAAGGGTCAAAGTAAAAAGCTGCGGCACGTTGCAAATTCGCAAGTTTCACAACGCAAAAAACTGCGATGCGACTTCTTGCTGATACTGAACGTTGCGGCGACGAAGCACAGTGAGTGCGAGCTCGCTGATTTTGGCGATGCGTGGGCGTTTTTGTTTTGACACTTACACCCTCGCATATCGTATTAAATCTCGTATTTTGCTTCACATCAAACTCAAAAATTTGATGGTTTTGGTGGGGCTGCATGTGTTTTGGTGTTGAATGACATCTTCATTACTGTAGTATTACTTTCAGATTTTTGGCAGCAAGCATGAATCCTTTTACATCACGGATTTAGGATTCGTAAACTTAAGCCGCTGTCACACCTTCCTTAATTCAGAAACTCATTCAGCATACATTACTCGTTGAAATAAGGAAATCGGAATTAACAGAACCAAGCCTCCCAGCAATGTATGCCGAATTAGAATTTAGGAAGGTGAGGGTTTAAGATGATATTTCTTTATTTGCTGCGACTCGTCACTTTCTCATCCGAACAGATTCCAGTGATTGACAAGAAAGTAGACCCTAGCACAGTTTAACACAACATATTAAAATTTTACTCGCTAAAATAGACGATTATCAATTATCACGTGTACACTCAACAGCACTTCAGTAGAAACACTTTTGGACCTTATGCCCTGGTAATAGAGTTTAAAAAGTTTCTACCGACATGCGGTCGACTGTACAGAAACATCACTGATATCACAGGGGCAAAACATCAAGGGGCAGAACTAAATAATTTTATAGCTTGGCAATAAAATTGACATAATGGAGGAGAAAATATTATTTGCCATAAAAGAGGCTGAGGTTACCGGGTCACTTTTATCAGAAACAAATAAAGGTCGTTGTTGTAAAAGCAGTCGCACAAAATACAAGTTGTTAAAATAAAGTTGAAACAAACCACCGTTCAGTGTTTAGGGGGAAACAAAAGGTCGGATATACATACAACTCAAACCCATAGGGTTGTTTATGGGGTTATCCGCAGTCGAAAAATAAATTGTGTCCAACTACTGGGACAAGACCGCATTTTATTTTCTAGTTTGTCAGACTATAAAACTAACCAACTTTTGCGAAGAAACATGAGTTGATGACGAGAGAAATTTTAAAGTTGTTAGGGATCATGGTCTGAATAACATACTAAAACATTAGCAGTTATATGAAGATAGCTCAGCAAAATGGTATCAGTTGTAAAGGGTGTTAGGGAGAACCTTTCGAATACTGAAGAGGCATGACCAGTCAATGACACTGAACAACTTTCAGTCAACAAAAGTTTCAGGAAACGAAAAACAAATCGGCTTCTCCATACAAACTGCCCGATCAAGTTTACAATTTTGTATAGAGACGCGGATTTTTTTTTCGTTTCCTGAAAGTTTTGTTCACTGAAAGTGGTTCAGTGTCGTTGACTGATCATGCCCCTTCAGTATTCGGAAGGCTGTCCCTAAAACCCTGTATATTACTTCTATAAAAACTGGGACATCTTTAATAATTTCAGCAATACCCACCTGCCCCTTCCTTTGCAATTGAGGACAGAGATAAGAAAAATAAAAGGAAATAAAAACTCCTTTTGAATTTCCCGCTTTAAATGCGTACCGGGGTATCATTATTTTTAACCTTCGAAGAGGTCGGGCCGACAACTCATCGCGTTAGGAAATTGAATTAATTTATAAAAGAAATAATCGTGACTACGCAAATGTGAGGAAAACGAGAGGAAATTTACTTAGTAACTTTGTAACAGTCTTTACAAAGACTTTCCGTTTAAGAGTATTTACTTAAGTGCTTATTCTTACTTAAGTGCTTATTCTCTCAAGGCTTTTTATATGACTTCTGGATTCTCGCAAATAAATCAGAGACTCCGTATAAGATATCAGCTGATCGGTCTGGATGAGAGTCAAATAATATTTGTCTATCCCAAAAAGTATGTAGTACGAGTACTACGAAAGTTGTTGCATTTACCAACTATACTCGTATATCAGATAGCTTCATATCATAACGGACAAATCGAAAAGAATAAGTAGTGAAATAAAAAAAAACCGGCCAAGTGCACCGAAGGTTCCGTACCACTAATGTAAAAATACCGTCCTAGCTATGGACGCGCAGTCATGCAGAGGCTTATTAAATGCACGCGAGTCCGACACGTACTTGACCAGCTTTTATTATTTGTTGTTATTCTATAGCCTACGCACTATAAACATACGAATTTTCTCGGATGTAACCTGAGCTTGAACTGTTCCCGTTTCTATGATAGAGCTAAAACAAAAATCGAGCAAAAATCGCCTAAAACACTTTTGTCGTAGGAAAGCTATCCTTAATTTTTAATTTCTTAATTTTTTTATTATTTGGCGTTATAGCTGCAACAGAAATATATAATCCGTGTAAATTTCAACTGTCTACCTACTACGGTTCATGAGATACAGCTCGCTGACAGACAGACAGACATCGGAGGCATAAAAATCTGTAGTGAGAGAAAATAAACACATTTTTATATTAACATGGTCCCGTTTTCACCCTCACCATACGGACCCTGAAAACAGACACTCCTCCTCAAAAACTGCTTTTATACAGTTTTCTCTCAGATTACATTTCCCATGGGTAGTGGCAAACCATACCTAACAGATTAGCGATTATTCAAGCGCCGCAATTAATTTTCATTAATGATGTTTTCAGACAAAATCTACCATTAATCTTCTAAATGTGGAAATTACTTCAGTGAAACATTTTCGCATTCTAACATTAGTTGGCTGTTATTGCCACTTTCGACTTCCAAAACTAACAATTCCAGCCGTCCGTCAGTAGAGCAACAAACAAGACTATAAAAAACTAATAATAGAGGAGGCAACACTTGGCGTCACTTGCGCGGTGGCGTTCTCAAGCAGGGTTGCCATAAGTCAGATTTTTTTTGTAAATATCCAGATTTTTGGCTCACTTCTCAGAACCAAAGAGAATTCGGTCATCGACCTTGCTACCTACACGATATGATGATGATGAGGGACAGCCTTCCGAATACTGAAAGGGCATGATCAGTCAACATAACTGATCATATTTCAGCGAATAAAACTTTCAGGAAATGAAAGAAAATATCGGCCTCTCCATACAAAATTGCAAACTTGATTGGACAGTTTGTACGGTACGGTAGTTTCCTGAAAGTTTTGTTCACTGAAAGTTGTTCAATTACGTTGACTGATCATGCCCTTTCAGTATTCGGAGGGCTGTCCCTTACACCCGTTATACATAACATCATCATCATCATATCAGCCGAAAGACGTCCACTGCTGGACATAGGCCTCCCCTAAAGAACTCCATGACGACCGGTCCTGCGCTGCTCGCATCCAGCGGCTTCCCGCGACCTTGACCAGATCGTCGGACCACCTTGTGGGGGGCCTGCCAACGCTTCGTCTTCCGGTACGTGGTCGCCACTCTAGAACCCTCACGCCCCATCGGCCATCGGTTCTTCTTGCGATGTGCCCTGCCTACTGCCACTTCAGTTTAGCGATTCTCAGGGCTATACATAACATCCCATGAATATACAATACATAGTCACCACGCCTGTAAGCGTTGTGGCTGGCGATCGCTGTTGTATTTGGTTTATCGTATTTCGACCTATGTTCTTCGGGAAAATATGTTCAATTTCATGGGCAGATTCACACCCTTCCAGTATTATCACACCTTTCCGTTACACGCTGTATATCATCTGCATAAACTAGTCAAAAATTCAACACAGCTAAAACAAAAGACGTGAAAAAACTAACATAAAAGACAATCACAACATCCCATGAAACGTCCACTACAGGACAGGGAGCTCCCTACAGAACTCCATCAAGAAACGCGTGGTACTTTGGAGGGGATTTAATATAGCACCACGCCTGTAAGCGTTCGGCTGGCGGTCGCTGTTGTTGGTGACCGTAGTATGTAAGATGCTACAATACACAGAAAGTTGCTGCTGCCCATCCTCCGGCTGTGTACCGGCAAAGAATAGTACCAACCCATCTCTACCCGACGGTATCATAAGAAGAGACTAAGGGCTTATGAAAAAGATCATACTCGTACTTAGTGGTAAAAAAGGATAATATCCAAAGGGATTTAGCGGCAAAGAGGGCGTACCGTCCTGTTGGCAGGCCAAGATACCGACGGAATGATGAAGTCAGTAAGGATTTAAACAAGCTACGAGTCGTATGGTCGGAACTGGCACAGAAAAGGGAAGCGTGGCGTGCTTTAATGTCTGAGGCCAAGAACCACTTTGGTTCGCCACATAGACAAATAGATTTAACATACAAACTTCCAGTGGTTTTCTCCGGATTTGTACGAGATGTGTCTGGTGACCCTACTCACGTCGCGAGCCATAAAATCGTACAGCAAACATGCGTCACATGTCGTGACATTGACCAAGAGTGTCCTTGCGAGCACAATGTGTACCTTCGTATAACTCGCGGAAAATTATGTAGTGACAATGTTATAAATGTGTTTTTCTCAAGTACTTATGCGTTCTTGTTTCAACTTTCATCAACAGTGCGTAAAAAATGGACAATGATCCTTTTAAGAAGTGACTCGGACGGCGCATGAAACTGAAACAAAATCCCTATAGATTATCTGCCTTACTTAGAGACTTCACTTAAAGTTGAACTTTCATGGTGTCCTTTTCGATTCGTTGACGAAGAAAGTGAAAGCACGAAACATAATGAAAGATAAAGTTTAAATTACGTCTCTGAGTGCAGCAGTTAGAGTCGCTATTGTCGTAAAGCAACACAAAATTTTGGCTTCCTCATACAAACTCTTCAGTGAAAACAAGGGTTTTTATAAGTCCCAACAAAATCATTTTCCACCCGTTTCTCTTCTCTCGTTTCTCTGGGAAAAAGGTGTTCAGTTAAATAAAAGTTACATGTTTCAAAGTCTTCCCTTCAAAAGGATCCTAGTTTTCTTTTCTATACCTACCTATAGATGTGAATTGCAACATTTACAAACAACTATTTCCGTGTTGAAAGACAATAGCAGAGAATATTCCTCAAAATTAAGCATGATTAATTTCGTATCCACAACTACTTATCAATACTTAGAGAGATAGATAGAAACCCTATTGCGCAATAACTTACAAACCTTCTGTTTAGCGTGTTCTTAACCTAATTGTCTATCCCTAACGTCTTTCCAACAATTCGTTAAAATTAAATTTGGATCATGTTTCTACATACATAATATCGCGCCTTGTTCCCGTCGGGGTAAGCAGAGACCACAGTCCTCCACCTGCTACGATCTTGACATGCTTCCCTTGCTTCCTGAACTTTCATCAATCCTTTCATACATGCTCGTCGGTTTGGGGTACTTTTAACCTGGGTTTAGGGTAATTTTAACCTGGGTTTAGGGTACTTTTAACCTGGGTTTAGGGTACTTTTAACCTGGGTTTAGGGTACTTTTAACCTGGGTTTAGGGTAATTTTAACCTGGGTTTAGGGTACTTTTAACCTGGGTTTAGGGTACTTTTAACCTGGGTTTAGGGTACTTTTAAACTGGGTTTAGGGTACTTTTAACATGTTTCTACGGCGTGATTTTTCATTGGTTTTGCTCCCGAAGCCCACTAAAAGTGATTCTACTCATGAAAACAACTAACTTTCCCGAAGAAAAAACGTCTTTACTCAAAAAAAGTTTTCGTTCTTCCGTACAAAATGTGTCGATCACGTGACCACTTTACTGCGAAGAAAAAAATGTTTTGAATAAAATAAAATCTTCTTACAAGTTGCTTGCTATCATGAGTGTCCAGTGATTGGCTTCGGGAGCACAAAACCAATGAAAATTCACTCTGTTTTACCTTCATGTTAAATGGCATTGAACAAAGCTGTGTCCTTGCGAACCACCTAAGTACATAAGGAGCGGGACGATCAGTGCTTTCATTGTTTGAGACGAGTTTAAGTCACAAGAGACTAGCAAAATAACAAAACAATTGTATGAAAAACTTACGTGAGTTATGAAAAATCTTTATCGTTGTACATCCCAAAGAAGAAACCCAAAGTCCTTGAGAATCCCAATTTTAATATTACAAATGCGAAAGTAACTGTCTGTTTTTCACGGCTAAGCTGCTGAACCGATTCCGATGAAATTTGGGCTGGTGATAGTTTAAAGTGTTAAACCATGAAAAAGGAAATAGGCTACTATATTTCCAAATTCCACGCGTAAGGTGTCGCGGGCAAAAACAAATGAATTATAAATTACTAGCTGTCCGCCTGAGGTTTCACCCGCATTAAATGCGTTTTCCCGTGGGAATGAAGTGTTTTCCCGCGGTAAAAATTAGCCTATGTGTTATTCCAGGACCTAACCTATGTGTGCCAAGTTTCATTAAAATCCATTCCGTAGTTTTTGCGTGAAAGAGTAACAAACATTCATCCATCCATACTTACAAACTTTTGCGTTTATAATATTAGTAGGATAGGATTATATACGCTACATCAACATGTACCTATACTTCGTCCTCTCAACAGCACTTTACCGTCGACTTATGGAAAAGGACTTCCCTTGTCTAGTACTGTAACATCCAAGGGGGTGATTAATAAGTAGTGAGAATGAACAACATTTTGGTTCTAAAGTCTTTAGATTTTTATGAGTATTGATTGATAGTTTATTCCAGTACAAGGATAGTTCCATAATATTTACAAACGTAAAAGTAATGAAGTAAAGTTCAACAGCCTGTCAGCCAATCCAGCAAGCAACTTGAAAAAAGAGAATTTTTTTAGTTTTGTTAGATATAATTCACCAAGCCGAGTTTTAACTAATTAACCACTCACCCTAATTACTATACAGGGTGTAAGGGACGGTGTACCGAAAACTGAACAACTTTTCCAAAGAAACATTTTTGGAAAAAATAATTGACAGTTTTCGGTACATCATCCTTTACACCCTGTATCTCTTCTCATAGTAACTTCTACCTGTTCCCCAACACTGAAGACGATATAGATACGGAAGCAAAATCAAAGTCATGCTTCCTATGCGGAGGAGAGCTTTGATAGGACCAAAATGAAAACGTAGTTTTTCAAAGGGATCGAAGCTTCGGAAAACTGCCGGTTTCAGGGTCCAAGGAGATGTTGAATCTGTAACAGAACGGTGGAAGGTCACGCCAGGGATGTTCGTGGGTTCGATAAGTGGCCAGATGTTTTATTAATATTTACAATGGTTACTTAGGTAAAGCAACGATATAGAGTGAAGACACCTGAAATGACATACAAGGTTTTAGACTACGCTGATATTGATAATTTTCCTAAAGAAGAGAAGAAGAAGCACTTATATACCAATACTGATGTCTAAAAAACATAATATACATAAATATTTAAATTAAAACTTAGATTTATCACGATCGATAGCCAGTAATAATAAACGTCAAAACATTGCAAGCACGCAGAATAATTAGAAATTAGAACGTCAGCTGATTGAAAACCGGCACTGGCTGTATGAATTTTGAGGACAAAGCAAAAAGAAACGCACGCGCTTCATTATAAAGCTATGTAGAAAAGTGCATTATTATTTTATAAACATTCTTTTATTTTCTGGGTCATTCTCAATACTTATTGAACGCCGTAGTACATGATGTAAGCGACATGTTGGCAAAAACTGAAAGGGCATGATCAGTCAACGTAACTGAACTTTGAGTGAATACAACTTTCAGGAAGAGAAAAGAAAAGACGGCCTCTCCATACAAAATTGTAATCTCTATTGGACAGTTCGTATGGAGAGGCGGATTTTTGTTTTAATTTCCTGAAAGTTATATTTAAAGTTGTTCAGTTACGTTGACTGATCAAGGCCCTTTAAATTTTTGCCAACCTGTCCCTTAGATCATTTATAACAAAAAGGGTACAAACAAACTTAAAGGATGTGTGTGAATCTTCACATGGAGTTAAAGATTTTTTTCCAAGGAACAAAGTCCGATATACGAAAAAAAAAAAAACCGGCCAAGTGCGAGTCGGACTCGCGCACTGAGGGTTCCGTACCACTACATAAACATAATTGTATTAGTTGAAATTTCAGTAAGTTAATGTGCTAGATTTTTTTAGTCCGACACGCGCTTGACCAAATTTTATTATTTGTTGTTATTTTATAGCTTATGCACCATAAACATACCAATTTTCAAGTTTGTAAGTGTTCCCGTTTTTAAATAGAACTAAAACAAAAATCGCCTCAGCGACCAGCCAACTTGACCCCTCTCTTATATGAATGTTCTTGAAACGGGAGCTCACCACAATTGGTTATCATTAGTTGTGAGAAAAGTTGTAATATTTAATGATTTCAGACTTTTCCCATTATTTGTACTGTGAGACCTAGCTTCTTGCCAAATTTCATAATTTTAGGTCAACGGGAAGTACCCTGTAGGTTTTGCATTTTTGAATAAATGTATGGAGATGAGGACATAAAATGCCATATCTTTCGATTGCGTCGTTGTAAAAAATTGAAATTTTCAAATCTTGTGTGGTTCATGGATCCTAATATATGGTATTAATTTTAACCTGATACCTTTACCCGTTCGTGAGATAAAGGGTCTTGACAGACAGACAGACAGACGGACAACAAAGTGATCCTATAAGGGTTCCGTTTTTTTCTTTTGAGGTACGGAACCCTAAAAAAAACAATTTGTCGTGGAAACTGCATCAGCTCTCTGTATAGCGTTCTTCAGTTTCATGGACAAGTTCACATCCTTCAGGCTCTAAACCTTTCTGTTACACTTCTAGACATGTCAAGAAAAAAGAAGACAAAAGTAAAAAAAACCTATAACCTTACTACTGATATACTGACTCCAACAGCACTACAATAATCATCATAATCATATCGTATAGGTTGCAAGGTATCGATGACAGACCGCACATACCCTGGTCAGCAAGCACGTATATATGGGGGGGGTTTAGGGGGTTCAAACCCCCCCCTTAGGACTCATGCCTTTCTAATAAAAGGAGGGCATCATAAAGGAATAAATAAAGCGCGAGGAAGGGTTGGCGCTAGCGTGTCGACACAGGTCACATCCCACACGAGACTCTTGCCCTCTTTCAATTTCTACACCACGTCCACGTGAGATACTCCGTCGGGCCTCTTGACATCAGAGCGAACGACTCCGTTTGGTTTCAACGTAGCCGGAACGTTCGCCGAAGCAACCAAGGGCTCTTTGTAGCACATCATTTAATGTGGCGTGGCGTGGGATGGGACCCGCGCTCTTATTGCACGAGAGACTGTGATGTCCGAGTTCACACACGTTTGCCACCCTACACCTCCAGAGATGCGGCTTGACGGTCTTCGCACCTAGCCTCACGGAAAATTTAATTTCAAGGAAAGTGCCGCATCGTAGATGATATTAGAAAAAACGGTTTAAAGCCTGGCTCTCTGATAATTTCTGCTAGGCTCTCCGGCACAGTGGCTTATCCCATCTTTTTGAGAAGCTAAAACAGTACTGGACGGGCTGGTCAGCACACACTCCCTGGCGTCAAGGAACTTTGCGACCTCAACAAATCCCATGGCGGGAGTAGCGACCAGACGACAGAAACGCAGGCAAAGCAACCTCAGACGCCTTCCTGATACCTAAGCCCCGGAGACGTACAGAAAGAGAAGCCAGGTCCCAAGCTTGGTCAGAAAGTATTGAACATCCACCTTATGTTCAATACTTTCGTCCAAGATACACAAATCAACAGGTACTCAAAACTCCATAAATGCAACAACAACAAACACGTAAATTTTGGCATGAAGAGGCAGAATTAAATTAAGTGCCATATGAGCATAGATGTCAGTCAAACGATCCAAGTTTTTTAAACTTTTCCACCTGTCGGTGCATGAAGCTTGAAACTGACTCGTCAAGCAGAGGCGCTCCTAGAAGATGTAGCGATTCCCTTGGTGACTGATTGTATGTATACCAAGCGCTACGGTGTTGAACTCACCATCTCGGGAATCGTGAAATAATGAGATATTTTCCGCACTTGCATTAATTGTCTTTCAATTCGCCTTATCGCTAGCAAAAAATTTCGCGATCGCTGCGCTCGCGTTTTCATCTAGCCATGTTGAGCTCATCCCCCCCCCCTTAGACTTTCTATATCTACGTGCTTGCCCTGGTGTCAGAGTCGTTGGTTCCGACTACATCCAAGGCTTGACGTGCCTATCGAGGCACGGAATCATCTAACTTTTCGGACAATCAGGTGATTCATCCTGCAATATCCTAACCATACTGGGGAGGTCACATAAAGAGATTTTTGTTTGACAGAATAACAAAGCTTACGAGTACAAACAACTTTTACGATGAGACCAACTCTGAAATCGCAAAAAGTCAGATAGTAGAAGATATTATTGCAATTTCAGATTTTTTTAATACACCGTGTTCCTGAGGATATGCATTATTTTAGGAGCATGTTCAGTTAAGGAAACTGCACAACATTCCCTAAAAAACATAGGTAGAAATAAAATTGCCGTCCCAAACAAAAAAAAAATATTTTTTCGTATTATGCATACGATGAATTAACTGTAAGAGCACGTACAGTTAACGAAACTGAACAACTTTCCCTAAAAACATAGGTTGAAACACAAAATTGTTTTATTCAGAAGGGGAATTCTTCTTCGTATTTCAACCTACGTTTCTTAGAGAAAGTTGTACGTTTTCGTTAACTGAACGTGCTCTTAAAATTAATGCATTTCCTCAGGAACACAGTGTATATCATGAGCAAAACACTTTCAACATATAGGTAAGTACATTAAATTACTAAACTCACTATCGAGTATTTCCAACAAAACCTCACCTAGGGGACAACAAACTTTACTCGTGTCTTCTAAATCGCTTTGCGCCTCCAATTTATGCGGTGTATTTGTTGTAAATAAGCGTACAATGGGATACGCGTAACCAACCAACAGCTGTTCAGCCACAATAGAAAGTCTTACGAGTTACGTGAACGGCCCGCTGTGTTTACTAAACAATCTAAACATGTTTTTCGATTTCCAGCGCCCAACTGGAGTATTACTTAACAGTTCTTTTCTCGTAACTAATTTTCCATTCGTCAAGCCAGCAGTTCTGCTACTAATGAGTCGTTCGTCAGTTAAGTCTTGGTCTTTAAACTTGGTCCGGTAACCATCAAATAGTAGCCAAGACGACGGCTTAACGAGCTTGTCGGTCGACATATCAGACTAGATGATAATGATATACCACTCACAAGCGGACCCCCCATTCACAACCAGTCAAAACCAACACGTTTATTAACTTTGCGATCAGAAAGAATAAGCTAGCTTTACTTGGTATCGGATCCTCCAAACAATTAATTATTAATCCTTACTCCGTCATTACAAATTTAAAAAAAGGTTGTGGGATGGTCGTTTTTTTAGTGAAAGCGGCAATCTTTTCGCTGTCCAGTTTAAAATATGCAACGCTCCCCCGTTTACGGATGCGACTTTTTTCCCCGACTCTCGCGGGCCTTTGTGGCTCGTAAACATTAACAGCTCTATGAATATTCAACTCAGAGGCGATTACATGAGTCCACCAGATAAATGCGTAGCAAATCTATTGTGCAACGGCAATTGTGTTTATAATGACTTCACTTACTATATCGACTATGTAGAAACTGCAAACAACGTTAATGTTCAATGCGATCATTAAACGAGGAACGGATAATAAATTGACTCCGATTCCGAGGCGCGGCGATTTCACAAACTTGAACAGCGCCAAATAAAACAACACCATAATATCAGGGACATGGTATTTATTGTACAAAAATAGTGTGCGAGCGTGTAACTCATGCCTCACGACAAACACAAACAAATATTAAACCTATTTTTATGTATAAAATGCATTCACTCGTTATTAGACATAGCCTATTTGTTTATAAGATAGTGAGGTGTATCGTTGAGTCTTACAACCACGAGAGGCCACGCCCTAACAAATCCCGACACAGCACCGGCTCGGCCGGACCGGACCTATTATTAATTCAAAATTCAATTTACATATCTTTTCTCTCCGAACGTTCGTATCTCTCCCTCAAAGTAATAAAATGAAATCCTCGATGTTTGAGGGATCAGCCTGGATGAATACAGGACTTATCAATGTAATAAAGAAGTTATCGCACTCTTCCTTTTGGATAAGAGCGTTTATTACGTGAGGAAAGCTTTTAATGTGTAATTTCAAGGAACGATATTACAGGCATCAATAAATAACCAATCGACAGATTCTCACTAACACGCATTTAAATTCGAATGTTGAAGTAGATAAGGTAATAACTCCTCGTCTAAGCCGAGCCTAGAGAAAAAAGTGAAGCAATAACCGATTCATCACGTCGACCCACGCACGCGCCTAGCAAAATAAGCAAACAACATAAAAATAAGAGTAAAATACATCGCAACGACCCATGGAGTGTAAAACCCAACGATAGAGGTGTACAACAGAACTGCACAGTCCATGAATAACTTAGTCATATTCACATTATCTACATACGGAACTTTATCTGGTATCACATTCGCCGGATTGGACCCTTGCATAACCAAAACATATCTGACATTCGGGTTAACGTGTATTGGATTCGCCGTTTTTCTATTCTCACAGGAGATCGTAACTTATGAATATATTTGGACAAGTCAAATATTTACAATGTTTATTTCAAGAATTGGAGGAGACGTAATTTTTTTTATCAGAAACAGTTTGTATTCGTGTAAGCCGGTAACGCCACAGGAAATTGATAACATTCAAATTCACTGCACGCACTTTAGATCGATCTACCTGACTTCAACAAGTGAACGACCTCAGTTTACAACGCGTGTTTTAACCAGCATAGATAACATCGACGGGGAAATGTTTTCATAATACAACAACATTGCACTAACGTTACCGGGCTGAAGTAATTATAAACAATCAATCATCGATAAAACATGAAAGGTATTGAAACGATTGAAAATACATTAGTGCCACTCTTATTTTTGTTACTATTGCTTAAAATGAACAGCTATTGAAGAGGTAAGGACATTTACTAGAACTTTTTGGCTTTTTTCGGATTCGTACGTAATTATAGAAAATACGCATTTTTTTTTAGAAAAACAGAATCCAGGATATTGTTCTTTTTACATAATTTTTTTTTTAAAACGGTTCCCTTCAAATCAAAGTTTAATGAGTTCTAAAAAAAGAAAATATGGAAATTTTCCTAACCTTCTTCAAATCATGAGTTGAAAATAAAATATGCAGTTATTGATTGCAGACCATTTAAAAAACACTTTTCAGTAAGAATAAGTATCTAAGTAACTGGTATCGCGTACTACGTTAAGTGTAAACCGACATGAGTGCACCGTATGCTTATATTACGTCGAATTACACAGCAACCCGATAACATACGGAGTTACTTACATGGCTGCCGTAGTAATTGACCTGGTTTTAACGACAAGCGAAATGAAATTACAAAACTAATTATGGACATGCAATGACTGTGAGGCGATAATATGATTAAAATGAATGATGGACACGATAATGTTGATGAAAATGGTGATGAAAATGACATCAATGATTCAAAAGCGCAAATGAATTATGAATGATTCATGCATAGCAAATGGATAGGTAAGTAATGAAACGTTAAAAGTAGTACACGAACTACGTAGCAACAATATTATTGATGGTATTACATAATCAATTACTTAAACGTCTCTGCCAGAAGAGCTTTTACGTATTACTCTGGAACTTACTGTAGAACTAACTGATGGAAGCGTGTGAAGTGAAACGTGAAGAAATAAAAAACGTGAAACCTCGCCAAAAATCTAATCGCCTATTTTTCCAAACGTTTCAATCAAGATTTTTGCTTTGTAAGTAATGAAAATTTTAACGGTCAGTAAAATTGCGTAATCGAGCGATAAAATCTACTTTATAAAGTCGTACCATTTTCAAATGAATGATGATAAAAACTACTGTACGGCCATTGCAGGTAATGCGTGTATGAATAGGTACTGTACTATCAGTAACGAGGTAATTGTAAAAAAGTAGAGAAATGGAACTTCTTGTAAACAGAGCTGTAAACAACAGCAAACGTCGAGTCGAGCGAGATGCAAATATGGTAAAAGGTTTTGCAAAAGTGGAATGAAAAAAGCCATTAGCTCTAGAAGCGGTCGCTCGGGAGGCGCCAGCCGGAACGGCGCGCGCGGTGGAAACCGCGGGAAACCGCAACGCAGGCGCAGCGCGAGAACCGTGTCAGTAGTGTGAAACGCTAATTGCGCGCAGAGCTGTGTACCTCGCCGCGGGCAGCGCAATACGGATACTTCGCGCGATTTGCATATCTAATCTCGACGATGGTTATTGTATCTACGAGTATGAGTTAATTGCAAAGCGTATTTTATAACGTTTCAAATTTAGGTCGATTACTGTTGTTGCCTATTGAAATGGAAATTATTTTGAGCGATAGCGATAAACGGCGAATCGAACTCCTTATGTCTCCAGATAAAGCTCCCCGTCAGTTTCCTACGCTATTGTTAACAATAAATTATTATAGAATCTACAGGAAACCGATTCGGAGATCTCAATACATAATTTTAACGGGTGGCGATAAGACGCTCCGAGCACGCCTCGCTGTGACAATTTGAGTCCAGCTCAAAAACGGCGAGCGTGGAGCTGCTTAGGCTGTGACTACACTATTGCCTTCACTTTGCATTACGAGTAATTCGATCACAAGCGCCTCAGGCAGTAACTAAGGCTAAATCACAAATGTTGCGGGAAGGCGCTCCCGTTCTGTAAGCCAGCGGGCGCGCCGTCACTGACACTTCCTCACTCTTTTTGCCTTCAACACTAGATTCAACTGTGTCATTCACCACTGCACTGTTCACTTTTGCATCGTAAATCGTTGTGCATTTGCTCACAGCACTTTCACTTTTATCGGCGAAGAAGGAGCGACGGTCGGAGTGCGTCGCCAGAGGCGAGGTTGAAAATAACTTGATCTCCAAGTCTCGGTGACCATTCATTGAAGTTACGATTTCTGACGAAATTTCTAATGCGAGTGGTGATCGAGGCTCCGGTGAGCTAGCCCTCCTTGCTGGTGGGAATAGAGAGTACAGATTTGGTGCAGAGTACGCTTCAGTAGCACTGTTGTCTCTCCGCTCGGGGACCCGAGACGAAGGGTCGCTCCAGCTACGTCGTAAAGTCGTATCCGCACCTCGTCTGCCGAGCGGTCCGACAACTTTCATCGAGTCTTCTAATTTTGTAGGAGCGAAATCACCACTGGAATTCTCATCTAACAAATCCGCAATGGAATCAGCGTCCCAAATCTGCCCAACAGGATCACAATAGCGACACTGACACGAACTAACGGCCGATTCAGCTGGCGAGGCGGCTTCTGCTAATCCAAAACGAGTCGCTTCTAAGGCCTCTCCCAACGCTGACACTCGATACGTCTCCGGCACCGGTTCCGGGTACTCTAACACTTTCACGTCTAAACGATACGGCAATGACATCTCGCGGCAGTAAGATTCCTCATAAATGCCATGCGATGTTGTCACGATTCCTGTGACCGCACAATGATCCACATCACCGAGATCCAAACCAGCGGCTAAGTCGTGCGGCACAATATTGTTAGGTTTTCTATCCTTTTTGCGTCGTTTGCGTGGTTTTATAATCCTGGGCAACATTGTCTCGGAGTTAGTGGAGCCGGAACTTTCATCGCTAGCGACACTGACCGCGTCTGCGTTGTTGTTACGTCCGCTCCGCACGGCACGTGTTTGCTGCTGGTTGCGCGGCCTGCTTCCCTCGGGCGCTTCGCACCTGTCCCTGGTGGTGTTCTCGCTGTGTGCGGGTGGTCGTTGATTGCGCTGCTCAGGTGTGTTGGTGTATTTACGCCGGTCGTGTCTGTTTTGTATGATTAGCGGAGCACCCTGAGCTTTCATGGCTAGCTTGGAGACAGGAGTGTTCCGGGACGGTGGTGCTCGGCCGGCCATAGAGATGAGGGGCGCGCCGAGCCAAGCATTGGGGTGCGGCACGCCGTAGGGCGGATAGTAGGGCGGCGGGAATCCCGGTGCCGTAGCAGCATATTGAGGGCGAGCGGGTTCGCGGCGCCCGAGGGCGGCGCGCTCGCCCGGACTCATCGCGTTGCGGGGAGCGTTTAACCCATATTCGGTGGAGTTGTTTTCACTGTCACGGTAAAAGTCGGAGTTTCGGCGCGATGTCGTAATCGTACTCTAACATCTGCGGCGCGGGATGAACGCGTGCGCTCGCCGCGGCTGTCGGCGGAGGACTGAGTAAATGAGGGCCGCGGCCGCGAGTGCCGAGTGGGAGTGCCATGCCGCCACGCGACTTATCGCCGGCGTCGATGCACCGGAAAGCTTTACAGCCCTAATCGTTCGACAATTAAACCCACCGTTGTTTACTTTCGCGGTCTAAAGATTTACCGTAGCGTAGCACACCGAATGCTACAGATTTCTGTGTACTAGACCGTTGTGTCCGATAGATGCAAACGATTTCTATTTTTTAAGTAGGCAAATAACGAAAATAAGAAAAGGAAATCACCCTGTCGAAAATCATTCTTTCGTTGGTTTTATGTTAATGCACTGAAAATTTATAAGCGTATCAACCTTAAATGAAATGTAGTAGAGAACAAGTTGTTCCCCTAATAAATGAATATGCAATTTCAGGTTTCGAAGTGACCTACTTAAAATGGTGCCGAGCTAACTTATTAATGCATCGAATAAATTATTTAAATCAATGAGGTGGTCACCACAAAAGTGGGCCGCTCGGTTGTTTTACTTATAAAGTTCCTAAGACGATCACTTCTTATTTCTCTTGTTATGTAACGCGTTTTAATATGCGCATAACTTACCGCTTTCTCTTCGGGGCTGGAGCCGGCGTCGAAACTTACCTGTAATAATAAAATCAAGTTCGTTAATGTCAAACCCGCTGAAGCGCCTACACGCAATACGGAAACGTAAAAGCACCCTAAATGTCTCTTTCGTTTTAACGTAATGCCCACAAGCGGCGCATAAAAGACGTTTATTGGGCAGTAAATTGTTTTGAAAATTGTATGCATGCTTGTTTAATATGACTTTACGTTATACAACAATTTGAGAGCAAGTTTCTCTAGTATAACGTAACGGATCGGAGAATATATTCATATTAAAGCTACTCGTATTTGTATTCTAAAAACTTCCAAATGTTGCTGTTTGACTTGAATTTGCAGAAATCTACGTAAACGATTCTACGCTCCAGATACGAGCAAAAAGACGTTCTTAATTTTTCGTTGCTTTGTGACGAAGGTGACTTTGATGTGGCGTTGGCAAGAACACCTGGTCCAGTGATGCTCCAGACGGACCACATTAAAAGGATTAGAGAGGATAAGCTCGTGTCGCATAATGCTGTGGCGCCCTCTACAGGGTTGGTGATATATTCGCATACATGTATTATACCCTTTTACGGTCGTTACTTGCTGATTTATGTGTTAGGTGACTTTGCCTGCTTGTGGTTGGTATTAGAAGGACAAAGAGTATCGTTTTCAGGGTTATGCGTTAGGTTATCTTACAGCCCGGCTCAAGCTTTTTCAGTTATAACTCAGATTTGCTGCTGACACTTTCTTTATCAACAATTCACAAAGTTGAATGAATGAATGAATGAATAACACTTTATTGCACACTAATAAAGTAACATTTACACATAACCAGTAATAAAATGTGGGCAAAAGGCGGTCTTATCACTAAGAGTGATCTCTTCCAGACAACCTTTTGACAAAATCAACATTTACAGAATTCTGCAGTGTAGTGCACTCATATAAACTACATAAATGAAAAACAAAAAAGACATTGTATTTACATAAAATACTCAAAATAAATATCAAATACATTACATAAATATACAAACATATATAATTTTGTATGTATATACTTACATTAAAATAAATTATATATACTTACATAAATATAATTAATTATATACCAATAATAATTATTGTTGCAAACTCATAACTAAAGCAAGGAAATGTTGTCGCAGTTCGTTTTAAACTTTCGCACTTCTCATACATGTTTATTCAGTTTTAGGTAAAATAAATTACCTTACATACGAAGTATCTTCGGACCTATCGCGGACGTTGCAATTGTTGTGTGTCGTGATATTTCTAGATGATGTCTATCGCCACAATGAAATATCCGTAGTTCACCTCCTTTCAGTCTACCCGTGACCACGGCTGATCCAACTCAGCCGAAACGTCGAAAAAAGTAAGGTACTTAATTTATTTTGCCTAATTACAATTATCGCGCTAAGAAAGTTTAAGCAACTGATTTAATAAAGTTAACCGGGCAAATTTCGAAATTATGGCCAGCGTAAATAAGCAATACTTTTCTAAAAAAAATAATATTATGAAATTAATATTATGAATATGATTGAAAGTCAAATATCGATCATATAACGGCTTGGCCAAAACTACGCGCGTTTTGGGGAGCCTTTCATCACACAAGCGTTGAGTCACATCACAATGACTATTTCTTAAATGGGAAAAGTATTTAATTTTTTTTAGCTGACCTAGAAGTTATCTCTTTCTCTTAGGATCAGAAGAACAGTACGTTTTATTTTCAGAAAAAGAGACAGAATAAACAGGATTTCGTTTTGGGGAAGCACAACCCTGTCTGTAACCTTCAAGCCCAAAGGGGCGGTGAAAGTGAACGCGATGAGTCATTGCGACTTCTTACGATGAGTATCCGTCTGAAAAGAGCACGTATTAGCGGTCACGAAGCAGTATTAGTTTGGAAAAGAAAGGAAATGGATAGAATCATGACATCAAGGGATTTTATTGAGATAGAGCATAGAAGAGGGATGAGAAAGACACGTTGGTCAAGTAGAGGGAAATTACATTAATATCTACATAACATCACGACCTCTCCCTTGCTTCCTCTACTCTCATCAATCCTTTCATATGTATACACTCGTCGGTTTAGAAAGTACCTTCGACCTAAAGAAATTTAAGGCAGTGGTCAATTTAGAGAAAAATAGTTATTTTAAATTTTAAGATGCGATGAGATTTTTTGCATGGAGCCGCAGAATCTATTCAAGACACAGTGAATAGGCTTATTCTGGGTAAGTTCGAACCATCGTCTACCTCACGTTTGTCCTCACGGTTACATTATGGTCAAGAAACAGTAAGCCCATCCTACTAATATTATAAACGCGAATGTTTGTAAGTATGGATGGATGGATGTTTGTTACTCTTTTACGTAAAAACTACTGAATGGATTTTAATGAAAATTTACAATAATATAACTTATACATCAGAATAACACATAGGCTACAATTAAGAAACCTGCGCAGACGAAGTCCCGGCCACCAGCTAGTTCTTAATAAACAAGGTAGTCCACTACGGCAAAGATAATCTCCACGACCAAAGCTGTTGTAATTTGGCGACAAATGCCAAGACTAATTCGACAACCTACGATGTTGGGGGCAAACAGTAGGGTTAGAAAGAAAAATGTAATAATCCACCCCATTAACGACTTCCCAGCCACATGGTGACCTAACAGCGGTTAACTCTGCAGATGATGACGCCCGTATCATGGCTTCACAATTCAGCTAATGATGACGGTCAGCCTAAGACCACAGAATAAAGTAATGGTACTATCATACAGATAGGACAATATCCGCCTCCCTTGCAATCTACCCCACACCAGGTATGTGGGCCTACGCGACCTTCCAATTTCAAATTTAAAATTCGCGCTCGATGTATGTATCCGGATATAAGTCCGGTAAGACAAACAAAAAGTATTGTAATAAATAAATCCTGTAAGGAACTAGAAAGTGAACGTTATGAGTCATTGCAACTTCTTGCAATAAACATCCGGCCGAAACGTGCGCCTGCGGTTACAAGCCGAGTAGGACGGGGGTATGACGAAATATGTTTTTTGGAAAGTGAGCGTGTATTGGATTTACTTCATCATTTACAGATTGATGGTTCAGTAATGCTTCTATCATATGATAAGCCGAAAGTTTTATTTTTAAGTAGGTATTCAATAATATTGTTTTGTATAATAATATTGTTGTGTTAGGAAAACAAATAATTCATCGTCTCAACTTCATAAGTAAGCTTAGCCACTATTAGTTTGATCCTCTACTACTTAAACATTGCTTAATGTCTTGGAGCAATTGGACGTTGACATATTTTCTGACACAGAAAATTCATTTCTAGCATCTGCAGGCCGCTACCTACAGTCCATTTATACTAAAACAACTATTGTCGCTGCATAGTGATTCAGATATTTTTTGTGCTATTACTATATTAAATTAAGGACTTGCATGTATAGCGTAAGCTGTAATTAAAGAAGTAACTTGATTGATAGAACTTACTAGACGGAGGTCAAAAGAAGCAAGAAATAATTTCCAGACGAGTACCATTAAGCGCGTCCACGCACGCGGTGGGGTTTGTACAGTTGCTTAGAAAGAAGATTATCTAAACGCAGTGATAAGTACAGCTGAGTAAGAAGCAGGAGATGCCAAGAAACGTCACCACGTGACGTGATCATGCGTGACGCAGCAGACGGTCGTAAGGATCACAACGACCTAATCCTTGTCGTGACTTTAGAAGAGCCGTATGTTATAGGTGAAAGTAAACTTAGTGAACCTTACACTAACAACATACAGACTACTTTGGCACAAACGATATTCCAGCCTAAAAGCAACAAATCAAACCCAGACGGATAGCTTACACGTACGAGGTTTAATTTAAAAGCAACAAATCATAACCAAATAGGTTAGTCAAGCTTGCCACTAACCTGATAGAGACTACGAGTATATCCACGAGAAAGACTACATACTAATCCTTACTTTGACTTTAGAAGAACTGCATGATGTAAAAAATCATTTTTCGAGGATACAGACCATGAAACAGATTTTTTTTCGCAAGTAATATAGTAAAAGTGAACTTAAAGAGTCATGGACTAGCAAAATACACAAACAACTAGTCACAATATATATTTCAGTTTTAAAAGTAACAAATCATACCCAGACAGATAGCATAAAAGAATAAAGACTAGAATGAACTTGGTCGTGGGTTCTGAAGAGCCCTACATAATAAGTGAAAGTGAAGTTGATGAATCAGACTGTCTAGCAATAGACAATTACTGAAACGTGTACATGCATCTGGTTATGAGTTATGATTTGTGATGCCATATGTTTGCATCGATGTCCGAGAGTAAAAGTTTAAGAAAACACGTCTGGATAGGACGATACAGACTATTTAAGTGAATACATTGGTTTCAATAGATTGTTTAAATATGGTTTAAATACACTGCAGAGCAAAGAACGGGTCGGTAGTTTTTCCGCCCTACATTTTCATACAATGATGGGCTCAAAGTAATGGTCAATATCTTATCCAAATCGAATTAAAATACGAATCTGATCTTAAGATAAAAACTCTGACAGCAAGACTCTTAAACATTGTAAAATGTTAAGGAAAACCAGTGCGTCACTTCAAAAATTTGATCACGGAAAATATATGGGAGATCTGAAGAACAGTCCCGTTTTTTATTCTAAGTGATGCACTGACTTTCCTGGATACTGTACACAAGTGTGATCATCGAGAGATTTGTTGACAAGGTTTTTGTCTAAAGATCTGATTAATCAGATTCGTATTTTTATTCGATTTGGATAAGATATTAAAAATTATAGGTACTGACATCATTGTATGAAAATGTACGGCGGAAAAACTACTGACCCGTTTTCATCTTTAAAAATCTGTAATAATCTGTTTATTCGCTTCCATCTGACGATGTCAATTATCAAGCTTTGTTCTTTATTTTTGAAGAAAATAACTAAAAGAAGACTTCCGTCTCAACCTTAATTACAAACGCGAGAGCTATTGACAAAACAGATGATGCAAGTGATGCAACGTATGAAACCGTTATACTCGTACAGAAATTAATTCGATGGGTTCACTCGACATATCTTGATCTGAAAACTTCCTTTGATCTTCTCGAAGGTTGTTATGATAATAAATAATTATCTCAAACAATATCCGTTGTAATTTCCGTTTGTGATAAATCTAGTAATTTTTTTATATCGTCAGCAACAACGGGTCAAAAATCTTTCAAGGATTAATAAGTAAGTACAAAAAAATCGAACCAAAAAACCAAAAACCAGAAAAATTTACACTTTCCCCCACCGGGAAACGAACCCCGAACCCTCCGATCGAGAGTCGAACAACTAGACCACAAAGGCCGTAACGTACACTCAACAGCACATCAGTAGAAACACTTTTGGACCTTATGGCGTGGTAATAGAGTTGAAAAAGTTTCTACCGACAAGCGGTTGACCGTACAAGCTAGCAAATTGTTAACCGAGAGTAGAACTTTCAGCTTTCTCAACAAGTCTGCGGCTAGCGTTTCTGATGACATGTCGTGAATATGAGCTGATACAGCTACGATAAAACAAACAGCATTAAGATAAAGAGGTCTTTAGCTAGAATCGGAGTGTGAAATACTTTGTAGGGCAGGTCACAAGAATGTGCATTAGTTTGTGTTTTATGTCTTTATCTCTTTTAATTCAATTTTAATAGGCTTTCACTAATTATACTGTTTATGACCATAAGTAGAGCTTACTATTTTAGGTCTGTGAGATTCAGAACAATATCTTTTCTTTCTGTCATTTCTTTTGTAGAAGTGGTCGATTGTTAGGCTTAGCGTATATTGCCACGCAGATGGCGCAGGGCAGGGCAGAGCAGAGCAGAGCAGATTTTTGTAATGTATGAACCTTCATAGAGCAACGCAAGCTGGGATGCAGACATGTGTACGCAGACACATGTCTGTGCCTTGTTTCTGCCGGCAATTGTTTCTGCGTGCTACAGAATAAATAACACACTATAGCGTGTGAAAGCAGACTCTCGCAACTAGAAACAACAAAAAGTTATGCCACAGATAAAAAAAGATTGTGGTTAATTGCTCAAATGTGGATGAAAAGTACCACTGTCACCACGCTTGTTAGCGTTGCGGCTAGCACCAAGGACCGCGATTGCTGGTGACCGCAGAAAGTAAGGTGGTATGATACACAAAAGGACACTGCTGCCTATCCTCCGGTTCATAATTCCATAATCGTCTCTTACGACACCGGTAGCGATGGGTTAGTACTTTAGCGCAGGCTTTGCCCGTGGTACACCCGCGTGGTTCACCTGGGAGTACCACGGAAGATTTTTTTCCCCCGTGGAACACCTGATCACTTTTGAAATAAAACTAATTCAAAACTATCGCCCGTGGTGCACCTATTGTCTATGGCTAAAATCTTTCTAATTTTTTTTTGTAATGATAGATACCGTCGCGATCTTCATTTTGGTTGACAGCTGTCAAATTTATAATCACTATAACTCGAAAGCTACTGACCCTAGACTACTATTGTGCTGGGAAAAATAATAGGTCTCGATGAGATCTACATTTTGGATGACAGCTGTCAAACTAAAAATCGCTATAACTCGAAAACTACTGACCCTAGACTATTCGTATGCTGAGACAAATGATAGGTCTCGATGAGATCTACATTTTGGATGACAGCTGTCAAACTAAAAATCGCTATAACTCGAAAACTACAGATCCTAGACTATTCGTGTGCTGAGACAAATGATAGGTCTCGATGAGATCTACATGTCGGATGACAGCTGTCATACTAAAAATCGCTATAACTTGAAAACTACTGACCCTAGACTATTCGTGTGCTGAGACAAATGATAGGTCTCGATGAGATCTACATTTCGGATGACAGCTGTCAAACTAAAAATCGCTATAACTCGAAAACTACAGACCCTAGACTATTCGTGTGCTAAGACAAATGATAGGTCTCGATGAGATCTACATTTCGGATGACAGCTGTCAAACTAAAAATCGCTTTAACTCGAAAACTACAGACCCTAGACTATTCGTGTGCTGAGACAAATGATAGGTCTCGATGAGATCTACATTTCGGATGAGAGCTGTCAAACTAAAAATTTCTATAACTCGAAAACTACTGACCCTAGACTATTCGTGTGCTGAGACAAATGATAGGTCTCGATGAGATCTACATTGCGGATGACAACTTCAAACAATTGACAATTAAATTAGCTGTAGGAGCTAAAGTCGCGCTGCGAATGAAAAGCTTGACCTGCTCTTGACTGTACATTATTTTTAAAAGACCTACCCAACGATATTCCACACGTTGGAAAAAAAATCACTCCCACTTTACTTGTATGGGAGGTACCCAAAAAAAAATATTTTTAAAGTTTTTATTTGACCACTTTCTCGGCGTGGATGAAATACATATCTACACTAAATTTTAACTTTCTAGTACTAATGGTCTCTGGGCTAAGCCGCGGACAGACAGAAAGACGGACAGAAAGGCAGACGAAACTATTAGGATGACGAAACTATTAGGGTTCCTTGTTAACTACGGAACCCTAAAAAGTTGTTGCATTTAGCCTCCTAAATAAGCCTTTAATAGGTTTTACAGCTATTTTTTTTTTAATCCCTATGTAGATATTAGATACAGTACAAGATATCATTACAGTTTATGAGAAGGGAGAATTCAAACCTTCTTTCTATTATATAAAAAAAAAGTCTAATTTTTTTCACTATAAGTTGTCATTCTTCCTTCCGTAGGTGTGTAATAGTATTCTGTGCCCGCATGTGTTTAGTATCTGCGTCCCAGCTTGCGTTGGTCACCTACGTCTGCGGCCTGCAAAATCTGCGGCCTGCGGCCTGCGTCCTGCGGCCTGCAAAATCTGCGGCCTGCGTCCTGCGGCCTGCACCTCAGCTTGCGTTGGCCCTTATGCGTGAATATTTAGATACAGGGTGTAAGGGACGGTGCACTGAAAACTGAAAGGGCGTGCTTAGTTAACGAAACTGAAAAACTTACCCAAAGAAAAATTTTTGGGAAAAAAAAAAATTCTCCATACAAATTGTTCTCTTTGATCGAAAAGTTTGTATGGAGAAGCCAATATTTTTTTTCATTTCCCGAACATGTTTTTTTTTGGGAAAGTTGTTTAGTTTCATTGGCTGAGCACGCTCTATCAGATTTCGGTTCACTGTCCTTTACAAACTTTATAATGTCGTAGATTTTAGTAAATTCGTAAATATACCAGAGTCCCAGAAAGAACATGATGTTTTAAACAAGCATTTTGCAGTTCAGAAAAAAAAAATCGATTCAATTTAATACACAACAAAGTATGTAAAACACAGAATAAGGCTTAGGCTATCGTCAGAAATACACACATTTTTAACACTTTTTGTGTCATGTCATGTTTGTAACATGTCATGCAGAATACAATGCAAATAGAGCGAGAATACAATGCAAATATAGCTATGGCAGCGTAAAAGAAACGGCAAGAAACCACTGGAGCACGGCCTACTTAAAGAGCCGGCTTTTTACAATGTGTTTCTTGTGTTTCGCTGGAATATCAGGGCACCATATCTCTTTGTCATTGATATATTTATCTTATCTATAGTAAGCTATTTTACATAAAAAAATGTCAAAAAAATACCGCCCCTCCTTACCTCCGAAGATTGTAAAAGAAAAAATCTGAATTAATTATAGTCGCCATGTTTATGAAAATATTACAGCAAAAATAAAACGACCTCTCTAAGTAGCACTGTTTTTTAGAAATCTGTAGTTTTGCGGTTCTAAAAATAGACTTTATTGCTTCTAAAACTACTGCAGTTATATCGAAACCCACGGCGCGCGAGTCCCACTCGCACTTGATCCGTTTTTTTCTCTCTAACAGTTTGTCTGCCGCAATACGTTATTACGCGGTTTAGTAATGTAACAAGTGCGTGTCCAGTTAAGATTACGTGTACAGCTTTATCACACTGTTAGAGAAAGTAATCAAATCAACCGTCGAGTTGGTTGGCAGACGTTCACTCGTTAGGTTTAAAACAAAACTTTCAAGGTTATCTAATTTTGAATTATTATTTGGTAATAACTACCGAATTTCTTATCCCGTGTGTTGCCAGCAAAGAATAGACCCAATCCCAGTGTCGTAAGAGATAACCAAGGGTTTATGAGACGGAGGATGGGCAGCAGCAACATCCTGTGTATCGTACCACCTTAAATACTGCGGTCACCAGCCGCAACGCTTAGATGTGTGGTGACTATGGTAATAGCCTTCAAAGACCATGCGTTTACGCTTGATATTTTTGCGGGAGTCCCTCCTGTCCTTCAGTGGAGGTTTCATGGGATGTTATGGATACATGCGTATCTTGTTTACAGAATACATTATGTACCTATACGTAATCTACCCTTGAAATTCGAAACTTAGGCATAAATTTTTCACTTTAACCTTGCTTTTTCTGTCTATACAAATGGCAGAAAATGATGCCAGTAGCACCTCAATTGAACTAATCCTGAGACACATATTATCACTATTGTTCTCTGGTTTAATTCCATGGACGTTCAACTGATGCGTATACGCACTAAAATGGAGGCAATCAAAAAGGCACAAATACAACGCAACAGCCGCCAATGAAGTGTACTTTAAAAATTTTAAGATCAATTTGTTGTTGCGATAAACGCGAACGCGCTTCAGATTTTAATGACACGATCTGATCTTAAATCGGCATCGAGAAAGTTACGGTTTCAAGGTAATAAACTTAAGCACCTAAATACATAATAGCTAATAGCATTACGTATTACTCGTAGATGAGATTACGTGTTTCGCGATATCTCACACGCAGTGAAAGTAAGTGATCTTGTGTCGCGGCGATTCGTCGACCTCCGTTGCGTGCTAGCACAAAATTAATCCCGACCACTCTCGCTCTCAGCGTGCGCTGACGCCGATGCGTTAGGCTTAGCGCAGACGTTGGGGTTTTTTTACGACCCACTTGCAGGCATCATTGAAGTCATTTTTTTTTCTCGTCCCGGTAGTGTGGGGTGTCGTCTAGATAGGTCTTAAAAATTTTGTGAGTTTGCAAAGACTACTTTTCGATTCAGGGATACGTTCCGATTGAGATGAAATTTTGCCTGCGTATGTAAATCGGATGACAATGTAATATTATTATGGCTTGGAGCAACTATGATAATGTTTTAGTTCTTTTTCTGCGTCTAATAAAAGCTTGAATTATATTTTTTTTACTAATATTTTTATACATCTCCGCATGCTAATTAAGAAATCAAGAAAATACCCTCAGGCTTTTCGTTTATATTTGTTTACTCGTATGTCTTATCTTCGGCTGTTGGTAAACAGCCTGTGAAACACTGTAACCTCCC
Source organism: Athrips mouffetella (assembly GCA_947532105.1). Classification (NCBI taxonomy): domain Eukaryota; kingdom Metazoa; phylum Arthropoda; class Insecta; order Lepidoptera; family Gelechiidae; genus Athrips; species Athrips mouffetella. The sequence continues at coordinate 7,852,661 of OX383964.1, read as the reverse complement.
TTATCTCTGGTACGCTGGAGTAATGGGTGCTAAGGAAACACCAGGACTTAGGCCGGTATTTCACTGGGACACCATGGTAGCGCAACCAGTCGCCGCTACCAACAAAATGTATAAAGCTCTATAGAGAGTTACTCACCTTTTTTTTTTATAGAAAAGACCTGGTGTCCGTTTGGTTGCGCAACCAATTTAGCGGCGCAACCAGTTCAGATGCTGGTCGCGCTACCACTCCCAGTGAAATATAGCCCTTAATACTGTGGCCGCAGGGTGTGTCTTTACTACTGGTGTCCAGTTACGGACACCAGAGGCGCAACCAGTCGCGCCACCGTGGTGTCCCAGTGAAATACTGGCCTTAAGGCATAAGGGCAGCCTATTTATTTAAATAAAATTGGATACAATTATAGAAAAACTTTCTCGTGAAGGTGTTAGGTTGACCAGTAAATTATATACAAAGTTACTCCTAATACAGCGTAGATGCCCACTGGCAGCTTAATCGGTTGAGCGATAGATTTTTATAGTAATTTAATTATAGACGGTGTGGGTACGTTAAGCCTACACTTATTCTGTGCGACCAAATAACAATACTTTCTACTTTATTTAGGAATACCAGGACACAGTTAGGTAGTGGAGACACGATCTAAAGAAACAGGTGGTCCTTCGCAGGTATAGTTCCCAATATGGGGTTTTATTAAAAGGAGTGGTATGGCTTGAAGGAGACTCATAGACATATTGCACCGATTTTTAAAGGACCTATTTTTTTTACGGAGGTAAGAATTAAAGTGATGTCTACATGTCTTACGTTTTATTTCCGTCAACTTTTGTCGGATCGATTAAAAACGGTCGTCTGTGTAACCTCTTAGATAAATCGCGCGTCCAGGTTAATTCATGTTTTACATTGCTCGTATTACTGAGACGTAACAGCGTATTTTGACTGCTTGTGCATAACTTAATGCTTTTTAGGGTTCCGTACCTCAAAAGAAAAAAACGGAACCCTTATAGGATCACTTTGTTATCCGTTTGTCTGTCTGTCTGTCTGTCTGTCTGTCTGTCTGTCTGTCTGTCTGTCAAGACCCTTTATCTCACGAACGGGTAAAGGTATCAGGTTGAAATTAATACCATATATTAGGATCCATGAACCACACAAGATCTGAAAATTTAAATTTTTTACAACGACGCAATCAAAAGATATGGCATTTTATGTCCTCATCTCCATACATTTATCCAAAAATGCAAAACCTACAGGGTACTTCCCGTTGACCTAAAATTATGAAATTTGGCAAGAAGCTAGGTCTCACAGTACAAATAAAGGGAAAAGTCTGAAATCATTAAATATTACAACTTTTCTCACAACTAATGGTAACCAATTGTGGTGAGCTCCCGTTTCAAGAACATTCATATAAGAGAGGGGTCAAGTTGGATGGTCACTGAGGCGATTTTTGTTTTAGTTCTATTTAAAAACGGGAACACTTACAAACTTGAAAACATATAAATTAACAACAAATAATAAAATATGGTCAAGTGCGTGTCGGACTCACAAAATCTAGCACATTAACTTACTGAAATTTCAACTAATACAATTATGTATATGTGGTGGTACGGAACCCTCAGTGCGCGAGTCCGACTCGCACTTGGCCGGTTTTTTGTTTATACATGTGCCTGCGCAACGTTACAAGTTATGATAGTTATTATACTTATTATGACCACATAACAAATTATTACAGATTCTATACAGGGGCTTCGGAGCAGTGTTTTAGAACAGGTTTTTGGTTTTATGACTTAGAAACTTGCCTTTACCTTGTCTCGAATCGAAGCTAGTAATTTAAAAGGAACTTAAGTGTGATATTTTAAAACTACAAACTAAAAAAGTCCATGGCTGTAAGACCCTTTCCAGCCTTTTGATAAGTTCTTCATGGGTGACGAGAAATTAGTGCCAGTATCTCAGATATTGTTCGATAGGCAATTTGGTCAAAATCCATTTGGCGGTTAAGACCCTAACAATTTAGTCAGGGTGGCCACTGGGTTGTCTGCTGTACCTTATATTGTTTAGAATTGAGTGAAAGTCGTTAAGAATAACGACAGCAACCGGTAAGTACAGCCCGATGAGATTACTAGTTACGCAACGAGAAGGCTTGTAAAGGAAAGTTGCAGTATAAACGCAGTGCTAGGTAATTTATTTTACTATCTTATTTCAAGAAAAAACTTCTCAATCTAAAGCTATATAAAATCGACTCAAAATGCTCATTAACGAATCGTTAGAATGTCTATGAGTATTTATTTCTTTTTAGTTATTAGTGTTATGTTTATTGAATAAAGGTTTTATCTATCTATCTATTAGCTGTTTTGTAAAATCTTCCTATGCCTCCCTTATTTTTTTGTCTTTCTTTGGTGGCCTTGTCCAGCAAGCAGTGAACATTTATTTAAGGCTATTGATGTAGTATTGCAATACACATTACTACATTTTGACGGTCTTTTGCAACAATGAGACCGCAAAACTTTGAAACAATATTAGTTCAAACTTTGAATTAGTTGTACGTAATAGTTACTTTATTAAATTTCTAACTTCTAACAAAAGTTATAACAGAAGATAACTATATCTTCGTTGCAAAAGGCTTTGGTAAAAGTTTTAATAAGTCTTTGAAGTCAAATATAATTTTTAATGAAAATAAATTTACTAAATAAGGTACTTCACCTTTGATTCTTCGTTTGCGAAACAGAAATTTGGAGAGTTATATATTAATATAAATTAATTGGAATAGCTCAGTCGTACAGACAGATAGATGGAGAAGAAATTAATAATGCTCAATTATTTCGAGAAATTAATAATGCTCAATTTTTGCTTGCACAATCTACGAATATTTTTTAATTTTCGCTCAAAACAGGACAGACGCAGGCAGGGATTACACTCCTTGACTGATCGCATTATATATGTCGTAGGCCGATCGTTGAATTGGGCCGATCGAGATCTGCCTGGGCACATCACGATACGCCGGCATTTCTTGATCTGCCTATCTAATAACCGCCATATCGTTCAAAGCATAACGTTTTCTGTAGGGTGACCAAAGTACAAGCAAATAAAATTAAGTTTAGATAATAATTATTTTACAAGATAATGAAACCTAACCTAACACACAACTAACAGAGCGCAAACAGCGTCACAATTGTACTAGATAATAAAACATAACCTAACTAACTTAACCTAACACATAGCGCAAACAGCGCCACAAGCGACGCAAAACGGAACTACATTACGATACGCCCAGCCATATCTCGATGTGCCTAGCCATATCTCGATGTGGCCAAGTGACTAGTAGGGCAAATCGACAAATAGGTTGCTCTCATCGATCTGCCCAATTTTATATTGGGCACATCATGAAATAATTGGCCAGATCACGAAATGCCGGCACATCGTGATGTGCCCAGGCAGATCTCGATCGGCCCAATTCAAAGATTTGCCCACGACATATATAAAAGACATTGCAAACCATTTTATGCAAATGTGTGGTACAATAACCAGACACTGGTGATATGCCCTTCAAGTTATACGATGACTGGATCCTCAAATGAGTGGGTGTTTATAACAGAATGACTATTTGTGGACTATTTTCATCGTTGAAACGATTTTAAACTACACCTACGCAATATTTGCATGCCCTGGTGTGTACAGTTTTCTGTTGTCGAAACTACAAAACATTATCAAAAGTGAGAACTCGCTAAAATAACTTCAGAGTTTTTTCATTATCACTATTACTGCATTCCACTTCCCATTTTAACTAGAAACTTGTTTTTTCTTACTTTTATTTTGTTATTATACAAAACGTGATCACAATATTACATTACTATCAAGAACAAAACAAGTTTTAAAAGCTAAACGACTGCAGTACTAAGTAGGTACAGAGTACAAACAAACATAACCATAGAACATAACTTTGGCAAGACTTTAAAACTAAGATATTTTTTGCTCTTTCTATATCAATTAAGAAGGTACAAAAGAGAAAAAAATATATTACTATCATACTCATCGAGTAAAATGAAAAAATATAAGGCATAGCCTAAACTTCGGAAGCTACTTGAAATCGGTAAAAGAGCGAGAAAGGTAAGCATATGCGTAATTGCGTATACACGTCAAAAAACGCTCGCCGCTCTGCAAAACGCGATGTGTTGTGGCCAAGCTGTTGGGGTTAGGTAGGCTTGCTACTGATTGGCCTGACCATGTCAAATCGATATTGTACTACTAACTTTAGTACTCATCATCATCATATCAGCCGAAAGACGTCCACTGCTGGACATAGGTCTCCCCTAAAGATCTCCATGACTACATGCTTTGGTACTAGCTATCGGGAATATATCATCAGTTGACTAGCCTTCTGAAACTGCCGCAGGAATGCACTTGTGCGCGTGCGCTGATCGAGGGCTAATGCGGTTTTGATTGGCGCACTTAGCTGCACTTTCACTCGCGTAAACCGCCGCTTTATGCTCGTTTAGTACTAACTGCCTTATTCACTAAACTCAACCGCGAACGATATGACAAGACGTGACATTAATGCTTTGTGCATTGTGCTCGATAAGCGCTCATGGCCTAGTGACAGTAGTGACCATTGCTCAAAGAAGAAGAGCGGAAAGAAGTTTCCGATCAAGAAAGTTGAGCAACGTCACAGAAACCAGATGGGTGACCGCAACTTTCACAGTGCAGGGTACCACATGTGGGTCTTGGTAGACAAGCCTCACGAGTCCGAGAACCACATACGAGGACCAGGGAACTGACGGTTACTCTAACAAACAGGGATTTAAAATCCGGTTAACAGTTTGTTTCGGTTAACAGTTATTTCGATGTTCCGAATAATTTCGGTTATTCAAACTCTTAATAAAAAGGGGTTTTTGTGCAGTTTCTTTGTTTTAAACTAGGTAGACAACCTTTATTTATTGTCTTAACGGGTTACCGAAAAGATAAAAACCACCACCGCTCACGCAATTCCAGATTTAACTAAATGTTTTTTTCCGTAAACCTTAACCGTTTATTTCTGTTAACCGTTTTTTTAGTTAACACATAATATGAGGGTTAACCTATTAAAATGGTTCAACATATGAATGGGTTTTCCGTTCCCTGATGAGGACTACATAACATGTATGTATGAGGACTGAGAAAGTGTTATAACAATAGTATTTTCCATGCTTCGGAAGGCACGTTGAACTGTTGATCAAGGTTACTATTTAGACTAGACAGTAAAGTTATTTTAACCATGTTGGAGCCATTTTGTGAAATGAAAAGTTTTCATCACGGTTTTCAACGAAGACTTAAGCAATTAACTAAACAAACAAGAATTGAAACAAGTATCTTATCTGCCGCGATGAATCACATAAACGAAAACGAATTCAAAACTATCACAATGCAAAGTGTGCATACCTACTTTTTATTTCACCTTAAAATAACGATTCGCAGAACGTTTGAAATATGAATCACCATTCCGAACTGGACCAACGACGACAGATTAAAATAAACCGACCTATTTTTCAACGCTACTTCGAAATCATAGTTCAGAAAATAGCCACTCGAACAGTAAATAAACAATCTGATTTAATAAACGCATTCTATAAGTAGCCCTCCGGTGCGATCGGTCCGTCTCCCGATCGGTCCACTTTCCCAAATGATTAAATTGTTTTTCTTTATTCGTCCATTTCCTAATGCGTGCATTTCCCAATCGGTCCAATTGCCTGAACGGTCTAGTTTTCTGGTAACAGATAGATAGCTGATAGATGGCTGATGACAAGTGATAGATGGTTGGTGATAAGTGAGAGGCATTGATAATTAAGTGATTGTTTCTTTCTCTGAAATACCAATTTAATTCATCATCTCATCATAGCATCCCATGAAACGCCCGCTAGACAGGGAGCTCCATTCAGAATTCCAGCTTTTGCTGGAACTATGTGGAGGGGAAGTACCTTAGTCACCACGCTTGTTAGCGTTGTGGCTGGAACCATGAACCGCGGTAATTGGTGACCGCAGTATATAAGATGGTACGATACACACACATAATCCCTAAGTCGCCTCTTGCGTTCGGTATAATTCCTTGCTGGCACCACGCGGGCGAAATAAAATAAAGTACTACGAACTTTTCAAGTAATATAAAAAAAAATATTTTTTTTATTTGCGGCATTAAGTTTTTCCTCTCCATTCCGTTTCGCTGTCAGATTGATAAGCAAGCATAAAGCATCCCTTGCAATGACTAACAAATGCTTACAAATTGCCGGCGATGTAGCGCCATCTACGCCAGCGAGACAAGGAACCAACGGTCCCAATTGTAATTTAATACTAAGTTATGCGTTTTCGCGGCACGAGCTCTCTTTACGAGCCTATAAAACATCGTGTGTCGAGCCTATGACTTCGCTATATTAAGGTTTAACGCTTTAGTATGATCGTTTTGGTACCTATTTTAGGCGTTAAACATTTTTAGGGTTCCTTCTCTTAAAAGGAATAAATCGGAACCCTTATAAGATCACTTTGTTGTCCGTCTGTTAACCTCTAGAATACCTTAACATCCGAACGGATTAAATAACATATTGACATTTGATCCCTTTAGCAATTTCCCATAGAGTTCCCGGAAAATGGAAAATTCATGAAACATGTAGGTATGTAATGCAAGTTTCGCGAAAATATGCCTTATTGCGTAAATAACAACTTTCTTTCGAAATTCAATTTCAAATTTTGACACGGTGCTGCTGAGGTGGCCTGGCCAGTTTAAAACAGATAAGGTGGACGTGTAAAAATTATAAAATTATTTTTTTTCTAAACGAACGCAACCAAAAAATATGACCCATTTATGTTACGATATTCATATATGTAGGAATAACCAAAACCACAAACAATCACAAAAAATACAACTCACAGCAGACTTTTTAGTCAGCCGGTAGTTTTGATCAGTAGAGTAGCGAACATTGCACGCACAGAACTATATATAAGCTAAATTGCACGGACCTGATTCTTAATGCGATATTAGATGAAAGCAATTCTGTGTAATAGATAGCCAAAGACAAAACAAAATAAATGGTACAGCAGCACTGCACTTACGTTATCGCAATACTCAAGGAAAAACTATCAACCGCAAACTTAAATTTGTAATGCCTTACACATAGTATGGAAATACAAACTTTTATTTACGTTTTTCCAAAAAAAAATGTTCGAATGAAATATACAGATCAATTCAGAATTCAAATTGACAAACATCAATACAAACAAACCTCAAACGATTTCGAGTAAATCACATGTTTAACTTTTGGTAGTACTGGAACACCCTTTACATGAATTTTCACAGATCAATGGACACTACCGTAGGATACTTGCATGGAGATTTTTAAATTTCCCAACACATGTTCCTTATTGTTTAGTTTAGTCTACTGAGCAAGCCCTTTCAGTTTTTGGTACACCCTGTGTACTAAATTTTATTCAAAAAATGAATAAGAAATGAATATCCAGTCAGGTAGACAACCATTCCAGGATTAATATTATAGAAAATTTTAATAAACTCAATAGAACCAATTTTGGGTAAATCACATATTTACGATTTTGTGGTACAGGAACACCCCTTATATGAAATTACACATATCAATTGATACTAGCGCAAGATATCTTTCAATTTTTCATTTTCGTTGTATGACAGCTACCCTCAAAATGAGAGCCAGCAAGAAACCACTTAGAACCCTTCGATGGATTTGCATAAAACTCCTAAATTCAAAATATGGTGTCAAACGGATCATTCGTTTAGCCGCTAGGCCAAAGCGTGACGGACAGACCGACCGACGACGGACCGACCGACCGACCGACGGACGGACATTTTTGGGAGACTTGTTTTTTATGATGTATAAGTGATATACGAGTAGAACACATTTTTGAGAAAATTAGAAAAACTTTTTTTTCACGAATACAATACCTTTCTCGCTCCGCTCGAAAGTAAAAAGACAGAAGCAAATGAGCAGTGCATACGCATAAAACTGCAAACTAACATTTGAACCGATCGAACGTTTAAACAACAAACGTGTTTTTTTCTTCAACGTTTATGGTTTCTGCATAATTAGTTGCACAGAACCCTCTGCGTACGAAGCCGACTCGCACTTGATCGATGTTTTGTTTACCACCCTACATGATCCACGAAGTGATTTCTGTGTATTACGCGTGGGTTTGAACCAACGACCGTTTCACCACGGAGGGGTCTTAACTTAAGGGTCTGTACACACTAGAAATTTTTCTAAGCGATTTTCAGGCGAGGCGACAACGCCGACAACGCATCGATAACGCAGCGCGCATGCGACGATAACGCTGCGATTTTTCAGCTTCAAATTACCTATCGTGTTTGATATCGCCATTGAACAGCTACTGTGCACAGATCCTAAGAGCTGCCTACTCCATGCAAAACCCAATTTTGTATTCTGAACTATAAATCCGAAGATTGTTGGACGACAAGTACCTTTAGATATGTCGTTAAATAGAGATCGGCGGCACTAACTTCAGATTTGAGAGATAAGTGTTGGTCTATAAATTTTACGGCAGCCTAGTACCACATTCGATTTAAATCCCATACCTATGTTAAGGTTTTAAATCTGCGCAAAAATACTACACTAAAATATTAACCTAAGAAATAAAAGTGCAATAAGGACTATCTAAGGTGTAAGGTGTCACTGTATGAAAAATTATTATGAAAAATTATAAATCCATTGAAATAATTTACTCTTTATTTTGGGTTGTTAAAGAATTGGGAAGAGGTTAGTAAAGATCGTAACCAATGGAAAGCCGCGGGGGAGGCCTTTGCCCAGCAGTGGGATCTAGTAGGCTAAGAAAAAAAAGCCCAAAACGACCAGAAAAAAAAATGGACGCTGACCAACTTCTTGGGAAGTTTACTATCACTCCGTTTCCTCAGCTCCCTTGTCGCGTGGCCATTGGGGAGGAGGTCCATTACTACGGGCCGGCGCGGCGGCGTACTCCGTTTATACAAGGACACAGTCGGTCAAGTGCATATGCAACAGGTACTGTGGTAATTAGCGAGTCCAATGTGTCAAGCTTGATGTATTCTAGACTGTACCAAAACTCAACATACAATTATCCTCGGTTTTCGAATTGATAACAGTTTTCTGGGTGTCTTCTCTCTCAATCCGATATATCGATACGAGACTACTTCGATATAGTCGAATTTATAACTTTGTTCACTGACAATAGAGTAGAATATTGGTTGGATGACTTGTCAAATTGGCCGAAAGGGCCGAAGTTTTGAATTTGCATGTATCGAATAGTATCGCATTGATATTATATCGAAAATTGCGAGTAGACACGCTGGTCTTATGACGACTCTTTTTAGTCCCCAGAAACACCTCTAAATATCTCACCGGCTTAACTTATAAACATATTTAAAAGTTCGCAAAAACTTTGACAGCACCTACTACGAAATTTTACAAGAAAAAGCAAGACTCGTATTTCCGATTAAATATTCCCAATGTCTGTTTTACATTTTAATTTACTTTCAAAAGAATACAAAAATATATTCTCGGAGCAAGACTCGACTTTATGGAGGAATTAAAATACCGGAGGCTATCTGAATATTAAACAGCTGTTTTTAATACGAAAAATACGTCTATCAAAGACTCAATTGAAATGTTAAAGATTGAAATACCTTCGGGCTAAGATTTAATGAAATAATAATATTTTAGTAGTAGTATCAGCAAACTAATAAAGGGTGTAAAATACGGTGTACCGAAAACTGAAAGGGCGTACTCAGCCAACGAAACTGAACAACTTTCCCAAAGAAACATTTTTGGAAAATTACGAAAATTATTAACTTCTCCATACAAACTGTTCGATGAGACAATTTGTATGGAGATATTTTTTATTTATATGTTTCTTTTGAAAAGTCGTTCACACTCGTTCAGTTTTCTGTACACCGTCCCTTTCACCCTGTGTACAAGGTAGAACAAACAGGGTGTTAAAATTTCACAATGCGGTTTTGCCTTTTTACGCTTTTGTGAGTAGTCTCAGCTGTCTCATAACATAAGGCTCGTCTGGCTGTTCATAGAGGCGTTTTGGTACCATGGTGTCCATCACACAAATGTTTGCCCTGAGCGGAAATCGAACCCGCGAACTGCGGCGTAGAAGGCAGCCTCACTACCATTCACACCAGTAGAGGAAGGTTGGCAAACAAGACTAAGTACCTGGGACACCGAGCTTTGCTCTGTATAAAAGATGGCGCTGTAGGGTTTCCGAAACGCGTTATTTTCAAGAAAGGCTCAAAAAACTGAAAAAAAAAATCATTTTTCCAGACATGAGACCAAGCTAGATAGATTTTTAGATGAAATGATCCTTAAAAACGGTTCCGTAGGTAAGTAGAGAACTGGCTATTCATAGAGGCGAAAGCTAGGTATGGTAGAAGACGCATGAAAGTAGAATTAATGCTGTAGAAATAAGGCGTTGAAAAGTATGACTGGTGTGATTTTAAATAAAGGATTAGTTAAAGTGTAAGTAAGAGAACATTGTGGCATAAAATAATATGTAGTGACGAAAATTGAGAAAGGAATGCTGAGATGGTTTGGTCATGTGGAGAGGGTGAATGAACGAACATAGACGAAAGAGATCTAACAGGCACGAGTGAATGGAAACGTTGGAAGGGGAAGATTTCGACGAACGTTCCAAGACCAAATTCAGGACGTTCTAAAGTAGGCCAAGGTACTTGTCGTACCCTAAACCGACAAGCGTGTATGAAAGCAGAGGAATCGAGGGAAGTATGTCAAGATCGTAGCTCGTTTAGGCCGATATTTCACTGGGACACCATGGCGCCCCAACCAGTCACCGCTACTTCCGAGTCTACCGAGTTACTCACCTGGGTCCGTTTGGTTGCGCAACCAATTTGGCGGCGCGACCAGCTCGGATGCTGGTCGCGCTACCACTCCCAGTGAAATATAGCCCTTAATACTGTGGCCGCAGGGTGTGGCGACTCTGGTGTCTAGTTACGGACACCATGGTGGCGCCACTGGTTGGCCCGCCATGGTGTCCCAGTGAAATATCGGCCTTATTCGTTCGTCGCACGTCAAAAAGTTTTTTAAAGAATACCCTTATAAAATCTGGAAAATCAGAAGAATACAATATAAAGATCGAGGACCTCTAACTAAAGACAATGGACCCGCACAATTGGTAAGGGCGATTAAAATAGCATAGACCAGTCTAGATAAGGGTAGGTTTTGCCCTTTAGACTTTTTCCAAGGGCGTCACCTTGCACCGGAGGACATTAAACGTTTTTGATTATTTTCTAGTTACCGATTTAAAATCATCAATCAAATTGTGAAGTTGAGTTTTTTAGATCAAATTTTCCGTCTGTTTAGTTTTTTAATTTGACGCTCATAATTACGGGCCGTTTAGAAAAGTTTGTACCATGACAAAAAAAAACTTTCAACTCTGTTATTTAAAAAATACCTGCAATACATGGTTTACAACCCACATGATATGACTAAATAATTGTTCTTTATGTTTATTTATTTACTGAAAGAAAAATGTAAATTTCAATAAGGTTAAATCGGCTGAGGATAGGTTTGTTGACGGAACACATTTATTAAATATGCGTAATTAATTCAATATTTACTACTAGAAAACTCACTATTACTTGATTGCATTTAATATTTAAAGTTTCATGTCTTTCTAAGTTTATTTTTTTATTCAGATCGCTTTTTTTAAACTGTAAATATAAACAAACGTCAAACTCACTCAACGTTACGTCTTTTAAATAAAGGTACATACTCGTACATACATAACATAACATCACGCCTCATTCCCGTCGGGGTAGGCAGAGACCACAGCCCTCCACCTGCTACGATCCTAACATACTTCCCTCGCTTCCTCTACTTCCATAAAGTCTTTCATATAAGCTCGTCAATTTAAGGTACAGTCAAGAGCACATCACGCTTCACACATTGGACTTTATACCGTTCTTATTTCAATAGAGGTACGGGCGAGGTCACACTGCGAGTGTCAAGCTTGACCTATCGTTGATTGTACTTCTAACCTGGGCTTTATTTAGGTAGGTACCTTTATTAAATAAAGTTTTGATTGTTCTAATAAAGGTATCTCCAGCGATTCAGCTGAAAGTTAAGCTGAGGATCTTGTTGTTACTTCGTAGTTGATTGCATTAATGATTCTACCTGTTACCAGAATATACCTCTGTTTGTTGACCGTGGGCCGTGGGTATAAACGTCTGTATTTCATAAAAGACATTTAAACATCCTAGCTCAAGGCTACATGTGCCGCAATAATATTCCTATAGCAAACGGTAAGGGCTGAAGGGTTGCGTTTCGCTCATTGAGACGAGGCTTAAATAATCTGTATAAGCTAAATTACCAATCAATGACGTCACTTGTACACAAAAAATCAATAAGTACTATAAAAATTCATTGCAAATTTAATTAATTATAGTTGTGAACTTTCAACCCTGTTTCGATAAAATGACCTCAAATGCACGGATTATAAATAATTTTAATGAAGCATGCTAAATTCAGTATTTCAGGTGTTCGGCTGAATACTGAGCTCGATGACCTTTTCACAACTACTTAAAGCATTAATAATTTAACTTTTGATGTAGGTATCTCTGTGATTATTATAAGTACGGTAATTTTATTGTTTTTAAAAAATATTTTTAAATCAGTCGCATTTTATGTTTTGTTTAGTAAAAAAATATATTTTACGAACATCATGTATCACTTTACGAGTCAGTTCAAAGTCAAAGCATAATTTGATCACTTTATGACGTCAAATAAACTAAATGCTACGTCACTTCACAAACAAAGTCGCGCCATATAGGGAAAAAAGCGACCAGAAAAGATCTTTCGTCTATCTTGGTTCATTCATCCTCTATGCATGACCAAACCATTTCAGCATACCTTTCTCAATTTTCGGCCTCTTATTTCTAGGTATTTTTATCACTCGATAAAATTGTCCATGTGGTGTCGGCAAAGAATAGTAACAACCCATCTCTACCCGTGGGTGTCGTAAGAAGCGACTAAGGGCCTATGAACTGGAGGATGGGCAGAAGCATCTTTCTGTGTATCGTACCATTTTACATACTGCGGTTACCAAGAACAAAAGCGGTCGCCTGCCGCAACGCTTACTATGGTAAATCCCCTCCAAAGTTAAAAAAATTCTTGAAGGAACTCCCCGTCCTACAGTGGACGTTTCATGGGATGTTGTGATGATGATGACTATCACTCAATTTTATACCAATCATACTCTTCAAGACAAGGGAAAAGAGGGCGACCGAGGAAGCGATGGAAAGACGTATTTAAAGAAAGATGTGGACAAGACTGGAGGAGACAAGCCACTGACAGAGGAAAATGGAGAACTTTGGGGGAGGCCTACGCCATAGAGTCGACTTCCATATAATATTAACATTTTATCAATTTATATATCTATAAATATTTCTGGAAGTGTGAAGAATTTATGAAATGAATTGATATATTGACTTGAATTAAAATAATTATAATGAAGTATTAATGATATTGACAAGCATGGAAAAAAACAAATTCCAAATGTGTTAATTATTATGGTGGAATAAAGGCTATTTTTATTTTATTTTCATACTCTTCAACGCATTTATAATGCTACCTTCTAACAATACTCTCTAAGCTAAGTGTTCCGCAGTTTTATTCCTAAAACAAACGGTAGGGGCTGGAGGGTTGCTTTCCTCACATCCGTGACCTCTAGACTGTGTCCGAGACGAGGTCGTGCCCTTGCACTTTACCTAGCGCCCTTAAGTAAGGACGCTATTCAAAATCCCTGACGCAATGCTAATGTCAAATCTTTTACAGGTATAAATAATTTTGTTTTGCTTACGATTTTTTTAGGTATTGTATTCGTGAAAAAAAAAAAAGTTTTTCTAATTTTCTCAAAAATGTGTTCTATATCACTTATACATCATAAAAAACAAGTCTCCCAAAACTGTCCGTCCGTCGTTCGGTCGGTCGGTCGGTCGGTCGGTCGGTGGGTCGGTCGGTCCGTCGGTCGGTCGGTCTGTCCGTCACGCTTTGACCTAGCGGCTAAACGAATGGCCCGATTGACACCATATTTTGAATTTAGGAGTTTTATGCAAATCCATCGACGGGTTCTAAGTGGTTTCTTGCTGGCTGCTATCATACAACGAAAATGAAAAATTGAAATTTTCTCAAAAATGGCTTATAGAATCTTGATGAACCTTTGCATGACCAAGCATCTCCATGTAAGATATCTTGCGCCAGTATCAATTGATCTGTGTAATTTCATATAAGGGGTGTTGCTGTACCACCAAATCGTAAATATGTGATTTACCCAAAATTGGTTCCATTGAGTTTATCAAAATTTTCTATAATATTAATCCTGGATTGGTTGTCTACCTGACTGGATATTCTTTATGATTTTTTGAATAAAATTTAGTACACAGGGTGTACCAAAACAGAAAGGGCTTGCTCAGTAGACTAAACTGAACAATTATCCATAAGGAACATGTGATGGGAAATTAAAAAAATCTCCATGCAATCTCCTACGGTAGTATCCATTGATCTCCAAAAGTTAAACATGTGATTTCCTCGAAATCGTTTGAGGGTTGTTTGTTTTAATGTTTGACAATTTGAATTCTGAATTGATCTGTATATTTTATTCGAAAATTTTTTTGGAAAACGTAAATAAAAGTTTGTATTTCCATACTATGTGTATGGCATTAAAAACTTAAGTTTGCGGTTGATAGTTTTTCCTTGAGTATTGCGAGAAAGTAAGTGCAGTGCTGCTGTACCAATTTATTTACTCCTGTGATTTATGAAAAATTGTAAAACAGAAGTTTCCCATTTTCATGGCTTGACAACCTTTTAGCTTCTTTCTTATTTTGCTATTGATATCGTAAAATCTGACATATTTGAGGAATACAGGATGTTAAATAAGTACGATGATCCTTCTATGGGGTGATTCTACATAACCAATGGATTGTAAAAATATGTAAAAAAATACATTTTTAAAATCATCAATCAAATCGGTCATAAAATTTGTTTTTCCTTCGAATTACATCATAGTAATTTATAATAGGTACTTGTTAGTGACTGGATATAACAAAAACCGGCCAAGTGCGAGTCGGACTCGCGCACCGAGGATTCCGTACCACCACATAATCATAATTGTTTTAGTTGAAATTTCAGTAAGTTAATGTGCTAGATTTTTTGAGTCCGACACGCGCTTGACCAAATTTTATTATTTGTTGTGATTTTATAGCGTATGCACTATAAACATACCAATTTTCAAGTTTGTAAGTGTTCCCGTTTTCAAAATAGAACTAAAACAAAAATCGCCTCAACGACCATCCAACTTGACCCCTCTCTTATATGAATGTTCTTGAAACGGGAGCTCACCACAATTGGTTACCATTAGTTGTGAGAAAAGTTGTAATATTTAATTACTTCAGACTTTTCCCATTATTTGTACTGTGAGACCTAACTTCTTGCCAAATTTCATAATTTTAGGTCAACGGGAAGTACCCTGTAGGTTTTGCTTTTTTGCATAAATGTATGGAGATGAGGACATAAAATGCCATATCTTTTGGTTGCGTCGTTGTGAAAAATTGAAATTTTCAGATCTTGTGTGGTTCATGGATCCTAATATATGGTATTAATTTCAACCTGATACCTTTACCCGTTCGTGAGATAAAGGGTCTTGACAGACAGACAACAAAGTGATCCTATAAGGGTTCCGTTTTTTTCTTTTGAGGTACGGAACCCTAAAAACATCTTTGTCTGCATCACCAGCTGATCATAGAGGTCATTGAACCCTCCAAGCGCTACACTTCTTCTTGAGCTAAAACATTTTTTTTAAAAGGTACTTTTTTAATTAATTATTCAATCTGTTAGCGATGTAGAATCACCCCTTAGAAGGATCATCGTACTCTTTTTACACTCTGTATGAGAACCACGGAGCAAAGGGAGAGAAGACATATAAATACATTAATAAAAAAAAAAATGTTTGCCTTCCGGGGGATTCCAACCTGCGGCCCGAGCGTAGAAGGCAGGTTCACTTCCAACCACAACAACGAGCCAGTCACATGTAAGATACCTACTATTATTTTATCTGTGCCTGTACTTACAATAAATTACTTAAAGCATGTTACACTACTAATAACCTACAGTCTGTAAATAAATACTTTTTGTTACTCGATAATTATTGGTGTTTTTATAGGGGTGTTTTGGTACCAACACTGATGTATGGCAGTGAAAGCTGGGTATGGCAGAAGAAGCATGAAAGTAGAATTAATGCAGTGGAAATGAGAGCGCTAAGGAGTATGATTGGTGTTAAATTGAGTGACAGGATTAGAAATAGTGTGATAAGAGAACGGTGTGGCGTAAAAGAAGGCGTAGTGACCAAAATCGAGAAAGGGATGCTGAGATGGTTTGGTCATGTAGAGAGGATGAATGAACGAAGATTGACGAAAGATATCTACCAGGCGAGAGTGAATGGAAACGTTGGAAGGGGAAGGCCTAGGCGAACGTACCAGGACCAAATTCAGGACGTTCTGAATAAAGGCCAGGTTAAAAGTACCCTAAACCGACGAACATGTATGAAAGGATTGATGAAAGTACAGGAAGCAAGGGAAGTATGTCAAGATCGTAGCAGGTGGAGGACTGTGGTCTCTGCCTACCCCAACGGGAAAGAGGCGTGATGTTATGTATGTATGTATGTATAATTATTAATTTTGTGATATTGCTTTGAAGTACGCACAACAGCAAGCACGTAGAAACAAAACCAGTACAAGCTGAACCGGCGCTACGCGACAAACGCCCGAAACCAGAGACCCGCTCAAGAAAGTGTTTCCACCGACGTGCGGCCGCGTGTACCTAAATTAGGTCGCTTATTGTATATTGCAAGATAATATTATATTGAAGGTTTGTTGTTCAAGGTTCGAATGAGCTATCTATCCATTAAACTGACTGTATATTATATCGACCTTGTAGATAATTTTGTACTTGATTGATAGATAACGCTATAAACCAAATTTGGGGTAGAAGTAAGTAATAAAGTAGAGCATTATAAAGGATGATTTGTTAACAAAACAGAATAACTTTTAACGTGGATACGTCTATGTTTTCGTTTGGGGGTTATTTTATGATAAGTGGCTATTTAGTGATTTTGTGACTAGATCGAGGTCAAGAGTAAGCCCATATACAGGATGTTAATTTAATTGCGTGCCATAGCTTAAGGGGTGGTTCAGTAACGATGAAGGAACGCAAAAAAAAAATCGTACTTTAAAAAAAATTAACTCCATTGAAACTAAACTAACGCGGAGAGCAATGACCTTGAGCACCGCGCTATCAAAAGCGCGCGAAAGGGTTTCCACTGATACTGCGTACCACTGGTGCTCCGTCCGGGTCATTGCCCTTCGCGTTAGTTAAGTTTCAATGGAGTTTTAGTTTTTTTTAAGTAGGATATTTTTTTTTGTGTTCCTTTATCGTAACTGAAACACCCCCTAAGCTATGACACGCAATTAAATTAACACCCTGTATAATAAAAAAAATGTGGATATAGGCCCTTTGGCGGCAATTATTGGTACTACATCGAGCTTTGCATGAGTCACTTACCCTTCGCTTAACTGGTTCCCAAGCCAATAAAATAAACAACCGGCACATGAGACACTGTCTTTATTAGTGCCAAGATCATGTCAAGCCAAACACTTGCACTGCGACTGGACAATTTCAATAAGAACGGTATAAAATCCAGTGTGTCAAGTTTGACATGCTCTTGACCGTACAATTAGCAACCAGAGTATGTATTAGGTCAATGACCGACCAAGCCATTCCACCATTCTTACACCCTAAGCATTTAAGTATTCTTTTACATACGTTTATTTAGTATGCTAAACTCAATTTTACGGATATTAAAGGGGTCTTTCACCCCTATCCTTTTATCCCCTGAACATTTATACAAGGGTGCTCTTTAAAGCTGGTTTAGCTTTGTTCATTGTTATCTGAATACAGTCTCGTCACTAGATAATATAAACAAACTATAAACCGCGAATGAAAATGGCAGAAAGATTTTATTTTTGGAAACTGTAAATCATCATAACATCCCATGAAACGTCCACTACAGGACAGGGAGCTCCCTCTAGAATTCTAGCTTTTTCTGGAAAAATGTAGAGGGGAAGTACCATAGTCACCTCGCTTGTTAGCGTTACGGCTGGTATTGTATTGTATTGTTTTATTTGGTAATAATAATTACATGTCATAAAGTTGAAAATAATAATAACAAAATTAACAATTAAATATAACAAAATAGTTACCTATATTACTATACTTAAATAATATGAAATTAGCATTTAAAGGCTAAAAAGTCCTTTATGTTATAAAATGCCTGCTCGATCAACCAGCGCTTTAATTTAATTTTAAATAAATTGTCACTGTTGACCTCCGTTATAGTTTTGGGTATCCGATTGTAAATTGACGGACCCAGCTCATGCGTTACTTTAGACGATTTCGCCAGTCTGTTCAGGCTAGTGATCAAGTTCGTCTTATTACGCGTATTGTATGTGTGGATATCTTCATGTCTCTTATAAAGACTGTGATTTTTTCTCACATACAATGCCGTGTGTAAGATTACTAGTGACGGGAGAGTTAATATTCCTAGTGACCTGAAGTAGGGTTGCGCAGAGGTACGTATCGGCACACGAGCAATTGCGCGCACTGCCCGCTTTTGTGATCTGAAAGCTCTCTCCCACTCAGCCGCATGGCCCCACATATCCACCCCATACTGTAATGCTGAGTGTACTGTGGCAAAGTAACACTTGCGAACAATATCGGCTGCCACGACGCGAGAAAGTCTCCATAGCGCGAAGCATGCACCGCTTAGTTTGCCACATAGTTTTTCAATATGCGACTCCCACTTCAAGCATCTGTCCAATTCGAAGCCTATAAATTTTGTAGCTTCAACCTGCTCGATCTTTGTTCCGCAGGCGTGCACTCTCAGTGGTTTAATTTGCCTTCCAGAATGATCAAAGTGTAGGAAGTGTGTCTTGGATAGATTTATTATGAGACCATTCAAATGAAACCACTGTGAGACACAGGTTGCTGTCTCGGTTAGTTTGTCCTCGAGAAGTTTAAGCGATGGTGCGGTCACTATCACTGCCACGTCGTCAGCGTACATGAAGGCGTCCCCACTATAAATTGCGTCTGGGAGATCATTAAGGAGGAGGGAGAACATGATGTTCGATACAGAGGAGCCTTGTGTCACGCCCATATCGGTCATGATGGCATCTGACTTGACCCTACCTCCCTGTGCAGCGACTATCTGTGCTCTCGCTTTAAGAAGGCTTATAAGTAATGACCGTGCCGGCCCTTGGATCCCATAGTGTTCCATTTTTGCGGCCAACACTTTATGGTCTGCGACGTCGAATGCCTTTGACAGGTCACAGCACAGGACTGCGACCTGCTGCCGGCGCTCACGGGCACCTACAATACGGCGGATTACCTCTCTGGCAAGCGAAGTCGTGCTATGGCCCACGCGATATGCATGTTGTCGCTCTGACAATGCATTAGAGGCAGTTAGGAATGCTGTCAATCGTGCAGAGAGGCCATTTTCAAATACTTTAGCTATGATTGGGATTATTGCAACCGGCCTGTACCCGTCAATGTTCTCCCTGCTGCCCTTACCTTTGAACAAAGGTGAAATTTTGCTCAATTTTAGCGGCGCTGGGAACACTCCTTCACGCATACAACGATTGTAAATGTTTGCCAGTATAGGAGCCAAAGTAGTAGCCGCCGCTTTTAATGTTAGCACCGATATATTATAGATGTCCTTAGTGGGTTTTTGCGCCACATTGCGTGTTATAATCCGATAGACTTCTGTCTCACTAAACGAATGCAGAAATATACATCGATCGGTAGGCGGGCGTGCGGCGCGCAATGCAGCTAATGCGCGAACGCAGTCAGCCGGCGGTGCGCCACACGCGGCCGCAGCGCCGGCGAAACGGCTGTTTATTGCATCGGCAGCGTCTTTAGAACAGCTGTATTTACATCCGTCTTGTGCGACTATACTGTTAGAGAAGTCCATTCTAGTACTAGATAACTTTCCTCTCTCCCGGTTTACAACATCCCATACCGCTTTATTTAAGTTATTACTGCGCGAGATCATTTTGGAATAATATTGAGATTTTTTAATTTTTAATAAATTTATGTATTTATCATTCAAAACAGATGTCAAACTCAGAATTATTTCATCATTGGGATTATTTTTTTGAATGTCAATTATATTAAAAAGTAATGATTTCAAATTATAAATATCTGATGAAACCCAACTATTGGGTTTCTTAATATTAATACGTTTCTCAGGGAAACAAGTGTCGAAATAGTAACTAAGTACATTAATTACTTTCAAAATTAGAATCTCTACTGAATTTTGACATTGTTGTTGTGCATACGCCCAGTCATAGCTACTTATCGCTGCAGCAAAGTTGCTATAATTCTCACTGGAGTACAACCGAGCTAGACGAGTGCGCGGCGCCGCGGCAACTGCGCGGGGACACTCCACTGTGACGAGTACTGCCAAATGATCACTAACGTTACTGGTGATGGGAACAGCTGATACGCTTCCATGCAGCATATTGGTGTACACGTGGTCAAGGCTAGTCCTACTGTCTTTGTCTATACGGGTTGCAAAGTGTACTTCATTACGGAAATTATAAGACGATAATAAATCACGCAAGTTTTTGCTATCGCTAGACTTTGATAACGTGTCGATGTTTGAGTCGCCGACAATGACATATGTGTTGTTGCTATCCACTATGTAATCGAGCAGGCGTTCCAAACATTCCAGAAATTCAGATGATTTTACACCACAGTTTGTTCTATAAAAACATACAACGGTCATATTGTGGTCTATTAAATCTACGGCTGATAGTTCACAATATAATTCCATGGATAGTGATGCAATTCGAACGTTTTCTACCGCATTAATGCTATTTTTTACGTAGATGCAACACCCGCCGTGTTCTCTGGATACCCTACAATAACTAGACACTAAATTGTATCCGTCTATTGTTACATACTTTATTTTCTCGCTTGATAAAAAATGTTCAGTCACAGCAAGCACGTCGCATATTAAATCACTCTGTAGAAGTACCTCAAGACGCGGAGTTTTTTTGTCCAGGGATCTGATGTTCTGGAGGGCTACAATAAGCGGCACCATGGACCACGGTTGTAGGTGAACGCAGTAAGTAAGATGTTAGATACAAAGGAGGATGCTGCTGCCCATCCTCCAGTTTATAATCCTTAGTCGCCTCTTACGACACCCACGGGTATGTAAGGGTTGGTACTATTCTTTGGCGGCACCACACGGCGCAACTGAAAATATTTCAACACAAATAAAAATCACTTACTTAAATTATCGGTGTAAACTATAAAAGTATAAAACAGTAAAAATAAAATGGCAAAATTTCATAACGACAGGAGTGATTGGTGGCCAAGCCAAATGAAAATACCTATAATCAGTCGGCACGTCACTCGGTGGGTAGACTACACATAGAGAGGTTCACAGGTAAAACATGGGGACAATGTCTAGTACAGGACAGTAATGATTGGCACAAAAGGGAGGCGGCTTATGCCTTGCAGTGTAGTCGGCCGCCGAGGCAGGGGAAAATATCCCCCGGTCGGCCTGCCACTCGGTGGGCAGACGACACAGAAAGGGTCACAGGTAAAACGTCTGGAACAGGAAAACTAATTATTGGCAAAAATGAGAGGAGACTTATGTCCTGCAGTGGGCGATTAAAAGTTATAATTATTAGGACAAGTACTACGCTGTACATTTCAATTTTCAGTCCAGTAGCCAGTAGCACTAAAAAAGACGTTCGTAAACGAGTACCAACTAAAAAGCTTTTAAACCGAATTTCATTTAGAAGTCGCTCTCCATGTTTTAATCCTAATTACGAGATTATCCCTAATCATCTTCGGAAAGTTTCAACTTGTCGCCTGCGAAGTTCGTCAACTTAATTCGCACTAATGCTTTCTTCTGCTAAAGAACTTTTAATGTTCTTTCGTAAAGAATAGTATACAAATTTTTGGTCATATAATGTGAATTTAAATTGGTTTTGCTCCCAAAACCCAGTTATTCTACTCATGAAAACAAGCAACTTTCCCAAAGAAAAGAAACTTTTACTCAAAAAAGTTTTTCGACTTCTGATACAAAATGAGTCGAATTCGTGATCGATTATTATGGAGTTAAAGTGTGGATTATTATGGAATCAAATTCTTTTTTAGAAAGCGTAACAAACATGGTTACTTTCGCATTCAGGTATTAAATGTCATTGAGATTTGTGCAAATTATAAACATGTTGAAAACAGAACAAAGTTGAAAACAGTACACTATATCTTGACAATAACGAAATAACAAATAAATGATTTAAACTTAAATTAAAATGAAAATAATAGTACAATAGGACGTAGTAGATATCTCGTTCAATTAATTCTACTAATATTAACGAAGGATTATTAAAAACAAACTTTCCATAGGAAGAGACGGTACAAATAAATTGTAATTTGAAGGTGAAAGTTGCTATGAATATTAACAAGTTCTTATCTTGTTAAGTA
Source organism: Athrips mouffetella (assembly GCA_947532105.1). Classification (NCBI taxonomy): domain Eukaryota; kingdom Metazoa; phylum Arthropoda; class Insecta; order Lepidoptera; family Gelechiidae; genus Athrips; species Athrips mouffetella. The sequence goes on along the minus strand of OX383964.1, from coordinate 7,830,065 downwards.
ACTTTGGTAATTAACGTTGGTTTTATTTAATAAATTGTATACGTTGCACAAGGTTTAACGAAGAGGGCAGGTAGATTTTTTGTTAATTATTTTGGTCATTTTAAAATAAGAGTTGTGTTATTCTCGGCGAAAAACGCTATTATTATATTGTTATGAGTTTATGGCTTGGCGTCTTTGAATTTCAACAACATAATATATTTTTATTATTTATGCTTACATCGTGAATTTTTATTGGTTTGGCTCCCGAAGTCCAGTGAATCTACTCATGAAAACATGCAACTTACTCGAAGAAAAAAATTTTTTCACTTCTCATGCTTTGAAAGTGCTTTTTTGTGCAGGATATAGGCTGCACAAAATCGAATTTTGTGCACTAGGGCAAAAAGTAATCGCGGTGGTGTAGGTACGCCCTGCGCGCGGGCCTGCTGCACCCCCCAATGCGTCAACATACTCGTATTCTTCACTAAAGCAGAACAACTCATTCTTCAGTTACATTTAGAGAGTACTTTTACGTTTTATTTCCTTACAATCAAAGTGAAAAGCAGGCGTCAGCACAGACCTAGCAAAAGCGCGCTAAATCTATGGTTCTAATATTTATTATGGCGTTCTCATCTCTTTATATATATTCTTTATTGCACATTTAACATACAGAAAGTAAACAAACAAAAGAACATTTACAAAGGCGGGCTTATCTCTACAAGAGATTTCTTCCAGCCAACCCATGGTTGTGAGAGAATATTCATAGCGGGATACAATCGTGCATGTAAATGGAAAAAAAAACAAAAATAAATAAATAATACCTACAATTTCATAGTAAATAATTAATACCTGTACATAAAAATATATACTATATAAACACTATATACATATATATAATAAATATAAATACATATAAATAGATATATAAAAATATGTACATAAATATTTAAATAAATACAACGACGAAATTCACAATGATGACTACGACTACGATGACGAAATAGCGGTTTGAAGAAGAAAATGCTCTTTCACTTTCTGTTTAAAAGAGGCAATAGAGGTACTCTCTTGTATGGCTTTGGGAAGGCGATTCCATAGTTGAACAGCACGAACAGAGAAGGAATGAAAAAAGAAATTAGTGTTGCTCCTAGGCACCTCAAGCATCGTGGTGATACAAGGGCGCCTAGGTCGAGTGGGAGGAGGAAGAAGTTGGAATCGGGCACGAAGGTAAGGGGAGTGCGGGTCATTGAGGATGTTAAAGAGGACAGATAGGATGTGCATATCTCGGCGAAGGCGGATAGGGAGCCACTTAAGTTGAGCACGAAAGTTAGAAACACGGTCATATTTCCGCAACCCGAAAATAAAGCGTATGGCAAGGTTTTGAAGACGCTCCAGTTTATTAAGTAGCTCCTCAGTCGCATCTAAATAGCAGACATCAGCGTAGTCGAGGATAGGTAAGAGAAGAGACTGCGCAAGCATAACTTTGGTGTAGAAAGGGAGAAAAAATTGGAGACGCTTGAGAGAGTGGAAAGTGTAATGCATACGTCTACTAACGTCGTTGACGTGAGATGTCCAAGACATATTGCAGTCCATGATCAGGCCCAAGTTTTTAACTTTTTTACTGAAAGGGATTAAAACACCAGCGTAAGTAAGTCCAGATACTGAACCCCATTCTAAGTTGGCCCTGAGTCTACTGCTACCGATAACTATTGCTTGGGATTTGTCAGGGTTCACAAGAAGACCAAAGGATTTAGCCCATAGCTCAACAGCAGTAAGATCACCGTTTAAAATTTCAATAGCCTTGGACGTCTCAGTCAACTCGAAATGCCTATAAAGTTGTAAATCATCTGCATACAAATGGAAGGGAGAAGTAATCACACGGGATATATTATTAATAAAGATCGAAAAAAGCAAGGGTGAAAGAACGCCGCCTTGAGGAACACCAGCAATGAGGTCAGACCACTCTGACGAAGCATCGTTAGTCTTCACACACTGCTGGCGACCGAAAAGATAAGATTGAAACCAGTCTATAACAGCAGAAGGTATGTTAACAGCCCGAAGAGTGCCGAGGAGGATATCAAAATCAACAGAGTTGAAAGCACTGCTGAAATCCAATAGGGCCATCACAGTGAGCTTGGTATTATCCATAGCACACCGGATGTCCTCCGTAATATTCAACAGTGCACCAACCGTGCTGTGGGAAGGACGGAAGCTAGACTGGAAGGGACATAAAAGGTTGTTGGAAGTAAGAAAGGAGTACAATTGCTTATGCACAATGGATTCTAAGACTTTTGAAAGGATGGGTAGTATGGATATGGGACGGTACTGGGAAAAGGAAGTGGGGTTCGGGGTTTTAGGTAACGGTATGACAAAAGCCTTTTTCCACGATACTGGAAACACATTGCGAGACAGTGAGAAGTTAATAATGTGAGTAATTACCGGCGCAATGTCCTCCAGCACGGGAAGTATCATGTCGAGGCTTAGACTGTCACTGCCGATAGCTTTGGTGGAAATGGAGCGGACACTCTTCTTGATAGAATCAACTGAGACTGGCTGGAATTCGAAGTGGGGACAGTCGGGCGGGGCAAGATTAGATAGGTAAGAAAGAGTGACTGATTTAGTTAAAGAGTCTAAAATGATAGGAGGGTTAGTGAAGTGAATATTCAAAGCATTAAGGTCCACGGAGCTTTGACAAGCGTTCGTGGTCTTGCCCACACCCAAAGATCGTAGGAATCTCCAAACCTGGAATTGGCAAAGATCTTCAATAGTAGAGTGAATATAGCGACGTTTCGCATCCCTACACATTCTGTTGCAGATGTTACGGAGTTTTATATAAGCATTTAAGCTCTCCTGAGAAGGATCTTTTTTGTGTCGTGCTTTAACTCTGTCGCGCTTAGCCATAGTCCTCCTGATCACCGGCGTTAACCAGGGAGCAGGAGCACGCTTTACCCGTACTGGCCGCACTGGCGCATGCACATCATACAGTTTAATCAGTTCAGTAGTCAGAACATCTACCATGTCATCTATATTGTCAGACAACAACACAGATGACCAGTAAATTTCTGTCGCCAATGTCAAAAATTTTTTCATTGATATTCGTTTTTTAATTTCGAAAAAGCGCAAGTGGCCAGTAGCATTTCGTAGACTTAAAAATAAAAACTTTTTGGCTTTTGGCATTTTGATATTAAAAGAAGGCCATCGACCGAAATTGACCTAAATTTAAAAAAACACAGCACGTTAGAAATGGATTCTCATACAATATTCCATCACGCATATTCTTAGCAGGTGAAGTATAAAATTCTATTGCTAACGCTTGGTTTATATAGGAAAGTAAAACGGAAAACAATTAATTAGACATAATAGTAAGGGTGATGAGGGACAAATTTCTATATGATTTGCTCATGTCTGCCTCTTTGACTGATGATAAGGAGCATCCTCTAAAAGATACAAAAAATATTGGCGGACATCCATACCCCTGCATTTTTGAGGAATTAAGTTTTAACTATTTTGAAATTTCACAATTAATCGTACACCTGGCAGACTATGACTATCTGATTAAATACAATGTATAAAACCCCAGAAAAATTGTCTTCCACCATAATAGCCCTGTGTCGTAAAGTTACAGCGCTTAAAAATCCAATAATTCACTACTTCGTCCCGTGGTAAAGCAGAGCCCTGCATGTCTGCCTCTTCAATTTTCTACATCTTCAGAAGTATTTTAAACAGGAGCCACAAAGGCAGACAAAAAAAGCATTATTTTAGTATGTTATTTTTTTCTTATTTTAACTAAAAATCGCAGCGACGCACAGAAAAACTTGTAAGAACCAAATCTATTCGTATTGAGCTGATCTATCATTCCTATTAATATGAATCATGAGCAAATCATATACCCAAATTGCAGCCAGCACCCTAACTATAATGTTTCTTGAGGAAACCTTTTCACCAGTATGGTCTGAGTTATTCGCATTAGTTCCCTACATTGTACTTCCTGTCAATTAAAAGTATAGTTGACTGTATCGCCAAAGAGAGCTACAACCATTTCCTACCCAATAAATAATTTGAACAAAACGCACCTTGCACAACACATGGTGTGGTCGAAATTTTCGAATTGTTATGCATAGCCTGTCCTTTTGAGGGACTAACGACTGGCGATACCATCGACACGGTAATCTAGATTTTAATTTAAATGGTAAGTTTTAACTGTATAGTTTTTATGCAGATGAGCATGTCCTGGTTCAATGCCCATTCGTTATGGATAAAAAAAACCGGCTAAGTGCGAGTCGGACTCGCGCACTGAGGGTTCCGTACCACCACATAAACATAATTGTATTAGTTGAAATTTCAGTAAGTTAATGTGCTAGATTTTTTGAGTCCGACACGCGCTTGACCAAATTTTATTATTTGTTGTTATAGCCTATGCCCTATGAACATACCAATTTTCAAGTTTGTAAGTGTTCCCGTTTTTAAATAGAACTAAAACAAAAATCGCCTCAGCGACCATCCAACTTGACCCCTCTCTTATATGAATGTTCCTGAAACGGGAGCTCACCACAATTGGTTACCATTAGTTGTGAGAAAAGTTGTAATATTTAATGATTTCAGACTTTTCCCATTATTAGTACTGTGAGACCTAGCTTCTTGCCAAATTTCATAATTTTAGGTCAACGGGAAGTACCCTGTAGGTTTTTCATTTTTGAATAAATGTATGGAGATGAGGACATAAAATGCCATATCTTTTGATTGCGTAATCGTAAAAAATTGAAATTTTCAGATCTTGTGTGGTTTATGGATCCTAATATATGGTATTAATTTCAACCTGATACCTTTACCCGTTCGTGAGATAAAGGGTCTTGACAGACAGACAGACAGACAGACAGACGGACAACAAAGTGATCCTATAAGGGTTCCGTTTTTTTCTTTTGAGGTACGGAACCCTAAAAATTATGTCTATCTAAACTTCCCAACTTTAATACTATAGGTATAAATACAAAAGTAGCTCTGTCTTTCTATCCGTCTGTTACGCTTTCACGACTGAACCGCTGAACCGATGATTTTGATAAAATTTGGTATGAAGATAGTTTGAACCGTGACAGACGAATATCACCCAGACAAATGTTTGCCCTGCTTGAGTCGGGATCGAATCCGCGACCAAAGACGCATAAGGCAACACCCAAAAGCCAGTCAAGAGATAGGATAGTACAGTCGATAGCAAGTCACGTGTGAGTTAAGCTGCTGCACCCAATGAAATAATAACGGCAGAAAGTCTAATGTATCCACAATAACGTGCTCCTTACTGTACCATTCTTAGCCGACACAACACACTCGAACCTAATTTGTAGTAAAGGTACTTAATCCAGGTTTAAAACAAATTACCTAAATCCAAAGTAAGAGTCTTAAAAGCCATTTCTTGAGAAATGTTACGAAAGCGCCACCTCACACGAACAAGACGGATAATTACTTTTATGTCCTTTTAATGTGTTTGCTGGTAAAAGTCTAAATTTACTAAAACTTTCTCGATACTTGTACTAAAGAACTTTTACTGAAGACCAATAAAACTCAAGTTTTACGAGTATTGTCTTAGGTAATTGGAAAGGTGCTGTGAAGAAAGTCTACATAATTAGGCAAATAAAAGTCTGCTGATTCCGATGAAATTAATAGTGCTGAAGTTCTGGACTGTTTGTAGTATACAGGATGTTCGGCGCAACGTTGGCCAAACTAAAACGGTGGATTCAGACCATACAACTGAACAACTTTCCCAAAAAACGTGGGCCGAAACAAGAAATATTTATTTTAGCCCGTATATAACTCATCTCCCAATGGGATCAAAGTTTGTATGAAAGCAAATCCTACATTTCGTCATGAGGCGTATAAAAATTTGGATTTTAGCTAATTAAAGGAAAACCACAAGCCCGTATTTCAGCATTTTCGCAAAACCATCCCCAAGGAGGGTGAATTGAGAGATGAAAGTTGGTATGAAAATCCTACAGTTTTGACATGAAATGCATATAAATTTATAAATTTATTTAAGGTGATCTGTGACGGCCATCTTAGACCCGAACGCAACTAGATGGAGCCACTGCTGCAAATATAAGATTTTATTTTTTAATGCAATAAGTACTAACTATATATATGTGCAAAAAGTTGATTCGCGTAAATTTCATCGTGCAACTTCAACGCCTAACAACAATTTCGATAAGAAAAATATCTCCATATGTCCACTAAAGTCAATTACTCTCGTCAGCACAACCGTATAGTTTTGACCGCACGCCCACAATCGTAATATTGAACCAAAAATTGCTAACAAAAATAGTACTTTCAGTACATTAACTGTATTTTTGTATTGATTAGCGAAAAATTTAACTAAAAAAAATAGCAGTATTCGTTCGTTTTTCAACAGAATTTTATGTCCCGCGTAAGAATGCAAGTCATTTGAATTTTTGTATGGAAAACGGATCGCCTTAAGCTAATGATAAGAAAAGAAGATACACGTGTTTCAATATTTTTGCAAAGGGATGAAATGAGGTATGATTTTTTGTAGAGTGAGTTTCTCGGTTTTGAAGTAATACGCGTGTAAATCCGTATTACCTAAAGGTAAGAACAAAAATGCTTTTGAAATAGCTGCGAAATGTGTTGGTAACCCATTGGAATAAACGAAAAAATATGGCTCATAGTATATAAAAGCTACTCCTGCATATTTTACGTAAAAATCAAAGCACAGGACCTCATCATGACAGACATGCCATCAAACGTCCACTACAGGACAGGGAGCTCCCTCCAGAATTCCAGCTTTTGCTGAAACAATGTGGAGGGGCAGTACCATAGCCACCACGCTTGTTAGCGTTACGGCTGGTACCATGGACCGCGGTTGTTGGTGACTTGACATCCACGGGTATGTATGGGTTGGTGCTATTCTTTTCCGGCACCACACAGGACCTAGACATCAGAAATATTTTTAAACCATTTTGTAAACTGTTAAACATTAAAAAGAAAACTTTAAAAATAATATAACAAAATAAGCATTCTAACTATCAAGATTTCCTTCACAGTTTGCAATTTATTACTAAACTTTAGAAATTGTAGCAGAAACTAAGAGTTTCTAATACAGCGGTTCAAGAGAAAAGTTAATTGAAAAACGTGAGCGGAACCACAATTAGTTGAAAACTACTACTAACCACAATTTATTGAGAAAAATAAACTTCTTCAGTAATTGTTTAGGTTCTTCGGTTTAATTTGTACGCGATTTGCGTGTTGTGTATATTTACGCCACTATTTTATTTATCTATGGTGTTATTGGGTGTCCAGGCTTATACTCCAAAGATACTGTGAAATTGAGTAACTTTGTAGTTTTTAGGGTTTCGATATCAAAATCGTAAAAAAGGAACCCGTGCGACTTTGTCTGTCTGTCACACCTGTATATCTCAGCAGCTACTCATACTATCGACTTGAAATTTGGAGTAGTTTTAGAATATGGTTGCCCAACTTAATTGTACGTGAAAGAATAAAAAAAAAATATGATTATTAATGTAAAGGGGGCCCAAATAGGGAGGGCAAAATTTCAAAATGTCGGTACTAGGTCGAGTGGGGTATAATATGAACGGGCTTTACTTGTACATTCTAAAATATATTTTAATATTTTTTTATGACTCTTAGTTTTAAAGTTATGATGAAAAATGACAAAAAAAGTTATGATGAAAAAGGAAAAAACTGAGTTAATTACAGTCGATAGAAGTTGATGTAAATTTTACATCAAAAATAAAACGATCTTTCTAAGTTGCATAGTTTCTAAGAAATATGCAAAAAACCTTTACAAACAAATTTAGCTTTGCGGTCCTGAAAATGGACTTCCTAAAATACTATTGCTTCACAAAAATACTACAGGTAAGTATATCGGAACCTTCGGCGCACGAGTCCAACTCGCAATTCTTAACAGAACAAAATACCGGCCAAGTGCGAGTCGGACTCGCGCCCTAAGGGTTCCGTACTTATCTACCATATGATATACTAAAAGCTTTTGCTCTTTGATTTTAAAAACTCCGCGACCATCCAACTTGACCCCTCTTTTATAGAAAAGTTCTTGAAACGGGAGCTCACCTTAATTGGTTACTATTAGTTGTGAGAAAAATTGAAATATTTAATGATTTTAGACATTTCCCTTTATTTGTACTGTGAGACCTAGCTTCTTGCCAAATTTCATAATTTTAGGTCAACGGGAAGTACCCTGTAGGTTTTGCTTTTTTGCATAAATGTATGGAGACGAGGACATAAAAAGCCATATCTTTTGATTGCGTCGTTGTAAAAAATTGATATTTTCAGATCTTGTGTGGTTTATGGACCTTTATATTCGTTATCAATTTCAACCTGATACCTCTTCTCGTTCGTGAGAAAAAGGGTCTTGACAGACAGACAGACAGACGGACAACAAAGTGATCCTCTAAGGGTTCCGTTTTTTATTTTGAGGTACGGAACCCTAAAAAGTAGTCATCTAAAAGATATGACAAATAATTTGGTGGTTTAAATAAAATAAAAACTATTATTCGCAACGGTAAATACTTTCAGTTATTTTAGGGCATACAAAATTTTATGGATTTGCTTTTACCCTGAATCAAGTCCTGGGAACAGAGATAAGACCCTCTTCTTCTGATATTTTTGGAGTTTTAGAGGGGTTGCTTACATGACATAGTTTAGTTTAGAGGTGTCAGGGGATAGAAATCAGGGGATAGAATCTGCGATTTAGAATATCAGGTCTCTATTTCAGTAACGCAGAAGGCCATCGCTTTTCGTAAAATTCATTAAAAAAATTGCAAAAGATTTTTTTCTTACAAAATGACAAGCTGGATGACTAATTTTCATTTCACGATTAAAATGTTAATTGGTTCTGTTGAGCTGGAAAAATTGAATTCTTGAATTCTAACGCAACGTTGAAATGCGTATAGTAGTCGAAAATTTCACAAAATCAGGGTGTCTACTCTCAAAGTCCGATATATCGAAACGATACTACTCGAAACATCAAACAAACCAATATTCTACTCTACTGTCAAGGGACGAAGTTTTGCAGTTGCATGTTTTGAGTAGTATCGTTTCGATATATCGGACTTTGAGAGTAGACACCCAGGCAGGACGACGGTAGCCTAGATCGTAAAGCGTCTCCGGTACTGACGGAGAAGACGCAGCGCAGGTTCGAATCCTGCTTGTTTGTGAATTTTGCGATTTTCTACTTTGTAGAAGTTAATTTTTCTGTCACTATTGATTTTGTGACAAACATTAATTAAGCACTTATAATTCTGATAATGTTGCTTGTGTAAATCAGTAATAGCGAAAGACAGGAGTCTAAACCCCATGCTATAAGGTCTCGCTCCAACTCGGGTAAAGGTTGCAAACTTTAGATTTATTTTTTATTTGCAGTACGTCAAAAGTACGATGATCCTTTTAAGGGGTGATTCTACATCAAAACTACATTGTATAAAAACATAAAATCAATATATTTTCTTAATAAAGTAATTTTAGCTGAAGAAGTGATGCGACTGGAGGGTAAAATGATCTCTATGATTAGCTGGTGATTCAGACAAATTAGTGATGTAAAATCACCGCTTACACAGAAAAAAATGATCTCTTAAAACAAGAACGCAATATGTCTCAACTGATATTGCTTGATTATAAAGTTAAATCTCTTAGAGTAAAATGATCACTCTAACGTATTAAAAATGCCGAAATCTTAAAATTTAGGAGAGAAAATCTTCGAATAAGAGTTCTATTATAGGTTTGAAATTGATGTTTTGAATTAAAACCATTTATTTTTTACATCAACAATGAAAAAATTTTAAAGCAAGTAAAATATTAATCGATTGAAAACATAAATCGTTTCGCCTAAGAATTATGAAAAATATTAGATGAAGATTTAGGACAATATTGATGCAAATAATATGTTGCTTGGTATAAGATAGTTGCTGTTTCGCTCAAGAAATTGTTAGGTAAGCAATGAAGAGTTAAGACTATATTAAGGCAAATAACATTTTGCTTAGTATAAGATGGTTGTTGTTTTGCTCAAGACCTAGTTTGATATGCAATGAAGAGTTAAGGCGATATTAAGTCAAATAATTGTTGCTGGGTACAAGATACAGTGTCAAAGACGGAACAGTATCAAAATTTCGATTACTTTGCTAATCAAGCCTGTGGTCTAATGGTCAGAGCGAAGGACTACGATACCGATGGACGCGGGTTCGAATCCAGCCACCCCCAGGACTTATGGTAAATTATAATAGTTGATATGATATAATGATATAATAGTTAATGATAACATTAATAAATAATAGAAATGGAAACAAAAGTAGAAAGAAGAATAGTTGAAAAATAAAAAGGTCTAATATCAAAAATGCTGGCAGAGAGCAGAAGATGAAGAGGAGTAAAAAGAAAAAAACGAGAGATAAAAAAGTGCTTTTTTTTTAAAAGAGCCTTTTATTTTAGTTTTTATTTTTGAAGAGCTTTAAATTTTTCAACAAAATTAGTTTCGCTCTTAGGGTGACACATTTAGCTTTTTGAAAAAAGAGCTTTAAAATTTTTATTTAAATTAGTTTCATTCTTGGTGTGATAGATGCTTCACTCAAGTAAGTTTGGTTTTTGTTGTGATAGCTTTTAGTTTTTACAATAAGATGACAGTTGAAAATTGATATAAGAAATTTTGTTCTTGGTCGGAGAACTATACGACAAAACCTTTTATTTCTCAATCTAAGACGTTTTCGAGTTTCCTTATATCGAAAACCCAAAAGATTTTAACTTAAATAATATTATTTGGTTCAAGATATCTTTTTTTTCTGTGTAGAAGGATCATCGTACTCTTTTGATACCCTGAAAACTCTGGTTTTATTGTCATGGCTGCAAAATAGATTGGTAAACTTTGGAATAACGAAAAAAAATATCATAGGTTGTTTAGAAATGGAGAAATCTTATTGGTTCGAATTTTCTTAGCTCACAGGTTAGGTACTTAGCAGAGCTCTGGTGGAAAGACATCATCCTTAATAAAATTGATAAATACCAATAAAACCACATTATACAACAACATTATAAGGAAAATGAAGACCTAACATGTTCTATAAATGATAGCAAATTAATAGATGTCAGACGGTGTACACGATCGCTTCTATTATGGAAAAATATATAAAACGATACTATAACGTTTCTACGTACTCAAATCGATGAGGAAAATGTATAAGAAGAAAGAATTATAAGTCCAAATAACTAAGTTGTTACCGTCAGAATGGTTGGTTGCCTGTGGAGTTTATTCACTGTTTATTAGATACTGGAACAACCTTACATGCTCTAAGGGGACAACCAAGGCTCATAAGACAAGCCTACTAACTACATTGTAATATACGAATTGTGTATTTTAAACTACGCAACCTGAAAACCAAAAGAAAAAACCAAGCCACCTTTATCACAGAACTGCGACACACAAATCGAATCATCTTTTCTTCTTTTTATATCCTATAAAACGTCTACAGCTAAACTACTATCTTACTGTATTAAGCTTACTATAACTACACCCAAAATTTCGCATTCGCATCATAAACAACAACTATTAAGTTCCGAAGATAGCTATTAGACCGAATCTTACGCAAGACGTGACCTCAAATGTTACACTTTACATAATAAAAAACTTCCCTTTTCACTCGGTTGATATCTTGCGTACAATTTCGAAACCACAAAGAAACTCTATTAACAAGACATGTGATTACATCACAAATCTAGAACAACATACAAATCGCATCGCATCATCAAAATAAAGGCACAAAGCCGCGTGTAAGGAAGCGGTCGGACCGAGTCTTGCGCAAGATGTGACGTCACAGTTCCGGCTTCGCTTTCGCGTACACTTTCACCGGCGCCGGCGCCGACTGCCATTGTCATTCTGCGCGGGAATCGATGACCAGTCAAAATCGAACCGATAATTTATTCTGACAACACTATTGTGGAGTGACCATGAGTTGTTATGGAGATGAGATGTCCGTGTGTCGTGTTGGACTGGTTTTGTTGTTTTTTTGTCAGGTTTTGGTTATTTATGTAGCGGATATGTGGCTTTATGATCTGATTTTCCTGCATTTTTTATTTCTTGTGTCAAGGAACATCTCCTACAATTTTGTTTAATTCCCTAAACCGTTAATATAAAATTCAGTTATTATTTATTTTCCTTCAATTGTTTTCAAAAAGTTACCGACTTTAAATTGTTTTCTTCAATCTCCTTTGCATAAGAATGTTAAAGATTTTTCTAAGAAAATAGGATCAAATAAAAAATCAACTAGAAAAAGTTTTATCCTGTATCCCAACATAAATCCTGGCTACTTAAAATCTGAAACAAGGCGAATACTGTATCTTTTAAGCAGCGCAGGAGCAAGCCAGAAGGCGCGAAAGGCGAATTTCACCGGATGCGCCAACACTCATACGCGAATCGAAACTTAATCCTCCATTGCGCAATCGACCAGTCTTTCTTTTGCACAACATCTCGCCTCGATCAATTTATCTTTTTTGCTATTAACCAAACTTAGGCTGGTTATTTAGTATTTAAATGTGTTGCATAATTTTATGTTTCTATTTGTGACACAGTTAATTAAGACTGTGCTAAAAGAAAGTTTGACAATCTGTTGCAGAAAGTCATATTTCTCGTGCTGTCCTATTAAGTTTTGTTAACATAGTGTTGGCAATATATTAAATGGATAATTCAATTTCATAAGGTTTTCTGCAAATTAACAAAAGACTATTAATGTCAGTGTCACATTGTAAAATTATAAGCAAAGACGGGAGATGTACAGAAGCTTGGTGTACGAAGACCATTTACTTTTTTTACATCTATCATATTCAGTAAGTAGGTCCTTATTACCCCCAAATGGGGCTTGTAGTGACCAATTAGCGCTCTAGGGTAATAATGTAGCTAGAAAAGCCCTAGGGCGGTAAGTAATTGAGCTTTGAAAGAGTGAAGTGTTGTTTTTTTAATTACTTACCGCCCTAGGGCTTTTCTAGCTACATTATTACCCTATAGCGCTAATTGGTCACCTACAATTTGGTGGTAATAAGGACCTACTTACCTCACAATCGAGATGTAAAGCAGAGTAGTTAGCTCGGGTGTAAGCGTCAATTGCACCCTCGAACTATAGGCGTCCTCGCTGCGCTCGTGCGCCTAAATATCTCGGGCTGCAATTGATGCCTTACAGCCCTTGGCTACTAATCTACTATTAATGATACAAACCTTATTCATGCCTAATAATACTTGCAAACTAGTGCAGGAACAGAAGCCTGATGTGATTACACGGAAAAAGGTCACGTTATCATAATGTAATACGTACGAGTCGTTTAGTGCGAAAATATAAACCTCCCTTACAATTATTATAATCTCATACCTACAACGGGCTAACTAGTAGCTAGATCAGATACGTGAGAATTATAAACCTCTATAGATCACAGCTCACGCCGGGTTTGTTTGCGTCTAACCCACACGAAGTATTGCTTTCCAGTAGAGCTGTCCGCTTCCTCGCACATATTTGGTGGAAAGCCACCTTAAAGCCACGATCACACCTTCCCTAATTCAGAAACTAATTCGGCTTACATTGCTCGTTGAAGTAAAGATATTGCAATTAACATATCCAAGCGTCCCAGCAATGTATGCCGAATTAGTCTTTGAATTCAGTTAGGTGTGATCGTGGCTTAAGGCTGCGTTTCCATCAGTGCTGTGCGAGAGTACAAATCTATGAGCTGGGGGGAAAATTCCCACAAATAGGGTTGCGCCATTTTCCTAGCTTGCCAAATGCGCTGTCAAATGGAGCAATTCTATTGGATGGAATTTTCCAAATCGCAGCTTAGCTCCCTCGCATAGCGCAGATGGAAAAGCAACCTAACTTGTCCTTTACCTTTGTCGCTACGGACTTAACGAAGAGCTTTTTTTAAATTCACTGCTTACAAATAGCTGCGTTCGTACTTATAGTGTAGGCAACGAAGCAGTTGACCCCAACATAAATTTCTCAGGCAGATTTTATTTGACAGGATGATAAAGAATCATGAATTAAATTTAAATACAAAATATCCAAAAAAAATTTACAAAAAATATTTTTCACACATTTTTTTAGAAGGTTTGTCTCATTTAGTGTAATACCCCAGCAAAGTTTAATCCACTGAGGATTTAATGAGGGGGTCTTCATACAACGATCCGCTTCGTTGCCTAGACTATTAGTATTTATTTGGGACTCAACGCTCATTGTATCGAAAAACGGCTTAAGCCACAATCACACCTAGCTGAATTCAAAGACTAATTCGGCATACATTGCTGGAAGGCTTAGTTATATTAATAGAAATATCCTTACTTCAACGAGCAATGTGTGCCGAATTAGTCTAGGTGTTATCGTGGTTTTAAACAGCTGCGGCAAGTTCCTAGCCAAGCTGTAAAGTGAGAAAGCTTGAAATCGCTATCATAGCAATTGTTCAAGTTTCTGCAAACTAAAACTGCTATGAATCAATAAGAAACAATTGCCTTTCTATTTCTACCTAGAGCTCTCAATAAAAAAGTCGTCAACAGCAATTAGTTCCAAAGATTCATAAACATTTTCCCAACGGCCACCGGCAGGCAAGACAATTAATAACTAAGTAGTTTCTTCCCACACTTTCTACCATTTCTAGTTCTATTGTGATCCAATGAGACAATCAGACTACCTACGACGGGTTATTCTATAAATCCCCAACAGTCTAGTAAAAAGTCGTAATAATGTAGCAAGATTAGAATTTTTTTGCAGTGAAAACTTCTTTAGCGGCGCTTGGCACCTTTTTGGGTAAAAAAAAATGTTAATTTCGCGTCAGATCTCGCGTCAGATCTGTACAATTACAATACGAGTTTTGATTCAGTGACATCAAAGAAGTACGCGAGCAATGGCGCAATTTCGAGCGGAGCGAGAAAGGTATAGTATTCGTGAAAAAAAAGTCTCCCAAAAATGTCCGTCCGTCGGTCGGTCGGTCCGTCGGTCGGTCGGTCCGTCGGTCGGTCTGTCCGTCACGCTTTGGCCTAGCGGCTAAACGAATGGTCCGATTGAGTTTTATGCAAATCCATCGAAGGGTTCTAAGTAGTTTTTGGCTGGCTCTCATTTTGAGGGTAGCTGTCATACAACGAAAATGATAAATTGTAATTTTAACAAAAACTGCTTATAGAATCTTGATGAAACTTTGCATGACCAAGCATCTCCATGTAAGATATCTTGCGCCAGTATCAAATGATCTGTGTAATTTCATATAAGGGGTGTTCCTGTACCACCAAATCGTAAATATGTGATTTACCCAAAATTGGTTCCATTGAGTTTATTAAAATTTTCTATAATATTACTCCTGGATTGGTTGTCTAACTGACTGGATATTCTTTATGATTTTTTGAATAAAATTTAGTACACAGGGTGTACCAAAAACTGAAAGGGCTTGCTCAGTAGACTAAACTGAACAATAATCCATAAGGAACATATGTTGGGAAATTTAAAAAAATCTCCATGCAAGTATCCCACGGTAGTATCTATTGATCTTTGAAAATTTATATAAAGGGTGTTCCAGTACTACCAAAATTTAAACATATTATTTACTCGAAATCGTTTGATGTTTGTTTTAATGTTTGAAAATTTGAATTCTGAATTTATCTGTATATTTCATTCGAACATTTTTTTGGAAAAACGTAAATAAAAGTTTGTATCGAGCCGAACCACTGACTTTCATAACACAGGTTCTCCTAGCATGAAAGTCAGGGGATCTATTCTCTTTGTGCCATAATTTGCTAGCCTAAAAATACCCTGTATCTTAATAAGTGCAATATTTCTTTTAAATTTTTTTTTTTGGCTAAAAATAAATAAATAAAATATTTCCATACTATGTGTATGGCATTACAAATTTAAGTTTGCGGTTGATAGTTTTTCCTTGAGTATTGCGAGAAAGTAAGTGCAGTGCTGCTGTACCATTTATTTTATTTTGAGGTACGGAACCCTAAAAACAAAACAAAATGTGCTGATGAAGTCTGTGTGGGAAGTCGATTTTTTTTCCGTATCGACCTATGTTTCTAGGATAAAGTTGTTCAGTTTCAAGGGCAGAACCACCACTTAAAATATCCGGTATGATAAAAAAGGGCTTGTATTTAACTGCAAATCAATATTCTTTGAATTTTAATATAAATAAAATCTATATGACAATCAGAAATACTGATATGCACAGCAAAACAGTTACCTCAAAATATTCTAATTTTAGCAGCAATTTAATTTCGTTGATCGTTAAAATCCTGGATTGCACACTATGAAATTCGTAATTAACATGTAATTCGTTTCTTTCGTTTCGTTCGTTGTGGTCGTGCGTCTGTCCGGGGAAGTATCACCCCTTGCCTATTCCTGTCGTGAAGCAGTAGGTCTTTTTTTAGTAATGTATTTAATAAATCTAATCGATTTACAAACTTTATTAAGATTGCCTGTAAGAACACGGATGAAAGATGACCCGAGAAGTTTTTGATTATCAGTGTTACATTACACGTTGTGTAATATGTGGGGTTTATTTCAGAATAACCCTGATATTTCTCTCATTAGAGTTACGACATTATTTCGGTCGCAATCAGGATTTTGTCTATCGACTTTCGTTTACTTTTTGCACGACCTTTAGCTTCCTCAAGCTTTGTCCATAAAAGTGGGATTAGAATAGGTGGTTTATCACATAAAAATCTGAAATCCTTATAAACCGTGGTGTCAGAGTCATCGAGTCGCAAAAGGCTTGTTTGTGTCTGACATGCCTCATTTTATGACTGATTTCCACAGATAGTACTAATAAAGCAGAAGAACAAAAGTAACTGACATAGCCCTGAGAGTCGCTAAAATAAAGTGGCAGTGGGCTGGGCACATCGCAAGAAGAACCGATATGGCCGGTGGGGCGTAAGGGTTCTAGAGTGGCGACCACGTACCGGTCGACGAAGCGTTGGCAGCCCCCCCACAAGGTGGACCGACGATCTGGTCAAGGTCGCGGGAAGCCGCTGGATGCGAGCAGCGCAGGACCGCGAGTCATGGAGATCTTTAAGGGAGGCCTATGTACAGCAGTGGACGTCTTTCGGCTGATATGATGACTAATAATTAACGTATCCTTTGAAGACCGGAATAAGTTTATTTATCGGATAATCAGATTATTCATCCTCAATGTCCTTACCAAAATAAAATTCGTATTCCGAGACCTCACTAAAGTCTGGAGGTTTGCGTGCTAACGATGTCCATTATATTTTGTAATCTTGTGCATAATAAAGTCTCGTGCTTTCACTTTCCTTGTCAATAAAGTAAAGTAACTAAGTAACTTTAAGAGAAGTAAGTGATTGTAGTTTAACAGTGCAGTATCCCCCCACCGGGATCGTAACCCAGAACCTCCAGATCGCAACGAGTAGTGTATTAAATCTCCGTTTTTGTCGCAGCTAGAATTTCTTCTATTGACTTGTGTTTGTTAGTTTTGGACGACCTTTAGCAGGGTAAAGGGAAAATATTTGTCCAAAAGAAGATGACGCGACAGAACGAATGATGTATTGCCATGTCTAGACCGTGCTAACTTTTGGCATATTTATTGGTTCTTATGTAAAAAATCAGTCAGGCGAAATGTTTATAAAGCAAAAAAAAACGAGTAAGTATAGGTGAGTTCCTTTGAAAATAAAAACTATTTCACGAAAATAATTACACTTTTTAACGTAAAAAGTAATAAATGTATATTTCTAACTGATTTTGTGTGGATATTTCTGAAGTGTTTTTCTGTGCGTGTGGGTATTACATACAGGGTGTTAGAGGCGGCGTACTGAAAACTGAAAGGGCGTGTTCAGTCAACGAAACTGAGCAACATTCCCAAAGAAATATTTCTGGAAAATGAAAAAGAAATTTTACATCTCCATACAAATTACTCATTCTGGTCGAACAGTATGTATGTATATATTCTTTATTGTATCACAAATAAAAGGAGACAAATTACAAACAAAAATAGAATGCAAAGGCGGACTTATCCCTAAATGGAATTTCTTCCAGCCAACCAACAGTTTGTATAGAGAAGTCATTTTGATTTTGAGAAAAAAAAATTCTATGGGAAAGTTGTTCAGTTTCGTTGACTAAGCACGCCCTTTCAGTTTTAGGTACACCGTCCCTTACACCCTGTATATGTATGCCTAATGTAATTGAAGAGAGATCTCATCTTAACTGCAACATAACATGTTTGTTTACTAAATGTCCCATTCTTTCAAAGATTAAAAAGTAGATCGAAGATAAATTTCCAAGTTAACCATAAAAAAAACATTTTGTAGATTCAGTAGTAGATTCTTATCTTATACTAGCTGTTGCCCGCGGCTTCGCTCGCGTGGATTTCGTATTTAGGTTGATACCGGTTTTCCGAAGCAATGAGATATTTTAGTCCAAGGAAATTATTATTTATCCCATCATTTCGGGGTAATTTTAAACTAAGGAAAAACAGGACTAACCCTGGGCAAATCAATGAGTATAATTCAAGATCCAGCTGAATTTTAAATAATATACAGACGTTACTCATAAATGAGGAACTTACCAGCAGTATCCTAACAAATGTAAAGAGAGAGATGAGAGACACCTTTAAATAATATTTCAAAACAGTGCCAATTCGCAGAAGTAATTGAGAAAAACTAAAACCCTCTCCCTCCCTTCCACTCCCCCTCCCTTTGTCTCTCACCCTCATCCCTCTCCCCCTGCCCCTCCCCCTCCCTCTCTCCCTCCTATCCCCCTTCCCCTCCTTCTCCCTCTACTTTACTTGTACCTATACCTCTCTACGTCTCTACCTCTCTACTTTCCTACCTCTCTACGTCTCTACCTCTGTACCTCTGTACCTCTCTTCCTCTACCTTTCCCTATCCCTGCCCCTATCCCTACCCCTAACGCCAATTTAACCGCTATCCCTAACATAGAAACGAAACCCATATTTATTTTTAGACATTTCAAACCTATCGCACCCCAACCCCATCCCCAGGGGATGATGGTATTTCACATCCACCACGTTGGATTTCAAAGTTGTTGTAGCTTTCGTAATCAGCGACCCGATAAATCATACAAACGACACCCATTTTGATTTTTAGACATTTCAAACCTATCGCACTCCAACTCCATCCCCAGGGGGATGATGGTATTTCACGTCCACCACGTTGGATTTCAAAATTGTTGTAGTTTTCGTAATCAGCGACCCGATAAACCATACAAACGACACCCATATTTACATTTCAACCCTATCGCACCCCAACCCCATTCCAAGGGAATGATGGTATTTAACGTCCACCACGTTGGATTTCAAAATTGTTGTAGATTTCGTAATCAGCGACCCGATAAACCATACAAACGATACCCATATTGGTTTTTAGACTTTTTCACCCCATTTCCATTTTTTTGGGGTTGAATTTGGGGTGGAATTTCAATAACAGTGATGAACGTTGCATAGAATTACATAATTAATGCCTAAATAATAATGCCTAATTATGTGGATTTTACTTTAAAAACAAAGAATTTTCAACTTCATCCCCCTTTTCACCCTTAAGGGTGTTGAATTTTTAGTCGTCAGCCTAAATACAAATTTTGAAGATCCTAACTTCAAAACTGACGGACTTTCATACAAACTTTCATCCCCTATTTTACCCCCTTAGGGGTGGAATTTTGTAAAACCCTTTCTTAGTGCACCACTAGACCTCATAAGGAACCTACATGCCAAATTTGGAATCTCTAGACCCAGCGGTTTGGGCTGTGCGTTGATATGTCAGTCAGTCAGTCAGTCAGTCACCTTCTTCTTTTATATATATAGAAGATTTTTGGGACACACAACGTCCTTCTTCTGATCCAAAAAAAATGCCAAAGCCTGAACATATGCCACCACTACTGCAGGTGACACGACACAGTGAGGTTAATCCCCCTTAATGTAAAACACTATGAAAGATGTTTGAAACTTTTCCTATGAATTCGAGTCTAAATTCAAATATACATCCATACATAACATCACGCTTCTTTCCCGTCGGGGTAGGCAGAGACCACAGTCCACCTGCTACGATCTTGACATACTTCCCTCGCTTCCTGTACTTCCATCAATCCTTTCATACATGCTCGTCAGATTAGGTTAATTTTAATCTGGCCTTTATTTAGAAGGTAAATTCAAAAGTATTGTTTCTTAACAAAACACCAACAAAGCAATTCACTCACTTCCAAAAACATCAAAATGATTTCATCCGGCGATCTTAATCACAGACAAAAAAGTGTTCATAACAAAATCTATTGCAGTTTCCCGGCATGACAATAGAAAACAATTCAATTTCAATACACTGTGGCACCGCAGTTTTACTAACCTAGAAAATAATCGTGACGTTTTCTTAAAGAAACGCGGTTAACATTGTAGATTGTAATTTTATAATGCCGTTCATAGTAAAAATAACAATTTCATAGTAAAAATAACAGTTTTTTCTACGCTGTTCGTTTGTGGATGAGAACAATAAAGTTGGGTTAATTTTAGAATTCAATCAATTTCTTATGATTGGCTCTCATTAAAAAGAATGATTGAAATAGGAATTAAATCGCAGTTTTAAAGGTGTAATGATGTTTTTTGGCAAGTTATTAATTACACTCGGTTGTAGAAGAAAAGCAATGCTATTTTGCTGGCTTATAAACAAAAAAAATTCGTCCCATACAAACGTCACTTTTGTATGAGACAAACAATTTTACGAAACCCTTATCAAATGAACAACTTTTCATTGCACATGCAAACACATTTTTTTTATGGATTTTGTATGAAGTTACTAGCAAAAACATCTGCGACTGCGGTGTGATGCCACAAACCATGTCCCACCTCACAGCATGCACATCATGCCCTAAAATATGCTCTCTGGATCTGTACATTGTACAAGGCCAGACCAAATGCCATCTATGTACGTTGCAGAATACTGTTCTAAAAGAGTATGAGTGTTGCCATCGACACGATAGAAGAAGAGGAAGCTTGTGACGTCATAAGGAATTGGCGTTATTGTCGTCATTTACGATCTTATTAACTCTAAATAAACTGTGTCAATTTAAAAATACACACTAAATGTAAAATAATTCGTTTTTAGGGTTCTGAACCAGAATGGTAAAAACGGAACCATTATGGGTGCGATTCGTCTGTCTGTCGTCACACCCGTTTATCTCAGAAACTACTCACGATATCCACTTGAAACTTGGAATGATTTTAGAATATGCTTGCAAACGAAATAATTAAAATATTTTAATTATTATTGAAAATGGAGCCCAAATGCAAAACTACAAACTGTAATAACTAGGTCGAGGTGGGGAATCATATAAAAGGGCTTTATTTGAACACGCTAAAGTAGATTTTCGTTTTTAATTTAAGGGAATATTTTTCGAAGAAAAAATCTTAGGTTTAAGTTTGACATTTTGAGATTTATATTTAACAATTTATTAATTTTTATTCCTGACTGATTTGTATTTCTTTTTTTCGATTCTTCTTGTTTAAATTTAATTTTTAAGGTATTTTTCTAAAAATTTGCATGCTAAACCAAAATTAGCAAAACATGTACATGATCACTTTATATTTTTGTACCACCTCTGTAATCCTTACCATGTTTTCGCAAATAAACGATTCTGATTCTGATTTTTTTGCGACTCATAGTTTTCAAGTTATGATGAATAATACAGCAAAAAAAAATCCCCCCTTATCTCATAATTTTGCAAAGCGAAAAATCTCTCTGAAAACTTTGCTACTAGTTTTTCAGAAATCTGCAAAAAACCTGTACAAACGAACTTAGTTTTGCAGTCCTAAAAATAGACTTTATTTTTTTCAAAAATACTATAGGCATATCAGAACCCTCGGCGCGCGAGTCCGACACGCACTTAACCGGTTTCTTTGTGTATTATATGCTACGAATTTAATTTATTCGTAGATTATATGGAATTCTTTTTTTAATGCAAACAAAATGTTGTTAAATTTTTTGTCAATTTTTATGACCGTGGTCGCTTTTTAGGGTTGCGCCTGGCACCTTGGACCGCGGTGGTTCACGACCGCTGTATTTAAGATGGTGCGATACGCTGAGGCTCGCTGTCGTCGCGTGATTTTGGCGGCCAGTCTACGTCACCGTAGCAATAACTCAAAATGTTTCGTGCTGAATTTTTAACGATTTCAGCAACTGAAAAATTTTAAAGCGTTGGGCGATCTTTAAGCGATTCATTTCGTAACATTTTACAATAAAAATATCTGCTATTTTTACAGTGTTTCAAATACCTTGAACTGGATCACCCTTTTATTTACTAGTAGTGTCTGCGCAGGTTTATAAATTGTAGCCTATGTGTTATTCTGATGTATAAGCTATATTATTGTAAAGTTTCATTAAAATTCATCCAGTAGTTTTTACGTGAAAGAGTAACAAACATGCATCCACACATACATGTTTTCAAACTTTCGCGTTTATAATATTAGTAGGATAAGGTTTGATGTAAAAAAGCAATCGTCACTAGGCCACAAATGCTTCACGACCCAGATGACTAAGCGGAACAAAGATCACGACGACTCATTACGCTTCGCTTGCACTAACTAAAAAGTGAAAAACGGAATCATCATAACAATGCGATTTAGGCGTTCTACTAATGTAGTGAAAAGTGAAGTCCGTCGTGAGTAAGTTTAGATTTTTAAAGTAGTTTCTCACGGAATAAAAAATGTACCTATTTGTGAATAATTTGTTGATTTAGAGTTTGAGGGTCATCGTCCACAGTAGCGATATTTTTCGAATGCAAACTACAAATATCGTTTGTATGATCTGTCCACACAATCGACATGCAAGCAATAAAACAGTGACCTAATTATCTATGAACTCCAGGTCACGCATAAAATTCGCGTTAAAAGTGGCTTAAGGTGATCTGTTTTCCATACAAAAATTCAAATGACTTGCATTCTTACGCGGGACATAAAATTCTGTTGAAAAACGAACGAATACTGATATTTTTAGTTACATTTTTCGCTAATTAATAATACAAAAATACAGTTAATGTACTGAAAGTACTATTTTTGTTAGCAATTTTTTGATCCAATATTACTATTGTGGGCGTGCGGTAAAAACTGTACGGTTGTGCTTTGTGTGCATGTGTGAGTGATCGTACTCATGTAAACACGGACTGACGAGAGTAATTGACTTTAGTGGACATATGGAGATATTTTTCTTATCGGAATTGTTGTTAGGCGTTGAAGGTGCACGATGAAATTTACGCGAATCAACTTTTTGCACATATATATATAGTTGGTACTTATTGCATTAAAAAATAAAACCTTATATTTGCAGCAGTGGCTCCATCTAGTTGCGTTCGGGGCTAAGCTGGCCGTCACAGATCACCTTAATCAAGGACGCGGGAAGCCCATATGACTGTTCATCTCGTGAAGATCTTAAGAAGAGGCCTATGCCCAGCTGTGGACGTCTTTCGGCTGATATGATAATAAGTAAAAAAAATTGTTCGTCCTATACTAATTCCATGATAAAAAAAGTTTGTTGAAAAAGATTTTTTTTCTAGATTTTTCGTTGATATTATTTATAACTGATATTATTAAATAATAACAATATACCTACCATTTTTGCTTTTATAAAAAAAAATGCATTTTATTTCAACTATCAGTACATACCAAAAATAGCGCATAGTAGTATTTCGTTATAAAAAAAAATAAAACATACTATTAAAAAAAGAAATAAAAACATTGTAGACCAAAACCAGAATGTGTAGACCTGTCTACAGTACATTTATTCCAAAAATAGCGCATAGTAGCGCCATCTAAAATCGCACTCGTGAACAGGTCACAAATAGTATCATCAATGCTCACTAGATGGCGATGGTAACAATTTATTTGAACAGAAGTATGTAAATTTTGTTTACACTTTTGGAGCTATTTCTGTATTCTAATACAGTCTGACTGATATATTATTTTAAAGTATTTGTTTGTTTTGATACAGTTTATATATTATATGGTTGAAATGCAAATAAAATCACACAAATGAAACGTAAAAATTAAACAGGGTGTAAAAAGACATCGCCTGAAAAATGGAAATGTGGATTCAGACCATGAAACTGAACAACTTTCCTCAGGGAATATTGGTGCGAAAGGGTTAAAAAAATACTTCCCACACAAAATCAAGCGATGCAGTAGCTATTAAATCAAAAACATATTTTCATGATTCGAACTTTTTTTTATTGTCAATGTGCTTGCTTACTCTTGACCTCGATCTAGTATTGAAGACAGAGATGAGGTCGACGATGGAACGAGCTTGCTCAATGTTCTTGGAGAAAGTTGTTCAGTTCCATGGTCTGCACCCACAGTGTCAGTTTTCGGGAATTGCATTTATGAATGAAACTAAATAACTTTTCCCAAAGAACAAAGTTTAGAAATAAAAATATATATATTTCCAGTACAAATCAAGCGATGCAGTTTAAAGTTAATTTAATCCTGATTCGAGATATGCTTTTTGAGGAAAGTTGTTAAGTTTTAATTTTCGGGATTGTCTTTTTATTACACTCTGTATATTATTTGGCATGGCGTTAGTATTATAAATTGGCGAAAAAAATGTTCTTATTTATGGATGACAAACCTTCTAAAATATCTAAAACTAGATGGCGCCACTTGCATTCCAAAACTCGATATCGACTTGACAACGAGTAAAGTACTAATGGTTTGATTAAAAATTTATTCGGCGCCATCAGAAGGGTCTTAACTGACTCGACTGAACAGCGAGTGATGAATTCGGATATGATCCTCAGTGATTACGATCCACTCGCGCGCACTTCAACTATCGCGAAGTGCGTGTCGAAGATCTGACGCTGTTTTTTGGCCTACTTTATCATTAAATAAAAAATCCACGAAAAGAACTGGCTCTGTCTGGTGGATGGACAGACCGTACTCATAAATCGGATTAGACAGTATTTTAGTTCTAGTTAGAAAGGAAATAATTCTATTTATACTTCCATCAGAAATGTCTTAACTCTAGAGCGTCTTCATAATAAATCGAACATTCGTTTTTCGTAGGCTACTGAAACAAAACCATATTCAAAATCCTGATTCGAATAATTCAAAACTCGATATAGTTTATCGCCCAAATGACGACCATGAATAAACATTGGGGTCCATTCAGGCGCGGCTGCTAAATTTCCTAAATTTATTTAAGTATCGCTATCTGTACGCAACTGTCAAAATCAAATGACGGAAGTGAATTGATTTGCTATTCCGCAAGCCTCATTTTAAGCGAAACCATAGACAAGGACAGCTAATTTTAACGACGATTAAAAACATGCCTGTAAAAATTAAAACAGCTGATTTTTACAAATGAGCAGTAGCCATTGCAGTTGTAGCCGTAGCATAGCCGTTGCATTTTCTGAACTTGTGAAAGGAAAGTAAGAAAAGAAGGTAATAATAAAACAACACAAACACATTCCGCTGCGGACAAAATTTTTCCACCTATTGCCGCCGACGAAATTGATGCCGGCGAACAATTTCGTCTTATATCTTGCAAACAGGCTGTTGTAAAAATTTTTGAAAAACGTACGACACGTGAATGAAAAAAAGATTTCAAAAATATGAAACCTCAATTTTGACAGGTAGAGAAAATGTTTGTGGTAATTTTGTTCGTGTTTTCCAAAAACTGAGCCATCAAAGTAAAACTTTTGGCATGTTGTCTAAAAAGGGACGAAGTATGTAAATGGATATCGCAGGGATGACTCGTTGCCAAAAGGATCGAAAATTGTCCCTTTTTGGTCAATCTGGCAACTCCTTTCCGATCTCAACTTGACGTTTTACCTTCTAATACAGTCTGACTGATATATTATTTTAAGTATTTGTTTGTATTGATAAAGCTTATATTTTATATGGTAGAAATGCAAATCTCATTACACATACAATCACACAAACAAAAGAGACGTAAAGTTAATTACACAAGATGTAAAAAGACACCGCCTGAAAACTGAAATAGTGGATTCAAACCATGAAACTAAACAACTTTCCTTAGGAAATATTGGTGCGAAAAGGTTAAAAAAAATGCTTTCCACAGAAAATCAAGCGAGGCAGTTGCTATGAAGTTAAAAAAAAATTCATGATTCGTTATGGTTCTTGGAGAAAGTTGTTCCATTCCATGGTCTGAACCCAGAGTATCAGTTTTCGGGAATTGCATTTACCCATGAAACTTAATAACTTTCCCCAAAGAACAAAGGATGAAATAAAAAAAAAAATTCCAGTACAAAATAAGCAATATAGTTTAAGGTAAAAATTAATCCTGGTTCGAGATACATCTTGAGAAAAGTTGTTAAGTTTTATTGTCTGACTGAATCCAGTTTCAAATTGAGTGTCTTTTTATTACAGCCTGTATATTCTTTGGCATGGCGTTAATATTATAAATTGACGGAAAAAATGTTCTTATTTTATGCATGACAAACCCAAAATATATCTGAAACTAGATGGCGCCACTTGTATTCCGAAACGCGGTATCGACTTGACAACGCGGAAAGTACTAATGGTTTGATTAAAAATTTATTTGGCGCCATCAGAAGGGTCTTAACTGACTCGACTGAACAGCGAGTGATGAATTCGGATATGATCCTCAGTGATTACGATCCACTCGCGCGCACTTCAACTATCGCGAAGTGCGTGTCGAAGATCTGACGCTGTTTTTGGCCAACTTTAAATTTAAACATTCAATATACATTATACAAATATAGTCAGCGAAAAGACACGAACATTGTAGTATAAATTAAGTAAGTACCTACCTATCATAGAAGATTTATGCGATATTGGATCTAAATTATCTGCACTTATGAGGCGCGTAACTTTGTCGCTTCCTCCCTTTCTGGCCACGTTTATACGCATAACGCGTGGCTGGATAGTCATTTCAGGCATACATACGGATAGCGCTTATTATTTACGTTGGTATAATATTAAAGCAATCATGAGCCACCGCTGAGCAAAGGTCTATTCTCTTTCATTCGTCCCTATCTAGAGCCTGCTCATGCCAATCTTTACTAAAGACATCGAGTTGATCGCGCCATCGGCACCATGGTCAGCCTCGGCATCTTCTAGCTCTCTGTGGTGGTGGTGGTTTTGTCCAACAGTTCTCGAGGCATGCGGGACACGTGACCTGCCCAATCCGCAAATTTCCCACCTAGTCAATTGACCTACTTTTTATTGAACGTCAAAACAGAAATCTTCCATAGATTTTGTAAGAAGTTTTTGAACAATGACGTCATAATTTTTGCCATCGTTTAGTTACTTTTTAACACTAAATTAATTATTAAAAACTACGTATGAAATTTAAAATTACTTGATTTTCATAAATTGTTAAATGATTCTTTCTTAGACGCAAACAGGATTTCATTTATATTTTTGACCCAGGAAACTCGGCTTGGCGGCTGTGTAGGCTACGTCGGCTTTTTGTGTTTTAATTTTAATTCACTTACCTTGCAAATTATCCAGCATATACGAGAGCAGCTTGGCCGTTCCGTTGCTGTCGTTGTAGATGGATAGCATCTCCTTGCTGAGAGGGTTTCCTTGTAGCCCCATCAGCTGGAGGTGGAATAACTTGCCGAGTTCGTAAGGCAACACGCGGAGGTAGTTGTTGTGTAAGTGGAGTTCTCTGGAATAGAGGAAAATTTAAGTTAGATGAATATCGAAACTAGTTTATTATAAAAAGAAGAAAGTTCTGAATTTATTAAACGACAAATTACAATTGTTACACTAACGGCCAGTTAAACAATAGTTCTATAAAGTTAAGACTGCTTTAAATCTATTGCCGTCACTTTCTTTGTCAACAAAACGGAAAGTGACAGCAATAAGTTTGAAGGAACTTTAACTGGCCATAAGCCCTTATTTTACCATACTCTGCTTGTTAAAAATTTACCGGTTAGCTAAAGGATACGGACTTTTTGGGTTATCGAGTGTCGTGTACTTAGGGCAATTTAATCGACTTAAGGGGCTGATAAGAGCTAAATACGCTTCACTTGAGCAGGTTTTTAACGAAAAGTGATGAATATATGGCCGTGAAAAAAATTTATGTGATAATTAAGCACCTTTCCAAGAATATGGCCGACTCCGAAACACGGTTAAATATATTTTGTACGCCATAAAAAAAATCCAAAGTTACCTCTGCTTTTTGCTTTTAAACCGTTTTTCTTAACTACCCATTAATCTATGACGCCAAAACTTTTACACATTATTCAATACATTATGCATAATAATATAGCTATTTTATAATTAATATTATGGGTACAGCTTTTGAGAAAAATGCAAAAATGAGCGAAAAACGTAAAACAGCGCAAATCCGCTCCGATCTAGCACGCGCATTCTGCCCTTTGTTAGAAAGGGAGATAATTCAGCTCTTATCAGCCCCTTCAGACGCAAATTTAAAAATATGTAATGAATTGTTGTTAAATATTTTTTTGTTTTAACCAAGAAAATTACTCTGTTTGTTAAATAACTGACAATTACTTAACAAAAAGAGTATGGTGAACTAAACAAAAACAGTTTATTGTCCTTACGTCCCGCCCCGATTCTGCCCTGATCCAAACATGCCCATTAAACTTGCAGAGTTTCCTCCCTGAATGGGAACTACCAGCCATTGAACCCAGGTGGGGGGGTCAAGTTTAGATTTTAATTTTGAAAAAGGAAATAAAATTTCGACTTCAATAAACCAGATTGTCTCTCTCATTCGAGTGCTTCCTTTTTCCACTCTACTCTCCTCAATTTAGATAAAGTATAAACCTTTTTTAATAATCATCAAAATGTGTGTGTTGCTTCAAGAGTAGGTACGAGTAAGTATTGCTACTAAACTAATTATATGACCAACTTCGCCAAGTTTAACGACCTTTCAGCGCTAAAAACTGTCGTTATCACCATGTTGCGGGTGTGGACTAATGAGGAATTTGCCGAATTGGACTACAGACATTTTTGGTTTTGGTGAGTGGCATGAAAAACAAAAGGCCTCTTTGACAGACGATTTTATTGAGGACTAGCTGTACCCACGAGTTCGTTTGCATGGAGTTTGGACTTTTACAGTCAGACTCAGTCAGAATGCACAAACAATGGACCAATTGAAACGGGGTTTTCAATACTGTATTTTGGCTTACTTTCGTGCAACATATAAGCTTTGTTTCATTGCAATCGGTTCACTCAAACAGAAGATATGCACGTACAAAGTTTTATCTTTTTATTTACCGCTTGATTTTTGCTTGACTTTTTTTTAGCTCTATCGTAAAAACGGGAACACTTAGAAACGTGAAAATTGGTATCTATATAGTACATAAGCCATAGAACAACAGCAAATAATAAAAACTGGTCAAGTGCGTGTCGGAATCGCGCGTATTTAATACACTTCTGCGCGACTGTGCGTCCCTAAGACGGTAAGGAACAAGTGCGACTCGCACTTGGCCGGTTTTTTTCTATTGTAACCATAGCGCATTGTGTAGTTGAAGAGAAACCTCTTCTTAATTGTGAATATAATTATGATATGAAAATATTTTACTAATACTTATACTAATATTTTAATAATACTGTAGGAAGGAACTGAGTTAAAATTAATAATTTTATAAAAATAATTGAAATTAATTATTCAGAAGGTAACGTTATAGTCTCGAGTAAGTCTGTATACTAAAATTGTCTAATATGTTATTTTGTGTTATTGTTTTTTGTAAGTGTTATTGTGGTTATTGTCATGCTACCACGTAACTATTGTAAAAATAATTGTATTTTGAAATGTCGATTCCAAAAATTGCAGTGCCCTTCCAGGGTCCATATTGTGTTCTGTATAATTGTTATTTTCCATCTATTGTACCATATGGAAGCAATAAATAATTGAAATTAAATGCATAATATTGTTAACTAAACATCTACCGAGGAGGCCTGTGGTCTCTGCCTACCCCGACGGGAAAGAGGCGTGATGTTATGTATGTATGTAAACATCTACCGTCTTACTACAAAAAAAGTTAGACATCTGATGAAAACTTGATCAAAAAAAGTGTTACTACAAAACAGCGTCTTGTTTGTTTGTGTTAAACATGTGTTTAAAACTGCTTAGACAGTGTCAGCAAAACACGTGTAAATTTGTTGTGTAGTAAGACGGTTAATCTTTCGTGGAACAGAATTTGATTATGATTTTTTAGGTAATTGATATATTTATTTTTTAATTGATTTTGTGCACAAAATTACTAACTTCATTGCATACCAGAAACATAACATTTTAAACTAGTGTATAAAATGGACTGAATGATTAATTAGGTACCTGGTATTACCTAATAAATCATTCAGTAGATAACACTTTCATCTGATAAGTTTATTATCAACATTATTTTGTTATCATCAACATTGCTTATCCATTATGCACTTTAATACAAGAGAATAGAAACCAAATTA
Source organism: Athrips mouffetella (assembly GCA_947532105.1). Lineage (NCBI taxonomy): Eukaryota > Metazoa > Arthropoda > Insecta > Lepidoptera > Gelechiidae > Athrips > Athrips mouffetella. Next base: position 7,799,679 of record OX383964.1, on the reverse strand, counting down.
TGGCATAACAATATATATTTACATATTTTAAGCCAGATGTTTGGAGGTCATTGAACTCTCCAATAGGTAACTTGATACCTACTGATATTTTTATTCTATCGGAAATGTCAACAGTTCAACACTTTTAAACTAAGGCCCCGTTCCGTATCGGTTAATAATTTTGACAGCAGTTTTTCTTCATCATACATAAGGACGTCGTCATATAAAGCTATCCTGCTGTCAGGGTAATGTCTCACTGTTTTGGAACGCGACCTAAGACATGACATCCATAGCAACAATCGCGTCGAAAGACCAGTTATCACTGGTTTCGTTTTCTCGTTGTCAACTTTACATTCATCATCATCACATCAGCAAGACGTCCACAGCTGGAAATAGGCGTCCCCTAAAGATCTCCACGACGGTCGATCTTGCGCTGCTCGCATCCAGCGGCTTCCCGCCACCCTGACTAGATCATAGGTCCGCCTTGTAGAGGCCTGGCCCACGCTACGACTCTCTGTTAGCCTATACTATAAAACGAATCGCGTTATCGAAAACGGCTCTAATGATATCGATGATATTTACAATAGAGGTTTTTAGTGAACGAAAATTCGGTTTAGCTAGGTTGCATGTGTAGGAAAATCGGTGTTATTGTTTAACGCGAGTAAAGCGGTTTAGAAACTGTTCAGCCCCATCTTTTAGTTCGCATTGGTTTGAGATTATTCCAATACGAGCATCGGTAGGTGGACCAGGTTGCCTACTCCCAATTTTAGATTTATCACTTCGATATATTCAAATTCATGACCTCGTTCACTGACTATAGAGTAGAATATTGGTTGGATGAATTGTCAAATTGGCAGTGATTAGCATCCAACCAATATATTACTCTATCGTCAAGAAGCGAAGTATTTAATTTGCATGTTTCGAATAGTATCGTATCGATTATATCGAAAATAGAGAGTAGACGCCCTGGCACCGACAATGTAAATTGACATAGGTGTTTTATTTTCAAAAGACTAGCTTGTCTGGATATTTAAAAATATACGATATTGTTTAGCGGATCTCCTTGACAAGGTTACAATAATAATTGATGATAAAGTATCATTAATATACAGATCGTTTATTTTCATGTTGTTGATCATTTACTAGCAGATTTTTTTTTATTTTTATTAATTAACTAGGTATTTTCAGAAATTATTTTTTTATGTTATAGCAGGCAAACGAGCAGACAGCTCACCTGATGGTAAGTGTCACTGCCGCCCATAGACATTTGCAACACCTGAGGGTAGTTTGTTAGGGTTTGCTAGTCTTTGAGAAGTTCGTTAGCCCGCTTTTTTAATGACCCCATGTCGTAACTACCAGGCAAAACCGCAGGGGGAAGTCTTCTCGTTCGTGGTAGCACTGTGTAATCAAAAGTAAGATGATTCCATGTTTCGGAAAGCACGTTAAGCCATTGGTTACGAAGTCGTGAACAAGCATTGTGAGAGTCCTATAAGGCGGCTGAAAGCAGGGTTTGTAAAGTTGGTTATCGATATTACAGCAAACACGATATAATGATGGTTGGCACTTTGGCACTCTAAAGCGGGAAACCGAGACCAACGATGCGCTATTTGACACCTAGTCTAGGCAACGAAGCGGATCGTTGTATGAAGACCCCCGCATTAAAAACTCAGTCGATGAAACTTTGCTGGGGTATTACACTACATGAGAAAAACCTTTATAAAAAAATCCAAAAAAAATCGGCACTTAATTTTTCCATAAGTACAAAAAATGTATGAAAAAATTTTTTTGTAAATTTTTTTTGGATATTTTGACATACATTTAATTCATGATTCTTTATCATCCTGTCAAATTATGTTAGGGTCAACTGCTTCGTTGCCTACACTAACCCTTGTTAAATGAGGTACTTTTTATTGCACGTTAAAACGAAACTTTTCTATGGATTTTGTATGAAGTTATAGCGTGCGTAACATAAGTTTGGTGCTGAAGGTTATTTTCTACGCATGGGTGACAGGCGGAGAGCCAATGAACGATTGGCACGCCTCCTCCCACATGCCGCGCTCACCCCCGCGACAAATTTTTTGACTTCTGCGCATTAACGGTCACAGCCAGAGTTGTTTCATATGATTATTATGAGTTATTTGGTTTATGTCAATCTTTATGCATTGTCCCCGCATCTCTGGTAGCTAAATATTCTGCACCCAAAGGTTGCCCGGAAGAAATTGCTGTTTCGCAATAAGGCCGCCTTGTTGTACACCTGTCTCTAATATAAAATTTGTATATTTCTCTTAATTTCTTGTGCAATAAAGAACATTGTATTGTACTAGTCTGTACTATTATAAAATTGTAAATTTATTTTGTCTGTACATTGAAGATATTTATCAAAAAAATTGTCACGTTAAATTTTTTTGATGCCCCTGAATCAAAATCACAGATTTTTGACTTTTTGTTTGTTTAGTTATTTGTTCGAGCATCACGCAAAAACTTTTTTGTTGATAGCTAAACTAGTTAATAAGGTAAGTGACTTTAAAGTATTTTAATATTTTCAAACATACAAAACAAATTCTGGAATAGTAGTAATTAGTTATTGTTAATAGTCGTGACTGACCTTTAATAATCAGTCGAAGCAACAACCATATAATTGAGACCATTTTAATTACTTTAATTGATTCATTACCAAGATAGTAGCAAAGTAATCGCTTTTACATATGTACCGTTTTACTATTAAAACTATATTCTAAAATTTTAACACACAGGTATGGTCCATTTTTTTCGCTTATTCCAACGCTTACCAACTTGTAGGTGACATATTTTGCAGCTATGTCAAAAGTAATCGGAAGCTGTCAGAAAAAACAAGTTTGTAAAACAATGTTATTCTTTCTGTCAAATATACTCTGGTTTCAGTTCATCATAACATCCCATGAAACGTCCACTACAGGACAGGGAGCTCCCTCCAGAATTCTAGCTTTTGCTGGAAAAATGTAGAGGGGAAGTACCGTAGTCACCTCGCTTGTTAGCGTTACGGCTGGCACCATGGACCGCGGTAGTAGGTGACCGTAGTAAGTAAGATAGAAGATACAAAGGAGAATGCTGCTGCCCATCCTCCAGTTAATAACCCTTAGTCGCCTCTTACGACACCCACGGGTATGTAAGGGTTGGTACTATTCTTTGCCGGCACCACACTGGTCTTCAGTTATATGGCTGCAAAATGTGTTAATAAACGTTGGAATAAACGATATAAATGGATTTCTATATAAAACACACACATTGTGCGGTTCACCATAGCATCCCATGAAAAGTCCACTGCAGGACAGAAGTCCAGCAAAAACGCGTGCTACTTAGGGGGGACTTACCACGAGACTATATGAAATTTCTTGCATTTTGCGTGACCAAGTGGATCTAGATTTATCACCTATATCGTACAGACAGAAACATAGGGTTAAACGTAACAGAGAAAGAAAAGCGCGTCCGAATCGATTATGGTGGTGCTTGCAGCTTCATGTTCGATCAACCACACACACATTCATACACACACACGCACATAGAGACATACACACATACAGATGCACGCACACATATACAGACATACACACACACATTCACATGCACACACAAACATACACATACGCACTCAGTGTCTACAATACGTTAAGGTTTTATCCTCTTTTTTTTTCTTTTTTCTTTTATTACTCTATCTTTTATATATTGTCTTTTTTATGTAGGAATGTCATGCTGATCTTTTTTTTTGTTACCTTTAATAGTACGAGTCCCATGCAATATGTACCAATCCGAGGAGTGGGAACCTGGTGACCTGTACTACAGGTCTTTGACTTATTTCAGGCGCCAGTCTCTTAACTAGTTTTAAGTTCAACAATGACACTTCTGTGGTGAGAAAATAAATACTTTTATTATTTTATTTTTTTATTATATTATTGGGAAAATTATAGGTCCATGTGTGGGTGTCTTATGGCTGAAATTATGATAAAGATAAAACTATTGGCAGGCGGGGGGTTTAAGTTTTTGCCCTGCCTCGAATAAATTCTAGATCCGGGGCTGGGTGCAGACACCAGCGCCGAAATATTGGCAGCTCAAAAAAACGGTAATTTGGGTTTATTCATAAAACCCCTGGCAAGATTTAAGTGTGTTACTCACTGATAAAACTGATTGGGTAACAATCCCAAATAAAAATTGGGTCATAAAAGGAAAAAAATAATTTATCGTCCCATGTACACATTTCACTATTGCCACATGCCAAAGCCAATTTTGTATCTATAACAGAAAAACAAAACTCTTTTTCCGATCAATGTTTCTTTGAAAAAGTGGTTTAGATTTGTGTTCTGACTAACTAACATACTAAAATTTAGCTGGGGGTGCAAAAATAACCCAGTTTGTTAAAAAAATCCCATCAAATTATTATTAGGGCCGGGTTCCAAACATATATGGAACAGCTTTATATAAAGCTGTCCTGATGTCAGGGTAATTTTTCATCGTTAATTAGTGATCTAAACAACTTTCCCCAAGAAACATAGGTCTACGAAGGAGGCAAATTTATTTCTTGACTTCACAAAAAAACAAAAAAAAATTACAATTCGAACTATGTTCCTGGGGGAATTTTATAACCTAACTCTACGGTTTTTAGTATTCGGGAGATATATTAAACACTGTGTATACAAGCCACTAAATTACGATCGAACCAAAGAAACCTTCATTCAATGTCTTGTGCTCAATTCCTACTACAAAATAAAGAGATATCTCTATAATAAACTGAAGATCACACGTAATTTGTATGCAGACGCATCGAGGTCAATAAGAATTGGAACGAAGGGCCATCTTAGGATGTCAGCTTATCCTTATTTATGTTTATTAAGCTTGTTTTATTCAGAGTTTAGGTATATTTACCTCAATTTGGTAGACAAACGTAAATATTAGTTTGCAAACAGATAAATATTTAACTGATACTTGAGCCATTTTACTTGGTTTACTTTTCTGAAACTCGGGCCATCTTTGTGCCTGTCTCTTTTATAGAGCTCAGCAGGCGACAGCATAGCTTCTGACACATAAGCCATCTTTATACGTCCGTAGTCACCTAAGTTGTATAAGGTTAAATATCTCAGTGTACAGATATAGAAGTTGCTAAAGCTTTTGAAAACTTCTTTACGGATAGTTACGGATAGTTTCAACTACCAAGTCCTTGAATTCATCTCCCACTCTTGCCAAATCCTATCTACAAAACGTAGATGTTTGCAATATTGATTTTAAATTTAGTTACGTCAATGCTTTCGTTACAATTAAAGCCTTTAAATCACTTGAAATTAAAAAAAATACTGCCGATTAAGATGACCTGTCAGTTAAAATTATTAGTGCCATTATGGAAAGCATTGCACCATACTTATCAAGTATTTTTAATAAATGTGTAGAATATGGTGTTTTTCCTGATTTAATGAAACATAGTAAAATTATTCCATTGTTTAAAACTGGTAGTAAATCAGACTCCAACAATTTTAGACCTATTTCTATTCTACCAACTCTTAGTAAAATATTTGAAAAGATAATTTTAAATCAGATTCACAGCCATTTTTGTCGCAACAACTTGATGCATCTTATACAGTTCGGTTTTACGAGGGTTCGCTCAACAATCGATGCAGGTGTTGAGCTCATTCAAAGTATATTTAACGCCTAGAAGGAGTCAAGTGATGCCATTGGCGTTTTCTGTGATTTGTCTAAAGCTTTCGAGTGTGTGCATCATGATATTCTTATCAGGAAATTGCACCATTATGGAATTAGAGACTAGACTCTACGCCTTTTGGAGTCGTATCTAAATGAAAGGATCCAGAAGGTTAATTGATGTAATTGGGAAAAGGTCCATAGGATAAAAATTTTGTAAGGGCGTTCCACAAGGCTCAATCCTGGGACCATTCCTGTTTACTGTCTACATTAACGTTTTGCCAAACTTTGTAAAGGACAGTAATGAAATAGTACAATTTGCAGATGATACGTCAGATGATAGGTCAAAAGATGAAATTTTGACGACGTAAATACTACTATCTCTAATGTAGTTGAGTGGTTCACAGTAAATAATCTTCTGCCCAACGAAAAGAAAACTAAGTGTGTTAAATTTGTTTTGCCTAACGTAATGCTAACTGCTACAAACCTATAAGTGAAAAAAAATTTAGTCTTGTGGAATCTGCTATGTTCCTAGGTATTACTTTAGACAACAAATAACAATGGGGACCGCATAATAATAAATTGTCAAAAAAATAAGAGCTCTGACGAATGTTTCATGTCATATGGTCTTTTGTTATGGAGTCATGCTGCGGATGCAAACAGCATTTTTATACTACAAAAGCGAGCTGTTCGTGCAATTTAAAAAATGAAGCGAAGCTGACGTCATTAAGAGATTTTAATATGCAACTATGAATAAACTATTTTGAGTTGGAGTGAAAAAGGAGCACAGCTTGTTATTGGAGCCATCTTGATGACGCTTAGGCCATCTCTATGCGTCTCTATGAATTCACCTTAGTTGTATGTATAAGGTCGCCTTGCTCAGCGGGCAAGGAGCGTACCTCGCTGTTGGATTGGAGACATCCAATGTAAAGGATTGAAGGATGCCATCTTGATGACACTTTGGCCATCTTTATGCGTCTGTGAACTCACCTTAGTTGTATAAGGTCGCCTAGCTCAGCGGGCAAGGAGCGAAGCTTGTTGTTAGAGATATCCAACATGCGAAGGTCGCCATCTTTGTGAACTTACCTAAGTTGTATAAGGTCGCCTAGCTCAGCGGGCAAGGAGCGTAGCTTGTTGTTGGAGACATCCAACGTGTGAAGGTTGACAAGTTGATTGATGTCGGGCGGAATACGCTGCAGCGAATTGTCGTTGAGGTACAGCGCTGTCAGATGCGTCAGTTGGAACATTTGGGGCGCTAGGGCGCGCACACCTCCTGTTACCTGGAATTTGAAAAAGTGTACATTATAGTAGTTTAAGACACAAGTACCGTAAGTAATGTTATTACAAACGAGTTGACGTTTTGTAAGCCCGAGACGAAGTCGAGGGTTTACCATCGGCACGAGTTTGTCATAACCCTTACGGCCGTGTATCTTACGAGGTTTTTCAATACATTTGTGAGAAAAGAGGTATAAGTATTACCCTTGTTAAAGGAACATCAAATAAATTAATTTCACACGAACGAGTCGTTGGACTCGTCGGCGGTTCAGTTTTTGCAGACGAGGCTTGATGCAGCTGTGGCTGCTGCACATTTTCATAAGAAGTAGAAGGCTGAACATTTCCATGAGATGTAGCAGGCTCCATGAATTTATTAAAATTTATAGATTCAAATATAACATCACGCCTCTTTCCCGTTGGGGTAGGCAGAGACCACAGTCCTCCACCTGCTACGATCTTGACATACTTCCCTTGCTTCCTGTACTTTCATCAATCCTTTCATACATGCTCGTCGGTTTAGGGTACTTTTAACCTGGCCTTTATTCAGAACGTCCTGAATTTGGTCCTGGTACGTTCGCCTAGGCCTTCCCCTTCCAACGTTTCCATTCACTCTCGCTTGGTAGATCTCTTTCGTCAATCTTCGTTCATTCATCCTCTCTACATGACCAAACCATCTCAGCATCCCTTTCTCGATTTTGGTCACTACGTCTTCTTTTACGCCACACCGTTCTCTTATCACACTATTTCTAATCCTGTCACTCAATTTAACACCAATCATACTCCTTAGCGCTCTCATTTGCACTGCATTAATTCTACTTTCATGCTTCTTCTGCCATACCCAGCTTTCACTGCCATACATCAGTGTTGGTACCAAAACTCCCCCATGAACAGCCAAACGCGCCTTGTGAGACACCTTCTGACTCCTCATAAAGGCGTGCAGGGCACCATTCACCATGTTTCCAGCATTCACTCTTCTTTCAATATCACTTTCACACTTTCCATCTCTCGTAAACTTTGAGCCCAGATACACAAACTCCTTCACTTGTTCGACTTGTTCACCATCTATTAATATAGTACACTCTGTCATACATTCTTCTCTTTCAAGTACCATTACTTTAGTCTTGCTTACATTTACTTTCATTCCTTTCCTGTCCAAAGCCACATTCATCATTGTTACCATCTCCTGCAACTCGTCAGCAGATGACGCAAGTACAACTTGGTCATCAGCGTAGAGAAGACATTTGATGAGTAACTCATTCATTCTCAGTCCACACATACTCTCTTTTAGATCAATCAAACAATTATCCATGAACAGGTTAAACAGCCAAGGTGACGCTACACATCCCTGCCTAACACCTTTTTCGATGCTAAACCATTCAGTGTACGCCCCGTTTATTCTGACACAAGCACTGGAATCCTCATAGAGAGATTTCAGTGCTTGAATCAGATGACCGTTTACCCCATACATAGACAATGCTGACCACAATTCATTCCTCACCACTCGGTCATAGGCCTTTTCCAAATCCACGAACGCGCAGTAGACTTTTTGGTTTTTAGCCAAAAACTTTTCAGCTATGCACCGCAAGGAAAAGACCTGATCTGTACATCCCATTCCCTTTCTAAATCCCGCTTGTACATCCCATATTTTATCGTCAGTATCTTTCATCACTCTTTCAATCAAAACCTTTGCATACAGTTTGCCGACGACACTGAGAAGGCTTATCCCGCGATAATTTTTGCAGTCCTGTTGTGACCCTTTTCCCTTGTACAGCGGCACAATCACAGCCTTGCACCAGTCACCTGGTACTTGGCCGTTCGTCCAACACAAGTTGAAAAGGCGGTACAACTGACTAGCCACAATGCCTCGCCCAGCCTTCAACATCTCGACCGACACTCTATCATACCCAGCTGCTTTACCTGATTTCATACTTTTCATCGCTTTCATAATCTCATCCATACTTATCTCACTTACACAATTCTCCTCTTCATTCTCATTCATTTCCACAGAAGACCTAGGTTCTCTGGCCTCTGCTTTTTCTCTCTCAAACAGACTTTCAAAATATTCCTTCCACCTCCTCAGAACACATTCTTCACCTTTTATAATACTTCCATCCTGGCTTCTGATTTTACTCAGCTCCGATGTTCCAAACTTTCCTCGGGCTGTCCGTATGGATTTCCAGAAAAACTTTTGGTTGGACTGGAACTCAAATATTTTTTCCGCAATTTTTTTTATGATCAGTGTGTACTTGGTAGTATATTTTTTTTACTTACCGCATTAGTTCGGTAAGTAACTACTTACGAGCAATGTTTACGTCCTTGTAAGTACGTTTTTCGAGAAAATGTATTGAAAAGAATTTTAATGTGACTGAAAAGACTGTGGTCAGCCGTTGATAAGTGCGGGAAACTAAGGAAGAGGTGGGGCTTACCGAAATACGATAAGTGTGAGTGCGGCGCTTTACATTATAAATTAGTGTCATACCCTACGTCACCAGTTTCCTGCACTCAGGGGGACCTCTTTGAAGGCAACCAAAAGGTTTTTGAAGTGGCCACGTTTTGGGCTAAGCTGATATGTAATTTTTTGCCATTTGTATGGGCCCGCGATGTTGGTAGTAGATGTTGAGTAGAACACACACAGATTCACAACAATATTTTATTAAGTAAATGTTAATTATAAGTTCGATGTTAAATGCTCATCTGCATGTGGACAACTAAATTATTAATATAAAAACAATCGATAGCAATCGATCAGCAGCACACGGAAACTAGGGCGCAACGCAGCAGAAAACTGTTCGGTGCTAACCGTACATGCTCCCGAGGGAAAAGTGAAGTTAAAATTAGTTATTAAGAGAAGTATATAATGCTAAGTTTTTATAAAGTTAATTAACAGAAATTAAAGATAATAATTACAAATGAGCATTCATTACAAAGCAAGAAATATTTAGTTATTGATATGTTATTCTACCGAGTCAGCGTCTGAGTTTTCACGGAAGGTGAACCGGTTATCTCTACTTCTCTGTATTTTCTCAGTCGGTTTGGTGTAGATAGGTTGCCGTGGTGGTTTCGCCGGCCCCCTTATCTGTTTCATTTCTATCTCCACGGTCTGATTCTTTTTTCTTTCTGTGGGTCTTTCAGTTTCTTTCTTACATTTCTTTTTGAGCCATATAACGAGAGCTGTCACTAGTGCGCTTCCTACTAGAAAAGATGTTATCGAGTAGTGATAAATGTCGTGGACGCTCAATCCTGTCGTTATAGGCCACCTTTCTTTTTCCTTTTGATATGCTAATTGTTTCTGAATTTTCATAAAATCTGTTGAAGTTAGGGCTTTCTTTTCTGTAATGTTAATCTCTTTATTTTTCCAATTTAAGTCGAAAATGTTGTTTATTGACGTATTAAGCGTTGGTACTTCTATTTCCGAGTTTAACGTCATTCTGCTACCCAAGTGACTGTAGGTGTATATAGTAGCATCGTTTTTTTGAAGGATGCATTTTGGTTTAAGTGCAATCACACCAATCCCGTCAATAACAATCGGTGTAACTTGATCATCGCATATAATGTTCATTATATTTTTATCGCAGAACGTAAACAGCCACCAGTACGGTTTATGAAGTTGAGTCCAAGTGTCCTTGCAATCTACGTCACTTATGACGCATGATAGGGGTGTCTGAGGCATTTGCTGACTAAACACGTTTACTTCGCATGGTGCATTCTTGTCGTGTAAGCTATAGACGGGTTGGCGCGCCATACATATAAACTTATCTCGGCTGTACGTAGTACAGTGATGCTCGTCATTATCGTTCATGATTATGTAAGACTTTTGTACAAAGTTGATGGCGATTTTGTTCGATGATGGTTGAACTACTTTCAGTTGGCCTTGCCTTTTGAATGGTATAGGGATTACTCTGTAGATTGTATATTCTTCTTCGTTTATCAATGGAATATGTATCTCGAATAACAAAAAGTTATCAGTTATCCTTGCCTTGACGTATAGATGTTTATAGATTTCCTGAATATCCTCCTGTATATCCTTAACAGGCAGAGATAATCCTCTAGGTAGTTTTCCTCTTATTTTCATCAGCTGATCAATAAGTTGCGATGCAGGAAATAAGAAGACATCCAGATGGCCTTTATAGATATCTGACAATGCGTTTAATAGCATTCTTTGTATTCGTTCCAAATTATTTATAATAAGTGTCGCCGTAATCGAAGCCGAATTGACATTATTTACTGAAGACAGCATTTCGACTTTGTTCTCAATTTTGTTCATGTAATTATGCATAATGTCGAATTGCGTGTTCATGAATTTATCGCTCTTTTTAGGGTTCCGATACCAAAATGGTAAAAAAAAGGAACCCTTATGGTGCCGCTCTGTCTGTCCGTCTGTCTGTCACACCTCTATATCTCAGCAACCACTTACGCTATCGAGCTGAAATTTGGAATAGTTTTAGAATATAGTTGCCCAACTTAATTGCACATGAAAATTTTTTGAAAAAAGTATGATTATTAATGTAAAGGGGGCCAAAATAGGGGGGGCCAAATTTCAAATTGTCGCTACTAGGTCGAGTGGGGTATCATATGAAAGGGCTTTACTTGTACATTTTAAAATATATTTTTGTATTTTTTTAAATTTCTTAGTTTTCAAGTTATGATGAAAAATGTCAAAAAAAATACCATTCCCCCCCCCCTTATCTCCGAAGTTTGAGTAAGGGAAAATCTGAATTAATTACAGTTGACAGAGGTTTATGTAAACTTTACAGCAAAAATAAAACGATCTTTCTAAGTTGCACAGTTTTTCAGAAATCTGCAAAAAACCTTTACAAACAAATTTAGTTTTGCGGTCCTGAAAATGGACTTTATTGCTTCCAAAAATACTATAGGTATATCGGAACCCTCGGCGCGCGAGTCCGACTCGCACTTGACCGGTTTTTTTATTATGTTATTTTCAGCTTCAATTATTACAGTTTGATTCTTCATAAGCTGTAAAAGATAGTCTTCGTTGTTTTGTAAGATGTTGATGTCGTTTTCATACTTAGTGGCAAACTCTTCATCTAGAACCCCGAATAACGTTCTCGCTAATTTTCCGACTCCATCAAAATAGCCTCGTTTTTGCCGTTGTAGATGGTGCGACAAAAGTAACGAGTTATACTCAGTCAGATGACGTAGCTCGTGACGTAATTGGTTGACGATTGCGCTGCACGGCGTATAATCCATTTTATCCATACGATTGCACATTTTGTCGATATTATATATGTAGGTACTTAGTTTGTCTGTTGTTTGCCAATACGTAGTAAGGTTATAGTATACTAACAAAGTCCACTCATCATGTATAAGCTGTAACTGTCCAATTTCGTCGAAATATATTGGTTTGTTGTTATCTATGGGAGATATTTTGTAGTTCACAGTCGGTGATGAGCTTACGGTTCCGATCATCATAAGTATCATTGTTAATAATGTAAAAAGGCTTCTTTTCGGAGTTTTTATGTTTTTGTTTGAGCTTGGTTGAGGATGTTTGTGCTCTTCTTGTTGTTTCGGCAGTGGTGCAAGCTTAGTTTATGGGTCGTTTGATGTTTCCCTTTTTTGTTTTGATAGATACTACTCGCACGTGACCGTCACTTCCCGGATGAACTTCTGTTACTTTTCCGAGAGCCCATTTCCCAGCCGGTAAGTTTTCCTCCTTTACCAACACAACGTCTCCTTCTTCTAGATTTTTCTCCGGGCGTTGCCATTTCCAGCGCATTTGCATTTCATGGAGGTACTCACTCGACCAGCGTTTCCAGAAGTGTAAGTTCATTTGCTCTATTAATCTCCATCTGTTTCTCGGATCATATTGGTTGAACTCTTCTTCTTCTTGTGGGAGTGATAGCAGCGGTCCGCCGATGAGAAAGTGACCAGGCGTTAAGTATTCCAAGTCATCTATGTCTTCCGACAGAGGGCAGAGCGGGCGTGAATTCAAGCAGGCCTCGATTTGAGCTAGGAGTGTGGTGAACTGCTCAAAGGTAAGTTTTTGTTCCCCGAGTACGCGCTTGAGATGGTACTTCATTGCCTTCACCCCCGATTCCCAAATCCCTCCAGCAGAAGCCCACAGGGGGGCATTTCTGGACCACTCTACTGACATTTGGGTCATTTCGTCGAAGAATTCTGAAGTTTCGAATGTTTTGTTGTGTCGAAAATCTTCTTGTAGGACCTTTGCTGCGCCCACAAAGTTAGTTCCATTGTCCGAGTATACATGTTTTGGTGTACCTCTTCTTGCACTAAATCGTTTGAAAGCGGCGAGAAATGTTTGTGTTGACAAATCTGACACCAGTTCTAGGTGTATCGCTTTAGTCACCATGCATATAAAAATGGCGATATAAGCTTTACAGGTCTTAACTCCACGTCCCTTGTTTATTTTTATCTCCACGTGACCTGTAAAGTCCACTCCTGTGTTGCTGAACGGGCGCGCCGGCGTGACTCGTACTTTAGGTAAATCAGCCATTAATTGCTCGTTCCGGTGCGGCTTATAACGATGACATCTTACACATTGACGCAATTGCTTCTTTACAGTTTTGTTTCCGCCAATGATCCAAAACCTCTGCCGTAAAAAAGCGAGGCAAAGGCGTGCACCGCCGTGGAGAGTTTTTTGATGGGCCTCCTGGATGAGAAGCTCCGTTAACCTTCCTTTAGCGGGAATGATAATAGGATGTTTCGATTCAGGTGGCAACATTGAGTTAGTCAGGCGCCCTTTAACTCTAAGCAATCCCTTTTCGTCGATAAAAGGGGTCAGTTTTATTAAGTTACTCTTTTTCGAGATATTTGAATTCTTCTTCAAACGCTCAATTTCTTCGCCAAAATGTTGGCTTTGTATATTTTTTATAATAAGTTCTGATGCTCGGTTTACTTCTTGAGGCGTTAAATTTATAACACCCCTTTTTTCGCTCAAGTCGGTCAACACTTGCTTATTAGTATTACGCAATGCTGATACGACGCGTAATATCCAAGCGATCACTCGTGTTGCGCGTTTTAGTTGGCTGTGTTTATTCAATAATGAATTTACAATTTCGCTCTCGACGGTGTCATGTTTCATCACATAGCAATTAGTTTTTAAGCCTTCGTTAGTTGTTAATGTTTCACTTTGCGAAGTTTTTCCTATGTTATTTGTTTTCAGCCATTGTGGTCCTTCCCACCATAATTGGAAGGGTAAAAGTTGCGAGGGTAGAAGGCCTCTGGTAGCGCAATCAGCTGCGTTGTCGTCTGTTTTCACATAAGACCAGTTGGCAGCCGGAATAATGTTTCTTATCTCGGTCACTCGGTTGGCAACAAATCTTTCCCATTTGTTTACGTTGCCGTTAATCCATGCTAACGCTACTTTTGAGTCGCTCCAGCATTGAATTTTTAAATCGTTTGAAGTAAGGGTGTTTTTTAGTTTTTCCAGTAATTTGGCGAGTAATCCGCACCCGAGTAATTCCAATCGAGGAATTGGGACCTTCTTACTCAGAGGGGATATTTTGGTTTTTGCAGCTATTAATGTTATGATGTATTCGCCATTTTCGTTTGTCACGCGACTGTAGACAGCGCAGGCGTAGGCTTTCTCGCTTGCGTCACAGAACCCGTGTATCTCGAGCTTGTTTTCAGTGCAGCGTAGCCAACGCGGAAGTTTAATGTTGTTTATGTTATGTAGGTCGTTTCTAAAAACCTCCCATTCTTTTTGCAACTCCTTTGGTAGGCTTTCGTCCCACTCTATCTTGCTAGCCCAAACTTTTTGGAAAAGTATCTTCGCTTTTATTATTATCGGTGCTAGCCATCCAAGTGGGTCGTAGAGCTTGCTTATGTCGGCTAGTACAGTTCGCTTCGTATGTTTGTTTGTTTCAGTAAGTTTGCATCGAAATGAAAATGAGTCATCAATCGGGTTCCAGCTAATACCCAATGTTTTAGTCGTGTTTTGATTTTCTTGTTCGTTCTTGAAGTTGATCGTGTTGTTGTTACTTTTTTGTTCTTCTGTTAAATGTTCTAGGATTCTTCGATCGTTGCTTGTCCATTTTCTTAAGTTAAATCCCCCTTTTTTCAGGAGTTCGATCAAGTCTTTGACCAGTTTCTTTGCAGCTGCCAGATCATCGTGCCCATAGACAAGGTCATCCATGTAAAAATAGTTTTGCAGGACCGTTGCCGCTTCGGGGTAGTTAGCTTGTTCATCTCGTGCGAGTTGGTGTAGCGTACGCATAGCGAGATAAGGCGCTGATTTTGTGCCATAAGTCACGGTGCATAGTTGCCATTCCTGTAAGGGATGCTGCGGCGAATTTCTCCAGAAGATCGTTTGAAGATTTTGTTGGTTTTCATTTAGCCAAATATGTCTGTACATTTTTTCTACATCCGCAGTAAAAACGTACTTATGAACTCTCCAGTTTATAAGTAAGGTGAGCATGTCTTTCTGTAGGTTCGGGCCGGTATACATCAGATCGTTCAGGCTATGGTTGCTTTTTGTCTTGTGTGATGCATTAAAAACTACCCTTAACCTGCTCGTGGTAGACTCAGATCGCCAGATACCGTGTTGGGGTAGGTAGACTTGCCCCTTTGTTTTGGTTAAATTTGTTACAGGCTTCATGTGCCCCATAGTAATGTAGTCGTTCATAAATTTCTTGTATTCTGTTTCAAGTTCCTTGTTTTTCCGCATTTTTTGTTCCAGCTGTAGAAATTGGGCTAGGGCTTGTGGTTTCGTAGGCCCTAAGTTCGCTTCGTACTCTGGTTTCATGGGCATCTGTACCACATATTTCCCGTCAGGCAGCCTCTTTGTGGTTTCAATGTAATATTTCTCACATAAATCGTTCTCGCTAGTTGATGTTATGCTATTTGGGATTTCTTCGATTTCCCAGAAGCGTGTCATATTTTCCAGCTCGTTAAGGGTTACATGGCAGTTAAATGTTTTAACATTTCCACTCAAAATCCACCCAACTCTGGTTTGCTGTGCCACTGGATGCTGGTTATCTTCGCTTTTCATGACTCCGCTTAGTAATAGCTCTGAATAAATATCGGCGCCCAAAAGTAGGTCAACTGGGCCCGACACGTTGAAGTGCGGATCGGCTAATTTTAAGTTCTCTAAGTAGTGCCAGTTGTCCTTACAGAATGAAGTACTTGGCAAGTTATTTATCAATTTGTTCATCACCAATGTCTCAGTTTTAAATGTATAGTCAGAATGAATAGACTTGCATTCTAAGTTGATTGACCCTTTGCAGTTTCCTGATAGACTGCCGATTCCAGACACCACGGCGCTAAGTTTCCGGCGCGGTAATCTGAGACGTTGTGCCGCATCTTCAGTGATAAGGCTTACTTGCGAGCCTTGATCAAGTAAAGCTCTAAGATTGATAAACTCCCCGTCTATATTTTTCACCTTCAGTTGTACAGTCGTTAACAAAACTTCTTTCTCTTCGTTTGTGCAGTTGTGTACTGAATGCGGGGTAGCTGGTTGTTGAAAACCGCTACGGGATGGTTGTTCAGATTCTGATTCATGCATGAGAGTATGATGTGACTTGTGACAAAGCTTGCATTTCTTTCGTGAGAAGCACGGTTTTTCTCCGTGACTGTACAAACAATTTTTGCATAATTGTAAGTTACGAACTGTGTCACGACGCGCTATTGCGTTCATATCCAAAAACTTCTGACATAGCATTAAGGCATGGTCGGCTTTGCAAACAGGGCAGGTTTTCACTGTCGCAAAGAAGGTTTTGTGCGAGTTTTGATGCTTGTTATAGTTCGTCGACCTCGGCGCGTTATAATTTTTCTGATAATAATTATTGCGTGACGAAGACGACTGCATATTATTTTGCGGCTTGTTAAAAGTTTGATGTTTACTCGAGTTTGATGTTCGCTGGTTAGAGCCGCCTTGTAGTGCTTCGAGTGCCATAAACTTTGACTCGAGAAAAGTAGAAAACTCTTCAAGGTCAGGCAAATCTCTCGGGTCTTTAAGATCTTTCATGTATTCGTTGTAAGTTACGCTGTCCAATTTTTGAACGAGCAAATGTACAATAATCGGATCCCAAGTAGTGATGTCGATACCGATATTTGTCAGTCCGTTAAGGCATTCTTGCATAACATCGTGAAGTTTTCTTATACTTGAGGCGCTTGCTTGCTGTATGGCGGGTTGGTTTAGAAGGGTATTTATGTACGATGTAAATAAAAGCCGTTTGTTGTCGAAACGATGCGTGATAATTTCCCAGCACGATGTGTAGTTGTCAGCGCTAATGCCGAGATGCTGAACCAGTTTTTCAGCCTCACCCTTTAATTTGGATTTCAGATGTTGCATTTTCTGTGCATTAGAGAGCAGCGGGTTGTTGTGCA
The DNA here is from genome assembly GCA_947532105.1 of Athrips mouffetella. Lineage (NCBI taxonomy): Eukaryota > Metazoa > Arthropoda > Insecta > Lepidoptera > Gelechiidae > Athrips > Athrips mouffetella. Next base: position 7,782,459 of record OX383964.1, on the reverse strand, counting down.
CGCTCTCCACATAAAGATCTTTGAAGGTTGTCCACTGATTGTAATTACCATAGAAATCGGGAATAACAATCTTAGGGGTAGCTTTTTCATAATGCGAGTTGTTCCAAATATTGTGGTTTAGCTTCTTTCGTAAATCGTCGTACATATTCTCCATGCGGGCGTATTTTTCTCTGTATTCTTTACCTTCCTTCCCGTCGTCGGTTAAAATGTAGTCAAGCTGCCAGTGAAGCCTCTCTATTTGTTCCCACTTGCCTTTCATCATGTTTAAGTTATCTTCTAGCTCCCATTTTTCCGTCCCGGAAGTGAAGTTCGCTTTCGATACGACTCTTGCGAAAGCTTCAAAGTTACAGGATTGATGACGTAAAAGCTCCTTAATTTTTTCAGAGTTATCGCCGTTTTCCGGGGCCGGTGCTTCAAACAATACGTCTTGAAATACAAATTCGGTATATTTGTTTTCGTTCAAAACCGCAGCCGCTGCTTTCAAAGTCTCCTGCCGACTCCGTATATCACTCAAAGTATTTTCGTACATGATTTTGGCTTTCGTAAAAATCTGATCCCGGAAGTAGGGAATGTCCACCACTCCAGTTTTACTAATAAGTTCATGGTTTACCTCGAACACATCCCAGTTAGAGTAAAGTTGGTTCAAACGTTTCTCCAGATAAGGTAAGGTCTTCTTCACAGAACCATCTTTCTTGTAGTCAGCACAAGTCTTGTTCAGGTTATTGAAGGCAGTTACTTGCGAAGCAATAAGTTGGTCAATTTCCGACATTGTTGCTTGTAGTTGATGTTAAATGATTTCTCAATAAAGTTAGTTCGATGTAAGCGGAGTAAGTTATAGTTTGATCTTTACCGCAGTTAAGTAGTTTGATGTTGATAGTGGCAGTTGTAGTAAAATCCACAGTTCACAGGTTCGATATTCAGTGCACTTGCACCCCTAACACGACATGTGCGACTTCTCAATTCAACCGGTGAGACCCGCTTGTGGGAGGCCGGCGAACCGATCCGCTATCGTGAAAAAAGTACAAATTACACCAAATACCTGTTGCTTCGAAGGACCAAAAAGAGATGTATGGGCCCGCGATGTTAGTAGTAGATGTTGAGTAGAACACACACAGATTCACAACAATATTTTATTAAGTAAATGTTAATTATAAGTTCGATGTTAAATGCTCATCTGCATGTGGACAACTAAATTATTAATATAAAAACAATCGATAGCAATCGATCAGCAGCACACGGAAACTAGGGCGCAACGCAGCAGAAAACTGTTCGGTGCTAACCGTACACCATTGGTTTGTTTTAAACTTTCGCACTTCGCTTATATATTTATCACCTGATTATAAGTATCGAAATTGCCTGATTATATATAAAATAAACTTATTGTCATTGACTCAAAAAGAAGAAGAATGTGTCACTTCATTTAAAGATATAAAGTGTTTTAAAAATATGAAGTTGTATTAGCCAAGTTAAAGTGTATGTACAAGGTTGACCGACGATCTAGTTTAGGGTCTAGGGAAGCCACCGGATGGAAGCACCACATGATCAGTCGTTATTGCAGCATTGGACGTCTTTCGGCTGAAATTATGATGTACCTTTACAAAAGAGAAATATTTAACTGCACATCAAACACACCGATTGCGCATCTAAATATAGATTATGTATCAAAAAATACTGGATTGCACACTAAAATAATATACTCACTATAAAATTTTGTTAAGAAAATTCGCTTCTGGTTGTCGAAACTAACGCAACATAATCGATCCCCTTCGGGATAAGATTGTCTTTCGACCACTTCCGACACTTTGTTCAAAAGCGAATTTGCGTGACAATGAAGTTTCGGTTAGGTTGCATAGGTTTTGTTAGGTTGTCTGTCGACCACAACGCACGAGCCGAGTGAGCGTGCCGCGGCAATGGCCTGCGTCATAGTCATACATTATTATAATTCATATTTAACCCCATCCTATTCAAGTCGCGAGTTAATAGGGCTCTCATGGAGCTGTTTATACTATTTCATCATCATCTCAGTTTTCTAAGGTATTTTTAAGGCCATCTGCTGTGTTACGCGTGATGACATAATATTGAGTGTTTAGTAAGAAGTTTATCTAAATTTGATACTGTGTGACCTGCAGTGGATGCCGAGAGACGCCTCCACGCAGCAAGATCACATCACGCCTGACGCTGCGGACGGACTAAAGATAGTAAAATCCCAACTAAGATTATAAATGCGAAAGTTAGTCTGTCTGTCTGTCACAGCAGCTAAACTTAGTTAAGTGTGTTAATAGTCTAAACTTCCGACCCTTCACAAGCTATCTGCAGTACCTTCCCTCTTTGTTCAGCCTTTAGAGCCTTCTGCCTGGACATCTTTTTATGTTATCCCGAAGTCTCTTAACTTTAGACCCTGGTTGGCTGCAGTAAAGAAACCATGTTGGGTTTCCCGAAGGACATTAACCTGGGCTGCATTTTTGTACAAAAGCCTCTTCCACCTGCGCGGAAAAGCATTAAAGAATGCACACAAAAGGCGAAGCAGAGCCGAGCGAAGGTCGCCCGTGTGGTGCCGGCAAAGAATAGTGCCAACCCATCTCTTCCTGTGGGTGTCCTAAGAAGCGACTAAGGAATTATAAAATTTATGAAACAGAGGACCGGTAGCAACGTCTTACAAACTGCGGTCACCAACAACCGCGGTCCATGGTGCCAGCCACAACGCTTACATTTGTTTCATGGGATGATGATGACACAAAAGGCAGTTCATGTGGCCATAATTTGAACCAACAACATATGACGATTGCCATAGGAATATTGCGATTGGCATAGGAATATTGCGATTGCCATAGGAATATGGCGATTGCCATAGGAATATGACGATTGCTATAGGAATATGACGATTGCCATAGGCATATGACGATTGCCATAGGAATATGACGATTTCCATAGGAATATGACGATTGCCATAGGAACATCACGATTGCGACACACAAAGAAGGAGAATAGAAAAGGTACCTCAAGCGTGGTCCAGCCCCCACGCCGGCCAGCCGCGCGATCCGCCTCCGACATAATGTGGTATGTGCGCCCGCTTCCCCCCTCATGCTTGTCTTTGTTTCGAGACATTCTGTCACCTGAAACATGTACATCAATATTACATTTACTATTACTTTACTAAAGTCTATTTTTTTACTTACAGCCTGGACAAATTAATATGAATTACTGACCAAATCCCCTTATAGAAATTGTTACCAAGATAATGCTGACAAAGAGTTAAGTTATTATATTATGGTCTATCAAGTACCTATTCTGCTAAAAAATATAGCAATTTTCAACCTTAGGGTTTTTTATATACTAGGTTATTTTTTGTACCTGACATCTGTTTGCCCACTTATTAGTGAGGTCAAAAGCAACAACTGTTGTTCTACGACTTTGCTAAAAACATATAATATTTTTTAACTTTCCATACTAAATGTGTAGGACACTTACGTTACTTTGTATTGAAAAACTGTTTTTATGTTTTGTTAGCAAAGTCGTAGAACAAAAGTTATTGCTTTTGACTTCACTAATAAATCGGCAAACAAATGACAGGTGCAAAAAAATAACCTTGTACGCTTATTGAAACTATGTTGAAATTTTTAGTGATTTTTAGCAGAATAATTGGTCGACCATAATTACTTTGTTAGCGCTGATCTAGTTTCATTGAATTTTATGCTTTTCAGGATTAAGTTTTGTATGGTCCGTCTTTCTTATTATTCATCCATGCATACAGTAATAATAAGATCAACTTTCTTTGAAAAATAGTCTTACTCAACACTTTGCGCAGTGATAATTCCCGCGTTAGTTTTGTCCAACAGTGGACATATTCTGATAGATTGCGATTAACATGTAAATAGTGTGGAGAGAACAAGATGATTACAGTTAGATGGAGCGAGCCAGCCTAGAGCTTGTAATAAATATGAACTACAATATGTACTTATTCTAAAAAACATCACTGGTAGTGTTGAGTGACTAGATACCTTTTGTGTAACCAGAATTTAGATTAGTACTGGAGTACATGCAGAGCTATTGCAGGTATATGTGGACCATAATTATAGACCGTAATACGTATTATGTACACCCATCATAAAGAAATAGTCACAAACTACAGTACGCCCTAAAAAAAATATATTACACAAAACATTTGCATGTTTAGCTAATTTGTAAAAAAGTTTTATGATTTTATTTTACAAAACAGACAAGCTACAGTTGAAATAATGTAGCTTGATTGGAATGACAGCAGCGTTGTTCCAGGACGGAACGTAAGATACGCTGTGTTCCAGATTGTACAAACGCTGCTAAAAGCATATACAGCACTGACAGACGGTCCAAATTGATTTTGCACGCTCACAAAGCTATCACTGCTTTAATGGCTCTAGTCAATTTGGAATGGATTTTCTGTAACAAAGCCTAAGATAATCCCTCAAAAATGTGCGCCAAATCCACTCTCATTTCCATTAGAGACAAACTCAATAAAATTAAAACTTGAGAAACGTCAGCTGGCTGCAAATGTGTGGGATTTTATATGTGTTAAATCAATTTTGACATTAGCGCTTTCACTGCTCCACCTATTTGAATAAAGCACTGATAGCAGAAACGATGACTTCGTCAATGACGTAAGGCGGTGAACAAGCGAGTGCTTCAAAGCACGCTGTAGGTCAATTTGGACCGACTTAAGCGCGCTCACAGTGCTCTAAAGCAGTCCGTTAGTGCAAATTGGAACGCACAGACTGTGGAGTGACAGATGGCTCCATCCAGCTCTCATGATCAAGCTAAATTAAATATATTTTGGTAACATTTCATGTGTAAAAAAAAATTGTAAGCAGTATTTTAGTATGCTCATGGCGGCGATTCTAGCTTGGCCGCTAAATTTATGATTAAAATTTGAGAGGTAGCAACATTTTTAGACCTGTCAAATTTTAGCTTTAAATTTAGCGGCCACGCTAGAATCGCCCCCACTAAGAACATATTAAGTCAGAAGATTTGATTTGGGCCGAAAGAAAAACATGAAATGGAACAACTTTCTCTAAGGAACATACGTCAAAACAAAATTTTTTTTTTACTTTTCATAAAAAATGCGCAATCCGCTGGAGCAGTTTCTATGGGAAGTTAAATTTTTTTTCATATTTAGACCTATATTCCTCAGTTAAAGATGTTTACTTTCAAGGTCTGAGTAACTTGCTTAAGTAGTGCTTACAAATTTTTAACACCTTGTACATAAGTTTCAACTCTTGAATAAAATGGTTACTGTCAGCCACCTCGCAAAGTTATGGCAACAATATTTGTTTGGCTTAAGTCACCTTGATTTTTTTGGGTCATATAACTCAAACACACAGAGGTGTAAGTTGTTATGCAATGGGGTTACAGTAACCATGTTGAAGTTGAATTTAAAATGTAAATTGACCTAAATCCAAGTGGGACAGGAAAGGACTGATATTTAATTTATATTGAATTTTGAAACTCGCATATGACAATAGAATAAATGTTTCAACATTACTATGTAGGTCACTTTAAACACTTATTAATTTGCCCTGTAGGTTTTCTCACAAACTTTCACCCTATATTTAAAACCATTGGAGGATGAATTTTGAATATTCCTTTGTCTATGCTCACCTAACTTGTAGATAGAACTCTTCTGCAAAAATTCATCCATATGTACTTTGTTGTCTATCTGTTTTTAGGTAAATTTTATAGCTTATTGTTAAATTAACACAGTAAGTAGTTTTGTTTTACAAAATAAGCTAATCTGGGTTGTTGTACAAATAAATGATTTTGTATTTGTAATATGATAAAAAGATCTTTTTAGACATCCCAAAATAGCTTCTTACAATGTAAAATCTAACCTCATTTACCTGCAATACTCTTATCTATATAAAGGGAGATTTACATACATGTACAGCAACATTATTCTACTGCAATACTTTCAAAATACTATCCAAAACTGCAATGCAGCTCTTAGGAAATGCTGCACTAATGTAAATGTTATTACCTTTTCAATTTCACAGCTATCTACGTAAACAAAGATAATGATTGTTTTTTTCTTCATATCACAAGCTAAAGATTAGTTTTACTCTAGTGTACAGTATAAAATATGATAAATATACCTCAATAACACTGCGAGGGGTCATTAGGGGTGTTAAAAATACTTGGTTTGATAGAGGATTATCTTCTTTGGAGAAATAGGGACAAGAGAGTTCCATAACCTCCGTTGTTCGGGAGGAAAACCTAAACAATACAGTACGTTAGCACTCTGTACGCGCATCCTGGAACGATATGACACCTATTTTACAGAAAAATTAAGGATTTAATTCATTATTCAGACGATCTCTACCTAAATTGCGTATCGTCTTTGTAATACAGCTGACATGAAAGGGTCGACGGGGAGTCTCCAAGCGCCAAATCACTACGATCTTTACAACATATATCTGCATTAAATTAATACTAATTTAGCGAATTCATACCTTCATCTACTCCTTGAAAGCTTTTACTTCGATTAGGATTATATTAACGGGGATTAAAATCACTGTAAACACACAATAAGCACAATCTTGACAAACACCACATCAAACGTCCATTTACCGACTGCAGCGACATTTCTGAAAGCGGATAATTCTGGAAACTTTTTACGTTTTGGCGGCCATAGACAATTATGTGGTACTTGGCATCTCACTCGATTTTCACTATTCGCTGCATTTTGTCCTTGTCTAATAACTTAAAATAGAAAAGGTAAACAGACACACCAAAAGCGCGCGAATACTCAAACATTTCTAAATATATTTAAATATTGAAACATACATGTTAGATTGTTAGATCAAACAATGTGAGTATGTGATGTTATTATTACAATCAAGCATAGATTTCAATCAAGCAAAATTTTATTTTATTATAGTATACTAGCGGCCCGCCCCGGCTTCGCACGGATACTAATCTACGGGTAGAGTGGTGCTTTTTATTACGATATTATGACGTAGTCTTCAACTTGCTACACAATTTTTAAAACATTCTAAAATATTTCGTTGTACACAACATTTATTAACTCTTCAGGATTAGGTGCAAAAATGAACATATTGAGTTTTGATGTTACACGTGACAGGGCCCCATACAATTGCCCGTGTGAACGACAGGAGCATCTAAGAAAATTATTTTCCCTATGTTATTGTTGACTGATGACATTATCGAATCGTATACATTTTTTTTTTCTCTGGATTCAAACGACACTCATTTTGAACTATCTGTTAAAGTCGAGAATGGTTGAACATATCCAAAATTTTAAAAATCAAAATCAGGCTTCAGACGACCAGACGCAACGACGTGTGCCCTCCGTGTGTGCCCCCGGTGCCCCGTCGGGTCGGCTATCAACGGAAATGCGCATCGAGTGTGAAGCTCATTATAGGACTTTAATTAGAGTGATTTTAATATTGTGATATCTTCTAAGATATTCATTTAACCTTTTAAATTAAATTAGATTACGGATCCTTGTACCTTAAGGGCAAAAATACATTCAAAAATACCTTATTTTGAAAATCTACTTTTTTGCTATAAAAAGTTGGTTACTATGGATAATCCTTAAAACATAGATAAATACTTTCGCAGACTTTTCTTTAGAGCTCTTAGAGAGCAACAATTCTTTCATACATAACTTTCATATAATTGAAACCATTACTGCAGCGCACGCCCAGAAAGCTCTCAAGAGGCACTTTTTTTTCCAACTCGATCGACAAACATCATCAAAGTTCAGTTAATTTGCAATAAATATTTATAAATTATAACTGCAAACCTTTCTATTGAATTAATCTATCTATTAGTGAAAACCAGGACCAAATTCAGGACGTTCTGAATAAAGGCCAGGTTAAAAGTACCCTAAACCGACGAGCATGTATGAAAGGATTGATGAAGGTTCAGGAAGCAAGGGAAGTATGTCAAGATCGTAGCAGGTGGAGAACAGACTGTGGTCTCTGCCTACCACGACGGGAACAAGGCGTGATGTTATGTATGTATGTATGTATTAGTGAAAACCGGATCAAAATCCATACAGTAGTTCCTGAGTTTAGCGATCACAGGCAGACATGATGCATGCACGACAGAAAAACGTTTCGGGGGACTTTCTTTTATAATATGTAGTGATAGTGATTTTAAACTTACTACTACTAACTTTGATAGTTTGTTATTAGTTTTTAACCTATACCTATACGAAGCAAATACAACTATTACCTACTAATAACTCGGTTAATTTTATATGAAGTCTTTTCCACGATAAGATGTGATAATAAATAGTTCCGACGGGAAATAACACGCGCACGTACAAAGCCACGGGACGAAAGTCGCGCTAATATAGAAAAAGTAAGACAACTCATAGACATGAATATTTAAATCACTCGGTGACCGATTGTTTCACATTACATTTTACTTGACAGCCTAGTGAACTTTATACGTCTACTTAATTAGAAAAAAGAAAACAAATGCGTCTTCAATATATTAATGGACGTAAAATGTTTTTGTGTATATTCATTAAAAGCTTATAAATTTGTTTTTATTTGTATTTGAATCTAACTTACTTACCTAGTTTTAACCATGGTGGAAGTTAGCAAGTTTATGTTGGAGCAAGCAGAAATAGGTCACCTGCCATGTAATATTCTGGTTCATCCTTGGGCAAAAACTTGCACTGAAGCGTTGTGCACTATGACATGGGCTACTGCTAAAGGCACAATTCGGTTTTTTACACCATTTCATGCCATTGTGCTGGTAAGTTGTTTTTTTATTATTGATCAAAACAAACAGGGTGTTGCATTTGCATGTAAAGTATTGGTAGGTTGGTATCTAAAATTAAAAGATCTATTTTCCTGCCTATTGCTGTAGCGGACTCTGCCACATGCCTGAATTTTTAATCTGTATTTTGGGTAGGCACTGAGCTACCCTTAACATAAATATCATTTTTAATTTCAGAATCTTTTGAGGTGTTTAAAAATTCAAGTAATCACAGACAAAGACTTAATAATAACCTATCTTAAATCCCTACCCTAATTTATGATGACTCAGAACAGAAATCTGAACAAAAGCAAAAAAAGTAATAAATTGAGATTTTTATGCGAAATATTTAACTGTACAACAAAATACTTACTGATTGCACTTCAAAATACTGAATGTGCATGAAAAATATCAAATTACTACTTTTTTAAGGGAAATTCTTAAATACACATAAAAAAAACATGGGGCATGAGCGGGTCGTGCCTGTAATGTAACTGTCAAACAGAGAACCCAGTAATCTGTGTGTAAATATAAGACTAGCACGGCCGCACATCGGTAGAAACACTTTTGGACCTTATGGCGTAGTAATAGAGTTGAAAAAGTTTCTACCCACAAGCGGTTTACCGTACAATGTGGCTGGTGGCCATGCCATACCCTTCTTTCAGTTAATGTATCCCACCAAAGAGATTTGAACCTCGCTGAGTTACTAGTGCGAAGCACCGCCGCGCCTCCAGATTGTTGTATCCCACCATGCCCGAATGGTGTGGGATACTCAGCCTGATATCTCGCACTAGCCGAGTATGTTGTGCAGATATTGATGGGGTTGACGTTGACGTGCAACCCTGAGTTGCTGGTTTTACTGCCCTGTGAGGTGGCAGGCAGAAAAGTTATATTTGCATGATAGGTCTTGACAAGATCTTCATTTCGAGTGACTGCTGTTAAAACGAAAGAGGTCATATCTTGGAAACAGGCCATCCTATACCTAGTTTTTTTTACAATTTAGGCCGATATTTTAGTAAAGAGACGAGTAAAATTGACCCTTATCTTGTTGCACTAAACTTAAGAGGTCTGGTTGGCTGGATTCTCGTAAGCCGATTGCAATGATTTTTTACCTAATCGACGTCTTTTAGCCTGTACTCTGTTTTTAATTTTATTTTCTTCGATTTTTGATGTATTCTTCTTAGTATTCTTCGATTGTGTGTACGCCATGGCTATTAGCGAAATTTTAACGACTTATGTTTCCAAAATTCAGGAAGGATTTTTTTTATTGATTATATCAATATATTCACCATTTAATTCACTTTACAACAATACCTCATTTATAAATGTAGCGCAATATTTATTTAACTTTTTGCCTTTAAAAACAATTTTTAAGACGAATTTTATCTTGTCGCACTAAACTTCAGAGGTCTGGTTGGCTAGGTTCTCATAAGCCGATTGCAATGATTTTTGACTTAATCGACGCCGCTTATCTGTACTCTGTTTTTAACTTTATTTGCTTCGATTTTTGATTGTCGATAAACGAGAAAAAACCATAATGATAATTACGTAAAAAATTCAATGAGATATAATTAGTATGAACCAGAAAAAATAAATACAATAATACATTAAGATGCACGTGCGCTATTTTGGATATTACGGCCGAGGCTCAGAAATTGCAGCCCGAGCCGCAGGCGAGGGCGTAATGGAGCCGAGGGTGTAATCACCAAAGCGCACAAGCTTCTTACGACGTTTTTCAACACATTTGCGAATAAAAACGAATCACAATCGCTTACCTTTTTTTCTAAGGAAATTTCGTAGACGTTTTCCTCACATTTCTAGGTCACCCTATACACCGGACTTGTGTTTTTGTTCAAGTATTTTCGACGTTCTACACTTATCACTGTTTTTCTTATTTGTAGAAGTCATTTATTTTTTAATTACATTAAACACATTTCACAACAAGAAATATCTGTTAAAATGGCGCGCGTATTACTTTTTTCGAAGACACAGATTATACATGCTCGCGCAGGAGACAATGACTAAGCTATCAAACAGACTACTTTTCAATTTATTTTAAAATTGAATATTTTGTTACTTTAAAGACAAATTTGTAGTTAGTTAGTTGATTAAAATCAATATTTTCGTTTAATTAACGTTTATTTATCATATTATCGAACACAGTTTCTTAATTCATTGAATTGTTATGAATGTTATAGATATAGAAACTCCTTGCACCTTGCCGCTATAAAAAACAAAACAAAAATAAAACACTAACCTGTCAAACAGATTACTCAGCAAGGAGGTCTTTGTTCTGAGGCTCACTCCCATGAATTATTTAATATTGAATATTTTGTTACTTTAAAGACAAATTTGTAGTAAGTTGGTTGATTAATATAAGTATTTCCATGTAATTAACATTTATTTATCATATTATCGAACACAGTTTACTTTTTCATGAAAATATTATGAATGGTATAGATATAGAAACTCCTTGCATCTTTCCGATTAAAAAAAAGACAAAGTTACAACACTAGTGAAATTATAGTAATGAAAAAAGCACGCGTGTTTAAAAAGCTGGATTATTTACCTTAATACAGTGCAAATAGAGCTGTTTTATGAGCAAATGTGTTGAAAAATATGTTATCATGATACGTCTACTGCAGGACAGGAAGCTTCCCCTAGAATTCTAGCTCTTGCGGGAACAATATGGAGAGGAAGTACCTTAGTCACCACGCTTATTAGAGTTACGGCTGGCACCTTGCACCTCGGTTATAGGTGGTACGGTTAAGATGGTACTTTACACGGAAAAACGCTGCTGCCCATTCTACGGTTGATAATCCCTTAGTCGCTTTTTACGACATCCACGGGTACAGATGGGTTGGTACTATTCTTTGTTGGCACCACACCACACGGACGAAAAATTAATGAAAATGAATTACTATAAATTAATATACAGCGTGAATTTTCATTGGTTTTGCTCCCGAAGCCCAGTGATTCTTCTCATGATAACAAACAACTTTTCCAATGAAAACTTTTTAACCAATAAAAATTCACGCTGTAATGCGAAATTTATTTAAAAATAGATGTCAAGTAATAAAAACGTAATTAATTAATAATATACAAGCATCGTTAAGAATTTTTAAAGAGTCCTCGATGCTATAACAAGCTAGCTCAAGTAGCAAGTTTTTCAGTCTGTTGTTAAAAGTTGTGTCATTAGGAGAATTTTCAAAGAAGTGCATTGTGTAATCAGTATACCCCGTTATCTGACGCTCAATTTGGTGGCACGTCAAAATAGTGCTGTAGCTTCACATTATTTGTTGATTCATATTTACTTATAAAGAGTTATTTGTCAAAATAAAATTGTTTTTTTGTGAGTATTTGATCGGATAGGAAGGCGAAAATTATTGAATAGTATGATACGTTACGTACGAGTAGGTGCCTACTTTAGTTCGAGCAGTTTATTTTTTTATAATCAATACATATAATAAAGTTTTAAAAATAAATAAATAAGTAGTAGGTATTTCTTTTCCTTTTACCCGTCGAGCCCCACTGGGTCCGTGGATTGACGCCGTCAAATATTACGAGGAGAATTATAGCAAAGTAAAAGACGTTGTTTTAAGCTTGAATACCGCTGACGCCGCTGCTATAGCTGAAGCACAGCGACTGCTGTCGACGGACAATGAATTAACAAACGAAATAAATTTTATACACACCCATTTCACAATTTTATCAACAGCCATTACAAAATTAGAAGATCCCAAGCTGTCATTGAAACAGTCTTTGAAGATTGTATTTGATGTTCAAAATAAAATTTCATTAGTTAGACTGCACCATAAAGGGAAATTGATCCATGCAAAATTAACAAATATATTAAATAAAAATCCAGGATTTAAGTCTGTAAAAACTATTAATCAGTTGATAGAAAAAAAGGAAGTTGAAATTGATAACAAAATTGTAAAGAAAAAACTGCATAGAGCAATACAAAAAACTACATTTTTTGCCAGTTACATCTGTGGAGGTCGAAAAATCAATTTCATTTTTAAAATGGATATTTACAAGCAGGCGACGAATTTGACTTCATATAATCTGGAAAAAATCTTATTAATTTACTATGAAAGCTACAATCATAAATAAATAAATAAAAAATCTTAAATTCCTAATTATCTACATAAATCACTATAGCAAAACTCTGTTGAGTTTGAATCAACTCTTTTGATATGTTAGTGAGTGAATCAACTTCCTTTTGTATCGATTCAGATTATCAAAATTGCCCCATCACTTGCCACCAACTTGAGCGTTAGATAACGGGGTCTAGTAATCAGATACCCAGAGAAGGATTTTCTCATCTTTTTAATTCGTTTATACGGAACATGTGAAAGGTAGCGCGAGCACCATCCCTTGATGTCATGTGTTGTCAGGTAGCTACTGAGGTTTGATCTGACATACTTACATGATTCTAAAATACAGTCACTTGGTAGTCAATTTTGTTGAGCGGGATAGTCAGCTTGGTTTTTGTCAATAATATGCGATGCAAGTTTCTGCGTGATGAAAGTTCTATTTCTGTTGGCAGCATTTCCCTAGAGCTCCACTCCATATGTCAGGATGGAGTGGAAGTAGCCGCAGTAGACTTTCAACATGTTCTTAGACGGCAACGTACCAATGCGTCTTGATAAAGCTTGACATCCAGAAGACCATACTTAGGAGGCAGCATCAAAGTGTGTGTGACGACCAGATTAGGCCTGAGTCTATCGTGTAGCCGAGGTATCTGACAGTGTCAACTTGAGGTACTGCAGTGTTGTAGACCTTTATGTCAAAATTATACGTACCGGTCTTTCTTAGTTGTCAGTGCTTGATTTAGTCTTATTAGCATTACGGCACGTTCCATTGGCTTTGAACCAATCGAATATTTTATTCATTACTATATTAAATTTAGTTCTTCAGTTGGAAACTTCTTTTTATTTATTGAAAATGGGCTTACTGTTGACCTCGATCTAGTCTTGAAGACGGATGAGGTCGACGATGGAACGAGCTTGCCCAGAAGAAGCCGTTTCACTCGAGACTTGAATAGATTCGGGTTATATGAACTCGGGAACACAGACGCAGGCAGAGCAAGCCACTCTTTAGCCGTGCGCATTATAAAAGAGGTTTCAAAGCACTTTGAGCGAATGTGCGGAATATCAACCAAGTATGGGTGATATCCTGCGGTGCGTCTGGACTCTCGATGGTAGAAAGGAGATAACGTTGTCGTTGACGGAACGTTGTCTGAATTTACTATGAGACACGTATCATCATTTATCACCAAACATTACATATTCGGCATCAATACAGGCAGCTGTGCTGTCATTTACTAAAATTAAGAGAAGGTAGTCGTCCATGACGGATCCCCGCCGAACAGAGCTTTCAACATTCGATTCCAATTCTGACTTGTTATTTACTAGATGCGTACTCTGCTTCCGGTTTACGGTTAGAAAGTTTCTATAGTCTGGTAAAAACCGACTCAAAACCATACCAGGGAAGTTTCTCCGAGAGAAGCGCGTGATCTAACCTTCCGCCCGTTGTCGAAATGAGCCATCACCGTGCTGCTAACTACCTGTCGCGCAGCGTCCGTCGTCTACTTGCCTGCTTGATATGGATATTGATATTTATTTAAAAAGTTATTACATACCTACATAAAATGTCATCAGAAGAATTAAAGAAATTGGACGATAAGATTTTGGAAGGGTAAATTCCTTTGTAAGTGGGTTGCACTTTGATCATTTTAAGTGAGTCACGGTAACCCCATTGAATAAAAGCAGAAGTACGAGTAGTATATCCGTTCAATTACAATCTCTAGTACTAAAATATAAGGGTCACTTGTTAAAATGAGAGTACAGGGTGTTAATTTGATTGCGTGTCATAGCTCAGGGGCGGGATCGGTATCAGTAACTGAACAACTTTTCCCAAAGAACTTAGGTCGAAAAACAAAAAACCAAATTTGACCGATTCAGATTCAGATAATTTTATTCAATGTAGATTCTTTACAGAATACTTATTGAATGTCATGCAAAATACAATGCAAATAGAGCGAGTCTACGCCTACCAAACAAAATGCACTATCAGCTGATGCATTTTCTATGGGAGGTCAAAAATTTATATTCGTTTTTCGACCTAAGTATGTTCCTTGGGAAAAATTGTTCAGTTACTGATACTCATCCCGCTCCTGAGCTATGGCACGAAATCAAATTGACACACTGTATAATGAACTTTTTTGCTTGAATAAAAACAGTAGTAATATCTATTTCAAATTTTGAACCATTCGTGCAAATTCCTCATCTCTGTCTTCAAGACTAGATCGAGGTCAAGAGTAAGCCCATTTTCAATAAAAAAAATAATTGCAAAAAAAATAAGTTCTCCCTCTACACAAAATGAAGACCTGTACAATAAAGTCCATTTAGTACGTCGCAGAGTAATTATCTTGTAGAATAAGCCCTAGTGTTCTACTTTTGTAAAACCCTGATACTATCAAATTAAAACGATGCACTTGGTTATGGCTCATTTTGTCATACAATTTGATGAACTTTGAGCGTGAATCTAAATTATACACTTCAACAACGTGAAGATAACCTTTCAGTCTAGTATTGAAAGTCTGAAACCAAAGACCTATTTTGTATATGTAAGACTTGAAACTTTATATAATGGTAGAAATTAGTAAGTTTATGACAGAAAATTCAAGAATGGGTCATCTTCCGTGTAATATTCTGGTGCATCCATGGGCGAATACTTGCACTGAAGCATTTTTTACAATGTCTTGGGCCTGTATCAAAGGAAGTGTTAAGTTTTTTACTCCAATACAGGCACTCTTAATAGTAAGTATTTATTTAAATAACTTTTAATTTAATTGTTTTGAGTCTTCTCTTGCATCTATTCATGAGTTTGTTTTTGGTGCGAGTCGGACTCGCGCCCTTAGGGTTCCGTACCTATCTACCATATTATATACTAAAAGCTTTTGCTCTTTGACTTTAAAAACACCGTGACCATCCAACTTGACCCCTCTTTTATAGAAAAGTTCTTGAAACGGGAGCTCACCTTAATTGGTTACTATTATTTGTGAGTTTTTTTTTAATATTTAATGATTTTAGACTTTTCCCTTTATTTGTACTGTGAGACCTAGCTTCTTGCCAAATTTCATAATTTTAGGTCACCGGGAAGTACCCTCTAGGTTTTGCTTTAGTGCATAAATGTATGGAGATGAGGACATAAAACGCCATATGTTTTGATGGTATCGTTGTAAAAAATTGAAATTTTCAGATCTTGTGTGGTTTATAGTCCTTAATATTCGTTAATTATTTCAACCTGATACCTTTACCCGTTCGTGAGAAAAAGGGTCTTGACAGACAGACAGACAGACGGACAACAAAATGATCCTATAAGGGTTCCGTTTTTTATTTTGAGGTACGGAACCCTAAAAAGAAAAGGTATTTAAAATAAATGAAGCGAGTTTTCAGAATCTATAGTAAAAAAAGAATGGCAAAGAATATAAACCACTTGAAGTGCGAGTCGGACATGCGCCAAGGGTTTCAACTTCCAAATACCTATAGTATTTTTAGAAGAAATAAAGTTTTCCTGTAATATTTACATAAAAAATAAGTTTAATGAAAAATCCAAAACTACCAGAAGAGCACTTCAAATAGACACATCAATCGGTGGTTGAGGTTGGCTTGACGCCTCACGCCGTCCCGGGCCTGTCCATCCCTTTCCTACCTTATTTGATGGGGTTTGGAGATCTGCAACTATTACATAAATAATCTTTAGTTATAAATATTCTTTGATATTTATAGTATAGATATACAAAGATGTAACAGAAAGGTATATCGACCCTGACCCTGTGAATCTGCCCATACAAAATGCACGACCAACTGATTCAGTTTCTATGGAGGTCAAATTTTTTTTTTGTATTTCGACCTATGTTCCTTAGGGAAATTTGTTCACTTTCATAGGCAGATTCGGTTGGTATATCCATTTGTTACGCCTTGTGTAGGCAATATACCTACTGATTTGAGTTAAACTACATTTTGTCGCTGTTTGTATGGAAAAAAAATTCTTTGATACTTTATTTATATATATGAAAAGTTGTAAAAATAGACATCCGACCTTTCGCCTCTGGGCTATAGGTTTTATCCTACGATAGTTTGAAACTCAGTTTTTTATTAGGTTTCAGTACGCTGTGTCCTTTCAAATTATACTTAAAGTATATGGTGTAAGCAGATTTTCTTTTGAGTTTTTTTATTTATCATAAAAATTAAAGTTGTATTTTAATATACGATAGTTTGCAACTAAGTTTTTTTATAAATTTAGTACGCTGTGTCTTTTCAAATATTAGCTGATGGCTTCGAGTTAGAATAAGAATACAATGTGAGAATCAGAGTACAAATTCTAAGCAACAAAATAATGAAGCCACGGGCGAGGGTTAGTAGTTTCAAATGGTAACGCTTCAAGCCATGATTTTTTTTCCTGCCATCTAGCGGATTTAGTATGAACTAACAGTACGGATTCATGAGCTTTGTGTGCGGTTTTAGCGCACTAATAGTCGGTTCAAAACTTGATCGTATTCACTCGTTTAAGCGACGTGACGTCATCAGTGACGTCACTTTAGCGCGCTATCATTGCATACGAAAATGAGGTAGTGCAGCGTGTGCGAAACGTCAAACTCATAAGACATTTGTCATCAATCTCGTTTTCGAGAGATTTTATTCAACTTTTTTTGGGGTTTTAGATTAAATTATCTTATCGAATAATCATTATCTCTCAATAATTTCTTAAAACGCAAAACAAAATCAAACTTTTAATATTTCTCAGTGACATTGACATAAGCGCGCTCTAGTCTGGTTTAAAACTGTATTCGATGATATTCGACGAATGCACGCATATAGAAATAAACCGACTATATTCAGTGAATGTGATGTGTGCGTTGATTTCAAGAAACAATCCGTAGTGTAACGCAAGGCCTGTAAATACATTCATTCTTCTCTTTGTTGTCTGTTATAATTCACTCTTTCATTCGTTCTTTGTCATCACATCCGTTCATTCTTGGTTCATTCATTCACTTGGGCGCGTTTCAAAACGGTGGGATTTTACCCTGACAGCAGGATAGGTTTATGTGACGTCCATGTGCAAGGAGGTTTTAGTAGCAGCTCTTAAGCGTAGCACTTTCTTGCGCGGGACCTCCATACTAAAATGTATGGAATTTTTTTCAAATCCTAAAAACGTAAAATTTTTATCTTTCTCTCTGAGAAATATGTGACATGGGACTAATTAATGCTACCACCACAGTTTTTCTGGTAAAAACACTTACCATTCAGGAAAAAAACGGTGTTAAAAATCACGCATAAAATGGCTATTACGGATTATTTACGCTTCCGTTCTTAGTATTAATGATCAATTCACAAGTAAAAAACGATATATTTTCACTTCTGCAAACAAAGTTTATACTAAAACATTAGATTTTTAAAGATATCTTGATTTTTGTAAAACTTAACCGAGTTTTTTGACCGACTAGCATGGGCGACAGTGAGACGCTTTACACTTCACTAGCTCATACAGAATATGTATATGGCGGACTCTATAGTTTTTTACTCTGAGTCCATGTGTGTGATCTAGACCACAGAAAAATAAGGGTAATTAGAAGGAGGATTAAAGAAATATTTTGTCACAAGGTAGTGAAGGCGTCGTTCTATGGATTTGACGGGTTATTTTGAATATTTCCTAGTGATCATTGATGATTTGACATAAAAATTTGGGACATGTTGGCAGATGTCATCCCATATTAAAATAAATTAGCTAGGTATCTATTCCGAGCGAAGCAAGGAGGTCCGAAATCTTTGGATCTAGACAGACTGCTGTCAAAATGAACTTATTTTTAATTTTGGAACCCGGCCCTAAAAAACTTTCACTCACACTCATTCTCGTCGACGAGTTTTATCTTTGTAATGTAATTTTAAATATTTATTACTTCTGTCTGTAGATATTCAGATAGTCTACCGCTATTGCAGCGAACTGTCTTCGTTTCTATCTATTCTAGTATTAGGTCTTTCCCTACAGTTGAGGAACTAAAGTGATTGTCGAATGTTTGTGTAATTTTTGGTGAATTTATTGAGAACCATGGTTGAAGCGAGCAAGTTTATGTTCGACAAGGGATGTAGGGATGCAAGCTGCTATGAACTGATTCATCCCTGGACCCGACATTGTGGCCATGCCACAACTACTATGCTTCTAAGTTGTATCAAAGGCAGCTATAAGTTCTATGCCATGGTGTATCTTGTAAGTTATATTATAAACTTGTTACACAAAATTTCTTAGACCTCATAATTTTTTTATATACAATGTGTTTTTTTTTCCAGTTGCATGAAGCTTCTTAAAAGTTAAAGTTTCTTTAAATCTTTTGCTGACACTGCAAAACAGAGAGTGTAAACAATGTATTTAATTGAGGATGTTTCAACCTTCTGGTCATTAGTCACTTGCTCTAATAAAAACAAGCAATTTTACTACATAAGAAAATTTTACTTGAAAAAAAAAAAAATTCACATAAAATTATCTATTTTCTGATTTTTCTGAGGAGCTTAGATGTTTCAGCCTTCTGGCCGTTAGTCACTTGCTCTAATAAAAGCAAGCAATTTTCCTAAATAGGAAAATTTTTCTTAAAAAAAAAATTTCATATCTACTAAAAATTATCTATTCTTCGATTTTTCTGTTATGGATACTATTTTCCATTTAGAAAGGAAACATTTAACTTCGTTGTCTGTTTAACAGTTTTTACAATGTTGATAAGTTTATCGCCATTTAATACAATGACTCGTTAAATGCTAACTTTTGATTGTTTTCAAATGCTTTAATTTATGAAGGCAACAAAACTGATTTAAATATTATTTTTACTCTTATTCTTGTCCATTTAGTTATAAGAATATAAAACTTTTTTTTTTAAAGAATTACCTTGACCTTGATATAGTTGTGGCGGCGCGCAATGTATGCTGTCGCGCTCGCCCCGCAATGAACATCGTACACTTCAGGTTGCTATGGTGAATCGTTGTTATTTCATCTGCTTGAAAACTGAAAATCTTGTAAAAATTACACAAGCCTCGAAATTATAATTATCTACGTTAAAATCACTTCCGTCTATCATTTGGGGTACATCCCCACATTGGTGACCTCCGAGAAGGACACAGGATGGCTACCGTCGCTTTTGCAGACCGAATCCACGGCTATGGACAAAGCGCATTTCCACAACTCATTGCCGCAGTTAGTCCCGGATCATCACTTGGAATGCCTCTATCTTATGCCTCTGCTACTCAAGCTGCATCGAGAAGCGCCTCGGATATTGCGCTGGAAGCAAAAGTTGCTGATTTGTCCAGGCAAGCAGCCGCTAACGGCGGAAGTAGGCTGTCACTCATTATCAGGCCGCCTCTTTGTCACCGATTTCAAAACGAAGCTACAGTTTCTAGTCGACACCGGCTCCGACTTATGCGTTTTTCCTAGATCGGCAGTAAGAGGATGCCGCAGAAAATCGAAGTACGAGCTTTTTGCTGCCAATGGATCGGTAATTTCTTCTTTTGGATTAATACAGCTAGAACTCAACCTTGGACTTCGTCGAGCATTTACCTGGAATTTCACAGTTGCAGATGTCAGTAAACCTATAAAAGGCGTCGACTTCCTCAGTCACTACAATCTTATGGTCGACTGCCGTAACCAGAAACTTGTCGATAATCTTACAAGCCTATCAATTCATGTCCCTAGGTAAAAGTCAGCTGAAAGCATTTCTTCAGTTAAAGCAGTGGCAGGAGACAGCCTTTTTCTTGACATCTTGAAAGATTTTCCGGAAATCACAAGACCTGCAGGTAAAACAGACTCACCTAAACACAGTACTCTTCACTTCACCCGTACTACACCAGGACCACCTGTCAATTCTCGCCCTCGTCGTTTGGCTCCTGATCGATTAGATATAGCAAAGGCAGAGTTTGACGCAATGCTTCAAAATGGTACAGCACGCAGATCTGAAAGTTCATGGTCCTCTCCTTTACACCTGGTTCCAAAGAAAAACGACGGCTGGAGGCCATGTGGTGATTATCGGGCGCTGAACGCTCGCACCTTTCCCGATCGATACCCCATTCGGCACATACAGGATTTTACCTACAGATTAGCTGGATCAAACATCTTTTCAAAAATAGATCTCGTGAAAGCATACAATCAGATTCCGGTGAACCCAGAGGACATTCCAAAAACTGCCATTACAACACCTTTCGGATTATTTGAATTTCCGTTTATGAAATTCGGACTTCGCAATGCCGCTCAAACTTTCCAGAGGTTCATCGATGAAGTGCTAAGAGGACTAGACTTCTGTTTTGGATATTTGGACGATATTTTAATTTATTCGACCACGGAAGATGAATATCGAATTCACCTTCATCAGCTCTTTGCAAGACTTCGTGAGTACGGCATCTTAATCAACTCATCTAAATGTCAATTTGGTCAAACAGAACTTACCTTTTTAGGTCATAACGTCTCACCAGCTGGTATCAAACCATTACCAGAGAAGGTTCAGGCTATTACAGACTTCCCTATACCAAAGACTGTAAAAGAGCTTAGACGTTTTCTAGGCATGATCAATTTTTATCGCCGATTTGTTCCTTCTGCAGCTTTCCATCAGCGTTCCATCTTACAAGCACCGTTAAATCAACTTCTTTCCGGACCAGGCATGAAAGGATCGAAGCCGATCACTCTGCCGTCGGAACAGTTGGACGCTTTTACAGCCTGTAAGACAAGTCTATTCAGAGCTACATTATTAGCACACCCTGACATGAATGCAGAGCTAGCAATAAATCCTGATGCCTCAGATACCGGAATAGGCGGAGTATTACAGCAGAAAAAGAATGGTATTTGGCAACCCTTGGCTTTCTTTTCGCAAAAACTTAGCCCATCTCAAAGGAAATATAGCCCATATGACCGCGAGCTTCTTGCCATCTATAAAGCTATAAAACATTTTCGTTACATGGTCGAAGCGCGACATTTTACTGTATTTACAGATCACAAGCCAATCACTTACGCTTTCGAGTATCAACGCCGCGTCAATACCGCTATTTTGACTATATTTCGCAATTTACCACAGACATCAAATATGTGCCAGGCAAGGACAATACTGTCGCAGACTCCATGTCTCGATTGGAAGAAGTAGTCGCTCCGGTTTCTCTACAAGCACTTTCTGCGGATCAACATAACATCACGCCTCTTTCCCGTTGGGGTAGGCAGAGACCACAGTCCTCCACCTACTACGATCTTGACATACTTCCCTTGCTTCCTGTACTTTCATCAATCCTTTCATACATGCTCGTCGGTTTAGGAGACTTTTAACCTGGCCTTTATTCAGAACGTCCTGAATTTGGTCCTGGTACGTTCGCCTAGGCCTTCCCCTTCCAACGTTTCCATTCACTCTCGCCTGGTAGATCTCTTTCGTCAATCTTCGTTCATTCATCCTCTCTACATGACCAAACCATCTCAGCATCCCTTTCTCGATTTTGGTCACTACGTCTTCTTTTACGCCACACCGTTCTCTTATCGCACTATTTCTAATCCTGTCACTCAATTTAATACCAATCATACTCCTTAGCGCTCTCATTTCCACTGCATTAATTCTACTTTCATGCTTCTTCTGCCATACCCAGCTTTCACTGCCATACATCAGTGTTGGTACCATAACTCCCCTATGAACAGCCAAACGAGCCTTGTGAGACACCTTCTGACTCCTCATAAAGGCGTGCAGGGCACCAGTCACCATGTTTCCAGCATTCACTCTTCTTTCAATATCACTTTCACACTTTCCATCTCTCGTAAACTTTGAGCCCAGATACACAAACTCCTTTACTTGTTCGACTTGTTCACCATCTATTAATATAGTACACTCTGTCATACATTCTTCTCTTTCAAGTACCATTACTTTAGTCTTGCTTACATTTACTTTCATTCCTTTCCTGTCCAAAGCCACATTCATCATTGTTACCATCTCCTGCAACTCGTCAGCAGATAACGCAAATACAACTTGGTCATCAGCGTAGAGAAGACATTTGATGAGTAACTCATTCATTCTCAGTCCACACATACTCTCTTTCAGATCAATCAAACAATTATCCATGAACAGGTTAAACAGCCAACGCTACACATCCCTGCCTAACACCTTTTTCGATGCTAAACCATTCAGTGTACGCCCCGTTTATTCTGACACAAGCACTGGAATCCTCATAGAGAGATTTCAGTGCTTGAATCAGATGACCGTTCACCCCATACATAGACAATGCTGACCACAATTCATTCCTCACCACTCGGTCATAGGCCTTTTCCAAATCCACGAATTCGCAGTAGACTTTTTGGTTTTTAGCCAAAAACTTTTCAGCTATGCACCGCAAGGAAAAGACCTGATCTGTACATCCCATTCCCTTTCTAAATCCCGCTTGTACATCCCATATTTTATCGTCAGTATCTTTCATCACTCTTTTAATCAAAACCTTTGCATACAGTTTGCCGACGACACTGAAAAGGCTTATCCCGCGATAATTTTTGCAGTCCTGTTGTGACCCTTTTCCCTTGTACAGCGGCACAATCACAGCCTTGCACCAGTCACCTGGTACTTGGCCGTTCGTCCAACACAAGTTGAAAAGGCGGTACAACTGACTAGCCACAATTCCTCGCCCAGCCTTCAACATCTCGACCGACACTCTATCATACCCAGCTGCTTTACCTGATTTCATACTTTTCATCGCTTTCATAATCTCATCCATACTTATCTCACTTACACAATTCTCCTCTTCATTCTCATTCATTTCCACAGAAGACCTAGGTTCGCTGGCCTCTGCTTTTTCTCTCTCAAACAGACTTTCAAAATATTCCTTCCACCTCCTCAGAACACATTCTTCACCTTTTATAATACTTCCATCCTGGCTTCTGATTTTACTCAGCTCCGATGTTCCAAACTTTCCTCGGGCTGTCCGTATGGATTTCCAGAAAAACTTTTGGTTGGACTGGAAATCTTCAGTAAGCCTTCTGTCAAACTTATCCTTACACTCCTCTTTCTTTCTCTCAACAACTTCCTTAACAATACCTTTCGCTCTTTTATATACCTTTCTTGCTACACTTACGTCATCACTTGTTGCCCTCTGCATTCTTTGGTTAGCTTTTACGGCTAACCAATCTGACCATGCTTTCTTCTTCTCACAAACAGCTGCCTGTACACTTTTATTCATCCACATATTCTTATTTTTTCCACCCTTTCTCCTTTTTGACACCCCACAAACATTGACAGCTATACCTACTACTCCATCTTTAAATTCATTCCACAAACATTCAATATCATTTATTTCATCCAGGTTCTCAAATCTTTCTCTCAAGCCTTTCAAGTATTATTTTCTGACATCCTCCTCTTGCAATCTCTCTACTTTGATACGTTCTAGAACGCTCGTCTGCTCTTGTGGTCTATGCCGCGGATCAAGACACCGATATAGAACTAAAAAATCTACTACAGAATGGTACGACCCTGAAGTTAGAAAAAGTCAGGTTACTAGGTAGTAACGACAGATTATACTGTGATTTATCTACAGAACGACCTCGACCGTTTGTCACAAAGCCTTTCCGCAAACAGGTATTCGACTCACTGCATGGGTTAAGTCATCCAGGAGCGTCAGCATCAGTAAAGTTAGTTGCTGAACGTTTTATATGGCCTGGTGTCCGCAAAGACTGCCGCCAATGGTCACGGGAATGTCTTCATTGTCAAGGAAGCAAAATTGTAAGACACACATCTGCACCCTTGTCTACTTTTGTCACACCTGCAGCTCGTTTTCAGCATGTGCATTTGGACTTGATTGGGCCAATGCCCTACTCACATGGCTACAGGTACTGTCTCACAGCAATCGACCGGTTTACTACGAGTAGATGGCCTGAGGCATACCCCTTGGTCGATATTACGGCAGAGTCGTGTGCGACCGCGTTCGTTGCAGGATGGGTCGCTAGCCACATCACCACGGACAGGGGTCGCCAGTTTGAAGCACGATTGTTCAAGGCCATGGCTTCACTCTTAGGCTCAACGCATCACACTACCACCGCATACCATCCAGCAGCGAATGGATTGGTGGAAAGATTGCATCGACAGCTTAAAGCCGCCATTGTATGTCACAACAGCACAAGCTGGTCGGAAGTGCTGCCGTTAGTTCTATTAGGTATTCGCACCGCCTGGAAGGAAGACCTGCAGACAACAGCAGCTGAGCTAGTCTACGGAGAGCCTCTCACTCTTCCAGGAGAGTTTGTCAGTCCGAAGACAGATTACACGCATGCTGATATAACAGATTTGTCACAAAGGCTTCGAAACCACTTTATCATGTTATCACCTCAACCCACAAGATGGCATCATAAACATAACGAAACATTTTATATTCCCAGAAACCTCTTCACAGCAACCCATGTGTTTATCCGTCAGGGGCAACCTCATAGAGCCCTTGAGCCACCCTACTAAGGACCGTTCAAGGTCATGAGCCGCGGAGAGAAGACGGTTGATGTGGAAGTCAAAGGAAAAATTATTACCGTCTCCGTGGACCGACTTAAGCCAGTGTTCGCAACAAGAGACGAACCTGGTGCCACAGCGGCGCTTGATCAGATTCAACTGGAGCAATTCAAACCAACACGCCTTGAACGCCGCGTGAGGTTCTACCGACCGTAGGATCGGTCTCAGTAGGGGGGGGGGGGGGGTGGCGGCGCGCAATGTATGCCGTCGCGCTCGCCCCGCAATGAACATCGTACACTTCAGGTTGCTATGGTGAATCGTTGTTATTTCATCTGCTTGAAAACTGAAAATCTTAAAAATTACACGAGCCTCGAAATTATACTTATGTACGTTAAAATCACTTCCGTCTATCATTTGGGGTACATCCCCACATAGTCTTGAGAACAGAGATGAGGTTGACGATGGAATAATGATAACATTTGAAAATGTTATTATTATTATTACTCGTATTTGATAGCCCAGCAGCAACTTTGCTGATATGGCTACATCTAAGCTGGTGTGTTGTTGCTTCGAAATTCAAATACTTGTGTTAGCTACGAATTTGCATATACAGTGGTCTCGATTCAGGCAGACCCAAACTAAAACTAAACTAAATTTGACAAGTCTAAGTGTTGTTGTCTTTGTTACTCCCTAAAGACTAATAAAAGAGAGCATCATTTTTAGACCTGTCAAATTTAGTTTAGTTTTAGTTTGGGTCTGCCAGAATTGACACCAGTGTGTCACAAACCTGTAGGCATTTATTAAAACTGGTAATAATATGCTCCATTATGTACGAGTATAAGGAAATTCATAATTCTGTGAATGAACTGCACAACTGAATTTCCTTAATCCGCACTTTACATGTAGTGGAGGTACTACTTAATTGTAGTGTGCTAATGCTGCTGATGCACTGGGTACAAAACATGCTGTAGTATGGAGGTAAACTTTGCTGTACATTGCTGGCAATTTTAATTTTGTCAGAAAAATAATAATGTCTGAATTTTAGTTTATTAAGGTGGTTTCTGAGCAGAGGTGCTGCCACTTTGAGAACTAAATTTATTGCGTAATAAATACAAAACATTTAACAAGAATTGTTTGTTTGGCGGCAATTTGGGGTAGTTCTATATTTTATTATTCATCACATCACACCTTAGCTTATCTTGAATAGCTTTGTATTGCAAAAGTGCCAAAAACGGCCACTTTTAGCACTTTACCAATACAAAGCTATAAATGATAAGCTAAGCTATGATATTATGGGTTATAACATATATAACTATCCCATATTGCCGCCAAACGAACAATACGAATGAAAAGTTTTGTATTTGCGACGCAATAAATTTATTTCTAAAAGTAAGGTGCTGCCACTCAGCGACCACCTTAAGTTAAAGAACTATGTTACATTACCTTAAAAAAGCCACTTGCCAGTAACACGCTGCTTATTCATATATAAGTTTTAAGTGTCTTTTAATGATCATAAGATAGCCTATTGGTACCTGATGAGGTAGGTAATTGCATCTGGCTTTCCCACTATAATTACCATGTATTGAATACTAAAATTGTTTTGACATACCCATACAGACCTTGCACCAAAATCCTGGAAATAAATTAATTGAATATTGTTGTCCTCAGATACAAATCCTGATGAAAGGCAAGAAACTTGGTAAAAAGGAGTTAATGGAACAATTTAAACTGTATCTCAAATCTGGAATATTTGGACTCACTGTAGGAAGCTCTTTTGTCACATTAAATTGTATTTTCAGGTGAATTTAAAGTGTATATTATTTGAAGAATGGGTGGCGTGGTAGTGACAATTTTTTAAAATATTTATTTTATGTTCTTTCACTAAAAGAAGACAATGGGAACAATCTCATTATAAACGTAAAGAAGAATTCTAAAAATCCTTTCGAAGTTACAATATTCATAAAAAGCTACCTATTACTGAAGGAAAATATTTCCCAAAAATATTTAAGGCCAATGAAGCTATCGGCAAGAGTTAGTTGTAATGTGGGTTTTTATTGTCGCTTCTTTTTTTCCCACAATGGCGCCACATTGTTTGTGAAGAGATGTAGTTTAGCTGACGTCATTAAGAGATTTTAATATCCAACAATGAATAAACGATTTTGATTTGATTTGATTTGTGTTTGGCATCATTGCTGGCCTAGCAAGGCCTATCTACACATAGAATATATTGGTTTGCATAGTTATGAAAATCGAGGTATTTTAGCTTGGAAAATGTCACTGAGAATAGAATAAAAAAAAGTATTAAAATTTAAGTTTCTTTTCAGAAAACTCTTCTACAGTGAATTTACATACCACAAGACAGTTTTAATACCATGCACCCTTAGTGGATTGGCAATATTTTGCGAGCCCCCATACAGAAGAGTTTTGGTTGTAAACCTCTTTGTCAACTTGGTAAGTTTATGTAATCTGCATTTTTGATGAGCATATAAATTATCCTAAATATCTTCGCAACAACCAGTCCTGTGCTGTTCTCATCCAGCGGCTTTCTGCCACCTTGACTAGATTCTACTCGGTCTACCTTTTGGCTGCCTAGGCTATGTGTATCTATTTATTAAAATGAATTACTGACATATGATTCAAACAATATTCAAATTTCATGAGATCCCTAATAAAAAGGTAATAAAAAAAAAATTGTCATACATTCGCACACTCCTGTGCCGTCGCATTTTTTTTTTTCGATATGTTGCCTCGTGTAATCCGGATGAAAAGAACTTTGACATTTTCCTGATTTTGCCAACATTACAAATTGCTTGGCAAATTTTTTGTCACTGGGCTACAGAGGTTAATGATGTAGAATTACAGCTTAGAGAAGTATCATTGTAATTTTTGTACACTCTGTATATTAAACAATAATTTAGTCCTTGACAATTTAAAACTAGCAACTAATTATAAAATGGTAAGTTGTTGGTTGTTATCATTGCGTCTTACATTATGGACTGCGGTGGTTGTTGTCAACAGTATACGATACACACACAGGCGGATATCGTGTAGTTTAAGAATAAAAAAAATAAAATATTCATTTTCATTGTACGCACGGCATTAAGCAAGTGGAAACAAATAGTGTAAACTACGAACCGGATCGTTGTATGAAGACCCCCGCATTAAATCCTCAGTCGATGAAACTTTGCTGGGGTATTACACTACATGAGACAAACCTTCTATAAAAAAATAAAAAAAAAATCGGTACTTTTAATTTTTCCATACAAAAATTACAAAAAATGTATGAAAAAATTTTTTTGTATAATTTTTTTGGAAATTTTGAATTTACATTTAATTCATGATTCTTTATCATCCTGTCAAATAAAGTCTGCCTGAGAAATTTATGTTAGGGTCAACTGCTTCGTTGCCTACACTAAACGCCGGTATAAGCTGTACCAGCGCTAGGCTACAAACGCCCGAAACCAGAGACCCGTTCAAGGTCAAAGTGTTTCCACTAACCTGCGGCTGTGTGTACAATATTTCCAATCTCATGTCATGATCCCTTGAATCACCCACGGCACGGGCAGAGATGGAGTGGTGCTATTCTTCGCCGGCACCACACGGTCTCCAGCAACCCACTATTTTACACCCTTGTGAAATTAGCAACTATTACTACGGCGTTCAATAAGTAGTGTGAATAACCCAGGCAATATTCTTGGATCCTGAATCCCGCAGTTTTCCAAAGCTTCGATCCTTTTGAAAAAATAAGGTTTTCATTTTGGTATTCTTCGTACAAAATAACTCTGGCTATGACCGTTAATGCGCAGAACTCAAAAAATTAATCGCGGGGGTGAGCGCTGCAGATAGTGGGAGGCGAGCGTATCGTTCATTGGCTCTCCGCCCGTCACCCATACGCAGAAAATAACCGTCACAGCCAAACTTATTCTGCGCACGCTATACTACCAAAAGCTCTCCGTATGGGATCATTGACTTCGATTTTTCTTTTGTATCTGTTTCTCCTTCGGTGTTGGTAATGGTAACCAGATAGAGGTTACTATGAGTAGAGGATTGTCAGTTAAATATAGTAAGTGGGGAGACAGAATATCAAATGGCTTGGTGAATGGCATCTATGAAACAAATCCTCAATTTTCAAGTTGCTGGCTGGTTTGGATGACTGGCTGTTGAACTTTACCTCATTAATAATGAGGTAAAATATCAAATATCTGTCAAATATCTATCTTTTCACATATCCTTTAACTATGAATCTACCAAACGCATCGTGATTGTTAAAAATTTCTCAGAATATTTAAATATCCACCTTGAACAAAGTTGCAAAAGAAAAAAAAAGCAGAAGAACGAAGAAGAAGTTGAAGTTGTAGTTGCCTTACGAAAGTGGAAAAATGAGACGTGTAATTTTCAGTCAGCAGAGCCTATTAAAGTTAATTAACTCGACTTAAAATAATTTGCAGGCATCTGCCCAAATTTGTGGGCGACGCCCTTCGTATCTTGCTAGATGTATGTCTTATGATCGTTTTTGAAAACACAAATTCAGGAAATTTAAGCTTATTAAAAACTGTCAGAGTCTGGTATGATCTTGGAATTGCATTTTTTGAAAATAGTTGAAATTAGATTATTCCGCCCAAAGATAAATGAGTAAGAGCGAAAATCCAAATTCTTTGATTCCGACTTTTCCGGATTTCGGAAAAGTCGGATTTTTGATTCCGGTTTTTTTTTTCTAGGGGGGCGCCATTTTGAGATCTCGCCCCACCTAAAAAATTTTCTAGGGCCGCCACTGCTCATCATTTATACGTTTCTAAATAGTATGGCCTAAGTTTTAGTACCATCCTTGTACTGAAATAAACTATCAATACTCATAAACATCACAAGACTTTACAACCAAAATGTTGTTCGTTCTCACTACTTATTGAACACCCCTCGAATTGCAAGTCACAACAAAGATTTTCTATGGTTTTTGTAAGAAGTTACTAACTTGTATTTTCATAATTTATTGCCATCGTTAACGAACATATTAACTTAAAATTTAATTGTGTAAGTTTAAAACACACTGTAATGCAAAATAATATTTTTTTCGTGTATTTTACGTGAATCTTTATTAAATGCAAACTAAATTTTTGATTTCGAATTAGCTCTTTTTATTTTCAATATCGGAAACATCTGAAATTCCTGTAATATTATATTATTTAGTAGGGTTTTGTGGCAATCACCAATTTCGAGCATATTGATTGCCTATCTTTTGGGCTCGTAACCCTGCATAGGTAACAAACAAATATAGGCACCTATCAGATTTTTTGTTTACACGTGTTTTGTATTTGGGCCTTTTTTGGGATCTGTAGTCCGTCTCTCTGTCGGTCTGTCTGTCTGTCTGCAACTTAGCTCAGCGTCCCTTAAGAGAGTAGTATATTCCTTGGACCCTTAGTACTAGAAAGCTGTTATTTGGTATGGATAAACATGTGGTATTTATAATCAACAATCAAGGGTACCTATCTCCTGTATACGTAAAGTGAGGATGAATATTGTTTTCTTGTCGACCCCATTAGTGTGGTGTGTTCTTAGATGGGCCTTTTAAAAATATTTTGAGTTTGAATATTATTTAGCTTAGAAGCACAAATTTTTGTTAGAGTCAAGTGTGTGCCCGCCAGCCAAACAGTTGTTAATAGAAACGTGAAAAAATTCACAGTAGTAGCAAATATGACGGTATTAAGGGGCTGATAAGAGCTAAATACGCTTTACTTGAGCAGGTTTTTAACGAAAAGTGATGAATATATGGCCGTGAAAAAAAAAGTGATAATTAAGCATCTTTCCAAGAATATGGCCAACTCCGAAACACGATTAATATATTTTGTACGCCATAAAAAATCCAAAGTTACCTCTGCTTTGATTGTTCATATTACCTAAGGTATAATTTGTATAACTAAAGGCAGGTATCAGCTAAAAACAGCTGACATTCATGCTAGGTCGTAAACCTGTTATGAATGCCGGCTATGTTTTCGTTTTGCAGAGCATCATGATTTGAATTCATAGTTACAGGCTTTGCCTAGTTTGGGATGCCCATATGTAAAATGCCTCCATAAGGTTGTCTGCAAGAGATCACTCTTATTGATAAGACCGCCTTTCACCCACATTTTGTAACTCATTATTTGTAAATGTTACTTTATGAGTGTGCAATAAAATATTATTCATTCATTCATTTATTTTCCTAATTATTCATTCATTCATCATTTTCCTAAAAATATTTGTTAATATCCGAGAGGGGGGGAGCCAGGAGTCCAAAGCACAGGGTAACCTAGTTTGGTTTCCTGTCTCCCACATGCACAAGTACTTTCTACTTTTTACATTACCTTTACGATTTGTGTACTACTTTTGTTACTGTACTTTATCGTGGGAGAAAATAAAAACATTATTATTATTCATTAATTTATTTGTTACAAAATTATCTCCTCTGCCTGCTCCCCTAACCCTGAACCCTAAGATTCAGTTCTCGGAAGCATTTGCCAATTGCAAAAAGCGTCTTTTAAGTTAAAGCTCCTTCTATTGCTGTCACTTTCTCTGTCATCAAAACAGAAAGAGACAGCAATAGTTTTTCCGATCTTTAACTTTAAATAAGTTGTGCAACTGCCTGTAAGTCTTTTTACACCTTTTATGATCATTACAAAGTTTATTGACACGCTTGTTCTTTTAAGTTAAAGCTCCTTCTATTGGTGTCACTTTCTCTGTCATCAAAACAGAAAGAGACAGCAATACTTTTTCCGATCTTTAACTTTAATTAAGTCGTGCAACTGCCTGTAAGTCTTTTTACACCTTTTATGATCATTACAAAGTTTATTGACACGTTTGTTCCACGTTTTTTGTGACATTCGTTCATCGTGTTTACGTCCAAATGTCAAGGTTATAAAGGTCAATATTCAGCCGCTTGGTAATGTTGATTAAAATATAGAATCGATTCAATGTTAAAATTATCATGTTTCAAAAGGAAGGTATGTTTTTACTTTGACGACATTTTGGGTCTTACTACAAAAAAGTTAAAAAGTATCTGTTGAACACTTGATTAAAAAAATGCGCACAAAGTAACTGGCTATGTCAGTTGATGCGCAGAAATCAAGTCATAAGAAAATGAGTCATTTTTGACTTCTGCGCATCAATGACATAGACAGAGTTTTTTGGTACGATTTTTTTAATCAAGTGTTCAACAGATGTCTAACTTTTTTGTAGTAAGACGGTTTAAGTTTAGTAAACGTTTCGAAAGCGTGTTCTAAGCGGTACATTGCAATTATAGCCTTTGTGCTCTATACTTTTAGTTGAAATGTGTCGGTACCGCATCTGGGAATGACGGATGTGTAAACGTCAGTTTACTATCAAGTATTATCTAATCTGTGCTAATAGGATTGCTCCATTTTCGAGCGCAGCTTTAAGCTAGGAACTCACAGCTCACAGGTTTTCTACCTAACACAGCTCTGGTGGAAAGGCACCCTTAGAATCGGCTTTGTGCAAAGTATTTCTTGTGTTTCGCTAGAATATCAGAGCCCCATACCTCTTTGTCATTGATGTAGCCATTTAATCTTATTTGTTTTCGATTGATCGTTTTTAGGTATTCGAATACTGGCTCCGCACATTAGAAATGAAAGGATGGCTGCGAAGGTCACCGGGACGTGAGACCCTCCTTTTCATGCTGGGTAGTGCTGTCTTCTTCTATCTAATGAGGAAAGAAAAGGAAAGCGAACACACTACGCCTATATTCTGGTTAGTGAAAATTATCATCATCATAACATCCCATGCAACATCCACTGCAGGACAGGGAGCCCCCTCCAGAATTCCAACAAAAAAACGCATGCTACAATGTGAGGAGGAAGTACCATAGTCACCACGCTTATTAGCGTTGCCGCCGGCACCATGAACCACGTTTGGTGGTGAAACTTTCCTAGAAACATAGGTCGAAGTACGAGAGTTTATTTTACTATACAAAATGGACGATCACGTGATGCAGTTTATCAGGCAAGTGAAAAAAAAAATGTGTTTGGAGCGTTTTATAATCGTTTTATAATATGACATCCCAAAAATGAAAAACTTTCATGGTAACACAGGTTTCATGTGCGAGTAATGGTCGAAAACTGATAATTATAGAAATAGGACCGTCTGTTATAACCATGTTATAACTGTTTTTATAATAAATATAGTGATAGATAAACCGCTGGGCGTTAGAAGTAATCAAAACCGTTATGAAAACATCAAAGTCCTTGTCCTTAAGGGGCTGATAAGAGCTGAATTACCTCCCTTTCTTAGAAAGTCCAGAATGCGCGTGCTAGAACGGAAAACATCAAAACCTCCTTAAGGGGCTGATAAGAGCTGAATTACCTCCCTTTCTAACAAAGTCCAGAATGCGCTTGCTAGAACGGAGCGGATTCGGAAGTCGTGTTAGTTACACTATTTATAACTCAAGAACGGCTGAACCGATTTGGTTGAAAATTGGTGGGGAGGTAGCTTAGAACCAGGAAAAGGATAATGCTGATAAGAGCAGAATTACCTCCCTTTCTTATAAAGTCCAGAATGCGCGTGCTAGAACGGAAAACATCAAAACCTCCTTAAGGGGCTGATAAGAGCTGAATTACCTCCCTTTCTAACAAAGTCCAGAATGCGCTTGCTAGAACGGAGCGGATTCGGAAGTCGTGTTAGTTACACTATTTATAACTCAAGAACGGCTGAACCGATTTGGTTGAAAATTGGTGGGGAGGTAGCTTAGAACCAGGAAAAGGATAAAGGATGGTTTTTTTTTTATTATTATAATTAGTTACACTATAACTCAAGAACGGCTGAATCGATTTGGATGAAAATTGGTCAGGTAGCTTAGAACCTGGAGACGGATATAGGATGTTTTTTTTTCATTTCTTTTCATTTATTTTTGCAAAAATAGTTTTTTATACAAAAAGAAAGTCGTGTAAGTTACACTATTTATAACTCAAGAACGGCTGAACGGATTTGGTTGAAAATTGGTGGGGAGGTAGCTTAGAACCAGGAGACCGCTATAGGATGGTTTTTTTTTTTATAAATAAATATTTAGTTTCACCATAACTCAAGAACGGCTGAACTATTAGTTACACTATTTATAACTCAAGAAAGGCTGAACCGATTTGGGAGAAAATTGGTGGGGAGGTAGCTTAGAACCAGGAAAAGGATGTGTTTTTTTTTTAATAATTAGTTACACTATAACTCAAGAACGGCTGAACCGATTTGGGTGAAAATTGGTGGGGAGGTAGCTTAGAACCAGGAGACGGATACAGGATGGTTTTTTTGAGAAGGATATAGGATGATTTTTTTTTATAATTTGTTACACTATAACTCAAGAACGGCTGAACGGATTTGGTTGAAAATTGGTAGGGAGGTAGCTTAGAACCAGGAGAAGGATATAGGATGGTAGGGGTAGGGGCAGGAATAGTGGTAGGAGAACGACTGAGAAAGTCGTGTTAGTTACATTATTTATAACTCTAGAACGGCTGAACAGATTTGGTTTGAAAATTGGTGAGGAGGTAGCTTAGAATAGAACTAGGAGAAGGACATAGGATAGAAGGGGTAGGGGTAGGAGAACGGTAAAACTCAAGAACGGCCGTATTGATTTGGTAGCATAGAACCAGGAGAAGGATATTATAGGATGGTAGGGGTAGGGGCAGGGCAAAAAAATTGTACTGAATAAAAAATAAAATCTGCTTATAAGAACGGGGTAGGGGCAGGAGTAGGAGTAGGGATTGTCTGAATTTAACTCGGGCGAACCTATACATACCCGTGCGAAGCCGGGGCGGTCCGCTAGTAGCTATATTATTATGCATAACGTATTGAATAATGTGTAAAAGTTTTGGCATCATAATATATAATAAATAATAAAATAAATAATAATAATAATAAATAAAGCGTTTATTTGCTCTCACAAAAACAATTTCTATATATCAAGTAGGTACACTTGGAGTTTGTAGGTATACAATAAAAAATTGTTGATTTGTGAGAGCCTGGTGTCCGTACTAGGAAAAACCTGTATGACAGATCACCAGGCTCCCAACCCCATCACGAAAATCACACGGCTAAGACTCCTTTAAAAAGTAAGAACAAAGATAGCAAGAGATAAAGATATACATATAACTTAAAATAATTCTAGAATATTAATTCAGTGTGTGTCAGTATGAAAGTGTGTGAGTGTGTGTGTGTGTGCGTGTACGTGAGTGTACGTGAGTGTACGTAGTGTGAGTATGAATATTATAGTGCGTAGGTATTTATGAGTAGTATGTAGGCTTGGTAACTTCAACATAATGGCATTAGTAAGGTTTCTACCGTATCATAATCTAATGACATGAGCCAAAGGGAAACCTTTTTCTTGACTTCTGCTTTCAAAAGTTCATAAATATTAAGTTCTTTGTTAACAAAGTTATATAAGTAGGATCCTAGAAAGTAGAAAGATCTTTGGGCAAAGGAAGTACGACAGGACACACTAGCGCATATATTATAACTGCGGCGTCTGTTCACTAATTGATCAGGATCATAGGTAAGTAAAGAATGTTTCAGAAGAATAACATTTAGTATTCTACTATAGAGGGGCTTTGGAATCAAAGACATTAGTACTTAATAGAAGGTGTATTGATTAATGAGCGATCACATGTCGACTGACAAATATATCTAGGCGAGAGCGGAGCGCAGTGCACTCTCCAAATTAGGATCTATTCATATAAGTACTTACTTACACTACACGTTTACCGGATATTGAAAAAAAAAAAATGTTACTACAAAACATTTTTTTTTTGTTATTACAAAGTACAGTAGTTAATATAAAAATAAATTTACTATGTATGATACAGCTTTGTCCTGTTCTTATGTATGATCTCTTCCTTTCCGTCCTTTAATATCCTAACATTCGGACACATATCTTCTAACACCCTATATGGTCCCAGGTAGATAGGATCGGATTTAGTTCCGGTAGGGTTACGAATTAAAATTAAATCTCCTCTGACATAATACATTGGCTTAATTGTTTTATCATAATTTTGAGTTTTTTATCATTTAGAGTGTTTTATCATAATTTTAAGTCATGATTATACAATGGTTCTATATAGTTACTATTACCTAATGCTACATTAGTTGGTATGTTACAGGCCTTTCCGAATACAAGTTCGTGAGGCGTATATTTTGTTTCGGAATGCACGGTATTGTTATAGGCAAAACACCAATACGGCAACCAACTGCTCCAACTGTCATTTTGGTTTTCGCAGTTCATACGCATATACGCACCCATGACTTTATGAGAATTTTCTAGTGCCCCGATGCTCTCATGATGGTACGCTGCTGATGTTGCGTGAGATATTTGTAGTAAAGAACATACCTCTTTCATTGTGGACGCGATGAATTCACTGCCGCGGTCGGTGGCGATCTCTTTGGGGATACCATACCTTAGAATGAAGTTTTCTACGAACGCTCGCGCCACACTGACTGCCTCCTTTGTGTGCAGTGGGTATGCCTCTACGTATTTGGTAAGCTCGCATTGTAGCGTCAGAATGTAAGCATAACTGTTATGATCTTTATTTATCGGGCCTACTATGTCTAAAAATATCTTGTCGAATGCCGATTTAGCCGTTGTTGTTATTACCATTGGCTGTTTTGTATGTAAAGAGTATTTATGTTTTTGGCACTTTTCGCACTTTTTTACATAATCTTGCACATCTTTTTCAATCGTTGGCCAAAAATAATATCTTTTTATATTATTGACCATCCTTCTTATGCCCGCATGACCACTGGTGGGCAAAAGATGGAAATCGTTTAATATAACTCTTTTGTCGTCATCTTCGTAAACTCTTTGTACCCCCTTTATTATACAAATACGTGGTCCGGACCAATTGGACGACTTGTTAATATTTTGAGTTAACTCTTTTATAAACATTTCATTTTTTGGGGTTTTAATTAAACATATTTCTTTTATATTCAGCTTCTGACAAAAGGTTTCCAATTCTCTCACTAGCACGGCTCGCGTAGATAGCGATTGAGAAATCGGATTTACCATAATTGTGTGCTGACTAGGTACATACGCGTAGTACTTACTTTCTTCTGTCACAAAATTCCTAACTTTATTTAACGAATCTAACGTGGCCAACGTTAGCTCGATGAAATGGTTTGGTTTTTTAATGATATCTACGACTCTCGGGTGATCAGTCCTCGAATCAGTAGTGTCATTTTGTGTTGTCAAGTCCGTGTCTTTCTGCATTCTCCTAGCTTGAGCTCTCGTTGTCACACACACTACATGCTCATTCATTTCTTTCAGCTGTTCTGACGTCACAACCACGCGTGATAATGCATCTGCTAATACATTGTTGCATCCTTTCACGTACTCTATCGTAAACTGATATTCTTCTAAGCACAACCTAAATTTTAATAGTCTACTAGATGGATCCCGCATATTAAATAAATATACTAAAGGTTTATGGTCAGTCTGTATCTTGAAGTGCCTTCCGTACAGGTACGGTCTAAAGTACTTAACACTCCATACTATCGCTAATAGTTCTTTCTCGACAGTAGGGTAGTTTTTCTCTGCTTTATTCAAAGTACGGCTAGCGTATGCCACGGGTCGCTCGTCGCTGTTACATAAAACTGAAGCTATTGCAAATCCCGATGCGTCTGTTTTCAAAATAAATTCATTTTTACTGTCAAAATTCGGATATTGAAGAATTGGAGGAGTGGTCAAAAATGATTTTAACTTTTGAAATGCAATTTCACATGAATTTGTCCACTCGAAAATTACTCCTTTTCTGCTCAAATTATTCAAAGGGTTTGCAATTTCAGCAAAATTTGGGATGAACTTCCGGTAATAATTTGAAAAAGCTACAAATCTTTTTACTTCGTCACTACTCGTTGGTCGCGGATAGTTTTCCAACACCTGAATTTTTTCTGGGTCGGGTAAAATTCCTTTTTCTGTCACTAAGTGTCCAAGATACAGAATTTCTTTTTGCAAAAAGACGCATTTGGATGGATTGAGCTTTAGATTTACTTTTCTTAACCTGGAAAAAACATCAAGTAAATTCTGATTATGAGAATTTAGATTTCGGCCAAAAACTATTAAATCGTCCAGATAAACGAAACATTTGTCGTAGGTAAGACCTGACATAGCTACCGTCATCATACGACTGAAAGCGCTCGGGCTTGTTTTCAACCCCATAGGTAGACGCTTCATTTGATACTGACCTGAGTTAGTTGCGAAAGCGGTAAGCTTACGACTTTCTTCCTGTAATAATACCTGATAATAGCCTTGTGACAAATCTAGATGTGTGAAATAAACTGCACCGGATAAAGAGTCTAAGATCTCGGTGATATTTGGCAGTGGGAACTTATCGTCTTGTATTTGGTCGTTAAGTTTCCGGTAGTCTATTACTACTCGCCATTTCTTTTCCCCACTTGGATCTTCTTTTTTGGGTACTAATAACAATGGGCTCGACCATTCACTACATGCCTCCTCTATTATGTCATCATCGAGCATCTTGCGTATTTGTCTATCAATTTCAGTTTTTTGGTAATGTGGCAATCTATACGGTTTTGTGTAAACTGGAGTACTGTTTGGTTTTAAATGTATTGACTGCTCAAAAAGGTCTGTAAAAGTTAACTTGTCGTCGGGCAAGTGAAAAATGTCGGGAAATTTTGCGCAAATATTTTCTATTGAGACCTGTTCTTCTTTGGTTAATTTTGAAATATCTAACAAGGAAAAAATTCTTTTCACTCGTTCTGCATTAATTTCTGTTCTATCAAAAGTACAAATCTCATATTCGCTTATCTCACTCGTACTTAAAACAAAATAACTCAATGAGACATCGACCTCTCTTGTATTCATTAATCTAATTGGTATGAGACCATTTTTGGGACGGGATATCGTATTCGCAATAAACACGCCGTCGCACAACTCTTGTGAGTTTATGATGCAATCGTGTGTCTTAGTAGTTTGTACATAATGTATGGATTCGCTCCTAGCTGGTACTACTAAATATTTTTCCTTCCTTCCGTCTGTCATGTCAAACTGTAAAGTCATACTTTCCCCATCGTCTGATCGTAAAGTCAAGGTATTCCTTTCATAATTCAAAATACAGCAATAATTGCTAAAAAAATCTTGGCCTAGGATTCCGTCTGTCTTACATGGTAACTTATCAAATACATAAAATTTGTGCCTAAATATATGTCCGTTTGAGTTTAAGTTTAAATAAACAAAGCCTTTTGAAACTACATCACCTCCGATTCCTTTTACGTTGATGTTTTCCAATTGATACCTTATATTGCATCTCTCAAGTTGTTCCAATTTAATTGCTGATAGAGACGCTCCTGTGTCAATCAACCAATTTAATTGTCGATCACCAATATCAAAGTAAACTTTGTTTATACTGTTACATGTACAAATGTAGTTAGGCTCGAAAAAAATGATTCATAGAAACCCTATCTGTGCCATCTCCGTTGTTATGTGACTCACCTTCGCTTGTCATATGATGGATGTATGCACCGGATCGACGACCTCTGTTCCCTGTATGCCTACCACGATTGAACCTGCCACGTGTAGTATGACCACGCGATGATTGGAACTGATTGGATCGTACATGGAAATTTTGTCGTTGCTGCTGCCCATGACGCTGAGAATATGTACCGTTGGTGTTTACCCTAGAGTTATTATGTGAGCGTACGTTACCTCTCTGGCTTCTACCTCCTCTTTGCAGCATGTAGCCAACTCCGGATGTTGATGGTGTAGCAGACAACTCCTCATCTTTTGCTGCACGAATTGCCTCACTCAAGGAACTGTAATTACGGGCTGCTATAATGGTGCTAAGCCTGGCATCTCGTAAACCATCTGCAAACCGTTTAATTGCAAGGTTTTCGTTAATTGGTCGGAGTACATTGTACGTTGCTGTATCTCCTTTCGACTGAGAAATAGTGAGGTCCACAAATAAATTTTCAATTTCTGACCCAAATTTATCTATCGTTTTTGAATTTTGCCTCATCATTTGTAATTGTGTTTGTAACGATGCGGCAGATTTTTGGGTTAGCAATTGAGATTTCATGTCAATCAACAATGCCTCAATGCTGTCATATTCCTGTTGTAGCCTTAATTTAGCGCTACTTGATAATCGCGATTTAAGCACAAAATTAATGAGATTTTTCTTACTCGTACTTTTCAGCATTGTGTCATACAGTTCGATATTGTCAATCAACTTTTGTGTGACCTCCTCATCTCCCGTCATGACCGGTAACAAAGTACACGCCGTCTTCAAGCTGAAATCCTCCATATTTGCTAATTCTTCTGAACTAGAACTTTCAGTATTTTCGGAATCACCTGATCCAGTGTCAACGTCTTCTAAACAAAGAACTTTTATTTTTTGAAAAATGCTTTCTAACTCTATTCTAGTTTGATTTACTTCTAAATATGTTTCTTTACTTATTAAATTTGCCTTAAACTTATCATTAATTTCAACTACTGCAGACGAATATATCTCGAATACTTTATTTGCCTCATCAAGTTTTGCTTTACCTAAATCTCCTTTCCTTTGCTGCTTGTTAAGTTTAACTACATACTTTTGTATCTCTAATAACTTTTCATGACATTTAAAAATAGTACTCGGCATAACTTGATACAAATAAAATATCCTTTGTTAAAGAAATAAAATCATAGTCACCCTACTTACTTACCCATCTCCTTATGTAAGAAAATAGCACGGACACAGCTTCTTACCTTAAGAATAATTATATATTATATTTATTTAATTGCACTTATTGTCTCTAATGGTTATGTAGGTGCTTAATTAAATTTTACGCGATAATTTTTTTTTTGAAAGTCCATTCGTCTCTTTTTACGTGTTATTAGATTTTTTTTCTTTCTTCCGCACTTCACTTTTTTTTTTACGTATGGGACAATATTTGCACAATATAAGGGACAACTTTTCACAACACTGGGTTGGATTTTACTCGCACAACACTATTAAACATCTTGCTCTGCCCGCCTTTGCTGGGTGATGATTGCCAAAGCATGCCGCTCGACTTTCTTTTCGAAACATTTGCACGTCTTCTTGACTGTGAAATACACGCCGACACATACCA
Source organism: Athrips mouffetella (assembly GCA_947532105.1). NCBI lineage: Eukaryota > Metazoa > Arthropoda > Insecta > Lepidoptera > Gelechiidae > Athrips > Athrips mouffetella. The sequence continues at coordinate 7,741,118 of OX383964.1, read as the reverse complement.
TAAGGACGACGATAGTTGCCAAAAACAAATTGGTTTTACTCATATGCACTTCGATATTTTGCACAACTGTGGCTGTGTTGCTGTACCCAATTTGAGCAACAACCTGAGAATCTTCCTTCTTCGGCTTTGTTCCTTCGTTTCCCATGATGGCCGGTATATTTAGAAGAAGAGAGAAATAAAAATAAAACTTCTGATATAAATTCCGGATTTCACTTTTCACCACACTTTAGAAATTATAACTATAAGCCCATGGTTCCGTACTCAAGGCACGGGTCGCCATCTACTATAGAGGGGCTTTGGAATCAAAGACATTAGTACTTAATAGAAGGTGTATTGATTAATGAGCGATCACATGTCGACTGACAAATATATCTAGGCGAGAGCGGAGCGCAGTGCACTCTCCAAATTAGGATCTATTCATATAAGTACTTACTTACACTACAGTATATACAGTTGTCTAACTGATAGCACCTTCGTATAATCATATAGTTTTTTAGTTGGGAAGCGATAGGGTAAGAAATTACTAACTTTTAATATTGCTCATAGATTAATGGGTACTTAATAAATTAATGGGATTAATGGGTACCTGCTCAAGTGAAGCGTATTTAGCTCTTATCAGCCCCTTAACAGTAATCATTGCTAAGGTAGCTTCGGAACCCTACACTGCGCGTAGCCAGACATGCATGAACTTGGCCGCGGCGTTTTTTTTGAAATCGTAGCTAAATCTGCTTCCGATCTGTCTGTTCCTGTAAGAATTTGTACAAAGAACCATGTCTTCGAGACTTAAACATACATTTTAAATTTTATGATGTAAGTACAGTCAAGATCACGTGAAGCTTGACACTTCCACCATAATAGATCTTAAGGTGGTTGAAATAAAATAGCTACAAAGTCCAATGTATGGTCCATTTTTTTTCGTTTATCTAACGCTTACCAATCTATTTTCCAGCCATGACACTAAAACCAGAGTACAGACAACGGCAGGTCAAGCTTGACACTCGCAGTGCGACTCTAGCCCGTACGTCTGTTGAAATAAGACCGGTACTAAGTCCAATGTGTCAAGCTTGATGTGCTCTTGACTGTACATTTGACGGAAAGAATACCATTGTTTTACAAACTTGTTTTTTCTGACAGCTTTAGCCGATTGCTTTTGACACAGCTGCAAAATGTGTTGGTAGGCGTAAAAAAAAAAATGCTTATGATTGTAAAACCTGGGTAAGGTTTGACGTAATTTTGCCTATTTACGACTCCTTGAATTCTATGATTAACGCCAAGAAGATTTTCCAAGTCAGTCATAACTTATAACATGTTTAGCGAACAGAATCGTATCTATTCGTATCTATCATATTTTTTATTTTATCATAAAATTTTTATCGTCAGTTTCATGTAATCACTTTTACATTTAATGTTAATCTTCAGATTAACTGCTTGTTTCTTATCGAAGTGTTGATAATTGAATTAATATGTTAATAGAAATAAATAAATAAATGACTCCCAGGGCTTAGTGGCTGTCGTAAACGTTCAACCACCTGTGAAGCATGTGGTGTGGAAAGCGAACACATGGAACACCTATTGTGCACATGCAACGCTTTGGCTAACAAAAGTATGAAGATTCTGACTCATAGCGAGCTTATTTGGAGGCAGCAGTAGATCACAGAAATACATAAGGCAAGGGAAGCACAAAAGATCCCATAGGGTGACCAATGTGACCATAAGCACAGAATATATAATAGTAAACAAGTTTACAGAAGTCGCACTCCTTTGATCTTGGAAAAAGCCGCATTTTTATATACCTAAACATAGCGCGTCAAAGCTAAATTGCACCTTAACTCCACGCGTCAGGGCCCTTTTTGCAATGCAGCTTGATATACCGAGTCGACTTTGTCGATTGCCAGGGTTGACTCCAGTGTCGGCTACAATTGCTATAATACCTATTTTATTTCATTTATTCGTCAAACAAAAATTTATTACATGTTTCTGGACTTGTACAGTCAAAAGCACACCAAGCTTGACACTATATCAACAAATAACCTCATATTTTCCGAGTGCCGACTTATCTATATTTAGAGTAAGTATGTTTTATAAACGATCCTTATTTAATAATAAAAACACTTATTACATACATAACATACATAACATCACGCCTCTTTCCCGTTGGGGTAGGCAGAGACCACAGTCCTCCACCTGCTACGATCTTGACATACTTCCCTTGCTTCCTGTACTTTCATCAATCCTTTCATACATGCTCGTCGGTTTAGGGTACTTTTAACCTGGCCTTTATTCAGAACGTCCTGAATTTGGTCCTGGTACGTTCGCCTAGGCCTTCCCCTTCCAACGTTTCCATTCACTCTCGCCTGGTAGATCTCTTTCGTCAATCTTCGTTCATTCATCCTCTCTACATGACCAAACCATCTCAGCATCCCTTTCTCGATTTTGGTCACTACGTCTTCTTTTACGCCACACCGTTCTCTTATCACACTATTTCTAATCCTGTCACTCAATTTAACACCAATCATACTCCTTAGCGCTCTCATTTCCACTGCATTAATTCTACTTTCATGCTTCTTCTGCCATACCCAGCTTTCACTGCCATACATCAGTGTTGGTACCAAAACTCCCACATGAACAGCCAAACGAGCCTTGTGAGACACCTTCTGACTCCTCATAAAGGCGTGCAGGGCACCATTCACCATGTTTCCAGCATTCACTCTTCTTTCAATATCACTTTCACACTTTCCATCTCTCGTAAACTTTGAGCCCAGATACACAAACTCCTTCACTTGTTCGACTTGTTCACCATCTATTAATACCAGGCCACTCAGAAAGTATTGCGAAAAATAGTTTTTATATATGGGAGACTGGCCGGTCAGAATCTTTTTCGAAAATATGATTACTTGTAAGTAAAAATATGTGTGTTCCATTTTCAAAATTTCCCTCCACATTTTTTGCGAGCCAATTCAAAGTATCGTGTCTTACTGAAAAATGGATCTGCGCCGGGAACATTTTAGAGCTATGATTTTTTACGATTTCAAGTGTCGCCTGAAACCGGATGAATCGTTCGATAGACTTCAAATGGCATTTATGGATGAAGGCCCCTCCAAGGCAACCGTGTATCGTTGGTATAACGAATTTAGGCGCGGTCGACCAACCTTGAGGGATGAAGAAAGAAGCGGTCGCCCTTTGACGGCTATTACGGAAGAAAACGTGCTAGCAGTGAAAAATTTAATCCAAGATAATAGGCGAATTACATATCAGGAGATTCAGCACATATTAAAGATTGGATCGGGAAGCGTTCACGAGATTCTACACGGGCATCTTCGCGTGAGGAGGATAGTATCGCGCTGGGTGCCGCACTACCTCACCGACGCTCAGAAGCAGGCCCGGGTGGAATGGTGCCGTGATATGCTGAACAAATTTGAAGCAGGCTCGTCTCGGCGTGTTTACGACATCGTAACAGGTGATGAGTCCTGGATTTATCAATACGATCCAGAAACCAAGCGCCAGTCGACAGTTTGGGTGTTTCAAAATGAACCAACGCCTACCAAAGTGAAGCGATCTCGAAGCGGGGGGAAGATTTTGATCGCCAGCTTTTTTAATTTGACTGGCCACTTGGCCTCAATTCCCTTACGAGATCAAAGAAGCATCAACGCCGAATGGTATACTACCAAATGTTTACCAGAAGTTTTTTCTGTTGTGAGCAACAAGCGACCAAACACAGGGCTCCGCGGACTACTGCTCCACCACGACAATGCGCCTGCACACACCGCGCTCAAAACGAGGGACTTCCTGGACAGCACACCAGTCAAACTCCTGGGTCACCCTCCTTACAGCCCTGATCTAGCACCGTGTGACTTCTTTTTATTTCCAAAAATAAAAAATCAGCTCAAGGGGATACAATTTTCGTCGCCGGAAGATGCGCTGGCTGCGTTCGAGCAGGCTGTAAACGAGGTGTCTACGGCGGACTGGAAAAAGTGTTTTGAAAACTGGTTCAGACGCATGAATCTTTGTATAGAGGCTGGTGGAGAGTACTTTGAAAAGATTTAATAAAAATATATGTACCTGTAGAACAATTTTTTTTAGTGTCGCAAATATTTCTGAGTGTCCCACGTATAGTACACTCTGTCATACATTCTTCTCTTTCAAGTACCATTACTTTAGTCTTGCTTACATTTACTTTCATTCCTTTCCTGTCCAAAGCCACATTCTTCATTGTTACCATCTCCTGCAACTCGTCAGCAGATGACGCAAGTACAACTTGGTCATGAGCGTAGAGAAGACATTTGATGAGTAACTCATTTATTCTCAGTCCACACATACTCTCTTTCAGATCAATCAAACAATTATCCATGAACAGGTTAAACAGCCAAGGTGACGCTACACATCCCTGCCTAACACCTTTTTCGATGCTAAACCATTCAGTGTACGCCCCGTTTATTCTGACACAAGCACTGGAATCCTCATAGAGAGATTTCAGTGCTTGAATCAGATGACCGTTTACCCCATACATAGACAATGCTGACCACAATTCATTCCTCACCACTCGGTCATAGGCCTTTTCCAAATCCACGAACGCGCAGTAGACTTGCGGTCAGACTATAGACCGTTTTTAAGTAAAGTGTGATCATAATATTTGAAGCCGTGGAGCATTTATCTAGTTTCGCAAAACTTTCTGAGTGTGTCTTAATAATGTCCACAGGTTCTTTTCTCCACCGCGTGTGAACAAAGAAGTCGGCAAGCCCATGTCAGGCTTCGAAGGGAAGAGTCCAGCTTGCCCCCACAAGGGACCATGTTTGAACTATGTTATGAAGGTATTATTTGTTTTAAATGGCTTTCTTCTGTATATAATTTTGCGCAGTCAATACTGTCAATCTGTATGGTACACAAGGCCACACATCAGTAGAAACACTGACCTTGAGCAGATCTCTGCTTTCGGCCGTTTGTAACATAGCGATGGGTCAGCTTATTTTGGTTTAGTTTCCCTTTCATTGCTCCGGGTATACAACAATTTGTTTTTAGATTTGTGACTCGTGTCGAGGGAATATGATTCAGTTTTGTGGTTGAACCCACATACTAGAACAAAAAAATCCTATATAAAGTAAATGAATGAAAAATGAGTGAAAAATGAATGGAGTGAATGGAAACGTTGGAAGGGGAAGGCCTAGGCGAACGTACCAGGACCAAATTCAGGACGTTCTGAATAAAGGCCAGGTTAAAAGTACCCTAAACCGACGAGCATGTATGAAAGGATTGATGAAAGTACAGGAAGCAAGAGAAGTATGTCAAGATCGTAGCAGGTGGAGGACTGTGGTCTCTGCCTACCCCGACGGGAAAGAGGCGTGATGTTATGTATGTATGTATAAAGTAACAATTGGCATTTATTGATCAAGAGTGTCACGCTCTTAGTGCGGCCTTTCGGGCACTAAAAAACTGGTTCCTGGTTTGACTCATGAGGATAGGTCACCAGTAAAGGAGATACGCCGTATTGAGTCGAATAGATGACATGCAGCAAATTCTCGGAAAGGAATGACGCGCTTTTGGGCCGCTAGGTGGCGTGACCGCGGTCGCTCGCATTTTCCGAGAGAGCTACGAACGACCGCGTTATCGAAGCCACCTAAACGATACATCTTAAGCATAGGAAACGTATGTGTAAGGTACCTCGAAACTTGACTCATAGACAGGGATAAGGTCAATAAGTAAAAATAAAAAATACGAATTTTTTTTCGGTTGCAAATAATAAAGTTAAAAAATAATTTTGTTTTTGTCAAATATCGATAGGTCGTATGGCAGAATGAAAAGTAGCCATGGCCAGTCTTAAAAAAAAAACTGACAACTGTTCTTAGTAGTCTGTGGTTGGTTTCGATATTGGACGAAAATGATTTTTTTATAAAACCTAAACCCCCCGTGTAAGCCGTCTCAAATGCTTTCAGCGCCTGACATTTGTGACGTCACACTGTTTAACTGTCATAATCAAGTAGTGATGAGGTATTGTCGATTTTTATATCGATGAATTTTGGATACAGGTGACAAAATTTGTGAAAAAAAAAACAAATACTATCAGATTTTTTTTATTATTATGGATTACTTATTTTTAAACTTGTATTATGTAAATAAAAAGGCCGATATAAGTTTATAATTTTATTTTTAGCTTGAAGAAAAAAGATCCTTAAATAGGTATATCCTTAACAATAACTATCATTATGACAATGGATAATCATTTTATTATTTTCCATTAGGCAGAGTATTTAATACTTAATAATACTACTAATACTTAAATAAAATGTACAAAAAGCTATTATTAGTACAGGTTTCACTCATGATTCTTCATGACCAGCAGTTGTCTTTTTCACTACGTACTCAAGATTAACAATCATAATAATCTGTAACAAAACGCATTTTTAAGTACAATATCATAAGAATATTCTATTTTAACACTTCCTGTGTTCGGATAGATCTACAAAGTAGACAATTGCCAAATTCTCAGTACCGGAGACGCTTTAACAACTCAGGGTCCCGCATGATGTTGTAAAATTTGCGATCTCTATACGTATTTCAACGTTGCGTTTGTGCTTCCACCTAATAAGCATTACCTGTACTAGCTCAACAAGTCCTATTTTTGTAAATATAATTCAAGTCAAAAATTGGTAACACTACGTATAATTCAAAATGATTAAATTTTGCAATTTTCTACTTGGTAGATTTATCCGAACACAGGAAATGTTAAAATAAAATCATTTTCAATCAATACGTAGTGTTACCAATTTTCGACTTGAATTCTTTTTGCAATAATAGACTACTTGAGCTAGTAGTCAAGTACAGCTAATGCTTACTAGGTGGTAGCACAAACACAACGTTGAGATGCGTATAGAGGTCGCAGATTTCACAACATCAGGCAGGATCACAGTAGCCTAGTTGGTAAAGCGTCTCCGGTACTGACGGAGAAGACGCAGGTTCGAATCCTTCCTGTGGTTGTAAAATTTTGCGTTTTTCTACTTTGTACATCATCATAAGTTCAAAACTATTCTATTAAAGGGTTTAGAACAAAACTCAGTTTATTGGCCTTCCAGGCTCCGATATTAATACCACCAACAGTTGTTGTTTTCTCTCCTTATTTAAAATGTACAAACATAAACACCTGTAACAAAATACATTTTAATGTACAATATCATAAGTTAAAAACGGATGTATTAACGTGCCACCAAATTTGAGTAAATTTTTACCAAATAATATCCACCAAATTTTGTCTACCAAAATGGATGAATGTACACCGAATTTGCTCTCTCCGCTCGCTCGGCTCATGCGTTGTGGTCGCAAGATAACCTTACACAACTTAACCGAAACGGTTATCCAAATTTGGTGTACGTTCAGCCAATTTGGTGTACTTTCATCCATTTTGTCTGTAGTGTATTGGGGTATAAAAAATTATTTTGGGAATCATTTAATTTGTTGCCGTTAAAAACTATTAAAACATAACTCACTTTATTGTCCTCTCTAATATTGATTCCACCATCAGTTGTCTTTTTCACTATGTACTTATTGATTAACAATGATTAACCTGTAACATAATATATTTTATGTACAAAGTCATAAGTTATAAACTATGCTATCAAAGGGTTAAGGGTGTATCTCAGTTTATTGGTCTCCCAGGCTACGATATTGTTACAACCAACAGTTGTCTTTTTCAATATAGATAAACAATCATAATAGCCTTTAACAAAACGTATTTTATGTACAATACCATCAGTTGAAAATATGGCATCAGTGTTTAAAATTTTACTAAAACCTAGCTGAACACCTCATAAAATTAAAATATAATATATCAAGCCATTTGGTAGGTACGAGATTTGTGCTTCGCCGCAGTTGGATAAAAATATATCGATGTAAGAAATCCCATCACTATATCATGTTTTGATATCAATGTTTATCATCATATTTTTATGTAAAATTTACTAATAAAATGCGATATTGAGCATACACCTAATATACCACAATGTATTGAGTACTACACAATATTTCGTGAAGCAAAATATTGCGTATTATCAAAAATAAACTAAAAAATACTTACGCATGATACGATATGACTTCGGCACTGTTTTCTTTGTATTTTTCTCGGGCATTGCAGCCTAATACGCAACAAAACATTTTTCACTAACTTTCTGAGCAATTTCTGAGCTCAAAACATTGGCTGAAACACACTTTTATACTAAAATTTTGCAAAAACAACCACTAAGCAAATAAACAACAACTTGCACAGTCTTGACAGAAAAATGGAGGCATAAACCTTCCAAATTAAGTGACACCTTACAGGAGGGGTTTTGTCCTATGTTTATGGATCCTGCATTTTTAGTCGGATTATGCTTATCATTATAATCCGACCAAAAAATGCCTGTGGCGGGGGAGAATCGAGTATAACCAGACGATATATTTCTAGCTCTTTCTATTACGATGAATCACTTCTAGTTGAAGTGAGATAAAACGTGGTTATGAACTAATGCTCAATACAATCTGTCTTTTTCATGAGCTTTGTGTGCGGCACAGAAAAATAAGGGTACTTAGAAGGAGGATTAAAGAAATAATTCGTCACAAGGTAGCGAAGGCGTCGTTCTATGGATTTGACGGGTTATTTTGAAAATTTCCTAGTGATCACTGATAGTTTGACATAAAATATTGGGACATGTTGGCAGATGTCATCCCATAGTAAAATAAATTAGCAAGGTATCTACTCCGAGCGAAGCAAGGAGGTCCGAAATCTTTGGTGTGCGGTTTTAGCTGGTTTTAGCGCGCTAATAGTCGGTTCAAAACTTGCTCGTATTCACTCGTTTAAGCGACGTGACGTCATCAGTGACGTCACTTTAGCGCGCTATCATTGCATACGAAAATGAGGTAGTGCAGCGTGTGCGAAACGTCAAATTCATAAGACATTTGTCATCAATCTCGTTTTCGAGAGATTTTTTTAAACTTTTTTGGGGTTTTTAGATTTAATTATCTTATCGAATAATCATTATCTCTCAATAATTTCTTAAAACGCAAAACAAAATCAAAATTTTAATTTTTCTCAGTGACATTGACATAAGCGCGCTCTAGTCTGGTTTAAAACTGTATTCGACGAATGCACGCATATAGAAATGAACCGACTATATTCAGAGAATGTGATGTGTGCGTTGAATTCAAGAAACAAATCCGTAGTGATAGTCTAAGATAAAACCTCTTCATTTATGGCCGAAAAAAATTGGTATTTTTTATTTATCTTTAATTATCCTATTCCTGTTTATGAGCCAAGTTTCAAGGTACCTTACATATAAGTTTCCCTTGCGAATTGCACGGTGCCGCACTGAGCAGCACTTTTTTTACCACTAATAAATATAAGTTAGATGCCTAATAAAAATAAAATTAACGTTTTGTTGTATAAATATATTGTGAAAAATCACACTTCACAACACGTTGATATTATAAATGTGAAAGTTTGTATGTTTGTTGCTCTTTCACGCTCAAACGGCTGAATAGATTTTGATGAAATTTGGCAAGAATATACCTGGAAAAGTATAAATATGAATTGTTATGCGAATCCCAGTCGGATGAGATCCCGGGTAACTGTGTATAATTTAGTGTGACATAAAGTAAAGTATGCGACCGAACTGACGCGTACTATACTTGTAAAATATTTGTTTGCTTTTTTTATACAAAATGGTCAGCATTTGACCCCGATCTCACTTGCCTTTTCACTCTTGCCTTGAAAAGATCCAGATTGTATTTTTCGGGGAATAGATTAGCAAGGACAGAGTTTCACTTCTTGAATGAAGTTCCACTCCTCTGCGCACCAAAAATAAAGAAGCAAAGCACTACAATTTACAGGTATTTACAAAAAGCTTAATCGTTTAATTTTCTAGGGCACAGCGCAACTGTTCGGCGTAGGTTGCGCAATGACCATGCTCCGGACTATTATTCCAAAGATCCTCACTCCGACCAAAGCGCTCAAATCACTGAAGTTTTCACACCTCAAACTTGGACTGTTCTTCGGAGGATACATTGGCATTTATAGGGTAAGCTTAATCATAATATTTCATGCTTATATTATGAAACGTCCCCCCAGGGAACAGAGAGTTCCCCTCAGGATTTTACAACAAAAAATGTGATACACTTGTGGACACAACAAAATGAGATGTTTCATCTCCGGCCATCTCATGTACACCTGTTTCAAAGAATTCCTGCTTTTATGTATCCTTGTGGTGCCGGCAAAGAATATTACCAGCATCCCATACATACCCGTGGGTGTCGTTAGAGGCGACTAAGGCTTATAAATTGGAGGATGGTCAGCAGCATCTTCCTGTGTATCATACCATCTTGCTCACTGCGGTAACCAACAACCGCGGTCCATGGTGCCAGCCGTAACGCTGACAAGCGAGGTGACTGTGGTACTGCCCCTCCACATTTTTCCAGCAAAAGCTAGAATTCTGGAGGGAGCTCCCTGTCCTGTAGTGAACGTTTCATGGGATGTTATGATGATAATGATGTATCCTTAATACGGCCGTACATGGATACGTGTAATGTAGGTTTAAGAGGATATTCATTTTTTAGAATAAATTCCAAATTAGATGAGTCACAATGTGGTAGCAGCACCATCTTTCAGCACACACGTACAAACTTTTCCCAATTCAGCTCTGACTCAACCAAGACTCGAAGTAGTACCAATGATTGCCGCCAGATGGCGTATAAACTCCTGTTTACAAAATGACCCCAAAATGAAAAGTAGAAAAATAAGAGGGTCAATAAATAGCTGGGTCCACACCGGACGATCCAGTGAGCTCCACGATTGGGCGAGGCAGGAGCGCGAACCAGGAGCATGTGGCTTTCTGTAATCGAAAACGCTAGTGAAATAGTATGAAAATATATGGGATTGACATTAGCTGTCACGCAATATTTCGTAAGCTTGTGTCAAGTTGTCAATCTCATACATATTTATTTATTATTTTCTACTAGCGTTTACTATCATAGAAAGCCACTTCTCTACTAAATGATTTCAATTTCTAAATTGATTTCAATGCTATTTTGATGCCCCTGAATCCAAATCAGTGGTTTTTGGACATCTTGTCTGTTTGTTTCTTTATTGGTCTGTTTGTTTATTTTTTCGAGCATCACCCAAATACTTCTGAACCGATTCTAATGAAACTTTTTTGTTTGATAGCTAATACTTTGACTTAATCACTGGTATACTTTTTTTACATGCAGGCGAAGCAGCGGGCAAAGTACCCAATATAGTGTAATTTTATTCTCTCTCCAGCTAATAATCTGCCTGCTGTGTAGAGCGAGCGGGCGCGACAGTGCGCTCTACGCCCTCCCCGCGGGTTTCCTCGCCGGCGCTGCGTTCCGCGCGTCGCCTTCCACGCCCATAGCTTTAGCGCCGCTGACTTCCACGTTACAGGTTCGTTTGCCGATTATGTTGGTTAAGCTGCGTGGATGGTCGATCGATAGTCCTATTAAGAGTGTAGTTCGTTCGAGTTAAGAATGCAGTAAGTCATTTATGCAAATGCAGGGTAAAGGTACTCAAGGTGTATTCACAATGGAGTTAAAATGCAATTAAAATTTTGTTTTTTTGTTATTAAGGTAACACACAAAGGAAACAACCGCTTCTTTCGAAGGTTTCTTTCAGTTAGTCATTGTGCATTTGACTTTTTAATTTTAAGCGACCTGATTGGTTACGGGCCTTGGCTACCAGCGGCGGAAATCGATGACTCACTGCATTCCTAGGATGTACGAACTATAGTTTGTTTTGTAAAGGGCAAGTTTATTTTAAAAAAATGTGCTTTACTAATGCAACTGGTTATATCTCTCACATCCCCATTAATATTATAATAGACGTTGATCCATTTCAATTTGACTTTGTTGAATCATTATGAAACTGGTTAATTTTTTCACCAGATAAATAATTTAAAAGATCCTACGTGGACTTATTTAGATCCTGTTTTCTCCCTTTCAACCGACTTAAAAAAAGGAGGAAGTTGCCTATTCGATCGTATTTTTTAATGTATGTTATCTCCGCAACGAAGGCTCACCTGTTAGTATGTACGTGAATGATTCTTTTTATTTAAAGATCCTTGGCTCATGGGCGTACAAAAAGAAGATGATACCTGAGCATTGGCCGTTAATCGAACTGCTGTACTGCTTGTGCCAAGGGCTACTGTTCCACGCACGAGTTATGCACGAAGATGTGTGCCCTCGGTACATTATCAACCTTATGCACACCGTTACTAGTTCCAAGTAAGTATTCTGTTCATCACCACCTGCTCTGTTACGTGACGAATCGTGTTTTACATCTAGATGACCCATCTCCAACACATTTTACCGTTTAAATCGAACAGTTCTTCACTTAGATGATGCATGCCTCCATTTAGCTGGCACATTTCTCCATTTAGCTGGTACATCCATCCATTTGGCTGGCACATTCCTACATTTAGCTGGCACATTCCTCCATTTAGATGGCTCATTCCTCCATTTAGCTGGCACATTCCTCCATTTAGATGGCTCATTCCTCCATTTAGCTGATACATTCCTCCATTTAGATGGCACATTTTTCATTTTTCTGGTACATTCCCCATTTCGCTGGCACATTTCTCCATTTAGATGGCACTTTCCTCCATTTAGCTGGTGTATTCCTCCATTTAGCTGGCATATTTCTCCATTTAGATGGCACTTGAGCATTGGCCGTTGGTACATTCTAGAGTGAATCACGTAGACTTAAACTTCATCGCTACGGTAAACTGGCCGGTAGGCAAAGTCTTATTCTGCTAATGCCAAGTAGATGTGTACCCACCGTTACTAGTTCTAAGTAAATATTCCGGCTATCTAACCACCACCTGTTTTGTCACGTTACGACTTGTACACCTACACTATAATGGTATATTTCAACGCCTTAACGGGGCAGTTCTCCACTTAGATGGTACTTCCTTCCATTTAGATGGCACATTCCTCTATTTAGATGGCACATGCCTCTATTTAGTCTATGGTGAATAACTTTGACTTAAATGTCATTCACTCCAGTAGCGATTAGATGGCTCATCCCTACATCTAGAACCGTTAATCGCTTTACCTAAATGGCTGATCCTCATATGTTTCATTTGCACCTTATTTCTTTGTCTCATTTTTAGGCTTAAATGGCTCATGTTTTCTTAGGTTCTGCACCTAAAAGGTGCCGATAGGACCCTATTGATATGTCTACGGCTTCGTTCTTCTAAGACATGTTATTGTATTGGGTTACGGAACCCTTTGCGCGAGCCCGATCGACTCGCACTTGGCCGGTATTTTTCTTTTAATGAGTAGGAGATGGACCTTAAACCAAGTGGCTTATTTTTTCGTTTCCTATTTCAGGGCTGACGAAATCCAAGGTGCTTTTATACAGAAAATCCTTCGATCAATGTGAGTGCGGTTCACCATATAGTACAATTGAATTGGTACAATATTTTTAATTTATTTAACGACAAAATTGTTTTTATATGCAAGTCTGTGATTATAAGTTAATTAAGTTGTGTTGTGTGGTACAGGGTTTCATAATTTGGGAATTATTTTTGTACTTTACAATTATTTAAGGGTACAAAGGTTTTCATGGTTCAAATATAGTGTATAAATATTTTGTTATTCTCAAGCGAAGGCTAGTACAGCGCGTTCAGAACAAGTCTGTCTATGACGGTTATTTTCTGCGCATGGGTGACAGGCGGAGAGCCAATGAACCATTCGCTCGCTCCCTGGTGGGAGCCGTGCTCACCCGCGCGACAAATTTTTTGACTTCTGCGCATTAACGGTCACAGACAGAGTTATTTTGCACGCAGTATAGATTTATGAACAAAATTATAGTAAAACAAGTTCGTGCGCTGTTATCCGGATGTTGCCTATGGCAAAAATAATGCAGGGTGTAAGGGACGGTGCACCGAAAACTGAAAGGGTATGTTCAGTCAACCAAACAGAACAACTTTCCTAAAGAAATATTTTTGGGAAATAAAAAAAATTTTGACCTCCATACAAAGTGCTCACTTTGTTCGTACAGTTTGTTTGTGTGGAGAGCCCATTTTGTTATTCATTTCCCAATTGTTTGTTCTATGGGACAGTTGTTAAGTTTTGTTGACTGAGCACGCCCTTTCAATTTTCGATACACCGTCCCTTACACCCTTTGAATTTAGCTGAGAGAAAAAATTTGGCTGAGATTTTACATCTTACTGTAACGGGTATCTGAATTAATGCGACTCATCTGATTTATTCATAAAGACTTACTCGCTAACAGACTTAATCCAACATGCAAGTAAGCTTAACAATTAATGCAATTTAAATAATTATAAAAAAAGATATCACTTGTCACATATGAATAAAAAAAACATAGACAAGTCAATAATAGGTACATAAATACAACATTATCAATGGTCAGTAATACAGGGTGGATCAGTATCAGTAACTAAACAACTTTTCCCAAGGAACATAGGTCGAAATACGAAAAACCAAATTTGACCTTCCATACAAAATGTGCTATCAGCTGATGAAGGTTCTATGGGAGGTCAAAAATTGATATTCGTTTTTCGACCTATGTTCCTTGGGAAAAGTTGTTTAGTTACGGCTGTTGTTCAGCGGGTTGTTAGCTATGGCACGCAATCAAATTAACACCCTGTATAGAGATCATCAACATACATTCTTGCACTGATAAAAAGAAAAAAAAATCTGCGAACAAATCTACGTCGTCGCACTGAGCGGTCCAGTCACCAATCAAAGTCAGCGCTCTCGTTTATAATTGAAACTCTTTTATACCAGTAACTTAGTTCTGCATATTATACTTTCTGAGGAAGTAGGGTTGCACACAGCCAGTTCAACCTATATTACCTTCTTTTGTGTCCAAATTTCAGTACACGAACTTGTTGAATAGATTTAAATTTAAAGATTAAGTGAAGATGCATATTATCCTAATTTAAAGCCATATTTATAATGACGAATATTTTTTTATAATTAAAATAAGTTATGGTAAATAAATATGTGGCCACCTCCTCAACAATGATGGATGCTATGTACTATCGACCAAATTGAATAGTCACAGATAATATAATACTAGTAAACTAGACCCGGCTTAAGCCGCTTTAGCTTATTCATCATCATCATATCGTGTGGGTTGCAAGGTCGATGACCGACCTCACAAACCCTGGTGTCAGAGTTGTTGAGCCGCCAAAGGCCTCTGACATGGCTCAATTAAGCTTATTCTCGTGCATACATTCAAATACAAGTGGGTTTAATTTCGCGTGAACATTCATTCAAAATGTAATAGAAGAGAACGTAATTTTTTGACAATTACAATTTCAAACACGAGCATTGCTTCCGTCAAACATCTGTTGACAAAAGATTTTATGAGCAGTTAATTGTTAAATATTCACCTTGTTTACCTGCGTGTCGTGGGTGCAGTCTGCTGGTTCTCTGTACGTGCAGCGTTCTGTTGTCTTTTATAGTTTTATTTGTGAAAACCTATAATTGGCTTTATGTTTTTAAACTATGTGCTTAATTTAGATGTAACGCTGTTGGTTTAACAATAAAAGTAAAATAAAATAAATTTCTTAAAGTTTTGTACAAATTGCGATGTCCTGTGTTTGTCTTGTATACAGCAAAGCAAATCACCATTGTGTATTCTCTTCACTACGTCACGTTGGCGGAATTGTGAATACACAAAAGGCATAAATCAAAAAATGAATTGAATTGGGTTACGAATTAGTTGGCAGGCGGGCGGTGTACATTCTGTGCACCTGTTTATGTATGCGCAGGCAACCGAAACAAAAAACACCGCAGCAAGCGTACTGTGTTGCAGTTGCCTGCGCGTGCACATTTATTCGCGAGCGGGCCGTGCACAGTAAGTACATAGCATCCACCATTGTTGCGGAGGTGGCTACATATTTATTTACCATAACTTGTTGAAATTGACTTCCGCAAAGTAACGTCTGATTCTATGAAATACTTAAATTTATTAAAAATTGCCAATAAACCATAAACTTACAGTGCAGACAGACTGTTGTGAGGCAAAAAAATTATTGGCAATTGCCAGTGACTTTCCTCATGTTACCAAGTTTAACTTGATAATTGTATGCAAAATACTCATATAATTGCCTTACAAAGTGCTTCATATTAAGCTGTACCACGTTTAACGAAAAGGTGTGATAAAGGATTTGTATCTGTCCATGAAACTGAACAATTTCCCCAAAAGAACATAGGTCGAAATACGAAAAACCAAATTTGATCTCTCATACAAAATGCGCCATCAGCTCATGCAGTTTCTACGGGAGTTCAAATTTTTTAATTTGTTTTTCGATCTATGTTTCTTGGGAGAAGTTGTTCAGTTTCATAGGCAGATTCACACCCTTTAGTATTATCACACATTTCCGTTGCACGTTGTATAGGGTGCTTCCAAATTAGTTGCAAATATTTGAGTGTTACTCGAGTCGGTCTATACAACTGAAGAACTCAAATATTCGCAGTTAATTAAGAAGCACTTGTACTGGGTGTAAACGCAAAAGTGAGCAACATCTTAAGAGTCAGAGGCGTTTGGCGGCTTAACAACTCTGACACCAGGCTTTGTAAGGTCGGTCATTGACCTTTTCACCCACACGATATGATGATGATGAGGGTGTGGTTGGTGCACGAAATTGAACAATTTAATTTGAAGAAGATTTTTTTTTGCTTCTCCATACAAACCTTTAACCGTGAACAGTGCATTTTGTATGAAGAAGGCAAAAAAATCCCTGATTTCCCATGTTTCTTTGGAAAAGTGGTTCAGTTTCGTGGTCTGAGCACACCCTAGAGCTGTCGCTCGGTTTTGCATGTACACCCTGTATTTATTTATTATAGTGTGTGAAAATAGTGATTTGATAGAAGAAACATTGTACAAATACATTAAGTCGCTTAGAAAAAGCTTGTCCACAAAATTTCTACTTTTGCTAAGGGCGGCCACGTTGAAAATGTTACAAATAGATAAAATAAGCAATACATATTTATTAAATAATAGGAGTTAAGCATTATCACGTGGTTTTATATACCGAACAATTATTGCATTGGCTGTCAGTCTGTATTTTAAAATACCCAAAAGTTGCATCGTTAAAACCGATTAAAAATCATATGAAATGATTCCGAAATCGTCCCGAAAGCATTTAGAAATAGCCAGAAACATCGCAAAAGTTTTCCTAAACTCAAAGCAACAAACTGATTTGAAAATAAAAACCGGTTTGATAGGGATATCGACATGGGAAATAATACCTAATTCCCCATCTCAATATAGGTTGCGTGCTGGACGCCAGAATTTTATATGATTTATTCATGTGGCAGACCCGAGTTTTTGGATTTAAGACAATGTGTAGGACCGCAGAAAAATAGTCTGCCAGTTCTGCCACCTTGGTAATGCTCACAGACCTAGCAAAAGCGCGCGATGCTGCATTTTTAATTCACAAGGCTTTAAAAATGTAGAAAATTATATATGTGCTATACAGTTTGATAATCTCTTCCTCGATGGTCAGAGTCATCCTCAAAACGATGTTAATTGAAGAGGCAGACCACCACACCTGTGTTTTTTGACGAAAAAAAAATAAAAATTTTGAAGTGTATATGATTTGTTTATCAACCTTTAGACCCTGTCCAGAAAGGGCGAATTCGCCGCGAATTGTGACGCGCGAGTTTCTACGCGCGTCGGCGAGGTACTGGGCGTCAATACATTGCGTCCACAAGCATCGCGCGAATTTTATTGCCTCGCGCGAGTCGAGATACTAGGAGCGCCTTGTTTGCATCCAGTTGAACGCGCGAAACACGCGCGAGTAAATCGCGGCGAATTCGCCCTTTCTGGGCAGGGTCTAGCGAGCCGAGAAAATTCGCGCGATGCTTGTGGACGCAATGTATTGACACCCAGTACCTCGCCGACGCGCGTAGAAACTCGCGCGTAACAATTCGCGGCGAATTCGCCCTTTCTGGACAGGGTCTTAAAGAAGTTGAGAGAAATCACAGATCAGAAATAAGTCTAGAGAACGCAAACTCCGCCGTTTGTATGAAAACGAAGCGTGACACAGTTCTCGGTGATATGACAAGCCCATGACAAGCAAATTAAGCGTTTTGAGCTTAGTTTGGGCCACGGGTTTGGGCACGCAAAGTAGGTACACTTGAGTCATCTAGACTTATTTCTGATCTGTGAGAGAAACAGTGGACACGTAAAATACATATTAAAACCACATTAAAACATAGTTGCAAAGAATTATTAATCTGACACACAGAACAATACGTGACAAAAATAGAAAAACAAACAGCAGTCGCGTAGCAACTCGGTTAACTAACAAGGAGTACGCATACACTTCACACCCTCCGAAGTTTCGGTTTGAAGCTTCTGCAGTCTCGGTCCAAACAATGGCTTTGTAAGAATATCTGCAAGCTGACATTCTGTTGATACATTTGTACTTCGAAATCACCATTGCTCGTATACCCTCTGACGAAGAAATGCTTAAGTCTGATATGCTTAGTCCTGTTTTGGTACTCGGGCTTTGAGTTGTGGGCTAGTTTTATTGTCGAATCGTTGTCAAGGTTTGATTTGATTGTAGAAATTTAATCTTATTTTCGGTGTGGGTTTCTGCCGATTCTATAAATTCTTTGAATTTTTCAAGTACTTCGTTCTTGTTTTTAATTTAATAAACCCTACATTAGCGACTGTAGTCGTCCATAAAAGATACAAAGTATTTGTTGCCTTTGATGTTGGGCGTTCGAATTGGTCCACACATATCACTATGTACAATTTCTAAAAGTTCGTTTGTTCGATTGGCAGTTTTTCCACAAGGAGCAGGAACTCGATGCATTTTCGATTGAATGCAAGTTTCACATTCATCTAAGTTTTCAGAAACATCGAAGTTTTAACCAATAAAATTCTTGTTTTTAAGAACTAGTTTTAGATCTTTGGAATTCATATGACCTAGCTTCCTGTGCCAATCATTTATATTTGATGACTTGTTTTTTGAATTAGGAACTGTGTTGGTATCCTTGTCATATTTGACTTCATCGTTCTCATTGGTCATATTGTTGTGCTCTGATTTCTTATATTGGAAGTGATAAAGACCATCATTTTGTTTGAATGCGGTAAGTGTTATGCCATCTTTTGAATTGTTACTTAAACTTTATTTTTGTAGAAAACAACAGACCATCCAGCGTCTGTCATCTTGCTAACAACTAACAAGTTTGTACACAGAGTAGGCACGTACAAAGTATTCTACAAATGAGTTAATGCTTGTCCAGAATCATGTTGTGCCTATTCCTTTGATCTCAGCTGTATGCTCTTCAGTGGCAAAATTAAGTTTACCAGGTTTTTAAATTTTTTTTCCAAATAAATCACGTTTGTATGTCATGTGAGAAGTGCAGCCACTATCTAGGATCCACTCATTGTTGGAAGTAACCTTTCTAGTAAGAAGACATGAATAATTTTTTCCATCTTTATTCTTTTGCCAGCATTTTGTACAAGTTCTATGGCCGTTGTGTTTGAAGATTTAACTTCCTCTTAGTTTACAAATCTTACTCATGCCCAATAATGCCTCTTCTTGAGATGAACTGAGTTCTTTTTTATAAGTATTGCTGCTATTTCGATTGTGTCGAGCCTCAGATTCTTCAATAATTTATTTTTTTTGTTCTGCGGGAGCAGGAAGAATACGAGTATCACGCGACTCAATGGCTACTCTAAACGCTTCATATTCAGCTAAAAGACAGCATCATAATTGACAATAAATCCAAATTTATTTCAACGTCCATATCTGCCAATTTATCAACTATGTCCATAAAGTTATTTAAATGTTTAAGCATGTCTTCGTCTTCTAGTTTAGTTCGGATTAACTGTTTCAGAAGAATCGCTTTACGCGCAGGTCCTTTACTTGCGCAAATAGAAAGTATCCTTCGCTATGTTAAATTTTTTACATTATATTTACTTCGCTATGTTAAATTTTTTAATTTACTTAAGCTCAGTTGGAGCAATTATTAGTATAAGTTGAGACTTAGCTCGCTTGTTCTCTTCTTTTGTAGCGCTTGCATTATCGGATAGCTCCTTTTTAATATGATAGATGATAAAAAGATAAACATGAACAAATCATATACCCAGATGGCAGCCAGCACCTAATCCAATACCTATATTTACCAAACATGATTACAACAACTTTAGTCGCGTCGCGCCGTGCCACTACGCTCCGCTGCCGCTAGTGCATGATACCTTGCGTCAGCGGAGCGGCGCATTCTTCCTTCAGTTCCGCCCGAAGTTTTGCCGTGTATGAGACCGAAATCGTGCGTACCAGCCGCTTCGCTGCTGTGTTGGGCCACGCCACTATAGTGCGATTAGACAAGGCCGCGCCACGGAAGTGCGTTTTGACCTTTAATCCTTAAGATAATACCTAAGACCATACCAAATTTCTAACCCTTGGCATAAAGTGAACGATTCTTAGAAATTTTGTACAATTCCTTCTCAGCTAGCTGAAATAAACGATGTGTTTTCTTTTCAATTCAGTTTTGTGTTGAGTTCTTAAAAATAAAACTTTTCTTATATAAAAGTTAAGAAAATATACAAACTATTGAATTTTGGCTTCCTAAAAGTTTATTTTTTTGTACGTAACGTATTCATGACGCATTGTATGCTTACAGCGCACATATTAGCTTGTTTCACCAAAAACTTTATGTAAGTAGGTAATAATGTTACAAATTGTTATATTTTTGTAATAAAATTTTTAAATATTGCGAAAGACCTATTTTCTTGTTCACCTATTTATAAAGGGTGTAATGGGACGATGCACCGAAAACTGAAAGGGCGAGATTTGTCAACGAAACTGAACTACCTACTAAAGAAGAAAAAAAACCGGTCAAGTGCGAGTCGGACTCGCGCGCTGAGGGTTCCGATATACCTATAGTATTTTTGGAAGCAATAAAGTCCATTTTCAGGACCGCAAAACTAAATTTGTTTGTAAAGGTTTTTTGCAGATTTCTGAAAAACTGTGCAACTTAGAAAGATCGTTTTATTTTTGCTGTAAAGTTGACATAAACCTCTGTCAACTGTAATTAATTCTGATTTTTCCTTACTCAAACTTTGGAGATAAGGGGGGGGGGGTATGGTATTTTTTTGACATTTTTCATCATAACTTGAAAACTAAGAAACTTAAAAAAAATACAAAAATATATTTTAAAATGTACAAGTAAAGCCCTTTCATATGATACGAGTACCCCACTCGACCTAGTAGTGACAATTTGAAATTTGGCCCCCCCTATTTTGGCCCCCTTTACATTAATAATCATACTTTTTTCAAATTTTTTTCATGTGCAATTAAGTTGAATTACGAAAATTGATCAATATCAAGAATGGGCGATGCGACATTAGTAAGATAGCATTTAAAGTCAATTTTGGGCAAAATGGCTTTTACGACATTTGAAACTCGAAGGGTCGATATTTGTCTGCATCACCAGCTGATCATTGAGGTCATTTAACCCTCCAGGCGCTTCACTTCTACTTGAGCTAAAACTACTTTTTTTATGAAATAGTAGATTTTACAACAAGTGCACAAAACGATCCATTTTTTGGAGACTTTTAGCAGACTGATAGTAATGTCGAGGATAAAATGGTTTTGTGGACGAGTTATAAACTCTGCTTTTCACTTTGATTGCGAGGACATAAAACGTAAAAGTACTCTCTAAATGTAACTGAAGAATGAGTTGTTCTGCTTTAGTGAAGAATATGCGCATTGCGGGGTGCAGCAGGCCCGCGCGCAGGGCGTACACCACCGCGATCACTTTTTTGCCCTAGTGCACAAAATTCGATTTTGTACAGCCTGCACAAAAAAGCATTTTCAGAGCATGAGAAGTGAAAAAGTATTTTTTTTATATTTTCTTTACAATCTATTAGTGATGTTGAATCACCCCTAAGAAGGATCATCGTACTTGTTTTTACACCCTGCATAAACCTTGCTCCGCCAGCCAAGAGATGGTTTTGTGTGGGCCGAAATTTCTTTTTTCTCATTTTTCAACTTTCTTTAGTGAAATACTCAAATATACGCGGTTGATTAGAAAGCAAAGGAAAGAAACAAATTATACTCGAAAAAATTTTTGGACTTTCCATACAAAATGATTCGATCACGTGACCACTTCAGAATGGAGGTTTCAAAAAATTTCGAGTAAAATTTATTTCTTTTGTTTGTTTTCCCCTGGGCTTCGGGAGCTAAACTAATGAAAATTCACGTTGTACGCTCGTTTGCAGAAATCACCTCAAAATTAAACCATAATGAGGTGGTTGTAAATATTTTACTTCATAATTGCAAATAAGTACAGAGTCTATTAAAATATATCTCAATTGCATTGTAAATTTGTAAAACTGTGTTTGTAACATTACTTAAGTACTTTTTATAGGCCAGTTCTACATCTTTGTTAGCACTTTCGCCCTTTCTACAGACGAATGTCGATTTTGTATTTCTAAAGTAACTATTACGATAAATTAATAATAATAATTGGTAACTGATTCGAACTGACAATGACGACTTTACGGTTTAAAAAATGTGGTGTCGGGAATGGGAGACAAAAAAATTCAAATGTCGGCAATTTTAAACCATGGCCGTAGAAAATCCTTTGTATAGGTAAACTTTGTGGGTCGTTTGTTTGCTATTGTTATTAAAAATGATGAACTGCTCCATGAGATTAAATTTAGGAAGTTATAAATAAGGGGTTTATGAGACCATAACTGATGAGCGAGTTTATAAGAGTTCATGAGAGTGAAGTTTGTAAAGATCGTAGCCGGTGGAAGGAAGGATATGTCCTCTGCGTCTCCTACGGAGAGAGACGTGATGTTATGTACGGCCCGTTTGACGGTATCGGTTTTGTGCCTGTATTCACAATTAGGAATCATTGTGAAGAGCTTTTTTCAGAACTTGAAAATTTCTTAATTCAGTTCTGTGACTCTTGGCCCGCCGGAATCTGGTGGCCTAGCACAGCTTGGGCCTCCGCCCCCTAAAGCTCCGTGTAGCTTCATCATGCTAGGCTGGCAGACTCTTTGAGCTGCTTTTAAATGCTCTTCCAATTCTGCTATGGAAGCGTCAGGGTGCTGCTCCAGCCATCGTATCTGGTTCGTGCATTCGTTGGTGACTTCCTGCTTTTCTTGGTCTGTGAGTCGGCTGCTCGCGTTTTCTACTGCCTGTCGAAAGATAGACATTTACTTTTCAAAGTATTACGACGAACAAATTCGTAAAGCTTTCAGTGACGTATTGTGGCTCAATATGGATTTCGACTTCATAATTGGGACTAATCACTATATGTGGTTATTTATAAGATCGATGACCGACCTCACGAAACCTGGTGACAGAGTTGTTGAGCCACTTTATAAGTCTCTGGCATGCCGACATGTGCACTGTTGTCTGTGAATTAATTACCTACTTATATCGAACTACACAATCATTACCAGATAATTTATTTTACTTCATGACGGAAGACATAAAAACTTACAGTTTTACACCCGTAACAGTATCCCTCCAGCTGATTCCTGGCGTCTACCTTCTTCCTGACAGCCTCGTCTTCTTGCTTGAACTTCTCTGCATCAGCAAGCATCTTCTCAATGTCTTTCTTCGACAACCTGCCTTTGTCGTTCTGGATAGTGATGTTTTCTGAGCGCCCTGAGCTGCGGTCTTCGGCTTTCACGTTTAAGATTCCATTGGCATCTAAATCGAAAGTCACCTGGAGGAAAAGACTTAGTAGTAAACATTTTTTGCAAACAAACTTAGAACAAAGTAATTGAAGGTAATATTCATGTAGTGTTAAACAAAAAACCAAGAACTCTGGATGTTGCTTACTTCAATTTGAGGAACTCCTCTTGGGGCAGGTGGTATTCCGGACAAACTGAAAGTTCCCAGTAGGTTGTTGTCTTTTGTCATGGCTCTTTCACCCTCGTAAATCTGTAGAAAATAAATCGAAAAGGTTTCGTCTGGGCATGATCGCTAAGTGAAGGGTTTTTAGGGATGCTATAACCCTCGGCACGTAACTCGATACCATAGGCGTACCCAGGATTTGATTTCGGGACAATTTAAGAGACAATCTAAATTTTATAGAATGTAAAAGGGATTTTTCAGAAAGTGTTAGATATTCTTCTATAAACAAATTAAACAATGTTTAATTTCAAGCTGAATGACGCCACTGCTGGACATAGTCTCCCCCTAAATATCTCCAAGAGGACCAAGTTCTGATCAGTGATCAGTGATCAGTTTGCCCACGCTACATGTTCCTGTTTATGATGGCCACTCTAGAACCTTTACGCCCGATCGGTCATCGCGGGTCCTCGAGAGATGTACCCTGATCTGTGATGTAGTATCGGACCGATACTACCCCAAAGACAGTTTCTCCGTAGGGACACCTAAAAAGTTTCGCCTTTTCTTCTGACAGTCAGGCTTAAACTTTGAGTTTCCCCTCAGATTCACAATTGGGTGCACCTAACTAGGAAAATTGAGGAAGACTGATAGTCAAAAAATTAAACTTGGCATCATGTTTCACCTGTATCGTTACAGCTGGCTGATTGTCAGCGTATGTAGTAAATATTTGTTTCTGATACGTCGGGATCCTGGTATTCCTCTCAACAATTTTTGTCATGACGCCTCCAGCCGTCTCTATTCCTAAGGAGAGTGGAGTCACGTCCACTAAAAGTACATCCTGGATCCTAGCGTCCTTGGACCCTGAGAGAATAGCAGCTTGCACTGCTGCTCCATAAGCAATAGCTTCGTCCGGGTTTATTGACATGTTGAGGGTCTTCCCACCGAAGAATTCCTGTAATTGAGTACAATTTATAAAATCATTGGACAGTACCTAAAAACTATCATGTATCACCGCAGGAACAGGAACCGCATGGAAATGATACTTCCATGACAAGTTTCATTTGTGTTTACCTAAATTTGTATTGGAGACACAAGCTGCACTTTCTGCCGCTTGAAAAATCGAAGTCTAATGTATTTTTACGAGGTTTTGCGGACTAACCTGTAACAGCCTTTGAATTTTCGGAATACGCGTAGACCCACCGACCAAGACAACATCATGCATCTCCCTAGTGTTTAGCTTGGAGTCTTTCAACGCCTTTTCGACGGGAGCCAACGTAGAACGAAACAAATCAGAACACAATTCTTCGAAACGCGCTCTCGTAATCTTCGAATAGAAGTCTATTCCCTCGAACAACGCGTCAACTTCCAAACTCGCTTCAGTACTCGAAGACAACGTTCTCTTAGCTCTTTCACACGCCGTTCTAAGTCGTCTTACAGATTTGGGGTTTTCCTTCAAGTTCTTTTTGTATTTTCTTTCGAATTCTTGCGCAAAGTGCTCGACCAGTCGACTGTCGAAATCCTCTCCACCTAAATGTGTGTC
This sequence comes from Athrips mouffetella, assembly GCA_947532105.1. NCBI lineage: Eukaryota > Metazoa > Arthropoda > Insecta > Lepidoptera > Gelechiidae > Athrips > Athrips mouffetella. The sequence goes on along the minus strand of OX383964.1, from coordinate 7,715,738 downwards.
TCCTGATGTTGCTCTCACTTCAAACAGCGACCCTTCTGCTATCTGAAGTACCGAGACATCAAAAGTTCCACCTCCTAGGTCGTAAATGAGGACATTTTTTTCTCCTTTTAAGTTCTTGTCTAATCCGTAAGCTAAGGCTGCTGCGGTTGGTTCATTGATGATTCTTAGAACGTTCAGTCCAGCGATTTGGCCTGCGTCTTTGGTGGCTTGACGTTGCGAGTCGTTAAAATAAGCAGGTACTGTTATCACTGCGTCTTTCACGTTTCCTCCAAGGTACGCTTCAGCTATCTCCTTCATTTTTTGGAGTACCATAGAGGAGATTTCTTCAGGAGCGAATTTCTTCTTTTGTCCTTTGTATTCCACGACTATTTTGGGCTTACCGGCGTCGTTCTCGACTGTGAAGGGCCAAAGTTTGATGTCACGTTGTACAAATTGATCATCGAATCTTCGTCCGATTAGACGTTTTGCATCGAAAACTGTATTTCTTGGGTTTATAGCGACCTGTAAGTAACAATTTTAAAATAAAGATTTTACTTTTTTTTAATGTCATAAGTGGGCAATCAAGCAGGTGGGCTACTACATTGTAGAGTCATCACCGCTTATAACACCTACCTACTGTCGTATTAATTCCATGCTTTGACACTTCCAAGCAAAGCAAGTTGCTCACCCTGAGAACTAAGATTTTATGTTTCATGTGCCGGTAATTTCACTGGCTCCCTTACTCTTCGAACCGGAACACAGCAGTGCAAACCCTGCTGCTTTACAGCAAAAAGGCGGACTTAGCACAAAGGCCTTATGTAGGACACGGAGTGTAAATGCTCTATAATGTGTGCAAAAAAATAACTACCTATCTCTAACTCAAATTCCAACGTACAAAAGCTCTTTGTGTTATATCGTGATCAGCTTTCAAAGTAATACCCAAGTTCCATTCTCACATTTCAAACCAAGTTTTAATGGTCCCTTCCTCTCTCGAGTTGAGAAGTACCTAACTTCTAAACACTTCAAATAACGTAATGTAAGTTGCTCACTGATTTTGAGAAACGAACTCAATTTTGTATTTAATCAGTCCCTTTACTTTGTAATATTTGTTATATGTAGTCCATGTTTCTATGGAAGGTCAAAAATTGATTTTGTTCTATGACCTATGTTCATTGAGAAAAGTTGTTCAGTTTCATGGGTAGATTGACACCCTTTATAACACCTTTCCGTAACACGCTGTATATAGTGTAACTGAAACCGAATGTTCAGTCACTGAATTTGATTGACCCCAAATAGATTTTTTAAAATTCGTAATCTTACTTTTCACTGAAGGCCACACGACGCCGCGGAATATTACCTGATAGTGGCATATCATCTCCAATAAACCTGGTCTACTTGTATCATTGAAGGCGTCATAAGATGTACCTAAACGTAACGAATTTGCCATGTCTATACGAAATAACTGCCACCAAAAACTGACAAATATTGCACCGATACTAATTAGAGAAAAATAAACTTGTATACCTCTTGAACTCCTCCAAAGTTGGCCACCCTATAAAGAGGTCCTAGTTACTGTTCTGGCTAGTTGTTGGCTATGTACGTTACCTGGTTTTTAGCGGCATCTCCAATAAGCCTCTCTGTATCGTTAAAGGCGACATACGAGGGGGTGGTTCTGTTGCCCTGGTCGTTGGCTATGATTTCCACCTTGCCATGCTGGAAGACCCCGACACAGGAGTAGGTGGTGCCTAGGTCTATACCCACCGCTGGCACTGGCATTATGACTCAGCTGCTAAAAGAAAATTAAATTTATTAAGTGTGTATTTCATTACGTATATGAACGGGTTGATGAAAGTAGAGGAGGGAGTGGAGGGCTGCGATCTTTGCCTACCCCGACGGGGAAAAGGTGTTATGTATGTAGGTATGTAATTTATTGAGAAAATTTAAATTCTTGTAGAAATGGTTTAAAGAGTTCATATTCAAAGTTTTTAACTTCTAATTGCTGAATCAGAAAGCGTTGAATTTATTATTGTTGATAAAGAATGTGTCAAAATTAGATTTGAAGGAGCTAAAATTAGATAGGAAATATTTCTGCCGAATTTGCTGTAAGCGACAAGAATATAATAAGTAATGTGGGAGCAAAATCTCAAAAGATAATAAAATGATAATCTAATTGTCTAGATAGAGAAGCTAAAAGCCAAATCAGGAGATGTAAAATTCAAAGATTAGTACCAGAAATACTTACATGTAGAGTTTTGAGGCAGTAAAAACTAGTATACTGCTCGCTCGATTTCCCTCAATAAACTGTTAGGTATTCAAACATAACAAAAAGACATACTAACCATAAGCTATACCTACCTAGTTACATGTGGAATAAAGGTGGGATGGACCTATATTGACTTTACATAAAACTTGACCGGCAAAATTTCAATAGTTGCATAGATCGAGTCCTCTATGCCGAATTGATTGTGGGTTTCTATAGTACGATCTAACAATGTCATCCGCACGTAGCCACTGCTTTATAAGGGTACCTACACACATATTCGATTTGGCATTTTGGCCTTTTTCATACAACAGACAATTCATGTTCTAAGAAAAAGCCTAACCGAACATGCTGAATCGAACATCTGTGTAGCTACTTATATTTAAATAGAGAAAATTATCTACATTTCAAGACGAATTTTTTTTTCGTAAATACGCCACTTTGAGTAGTTTTTTATTCAAAATATTCTTTGTTGTTGTCGTGTTTATTTTAATTTTGAAAAGGTTTTTTGCATAGAGATAGTTCATGGGCCGGAAGGAGAGACACTACTCATTAATCTCCTGATTTTCAAGAGACCACTAAGAATACACAGTTTTTTTTATTGATTACTCTTGACCTCGAAAAAATCTTGAGGACAGAGATGAGGTCGACGATGGAACGAGTTAGCCCAGGAGAAGACTATTCACTCGCGACTTGAATATATCTGGTTTATATGAAATCGGGAACACACGCAGGCAGAGAATTCCACTCCTTGGCTGTGCGCATTATAAAAGATGTTGCGAAGCGCTTTGTTTGAATGAACAGAAGGAATGGAGTTCATCTGAATCAGCCTACCTATTGGTCCGTCCGACAATCTACAGGGTTATTTTTGGACCCCTGGCCTGATGAACAACTTTCCCAATTTGGGAATCCCAAAGGATCATGGGTTAAAAACGAGAGAGATTTTTGCTCCTCCCATACAAATCTTGTGCCGGCAATAGTGGGATTTGTATGGGATGTCTACATTTTGTTCATGTTCTTCGCCCCATGTTCCTTTGGGAAAGTTGTTCAGATTCAAGCTCTTGAGTAAAAATACAAAAATTTGGCTATGGGTCTGTATATGCGTCCCACGGACTCCGTCGCTGGACGGAAGCTCTTGTATGATCCTCGGCTTTGTGGAGCCTGGGATCTGCTTCACAGCTATTTCTAGTGGATTATTCTATTAGTTCTGGATGGTGTTTAAGTACCGCATCATAACATCTCATAATACGTCCACTACAGGACAGGGAGCTCCCTTCAGAATTCCAGCTCTTGCTAGAAGAATGTGGAGGGAAATTAGGTACCTTAGTCACCACGATTGTTAGCGTTATGGCTGGCACTATGGACCGCGGTTGTTGGTGACCGTAGTATGTAAGATGGTACGATACACGGAAGGACGCTGCTGCCCATCTTCCGGTTTCTAAATCCTTAGTCGCCTTTTACGACACCCACAGGCAGAGATGGGTCGGTACTATTCTTTGCCGGTACCACACGATACCATTTGTTTGTAAAAGATGACCTTTTGAAGTTGAATAAAATGTCTTTTTTAGAAGTATCAGGATTTAATTTACAGGTCCACGAGTTAGGAGCGAAGGCGACAGATTTCGTGAAGGTGAGGGACATCATCATAAGATCCCTGTCTACTACTAGACAGGGAGCACCCTCTAGAACAGCAAAAATGAGTGAAACATTTTTGGAGGAGAAGCAACATAGTCACCACGCTTGATAACGTAGCGGCTGGCACTATAGATTGCTGTTGTAAGTGACCGCAGTATGCAAGACGGTACGATACGAAGAAGGACGTTACTGCCTAGCCTCCGATTAAAATTGTCTTAGTCGTCTTTTACGACACCCGTGGTTAGAGATGAGCTGTTGGTCCTAGCACAGGTTCATGAGTAACGTAATACATCATTATGTTTAAATACCAACGCATCTCTACCCGCGGGTAACATGTGTGATGTTTCAGTTCATAGTTACTCACTCGAGATTATTCGGACTAGTTTGGTTTAATAATTTCAAGTGTATTTTGTCGGTTTGGATTTCATCTTGATTTTTGATTTATTGAATTTTTAGAAAATAATGTAAACTGGTGTTTTGACCTTGTTTCCTTGTATTGTATTGTATATTTATTTAATTTTGACCGATTTTGACCACATCTGTGAAAGATGAAGTGTCAAATGCTTCGAAATGTCACTGTGACGGTTTCTGAGAGAAAATAGGGAAAAGAGGTCGCAATTGCATTTCTAGTATTTATTTTATTTACATACTTACAGGTTGTTTTACGCATGATGTGCCAAAATGAATAGGCAATTTTCTATGAATTTGTCAACTACGTTTTTTAAGTGACGATAGGTGGCACGCTCTTCACTGTTGGTAATTTCTTTTTTTTGGCTTTGTAAAACAAATTAAATAATTTAAGGAGAAAATACAGATATTTGACAGTTGCAATCATCACCATCACCTTAATCGTTTCTATATTGAGTCACCGTTTAGTATCAGTATTTCCATTTTCCTACGTTCAGCAGCGCCTTCATTTTTGAACTTTCAAAAAGTGCTGGAAAACACCTTTTGCTACCCCTTCAGCCCCTATAACACCTTACCCCTTACTAACCCAACCACGGTTATTTTTTAATTTAACTTTTTAGCAATGAAACAAAATTTTGCATAAATTTTTTATCCTATTCATAGACGGTTCCGGAATACAGACAAGCCTATTTTCGTATAGAGTTTTGTGTCTGCTGCACTTAGAGAACTAAACTTGATTATGTGATTTACATCAACCACGCCACATTGGAGCGAATTACACAATTTTCAGAAATCAAACGTCCTTTTTTTCCACCTTCGTACCCACTGGAAACTTTCAGGAAATGGAATGAAAAAAAAAATCTGTCTCGCCGTATAAACTGTCCAATAACGTTTAAAAAATTAGTGGGGAACACGAGGAATTCGGAGCTTGTACCAGGACTTGGATACGACCTGATGGCATCAGAGTCGAGATTTTTAAAATTAAAAAAATCCACGATAAACTCACAAAACTCAAATTGCTATGTTGGTAATTTTAAAACTGAACATTATTTTATAAATATCAAATATTGATTTTTACTTTTGAGGAGTTTAACAGGTCTTATTTCAATTTTTAAAAATATCGAAAATCACCCGGTGACTTTCAAAAATTGGCTCACGTTCACGGTTCCTACTACTTCACACCTCCCCTTCTCTACTCCGTGACTTCAAACGCATGCGGGCGGCGGCTGCGCGAGATTCAGCGGACGCCCTCCGAGAACACTCTGAGACGGACACATTTAAAAAAAATTAAATAATGACTAAATATTTTTTTATTGTGTTTATCGTTTCCCCTTCTTCTTCTTCTTATTAAAGTCCGGCGGATGGAACCCTCTCGCAGCCAAGAGCTCCTGGACATCATGGCACGCGTAGTACACGTTGTCCATTGCAGCTGGTGTTAGCATGTCCACGTTGGTCGATTGAAGTAGGTAACTTTATCTATGTGCTTATCGCTTCCCCTTCTTCTTCTTCTTATTAAAGTCCGGCGGATGGAACCCTCTCGCAGCCAAGAGCTCCTGGACATCATGGCACGCGTAGTACACGTTGTCCATTGCAGCTGGTGTTAGCATGTCCACGTTGGTCGATTGAAGTAGGTAACTTTATCTATGTGCTTATCGCTTCCCCTTCTTCTTCTTCTTATTAAAGTCTGGCGGGTGGAACCCTCTCGCAGCCAAGAGCTCCTGGACATTATGGCACGCGTAGTACACGTTGTCCATTGCAGCTGGTGTTAGCATGTCCACGTTGGTCGATTGAAGTAGGTAACTTTATCTATGTGCTTATCGCTTCCCCTTCTTCTTCTTCTTATTAAAGTCCGGCGGATGGAACCCTCTCGCAGCCAAGAGCTTCTGGACATCATGGCAAGCGTAGTACACGTTGTCCATTGCAGCTGGTGTTAGCATGTCCACGTTGGTCGATTGAAGTAGGTAACTTAATCTATGTGCTTATCGCTTCCCCTTCTTCTTCTTCTTATTAAAGTCTGGCGGGTGGAACCCTCTCGCAGCCAAGAGCTCCTGGACATTATGGCACGCGTAGTACACGTTGTCCATTGCAGCTGGTGTTAGCATGTCCACGTTGGTCGATTGAAGTAGGTAACTTTATCTATGTGCTTATCGCTTCCCCTTCTTCTTCTTCTTATTAAAGTCTGGCGGGTGGAACCCTCTCGCAGCCAAGAGCTCCTGGACATTATGGCACGCGTAGTACACGTTGTCCATTGCAGCTGGTGTTAGCATGTCCACGTTGCTTCGCGCTTTCGACTTGCCCTTCTTACCGCGACCACCGCCTTCTTTTTTTCCTAATAAAACATAGAGGTACAACGTTATTTATTATCACCGCGGATATTTAACGAGATGTTTCTACTCATGAAACTGAACAACTTTTCCTAAGGAACATAGGTCGAAAACCGAAAAAAAATTTTCTACCTCCAATACAATATGTGCTGTCAGCTGATACAATTTGTATGGGAAGTCGAGATTTTTTTTCATATTTCGACTTATGTTCCTTGGGAAAAATTGTTCAGTTTCATGGACAGAGCCACCTCTTAAAATATACGAGGTGATAAAAAAGTAAAGGTGTAGAAGAGATAAGTAATATACCAGGTATACCAGAAAGGTGAACAACTTTTTCAATAAAACTGAACAACTTTTTCAGCGGAACATAGGTCGAAATACAAGATTTTTATTATGTTAACTTCCAATAAAAACTTATATCGCATGTTGTATGTGAGGTCAATTTTATTTTACGTTTTTCGACCTGTAAGAAAAGTTGTTCAGTTTCTAGGCAGATTATGGGCAGAATCAAATTCTTTGGTATTGGAACACCATTTTGTTACACCCTATACTGGACGTAGAAAGAGCCTGATCAGTCAACGTTACTAAAGAACGTTCAGTGAATAAGACTTTCAGGAAATGAAAAAAGAAAATCGGCCTCCATACAAAATTGTAAACTTGATTGGACAGTTTCTATGGAGAGGTCGAATTTATACAAAAAACATTTTTTTCATTTCCTGGAAGCTTTCTTAACCGAGAGTTGCTCAGTTACCTTGACTGAGCATGCTGTTTCAGTTTTTGGAAACCTGTCCCAAATAAACTAGAAATATTCTTCGACAGTTTGTCGACTCAAGAGCAACGACATCTAAAGCTGCCGCAAGGTTTTACTACGCTTCACTACGCTTCGCTTTACGTAGCGTGGGTTAAAACCTCCTTGAGCTGCCGTTATTCATAATCTATAAGAGCAACGATATGAAATCTGTCAGTTTATTTGTCAAAAATATTGACATCTTTTGTTGATTGTACAGTCAAGAGCACGTCAAGCTTGACACATTAGACTTACCTACTCGTACTACGTTCTGTAAAGTAGGAAAATCTACATTGTAACACGGGTGGATGCTGAGCCTGTGCTATGGGAATTCAGTTCAAAACCCCATACGGGAACCGACTGGACGTGTCGTCTTGTTTTATTTTGTTTTAATTAGGAATCTTTAATACAGTCATAGCTAACTCTATAGGTATTTCATTTGTCTCTCAACTGCTCTTATCTCTTTCAACGTTGGAGCTAGAGTCGCGCTGTACCTAAGTGTTAAGCTTGAACTGCTCTTGACTTTACAATTGACCAAATCGTGACTCAAGCCTAATTTCACCATACTCTGTTTTTCTGTTGAAGTTTTAGCAATAAATCATTATAAACATTTAAGCGTTACGTGTGAAATTGATAAAATTGCCGTAAGTCTCGGGGAAGATAAAGGTTCGCCAGTTTTCAAATTGATTCGTTTAACGTCGCCAGCACATATTACCTTTTGAAACTGTGACAAAGATTCGACTATTGCATAGAAAAGTATACTTTACTGTTTGAAAATAAAGTTCAAATTAATTCAGACCAGTCCAAGAAGATTAGCCACTCACTAATCCTAAAAGTCCGTATCCGTTAGCTACTGATGAATTACCTAAAAAACCATAGAAACAGTTTTTGGTGAAATTAGGGCTTGAAAAGGTCAATCAATACGGTTTTCTTCTTATGACTTTAGAACATATTTTTAGGTGAAACTGTATTTGAATGTTTTTACGAAAGTTTCCATTGGTTGATAATAAATTCTCACTAAAGCCGATAAATTATTGTTTTATTTCACTCAGAGTTAGAATCTCTACTCACCTTTCTTCTTCTCGTCCCCATTTTCTCCTCCTTTCGCTTTCTTTTCCTTTTTCTCTTTTTTTTTGCCTTTCGGCATGTTATTGAAGCATTAATTATTTCACGAGAACTGAAAACTTTCAGTCAATTTGTCGTATCCTTGGTTTCGTTTGTGCATGTTGCTAGACTGATTTATCGATTAAACATTATTCATTGAATTAGAGACGATTATAATAGGAACCGACAAAGATCTTATAACCAGCGTGCTTGCGTCCGTATTAAACCTTGCAGTCTTGATAGAAAAGATCAATTTTTTGGGTACCCTATTAATTGCCTCCAGTCTGTCTGTCTGTCAGCGGGCTGTATCTCATGAACCGTAATAGAGAAATTTTCACAGATTATGTTGCCGCTATAACAACAAGCAATAAAAAGAAAGAAAGAAAAAAAAGGTGGGGGGGGGGGGGCGGTTTCCCTACTAAAAACTTGTTTTTTAGGGGATTTTTGCTCCATTTTAGATTTAAATTTTGCTCTATCGTATAAACGGGAACTTTTAGGCCGGTATTTCACTGGGACACCACGGTGGCGCGCCACTGGTGTCCGTAACTAGACACCAGTAAAGACACACCCTGCGGCCACAGTATTAAGGGCTATATTTCAATGGGAGTGGTAGCGCGACCAGCATCCGAACTGGTTGCGCCGCCAAATTGGTTGCGCAACCAAACGGACACCAGGTGAGTAACTCTCTATAGAGCTGTATACATTTTGTTGGTAGCGGCGACTGGTTGCGCTGCCATGGTGTCCCAGTGAAATACCGGCCTTGCAAGCGTAAAAATTGATACGTTTAATAGTGCATAAGAAATATTATAACAAAAAATAATAAAAACTGGTCAAGTGCGTGTCGGACTCGCGCGCATTTAATATACTTCTGCGTGACTGCGCGTCTATAACCAAGACGGTATTTTTTATTTTAGTGGTAAGGAACCCTCGGTGCGCGAGTCCGACTCGCACTTGGCCGGTTTTTTTTCTACCATATAACATCAATTATCTCAAACATACAGGTGTAAAAATATTTAACAATTTGCTAAACAGTATCAAGATGTGGAGCGGAATAAGATTTAAGAAGGAATTAAAAAAATGGCTCCTAGATAAGGCCTTTTGTAACTTAAATGAATATTTTTTATTTTATTTTATTTTATTTAACAGTAACTTAGCCTAAACATTTGAAACAGGTTTTTAAACTAAGTTGACACATTTTTTGGAACTAAGTTGTTATTACAAAGTCCCAATGACCATTGGTTCCATGACTGTCCTCCGCTCGAATATTTTGGTACTGCTAACTATACACTGTAATGTTTCTGCCTTCTCTTTCTTGAAGTAGGTTATTTTTAATTGATGTGATTATCTGTTTTTGTATGGACAACTTTATTTAATTTTGCATGTGACATTTTTATTATTAGAACCATTAACATATATTATTTAAATTCAATTTTTCGAATGTTGTACGTCCGAAATGGGCACACTGTTGCATCTGTATCGTTGTAAATTAAGAACTTTTTGACACAGTGGACAATAAATAATTATTCTATTCTATTCTATTCTATTCTATTCTATTCTATTCTATTCTATTCTATTCTATTCTATTCTATTCTATTCTATTCTATTCTATTCTATTCTATTCTATTCTATTCTATTCTATTCTATTCTATTCTATTCTATTCTATTCTATTCTATTCTATTCTATTCTATTCTATTCTATTCTATTCTATTCTATTCTATTCTATTCTATTCTATTCTATTCTATTCTATTCTATTCTATTCTATTCTATTCTATTCTATTCTATTCTATTCTATTCTATTCTATTCTATTCTATTCTATTCTATCCTATCCTATCCTATCCTATCCTATCCTATCCAATCCAATCCAATCCAATCCAATCCAATCCAATCCAATCCAATCCAATCCAATCCAATCCAATCCAATCCAATCCAATCCAATCCAATCCAATCCAATCCAATCCAATCCAATCCAATCCAATCCAATCCAATCCAATCCAATCCAATCCAATCCAATCCAATCCAATCCAATCCAATCCAATCCAATCCAATCCAATCCAATCCAATCCAATCCTATCCTATCCTATCCTACCCTACCCTACCCTACCCTACCCTACCCTACCCTACCCTACCCTACCCTACCCTACCCTACCCTACCCTACCCTACCCTACCCTACCCTACCCTACCCTACCCTACCCTACCCTACCCTACCCTACCCTACCCTACCCTACCCTACCCTACCCTACCCTACCCTACCCTACCCTACCCTACCCTACCCTACCCTACCCTACCCTACCCTACCCTACCCTACCCTACCCTACCCTACCCTACCCTACCCTACCCTACCCTACCCTACCCTACCCTACCCTACCCTACCCTACCCTACCCTACCCTACCCTACCCTACCCTACCCTACCCTACCCTACCCTACCCTACCCTACCCTACCCTACCCTACCCTACCCTACCCTACCCTACCCTACCCTACCCTACCCTACCCTACCCTACCCTACCCTACCCTACCCTACCCTACCCTACCCTACCCTACCCTACCCTACCCTACCCTACCCTACCCTACCCTACCCTACCCTACCCTACCCTACCCTACCCTACCCTACCCTACCCTACCCTACCCTACCCTACCCTACCCTACCCTACCCTACCCTACCCTACCCTACCCTACCCTACCCTACCCTACCCTACCCTACCCTACCCTACCCTACCCTACCCTACCCTACCCTACCCTACCCTACCCTACCCTACCCTACCCTACCCTACCCTACCCTACCCTACCCTACCCTACCCTACCCTACCCTACCCTACCCTACCCTACCCTACCCTACCCTACCCTACCCTACCCTACCCTACCCTACCCTACTCTACTCTACTCTACTCTACTCTACTCTACTCTACTCTACTCTACTCTACTCTACTCTATTCTATTCTATTCTATTACTCTGCCCTGCCCTGCCCTGCCCTGCCCTGCCCTGCCCTGCCCTGCCCTGCCCTGCCCTGCCCTGCCCTGCCCTGCCCTGCCCTGCCCTGCCCTGCCCTGCCCTGCCCTGCCCTGCCCTGCCCTGCCCTACTCTACTCTACTCTACTCTATTCTACACAAAATTAAGTCTATGTAGATAAAGTCAGAAGTACGTCAGCGTTAACACTTTGACCTTAAGTGGTCTTTGGTTTCGGGCGTCTGTAGTGTAGGACTGGTTCAGCTTAAACTGGTTTTGTTACTATTTACTTGTTGCCATGCGCACGTAAATGAATGTGACCTAAAAGCCGACCATGTGCGAGTCGTACTCGCGCACCGAGGGTTCCGTACCACCACACATTATTTGTAATAAGACAAATACGGCAATAAGCTACTGTGCCATTTTTTAGGGTTGGTATATTATTCTTTGCCGTCACCACGCGGACGGAAAGACTATGTAGGCTTAGATATTTAGCATGGACTTACCATATAAGTAGTCGCGACAAAACCAAAGTGCGAATCACAAAAGCGCGACACCACGAAATCGCGAATAGCTAAAGATGGGTTTATTATTCGGTTTCGTTGGCACTCCTTGGGCACGGAACCCTAAAAAACTGTTAATTTATTAGTAACGATTTCAGTCAACTGAAGGTTTCTGTTGTTGTCGAGTCAGGTACATTGACTATGGCATGCTATGACCAAACAGTTACGTTATATTGTCAATTTGGGCTATCAAGTTACATTCCAAGCGTTCATCCATTGTTATAGGAACTAATTATCTACATTGAATCCAATAGGTATCTAGTTGTACAAAGCGAGACAAACCTAAGGTACACCCAACAACACGTCAGTAGAAACGCTTTGGGATTTATGGCATGGTAATACAGTTTAAAATGTTTTCATTGACGTGCAGTCGAACGTAAAAAACTGCACATTAAGCTTGATACAATGAACTTTGTACCGTTCTTATTTCAATAGCCGTTTAAAAGGTAGCTTGCAAACCAATTATTTATTTTGTTAAGCATCAATAAATAATTCAAGTGCAAGCGCAATGGAAATAGTGGGACAGACGATCCCAGTTGCATCATTGGAAATCCGGAATGGAAGTAGTGGGAATTATCGACGGGATAATGTCTAATCAAGACCATGTTCCTATGGACGAAACGGTGAAGACTCGCTCTATTTGCATTGTATTCTGCATGACATTCAATAAGTATTATGTAAATCTAAATATATAAAAGAGCATGTCCTGACTGACTGACTGACTGATTCATCAACGCCGAGCCGTAACCGCTATAGATACAGATCTGAAATTTTGTACACAGGTTCTGTGCACGTCAAAACCACCCACTAAGAAAGGATTTTGGAAAATTTGTCTCCCAAGGAGGTGAAATAAGGGATAAAAGTTTGTATGAAAGTCCTTTGTTTCTTGAGCTAGATTCACACAAATTTGCATTTAAGCTTCTGGTAAAAAATAAAGAAATACGTGTTTAAGCATTTCTTAAAAATCCCACTTCAAGGGGGTGAAAAGAGGGATGATTTTTTTTCCGTATGTTGGTCTATAAGTCTTTGATTTTTAAAGGTAGAATTATAGAAATTTGTTCTTTTTTATTTTTGATCAAAAATAAAAAAGTACGTGTTTTAGAATTTTTCAAAATTCATCCCCTAAGGGGGTGAAATAAGGGATGAAAGTTTGTATGAAAGTCCGTCAGTTTTGAAGTTAGGATATTCAAAACTTGTACTTAGACTGAAAACTAAAAATTAAGTTTTACGTGTCTCAGGGTTTTTAAAAATACTACACTCTAAGGGGTGAAAAGGAGGATGAAGTTGAAACTCCTTCATTTCAAAGGTATATCCACTAAATTTATTATTTAGGCATAAGGGTTGTAATTCTGTGGAACGTACATCACTGTTATTGAAATTCCTACCCAAATTCAACCCCTAAAAGAGGGAAATGGGGTGAAAAAGTCTAAAAACCAATATGGGTATCGTTTGTATGGTTTATCGGGTCGCTGATTACGAAAACTAAAACCATTTGGAAATCCAACGTGGTGGACGTGAAATACCATCATCCTCTCGGGATGGTGCAATAGGGTTGATATGTCTAAAAATCAATATGGGTGTCGTTTGTATGGTTTATATGAAGGATAGGGATAGCGGTTAAGATGGCGTTAAGGATAGGGATAAGGGTAGGGGTAGGGTTAGGGGCAGGGATAGGGAGAAGGAGAGGGAGGGGGAGCGGAGAGGGAGGGGGAGAGGGAGAGACTGCACGTTGTCTGAATATCACGCGGGCGAAGCCGCGGGCACAGCTAGTAATCTACATTGATTAAAATTATCTGAATCTGACTCCCTTCAAGGGTGCGTAAAAAGACGTTTTAATATAAAAATATGTAATTTAATTATTTAATATTATACAGCGGTTCTTTCAATACGTGTTCCACTTCCGCCTGGTGAAGTTTTTTAGCACCAACAGCGCACACAGCAGACTCTGCTCTACCCGCGTACAACAGCTGGAAATAAAGAAAGAAATTATTATTGACCAGCAATTTTTTATATACTCATATTAGTGTAGGCAACGAAGCAGTTAACCCCAACATAAATTTCTCAGGCAGATTTTATTTGACAGGATGATAAAGAATCATGAAAAGAATCAATCAATTTTTGTAATTTTTGTATGGAAAAATTAAAAGTACCGATTTTTTTTTGGATTTTTTTATAGAAGGTTTGTCTCATGTAGTGTAATACCCCAGCAAAGTTTCATCGACTGAGGATTTAATGCGGGGGTCTTCATACAACGATCCGCTTCGTTGCCTAGACTCTTAGAGCAACGCGTCAAACCGCGCAAGCCCGTTTTTCCGGACTTTGCGCGCGAAAATCGTGTTACTCTATGCCTAGACTATATTTCAAATTCTATTCTTTATTGACTCAACGCTATACACCGTGAATTTTCATTAGTTTAGCTTTCGAAGCCCAGTGATTCTACTAACTAAAACAAGCAACTTTCCCGAGAAAAAAACATTTTTACTCGAAAAAGTAAAAAGTGGTCATGTCATCGACTCATTTTGTATGGGAAGTAGTCTAGGCAACGAAGCGGATCGTTGTATGAAGACCCCCGCATTAAATCCTCAGTCGATGAAACTTTGCTGGCTACAGGAGACAAACCGTCTATAAAAAAATCCAAAAAAAAAACGACCCTTTTAATTTTTCCATACAAAAATTACAAATTTTTTGTAAATTTTGTTTTAGATAATTTGAATTTACATTTAATTCATGATTCTTTATCATCCTGTCAAATAAAATCTGCCTGAGAAATTTATGTTGGGGTCAACTGCTTCGTTGCCTACACTAAAGATGAAATTATTTTTTTTAAGGACCTATAACTTTTTTTTCCGGAAAGTTACTTGTTTTGATGAGTAGAAACGATGGGCTTTGGGAGCAAAAGAAATGAAACTTCACGTGGTGTTATTTCCACTTGGCAGCCTGCCTGACCTGCGATAAAAGTGATACCACTAACGTGCGGCTGAATATATTATTATGGACCACAAGTGAAAAAAAATCGGACTCTCCATACAAAATTGTAAACTTGATTGGACAGTTTGTATGGAGAGTCCAATTTTTCTTCATTTCCTGAAAGTAGTAAGTATTCGCTGAAAGTTGTTCAGTTACGTTGACTGATCATGCCTCTTTTATTATTCGGAAGTCTAACCCTTACACCCTGTATAAGAACTCACTAGGTACGCTTTTATTTATTGAAATTCTGGAGGGAACATTTTGTCCATAACTGGACTTTTTTATGGGATGTTTTTACACCCTGTATTACCCAGATTATGCAAATAACTTTACAGGACAAAGTATAACGACTTTATTTATATACCAGGTGTAAGGGACATCATATTTAAGAGACGGGCTCTTGTCAGTGTAGCAATTTTTAATACCTGACAATATCCACAATTCCACACTTCTCTGATCTTAGCAATCCTCTTCACCTCCTCAAAAGAGAAAGAAAATAAAAAAAATTAAAGGCGTGATCTAGTCAACGGAGCTGGGCCTAGAGCCAAGAGGCTTTCTACTATCGCAAACGCCAGTAGAATAGAATGAAAATGTATGGGATTGACATTAGCTAACGAAATGACACGTGACAGCTTATTAGCGTTTGCGATAATAGAAAGCCACTTGTCTCAGGGTCCTGAGCAACTTTCAGGGAATAATCCTTTCTGTTTTTAGGGTTCCGTACCTCAAAAGAAAAAAACGGAACCCTAATAGGATCACTTTGTTGTCCGTCTGTCTGTCTGTCTGTCAAGACCCTTTATCGCACGAACGGGTAAAGGTATCAGGTTGAAATTAATAACATATTTCAGGGTCCATGAACCACACAAGATCTGAAAATTGAAATTTTTTACAACGACGCAATCAAAAGATATGGCTTTTTATGTCTTCATCTCCATACATTTATGCAAAAAAGGAAAACCTAGAGGGTACTTCCCGTTGACCTAAAATTATGAAATTTGGCAAGAAGCTAGGTCTCACAGTACAAATAAAGGGAAAAGTCTGATATCATTAAATATTACAACTTTACTCGCAACTAACGGAACCAATTGTGGTGAGCTCCCGTTTCAAGAACATACATATAAGAGAGGGGTCAAGTTGGATGGTTGCGGAGGCGATTTTTGTTTTAGTTCTATTTTAAAAACGAGAACACTTACAAACTTGAAAATTGGTATGTTTATAGTTCATAAGCTATAAAATAACAACAAATAATAAAATTTGGTCAAGCGCGTGTCAGGCTCAAAAAATCTAGCACATTAACTTACTGAAATTTCAACTAATACAATTAAGATTATGTGGTGGTACGGAACCCTCAGTGCGCGAGTCCGACTCGCACTTGGCCGGTTTTTTTTTATTGTCAATGGGCTTGCTCTTGCTCTCGATCTAGCTCTGAGGACAGAGATGAGATCGACGATGGAACGAGCTTGCCCAGAAGAAGCTTATTCATTCGCGACTTTGCAACGCGACTACATTTACTTGCTTAATCAGTTTTTGTGTCATAAAATTTGCATCCTATATTTTCGGGTGGTTAGTCTTTCTTCTTCTACGTTTAATATTTCTATATTTTAGTATTTTCTTTCATACCCACAAACACTATGCAAATTAGGCGAAAATTGTACACACGGCCGCACGTCGGTAGAAACACTTTTGGACTTTATGGCGTGGTAATAGAGTTGGAAAAGTTTCTACTGACGTGCAGTTGACAGTACCTTTCTCCCGAGCAGGTTTTCAAATCTCGGTTTTACAAATGTCCACGCCCCCATATTTCTGTGTTCCTCCTGACTCCAAATGAATTCTGGAAAAAGAAAAGAAAAAGTCAGGTAATTTCCCATTTCCCTGCAGAGTGCTTTTTAATTCAACGAGTGAAGTATGCGTTAGTGCTGCCAAGCCTAAAACATGAAAAGCCAGATTTAGCTTTACATTTGAAAAATAAAAAAAAATTGCCCTAAAAGCGGAACAAAGCATCGGCTTTTTCCAAATCGTATTGCGTGAAGTATGCGTTAGTGCTGCCAAGCCTAAAACATGAAAAGCCAGATTTAGCTTTACATTTGAAAAATAAAAAAAAATTGCCCTAAAAGCGGAACAAAGCATCGGCTTTTTCCAAATCGTATTGCTTTCTTCGACACTGTGTCACAGATTAAATAATAGTAAACTAACGTTTACTGTGTTTTGAAAGAAAAAACGCATCTAAGTGGGAGAAAGTCGTTGTTAAATTGGAGTGGAATTTGACGTTTTCTTAGTGTATGGCTTGGTCACTAACCACAACTTAGCAGTCCCAACAATTATGCACGATGCATACCTAAGTGTGTCGGCAGTCTTAAAAAGTTGCTATAGTTCATCCATTTTAAGAATGCAGGGAGTCATCGCTTTCCGCCGCTGGTAGCCAAGCCCCGTAACCAATCAGGTCGCTTAAAATTATAAAGTCGGCTCTTTAGTCAACTCGGTACACTCGAACTCGGTACACTGTACCGAGTTAACCAAGTGCTTTTTTATTTTTTTTTTCATTTGTACAGACGCGGAGAAAAGTGTTTTCATTTTGACTATAAATCTTTATTAGCTAGCACCGCTACCATTAGGATTTAACAAATATTTTGAAATATAATTGATTAATCAAAGTACTAATTAAGATGGTAGGTAAACTTTGGTATTTAGTAAGCTTTTTTTATGCCAGAATTGACAACATTATTTCTCAATAATATTTCACTTAATATTAACCTAGTTATTTATTTTACTTTTACTACCCATGTGACGATTTAAGGCGTTTGCAAAAGAAACAAAATTTTGCCTAACAAACTAGCATCCGCGAAGTTGTGCTTTTTATTTCAAATTATAAAAATTATCGTTAAAATTACAAATTCAGCCCCCTAGTGCCATCTAGTTTGATGAGATAAATTTCGTATCCATTTAAGATAATATTACTTCTTTTATTATTGTTTTAAGAGAATGTTTATTAAAAAAAGAAAAAAAAAAGACTGAAGTTGTTGATTTTTTAAACTTAGTTCTAAGTTGATAATAATAAAACGACTGTATTATTTTATTTATGAATTTGACTGAAACTATTAGTAGGCAACCAACTGTGATTTTTAATGTTTAACTTTTAATAAACGACTGTGATTTTCAAATACTTTATCTTGTGATTTATTTTGAACTTCAGATCAAACGACTATATTTTATAGCTTTAGTTTTTCTTTAATCTAATATAACAAATCAAACGACTGAGATTTTGCATTAAATAAAATAGTAAAATTCAATAATGCTATATTATTTTAATCTTCTCTGAACTTTTTCACACGATTGTACACAGATTTGAAAAAAAGCAATAGATGTTGAACTCTATGTACAAGTGTACCGAGTTGAATAAAGGAAATTAACGAAAAACATCGATTGGTCAACTCGGCACACTGTACCGAGTTTTCAATGTACCGAGTTGACTAAATACCCATAAAGTCAAATGCACAATGACCAACTGAAGGCAAACCTTCGAAAGAAGCGGTTGCTTTCTTTATGCGTTACCTAAATAACTGAAAATAATATGTTTTATGGATTTTGACTCCATTGTAATGTAAATACACCTTTTCCCAGCATTTGCTTTAATGACTTACTGCATTTTTAATGCGGAAGAACGATAGTTGTTTAGATCAAGCAAGTTCAAGGCACAGTATACACATCTGACAAGGTTAGATTTTTGGTCTTCATTGAATACGTTACCTTCAATCCGCAACAGAAAATCACTTATAGTTTGCTTAACGTAGTAACTATTTATTAATCTGTGGCTTAACGTTTTCCTTAGCAAAAGTTACGTAAACAGTATGGCAGTATTTTGCTGGAAAACTCTGACACCAGGGTTGATGAGGTCGGTCGTTGATCTTACAACCCACACAGTAAGATTATAATAAGTGTGGTAGGACGCATATAAACCTGCAATAAACATATCCTACCAGCTAAGGCAAACAAAAAGTAAAAGCCTGGCAACTCCAGAGTATAGCTTTGTGCCTCAGAAAATGCAAATTCAGTTCTTTGAACTTGTAATATGCAAACGATGACACTGGCACCTTTCACCTTCTACTTTTGGTCTTCATTATGCATTGAAATAACTTTTTGACGACTTTGTATTAGGTCTTTACCTATGAAATTGCCGTTTTGTATGGCGAATTTTAGGTAAACTCAATTTTCAGTACTAACATTTTTGCATTTTTCTTAGGAATTATAAATCCAATTTTTTTCATTTTTTTAAGCATTATTGGGAAGACATTAAGCTAACAGAAGCTTAAATTTAATTTTCGAAAAATATTATCTGTAAAAAAATATAACAAATCTAATGATGAAATCGGACGACCTTTAAGACGAACAACTTTCGAACCTTTAATTTTATATATCAAACTAAAAATAAAAACTTTATTTTATGCGTAAATTGATAACCTTGAAGTCAACTTTCAAATATAAGACAAATGAAAAAAAATTCATTAGAATTATAGGAATTATGATCTCATTAATATGTAAGAAAATTTCGGCAATTTCATAGGTAAAGACCTATTATATTGATTCTCCACTTACTAAGAGAATTTGCGAGGAATCCGTTCAACTATTCACAACCATTCAATCATTCGGTTTATACAAATAAAGCAGAACGCTTCATAAATGATAAAAAAAGCTTTGTCGCTTTCGCTTAGGTACGGTCAACCGCACGTCAGTAGAAACTTTTTCAACTCTACTACCATGCCATAAAGTCCAAAAGTGTTTCTACTGATGTGCTGTTGAGTGTACACAAGCGTACGTAAGTACAGTGTATAAACTACTCTTTTTTTTCCACTATGGCGCCAATTTAATTGTGAAGCGATGTAGTTTAGCTGACGTCATTAAGAGATTTTAATATCCAACAATGAGTAAACTATTTTGTCTTTGACTTATTTATTAATTCATCGAAAACCACCCTGGATCTTTTAGTACCCCTACATCAAAATGACACCAAAAGCACACCCTGGACACTAGCGAATTTAAAATTTGAAATTGGAAGGTCGCTTAAGCTCGCATATTGAGTACAAAAGTCGTGGTCAGAAGGACCACGACCGCGAGCGGGTCCGCGGGTGCGCGCGAGGGTGCGGGGGAGATTGCAAGGGGGGCGCAGAGTTTCCGTTCTAACTGTATGATATAGAACTATTACTTTATTCTGTGCCAAGAGTGAGATTTGAACCGTAATGTAATTTATTAGTGAAGCGCTCGTCGCCGAGCAGTAATTTCTCTTTAGCAAAATCGCGAAATTTAGATAACTTTGGCCGGTGTCCGAACCCGGTTGGCGTCGGCAATTTACAGGGTGTGAAGGACGGTGTACGAGTACTACAAACTGAAAGGGCGTTCAATCAACGAAACTGAACAACCATGTTCGGTAAATGAAAAAAAAAACAAATTGACTTCTCCATACAAACTGTTCGATCAAAGTAAGCAAAAAAGCTTTTTTAAATTTCCAAAAATGTTTCTTTAGGAAAGTTGTTTAGTTTCGTTTAGTCTTTTCAGTTTTCGGTACACCGTCCCTTACATCCTTTAGATTGCTATCGTTTAGTTACTTCCGAGAGATGGAAAGTGTGAAAGTGATATCGAAAGAAGGGTGAATGCTGGAAACATGGTGAATGGTGCTCTGCATGCTTTTATGAAGAGTCAGAAAGTGTCTCACAAGACTCGTCTGGCTGTTCATAGAGGCGTTTTGGTACCAACACTGATGTACGGCAGTGAAAGCTGGGTATGGCAGAAAAAGCATGAAAGTAGAATTAATGCAGTAGAAATGAGAGCGTTGAGGAGTATGATTGGTGTGAAATTGAGTGACAGGATTAGAAATAGTGTGATAAGAGAACGTTGTGGCGTAAAAGAAGAAGTAGTGACTAAAATTGAGAAAGGGATGCTGAGATGGTTTGGTCATGTAGAGAGGATGAATGAAGGAAGATTGACGAAAGAGATCTACAAGGCGAGAGTGAATGGAAACGTTGGAAGGGGAAGGCCTCGGCGAACGTACCAGGACCAAATTCAGGACGTTCTGAATAAAGGCCAGGTTAAAAGTACCCTAAACCGACAAGCATGTATGAAAGGATTGGTGAAAGTTCAGGAAGCAAGGGAAGTATGTCAAGATCGTAGCAGGTGGAGAACTGTGCTCTCTGCCTACCCCGACGGGAACAAGGCGTGATGTTATGTATGACTACAGGGCTACAGGGTTTGTAAGGCTAGCCTAGCCAATAGCTTGGCGCATCCTACACGACAACTGCACAAAGCGTCTTTAAGTCTAGCAATATATTTAAAGGCGCATTAATTTTAATGTAGCTTTCTGTGACCGACTGAAAATATTAAAGTCTGCAAAATTTTACCTTACGTATTTATTCTTATCAAATTTCTTTTATACATCACAATAACACAACGAATTACCGGAGCGAATAATATGCTTTCAGAAAACGTTATGTAGCCGAAATGATAAAGAGAAACCTTTTTGCGGTTAGCCAAGGTGTCTGCTGATTCAGACGAATAAAATAACATAGGATCCTTTACATGTTGAACGCGCCAAATGTTTTTGACACAATTTATAAAGGTCGTAAGGGTCAGCCTCAAATGGTTCGTGTTGAATACACTGTGTCAGGCCTTGGCGTCAGGGAACCAACTGTACAAACTTAAACGGTTAATTCCAATAGTGTTTGTGGTAGATTCTGACCATGAAACTGAACAACTAATCCCAAGAAATGTAAAAATTGCCCTCCCATACAAAATGTGCTGTGAGCTGAAGCAGTTTGTAAGGGAAATCCATTTTTAGGGTTCCGATACCAAAATGGTAAAAAAAAGGAACCCTATGGTGCCGCTGTCTGTCACACCTCTATATCTCAGCAACCACTTATGCTATCGACCTGAAATTTGGAATAGTTTTAGAATATAGTTGCCCAACTTAATTGCACATGAAAATTTTTTGAAAAAGGTAATTTTTTACAGTTGACAGAAGTTCATGTAAACTTTACAGCAAAAATAAAACGATCTTTCTAAGTTGTACATTTTTTCAGAAATCTGCAAGAAACCTTTACAAACAATTTTAGTTTTGCGGTCCTGAAAAGTGACGTTATTGCTTCCAAAAATACTATAGGTATATCGGAACTCTCGGCGCGCGAGTCCGACTCGCACTTGACCGGTTTTGTTTTGTATTTCGACTTATGTTCCTTGGGAAAAGTTGTTCAGTTTTATCCTGACACACTGGTCGTGTCTAGATATAAAATAGAACTTGCCTTGACCGAGATTAGAACTTTCGTAAGAATTTTTTTATAGTTCTTTTTGTTGCAACAGTTTAGTTTGTGATCAGAAGGTATGGTACTTTTTGCTGGGTATTTTTTATGCCTGACTAGTTGGAACTGCGACTAAATTGAACCCTTCTAAGTAAGGGTTCTGCTCTATTTACGCACCATTTTAATCAGGAGCCCTAGATTGGTCGCGTTCTGGAATGTGATGAGGTAGGCTTGCTGATGACCAGCTCTCCAGTTATAATGAGTCTTTCAACTTACTTCTAGCATTCTTATATTTATTCAGTTCGGTTTGCAGCTCGTGCAATGGGAAGGGGCATAGAGACTCCACTCTGATGATGGCCACGTCACTGATGTTCGCTCTCACTCGCTCCTTGTGAAGTTCGTAGAAGTGCTTCCCGCTTACTAAGATCACTCGGTTTACTTTCAAGGGATCAGCTAAGTAGTCACCTGAGGATTAAGAAGTTCATCATCATAATATCCCACGAAACGTCCAATGCAGGAGAGAGCTCCCTCCAGAATTCCAGCAAAACCGCATGGTACAATTTGAAGGGGAAGTACCATAGTCACCACGCTTGTTAGCGTTTCGGCTGGCCTAGCACCATCGACCGTGACCTTTGGTGACCGGAGTTTATAACATGGTACGGTCAACCGCACGTCCGTAGAAACTTTTTCAACTCTATTACCACACCATAAGTTCCAAAAGTGTTTCTACTGATGTGCGGTTGAGTGTACGATACAGAGAAGGACGCTGCTACCATCCTTCGGTTCATAATACCTTAGTCGCCCCTTAGGACACCCACGGTTGGAGAGGATTGGTAAGCCAATTTCTGTGAAGCAAAATTTGCTACTCTTTTTATCCAATGTGCGTAAGTTCATCATAACATCCCATGAAACGTCCACTACAGGACAGGCAGCTCCCTCCAGAATTCCAGCTTTTGCTGGAAAAATGTGGAGGGGAAGTACCATAGTCACCTCGCTTGTTAGCGTTACGGCTGGCACCATGGACCGCGGTTGTAGGTGACCGCAGTAAGTAAGATGTAAGATACAAAGGAGGATGCTGCTGCCCATCCTCCAGTTAACCGTTAGTCGCCTCTTACGACACCCACGGGTATGTATGGGTTGGTACTATTCTTTGCCGGCACCACACGGGACAAGTGCGTAAGGTACAGAATGTTAAAAGAACTCTGCGATCCTGTAAACCACACGTTCCAAACTTAAAAACTGTACAACTTACCTAAGAAACAGGTCGAAAATAATTTTTTGTCGTATTTTGACTTATGTTTTTAGGAAAAGATGTTCAGTTTCATGGGCAGATTCCCAACCTTTAGAGTTTGTGTTTTGTTACATGTTATTCTTATAAATTTTCTAAAAAGCTGTAGAGTGAATACATTTTCTAGTATAGTGTACATTTACTTACCTATAACCGGGTGGAAATGCGTCCCGGGAGCGAACTCTGACAGATCCGATACAACTTCTGCTTGCCTGAGCATTATTTTGGGCGATACTACCACTAAAGGTTTCCTGTAGTTTCGTACCATCTGAAAAATATTTATTTTATTAGCTGTTGCCCCCGGCTTCGCAGGCTTACTTTACTTTTACCGTAGGTTTATAAAATTAATATAAAAAAAATATCAATTAAGGGATAATTTTGCTTTAATCCTGATTTTTATGCATCTCATGTTAAAACTGTAGGATTTTTACAGAAACTATCATTTCTCATTTCATCCCCCTGGGCGATGATTTTGTAAAAATGATGAAACACTTGTTTCTGTTTTTATTTTCATTAGCTCAAATCCAAATTTTTATGCATCTTATCTCAAAACTGTAGAGTCTTCATAGTGACTTTCATCCCTCAATTCACCCCCTTGGGGAAAGATTTCTCAAAAATGCTGAAACTTGTATCTTTTTTTCTTTATATTAGCTCAAATCCATTTTTAAAGCATATCGTGTCAAAACTGTAGGACTTTCAGTCAGTCAGGACATGCTCTTTTATATTTAGACTAGCTGTGCCCACGACTTCGTTCGGGTGGAATTTGGCTATAGCATACACAAACAACTGAGCCGATTCAAACCGGATTTTCAATAATGTAATTGCCTTACTTTCGGGCAACATACAAGTTTTGTTTTATTGCAATCGGTCCATTCAAACGGAAGCTACTCGAACGCAAAATATCAATTTGTAATGCCATACACATAGTACAGAAATACAAACTAATGAAATGTGCAGATCAATTCAGAATACAAAATGTTAAACATTAAAACAAATTTAAGGTATACGATTTCAAGTAAATCACATGTTTAAATTTTGGTAGTACTGGAACAACCTTTGAATGAATTTTCACATATCAATGAATACTACCGCGAGATACTTGCATGGAGATTTTTTTTTCATTTCCCACACATGTTTTAGTCAGTTTTTGGTACAACCTGTGTACTAGATTCATGCAAAAATTTTCAAATTGAATATCCAATCCAAATATTCGAATAGATAACCAATCCAGAAAAAAAATATAGTAAATTAAAATGAGTAAACCAAATATGAGTAAATCACATGTTTACGTTTCGGTAGTACTGGACTGGAACACCCTGCCTCGGCCATGCAAATTTTAATAAAAATCGTTTTAGCCGTTTAAGTTGCAATTCTTCATTTTGTTGTGTGACAGCTCTCTCAAAATGAGAGCCAGCAAGAAACCACTAAGAACCCTTCGAGATATTTGCATAAAAATCCTAAATTTAAAATATGGTGTCGATCGACACATTTTAAATTTAAGATTTTTAGTGTTTCTTGCTGGCTCTCATTTTGAGGGTAGCTGTACTATTGGTCCAAGCGTGACGGACAGACCGACCGACTTTTTTTTGGCATTAAATTAAATGATTTCCAAAATATTTTTTTATACCCCAATACACTTCAGACAAAATGGATAAATGACCACCAAAATGGATAAATGATCACCAAATTTATGCTGGTCAGAATTAGCCGGTTCGGTTAGGTTGTGTTAGGTTATCTTGCGACCACAACGCACGAGCCGAGCGAGCGCAGCGAGCGTGCCGCGGCAGCGGCCGGCGAAGTGCCAGAAGCAAATTTGGTGATCATTTACTTATTTTGGTGATCTTTTACTTATTTTGGTAAACAAAATTTGGTGAACATTTATTTGGTAAAAATGTTACTATATCTGGTGGTAAGTTAAACCCAGTATTATATTACTCTATGGTTAAACATAAGCCCTTTTTTTTCACGAATACAATACCTTTTTTGCTCCGCTCGGAAGTAATATGTCTAAATCCGTGATTCTGTAACTGATGCTTACTATACCTACTAGCTTGTTACTTCTGTAATTACCTATCAGAATGTTAGTTTGTCGTAGGGAACAAATTAACTGGTAAATCGACGTTCTATCAGACGCCAAACGATTAATTACGGAGTAGACAAAGCGATCCTTTGCGAGGAAATAATGACGCGTTGTCTATCTGTATCCTTATTCGGTGCTTGGAATAACTACTGTCTGTTGAGATAGTTTCGAGGGAAAAGATTGCTTCTTCATTGTACAGTCTCTTGGAGTGTATCTATACCTATGATCTATACTATTGTAAAATCGTAAATCTATTTTGTCTGTACAATGAAGATATTTCCAAAAAATCATCACGATATAAGTAGTAAGTATTTTGATGCTTCCCAATCCAAATCACAAATGTTTTGAATTTTCGTCTTTGTGTTTGTTCATATTAAGTTCGTTCGGGCATCACACAAAACTACTGAACCGATTTCAATGAAACTTTTTATCTTAAGTTTAACTTAACTTAAACATCCTACTCCGATGGTGGGAACCGAAGCTATAACAATGTTCACAACCAAGTATTTGTGATTGTAACCACTACAGGGTTATTCGACAGTTTTAAGTCGTTTTTTCCCAAGATTTCACGAGGGCAGAGGCTAAACAGTCAAAATACTACTCACAGTACGTGCGGACAAAGTCGCGAGAACAAGCTCGGTACAGATAATAGACCATGTCAAGGTTTATTTTATCACATCAGGTTGGCAACTACGAGTATCTCGCCACTACGTCTCGTCTGTTTTGAATTTTGAGCGCCTAAATCGAATTTCTTACCTGTCTCCTCAGGAGATGGAAGTATTGCGCTGGCGTTGTTGGATAGACGACTTGCATGTTGACATCCTCTGAATCTGGTGCCGTTTCCAGGCTATCAGTGGACTGCAAGAAACGCTCGATCCTACACGAGCTGTGCTCTGATGCAGCTCCGTCCATGCCGTGAGGGAGGAGCATAACTAGGCCATTGCTGCGAACCCATTTCTCTAGAAAAAGAACAGGTAATAAGTCCAATTTCTTTTAGCGTAAAATGAACCTTCAAATTATGACATCTAAATAAAAACAGGGATTTTTTAACTTGTAAAGTTTTAAAAAGAAGCTACGCTCGACACGGTCGCGGTGTAAGAATTATGTTATGTATGGGTTTTGTTATTTCTAAAAGGACAAAAATAAAGAAATAGTTTGTTACATACAGCGTGAATTTTCATAGGTTTTGCTTCCGAAGCCCAGTGATTCTACTCATGATAACAAGCAACTTTCGCAAAGAAAAAAAAATTTTTACTCGCAAATTTTTTTTTCGCTTCTCCATAGTAAAGTGGTCACGTGATCGACTCATTTTGTATAGGATGGCGAAAAATGTTTTCCGAGTAAAAAAAATTTTTCATGAGCAGAATCACTGGGCTTCGGGTGCGAAACCAATACAAACTCACGCTGTATTTAAACGATCACGTAATTTGTTTTTAATTAAGTGCTTATTTCACAATTATATTAAGTCTCAAATATAGCTGTGTAAATAAGATATTAATTATGTCGACGTTTTGTCGCACTGAGTTTAATATGCTTTTTGATGATTTTTTAAAAGAAAGAAAAACTATTGTAAGGAAAAAGTAAATCGAAGGTACTGACTTTCCCCTGACGAGATGTACGTATCCAGCACAATCTGAGCTCCGTTGAAGAAGTCTCCGAACTGAGCTTCCCAAATAAACAGGTGCTCAGGGTTGTCATACGCCATCCCGTATTCATAAGCTAGCACTGCTTCTTCTGAAAGAATTGAGTTTGCCACCTGAAACGGGAAAAAATATTACAATCTGCGTACAAAAATTAAAAATTCCTACAAAATCGCCGAAATTAAAATGCATGTAGAGACCGAAATGTATGTATTATGATGTTTTGAAGGATCACACGCAGCTGAGTGAAGGCATCCCAAACTGGATGATGGTCAGCAGCCTGGTCTCTGCCTGCGTCTGTGTTCCCGAGTTCATATAAACCGAATCTATTAAAGTCGCGATTGAATAGGCTTCTGCTGGGCAAGCTCGTTCCATCGTCGACCTCATCTCTGTCCTCAAGACTAGATCGAGGTCAAGAGTAAGTTCATTGACAATAAAAAAAAGCAATCCTTCTATTCAAATCACGCAAAACATCCAAAAACTTTAATATACCTTTACAACTGTTTGGGCAGGACTTTGACAGTATAGATAGAGAATGATAAAGTATAGGCTAAAATAGGCAGCGAATTAAAGGCCTGTCCGCACAGCGAATTTTATTCGATTCGCGCGAATTTTCACCGCGCGCGCGAATTATATTCCGCTATTTCAATAGCAAAAAATCGCGATTTTTTTCCCGCAGTGCGGATACGCCTTTAGGATTCAATGTGTTACAGAATTGCGAGAAAAAAATGGCGCGGGATATAATTCGCGCGAATAAATATTGCGCGAATAAAATTCGCTGTGCGGACAGGCCCTAAGCGATTTTTTAGGGCGCTCTACACTTAGTGCGCTATTCACGGCGCAAACTTGCCGAAACTTCGCGGAGTGTGTTTATTACGACTCCACACACAGCTTTTATTTTCACGTTTCGCGGTCCCTTTGACTCGGAACATAAAACTGACAAAAATCGAGGAACAAAGCGCGAAAAGGCGAAGAATATGCGAAACGACTCCACACTTAGCATTCGCGAGGTAGAAGTTACCTATGAACGACGACGGTATTATACAGCGTGAATTTTCATTGGTTTTGTTCCTGAAGTCCAGTGATTCTTCTCATGAAAACAAGCAACTTTCCTAAATAAAAAACTTTTTTACTCGAAAAAAATTATTCACCTTTCCATACAAAATGAGTCGATCACGTGACCACTTTAGTATGGGGAGACGAACAAATTTTTTCTAGTAAAATATATTTTTCTTCGCATAAGTTGCTTGTTATCATGAGTAGAATCATTGGGCTTTGGGAGCAAAACCAATGAAAATTCACGCTGTTCAGGGCGTAATGATATTGGTAGCGATGGTACTAAGATTTCATTTCAGATATTTTAATATATATTAATACTAGCTGTTACCCGCGGCTTCGCTCGCGTGGTTTTCGTATTTATGTTGTTACCGGTTTTCCGAAGCAATGAGATATTTTCCCGTCATTTCAGGGTAATTTTAAACTAAGGAAAAACAATGAGTACAATTCAAGATCCAGCTGAAGTTACTCCTAAATTACTCAGAACAGAAGAACTTAGCAGCAGTATTATGCCTTAAACTTAACTTAACCTAACAAATGTAGAAAGAGAGATGAGAGACACCTTTATGTAATATTTCAAAGCAGATCCAATTCGCAGAAGTAATAGGGAGTATGCATGTCATATAAATTAACTTGATTTTTTTATTTCCGATACTTTATTGCCCTGACATTACACCTAAACCATTATTTTCTTGTTTAGTGTGGATTTAAATGCACAAAATATTAATTAAAAAGTGATAAATAAGCGAGGGAAGTTCAAATTCGCAAAAAGCCTCGCCATTGGTCGAATCGAAACGTGACGTCACGCGCCAGTCGTAGTGTCGATATTCATACTGATCTGTTGTATTTGGAAGAAAAATTTGGCTTAGCTCAGAGACCCTTCGTACAAGAAAGCTGAAATTTTGTATGAATACGTATTTTATTCACGCCGAGAAAGTGGTAAAATAAAATCAAACAAAATATTTTTTTTTAGGGTACCTCCCCTACCAGTAAAGTGGGGGTGAATTTTTTTTTGTTCACCCCATTGTGTGGAGTGTCGTTAGATAGGTCTTTTAAAAATAATGTGAGTTTGCGAAGATAATTTTTCGGTTTAGGGATCCGTGCGTAATATTTAGCTTGAAAGCGAAATTGATTGTTGGAATCACCCCGCCTTTCCTGTCAGATAAACTGTTGTTATTGGAAATGTATAAAAATTCACAGTAGTAGTATACGAGAAATTGAAAGGACAACTATCACAGACAGCTAAGTAGGATTTACAGGTAAAGAAGGTAGCTACAGCGGAAATAATAAAAATTGTAATATCAGTCAGGCGCTAGGACCTCGCTGAGCATATTAGGAGGTAAAAAGTTTATGTTATAAACGTTATGAAATACTCAAGCAAAACCTGCTCTGCGTAAAAAATCGTAAAAAACTAAAGAACCCTATACTGCGCGTGGCCCGATACGCACATGGCCGGTTTTATGAATTAGGGATTCGTTTGCGAAAAAATTTGCTCAAAAGGGCAATTTATTGTCAGGGTCGTGTCCCCCTGCCAGCTAAACGGTTAATATGGAAACGTGGAAAAATATACAGTGCTTACCACCACATGAATATGAAGAATTTAAAAGAAAAACAGCTAAGTAAGCTTTACAGGTTAACGAGAAATAGTCAAAATACTGAAAACAATGGAAATTGCAATGAGGCGCTGAATCTCGCTGTTCGTTAGGAACCTGCTTAACAATAATCATTTCTAACTATGGAAGCCTATGCGCATGGCTCGACACGCATGTTAACTGTACAAACATGATAAACTTAGATCTTCACAACAATTTAAATACGATATTGAAAATACTTCAGTTCTTCTCATCACCTTATACCATTTTTTTCGTGTTTTCACATCTCTCGGATCCGCAAAAACCAAATTATCTGTAAACTTCTCATAGTATTTGGGCACTTTGGCATAAGACACTATAAAATGTATTTTTAGCATTTTCCATCATCTAAAACCGATTAAAACTGAAGATCTTCAGGTTTTACCTTTACAAGCCTATAGTGAACAATACAGAACGCGGCATGTGACGTCATCCAAAACGCGCGAAAAATGGCGGCGTTTATCCATGTCAAATTTAATCGATTTTTCAAATATTACTTTATGAAATTATTTAAACATTTCCAACAGTATTTCTATATTTTACCATGGTATAACGATATAAGAAGTAAATTAAACAAATAAAGAAAAATAGATGAATACTCCCTATTGAGAAAAACTAAAACCCTCTCCCTCTCTTTCCCTCTCCCCCCTTCCTCTCCCCCTCCCTCTCCCTCTCCTTTTCCCTCTCCCTCTCCACCTCCATCTGATATGTCAGTCACCTTCTTCTTTTATATATGTAGATTGCATACCTCCAGAAAGCCGTTCTGATCTTCCTTGATATGGTTTAAAGGTATGTGAATCTCATTGGTCTGCTGGTCCACCAGCATCACGTGTCTGTGGGAGAAAGTGCCTCTGCCCACGTCTTCTCCACTTATCCTGACGTGACGACCTTCCAAAAGAAGAGATCCTGAAAAAGGATATAGATAATTAAGTAACCAGTCTCTTACAAGCAGTCAGGAGGTAGAAAAAACAAAAGCGGCAAAGAAACCAAGATTTGAAGTTGGGAGCTATTACTTTTCTATAAAATGCGTGTAGTGTACGAATAGAGCTCTGCTCAACCTAAAAGGAAAACTATCTATAACTTGAATTTGATCACCTGGATGATTCAAGGTTAGCCGTCTCATTCGGGCTAGCTATCGATTAGGCAACTCGTTAATTGTTGAGCGATAGTAGTTCAGTCAACAATCGGCCTCCTAGGCAGTCAATCAACCGCCTAGACATTCAATTAACTGCCAGATTAAACCAGTTGGCTGCGATATATTTAGGTATCCAGAAATGGATTTTGAAAATGAGGTCTACCAGTTTAGACAACGATAGATAAGTAACTGAGACCAACAGCTTAACGTTCCTCCTGAAGAATCGAAAAGTCAAATGAAGTCAGAAATTTTCTTTATTATCTAAATCGCGTGAAAAAGCCTCAGTTGTCTCTTAAAAGAAAAATCTAAAAAGTTATTTATGTGGGACTAAAGTGCTCAATGCTGTCATCCCTAGAAATCAAAATCTTTTTAACTGGTTTTTACTATCTTTTCTACTAGTTTTTTTACCACTATCTTTCTTTTCACGTTTTCGTTCATGTTTATTTGAGCTACCCTCATTTTTGTAACTTCATGGCCTGCGTGAAGAGACTGGAGTGATAAGAGAGCATACGTGACCGGATTGTGGAAGGAACGTGGCACACACGACGGGTATTAATAAGGGTTAAGATTACATTTTGTTACCTTCTTTTTGCAGAAAAAATTACTTGTCATTTAGGAAATTTTGTGGTAGAGATTTTTCTTTTGCCATTGTTTTTTTGCGTAGTTAAATTAGTTAGTATATTTGATGATACCTACTATATTTGTCCGGGTGGTGGCGGCAAAGAATAGTATCCATCTCTGACTCTATCCGTGGGTGTCTGAGTTTTTAAAATGTGGAAATTTGTTTGTTTTGTTTTTGTGTTTGATAGTTTACTGACCTATGTATATTGTGTGTCAAATACGTGTATAAATAAACGTCTTTATTTATCTATCTTCTACCACATCGTCACTATCATCAGAGTGAGATTGAAATCAAATTCTTGACTTTCTTTTAGGTACACTAAATACTCAATTTTTAGGGTAAAAACCACTGTTCAAGGTTAGTAAAAACTGTACATTGTTTGAAATAAGTTTACTCCTTTAGACACTACGGTAGACGTGTGTTGCTACACCCAAATATACAAGAGACAAAAGCTTGAAATAATATCCCAATGATAATAATTGTTTGGTTAAAAATGTATACATAATTTCTAAAAATAAACGGTTTTTACGTGATATCATTAGCCTGTTTCAGCCTCTATTCCACGCAATTTGCACAGTTTTTGGCAATTTTCCTCTTACTTTACCACAACAAAAGTTAATTACTTTTGCTAATGAGTTTTGAATTAGAAAGGAAATTAGTACTGTTGATTTGTTCTGTTATCTGATTTCAAACTAGGCTGGTAAAGCCTGTATTATGGATATTAAATTGTCAAAGACTGGCAAATAAAACGCCCAGACCACAGAACACGCTCCGGATTTAGAATTCTAATAATAGATTATTGAATCACTCGCGATATAATCCTTTGCTTGCTCGGGTTTCAATACAAGGTACTCGCGCAAAATAACTACTTTGCACCCTTGCATAATAAATAAATATTATTTGCGTTAGTGGACTCACTTCGCTTTGGTAGCAAAACCAGAAAATTCACGTTGTTTAAATCAATCCTACGAAACTTTGTAGGTAAAGAGTAAAATTCCGCTACCTATCCTACCTCAAATAAACTCAAATAAACGCAGATTGGATAATGTTGCAGTCCCACATAGAACCACATTTTCTGAACATCAATTCTATGTGCTGAGTCCTTACATATACAAGAAATTAAATAATATTCTCAGTCTATCATGGTTAAATCGGCATGAACTCAAAATAAAGTTATCAGATTGGCTAACAGAACAAGAATATAATAAGACAGAGCAGTTACTTACCTTTACAAAATGAAGGTCCCTGGCGGTCAATATTCTTTTGTTAACAAGTACACACACTTACACTTACACTTACACTTACACATACACACACATACACACACACACACACATATACACTGATACGCATACTCGCATTAAACCGATGCAAACCCATTTTATACTGCACTGTTATACAACTGTTAAGATTCCTTTAGTTATTTATTTATTTTATAAAGTAGAGCTATGTATTATTAGTATTACTATTATTTTATGATGTTTTTTTTTTAATTATTATTTTAGAAAGTGTTATCATTATTTTATTTTTTATCTATCTCTTACATGTTTTTACTTTTGTTTTATATTACTTCTTCTTGCTAATAATGTTTTGAATGTGTTATCCCACGGTATGAACACTGTCTCCCAAAACACAGAACATCTTCTAGTTTGGGAGCCAGGGTTTGATTGTAACAAACTTATAGCATCTTAGAATTAAGTTAAGTTTGTGAAACCCCCCTTATGGTGAAATAAATACTTTTTACTTTTTTTACTTTTTTTTTTTACCTATACTTATCTTTTCACAGAAGACTGAAATCTGTTCACATATCGTTTGTTAGTGTGCATGATACCGAAACGCCAGCTTGGTGAGAGTGAAAAGGATTTTAAACATACAGAGCCAGTGGTATAACTCTAAATCCTTTTGCCTTGCTTTCGATGTCACGTCACGGGCGCTTCTCCAGTCATCCGGACTGGCGCGGCATCCGCATTTTATGCTTTTATCGACTTGCGTGTCATCTGCGTCACGCATGTGGATGGCATATGAAATGATCAAAGGCGGACGTACGCGAATGCGTACCGGATCAGAGGGAGATCCGCGTGACAGGATAAGCGCCCTTAGCCGTTGCCATATCTTAAGTAGTGGGCGTTCAGCCGTGTTATAGAGCAGTTACCGGTCTGGGGACAGTTCTATTAGGTTTATCGCTTTTTTTATGTAACAAGTGAGCAAGCGAGCTTGTGGGCCACCTGGTGGTAAGTGGTCACCACCGCTCATAGCGCCCACTGTCTTATTAGCAGCATAATTCACACTAACACGTTAGCAAAGCGCGTTGCCCACAATGAGAACTAAGATAATTCACTGGATCTCTTGCCCTTCAAACCGAAAGACAGCAGTGAAAACACTGCTGCTTTACAGCAGAAATAACAAGGGGGTGGTACTTCCCCAGACGGACTGTGCACAAAAGCCCTACCACCTATAGGAAAACTAACAATTTATAATATTTCGTACTGTGTAATACTGTCATCTACGGAATATAAACAAAATATATTATAGAACTGGGAACCAATTCTTGAATATCACTGGGTGATAAAATATCACTTGTGACTTTAAAAATTTAAATTCATTCTTATAACCTGTTAAAAAGTTAATTTAAAAATACTAAGTACTATAATAATCAGTCAAGTTAGACAATTACTATTATTAACACCAACATACTACTTTATACAAGGTGTAAATGCAAAACCGAGCATAAACTGGAGGGTGTGCTCAGACCACAAAACTGAAAAACTTTTCCAAAGGAACATGGGTTGAAATTAGAGATTTTTTTTTGGCTTCTCCATACTGACCTACAACGTTCATTTTGTATGAAGAAGTCAAAAAAAAAATCTCCGAATTCGACCCATGTTTCTTTCGAAAAGTTGTGGAGTCAGTTTCGCGGTCTTTGCCCCTTGAGTTAACGCACGGTTTTGCATTTACAACCTGTATTTATCGAATATCAATCTTCACTTTTACAAAGAAAATTTTGTGATTTTGATTTTTTACCCGACTGCCCCAAAACAGGAGGGTTATGTTTTTCAAGTGTATGTATGTATTGATGTATGACATGTATGTATGATCGATTTCTTTGTAGCGCTCTGCAGACTTAACGGCTTGCTTCAACATGTGAGGTGTCGTTAGATTTGTATTCATTGTGGGAGTGTCATAGGGTATATAAAATAATAATAATAAAAGGACGGGTTGCACTCCGGGAGTGCCAGCAGAAGTGAAAACTTATTTTTTTTAATATTATGCTTTTTGTAAGGGTCAATCGCGCCATTCCTCGCGTACGTCTTTGATGTCACTGAATAAAAACCCTTATTACACTTATTAACAATACGGTTGACAGTTGACGCTTTTTCGATTAGGCTACAGATCTGTCGCGAGATCTGACGCGACATCTGACGCGAGTTTAACATTTTTGCCGATCTAAAAAAGTGCCAAGTGCCGCTAAAGAAGTTTTCACTTCAAAAAAATCTTACATAAATAAAACTAAACCAGTACTACTATAAGGAATCTTTCACTTTAAAAGCTATCAGTCTCTGGAATGATCTGCCATCTGAGATTCGTCACTCCAAGTCACTACCTATTTTTAAATCTAAACTGCATAACTTCTTACTTAATAAAATTGTACCTTAGTTTGCAACTGAGTTTGTATATATTTATCTATTTGTCTATATATTTTATATATTTTTATATGTATTTTTTATTTATTTGTGTATATTTTGTTTTTATTGTAGTTGTACTTACATTAAATATTATCTATATATTGGCATTGGCACACTACTACAGTTACTGTTGCTATTTACATTTTCCTACAAGCAACTAAGGTTGTCTGGAAGAGATCGCTTTGAGCGATAAGACCGCCTTTGTCCACCCTAGTTTTAAGAGTCTCCTGTGTATTGTTTTGTTTTTGTGTGACAGTAAAGAATTTATCTATCTATCTAAATTAAAAAAAAAAACTTCAAAAAACAAAATACATATGGAAGAATATAAAAGTATACTA
Source organism: Athrips mouffetella (assembly GCA_947532105.1). Classification (NCBI taxonomy): domain Eukaryota; kingdom Metazoa; phylum Arthropoda; class Insecta; order Lepidoptera; family Gelechiidae; genus Athrips; species Athrips mouffetella. The sequence goes on along the minus strand of OX383964.1, from coordinate 7,680,011 downwards.
CTCAAAACAAAATAATAAGGGCCAGCAGGTTTTTTTGATATATCATTAAAATTATAAAAGTAGTGTACATTTTTATGTACGTTTAATTTAGCTTATTCTATTGTTTACAATTTGAACTAATAAATGTTTAAAATAATGCTCAGTGGAAATTTTTATCGAACTTTAATTGAAAAATTACAATTAATGCTATATCAAAAAAACCTGCTGGCCCTTATTTTGTTTTGAGTAGTATATATTGTCTTCAGTGTATTGAGCAGAAAAGAGATCCTCATTCTCTTTGTTTAAAATACATCACCTAACTCAAAACCTAACTCATTTTCTTTTTGCCATTGTTTCCTTTTTGTCGGCAGCTAACGGGGTCACATCTTTTAATTAAACGACATTTCGCTCTAGAACGCTTTATCTTCTTAAAAATTGAAATTTAATCAAAACCAAAGTAGGTAACAAATAAAAATTGCAGATTTCATTGATGATTTCTTAAAATGTTTCATGTTCAACTGAAAATATTATAAAAAAGCCTCCATAAAAGGCCTTAACAGTTTTTTATGAAATATTAATTACACTGTAACTTTTAATGAACAGTGTTTTTCTTCAAGTCGGTTGATTAGTGTATTTTATCAAACAATTATCCCTATTACATAGGACACAATGTTTTAATGTAATTTTTTTACCAATATCCATAATTGCTGATCCGGTCGGTCAATATAAAAAAAAATAAGCGGGGCATCCATAAAACATGTTTTTTTAGGCGATTTTTGCTCGAATTTCGTTTTTGCTCTATCGTAAAAACTGAAACACTTAGGTACAAGTGTAAAAATTAGTATGTTTATATTGAATAAGCAATAGAATAAATAATAAAAATTGGTCAAGTGCGTGTCGGACTGGCGCGCATTTAGAACACTTCCGCGTGACTGCGTGTCTATAACTAAGATAGTAATTTTTACTTAGTGGTACGGAACCCTCGGACCGGTCTTTTTATTTTATAATTTGGAATAACTCCTTGGAAAAACTCAGTGTTTACTCTAACACCCTGTATATTCTTTAATTATTGTAACTTTAGATGGCGAAGCATGAAACAAAATGTTTATCTGACCAAGGTCGTAATCTAAATCCTATTTCTAAAAACTTGAAGTACATTTAACTCACAGAGAAACTGCCGAGGTCTTTAAAAGAAACTCAATTAATTTTATCAGAGGTCCACAGCTGTTTGTGCTTTTATTCAGTCTCGTCAAAATATTAGTAAAATATTAACGATGTTTGAGTTATTAAAGACATAATTTGTGTTATTGCTTAACATAACGCTTGGAAGAATAATAAGAAAGGACCTCACTTGTATGAATTGACAACCCCCTACTACCATAACCCGAAAAATAACTATCCCTGATTGACTGTCTTTTTGATGCGCAATAAGTAACTTCGATGAGCAGTTAAATATGTCCCGTACCTAAATAACTCTAGCACTTATTATTATTATTTTAGTTGGGGACGCCGCGACTCACGCAGACGGGATCACTAAGATGGATCTATTTCACCCATCATTAACTCTTTAACACTAATAAAGCAACAAAAGCTACAGATGGAATAATAAGAAAGGAAATAATAATAATAATAAGTTAAATCTACTGGCTAACAATTTTATAAAAAAAAGGACGGGTTGCACTCCGGGAGTGCCGGCTGAAGTGAAAACTTAAACATTGTGCATTTTTGAATATTTTGGAATAATGGTTAGGGAATAATTTCGCACGAATTGTTTTATTTATCAGTATTAAAGTACATACAATATTCATTTATAGCGCTATCGTAGACAAACATGACAATTTATCTATCTATATATATAAAAGAAGAAGGTGACTGACTGACTGACTCTGACTGACATATCAACGCACAGCCCAAACCGCTGGGTCTAGAAATTCCAAATTTAGCATGTAGGTTCCTTATGAGGCCTAGGGGTGCACTAAGAAAGGGTTTTACAAAATTCCAACCCTAAGGGGGTAAAATAGGGGATGAAAGTTTGTATGAAAGTTCGTCAGTTTTAAAGTTAGGATCTTCAAAATTTGTATTTAGGCTGACGACTAAAAACTAAGTTTTACGTGTCTCAGGGTTTTTGAAAATTCTACAACCTAAGGGGTGAAAAGGGGGATGAAGTTGAAAGTCCTTCATTTTCAAAGTAAAATCCACTAAATTTATTGTTTAGGCATTAGGGTTGTAATTCTGTGGAACGTACATCACTGTTATTGGAATTCCACCCCAAATTCAAACCCTTAAAGAGGGAAATGGGGTGAAAAATTCTAAAAACCAATATGGGTATCAGTTTTATGGTTAAGGGATTCCGCACACGACCGAGAATCGGTGGGCGATTATCGGCCAGGACAAGGACGGAAGATCAAGGTGATAACACGTCAGAGCGGGATGCCGACAAAAAATCGGTCACCGATTCTCGGTCGTGTGCGGAATCCCTAATCGGGTCGCTGATTACGAAAAGTACAACAATTTTGAAATACAGGAAATACCATCATCCCTTGGGGATGGGGTTGGGGTACGATAGGTTTGAAATGTCTAAAAAAACCGGTCAAGTGCGAGTCGGACTCGCGCGCCAAGGGTTCCGATATACCTATAGTATTTTTGAAAGCAATAAAGTCCATTTTCAGGACCGCAAAACTAAATTTGTTTGTAAAGGTTTTTTGCAGATTTCTGAAAAACTGTGCAACTTAGAAAGATCGTTTTATTTTTGCTGTAAAGTTTACATAAACCTCTGTCAACTGTAATTAATTCAGATTTTCCCTTACTCAAACTTCGGAGATAAGGGGGGGGGAATGGTATTTTTTTTGACATTTTTCATCATAACTTGAAAACTAAGAAACTTAAAAAAATACAAAAATATATTTTAAAATGTACAAGTAAAGCCCTTTCATATGATACCCCACTCGACCTAGTAGCGACAATTTGAAATTTGGCCCCCCCTATTTTGGCCCCCTTTACATTAATAATCATACTTTTTTCAAAAAATTTTCATGTGCAATTAAGTTGGGCAACTATATTCTAAAACTATTCCAAATTTCAGCTCGATAGCGTAAGTGGTTGCTGAGATATAGAGGTGTGACAGACAGACGGACAGACAGTCAGACAGACAGACAGAGCGGCACCATAAGGGTTCCTTTTTTTTACCATTTTGGTATCGGAACCCTAAAAATCAATATGGGTGTCGTTTGTATGGTAAATCGGGTCGCTGAATACGAAAACTACAATAATTTTGAAATCCAACGTGGTATACCATCATCCACTTGGGATGGGGTTGGGGTGAGAAAGATGGCGTTAGGGGAAGGGATAGGGATAGAAATAGGGGTAGGGGCAGGGTTAGGGGCAGGTATAGGGGTAGGGTCAGGGGCAGGCATAGGGAGAGGGGAAGGGGAGGGGGAGAGGGAGGGGGAAGGGGGGTAGGGGAATGGTTAGGGGAGGTGGAAAAGGAGCGGGAGAGGGAGAGAAAGGGGGAGAAAGGGGTAGAGAGAGGGGGGGAAAGAGGGAGGGAGGGGACAGGGAGGGAGAGGTGGAAGGGGGGGTAGGAGGAGGGGAAGGAGGGATAGGGAGGGAGGATGGGGAGAGGGGAAGGGGGCAAAAGGGAGGGGGATGGAAGAGGGAAAGGGGGCAAAGCGAGGGGGATGGGGGAGGGGAAGGGGTGGGGAAGGGGGAGAGGGGGGGAGGGGGTAGATGGAGAGGGAGAGAGGGAGAAAGGGGGAAAGATGGAGATAGACTAGGGGGGGGAGGGGGTAGATGGAGAGGGAGAGAGGGAGGAAGGGGGAAAGATGGAGATAGACTAGGGGGGGAGGGAGAGTGCGACAGGGAGAGTAAGAGGGAGGGCGAAGGGGGAGGGAGAATCAGGGGGGTGAGGGATGGGGGGAGAGGGAGAGGGAGGGAAAGAGGGAAGGGGAAAGGGAGGTGTGGGGGGAAAGGGAGGTGGGGAGGGAAAGGGAAGGGGAGAGGGAGAGGGAGGGTGAGGGGGAAGAGGGAGGGGCGAGGGAGAGGAATAGAGAGGGAGGGGGAGAGGGAGGGGGTGGGGAAGAGGGAGGGGGAGGGGGGATGTGGAGGTGAGGGGGATAGAAAAGGATAGATAGGGAGGATTAGGGACTTTTTTGACTTTTATGAATACCTTCTAGCTACCCATTCACTCCCTTTATTGCCTTCTTTTTTAAGTTCGCCTGTAACGATTGACAATGAAAATTCCACACTACCTACCGGTTGACTAAAATCAAAAGATAATTAAATTTGTAGTAAGATAGCATTCAACTTGGATTTGTACAAATGCATCTTTTACGTAGTGATCAAGAAGGAAAAGCGTTCCGCAAAATATGTTTGAGTTAAGTTCGAGTTCTGTTTTTTTTATAAAATCTACGCGGACGAAGTCGCGGGTAACAGCTAGTATTACATATAGACAATCTTCGTCAGATCTGACGCGCCGCTAAAGAAGTTTTCACTTCAAAACTTAAACATCTGACGCGACATCTGACGCGACCTCTGACGTGAGTTTAACATTTTTTTCTCATCTAAATAGGTGCCAAGCGCCGCTAAATAAGTTTTCACTTCAAAACTTAAACATCTGACGCGACATCTGACGCGACCTCTGACGTGAGTTTAACATTTTTTTCTCATCTAAATAGGTGCCAAGCGCCGCTAAAGAAGTTTTCACTTCAAAAAGTATACATAGGGTGCAACAAAAAGGGTATACCCACCCTGAAAGATGTGATTCTACCCAAGAAAATGAACAACTTATAGGTTGAAATATGAAAAAAAATTGACCTCCCAAAGAAACTGAATCAGCTGCTGGTAGCGGATTTTGTATGGGAAGTCAAATTTTTTTTTCGTTTCGATTTATGTTCTTTGGGGAAAGTTGCACATTCTTCAGGGTTGATAATTATACCCTTCCTGTAACACCTTGTATACTTATATACTTGTACACCGTGTTCTTGAGGATATGCGTTAATTTTAATAGCACGTTCAGTTAACGAAACTGAACAACTTTCCCTAATAAACATAGGTTGAATTACGAAAAATAAATTTGCCTTCCCATACAAAAAATATCTTATTTTAACCTAAGTTGTTCAGTTTCATTAACTGAACGTGCTCTTAAAATTAATGCATAACACGAAAAAAAATTTTTTTGTATGTGAGGTCAAATTTTTATTTTAACCTATGTTTCTTAGGAAAAGTTGTTCAGTTTCATTAACTGAACGTGCTCTTAAAGTTAATGCATAACACGAAAAAAATTTTTTTTGTATATGTGGTCAATTTTTTTTTTCGTATTACAACCCATGTTTGTTGGGAAAAGTTGTACAGTTTCGTTAACTGAACGTGCTCTTAAAATTAATGAATATCCTCAGGAACACGGTGTTTATTTACTTCTACATTTACTTAGGTATACGCAAAAAGCAGCAACATTGAACACCTGTTGAATAGTCCACAAACTCTTTTCAACCGAAACTGAAGAAACTTTGATAGCCCAAAAATTTGATAGCCCTTGGTTTTAAAACCCGCGTTATTGAATAAAGGGAGAAAAGGTATTTAACTTAGAGAATAATAATAATAGTGTACCGGTTATTCCGTACGGCTTTAAGGCTCTTATTCGTATGCTCTAATTTCGTATTGTAGCAAAATTTAATAAGAGTAACCCTTTTAACATTCAATGTGTTATGCCTACGCCGTAGCAGTAAATGCTACGGGTCGTAGCATTCATTACCATGTAGAAGTTAATGTTTAAATTCTTGGAGGATAATTTTTGAAGTTTGAAACTGTTTTGAATTTATAAATAAGTGAGTCCTTGTTGAAATAATGACCATAGCGGCTGCAACGCGGCAATTTACAGAAACTAGCTACAGTACGTCGATTTTTTGCCCCGAAAACCTCTTTATTGTAATTTTCACGAAATCGTTAGAACTGCTTTCAAGAACGCATTTAGATTTATACAAGGTGTAACAGAAACGTTATATCAGACCTGAAAGATGTGATTCTGCCCATGAAACTGAACAACTAAAGAACATAGATCGAATTACGAAAACAAATTTTTGACCTCCCATACAAAATGTGTTGTCAGCTAATTCAGTTTCTATGGGAAAACCATTTTTTTTCGTTTTTCGACCTATGTTCCTTAGAGAAAGTTGTTCGATTTCATGGGCAGAATCACATCCTTCAGGGTTAGTGTACCCTTTTTATTACATCCCGTATAACCTATACAAGGTGGAAAATTGAGATGGCGAATACAGGGCAGCTACTAGAAGCATTATAGTAAACAAGAAGACGTACTTATTATGAGACTAACCCTAACTTTCGATGATATTTTGACCTGCACTTACAGATTCCGGTAAAAATGTACGGTTACCAAAAAAAAAATATCTGCAATTTCAAAATTATAATGTTTTTTCCCATTCGATTCTGGTACTTATAAGAAACTTTAAAGTTAAAAGTATCAACTGCAAATTTAAATTTGTAATGCCATAGACATAGTACGGAAATAGACACTTATAGGTAATTTAGGTCTTTCCAAAAAAATTTCTTATTAAATATGAAGATCAATTCAGAATTCAAATTGTTAAATACTAAAACAAACCAACCGTAAACGATTTCAAGTAAATCAGATGTTTAAATATTGGTAGTATTGGAACACCCTTTATATGAATTTTCACAGATCAATGGATACTACCGCAAAATACTTGCATGGAGATTTTTTCATTTCTCATCACATGTTTCTCAGGGAAAGTTGTTCAGATCAGTCTATTGAGCTAGCCTTTTCAGTTTTTGGTACAACCTGTAGATTTTATTACCTACCGACGGACGGACATTTTAAGGAGACTTGCTCTTTATGATTGTAGGTGATATGGAACACATTTTTGAGAAAATTTGAGAATGATTTTTTTTCGCGAATAAAGTAAAAATGACAGAATTTTTACATTTATTAAAACTAGATACTCTACAAATACTCACCAAAGGCGAGCGCCTCTGCCGTGGCCCAGTCTAAATTTCTTCCCTCTTGTAGTTTAGCTAAACGATTTTTGATGTGCATTTTTGCTAGATTTGGATGCACGTGCTGAAAATAAAACCATTTTAGGGCTTACTCTGGACGCTAAATGCACTTGTGTTCTCAAAAATGTTTAGACTTTCCATACATATTGGATCAGTCAAATCTACGCTGTAAATTTCATTGGTTTTGCTTTCGGAACCCGGAAAAAGAATAAATAATAGAATAGAATCATCTATTCATGAAAACAAGCAAGTTTCTCAAAGAAAAAGAGTTTTTGAATCCCGATACAAAATACATAAATCGATCACGTGACCACTTTAGTATGGAGTCGAAAAATTTTAATCGAGTAAATTTTTTTAATCTTCGGGAAAATAACTTGTTTTCACGAGATATAATCACTGGGCTTCGGGAGCGTATGTGGACAAATATGTTTTTCACATAATTATATACAACACGGATCACCTCACGTTTCATTGATCCGTGTTGTATATAATTATGTGTAACCCTCACGAGTCATTTAGTGATAAAATATTTTTCACTTCTCATGCTCTGAAAGTGCTTTTTTGTGCAGGATATAGGCTGCACAAAATCGAATCTTGTGCACTAGGGCAAAAAAGTAATCGCGGTGGTGTACGCCTAGCGCGCGGGCCTGCTGCACCCCCCCCGCGCCGCGCGCGCGTCAACATATTCTTCACTAAAGCAGAACAACTCATTCTTCAGGTACATTTAGAGAGTACTTTTACGTTTTATGTCCTCGCAATCAAAGTGAAAAGCAGGGTTTATAACTCGTCCACAAAACCATTTTATCCTCGACATTACTATCAGCCCTCGCCTTCGGCTCGGGCTGCTAAAAGTCTACTACAAATAGTTCGTTTTGTGCACTTGTTGTACTTAAAATCTACTATTTCACACTTTGTATTATTAATAAATTACTCTTTACTACACACAAGGTACGAAAAAAATTACAAACAACGAGTTTATAATAAGTTAAACTTGGTTAAACTAAATTCTTGTTCTGACACTCACAAAATCTGTCGGTACATTGACGGAGGCCTCGCCGACTGCTTTAAGTTCGTTAGTATTGAAGCCAGTATTCCAAACCTCTATTGCTTTTGGGGCTAGACCTAAGTTAGACCATTGCTCCTTGAAATAGTCTGCCTGAAAGCATAATAAATAAAATTTTGATTAGTTAGGTTGCCTGCACAATGCACATGACCGAGAATCGGTGACCGATTTTTTTGTCGGCATCCTGTGTATCCGTCATTTTCCTCGTCGATAATCAGCCACAGGGATCGGTACATACATATATACATACATGGTATATTTTGGACCCCTGACCAAATTAAAATATGTTCGTTCCATACTACTTCCACTATTGCCGTTGCAGTCTGCATGGGATAGCCGAAAAAAATATACTTTTATACTTCGACCCATGTTGCCAAGGTATGTGTACGTACACATCATAATAACAGGGAGTTCCTTCCGAATTTCACAGCAAAAATGGCTGCCGCCGCGCTTTTGAGCGTTGCGGCTGGCACGCGGTAGTTGGTGACCGCAGTTTGTATATTGGTACCAATGAGGTTATATTGTACTGCGTACACAATATAACCTCATTGATTGGTACACACAGCCGCTCGTCGGTAGAAACACTTTAGCCTTGAGCGGGTCTCTGGTTTCAGGCGTTTGTAGTGTAGGGCTGGTTCAGCTTATACTCGTACTGGTTATGTTTCTACGTGCGTACGATACGGAGAAGGACGCTACTGCCGGTTAGAGATGGGTTGTCAATATTCTTATCTTACGCTTAGGTACAAAACACAATTTCTCTTGCCTAGATATACTGGTAGAAATTTCCTAGTTGAAGTAAGCGAGGCCTGTTGTGTCGTTTTTATTAACTAATATTATGTCTGTATTTTCATGTGTATAATAAATAAACCAAAGATTTCGGACCTCCTTGCTTCGCTCGGAATAGATACCGTGCTAATTTATTTTGCTATGGGATGACATCTGCCAGCATGTCACATCTCCTTTGCTATGCAATGTGACATTAGCATCGACGATTAAGAAGTATTCAAAATAACCCTACCAAATTAATAAAACAACGCCTTCATTGCATTTACAAAGATAATAGGATTATGTAATTGGTTATGACATTATTACACTCATCTCTAACTTGTGACTAATTATTTCTTTAGCCTACTTCTAAAACCCTTATTTTTATGAGAAATAAACCATTGAATAAATATATAAATTATGTTAAAAAGTAATTCGTAATTAGAAAAGTACCAAAATGGTTGAAATAATTCAAAATTTCTGTCTGTGTCGCTTTTCTTCCAAAGATTTTTCGATATCACCGAGTTTGAAATATTTTAATGAACGATTGGTGTCGTAATTAGATTTGTCTGACAGAGACGTCTCGTCTTTTTTTGAGTTATCGTTTTTAAAATTACAAATCTTGCATTTATTAATAAGTTAGTATTTGACAGACGTTTTCATTGTGTCAATCACTTTGTTACTTTACTGCACAAAGAAAATAATGTTTGAAAACATAAAATACTGAAAACTGATGAAGAAAGAAGCATGGGTTATTATTGAGTATCAACCCATAAGCCTCTTCTCTTTCCTCGTCAGCATCATGTTTTTGTGTGAAAATTACTTTTATAATTATTTTTTTCTGGTTTGGTGACAATTATAGCATCTGATACCCTAAAGCACACTCCAGACACTACATACAACGAGCACGAATTTGAAATTGGAAGGTCGCGTAGACCCGCATATTCAGTACAAAAAACCCACAGGAGCACCACGCGAATCCCGCGGACGGGCGCGTGAGAGGGTGCGGGGTGGATTGAAAGGGGGGCGGAGAGTGTCAGTTCTTATGATAGTACTATTACTTTATTCTGTGGTCAAGCAGCGGATGTAAATTATATGAATTTTGACACACAGCTTAAACGCTCAAGTACTTGCCTCTGGTCGATAAGACAGAGCAGCGTCGTATTCTTTTTGCAGATACGCCGTGAAATCTGTAACTACATTCTTGACTTCATCTCCCGTCATAACTCCTTCTGAGACAAGCTTTTCTGAGTACAAGTCTGATATGGATCTGAAAATATATTATGTACCTTTTATAATGACTCAATAACCGAAAAAAATGAATTAAATAAGAAACTGAGGGACGCTACCTCTAAAATCCTAACTGACATTGCTAGCATTAAAACTGACATCAAGACCACAAATGAAACCGTAGAGGGTTTGATATGTAGGGTAAATTTTATGAGCCAGCAATATGAAGAAATGAAAACAATTACAAGTGAACACTCTGAGAAGGTTAAACTACTTCAAAAAGAAAGTGACTCTTTAATCCTGGTGTTGAACGATGTCACTACTAAACTTAACGTTTTAGAGCAACAATCTAGAGCATGCAACTTGGAACTACAGTGCGTCCCAGAGCACAAGAATGAAAATTTGCTTACAATTGTTAAACAGTTCTCGAACGTGGTTGGATTCAACTTGAATGAAAACGAAATTATGGATTTCCACAGAGTACCTAAAATGAAGCAAGATAGTAATCGACCGCGCACTATAGTTGTTAAACTATCTAGTCCTCGCATCCGCGACAATATCTTAGCGGCAGCAAAGCGCTTTAACAAAGATAACGCAAATCAAAAGTTAGACACCAGCCATCTGGGATTTGCCGGCGATAGGAAACCTGTTTTTGTGGCGGAACACTTGGCTCCAGCAAATAAGTTACTACACGCTTCGACTAGGACTTTCGCTAAAGAACATGGTTATGAGTTCGTTTGGGTCCGTGGTGGTAGAGTGTATATTCGCAAGGACACTAAATCTCAAGCTGTATGGATAAAAAATGAAAGTGTTCTTAAAACACTTTAGGAATGAACTATTTTCCTTATTTTTATAGCATGATAGTAAATATTTTAAATTAAAATTCAACCTGTCCATTTATTATCAAAATGTAAGAGGTTTAAGAACAAAAGTGAATGATTTTTATAGAAATGCTTTATGTCAAGAATACGATATTGTTATATTGACCGAGTCATGATTAAATAACTCTGTGTTTGATCACGAAATTCTAGACAAAAGATACAATTTATTTAGGAGGGATAGAAGTTCCACTGGTTTATGTCATAAAAAGGATGGAGGAGGTGTGTTTATAGGTGTTTTGAATAAATATAATGTTTTAAGAAAGCCGACATGGGAATGTAGATGCTTTGGATTACATTAAAATTGGGTACAGGCAGTAAATCACTACATTTGAACTTGTGTGCAGTATATATTTCACCACCTATTACTGAAGAACATTATAACGTATTTCTTAAAAATACTGTTGATGTGATATGCAATAAATCAGCAAAAAAATCTGTTACCCTCCTTATTGGAGATTTCAATCTACCTAATATCACCTGGTCTTATAACAGCTCTACAAATACATGTATCCCAGCACCATGTTCTAACAAAATCGAGAACATTTTCCTCAATGAAATGACTTTTAACAATCTTTCTCAGTATAACCATGTAACCAATGCAAATGGTCGTGTCCTAGACTTAGTTTTTTCTGACTCTAGATTGCCGGTAAGTATCAGTCAGACATCAAAACCGCTCTGCAGATTGGATTCACACCATCCGGCGCTAGAGATTCGCGTTCAAACGCCCCATTCTATACAAAAGCTCAGACTAAACAGAGAACCCAAGTATAATTTCTTTAAAAGCGATTTCGATGCCATACGGAAAGCAATTGCTGAAATTGATTGGTCGGAGGTGTGGCGGGGAGTTTCGAACCTAGACGAAGCTGTAGAAATGTTCTACGAAAAATTATACTCCATTATCAACAAACATACGCCTCGTCGCCGACCTCACACTGATAGATATCCGATCTGGTTTAGTAGACCGCTAATTAAATGTTTAAGAGAAAAGGCCAAATTTCACTCTAGGTTTAAAAAATACGAAAATGATTTAGATCAAATAACTTACGAATTACTAAGAGATAGAAGCGAACTTATGATAAAGGATTGCTTCAATAAACTTAAAAATAACGCATTACATAATCTTCGCACTAACCCTAAATTTATTTGGTCGTATACTAACGCACAAAAAAGTAAAAGTTTTTCGATACCATGCCAGGTCAGACTTGGAAACAAAATGGCTAACGGTGGCCAGGAAATCGCTGAACTATTTTTGGAACACTTTCAGTCTGTATACAAATACAAATCGCAATTTACGGCCAGGAATTATGCCAGTGAAGCCAAGGCGGAGAATAATAATACTATTGGATCTCTTTCTCTAAGCAGAATTGAAGTACTCAAAACGTTACGATCACTAGACCCAAGTAAAGGTGCCGGTCCAGATGGTATACCTCCAGTGTTTCTACGTGAATGCGCGGAGGTGTTAACTCAGCCTCTGCTTTATATTTTTAATGAGTCTCTAAAGACTGGCTGCTTTCCCGCAAAATGGAAAAATGCGCGCATATCTCCAATTCATAAAAAAGACGCACTGGATGAAGTATCTAATTATCGACCCGTGTCAATTTTACCAGCATTTGGAAAAGTTTTTGAGTCTTTAGTTCAAAAGAAGATTTACTGGCACGTAAAAGAATATCTACATCCGGCTCAATACGGATTCTTGCCAAAAAAGTCTACAACATCAAACTTAGTGAGCGTTGTCAACGATATCACAGAAGCAATGGACAAAGGAGATGAAATACATTGTATTTACACAGACTTCAGCAAAGCCTTTGACCTTATAAATCATGACCTTCTCGTTGACAGAATCAGGCAAAGCGGAATACACGGTTCTCTGCTCCGTTGGTGTGACTCCTATTTAAGAAACCGATCGCAGCTAGTTACGATTCGTGGCTTTCAGTCTCAATGTAAAAATATCCCATGTGGTGTGCCTCAGGGATCACACTTGGGCCCGTTGTTTTTTGTTATTTTTATAGATAGTTTGGCTAAGAGTATTTCTTGTGACTTTAAAATGTATGCCGATGATTTGAAATTGTATAAAATAATAAAAAACAACAATGTTTTATCCATTTTGCAAGATCAAATAAACAAAGTGTACCAGTGGTGTACAGAAAATGAAATGAAACTAAATTGTGACAAATGCTATTTCGTGAATTTTTCCAGGAAAAAGAAACAATGATATCAGATAGATAGAGATATCAAATATTACATTTCCAGTAAGCCTTTAAAACAAGTTGCTAGCATCCGCGATCTTGGGGTTTATTTGGATTCGGATATGAGTTTCAGGACGCACATTGATGAAATTGTTAAAAAAGCTTTTCAACTCACGGGATTTGTAACAAGACAACTTAAAGTTTTTAAAGATCCAGGTATTATCATCCCTATTTATAATTGTGTGGTGCGTAGTGTCTTAGAGTATGCAAGTCCAGCATGGAATCCATGTTATCAAGTGCATATTAGTCGTATAGAACGGGTCCAAAAAAAGTTTCTGTATCATTTGGCGTATGCTGACAATAAATGTAAAAAACTTACTTCGTATGAATCTAAGCTAAAGTTCTATAAAATAACACCACTAAGTATCCGAAGAAAATGTGCGGACATAACATTCCTGTACAAATTAGTCAATGGGTGTATTGACTCCATGGAACTTCTACAAGCCATAAAATTTGAAATTCCACGACCAAACAGTAGGCTTCTAAATAGGAGAACATTTGTCCTTCCTCATGTTAGGACCAACATTGGCCAACACAGTCCTATCCACAGAATGTGTGCCGGTTATAACGGTATTCGTTTCAAATTTGACATATTCACTGGTTCTTTGGCCTCAGTTAAGGATAAAGTACTTAGTAATTTGGTTATTACCAAATTTTAATTAATACTTAATTTAACGTAGTTGTAATCTAACTTCTTACTTCTAACCTAATTTAACGTATAAAACTACCGGATATTTTGTTTATCCCTTGTGAATGCTGTGTTCACTATTTGAGAATGTACACAAATATCATTAACTTATGTTTTATCAGAATTCTAGTTGTAGGTGTGTAACATTCGGTTTGTGAACCTAATAAAAAAAAAAAAAACAGACAACGCATTCACCGAAGAGTCTAGATTCTTCACTAGGCTTGTCTAGATTCTACACTACGCTCCTATGCTTATTCTAAAGCATAACCTCTCACGTGATAGTTCCATTAATGTGACTGAACAACTTTTCAAAATTCAAAAATCATTGGATAGATTATGTAAGATCGAGCACAAATTAAAGATGAATTATGCAGGGTGTTAAGTAAATTGCGCAAAAATTCTCGGGTGGTACGAGTAGCTCTAAACATGAAACTGAACAACTTTTGTTCTACGACTTATGTAAATTCGCAGAAAATTAGCATACAAATTGGCTCGGTCACCAAGCCGATCGATTTGTAGGAGGCAGAAATTATGTTTTATCGTTCACCACATAGAGTGTCTACTTTCTGTAAGCTGTTCATTATTCGAACTACATTTGTCGTAAAACACTCAATAATTTCTCATAAGTGAGATATTTAGTTTCTCAAGAAAATATTCTTGCTTTGTAAGGCATTAATGGTCCATTACATGTATATAAATTCACAAAATTGGCCTGCCGTACGAACTCTACATTTTTCTTGGGGAAAGCTGTTCAGTTTCATGATCTGAACTCCAAGTTCTCAGTTTTCGGAAAATGAAAGCACTCGCTATATGCATATTTTCACGGAAAGCACTCCGCACATTTTTGGGTTTCCTTGAGTACAAGAGAGGCCTTCTTCCGGCACTTTTCTGACAGGAAACGTATGATAAAGGCTGTTCAACGTTGGTTAGGGAAAGGTTTTAATATGGTTTTAATAAATAGGCAAAAAGTCAATGAAATGCTTTTGTTCCTTCGCATATTGATTTTACCATCATCGTGTTGATGGAGTCACATGATATTAAAATTTATTTCAAGAATGAACAGTTAGAATGAGAGATTTTCGTAATTCCAATGGATTAGAAACATCGAAATCTACGGTTTCCCTTGTCAAGTTGTCATCAATAACTATGATTTAGTGAAATGTGATTTTTTTTAGTGTATTAGTGGAACGGTTACGGTAGATGTCATTTTGTATAATCTATTCTGATCTATAATCTATTCTTAGATAACCTCAAAAGGTGTGGTGTTTGTTTGTTGTATCGTAAACATATTATCGACACATCATATCCGATCTTGGATTTGACGTTTGAGTCTGTTTATAGGTCTGTTAGGTAAAAGGAACACAGCCTAACCGATCCCGAACGGGATCTATTGAGTTAGGTTCTCATGTGACTACAACGCACGAGCCGAGCGAGTGAAGCGAGCGTGCCGCCGCAGCGGCCGGTGAGGACCAGGAGCATTTACTTATAAGTATATAGCCAGGAGTCAACTTCACCGAACTAAAAAAGTAAAAGTCTTAGTTGTACACGTTCTCAGTACCTTCTCCGGCAACCATTTACAATGTCGTCTCCGGAAGCCTTTTTCAATGCCGGCTCCGGCAGCGAAGTCACAGCCATAAGATTAACACGAGCAAAAATTATCTCTCAATATTTTTTTTTTACTTTGACTACGCGGATACATTTTGACCGATTATGCCACAAGAGAGAGAAACAGAAAATTAAAATATTGCCCATTACGTCCTTGTGTAATATCTTAAGCTTGCCTGCTTTAAGCCCTCCTTAATCCTGAAGAATCATGCTTACTTTCTGTTCCGGATAACTCCATACAGTAGCGGGTTAGTCAGCGAAGGCTCGTCCATCTCGTTGTGCCCCCACCGCCGGTAGCAGTTGTAGTCTATGAATACGTCTTTACGGAACTTTTGACGGTACTCAAACGCTATTTTCGTTGCTTTTTCTACTAGCTAGAACCAAAAAAAAATTGTTCTTAATGCAGTACTGACCAGAACGAACATTCTTGCCGATCGCTATTCCATATTCAAAATTAATACACTTTCTTTCTTTAATGTCATGCGTATTTTTTTTATTAAAATAAATTATTCTCATTCATGTAATAAACAATCTTGTAAAACTATTTTTCAAATAACTATAATATTAAAAAAAGATATAAGCCATCGAAGATTTGTTTCTGTCTCTTTCGTGCAAAACGAAATTTAATATGGAGTTTATATGGCCGTAGTGCATTGTGACGTCACTATTCATGTCGGATCTCTCTGTCTATTTAGTAGTTTTAAATGCTTATATCGGCCGTATTTATTAGCCGATTTAAATTTTTATTTCACTTTTTGTCATCTCTACTACGGTATTTTCATATTTTTTTAATAAATGAGAATAAACATATTATGTAAGTTCCCTATGGTAGCGGTCGGCTAGTATTTTAGAAAGCGCAAAAAATATTATGTAAAGATAGCCACTTTTTCCATGCTTTTGCTTTTTTTACTTTGATTGCTCCGAACACTTTTTTCTTCTTATACTCGTATATAAAGCTCTTGTCCGTGTAATAACCTCCATGCCTCCTTATCTTCTGCAATGTCTTAAATATGAAATGACGAAAATGCACTTTCTCATTAATTCGGTTCATATAACTACGTTTGGAGTTGGACTCTGGGTCTTTCTCTACCTATCCTTCGTATAACCTTTTACTCCACGGTTGTCTTTAGAATTTGTTGCGTATCAGAAGTACCAACATTTTTCCTTTTACACAGAGGAACGTGACAAACCAATTGCAATTACCTCAGGATGGTCAGCGTTGACGTGAATTACAGGAGCGGAAATCATCTTGGCCACGTCGGTCACGTATTGGGACGATCGGCTTCGATCGGCTGGTAGAGTGAAGCCTACCTAAAATAAAATTATAAAATAAGGACATGAGCTATTAGTAGGTAGTTTTATTTCTGTGCGAAGCCTGGCTTACAAACTACCTGTTTTGTTTTTCGTCTTAATATTCGAGTCACATTTTGTACCTATGTAATATTAATTTTTCTCGAGTGAATTTAATTTATAATCTCACTAGTTCGGAAATTTTCCTTTATAGGTCGAAATTAGTGCAAAATTCATTTTGGGCCGCTAGTGTGAAAAAGATTTTTGAAATTTTAATCGGTTGTTATCTGCGTGCAAAAACGGATTATTAGTCGCTGGAAAAGGTACATACATACATACATACATACATAACATCACGCCTTGTTCCCGTCGGGGTAGGCAGAGACCACAAGTTTTTCACATTATATGGTACTGGCGCTATTCGTAAGTATTTTCCTCGTTTTTGTGAGGTGAAAAACTGTGTGTTTCGCAGCTTTCGCACGGAAGCAAAGTCATTTCGTGTCACCTGCCTTGAAACGTAAAATTCTACTCGTATTTTTGAACCACTCACTTCTCTCGCATTTCAACCCCCCCTATGCCCCACCCTAGAATCCTTCGCTTGCTCGAGTTTCAATACACGGAATTCGCGCCAAATGATAATTTTGCTGCCTTGCATAACAAATAACTATTCTTTGAAAAAGTCAAAACAATGAATTTCACTAACAACACAATTGAAATTTTACATTGTGTCTCTTCTATTATAAAATTGTAAATTGATTTTGTCTGTAATATTGAAGACATTTATAAAGAAATATTTGTGCTGTTTTGATGCACCTGAATCCAAATCACTGTTTTTAGGGTTCCGTACCTCAAAAGAAAAAAATGGAACCCTTATAGGATCACTTTGTTGTCCGTCTGTCTGTCTGTCTGTCTGTCAAGACCCTTTATCTCACGAACGGGTAAAGGTATCAGGTTGAAATTAATACCATATATTAGGATCCATGAACCACACAAGATCTGAAAATTTCAATTTTTTACAACGACGCAATCAAAAGATATGGCATTTTATGTCCTCATCTCCATACATTTATTGAAAAATGAAAAACCTACAGGGTACTTCCCGTTGACCTAAAATTATGAAATTTGGCAAGAAGCTAGGTCTCACAGTACAAATAATGGGAAAAGTCTGAAATCATTAAATATTACAACTTTTCTCACAACTAAAGGTAACCAATTGTGATGAGCTCCCGTTTCAAGAACATTCATATAAGAGAGGGGTCAAGTTGGATGGTTGCTGAGGCGATTTTTGTTTTAGTTCTATTTAAAAACGGGAACACTTACAAACTTGAAAATTGGTATGTTTATAGGGCATAGGCTATAAAATAACAACAAATAATAAAATTTGGTAAAGCGCGTGTCGGACTCAAAAAATCTAGCACATTAACTTACTGAAATTTCAACTAATACAATTATGTTTATGTGGTGGTACGGAACCCTCAGTGCGCGAGTCCGACTCGCACTTGGCCGGTTTTTTTTTTGGACTTTTTGTCTGTTGTTTGCTTATTTGTTCGAGCATCACGCAAAAACTACAAACATTTTTGTTTGATACTAAGTCAAAAAATTCAAGCGGGCAAAAGCTAATATTGTTTAGGTAAATCTAATACGATAATTCTTCATAGACAAATTGTTGCGTATGCGATTGTGATACTACTGAAAACTTACTTGATTATTAACAACGACGTGCACAGATCCTCCAACATGGAAGTGTGGTGCTTGAGACAGCATAAGGGTTTCCTGGTTCACGCCTTGACCAGGGAACGCCGCATCGCCGTGGAACTGAGAAATTGCATTTAAGTAAGTCCGTCCGTGTGGTGCGGTGGGTGTCGTAAGAGGTGACTAACGGCTAATGAACCGGAGAATCAGCAACATAATATTTCTGTATATCGTACCATCTTACATACTGCGGTCACCAACAACAGCGGTTGCCAGACGCAACGCTTACAAGTGTGGTGAATATGGTACATCCCCTCCTAAGTCAATCCATTTTTGCTGAAGTTCTGGAGGGAAGTTCCCTGTCCTGCAGAGGACGTTTTAAGGGATGTTATGATAATTAAAGGTTTTAGGGTTGCTAACCACTGGGCAGCCTCTGACATGGGTTTTGTAAAGACCGAGTTATAGTAAATGGGTCCAATGTAATAATAGTAGAGTCGAGCAAGACCACCGTCTAGCTAGCTTGACACATGGGCCTTTTCGTTCTTATTACAAGCGCCTGACGTGCTAGAGTCGCTTAGCAAGCGTAAGCTTACAATTCACATGCCGTATCAATTAATTTTATACGTTTAAAAATAAAAATGCTGATGTGTTTCTTACCTGTAAATTGAAAACCTTGTCACCCATTCGTGTGGTTCCTTTGGGATCGTAGTCTCCCTCCTTTAGGGTCATTTGCTTAGACCTGACTTTACCCATCGATACTGGATTTACGATCTAAAATTAATGTTACGAATTTATTATTTTATGTTTCTTAATATTAAGTAAATAATTCTCTTGATAAATAATCCTATGTATTTAGTACGGAACGGTTACAGGTTTTTAAAACATGACAAAACAAAAACATAAAAAAAAAATGGACATGCAGAAAATTAACTTCTTTGCATTTTATTCTACTGTTAGCGCGCTATAAGTTCTAAAAGTCTGATTGAAAATTGTATTTGTACAATTTGAAACGCAGCGTTTACAAAAACTTTTATTGTGGTATTGACTAGAAATGAGAGAATCACCGTATAAGAGAAATTGAACAAATATGAAAATAAACAAAGAATTTCAAGCCTAATTTTGACAAAATATTGAAGTCCATTGAGACCTACCTCCAAATGTGATGGGTTGTTTAGTAGCGAAATTCTTACTGTCTTATCATTTACGTTTATATCTGACGAGAGGCCTGAAATTAAAAACAAAAATAAATATTTTTCATTCCGTCCTCTCTTGTAGGCTCGAAGTTATGAGGTTTTATGTTTCAACGTGCTCTATAGAGAGCAAGCGATCTGGTGGGGTACTCTCAACATCCAACACCGAAAACGACATATCAATGCGACATCATTTCGTAACAGTAAAATTCAAAACTTCGGGCTCTTACACTACTGTAGCAATATATTCTACTCTACAGTATAATTTTCTACTTGTGCAACGGCAGCACGATTCCCTAGATAAAAGTTGTAATCTAAGATCAAAAAATGTATGGAGGATACGAAAATTTTATCGCGCGGCGCGATGGAAAAGTTCAACCAAAGGATGATGCCGCCGCAGCTGCCAATAAAATGCAAGGAGAAAACGTAAAAAACCCGTCGGTGTAAATGTAGTGCGAAAAAATATAACGCTTATGGCTGAGGTCACGTGATTGGCCCAAGACTATGTACGTCGTCAGGTTTTGATTGGCCGAACTTTGGAAGAAGTCATTTAAACTAAAGGAGAATTTAATTTAAAGTTTTACCTCTAGCATTGTACTTACCTAGTATGGAAAAAATGTTATGTGGAGAAATAAATAAATAAATAATTTATTATTATTATTTATTATAGTCTTTGTATGGAACTTGGGCCCAGTGCTGCCCAGATATATATGAGCGTACCTGCGATAGGTTCTACATATGAAGATATGTGCATATGCAAAATATTTCGAAAATAATAATAATTTATGTCGTGCCTGCCAGAATCCACACCAATGAATGTAATTTTTTTAGATTTAACTCTTTCGAAGTAGGATAATCGATCGACACAAAGATTTGGACTAAACTATTTCGAAATAGGATAATCGATGTCGTTTTCAATGCCGAAAATTAATATTCGGAGTAGACCACCCATGTGTGTATTCGGACTTGTATTTTAAAAGGGTATGATGTGAAAATGTACATTTTGCGAGTAGCGCCGCAAAAATTATGATTTACTCGAACAAAGGCGGGAATTTGGGTCGCGAAATTATTTCTTGTTTGTATACAGCCCTTTGGCACAGTAAGCCTTTTGGCTTTCCCCTTTTGGCTCCTTTTGGTGACAAAAGGTTTTGGTTTTCAGAATGTGATTTAAATATTGAAGTACCTCAATTGTTAACATAAAATATCATTATTATAACATAAGTTTACTTAATGCAGGAAGCTCAAGTAAGGACACTAAGGTCACCCCCAAAAATGGTGACTACAGGTTTTGAAAGTTACATGTAGCAATTTTTCTAACGTTCTTAAATCAGATGATCTGCTGATCTCGATTGCTTAGGTAGATTGGTGTTTCAGCTCTGAATTGCTATTGGGCTCGAGAAATTTGTGCAATGAAAATCAGTGGCTGTTTTGTCTATGGTTGTTATTTATATATTTGTGCATAAATATCAGTCTCTGAATTTGCTTCCTTTGGGATTTTGGGCACATTTGTAAATTACCTATTCTTTAGCAACTTCAGCTGCTAGTTGCGTTGAACTTAAGGTTTTAATCTAACTTACAAAAATGCAGTGCTATGTCGCTACTAGACCCGGCCTCAGCTGGAAACTCAACGTTTCCGTTGAACTTGTGGAAGATCTTGACTGGAGGAAATCTCATCTGAGTGATCATCGCTGCCAGCTTCCCTCTATGAGGCATTGCTAGGACTATGTTCTCTATGCTCTCTGAAATGAATAAAAATAATAGATACAATATCCTATACTACTCCTATTAATATTACTAAAAGGCGTGTTCATCAAATTATACAGTTTCGACTATAAGTTTTCCTATACAGGGTGTAAAAAAACTACGACGATCCTTCTAAGGGGTGATTGTACATCACTAATAGATTGTATAAAAATATAAAAAAAATATTTTTTTTCTAAAAAAGTAGTTTTACCTCGAGAAGAAGTGAAGCGCCTGGAGGGTTCAACAACAACTATGATAAGCTTGTGATGCAGACAAAGATGTTTTTTGTTAAACTATCCAGTCTATGCAAGTACTTATCCATTTCAATATATTACTGTTATCTAATTTGCAAGAAAATCAAATTTCATGATCACTCAAAAAAAAGTTTTAAAATTTTTTTTTTTACAATATATTAATGATGTAAAATCACCCCTTAGAAGGATCATCGTACTTTTTTTAAACCCTGTAACTACTAGTATGTATATATCGCTTGGAACTCTTTTGCTGACTCCGAGACTATTGGTCATTTCGACCAAATCGGTCCTGTTTAGGTTTTGAGGACGCATAGTGTCGAAATTTTTACAGCAACCTAATAATATATATGGAAATATTTTCGTTTCAGATTCAGTTAGATTTTGCGGCGCACTTATTTTATTATTTTGGGGATGTTGACGAAGGATATCACCACTTAAAGTCTAATGGTTCTGGTACTCCTCAGCCCGTACTTGAGAAAGGGATTGGTGTGATGAAACGATATCAAAGCTCAATGACATCGCAGAAAATGCGATTCATGTGACCGAATTTTTGGCACAATATTTGTCACGGTTGCCATCGACACCTTCGTAAAGATATTTCAAAAAATATCATAATAAGTAGTTTGCGCGATATTTGTACCTGCTGTAGTGAGTTTAAACAGCGTTGAGAAGACCGTCATTAAGGAATCAGCTCCTTCCGAGCTGTACCGTTTCACCGCGGGGTATTTCACTGAGAGGAACTTCTCCCAGGCTTGCCCTTTTATGAGCTCCGCTGCTATCTCCTTTTGACGGTCCACAATTATCGGATCGGTGTTGCTTTCGACGCGCTGGGCAAACCATTCTCTTTCGGTTTCTGTCTGGAAAAAACTGATTTTAGAAGCTTATATCTTGTCTCACAAATTCGCTAGGCTTCCTTTTTATCCTGGCACCTCTAAAATAAACCAAAGATTTTATATATCGATGTTATTTCAGATTTCTTGACTTGTTTAAAGAAAGATTTGAAAAACGAAATATTATTACATTCTGTTACTTTTTTACAATGCCAAATGTTTATTTGAAATGTACTTACCTCTAAATATGAAAATTCGTATGATATATTTCCACAGTACAGTGTTTCAAGATGCTCTACCAGGTTTCTAACATATTCTTTCCCTGTGTACCCATATAGGATTCCCAGTTCTACTTTATCATCTGATTTTAGACCATATCGTGCAGTGTTTAATTCTTTTATGTTCCTGGAAAATAGTTTTATTTTTAGAAAAGTTTTTCAACTCACTATTCGCTTAGTAGCCTTG
This sequence comes from Athrips mouffetella, assembly GCA_947532105.1. Taxonomy (NCBI): domain Eukaryota; kingdom Metazoa; phylum Arthropoda; class Insecta; order Lepidoptera; family Gelechiidae; genus Athrips; species Athrips mouffetella. The sequence goes on along the minus strand of OX383964.1, from coordinate 7,657,061 downwards.
TTATGTGGAAAGTATGCGAATGCGAGCAGCGAGATACTTTTTAGGGTTCCGTACCTAAAAAGAAAACAACGGAACCCTTATAGGATCACTTTGTTGTCCGTCTGTCTGTCTGTCTGTCTGTCAAGACCCTTTATCTCACGAACGGGTAAAGTTGTCAGGTTGAAATTAATACCATATATTAGGATCCATAAACCACACAAGATCTGAAAATTTAAATTTTTTACAATGATGCAATCATAAGATATGGCATGTCCTCATCTCCATACATTTATTCAAAAATGCAAAACCTACGGGGTACTTCCCGTTGACCTAAAATTATGAAATTTGGCAAGAAGCTAGGTCTCACAGTACAAATAATGGGAAAAGTCTGAAATCATTAAATATTACAACTTTTCTCACAACTAATGGTAACCAATTGTGGTGAGCTCCCGTTTCAAGAACATTCATATAAGAGAGGGGTCAAGTGGGATGGTCGCTGAGGCGATTTTTGTTTTAGTTCTATTTAAAAACGGGAACAAACTTACAAACTTGAAAATTGGTATGTTTATAGTGCATAAGCTATAAAATAACAACAAATAATAAAATTTGGTCAAGCGCGTGTCGGACTCAAAAAATCTAGCACATTAACTTACTGAAATTTCAACTAATACAATTACGTTTATGTGGTGGTACGGAACCCTCAGTGCGCGAGTCCGACTCGCACTTGGCCGGTTTTTTTTATTCTATTAGACTTGCGTGGTGGACGCTGCATGCTGCATTGCACACATGCACATCTACCTTAGACTCAGGGAGTAAAACTTTTTTACCCCCTGGCGAATAGCTAGGTTAATAAAGGCTACAATTGAGTATGTAGGCTCTAAGCGGCTAAGGAGAAACTGTGCAACTAAAAGGCTATTGATTTGGCCACGTTTTCGGCGAAACTTTTAACGTAATAGTAACTTTTTCCATTGACTCGAAAAGATCAAGACAAGGTGATTATCTAAGCCACCTGCATGAGTTTTCCCTAAAATATATTTCTACGTTGAATTTAGATGTATGATGAACATTCAGCACCTTCATATTCATGATAGTGCCTGTTCCGTATTTTTTTTTTCATAAAAATCTGATGTTTTGTTTATTAATGCCTGTGCTTACCTGTCCTCCTTCCTGAAGTCTACGTTATCGATATTAGCTCGCATATGGCCATACTTTCTATACGCCTCAACGAGGTTATGCGCGCGACAGTTCTCATAGCGTCTTGCTAAAACATCTTCGGGGGTCTCTGAAAAAAAAAAACGGATTTTGATGAGAAATTTAAAGCGAAATAAGGGCTACTCTTCTTTAAGGATAGTACATCAGTGGCAACTAACTAGTGGCTTCTCGTTAATTTCACTTGGTCTTCGGTCCACTTTTAAAAGAGGCACACCCCGGATAGGACACTACATACATCGAGCGCGAATTTGAAATTGGAACGTCGCGTAGGCCCGCATATTCAGTACAAAAGACCCTCAGGAGGACGATGAGAATCTCGCAGGCGGGTGCGCGCGGGGGTGCGGGGTGGATTGCAAGGGGGGCGGAGAGTGTCCGTTCTGTATGATACCTATTACTTTATTCTGTGACTTAGGCCTGGTGCAGTGCGACCAGAATATCCTGGACAGAATTTGAGCGGATATATTTTACCTTCCGTTATGTCATCTTTCTTAATTAAACAATTATTTTTGTATTTTCTTGTGTACAATAAACTATAAAACAATAATTAAACTACCTATAGATAACTATTAGCAATGTTAGTAATTAGAGTACGATCCACTTATCAGATCAGTTCCGTACAACAATTAAAATCGTGTAATAAATATTCTGTGATAATATTGAAATAAATTCTACGATAGGTGACGCTATGTTTTGCAAGAATATGCTCAGTTTATCAATAAGATTAATTTAGTAAACACCAATTATTGAGATAAGATACCATTTTGTTACTAGGCCGAATCTTTTCACATTATGTGAGGTTTCGGTGTGTTTGGAGCTTGATTTATTGATTTTTGTTATCGGAGTATGTGACACGAATAACTTAAATCTTTTGCAATATTGCAGATGTCGATTTGTCGGAAAATACAGAAAGATAACTTTACTATGTACAGGGGCTCTATTACCGTATCTGGCATATGCGAACAATTTCCTTTGCGAGGAATGATGTTTTATTTCTTGACTTTGGAGCTTGATTTATTGATTTTTGTTATCGGAGTATGTGACACGAATAACTTAAATCTTTTGCAATATTGCAGATGTCGATTTGTCGGAAAATACAGAAAGATAACTTTACTATGTACAGGGGCTAGCCAAATAGCATTTTACTCCATTTAAGAGTACACATTTAGTTCCCAGGTGTACTTGAAGCATTATTACAGTTCACTCGTGATGTATAAGCTGCATTATTGCGATTAATAACACTTATACCTGTCTAAGGGACTTATAGGAGTGTAGAGTTATACTTTTATACGATTGTTGGTGTTATAATACTCTAACAACTATCTTTTAGTCAGCCGTCTGACTAAGAGCTTTATAGGAGGGTAGACATACGGCAACCGCTGTTTAAAGGCCTACTTGTACGATGTTATAGAGCTAGCATTTTAATAGAACACACGTGGTCATTTATAAAGCCAAAGGCTGTTATGTTTACCTATTTTAGACTGTTATACAGCTAGTAGCTGTAGTAGGACTTGTTTGTGATCATTAAAATTTCCTTTTTTACTATCTGTACAGAAGTGTTTAAATGGTTCACATGTGCACTGTAGGCTGTTAAAAGCACTATATGTGTTGTCCATTAACATCAATAGCAGTTTATTTGTCCACAAGTACTACTCTTATTTGCTGTAAGCTGAACATGAATGTGAATGTGATATTCTATTACACATATCCCACAAGCTGTGTGTTTATTAGGTAGCGTGCAAGAATATGTGACAATGAATAAAAAAATTCTGGAAAAAAGAGCGAGAACCGGTGGAATAAGAAGAAAAATTGCAAAAGATTTAACGGACAATAATTATTATGTATTATTGCGGATCTCTAAAATTTCAGTATATTGAAAGAATTAAACGATGATACACAATTGACCTGAACTACATCTTAAAGCTGTACATAAGTTCAGATTAGAATAAATTTATAGACATTGGCTCTGTAGAGGTACAAATGTGGGACATCATATAGATAACAGCATTCTAACAGAACACATGTGAACCTATATGCGTCTCACCGCATTAAATTGGAGTTATAATAGTTCACATAGCCGTATTTCATTTCCACCATTTTGTTCTACGTAACCTAAAATATTTACCAAATAAATCTTTTAAATTATCATGCAGATTTAGCACAAAATACGCAGATAGAGCGATTGAGTTTTGGTTTCATGTTATAATTAATTACCGTAGTATAATTATAATGCCAATATAATATTAAAAACTGAAAATTGTTGATTTCATCTCAGCCAGTTTTAAATATTTTAACATGAATATCGCGTTTTTACAGAGGCGCGTGAATATTTTAGATGTAAATATGTATACATTTCACGATAAAGTTGCATTCCCATGGCACTAACATTATTAAGTATTTAAAACAGGTACTACCGCGTGTTACCATAAATAATTATCCAATTGATATACGCCGGAGTTAATGTGTTTCTCATGGCACACACAAAACCAAACTAATGAGGAATAAATAATAAAATAAAAAAATAATTTAGGACACGCGTGAATTTCAGGTAGCACTGGAGTACTTTTGACGGACTTTATAACTGTGAAGGCTGTGTATTTAGCCACTTGTTACTCTTTATTACACTCATATACGTTGTATGGTTCACACTGCGTCCCTTATAGTGCCGTAAGTCAGCCTTAAGTCCGATGTTACTACTTAAACTGCTATTATAATGCTATTATACTGCTAATGTACAGCCATAGTGAACTTAAGGCTGTCTAATTTGTGCCCAAACTGGTTCTATAAGAGCATTATAGCAAGCTATACAGCTCTTATACAGCTGACTTTTACAGCTTGTGGAGTACATGTGAACGATTAGACATCTTATATAGAACCCCGAATGCCACTTGTATTACCGTATCTGGCATATGCGAACAATTTCCTTTGCGAGGAATGATGTTTTATTTCTAGATTTCCTATTGAACTAATTTGTAATACGTCTACACGTGGTCTAATTTCGAGAGCCAATTTCAGCCGCAGAAAGGAAATCTAGAAATAAAACCTCATTGGTTCCAAAGGAAATTGTTCGCATATGGCAGACTCGTTCTAGCTACCGTAATAGACCCTCTGCTCGGAGTATTTGAAATCCCACTAAAAACATTTTCTTATAAAATGTTGCCAAGACGAGACCATTGACTAAGGTGTAGATTTTGTGAAGTTAGGGCTTGTAGAGTTAAGGCGTGTAGAGTTAGAAGCTTGGCTCTACAGGAGATATGATAACTTTTTGAAAATGCTAGCTATATGGTCTCGTCTTGGCAACATTTTATATGAAAATGTTTTTGGTGGGGTTTTCCTTCTTTTTGTATGTTTCATAGTAGGTACTAAAAATCCTGAAATATACGTGTTTTATTAATTGTCAGCTCAATGGCTTTATAAAATGGCACTGATTTATTTATTTATTTTTACATTGACTCAGTATTTTCTGCTATGGCAGTATTTTAATATCCCTCATAGTTTGGCTGGTCTATTAGGGTTTCACATCAGAGCCATCAGGTACTCCAGGTCTTCAACGATCCTGGTTTTGATAGTTTTTCCTTAATATGAGTACTAAACCCTAGCTCTGTGCCAAATTTCAGCTCTCTAGGAATAGTGGAAGTACGAGATCTTTTTGATGAAAGGTGAGTGAGTGAGTGTGTCAGTGACGAAATTGCTTAACTTCGACTAGCTATAGCTCATAAGCTATAAGTAGGAATGGTATGTAATTTAAGAATGTAGCTTAGTATAGTGTCTACTTTTTGTCATTGAATATTCAAGTCTCTAGCTTTATCCAAAAGGAAGTTACAGGGGGGTCAAAAGGGCCCTGAGTGGCTTCGAGAAAAGGATGGTACGGCTGTGCCTTTGTTTGCTCGTCTTGGCGGGGGCGCTGCCGTGCCCCCAGATTCAAATTTCGTTGATGTTATTGTTCAGTTTTAAATAAATTTATCCGAGGTGTTAAAAAAAAGGGTTTATAGAACATTTGAAAAATAGTATAGACGGATGAAAAATAGTATAGACAGATTATGGTTTCCCTTTCTAGTCATAAACTTTAATGGGATGTTATGTTGATAAATATCCAAGAAATTATTCAATTAAACACTATTTTGCTTCGGGAATAAAAATAAAAAAAAGCTCATAAAACACTTTCTAAAATTATGTACCGTTTTTTGTTGAGTAGATAGAGCATACGACAGTTACAAAAGGTTTGGGTAAGGTTATTCCACAGATTTATAAAGGAGAGCGTTTCCTTGGTTATTCTAACAAAGAAATTCCGAGCGAAGCAAGGAGGTCTTTGTTCTGAGATTCTAACCATGGCTCAAACTTGTATTGTAACATCTAGTTTTTGAAGTTCTTAGCGGCGCGTCAGATCTGACGAAAATTGTCTATATGTATTATAAATTGTCATGTTTGTCTACGATAGCGCAATAAATGAATATTGTATGCACTTTTATACTGATAAATAAAACAATTCGTGCGAAATTATTCCCTAACCATTCCAAAATATTCAAAAATGCACAACGTTGATGTTTAAGTTTTCACTTCTGCCGGCACTCCCGGAGTGCAACCCGTCCCCTTTTTACTCTTGACCTCGATCTAGTCTTGTGGACAGAGATGAGGTCGACGATGGGATTAGCTTGCCCAGAAGAGGCGACTGAAGGCTATGAAAAGTAAAAGTGATGTATGAAAAGTATGTACCTGGTGGGCAACCGAGCTTTGCTCTGTATAGTTTTAACCAAATCCCAGTAACTGATGGCGCTGTATGGTTTCTGAAACGTACTATTTTCGAGAAATGCCCAAAAAACGAAAAAAAAAAAACTAAATTCCCCAGTGTTAAACATAGCTAAATAGATTTTTCGCCCCTGAAAACCCCTGTATAATAAATTTCATCGAAATCCTTCTAGCCGTTTTCGAGAAACCAGTTACAAACTTATATATTTATGTACAAATATTGATCGTTTAATAGTATAGATAGGATATAAGATGTATGATGTAATATGCGTCTTGTGTATGAGTAGGAGCAATCTAATGAAAACAATATATTTCTGATAAAGAAGAAACTTGAGTATTCATTCAAACAAACCAGAGTTCGCAAAACAGTGACGAGTTACTGCCGTCTCTAAATTTTACTAATATTGCTCTATATGCTAATATTTTGCTTTCCACTTGTCGATTAAGATTTTCTAGGTTTTCTATAGGGAATTTTGCATGACGTTTGTTATTACCTACTTTTTAAAAATATCAGACGGTTGAACGCTGTTAAGTTCCTTTTAAGAGGCTTATATTAGTAAAATAAATAGATTCTTTTTAGAAGAAAATGTATATATAAATATTTGACAGCAGTAATCAAAGTGACCTAATCCTTCTCATGACCATTAAGTATCAGTGCTTCCATTTTCCATTCTCCATATGATGATCAGCTGCGCCATCCAGTGGAACTTTCAGAAGATGATGGAAAACTTCCTATTTGACTGGATATTTTGGAAGGGAAATATTTGCTTGCGATTCTTTCCTTTTCAATTTGTGCAAAAATTAATGCTTCCGAAGTAAATACCTACCGACATAACCTGAAAAGTCTATCTCATTTGTTCGTTTAACTCATTTTAGTACTAGTAAAAATGATATGAAATGACATAATATTCCAAGATAACATGTTCGACCTTGTAACCGTGTAACCTACCGGCTTCGTTGACTTGCTTGGGTCGATGTCCGAACACACCCAGCCCAGAATGGTACTTCATTCGATCACATCGCCACACCTCTCTCGTTCCTACACGCTTCAAACACAACATTTTCTTTCCTGCTCGCACTGCCTAATTCGAAACTTGTAAACAAACAACAATAAATGGCGCATTTGAATTAAGAATAATCTAAATTTGAACCATTTTATGCGCAAGAGTGTCTCGTGTCGCGTCGCGTTTACAACTGATTGTAGAATGAAAGAGAGAGTAGATGTTTTAATGATAATTTGATGTGGAATGGAAACGTATCAGTGGTTGTAGTAAATTATTAATGCTGATACTATTATGATAAAAGAAATATTAAAAACAAAAAACCCGACTGCTTAACTGTAAACCGGAATACCAGTTAGGAGCCTCAGCCACAGATTAGATAATTAAAATTAAAATTTGGTAAACTTAAATTTTATAAAAATTATAGGTTGGGACGGAAATATGTTTTGATTTGATTTGCCTGCAATATTTTACAAAATTTAAGTTAACTAATTCCTATTGATCCTAGGACCCTAGATTGTTTTCCTCTTTTCAGTTACTTCTTCAGGTTTTCTTTAATTTTTATTAATTCTTTTTATGTTTTAAGATTTGTTTCGTCAAAGTATTTTAAAATATCTAAATTCAAACATATACGTTGTATGTATTTTAGTTAATTTCGAATTTCCATTTTCCAATCAGGGGATTTTTTTAGGAGACAAAGAGGGGAAGAGGAAGACTTAAGCGAAGCCAAGGGTGAAGTTACTTCAGTTTGGAAGTTTCAGGAAGTACCTAAAGCAGCTCACAATACATCGTCTTGACTGGAAGTTACTCCATTCGTAAGAGCCAGGTGCTAAACTGGGTTAATGATGTTTTGTCTATGAAACTGAACAACTTTTCTCAAAAAACAAGTCGAAAAAGGAAAATAAATCTCAATCTTCCTTACAATATGCGCTAGCTATCAGAAAGTTGGAAATTTGAAAGTTATCCTATACTCGTACTATTAAAAGAGCAATATTTGTATACGAGTATATATATATATATTTGTAATCGGTTTCTCGAAAACTGCTCTAACGATTTCGTTGAAATTTACCATACGGGGGTTTTCGGGGGCGAAAAATCGATCTAGCTGGGTCTCATGTCTGGGAAAATTCGGTTTCTCCGGTTTTTAAGCATTTGCGTTTTAGGCAAAAACCTACAGCGCCATCTGTTGATATGATATTTTAATGTTAAGGCGGCTATTATAGAGCAAAGCTCGGTAGCCCTGATACTTATCGTAATATCATCACATCAGTCGAAAGACGTCCACTGCAGGACATACTCCTCCCCTAAGGGCTCCCGCACACGACCGAGAATCGGTGGGCGATTATCGGCCAGGACAAGGACGGAAGATGCAGGTGATAACACGTCAGAGCGGGATGCCGACATAAAATCGGTCACCGATTCTCGGTCGTGTGCGGGATCCCTAAAGATCTCCATGACGACCGGTCCTGTGGACCGACGATCTTGTCATGGATGCGAACAGCGCAAGACCGGTCGTAATAAAAGAATAAAGTTTTGAATTTTTTTTTACATCCTTCAGAGTTATTAATTTCCTGTTGTTACACTGTGTGTAGTAAATTGAAATTCCAAGGACTAGAACATATAGATTATTTAGATCTATTTAATAGGAGGTTTTAAAATAAAAAATACTGTTAATATTTTCAAACACTATTTAGTTACCCTATACTATTCAATGAGCAATATTTGTAATCAGGCTCCGGTTACATGCTGTATAGTTTCAGGCGCACTGTTACATTGTCTGCAGAGGTCAGTCGGTTGGTCTAGGTCTTTTGTTATATGTTTCTTGTAGTTTCTAGTCGCGATTACTTGGTCTTGGATGGCAATTATAAATCCTTCAGTTTCGGGAAACAGAAAACCGCGCCTGAGCCATGCGTTCGACGTCTTTTGGTCGACATGTGTTTGACTCAGATCGGCCTTGTGTCTACCGTGTAGAGATTTCTGGGTCCAGATTGCCATCTTTTGTTCATCGGTTGTAAGTTGTTCATTGGGTTGGCTGTTTCGGTTGTGCAAATTAAGTGGACTCCAGTTCTTTACGTCTTACTATTATTATGATTTACGTTTTAGGAGTTCAAAAAGGCTTATTAAAAATTTTACAACCCCGAAAAATCACCTTGTGCTGAATTTCGGTTTATAAACTGTAGTGTTTCTACTCCATACTAGATGGCGCATAAGCATTTCTTGAATAAAGTGTTTCAGAAACCAGGTGAGCTTTGCATAAATTAGATAGATAAATTATTAGAGCGAAGCTCGGTCGTCCAGGTACTAGTTAATAATAATGGTAACAATAAGCAAAACGATAGAAGATTAATAAATAACATGCAATGATGTTTTAACGATTATACGTAAACACAAACTGTGCATTAGTGTTCACGTGCAGTAAGTAGTTCACGTGTGTTTAATTAGTCAGATAATTTAATTTTAGTTCAACATGTAGTTAGTTCAAACTTGGTTGGTGTGGGTAACCCATAGATTTAACAATTTAACATAAAGTGGAGTAGCGATATAAAAAAATATATAATAATTTTTATCGACATGTTCAATTCGAGAAACATAGGGATATACAACAACAACTCTACTAACGCATCTCCTTAGGTGAAAGTACTGCCCATGTACATGAACAACTTTTGTTCTAAGATAAGTGCGTAGCAGTAATAGTTGTGCATGATTGTGCCATTGGGGACTTTAATTTGGGCACAACTAGTTGTGCGTAGCAGTAAGTCCAATGGGAAGTCGCGAACTTCTTAACTTAAAAATTATCTCCTGAGAATACTTTTTTCTAATTTCAAAACTTGGTCAGGTACTCGTACATGGGGGTAGAACCCAAGAGGTTTTGTGTAAGTAGAATTACTTGTAGTATCATCATGATAAAAATTGCAAAAAATGATTTTCTACCTGTAATTCGGTAGTTACGTAATTTTTTTTTTTACCAATAGGTGTCAAAAAAGATACTTTAGTAAAAACCTTCAGAGTAAACACAAAATTAGACTTAGTGTTACTGAATTTATACTTGTTTAAAGACATTAAACTAACATTAATTCCATGACTAGGTAAGACAAAGAAGATATTTAAAAAAATGTATAGTGATAATCGTAACCTCAGAACAGAAAACAAATCAATTTGTGAACAACTCTTTGTCGGCTTGAAGAATAAAATCGGATACTTCGGAGATCAAAGCAACTTGCACGGAGTAGGTCACGTCTGCTCTATGAGTGCTATTTCTATGTTTAAACGGTAAGAAAAATAATACTATGTAAATTATAACAAGAAACAAACACCAACAACTAAACAAAAAACAATGCACCATAAACATTTTTGGCTTCACGACTTTTGAATCTTGCAATAAACATACTTCCCTATAGATACCAATTTAGGATCTAGGACCAATTAGTCCAATTAGCACCAATCTGTCCAAATTAACTGAATAAATGAGTTCAGACTTTCCATCACACTCTAGTCAGCGTGCGTATACGCAGACGAATGCTGCTGCTCCTCTTTCTCTTTTACGACACGAGGGAGTATTATTATTGTAATTCCTATTTTATTTTGTTTACCATTTAAATCACAAAAACCAATAAACAGGCACAAAATAGAGGGAACATCTAAAATCACGGGATGTGGAGAGTTCAGGCTCAGCTTAGCGTACGCTTTGTGGCCATAATATACAGGTGTAAAAAAAGCACGCTGATCCTTCTGGGGGGTGTTTCTAAATCACTAATAGATTGTAAAAAAATATAAACTTTTTTACACCCTGAGCCCACGCAGCACTAATCTTTGACTGTTACAGTTACTTATTAAAATAAAGTAAATTAGAGACTGGCACAGGTATTATCTTTTTTTATTTTCACAGGTTATTTTGGATAATATTTCTGGCGATGTGCTGCTTCGGGGCAGCTTCAATACTGCAGAAGGTGCTGGGATTGTACTCCAAAGACTTGGTTTCCTACTCTGTAGAAACTGACTACTTGACCTGGGAGACTCCATTTCCAGCTGTTTCTGTTTGTGACGATAAACTGAAAAAGGACAAAATTAAGGACACTTTAGTCAAGTTAATTGATTAATTAATTTATTATCTTTTTCTTTCTTATCTTTTTCTTTATTAACTTATCTTTTCACCCTATGCTTCTTTTTCTAGTCGCTCTTTATTCTTTTTATTTATTCACCTATGCACAACGCTCTGGTGTACACTTGGCATTTCGTTTTTATCTCAACTAAATAGCTTCGCAAAGATCTTTTTACAAGCTCGGAAAAGCTTTCTTTATCTAGCACGAAATCTGCGTGAAAAAGTGCTTTTCGCCTCTGGGGTGGGAAGAGTTTTTAGTAAACTATGGTATATTCCGTGAATTTCTCCTTTTCTATTAAGCACGTCTTCGTAGTAGCGCTTTTATTTCGAAAGGTTTTTCGGTATAGCGAGGAGAAAATTGTAAGTTTCATTAGGCAGCAAAGTTATTTTGCGTCTTGTGACTTTTAACACTCGCTCCGCTCAGGATTCTATTTATGAACCTCTCACTTCGCTCGTGTTCTAGAATCCTTCGTTGTCTTGGGTTTCAATACTCGCCATACTCGCACTAAATAACAACTGTTTGCAGCCTCACATAATAAATGACTATTGTTTTCCAGAGCTGGCTTATCGTCTAAACTGACGAAGTTTTTCGAAGACGTGTTTATCTGGACAGAGAAGTTTTGCAGGTGTGACTTTGAGCCAGATGACCTGGACAAGAAATACGTTAATGATTTCCAGAAGTACACTACTATGATTCGTTACAATTGCTCGCAGTTGCTCACTGCGTGCTTTTGGGATGGAGTGGAGTTTCCTTGTTGTGAGAAGTGAGTTATATTATACCTTTTAATATCTCTGAACTGCGAGTAGCACTGATAAAGTTAAGTTACACGGACATTAGGGCGTTCATGCATCATTAGCTCCGGAGAATAACGTATATTCTTAACTATATTGACCGTCTTATCTATATCGTATAAGAAACCAGTATCGGACAAAGAAGAGGCTTCTATCGCAACTGGTTGGCCAAAGCGATTAGTTGAAGTGAGCGAGCGCTGTTACGTCGACATCTCCGCTGCTTGCATGCATTCCGACTATTGAACTGAACAACTTTCTCTAAGAAATATAGGTCAAAATACAGAAAAGAAAATTTTTACTTCTTATAAAATTCACGATCACTCCTGCAGTTTCTATGGAAAGTACAAGACATATGTTTAGACATATGTTCTATTGGTAAGGTTTTCGAAAATAAAAGCCATCAAATGTAGCTGGATAGTAAATTACATGCAAAATGAAGTGTGGTTAGTGTCGGTAGCTTTTAAGCCCGAGTTCAACAATAACTTTTTTCCAAGGTTCCTCCCATTGGAGACCGAAGTAGGAGTTTGCTACTCGTTCAACTCGCAAGTGGCTGACCCTGAGTCGAAGATAATCACGTTCAACAGGAACATGCAGCGACTGCCCAATTTGGTGTTCACTGCGCTCATTCCAGACCACACTACCGTGAGCAAAATATGAATACATAATGTCAATAGACACAATGCTTTACTGTCAACGGCTTACCGTGTCTTCTTAAGCATGGAATGATTGGACAATGTGGTGATTCATCCGGCAATGTCCTGACCAAATTTAGGAAGCCAAATTGAGTGATTATTGTTTGTCAGTGTCCCCAACGGGAATCGAAACCAGAACCTTTGGATCATGAGCCGAACGCTGCTCTTACAACTAGACCTTATAACTCTTCTGTTTTTAGAAAAGTTCTTACTTATAGAAACAACAGAATAAAGATAAAGTTATAGGCCTAATACCTGTGCATCTGATTGGTTTTAAAACTGACACCAGAATTTAAATTTGGTCATCGATAACTGCGTATTAGATCAATCGCTACTAAATCGATCTTATCACCAAAATGAAAAGAAAAAGCGAAACTTTTTTTTTGTCAGATTCAGATAATTTTATTCAATGTAGATTCTTTACAGAATACTTATTGAATGTCATGCAGAATACAATGCAAATAGAGCGAGTCTACGCCCTCTTAATAGCGCTACTGTCCTCTTAATAAGTTAATTTTGACTATGACAATGTTGCAATGCAATGTAATAATAATTTAAATTTGATAATTTTTATTTGTGTAATATGGGAAAACTGTAAACTTCCTGAAATAAAAGATTTACATTTAATTTTTATTTGTTTTTTACAGGTGAAAATTCACGCACCAGAAGAGACCCTTGCGGCGCCAACAATGAACGATGTCCTCGGTCGCGATAACTCCTTCCTGTGGCCAAAAGGATTCAAGCCTCCCATGGAAATTAATATTACCCTTAAAATTGTAAGCTATTAATAATCACCAAAGCTTGTAAGTATACGTACTAAAACCCTGAAGAAAAGAATAAAATAATATTTTGTTTAAAACAGTTGGTGCAAAAAGAACTTTTAAGAGCTAAATGCAATAATTTTTGTTCTAAGACTTTCGTAAAAATTGATCAGCTGATCGGTCCAATTTGTATGAGAAGTCGAATTTTTTTTTGCGAATTTTGAAAAATCGTAGAAGAAAAGTATAGTTGCATTTAGCCTCCAGAATCTCTTAAAAGCTCTTAAAAGGTTTTACACCAATTTTTTGTTCCGATCTCGGTGTAGACCGCGGGCTGTTGGGGCAGTGATGCTAAGAAATTGTTCGCCGAGGTGGGGTGGCGACTTAGAAATAAGGGTTTGGACCCCCGCTCCGAAAGGCTGTCCATTGCGATTCAAAGAGGCAATGCCGCGAGTATCATGTGCACCTTTGCACCAGGGAAGACGAGGGGCGGGTTATTTGACTGAAAATTATTAATTAATTTTCTTATTTCTGAGACTTTGTAATTTATATCTATGTGACATTTAATGTAATAACAAATAAACAGATTTGAAGTTTCATCGCTAACGTGAAGGATGTGAATCTGTCCATGAAACTGAACAACTTTTTGTAAATCTCGCATTTACATGCGATATCACCTGGTGCAGTTTCTAATGGATGTTGTTTTTTTTTGTACTTCGACCTTTGTTCCGAAAGTTGATAAGTTTCATGGGCATATTCACATCCTTCAGGGCTTGCTTCAGGGTTGGTTACTCTTTTCACAAAACTGAATCTGCCTTATTCATAGAAAAAGTATACAAGCCTCATCTGCCTACTGAAACTGTACAAGTTTCTCCAAGGAACATAAGAAATACAAAAACTTCTAGGCTTCTAGCTAGATACTATACTATAGGGTGAAATCGAAATAATTCGACAATTTAGGGTGAGTTCAGACCACGACAATGAACAACTTTCCCCAAGGAACATGGGTCCGGAAACGAAAACAAATTTTCGACCTCCCATACTAAATGCGCGCTCGGATAGGCTCACTTTGTATGGGAGGTCGAAATTTTTTTTTCGTTTCCGGACCCATGTTCCTTGGGGAAAGTTGTTTATTGTCATAGTCTAAACTCACCCTAAAAAATTGTAGAATGATTTCGATTTCACCCTGTAGATAGCTAGCGTAAAGACAGCTTGACCTGCTCTTGACTGTACTATAAATTTCAGGATGAGCAGACGGTAAGTGACGTATCAGTGAGCACGTTACCGCCGTCAATGCGCGGGTGCCTGTACAAGAACGAGCGGCCGGCGTTTGCGCACAACTGGCCGTTCAAGATCTACTCGCTCAAGACTTGCTTCTTGTATTGCCGCGCAGCGTGGCAGGCAGAGCAATGTAACTGCACGCATCTTTTCATGCCTAAACTTGGTAAGTTTTTATATTTGTTTATCGATTCTGATTTCGTGTCTTTTAAGCCTATTCATCATTGGATATTAATAATTCCATCATCTTTCAGATACTCGTATTCTATGAATATGATAAAATGCAAACGCTCCGAATATTATTTTGAGGTCAAATTTTACAATGGTTTAAATCACAGTCAAATACAATAAATAAAAATGTCTATGAATATTAGCTGCAATTATATTATACAGGCTGTTAGGGACACCCTTCCAAAGAATAAAGGGGCATGATCAGTCAACGACACTGAACAACTTTCAATGAACAAAACTTTCAGGAAACGAAAAAAAAAATCAGCTTCTCCATAAAAACTGCCCGATCAAGTTTACAATTTTGTATGGAGACGCGGATTTTTTTTCGTTTCCTGAAACTTTTGTTCACTGAAGGTTGTTCAGAGTAGTTGACTGATCATGCCCCTTCAGTATTCGGAAGGCTGTCCCTAACACCCTGTATAATTGTTACTGCAGCAAATCATTTAATTAGACATCGCTGATTGAGCTTGTTAGAATTTTAAGGATAGAGACATGTGCAGTTACAAATAAAAGCTTTTTAATATGAGTTTTCTATTAAAGGAATACTAGGTCTTGAGTTATTTACCTATTGTACTCTAAAATACGAGGATACAGCCAAGCTGTCTTGTACTACCTACCTAAATTAACCACGCCTTTTCGTGGATTATAGCTACATAGGAAGGGAATTTTAGAACAAATGATAAACGAAATAAATGGTAGTTATAAATGTACTTGATTATTCAAAGAAACAGCAGTAAAACCATTTACTTATATATACGTGGGACACTCAGAAATATTTGCGACACTAAAAAAAATTGTTCTACAGGTACATATATTTTTATTAAATCTTTTCAAAGTACTCTCCACCAGCCTCTATACAAAGATTCATGCGTCTGAACCAGTTTTCAAAACACTTTTTCCAGTCCGCCGTAGACACCTCGTTTACAGCCTGCTCGAACGCAGCCAGCGCATCTTCCGGCGACGAAAATTGTATCCCCTTGAGCTGATTTTTTATTTTTGGAAATAAAAAGAAGTCACACGGTGCTAGATCAGGGCTGTAAGGAGGGTGACCCAGGAGTTTGACTGGTGTGCTGTCCAGGAAGTCCCTCGTTTTGAGCGCGGTGTGTGCAGGCGCATTGTCGTGGTGGAGCAGTAGTCCGCGGAGCCCTGTGTTTGGTCGCTTGTTGCTCACAACAGAAAAAACTTCTGGTAAACATTTGGTAGTATACCATTCGGCGTTGATGCTTCTTTGATCTCGTAAGGGAATTGAGGCCAAGTGGCCAGTCAAATTAAAAAAGCTGGCGATCAAAATCTTCCCCCCGCTTCGAGATCGCTTCACTTTGGTAGGCGTTGGTTCATTTTGAAACACCCAAACTGTCGACTGGCGCTTGGTTTCTGGATCGTATTGATAAATCCAGGACTCATCACCTGTTACGATGTCGTAAACACGCCGAGACGAGCCTGCTTCAAATTTGTTCAGCATATCACGGCACCATTCCACCCGGGCCTGCTTCTGAGCGTCGGTGAGGTAGTGCGGCACCCAGCGCGATACTATCCTCCTCACGCGAAGATGCCCGTGTAGAATCTCGTGAACGCTTCCCGATCCAATCTTTAATATGTGCTGAATCTCCTGATATGTAATTCGCCTATTATCTTGGATTAAATTTTTCACTGCTAGCACGTTTTCTTCCGTAATAGCCGTCAAAGGGCGACCGCTTCTTTCTTCATCCCCCAAGGTTGGTCGACCGCGCCTAAATTCGTTATACCAACGATACACGGTTGCCTTGGAGGGGCCTTCATCCATAAATGCCATTTGAAGTCTATCGAACGATTCATCCGGTTTCAGGCGACACTTGAAATCGTAAAAAATCATAGCTCTAAAATGTTCCCGGCGCAGATCCATTTTTCAGTAAGACACGATACTTTGAATTGGCTCGCAAAAAATGTGGAGGGAAATTTTGAAAATGGAACACACATATTTTTACTTACAAGTAATCATATTTTCGAAAAAGATTCTGACCGGCCAGTCTCCCATATATAAAAACTATTTTTCGCAATACTTTCTGAGTGGCCTGGTAAGTACTAGCCCATCGGCACGTTACAATGTCCCCAATTCGTTGGTCCGAAATCTGACGTTTAGGACCAACAAATGTCAGTCATATTGTCAACATTGGATGCAAATAAACTTACCAACAAAATGTTGTTCTTAGTTGAAGAAACAATATACTCTTATTATTATTATTGTTATTTCTTATTATTGTTTTTGACTATAATCCAATTAATGAAACTGAAAAACCAGACCTAAATCACATATAAACAGTAAAAAGTATGTTTTGTTTTATCCCGCCATATTATTTCCGTTCCGTGTATTTAGTACCGACCGAAGTACTACACAACGTAGTTCACGCGATTTTTCACAGATGGCGCTATTTTACTTGTATGGGGAAATTTTGAACCGGTTGTTCCCAAGACCCTATCTTGACTATATAAATCTATGAGTAAAACAGTTTCTAATCCAAGCAGAGTTGAAAATACAGTTATCTACATTTAAAGACAAGAAAATAACACGTTTACAATGAGATTTACTTCTATTACAACAACATATTTTAAATATTAAAAAAATTACTTAACTCAGGACTAGGGATCCTTCCAGTTTCGCCGACACTAAGATAAGAGATATTTAATGCTTTGAAGGAGCCTTTTATAACACAATATGGTATGAAACTATAAACAGGTAATGAGCAATACAATTCAGAAAACAGAGAGAGTGATATTAGTCGCACATCAGCCAATAGTAATCGTTCAAATTACATTAGCCAATGAGCTACATTGAACAGCATCAAAATCACTACTTTTACATACAATTTGATATATTTTACTATATAAATCGACAACAATATCAATACAATATTTTGAACATATTATAAACCTTGCAATGCATATCATTTTTATGATTCTACTTCATACAATAAATAGTCTAGTTAATAACATTCTACAACTTCCGTAGGTAAACAGATCAAATCATTGCTATTAAAATAAAACTAGTTACTTCTAACTATCTATTATCTCTGAAATACAATTTAGCTATTTAGCAATATTTTTAGACATATTTTCAGGTATTATAATCTATCACGGCCATACTGACAGTACTTCGTCCCCGAAGTACTATTAGCCGCTGGTCTAATCTAAGAAGTGCGATGCGGATGCGCGCATGATGCACGCCGCCTGTCACTTGTTTCATACAAAGCGACGCGTCGTCGCAGTGCGGCGAGGGTGAGGCGCGGTCGTGCAGTGCGCCCGATGCGCGCATCAGTTTGAAGCTGCACGCCGAACGATACACACAGGGACGGAGTACGGACACAGGGAAAATGCGTGACGACGTAGAATTTAATATTTCTTTTTGTGAGATAATTGAAAAATATCCGGTGATTTATGATTATAATCGCAAAGATTATAGTAACAGAAACGTGCAAGATAGAGCGTGGGAAATCATTGCAAATCAATTAAACGTGACAGGTTAGTTCAATTAGTATTTTAAAATGTGTGTAGTTTTTCTCCAAGCCATGACTCACTTTGGACAAAATTAAGTGAAAACATTGAGGGGATATCTTATACACGTCCGAAAAACGATCCGGATAATTTTGCAGATTTTTCATTACATAGAAAAATCTATGCTCATGTCCCGCTCGCCAGACAGGGTGCACTGCATATCTCCTGTTATGCAAATTTGCTAAATGCATCAAAGCTAGCATGTCTTCATCATCAGATGAAGAGGACAGGTTGTCTTATTGAAATCGAAATTTAGAATGCCCTAAATACGTCCACTGCCGACGCCCGCACCACACCTTTCGCGCACTTCTTGCGTACTGCACCGGCTCTGCCGGTTGCGCGCACGATGCGCGCATGATGCGCGCATCCGCATCGCACTTCTTAGATTAGACCGGCGGCTTAGGACATATATCAAGTAGGTGTACATATTTATAACTTTAGAAATACTTTAAACAAATGAAATAGTGATAATTATACAAAATACAATTTAACACAGACACAATAAATTTACTACTTAGTTTAATTTGAAATTCCTGCTTACATTGAAATAATAATGATGAAACCATTACAGAATTCTTTAAAGATTTTGTTAAAAATCTGCTTGCTGCATTTTAGCCTCGTTCAGTTGCTATCATTGAGATATAGGCTTAAAACAAACTAGTATCGAGCAGAAAAGTGGTAGTAAAAAGGGTTAATGCCAGATACATAGACATGCCAACCATATTCACCAACCGAAATAATTGGCACCAAGTATCTTATCTAGCAGTACTTTCCTTCACAAAATAAATTTGTAGATTCGATGGGTAATGCCAGACACCTAGTCATGCCAGTCACATTTACCCGCTGCATGTGAGATAACTGACATCAAGTGTTTGGCCGACCAGCGGTTACCCTTTACAAAGAATGAATTACCAGATACATAGACATGTCGATCACATTCACCCGCTGCCAGTGAGATCGATCGACACCATGTATAAGGCCGGCCAGCGCATTTCCAGTACATGAAACAATGTCAACAATTTATAACAAATGCATAAAATAATACCTACTTTTATACAATTTTTTTGTCTATTTCATTCATCATAGTATTTTTTCCACAATCCGTTCGGCCAATCTGAATCTCAAAGCTCACAAAAGTAAGTTGATATTTGCAATAAAAATAAACTTTATCAAACAAAATTTTGCTATAAGAAAAAGATTAAACAATAATATTTTAAATATTTCCACAAAAGAAATTTCATTAGATATGATTTCCGCCTATGTGTTTGTCGTTTAATTATGATTTAACTGTAAATATTATGTGCGCTAAAGAGTATGAACAATACATTTCTATTGACCTCTAAATGTACACATTATAAACTTAACACCTCAATAGTTTAAAATAGTATCAATTAGTACTTTTTGCGAAAGCGATCATAAATTCATAGTTCATTTATTGCCAGAAACGAAACAGGTACAAAAGGTGTTTAAAATTTTTACTGTGTCAGCATGCAATACATACATACATCAGTGTTCAAATAGATTAGGTATGTCACATACATCAGTATTCTAATTAGATTAGGTATGTCACAAAATTACTAAATATAAAATCTAAATTATGTCCAAACAGAAAGTATTAAATAATAGTCACAAAATAGTATTATTAAGGTCATCATCAATTTAAAGGCATTTTAATAATAGTAACATCAGCAAAACATGTAAATTTGTTCTGAATTGGCGCAATGGTAGATTCTTTATAGAGTCAGGTAAATTATATAATTTTGGAGCCATTACCACTAAATTACTAAAGAACACCAAGTTCGGGTGCCGAGGTCGTCTCGGATGCCTAGTCTTTATTTGGCTTTTTTAAAATAGGGAACACAACTTTCTCTTTGTCTTATGCCACACATGGCTTTTACACATTTTTTTTGCGTTTTAAATAATAGTAAAATGTGGACCTCGGCCACGTTTCTCCAGTGCAATATACCATAACTAAAATTGGGAACCACATACGCATTATATGCACAATGTGCAGTTTATTTGAGATGGTGTTTTTGTGATTATTTGTGATTATGTGATCACATATTGAAAATGAAATTTTCTTTATTAAAATTATATGTTGAAAGATACAGTCACAAAAAAAAATATTAATTTTGTATTGAAAATATTAATTTTGTATTAATATTTTCAATATGTGATCTCCAACCCAAGGGTTACACCTAGGAATTTAATTTCATTTACACTTTCCATTATAATTTAGCATTACATTCATTAGCTCAGTTACAGATGCAGAACCTAGTTATGTCTCCAGTCTCTTCACAAGCTAAATTTTTTGCTAGTGTTAGGCATATTTTATATGATCAAACGAACTTCTTGAATGAAGTTCGATCAATATTATATGAGTAAGCTTCATTCGAAGATATAATTAACCAAGTAGTCCCAATTCTAGCCCGCGGCAACTAATCGCACATACTTTAGAGATTTTTTAAAGGTTTTGAACCAGTTTTGTTCATATCGTTTGAAAAAAGCGCGCCAACACAACACGCCACCTGGCAACCCGGGCGGCACTTTTACTCATTATTTAGAGATTGTAGAGCTTTCGAAACTTCCTATTCCGGGGTTGGGAGGGGTGGGACCTTATATCTTCGAATGAAGCTTACTCATATAATATTGATCGAACTTCATTCAAGAAGTCCGTTTGATCATATATTATATTTCGTAAGCTTCATTCGAAGATATAATTAACCAAGTAGATGTTTAGAGCAGGAAGTTTCGTACTTTATTACACATTAAATACTTTTACACCTTTTTAAAAGTATAACAAAATACATTATCAAATATTTAAGTGCAAAAATATCAAAAATTTCAATTTCAAATTGGTTAAATTTATCATAAGGTTCACAAAAGGATGCATATGAATGCTGTGAGCCAGTGTAAGCTGATGAGATAGACAGTTAAAATTTTAAAGCAACTACAAAACATTTTAGAAGGAATACAATTCGTTTTGAATGTTTTTGTCCGGCTTACTGTTGTTTGAAGTGTGCCGGTGTTTCTTGTCACGAGAGTATAAGTTAGGTAACTTGTACCAAGAATCAGATTATATATCGAGATCAAATGTATCCAGAGCTAATATGAACTGATTATGAACTTTTACACAGTCAGAGCAAAATGTTATTTCTCCTGAGTATAACTCAGTTACATTAGTGTATGAAATCTAGAAGAGTAACTGGAAAAATCATCAGATCAAGGCCTTTGGCCGAGGTCTGTCTGTGTCCCTAATGTATCTTTAAATATATAAATAAATCTTTGCTCTGCACTGCCCTGGTAATTAATATCATATAATTTCTCTAGATAAAAAGCATTCATTTGATATTTAATATTTATTATGAGATAACGTTTCTATTCTCTGAGCCACAATGCTGTAAAATTGTGCTTGGTTTGGCACATTTCTTTATGATTATTGTTTATAACTTTGTATAAGTACCAAATGCAAACTTAAGTTTCGGAGAACCCTTCTGGTAGAAAATCGAATGTATTTGGTCTCTACTTAAGTGTCTTTTCTGCCTACTTAAAGAAGGGAGAATAGGTAATGAACAGTAACTGCTGTTTATGAGAGTATTAAACAACAGATATAATGTTACAAGAACAGAGGCACATAAGACCTAAATTTTGTTGTTTTTACATAAAATCGATCACGCTTCCGACTTCGTAGAAATTTAAAACAATCCATGTCACACGAGACTTATAGTCTCGTCAAACCCAGCGCAGAATTTTGACAGTTCTATTATGTACTATAAGATACAATAAAACCATAAGTTTTATTTTTATTTATAACAAATATCTCCTATTGGGGACGCTGGGACCGAAAAGGGTAAACTTACGTGTATGAAATAAATGTTTAATCATCGTTAAGTGATTTGTCGCTATTAATGTTCCTTTTAAACCAGTAAAACCTGGAAAGTGGCATCGCTGCCAGGGTATTACACTACAAGAAGAAGGATATTATGACCTTTCAGTTTACTTACCAAACATAACAAAAGTTTATTTACAACTTCCGTTGAATTTAAAATCAAGGGAAGTTAGGTCTGCTCTGCCACGGTCAGGAAAGAAATTCCAAAGTAGCTAAAGCTTGGCTGCAAATAACTATATTTTATGAATAAAGTTTTTGTTCAGGGTTATGGGAATAAGAAAAAAAAATACGATGAAATCAACTAACTTCGAATTTAGATGGAATCATCGATTGCGTATACGTAACGTAGGTACTACCGCACATTAGACAATAGTAAACTGACACTTACGTGCACGTACCTTCAGTATTTGTGTGAGAGACAAGAGGGCTTTTGTAGTACTCATAGGAGTATCAGCAAAAACTTAGGATTAAAATTCTTGTAATCTTTGTTAGTTACTCATATCTTTTTAACCGATTAAAAAGCTACACCAATTCTCATTGTATCGATTCCGCATTGTTTTGGTCAAGTCATTCTATTGAATGAATTTTATATTTCTGTTATTATCCGATCAAATAACCTGTTGATGGCCATAAAATGGACAATGCGCAACAATGAATCACTCTTAATTTTAGGAGAAAAAAGTGCTATAAATTGAGCAGTTTTTTTGCAAGGCTTTACATAATGCGAAATGAAGCCTAAAATTCGGTATGGTTTTTTAGGTCGTACAACGTTTTTCTTCGCTAGTTTGTTTTTAAAAGTTATTCGGTATCGCGATTAACTATGATGAAGTATGGGATGCGCAGATGCGCGCATAAAAGAGCATGACAAAGCAAAAAAAAAAAAAATAATCACATAAGTTACGAAGGTACGGTTACCTAGTATTAGTATTATACAGCCCAGATATTTGACGTGAATGTGAAGTCAGCAGCAGTTAGTGAAATATTTGCGGCTTCTCAATGGTCATACACCCTTCAGCATGGAAGTTGAAACAAAACCAGCTTAAGCTGAACTAGCGCTACGCTCGCTACAAACACCCGAAAGCAGATATTTGCTCAAGGTCCAAGTGTTTCCACTGGCGTGCGGCCGAGTGTACACTATGACAATAAAATAATATAATAATTATGTTAACTACCCCAAGTCATCATACTATTATTACACTTTCAATGAAGAGAACACGTTAACTTCTTAGATTGAAGTAGTGTGCGATCATAAAACAGTCTTAAGCTATCGAATTAGTAGTAGCCCGATAGCCTTCCATTTGCGCAAGTTTTGAATAGACTTGCTCCCACTAAGGTCTTGGCTTGCCACAGCTAAAAATTCATAGAAAGCAATCCTTAGCTATAGGATTATTACGGGGTAGTTTGCGACAGATAGCACTTAGCTGGCAGTCAAAATGAATGTAATGAACCAAATTAGAGCTACTCAATACTCATGGTTCATTGCTATATCTGGATCAGTCTTTATTTTCATTTAATGTGTACAATAATGTATGTTTGTTTAATGTATACATTTATGCATAGAATAAATAGAGGACGGCCAGCAGAACAGGATCAGGTCGTCTATGGGACAAGTCACGAGCTCAGTCGCCATAGAGTTGATGCATACGCGACTTGAAATGATTCTGGTTTTTGACCATATGAAATCCTCCGTTCCCCTGTGTGCTTCCCCCCCCCCTTCTTTCCAGCTATTGGTGAAATTAAGGGGAGGCTGTCCAGACTTCCCTGGTTGCTACCAATCTTGCTAGATTACGTCGTTTTTAGGAACGGTGATGTAGAAATATTTATTGAAGAAAAATCTTTTTACGCTGCAAGTAGAACCTCTCTTTTGCTGCGTCATTCATTACACATGAAAGGTAGGCATTTATTTACCATATTAAACAAGTAAAACATTTAGAAACGACTTCTCAAAGTCTGGCCTTAACGTTGATTGATATTAAATAAAGATTTTAAAAGATTCAGTTTCTTCTAACAGGTACATTTATTTATCCAGCAAGCAAGATGGATATGTCAATAGCCGTATAGAAATACGAACATTGTTGTTGAACGATGCTTGAACGTCAATTTAATAATAACACGTCCACGTGCTAACACGCGGTTAGCCTCCAGACTATTTAAGTTTTTATTTCAAAATCGATAACAGCAGCCATATTTTGGCTAGAATTTGTCAGTGCCCTGATAAATTTATAATATCTTCAAAGTTATTATGGTCTACGGACTTCTGATGCGTAATATGTATCTTATTTAAGCTATGAGAGCTAAAAACTTGAGTGTTTACATATTTTTGGCATATGTAGGTAGTTCGCTTGAGAGATTGCCGTACACCAGTTAAAATTCAAAAGTAATTATTTACTCATTTATTTCCCTTCGAACGACTTCTGAAGTGTGTAATGGGTCTATCTGGCTTGTCCGTTTTGTATTTGGTTACGGAACACATATATCTGTTTTATAGTAAATCAAATCAAACGTTTTCATAGGGTCACCGACTAAAACAATCGTAAACCAATTGGCCAGTAAACATCGCTCGTGGGTTGTCAGTAAGCTGTTTTAAATGATTTCGGAATGAAATCTGTTTTTCTTTTTGTGGGTAGAACTTGACGAATGATGAAATGAGTCTGTATAATTTTATTATTGTGTGGGTAGGTAATTGTCTAGTTTATACATAGTTTATAAGTAAACTCTCAGCTACGAACTAAAATTCCGTTAAGTCCCTGTGATAACACACGATTACCCTCCGGACCCTGTAATTGTATGACTATTACGTATCTACGGTCGTGTTGGCTCATGTCCAACTTTCCGAATTGCACATTTTATAAGAATCAGCAAGTACCATTTTGAGGTAGTATAAAATTGTTCCAGACGGATTGTGGTTATTTATTATTGTTTTTCAAAATGAGGATAACCTTGTAAAAAATACATAAATAAGACAGGTTTAACTTGAGTATGCATGTGTACCTACATACAATCGATCACTAGTCTGCATAACTCAATACAATTTATAGGTCTGTGCTAACACACGGTTTGCCTCAAGACCGAATTTGTCGTCGTGTCAACACGCGGTTGGCCTCCAGACCGAATTTGTCTTCGTGATAACACACGGTTACCCTCCAGACGGAATTTTCCTTCGTGTTGGACTACATCCAACCTCCCAGATAGAACAATTACTGCCTTTCTGAACCATACTAAATCCGTACTAACACTTTGAATAATATGAAAATAAAGTAGTAGCTTTGACCCACCTGAATTACGTTCTGAAGATCCCAGCACTCCAAAATTTGGAGGCTAGCCATGTGCTTTTTACTCACCTTACATCATTGTATGCTTTTTTCGATTGCTATTTTTCACTAAAATGCACTTTTTTCCACACTAAATTTACACAAATTTAAACTTTATTTAAGCATATAATAATTAAAATAAAACTAATATTAAATATTGAAAATTGAGAGCGCGTTATGTGCTTTCGTTGCCACGCACAGAAAAAGAATGAGTAAAAGTGCCGCCCGGGTTGCCAGGTGGCGTGTTGTGTTGGCGCGCTTTTTTCAAACGATATGAACAAAACTGGTTCAAAACCTTTAAAAAATCTCTAAAGTATGTGCGATTAGTTGCCGCGGGCTAGAATTGGGACTACTTGGTTAATTATATCTTCGAATGAAGCTTACGAAATATAATAATTATTATACCATCTATTAATTAGTGTTTTCTTTTACAATTGCATGTAAACCAATATATGTATATTGTTATTTCCAAGAGAAAAATTAATTAATTAATATTATTATTATTAAAAACTTACTCGTAATTTTAATGCATTTAGAAAGAAATATTGCTGAACATGCAATTTATTAAAGTAACCACTAAAATATACAACATCAACACAATCAATCAAAAGTAAACGGCTCAAAGCGCTTTGTATAAGTAATATAACATTCCAATTAGGTTATTTCATGTCCATGTCAAAAATAAAAAAAAGACACCTGTTATGCCTCTTAATAATCTCTTAATAGGAGTAACAATATCTTCCGGCAGATAATGTATGTTTTCTTTATAATATCATAATTTTGTAAATCCTCCAGAACACTGAATTTTTATACTCAGGTCATTACTATAATGTTTGCATTTTCTCACTTCATCTACTGTACCTTACACATTTCATAATGTTCACCAAAATGAGAGTTTTCCCTTTGCAATCGAAATAGTACTTACTTACCATACTTTTTAAAAAACTAGATAAACTTTAATTTAATTTTAAAGTTAATAAAATATTATTAAACGATCTTGATGTCTACTGAATGTATATTAAAGGCAGAACTATAAACATATTTGAACAATTTGACGTTAAAACGTATTCTTGTTGATATTTTGTAATACTGATCAAGGGAAAGAAAAGCAAATTTGGTCTATTAGCCAGGATTGTTTAGTAAAAATTAATTGGCATCATAAGTCCTTTAGATGAGCAGTATCATCAAAACTACAAATAATTTATTATTTTCGAGTTGGGTAGGTATTTGCTAAAATTAACACCAGTTCCATACCAGTTCGTTGTTTATAAAAGAAAAAAAAATCTCGAAAGTCGGTAGTACTAAAAAAAAATTTCAACATAAACAGTGGTTACATTTTAGGGTTCCGTAATTCAAAAGAAAAATAAACTGGACTCATAAAGGATCGCTTTGTCCTCGGTCAGTCAATCATTGTTCTCACAGATTGAGAGAGGTAAACTTATATTATATTTCGTCGCTTCATTCTTCAGATATAGTTTGTTAACAAGTAGTAGTCCTTAATTCGCCAGGCAGACGATGCACGCATTTAAGAGTAATTCATTTGATTCTCTTATTTAAAACGTTTCCGTCCGTGTTCACTTCACCACTGTAGCTGACATTCGCTTCATTCCTTTTTCGTGCGGGGCAGTGAACGCACGCGTCCCATGCCGAAGCGCAATGTTCAATAAGAAGTAGATAGATTATACCTGAAGTTGTAATATTGAAGTCAAATTACAAATATTTAAAATTATTTTCGATAAAATAAGTTTTTTCTCCGTGTGTTAGTGTAATTGTACTGGATTCAAAACTTTTCAGTAAGTGTTGTTTTGATTATTAATTCTCTCTAAGAAAGAAAAATTTTCAAGATTACCCACATGTTCTATTCTTAAATTTGCTAAACAAATTGAAGTGTTTATTACGGCCTACGAGTATCTTGCGGCCCGATACCTCCAGTTACTTGTTTTGTATACAAAAACGTAACATAACAACGTAACAACCATGATTATGACCTATCGGTCGCACCCAGAACTTTTACGAAAATGATGGAAAATTTAATAAGATAGACGTAAACCATATAATGACATTTTGTTTATGATAATTCCGACAAATGTTAGAACATTGTCTAATCGAGAGATTTTGAAACCTTTTCAATATATTTTTTTTTGTAGTTAATTACTACAAAATTTCATTACCACCTACACAGGCTTAAAAATTTTAGCCTTCGTTTACGTCATACAATTTTATCTTTTCTTACCTTCCGACAAACAAAGTAAAAATAAAGGAAAGTAACAAAATTAAACGTTACCGACGTATTAAGTATACGTGTGTATGGCGTGTGTTAGATGTTTTTTCGTCTAATGGCGAAAGTTACGAGGGTAAGTAAAAAATGTAATATATTTTCTTTTTTTTGTGTTTTAAACATTTATTACCAAGTAAATCATAGAACAACTTACGTCGGAATGGACTGCGAGTCAATTGCGACGGCAGTAACTTCGAGTTACCGCCTAATATTATTTACGATGTGTTACGTGAATGGATATGATGGAATGCGATTGTCTATCTATTATTATGTCGGGATTGACTGCGAGTCAATTGCGACGGCGTTAACTGCGAGTTAAGGCCAAATAATATTGACAATACGCGATATCTACATAGATATGAACTGTGGGTTACCAAGTATCTATTGCTTGTCGGGATTGACTGCGAGTCAATTGCGACGGTGTTAACTGCGAGTTAACGCCACATAGTATTGAAAATACGTGATGTATAATGTTGCCTATCTATTATTATGTCGGGATTGACTGCGAGTCAATTGCGACGGCCTTAACTGCGAGTTATGGCCAAATAATATAGACAAAAATCGACATCTGAATATATTTTTACTGCGATTCAACTATCTATTGTCTGTCGGGATTGGCTGCGAGCCAATAACGACGGTGTTAACTGCGAGTTAACGCCAAACTATCTGTTAGTCGTTGGGATTGACTGCGAGTCAAAAACGACGGCTTAACTGCGAGTTATGTCAAACTATATCAACATAAATCATGCATAAAAATACAAGTTATCTATTTTCACGTCGGACTCGACTGTGAGTCAATCATAACGGCGTTAACTACAAGTAAACGCCAAATAATTATTACAATATGCGATATTAAAATTGCTATTGACTGAGAGTCAACTTTTTATTGTTAAGGTCGGCATTGACTGAGAGTCAATTGCGACGGCGGTAACTGTGACTTAACGTCAAAATTTATCGTCAATGAAAACAATAATATCAAGTTCATCTATGTGTGTCGTCTGCGATACATTGTCTTTAGTTTTCACAACAAGCCTTTTTGTTTGTTAACCATAACCAGAATATTTTTATTGTAAAATACCCACCTACTAAAATTTTATTTTTGGGTGCCAGTAATAGTAAAGAGAACAAAACCGTCCACGAGGCAAAAGATCATGCCAGCCCTGGACCAACCGACACCTAAGGTCTGGACACCTGAGGAGTCTTCGAGACACCTTAGGCGTCTACGTCTGATACGCCAAACTTGTTCTCTATCATATTCACGACACACTGTCGAACTTTTGTACGCCTAAGTATATTGAAAAAAGGCATGCCTATAGACAAGCACATACTTCTCAAATATCACCTAATACCGGTTTATTGTAAATCATTACAAACACCGATACTAAATTGCTAATTGAATTCCAGGCTTAGATAAAAATATCTCCGCTTGCATGTACAAGTATCTGTAAAAGACAAAACTTGTTTTTATAAAAAAGTTAAAGCAAATAAAACTATTGAGAGATAAAAATGCATCTTTTCAAACGTCGGGAGCTCGTTTAACCCAGCAGAAGAAGCCTTGGTCGGGTCCTCATTACCCGTCAAATGGGGGGGGGAGCGAGGTTACAGGCAGGCTCTGGCCTTATCCCCAAGCTCAAGCAGCATCGACTAAAAGTTACAATCCATCCAAAACTCATGCTCCAGCACAGAACCGTAACACAAGTACATGCTGGTATAATACAATGTTTTTTTTTCAACACTTCCTGTGTCCGGATAATTCTACGAAGTAGAAAATCGCAATATTTCATAACCACAATGTTGTTATAATACAAGCATAAGCATGAACCCTAAACACCACAGTATCCTAGTGTTACCTGGGAAAAACGAGGAAATAATATTCCGTGTAGTGCTAATGTAACGTGAAATCCACGTTTAAAATTTACCCTCAAGAAAAGCCAATATACAAAGTTTATATTGATTTTAACTGGAGAATAAGTTCCTATTTCCAGCGTTACAACCGTTACGAGTTACATTCCATCGGAATTTATATTGGGTACCTAATTTTAAAGCACCAAAACGCAATAGCTGTAACCGATTTATTCTAAATCCAAGAAATAAATGTACCTATTGCAACGTGTCATTCAACCGCCTCAAAAATTATGTTTTGAAAAACGGCTTCCTTGCTACGAAAAGCCCATCTCTTAATTTATGTTTTTAAGATGACCGAAAATTTCTACATTTAAATTTTCAACATAATATATGAAAGAAGTCACGCTATATAATTCTTTACGATTTTACAACCGTGCCTTATGAATATTATGATATTTTAGAAGATCTTATCTGATGGTATGGTAATGTTTCTACAAATTCCTGGCCATCACAAGATACTTGTCTTACAGAAAGAAATTAAATACAGACAACTTCCTAACTAGTACCTAGTGTGGAGCAGTAAATAAAACCAAAGGCTACGAAGAAGGCCGAAGAAGTAAAATATTTATTTTAAGGTTACAAAAAAAAAAAAAAAAAAAAAAAAAAGAGTATGTAGGTACCATACCATATTGTACAAATAACTTGTCAAAATTGGCAATGGTACGATTGGCACAATATTTATTTAAATTTTACGAAACACAAATTGCCGCAGGTGCCAGCTGAGTCAATGAAAGTCACTCCCGGGCTCTGTGTGCAAACTTTTAAGACACAGCTTTAAAGTTCGCTGTACTCTTAGTTTTGCTCTTAGCGACAATCCTTAGCGATTTATGTTTTTTTTTTAATGAAAACTAGATCCAGACGCTGAAGCTATGGATACTTTATCCTTTGACCTGGACATTTTACGCGAAATATTTGGGAAAAATTACTGATGACGAAGGCACCAGTATTTTGTGTTTTCACAAGGCCTTCTCTGCCTTTTAGCCCATCTTAATTATTTATATCATACAAAATAAGTGTCCTTCAACACTTGAAACTTTTATAATCCATATCAGAGTATACTGTTCCTTTTTAACTAATCTTACAGGTCCTGCGGGTAGCATTCACGCGCCACTTGATCCTCTCGCTTGCACTGATGTTCTCTTGAGCTTCGCTGTCTGAGGCTCCTATTTAACAATATATGTCAAAATACGCTTTGGGTAACAGCTTGTCCTCAGAAAAAACGCAAACGTGTTTGATAGTCCTACAACCAACAACTACTGTTATTTTTAACAAAACAACGTGACGAGATGTTTGGTTCGTATGAACAGCTGTACAACGGCTCTCTTGACAATCATCGTTTGCCGTAATCTTTGCTACTTACTTATTAGGTGATAGAATTGGAACCAATAATTGGTTTAAAACCTTCTTCTACTTACAATCACAAGTCTAATCGGCCTAGTACTCGTAATAGTTACTTGGGACACACAACTAATAAGTAAATAAGTGTGTATCTAAATAGTCCCTTAATTTAGAGTTAATGATATAAAATAAAATGAACAGATCAGCGATTTCACTATATGCTCATGGGGCACAAACATTTTCAATAATAAAAATTGAATACTTATATTATTTTGCAAATAATGGAGTTGAGATAGCCATAACGTATTTAATCAAACTTCCACTGCGGGCTAAGATTAGCCGATATTGTTCTAATATTATTTAACTGAATATATTATGCACTCGTGTTCTGTCCATATTTTTGTTCAAAAAATAAAATCAAGAACTGTCAATGTAGGAAAATTGTAAATATCAATTAACATCCACGTTAATCAGCTTAAGCAGCTGTGATTTATAAGCTGGTTGATTTACCAGAAACACTATCTGAGAGAAGACTTGTCGACACATGCATCTTCCCCGCTTTGCAAAATTGCAACTCTCTCAGCCTCGACTCGTGAAAACAGCTGGCTGGACCAGCACGTCTAGCACTTTTATTATATTAGACCAGTAGGTAGAGGATATTGTAATATCAGTTGTATCGAATGAGTAACTTATTATATAAGTTGATTTTTGTTGCATACTTGCTTTTGGTATAAATCAAAGGTTATTTATTATCTGCTTGGATCAGCAAATTACAGATTTTTTCAACGAATTACTATTTGTAATTCGTTGGCTTAGATAGTTAAACTAGAACATCTTGTATATACAGTTGTTTCACAGTAACCAAACAAAACTTTGTTCTCTAAACATCTACTTGTTAACAAACTATATCTGAAGAATGAAGCGACGAAATATAATAGATGATCAAACGAACTCCAGGAGTGAAGTTCGATCGTTATTATATGAGTCGCTTCATTCGAAGATATAATAATATAACAACCCTCCCTCCCAAAAAACCAAACACTGTGATACAAGTTGTGGTTTCCACCCAAATGCAAAGTTTTGTTTAAAGGTTCATAGGTACAGACTCTAAAAAATGAAGCGAATGTCAGCTACAGTGGTGAAGTGAACACGGACGGAAATCGTTTTAAATAAGAGAATCAAATGAATTACTCTTAAATGCGTGCATCGTCTGCCTGGCGAATTAAGGACTACTACTTGTTAACAAACTATATCTTCGAATGAAGCGACTCATATAATAACGATCGAACTTCACTCCTGGAGTTCGTTTGATCATCTATTATATATTTACAAAGTTCAAAGGAAACTTGCAAGTCATTTCGTTTTCTATTTTCACGTCAACACAATCGAAAGATACGGGCACAATCAAACTAAAACCTGTAGGGTAATTTCCATTGACCCAGAATCATGAAAGGCAAGAAAAACTAGCAGCATAAATATCGAAAATTATTCAAATGTTGGAAATGTTCTTACAACCAAATTTAATAAATTTTCAGTAGGCTAACTCTTATTTCAAGTACATGGTAGTGGCCCTGGACAGGTATGGAACCCTTATTGCGTTAGTCCTACTCACACTTTTAAGGTCGCACGGTTGTTTACATTAGATTTAATAAATGACGGTATAATATATTTTTTAAGTATTCATCGATAAAAAGATTAATTAACTAATATCGATGCGGAAAAATGTAAATTCATAAAAGTTGGTCGCAAACTGAGCAAAATACAGTGTTGTGAGGTCTTTAGGCTAATTGTGAAAAGACAACCACACTTTAGTTCTCGTAAAATAACTAATAGTCTAATCTACCCACCGAACATTTTCGGTTTTATGGTAGTGAGAGGGTAATTTTGTGTGAACTAGTGTCGAACACATTTATTGAATATATGTGTATTTTATTGAATAAACTAACCCAGTTTTATCGGTTTCTTACGTTACTATTAATTTCAACAAAAATGAAATGCGAAAACAGGACCCGCCATTGTGACTTATGTTTTGTAGCCCAAATTTTGAATGTTGAAATGACACGCAAACTAGATTCAAAGAAACGTAAGTAAACATGTACATATACCAGATTTTGTAGTAGGTCGGTTTTTGATCTTAAATTACTACTCCCACGATAAGATGATGGTGATAGAAAAACAAAGATTTTATGTAGGTACACTGTGATATAACCGAATAAACTTC
The DNA here is from genome assembly GCA_947532105.1 of Athrips mouffetella. Lineage (NCBI taxonomy): Eukaryota > Metazoa > Arthropoda > Insecta > Lepidoptera > Gelechiidae > Athrips > Athrips mouffetella. The sequence continues at coordinate 7,623,806 of OX383964.1, read as the reverse complement.
GGTTTCTTCACAAGTTATTGACTAGATCAAATAGATCAAATGTAGGTCGTTAAATTTTTTTTTATCGTTAGGTTATTTTATCAACTAACACAGTCAAAATTTTATTTTATTTATTTTAAAATGACGGCTAAGATACGTTTCATATTTGAAAGACCACTTTTTAGCTATTTGAGCTTGCATAAATGTAAGGTAAGAACGCTGAATATTGTGTTGAATCGGAAAATTTTGGTATACGAAGTATTTCTTACTCCTAGATATATATACAGTTTTAAATTACCAGGTTTTTTTTTTCTAGAAACAAACTGAAGTTAAGCAGGCCCTGCTGGGGCCTTACCTGTCTTGGGAACAATAGCGATGCTACTCCAAATGATTTTCTGATGTGCCACGAAGCCACGATGCAAGGAACCCACGATTTACGTGGAGCAGTAGTTACTCGGCGCAGCAGTTGCTTGTAGTTGGATCATCTTTCCCCGGGCTGGACGTCAGGCGCAGCATCGTTGGTCGCTTTGAAGGGGTTCGCAAAGCAAGGCAGCCACATACATCCTGGAATTTTTTACAGAAAAATATTAGAACTGTAGTGCTGGGCAGGATCGCACTTCTGATGTTAGAATTTTAAGGATAGAGACATGTGCAGTTACAAATAAAAGCTTTTTAATATGAGTTTTCTATTAAAGGAATACTAGGTCTTGAGTTATTTACCTATTGTACTCTAAAATACGAGGATACAGCCAAGCTGTCTTGTACTACCTACCTAAATTAACCACGCCTTTTCGTGGATTATAGCTACATAGGAAGGGAATTTTAGAACAAATGATAAACGAAATAAATGGTAGTTATAAATGTACTTGATTATTCAAAGAAACAGCAGTAAAACAGTTTCTAATCCAAGCAGAGTTGAAAATACAGTTATCTACATTTAAAGACAAGAAAATAACACGTTTACAATGAGATTTACTTCTATTACAACTACATATTTTAAATATTAAAGAAAATTACTTAACTCAGGACTAGGGATCCTTCCAGTTTCGCCGACACTAAGATAAGAGATATTTAATGCTTTGAAGGAGCCTTTTATAACACAATATGGTATGAAACTATAAACAGGTAATGAGCAATACAATTCAGAAAACAGAGAGAGTGATATTAGTCGCACATCAGCCAATAGTAATCGTTCAAATTACATTAGCCAATGAGCTACATTGAACAGCATCAAAATCACTACTTTTACATACAATTTGATATATTTTACTATATAAATCGACAACAATATCAATACAATATTTTGAACATATTATAAACCTTGCAATGCATATCATTTTTATGATTCTACTTCATACAATAAATAGTCTAGTTAATAACATTCTACAACTTCCGTAGGTAAACAGATCAAATCATTGCTATTAAAATAAAACTAGTTACTTCTAACTATCTATTATCTCTGAAATACAATTTAGCTATTTAGCAATATTTTTAGACATATTTTCAGGTATTATAATCTATCAAGCTCGTGCAGAAAGGAGTTTCCGTGGCATGCCAGTGACTGAATTTCTTTTTATTTTCTTCTTCTTTTTAAAGAGCCCACCGTATCTTATATGCTTATATGCTTGAAAATCTTTTTTAAACTGAATTTGTTTACTATTACTTCGACTGTCATTAGGTATTAATTTACAGAAAGTATATTGGTCCTTGTGATATTGTTAAGCTCAATCTGGTCTTCACTGTACCCTTACCAATAGCCGCATTTTCTTTTCACAGAAGGTGTTCCAGTGTGTGGGATCTCGGGAATGCATTGTCTTTACAATAAATGGGGTATTTTATTTTCCGATATTTTTTTTTCTTATTTTTTTAATTCTGTTTTTTTTTCTGATTTTCTGATTAATTTTACAGTATTTACAACTAGATTAAATAATAATAAAACCTCCCAAATTTTTCAGCGGAAATGTTGCTCGTGGGCCTTCAGTGTGGCTGTCCTCTGGCGTGTGAAGAAACCAGCTTCAAATTAATCTACATGTATAAAGAGTAAGTGCCTTATGATAGAAACCTGAATACAATTTATTTGCGTAAAGAATCCAAAAATTCTTAAAATTCTTCGTAATTTCAATCCTAAAATTCTTTGTTTGTTCGATCGAGTTTCAATGCAAGGCACTCGCGCCAAATAAAAATTTTGCTGCCTTGCATAACAAATAACTATGATTACCTATTATATGGTGTACGTTATTACTGTATTATATTGACATGTAAATAAACCCTCTGTAAAGATAATTGGGGTCTTTATAGAACTAAGCAAGAATATCTGCGACTACTGCCAAGTATAACCCATGTATTACCATATCATGGTCAGCCTGCCCTGCTGGAGTTTTAACACTAGGCCAAGCCAAATTATTTTCTAGTCATTGAGTATTAGTCCTAATTGGTATAAAAAATATTGTATGCTATCGACTCAAAAGAAGAAGAATTGGGAGAAAAACTGAAAACTGATTGACCTAACAATCAAAATATACTAGCTTTGTCTTCTCAAGTAATCAAGTTATACTGTTGTTTCTAAAGTTAGCTCCCGTTGGTAAAGAACTTATAAAATATATTAGAATAATTTTTGTATGTTACTCTAAGCACAAATCTATAAAGAACTTTACTATATCAGGTCGAAAAACGGGATTTTTTGCCTTACCCATATAAACTTTTCGCAAAAGAATGGAAATTGTATGAGACAACCAAATACCTTGTGAAATGTTTCTTTGCGAAAGTTTAAAAATAACAAATTGCATAGGAACTAAAAATAACCCTACAGTAAAAATATTTTCTGTGCACCACCCTGTACATCTTTAATTTCCACAGGGAAAACACCAATGTTTTAAAAGGGGCGACTCGAGTGCGCGTGAGTCTTGCGTCTCTCCTATCTATGAGGGTTAGAAGACAAGCCTTACGGAACATGCTTAGCCTTGTGGGTAAGATACATTACTATGATATTTTTTTTAGTTTATACCAATCAAAAGTGCTTGCAAAGCACTATGCCTTAAGCTACCTAGCTCCTACATACTAATAAGACAGCAAAGCGCATTTCTCAACTTGAGAACGAAGATTGTATTGTATATCTTTCAAACCGAAAAACCACAGTTCGAACACAGCATAAAAAGGCAACAGTCGTACTTCCCCAGATGAACTTTGCACAAAAGCCCTGCCACCCTCCAAGTATACTCGTATCCTCCAAATCTGGCGGAGAAAGAGAGCATCTTTTTACAGGCTCATGAATTTTTATTACATTTCATCATACTTAAGCCTCAAAGTCATATTTACAAGATCTTAGATAAAACTCCATTAAAAACGTTTAAATTTTATGGTCGAGAGCATCGTTGTAGCCTCGTAGTCGTATAATTCGTAGACCTCTACGGTTCGTAAAGAGTGCTACAAAAGCTACATGTTCAGAAATGAGCAAATGGGCTACCTGATGGCAAGTGGTCAGGCATGATTTTGACACCAACAAGGCAGCAAAGCGAGTTTCTTATCGAAAATCTGTCTTACCGGATTGAAGTAATAAGGTACAATTGGCCGTTTTTCGCACTTTTTTATCTGTAACTACAGTGAACTACATTTTTCAGGATTGATAGGTTCTAAATAAACTACCTTTACTTCAATCTGGTAAGACATATTTACGATAAGTTTTGTATTTAGCAAGTAATATTTTTTTTACTAGCGCTAGTTGACTGCAGGAAAGCCCACTTCTCTAGATGGACTGTGCACTAATTTGCTGTTATAGCATTTGGCAGGGGCAAAAAGGCTGTGTCCACATTTTATTTGTACCAATTCTTTGATGGTTAAGATGCGAAATGACTTCAAGTGAAATGCCCTTGCGATAAAGCTTACGTTGCAATGTGCCGAAACGATATATGTGTGGATATAGCCTTAGGCAGGCAGATGTTGTTAATGTAAGTAAGTGCGTTGCCAAGCCTCGTTCCAACCTGTGTGCCAATTATACCGCATTAAATCATAAGAGGGGGTAATTTTAGTGCCCGTAAAATGGCACTTTACTAGATAGCCGCACCAGTGGTCGATACTCTTATTAGGCTAGGTGACACCTAGTTAAATATACAACGTGTTAATGGAATAAGCGAAAACCTCATACATCCCAATTGATTTTTATTAAAATAAATTCTTTCCCGTTAAAAATAATATTCTTTTTCTAAATATTGTTTGAATTTTAAAGTTTTATCGCTGTTCTAGTAGATTTTTAGGGTTCCGTACCTCAAAAGAAAAAAAAAACGGAATACTTATAGAATCAGTTTGTTGTCCGTCTGTCTGTCTGTCAAGACCCTTTGGTAGAGGTGTCAGGTTGAAATTGATACCATATGGTACCATACCATATATTAAGGTCTATGAACCACACAAGATCTGAAAATTTAAATTTTTTACAACGACGCAATCAAAAGATATGGCATTTTAATGTCCTCATCTCCATACATTTATGCACTAAAGCAAAACCTATAGGGTAGTTCCCGTTGACCTAAAATTATGAAATTTGGCAAGAAGCTAGGTCTCACTGTACAAATAAAGGGAATAGTCTGAAATCATTAAATATTACAACTTTTCTCACAACTAATGGTAACCAATTGAGGTGAGCTCCCGTTTCAAGAACATTCATATAAGAGAGGGGTCAATTGAATGGTCATGGAGGCGATTTTTGTTTTAGTTCTATTTTAAAAACGAGAACACTTACAAACTTGAAAATTGGTATGTTTATAGTGCATAAGCTACAAAATGACAACAAATAATAAAATTTGGTAAGCGCGTGTCGGAGTCAAAAATCTAGCACATTAACTTACTGAAATTTCAACTAATACAATTATGATTATGTGCCAGAACCTCCGGATCGTGAGCCGACCGCTCTAACCACTAGACCACAGTGTTTCAACAAAAATATTTTACTCAGCCAACATAAAATGTAGTCTTAACATGAAAACATTTTAGGAAATAAAATCTCGCGCAGGTTAATATTCTATGATGTTGAATAATAAATACAATAAGCTCAACACCGCACGCCCCGCTCGATACCATCATGTCATGTATTCCTTATAGGATGTCGCTTGAGGAAACCTGCCGTGACAAACTTGTTTATTTATACAGGATGTCCAAAACATTTCTGGAAACATTTCTAAAACTGTGGATTTAGACCATGTTACTGTATGGCAGTGACATATTGTATGGCATGTGGCTGTTAGTCCGTTTGGTGCCGGAGAAGAATAGTACCAACCCACCTCTACCCGTGGTAGTCGTAAGAGGCGACTAAGGGCTTACGAACCATCCTCTGGCAGCAGCATCTGTCTGTGTATCGTACCATATTACATACTGCGGTTTCCAACAACAGCGGTCCCCAGCCGCAACGCTTACAAGCGTGGTTATTATGGTAAATCCACTCCAAAGTGCCACTCGTTTTTGCTAGTGTTTTGGAGGGAGCTCCCTGTCCGGCAGTGGACGTTTCATGGGATGTTATGATGATGATACTTTGACTTTGGTTTAGTTAGGTGCGAAATCCTTCACGTCAATCGTAAGTTGATAAATTGACGCGTCAGTTAATTAACTGTCGAAATAAAATAATAAATTCGTAGAAAATTCGTAGATCCGCAAGTAACGAATCCCGAATGGGATCGGTAAGGTTTTGCTAGGTTCTCTTTCGACCAAACGCACGAGCTGAGCTAAAGTAAGGCCATCGTAATAGGTCTTTTGACAGCTGTCAAACGTATGAAAAATTATTACCTGCAAAAAAAAAAACCGGTTAAGTGCGAGTTGGACTCGCGCGCCGAGGGTTCCGATATACTTTTTGTATTTTAGGAAGCACTAAAGTTCATTCTTAGGACCGCAAATCAAAGTTTGTTTGTAAAGGTTATTTGCAGATTTCTAAAAAACTGTGCAACTTAAAAAGATCGTTTTATTTTTGCTGTAATGTTTACATGAATTTCTGTCAACTGTAATTAATTCAGATTTTTCCTTTTACATACTTCGGAGATAAGGGGGGGGGGGGGAATGGTATTTTTTTTGAAATTTTTCATCATAACTTGAAAACTAAGAGAAGTAAAAAAATACAAAAATATATTTTAGAATGTACGGTCAAGAGCACATCAAGCTTGACACTTTGGACTTTGTACCGTTCTTATTTCTAGCGTCGTAGGAGCTGAAGTGGCACTGCGAGTGTCAAGCTTGATCTGCTCTTGACTACACAAGTAAAGGTCTTTCATATGATACCCCATTCAACCTAGTAGATACAATTTGAAATTTGGCCCCCCCTATTTCGGGCCCCTTTACATTAATAATCATAATTTTTTCAAAATTATTTCATGTGCAATTAAGTTGGGCAACCAAATTCTAAAACTATTCTAAATTTCAAGTCGATAGCATGAGTGGCTGCTGAGATATAGAGGTGTGACAGACAGACAGACGGACAGACAGACAGACAGGCAAAGTCGCACCATAAGGGTTCCTTTTTTTACCATTTTGGTATCGGAACCCTAATTATCTTGTGTTAAGGAAACGTCAAAACGGACTTCTTACGTTGGCACTACTTCAGAGAAGCGAGCGTGCTGTTCTAGCGGTTCTACGAGTAGTACTCCAGTAAAAATATGGTTTTGCAAAACATTAAATGTTAATAGCTACTTTTTTGTGTATATCGTATTTAAATATGATGTTAAGACGCAATATTTACGAATCCACCTAAAATTTAAAGCGGAATATTTTTTTCGAATAACAGCTAAGGCAAAAATAGTAATAGACAATTATATACTTTATATCATAGATAAACGTATACTTTACATATAGGCATCAAAATCCACCACAAATATATTTAAAAATATAAATTTATTTCAAAATATAAAATCTCCACTTATTTTTACATATAAGGTCCAATAAAGTCGAGGTAAAATAATAGAAATAAACTGAGCTAAACTCAACCTTTTTAAATGTAAGTGATTTTTATATATATTTACAAAAATGCTATACTAAATAAAAAAAAAGTTTTTTGTAATCGCTGGTTTACAATGATTTTGTAAACATTTATGTTGGATTTGACAAAAATGTGATTATATAGTACTATTTAAATTATTAGAAAGCAAAACGGATCTATTACTATTTTTGGTTGCGAAGATAAGCTTTATTTAAATTTCGTGCTATAAAAGTTAAACAATACAAAAAAGCTAATATTTTTAGGTGGATTCAAGTATAATATGAAATTCTGAATATATAGCAAGCCGTAAATAAAAAAAATTATCTATAAACATTTTTTTCCGAAATTCCATATTTTTTTAATGTTTGGACGGCAAAATAAATAAATAAATGAAGTAAATTTAGGTAGATTCCATTAAAAAGCTTTACACAGAAATATAATCTATCGATCTGAAAAAGAATCACGGCTATTATCAATTATTTCCGTTTCGCCATACAATGCTCTCGTAATTTTACTGGAGTATAGTAGCAGCCGGCGAGTGCCAGAAGCGTTTTTTTTTATTTTTATTTTTTTATTTAATTCGTTACAGACATAGGTTACAGAACATTATTTTTCGAAAGTTTATCAACTTACTAGTAAATTGATCAACTTAGGATTCCGTGTTATTTTCCGGTGACATGTACGGTCAACTGCTTGTCGGTAGAAACTTTTTCAACTCTATTACCACGCCATAAGGTCCAAAAGTGTTTCTACTGATGTGCGGCCGTGTGTACAAAATAAAGATGTAAACGAGCGATCACGATACGCTTCCGTGACTGACTGTACGTACATGGTTCTGACTGTACCGGCCTAAGTACAGAGGGTGTAACAAAAAGGGTATACCAACCCTGAAATATGTGAATCTGCCCATTAAACTGAACAATTTTCTCTAAGGAACATAGGTCGATATATGAAAAAAATATTTTAACCTCCCGTAGTAACTGAATCAGCTGATAGTGCATTTTGTATGGGAAGTAAAAAAAAAATTGTATTTCGACCTATGTTCCTTGGCGAAAGTTGTTCAGTTTCATGAACAGAATCGCATCATTCAGGGTTGATATACCCTACATCTTACAACCGATTCCTTATTTGTTGCAGTTGACATCGGTGGCCTGGGTGGAGTATTTTTCGGCGGTTCTTTGCTGAGTGTCATTGAAATAATTTATCTTTTTTTCATAAGAAGTGGACCATAAAAACTTCGAGCACAGCAAAAGCTCACCGACTTTAAAACTCTTCTTTTACCTAAAATCTTTGACCTAGAAAAGTGAGATTATTCTGCGTGACGGGTTTTATGTGAATTTATCTATGTGTTGATACAATTTGTCATTGTAAGGTTCCAAAAAACTATATTTGAATGGAAAAGAATTAAATGAGCTTTCCCTGTTGTTTTTTTTTTTCATATGGAAAAGTGTGGGCATAAAAATATAAGGGTAGGAGAAGGAAGATGAATGAAAACATTTGTCACAAGCATTGACGTAAGAAAAACGCTACGCCCCCTGGCGTAGTTTCCAAAATCTTTGGTCACAAGGTACTCGTATTCTGACATTCACTCAGACATTATAAATATGGCATAGGCGTGCCAAAGATGTTTAAGTAGCAGCACTTTATGTTAAGGATGGAGGAGCCATAAGCGTATCCATTTCTTGGGAGGTACCTCCATACTAAAATGTATGAATTGTTGTCAAATCCTGAAAACGTAAAACGTTTATCTTTCTCTCTGAGAAATATGTGACTTGGGAATATTAAATGTTTTTTTTTTTGTGAAAATACTGACCACAGTTTTTCGGATGAAAATACTGACCATTATGAAAAAAAACGGTGTTCAAAATCAGGCATTAAAAGTCTATTATGGATCATTTACGCTTCCGTTCTTAGTATTAGTGATTAATATTTTCACTTTCGTGAACAAAGTTTAGCTAAAACATTAGATTTTTAAAGATTCCTTGATTTTTGTAAAACTTAACCGGGATTTTTGGCCGACTAGTCATAGTCGACGAGTACACGTTTTACACTTTATTACCTTATAAAGACTACTCGGTGCGTCGTTCTGTAATTTTTTTTAAAAGGATGTCTAATCCCGTTTGATGATTGACATTTCAACTTAGGTTCCGAGGTATTCCTTCTATTCCTAGCGGATCAAGGAGTCCCAATTCTTTGTTTAAAGTGTAGCTATTAAAGAATACTCTCTCTGACGAGGAGGTAGCAATTTTGGAGGAGATAGGAGTACATATGTTTGCTCAGTAGACTTCATCTGGTATTTTAAAAAAGCTAAGTAGAAGAAAAAATCTCAACTATTAAGATTTTCGCTAATAATCGCAAATATCCAAATCCCAATTTTCCCGCATTCATAATAGGGAGTTTTTCTTGACGTTTGTAGTGTTGATGGGTGGTACGCCACAGAAAAATAAGGGTACTTAGAAGGAGGATTAAAGAAATAATTCGTCACAAGGTAGCGAAGGCGTCGTTCTATGGATTTGACGGGTTATTTTGAATATTTCCTAGTGATCACTGATAGTTTGACATAAAATATTGGGACATGTTGGCAGATGTCATCCCATAGTAAAATAAATTAGCAAGGTATCTATTCCGAGCGAAGCAAGGAGGTCCGAAATCTTTGGTGGTACGCAAATCACTGATGGCAATTTCTGTTTTTAAGGCTCAGTAAAATAATGAAATCTTTTTGAATTAACGTTCAGTATTCCGTTTCCTTTTTTTTTTCTAAGCGCTACCTAGTTGAACCTCCAAAAGCTGGTTGTTACAAAGATTTTGGAAACTACGCCAGAGGGAAGCGCAGCGTTTTTCTTACGTCAATGGGTTGAAAACAGCCTATTATAATTAGATTCAAACTCTTTGGTTCAATAAAACCATGGTTCAAAGCATTGACGTAAGAAAAACGCTGCTAAACGCCCCCTGGCGTAGTTTCCAAAATCTTTGGTTCAAAGAAAGAACAAACATGAAATAAGTTGAAACAAGACATAGTGTCACCAAAGAGGATTTAATAAAACTAGTGTCACATTCAAGGAACATATACTCACCTACGTCACATTTTATATTTTTATCACAAAATTCAAAACTACTAACTTGTATTGCTGGTTTTTTATTTTAGTTTATGTTGGCATATCCACTATTATCCACTGTCTACCAAATTCTAAACAATTGTATCATATTTTGGTCAAGATGTTGGGTGAAGCTAACCTGTCGTTGTGCGTCTTATTATTAGTCTCCTGTGCTACATGTAATGATAATGATTACTCGGGGCAAGAACGGGATGTCGACTATCTTAACCATGAACGGGTTGAGGAGGAAGAATACCATTTCAGAGATGGTAAGTGCAGCTGGTGTCCCGTGTGGTACCTACCGGCAAAGAATAGTACCAACCCTTACATACCCGTGGGTGTCGTAAGAGGCGACTAAGGGTTATAAACTGGAGGATGGGCAGCAGCATCCTTTTTTGTATCTAACATCTTACGGGTCGGGTTTAGAAGCCAGCCACCTCCTTTTCTTTTTTAATTTTAGGTTTTTGGCTTGGCTACCGAGACTTTTCATCATGTTCATACAGCCTTGTTTCATTGCATTTGCCAAATGTTTGTTCACAGTTTACCCAAATATTTTTTATCGATATTGCTTTCTCTTTCTTTCACATCATTGCATCTCTCTCTGGAAGAATTATATGTTATGGCAATACCAAGAAAATTGTGTTCTACCCAAGTGTTTTACCCGTAAATTGGTAATAGAACCGAATTGATCAACCCCGATTCCAAGCTGCCGACTTTAATGGATGGAGTTTGTTTTTATAAAGCCGGAGGAGCGGAGGGAGAGCAGCCCCCGCCCGCCGTAACAAGAGCCAGGCACCTCGCGAGCCGCAGCGGCTGAGGCTGGTCGCCGTAGGCGACCAAAAAGCCGAAGCTGCGGAGGCGAACGTGGGTGCCTGGCTCTTGTTACGCAAGGGCGAAGGGGCTGCACTTCCCGCTGCTCCGGAGCTGTGAAAATTCAAAATTTCTACTTTTTTCTTGTTTTTCTAAACGAATGAACTAGGCTGTATGTCATTATTCTTAGTCCACATCCTTAAAAAATAAAATTAAACTATCTATAGTATCCAAATAAAAATAAAAATAAAAAAAAAAGGTTGGTGGCTGCCTTCTAAAATTTTCCCCATCTTACTTACTGCGGTCACCTACAACCGCGGTCCATGGTGCCAGCCGTAACGCTAACAAGCGAGGTGACTATGGTACTTCCCGTCTACATTTTTCCAGGAAAAGCTAGAATACTAGAGGGAGCTCGCTGTCCTGTAGTGGACGTTTTATATGTCCCTCAACACAGAATCCTCAGAGAAAAAAACTGCATAAAAACTTATTTTGACGATGCCAAAAAATAGTCATGAAATAGTCATAAATAGTCACCATAAGGAAAAAAATAGTCGCGTTACAATTCTAGAGTTATAGCTATGGTTTGCTGAGGATCATGGGCATAGGCTATATACAGAATCCTCAGTTCTGATGCAAGCAAACCGTGGGGACTATCGACTTGGTCTTTATTTTAAAAAATAGTCATGAAATAGTCGTCTTGACTTCCAAATTCTCAAAAATAGTCGTTCAAGGATTTCAGAGTTACAGGGGTAGCTTGCTGAGGATTCTGTGCATAGCATTTCACGGACGCAGATTCCAGCAGAACGTTTTGGTTTTTCTGTTTGATACTGATGTCAAAAAATAGTCAACAAATAGTCGTCTCAAACCATAATCACTTTGGTCTGGTTTACCTTGTAGAAGTATGTTAAAAATGCATGTTAACTTCGCCATACATTTTTCAACTCAAGTACAGTCGTGTTCAAAATGCATATCATCTTTGATGGTAACTATTTAGTCACTTTTTTATATATATTTGGAACCCAATATAATTAATTCTGTAATATAAGGCAAAGTTTATTTGTTTTCATGTTAAATAATATAGTTTAATAAACTACAATAATTGGTTTTAAACTAAAATAATAAAAAAATCTTGTTTGTGAATATATTCAGTACCTACAGATTATTTTTAAGTTAGTTTTTTGTATAAATCACAGTCTTCGTACTTATGTCCGTTAAATGGTTAAATGAGTAATACAGGGTGCTAATTTTATTGCGTGCCATAGCTTAGGGGGTGTTTCAGTAACCATAAAGGAACACAAAAAAAAACTACTTTTAAAAAATTCTGAAAATTTTAAAATTAGCCCTACGCAAGGGGCAATAACCCGCAGCGCAATGACCCGACCGAGGCTGCGCTTTTAACGAGCTGCTGTTAGTTTTAGAAGTTACATTCAATTTTTAAGTAGGATTATTGAAAAAATGGAAATCCTAATTTGGAATAACGCGTTGTGTATTTACTGCTTCCATAGGCTGTAGTGTAAGTTAACTTTATATTTCATATAATTACCGTAGAACACGGCAATTGTCGTTGTAATAGGAACACTGTAGGGCACTTCAATACGCGCCGGCGGCGGCGGCGAGCGCTAGCTCGGTCACACAATTCGGTCGAGCCGAACGCCGCCATGCTATTGGTTAAACATATCTCGTCTCAGAATATTGGTGCTTTTTCTATTATACGACCCACGTTAAACATTTCCAACTCTGTTACTATGCCATTAAGTAACTGATTTGTATTATTCTACTGATGTTCTATTGGGTAAAAGAAACACATATGCAGCGACATTTTAATTTTTAATGAATAGTTAAATGCGTAGGCAAACAACATTGATCAATCAAGAAATTTGTAAAGTTAGTATAGTTAATTTAGTAATATTTGCGAACCTTCCAATTATTATTAAAGTATTTTTATTTACTGAATGCATCTGGGTTTAAGCCCGATATTCTAGTTTTACTTTTCCTTAAACGTGGAACCTACATTATAAGTTTTTAGACCAAAAGGTTGGGGCTGTGCACTGATATATCAGTCGGTTTATCCTCTTATTTACCTAATAAAAATAGATAACACTAAAATAGAGTCTGCAACAATATATAAAAATAAAAGCCTCTAACAATATCAAAATCAATTTTTTTTTGACAACTTGAAATCAATATCAAATAATTTTGTGTACGCGACTGTACAAAGAAAAAATGTATGGCGAAGTTAACATGCATTTTTAAAACACTTCTACTAGGTAAACCAGACCGAAGTTATTATGGTTTGAGACGACTATTTGTTGACTATTTTTTGACATCAGTATCAAATAGAAAAACCTAACCGTTCTGCAGGAATCTGCGTCCGTGAAATGCTATGCACAGAATCCTCAGCAAGCTACCCCTGTAACTCTGAAATCCTTGAACGACTAATTGAGAATGAGAATTTGAGAATTCGGAAGCCAAGACGACTATTTCATGACAATTTTTTGAAATAAAAACCAAGTCGATAGTCCCCACGGTTTGCTTGCATCAGAACTGAGGATTCTGTATATAGCCTATGCCCATAATCCTCAGCAAACCATAGCTATAACTCTAGAATTGTAACGCGACTATTTTTTTCCTTATGGTGACTATTTATGACTATTTCATGACTATTTTTGAGCATCGTCAAAATAAGTTTTTATGCAGTTTTTTTCTCTGAGGATTCAAATGAAATGTCATGAAGAAATGTTGTTATACTAATAAAATATATTACGGTAGCCATAACAAAAAGAAAATAATATAAAAACGAGTAACACACGCCAAGGCAACACACTGGAAAAAAAGTGGGGTCATGACTATTTTGTGGATAAAATATGATAAGATAATTATTTATAACTACATAAAAAGCACTATAATATTCAAAAAAGTTGGGGTTTCAATATTGCATGAACTTTTTAGACATTTAGGTAACAAAAATCCGTTTTTTAACGACTCAAAGTTTAGAAAATGGCGTGGGGTCAGTGAAATTTTCATAGACCAGAAAAAAATTTGGAATTACAAAGTCTAATGGTGAGCCCTAGATCAATCTGATATACGAGTACCATAACTGCTATAAATAAGCTCGTAAATACACTGCACAAAAAATTTTTAACATAAAAAAGCAAAAAAATATTTTTGTTTAGCAAGTATGAGGGTTTGAAGTAAGGAGTCACAGGATTTATCGAAAAGTGCAAAGTTACGGGGCCTTACCCAAATGATAATTACATTTTCTCAGAACTAAAACGGGACCATTTTTGACAACAAAGGTTTTATGGGGTGTTAGACATCACATAATCCAGAAATCAATGTTGTCAAGCCGAAATCCTACTAGTTCAAAAAAGTCCTGTACGCTCCCCCCTCCCCACCCTCAAACAGGTCCCTGATTTTAAACAATAAAACAGGTGTCAACGGGTTGGTAATTTTATAACATTTAAATTAACGTTAACGATTTTCATCTATCTCTATCTTTTAACCGTTTCTGAGATAAATTACAAAAACTAAAATCAAGGACCTGTTTGAGGGTGGGGAGGGGGGAGCTACATGGGATCAACGGATAATTTTCCAGATATGTTCAGGGGGACCTATGGAACACTTTTAAAACAAGAAACCTCTTACAGTAATTTAGCCTAGGTTATTGTTTGACTTTTTTGGACCAGCAGGATTTCGGCTTAACAACATTGATTTTTTAATTCTGCGGTGTAAAAAACCCCAGAAAAACTTGACTGTCAGATCTGGTCCCATTTAAGTTCTGACCCTAAGAAGGAAAAGCCAAAATGAGCCAAATGATGAAATTCATCCCAGTCTATATTGAACAATACTGATGAAAAGTTTTGTATTGCGATGCAACAAATTTATTTCTAAAAGTGGCAGCACCTCTGCTCAGCAACCACCTTAAGATCAATCGTACCGATTTTCATGCTTGTAACACCATAAGCAGCCGAGCACTATGAAACTAGGAGGGTAGTCAAAAGTATAACCCAATTTTTCTAACTGTGCACTTCGAGCTGTCAAAATATTTGCATGGTGGCAGCATTGGTACAGTCAGCAGAACCATAATGTTAGTTCAGGTTTTGGTATTGTTTTATTTAAAAAAAATCTTACTATCGAAAATATTCTGAATCGTGTGAATAATTTTATTAAAAAATCTTTGGAAAACAGAGGCAAGGTGGAATAAAATGTAGAACGCGCTGTGCGCGCTTTCAGTCTCGCATGCGGCAGCCCACTGGCGATCGGATCGGCTCGGTTACGAGCTACTTAATTAGAATACGGCGTACAAAATAACTCGGGCTTTGAGAGCCACCGCGCACTAGCGATTTTTTAGTTTGCCGATAGTTTGTCCGTTCTGTGAATCAGTATGTACCCCTATGGTAGTGCGCGCATTTGTCGATTTAAAGTTGACGATTTTTCTATTGAAAGTACGATTGCGACTAAACTGGCACAAAGTCAAAAACAGACAACAAAATTAAACTTAAACACAACAATTAAACAACGTAACAATAAGAAATTTAACAAAAAAACAATAGAAATAACAAACAAAAATAACAATACTCGAAAGCTTACGAAAATAATGCGAACGACACGAGAGTGCTGACCGTACTGAAAAAACGGGCGACCGCGGAGGGGTGAGGGAGTAGGTGGGCGGGTGAGTTCAATGCTGCCAACGTAGCGACTTTGACAGCTCGAAGTGCACAGTTAAAATAATTGAGTAATAGTCACAAGTCCCTAGTCCAAGGAGTCACAAGTCCCAAGTCCAAGGAGTCCCAAGTCCAAAAACCCAAGTAGTTACAAGTCCCAAGTCCAAGGAGTCAGAAGTCCAAAGACCCAAGTAGTTACAACTCCCAAGTGGTCCCAAGTAGTCCCCAGTTTCCAAGTAGACCCAAGTCCCAAGTAGACCCAAGTCCCAAGTAGTCACAAGTCCCAAGCAGTTGCAAGTCACAAGTAGTAACAAGTCCCAAGTAGTCACAAGTCCCAAGCAGTCACAAGTCCCAAGTAGTCACAAGTCCCAAGTAGTCACAAGTCCCAAGTAGTCTCAAGTCCCACGAAGTCACAAGCCCAATTAGTCACAAGTCCCAAGTATTCACAAGTCCCAAGTAGTCACATGTAGTCACAAGTCCCAAGTAAGTCCCAAGTCCTAAGTGGTCCCAAGCAGTCCCAACCCAAGTCCTAAGTAGACCCAAGTCCTAAGTTGACCCAAGTCCCAAGTTGACCCAAGTCCCAAATTGACCCAAGTCCCAAGTTGACCAAAGTCCCAAGTTGTCCGAAGTTCCAAGAAGTCCCAAGTCACAAATAGTGTCGTGTCCCAAGTATTTTCAAGTCCACCAAGTAGTTCCAACTACCAAGCCAACTACCAAAAAGTCCCAACTAACAAGTAGACCCAAGTACCTATCAGTCCCAAGTACTAAGTAGTCCTAAGTACCAAGTAGTTCCAAGTACCAACTAGTCCTAAGTACCACGTAGTCCTAAGTACCACGTAGTCCTTAGGATACTAATGATAATGATAATGTAGTCTCAAGTACCGTGTAGTCCCAAGTACCATCTATACTACACCCAAGTAAGCTATTACTAGTACTATTCCCATGTACCATGTAGCCCCAAGTACCAAGCAGTCCCAAGTACCATATAGTCCCAAGTACCATGCAGTCCCAAGTAGCACGTAGTCCCAAGTAGCACGTAGTCGCAAGTACCAAGTAGTCCCAAATTTCAAAAGTCCCAAGTACCAATTAGACGCAAGTACCAAGTAGTCGCAAGTACCAAGTAGTCGCAAGTACCAAGTAGTCGCAAGTACCAAGTAGTCGCAAGTACTTAGTAGTCGCAAGTACCAAGTAGTCCCAAGTAGCATGCAGTCCCAAGTAGCATGCAGTCTTAAGTAGCATGTAGTCCCAAGTAGCATGTGTCCCAAGTAGCATGTAGTCCCAAGTAGGGCGGCCCAAGTATGTAGTCCCAACAACCATATCCCAACAACCATATAGTCCCAACAACCATGTAGTCCCAAGTACAATGTAGTCCTAAGTACAAGGTAGTCCCAAGTACAATGTAGTCCTAAGTACAAGGTAGTCCCAAGTACAATGTAGTCCCAAGTACAATGTAGTCCCAAGCAACATGTAGTACCAAGCACCATGTAGTACCAAGCACCATGTAGTCCCAAGCAACATGTAGTCCCAAGCAACATGTAGTCCTAAGCAACATATAGTCCCAAGCATCATGTAGTCCCAAGCACCATGTAGTCCCAAGTACCAAGTAGTCCCAACTATCAAGTAGTCGTAAGTACCAAGTAGTCTCAAGTATCATGTAGTCCCAAGTAACAAGTAGGCCCAAGTACCACGTAGTCCCAAGTACCATTTAGTCCCAAGTACCATTTAGTCCCAAGTACCATTTAGTCCCAAGTAACATTTAGTCCCAAGTACCGTGTAGTCCCAAGTACCATGTAGTCCCAAGTACCATGTAGTCCCAAGTACCATGTAGTCCCAAGTACCATGTAGTCCCAAGTACCACGTAGTCCCAAGTACCACGTAGTCCCAAGTACCACGTAGTCCCAAGTACCATGTAGTCCCAAGTACCATGTAGTCCCACGTAGCATGTAGTCCCAAGCAGTCACAAGTCCCAAGCAGTCACAAGTCCCAAGTAGTCACAAGTACCAAGTAGTCGCAAGTACCAAGTAGTCCCAAGTAACACGTAGTCCCATGTACCATGCAGTCCCAAGTAGCATGTAGTCCCACGTAGCATGTAGTCCCACGTAGCATGTAGTCCCACGTAGCATGTAGTCCCACGTAGCATGTAGTCCCACGTAGCATGTAGTCCCACGTAGCATGTAGTCCCATGTAGCATGTAGTCCCAAGTAGCATGTACTCCCAATAAGGTTGGTCCCAAGTACCAAGTAGTTCCAAGTACCAAGTATGTAGTCCCAACAACCATGTTGGTATGGTAGTGCGCGCATTTGTCGATTTAAAGTTGACGATTTTTCTATTGAAAGTACGATTGCGACTAAACTGTCAGCCAACTAGAAATTGCTAGTGCGCGGTGGCTCTGACCGTTAATGCGCAGAAGTCAAAAAAATTGTCGCAGGGGCACAAAATAGGTAATAGTACTAGCGTAGCAGGGGTGAGCGCGGCATGTTGAGGGAATCGAGCGAATCGTTCATTGGCCTGTCACAGTGTAGTTCGCTGCCTGTCACCCATGCGCAGAAAATAACAGTCATAACCAAACTTATCCTGAACGCGCTATAATCCGCACATTGCGCGTGACCTTGAGCGGGTGACGGGGGCCTACTGTGAGTGTCAAGCTACACCTGCTCTTGACTGTATGATCTGTATATTGTTCGCTTGCGTTTGGTAGGCGTAGCAATTTTCGCCGACGTAGAGGAAGTCGATGGCGCTGGTGCCGCCTCCGCAAGGCGACCTTCCCTGCGAATTTGAATTACCATGCGTTCACTAATTCCAGTGGCCGCTACTACTTTTTTATTGACTTGGTGATATGAAAATCTCGACCTCCTGTGAAACTTTTCATCTTCAAAATACTTTATCACACTATATTCAATGCTACGGGCTTTGCCGCGCAGTTTTTTTGGACGTCCGGTCATGGCTTCGCAATGCCGCGCGAGCGGCGCGAGCGAAAAAGCGTCAAGAACTCGCCCACGCACAAAGTCAAAAACAGACAACAAAATTAAACTTAAACACAACAATTAAACAACGTAACAATAAGAAATTTAACAAAAAAACAATAGAAATAACAAACAAAAATAACAATACTCGAAAGCTTACGAAAATAATGCGAACGACACGAGAGTGCTGACCGTACTGAAAAAACGGGCGACCGCGGAGGGGTGAGGGAGTAGGTGGGCGGGTGAGTTCAATGCTGCCAACGTAGCGACTTTGACAGCTCGAAGTGCACAGTTAAAATAATTGAGTTATAGTCACAAGTCCCTAGTCCAAGGAGTCACAAGTCCCAAGTCCAAGGAGTCCCAAGTCCAAAAACCCAAGTAGTTACAAGTCCCAAGTCCAAGGAGTCAGAAGTCCAAAGACCCAAGTAGTTACAACTCCCAAGTGGTCCCAAGTAGTCCCCAGTTTCCAAGTAGACCCAAGTCCCAAGTAGACCCAAGTCCCAAGTAGTCACAAGTCCCAAGCAGTTGCAAGTCACAAGTAGTAACAAGTCCCAAGTAGTCACAAGTCCCAAGCAGTCACAAGTCCCAAGTAGTCACAAGTCCCAAGTAGTCTCAAGTCCCACGAAGTCACAAGCCCAATTAGCCACAAGTCCCAAGTATTCACAAGTCCCAAGTAGTCACATGTAGTCACAAGTCCCAAGTAAGTCCCAAGTCCTAAGTGGTCCCAAGCAGTCCCAACCCAAGTCCTAAGTAGACCCAAGTCCTAAGTTGACCCAAGTCCCAAGTTGACCCAAGTCCCAAATTGACCCAAGTCCCAAGTTGACCAAAGTCCCAAGTTGTCCGAAGTTCCAAGAAGTCCCAAGTCACAAATAGTGTCGTGTCCCAAGTATTTTCAAGTCCACCAAGTAGTTCCAACTACCAAGCCAACTACCAAAAAGTCCCAACTAACAAGTAGACCCAAGTACCTATCAGTCCCAAGTACTAAGTAGTCCTAAGTACCAAGTAGTTCCAAGTACCAACTAGTCCTAAGTACCACGTAGTCCTAAGTACCACGTAGTCCTTAGGATACTAATGATAATGATAATGTAGTCTCAAGTACCGTGTAGTCCCAAGTACCATCTATACTACACCCAAGTAAGCTATTACTAGTACTATTCCCATGTACCATGTAGCCCCAAGTACCAAGCAGTCCCAAGTACCATATAGTCCCAAGTACCATGTAGTCCCAAGTAGCACGTAGTCCCAAGTAGCACGTAGTCGCAAGTACCAAGTAGTCCCAAATACCAAAAAGTCCCAAGTACCAATTAGACGCAAGTACCAAGTAGTCGCAAGTACCAAGTAGTCGCAAGTACCAAGTAGTCGCAAGTACCAAGTAGTCGCAAGTACCAAGTAGTCCCTAGTAGCACGTAGTCGCAAGTACCAAGTAGTCCCAAATACCAAAAAGTCCCAAGTACCAATTAGACGCAAGTACCAAGTAGTCGCAAGTACCAAGTAGTCGCAAGTACCAAGTAGTCGCAAGTACCAAGTAGTCGCAAGTACCAAGTAGTCCCAAGTAGCATGCAGTCCCAAGTAGCATGCAGTCCCAAGTAGCATGCAGTCTTAAGTAGCATGTAGTCCCAAGTAGCATGTGTCCCAAGTAGCATGTAGTCCCAAGTAGGGCGGCCCAAGTATGTAGTCCCAACAACCATATCCCAACAACCATATAGTCCCAACAACCATGTAGTCCCAAGTACAATGTAGTCCTAAGTACAAGGTAGTCCCAAGTACAATGTAGTCCCAAGTACAATGTAGTCCTAAGTACAAGGTAGTCCCAAGTACAAGGTAGTCCCAAGTACAATGTAGTCCCAAGTACAATGTAGTCCCAAGTACAATGTAGTCCCAAGCAACATGTAGCACCAAGCACCATGTAGTACCAAGCACCATGTAGTCCCAAGCAACATGTAGTCCCAAGCAACATGTAGTCCCAAGCAACATGTAGTCCCAAGCAACATGTAGTCCCAAGCAACATGTAGTCCCAAGCATCATGCAGTCCCAAGCACCATGTAGTCCCAAGCACCATGTAGTCCCAAGTACCAAGTAGTCCCAACTATCAAGTAGTCGTAAGTACCAGGTAGTCTCAAGTATCATGTAGTCCCAAGTAACACGTAGGCCCAAGTACCACGTAGTCCCAAGTACCATTTAGTCCCAAGTACCATTTAGTCCCAAGTACCATTTAGTCCCAAGTACCATTTAGTCCCAAGTACCATTTAGTCCCAAGTAACATTTAGTCCCAAGTACCGTGTAGTCCCAAGTACCGTGTAGTCCCAAGTACCGTGTAGTCCCAAGTACCGTGTAGTCCCAAGTACCGTGTAGTCCCAAGTACCATGTAGTCCCAAGTAACATGTAGTCACAAGTACCATGTAGTCCCAAGTACCATGTAGTCCCAAGTAACATGTAGTCCCAAGTACCATGTAGTCCCAAGTACCATGTAGTCCCAAGTAACACGTAGTCCCAAGTACCATGTAGTCCCACGTGGCATGTAGTCCCAAGCAGTCACAAGTCCCAAGTAGTCACAAGTACCAAGTAGTCACAAGTCCCAAGTAGTCACAAGTACCAAGTAGTCGCAAGTACCAAGTAGTCCCAAGCAACATGTAGTCCCAAGCAACATGTAGTCCCAAGCAACATGTAGTCCCAAGCAACATGTAGTTCCAAGCAACATGTCGTACCAAGCAACATGTAGTCCGAAGCACCATGTAGTCCCAAGTACCAAGTAGTCCCAACTATCAAGTAGTCCCAACTATCAAGTAGTCGCAAGTACCAAGTAGTCTCAAGTAACACGTAGTCCCATGTACCATGCAGTCCCAAGTAGCATGTAGTCCCACGTAGCATGTAGTCCCACGTAGCATGTAGTCCCACGTAGCATGTAGTCCCACGTAGCATGTAGTCCCACGTAGCATGTAGTCCCATGTAGCATGTAGTCCCAAGTAGCATGTACTCCCAATAAGATTGGTCCCAAGTACCAAGTAGTTCCAAGTACCAAGTATGTAGTCCCAACAACCATGTTGTCCCAAGTACCACGTAGTCCCAAGTACCACGTAGGCCCAAGTACCATGTAGTCCCAAGTACCACGTAGGCCCAAGTACCATATACCATACCATGTACATGTACCATACCATGTACATGTACTTGTTACTTGGGACTGCTTGGTACTTGTGTAGTCATGGTACTTGGGACTACATGGTCCTTGGGACTCTTTGGTACTTCGAATTGCATGGTACTTGGGACCACCTTACTTTCGTCTACGTGCTGGGACTTCATGCTACGTGGGACTACATGCTACTTGGGACTGCTTGGAATTCGGGACTACATGGTGGGACTGCATGGTACTTGGGACGCATGGTACTTGGGACTATATGGTACTTGGGACTAATTGGTACTTGGGACTACATGGTAGTTAGGACCACATGGTACTTAAGACTGAAGTCTTCATGTATGATACGAAGGTCTACGTCGTACTTAGAACAACTTGGTAATTGGAACTACTTTGTACTTAGGACTACTTAGTACTTGGGACTGATAGGTACTTGGGTCTTCTTGCTAGTTGGGACTTCTTGGTAGTTGGCTTGGTAGTCGGGACTACTTGGGACTACTTGGGACTTGAAACTACTTGGGACACGACACTAATTGTGACTTGGAACTTGGGTAGTCCATCCATCCATCCATCCATCCGTCCATTTAGTAATTTTTACGAATTAAACGTAAAATCTAGATCATGAGAAAAAGTTGTCAGCTAGATTTTTCACACAATATTTATTTATCACCTTAGCAACTAACTTTTTAAAAAACAATGAATATCTACGACACTCCGCAGCAGAAAAAATACCGGTAGGTTTAAGTTATACTCAGTCAAACAGTCTGATTTTCGGGAGGAGTCGAGATTTCTAGAAAGTATAAACGCTGTACCGGTCTACACAATTCGCCAGTAGCGGTACGAATCCTGGCAACCCTAGTTCGCTTGTCAGGCCCCGGTAAAATTTCAGTCACCCGACCAAGAGGCCAGTTAACCCTACTGCGGCCGAAACCTTGTCTATCAGCTTCAATAAGTACAATATCACCAGGCTGTAATTCCCGATTTGATTTATTCTTCGATTGTACCAAAGAACCTAAATAATCATTTCTGAATCTTCGTCGGAAATTTTCTCGAAGTGTTCGAGAATACTTAAAACGAAAATTCAGGATGTTACCATCAATCTTATCAAGATCCGCGACGTCATGTTGGAACCTAGGTTGCAAGAACATAGAAGGAGTTAATGGCTGCAGCTCATCTTGGCTGTTGCTTAAAATCCCATGTTTGTCCTTTGCCGAAGCGTCAAAAACAGGACGGACCTTTGTGGTAAGACTGGACTCCTTTATTACCGGATGGTGTGCCATGTAGTGGCCCTTTACGGATTGATCAGGAGCTAGTTCTATAATACCGAGTTGCAACCACTCACGAAAAACCTTATCATAGTCATTGACCTTACCTAGCCGCTTAAGCCGGTTCATAGTCGACTCCAACCTCTTCATAGCAAGATCATAATTTGACTGCGGGCGTGGTATATCACACCACGGCAAACGAACTTCGTAGCGCCCTTCCTCGTCGATTGATATGGATTTTGAGAACACATCAAGAACACTGGTTGACTTTTGCTCTGCTGGGTCCTTAAATCCTAACGTCTCTAGGTTCCAGAGATCTGAAATTTCAATTTTCGAAAAACAATGAAGGGTGGTGGTCACCGAAACTAAAGAATTATAAAGTCCCGTGACGGGGCCCTGAACAGTCCAACCCATTTTCGTTTTTATAGCGGTCAGATTATTTTTTAGCTGTACAAAGTCACCCGTGTAAAGCAAACCCAAAAAGTCAGCTCCAATCAATAAACTTACTTCGTCAGGGGAGTCAGTCGAGTCTGATAGTATAATACCATTTTTAAATAAATCTTCCAAAATTACACAAGATCTAACTTTAGGTAAATAACTACATATAAAATTTTGTTCTACAACTTGTAAACTTATACAAAAATTGTTTTCCGTGCTCTTCAGACAGATGTCATATATTTGACGTTCTTCTTTTTTAGTCTCGAGCCCGCCGAACAAACTATGTATCATAACCTCCTTTCTGCAAGGTTTTATACCAAGTTTCTCTATCAGATCTTTTTTTATGTATGACCTCTGTGATCCACTGTCCAAGAGCGCCCTGATTCGAACCTCCTTATTGTCATGGACAATTTTCACTACAAAGGTTTGTAACAATGTTGTTGCTGTCGCAGATTGACAAGACAAGTTGCTTGACTTACTTGACGTCTCCTTATTTCTGTTATTGTTTTGATTCGCCAAATCAACACACATTATCGTGAAATGCCGTTTGCTGCAAAATAAACATTTAGGGTAGCTCTTGCATTTTTTAGCAGTGTGATTCAACTTAAGACAAATAAGGCAGGCTTTCTTTTTTTTAAGCAACTCCGTGCGACTTTCTAGCGTCATTTTTGCCGCTTTATGGCACTCCGCACTTCCGTGGCTATCTTTGTCGCACCAGATACACTGCGAAGAGTTATTGCGTTTCTCTGAAGAAGAATCAGGTTTTGTTTCAGCGACAAAACAGCAGGTGGGTGCCTTTGGTTCGGATGTGGAAGGTTTTACAGTACCTTGTTGAGCCAGTTGAATCCGCTCCTCCGATTCCACTTCTAGTTGAAGAAATTCGACGAGTTTGGATAAATCGTTGTTGCTCTTACGGTCTATTCTGTAGCGGTTCCACGCCCGAAGCACATCTTCAGGTAGAGCTGATTCTACCATAGGGAACAAGATCGACGCGTACTTATCTTTAGTGACGCCTAGGGTTTCAAGTGCTTGTAGATGCATTTGGAGGCTGTCGTAAAGTGCAGATAAGTCCTTTGACTGCGTTTGTCCCTTTTCTTGCATTAAGGATAGTAGGCCTCTGACATAAGTTTCGATCAAGATGTCATCTCTCGCAAACCTTGACTTTAGAGCTTCCAAAGCTTTCGTGTAGTTTTCTCCGCACGGTGGGTAGCTTTCCACAAGCTGTCTTGCACTGGAATTCTGTTCCATGGCTTGTAGAAGATACTGGAACTTGTCGGAGCTACTAAGGTTTGGATCTTTGTCTATTTTCTCGAACTGTCCCCAAAACGATAACCACTTTTTCACGTCACCATCAAATTTGGAAAGTTCGAGCTGCGGTAGCTTGATCTTGCGCTGCTCTAAAGAATGTGACTTGATAGTAGATTTTGAAGATGTCAGTGAGCTACCTTCATCGCTTCTACTGCGTTTGTTGAAGTTCTGAAATTGGGTCTTCAACGTTGCCCATCTAGTTTTATATGGGATAGCTTTATTTTGGTCTTCGGCGTAAGCTGCTTCTTCAAAATCCTCCGCCTCACACCACAAATCCCTGATTTTTATTTCGCAACCGAACAGTTCATCTGCGCAATCGGTAAGCCTCACAAATTTTGCTTCTACGTCGCTTACTTCCGCCTCTTCCTTGGCCTCGAGAGCTTTTTCAAGTAAGTCGGCCGCGATCGTGAACTCTCTTCGAAACTGTGTTCTTTTCCGTTTCAAGGCTTCCATTATTATTATTTTATTGCGTAGTGATATACTGTTATTAATTGCAGGCTTTTTTAACCACGGTCGCCACTATTTTACGAATTAAACGTAAAATCTAGATCATGAGAAAAAGTTGTCAGCTAGATTTTTCACACAATATTTATTTATCACCTTAGCAACTAACTTTTTAAAAAACAATGAATATCTACGACAGTAATGATACTTGGGACTACTATGATTGCTATCATTACCACAGTATTGTGGCGATATGAACCCTGTGCATGAGTTCGAGTCGGTTTCTTTTTTGCCTGTTCTTGCAAAGACAACCTTTTTACTCCCGTGAAACATCTGTTCTTTTTACAGCGATGTTCCGTAAGCTGCTCACAGCCAAACCACCGTGCGACATCCCCGCATGCTCGCTGATCCCGTGCGAGGAAGCTGGACCGCCGCCATATTGTCCCAGGAACGTTACCTTGTGCCGGTCCGGTTGTGCCTGTATCCGGTACTGCAGCGACGAAACCAAGTCCGACTACTGTTATGGGGTCCGATTTTGCAGAACTGCTCGTCGTTTCATGCCAGAGTCGTTCTCGACAACAGAAATGACTCTTCCTGGAGAAGAATGAATCAAGTCAGACGAACTTATGCCTCTACTAGAGGTCTGCGTTAGCAGAGTGGTGAGGGAGGGATTTTGATGGCTTTAGCACACCTC
This sequence comes from Athrips mouffetella, assembly GCA_947532105.1. Taxonomy (NCBI): domain Eukaryota; kingdom Metazoa; phylum Arthropoda; class Insecta; order Lepidoptera; family Gelechiidae; genus Athrips; species Athrips mouffetella. Next base: position 7,598,067 of record OX383964.1, on the reverse strand, counting down.
GATCAACGAGGCTATAAACTGAAATAAGCGAAAATCATGTCGTGTACTTAGTATTTTCTTTTCAGATGTAACGGTTTATAATAAAAAAAACCACACAAACAAAATAGCTGTGTACCTGCGTATATCTGCATATGTATAAAATAATATAATATAGTATAATAATATAGTATTATTGGATAAAAATTTCCTCTATTTAACCTTATTAATAAAATAATAAATGGGTATAGTTAGAGTGGCACCAAAAGTAATGAATCCGCTTTTTGATTTGTAAGGTCTCTAAACTACGGCAATCCTATTTGATTGCTCGTCGCTCACATAACTTTATTTACTGGCTGGTCAATCTATAAGTATTTACCAAGAAACAACGTAAACCTACTACAGTCGGAAGTTGAGCGATAGTAAAAATATTCTTTACAAATAATACAGCCATCATTTAAAATCAATTTAATAGTTATACCTACTTAGAAAACATAGCTTTCAATCTTTTGAAATTCAAAATAACATCCCATAATACGTCCACTACTAGGGAACTCCCACAATATGGAGGGAAAGTACCTTAGTCACCACGCTTGTCAGCGTTACGTCTGGCCCATGGACCGCGGTTGTTGGTGACCGCAGTAAGAAAGATGGTACGATACACGGAAGGACACGCTACTGCCCATCCTCCGGTTTATATACCCTTAGTCGCCTCTTACGACACCCACGGGTAGAGATGGGTTGTTCTTTGCCGGCACCACACGAGACAATCTTTTGAAAATATTCTTAAAATGTTGCCAGACTAATCTCCTAAATGAGAGATAGTAATCTGATTAAATTTCGCTATTGAAATGTTAACAATATGTATTCTGTAGTGCTATTCTAGACTTAAAAGCATTAGAGTTAGAATCCCTTTGTGGAGTACCCGAGTAAACTCCTAGTTTAGGATTACCAACGTCTAGCTTTGGGATCAATTCTGCTCTCCAAAGTCTCTACATCGTCGTTTCTATTGTACTGGTCGAAGCTTTGTGAAGTATTTTGGTCTTTACCTATCAAATTGAGTTATATCTAGTGGCCAAACTACTGCCCTGACTCGTACGGACACGATGAAACTTAATTAATTGAATTGACTGAAAATCTCTATATTCCATTCCAAATGTGAATTATTCCCACATATAATTCGTGCAACGCATTTTGCATTTCTGCGATGTTTTACTTTATGTTAATGGACTATATTGCTGAATCCACACCACAATATAACTACTTTCAATTTGTAGTTTGCAAAATGAAAACATTTGCTTTTACGATTTGATCTAGACAGTTTATTGCAAACATTTTAGATGAATTATGATAATGCTTCTTGTTGAGTCTGGGTTTATTCATTTATGACTTTACTATGCGAAGAATTAGTTTTATAAATTTTATGGATTTTTATCGTTATGGGTGTAGATGGATACTTTAAAAGTACCCTAAACGTTTGGAGTAGAGGAAGCGAGGGATTTATGTCAAGATCGTAGCAGGGAGAAGTGTGGTATCTGCTTACCTCGACGGGTTAGAGTAGAAGGAGAAAGGAGACTCTTAAACCAGAGGATTGGCAGACAACAGCATCCTGAGTGACCATGACCAACACCATACTGCGGTCTCTGGTTTTACAGTCAGCATCAAATAGATAAACACGTTCAAAGTGACCATCATTATCTTATCTAAATGTCGCAGACATATTTTTAATTCGTCATTTTACTTAATACCGTGGAATTTCACAAAACGGCGCGTATTCGTTTCTGGCATTCGCCGGCCCCTGCTGCGGAACGCTCGCTTTGTTCGCTCGGCTCGTGCGTTGTGGTCGTAAAATAACCTAACCATGGCTAATGAAACAAAATTTCCCCAGTGATAGAATCTGCCGGCGCCGTTTTACAATTTGCCGACCGTTTACCGTTTTATATATTTTAAACGGATTTTCCATTCAGCGCATATTGTACATATTGTACGCAGTTTGCGACGTTTAGCTTGCAGAATCATTCAGTGAGCAGCAGAGTCGCTGCGAACTATGCTCGCGGTCGGCGGCTCAGTCAGCTCACTACACCACCGACACGCTGCGCAGCGTCAAACGTTCATATATACTAACCGTACCCTCCCTCCCAAGAGTTAGCAAGCGCTTCGCGGCTAAAACGCTGCAGTTTGCCGCTAAGCTCCGAAATTCTGCTGGTGGCTGTCCAGCGGAGGATTTTGGTCCAGGCCTTAGACGAGGCGAGCGGATCTGGAGTCTAAATACTTTGTTGAAAGATGTACAGGATCGGGACCCCCGTGGTACACCCAGGTGAACCACGCGGGTGTACCACGGGCAATGCTTGTAAAAAACTCATCATCGTCGTCATGACATCCCATGAAACGTCCACTTCAGGACAGAGAAATCCCTCCAAAATTCCAGTTTTTGCTGAATGAATGTGATGGATAGTCACCACGCTTGTTAGCGTTACGGCTGGCATCATGGACCGCGGTTGTTGGTGACCGCAGAATGTAAGATGATACGATACACAGAAGAATGATGCTGACCATCTTCTGGCTCATTAACCCTTAGTCACCTCTTACGACACTCGCAGGTAGAGATAGGTTGGTACTAATCTATGCCGCCCACCGTTTACCTGTCACAAAACGAAAAATAAGACAATGGAATGGAAGCACATGCAGTATTTAGGAAGGTTTATTTTTATGGTTTAAAAAACTATCATACGGTAATGAATATAGGACGTCACTTACAGGCGTACACTACAGTTATATTATGTATGAACAAAAGGACATTAACTGGTCCGTTTGTTACTAAATAACGTTTAATATTCGTTTTGGGGACGCTAGGGGTTAATTTTATTCAAACTACCCCAGCTAAGTCAGGATTTATATGAAAACTAAGAAATAAACAGGGTCTTTATTATATGTTTTTATGTTACAATTGAACAAACGAACCAAACGAACAAGTAGGCCTCTGATGGTAAGCACCCACTGCCTTGAGTACGGACACGAGGAACAACCCGCCTTGTTAGTGGTATAATTTGACACTAATAAGACAGCAAAGCGCGTTGCTCACTTTGAACACTAAGATGGTATGTCTCATGTTCCCGATCACTGGCTCCCTTACCTTTTGAACCGGCAGAAATAGGCAAGGTGGTGTTACTCCACCAGACGGTCTTTGCACAAAAGCTCGAGATCTACATGGTATTAAATGTGACTCAGACCATAAAAATAAATAACTATTCCCAAGGAACATAGGATAAAAAAAAATCAACATCTCAAAGAAACTGTACAGGCGCATTTTGTATGAAAGATAAAATATTTTCATGTTCAAGGAAAGTTTTTCATGGTTTAAGTCATTTTAGGCTTGTTTAGTTGTAGTTGTAGAACTGCATGTTGGACCATCTGCTGGGTCAAACATTCTTACACACTTTTCGAAATAAGAAAAAATATCTATGCAAATTGACCCGATCCACACACAAAAAAAGAGTTAGCAAATTTTTAAAAATAGTGGAAAAAAGGAAAGTACGCGACAGGTCAGGTACCGTCAATTTCATTGTGACATGCAACCCATTTTACTGGATTACTGGATTTTACTGGATTAGAATAATAGGGGACATATATTTTTTTCACTTTATAAAACTTTCATACTTTATTATATTTATTTGATTTTAAAATGTCGTAAATTTTTCCCGGTGATGACGTCACAGCTGAGGCTCCTTAAGAATTTTATATCAAAATTGTATTGGAGCCTCAGTTGTGACGTCATCGCAGGAATTGCACTATTTTCATAAATTCTTTAAAATCACGGAGTAAAACGTGAAAAAATAAAATTTTCGAGAACTGTGGAACTAAATCTCGAAATGGTTTTGAGATTTTATGTGGTAACCGAAATATAGCGGTTGTCAATTATATACCCAAAGTTTAATCTAAACTGCGTTTAATCTAAACTTTGGGTACCGTACGGTGCATCATACATTTCGTCCGCTTTAGTCGCGGGCTATAATTCCGTTCCTTGGGCACACAACAATTTTTCATAGATATATCAAAGACCCTGTGTGATGTTGGAAGTGGAAAACAATATACCCGTGTTGGTCATTAAGGTACCCAAGAGCTTTAGTAAATTTAATGTTACAACCTTAAGGCGATTCTCTCTGTGTTTTGCAAATTTAGGCGTGTTTTGAGACGATATAAGAAGGTCGTTCTTCAAGAAATAAATATGAAAAAAATATTTGTTGACTATCCATGTTTAAGGTATAATTTGTACGTATATCTTACTTACACAATTTAAAATACCTTAGAAAAAAAATATAAAGCAAGGAGCTTATTTCTTTCAAAATCACACTAAACTCGATATTTCTCCTTAACGGATAGATGGATTTACGAGGTTCAGCCGTGAACTAGTTACGAGGGAACAAAAACCGGTCAAGTGCGAGTCAAACTCGCGCGCCGAGGGTTCCGATATACTTATAGTATTTTTGGAAGCAATAAATTCCATTTTTAGGACCGCAAAACTAAATTTGTTAGTAAAGGTTTTTTGCAGATTTCTAAAAAACTGTGCAACTAAGAAAGATCGTTTTATTTTAGCTGTAATATATACGTCAACTTCTATCGACTGTAATTAATTCAGATTTTTCCTATCACAAACTTCGGAGATAAGGGGGTATTTTTTTTGACATTTTTCATCACAACTTGAAAACTAAGAGTTGTAAAAAAATACAAAAAATTATTTTAGAATGTACACGTATGATACCTCACTCGACTTAGTTACAACAATTTGAAATTTTGCCCCCCCCTATTTGGGCCCCCTTTAACTTAATAATCAGAAAATTTTTGTTTGTTTAAGTTGGGCAACCGTATTCTAAAACTATTCCAAATTTCAAGTCGATAGCATGAGTGGTTGCTGAGATATAGAGGTGTGACAGACAGACAGACAGACAGACAAAGTCGCACCATAAGGGTTCCTTTTTTTACCATTTTGGTATCGGAACCCTAAAAACGGACTTACATACATACTTACATGTCAAACACATAACCCTGCTTTTGGTATTCGTCACAGTCGGTTAAAAAAAACTAGTTGAAAGCCGTACTGCCAGCAAAATAAAACAGTTACGACTATACAAAAAGAAAAAGTGAACGTGAAGAACGTGAAGGTCGTCGATCAGAAAAGATCAATAAACACGTAATTGAGCTCGTTCATTCGGCGGATAGTTGATTTTCAGAGTTCGGAAAGTTGCAAAGTCAAACTTTGGGACGATGTACTCGTACAGTCAAGAACACTTCAAGCTCGACACATTATATAGGGTGACTTTTAATTAGTTCTTGATAGAAAAAGGTATGAATGTAGTCATGATACTGAACAACTTTCCCAAGGAACATAGGTCGAAATATGAAAATCAAGTTTTGACCTCCCATAGAAACTGCATCAGCTGATAGCGCATTTTGTATGGGAGGTCAAATTTGGTTTTTCGTATTTCGACCTATGTTCCTTGGGAAAAGTTGTTCAGTATCATGAGTACATGCATATCTTTTGCTATCAAGAACTAATTAAAAGTCACCCTATATACTAATATAAGAACAATGACTTTGTATTACATATCTCAGTTGAGGTATAAGTTCGTAGCCGACTGCAGACAGCAGCAGCAGACGACGTATGTCGCATGATTCCGAACCCGACTGCAGACCGCAACAGCCATATCTAGTTGGTTTCGGGTGTTTCGTTTAAAGGTACAGGTATAAGACAGTACTGATCTGCGGTCGGGCGACAGTTTCGTCTGCCGTTTGACGACGCGTCGCTAGCTACGAAAGGTTTTCATAGAAATACATAGAAACCAGTAGTGTTGCTGCGACACGTCGTCTGCTGCTGCTGTTTGCAGTTGGCTATGAACCTATTACCTTTAGGATGGTTTTCCACCAGTATTGTGCGAGGGAGCTAAGTTGTTAATTGCGAAAATTCCAACCAATGAAATTTCTCTATTTTCCTAGCCGTTCAAATAGAGCGTAATCTTATTGGTTGGAATTTTCCAGCTCACAGCTTAGCTATCCTCGGAACAATGGTAGCTACCTCGTACTGCTCTGTTTGGAAACCACCTTTAACGGTGAGTTGCGTTGTTTCCCAAAGGAACATAGCTCAAAACGCAACAATTATTTACTTTCAAAATGGTGCATTTTCTGATGAAAGTAAATATAGAATTTATGTTTCGACCTGTATTTCCTTGGGTAAGGTTGTTTAGTTTCACGGATGTCGGAAGATCTCTTTTAACCTCATGTAAACCTAGTCACATAGTATAAATTCTAGAGCAAAGGTAAACGTTACAGTATTAATTTTGTTACGTTTAATATCCTTCAGCTTTCGGTTTCCCTATTTGTCTTGCTTCAGTTGTTTTATGGACCATTCCAGTTAGTTCACAGTTCACAACTTTGTTGCTGGAGTTCATATCTAAACTAATAGTAAAACTTTGAAACTTTGTTGTATTTACTTTGATAGAGAACTGTTGTAACAAATTTCAATCAAATCGTATAACTCGCCTTTACAAACGACCGGCAAATTGTAAAACGGCGATGCCAGGTGTAAATGGGTCACTGTGTCAGCCAAGGCCCGTTCGGGATCGGTTGGGTTGAGTTAGGTTATCTTGTGACTACATCGAAACGAATTACGCGCTGTTTTGTAAAATGCCTGAGCATCATGTAAAGCTGTGAATTATACGATTTGCCTGCTACAATGATATTACTGATAATGTACGGATCCCGTCAATATACAGACGACGGAAGACCACCGCTCACTTTGACCAGCTACTTTGCCTAGCTTTTGTGGACGATGACTATGTGAAAGCCTTCGATTCGATCAAGACGAAAGCCTGGCATATGAAAGTAATCTGACAAATCTGACGGTTTGTTGGCTTGGTTGGTGGTGACTGTGCTTTCTGCGCTGTAGGCTGCAGGTTCGAGGCCCGCGCCGGTCATTTTTAAGGTTCCGTACCTCAAAAGAAAAAAACGGAACCCTTATAGGATCACTTTGTTGTCCGTCTGTCTGTCTGTCTGTCTGTCTGTCTGTCAAGACCCTTTATCTCACGAACGGGTAAAGGTATCAGGTTGAAATTAATACCATATGTTAAAGTCCATGAACCACACAAGATCTGAAAATTTAAATTTTTTACAACGACGCAATCAAAAGATATGTCTTTTTATGTCCTCATCTCCATACATTTATGCAAAAACGGAAAACCTACAGGGTACTTCCCGTTGACCTAAAATTATGAAATTTGGCAAGAAGCTAGGTCTCACATCACAAATAAAGGGAAAAGTCTGAAATCATTTAATATTACAACTTTACTCACAACTAATGGTAACCAATTGTGGTGAGCTCCCGTTTCAAGAACATTCATATAAGAGAGGGGTCAAGTTGGATGGTCGTGAAGGCGATTTTTGTTTTATTCTTTTTTAAAAACGAGAACACTTACAAACTTGAAAATTGGTATGTTTATAGTTCATAAGCTATAAAATAACAACAAATAATAAAATTTGGTCAAGCGCGTGTCAGACTCAAAAAATCTAGCACATTAACTTACTGAAATTTCAACTAATACAATTATGATTATGTGGTGGTACGGAACCCTCAGTGCGCGAGTCCGACTCGCACTTGGCCGGTTTTTTTTCTGTGTGGTTGTTATTTATCTATTTACATATAGAGCCCTACAGAAATAGTTAACAAAATTTTAACATGTTACTAAGACCATGAAACTGAATAACTTTTTCCCAAGAAACAGGTCGAAATACGAAAATAAATTTTTGATCTCTTACAAAAATGCCTCAGTTTCTATGGGACGTCAAAAATAGATTTTTTATTTCGACCTATGTTTCTTGGGGAAAGTTTTTTAGGTTTCATGGTTTAAGTACCACACAAAAATAAGTTCACCATTTCATTAGTAGTAGGTACCTTTAATGTGCATAGATCTTTTAACACTTCAATATACCGCGGCGGTGTTTCTTAATGTACCGGTGGTCCTTAGCACCTATACTGTGAATGTACTTCCTTGAATAAAATAGGGCTAACACAAATTTTTGTATGTAACTCAGACCAAAAAGCAAAAACGGTCAAAATACGAACAATAAAATTTAAGTTCCCATAGTAACTTCAACAGCTGATAAGGCGTTCTGAAGAAGGCGCAGACATTCTATGTGGGTGGAGCACTCAATACCGAAGTCGCGGGCAAAAGCTCATCATATCATCCCGTAACATGTCCACTGCAGGACAGGGAACTCCCTCCAAAACTCTAGCAAAAATGCGTGGTACTTAGGAGGGGATTTACCATAGTCACCACGCTTGTAAGCGTTGCGGCTGGCGACCGCTTTTGTAGGTGACCGTAGTATGTAAGATGGTAAGATAAGAAGATAGAAAGATGCTGCTGCCCATCCTCCGGTTCATAAGCGCTTAGTCGCCTGTTACGACACCCACGGGTAGAGATGGGTCGGTGCTATTCTTTGCCGGCACCACACGGGGCAAAAGCTAGTTATGTCTAAATATGAAAAAAAAAATCTCAACTACAAATATTTTGTAGCATTTGGTCCAAAGCAGTTCATCCAAATCGCAGTTGATCAACACGCGTTTTATCCAACACGCAGTTCCTCAAAGTAAAATCAGTATTTATTTATTTGCTATCAACTGATGCGGTTTCTATGGGAAGTTGAATTTTTTTTACGACCTTCCTTGGGGAAAACTGTACAGTCTAGATAGCAGTATGGATATGAGGAATAAGGATGGTAGTTTCCTCCAGAGCTATGTGAGGTAGCCACGCTGTGAGCTGGAAAATTCAAACCAATAAGATTGCTCCATTTGACAAGCTAGGAAAATGGAGCAATCCCATTGGTTGGAATTTTCTCAGCTCATAGCTGGGAAAAGCTCGCTCAAACAACGATGGAGGAAAACCTCAGGAAAACCATCCTTTTATATTACCACTTCCTAAATTCAGCCAAATTACGTCTTCCTAAATTCAGTCATACTACGTCTTCCTAAATTCAGCCAAATTACGTCTTCCTAAATTCAGTCATACTACGTCTTCCTAAATTCAGCCATATTACGTCTTCCTAAATTCAGCCATATTACGTCTTCCTAAATTCAGCAATAATTACGTCTCCCTTAATTCAGTTATACAGGGTGTAAGGGACGGTGTACCGAAAACTGAAAGGGTGAGCTCAGTCAACAAAACTGAACAACTTTCCCAACATATGTTTATTTGGAAAAATTGTTCAGTTTCGTTGACCTTTCAGGTTTCGGTACACCGTCCCTTACACCCTGTATTACGTCTTCCTAAATTCAATGAGGATTCTAAACGATTATAATAATGCAACAATACTTAGTCTTGACTACCTACTGAATTTAGTAAATGAATCATTCAGCTAACTGAACTTAGGAAAGTGTAATAATATAGGCTTAAAGCCTAGCAAGGATTGTTCAGAAACTATACCAATTTATCCACTCACAGAGTGTACTTAAGTTTTAACAGCCTCTAAGCTTCTTAAGGTTTTAGCAAACTATACAAAACAAACTTTGTAATACAAATGTAATAAATAATTTAATTACTTTATATCTCAAGACAATTTAGGAGCAACATAACTACCATTTCGAAACGAACATTTCAGACATGATACAAAACTGACCAAGTGCGAGTCAAACTCGCCCATCGAGGATTCCTACCACTAAGGTATAAATACCGTCTTAGTTATGAACGCTTAGTTACGCAGAACGCGCGCGAGTCCGACACGAACTTGACCAATTTTCATTATTTGTTGTTATTTTATAGCTTATGCGCTATAAACTTACCATTTTTCTCGCTTGGTGTTTTAGTTTTTACGATAGAGCAAAAAGAAAAAATCGGACAAATATTGCCAATGCCTCCTTAATTTTTTACTTTTGTATTTTTATTATTATAGTGGCACTAGAAATACATAATCTGTGAAAATTATACCCTACATATTACAGTTCATAAGATACAGCCCGCTGACAAACAGATAGACAGCCAGCCATTGAAGGCATATTATAATACTGTTCCACTTTTCACCCTTTGGGACACTCAGCCATTGAAGGCATATTATAATACTGTTCCGTTTTTCACCCTTTGGGACACTTTGGTTACGGAAACATAAAAATCAGAGTAGTCGAAAATCAAATTTTTGATGATTTTCACAAGTTATAAAATTAAATAAACTTTGGTTATTTCCTGTCGGAGCAGATAATGAATTTGTCTATCGTATGTACAGTCAAGGGCACAACAAGCTTGACACGCAGAGCTTTACACCGCACTTATCTTAATTAGCGTAGAGACGAAAGTCGCACTGCGAGTGTCATGCTTGACCTGCTCTTAACGGTACTATTTTAATAGAGGATTTTGTTTGTTTTTTTTTTCACCCTGTATAACCAATAAAATAACTCCCCCTGTTTGTTCCCGATCGATTTATTTGCTAAACTCAATATGGCTTAACTACTAATCTATTTTGGTTTGGCTTTCTGAGAGTATTCGCACAAGTGTACATTATTAAAATAAACGACCTTATAATCAGCCTTGTTGAAATGGTGTTTCTTATTGCGCAGTTTTTGATGTACTTAAATCTAGTTGAATGAGTAATATCTAAAATCAAAAACATATAACCGTACTGTTTTGGCAGTCGGGTATAAAGTATAGAAGGTTTTATTTGGGTCTGTCGGATGTAAACACACGAACGAAAACGAACGCACATGCAAGGCCTGGGCTAACAGGCGTATGAAGATTCTGGGTCTAGCCTACCCAAAGACAACAGGCTCTATCCGCTGAAATCTATATAATAACGAACATAATATTTAGAGACAGGAACAGGAACACCCCTTATATGAAATTACACAGATCAATTGATACTGGCGCAAGATATCTTACATGGAGATGCTTGGTCATGCAAAGTTTCATCAAGATTCTATGAGCCGTTTTTGAGAAAATTTAAATTTTTCATTTTCGTTGTATGACAGCTACCCTCAAAATGAGAGCCAGCAAGAAACTACTTAGAACCCTAAATTCAAAATATGGTGTCAATCGGACCATTCGTTTAGCCGCTAGGCCAAAGCGTGACGGACAGGCCGACCGACGGACGGACATTTTTGGGAGACTTGTTTTTTATGATGTATAAGTGATATAGAACACATTTTTGAGAAAATTAGAATATCTTTTTTTTTTCACGAATACAATACCTTTCTCGCTCCGCTCGGAAGTGCATGTCAGGCCACGCGCAGTATAGGGTTCCGTAGTTTTTGATTGCCTGATTGAGAGAGCGCCTGATTTCCAGTTTTTCGGCTATAGCTCATTAATCTGTGAAGCCTTCTTAGCTGTGATAGTTTTCTTTTTAATTTCATCATATATACTATACAATAATTACCGTTTAGCTGGCAGGGGGGGGGGGGGGGGGGGACACTCAACTCTATCAAAAAATTGCGATTTCAAGCTAAATGTTTCGCAAATTGTTCCCTAAATCGAAAAACGACCTTTACAGGCTCACATAGTTTTTAAAGACCTATCTAACGACACCCCACTCAATGGGGTAGACGATTAAAAAGAAATCACCCCCACTTTACTTGTAGGGGAGGTACAAGATTTTACTTTACCACTTTGTCGACATGGATGAAGTGTATATCCGACCTAGTATTACAGCTTTCTAGTACTAAGGGTCTCTGAGCTAAGCCGCAGACAGACAGACGGGCAGACCGACAGACAGACAGACGGACATGACGAAACTATAAGAGTTCCTTGTTGACTACGGAACCCTATAAAAAAGAAGAGAGAAGTATAGAAAATTGAGACAGACAATTATTTTTCTTAGGCCTTGGGTTTTGTCAAATTAAACAATTTTGTTACGTGTCTGATTGTTTTATTTATTTACAGAAAGTAAAAAATATACATTTACATAATTAGTTCTTACATTTTATTTATACTTATGATGATACTTTGTCTCATTTCACATCTAGCATGGAACAAAAAGATTTTATTACGATAAAAAACTGCAAAGAGAATTCACTCGTTTTCGGTCTTTTGCAATGCAAAATAATTTTTCGCCATTTTTCGCCTCACTAAGTATATAGCTCGGAAAACTTTGCTTTATCCAGCTGTATCAATCAAAATCTGCGTAGAAAAGTAATTTTTGGCCGCTGGCGTGGCAAAATTTTATATAATTTTATTAGACGACGACGATGGTACTACAGTACTATACTCGTAGCCGCTAATAAAACATATATTTCAGTTTTTTTTTCATTCAGCAGATATTCGTTAGCATTTTCTTCCCTGTAGTGAGGTGAAAAATAGTCTGTTTTTCTTGGCAGCAAAGTGGCAGCAAAGCAAACAGAAACTAGTGTTTTGCTCTCCCTTCGGTAAGGATTCAATTTTTGAACCACTCGTTTCGCTCTTTGCTCGCTCGCTTCAATCCTAGAAACCTTCGCCTCGCGAAACTCGCGCCAAAAGACAATTTTGCTGCCTTGCACGACAAATAACTGGTAAAGCCTGCAACGGCCTTCTCATTAACAAAAACAAGCTAAATTGTTTTATCCTTTCGTTATCCTACGAATCGTACCCGTGTTTGCTACTAAATCCCAAAAGATGTACAATTAACATGTAAATTTCGCAAAAGTTTTGTTATGATTCGCGTAAATTATGTAACACGTAATTTTGGCTTAAGTTACGTACTCAATTTGAATATGTTATAATAGTATTGTTATTATGTGGAAAGTTTGGGCGAAACTATCCGTGGCCAGCTTAGCTGGATAATTTATTGATTATGTATGGGAAATAATAACATAAGCGGATTTAGGGCACCTGGCAGCCCAGTCCCTAGCTGACTATTCAAAAACACGAGGAGTGTGACCTAATCCGTTATCCACCCAAAACTATAATATTGTAAATGCGCAAGTACTAAGCTTTCACGGCTAAACCGCTGAACTGGGTCCTGAGTCAAGTGGCTTTCTACAATCGCAAACGCCAGTAGAATAGAATAAAACTATATGGATTTGACATAAGCTGTCACGTGACATTTCGTTAGCTAATGTCAATCCCATACATTTTCATTCTATTCTACTGGCGTTTGCGATTGTAGAAAGCAACTTGACTGAGGGCCCAGATTTTAATAGATTTAGGTAGTTTCGAGCATGAGGAAAGACATAGGCCACTTTTCATTCTAATTTCCATGCGTACGAAGTTTTATGGATTCATAGTTTTTTATACAGTTTTTGGAACATACATTTTACGTAGCACATTTTTAAAGTTAGAGCGTATACACGTAGAAAGCATGCAAGCATGTTTCCCTACCATCGGTTTGCGGAACCGGTCCACGTTGGTAGCAGGTAATGAGTCTCTATTTTACGTTTTTCGGAAATTTTCCGCGCTGGTAGCTGGCGCCGGTTTCGAAAAGCACTGGTAGATCAGCGCAGGCTTTCTGCCTCCTACATGAATACTGCCTAAGTTGTCACTTTATTCTTTTTAAAACAGGTCACAGATTAGACGTTTTCTCACAAAAACTGCTCGTTATCTCTAAGGAATAGAGCCGGAAAACGACTTGCTTATGCATTTTTAATGTGACACATTTTGTGTGCAGATTCTAAAACGAAAAGAATGTCTAAGAAGCTTTAGCTTTGATTGTTTCAGAAAACGTATAACAGTAAATGCGGTCGTTCTAATTTTCACTTCTTGTCTCTCTCACTCTTATACTGAAGTCCACCTATCACTTGGAGCCATTACATCAAGTGGGGGGTTCAGAAGGCTGGTCTTTCTCCTTGTCCTTGCTGGGTGAGACCTCTGTACCGTCTCCGCTGTTTCCACTGTTGATGGCCACTGACGTGAGTGGGACCTGTGAAACAGAGTCTATCTCATTCTTTAACATCTGAACTGTGGGTAGACTGTGAGGCGATTGAAGTGGCTTTTACATGTACATAGAATAAAATAGAACAGGACAATCGTGGCACGCCTATCCGTTTTGATAGGAGGAATAAATCACTAAGAGGCAAAAATAGTGGAATATAATATGCAAAAAAGAGGTATAAACACCCTTTGTGAATTTGCCCATAAAACTTTGAACTCTGAAAATATAAGTAGAAATACGAAAAAAGAATCATCTTCTCGTAGAAACTGCACCAGTTCAACAAAATAAGAGAGTAAAAATTTTAATTAAGTAAAATTCAAGCTTTCATAGTTCTTGTTGGGTACGGTCCGCCGCGACTTTTCTACAGCCGAATGACTTAACGGGGGGGGAAAACTATGAATCCCATAGAAAAAAGCACTTAGATTTTGTAAATTCTCCGGGACAGGAAACTTCATATTTTTCTTTCCATACATACTTGATGTGCTCTAGTCTGTACAAGGAAAGTATTACATGCAAGCCCAGCTCTCAGTCTCGTGGAAAGTTTTACTCACTCAACCTGCGATTTGAACAAAAGAAAATATTAGGGTGTAGATACCCCAATTTGTATAAGGACGAAGAATTCAAGCAAAGTTTTCTTCATAAATATACCCAAATGGCATAAAAGGGTCGGGTAAATAGGATTAGTTTGAATGCGTTGTCATATCTCTCGAGTGCTGAATATACAATTTAGGCACTAAAAGCCCTTTGACAACGATCGTTTTTATTTGATAGTACTTATACCATGCTTCTGTATTGTTTATTTGGGCAGTTTCAAAAGGAATCTGATTATTAACGTCTCAGATTTTCTTTGAAAAGGATCTTATAAGATTATCCTGTCATGAGGAAAATGAAGGCACGCGTAGCTGGGTGCTTTAGCAAAATGTCTAATCCAGCAGTAGTTTATTTTATTTTTGAATTTCGTAGGATTTACGTGGTATGGCTACTCGCAGAGCCTTCTGAAATCCTGGTAGTATGAACAGCAATGCACATGCGTTATTTAAACAAAGTTGATATGACTTTTTTAAATAGTTTAAGGGCCTGGCCATGTGGAAAGAGAAGAGATCGCGAAGAAGATCGACGATCGACAAGACTTGAATATAGACGGGCTGAATGAACAGAGGCAGAGCTAAGGGATGTTACTTTTATTTTACACAACTACTGGGAACAAAAAAGTCCCACTAGTTCGGTCAACAGAACTACTCAACAGAACTAGTGGGAATAAACGGAATTAATGACTACCTAAGGAATTTACATTTCGTTAAGGGATCTTATAAGGAAGCTCAAGGTCATCAAAACGGCTATGGAAAGGGCTATGCTTGGAGTCTCTCTGCAGAAACGAGGAGATCCACTGAAGAACTAAAGTAACCACATAGAAAGCTATTCTCAAAGGAGAATTGCTGAAATAAAGTGGCAGTGGATATAGGGTCGCTAAAAGAACCGATAGCCGAAAGGGCGTAAAGGTTCTAGAGTGGCGACCACGTGCCGGACAGTCCTTTAACAAGGTGGACTGACTATCTAATCAAGGTCAAGAGACGCTGCTAGATGCGAGCTGCGTAGGACCACTTGGCTTGGATAGCCTTTAAGGGAGGTCTATCTCCACTAAAGGAAGTCTATCGGTAGATATGATGATATGATGTTGATGACTACGTAAACCTTGTAAATACTTACCATAGATACAGCAGTGAATATGTGCGTGTCAGACTGCCTCGGCGGAGGCGATATGGCAGCGTCATATCGTAGGTCTAGCTGTAACATGTACACCTGGGCTCCTAGAGTAGTGATTGACACTGCTAGTTGGGCACTCGCCACGCCAATACAGGTTCTACTTGAACACCTGGATACAAAAAAAATTATATGAGTAACGTATTGATTCACAGGAAAATGCTGCTGCCCATTCTTTAGTTTATAACCCTTAGTCGCCTCGCACGACACCCACGGGTATGTATGGGTCACCTACTACCGCGGTCCATGGTTCCAGCCGTAACGCTGACAAGCGAGGTGACTATCGTACTTCTCCTCCACTTTCTTTCAGCAAAAGCTAGAATTAAATAAAATAAATAATAAATAATTTTATTACCATAACTTAAGTGGTCCTCCGCTTGAATTACAAAATATTAAAATTTTATTATGGCATTTACAAAAATGAAAAATAATTTAGATAAAGAAAATCTGATAAAAGGCATTGTAACCTATTTATTTAACAGTTGTAAGTAGCTCTTCTATATCTTCATAACTTTTGGACAGTAACCAATCTTTAAGTCTCTTCTTTACTTCAAACTTTGTCAGACTGTGTATCGAAATAGACTTGTTTAACTTATTATATAATTTGCAACTTGAGCTTGCATATTGCCGCTGAGCGAAAGCTGTATTATTAGGTCTTTACCTATGAAATTGCCGTTTTGTATGGCGAATTTTAGGTAAACTCAATTTTCAGTACTAACATTTTTGCATTTTTCTTAGGAATTATAAATCCAATTTTTTTAATTTTTTTAAGCATTATTGGGAAGACATTAAACTAACAGAAACTTAAATTTAATTTTCGAAAAATATTATCTATAATAAAATATAACAAATCTAATGATGAAATCGGACGACATTTAAGACGAACAATTTTCTAACCTTTAATTTTATGTATTAAAATAAAAATAAAAACTTTATTTTATGCGTAAATTGATAACCTTGAAGTCAACTTTCAAATATAAGACAAATAAAAACAATAGCATTAGAATTATAGGAATTATGATCTCATTAATCTGTAAGAAAATTTCGGTAATTTCATATGTAAAGACCGGAACACTTTGGCATACAAGAGCACCAGATCTTTTTTGTGCTGTTTTAATATCAAGTGGTAGCTTAGCATATGTTGCATGTGCAATTCTGGAGAGAGCAACCTGTAGTGGACATTTCATGGGATGTTATGATGAACGTATTGGTTTTTATGTTCGTAAGCCATAACACCCGTGGCGATGTGGTGCCGGCAGCATCTCAAATTTTCCCCTTGTGTGTAGGGTGCGACTAAGTGATTATGAACCGGATGATTGGCAGCAGCGCCCTCTGTGCATCGTTCCAATAATAATATTGAGTGGTCAACCGTGAGGACCGGAGTCCAATCGATATTAGACGCATCGCGCCTCAAAGCCTCCAAATCAATACCCCTAAAACTACGACGGAACAGGAATTTAGGTCTACGCCGAGGAGGTTTGATTTTATAGGATAAATAAATAAGGTCATGGTAAGAAAAGTTAGCAGGAAATTGACAATGTGCGGCGATGTTATCTGGGGAGCAAGTGATCATGAGGTCGAGAAGGGAAGGAGTGCAATTGGAGGAATGATGCGTGGGAGAAAGAGGAAGTATGTGCAAATTTAAGGAGGAAACAAGCGACTGAAGTTTGTTAGAGCGGTGGTCACTTTTCACAAGGCAAGTATTAAAGTCCCCAAGAAGGAGAATATGATCGTAGCTGGGACAGAAGTCAGAAAGCAGGTTTTCCAATGAATTAAAATAATCGATTTGGAGAGAGGGACTGTAATACACTGCCAACAACATCTTCTTGTGATTAAGTGTAATCTCTATGAACAAGTGTTCAGCAGATCGTGAGTATAAACTAGGAGACACACTAAGAACAGTGTGTACTATGTCAGCACGCAAGTAAATTGCGACGCCACCGCCACCTTTACCAGTGCGATCATTGCGAATAAGTTTGTATCCGGGAAGAGGAAACTGGGTAGAGGGAAGAGAAGGTTTTAAAATTTTATTCAATGTAGATTCTTTACAGAATACTTATTGAAAGTCATGCAGAATACAATGCAAATAGAGCGAGTCTACGCCGTTTCGGATCGTGCTATGGCAGCGTAAAAGAAACGGCAAGAAACCACTGCAGCACGGCATACTTTAAGAATCGGCTTTTTACAATGTGTTTCTTGTGTTTCGCTGGAATATCAGAGCACCATACCTCTTTGTCATTCATATAGTCATCCAATCTATAATAAGCTTTTTTACATAACGTTTGCTTTACACATTCTTTAAACTTTCTCTCAGGTTATTGCACTATATTGTCAGGTATTTTGTTGTAGTATCGTATACACAGACCAACGAAAGATGTTTTGACTTTAGGTAATCTAGTATATGGTTGATTATTTCTAGTATTAAAATTATGCCTGTCACAAATTTTAGGTAATTGATGAATGTTCTTTCTACCATACTTTATATTTTCATAGATATTGTAAAAAACGATTCGAAATGAAAGATTTAGATATTTTACGTGTTAGCACGAGTCCGCCATATTTATTACTACACAGAAAAAAGCATACAAAATGAGGTTTTCAACATCCTCCACACGTAACAAAATAACTTAATGTACCTTCTTAAATTCACGAACAGGCAAAGGCAAAGTAAAATATTAAATAACGCGAAAATAAACTTCGAAACCTACCTATTATAGTACCTGTCTAATCAAAATTTAAGTCAGTCAGGGATCAATTTAAGTCAGTCAGGGATCTTAACTTCTCTTCCGTAACGTGTTCTAACTGTTTTGTCTTTTTCTGTAGTTACAGATAGCACCTCTAACTTATAAAGTTTTTGGAATGGCCTGAGTTTTATACCTGTAGATGTTTTTATTTTTGCAACTCTAGGCACTCCATCTTTTCCTTTGAATATCTCCTCCACAAGCCCAAGAGGCCACTTTAGTCTCTTCTCTTCTGTTTCTATTAACACAACTTCTCCTATTTGTAAATCTTCAGTCTTCTGTTTCTGTTTTTGTACCAAGAATGTTAAGTATTCTTTACGAAATCTTTGTTTGAAATCATCTCTAAGTTTTTGTAAATACTGTAGACGACAATTCAAACTTCTTCCATCAATTTCATCGAAGTCTGAAACATCCGAAGAAGGTAACGAATGTAGAAAACACAATGGAGTTAACGGTTCTAGAGACGATGACTTATCGCCTTCCACATACGTTAACGGACGACTATTCATTGTGGCTTCACAATCGCACAGTATCGTTAGAAGTTCTTCATAAGTAACCGAGCATTTGCCTAATACTCTCCGTAATAGATCTTTTAATATCTTAATAAGTCGTTCCCAATAACCACCCCACCAAGGAGCAGAAGCAACATTAAATTTCCATTTAATGCGTACAATATTTGAATGTCTTTGTACTTCATTCCAGTCAATGCTGGCAAACAAATTATTAGCACCGACAAAATTAGTGCCATTATCTGACATGATTGTCTTTACCCTCCCACGACGCGCAATAAATCGCCGTAAAGTCATGAGAAAATCATTGGTAGATAAACTCTTAGTCAGCTCTAAATGTACCGCTCTGTACACCGCACAAGTATATAAGACGATCCAACATTTTGTGCCACCTCGCAAATACAATGGTCCAGCTAAGTCGACTCCTGTCACTTCAAAAGCTGCGCTACAATTAATGCGATCAAACGGTAAAGGAGCTGTTGTTGCTTCTATACGTTTAGCTCTAAATCTTCTGCATATAACGCACTTTGATATTATTGACTTAACTAAAACTCTCATACTGATGACCCAAAATCTTTGTCTTATATCTGTAATAACTATATTACTTCCCGCATGTTGTAACTGCTGATGACGCTCTTCTATCATGCGTTTTATAACAAAATGTTTACCAGGTACTACAACGGGTTTTTTAGTACTGTCTAAAAAATCACCGTAAGTAAGTTTTGTTTCAATTCTCATTAAATTATTTTCATCATAGAATAATTTCAAATTAGAACATTTCTGTTCTATGAAACTTTTATTTTCTTTCTGTATCAACAATATTATTTTATTTTCTGCGTTTTCAAATTCATCATAACTCAATTCTCCTTTATTTTTATTGACGATTTGTCTCAAGTTATGAATAAAACGTAATATCCACGCTAAAGTGCGAACAATTTGTGTGTATTTAGAAAAATAAGTAAATCTGTCTAAAAAACTTTCCTCTAAACACACGTTTACATTGCATGACGTCTTTTTCAGTTCTTTTACAGCCTCTGATTCCTCTATATTAACATCCGATTCAGGCCAGTTTTCAGCACTGAGTAATAACCACGGAGGTCCTTCAAACCAACGGCAATCAAATAGATGTTTTGCATCGCAGCCTCTAGAAGCCAAGTCAGCCCAATTGAGTGGCCCTGGAATATGATGCCAGTCTTGAGGATTAGAATTCTCCCTTATTTCTTTAACTCTATTTCCAACAAACGTTTTCCACGGAAGTTCCCTTTTGATCCAACATAAAGTTACACTAGAATCTGTCCAAAAGTACTCACGATCTATAGGGAAATCTAGTCCCTTTTTAGGGTTCCGTACCTCAAAAGAAAAAAACGGAACCCTTATAGGATCACTTTGTTGTCCGTCTATCTGTCTGTCTGTCTGTCAAGACCCTTTATCTCACGAACGGGTAAAGGTATCAGGTTGAAATTAATACCATATTTTAGGATCCATGAACCACACAAGATCTAAAAATTTAAATTTTTTACAATGACGCAATCAAAAGATATGGCATTTTATGTCCTCATCTCCATACATTTATTCAAAAATGCAAAACCTACAGAGTACTTCCCGTTGACCTAAAATTATGAAATTTGGCAAGAAGCTAGGTCTCACAGTACAAATAATGGGAAAAGTCAGAAATAATTAAATATTACAACTTTTCTCACAACTAATGGTAACCAATTGTGGTGAGCTCCCGTTTCAAGAACATTCATATAAGATAGGGGTCAAGTTGGATGGTCGCTGAGGCGATTTTTGTTTTAGTTCTATTTTAAAAACGGGAACACTTATAAACTTGAAAATTGGTATGTTTATAGTGCATAAGCTATAAAATAACAACAAATAATAAATTTTGGTCAAGCGCGTGTCGGACTCAAAAAATCTAGCACATTTACTTACTGAAAGTTCAACTAATACAATTATGATTATGTGGTGGTACGGAACCCTCGGTGCGCGAGTCCGACTCGCACTTGGCCGGTTTTTTTTAGTTCTGTAACTAATCGTGTTGCTATCAAAGCCGATGTCAATTCAAGACGAGGAATAGTTACTTTTTCTTCCGGAGAAACGCGAGATTTAGCTGTTAGTAGTTGAACTGAAACATCAAAATCATTTTCAAATCTTAAGAAAACACAGGCAGCGTAACCATTTTTGCAGGCATCGCAAACCGCATGTAAACTCACTCTGCAGTTTTTAATTATCTCTTTAGACATTCTTCTTGGAATTCTGCAGCGTTTTATGTAAGGAATATATTTATACCATTTTAAAAATGTCGTTAATAAGTATGTCTTCTGGTATATTTTCATCCCAGCCTAAATTACGACGCCACATTTCTTGTATAATAAGTCTCGGCACTAAAGTCACAGGACACGTGAACCCGATAGGGTCAAATACTTTTTGTGTCAAGGACAAAATATTTCTTTTTGTAAATTTATCTATACTTTCCTTAAGAGGTAAATCAATGTTGCAATATAACTCATCTGACTCGGTATCCCACGTAAGCCCTAAGACAGATATTTCCTTTTTTCCTGTCTCGTTAATCGGTAAAGGAGACATAACCCACTGTCGTAAGTCAAACTTTGCCCAGCTCATTATTTCTTTTGCGTCACACATAAATTTTTGAGCCTCTTCTTGAGAATCAAAACTAGTTATGCAGTTATCTACATAAAACGACTTACTCATTTCTTTAGCGCAGTTTGAATATTCTCCAGCAACGTTTTCTAAATGATGGAGTATAGTCGCTGAAAGTAGGAATGGGCTCGACGTTAAACCAAAAACCACCCGACAATGACGGTAAGTTATAAGTTCTGTAGCTGACTCATCTTTCCACCACAGGAACTTCAAATAGTCTCGATCGTTAGGAATTATTGATATTTGTAAGAATGCCTTAGCAATGTCAGCAGTTACGCCAATAGCACCTTTTCTGAACCGAACTAGCAACTTAGGAATATTCTCAATTAAATTCAGCCCTTTATCGAGACATAAGTTTAAGGATTTTCCATTTTTATCTTTAGCTGAGGCGTTGAAAACTGGTCTCGTTTTGGTTGTAAGCCTGGCCTCGTTTATGACCGCGTGATGACTAAGATAATGACCTGACTCATGATTGTCCATCGATGCTGAGACAGTTTCAATAATGCCTAACTGCTGCCATTCATTAAAGACTGTGTTGTAGTCAGCTAACTTACCACATTTCTCAAGACGCTTAGTCGTGGTTATTAGTCGTCCTTTGGCTAACTCGTAGTTGCTAAGTATATCTTCATGCCCTACCTTCCACGGCAACTGCACCTCATACCTTCCATCGATACCGTTCTCAAAATCTGATAAAATCTGAGCTTCTTTTTCTGCAACATTTTTCGATTCCGAAGGATCTTTTATACCTAATGTCTCAAATGACCAAAAGGTGTCTAAATCTGTTGAACAAAATAAGGTATTAATATTACATGCTACATTCTTAGCACTCGTCTGTTTTCCTACTAATGTCCAACCTAGTTTCGTTTTACACGCAGTTAGTTCATTATTTAGACATATAAACTCATTGGTCATCAACTTACCGAAAAAATCCGCGCCTATTAGCAAACCTATTTCGGAATTGTCAATGCCCTTGTCTGTCAGTGACACATTGTGACTTTTTAACAAATTTGTCAATTTACTGTCACTCAAATCAACACAAGGAATGTCACCACACATACAACTTTTTGATAAAGCAAATAAATCTAAATTAAATAATTTATCTAAACTTTGCACGCTAAATTGATAAACGTTGTATTGTTCGCTCTTCGTTTGTATGCCGCCAAACAAGGAATGACTTAAGAGGCTATGGGAAAAGATAGATATTTGACAGTGCGCGCAGTCTTTTCGCTTGAAAGAAAGGGATAAAGTGCGCAATCCGCAACGCATTCGATTGCGACAGATATACTGTCCGTGTTACCAAAACTAAATGACGTAAGCGCCTGATATAAAATATCGACTTTTTGTAAAAACTAAGTAATAAAATAAAATTTTAGGTTGGGCAAACCCTAGCAACTACAAATACCATTCTGTATACTTAATTTCACTACTTAAAATACCTCCGATTCCACAAAAAGAGGAATAAATGAAAATTGAAGAGGCAACTTTGGATTTTTATTTTGTCGAGTCGATTTTCATTAATCATGTTTTGGTCTTGGTGATGCCCTCACTTTAATGGTTAATAAATACATACCTGAAAATCACGGCAAGATATTGGGTAAATATAAAGATATTTCTCTTTAGAATACCCAAAAAAACTTACATATCGCCTTAATAGTTCTTTACTTACAGGTTTTAGTCCTAAGCTTTGCGCAATGGATTCTTTTATATAAGATCGTTGTGCTCCGCTATCAAATAGTGCTCTTACAGTTATCTTCTTTCCGCAGTTCACAATAGACACCAACAGAGTTAGGAGAAGCGTCACACCTCGTATCTGTGTAGAGTTATTACTGACTGTTTTGCTATCATTCGATGTACCAGCCGTTTCTTCCATCTTACCAGGACACAATATAACAGAGTGACGTTTCGAACAAATACAGCACTTTGTATAGGCTTTACAAAATTTTGCAAAGTGCCCTACTTTCAAACATATAACACAAGCTCTCTTCTTCTTCAAAAACTCTTTTCGTTGATCTACGGACATTTTCTGTAGTTTATAGCACTCAACACTAACGTGCGAAGTTTTGTCGCAAAATACACATTGGTTAATATCTAGTTTTTTAATGTTAGCGACTAAGCATTCAGCAGAGGGAACTTCAGGGCTCGGAATTACATTTTTGGTTTCTGAGAACGTTGAACGCGCCATATTCACTCTCTGTTCGCTATCAACTTCTCGTTTTAAAAATTCCAGTAAATTATTTAGTTCCTTATCTGAACTTTCTGCAGTGAGCTGGTGAGGTCTGGTTCTCTCCCATATCTTTAAAATATCACTTGGTATAGCCGACTCTAACATTGGAAAAATAAATGCCGAGTACTTATCTTTAGTTACTCCGAGCGACTCCAACGATCGTATTTGAGCACTGATTTGATCATACAGCGATGTCAGTGACAGACGGCTACCCTCCTTAGCTTGGAGAAGCACCAAACCCAATAGTTCTCTCACATACACTTCTATTAATAAATCGTCTCGAGCAAAACGTGACTTTAACTGCTCCAAAGCATGACGATAGTTCAAACCAGATAGAGGAAAACTTTCGACGATTTTTCTAGCATTAGTACCTGGTTCCATTGACTGCAGTAAATATTGGTACTTATCATCATCGTCCAATTCTCTGTCCTCATCTATTTTTCGGAACTGCCCCCAGAACGACAGCCAATTCTTTAAATTGCCATCAAATTTATTCAGTTCCAGTTTCGGTAGATTATATTTTCTGGTTTGCTTGCGTTCGGCTGTGCAAGAGCTGGTAGAGCCGGAGTTTTTATCGCTGCAATTTGAATTGTACACCGACTTGTACCTTGAATATTTGCTTCTCTCCGAACTATTATCGAGTGGATCCACAATTCTGTCAATCTTTTTTCTTGTCAAAATCCACTTCATTCGGTAGTTATCCTGTTGATCGGACTCCTCATCGATGGCTTTTTCGTCCGCCCCGCTTTCTAATAGCTGACTGTATATAATTTCGTCCAGGTTGAACATATCTTGAACCTTTGGTTCCATTACCTCGACGGAAGCCAAAATTTGATCGGGGTCGGTATCGGCATTTTCCATCAACTTATCTAAATTATTTATTTTATTTGTAAAATATCTACGAAGGCTCGAACGCTTTTTTAGAGATTCTTCAAAGACTATCACGGTCGCCATAATGTAAAAAACGATTCGAAATGAAAGATTTTAGATATTTTACGTGTTAGCACGAGTCCGCCATATTTATTACTACACAGAAAAAAGCATACAAAATGAGGTTTTCAACAGATATACTGGCATGGCACTGTCATAATGTTGATTCCCTTGAACAGTTCTCTCAGGGAATCACGAGTCTTCAGGCAATAAATTGCTCTTATAGCCCTCTTTTGTAAAACGAATATTGAATGTATATCAGCTGCTCGGCCCCAAAGCAGTATGCCATAAGACATAATGCTATGGAAGTAGCTAAAGTAAACCAGCCTTGCAGTAGCTACATCAGTAAGTTGTCTGATTTTTCTAACAGCATATGCAGCCGAGCTCAATCGACCAGAAAGAGCCGTTATATGAGGGCCCCATTGAAGTTTAGAGTCTAGTGTTAACCCTAAGAAAACTGTACTATTTACAAAATCTAATGGTTCATTATTCAATACTATGTTATGTGAAGTAGACCTTACATTTGGTAGTGCAAATTTTATACATTTAGTTTTTTTGGCGTTTAGGACTAGATTGTTAACAGTA
This sequence comes from Athrips mouffetella, assembly GCA_947532105.1. Lineage (NCBI taxonomy): Eukaryota > Metazoa > Arthropoda > Insecta > Lepidoptera > Gelechiidae > Athrips > Athrips mouffetella. The sequence goes on along the minus strand of OX383964.1, from coordinate 7,572,808 downwards.
AACCATGCATGAATCTGTCCAAGTGCATCATTGACTTCGTTATAATTTTGTGATTTCCTACTTACATTGAATATTAATGAAGTATCATCAGCAAATAACACAATCTTTTACAGATTCTTCACCACAGAAGGAAGGTCATTAATATAAATAAGGAACAAAAATGGCCCTAATATGGACCCTTGAGGTACGCCAATTTTGACAACAGATCCCAGTGATTTCGTCCTGTTTACTTGTACCTTTTGAATACTGTTTTCCAAATATGACCTAAGTAGTTTAAGTGAATTATTCTTAACACCGTAATGTTCAAGTTTTAGCAACAATGTGCTATGATCTACGCAATCAAATGCTTTGGATAGATCACAGAAGATACCAATAGCATCTTCAGATTTTTCCCACGCGCAAAAGATGTAATTTAAAAGTGCAGTCCCGGCATCCGTTGTACTGCGCCCTTTCGTGATACCAAATTGATGGTCATGTAATAAGTTATTTCTATTGAAGTGTGAAAGCATTTGATTGAGTTTGACCTTCTCAAAAATTTTACTAAGTACAGGTAAAACTGATATTGGTCTAAAATTACTGGGATCCTTTTTGTCACCAGCTTTGAATAATGGAACTACTTTACTTTTTTTCATTAAGTCCATGTGTCGATCATGGAAATGTACCATGATCGACACAATAATTGAATATAACAGCTAAATATGGAGATATAATACCAATGATCACACTACAGACTTTTACTGACATTCCCCATAGGTATGTATACTCAGAACACGAATCTGAACAACTTTCTCAAAGGCACATGGGTCGAAAAATGAGAAAAAATTTTAGGCATCACAAACAAATCCCGTCCCGTGTGGTGCCGGAAAAGAATAGTACCAACCCATACATACCCGTGGGTGTCGTAAGAGGCGACTAAGGGTTAACTGGAGGATGCGCAGCAGCATCCTTCTTTGTATCTAACATCTTACTTACTGCGGTAACCTACAGCCGCGGTCCATAGTGCCAGCCGTAACGCTAACAAGCGAGGTGACTATGGTACTTCCCCTCCACATTTTTCCAGCAAAAGCTGGAATTCTGGAGGGAGCTCCCTGTCCTGTAGTGGACGTTCATGGGATGTTATGATGATGATGAAACAAATCCCACTATTGCCGACTCAAGATTTGTATGGGAGGAGCAAAATGTTTTCTCATTTTTCGACCCATGTTCCTTTGGAAAAGTTGTTCAGATATATATTCTGAGCATCATACTAAAATTTGGCCAGGGGTCAAAAAATAACCCTGTATAGCACTATGCATGGCAAGCTTGACACATTGAACTTAGTACCACTCTTATCCAGTAAGCGTAGCAGCGAAGTAGAAATGCTAATATCAAGCTTGAACTGCTCTTGACTGTACGTAAGACATTATGAGAACAAATTGCACAATAACTTATGTTCTCTTGTAATGTGAGCTGAACACAGATGACTTGAGATAAACAATGGGATATGGGATCCTAGCTCTTGTGTTATTTTAGGATTAGAAGGGATAATGGACTTAAATGGTCAGTTAGAGTTGTAATTTACTCTAGAGTCTTGCTTGAATTTCTGCGTCTGGCGTTAAAGATTTCTGATAAACTTATTGCTCTCTAATTGGAAGATACTATTAGCCGATTTTGTCCTATATTTTACTTCCATTTGTCACTATTGAAAAAAATGCACTCTTTTAGTACGTGCAAAATTTCATACCAGTAGTATGGGTTGTACCTCAGAATAGTAACCTCCTTGCTTGGTTGGACGTTTTCTGTTAGTTCCCATTTAGTAACTCAGTGTTAAATAAAGCAGGAAGGTATCACTGGAAATCGTTAACAATGAGTATCTTTGTAAGCCAACCAAATAATGTTATAGCAACGTAAAAATTTTAGGTGAACTTTCGAAAACAAAAAACACGAAGAAGGATAAATCGGTAGTCATTTAGAAGGTAATCGAATAAATGTGGCATCTAAGACAACACTTCCAAAAACCACTCCCTATTTGTTTGAACGTAAAATCATACATTACCCAAGATTCATCAGGGATCGTATGCAGAAGGCCAGCATAGCAACATGTGCGCTGACAGCTGCCAGCCACAGCAAGGTCAAAGGCACTGCAGCGCAAGGCGAAGGCCCCAGGGCTCTCCAAGGGGCTCCCCAGGATCTTGTGGTGCGTGACCGAGCTGATACCCAGCCACCGAAACCGCGGCTATAGTACACTGATAGGGCTGTAAGGAAAGAGTATTTGGTTAAAATACAATAACTAATAAAGAGTCTAATAGATACATAAATAACATACAAGGTCATCTGATCTCAAACGAGGCAAGTCTGTGCTTCCAAATATAAATAGATAAATAACAGCCGTACTCAGAACAACTACACATGTCCATCAATATACATTTTGTTCTATGCGGGGGCGGCTAAGGAGTGGAACTACCTCCTTGCCGATCTTTTCCCAAAACAATATAATCTGGATGTCTTCAAGGCTAGAGTGAACAGGATTCAGATTCAGATAATTTTATTCAATGTAGATTCTTTACAGAATACTTATTGAATGTCATGCAGAATACAATGCAAATAGATCGAGTCTACGCCGTTTCGGATCGTTCTACCCTCGTTCACATGAGGCAGGCTAATGCCTCATGTGAACGAGGGGCAGTCAGTCAATCAGTTATCATCAAACTAGTAGCATGAGGTATTTGGGACCTATTACTGCTTAACCTGCTCCTTCCGAGATTCCGAAGCATACAAAAACCTTTAGACTCTATCCAGAACCGCCGTTGCTTACTTGTATTTTTATGATCATAGTTTGCTACAACATTTCAACAAATTTACAAACTATCTAAGTACCATACACTACACAGCCGTATAACTAACATTTTTGCAAACGGGCAGCTCCCATCTTACAGCGTGATTTAATATCTGACTATACTTGAGTATGGTACTTAGGACATGAAAGTGAACAACTTTCCCTAAAAACATAGGTTGGCGAATGAGAATTTTTTTGGTCGTCCCATACAAGTTCCAGTATTGACGGCGCAAGGTTTATATCGGGAAGCCAAAAATTGTTTTCATTTTTCAAGCTATGTTTCTTGGGGAAAGTTGTTCAGTTTCATGTCCTAAGTACCATACTCAAGTATAGACAGACATTTCATAATCACGTTGTATAATAAGTGATTGCTAATTTGTTGAACTTCTGCATTCGATAAAATGGCGTTTTAATTAATTTTGAGCTGAGCTTAAAAAATAATTCCGGTACAATTTTGACACTTGTTACGCTGAGCTCACGCTCAGTTTCGTTTTAATCTCAGATTTAATATCAAATTAAAACTGCTCAGACAGGATCAAAAATAAATTATTCAATTACATGAAATTTTAGGGTTACCCTTAGAGAATTTTATGTCAAACTTTTCGTTTTAGCTAAGCAAACTTTACTTTCCGAAACGATATTTGCAGGTAGCAAATACGAATGACATAGTTTCCGGTTTTGCTTTCAAATATTTAAAGCATATGAACGAGCATGTACATCATCATCATAACATCCCACGAAATGTCCACTACAGGAAAGGGAGCTCCCTCCAGAATTATAGCTTATGCTGGAAAAATGTGGAGAGGATGTACCATAGTCACCTCGCTTGTCAGCGTTACGGCTGGCACCATGGACCGCGGTTGTAGGTGACCGCAGTTATCGGTTCAGCGGGATAATCCATGATTAAATTCTTGGCTTTCGTTGTTGTTTCAAATTTTTCTTTATTTTCGTATTTCGAGTTCAGTCCAAGTAACATTTAGATATTAAGTTGATTAGGGGGCACCCTTTATTTACGAAGGCATCCAATTACCTTCAGTTTTAAGTTTCATGACAATAGTATGTAGTTGGCTGTATATGGGATGTCCTGCTTGCATTTGAATAGACAACGCTAAATCAGCGTTTCTATTAGCAGGGGAAACATTGCCAACTTTGAAATGTTTGTGCCCTATTGTGTTCACGTAGACTTCTACATTCGCGTTCAATAACAGGAAATGTTTGCATACATTTTGTGTTCGAATTATATCTTCATTCTTTATTACATCATTTGTAAACTAGTATTTTCTCAAGCTAGTCTTACAAAATATCGGTTTAACTCCGCGAGTTATGCCAAGTGAGCCTTTCTTTTACATTCGAGTTAATCTCATCTTGGCATATTGCATCCAATTAATTTAAATAATTTAGTTTAATTTAATATATTTATTTTAATTTCATATTTATTTATTCATAGGTATTTAATTATAAATGTCAATGTGTATTGATTTATCATGGATTGGGAAAATCTTTTAATCAATGAGCCAAAGAGAATATGCTGAGGAAATACAAAATCGCTTTTAATAAACTTTTCGAACAGAAGTTCAAGAGTTCGAGGGCAATTTATTTCGTGAATGTTGAATAATGTATTGACAGAGAAGGTAAATTTTTAATTTTCTTAGTTTAATAAGCGAAACTAAGCAAAAAGTTTGTTCAGAATCGAGAGTAAAATCAATTTCATGGATGTTTGATAGGGGTAATTTTTATTATTAAAATTTTTGCCGCTTCTAAATATTTCTGTGGCTACGCGCGCAGGCGGCGCGGCGCATGAGCGGTATGTGTGTGTGGCGTGCGCGCACGCGCCATGCATGATGCATTAAAGAGCTTAAAAATCTACTAGAATAAAGATGAAACTTTAAAATAGCAATATCTAGATAATATTTTTTTTTTTGGGTTGTTTTTACTGGAATGAATAAATCAGTTGGGGTGTATGAGATTTCGCTTATTCTATTTACGTTGCATAGGGGAAAAAATAATTAGTTTACTTCTGACAATGTTAATTTACCTGCAGCTAGCACCGTGACGGCTCCAGCTGGCACTCCAAGCCCTAATGCCGGCTTCTTTCTTTCTTCCAACCACCCTACTGCTCCAACCACCAGTCCTCCGATGCCGCATACTATCTGTACCAAAAGTACTAACTAAAATAAAAGCTCTGATATAAATATACTGCACGTAACTTTGGTCCCGACAGAGGTGATCTTGATCGGTTCCAACCCACAAATTTCAAATTCCTTGGTTCCCACCATGTATTTTTTAGTGTTCCGCACCCAAAAAAAATAAAATAAAAAATTGTATGCCTATAATGGCAGGACTTAGAGGTACGACTGTAACAATGTAAGACCTTTGTACCTTTACCTAAGTTCTACAAATAAACAATCTTAACTTATCTTATCAAATAATGAAAAACGGGACCCTATTAATATGTCTCCGATGTTTTGTCTGTCAGAGGGCTGTATCTTATGAACCGTAGTAGGTAGACAGTTGAAAAATTTCACAGATTAGGTATTTTTGCCGCTATAAAATCATAAAATTAAAAAAGAAATAAAATTTAAGGATGGCTTAATTACTACAAAAACGTGTTTTTAGGCGACTTTTGCTCGATTTTTTGTTTTAGCTCTATCGTGAGAACGGAAACACTTAGAAGTGTACATAAGCTATAGAACAACAACAAATAATAAAAACTGGTCAAGTGCATGTCTGACTCGCGCATGTTCAATAGTCTTCTTCGTGACAGCACGTCGACGTTTTACCTGAGCGGTACGGAACCCTCAGTGCGTAAGTCCGATTCGCACTTGGCTAGTTTTATCCGCAGTTTTCAACCAATTTCCTAGAATCCGAATGAATTGTATTGTATTGTTTTATTTGGTAATAATAATTACATGTCATAAAGTTGAAAATAATAATAACAAAATTAACAATTAAATATAACAAAATAGGTACCTATATTACTATACTTGTATAATATGAAATTAGCATTTAAAGGCTAAAAAGTCCTTTATGTTATAAAATGCCTGCTCGATCAACCAGCGCTTTAATTTAATTTTAAATAAATCGTCACTGTTGACCTCCGTTATAGTTTTGGGTATCCGATTGTAAATTGACGGACCCAGCTCATGCGTTACTTTAGACGATTTCGCCAGTCTGTTCAGGCTAGTGATCAAGTTCGTCTTATTACGCGTATTGTATGTGTGGATATCTTCATGTCTCTTATAAAGACTGTGATTTTTTCTCACATACAATGCCGTGTGTAAGATTACTAGTGACGGGAGAGTTAATATTCCTACTGACCTGAAGTAGGGTTGCGCAGAGGTACGTATCGGCACACGAGCAATTGCGCGCACTGCCCGCTTTTGTGCTCTGAAAGCTCTCTCCCACTCAGCCGCATGGCCCCACATATCCACCCCATACTGTAATGCTGAGTGTACTGTGGCAAAGTAACACTTGCGAACAATATCGGCTGCCACGACGCGAGAAAGTCTCCATAGCGCGAAGCATGCACCGCTTAGTTTGCCACATAGTTTTTCAATATGCGACTCCCACTTCAAGCATCTGTCCAATTCGAAGCCTAGAAATTTTGTAGCTTCAACCTGCTCGATCTTTGTTCCGCAGGCGTGCACTCTCAGTGGTTTCATTTGCCTTCCAGACAGATCAAAGTGTAGGAAGTGTGTCTTGGATAGATTTATTATGAGACCATTCAAATGAAACCACTGTGAGACACAGGTTGCTGTCTCGGTTAGTTTGTCCTCGAGAAGTTTAAGCGATGGTGCGGTCACTATCACTGCCATGTCGTCAGCGTACATGAAGGCGTCCCCACTATAAATTGCGTCTGGGAGATCATTAAGGAGGAGGGAGAACAGGATGTTCGATACAGAGGAGCCTTGTGCCACGCCCATATCGGTCATGATCGCATCTGACTTGACCCTACCTCCCTGTGCAGCGACTATCTGTGCTCTCGCTTTAAGAAGGCTTATAAGTAATGACCGTGCCGGCCCTTGGATCCCATAGTGTTCCATTTTTGCGGCCAACACTTTATGGTCTGCGACGCCGAATGCCTTTGACAGGTCACAGCACAGGACTGCGACCTGCTGCCGGCGCTCACGGGCACCTACAATACGGCGGATTACCTATCTGGCAAGCGAAGTCGTGCTATGGCCCACGCGATATGCATGTTGTCGCTCTGACAATGCATTAGAGGCAGTTAGGAATGCTGTCAATCGTGCAGAGAGGCCATTTTCAAATACTTTAGCTATGATTGGGATTATTGCAACCGGCCTGTACCCGTCAATGTTCTCCCTGCTGCCCTTACCTTTGAACAAAGGTGAAATTTTGCTCAATTTTAGCGACGCTGGGAACACTCCTTCACGCATACGCGAATGGTTGCCAGCCAAGGTCACTTCTGAGGGACACACGTATATTGTGAATATTGCGACCCGAGGCGAAACTGAGGGGACCAAACTGTGTGATCTGACCATTCTTTATTTCCTCTTATTTATCTCCTTCTGCCGCTACGGAGAGGCTTTCGTCCCGCCAAGCAGGAAAAATGTATCTACTTTCTCCCCACAGCAGGCACAAAAAATAATTTTCGACCACACCATACAACTTTGTTAATTTTCGGAAGCAGATATCTGAAAGATGAAATGGGTTTTTTCATGGTTTTTTGCTTCCGGGTCTGGTGCGTGTGTGTGTGTGTGTATGTTTTAAATTACATACAAATAGGTACAGAATTTTCCTAATCTACATAAAAATTGTCGGGGTTCACTTACGATCAAAGATATAAAACTAGATTATATCCTAATTCCACTTTGAGACGGCACAAAAAGATGAAACCCCAACGCCGTGGTTGAGGAAATAAGAGCACACTCGTATGAATCAACATTTTTCTCTATCGAAAACCGAGCCCTTTCTTCAGTCAGCTGAAAGAGGTTAGATCAATGATCCTATATATGTTACTAGCGGGTTAGATTTATTTCTTGTGACGTTTCGTTACTACTTCAAAAGCATTTTCTACATTTCGATATTGACAATAACATTACATGATATTACCTAATAAAAATTTTACTGGTATATCCTCAGCTTGATCACTAATTCTTTACCTTCCAAATAAATTTTCAAATATGTTGTTTGTGCCGGTGTTCTAAGTCATTAGAAAGAGAAAGATTACAAAAAGACCGTGACTGCCCGCGTCTGCCCGCCTCTTCATCTGCTGAGCGCCTTAAGGGATGAGGGCAAATTTCCTGCAGATAACAAGGGTCTCCAAACTACGGCCAGCCCGCGAGGACCACCATATTTGCTTGTATCCGATAATACAATTCCCCTTTCAAATGTACAAAAGAATATTCCCGTGTGCTTCTTGATGATACAAGTGTGAAAGTAGTCTCAAACTCTTCGTTTGATCTTGAAGAAACATTATTTTGATAGTGGACGTCCCAAAAGTTGTACGTACTAATGCTGCGGACAAAAACAAAAATAAAAACAAAAAAATAACGGTAACCGTTGGGAGTACGTAAAGATGTTCAATGCAAAAAATGTAGTGTTGTCATGACAGATATTCTGATCTCCAATATTATAATATTTAAGTCACCAGTGTTTACTAACTTTTCATAGCTTTACGATATTGTTCATAAATGGTTGTTGTATTGACTCCTTTGTACAAACTGTCAGAGCGCGGCGGCTTTTCGACCAATCCCAGCGTTTTATGGAAAGGGTAATATTGTGGTGGGAGAGGTCTCTTGAACGTTCGAGCCAGCCTCGCTCAGTCAGTCGTATTTTGTTCTTCAAACTGGGAGATTCTACCTTTAAAGGAGTAATCACGTATTGTGTAAAATTATGAAGACTCTTCTTCATATGTATGGTATTGTGTTAATGTGCCCATTTTAACACTGTGTAAAGTGAATAACTTATTACAAAACGTAAGTAGACTTCGAGTGTTTTATTTAACATATTTCTCAACTCTCTCTCATTTGTTAACATGTCAGAAGCGGGATACGAGCCCTCACTTCCCACAAAGTGGACTGATAATGTTCAAAAATACATCTGCTGTATCTCAAAAACTGACTTGTTTGAAATGAGTGGAAAAACTGGAAAATCAACTACTTGTTTTTTTTTCTCATGTGGTATTTTTTTCACCTTTTTTTTAACGTTGTGTTAAGGACGAGTGATTATTTAAAGTAAATAGTTATGATTGTATACTACCTACATGCTACCTACATTTTAAATCATTTTTGCACAAAATCGTTAGACGTTGCTAAGGAATAAGTGTACACAGTTCACTTTAACCATTTATTATCAAGCCTGAGTTTAAAACAAACAACATTTCGTGCTTTCATTCAGACAAATTAATCTTTTAGTTGTGTTTTACATATGGTTGTAATAATTTTTGGTGTAGGTACGTATTCAAAATAATAGTCTGAAGGTCTATTGGTTTGTATTCCCATGCGTAGTTCACTGTTTCAATTAATTATGTTCTTTATTTTGTTTGAAATTTACTGCTGCAAAAAACACGTAATATCTAACTACGAGTAAAAGCTACTTAAAAGTGTCCACTATTACGTTTATAGATTTCATTCAATTTAAAGCCTTAAAAGCGTTTCAAACATTGATCGCTTCTATACAATAGATACTCGCGCTGGAATTTTTACATTTCAGCACGTCATAATGGACAAAATCCGTAACCGTGGCAAGAGTCTAGCTTCGATTCGAGCGTTGCCTAGCTGTGCAGCGCAGCAGACTGCGCCGGGCGAGCAGCAGGCCAAGCAGCCAGCCCACAGCAGTCGGGGCCTCGTGGACAGCAGGCCATGCAGCCAGACCACAGCAGTCGGTGCTTGGTGGACAGCAGGCGATGCCGTCAACCCACAGCAGTCGGTGCCTGGTGGACAGCAGGCCATGCAGCCAGCCCACAGCAGTCGTCACCTGGTGGACAGCAGCCCATGCAGCCAGAACCACAGCTGGCAGTCGGCGCCTGGTGGACAACAGGCCATGCAGTCAGCACCACGGTCATCCGCGCCTGATGAACAGCAGGCCGTGCAGCCAGCGCCACAACACAAGGCGACTGGTAAGCGGTAGGCTGTGCGTGCAACCAGCTGCCACTCGCACAATCAGCCCAGTGAGTAGTCAACTCCGGGCATATGGAGGTAACACCAATGACTTGGTTTTTGGTTCTTTTATAGAGTCTCAGTAGTTAGGCTTTGTAGTTAACCTTCCTTGACCCTGATGCGGCAGACACCCATAACAATGCGGTGACTGATTTCGACAGTACAAAAATAAAAATTGTAAACGATGTCGTTAAGTTTAAACAAATTTTAACAATCTTCTGTTGGATTAGGAAACAATGTCCTAAAATAGCATGAAGGATATACCCATGGTACTATTTTGTTAGAATGTTTCAAGCCAATTTAGTCCTATACTATTAAACGAGCCATAATATATTTGTAAAATGTTTGTCGATAACGGCTCTAACGATTTCAATGAAATTTACCATACGGGGGTTTCCGGGGGCAAAATCGATCTAGCTAGGTCTTATGTCTGTTTTTCCCCGTGTTTCTAAGCATTTTTTTAAAACATCGCGTTTTAGACAGAAACCTAGAGCGCCAACTGTTGGCGGGTACCACAGCTTGCTCACCTGAGGCGGCTAAGAGCGAAGCTCGGTCGACTAGGTACTAAATCTTAAAGTAATAAAACTACATATCTATTCCAAATCAAACAAACTGTCCAAATTAAAATATTAAAAACGAAGAAAAAAAAGAACTGCTAAAGCAAATAAAATAAGTTTCATAATAAATGTCTGAACTAAGCTGCACTTCTCTTCAGAATAGGGTAGAAGAATTTATTAATCAGTAGCTTTACAATTTAATATTTAAAGGTTTATATAACAGTGACTAATACCGTTAAATTAGTTCAAGGCACATATGAGACTAGTCACAATTTAAAACTGAAAACCTACTCATCTCAAAACATACCAATTTCTATAAAAAAAAATCGTAGCTTATGTTAGGGATAGTGTTGTATTTTTTTGAAATATGAACAGTTAAATCTGTTCTGTAGTAATTGATTAACCCAGTAACATTTTATCTGTAATATTATTGTAGCGTAGATTAGTGAACAATCTTATTTCCAGCGAGGGACACTCTAACCACTCAAATCTTTTTAGTTATTACGCTGAATTTTACATAGTTTCAATTCGTTTGAAAGTTTTGACAGCTTGTAACTCGGTCGAATAGTTCCTTGCTTTGGTTTTAAATATTTTTACGAGTGGATTTCCGGTCGTTTCTCTATTCTGATTGTTGAGAATCGCCCAACCGTTTTGCCGAATTAATCAAATAAGCAGCTTTGCCTGACGTCTGTCACTGCGTTTTGTCGGTGTCGATGGGTGGTATCTGTATCTGTTGGTAGTTAATCTTTATAATCATAGTAAAATATATAAAATTTTAATTAATTTCATACCGATTACACGGTGGCATTATTTTTTTCCTCGTGCTGATTTGCAGCGCCATCCAGTGAACATTTCAAAATGTGGTCGAAAACACTCTAAGTGTGCTTTCTTGTATCTCTGGGTGGATGCTCGCAATAAATTTACACTCGATTCTATATACATAAAAATAATACGAACTAAGTGGTTTTTCTATGCCGCATAGATCTGTGTTTTATTCAGTTTTATTGGTATCTTTTGTTAGGTAGTTTTATGGCAAAGTCCCCTTTTTATGGTGTGACAAAATGACATTATAAGTAGTTGGGTAAAACAAAAAAAACAAAAATTATATATATATTGGAAGTTCTCTTTAACCTTTCTTCAACATGCTTATTGAATTAAAAAAAAAAAACATATACTTAGATCAATTATATCAATAGTTTAGACTTGACACTTTTGAAAATAGACCGAAATGACAGCCCGGTCGATAGGAATCACAATTTTATTTATTGTTAATTTAAGCCCTTAAGCAGAATAATCACGAACACTAAATATCGTTAGTATTATCTGCGCTATGTCGGTAATTAAAACATCGTCATATCAGCCGAAAGACGTCCGCTGTTGGACATAGGTCTTCCCTAGAGATCTTCTTGATGCCCGGTCCAGCGCTGCTTGCATCCAGCGGCTTCCCGCGACCTTGACCGGACCGTCGGTCCACCTTCTGAGAGGCCCGCCTACGCTTCATCTACTGGTACGGGAGTCGCCACTCTAGTGCCTTTACGCCTCTTCGGCGATCGGTTCGTCTTGCGATATGCCATGCCCATATGGTGAGCCCTGCCAGTAAAACATAATTAATTAAAATCTTCAATAAAACAATATTCGTCAGAATGTGATTTTGGCCGACTTAAAGTATGTGAGATGATCGGCGGCATAAGCATAATCGACGAAGTATTGTTGCACTTACAAAAGAGACTGCTGATATATACCGTGGTAAACTGACGATTGAAGTATATTTATTTTGGCTAGTCGGTGAACACTGCACTTCACTATTTTTCGTTGCTGTTGGTCACAATTCACACTAATTGTATTCCTTACTTAACTAACTCTTTTAGTAAGCGAGGTTTAAATTACTTTAAAATAACAAATTTGATGATTTTGACAAATACCTTCTTTTCAAAATTCGTTGATTAACCAATCACGTTATACGGTCACTTTTATCGATTAATTATAATTATAATATCACTTTTATCGACCGAAGTGATGTACACAAAAGAGAGAAAATGAAAATTGTTCGGTTGATAGTACACTAATTAATAGTTAAGACTTGATAAAGCCCAACTCATTACATTAGATCAACTTTCTGATACTTTTATATATTACCATACCTATAATGTAGTTAAACTTTCCCAAATTACACGTAACTTGACTATAAATAAAAAAATATATATATATATTGGCGTATAGATAAACATGTATCACGATTTCACTTCACCAATTTTGATTTGACAATGTGTGCGTTAATTTGAGTCAAACCAAAAAAAAAAAAAAAAAAATTGGTTTAGAAAAATACTGTATTTAAAATACATATGATTATTCCATACATTGAACGATAAATATCAGTTATATTAAGCAGAAATAAAAGCGAGAATATCTTTAACTACCTATTACCCGCGACTTCGTCTGCGATGATCTAGCGAAAGAGTAAAACACATTTTCCAAAGGAAATACTAAAACTTTTCCCTATGTTTATCTGAATCTTTTCAAAGCTAGAGTGAACAAGCATTAGCGAGGCTTACCTCCTTTCATGCTTGCATGCTACATCAAAATAATAATAAAACAAAAAGATGGTGTAGTTATTGTAATTAATTAATAAGAAAGAAAGGAAAGAATCATAAGAAATATGACACTTCAAACGAGTGTGAACATCCTCTAGAGTTCTTAATACTCGATTGGACACGGGAATATATTGATTATAATCCCTAAGTACTAATTATAATCCCTTTGTAAATTTTTCATAGAGTTCCCTGAGAATTTCTGGAAAATGTATTGCACTTTATGTAGAATTGCCTTAAGGCGTAAAGAGCTACATTTGCTTCATCTATTGTCTTATCTTCAGAGGTTTTGTGATTTTGTAGGGTGGCTCTTTATTGCACTTCAATTTATTGAGTCGTATTACTTAAGATCCATTACAACACATGAAAATGCGGACTTACCTCGAAATGGAACTTCTTCCAGTCAATTATTGAGGCTAAAGGTGATATACATTGCAAAATAGATGTGCAAGTTACCTAGCACTGTGCAAATCCCTAACTAACAATACAGTTAAAGAAGCTTAATAAATTTGGCTAACTAAATATTACTTTAGTTTAAGTGTCAACATTTTAATACCTCTACTGTTCCCAAATTGTAATTTTGAAACTCTTTTACCATGCCATAAAGTCCAGAGTGTTCCTACTGACGTGCAGTTGGGTGTACCTATGCACATAACACCTTTCATTAAGGAAAAGGCCCTTATTCACATATTAGGAGTATGCATGTTTTGTATAAACAATGATACTACGTTTCAATAAATTTTTCGCAACTATCTTCGGCCACTGAGATTAAAATTTGAATGAATAAATCTTAAATATGCGACTATTATTAATAATTTGCTAATTATTTATAATCACACCTAAACTGTTTACTTTGTAGTATTTTTACTACACTGGGCATAACCTTAAGGCCTTTGGTGACGATAAATAAAGCTTTCATGAAAATTGGAACCTTTAACCTTGCACTTAGGAACTTACCTATTGCCTTGTTGCGTAACTTATGCGGCCTTGTAGCCGAACTCATTGATATACGGCCGTGTAGCCCAATTCATTGACATATTATGGTCTTATAGCCCAACTCATTTACATATAAATAACAATCTTTTATTTCATATTTCAACTCATTGTCATATAAATAATAATCTTTTATTTCAGATTAGAAATAATGGCCTTGATGCCGAACCGTGGCCTTGATGCCAAACCATGGCCTTGATGCCAAACCAAACCATGTAACAATCTTTTATTTCATATTTCAACTCATTGTCATATAAATAATAATCTTTTATTTCAGATTAGAAATAATGGCCTTGATGCCAAACCATGGCCTTGATGCCAAACCCTGGTCTTGATGCCAAACCATGGCCTTGATGCCGAACCATGGCCTTGATGCCGAACCATGGCCTTGATGCCAAACCAAACCATGTAACAATCTTTTATTTCATATTTCAACTCATTGTCATATAAATAATAATCATTTATTTCAGATTAGAAATAATGGCCTTGATGCCAAACCATGTCTTTGTTGCCAAATCCTGGCCTTGTTGCCAAACCGTGTCCTAGTGCCAAATTTTGGTTTTGTTATCTACAGTTCTACATAATTTTTATTACTATCATTGTTTGTTTGTTGCCTTGTATTAGACTTAATATTATCATAATTTTATTGTAAGTAGTAATGTTATATAGGCATTGTTGCCCTATGTAATAACTAAAATCTTTTTGAATCTATTGTACTTAATTCGTACTTTACGTGATAACAACTGATGTAAACAAACTATATTTCAAAGAACTACGAGTTCCCAACCTTTTTGTTATATAGATTTTGTATGAGACGTCTTGTAATATTCAACGTCAATATTTCTTGACAATCTTTATTAATTCTGGCAGATTACTTCATAATCATAATCAAATCTTGTGTTTGATCAATTTCACATAATGTAAAAGCACTGTTAAATAATATTGTGCCATATTATAGCAAACATTCGGATCTCTATAACTTATAAAGAAAAGTGTTGTACATGTATTCGTTTTTGAGAGACGGTACGAGGACGTACCTATCACAATCGGATGGCCGACTGTTGTCATGACAGATATTCTGATCTCCAATATTATAATATTTAAGTCACCAGTGTTTACTAACTTTTCATAGCTTTACGATATCCATACTAATATTATAAATGCGAAAGTAACTCTGTCTGTCTGTCTGTCTGTCTGTTTGTTTGTTGCTCTTTCACGCCTAAACGGCTGAACGGATTTTGATGAAATTTGGTATGGTGATAGATGGTAACTTGGAGACGGACATAGGCTACTTTTTACCCCGGGAAAATATCTCATTCCCGTGGGAATCTACACATACAATAATACTCTAGCGGCCTCTTTCACGCCTAAACGGCTGAACGGATTTTGATGAAATTTGGTATGGTGATAGATGGTAACTTGGAGACGGACATAGGCTACTTTTTACCCCGGGAAAATATCTCATTCCCGTGGGAATCTACACATACAATAATACTCTAGCGGCCTCTTTCACGCCTAAACGGCTGAACGGATTTTGATGAAATTTGGTATGGTGATAGATGGTAACTTGGAGACGGACATAGGCTACTTTTTACCCCGGGAAAATATCTCATTCCCGTGGGAATCTACACATACAATAATACTCTAGCGGGGTTGTATCTGCTACAGCACACCGAAACTACTTTACCGATTTTGATGGGACTTCTTTTTTTACTCAACTAAGTATCGCTGATTACGAAAACTACTACAATTTTGAAATCCAACGTGGTAGACGTAAACTACCATTATCCCCTGGGGATAAGGTTGAGGTGCGATAGGGTTGAAATGTCTAAAAATCAATATGGGTGTCGTTTGTAAGGTTTATCGAGCCGCTGATTACAAAAACTACAACAATTTTGAAATCCAACATGGTGGACGTGAAATGCTATCATCCCTTGGGGATGAGATTGGGGTGCGATAGAGTTGATATGTCTAAAAATCAATATGGGTGTCGTTCGTATGGTTTATCGGGTCGCTGATTACGAAAACTACTTACAATGATTTTGAAATCCAACGTGGTGGACGTGAAATACCACCACCCCTGGGATGGGGTTGGGATTCGATAGGTTTGAAATGTCTAAAAATCAATATGAGTGTCAGTTGTATGTTTATATAAGGATAGAGATAGCGGTTAAGATGGCGTTAGGGGTAGAAGCAGGGATAGGGGTAGGGTCAGGGATAGGGAGAGGGAGAGGGGGAGGGATAGGGAGAGAGTGTAAGGGAGGGGAAAATGAGGGGAGAGAAAGGGGGAGGGAGGGGTAGAGGGCGTGGGAGGGGGTAGAGGGAGGGAGAGGGGGAAGGGGAGGATGAGTGAGGGGAAGGGGGAAAGGGAGGGGAATGGGAGGAGGGCGAAGGGGGAAAGGGAGGGTGATGGGGAGAGGGGAAGGGGGGAAATGGAGGGGGAAGGAAGGGTGAGGGGGGGAAGAGGGAGGGGCGAGGGAGAGGAAGAGAGAGTGGGAGAGGGTGAGGGAGGGGGAGTGGGAATGTAGGGGGGGGAATACAAAAGGATAGATAGGGAGGAATAGGGACCTTTTTTTACTTTTATGAATACCTCCTCGCTACCCATTCACTTCACTCCCTTTATTGCCTTCTTTTTTAAGTTCGCCTGTAACGGTTTACAATGAAAATTCCGCACTACCTACCAGTTAAATAAAATCAAAAGATAATTAAGTTTGTAGTAAGATGCATTTATTCAACTTGGATAAGTACAAATGCATCTTTTACGTAGGGATCAAGAAGGATAAGCGCTCCGTAAAATATGTTTCAATTAAGTTCGAGTTCTGTTTTTTTATAAAATCTACGCGGACGAAGTCGCGGGTAACAGCTAGTTGTTCATAAATGGTTGTTGTATTGACTCCTTTGTACAAACTGTCAGAGCGCGGCGGCTTTTCGACCAATCCCAGCGTTTTATGGAAAGGGTAATATTGTGGTGGGAGAGGTCTCTTGAACGTTCGAGCCAGCCTCGCTCAGTCAGTCGTATTTTGTTCTTCAAACTGGGAGATTCTACCTTTAAAGGAGTAATCACGTATTGTGTAAAATTATGAACTCTTCTTCATATGTATGGTATTGTGTTAATGTGCCCATTTTAACACTGTGTAAAGTGAATAACTTATTACAAAACGTAAGTAGACTTCGAGTGTTTTATTTAACATATTTCTCAACTCCCTCTCATTTGTTAACAGTAGCTACATAAATTTTGTACGGGAAAGGTTATTACAACTTTTTATGTATGATCAACCGTTTTCTCATAAAACGCACTTTTATCTTAGTAGGAAAAGAAGAAGGTCACTGACTGAATGACTGCCATATCAACGCACAGCCCAAACCGCTGGGTCTAGAGATTCTAAATTTGGCGTGTAGGTTTCTTATAAAATCTAAGGGTGCGCTACGAAAGGATTTTTGGAAATTTCACCCCTAAGGGGGTAAAAAAGGGGGTGAAAATTTGTATGAAAGTCCGTCAGTGTAGAAGTTAGGATCTTCAAATTTTGTATTTAGGCTGAATACTAAAAAAATATTAACAAGTGTCTCAGGGATTTTTAAAATTTCACCTCTGGAGGGGTAAAAAGGGGGATGAAGTAGTAAAGCCTACTTTTTTAAAGTAAAACCACTGTTTATTAATTAGGCATTAGGGTTGTAATTTTACGCAACGAACATCACTGTTATTGAAATTCTACCCCTAAGGGGTGAAATGGGGGATGAAATTTTGTAAGACTACTTCCACACTTGTATCATCAAGGAGCACACGGATATACACTTGACAGGGGACTACAAATAATATCTAAATATTTTATTGAATGACTAAATTATGAAACTTACGATTCAAATGGTAATAAGACTTAAAAAATCCAGCAATGACGACTTAAAATGCAGGATGTAAGGGACAGCCCTCCGAATACTGAAAGGGCATAATCAGTCAACGTATCTAAACATATTTCAGCAAATAAAACTTTCAGAAAATGAAAGAAAAAATCGGCCTCTCCATACAAAATTGCAAACTTGATTGGGCAGTTTGTATGGAGAGGCCGATATTTTTTTTCGTTTTCTGAAAGTTTTGTTCGCTGAAAGTTGTTCAATGACGTTGACTGATCATGCCCTTTCAGTATTCGGAGGCTGTCCCTTACACCCGTTATATTTTTTAAAATCTACCAGAAAAACCGCCATTCGTAAAAAGCGTCTATAATAATAATAGATAATAATAATAAAATAAGTTTCATTTTCTCCACTTACAAGTACAAAATGGTTTGTTACAAAATATAATATGGTGGGAGACTTGAGCCTGAGCTAGGTCAGACCTGTATTACAGGTCTCCAGGAACCCACCCCGTTTACATAGTACATAACTACAAGATAAATGGAATAAAATATGGAGTGTGTCGTGGATTTGATGTGCGTGCGTGTAAAGGTGTGTGTGTGTATCAGTGTGTGTGTTTGAGTGTGTTGTGTGTACGTGAGTGTTAGTGTGTGTATGTGTGTGTGTGTGAAAGAGTAGTAGTAGTATTACTACAATATGTTTTGAACCACTGAGACTATCTACTCATGCGCTAGAACTACACAAATTACATGCTATGAAAGAATAGTCAAAAGCGTCTCTGTCTCATTATAGGTAAGTTGCTGTAGCCAAGACATGGTTTTTCTTTTGCAATAATTTTTCATACAAGTGTAAATTTTAATTTTATTATCAGCTTTATTATATAGGTAGGGACCTAGGAAGTGATACAATCTCTGGGCAAAAGACGAAGAAACAGATCGAGGAGGGTACAAGTTCTTTCTTTTGTTACTTGCAACTGGAGCATCCTTAAAAACTTCGGAATGTTGTTTTAAAACTGTATATAAAATAAAGAGCTGTCTTACTGTTACAATTTGAGTTTTCTGATACAAATCAGTGGTGGGAAATCTAAATGGAAGAAAGGACATTACTTTTAAAATGGCTCTTTGCGCTCTTTTTATTTTTATCATATTAGTCTTGTGTGCCCCACCCCAGATAGTAATACAGTACAGAAGTACTGATTTACAGAGTGAGAAATATATGGATTTAAGTATGTGAAAATCTGAGATGATGTATCGCAGGGTTTTAAAAACACAAATCAATTTCCTGATCCTACCGCTGATCATCTCAATGTGCTGATGAAAGTTTAGTCTGTAATCAATAAGAACACCTAAATATTTGTAATTGTTAACAAATGAGAGGGAGTTGAGAAATATGTTAAATAAAACACTCGAAGTCTACTTACGTTTTGTAATAAGTTATTCACTTTACACAGTGTTAAAATGGGTACATTAACACAATACCATACATATGAAGAAGAGTCTTCATAATTTTACACAATACGTGATTACTCCTTTAAAGGTAGCATCTCCCAGTTTGAAGAACAAAATACGACTGCCTGAGCGAGGCTGGCTCGAACGTTCAAGAGACCTCTCCCACCACAATATTACCCTTTCCATAAAACGCTGGGATTGGTCGAAAAGCCGCCGCGCTCTGACAGTTTGTACAAAGGAGTCAATTCAACAACCATTTATGAACAATATCGTAAAGCTATGAAAAGTTAGTAAACACTGGTGACTTAAATATTATAATATTGGAGATAAGAATATCTGTCATGACAACAGTCGGCCATCCGATTGTGATAGGTACGTCCTCGTACCGTCTCTCAAAAACGAATACATGTACAACACTTTTCTTTATAAGTTATAGAGATCCGAATGTTTGCTATAATATGGCACAATATTATTTAACAGTGCTTTTACATTATGTGAAATTGATCAAACACAAGATTTAATTATGATTATGAAGTAATCTGACAGAATTAATAAAGATTGTCAAGAAATATTGACGTTGAATATTACAAGACGTCTCATACAAAATCTAAATAACAAAAAGGTTGGGAACTCGTAGTTCTTTGAAATATAGTTTGTTTACATCAGTTGTTATCACGTAAAGTACGAATTAAGTACAATAGATTCAAAAAGATTTTAGTTATTACATAGGGCAACAATGCCTACATAACATTACTACTTACAATAAAATTATGATAATAATAAGTTTAATACAAGGCAACATGGCAACAAACAAACAATGATAGTAATAAAAATTATGTAGAACTGTAGATAACAAAACCAAAATTTGGCACTAGGACACGGTTTGGCAACAAGGCCAGGATTTGGCAACAAGGCCAGGATTTGGCAACAAAGACATGGTTTGGCATCAAGGCCATTATTTCTAATCTGAAATAAAAGATTATTATTTATATGACAATGAGTTGAAATATGAAATAAAAGATTTTTACATGGTTTGGTTTGGCATCAAGGCCATGGTTCGGCATCAAGGCCATGGTTTGGCATCAAGGCCATGGTTCGGCATCAAGGCCATGGTTTGGCATCAAGACCAGGGTTTGGCATCAAGGCCATGGTTTGGCATCAAGGCCATTATTTCTTATCTGAAATAAAAGATTATTATTTATATGACAATGAGTTGAAATATGAAATAAAAGATTGTTACATGGTTTGGTTTGGCATCAAGGCCATGGTTCGGCATCAAGGCCATGGTTTGGCATCAAGGCCATGGTTCGGCATCAAGGCCATGGTTTGGCATCAAGACCAGGGTTTGGCATCAAGGCCATGGTTTGGCATCAAGGCCATTATTTCTAATCTGAAATAAAAGATTATTATTTATATGACAATGAGTTGAAATATGAAATAAAAGATTGTTATTTATATGTAAATGAGTTGGGCTATAAGACCATAATATGTCAATGAATTGGGCTACATGGCCGTATATCAATGAGTTCGGCTACAAGGCCGCATAAGTTACGCAACAAGGCAATAGGTAAGTTCCTAAGTGCAAGGTTAAAGGTTCCAATTTTCATGAAAGCTTTATTTATCGTCACCAAAGGCCTTAAGGTTATGCCCAGTGTAGTAAAAATACTACAAAGTAAAGAGTTTAGGTGTGATTATAAATAATTAGCAAATTATTAATAATAGTCGCATATTTAAGATTTATTCATTCAAATTTTAATCTCAGTGGCCGAAGATAGATGCGAAAAATTTATTGAAACGTAGTATCATTGTTTATACAAAACATGCATACTCATAATATGTGAATAAGGGCCTTTTCCTTAATGAAAGGTGTTATGTGCATAGGTACACCCAACTGCACGTCAGTAGGAACACTCTGGACTTTATGGCATGGTAATAGAGTTTCAAAATTACAATTTGGGAACAGTAGAGGTATTAAAATGTTGACACTTAAACTAAAGTAATATTTAGTTAGCCAAATTTATTAAGCTTCTTTAACTGTATTGTTAGTTAGGGATTTGCACAGTGCTAGGTAACTTGCACATCTATTTTGCAATGTATATCACCTTTAGCCTCAATAATTGACTGGAAGAAGTTCCATTTCGAGGTAAGTCCGCATTTTCATGTGTTGTAATGGATCTTAAGTATTGAAGTGCAATAAAGAGCCACCCTACAAAATCACAAAACCTCTGAAGATAAGACAATAGATGAAGCAAATGTAGCTCTTTACGCCTTAAGGCAATTCTACATAAAGTGTAATACATTTTCCATAAATTCTCAGGGAACTCTATGAAAAATTTACAAAGGGATTATAATTAGTACTTAGGGATTATAATCAATATTTTCCCGTGTCCAATCGAGTATTAAGAACTCTAGAGGATGTTCACACTCGTTTGAAGTGTCATATTTCTTATGATTCTTTCCTTTCTTTCTTATTAATTAATTACAATAACTACACCATCTTTTTGTTTTATTATTATTTTGATGTAGCATGCAAGCATGAAAGGAGGTAAGCCTCGCTAATGCTTGTTCACTCTAGCTTTGAAAAGATTCAGATAAACATAGGGAAAAGTTTTAGTATTTCCTTTGGAAAATGTGTTTTCTTTACTCTTTCGCTAGATCATCGCAGACGAAGTCGCGGGTAATAGGTAGTTAAAGATATTCTCGCTTTTATTTCTGCTTAATATAACTGATATTTATCGTTCAATGTATGGAATAATCATATGTATTTTAAAAACAGTATTTTTCTAAACCAATTTTTTTTTTATTTATTTTTTTTTGGTTTGACTCAAATTAACGCACACATTGTCAAATCAAAATTGGTGACGTGAAATCGTGATACATGTTTATCTATACGCCAATATATATATATTTTTTTTATTTATAGTCAAGTTACGTGTAATTTGGGAAAGTTTAACTACATTATAGGTATGGTAATATATAAAAGTATCAGAAAGTTGATCTAATGTAATGAGTTGGGCTTTATCAAGTCTTAACTATTAATTAGTGTGCTATCAACCGAACAATTTTCATTTTCTCTCTTCTGTGTACATCACTTCGGTCGATAAAAGTGATATTATAATTATAATTAATCGATAAAAGTGACCGTCTTCGTTGTTTTGATAAGATTTCAAGAGACGAGCGATTGTATAACGTGATTGGTTAATCAACGAATTTTGAAAAGGAGGTATTTGTCAAAATCATCAAATTTGTTATTTTAAAGTAATTTAAACCTCGCTTACTAAAAGAGTTAGTTAAGTAAGGAATACAATTAGTGTGAATTGTGACCAACAGCAACGAAAAATAGTGAAGTGGAGTGTTCACCGACTAGCCAAAATAAATATACTTCAATCGTCAGTTTACCACGGTATATATCAGCAGTCTCTTTTGTAAGTGCAACAATACTTCGTCGATTATGCTTATGCCGCCGATCATCTCACATACTTTAAGTCGGCCAAAATCACATTCTGACGAATATTGTTTTATTGAAGATTTTAATTATGTTTTACTGGCAGGGCTCACCATATGGGCAGGGCATATCGCAAGACGAACCGATCGCCGAAGAGGCGTAAGGGCACTAGAGTGGCGACTCCCGTACCAGTAGATGAAGCGTAGGCGGGCCTCTCAGAAGGTGGACCGACGGTCCGGTCAAGGTCGCGGGAAGCCGCTGGATGCAAGCAGCGCTGGACCGGGCATCAAGAAGATCTCTAGGGAAGACCTATGTCCAACAGCGGACGTCTTTCGGCTGATATGACGATGTTTTAATTACCGACATAGCGCAGATAATACTAACGATATTTAGTGTTCGTGATTATTCTGCTTAAGGGCTTAAATTAACAATAAATAAAATTGTGATTCCTATCGACCAGGCTGTCATTTCGGTCTATTTTCAAAAGTGTCAAGTCTAAACTATTGATATATCTAAGTTTAGTATGTTTTTTTTTTTTTTTGTGGTTCAATAAGCATGTTGAAGAAAGGTTAAAGAGAACTTCCAATATATATATAATTTTTGTTTTTTTTTTGTTTTACCCAACTACTTATAATGTCATTTTGTCACACCATAAAAAGGGGACTTTGCCATAAAACTACCTAACAAAAGATACCAATAAAACTGAATAAAACACAGATCTATGCGGCATAGAAAAACCACTTAGTTCGTATTATTTTTATGTATATAGAATCGAGTGTAAATTTATTGCGAGCATCCACCCAGAGATACAAGAAAGCACACTTGAATAGAGTGTTTTCGAGCACATTTTGAAATGTTCACTGGATGGCGCTGCAAATCAGCACGAGGAAAAAAATAATACCACCGTGTAATCGGTATGAAATTAATTAAAATTTTATATATTTTACTATGATTATAAAGATTAACTACCAACAGTGATTAGCGTACCACCCATCCATCGACACCGAAAAAAAACGCAGTGACAGACGTCAGGCAAAGCTGCTTATTTGATTGATTCGGCAAAACGGTTGGGCGAATGGGGTCTATTCTCAACAATCAGAATAGAGAAACGACCGGAAATCCACTCGTAAAAATATTTAAAACCAAAGCAAGGAACTATTCGACCGAGTTACAAGCTGTCAAAACTTTCAAACTAATTGAAACTATGTAAAATTCAGCGTAATAACTAAAAAGATTTGAGTGGTTAGAGTGAACAATCTTGTTTCCCTCGCTGGAAACAAGATTGTTCACTAATCTACGCTACAATAATATTACAGATAAAATGTCACTGGGTTAATCAATTACTACAGAACAGATTTAACTGTTCATATTTCAAAAAAATACAACACTATCCCTAACATAAGCTACGATTTTTTTTTTATAGAAATGGGTATGTTTTGAGATGAGTAGGTTTTCAGTTTTAAATTGTGACTAGTCTCATATGTGCCTTGAACTAATTTAACGGTATTAGTCACTGTTGTATAAACCTTTAAATATTAAATTGTAAAGCTACTGATTAATAAATTCTTCTACCCTATTCTGAAGAGAAGTGCAGCTTAGTTCAGACATTTATTATGAAACTTATTTTATTTGCTTTAGCAGTTCTTTTTTTTTTCTTCGTTTTTAATATTTTAATTTGGACAGTTTGTTTGATTTGGAATAGATATGTAGTTTTATTTCTTTAAGATTTAGTACCTAGTCGACCGAGCTTCGCTCTTAGCCGCCTCAGGTGAGCAAGCTGTGGTACCCGCCAACAGTTGGCGCTCTAGGTTTCGGTCTTAAACGCGATGTTTTAAAAAAAATGCTTAGAAACACGGGGAAAAACAGACATGAGACCTAGCTAGATCGATTTTGCCCCCGGAAACCCCCGTATGGTAAATTTCATTGAAATCGTTAGAGCCGTTATCGATAAACATTTTACAAATATATTATGGCTCGTTTAATAGTATAGGACTAAATTGGCTTGAAACATTCTAACAAAATAGTACCATGGGTATATCCTTCATGATATTTTAGGACATTGTTTCCTAGTCCAACAGAAGATTGTTAAAATTTGTTTAAACTTAACGACGTCGTTTACAATTTTTATTTTTGTACTGTCGAAATCAGTCACCGCATTGTTATGGGTGTCTGCCGCATCAGGGTCAAGGAAGGTTAACTACAAAGCCTAACTACTGAGACTCTATAAAAAGAACCAAAAACCAAGTCATTGGTGTTACCTCCATATGCCCGGAGTTGACTACTCACTGGGCTGATTGTGCGAGTGGCAGCTGGTTGCACGCACAGCCTGCCGCTTACCAGTCGCCTTGTGTTGTGGCGCTGGCTGCACGGCCTGCTGTTCATCAGGCGCGGATGACCGTGGTGCTGATTGCATGGCCTGTTGTCCACCAGGCGCCGACTGCCAGCTGTGGTTCTGGCTGCATGGGCTGCTGTCCACCAGGTGACGACTGCTGTGGGCTGGCTGCATAGGCTGCTGTCCACCAGGCACCGACTTTTGAGGGCTGGCTGCATGGCCTGCTGTCCACCAGGCCCTGACTGCTGTGGGCTGGCTGCATGGCCTGCTGTCTACCAGGCTCAGACTGCTGTGGGTTGACTGCATGGCCTGCTGTCCACGAGGCCCCGACTGCTGTGGGCTGGCTGCATGGCCTGCTGTCCACCAGGCACCGACTGCTGTGGGTTGACGGCATGGCCTGCTGTCCACCAAGCACCGACTGCTGTGGTCTGGCTGCATGGCCTGCTGTCCACGAGGCCCCGACTGCTGTGGGCTGGCTGCTGTTCGGCCTGCTGCTCGCCCGGCGCAGTCTGCTGCGCTGCACAGCTAGGCAACGCTCGAATCGAAGCTAGACTCTTGCCACGGTTACGGATTTTGTCCATTATGACGTGCTGAAATGTAAAAATTCCAGCGCGAGTATCTATTGTATAGAAGCGATCAATGTTTGAAACGCTTTTAAGGCTTTAAATTGAATGAAATCTATAAACGTAATAGTGGACACTTTTAAGTAGCTTTTACTCGTAGTTAGATATTACGTGTTTTTTTTTCAGCAGTAAATTTCAAACAAAATAAAGAACATAATTAATTGAAACAGTGAACTATGCATGGGAATACGAACCAATAGACCTTCAGACTATTATTTTGAATACGTACCTACACCAAAAATTATTACAACCATATGTAAAACACAACTAAAAGATTAATTTGTCTGAATGAAAGCACGAAATGTTGTTTGTTTTAAACTCAGGCTTGATAATAAATGGTTAAAGTGAACTGTGTACACTTATTCCTTACCAACGTCTAACGATTTTGTGCAAAAATGATTTAAAATGTAGGTAGCATGTAGGTAGTATACAATCATAACTATTTACTTTTAATAATCACTCGTCCTTAACACAACGTTAAAAAAAGGTGAAAAAAATACCACATGAGAAAAAAAAAACAAGTAGTTGATTTTCCAGTTTTTCCACTCATTTCAAACAAGTCAGTTTTTGAGATACAGCAGATGTATTTTTGAACTTTATCAGTCCACTTTGTGGGAAGTGAGGGCTCGTATCCCGCTTCTGACATGTTAACAAATGAGAGGGAGTTGAGAAATATGTTAAATAAAACACTCGAAGTCTACTTACGTTTTGTAATAAGTTATTCACTTTACACAGTGTTAAAATGGGTACATTAACACAATACCATACATATGAAGAAGAGTCTTCATAATTTTACACAATACGTGATTACTCCTTTAAAGGTAGCATCTCCCAGTTTGAAGAACAAAATACGACTGCCTGAGCGAGGCTGGCTCGAACGTTCAAGAGACCTCTCCCACCACAATATTACCCTTTCCATAAAACGCTGGGATTGGTCGAAAAGCCGCCGCGCTCTGACAGTTTGTACAAAGGAGTCAATTCAACAACCATTTATGAACAATATCGTAAAGCTATGAAAAGTTAGTAAACACTGGTGACTTAAATATTATAATATTGGAGATAAGAATATCTGTCATGACAACATAATTATCTGTTCTTTGTAAGTCAGGCCAAGTACAATCAGCATTATTTAAACTGCAGGAATGGGCTGTTAAACGAGAGGATGATAGAGACATTCGCCTTGAGTTTTTCATAGTAAATGTGATACATTTTGATTTCTGTGCGTTTATGGTTAACATATTTTCTCGCAACCAGCTGGTGACACTATTTCATCCCTCTTGAGCTGAGCTATATACATCTCACCAAGATTTTGCACTGAAAAGAAGGGCAGTGTCGTCAGCAAATGTAATTATTTTACCGTTTTGTAAAGGCATTTGGCAGAGGTTATTAATGATATTCCGTAAAGTTAAAGCTCCTTTAAATCCATTACTGTCACTCTTTTTTGTCCACAAAACAGAAAGAGTCAGCAATAGAGTTAAAGAAATTATGCAACTGGCAGATAGAATAATAGTTTGCTATCTTCATACTAAATTTCAACAAAATCGCTTAAGCAGATTAGCGTTAGAAGCGTAACAGACAAACAGATGGAGTTACTGTCGCATTTATGGTAGTAGTTTGGTGTTTGGATGGACGGCCGTCGGGCAAGGTCCTTCGGCCTGAGGTTTTATATATCATGGCATCCCATGAAACGTCCACTGCACTGTCTGCACTGCAGGACAGGGAGCTCTCTCCAGAACTCTAGCAAAATAATACTATCAGCAGACACAACACAATATTATATTACCAGCTGCGAAATAGCTCCACCTTGTGACATCTTATTTCTCCTAATTTACGTAGATGCATTTCCCTATATATTTAATTAAAGGAGTTGAAAAGGGAGTAGGCAATTAAGGCATTCGCCACGAATTTAATGCTCGTCGTTATTTACTGAAGTAAAACATTTCGTTTCATTTGCCGAACTGGGAGCGTGATTAATGATATTTGGATACTCAACGGAGCGGAAAATGTCTTTAGTACTCGCTTTAGTAACTAGAACGCTTGCCTTGTAAAGCCGTATTGCCTACTACTCTATTTGGAAATAATTCTCACAAATTGTTCACATTAATAAAGCTCGGTGTAATTAATTTAATATTTATATATAATATATGTATAACATATGAACATATAAAAACTATTTAGTATATATTTTTATTGCAACCTACACACACTCATACTCACTCACGCACACAACACACAAAACATACACACACACATTCTCATTGTTTTTTAACTTAATTGCTAATTGTTTTTCGAACTTCTCGACATTGTACGCTCTTGCGAATATCATTAGGACCTCACATAAGTTTTTGAATGAAATATGTGGATAGCTGTAATTGGCCTTTCTATCTTAAGTTTTGCTTTGTTATTCTAAATACTATACCTGAGGCTATCCCAAATAAAATTAAAAAAAAAACCGGCCAAGTGCGAGTCGGACTCGCGCACCGAGGGTTCCGTACCACCACATAATCATAATTGTATTAGTTGAAGTTTCAGTAAGTTAATGTGCTAGATTTTTTGAGTCCGACACGCGCTTGACCAAATTTTATTATTTGTTGTTATTTTATAGCTTATGCACTATAAACATACCAATTTTCAAGTTTGTAAGTGTTCCCGTTTTTAAATAGAACTAAAACAAAAATCGCCTCAGCGACCATCCAACTTGACTCCTCTCTTATATGAATGTTCTTGAAACGGGAGCTCACCACAATTGGTTATCATTAATTGTGAGAAAAGTTGTAATATTTAATGATTTCAGACTTTTCCCATTATTTGTACTGTGAGACCTAGCTTCTTGCCAAATTTCATAATTTTCGGTCAACGGGAAGTAACCTGCAGGTTTTTCATTTTTGAATAAATGTATGGAGATGAGGACATAAAATGCCATATCTTTTGATTGCGTCATTGTAAAAAATTGAAATTTACAGATCTTGTGTGGTTCATAGATCCTAATATATGGTATTAATTTCAACCTGATACCTTTACCCGTTCGTGAGATAAAGGGTCTTGACAGACAGACAGAGAGACGGACAACAAAGTGATCCTATAAGGGTTCCGTTTTTTTTTGAGGTACGGAACCCTAATAAATAAATAACTGTACTTCCGTCCGTGTGGTGCCGGCAAAGAATAGTACCAACCCATGTCTACCCGTGAGTTTCGTATTAGGCGACTAAGGGCTTATGAACCGGAGGATGGGCAGCAGCAACTTTCTGTGTATCGTTATTTTTGGTATCTACTGCGCTCACCAAGAACAGCGATGGCCAGCCGCAAAAAAAATTACTAGATATGACACAATAAAAACAGTAGTTTGCCTCAAGTTAATACATTAGTTGTTGCAGTATCAGTTGGCATATCTAGTTATTTATTCTTTGCTGTTTGCAAATAAACGAATTTATTATTACCTATTCTTTGCGCTGTATAAGAAGAGAAACTGTTATTATAATTTCTGGTAAGTGTAATGGTCTCCAATTAGTGTGCCATTGGATATCCACAATCGGGCATAAATTGTCCTGGATTGTCGGGTGCTGAGGCGATCTATTGGACGCCGATCCAACGGACTTATACAACATCCTCGATTGGTCAGGCGTGACTTTTCAATGACAAAGTAGGGTTTTCGAGTGTCCGCTTTTATTACCTTACCTGAAGAACTCTTACCTGAAGAACTCTGACCCGCAGCGCCATAGCGAAAGGATAAAGCTGGATACCGTTGGCCAAGCCTGTGTCGTCTTTCCCATCTGAAGCTCCACTGACAGCACTGCATACCGACTGCTTTCGCGAATACATCGCGGTCCTTGCGAGAAGAACTGTGAATAAGAACGAGTTTCTTATTAATATTCTACTTTTACTTAAAGATGAAGTTAGTTCCCGAAAACCTCACAGGGTTTATCTGTGTGTGTGCTATTAAATCCACTATCATTATCTTTTCTCCTTGCTCCAAAATGATTGTGCCATTGTTTGAGGTGACTATGTCTAAAATAGATAAGTACTTGTTCAAGTGGTTCTTGGTTTTGGCTCTGGATATAGGTTCCAGTATGAATTAAGTCTAAAGTATCTATTACACCTTCCCTTAATCAGTGACTGATTCGAAATACATTGCTAGGAGGCTTGGTTTGGTTACTTTCGATAACCTAACTTCAATCAGCAATGTATGGCGAATTAGACATCCTTAACAAAGTGTAGGTGGATAGCATTTTGTTGACATATAGCGTTCGTATCGAATCACAGATAAAATATTCAATAACCTTTAGGAAATGTCATATGGGTGGTGACGGTGATAATGCTTGTTTAAAGGGCAAAGTAAACAACGTAAACGGAGACGAAAGTATTGTCTAACGCAATAAACGTCACGCCTCTTTCCCATCAGGGTAGGCAGAAATCGATACGATCTCGACATACTTTATATACTTATTTATAATTTTTTATAGATACTTTTTATTTATTCTTATTATTTATATAGTAACGTATTTGTGTTGTTTGTTGTGTTATTATTATTTTATTAGTACACTACCTTCTGTAATTGTTTATATCTTTTCCTCAATACAAAGGTTGTCTGGTAGAGATCGCTCTCAGCGATAAGACCGCCTTTGCCCATTTTAACCTTAAGTGTTTTCCTTTGTGCGTTATGTTATGTGTGTGTGCAATAAAGAATTTATTCATTCATTCGTACTTCTCTCGCTTCCTGTACTTTCATCAATGCATTAATTCATACTCGTCGGTGTATGGTACTTTTAATCTGACTTTTATTCAGAACTTCTTGAATTTGGCCCTGGTACGTTCACCGAGGCCTTCCGCTTCCAACGTTTCCATTCACTCTCGCCTGGTAGATCTCTTTCGTCAATCTGCATTCATTCATCCTCTCTACCTGACCAAACAATCTCAGCATCCCTTTCTCAATTTTAGTCATTACGTTTTATACCTCGTCAAACTATCAATATTTTCTTGGTATAAGATAAAAGAAGGCATTAAAGCTATTTTATTGAAACGCTTATCGTACGTAGGTGGATTCTTATTAGAAATTTTATTGAACTCTTCAATATTCGCTGATGGACATAATATACTTAGACCAACGCAGTTCCGCCATAACTACTGAAGATAAAGTGTGAAAATATGCATTTGGGTTCTTTATGTGGAATCATGTGGACTCTTAATGTAGGCAACGTCTTCAAAAGGACATTAAAAAAAGTGATATTGTCGTCTGTGTGGTGCCGGCAAAGAATGGTAACAACCCATCTCTACCCGTAGGTGTTGTAAGAGGCGACTAAGGGTCTGTTAACCTCAGGATGTGCAGCAGCATCTTTCTGTGTATCGTACCATCCACCAACAACAGCGGTTGCCTGCCGCAACGCTTACAAGCTATTCCTCTTCGTTAGACTAACTGCTCCAAAGTTTTCGCTGGTATTCAGGGAGCTCCCTGCCCTGCAGTGGACGCTTTATGGGATAATATGATATAAATAACCACAACTGATTTAAAGATTAACCTTTATCATCATCATAACACCCCATGAAATGTCCACTACAGGACAGGGAGCTCCCTCTAGAATTCCAGCTTTTGCTGGAAAAATTTGAAAGGGAAGTACCATAGTCACCTCGCTTGTCAGCGTTATGGCTGGATGATACACAGGAAGATGCTGCTGCCCATGCTCCAGTTTATAGCCCTTAGTCGCCTTTTACGACACCCACGGGTATGTATGGGATGGTACTATTCTTTTCTGGCACTACAAGGGACATCATTATCATAACAGGAAGAATTTCACAGGATAAGGCCGTGGTATTGTTGGGGAGGACATCTTTGTGAGCGACGCGTTGCGTTGCGACTGGCACAATGGACCACGGTTGTTGGTGACCGCAGTATAGGTAAGGTATCTAGTAAGTTGTTGCCCATCCTTTGGTTCAAGATCCCATAGTCGCCTTTTAAGACACTGAAATAAATGCTGCGGCATTGTGACAAAAACAGCCAAAGTTCGGCAAGGAAATATATTTCGTAAAATTAATTCCGAAGAAATCCCGCGTACTGAAAGAGGTAGTCAGAGTTGTTGAAAAGGAATAAATTGTAGTAACCTAGTTACCTAGAATTTTTCTTCCAACTTCATAAATAGCAAACTGTATCTCGCTGCCAACTAACTCGATTTGATGAAATATTTCCTTAAAATATTTTTCAATTTTCTATTGAACATCGAGTGAAAAAGAAACGAATTGAGATAAAAATTTCAAGAGATTTTATGAACTTTTTATTTATATACCATCTGCAATTTCATATCAAAGAACGATTGGTCGATAAAAGCATCGGGTGTGCACCGCTGTGACGCAAATATGCTACATCTATTGCATATGTCGCAGTAAGATAGATAAAGCCGTAATATAGTTATATCCTAGGGATAAGGTCCAAAAGTGTTTACTTTTGGACCTTACGGCGTGGTAATAGAGTTGAAAAAGTTTCTACCGACGAGCGGTTGACCGTACGCTAAAAAACTGACACGCTACTTACGTACTGATACGTACGAGTACTTTAAAAAACGCTGTCTTGGGATGCAGGACGTAAGTCTAGTTTAAGCCAGATTGTAGCCACAATCATGTATCTTTGTGATTTTTTAAGTCAGGTCTTAAAATACTAAAACAGCACAAAGGATCTAATAATGAAGAATATGATTTGCCATTAAATATAGTTCGCATGCAAGTAAATGCTAACAAAACCAGTATAAGCTGAACTAGCGCTATGCTACAAACGCCCGAAACCAGAGACCCGCTGAAGGTCAAAGTGTCTGACGACCTCTGACGTGTGGCTGACTGAACTCCACAAACTGGTGTCGCTAGTACCATCAATGGAACTAGTGACACTTATTAGTGTCAGTAGTACCATTAATGGTACAACTGACACTAAGCCCTCATGAGATCCAAGAAGGCGCAAAAGGTTAAAAGGTATTACCTATCCAAAAACATCTATCCAAAAATATCTAGTACAAGACATAGATAGACTGCGCTAGAGCGAAATGAACTAAAAGCTTACGATAAAATTTTACTGAGTAAGGATCTAAATTGGCAGAATAGGATTTGGCATACGTAATAGTACGCCCCAGGGATCTAAGGAGATGACACGTCATGTTAAGGTTGTTATTACGTCTCTACACAAATTGGTTTTACATAGACCCTGTTCAGAAGAAGGTAATTCGTAGCTATTTTGACCGCGATTTCACGTACAATGCCGCTCTGTGTAGCGTGCGAGTGATCAAGTTGCAATGTACGACTAAACGCGGCAAACTCGCACGCAGTACTGAACAGGGTCTTAAGTACGGCTAACTATATAGTTCTGCACTTCTGCCTAGGTCATACCGTTTCTTCCTATAACGGTAATAAACCGATATAGCCTTGTCAGTACCAGTTTTTTCACGGGTACAGAATAAAGCAATAGTACTATATCCTACACAACGGACTCTCTTCGCTCCCCTTGCAATCTACCCCGCACCCCCGCGCGCACCCGTCCGCGGGATTCTCGTGATCCTTCTGAGGAGGTTCTTCTGTACTGAATATGCGGATCTACGCGACCTTCCAGTTACGAATTTAAAATTCCCGCTCGATGTATGTAGTTAGTGTCTGGGGTGTGCCACGCATCTACCTATAACTTACAAACCACTTGCCACCTACTAAAAATTTTAAAGGTAGAAATAAGACCTAATCTAAACCTTAACGGGTTTTTATTTTTTGAAAATTAATTAAATAAATTAACAAATGAATGTTTTTTAATAGGTTGGTATCTACGTGTAGCGTGCCCACCACTGGACATTGCTGCTGCGACAGTCGCCCAATTAGATTGAAGTCATTGAAGTAGGGGCGCGCTGATTTAGTAAAACGCGGTATCATTTGATTTTTTTTATTTTTATTTATTCAGCGTCCTTTAAAGATCATAGGAAGCCTACTTCCGGCTCTCAGCCGCTGTACCATAATTTATTTCGGCCTGAAAAATATATTGTTCCTACTCCTTCAATTTAAAGTTATTATTACCTCGCCCTCCATGCCTGCTAATAGGATAACCCCGTCATAGTTTTTATAACGTTCCCATAAGTCTCATCATCTCATTGTAATATACCGTTATTAGAGCAATACGTACACTCAACAGCACATCAGTAGAAACACTTTTGGACCTAATGGCGTGGTAATAGAGTTGAAAAAGTTTCTACCGACGTGCGGTTGACCGTACGTCAAACCGCGCAAGTCAGGTCTTTGCGCGGGAAAATCGTGTTAATCTATGACCCAAAAAGATTTAAACCTCGCTGCGCTCGTTCACAAGTAGGGTTGCCAACCGTCCCGCTATATGCGGGACGTCCCGTTTCTGAGACCCTTAACGAGGCGGCGTCCCGCCCAGAGTGTGCGCGGGACGCAAAATATCCCGTTTTTCGGAATAAGCTACGCACCACACGTAGATGTGTGGTGCGTAGCTTATTCCGACTGACCGCGCACGACCGTCAGCGATAGCCGCGGCGCAGCCGGCCGAATAACAGGCTTGAAAAGCGCTCAACGCGCCTAAAAATAAAGTGCAAAATATTCATTTAAAAAGAAATTCATACTTTTCATAATAAAGTGTAAAATACATATATAGTCTACATATTTTTTTGGAATTTTACTTTTTATCCTCATTTGAAAAGAAAAGTTAACGATTTTTGTATTCTAAACAAAATTAATTGAATCCCGCTTTTTAAACCCTTGTCCCGCATTTGAAATCATAACTTCCCGCAGATTCGTATTTTGAAGTTGGCATGCCTAGTCACGAGGTTCAAATCTCTTTGCTATGACCTCTATGTATTAATTACCTATCCGATGAAGTTATATTTGACTATAGCTCCTCCAAGGACTATAGAATAAAATGTGAAATGTTTTCCGTATATTGAATAAAGTCCTGACTGAATATACCTACTTTTGATTATCTTCTGCTATCAGTGATTTTCATATCCGTTAACCTTAACGGTCGGTCGATAAAAGCAAGCGATAAAAGCAACTGTCAGTAGATATAAAATAAAAACCGCTCAGCGAAAATGTAGAGCCGGTAACCAACGCCGGTAATATGGTATACAGATTTCACAAACATTTCGATTTCTTGTTAGATATTGTAATGGCAGATGTAGAAGAAAAGATAGAAGTTGTTTCCTTTTCTTTGTTCCTTTATTTCTCTATGGTAGAAGGAAGAAGAGGCAACGGCCGGCCTAGATTTAGAGTACTGTCAATGGATGAAGCAGAGAGCGGGGATGAATGCTTACGGACAACTGAAAAACCCATAGATTTATTATTTCGCGATTGGAAAAACCTCACACAAGACAGACAGATGGAAGAAGCTACACTGACAAGAGCATGGCTCTTAAATACTGAAATAATGAATTTTTAAATATGTATACAAAAATTTTTATGTTTGAATTTACAATTCCTTTCCGCTAATGAAATCGTAATTTATATAAAAAGTTTATATATTCTTTTTCGAGTTGAGGCCTTCTTGGAAACTAAAAACATCCGAGGTTTTCTTCAGAAACGATTGATATACAGTTATTTTTCGCTTTATCAATATAGTTCTTAAGCGCAGCGTTCTTAGTGGCAGTTGTTTTTTTATTGTTTTTGGAACATTTCACATTTCTTTTCTTTCTTTTTATTTCCGATCCGGACGGGTATTCGCGTATTCGTAATTCGGAAGGCACATTAAGTCATTGGTCCCGGCTACTGTGAATGATAGTAGTAGCCAAGTCAGAGGTTATTTGGCGGTTTCAAAACTTGGCTCTAGGCTCCCACGGTCTCATAAGCTGTAACTACGTAAAACTTTTTAAAGTGGTGAAAAATAAAACTTTTATTCGTGTGTACATAATGCTGAACTAATAATCCAAATAATAATACGTACAAACACTCCCAAGTCATATAAATTTACGCACACTTTGCAAGTTAGAAATTATAGAACTTACTGAAATAGGTAGCTAACTCCTTGGGTAGGGCCATAGAATACAACTCTGTTTCATGTATTCTATGGGTAGGGCAATCTGGCGCGCACCAATCTCAAATGTGACTAGCGCTGACAAGTACAAAACAACATCGCGTAACGTCGCAATCGCATACATTACATTAATTCAGCATACATTCAAAGATTAATTCGGCAGGCTTGGTTCTATTAGTTCCAATATCCTTATTTGAACGAGCAATGTATGTATACCGAATTAGTTTCTGAATTAAGGAAGATGTAATAGCGGCTTAAGTTAATTTTTGGCGATTTTTTTAGTTTGAATGTCATTAGATAGAGCATAACTCTGTCTAAAAAGATATCCGCCAAGTGCAACTTTGATTCAACAAGAGCAACATTGATCCGCCAAGTGCAACTTTGATTCGCCAAGTGCAACTTTGATTCGCCAAGTGTAACTTTGATTCGTGCCCTAAGGGTTCCGTACCTACCCACCATATATCAACCTTTAAACCTTTTGCCCTTTGATTTTAAAACTCCGCGACCACTATAACTAGACCTCTCTCTTATATGAATGTACTTGAAACGGGAGCTCACCGTATTTGGTTATAATTACTTGTAAGAAAAGTTGTAATATTTAATAATTTCAGACTTTTCAGCTTCTAGGTCAACGGATAGTGCTCTACATGTTTTGTTTTGGTATATAAATGTATGGAGATGGAGATATAAATGGTAGGGAATGCAAACCGGTTTCACCGAAAACCCGGTATTTTTAATGGTTTTCTCTCTTTTTTATAACCCGGTTTTCTTCATAAAACCGGCTTTTTCGTTTTTTTTTAGCAGAAGATTTATTTTTATAAAGACAGAAACTCTAAGGACACACTAACAAATAAGTCTTCAATATTACTAATAGACATTATTCTTTTAAACACAAGGTAAAAAAAAGTATATTGTAACTCCTAACACCATCTCCTAATACCTTAAATGATTCACGATTAAAATAGTTGTCATCCTTAAAATGACGTAACTTATACGTTATTTTTAAATATTTATGTACTATGGCAACACTGTTTAAGAATACAAGACGCCATCTTGGACGCCATTTCGCTTTGTTCTTCTGTGGTGTAGTGATCTTTGTTTGGAGCTTCTTTGGACTTTAAATGGATTCCACTAAAAGTAAGACAATTTTGTTAACAAACAAATTCGTGAATTAACAAAAATAACCATTAGTAACGTTTAACTGTAGTGTTGATTATTATATTTTTGTTTGCTGTGATTTTAAATTTTTGTAATTTTTTTGTACCTGCTTACTTTTTTTGTTCTCTAGGTGCCTAAATGCTATATTATAGTAATAAAAAAATAAGGTAAAAAATTTTACCTTTATCTTAGAATTTTAAATAATTTTGTATTTATTTTTTATGTTCGAAAATTTAAATAAACGGTACGTAGAACACTTGAAAATCTAATATTTTTATTTGTTTAAAATTTTAATTTACTAAACTGGTTAAGCCGGTTAACTGGTTTTTTAACAAAAAACCGATAATAAAAACCGATTTTTAAAACTGTCCGGTTTTGCATTCCCTAATAAATGGCCGTATAATCCGTTTCACGAGTCAAATGCAAAAGCTTACGTCAACACATTTTGCAGCCGTAGAACCAGACAAAGTACGACAAACCAGACGAACCAGAGTATATGTGACGGAAAAAATAACATTGTATTACAAATTGTTTTTTCTGACAGCTTTAGCTGATTACTATTGATCATGCATGGGGCACAATAGCCTTGATATAGCTGCAATATGTGTTGGTAAGCTTTGGCATTGACTCGTGGAACGGACTATATCTTCAGTCGAGTTTTGAAATTTTTTCAGAGGTTTGGAATTTTCATAGCTTCCATAGGCCCTAATAATTGACATTAATTTTTACTTGCTACTTTGACCCGTTTATTACCAATAATAGGTCTACCTATGAAATTGCCGTTTTGTATGGCGAATTTTAGGCAAACTAAATTTTCAGTACTAACATTTTTGCATTTTTCTTAGGAATTCTAAATCCAATTTTTTATTTTTTTTTAAGCATTATTGGGAAGACATTAAGCTAACAGAAGCTTAAATTTAATTTTCGAAAAATATTATCTGTAAAAAAATATAACAAATCTAATGATGAAATCGGACGACTTTTAAGACGAACAATTTTCGAACCTTTCATTTTATACATCAAATTCAAAATAAAAGCTTTATTCTATGCGTAAATTGATAATCTTGAAGTTAACTTTCAAATATAAGACAAATAAAAAAAAATAGCATTAGAATTATAGGAATTATGATATCATTAATCTGTAAGAAAATTTTGGCAATTTCGTAGGTAAAGACCTATTATTTATGATATAGTACGAAACCTTTATTAATTCTTTGGCAGTGAGTTCGGACTGTAAGCTTACCACCGTCACTTGGATTTAGTTGATTTAATTTTGTGAAAGCACAAAAGTTAAATCATAATTAGCAAACAAAAGTTAATCTCGGTATTTACGTGAGAAAGCTCGTTTCGCTTAATTACGAAAATTATCGCGATTCAAGTGTATGTCTTGATTTACACACATATACAGGGTTGCTTTTGGACCCTTGGCTAAATTTTAGTATGTTAGAATATGTATCTGAATAACTTTTCCAAAGGAACATGGGTCGAAAAACATGAACAACTTTTGGTCGTCCCATACAAATCTTGTGCTGGCAATAGTGGGATTTGTATGTGACGATCAACCTCTTTTGGATATAGGGGTCCAAAAATAAACCTATACATAACATCACGCCTCTTTCCCATTGGGGTAGGCAGAGACGACAGCCCTGCACCTGCTATCTTGACATACAGCGCGTTCAGAACAAGTTGGTCCATGACGGTTATTTTCCGCGCATGGGTGACAGGCAGAGAGCCAATGAACGATTCGCTCGCCCCCTGGGGGGAGCCGCGCTCACCCCCGCGACTCATTTTTTGACTTCTGCGCATTAACGGTCACGGACAAAGTTATTTTATACGCAGTATACTTTCCTCGCTTCCTCTACTTTCATCAACTGTTTCATACACGCTCGTCGGTTTTTACATGTGGTAGAGGGTAAGCCAAGTCGTCAATAGACTCTTTCTTAATTTTCCTCTCTATTCCTTAAAAACTACCTCTATCTTATTAGTTTACCTAGAGATAGATGCCAAACGTCAATATAGATTTTTTTGTATGAAAATTTGAGGGTGTATAAAAAAGTACGATGATCCTTCTAGGGTTGATTCTACATCATTAATAGATTGTAAAAAAGTATAAAAGAAATACTTTTTTTAGGAAAATGGTATTTTTTTACACCCTGTATACTATGACATTATGCTGTGACGATGTGTCTTTATTTATCGTTTAAATGGAATTTTTATTACTTAAATCATTATTGTATCTCTCACATATCTAAACTGCACATTTCAAATGATTCTTTCTGAGTTGGAAACGACTCTAACGATTTCCATGATATTTACTATACTGGGGTTTTTGGGGACGATTAATCGATCTAGCTAGGTCTCATGTCTGGGAAAACTCGTTTTCCCCGTGTATTTTTTTTAATACCGCGGTTTAGACGGAAACCCATAGTGCCATCTGTTGGCGGGTAACATAACTTACTCACCCGATGACCGCCCAGAGGCGCTAGCACCGAACTCAATCGTTATCGAATCTCTCTTTTCTTCTTGTATAGAAAAAAAGAGAGAATCGATAACGATTGAGTTCGGTTCTAGCCCCTCAGGTCCCCAGGTCTTTCACATATCTAAACAGCACATTTCACCAACTTCAAATGATTCTTTTTGAGTTTTTAGTTAAAGATAAGGTACTTATTAATTTAATTCTTCCCTAATTTAACCTAATTGTCCCCTCACTTCTTAGTAATTTACTTCTTTAATTTTGTTGTGTACTGAGTTTAATGAATTAAATTTTATTCATGTCAAAAAATGACATACAAAAAAAAAGTCATACAAAAAATGTGTTTGAGTTGGATATGTCACCGGATAACTTGATTAATTTCTGAATAAAATAATAAACTGAAAATTTCGGTATTCAGATTCCCGGATAATTTTGTAAGCATGTTGTCAAAATCATTCAATAATGTACGATCGATCACTTTGTTTACCAAACACTGAAAGCTGCTATAACTCACTCAGCTGCTATAAATCATGTTTTATGAAATAATTCCATTCCATATTTTTCGTTTCTCGGTTTGAATGGAAGCGATGATGTAGAAATTAACGCCGAGTGGAGAGAGGATTGAAATATAAAAACATAAGTACCGTAGGTACATTATGTTTCTATTTAAATAAGTTCATGCTAAACCTACAGATTATTTTGGAGTCTATTCAAAAAGCCGCAACAAGATTACTGATTGAACAAGATACCCACATTATCAGGAGATCTATGTGTGTATGTATAATGAAACTAAATCAACCGCTAAACACATTGTTACCGCGTTTCAGTAACACAGTAGTGCCATCTATTGACACAATAAAACATACCAAGATTTAAAGGCTTCAATACAAGATTCAACAAATCTTAAGGCATTTTTTTAAATTAAGATTACAAAATAAGCTAATAAATTTTATGCTAATGTAACCTTGTATGGAAACCTACGTCGTCGACGAAACGCAAAGCACTTTGAACATCGGAAACGCTTATCCTCTGGAATAAGTACGCACAACGTATCTGGAAGTCCCAAAATACTGCCTTGAGTTACCATCATTTTCGTAAAAAAATTTTAGAATATTTTCGTTGAACATTTTTAGGGTTCCGTACCCTAAGGGTAAAAAATGGGACCTTATTAATGTGCGTCCGATGTCTGACTTTCTGCCAGCGGGCTGTATCTCATGCATCGTAATTAGGTGGACAGTTGACAATTTTACAGAATATGTATTCCTACTGGCGCTACAACAACAAATAGTAGAAATAATGGCTTCCCTACTAAAAACAGATTTTTTAGGCGATATTTGCTCGATTTTTGTTTTAGCTCTATCGTAAAAACGGGAACACTTCAAGAGTGAAAATTGGTACGTCTGTACTGCATAAGCAACTAAAAAAGCTATAGATTCGCGCGCATTTAATACACTTCCGCGTGACTCTGCGCGTTCAAATCAATATTTTTTGCCAACTTGATCAGGAAAAGAGCTCGTAACTTTTAAACAACTGGACCGATTTTCATTGAATACAGCTAAGATCAACTGCAACTTTTAAATAAAAATAACCGCCTTAAAATCGGTCCATTCGTTTAGGAGCTAAGATGGCGCAGACAGACACACACGTTAAACTTATAACACCCCTCTGAATGCGTCGGGGGTTAAAAATGTTAATTAATTTATGTAGTTCCTCAACGTAGAAAATACTAAGATACGAAACACAAATCAGCTGTGCGTAAAATCTAAGAAAAAATACGTAGCTTGTCGTCTACGAATTTTCAACTGGGAAAAGAGGTAAGCCAATTTTACTTGTTTTTATTCGCAAATGTGTTGAAAAACGTCTTACGAAGCGCGCGGCGCTTTGGTCTTTTTTGGTGTCTGCGGCTTGGGCTGCAGTTCTCGAGCCTCACCTGTAATCCCTACAATAGCGCACTTGCATCTTAATGTAGTACTTATTTAAGTACAGTACATCGGGGTCATTCTGATTATTATGAACGATTACCAAACCAGTGAATATTTTTGCACTTGATACTAGGAGCAGAAGGTTCGGTTTCCCCTTATTCGGAATTACCCCAATGTACCTCGTTGAATTACCCCAATGTACCTCGTTGCTATGTCAGCAATCATACTTACTTAAAGGAACGGTCTTCTAAATAATTGTTAGACAGATTCAAGTGCTTGAGTCTATATGAGACGAACTTCAAAAAATCAATAGGTAATTTGGTCAAACGACAGTTTACCAATTTCAAACTGATAAGATTTCGAGTAGCCGGGCGCATTCTCTCTATTATCATATGTGTTACTTCAACCGAGTTATTATCGATTTCCAAATCGACCAATTTTGTGCAGTTTCTTGGCCACACCGGAAAATCTTCTTCGTTAAATGCAATAATTACAAAGCGTTGGCAACTCATGGCAAAAATAATAATTTTCCGTTTTGGTTCTGTAGCAATAAAAAATCACAGCAATTTTTGTCAATTAAATATTATGTGGTCCTCTGATTTAGACTAGCTTAGATTAGAAATAATTTAAAAATCAACAATGGTAAAAATTAACATATACGAAAATTTCTTATACCTATAAATCTAAACATTATTATCTCACAGTTCGTAGGTTTTATCACGAAAAGGCGTAGGTGTAAAACAAGATGCAAAACATCGATTTAAAGTTTAAGTTACCAAAACGAAAAGGAAGTTAATAACAAGAAATATTATAAAATAAATTTATTTGTAAACACTCACTTGCATTTGGGTTTGTCACATTTTAAACACGTCACACATCAAAAGTAAAATTAAGACTGTTGCTCCAGGTAGCTTGCTACCCCTTTCTGAAACCAGTTTCCATTAGCCAAAATTCCTAGATAATGGCGGCACGAAATCTAGGGGAGCAGAGTTATAGTGAATCAGGGGGCACAGTGGTTATTCATTAATATCTCGCGCGCTATTCATTACAAACACACTCTCACTTCGAAAGTTCGCTGCAGCCGCTCCGCGAAACTTAAGCCGCCATTTTTTTTCTTGATGTTATTTTGTGCATCTTTTTGACAATCTTAGCCATTCAAATTGTGTATTTGTTTGTTTTTTTACTAATAACCAATTAATGAGCTACGAAGTCGTGGTCATTTTATTGCGTCATGATTAATTTAGATAGTAGTTTCAGTCATTATTTTTGATTTGACTTTGTGGGGTACACTGAACTAATTTCATGTGGGGCACTGTGGACTGTGATCCATAGTGCCCCATTAATGTATTATTCAACTTAGCCTTTCTTTTTAATTGATTCAGGTAACAATGGTATACGCAATCGTAAAAGGAAAACTAACATTGGTATGCATACGGAAGAAAAATAAAAGAAAAAATTTTTTATGTTTTTCTTATAGTAAGTTTTAATTAAGATACTAAATGTGAGTACATAATGACTCAAATGTAACAAAAGAGACTAATTTGTGCCAATTAAGCAATATACAACTTTAATATGTGATTACCAAGCAAATTGTGTTTTATTTAAATAACACATCAATTAACTTCAAAGTACCCCATATCCATTTTTAATGTAAAATTAAGGTAAATATTCACTGTGCCCCATGGTGATTCACAGTACCCC
This sequence comes from Athrips mouffetella, assembly GCA_947532105.1. Lineage (NCBI taxonomy): Eukaryota > Metazoa > Arthropoda > Insecta > Lepidoptera > Gelechiidae > Athrips > Athrips mouffetella. The sequence continues at coordinate 7,529,786 of OX383964.1, read as the reverse complement.
AAGCTAAAATCCATAGTGCCCCATAGCTGGGGCAGAGTGGATCATTATCCAATTTAAAAAAAAACTTCAATTTCTCAGAAACTGTTGTGTTTATATTGTATTTTTATGTTTTTTTGTATACCTTTTTCACCAAGTTACACCTTGTAAGTAAAATATAAGATCCAGCGTTAAAGATAAATGCAGTAGAGAGCACATATAAAAAAGTGGTTCACTGTGCCCCCCGCTCCCCTACTGGTCACTGATTGGTTACTTTAAAATCGGTGAACAATGGACACAACGACGCCATGTTTCGTACTTAAACAATAATTTTAAAGGATTCAAGGCCGTGGGCTCCGTGGCGGTAAATTCATCAATTTAATATTATTTGCGTATGAGTGTATGTACCTACTCAATATCTTAAAATTTTTATTAAAATAAAAATTATTCAGTAAAGGCTGCTAACAACTTTTGTTGCTGACTGTGCCAAAAATATGTTTACAAGTACCTAAAGGATCCGAACGGAATAGTAAAATTAATTTTTAATACCGATTCTTTACACAAGTATCAGACCGGAATAGAAAATAAATAAAATAATTCTGATCCTTTAAAGGATCCGTTAATAAAGTATCAGACCGGAATAACCCTATTTTTATCTTAGTGGTACGGAATCCTTGGTGCGTAAGTCCGACTCGCACTTGGCCGGTTTTTGGAATTTACATACAAAATCTCTTTTAAATCTGTTGTAACAGCGTACTTAGTTTACATCTAGGCTGTTTGACCAGCGCGACGATTCCGAGCCGATACCGATAATTCAAAAAAAGCGAAGACAAAGTCACGAGCAAAAACAGTACTTATTACTGTCGACGTAAGAAAAACGCTCTAAATCTTTGTTGTTTATCAGTCATCATCATCATCATATCAGCCGAAAGACGTCCACTGCTGGACATAGGCCTCCCCTAAAGATCTCCATGACGACCGGACAAACAGCCTGTAAGTCAAGCGTAACCGTTAGTATCAAGAAATTCACAACCAGCTGTTGTTCAACTAAACGTCTCAAGTGGCCTGAATTTATAAGGGCAACAAATTAAATGATTCCCAAAATATTTTTTTATACCCCAATACACTTCAGAAAAAATGGATGAATGTACACCAAATTGGCTGAACGTACACCAAATTTGGGTAACCGGTTCGGTTAGGTTCGTTAGGTTATCTGGCGACCACAACGCACGAGCCGAGCGAGCGGAGCGAGCGTGCCGCGGCAGCGGCCGGCGAAGTGCCAGAAGCAAATTTGGTGCATATTCATCCATTTCGGTAGACAAAATTTGGTGAATATTATTTGGTAAAAAAATACTCAAATTTGGTGGCACGTTAATACACAGCCATTTATAAGTATCAGCATTATGTCGGAAACTCGCGAGCGTGAGTAATGTAGGCAAGGTTAATCGGTTATTAGTTGCCGAGTAGGTAACTTACCCTGCGGGATAGATTACGTACAAGTCAATTACGTAGCTATGTATACAGGGTGTAAGGGACGGTGTACCGAAAACTGATAGGCCTGCTCAGGGAACGAAACTGAACAGCTTTCCCAAATAAACATATTGGGAAATGAAAAGAAATTTTGACCTCTCCATACAAACTGTTCGATCAGAGTGAGCAGTATGGAGAGGTCACAATTTTTTTCATTTACCAAAAAAATTTTTTTTTAGTAAGGTTGTTTAGTTTCGTTAACTGAACACACCCTGTATACTATCTGGGTGACTGAGCTTTGCTCTGTATAATCTTAACCAAGTCCAACTAACAGATGGCGCTGTAGGGTTAATGAAACGCGTTATTTGCAAGACATGCTACAAAAAACCGGTCAAGTGAGAGTCGGACTCGCGCGCTGAGGCTTCAGATATTTATATAGTACTTTTGGAAGCAAGCAGCAAGTTCATTTTTAGGACCGAAAAACTAAATTTGTTTGTAAAGGTTTTTTTTACAGATTTTTAAATAACGGTGCTATTTAGAGAAATTGTTTTATTTTCCCGTTTATTTACATAAATATCTATCGACTGTAATTAATTTAGATTTTTCGTAGTAGATAAGGGAATGATATTTGTTTTAAAACATTTTTAAGGGTGATTATCCTAACAGCACTTTTTAAAGGTCCGGGCTAAGAATCCCTGTGTAAAATGCATACTTTGTATCAATATTTTATTTTATAGTGTACTAAAACTTAATGCAGCAAACATTACTATTTATTTCAATATTATAAAAATCGACCTTATTAAGCATGAATTGGCGTGTCCTCAACTCACTTTTTGTAGAACACGCACTCGCCATGACTATATTTTATGATTCTTTTAAAAAAAGTCTGAAATCGATCATTTAATTAGTCATATAGCATCTAAACGTACGTATTATTTTTCATTTGTCCAGTTCGAATACACGTGACACTAGTTCAAAGTTTGTCTTAGCAAAGTCGTAAGTTGAGGTGGCGAAAGTTAAATACGTTGTAACTTGCCAACGAACGACACGAGACTTGTCGTTTTGCTATACCCCGCTTCCTTCTTGAATACTTTAGTAGACCACTCGTAAGTCGGAGGTGTTTAAACGCGGTGTTTTAAATGCTCGTAATCGCAGCATTTCGCGCCAAAGTTAGAAAAACTTTTTCTGATTCTTAAGTTCTAGTAGCTCAAATTGTAAGCCTGTCTCAAATTTTTCGCCGGAGAGACACATTGTTAAATAATATTTCAGATTGTAGTGTAATATATACCGTAATTGTAATAATAAACAAACTCACTTAATTTAAGCGGTTTTATTTCGTAACTTTTCAGTTTCAGTGACTCAGTTTAGGTGGCGTAAATAGCGCTAGCGATACTGAAATCTCGCCAGCGAAACTGAAATCGCGCCAGCGAAACTGAAATTGCGTCAGCTAAACTGAAATTGCATCAGTGAAACTATAATTGGCCCACGTAAATACATGTCGTTAGAAAAGGTTTATTTATTGTCCTTAGTATTTGGTTAACCAATATTAACTACTTACTTTCGGCCGCATAATTAGGTACAGAATAAACACGTATTTTCAGTTTCAGATTTGGTGCCGCAATTTCAGTTTCGCTGGCGTTCCAAACTAGGATTACCAATATTTCAGTAAATATTGTTGTTAATCCCGGATAAAAAACAAAATTTGTATCAGATTGCCCTGTTATTTGATATTTTCACTTTATTTTTCGTCAAAACTAACAAACAAAAATGCGCCTCTGAAACTTACAAAAAAGGCGTATTATATGTTTATAAATGAAAAAAACATACTTTAAAATGTACATGTAAAGCACTTTCATATGATACCCACTCGACTCGACCTAGTAACGACAATTTAAAATTTTGACCTATTAATTGGCGCTATTAATTGGGCCCCTATTCAAAATAAAAATAATATTTTTATAACTCTTTCATTTGCAATAAAGTTGGGCAATTCCATATTTCAAGGTTGTTCAGTTATACATTGACTGACTTTTCAGTATTTGGAATATAGCACCTGGGCGACCGAGTAGTCGCCTCAACATTAAAATATCATCGGGTGAGCAACCTATGCTACCCGCCAACAGATGGCGCTGTAGATTTTGACGTGACAACTTCTTATAATTCGGTGGAGCCGGCTGCACGCACGAAAAAATGCGGAGTTACCTCGCTCTGAGGCGTTCCATTTAAGGCTTGAAGTGCAAGCGAGAGCGCGGAACGAGCGACAAAGAGGCACAATCGGGTACGGGTACGGGTTCGGGTACGGGTACGAGTACGCGTACGGTAAAAAAAAAAAACCGGCAAGTGCGAGTCGGACTCGCGCACTGAGGGTTCCGTACCACCACATAAACATAATTGTATTAGTTGAAATTTCAGTTAGTTAATGTGCTAGATTTTTTGAGTCCGACACGCGCTTGACCAAATTTTATTATTTGTTGTTATTTTATAGCCTATGCCCTATAAACATACCAATTTTCAAGTTTGTAAGTGTTCCCGTTTTTAAATAGAACTAAAACAAAAATCGCCTCAGCAACCATCCAACTTGACCCCTCTCTTATATGAATGTTCTTGAAACGGGAGCTCACCACAATTGGTTACCATTAGTTGTGAGAAAAGTTGTAATATTTAATGATTTCAGACTTTTCCCATTATTTGTACTGTGAGACCTAGCTTCTTGCCAAATTTCATAATTTTAGGTCAACGGGAAGTACCCTGTAGGTTTTTCATTTTTAGGGTTCCGATACCAAAATGGTAAAAAAAAGGAACCCTTATGGTGCCGCTCTGTCTGTCCGTCTGTCTGTCACACCTCTATATCTCAGCAACCACTTACGCTATCGAGCTGAAATTTGGAATAGTTTTAGAATATAGTTGCCCAACTTAATTGCACATGAAAATTTTTTGAAAAAAGTATGATTATTAATGTAAAGGGGGCCAAAATAGGGGGGGCCAAATTTCAAATTGTCGCTACTAGGTCGAGTGGGGTATCATATGAAAGGGCTTTACTTGTACATTTTAAAATATATTTTTGTATTTTTTTAAGTTTCTTAGTTTTCAAGTTATGATGAAAAATGTCAAAAAAAATACCATTCCCCCCCCTTATCTCCGAAGTTTGAGTAAGGGAAAATCTGAATTAATTACAGTTGACAGAGGTTTATGTAAACTTTACAGCAAAAATAAAACGATCTTTCTAAGTTGCACAGTTTTTCAGAAATCTGCAAAAAACCTTTACAAACAAATTTAGTTTTGCGGTCCTGAAAATGGACTTTATTGCTTCCAAAAATACTATAGGTATATCGGAACCCTCGGCGCGCGAGTCCGACTCGCACTTGACCGGTTTTGAATAAATGTATGGAGATGAGGACATAAAATGCCATATCTTTTGATTGCGTCGTTGTAAAAAATTGAAATTTTCAGATCTTGTGTGGTTCATGGATCCTAATATATGGTATTAGTTTCAACCTGATACCTTTACCCGTTCGTGAGATAAAGGGTCTTGACAGACAGACAGACAGACAGACAGACAGACAGACAGACAGACGGACAACAAAGTGATCCTATAAGGGTTCCGTTTTTTTCTTTTGAGGTACGGAACCCTAAAAAATGAAAAATTGCAACCAATCCATCAGTATTTTCTTATGACGTTGTCACGTTCAACTATCGTCAGTAAACCGACTTTACAGACAACCGTTTTTTTTTTGTCTAAAACGCGGTGTTTTAAAAAATGCTTAAAAACACGAGAAAAACTAATTTTACCAGACATGAGACCTAGCTAGATCGATTTTTCGCCCCTGAAAGCCCGTATGGTAAATATAGCACAAAATCAATTTTTGACCTCCCACAGAAACTGCATCAGCTGATAGCGCGTTTTGTATGTGAGGTTTAATTTGGTTTTTCGTATTTCGACCTATGTTCCGTGTCATGGGAAATACCTTTCAGTATTATCACACCTTCCTGTTCCACGTTTTATAAAAATATTGATGGTTAGTTACATAGTGAGAGCCGCTGACGCCAGAGTAGACAACTACCTACTCAGTTTAATTTTCGGACAATAGCTATATGATCTTGGGAAAATAGGCCACTCTCATAAAAATGCTCCCGTATGAAATGGAGGTCGAAAGATAATACGATAATTCGCTCATAAAGAGTTCAAGCCACTTATTGTAAACTTCTCCACAAACAACAATACCCCCAGTTGCTGGAAACTTGTATAATGTTAAAACTCATTTAAGTATACCTACTAGGTCACAGATTGTCCGTTATCCCACTTTTTAGTGAGATCAAAAGCAACAACTTTTGCTTTTAAACTTTGCTAACAACCCACAAAAAAATTTCAACTTCCCATACAAAGTAACGTAAGTGACCAACACACATTTTGTATATACGAGTAGTAAGTTGACAATTTTAAGCAAAATCGTAGAACAAAAACTGTTGCTTTTGACCTCACTTATAAGTATTAATACCTGGGCGACCGAGCTATGCTCTGTATGATTAAAATATTATCGGCTGAGCAAGCTATGATACTCGACAACAGATGGCGCTGTAAGTTTCTTGAACGCACTAAAACGCGCTAAGAAATATTAAAAAAAGACGGTGAAAACGAATTTTCCCAGACATGAGACCAAGCTAGAATGATTTAATGTCCCCAAAAACCCCCGTATACTAATTTCCATCGAAATCGTTGGAGCCGTTTTCGAGAAACCGATTATTTATATGTACAAACTTCCCGCGCACTGAATACCCGACCAATGTAAGTAGGTCTATTGGCGGGAAAAAATTGCAAATTCGCAATGTCACTTTATTTTTGCACGGTTGTTGCGAATTTTTGTATGGCAGGGCTAGACGGTTATTCTGCGGTGCTTAGTATATAAAAACACTCCACTGGAGTGTTTTTATATTTGGCGGGGTTATAGAGGATAGGATAATAATCTAAGACGCAAATGAATGTCAGGTACAAAAAAATAACCTTGCATTGCTGTCTCTTTCTTTGTGAACAAAACCAAGGATAGTTTTTTTGAAGATTTAAATACAAGAGAAAGAAATACAGTGTTATTTTACATTGCTACTCAGTCTAGATTAAGCTGCATAACTTCAAATCGAAAAACGAGATTTTTTCGAAGAGCGTTTTCAAGATCAAATACTTTTCACGTTTCTTTAGAAAAATGGTTCAGATTGATGGTCTAAGTAAATAACTGAAATTATTGCAGTAAACAAAAAAATATCCCCTACGTAAAGAAACCGTGTGTATCATCAGCTACAAAATCCCTTAAAATTTAAAATTCATTTTGTCTGTAAGTTCAAGATATTTATAAAAATGTAAGCACGTTGTTTGGACTTTTTGACTGTTTGCTTATTTGTTCGAGCAGCACTCAAAAACTACTGGACTGATTGTATTGAAACTTTTTATGTTTGATAGCTAGCAATAGCTCAACTTGAACACTTATATTTTATATCCTATACTATTAAACGAGCAATATTTTTTTTGGGGACGTAAAATCGATCTAGCCAGGTCTCATGTCTAGGGAAGTTCATTTTCCCGTGTTTTTAAGCATTTTCGTTTTAGACAACAACCTACAGCGCCATCTGTTGGCGGGTAGCATAGCTTGCTCACCGATGATATTTTGATGTTGAGGCAACTATTATAGAGCGAAGCTCGGTCGCCCAGGTACTTTTATTGAATACGGACAAAGCTTTATACTTACAGGATGCAAAAAAAGTACGATGATCCTTCTAAGGGGTGATTCTATATTTATAGATTTTATAAAAAATATAAGTAGTAAAATACTTTTTCCTACAAAAAGTAGTTTTAGCTCAAGAAGAAGTGAAGCGCTTGGAGGGTTAAATGACCTCAATTATCAGCTGGTGATGCAGACCAAGATGAATTTTGCTATAATATCCAATTAAGTAATATAAAATAATTCGAAGGAAAATCAAATTTCATGATCACCCAAAATAAAAAATAAGAATAAGAAAAGTTTTTTATATTTTTCTTACAATCTATTAGTGATGTAGAATCATCCCTTAGAAGTATCATCGTACTGTATATACAGGATTTAAAAAAAGTACGATGATCCTTCTAAGGAATGACTCTACATTACTAATAGGTTGTAAAAAAAATTATACACACAGTTTTTTAACATGTTGTTTCTTTTTTAATTTTGGGTGATCAGAAAATTTGATTTTCCTTTGAAATTATTGAAATGGATAGGTAGGTACTTGCTAATGACTGGATATTATAACAACATTGTCTGGATCACCAGCTGATCATAGAGGTCATGTATCCCTCCATGCGCTGCACTTCTTCTCGAGATAAAACTACGTTTTGTAAGAAAAAGTATTTTTTTTTATATTTTTTGGTACAATCTATTAGTGATGTAGAATTACCCCTGAGAAGAATCATCGTACTTTTTTTACACCCTGTATATACATATAAACTCACAAATCCTCAAACAAACTGTCCTTGCTTAGGGTCTCTATTATCTTCCGAGATCTAAAGGTCGCACAAACCTTACGTCACTTTATGCTGAAACGCGTAAGGGTCTCGAATTCTCGATCCCGATAAAAAATATCCCGGGATCTTACCGTCCCTTGGGAGTCTTGGGACCTGCTAAAATGGTACAGTCAAGCTTCACACTCGCAGTAGACTCTAGCCCATACAGCTATCAAAATAGTCCAATGTGTCACGCTTGATGTGCTCTAGACTGTACCAGTTGATTATGTTTGCGGTTGTAAAAAGTGATCTCTGTTAGACAAAGGTTTTATTTTGAAAGGTCTCGGTAACCTTTATCTTCGTTTTTTTTTTCATTGTCATGACATGCCATGTAACGTCCACTACAGGACAGGGAACCCCTCTAGAATTCCAGCTAAAACGCGTGGTACTTTGGAGAGGATTACCATAAATACTTAGTCACCACGCTTGGATGTGGATGGCGACCACTGTTGTTGGTGACCGCAAGATGGCACGGTAAGATAGCACGATACACAGAAAGATACTGCTGCCCATCCTCCGGTTTTAATCCCTTAGTCGCCTCTTACGACACCCGCGGGTAGCGATGGGTTGGTACTATCCTTTGCTGGCACCACACGGACCATTAACGGACTATGATTTCGAATCAACTGAATTTTGTATTTTCAAGTCATTATCTTTTATTCAGATATGTATTCAGACGTGTAAAATGTGAATTCAAGGAAGGCGATGCAAAGTGATTTTTCAGCTAAACAGTTTTTGTTTTTATAGTAAAGGATGAAACAAATTAACCCGTCGAGAGGTCTACCTACAGACACACATGTGCGAAAATACTTTCATGGCACCGCGTGCTTTATTCGCAAAATGTAATGTGCGTAAACAGGGCCTAGAGCCAAGTGGCTTTCTACAATCGCAAACGCCATTAGAATAGAATGAAAATGTATGGGATTGACATTAGCTAACGAAATGTCACGTGACAGCTTATGTCAAACCCATACAGTTTTATTCTATTCTACAGCGTTTGCGACAATAGAAAGCCACTTGTCTCAGGGCCCAGGGGAGGCTATGATCGGTTGTCTGCTAGCTGCATTCTGGAACTTTTGTGCATTCTGTCGAAATTTTTGTGCATGGGTGATTTTGTGGGAAGATTTATTAATACAAAGAGACCAGCACCGAGAAAAGATTATTATTAGTCCGTGAGATGATTTTTGAAATGATGCACACAAAATTTTATTCAGAAATATTTCCTTCAGCCCTAACTGTTGACTCTACTCTTCACTAGAGAGATCAACTTTCAAGCGGAAATTACATCCCGTCTAAAGATTAACTAAAAACTACTTTAATACAGGGTGTTAGGAAAAGTACCGATTACCTTTCAACCACATGTCGTACAAGTAGAATAAAGTACATAAACAATATTGATAATAAAAAATTGCATAGAAATAAAATACTTCCTATGAAAAAAAAGTTCAAGTTGCCAACCCTATTCTAAGAATCACAAGGCGCACTCGGCGCACCTATTGTAAACAAGTAAATTGGTACCTACCTCCATGCGTGTCATCGCCATTCACTAACGAAGGCGAGTTTGGTTACGGTCGACACAATAAAAAATTTATATAAATTTTTTATTTCTGTTTATTTTTTGTTTTTAAACATGCTCATTGTTCTTTTGTCTACTTAAAGAACATGTGATTTAAAGCAATTCGGTAGTTTTCCAAACAGCCTGTATAAACTAACTACAAAGTTAATTGAAAAAGAAACAAAATACCTCGACGCTTTCTACAGCTAAATGATTCAAGCCTTGTTAATATGGCTACGAATAAATTATTTTACTTCAGAACAGTTCGCTAGGGAAAATTTGTCCCGAGGAGCGCAAAATTCATCCTTTCCTCAAGACTCTAATTAAGTAAGTAACGAGGTACCTACTCGATCTTAGTTGTTTTCGAGAAGTTTTTTGTGTGCAATTAAAAAATGATTTTTATCAAAAAACTTTCCTTTGATTTTACCAAATTTATTAATAAGTGTACAAAACTTGAAGACTCATAAGATTATTTACGAGCTGTCACGGAGATCTTTAGGAGAGGCCTATGTCCAGCAGTGGACGTCTTTCGGCTGATCTGACCTAAGGGACTTAACCGCATAAAACGACTAAACATTAAGACATAAATAAATAAAATAAATATAAAAGTTTTTATGGAAATTACTTAGAAACCTAAGAATATTTTTTTATTTATTTCTCAGTGAGTGAATCAAATTGTATTCTTTTGAAAAATAAATGAATCTTAAACTGTATATGCATCTGCCTATGAAACGATACTAAATAACGTTTCAAAAACACAGTTCGAAGTAAGAAAAGGTTAATATAAACCAATACGATTGTCACTAGGGACAGGAGGTTAATAATTTTTACTCGCGTTTCTCGCGATTCATATTTTTAGGCTTCAAACAACGTTTTCGTGCCTGCGGGGAGAAAGTGGGACTTTCTTCCCGCTCCGTAGCGGCACAAAAAATCGCGTACTGACCATGGGAGGGAATAAAGAATGCTCAGACTTTACTATTCCTCCCTAGGTGCGTAATATACTATTCCTAATACCCTATATAAACGTTTACGACCAATATTTGTCCCTACATTCGAACCTGGGACGAACGGCATTGGTAGGCGAGGTCACTAGAAACCACACCATAACGGTCGTAAAATAAAATAATAGTACAGTAAAGCTTACGCTTTCATACATTACCCATGAAAATTGATGATGCAGTGCTATTTTTAGCTGGCACCACAAGAATTCGAAAAATAGGGATGGGCATAAAATATCGAAACACACAATGATCGGTACCAATCGCTTACATTTTGAATCCCAATGTATAAAAAAAAATCTTCAAGTGTCAACGTGAAATTTTACTATTCTTGTTATTCGTAGCTCAATGTCCAGTTTTCATGAGTTTTTAAGCGCGTCTTATAAGAAGAAACCATTTGTGTATGGTTTGTATTATGTTTCCCATTGAATTCGTGTGTGTAGTTGGCTGTAGGCAAAATATCGAAACAGTGTTATTTTTTCTCGATAAATATCGATAGGTACTGATTGAAAAATATCGATAAGATTTATTGATATAATTTCACCCATCCCAATAAGAAAATTTTATACGCATACACTCTACGCGTACATACACTCTATGAATCAGTTTTTCCTAGAACCTATCAATCTGACCTCACCTTTTTTTACCAAAACCCCAAATAACGTTTCTAAGGTCTATGATTACGGAATTTCCATCAATATTCTGGCACACGACCGCAAAATCTGTCCGATATACAAACTTTCTTGTGTCGAAAAATTGGGTTACATTTTAAACGAAATTCCATTCAATTTGCTACAACCGCAACGCGCAACAACTTGATAGGTACACACGGCCGCACATCGGTAGAAACACTTTTGGACCTTATGGCGTGGTAATAGAGTTGAAAAAGTTTCTACCGACAAGCGGTTGACCGTACCTACATCAAGTTTACAAAGTAGAAAGTCACAAAATTTTACAACCACAGGCAGGATTCGGACCTGCGTCTTCTTCGTTAGTACCGGAGACGCTTTACCAACTAGTCTACTGTGGTCCTGCCTGATGTTGTGAAATCTGCGACCTCTATACGCATTAAAATTAAAGTGTTGTGAAATTTTGCGATTTTCTCTTTGTAGATTTATCCGAACATAGGAAGTGGTAAAATAAAATTATTTACATTAAGTTTGCACGAAAAATCTTGTTGCAATATTGTTAAGATAAGATAAGATAAGATAAGATAAGATAAGATAAGATAAGATAAGATAAGATAAGATAAGATAAGATAAGATAAGATAAGATAAGATAAGATAAGATAAGATAAGATAAGATAAGATAAGATAAGATAAGATAAGATAATATAAGATAAGATAAGATAAGATAAGATAAGATAAGATAAGATAAGATAAGATAAGATAAGATAAGATAAGATAAGATAAGATAAGATAAGATAAGATAAGATAAGATAAGATAAGATAAGATAAGATAAGATAAGATAAGATAAGATAAGATAAGATAAGATAAGATAAGATAAGATAAGATAAGATAAGATAAGATAAGATAAGATAAGATAAGATAAGATAAGATAAGATAAGATAAGATAAGATAAGATAAGATAAGATAAGATAAGATAAGATAAGATAAGATAAGATAAGATAAGATAAGATAAGATAAGATAAGATAAGATAAGATAAGATAAGATAAGATAAGATAAGATAAGATAAGATAAGATAAGATAAGATAAGATAAGATAAGATAAGATAAGATAAGATAAGATAAGATAAGATAAGATAAGATAAGATAAGATAAGATAAGATAAGATAAGATAAGATAAGATAAGATAAGATAAGATAAGATAAGATAAGATAAGATAAGATAAGATAAGATAAGATAAGATAAGATAAGATAAGATAAGATAAGATAAGATAAGATAAGATAAGATAAGATAAGATAAGATAAGATAAGATAAGATAAGATAAGATAAGATAAGATAAGATAAGATAAGATAAGATAAGATAAGATAAGATAAGATAAGATAAGATAAGATAAGATAAGATAAGATAAGATAAGATAAGATAAGATAAGATAAGATAAGATAAGATAAGATAAGATAAGATAAGATAAGATAAGATAAGATAAGATAAGATAAGATAAGATAAGATAAGATAAGATAAGATAAGATAAGATAAGATAAGATAAGATAAGATAAGATAAGATAAGATAAGATAAGATAAGATAAGATAAGATAAGATAAGATAAGATAAGATAAGATAAGATAAGATAAGATAAGATAAGATAAGATAAGATAAGATAAGATAAGATAAGATAAGATAAGATAAGATAAGATAAGATAAGATAAGATAAGATAAGATAAGATAAGATAAGATAAGATAAGATAAGATAAGATAAGATAAGATAAGATAAGATAAGATAAGATAAGATAAGATAAGATAAGATAAGATAAGATAAGATAAGATAAGATAAGATAAGATAAGATAAGATAAGATAAGATAAGATAAGATAAGATAAGATAAGATAAGATAAGATAAGATAAGATAAGATAAGATAAGATAAGATAAGATAAGATAAGATAAGATAAGATAAGATAAGATAAGATAAGATAAGATAAGATAAGATAAGATAAGATAAGATAAGATAAGATTTATTTGTCGAAAATAGGTAATACAAGAAAAGTTCTTAAATACTATGTTAGCTCTGCTATTTCCTACCATTAAAGGCATACAAATATTAGATTAAAGTATAAAATCTAAAAACTCTTGTTCTCATTAATTACAATCAAAATTCATATAAAAATAAAAACATATTACGCAATTACTCAAAAAAATCCTTAACACTATATATACATATGTCGGTCAAGTACGTAACTAGCTCTTTTTTAAATGATATGATTTGCAGTTCTCTTATAGATTTAGGTACTTTGTTATAAATTTTTGGAGCCATAGATGTGACACTTTTATACATAAGGGCTATTTTCGCTCCAGGAACATAAACTTTTTCGTTGTCTCTCCTGTTTCGGTTGCTCACAACTGATAATTTCTCAAATAGGCCTGGATTAGATTTAACAAAAATTGCTGATTCTAAAATATACAAAGAGGGAAATGTCAACAATTTGTATTTTATAAAATATGGCCTACAGCTATCCGTACGTGAGAGTGTAAACATGGAGCGTAAACATCTCTTTTGGGCTCTGAATACTAAATCCCTGTCAGTCGAATTACCGTTGTTGAAAATATACCTTGAAAAACTTTTTTGGTGCGGCCAGTCTTAGACAAAATGAAAACAAGTTCGTAGTAAACTTGGTATATGGGAATTAAATCAGTTTAAAAAAAAGCCGGTCAAGTATGAGTTTGTTTTTCTAGTAGTCTTTCATTTTTAAAGTCAGAGGGACACAAATTTGAGTTTGAGCTCTCCGTAAAAAATAAAAAAGTACGTGTTTATGCTTTTTTGGATGATTGGAGGATGATTTAAAGGGATGAAATGAAGGATGAAAGTTTGCATAAAACTGTTTTTTTTTTTTTTAAATTGAATCATTTTAACTCATAATAAAAAATATGTAAGTGGTCTCATTCAGTACAAAATTAAAAGCCCTACAACCGTCACAAAGACCACTTTTTGTTATTGCGAGACCTTTACGAGATATTATAGTAAAACCCTTTTTGGGGGTACGTTTTTACCCCCCACCACTTATGCACAACTCCGCCGGGGAGGAAAATCTAGGATAGTCATAGTGGGTAACAAATAAAGCCATTAGAATAATAAAATCTTGTGTAGCAATTTTTTGTTTTATACAAAATGACCTAATAAGAGAAATTGAACATAGACTCGTATGGCTTCTTATTTTAATCAAGACATGTACACCCACCAGCACATCAGTAGAAACACTTTGGACTTTGTGGCATAGTAATAGAGTTGCAAATGTTTCCATTCACGTGCGGTTGACCGTACACCACTATCAAAGCGCGTGAATTTTGTATAGGTACGAGTAGTAAGTATATGTATATGTATACTTACTTAGTATACAAGGCGTAACAGAAAGGGTATATCAACCCTGAACGATGTGATTCTGCCCATGAAACTGAACAACTTTCCCTAAGGAACATATGTCAAAATACGAAAAAAAAGTTTTGACCTCCCATACAAAATGCGCGATTAGCTGATTCAGTTTCTACGGGAGTTCAATTTTTTTTTTCGTATTTCGACCTATGTTCCTTAGGGAAAGTTGGGCAGAATCACATCGTTCAGGGTTGATATACCCTTTTTGTTACACCTTGTATAGTTTGCGTGGTGTGTTCATCAAAGGGATTTATGCCGGAAGGGTGGTTAAGGGAGCATGTGCGTGTAGGGCAAGCTATTGGCTCTGTGACCTAATTACTTGCAGTAGAATTCACAGGGTCTTCCTCTTTAGGGTGTTCTACATCTACACTATCGTTGTACGAGTACCATCGATATCGTAGCAAGTCTACGTGGAGGTTGTATTTTAAGATCGATGACTTACCTCAGAAACCCTGGTGTCAGAGTTGTTAAGCCACCCTATGCCTCTGACATGGCTCCTTTAGCGGCTACTACCGTAGACAGTAACCGGGACCTACAGCTTAACGTGCCTTCCAAAGTACGAAGTCGTTGGCACAGCTGTTCAATAATAATAGATTTGATTGCAATAAAATTGACAAAAACATGTCTGAACTTTAAGGAGTATAAAAATGGATATGGATTTAAATAATCAATAAATAAAAAGTACGGCCACCGACGAGCATGTATGAAAGGATTGATGAAAGTACAGGAAGCAAGGGAAGTATGTCAAGATCGTAGCAGGTGGAGGACTGTGGTCTCTGCCTACCCCGACGGGAAAGAGGCGTGATGTTATGTATGTATGTACGGACACGATGATACTTAATACCTCGTGTCGTCCGTACTAGTCAGGACAGAAGTACGGACACGAGAAACAACCCTTAGGATAATGGAGCAATTGAATCCTTGGAATTGCTTGAAATCTTTCCAGCTCACTTGAATCATAGCTACCTCGCATAGCTCTCGTGGAAGGCCACCCTATACTGTCTGTCTACATTACGGAGTATATCATCATCATAATTTCGTGTGGGTTGCAAGGTCCGACCGACCTCACAAACCCTGGTGTCAGAGTTGTTAAGTCACCTAGTGCCTCTGATATAGCTCATTTAACGGCTTCTACCGTAGGTGGTAACCGGAACTAACAGCTTAACCTGCCTTCCGAAGCACGGAATAATCTTACTTTTCGGATAATCAGATTCATCATGCAATGTCCTAATCAAACTGAGGACGTCACACAATGTTATTTTCAATTTGGCACCGGGAATCAAACCCAGAATCTCCGGATCGAGACCAAACTTTCTAACCGCTAGACCACAGAGGCTGTTAGACAGTCACAAGCGACGACGTAGCAGGTCATCCGTCCGTCCGTCCATATACATAATTTGCGTTTAAGGTGATCCGTTTTCCATACAAAAATTCAAATGACTTGCATTCTTACGCGGGACATAAAATTCTGTTGAAAAGCGAACGAATACTGCTATTTTTAGTAAAATTTTTCGCTAATTTATACAAAAATACAGTTAATGTACTGAAAGTACTATTTTTGTTAGCAATTTTTGGGTCAATATTACGATTGTGGGCGTGCGGTCAAAACTGTACGGTTGTGCTTTGTGTGCATGTGTGAGTGAGCGTACTCATGTCAACACGGACTGACGAGAGTAATTGACTTTAGTGGACATATGGAGATATTTTTCTTATCGAAATTGTTGTTAGGCGTTGAAGTTGCACGATGAAATTTACGCGAATCAACTTTTTGGATATATATAGTTGGTACTTATTGCATTAAAAAATAAAACCTTATATTTGCAGCAGTCGCTCTATCTAGTTGCGTTCGGGGCTAAGCAGGCCGCAACAGATCACCTTAATGGCTGTCAGCCAATTGGAGAAAGCTTTTTTTTTAAGTTAAACCAAACAGAAAGTGTTAACTACATCATTAAAGGAGATTTAAGATTAAAGACGCCTTCTGAAACCGGTGATGTGTGTTTTAAACAATAAAAAGGTAGGTTAGGTAGCCAGTTGTTCGTAGAAACAATATGTGTGTGCTATTAATTTCTACAGGCTTTGAAGACATATTTAAACAAATTTTGAGGGTATTCTGTTATCGATAAAGATCAATTTTGCATAGGTATAAGGATTTTGAAGTTGTATTTTTTTTATTAAGTTAAATATACTTGAAATCGATACACAAAAGTACTTGTATAAAATATTGATACGTTTGTATATCGTATCAGTTTTATATAACATAAATCAATACATACAAAACCATTTTTCGGATTGATCCTTGTCGACAACTCCAATTTTCGACATACAAATTTGATTTATATCGATAAAAGAACTTAAAATTTGTCGAATGTCTTCAAAGTCACCTTGTAGTTATTTATTATTAAAGGTAAGGAACAAAAACGGCGCACATTATTCTAGATATATTTGAAAATAATAAGCTTATTCCGAAGGGTATCACTATCTAAGCTAGATATAGAGAAAGCGGAAAAATGTGTTCAAGGAATTCCGACGAACGTACCTACATTTGTCTCTGAGAATGTATCTGAATTCCTTACTCTTCTCATATACAGAGTGTCTTTTCAACCACGATGAATGACGTCCAGAAATAGCAAGTTTTGCAAAAAAAATGAACCTCAGTATACATTTGCGTGTTAAACTTGTAACGAAGCGCTTGCGTTTCGTTTACTTTGTCTGTCGGTTTTCAATCAGCTGATGTTCTAAATTCAAATTATTTCATGACTTGCATCGAACAGTCGATCGATAAATCTATCTTTTAATTTAATTAACTGTATTTTGTCCCGTGTGGTGCCGGCAAAGAATAGTACCAACCCATACATACCCGTGGGTGTCGTAAGAGGCGACTAAGGGTTAACTGGAGGATGGGCATCAGCATCCTCCTTTGTATCTAAGTGCCAGCCGCAACGCTAACAAGCGAGGTGACTATGGTACTTCCCCTCCAGATTTTTCCAGCAAAAGCTAGATTTCTGGAGGGAGCTCCCTGTCCTGTAGTGGACGTTCATGGGATGTTATGATGATGAACTGTATTTTATATGTTTGTAGACACCAGTATTGGTAAGTGCTTGCTTGTTACTTTGTTTATCTTTAGGAAAATTATCAACGACCTCTAAAACCATGTATGTCCGAGTTCCATTCTAATCAACTAGTCGATCCGTTGAGTTGATCAAAGTGGAAGTAGCGGTCATTTCAGGTGTCTTCACTCTATATTATAAGAAACCTTTGTAAATATCAATAAAATACTGTATGTACAATCATCTATCTCCTTCTTTGCTCCTGATCCATTTGCAACACTGTTTTTAGGGTTCCGATACCAAAATGGTAAAAAAATGGAACCCTTATGGTGCAACTTTGTCTGTCTGTCTGTCCGTCAGTCTGTCCGTCTGTCTGTCTGTCACACCTCTATATCTCAACAACCACTCATGCTACCGACTTGAAATTTAGAATAGATTTAGAATATGGTTGCCCAACTTAATTGCACATAAAATAATTTTGAAAAAAATATGTTTAAAAATGTTAAGGGACCCAAAATAGGGGGGGCCAAATTTCAAATTGTCGCTACTTGTTTGATTCACGTCTCTTAGTTTTCAAGTTACGATGAAAAATGTCAAAAAAAATACCATTCCCCCCCCCCCCCCCCCCCCTTATCTCCGAAGTTAAAAGGAAAAATCTGAATAAATTACAGTTGACAGAAATTTATGTAAAAAGCAAAAATAAAACGATCTTTCTAAGTTGCACAGTTTTTTAGAAATCTGCAAATAACCTGTACAAACAAACTTAGTTTTGCGGTCCTAAAAATGGACTTCAGTGCTTCTAAGTGGTCCGACTCGCACCTGACCGGTTTTTTCACTGTTACTTTGGGAAAGTTGTTCAGTTTCGTTGACTGAACACGCCCTTTCAGTTTTCGGTACACTGTCCCTTACACCCTGGATTGCTAGGTGGCTTCTTTCTATTAATTCGAATATCCTTCAACGAGCCATGTATGCCGAATTAGTAGCTGAATTAAGGAGAAAGTAATAGCGGCTTAAGCTGCTTTTTAGCTGCTCTGTTTATGAAACATCTTATTTTATTTATTAAACATTTTATTTTTAACAGTTAAACTGACCCACTTACTTGCTTGACTTTCGCCTTACTTATAAACATATTCAAGCTTATCTAATATTTTTTCTTTGACTTATTAGTGAGGGAAAATTACTCTTATAATACTAAGTGAAGGTTTTTAAAAACCAATTAAGGTCAAGTTTATATTACACTTCCTCGTATTTGCATAGCTCATCATCATATCGTGTGGGTAGCAAGGTCGATGACCGACCTCACAAACCCTGGTGTCAGAGTTGTTGAGCCGCCAAAGGCCTCTGACATAGCTAATTTGTAAGCAACCTTGCATCAGCACTATTAATATAATTTGAATTGTGAAAAAGCATATGTACACTGGGTCTAAAGGTATATCTCTGGAAACCTCTCAGGCTGTTGTTCTACCCTCGTAACTGAACTACTTATATTCTACGACTTTTTACAAGTTTTTGCTTTCGTTTTACATTCAATGTAGCCATAAGCACTACATAAACTTACTAATCTGGGTAAGCACTAATTTGCTTAATAAGCTGGATGACGTTGTCAGGAGGGCGCTGCTGTCATCAAGGAGGTTTTACTACGCTTCCTAGAGCGTAGCGTGGGTTAAAACCTCCTTGGCTGTCATATATTTTGCTCGATAAATGCTAAAATTATTTGCAGTGGTTTTATTCCGATTTTATCTGCCTGCCAAAATAACAGTGTCGCACTGTTGAACTAATTATTATTTGCATTTTGAAAAGTCGTAGAGCAAAATTTGTTCAATTTCATGGGTAAAGCAACCATTAGAGCGTTTTCATAGGTATACCAAGGATCTGTTCTTGATTATCTATCCTACGATCCAAAGCAATGATTTCGTACGTTTAATTTTTACCAAGGAAGTATCTTTGCTATATCATTTTTTAAATGTTTTTTTAAAATACTTGTATATCTTTTTTGTAATGTTTTGTAGCTATTTAAAATCATTCGGCTTAAATGTTTTGGCTGTCTGAGGCCTTCATTAGGTATTTTTCCAGCCTTGGTACAAATTGTACAATTTTGTGATATACTTGTTATTGTTATTTTCCGCGAGTGCCTTGTATTGAAATTCGAGCAAGCGAAGTATTCCAGTATAGCGAGGGCTTCAAGGCACGATACGCAAAATAACTTTGCTGCCAAGCGAAACACATAATTGTTCACTTCACTATAGCGAGGAAAATGCCAACGAACGGCGCCAGTACCTAATACCATTATTCATCCTGTCACGTTCTAAAAAACCTTTTCCACGCTAGCGGCCAAAAATTACTTTTGAACGCAGATTCCTACCAAAAAAGCAAAGTTTCCCGAGTAGTGTAGGCAACGAAGCAGTTGACCCCAACATAAATTTCTCAGGCAGATTTGATTTGACAGGATGATAAAGAATCATGAATTCAATGTAAATTCAAAAAATAAAAATTAAAAATTAAAAAAAAAAATATTTTCATACATTTTTTGTAATTTTTGTATGAAAAAAATAAAAATACCGATTTATTTTTGGATTTTTTGTCTAGAAGGTTTGTCTCATGTAGGATTTAATGCGGGGGTCTTCATACAACGATCCGCTTCGTTGCCTAGACTAGAGCTTGTGAGGTGAAAATTTTGTTTACATGTATGATCTGGCGGTTTGTAGTGGACTTTATACGACTTCTTATTACTTGTATCTTACTAAAAGCTTCAATGTACAAATAAGTAACCCTCTTTTCCCAACTGGGGTGAGCAGCGCCTAGTTTGAGAACCTATTAAAAAACTTTTCAACAAAGAGTTAACCTTTAGCTTAGCCCATCCTTTACTAGGCTATTAAATGGCAATATTTGTACAAGTACGAGTATATATATATATATATTATATTATAATAGAGAAATAATATTATGCACATCAAAATTACTAACTGTGCATCAAAAATAATAATTATTAGGTTGTCAAGCGACTACGACGCTCGAGCTGAGCGAGCGAAGCGAGCCAGAAAGAAACTAGTGGCTAAGAAAGTTTTATTTAGTTTCACGTTTTTTGTGGCTGAGTTAGTAATTTAGAATGCAATCATGCTATTAAAAAGAAGTCTAATGGTATTAATAAGAAGTCTGTTTAATTAACATTAACACCCTAAATGTTATTTTATTTGTAATCGGTTTCTCGAAAACGGGTCTAAGGATTTCGATGAAATTTACAAGGGTTTTCGGGGGCGATCTAGCTTGGTCTCATGTCTGGGAAAATTCGTTTTCCCAGTGGTTTAAGCATTTTTTCAAAAAAACCGCGTTTTGGACAAAAACCTACAGCGCCATCTGTTGGCGGGTAGCATAGCTTGCTAACTCGATAATATTTTAATGTTGAGGCGGCTATTATAGAGCGAAGCTCGGTCGACCAGGTATTGAAGGATTAATAAGAGAACTCTCAGTCCTTTCAAGACTTAAATAACATTTTCTCATTCTTTATTCTTCTTGCACCATTGTCCAGTATCCAGACGAGACAGATGTTATCCTAAAAGTCGACGTAATATCTAGCTTATGAGTATTCGAAGTCACACAATAGACTTTGCGAAAAACTTTTAGGTACTTTCACAGTAATCTGTACTTACGGGTAAAAAATTATATTGTTTAATTTTTCATGAAAAATAAACTTTTCTTCAAAACAAAAGATCGTTCCCCACATTTAAGATGTAGGTACACGTTACAAACCATAAATTATAATAGATAAGTAGCCTAGAGCTTACTTAGTCGGTAATGCGTCTTTGTTATAATGGAACGGAAAAAATGGAAAAGAGAATGTGGGTTCGACTCCCTCTCGTGATTATCGTTTTTAGATATTTTCATAGTTTATAATGTTATATTGGTACCTAACTAGCGGCCCGCCCTGGCTTTGCACGTGGGTTGAAAAAGCTTTCGAGAGGCACATTTTTTATGTATTCTTGGATATCACCAATGAAAAAATATCAATCCAAGAATTCAAAATCATTCATTTTATTTTCAAAAGTGAAGACTGATATTCGATAAATATAGGGTGTAAGGGACATGTTTGCAAAAACTAAAAGAGCGTGGTCAGTCAACGTAACTGAACAACTTTCAGTAAGTTTCAACTTTTACTAAAATAAAACTTTCAGGAAATAAAAAAAAATTGTTTCTCCATACAAATTTTTTCAATCAAGTTTGCGATTTTGTACGGAGAGGTCGATTTCGTTTTCATTTCCTAAAAGTTATATTTAGTTACGCTGACTAATCATGCCCTATCAGATGTGCAAACCTGTCTCTTGCACCCCTGTTTGATTGTTAACTTCCATATATTATAATTTATCTTTTAAAGGTTTATCAAAATAAATTTGAGTTTTTTTTTAAAGTCTCAACAGTTACATTTCATTCAAAAATTGAGTCCCTCCCTGATCGACAAACATCATCATAGTTTAGTCAATTTGCACTAATAATTTTTTACTTTTCTTGGAAATCAGTCTTTAGTGAAAACCTTTTCTAAACCCACATACGGTAGTATCTGATAATGGCATGTCCAGAGAGACCGAATTACGACAGAAAAATGAATCGGGGGACTTCAATTTGTAATAATTATTGTAGTGATGTAGAGATGATATTATCATTCAAAGTTGTGTGGCAGCCAGTGGCCGTTACAGCAATTATAAAATTTTCTGATATTTTTTTAACCATTCCGTACAAACATCTCGATCAAAGTGAGCAATTTGTATATAGTGAGGGGTAAATATATTTTCGATTCGCAAAAAGGCAAAGATGTTCAATTTCATTGACTGAACATGCCCTTTCAGTTTTCGGTACACCGTCCCTTTCATCCGGTATCTTTCTCACTTATTGACGAGCAAGAGGCTGACGTTATCATAAAGGATCTCTTACAATACCGTTCCTAGAGCTTTTCAAATAACATAATAGAGTTAGTTCACAATTCTTTTGTTATAAAAAGTACCTAAAATAAAAATAAATGCATTGCATTGGTTTGTCAGTTTTAATACAATAGAGTTAGCTCGTAGATTTTCCAATAATAGGGAATAGGATGATTTATGAAATTTAATAAAAATATCCTCATTCAAGTAATAAACAATTAATAAAAATAACTATGAAGTTAAAAAAGATATAAGCCATCGAAGCGACGTGTAAGGTCACTGTCCACTGTCGGACTCTCGGTCTAATCGGCGCGTAATTAAAAATTTAAATGCTTATATCGGCCGTATTTCTTAGCCGATTTAAATATTAAACAATTAATAAAAATAACTATGAAATTAAAAAAGATATAAGCCATCGAAGATTTGTTTCTGTCTTAGCGACGTGTAAGGTCACTGTCCACTGTCGGATCTCTCTGTCTAATCAGCGAGTAATTAAAAGTTTTAAATGCTTATATCGGCCGTATATCTTAGCCGATTTAAATATTAATTTCACTTTTTGTCATCTCTACTACGGTATTTTCATATTTTGTTAATTATTATATTCCCTATTCTTGCTTTGCAATGTCTCCATGAAAAATTGTACTTTTACGGAACGCTCTTGTGGAAGCACTAGATTTACACACTGCAAATAGACCCGGCTTTATTTTGTTTGCCTTGATAGGATTAGATTATGCAAACATATTATAACTACTCGAGCACCACCCACATGTATATTTAAAGGCTGTTTCTACACTGGTGTTGATAAACGTTTATAAATGTTTTGGGAACATCAGAAAAGAAAAAACACTTTACCTAAGCCACTTGTTATTTCTTATGGAGAACTTGTAGGATTTCGGAAAGTTGTAAAACAAAAGTTGTTCAGTTTCATAAGTAAACCAAGATCTAGATATAAAAGATACATCCAGCTATATTATACAGGGTTTTAATCAATTCCTAGGGGCTAAATGCTACG
Source organism: Athrips mouffetella (assembly GCA_947532105.1). Classification (NCBI taxonomy): domain Eukaryota; kingdom Metazoa; phylum Arthropoda; class Insecta; order Lepidoptera; family Gelechiidae; genus Athrips; species Athrips mouffetella. The sequence continues at coordinate 7,506,248 of OX383964.1, read as the reverse complement.
ATTTCTGTTTACAACTTTACAAAATTCACAATAATAAATTATCTTTTAATACAATATGATCAGCAGATCAGTCTGATAAAGGCAGTTGGTCCACCGTGACGATACGGAGCCGATACCGATAAGAAGAGAAAGGGGCTGATAAGGAAACCTAAAAAAGGGAAGAATGGGTGTTTTATACCTCATCTTTAGAACAGGAGCACTACAAAACTAAAGACATTTCTTTGTGACTTATCATTTCCCAGCTACGGGGACCCCATGGAGGGCTTATTCTTCGGGTCTACCACTAGTTGCGTAAAGAGTCTTTAAAATTAAAGTTCGTTTCAATCTGCTATTGACTCTTTCTGTTTTATTGTCAAAGAAAGTGTCAATAATCGATTTTGTCTTTTTCCGAATATAAAAGTGCTTTCAAACTTTTGAAGCATTTGGTATTAAGTAGTTATAAGTAATAATCCCTTCCACATTTTTCCAGCAAAAGCTAGAATTCTGGAGGGAGCTCCCTGTCCTGTAGTGGGGATTTAAGGAATGTTATGATGAAGTAATAATTTAATGATGATGAATTGTAGCTTACCAGGCATTGAAATGTGACCCATAAAGTCTCAAATCAACTCTTTTACGTCACTTTATTCACTTCCTCATTGTAAAAATAAATACGAAACATTTTCTCTCATAAAGCACTAAAAGTACATCATATAGGTACGTAAACTTTACGCACGATGTGGAAGCAACAAAACAACCATCCCTCTCGACAACGGGAGAGCAACTGAAATCCTGAAACCGTAGCTATTCTTATAAATGTTGCAAGTACACACTGAATATAAGCGGTCCTAGTGAAATAGTGAACACACTTTCAGCATGTTACTTAGATCATGAAACTGAATAACTTTCCCCAAGAAACATAGGTTGAAAAAGTAAAAAAATTATGATTTCAAATCATGGTTGTTCAAGTGCATTTGACGTAAATTTTGTTGCACAGGTAAAGTACTTTTTGTTTTTAGTTTGTTAAAAATATTTGCCTTTTTGCGCAAACCTGTAGCTGAATTAGATTCAAATGTTAAGGCCGGTCGGTTGCTACTTGTATGGCACAAATAGCCCATCGAGTGATGATTAAGACCCGGCTGGTATGGTGAAGTAAGTACACAGGGGTGGGGTGAAGTGGCTAGCCTGTGTTTATTTGTGGGCATGACTTGACTTGTTGTGAATAAAGTAATACCATACAGAACGGACACTCCGCCACCCTTGCAACGCCCCGCCCGCCCTCGCGATTCGTGTGGTTCTGCTGAAGGTATGTGACCCTTCAATTTCTAATTTCAAATTCGTGCTCGTTGTATGGAGCGTCCGGAGTGTGCCTATGGTAATTTATAAGTACATTTACATTCAGCCGAAGTGAGCGGGGAAGTGGGCAGAACGAGCATGTGAACACGATACTTCTCATGCCACTGCTATTGCCACTCGCGCTGCCCGATGCTCCCCAAAAAAGCGGTTTTTTGTGCGAAAGTCAAAGGACGGGCAGCGCGAGTGTCAGTGTGTGTTTACATCCTGCTCCGTTGCTCAGTTCTCGCCGAGCGCCCGGAACATAATTGTGGATAGCAAGAAGACACGCTGTAATTTTTTCGAAGTTTGCCATTGCCGGTGTAGTCTAGGCAATGAAGCGGATCGTTGTATGAAGACCCCCGCATTAAATCCTCAGTCGATGAAACTTTGCTGGGGTATTACACTATATGAGACAAACCTTCTATAAAAAAATCCAAAAAAAAATCGGTACTTTTAATTTTTTCATACAAAAATTACAAAAAATGTATGAAAATATTAAAAGTACCGATTTTTTTTTGGATTTTTTTATAGAAGGTTTGTGTCATATTGTGTAATACCCCAGAAAAGTTTCATCGACTGAGGAATCAATGCGGGGATCAACTGCTTCGTTGCCTACACTAGTGGTCAGAAGCGAAGTGAGCGCTAGGGCATTATGTGAACACACACTTCTCACAATCCTGCTGCGGCAGTTTTTAGGGAATTATTTCCTGCAGCGCGAGTAGCAGCGGCGGCATGGGCTGAATGTAAATCTGGTATAAGACAATTTTGGGACAATCTCTTGTTATCAATCAAAAGTTCGATTTTCCAAACTAATTGGTCGAATGCGAACCATTTTGATTTATTATTAGGCCTTTGGAGAATTTTTAATTACCTAATTTATAAAAACTTTACTATAATTACCTAATTTAGGCCTGCACCAGTGCGACACGGAATTCCGACGCGAATATCCGCGACGAACCCTAAAATGAATGAAGCCTATACTGTCCGTTCAGTCCAATGCGGAGCTAACCGCTCCGAATCTGCCCCGCAACGCACTAAACCGAGCATTGAACGGACTGTATAGGCTTCATACATGTTTTGGTCCGTCGTCGTGGACATCTTCGTCGGACAAGGATAATATGAAACTTAGGGCTCCCGCACACGACCGAGAATCGGTGGGCGATTATCGGCCAGGACAAGAACGGAAGATGCAGGTGATAACACGTCAGAGCGGGATGCCGACAAAAAATCGGTCACCGATTCTCGGTCGTGTGCGAAATCCCTTAACCATACTTTTTGTTTCAGCCTGTACCAAGGAGGTTTTATCCCTGGAGCGTGGGATAAAACCTCCTTGACCTGTACTTTTAAACCAGGTGGCCGTGTTGTTTGTTGTTTGTACTGCCAAAGTGTCAATAAAACTTCATCCATTCGGTTGCCCATTTGGTTGGATTGGTTACAATCCATTCTTAGAAAAACGTTATATTTTTAGAATTTCGCAGGTCTTTCACAAGAACAAAAGATTAAGTTTCATTTTATCTAGGTTAATAAAATGACTTGCCTTATGTAAGTACCTCAGATTCACAGCACAAGTCGCAGAAACTTGATCTGTTTATGATGAAAAAGGAGAAGGAACAAGAACTAGGAGCCGTAAAACAGGTTTCGTACCTGAATATACCGGATGGAGAAGGTACGGATCCAAACGCTCAAAAACCTGTCAAAGATGAGAATGAAGAACCTCCCCCATTAACCCCAAAACCCCATGAGCCTTATACACCTCTTGTGCCCTCAACCACCCCAAAACTCTCTCGCCGCGATCCCACGGTCACCGCAACACAACCTACCACCTCAAAATTTGTCGGCTTAGACCCAACCCACGCTGAAAAAGAAAACATACCGTGTTGCAAAAGATTCAAGAAGTTCTGTCACAACCCTGAAGACAAGACTTTCTGTGGTCGTACTTGCTTCAGTTGGCTCTGCATTTTAGTCTACGCAATCATTTATTTGATCTTCCTAAGCACGTACACCTTAATATTTTTATATATATCCTTAATCATCATTAAGCAAAAGAATGCGAGTAAATTCTCGATTGAAGATACCTTTGTTTCTTTAATGACGTATTCAAATGAAAATATTGGAATAACCGGAATCCCCTTGTCAGAGCACAGCTACCCTTTAATTTGGTATCGCACTGGAGAATCATCTGATTACGAGAAATACTTACGGAGCATAGATGAGTTGCTGGAAAAGAAACGGGAAAAGAGAAGCGTGGAGCAAAATTTAGGTCCTTGTGGAAGTAGGCCTTATGGGTATGGAGAGAAACCGTGTATCGTGGTGAAGATCAACAAACAGTTGAATTGGGCCGGTAAACCATTGCAGCCAGGATCGGCTAGAACGCAGCAGGCGCCAGAGGAAGTTCAGAAATGGGTGAATTCAAACTCCAAAAAATACTGGCTTCATTGTAAAGGATTTCATAGCTACGATGTGGAGCACATTGGGAAGATCCAGTATTTTCCGGATCCTCCAGGATACGACGCAACGTTGTTTCCTTTGAGCATGAACGGTTCGACTCCGCTTGTAGCTGTCCAGATATCAAACTTTACGATGGGAATTTCGTTGGCGGTTGAGTGTAAACTGTGGTTTGAGAATGGCGTTTCCAGTGTCGCTTTCATGCTGTATGTTTCGCCTAAGAAACCCCTTAGAAACTTGAATAAATGGTAGGGTATACTGTATTTGTTCACTACCACAGTCATTTATAACATTGTAATTGTATTATTACGAGAAATATATAAAACTACTTATTTATTTCAACTTGTATTTTTCAAAAGTAAACGTAGGCTTAATTTTCCCTAACTTAACGACGAAGAGGAATCTTTAAAATGATGGGTCGTAGATGCATTGCCGTTTATATCTAGGGAAATTTTCAAGGGCTGACCCGGCAAGTATAAAATTTTCTTATCAAGGGGCCCGGCTCCAGGGTTGGTATTTGCACATCCGGCACCCTAGGCGAGATTTTATGGGTCTCCTTTTATCATTATCACCTCGATGGTGAACAAGAAATACTTAACAATCACAATGAATCGTTTTGTACATCCAATACAATCTTCATCATCATATAAGTATCATGTTTGTAGTAAGATTGACAATCAAGCTTACGGACGTTGCTGAGTCGCCAAAGACCTCAAAGAACTCTGAAAAGACCGAAGACGGGCATCAATTGCAGCCCGAGATATTTAGGCGCACGAGCGCAGCGAGGACGCCTATAGTTCGAGGGTGCAATTGATGCTTACACCCGAGCTAACTACTCTGCTTTACATCTCGATTGTGAGGTAAGTAGGTCCTTATTACCACCAAATTGCAGGTGACCAATTAGCGCTCTAGGGTAATAATGTAGCTAGAGAAGCCCTAGGGCGGTAAGTAATAAAAAAAAAACACTCTTTCAAAACTCAATTACTTACCGCCCTAGGGCTTTTCTAGCTACATTATTACCCTAGAGCGCTAATTGGTCACCTACAAGCCCCATTTGGGGGTAATAAGGACCTACTTACCGAATATGAGAGATGTAAACATAGGATGTAAAGTATTTTGTTCAACAGTCTTCCCTCCAGGAGTCGAACCCAGAACCTTCGGATCGAAAGCCGAACGCTCTAACCACTAGAATATTATAGATTTTAAAATTACTTCTAGTGGAAAGATCCAAAGGTTCTGTGTTCGTTTCCCTATGCGGATACTGTCAACGAAAAATTATTTTTCATCCCATCTATTCGAAAATCGCTGAACGGTTCGTCAATAAAGGCGAACAAAATAGCTGTTTTCTCCAAGACACTTTCGTAACGGGTAAAAATAAGATTTAAAATTAGAATTTGAATTTAGGTCCACCATAGGGATATTTTAGGTCAACCATAGAGGTCGAACCAAAATATTGTATGAAAATTGATACTGGCCGGTTGTACTACTACTAAATATAAAAAAAGAAATATGCTTGAAATGTAAACAAGACTACCAACCAAAGAGGTTCTGTTCCTAATTAATATAAAATGTCAATAACATTTTCAGTTGTTACAAATAATATTTAATATGCGTTTTAGTATTGTTTCATCAAGTAATAATATTGTAATGGTATTTAATATTCAAAATTAATGGCTAGTGTGTGTCTCAATGAGCCTCTTATTCTTTTCTCATAGAGGGAGATGAAAAGTAGAGTGTAGTACGCGTCTGCAAACATATTTTTACCTTGGGCGACCTATTGAATCCCTCGCTTCGTTCAGGATTCTACTTTAGAATCCCTCGCCATGCTCGGGATTCTACTCAAGAATCCTTCACTTCGTTCTGGATTCAAAATAACGCCCTCGCCCTAAAAATATTATTTTACAGCCTTGTGATACAATCTACTATTGACAGCTTGTGTAACTCATCCCATGAAACGTCCACTGCAGGACAGGGTCCCTTTAGCAAAAACGCGTGGTAATTTGAAGGGTATTTACTCGTACCATAGTTACCACGTTTGTAAGCGTTGTGGCTGGCGACCGCTGTTGATGGTGACCGCAGTATGTAAGATGGTACGATACACAGAAAGATGCTGTTGACGATCTTCCGGTTCATAAGCCCTTAGACACCCACGGGTAGAGATGGGTTGGTACTATTCTTTGCCGGTACAGTGACAGCTTAATTAAGGCATAATGAATAACAATTCTGAAAGTGAGAAAACTGCTTGGAAAGGCACGTTAACGTCCCAGCTACGATCTACACAAGTAGTCGTTGAGCCATGTCGGAGGCCTTTGGCGGCTCAACAACTCTGGCATGCACCAGGTTTATAAAGTCCTTCGCCCCTAAATCCCTGAATTGGGAATCTTATCGAAATCGTTAGAGCCGTTTCCAAGATCGAAATCTATGTTATCAATAATCTTAAGAACTGAAAGCACGTCTTCTACGTTGGAAGCGTCGGAAGCCATTTTTGACAAATTTGGACGGCAGATGTTTATGAAACATCATACAAAAGTTTCTGAGAAGGAGACGAAGTGTGTACGTACATACACTTAATTTGTTTTGTGTAGAGGTTTTTTGTGTAGTGTGTAGAGCGAAACACGCGCAGGAGTCACGGCTTTAGAAGATTATCGTAGTTTTTTTACGCCTTGTATAGTTTCAACTTTTTTTGGATTTCTTTTATAAGTTTCTTAAGCAAAGAGCCATTGTATTATGTTATGGACCAAAGTGATTAATGCCGGAATTATACATAACTAGCTGTGGCCGGCGACTTCGTCCGCGAGGGATTCTGTCTATCTATCTATCTGACCATCCATCAATCCACCTTTCCGTCTATCTGTCGTCCGTCCGTTCGTCCAACCATCTGTCCAACCGTCCGTCAAACCATCCCTGTCCCTACCCATCCCTCTCTCCCCCTCCCTCTCCCCCTCCCTCTCCCTCCCCCTCTCCCTATCCCTTCCCCTATCCCTACCCCTAACGCCATCTTAACCGCTATCCCTATCCTCATATAAACATAGAAACGACACCCAAATTGATTTTTAGACATTTCAACCCTATCGCACCCGAACCCCATCCCCAGGGGATTATGGTATTTCACGTCCACCACGTTGGATTACAAAATTGTTGTAGTTTTCGTAATCAGCGACCCGATAAACCATACAAAGGATACCCATATTGTTTTTAGGATTTTTCACCCCATTTGCCTCTTCTAGGGGTTGAATTTGTGATGGAATTATGGGTGGAATTTCAGTGACAGTGTTGTACTTTCCACAGAATTACAACCCTAATGCCTAAATAATAAATTTAGTGAATTTTACTTTGAAAATGAAGGATTTTCCAGTTCATCCCCCTTTTCACCCCTTAGGGTGTAGAATTTTCAAAAACCCTGAGACTTGTAAAACTTAATTTTTAGGCATCAGCCTAAATACAAATTTTGAAGATCCTAACTTCAAAACTGACTGACTTTCATACAAACTTTCATCCCCTATTTTACCCCCTTAGGGTCAGAATTTTATAAAACCCTTTCTTAGTACACCCCAAGACCTAATATGGAACCTACATGCCAAATTTGGAATATCTATACAGAGTGGTTTGGGCTGTGCGTAGATATGTCAGTGAGTGAGTCAGTCACCTTCTTCTTTTATATATATAGATAGCTGGTGCCCGCGAGTTCGTCTGCACTGGTATATAAATTGTAGCCTATGTGTTATTCTGATGTATAAGCTACATTATTTAGACCGTAAGGGCACTGCATGTTATCCTACGTCATCTAGTACACGAAATTCGCAACTTTGTAGCGATAGTAGTGGCCTAATAGGTCCACAAAACGTTGGTCTGCCAATCCCAAACCTGGCAGGTTTTGTACAGTTGGAGAGAAAAGTGGTTGAATGACAGATTACACGAATGAAATCTATTCGTAGAAATAGAAGGTACCTATATAAGTAAAAAGCAACAGGTCTGCATTGCATCCTCTTGGCAGTTTCGCCAGTCCGACCAAATTTGTGGTCCAATCACATCCGACCACATTTGTGGTTCGACTAGCGAAACTGCCAAGAGGATGCAAGGCAGACCTGTTGTTTTTTACTTGTATAGGTACCTTCTATTCATATATACATGTCGTAAGCGCCAAAATTTATCAGTTTAATGCTTTGTATACAAAATATGTTTACTTAAGCATAAAAGACAACTTAAAAATAAAGAACCCTGATAGTAAAATGCCTATCTCAAAAGGCTGTATTCAAATCAATTAGCTGAACCTTCCTTTTTAATATAATTTACTTACGTAGATATATGTCGTAACCACCACTTGACGCCTTCATTACTTCACTAAACAATATTGTCACTGTCACATTGCGTGGAATTACGGAAATAGCAAGCTCTCCAATTCCATCGTCCGCGGGGAGTCGTTCAATTACTTGCATTGCGGGGTGGTCATTACGTGGGACGCAATTGGACACTGGATTGCCAAAGTGACCTTTTTAGCTGTTATTAATGTTTGGGTCAGCTTTTCATGGTGATTGTGGCGTTAATATTTTGTAAGAAATTTATAATCATAAAGAGTCATATTTTATACTTATTTTAAGAATTTGTAATGTAATTTCATATGACTTCAATACAAAAGACAACGATCAAAAAGGGTGTGACGATGATGAAGTATTTAATTTACCCAGAAACTGAACAACTTTTACAGTTCCACACAGGAAAATAAAAATGAAATTTTCATGACTCCGTATCGTATATAAGAAAAATGGTTCAGTTTAGTAACTAAACATCTGACCCCGAAGGGACGATTGACCTTTAATTATTTAGCCAGCTTAATATGACATTAGTTTTTTAAAAACTGTTAAAATGAAACAAAATATTTTACGCAATAATTTATTGGTACACTAATAATTCAATTTCATTTCTTATTTTCACACTATTTTAAGATTTAGACTCGTTAAGTAGTGAAGACAAAACGTTCCCTTGTTCTACGATCCTTAAAATAAATATATATTTATTAATTACAAAAAATCACTGTAATGGCAACATAGTATTTAATTCTAGACATTTATTCTTTATTTTCGTTTAGTTTTAATTTATTTACAGCGGTTTGTTAAAAAAAATCTACGAGTTGTTTAAAGTGTTAAAATTTGACAAGAAAAAAAATTATATTTACATTTCTATTAATTAACATAAAAATATTATAGGTTTCTAGAGTAGCAGCGGAATGGTTCCAAAATGCTTTTTTTTTCAAATTCAACGTAGGTGTACGTATACTTCTGACAACAACTCATTCGACATTTTTTATTAAGTAGGTAAAATACGCATTAATTGCTTTTACATCTACTAATATAGACCATCCATTGGCACTAGCTATATCTATCACATTGGGTGGGACCTTGCTGAGGAAAATGTAATTTTAAGAATTAGTTTTAGTTAATGGCCAAATAATCCTAGCAACAATTTGTTCAGCTACAATCTTTTAAAGTAGATTTTATAGTCGGAATCAAACAGTTTTGATCTATGTTTGTAACTGTACAGTTGAAGTAATTGAAATCTTAAATTCATTGATTCTATGATCAATTGACCGTTAATGCTACATATACATTTAAAGAAGCAACCTTTTTAATGATAACTTTCTTCTATACAATTCCTGTCTATGTCAGCAATATTCTTGTAGGCTTTATCAAAAATAGAAGGATTAGAGTAATATATATCACAAAATATATTCATTGCTACAACAATACTTTTGTTTTCAATACCATTAGATGAGGTTTCAGAAAATAATGTGAAATAGTGGTGTGAAGTGTACAAGATGGCATTGATAACAAAAGTAATTTAGGCCTGACACACTCGAGCTGGACCACTGAAGAAGAGGTATTCAATTATACGTGTACGCACAGTGTATTTTCAGTTCCAGGTTAAAATAAAAAATGAATATGAAATCAATATTCTTTCAGGTGAGTAACTTAAGTACCATTTTTTGGATAAAAACTACATGAAATCGTTTTATGAGAAATATCTTGACCTGTGACTAAAAATTCACTGTCATAAGCAATCATGCCGTTACGTACTATCAGCAAAGCAGTTAACCATGCATTAAATAGTGTTTCTAGCGTGCTTAGAGTACTTCGCAACCAAAACAAACTAGACTGAGACGATAGATAATATTTAAGCTTAATGATTTTTATCCGAAGACATGGATTTGTCTGTACGTAGAATTATTACGTGGGATAAAAAAAAGACAAAATATGTATCTACGTCAAAACATGATCTAATCACCTTAGCAAACAACCTGATCTTTTTCTTACATTACCAGTGTTACAACTTATAGCCTTGAAATATTTATACTCAGTCAGTAAAGGACTACTTATTCTTAAATATAAAAACATGATGTCATTCAGTAAGTATATCTTACACCATGCTCCATACGGGGTTCTGTATAAAAATATCCCAGTTCTTTTAATCCGGATAAGTTTGTATAAAATAGCACGATTTTGCTAATATTGTGTACGTAACACAATCAATGTTCTTAGGGAAAATTCAATACCATTTACGATATTTATCACATATTCAAGGAAGATTTTAGAGTACTGTGATACTTGTATACCTTTACCCCGTAAAATTTGCTACCAACACATTTATACATGGTATAATATGTAATAAAATATGTTTATTATTTCAACAAGTTAACCAGATAGACTTTGTAAACAGCTAAACGACTGAAAGTTAGAGCATAGGTAAATATTCTTTAAGCATAATTTTATTAATAAACAGGCAAAGATGAACAGTGAATATGAAAATGTAGAAATTTTGATCAAGATTGTACTTACATTGAAACTATCAAGACAGTATTATGATAATATAATTCACTTAAATAGTAAAAACCCACGTTGCTGAAATATGCTTATTAAACATTAGTTTATACTCAAAATTAAAAACTAAAGACACCAAAATATTATTATGACAATACTGTACTTGGATATGAAGAGTTAAAATACAAAAATTATTATGCAGGTAAAAGTTACACGATTCGATAAATCTACCACTAATATTTCTATCACACAAACAAATATACCTAAAAATTATAATTATATACTCTTAACAATGGACGAACACATAATATCATTCGAGCGAATGCAGTCTACTTAGACGATCATAAAATTTAGTCATTGCTTTCGTTTAAGTAAGGTTTAAATCGAAAATCATGTGATTTTCGAAGGATTACTCTTACTTACTCTCCGATTTAAATCTTTATTTAACCTATCGTAGAACCGACGTAAATGCAAATTCTTAAACACATTAAGTGCACTTCAACACATGATTGGTAAGTCTCATTCGATATCCTTCGCCATATCGCACCATAAGAACTGACAGCTGGATGACTTAAAGAATAACATTCATAGCAGAATACGATTAAATAAAATATGTTATTTTTTAAGATAAATATTCATATTCTTCAACTTCGATAAAAAGTAGGTTAAACTGCAGAGTCATCCAGTTGTCGTTGAATAAAGTTTGAAAATTCATATTGCAAAGCAGTGCACAAAATGCGTACCTCGCACAACTTAACTTATGACTACACTCAAAAAGTTGGGGTAACAAACACGATGTGCACTTAACCAAAAACATTTAAAGAAACAACTTCAGATTCAATCCCTTGAGATCACACTTCTGCTTTCCGTATTTAAACAATAAATCACAATTTTATAGGCTTCACTAGAATTCTTACATTTAACACTTTTGTCCGGTTGCTTGTCCTTCACTTGGTATTTGGTAACAACGTCCAATATTGCTAACACTAACTAGGATTTGGCTATTTAGACCCTCTCGCATCGTGAGTATTTTAGGCCACATAATGGTACCAATATACTTGGTAAAGTTGATATACAAATTATGATATCTCACTCTTAGATTCTCTTTCAAATAACCTGGCTTCTGAATTTGTATGAAGCCACTTAATATTTTGCACCCATATATAAGTTAAAATTGGTACACCCTTGACAGTATCAAGTAAAACTCCTCGTAGACTCCTAGCAGCCAAAACAACCCTCAAATGTAAAGGATAGTTAGTATGGACATGCCTAAAACGATAAGAACATTAGGCGCGGTGAGGAACCCTTTACTCCAACTGCAGTCGAGGTCCCTTTCAAATACCTGAAACATTAATTAAAATATTAAAACATCAACTTAGCATTGGTTATAAATTAAAATGATATTAAAATATGTGACACTTACGTCAATTAAACTTCTGTTGTTATAGTAAGGACACGTTGCAAATCTCACGTCATCACGTGTCGCGACACATTTCCATGGGCTCGAACATAAGTACTGTCTTCTTTCCCTGTCCCATGCCTCAATCCACCTAGAATAAAACTCCTTTAAATGTCAGACTTACGAACACATATTTTACATTATTTGGCGCTCACAACTATTGACTTTGTAGATAAACCGCATACCATTTTCATAAAATGTAATGTTTGTAGTATTTATAATAATCGAACTTCTTCATCTTTATTTTGCACTTACCCAATTCCACAATCACAGTTGAGTGGATTACCAGCTACCAATATATCATGTAGGAACACAGTATTAGGCACTCCAGGCCACTCTTTTTGGCCAGGGTTAAGAACTTTAGTAATATAGTTGTAGCGAAGGTCGAGCGTCAGGTTTCTAACACGACCAGCTCGCCAGAACACTTCTGGGGCTATCTCTTCTATGCTCGTATTGATTATAGTTAGACGAAGTACTTTGGAGTGGACACCCTGAAATAAAACAAGAATTAATTAGCAGGAGAAGCATTACAAATTTGATTATTAGTTATTGAAATTTAAATAGTCGTAAACCAAAAATGTTTAGCTACAAATCACAGTACGCTAAGCTAGTAATTTAGATATTTTTTGCATTTAGACAGTTAAGGCTAATAAAACTACAAGAGTATAATATTGCATAGTATAAAATTGACAAATTACTTACAATAAGTAAATACGGCGCCAGATACTTCAAATATCTTCCAGTAATCGTAACATTGTTTAATTTGCAGGGCATAGATCCACTTCCCATTTCTTTGCCAAATTCGACACCGGCATAATCCGTCTCTACCATAAGATTCTTCAGTGCAGCGTTGTTGCTCAACATACTTGGTAAGTTAAAGTAATTAACGTTCACATACGATGTTACTTTTAAAGTTCGAAGGGCGTACATCTTGCTGAATGCACCGTGCTGGAATAAGTTTTTTTTTTACTGTTGTTATATCATTATGGCTATTATCAAGAGCTTAAACAGTCTAGTCAGCCACAATTTTGTGCCACATTACGTTATTGTTAATAAAAAGTGTCCTCTTCAAACAATTTTTCATTAAAATACTTATTTTAGTCTTAAATTATTTTAATCAGCGTTGTATCGACAAGCTCATCGGAGCTTCACATTTGATCCATTGCTCCAAAACCTAAAGTACCTAAACGAACAAAAATTTTCTTACCTCAAAAATTCTCACTCGGAGACGGGTTACATCCAAATATTCAAGTTTTGCTGATAATCCATACAGACTGGTATTCATAAGTGCAGTTATAGGATTTCCAGATAACGATAGCCATCTTAATTCAGCAAGGGAATGAGCTGCGACTGGTACTGCAGTAAGATCATTGTAAGAAAGATCTAACGCTCTAAGTCTGGTTAAGTTAGCAGTAGTATCAGGAGGAATAGATGGTAGATTGTTGAAAGACAGATCCAAGCTTTTTAGCTTCGGTAATGGCATGGATGGGATCTGCAATAATAATATACGGTAATTAACTTCTGTTGTTACTAACGATCGTTTCCTTTGACATAGATATAAGCCACAAGCAGGAGTTTCTCATCAGAAAACATGCATAAGGTTAAGGTTAGCTGGTAGAAAACTCAATTTTGAGTTAAGCTCGCCATTGTTAGATGCTTTCACTTGTGCTTGTTTATGTAATGTATTCGTGTACAATAAAGAATAAATGCTCAAATTTGCAACAATAGAGGTTTATGGATATCTTATAGTTATAATATACCAATAACAATACTTACATGAATCAAGCTGACATTCCTCAAACCTAAATGGGAAAGTCTCCTCTCAAGGCCCTTGAAGATAGTAATACCTCGTTCTCCGTTGTTAAAAGGAGAATTGTTGCTAAGGTCCAACCAGCGAAGCCTCGGCAGGGCTCCGAAGGTACCTCCTTCGATACGAACCAAGTGGTTTCCAGAAAGGTCCAGGACCACTAAAGACTGGAAGTAATAATTTCTTATGTTAAAGCCGACGTAAAATTTTCCGGAGGTACTACTAAATAAGAAGAATTTGTTATAGTGAATATATTTGTAAGAATAATTGTGTCCAAATTATCCATGTGGCAAAAATTTAATGGGTTAATCATTGTATTGACAATTCTGAAACTGAGACTATTGAAAAATTTTGTAGTACCGAAACATTTTGCATGTTACAGTTTTGAAAAGTGGAGTATGAAATTGAATTGGTAATATGATGAAATATTTCCTATCGAGTGCGATACATGAAAGCTTGATGAAAACTATTAAAATCAAAACTGAAAATACAAACCCAAGAAGGACGATGCACTGAAATGATCCGATGAAAAACTAAAGTTAAATGCGACCAAAACCAAAATGAAGTGCAACCCAACTGATGGTGAGGGAAAATAGGCGGAAACCAACTATCTACCTTGAACAATATATTCTGCGGGTATTGCTTTTTTTGGTGGAAAACTCTGGTGTGATCTCGCCTAGCCGTGTGGTACATGTATTCATCGTTGTAATCCGGCTCATCGGGCCAGAACTCGCCTTGCTCGGGGCTCTGGCAACATGCGGGTTGGACGACACATTAGCAAAGCTACGCACACACTGGCATTTACTAGTTTCTACGCAATTTTGCCAACTTCAAGTGAGTCCTTTGATACGTAAAAATATTGTATCTTCCACTTAGATAGATAGTAGAGACTAGATTTATTTTGAGATCAGAGCTTACGTATGATAAAAAAAATATACGCGCTTACCTCTTCTTAAAAAATTTAGTTTGTCTCACTTGAAGTTAACAATATCTGTTAATAAAGACTTTCACAAGGAATGTTATAAGGGTAAAGGCAAAAATTTTATTTCATATGCAAACAATACATTATAAATCCAATTCGTTCAAACCTTATATACTTAAATAAAATATTATATGTACATTCTCCGCTCATTCCTCAAGACAAGCTGTTAGTAGTATCAAAACTACTATCAAACTCAATTAGTGTAACCATTTTATTCCATCAAAATATACTTTTGGTAGTAAAATCATAAAACTTACCCTGAATCGTTGTACGAAGTCAGCAATAGAGATTGCGGGAATAAAGTTCCCGCTAAGATCAAATTCAACAAGGTTTCCTGCGGCTTGCGGTGTTAGACAATTTGTAGGAATCCTTGAAAGTTCATTGTTAGAGAGGTCTAACCTGCAATAAAAAATTACAAGGTGTAAGAGACAGCTTTCCAAAACTGAAACGGCATTATCAATCAATAAAACTGAATAACTTTCAGTGAATTCAACAACAACACTTTTTGTATAGGAGAGGGAGGCAGACTTAGATAGTAGAGAGAAACAACAACAATGTTCGCATAGTGGGGGAAAATTCAGGCAAGCCTATTTGTATGTAACGTCAAAGTGATTGCCCAAATTAATATGTACGAGACGTACCATACATGTCACAAAAAAATTAAGACATTATGGTGGATGATGATGAAGTAAGTTACCACAATGTATGTGATTAACTTTAGTTTCTTAATTAGATGTTATTACATTAAGATATACGTACCTTTCCAGCATTGGTGATGATATAAAGTTATCGGCAGTATTCCTAATATGGTTGTCAGATAGATCCAATGTCGTCAAAAATTGCATGTCATGGAATACTTCTACAGGCATCTCTGTCAGATAATTATTTGATAAGTCCAGTATCTAAAAAAACACATTATTAGGTAAAATAAGATAAGTCCACTGTGAAAAGAGATACGGAAAAATTTAAATTTACCTGTAAATTCCTAACTTTCTTGAAACAATCGTATTCCAAGTCGAAGATCTGATTATAAGACAAATCCAAGTACTGCAACATGGTCATGGAGCCAAAGACATCTCGAGTTATATTTCTAAGTTTGTTGTGAGATAAATATAGCTCCGATAAGGTTAAGTCAGCGTGTCTAAAAATAAAAAGCGAAGTAAAGCACATTGTTTCAACAATTGATAACACACGCTTTCGATAACACTTTCCTCACTTACCTGAAGTAATAAGGAGCGATGTACGTAATATTATTGTGAGAGAAATCCAAAACCCTGATGTTCACTGAAACCGTTCCAAGACCTGAAAAATATATTTCGTTGAAATATCTTACAGAAACGATATTAATCTAATCTAGTACCACGCAATTGAACGAGTCAATCTACCCAAAGTTTAGCTACTTATTGGCGATACTACAATAAAATTTATATACATATTATACGCAAATATTTATACATGAAAATTCACCTTGTTCGTGACTTATGTCTTCAGGATTTAACCCTTTATATGAAGCAGAAAGAGAAAAAATAAATAAATAAATATTAGGTACTTACAAAACGGGGTCAATTGTATAGGTTGAGAAGAGATGAAATATTTTAAGTGTTCTGATAAGAGATCAAAAGAAAAGAAAAGGAGGTAATTAACTTTTTTGCTAAAAGTATAATAAATAGAAATATAAAACTTTGGTGCACGCCTTTGCTCGTATAAGGTAAAGTTGAATTTGAATAGGGTAGGGTATAAAGAGTTAATTTTTGTAATTGCAAAGAAAATGTATGAAACCCAGACCATGCAACTGAATAACTCTCCCTAAGAACATTAATCTGAAAACAAGAAAAATGTTCGCTATCTTATGAAAACCTTGCGCCGCCAACAGGATTACAAAAAAAATACTCTCATTTTTAAACCATATTTCTCAAGAGAACTTGTTCAATTTTATGATCAGAGTAACATATTAAAATTTTTACAGTGATTAAAAACTATGGCAAAATAAAAGTAACACATATAAAGTCACTTCACTTGCGTCAGTTGTATTAAAAGGTTCCATTATTCTTAAAACTTACTTTGAGCTTTTGGAGGTGGATAGAAGTTTAACGAAGTGAAGAAGCTCGGAGCATTCGAATCCGTCAGTGCTATGATATGATTGTACGAGACGTTGACTTTCAGAGCCGTGGCAGAACCCACTTGGTCAAAGATTGAGAATTTAAACGTGTCCAGGTGGTTAAATGAGATGTCCAATCTGGAAAACGCACTCTTTTTAGAATAAAAAAAAAAATACGTAATAAAACATCTGTATGAAGTGCACGTGTTAAGACAAGACAGACATATTATTTGCCTAAGATGTTAGATATCATTTTTTACCAGTTACTTACTCTTTTAAAGCTGGCAAGTTTTGAAAGGCTTCTTCACTTATTTCATTAATTCTGTTTCCTTTTAACTTTATAACTTTCAGATTGTCTAAACTAGTGAAGGCTCTTCTTTGCACCAGTTCTATTAAATTGTCCTCAATGAGAACGTATTGTAGCTCTCTCAAGTCAACAAAAGTATGTTGGACGATTTGGTGCATTTGGTTCAGCGACAGAGAGATGCTTTCGAGCTGTCTGTGGATGTCACCCTAAAAATAAAAAATAAATCCTAAAACTTTTGCCTTCAAAAGTAAATGAACATCGTAAGTGACACTTACATTTCATGAAACCGCAAGTTTTGTCACTTACGACATTTGTGGAATTCAGACAAATTATAAACGAAATTTTTTTGTGTAAATAAATTTATATTCATGAGCTAAATCATGGTTAAGGTACCAACTTTTGAAGTCATCAGGTGACTAAATAGATTTAAAAATTCCCTTAAACTAGTTAGTACGGTGAACCGCTTGTCGCTAGAAACTTTTTCAACTCTATTACTACGCCATAAGGTCTTAAAGTGTTTCTACTGATGTGCGGCCGTGTGTACACAAATATATGGGGGGTTACTTTATAAGGCAATGTCATAAAATAACTATTACAAAAACATTGTTTTTTATGGATTAGGTAAGTTATAATTTAAAAAAGCTATTAAGTTACGTACACATGGACGCACGTTGCTGGTAACACTTTGACCTTGAGCGGGTCTTTAGTTTCGGGTGTTTGTAGCGTAGTGCTGATTCAGCCTGTACTGGTTTTGTTATCACTTTACTTGGTTGCCGCCGTGTAATTAATAACTTTCGAAAATATGAGCTCAAAATTTTTACATACCTGCAAAGTTCCCTTCGAAAAGTGATCGATCTCGTTATCTTGTAGATTTAAAGACTTGAGCTTGTATAAGAAGTGGAATGACGTGTCAGGGACGTTTTTAAGTTTATTATTGCTAAGGTCTAGGTACTGTAGTTCAATTAACGCCTTTAGAGGTTCGAAGGGTAAGATTCGTACGGAGTCCGAGAGACCATTCGCTATTTTTAAAGTTGTTAGACTGTGCAACTGAAAAAAAAGTAAGGTAAGTATTTACTTAATTCAATTTGAGGTAATTATTTAATAATTCAATATAAGAAGGTAATGATTTTGTAACTTCGTTAAATAATGTAGGCTTCGCATAATCGGTTAACTCTCAAGTGTGTGCTTTAGCTAAAATGAAAAATAATAATATGATTTTACATACATACAAAACATCACGCCTTGTTCCCGTCGGGGTAGGCAGAGACCACAGTTCTCCACCTGCTACGATCTTGACATACTTCCCTTGCTTCCTGAACCTTCATCAATCCTTTCATACATGCTCGTCGGTTTAGAGTACTGTTAACCTGGCCTTTATTCAGAACGTCTTGAATTTGGTCCTGGTACGTTCGCCGAGGCCTTCCCCTTCCAACGTTTCCATTCACTCTCGCCTTGTGGATCTCTTTCGTCAATCTTCCTTCATTCATCCTCTCCACATGACCAAACCATCTTAGCATCCCTTTCTCAATTTTAGTCACTACGTCTTCTTTTACGCCACAACGTTCTCTTATCACACTATTTCTAATCCTGTCACTCAATTTCACACCAATCATACTCCTCAACGCTCTCATTTCTACTGCATTAATTCTACTTTCATGCTTCTTCTGCCATACCCAGCTTTCACTGCCGTACATCAGTGTTGGTACCAAAACGCCTCTATGAACAGCCAGACGAGCCTTGTGAGACACCTTCTGACTCTTCATAAAAGCATGCAGAGCACCATTCACCATGTTTCCAGCATTCACTCTTCTTTCGATATCACTTTCACACTTTCCATCTCTCGTAAACTTAGAGCCCAGATACACAAACTCCTTCACTTGTTCGACTTGTTCACCACCTATTAATATAGTACACTCTGTCATACACTCTTCTCTTTTAAGTACCATTACTTTCGTCTTGCTTACATTTACTTTCATTCCTTTCCTATCAAAAGCCACATTCATCATTGTTACCATCTCCTGTAACTCGTCAGCAGATGACGCAAGTATAACTTGGTCATCAGCGTAGAGAAGACATTTGATGAGTAACTCATTCATTCTCAGTCCACACATACTCTCTTTCAGATCAGTCAAACAATTATCCATGAACAGGTTAATCAGCCAAGGTGACGCTACACATCCCTGCCTAACACCTTTTTCGATGCTAAACCATTCAGTGTACGCCCCGTTTATTCTGACGCAAGCACTGGAATCCTCATAGAGAGATTTCAGTGCTTGAATCAGATGACCGTTCACCACATACATAGACAATGCCGACCACAATTCATTCCTCACCACTCGGTCATAGGCCTTTTCCAAATCCACGAACGCGCAGTAGACTTTTTGGTTTTTGGCCAAAAACTTTTCAGCTATGCACCGCAAGGAAAAGACCTGATCTGTACATCTCATTCCCTTTCTAAATCCCGCTTGTACGTCCCATATTTTTTCGTCAGTATCTTTCATTACTCTTTCAATCAAAACCTTTGCATACAGTTTGCCGACGACACTGAGAAGACTTATCCCGCGGTAATTTTTGCAGTCCTGTTGTGACCCTTTTCCCTTGTACAGCGGTACAATCACAGCCTTGCACCAGTCACCTGGTACTCGGCCGTTCGTCCAACACAGGTTGAAAAGGCGGTACAGCTGACTAGCCACAATGCCTCGCCCAGCCTTCAACATTTCGACCGACACTCTATCATACCCACCTGCTTTACCTGATTTCATACTTTTCATTGCTTTCATGATCTCATCCATACTTATCTCACTTGCATTACTCTCATATTCATTCTCATGCATTTCCACAGAAGACCTCGGTACGCTAGCCTCTGCTTCTCTCTCAAACAAACTTTCAAAATATTCCTTCCATCTCTTCAGCACACATCCTTCACCTTTTATAATACTTCCATCCTGGCTTCTGATTTTACTCAGCTCCGATGTTCCAAACTTTCCTCGGGCTGTCCGTATGGATTTCCAGAAAAACTTTTGTTTTGACTGGAAATCCTCAGAAAGCCTTCTGTCAAACTCATCTTTACACTCCTCTTTCTTTCTCTCAACAACATCCTTTACAATACCTTTCACTCTTTTATATTCCTTTCTTGCTACACTAACATCATCACTTGTGGCCTTCTGCATTCTTTGATTAGCTTTAACAGCTAACCAATCTAACCATGCTTTTTTCTTTTCACAAACAGCTGCCTGTACACTTTTATCCATCCACACATTCTTCTTCTTTCCATCATTTCTCCTTTTCGACACCCCACAAACATTGACAGATACTCCTACTAATCCATCTTTAAATTCATTCCACAAGCATTCAATATCATTCACTTTATCTAGGTTCTCAAATCTTTCACTCAAGCCTTTCAAGTATTCACTTCTGACATCCTCCTCTTGCAATCTCTCCACTTTAATTCGTTCCAAAACGCTCGTCTGCTCTTGTGCTTTATGCCGCCACCGATTAAATAGACCACCAATTCGGGTTACAACCAGGTGGTGGTCTGTGTCAATGCCGACTCCGCGATATGCGCGAGCGTCCAGAACCCTTTTCCTCAATCTTTCATCCACAACTATAAAATCGATCATACTTCTCGCATCACCCTCCTCTCTTGTATACATATGGATCCTTTTGTGGTCAAACATAGTGTTTGCCACAAAAAGATTCCATTCCAAACATATCTCAAGCAGACTTACACCATTTTCATTCACACGTTCATCACCAAACTTACCAACAACTCTTTCATAACCGTCACGCTAACTTCCTACCCATCCATTAAAATCACCTAGCATAATATGATTTTCGTTGCGGAAATCAAGAGTCCAAATTATGTGATGTTACTCGTAGGTCAAAAAGCTTTCATGAGTTTTCCTGATTCATAAACTGATAAGGAAAATAGTCGTCTTTGCTTTATCTTCAAAATCATGATACCTTCTTTATAAAGATCCATACCAACAGATGCCAACAAGACCCTGAGAGCTGGGCGGTTGTTTTTTTATATTTTCTACGACTAGACCCACTAGATCAGATCAATAAGTGGTCAAATATCCTTAGCCCTACAGTTAAGTGTGGTAATTATAATTATAGAAGGTGGTTTCTTCGGTGCTGTTTTTAAGGCCAATTTAGAATCAGATTTCCCATTAAATAAAATCAGCAGCAGATGGAGTAACTAATCTTAAATGCCGTTTTGGCCTTTCTGCAAAACTAATGAACCAGACACACACGAGTCTACGGAGTGCATAGATTTAGAGTTTTTAAAGGAACTAGTCTATGATCATGAAGAAAATCACTTACCTCAGCAAAAGCAAACGGGTCAATGAAGTCAATATTATTCTCTGAAAGGTCCAAGGTCTTGATGGTTCTGACGTGCTGGAAGGCGCTGGACTCGATCCTGGTAATTGAGCTGCCGAAGATCTTCAGGTCTTCTAGTTCTACGCCGAAGTCTTGGAAGTCTTCAGAGTTTATGCTGCGTCTGAGGAGCTTGCTTACGGCGAGGTAACGGAGAGAACGCATTCTGAAATCGGAATTATTTGTTTGCATTATTAACTCGTCTTAATACCTGACTAGGTACATTTACATTGGTTGATAGGACACTTAATTTTCCCTTTACATAGAATTGAATACGTATGTAACCGCTTTAGGATAAGTTACGGATTAAAAAGAGCACATTATTTTTTTTTTATCATTACCTATGTGAAATTTTAGTAATGGAGGAATTATTTCAAAAGAAATTTTGGTAGTGAAACCGTTTTCGAGATTCTATCAATACATGTATACAAATCGCGTCTTTTTCTCGTAGAGGTAGGTAGGGCAGAGGAATGAAGGTAGTAGTAGGAATATCAAAAGTCCCCTTTTTCCTTCCTCATATTTAAAACTTCGCACTAAATTTCATAAAATTCGCTTAAGAGGTTTCGCCGTGAAAGTTTAACAGGCAGACAGAGTTTCGAATTATATTGGTTTAGATTGTTTTGGATTGGTCTGGATTAGTTTGGATTGGTTGGGATGGTTTGGATTAGTTTGGATGGGTTTGGATGGTTTGGATTTACCTTCTCACGTCTTGCAAGCTCATCTCGATAGAATACGCTCCACTGATGTCCAAAGAGAACAATTTGTATTGGAAGTTGCTGTAAGACGATGATCCGTACTCCGAAGGACTATTCGAAGCAAGGAGAGAGATGTCCACCTGGTAAACAAAAGTTTTAGTAGAATTAGAAGCGCTTGTGAAGTTTATGTTTTGAAATTTGTAGAATTAGAAGCGCTCGTAGCTTTCAACTCGACAGATAAGAAAACATGGCCGCATTTACAACCTAGATCGTGGACCCTACTAAAAAAACAACTCATGTTTTCCGTGATTCGAATGACAGGTTGAGCAGCTGCGTTTGATCTCGGTTGCTATCACTGGCAGTAGTCATTATTTCAGAGCCCTTTTCAACACTATTACAGTGAGGGTGATACAAAAAAATCGGTCAAGTACAAGCCGGACTCGCGCTCCGTGGGTTCCGATATACCTATAGTATTTTTACCCGACTGCCCCAAAACAGGAGGGTTATGTTTTTGGAAGCAATGACCGCAAAACTTCGGAGATAAGGAGGGGGAATGATATATTTTTTGGCATATTTCGTCATAACTAAACTAAGAGTTGTAAAAAAAATACGAAAATCTGTTTTGGAGTGGTCAAATGAAGCTCTTTTATATGATACCCCACTCGACCTAGTCACGACAATTTGATATTTTGCCTACCCCCCCAATTTTTGGGCTCCATTTCTAATAATAATAAATATATTTTTTACATTCTTTCGTTGCAATTGAGTTAGGAAATCATGTTCCAAAACTTTTCAAAATTTAAGGTGGATAGCATGATTGCTGAGATGTACAGGTGTAACAGACAGACGTAGTCGCACCATAAGGGTTCGAAACCCTAAAAACAGAACGGATATTATTTACAATTGCGCCCTTGTACGGTCATGTGAAACGTTTAGCAAAATTCACGAATCATCGTGCAAGTCATCCGACACAAGATGAAAATTTGTTAACAAGGGAGAGATTACGGAGCAATTTCGAACAATACCTGCTCTAGCGCGAGTTTCATTAGCTTGGATCCTTTGCGTACATTAAAACCACAATAAGAAATGGACTTGGTATGCGACGTGTTCTAGTTAGTCTACATTAGGGGGTTTATGTTCTAGCACTTCTAGCGCCTTTGACCGATCTTTATTCAGGTTTCAATGTAGATTTTTACAGAGTACTTTTTGAAGTGAGTAATGTAACTTAAGAGTTAATACATTTGAAAAAACTGATGGCACTTGTCTGATGGGCTAACATTGGTAGTTAGCCTGATTGATTTGACAAGCATCGTTCATTATTACTAAGTTGACACTTTTCCAGTACACTCAGAAGACTAGTCGAGTTTATGCAAAATAAACTTCAAGATCATTGTGAGGTCATTCTCAGACAAGTCCAAGCTGACCAAGCTATTCTCCAGACCGGCGAAGGCAGCAGGCGATATCTCTGATACGTGTACTAGTCAATCCTTAACTAACACATACCTTATTCTCCTTCAGGTTTAAAAACCTCAGTGTGTCGTGTTTATTCAACATTTTTCTGAAGGATTGGGCAGAAGTAGCTAAAGACAGAGACGGCTGGCGTAATAGAGGAGAGGCCTTCACTCAGAAGTGGGTCACGATATTGGCTGTCAATTATAATGAAAATATACAACCTTAAGCTCTTAAGACATACCTTATTCTCCTTCAGGTTTAAAAACCTCAGCGAGTCGAGCTTATTCAACATGAACTTGGAGATCATCGTGAGGTTATACTCAGAAAAATCCAAGCTGACCAAGCTATTCTGCAATCCGGCGAAGATAGCAGGTGATATATCTGATAATGTTTACTAGACAACCCTTAGCGAACACATACCTTATTCTCCTTCAGGTTCAAAAACCTCAGTGAGTCGAGTTTATTCAACATGAACTTGGAAATCATTGTAAGGTTATTCTCAGACAAATCCAAGCTGACCAAGCTATTCTCCAATCCGGCGAAGGCAGCAGGCGATATCTCTGATATACCGCAGTCTCGGAGGGAAAGAGTCTTTATTTTGGCGTTGCGGAATGCGTCTTCCTGGAATAAAAATGGTTTTAGATAAATGTTTTGTGATACTTAGCACAAAAGAGGTAAAAGACAATTCGCACTTGCTCTCTTAAGAGTATTAATATTTGGGAAATAAAATGGTTTAATTCAGAGACCCAAGTTCGTTAGTTGTTTCGTGTATGGTATAAATGTGGTAGCTCATTCCCGCCGATCACGAAAGTTAGGCAACATCGCTCGTGATTAGAGCCTGGATGGGTGACCAATAGTGGTATTTAAACTTGATCGTAATTCGTGTTTCGGAAGGCGCAAAGTAAAGTCAAGAGACTGTTTGCTTGCAACTGGATAACACTGACAGCTACGTTGGCTAGGGAAATGATGATGATAATATAATATGACTATAAAGGCTGATGATAACACATACTCTCAAGGCGAAGATGGGATTCCCATCGAGAGTGGTGGCGTTTAGCACGTTGAAGTATTTGAACGATCCCGGCCAAAGCATTCTGATCACGTTGTTATCGAGTCTGAAAGGTAATAAATGAAATTGTAATAATATATTTATTTATAAAGAGGCGTGATGTTATGTATGTATGTATGTATATTTCAGATATAATAGATGAGACTTGTTAACTGCGAAACTGCGAGTTTCATGTATAGTTTTGTTTAGAATGCCAAAACCACTTTCGGTTTCGCACTTTTTCGGAATACATTCTTGAAGAGAATGTGGAGCGGGCTCAAGATGCGTAGCCAAACCAGAGGATGAGCAGTATTCTTTGGTACTATATTTTTTGCGGTTTACAAAAAGCGCTCCACAATATACCTAATGTTACTCTTTTGGCGTTCTTATCCAGCAGTGGATGTTTCAAGGAAAAATGGCAAACAAAATCCATATTAAGTATAATAAAAATAATTATTTTCATCATGATTTCGCGTTATTTAAAAAGAGCTCTAAACATTTATCTGCATAGTATAGAAAGCAATTTATTGATAAATCTGGTGGTACGAACTTAGGGCGTTTAAGTCCTTACTATGTCCACTGTGATCCAGAGCCCTTTATGAGCAAACGGATGAGACTTACTTGAGCGTATCCAGAGACAGCCTGATGCCATTAAGCTCATGTGCCGGCAAGACTTGCTTGATGATATTATTTGACAGATCCAGAACCCTTAGCTGGCGCAAAGGAGACAACTCTTCATAAGGAATGTAAGCAAGCTGGTTGTCACCCAGAAGAAGCTGAAAACATGGAAATACAATTTCTGAAAGACGAACTTTATCCAATTGTAAAATATATGCTCCTACAAAAATTGTGAACGTAATTTTAGCATGTTACTTAGATCATGAAACTGAACTACTTTCCCAAAGCAAAGCATACGAAAAACCAAATTTGACCTCCCATACAAAATGCGATATCAGCTAGTGCAGTTTCTATGGGGGGTAAAAATTGATTTTCGACCTATCTTCCGTTATGAAAGTTGTTCAGTTTTATGGTCTGTGTAACATACTAAAATTATGTTCACTATTTCATAAGGACCTTTAATACAAAGAGATGAGTTTGAACAAATCGCTTGAAGACGCGATAGCTCAGTTGGGAGAGTGTAGATACGGTATGCCGAGGGTTGCAGGTTCAGCCCGACTCAGGTCAGTTTTTTCTTCCTTTTTATCACAGAACTATATATAAGCTAATCTATATCTGTGATTTTTATGCTCAAGTTACAGGGGCACTAGAATGTAAACCCAATGGGAATCGTTTTGAAACCGATTGAAAGCTGTCAACGCAAATTGTATGAAGCTGGATCTGTGAGCTGGATACTATTTATGGCGTAATTGGGATCCAGCTTCGTACTATTTTCGTAATTCCCATTGAGTTTAAATTCTAGCGCAGCAGGGTGCAGTTTTAGTACGAGGGATAGAACCCAAGAAAGTCGCAACCTAACGAAGTCGCAATAGGGATTTTGAAGTAGAGGAAATTAGCTTTCTGAAAAATACTAGAACTAGCCCAAACTGTGGAGCAGGCAACACAGCGACCTTGCGTACGCGCGGCTGTTTGCGCGATCTCGGGCATTTTTGTGCCTGTCAGGCAATTTTTCATCTTATTTCAATGGCGATAAAGTTCATTAGTTCAATGGTATCAGAAACTGCTCTGTTCTGCTTTCGGTGTGCGTGGACCTTATTTCAGCGTCCAAGATAATATTATAACACAACTTTCTCTGGGTTACAAAATGTCGAAATCTTAAAAATAATTACTTTCCATATGCGATCACTTTTATGAGAAGTCGAGCATTTTTTATAGATTTTGATATAGGCCCTGTTGGGAAAGTTGTTGTTTTATTAATACTGAGTTACCCCCCTGAAGGATAACGGTATTACCCTTACACCCTGCAAAGTCGAATTAAAATACCTTATTCAGTCTATTCATCCCATCTCTAAAGACTCCGCTGTCCAGAATCGCCAGGTGGTTTCCACGCAAGTCCAGAGTCTCCAACATCGGCAGGCCGGTGAAGGCATCTAAAGGAAGGTTGGCGATGGAATTGTCGGCCAAGATAAGGGTCTGGAGAGTGTTCTCCAAACCTCGCCAGTTGTCGCCGCTGATATCTGATATTTCATTACCTGAAGACGAGAAAACGTCATTTTTGAACATTCACTTAGTAAGTAACATGTCTTTATGAAAATATTGTATTGTTATGTCGGGTGGTATCAGTTCTTCAAGGGACCATCTCTATAGATGCAAATAAATTGTTTACTATAGGGATTTGTGCCGCGGAAAGAAGCGTCCAGCCAGAAGTGAAACAAGGATCATCTGTCAGTTGTCGGTCCTTCTTTTCTCATTGTGAAAGATATTTTGCAACTATAAAAACCGGCCAAGTGCGAGTTGGACTCACACAAATGGACTCTCATTTTATTGCAATTTTTTTTTTTCATTTTTATGTTTTAGTTGAAAAAAATTCTTGAGTTTCAGTTCTAAGTATGGGGAACCCCCAAAATGTATTGTTTATTTTTTCTATTCTTGTGTGAAAATTTTATTGCTGTTCACAGAATACATATAGGTAGGTACTTACAAAGTTTCAACAGTATAGTTCTTATAGTTTCGGAGACAGACATGACGAATCCATAAGGGTTCCGTTTTTGCCATTTGGCTACGGAACCCTAAAAATCCCTGGTTGGCTGTATCCTTAATATGGCCGTAAGTACGAGTACAGTCAAGAGCACGTCAAATTCCCATTCACGTCCACTCACCCCCCCTCCCCTAACTCTCTTCATCCACTCACCTCACCTTCTCTCGTCACCCTCCAATTATTGCCGCCAGAGGGCCTATATCTACTTTGCACGAAATGACCCCCCAACGAAAGCAAGACGTATCGACGTCAAAAAATTATGATCATGATGACTTACCGCTTAAATCCAGCAGTCTTAACTTCTGTAGATATCTCAGGGCTCTGCTTGGTACAGCTGTTAATTTATCTTCTCTTAATTCCAGCTCCCACAACGTGTTGTCCAGCCCGTAGAAAGCTTCTTCGTGGATTAACTCTAGGGGATTCTGGTTTATTGCTAGTCTGTATAGACCTGGAAAATGGTAAGTATAGTATCAGTTTTAGCTTATATACATAGCGTTTTTTTGAGGCGCTCGTGGCCAAGTGGTCTTTATTTCCGATCACAAAAGTTAAGCAACGTTAGCCGTGGTCAGTACCCGGATGGGTACGCGACCGCTAGTGGCACAAGAACTCTAGCGTTTCCGTGCTTCGGAAAACACGTCAAGCCCCGGTTACTGTCACTAATCGTCATCACATAGTGTGGGTTCACAAACCCTGGTGTCAGAGTTGTTGAGCCACCAAATGCCTCTGACATGGCTCATTAACGACTACATCTATAGATAATAGCCGGGACCAACGGCTTAACGTGCCTTCCGAAGCATGGAATCATCTTCCTTTTCGGACAATCAGGTTATTCATTCATCCTGCAACGTCCTAACCTAACAGGGGAGATCTCACAAAGGAAATTTTGTTTGTTATCCCCACCGGGAATCGAACCCAGAACCTTCGGAATGAGAGCTGAGCCCTCTACCACTTGACC
Source organism: Athrips mouffetella (assembly GCA_947532105.1). Taxonomy (NCBI): domain Eukaryota; kingdom Metazoa; phylum Arthropoda; class Insecta; order Lepidoptera; family Gelechiidae; genus Athrips; species Athrips mouffetella. Next base: position 7,477,841 of record OX383964.1, on the reverse strand, counting down.
ACGGAGGCTGTTGACGTCACTGATAGTAGTAGTTGAGCCATGTCAGAGACCGTTTGGCGGCTTGAAAACTTGTCAGGTTGGCCCCTTTCCTGGCAAAGCATAATCTAGGACTGGTTTCACTTCTGGGTATTGGAGGTCAGATGGCAGTCGCTCTGTGTAAAAACCAGTGCCTTCGTCAAATGCCCTAAGGTAGCAGACTCTTTAGAAAACGGAATAAGACAAGCTTTCGAATCGTCATTCGATATAGAAATGTGTAGATGGTGTCTGTTTATAGTCTCACCACGGCATTTTCGAACTCAAAGCAGATGATAGGCAGCAGAGTCTTATTGATTATCATGCCTGTGCAGTCATAAGTCTGTTTATAGTCTCACCACGGCATTTTCGAACTCAAAGCAGATGATAGGCAGCAGAGTCTTATTGATTATCACGCCTGTGCAGTCATAATGCAGTTGTCATCCATCTGCTAAGCATGGCCAGGTTTGCCTGATAGGCACTTTAGAGCAAGATTAAGATTCAGATAATTTTATTCAATGTAGATTCTTTACAGAATACTTATTGAATGTCATGCAGAATACAATGCAAATAGAGAGAGTCTACGCTGTTTCGGATCGTGCTATGGCAGCGTAAAAGAAACGGCAAGAAACCACTGCAGCACGGCCTAATTTAAGAGTCGGCTTTTTACAATGTGTTTCTTGTGTTTCGCTGGAATATCTGAGCACCATACCTCCTTGTCATTGATATGGTCATCCAAATCATTCGTATAGTCATCAAGGTGGTGATCATTATAATTATAGATGATTCCCTTACCAGTAGCTTGGAAGAACTGGGGTTCTAGATCTCTAATCTGGTTTCCTTTCAGCTGGAGCGTGAAAACCTTTGAGCTGTTGACGGCAGCTGGGACCCTCAATAGAGGCACGTTGATGCAGGTCACAATTCCTAAATCTCCAGCAGGCTTGGAGCATGTGCAGAGCGCTTGGAACAGGCATGGTGGATGTCCTGTGTCTACGTGAAGCTGGAATAGGTGAAATAAATATTTTAATAAGGAATAAGAATACGTCAGAAAAACATTTAGTGGTTGAATTTTTTTTTATTGTCCATGTCTTAAAGACAGAAATGAGGTCGACGATGGAACGAGCTTGCCCATAAGAAGCCTATTCACTCGCGCCTTGAATAGATTATATTAGGATATAGGTACAGTTTCTCTGTTTAAAGTTGAAAGATGGGGTTTTTATTGACAGATGTGGTTATAGAATGAAACATTGGTCCACACTTACTAATACTAAAATGCCTCTAAATATCGCTGTTACCCCGGACACTACGTACAACGAGCGCGAATTTGAAATTGAAAGGTCGCGTAGGCATGCATATTCAGAACAAAAGACCCTCAGGAGGACCACTAGAATCGCGCAGGCGGATGCGCGCGGGTGTGCGGGGTAGATTGCAAGGGGGGTGGAGAGTGTCCGTTTTGTATGATATAACTATTACTTTATTCTCTGGCGAAGGAGTGCCGGCGAAATATATGTAAACGCACTCCTGAGGTGTCGCCTACTACAATTGTTCAGGCTGTTCTTTTGATGCATTAGTTGCTTTTTATCGGTATGGAGGGGTTTTTGTATACATTCTTTTTTGCTGCTTTTTATGTTGTATATTGTTTGATACCTACAGTTTATTATCAAAGAAAGATGAGGCTTTTATAGACAAATGAAATTATAAAATGAATTAATCATAGCTAGGGATGCTATAAAATTATCGAAAATAAGACTACTCTACTCGAATCTTAAGACTAAAGTAAAAACTATGTAATGTCCATGGAGTAAAAGTAAGATTATTAAAAAGCTTTTCAAAGAACATCTAACCCCGGGTCAAAAAGCTCTCATTATCCATAGACTAAAGGGTAGGTACTACGGAAAGCACTGAAGCGTATAATTGGTCCTCACTAATACTTTAACAACCTCGTGACTTTTCAATAAAAAACTTGGAGTTTACAAGTTTAAATTGAACTCTTGATATTCCTAGTCTTTGATACATTGATTACATAATTTAAGGGTAACTATACAGCGTGAATTTTCATTCGTTTTAATCCCGAAGCTCAGTGATTCTACTCATGAAAACAAGCAATTTTACAGAAGAAAAAAAAAATTATGGGAAAAAAAATTATCACCTTCCCATACAAAATGAGTCGATCACGTGACCACTTTACTATGGGGAGACGAAAAAATTGTTTTTCTTCGGGAAAGTTGCTTGTTTTCATGAGTAGAATCACTGCGCTTCAGAATTAAAAGGAATAAAAATTCACGCTGTATATTCTCCACCTTGTTTTTAGGGATCCGATACCAAAATGATAAAAAAAAGGAACCCTTATGGTGCCGCTCTGTCTGTCGGTCCGTCCGTCTGTCTGTCTGTCTGTCACACCTGTATATCTCAGCAACCACTCATGCTATCGACTTGAAATTTGGAATAAATTTAGGATATGGTTGCCCAACTTAAATGCATATGAAAGAATAAAAAAAAATTGGATTATTAATGTAAAGGGGGCCCAAATAGGGGGGGCAAATTTTCAAATTGTGGTTACTAGGTTGAGTGGGGTATCATATGAAAGGGCTTTACTTGTACATTCTAAAATATATTTTTGTATATTTTTACAATTCTTAGTTTTGAAGTTATAATGAAAAATTTCAAAAAAAATACCGTTCCCCCCCTTATCTCCGAAGTTTGTGGAAGGAAAAATCTGAATTTATTACAGGCGATAGAAATTTATGTAAACATTACAGCAAAATAAAACAATCTTTCTAAGTTGCACGCAGTTTTTTAGTAATCTGCAAAAAACCTTTACAAACAAATTTAGTTATGCGGTCCTAAAAAAGGACTTAATCGCTTCCAAAAATACTACAGGTAAGTATATCGGAACCCTCGGCGCGCGAGTCCAACTCGCACTTGACCGGTTTTTTTAAATATTATAAATAGGAAGGCAAAAACAGCAGCAACTACGTAGTTAGAGTCTGGCCCACGAAAGCTGTCCATACAAGCCCGCAGGAAATTTAAAAATAACAAGTTTTAAACCCTAAAAATACTGCAAAATAACAATTTGATACTTTTTGTTGGTTTTCAAGACTACAAGTTAGTTACTACCTGAAAACCAACTAAAATTATCAAATTGTTATTTTGCAGTATTTTCAGGGTTTAAAACTTGTTATTTTTAATATTTCCCGCGGTTTTGTATGGACAGCTTTTGTTGGCCAGACTTTACACCGATTTAACTTGTTTGAAAAAAAAAATATATAAGGTGTAATTTAATTAGACCCAAATATTTCTAGGGGTGGTGTAACTTTGATAAAGAAACAGGTTTTTCAAAGTTTTAGCGAAATCGACTCGCTGGTTTTTTTTTTGTAATTTTCAAACAAAAAAATAATAAATCTTTGCAATCATTCTGTAGTATTGATTTCCACCGTACTACAAGTATGGCACCTGCACACTCACACACACAAGATCGGCCGCCTTGCGCGCGATTGGCTTACGACTATTCATTCAATTAATTCAAAGGGCGGCAGCGCGGGGGGGGCAAGCACCACGACGTCTGCGGCCGCGGGACGCTCTGTGTGGATCGCGCATGCCACGCACGCACCGACCGAGTCCCTACGAAATAAACTAGAAACCTAGCATTCGCGCCTCGTGCTACGCCTTGCAGGATCGGATGAGCGACGACAGGCCGGACCTTTACCTACCATCGCCTACATAGGTACCTAACTGTCCTATAAACGGACCATGGGTTGTGCCGTGGGCAGAGGGAGGAAGGAGCCTAAGCCGCCATACCTACCTAGGCAGCTACTTGCCTGAGGAGTAGGTAGTTAGGTACCTACATAACAAATTCATTCATTTATTCATATCGTTGTGGGTTGCAAGGTTGATGACCGTACTCACAAACCCTGGTACCGCCAGATGCCAAAGGCCTCTGACATGGCTCATTAACGACTACATCCGTAGATAGGTAATAGTCGGGACCATCGGGTTGACGTGCCCTCCGAAGCAATCATGTAACATTTCGGACAATCGGGTGATTCATCCTGCAATATCCTAACCAAACTGGGCTGGTCGCACAAAAATATTTTTGTTTGACAGTGTCCCCATCGGGAAACGAACCCAGAACCTCCTGATCGAGAGCCAAGCACTCTAACACTAGACCACGGAGGCTGTAGGTACATAACAAATTTACAAGTACCTATTGCTATAATACGTACGTAAAGTACAGTCAAGAGCACATCACGCCTGACACATTGGACTTTGTACCGTTTTTATTTCAATAGACGTACGAGCTAGAGTCGCACTGCAAGTGTCAAGCTTGACCTGTCGTTGACTGTACCTACTTGCAGTCGAAATGTATGGCACGTCATACCTACCTACTTTTCGCCCGCAATCCCGAGCTGTTGCGTCCTATACCTCTTCTTACGTGCGCACGTACAGTCAAGAGCACATCAAGCTTGACACATTGGACTTCGTACCGTTCTTATTTCAATAGACATTCGGGCTAGAGTCACACTGCGAGTGTCAAGGTTGACCTGTCGATGACTGTACATGATTAAGGACCATAGTTAAGGACCTTAGGTACAGTCAAGAACAAGTCAAGCTTCATAGTTTCATCATGATTAGCCCGCACAAAGTCCAACGTGTCAAGCTTGACTTGCTCCTGGCTGTACCTAGATATTCAAGAACCTATTTTTCAATTCAATCCAATTAAAACTAGAAAAGTTCGTAGGTTCCTACTTCTCTCAATTAAGCTCTTACGACGGTATCAGAGTAGGTAATCTTTACCTACCTACTTACCACCGTTTTTGCTACGTCCATCAGTTTACTTAACCTACCATACTTATGAGAAGGAACTAGGATATCATTATCATAAGATCCCATAAAAAGTTATTGGTCAACTCGTCCGATCCGAACTAGGACCATCTGGGACGAGTTGATAAAATTCAAAATACACCCCCCTTAGTTGCTCTACAATTAATTTTACATCGACAACAAAAGTCACCACGCTTATTAGCGTTGCAGCTGGCACACTTCCTGGACAGGTACCTTCTCGTACCGTTCGCGTTCGAGACGGCAGCTAGCTGGAGTACGGAGGCCAGGGAGATCGGGCGTCGACTTAGGGCGCAAGGTGGTGACGCCCGTTCTGGGTCGTTCCTGGTGCCATGGGCACCTTTGCACCAGAATCGACCAGGGGCAGCTTGCCTCACTTCTTATCAAAAGTACAATTATGATGAGTTTTATATCACTTACTTGAGAAATAATTTCCCATACAAACATCCACACCCCTTTTTACTCCCATAGAAGATTTCCGGGATAGATAGGTACTATGTACCTAGATATGTCCTTCCCAGGGTAAAGGCAAATTTTATCTAAATCGGTTCAGCGGAACAAGCATGAGGAGGTATTGATTGTCTTTGGTTACCTAAGCTTTCTTTTAAACTTTACCTGAAGAGTAGAAAAACAAATTGTAGGACGACACGGGAACAGAAACATTGTCTGGTATCAAGTCGTCCTAGCTGGACCAAGATCGGATCGAACAAGTTGACGAAAAAATCCACGCAGAATTTCACATAAATGAATGCTTAGCTGGTACCTACCTAAAGATGTCCTTCCCAGGGTAAAAGCAAATGTTATCTAAATCGAATCAGCGGAACAAGCATGAGGAGGTATGGATTGTCTTTGGTTACCTAAGCTTTTTATCAACTTTACCTGAAGAGTAGAAAAACAAATTGTGGGACGACACGGGAACAGAAACATTGTCTTTTATCAACTCGTTCTAGCTGGACCAAGATCGGATCGAACAAGTTGACGAAAAAATCCACGCAGATATTCACATAAAAGAATGCTTAGCTGGTATCTATCTAAATACATTTGGAAATAACTACCTACAACATTCACCACGCCGCCGCCGCGCCGCGCCGTTAGCGTTGCGACTGGCACAATGGTCGGCAGAGGTTGGTGACCGTAGTAGGTATGGTGTGGTAGGTACGATAAGCCCCCGTAGTTGGATATCCCTTAGTCGCTTTTTACGACTCCCAGTTGTTTTGTATCATTCATTTTACATTGCATTTCCATTTTTAATTAGACAATCAATAGTAGGTGTAAGTACCTACTTACAGGCCGCGCGACGAGTTACTTAAGGCCTCTGGGAGGAGGGGAGGGGGTATGCGCAGTTGCAATATTTGCAAGCAAAATAGGTACTACTGCACATACCCCCTCCACTCCCGTCCAGACTCCGTCCAGCTTTTACTCGTCGCGCGGACTGTACCTAACGTGTCAGTAGGTAATTTAATTATCTAGATTTTTGTGGAAGGCAGGTATTGTCAAGAGCAGTGTCAAGCTTGACACTTGCAGCGCGACTCTAGCTCCTCCGGCGATTGAAATAAGAACGGTACAAAGTCCAATGTGTCAAGCTTGAAGTGCTCTTGACTGTACCGTAAGTAGTAAAACAATTTTGTAGTAGGTACCTATTTATTTATTGACAAGCTCTGGTAGGTAGGTATTACAGTTTTTAGCGTCGGTTGATTGATTAATATTTATTCGAAACAAGTAAAGTCAAATAGGGGACCGCGGCTCGGCGGCTCTGTCGGCATGCTTTGACCGCGGTAGCACACGTGCGGGCGGCATTTGTCAAAGGTGAAGCTATGAAATCGACATAACTTTAACTTCCCATCACACTTTCAGGCTTTGGACTGTCAAATTAATACAACTTGATTTTCGTAAGTAACGAAAGTAGGTAATTGTAGTTAATTTGAAATCCTATACCTACCTACGTGTTACTTACTGTAGTGTAACCTACTAAATCAGTTTTACAAGATTATTTACACGAGTCACTTTAGTTTTCACCACATAAAAATGTTGAACGTGACCACCTATTTGTCGGATACATTGTCTTGCACGGTCAATGCTGTGTCTGCGCACTTCACTTAAAACATCAGTTTCACTGGCCATGAAGTTAAAAGCCCTGGTAATGCGGGCGCGCAGTTCCTCCTCGGTGCGAATAGTATGGCCGTCATTGCCATACACAAGGTCCTTGGCCCTACCCCAGACGTGGAAATCTAGCGGCGTGAGATCCGGCGAACGTGCTGGCCAGGCGATTGGACCACCGCGCCCGATCCAACGCCCCTGGAACTCCTGCGTCAGGTAATTCCGCACCGTCCGGTCGTAGTGCGCCGGCGCGCCGTCGTGCTGGAAATACAACCAGCGGCGGTTCCACACCGGAACTTTCAGCAGCAGCTCAGGGAGGACACGCTGCAGGAAGTCCAGGTACGTCGCCCCGTTTAGTCTTGGGAGGAACCAGGGTCCTAATAACACCCCGTTCAGCACACCAGCCCACACATTGACACTTATCCGGTATTGGAAGTGGTCCGGACGAATCACTCGCGGGTTGTGGTCACATCAGTAATGGGCGTTATGGATGTTGAACATCCCTACACGAGTGAACGTGCATTCATCGGTACAAATTTACAGCACTTGTCACTATTTCTCCGACTTCATGGTAACATATTGCCATGTTTTGGTATTCTTGGTTCGTAAAACCGTAAGGCATTTTGCCAAATATCAATCGCGGCCATAAGACGTATGCGTAATGCACAAGGTAAGTAGAGCAACTGAAGGCGGGCGGGCGGGCGCACGCGGCGGTGGCGGCACGATGCACCGGGCCGGTCGCGCGTGCGCATGCGTGTGTTGGCGGTTGGACAAAAAGAGGGCGGGGTTTACGCACCGCTCACTGCATTTCATTCATATTTTTTATTAGTGTGAATGTATCGATGGTGCCACGTGACACTACAGAGTGTTCATTTTACGAATTTTAGTGGTATTGTTTTTGGGATTTTTCTCGAAAACTAGCGAATAGAAATCAATAAAAATAACACCAATGGTATTCATTTAGATGCTTGAGATAACCCTAACAATATTTGGGTCTAATTAAATTACACCTTATATAGAGCTTTGAGATAAGGCCGCCCTTGCCCACATTAGGTTAAGTTTTATCTGTAAGTTTGTTTTTACGTAAGCAATAAATAGTTAATCTACTTTAGAGCAATTCCCTGCCTAGGCGTTTTGTGCCAAATTATCGCCAGTCTGTTGGTGACTGAATTTTCTCCTTTTTGCTTCTTCAACATCCTGCGTTTTATATGTATTTTCCTCCAAATCTTCCATTTATATCTTTAGTGAGGATCTAAGGTAAGGATGAAAAATCTTGTTCTATATGGCGTTACAGAGAAGTCTTGCTCAGAAGTAGTTTAAAAGATTATGAAATAAAAGATATATACTCACTTCTGCTCTCGATAGGGAAGCCCATATCATCAGTAGTAATGTGATGACAACCAGTGCATACCCGAACTTGATTATCGACATCAAACTCTGCAACAAAAAAATACCTTTAATTAGCTGTGTTTGCTCTAATAATTTCTTTCCGTAAAAACAACGTAGGCCTTAGAGCAACGCGTCAAACCGCGCTAACGCGTCAAACCGCGCTAGCCGGGCTTTGCGCGCGAAAATCGTGTTACTCTATGACGTAGGCTTATTACAGTTTTATTTCTTTAATTTGATACAAGTTCATTTATTTAGTGAAAAAATTCAATTAATCTCACTTTAATAATTAAATTCATCCGTCACACATCGTATCCGCGCTGGACACGATGTGTGAAGCGACATGGTCCCCAGCTAGAAGCGACATGGTCCCCAGCAGCAAGACAGTTTGCGCTAGAAAGTTGCCTGCTTTGCTATCGCAAACCTCGATAGGACGCATGGACAAATCTCTGATAAACATTTTAGCCTCAGGATCCCCCTCAAGGTCCCATCGTCTCGAATGCAACTGGATTATTAAGTCGTTGTGCATGTAAAAATATAAAACAATATTGCTTTCTTTTCAGAATTCGTAATTAATCCAGACATTTTTATAATTTTGAATACCGTTTTAAAATATGCAACAATATTTATGCTAAATAATAATAAAAAAATCAAGATTAGAAACTTGTACTATTCGATTCTATTACTTCTCTGCTTTTAGTCGATATTTCAATTGGTTCTAAAAACTCAAAGTACTCCAAATTACGAACAAAAACTCAGCCTAACCGTAACTCAATTTTTTACCGAAAAAAGCCTTATTTTCCGCTCATCTTGAAATCCTTCTGGTACTATTTAATCCCCAATTAATTTGGAATTCCTCGAACGATTTGTCAAAAGAAATTCCGCGTTCCCTCCACCACGAAATATAGGTGAAGTACTTAAACCCATTTCTTTACGAGACCGCTTCTTGCCTCCTTTTGATGGCGGTTATTAATCTTACGAAGAGAAATGTATGCTTCGAGCGATTAAAAGGCGAAAAAGGGTCTTACTTTAGAGATTTTACAGTTCTTCTTAAACTTAAAAGGTAAGCTCTTGAGGTGGAGTAAAATCCAGTAGGTACATCTTTTTTACAGCTTTTATTTAGTTTCACCTGTCGCGGTTTCTGTCTGTCTGTAACCAAATCTTGCAAGTTGAAGACCCACATCCCGGTTTCCGATTAAGATGAAATTTTGCATACGTTTGTAAATCGGATGTCCCGTGTGGTGCCGGCAAAGAATAGTACCAACCCAAACATACCTGTGGATGTCGTACGTAAGAGGCGACTAAGGGTTATAAACTGGAGAATGGGCAGCGGAATCCTCCTGTGTATCATACCATCTTACTTACTGCGGTCACCTACAACCGCGATCCATCCATGGTGCCAGCCGTAACGCTGACAAGCGAGGTGACTATGGTACTTCCCCTCCACATTTTTCCAGCAAAATAATTCTGGAGGGAGCTCCCTGTCCTGTAGTGGACGTTTCATGGGATGTTATGATGATTTGAATCGGTTGACAATGCAATATTTTCATAACTGGAGCTGATTCGATGTTGGAGCTGGAAGATAGCCACAGAAAAGTGAGAAAGTACCACGTTTCAGAAATCCTGCAGCGCCATCTGTTGGTGGGCAGCATGGCTTGCCAACTCTGGGAGGTTGGGAGGTTATTTAACAAAATATTTAGGTTTAGCTAGGCGTTTAGGGGAAATTCCTCTAAGTTTTTACATACAAAACAACGACAAAATTTCCCGTACAAGATGCAGCAATCACTTCTGTTTGATACTGTAGGTTTCCTGTTCCATACTAGAAGCGCTGTTTTTAGGGTTCCGTACCTCAAAAGAAAAAAACGGAACCCTTATAGGATCACTTTGTTGTCCGTCTGTCTGTCTGTCAAGACCCTTTTTCTCACGAACGAGAAGAGGTATCAGGTTAAAATTGATAATGAATATTAAGGTCCATGAACCACAGTGTACCACACAAGATCTGAAAATTAAATTTTTTTACAACGACGAAATCAAACGATATGGCTTTTTATGTCCTCATCTCCATACATTTATGCAAAAAAGCAAAACCTACAGGGTACTTCCCGTTGATCTAAAATTATGAAATTTGGCAAGAAGCTAGGTCTCACAGTACAAATAAAGGGAAAAGTCTAAAATCATTAAATATTTCAATTTTTCTCACAACCAATTAAGGTGAGCTCCCGTTTCAAGAACTTTTCTATAAAAGAGGGGTCAAGTTGGATGGTCACGGAGTTTTTAAAATCAAAGAGCAAAGCTTTTAGTATATCATATGGTAGATAGGTACGGAACTTAGGGCGCGAGTCTGACTCGCACTTGGCCGGTTTTTTTTATGTTGACTACCTAATTTAACCATACCTTACGTACGGTAAACTGCACGTGAATGGAAACATTTGCAACTCTATTACTATGCCATAAAGACCAAAGTGTTTCTACTGACGTGCTGTTGGGTGTACGTAGAAAGATATCTTAGGTTTGGGCTTGTCCGATTCTTGGGGGGGCAGATGATTGTTTTTTAGTATTTGACATCATAAATACTAATAAATAAAATAATGGTGTCGATTCTGGCAGACCCAAACTAAAACTAAATTAAATTTGACAGGTCTAAAAATGATGCTGTCTTTTATTTATTAGTCTGTAGGGAGTAACAAAGACAGCAATACTTTTAGACCTGTCAATTATTTTTAGTTTTAGTTTGGGTCTGCCAGAATCAAAGATTTTGGAAACTACGCCAGGGGGAGCGCAGCGTTTTTCTTACGTCAATGGCCAGAATCGACACCAATGGTAAAAAATAATTTTTGATGTGGAAAAGGAACTAAAACGTTTTCAAATAAACGCGAGTTACATTATAAAACTATATTTCAAGACACACACGCATAATCATCCATGGTCTCATCAACGTCTCATCCTATCCGTCTATTGTACATAGAGTAACACGATTTATGCGCGCAAGGGCTTGCGCGGTTTGACGCATTGCTCTAAGATTGACGCCTCTAGTTTGGACGAACTATTTTTCGTAGCTGAAAAGGCCAATTTGGGATGGAAAAGATTTCCCATTAAATTAAATCAGCAGCAAATGATGTAACGGAACTTAAATGCCGTTTTGGATTTTTCAGTAAAACTAGTAAACCTGATATACACGAGTTTACGTTGGACAGCAAAGATTTTTCTAAGAGTTTTGAAGGAACCATCATAATAGTATAATTTAGGTCACATAAAATAAATTCAAAGCACTTCAAATTATGTAGATTTTTTAAGATTTTCTTGTACACGGTATCTGTCGGTACTTATGTTGGTATTAGGGAGGAAGAGAATAATAATTCAACGCGAAGTGGCATGCCGTGTTTTTTGCCCGCACCCGCGAAAAGGAACGAAGAAAGGAATAAAAGATGGTTTACCGAAAAAACATTTCTCGTTTCTTAGCGCTTCTCAATCTCGTTTAAAAATAAGCTTATAATTTTATTAATAGCGGACAATTCGAATTCATTTCATTTCATTTTATGAGTAGAATTGGGTCTCTCAGCGACAGTTAAATACGCGACAGAAATTACGTCGCGTCATTCATTTGGCCCGTACTCCTGAAATGTCGCATACTATATTTGTGCGTACTAATTATGTTTTGTGTCATGCTGTTTATCAACCGGATAATTTAGGGAGATTCTCCAGTCACGCGGTTTTCCGCGCCACAGACAGGAGAAGCAGGTAGGAAATGATCAAACGCGGACGGAACGCATGCGTGAGTACCGAATCTGCTTGCGGTCGCAAATTCGCGTGACTGGAGAAACGTCCTTAAAGTAGTTTTTCCGCAAGTGTAGGGTCCCTACATGCTGTACATCAAGCGTAGGTAGATTAGTGGTAACCTGAGAGCACTTTAGTCTGCCAACAAATTGCTTGCAGTTTGGCAGAGTCTTAAAATCTGTAATAATTTGTAATACTTTCCTGAATAAATGAGTTATATATATATATATATATATAAGCATGATATTCACTATATGGGTTCACTATTATTTAATCTGTGATATAGGGTAATACAGAAATAGTGAACTAAATTTAAGCATTTTACTTAGACCATAATTATGAAATTGATCAACTTTTCCAGAAGGCAACAAGTGATGACGTTAGTGTAGCAAGAAAGGTATATAAAAGAGCGAAAGGTATTGTTAAGGAAGTTGTTGAGAGAAAGAAAGAGGAGTGTAAGGATGAGTTTGACAGAAGGCTTACTGAAGATTTCCAGTCAAACCAAAAGTTTTCTGGAAATCCATAAGGACAGCCCGAGGAAAGCTTGGAACATCGGAGCTGAGTAAAATGAGAAGCCAGGATGGAAGTATTATAAAAGTTGAAGAATGTGTTCTGAGGAGGTGGAAGGAATATTTTGAAAGTCTGTTTGAGAGAGAAAAAGCAGAGGCCAGCGAACCTAGGTCTTCTGTGGAAATGAATGAGAATGAAGAGGAGAATTAATGTAAGTGAGATAAGTATGGATGAGATTATGAAAGCGATAAAAAGTATGAAATCAGGTAAAGCAGCTGGGTATGATAGAGTGTCGGTCGAGATGTTGAAGGCTGGGCGAGGCGTTGTGGCTAGTCAGTTGTACCGCCTTTTCAACTTGTGTTGGACGAACGGCCTGGTGCAAGGCTGTGATTGTGCCGCTGTAAAAGGGAAAAGGGTCACAACAGGACTGCAAAAATTACCGCGGGATAAGCCTTCTCAGTGTCGTCGGCAAACTGTATGCAAAGGTTTTGATTGAAAGAGTGATGAAAGATACTGACGAAAAAATATGGGATGTACAAACGGGATTTAGAAAGGGAATGGGATGTACAGATCAGGTCTTTTCCTTGCGGTGCATAGCTGAAAAGTTTTTGGCTAAAAACCAAAAAGTCTACTGCGCGTTCGTGGATTTGGAAAAGGCCTATGACCGAGTGGTGAGGAATGAATTATGGTCAGCATTGTCTATGTATGGGGTAAACGGTCATCTGATTCAAGCACTGGAATCTCTCTATGAGGATTCCAGTGCTTGTGTCAGAATAAATGGGGCGTACACTCACTGAATGGTTAACATCGAAAAAGGTGTAAGGCAGGGATGTGTAGCGTCACCTTGGCTGTTTAACCTGTTCATGGATAATTGTTTGATTGATCTGAAAGAGAGTATGTGTGGACTGAGAATGAATGAGTTACTCATCAAATGTCTTCTCTACGCTGATGACCAAGTTGTACTTGCGTCATCTGCTGACGAGTTGCAGGAGATGGTAACAATGATGAATGTGGCTTTGGACAGGAAAGGAATGAAAGTAAATGTAAGCATGACGAAAGTTATGATACTTGAAAGAGAAGAATGTGTGACAGAGTGTACTATATTAATAGGTGGTGAACAGGTCGAACAAGTGAAGGAGTTTGTGTATCTGGGCTCAAAGTTTACGAGAGATGGAAAGTGTGAAAGTGATATTGAAAGAAGAGCGAATGCTGGAAACATGGTGAATGGTGCCCTGCACGCCTTTATGAGGAGTCAGAAGGTGTCTCACAAGGCTCGTTTGGCTGTTCATAGGGGTGTTTTGGTACCAACACTGATGTATGGCAGTGAAAGCTGGGTATGGCAGAAGAAACATGAAAGTAGAATTAATGCAGAGGAAATGAGAGCGCTAAGGAATATGATTGGTGTTAAATTGAGTGACAGGATTAGAAATAGTGTGATAAGAGAACGGTGTGGCGTAAAAGAAGACGTAGTGACCAAAATCGAGAAAGGGATGCTGAGATGGTTTGGTCATGTAGAGAGGATGAATGAACGAAGATTGACGAAAGAGATCTACCAGGCGAGAATGAGTGGAAACTTTGAAAGGGGAAGGCCTAGGCGAACGTACCAGGACCAAATTCAGGACGTTCTGAATAAAGGCCCGGTTAAGAGTACCCTAAACCGACGAGCATGTATAAAAGGATTGATGAAAGTACAGGAAGCAAGGGAAGTATGTCAAGATCGTAGCAGGTGGAGGACTGTGGTCTCTGCCTACCCCGACGGGAAAGAGGCGTGATGTTATGTGTGTATGTATGTATGTATCAACTTTTCCCAGAAACCAGAAACAACGGGAAAAAATAAGAAAATAAATTTTTGGCCTTCCGTAGAAACTGTATCAGCTAATAGCGCATTTTTTTGGGAGGTCAAAAATTGCTTTTCATACCTATGTTCCTTGGGGAAAGTTGTTCAGTTTCATGGTCAGAGTAACAAACTAAAACTATGTTCACTATTTCATGACCTTGTACACAACGCTCTAAACGACTACTAAAGGCGGCCACTAACTCAAGAAAAAGTAAGTTGAAATACCACTAGCAGCAAACAATATTATTAAACTAAAACTCAGACAAAACTCATTAAAAATCCACGAACTTGTCTATTCTCTCACCAACCCCTATTCTCAAAACCACTCGAATAGAAAATGCGCATAATAATTAATGAACTCTGTTCCTAGGAAAATGCAAACAAACTTTACATAGTCGAGTGTATTCGAATGTATAGATCACTCGTTTTGTACTAGAAACTGCTCGCGGCATAATTAAAGAGTGATTTTAACTTAAATCTTAACTTTTAAGATTCAGGAAAACTTGAATCTCAAGTAAGTTATATTCCCACAAGAATTTTCAAATGAAAATCAGACTAAAGATAAATAATTAAAAATAAACGTTACCTTAAACGCATGTTGACTTAAATAAATGTCTATTTCGAACATGGTTCGAACAATATTTACGATGACTATCCAAATTATTGGTGGAAGCAAATTTTCAATAAACAATGCATAGCTTATGTTTGCAACGATTTTGTGATGAAAATAATTTTTCGTTGCATTGGACGTGATTTAAAACGAATTGAAACGATGGGCAAACTCGTTCCATCATCGACCTCATCTGTCCTAGATCGAGGTCAACAGGTTAGCCTTATATTCTTTGTCAAGAACAAGCAAATTGTTAATAAAAAGACCGGCTAAGTGTATGTCGGGCCACGCGCTGTATAGGGTTCCGTAGTTATTTTGAGTTTTTTTTTTATCGCAAAGCAGGTTTCGATTAAGTATATTATTTTATAACGTTGATAAGATAAACTTTCTACCTCATAATGCTCAGCGAGGTCCTGGCGCCTGATTGCTATTGCTATTTTTATTATATCCAGTTTTTCGGAAATAATAACTTTTTCACCTCCAAAGCTCGGAAACATTTGTTTTGTCGGTTAAATTCTGCGGCCAAAAGCGATTTTTGGCCCCTAGCGGGCAAAAGGTTTTTGAAATTCGAACGTGATGCAGTATGGCAGACCTCCACGCTGCGGTACTGGCTGCTTCCTCGCTTTAGTGAGGTGAAAAATTTTGTGTTTCGCTCGGCAGCAAAGTTATTTTGCGTTTCGTGCCTTGAAACCTTCGCTACGCTCAGGATTCTTCTTTTGAACCACTCGCTTCGCTCGTGGCACAGAATTAATAATAGTACTACATACAGAACGGAAGCTCTCCGCCTCCCACCAATCGGAGTACCTCAAGTGCGCGCGCACCACCCCGCGGGGCCCTGCGCGATATCTCGTCCTATTTCTCGTCCTGTTGCCACGCGATATGCAACGCTTGCAAAAGTTGAAAAAATGGTGCGTGGTTGTGCAGTGTACGGTTGTCTTTCGACTCTCCAAGACAAGGATCGTCATTTTTACAGATTTCCAACGGAGGAAACAAGGTAAGCTATTAATGCCTAGCATTTTTTAACCTAAAAACAAAATTTTCGTACTTATCTACTTACAGTGTTATCCAAAGCTTTTGAATACCTAGGTATTCTGTAATTTAATATTATCGGTATACCTATTTAATCATTGTTATGATAAACTATACCTACCCTTTTTCTCTTCATCATTCTAATAAAATAGATTCATCGTAAACCAAAATATTCCGGGCTACTACACAAGCCTTTCCGTTCGCCATAACGTTGACACGTCGAACACGTCCTTATAAAAATTAATAATCTACTTATAGAATAATTTGTTTTGTATCTTATAAAGATAAAAAAAATTGAAATATGAGACATGATTAATCAGGTGGCTCGTCTGCTTGTTTGCCCATACCAGTGGTATATAAAAAAATATCACCTCGGATAATTTAAGGGGTGTATGTATCCATAAAACTAAACAACTGTTCCCAAGAAACATAGGTCGAAATATAAAAATAAAATAAAACCGGCCAAGTGCGAGTCGGACTCGCGCCCTAAGGGTTCCGTACTCATCTACCATATGATATACTAAAATCTTTTGCTCTTTGATTTTAAAAATTCCGCGACCATCCAACTTGACCCCTCTTTTATAGAAAAGTTCTTGAAACGCGAGCTCACCTTAATTGGTTACTATTAGTTATGAGAAAAATTTAAATATTTAATGATTTCAGACTTTTCCCTTTATTTGTACTGTGAGACCTAGCTTCTTGCCAAATTTCATAATTTTAGGTCAACGGGAAGTACCCTGTAGTTTTTGCTTTTTTGCATAAATGTATGGAGATGAGGACTTAAAAAGCAATATCTTTTGATTGCGTCGTGGTAAAAAATTTAAATTTACAGATCTTGTGTGGTCCACGGACCGTAACATTCGTTATCAATTTCTACCTGATACCTCTACCCGTTCGTGAGAAAAAGGGTCTTGACAGACAGACAGACAGACGGACAACAAAGTGATCCTATAAGGGTTCCGTTTTTTTTTTAGTTACGGAACCCTAAAAATTGGACTTCCCATAGTAAAGTGTATGACGTGATCAGCAGATTTGTATGGGAAGTCCAAATTTCATTTTCATATTCCGACCCATGTTTCTTTTATCAATTTTTATGCAATATTTTTAAAAAAAAATTTGTTTTTTCAGACGCAGACAATGGATTCTAGCTGCTGATCGTCCGGAATTGGCTAATAAGCCCACGCAAACTCTTGTTAATTATTATCATATCTGTGACTTACATTTTCAAGCTTCAGATCGCTTCTTAAGAAAATTAAAAAATAATGCCATTCCTACTTTAAATTTGCCACAGCTAGAAAATGCAAACCCATGCAAACTGATTCAGACGGAGAAATCACACCAGGATGCTAATTGTCAAACTGATCCTATAAAATTAACTCATGCTGCTTGTCAAACTGATTCTGTTCAACCAACTGAGACTGAGGAAACAAAAAAACAAGATGCTAACTATCAACCTGATCCTGTTATCTCTACACATCACACACAAACAACGCTAGATTTGACTTATAATACACCCCGGAAAAGAAAATTACGAAGTGACTTAAGGGAAGAATGTAAAAGGAGAAAAAATTTTCAAAATATAGACAGACATTCTGATAGTAACAAAAATATATCACCAGAACTTCAAAAACTTATTAAGTTTCAACAGAATACAAAAAAAAATCACGCAGGTAACAGATATACGAAGGAATTTAAATTATTTGCTTTAAATATATATTTTGCCAGCCCTTTAGCTTACAATGTGTTGGCAAAAACTTTAAACCTACCAACTGAAAGAACGTTGCGCAAAATTAAAACGGATATGGGTACAAAACTTCACCCGAAGGTTTTGGAATGTCTGTCTTCTAAGTTGAAAAACTTAAAAGAGACTGAAAAGTACTGCATCGTCTGTGCTGATGAAATTTCACTAAAGCGAAATTTACATTATCAAATAAACGAAGATAAGATTGTAGGCTTTCACGAAATTGACGGAATGCAAATGGCGGAACCAGCATCACAAGCTTTTGTACTCATGGCCAGAGGAATCTTTTCTAACTGGAAACAACAAATAGGATACAGTCTATTAGCTCAGAGTAAAAACTACAAAGAGCTCAACGAGTGGATTGATGATGTCATTTCAAAGATGATAAATGTCGGCTTCAACGTGGTCGCTTTTGTGTCTGATCAAGGCTCAAATTTCTTAAATATGGCTAATGAGCGAGGTGTCTCCGTTGACAAGCCGTATTTCTATATTAATGGGAAAAAAATATACTATATATTCGACGTGCCTCATCTGATAAAGTCAGTGCGAAACAACTTGTTAAAATATGATTTTGAATTTTCTGACACAGATGAAACTACACTCACAGCCAAATGGGAAGATATTGAAAACTTTTATCGCCTGGATAGTCAAAGATCATATCGTCTAGCGCCTAAACTAACGGAATCACACATTAATCCAAACAATTTTGAGAAAATGAAAGTGAAGACAGCCACCCAAGTTTTTAGTAATACTGTCGCAGCAGCAATGTCCGTTTCGATACAATGCGGACAACTAGAAAAATCTGCTACAGGAACAGTAAAATTAATTGAATTGATTGACAAAACCTTTGATGTTTTAAACTCATCTTCAATCAAGAATACTAACAAGTATAAAAACGCTTATGCGTCGAAGTTGTATCAAAACGAAATATTAGACAAATTTGAATCTTTTTTGAACACTGTCACTGTCGTGAACAAAAACAAAAAGAACGTGACTAATTCAATAAAATGTCTAAAAGGCCTAAAAATTTCATTACAGAGCATCAAGTTCCTGGCAAGTGACCTGCGGAATGAAAGCTTTCGCTTTTTGTTCACGAAAAGATTGAATCAGGACCCACTTGAAAATTTTTTCGGTCAAATTAGACAACAAGGCGGAAATTGCCGTGAACCTACACCAGTTCAGTTCACGAGAGCTTTTAGAAAATTATTCATGGTGAATATGCTCAAGCATTCAGAAAATGCGAATTGTTCCGATGATTTCGATCAATTGTTAATGACCGTGGATGACATTAACGACGTCAATAATATTCTACCTGCTAATGAAGAACAGTTGCAGTCCGGAGAGACCACTACAACATCATCCGTAGTCGCAGTGGCCACTGTAGATTACCGTTTTGACTTGCCCGAAAAAAACGCGTTTGTTTATGTTTGTGGTTACCTACTACATAAATGCTTTGAGGTCCATAAATGTAATGAAATTTCTCAATTTGTAAATAATTGTAAACACGAGCAACTTTCATCAGACAACATCTTTGTAAACAATAAATGTTTTAATGAGAATAAGACACTGCTGATAAACCCACCGAACAGTTTTGTCAACTGTATAAAAGAGATGGATAATCGAATGAAAAGTTGTTTCGAGCAAAATCTGCTTAACCGAGTTGGAAACCAAATATTAAGTGAACTGAAAGATATATCTTTTACTAACTGCTGTCCTTGTTTTCCAAATGAATATCTCAAAAAATTATTCGTCAGATTTCGAATTTTTAATATTATTAAATTTAATAACCGATCTTTCAAAGACAAATCATTTAAAAGAAAATATTTTAGTGTTTCTAACATTTAGATGATGTAAAATTGGAAATATGTATGTAAATTGTAAATACCTATGTATGTAAATTGTAAAATTGTTCATAGATAAAAACCTTATTTAAAATTGCACGAAACCACAGTTTGTACTCATAAATCTGAAAAACTTTTCCCAAGAAACATGGGTCGAAATATGAAAAAAATTGGCCTTCCCATACAAAACTGCTGATCACGTGATCGATTTACTATGGGAAGTCAATTTTATTTTTTCATATTTTGTCCTATCTTTCTAGGGGGAATTGTTCAGTTTTATGAGTAGGTACACGATGTGGTTTCGTGCTTGCAAAAAAACGCCTTGTATATAGATAGATGACATGTAAAAAAAAATGAAAGTAATTTTGTAAAATGTAAAATTATTAATAAATAGGTAAAATCGTTTTTGAAGTTATAAATATGTTTAATTTTTTTGTCCTTTTGTTCTGTAGTATATTTTGTTGTAAATATGTTTAATTTATAGTTGTTATTTTGTTTTGAATGATTATATAAATAAATGATAAAAGTGTACATAATTGTATCATGAAACATGTTTTATTTTCTAGATTTCAAGATCCCTACTTATTGGCATTGTATTTTTTTAGTTTTCAAATTGTATTTTTATTTTAATTTTTTCCAAATTATGGTTAGACCTAGCTTGATCTTATTATCTTTCCCATGAACTGCAATTAAAAATTTCATCAAATCGTTAGAACACTCACTCAATAAAGCCGAAATGTTTTTTTTTTTTAACAAGGAAACGAAATATTTTAAAAAATATCCTAGTCCTTTCCAGGGTTTCAAACTCTCCATACAAATTGGCATTTATGCCATATTGTATCTAAATCGGTGCAGCCGTTTTGATGCGAAAACGGAACGTTGGTACCTACACACCTTCGCATTTATGATTTTGTAGGGAAAAGTAGGGATTGCTCGCTAAAAGAGTATAGGATATAATTGAAAAAACTGGAAAGATATCGCACTCATATTAAATCACTAGTTGTCTAGCCCGCGGCTTCGCCCGCTCTATAAGTGGTTTTCCCTTGGGAATAAGATATCTTCCCATGGTAAAAAGTAACCAGTATCCTTCCCCGGGTGTCAAATTCTCTTTATACCAATTCCGTCTAGAAGTTTCCCGCCGCGTTTAGTTATTTTCCCATGGGAATAAGGTATTTTCCCGCGATAAAAAGTAGCCCGTATCCCTTCCAGGGACTCAAACTATCTTAATACCAAATTTAACCTAAATTAGTTCAGTCGTTTTAACGTGAAAACGGCTTCACCCGTTGTGAAGCTGATTTTCCCATAGGAATCACAAATTTTCCCGCGGTAAAAAGTAGCATATGTCCGTCCCAGGGTCTCAAACTATCTCTATGCAAAATTTCAGAATAATCTGTTTAGCCGTTTTGACGTGAAAACCAAACATACAGACGTACAGACAAACATACATTCTCGCATTTATAATATTAGTAAGGATACTCAAATGTACATAGATTAAACTTTCTTCAAGTAAAAGTACAATATATGTAAAGGTAAAAAAATAATCCATTATTTTGTACGCTGCTACAAAGTCACTTCGTACGCATCGCTTGCGAGCCACCTTGACAGCCAGCCGGCAATGTTGCCATTTGTAGCAGATTTCAGACATTTGCGCAGATTTAACCTGTCGATTTAAAAAAAAAACCTTACGAAAACAATAATAAGAAGCAATTATTATGGAATAAGCACCATAAGGTAGACACAGATGTTTTCTTTCCTTTAAGCATTTCTTTCCTTGATAGATTTAATACTGCATTTTTTGGGTTAATGAAAAAAAAAATAAAGCTTTGAATAGTATGTATTTATTTATTCCTTTCCACATTAAAGCAATAGTATAACAGAATTTTTTGTCATTTTCTGGAATAAAGTTTGGCAGATTTTTTTGCAGTGATGAGCAGATTCGCCATTTTCGCGATAGTCACCCTGGTGCACCGGCGGCCGGCGGCCAGCCAGCCGGCAAAGATGAAGTTTAGTGAAATTAATGATTGTTTTTAAAGTTTGTGAGATTATTTCAACGTGTGTTTGTTTGTTTTAATTGAAATTCGATTACAAAATACAACAAAGTGAAGTGACGAGTGATAGTGAAGTTATAATTCGTTTGTGAATTGTGTAAGTCGCTTTATAGTCGAACGAAAAATGTGCAACACGAAACTTTAATAAAAGTATAATGCTAATGTTCTGTTATCTACGTTTTCTAGAGTAGGTAAGTGTTTTCTAGATACCATCAACCCTACACTCACACGTCTTTAACCCACCCACACATTTGCGCGTGTAAAAATGACAGCTGTCACTTTTGAGCCCGATCGTATGGAGCTTCCGAGGTGTGCTCGTGGTTCAATTCTAGAATCCTTCGCTTGCTCAGGTTTCAATACAAGGCACTCACGCCAAATAACGCTTTTGCTGCCTTGCATAACAAATAACTATTATTATTTCCGAAAAATAAAAAAGAAATTAAAATTTATTTTTATTATTTATAAATAAATAGCAATAAAAAACTGAGTGTTTGACTGAGTGACTGATGAGCCGACCCGTAACCGCTTAAACTACACGTGTGAAATGTTGCATACCACAAATACCATATAAGAAAGGATTTTCCAAAACTCATTTACACACAAAATTTATTTTCTTCCCTTGCAATACCTTAAAACATTCAAGTTAACCAATTCCTTTAGATAGATCATAGAGTTTGTTTCCCTCGTTTCAGTTAAAAAAAATTACCGAGTGTAATAAAAATTGGACACTCACGACTGAATTTTACAATTTATGTTATTGTGCAAATATTGGCCCAAGGAGTGGAGCAAGGATTTTATCAGCTCCGACTACTCTTTTAACTTTTAACCCTGTTGGTGTTGCATAGTGGCACACTCTGGACACTACGAATAACGAGCGCGAATTTGAAATTTGAAATTGGAAGGTCGCCAAAACTCGCATATCCAAAAGACCCTCAGGAGGATGGATGCGCGCGGGGGTTAGAGGTGGATTGCAAGGGGGGCGGAGAGTATCCGTTCTGTATGATAGTACGGTCAACCGCTTGTCGGTAGAAACTTTTTCAACTCTATTACCACGCCATAAGGTCCAAAAGTGTTTCTACTGATGTGCGGCCGTGTGTACTATAACTTTATTCTATGCTAGTGGTCAATAGTCGGCCTATTTCTATTTCTCGTAGCATAGTACTTTCCGTCCCTCCCTCGAGTACAAAACAGGACATTATTTCGAAACTGTGGCGCATTATTTCGGATCTGTGGCAAATTCTGTCGTAAATACGGGTTTGGTTTGGTGGCGTAGTAGATTAGGCTGGACGTGAGCCGCATCGGAAGAGAAGCAACTGGTGCAATGGGGGTTTGGGAATAGATATACGGACAACCGCACGTCAGTGGAAACATTTGCAACTCTATTACCATGTCATATAGCTCAAAGTGTTTCTACAGATGTGCTGTTGGATGTACCAATGTACAAGTAGCGGCACGAAACTCTAGCGCTGACCTTTATGACCTTTATTGTTCTCTCTCTCTCTCTCTCGGTTATAATTATATTGCGTACGCGGTACCTGTATTCTGCAAAGGAGTAAAGCACATCACACGGTAAATATAAGAATGCTTCCAAAACTGCAAATAAATAAGTTTGTTACTTGGATTACAAATCTAAACAACTTTCTTATAGAAAAATAGATTGAAAATGAGATAAGTTATTGGTCGTCCCATACAAAAACATTTTGCAAACATTAAAAAACATGGGAAAGTTTATACAATTCTCGTTTCTCGACATATGTTCCTTGTTCTGTATTATGGTCCGAGTAGATTAATACAGGGTGTAAGGGACTGTGTACCGAAAACTGAACTGAACAACTTTCAAAGGATGATAATTTTGCCCTCTACATACAAATTGCTTACTCGAACAGTTTGTATGAAGAGGTAATTTTTTTTTTAAATTTCACAGAAATGTTTCTTTGGGAAATTTGTTCAGTTTTGTTGACTGAGCACGCCATTTCAGTTTTCGGTACACCGACCCAGGCATACTCATAGTTTTGCAGTTTATTAAATAAGTACTAAAATTATGTTCACTATTTCATAAGATACAATACGGAGGTAGCCTAGGATTCTGCAATGAGCTACTTTTGCATTCGATAAAACACCAATTCAGTACCACCTACCTACACCTATGGAGTATCTAGTAATGTCTTGCATGTTACTTGTGGAGCCACTATTTAACTATATAAACCGTTCAACACAAAGTGGATGCCTGATATAGGTACGAGTAGGGCTGCAGGATTTTCACCAACTACCGCTAGAGTAAGAGATATAGCTGTCCATTGACAAAAATAACCTACGTCTATTTTTATTATCTACAACTTATAAGATAATAATACGATATTTTTGGAAAAAGCGCTAATCCTTTAAAACAAAAAAATGATGATTTTTTTTAGCGCGGAACTAATCGGGTTTTAGAGTAGAGTAGAGTTTCGATTCCGGTCATAAATATAAGTATATTAAGTACCTATGTAAGGTCCTGATGAAATAGTAACCATAATTTTAGCATGTGACTCAGACCATGAAACGGAACAAATTTCCCTAAGAAACATAGGTCGAAATACGAAAAACTAAATTCAACTTCCCATAGCGACTGCGTCAATTGATAGCGCATTTTGTACGGGAGGTCAAAAACCATTTTTGGAAATAAGACCTGTGGTTCTTGAGAAATGTTGTTCAGTTGCATGGTCCAAGTAACATAGTAAAATTATGGTGACTATTTCATTACGACCATATAGTGTAGTCTTATACTGCTATGCTCATACCTTATAGCACCTTAACTATGCACTTACAGTCTTTGAAAACACTTGGTCCTGGGAAGTGGGCCTCGTAAATTGTCGACTAGAAACACTTAATGTACAGACAAGTCTACTAAGTGGAAAATCAACGTTCATTTTCTTAAAAGGAAGAGGAAAAGAGTATTTTAAAACAACATGAATCGTCTTACTTTCCGGAAAATCTAGTGATTCATCCTACAATGTCCTAACCAAACTAGGGAAGTCTCATACATAAAGTGTTTTTTTACAGTGATCGATATTATATCGATCAATATTTTAATCAATATACTTTTGGAGGACCAGGATGGTTTTAGTTTTTTAAATATTTCTTCTAATGTGGCACTAAATCGTTTGGGTGATAGAGGGTCGCCTTGTTTCACGCCTCGTTCAATTGTCAATGATGGCCCAGAAGTCTGCACTGTGTGATGGTAGCTGTACTATTTTGATATATTATCCGGATAATATCCATGTAAGTTGGGTCTATGCCTTGTTCACAAAGAGATGTAAATATTACTGAGTGGATCAAACTGTCAAAAGCTTTTGTATAATCGACGAACGCTAATTATAATGGTTTGTTGTATCCGTTAAATTTTTCAACTATGTATTTGGTTTAAAGTGTGAAAAAGTTGATTTCAAGGTTATCATATATCAAGGATATAACAAGGTTGGTTCGAAAATTGTTCTTATTAAGTGTCATTTGTTCCTTTCTATAAAAGTACATTTTTTTTTCAATACATGTGTTTATAAAACAGCTTTATTTGCACTGTATTAATGTCTATAATCCAGCTTATTAAACACGTATGCTTTTTTCATTATATTACCGCACTAGTGTTTGATTTTTTTTATTGCAGCGAGGGGCAATGAGTTTTTATGCTTGTTACGTTAGTAACATTTTCATGAAATTTAGCTGTATTAGAGAAAATATGATAAATGAGTATTAATTTTATGTGATTATTTATATTTATTAACTAATCAACAATAAATTTGTCATTTAAGGAACAAGATATTCAATTTTTGATAATTTATTTTATGGTTCAAGAAATAGGATGTTTGGCAGTTTAGTCTTTGCCCCTGAAATAATTTTTAAAAAATCGCTTATTGTGGTGTTTATTACGAGTATTGTAATTATTTCAAAAATTGTCGACTTCTACAAATAAAACACTGTAATTAATGTGGTACCTGAACCGACTAAAACATTTAGACACTAAGTAGGTACAAAAAAATCAATGGAGAACACCAACATTATGCAGCCTACAAAATGTTCCGGTGGACGTGCGGTGGACATAGGATAGCAATTTTTTGAATTTTTAATCGAAAATGTGTTGAAAAACGTCGTAAGACACAAGTGCGCATTGTCATTACACTCTCGGCTCCATTACGCCCTCGCCTGCGGCACGGGCTGAAATTCCTAAGCCTCGTGTGTAATGAGCAAAATGCATCTTAATGTACTATTACAGATGATATTTTTAAACTGTTGTAAGCTTATTGCAAGCTGCTGTAAGCTTCTTGAATGTCTTTTCATTCATACTTATTTTTTAAAATAAGATAATTGTAATTCCTACGAAAAATGCATAAGTGTTAGTACCTACTGAAAATAGTGTTTACTTAAAAGTTTCCATACAAAACGTCAATTGCATAGGTAGTGGACCTAATGTACTATGTATTTTGGTTGAATCGCCAAAGAATAGTCGTTAATATCGTTAAAATCCAAATGACAATTTTAAGAGTTCTCTTGATTACTCTTCCATGAAACACGTTCGAAGAGTGAATTTTCCGATGAAAAATTGAGGTATTTTTCTCAATAACAAAATAACGAAATTGGTCGTGTCATATAATAATATCCTTTCATCTCATGGTGTTGCCACGGTGTCTTCAGAAAAATATTATTTTTGTGAATGGAACGAACATTTCGTCCTGTGTCCGTCCATTTTGAGGAAATAGGATTTCCTATCAGTAGGAAAGGCGTCGTTGTCATGTCACGAAACTAACATTTCTTGTTTATTTGAAGCGAAATGGGACAAAAATGTAGTGTGTTTGTGAAACTATAAGATATTTTTGGGTTGCCTGTTTAGAGTTTAAGTAATTTCATCTAACAAAGATAATTTCTTCAAAAATCATGTTTTATAATATAAAATTTTTTCCTTCCTTGATATGAAATTACCTACAAGTTTATTTTATTAGACAGTTGGTACCTAATGAAGTGCCTTAAGATTTATATTTCCCGGTAATGTTGTGTATTTAAATAGGATGCTTTCTATTCCTAAAAATCCTATTCCTAAAGAGTATGTTACTCTCATAATAAAACTGAACCACTTTTCCTAAGGAACATAGGTCGAAATAAAAAAAATCAACGTTTTTTATTTTGTATGGAAGGTTGATTTTTAGGGTTCCGTACCTCAAAAGAAAAAAACGGAACCCTTATAGGATCACTTTGTTGTCCGTCTGTCTGTCTGTCTGTCAAGACCCTTTATCTCACGAACGGGTAAAGGTATCAGGTTGAAATTAATACCATATATTAGGATCTATGAACCACACAAGATCTGAAAATTTTAATTTTTTACAACTACGTAATCAAAAGATATGGCATTTTATGTCCTCATCTCCATACATTTATTCAAAAATGCAAAACCTACACGGTACTTCCCGTTGACCTAAAATTATGAAATTTGGCAAGAAGCTAGGTCTCACAGTACAAATAATGGGAAAAGTCTGAAACCATTAAATATAACAACTTTTCTCACAACTAATGGTAACCAATTTTGGTGAGCTCCCGTTTCAAGAACATTCATATAAGAGAGGGGTCAAGTTGGATGATCGCTGAGGCGATTTTTTGTTTTAGTTCTATTTAAAAACGAGAACACTTACAAACTTGAAAATTAGTATGTTTATAGTGCATAAGCTATAAAATAACAACAAATAATAAAATTTGGTCAAGCGCGTGTCGGACTAAAAAAATCTAGCACATTAACTTACTGAAA
Organism: Athrips mouffetella; assembly: GCA_947532105.1. NCBI lineage: Eukaryota > Metazoa > Arthropoda > Insecta > Lepidoptera > Gelechiidae > Athrips > Athrips mouffetella. Next base: position 7,450,347 of record OX383964.1, on the reverse strand, counting down.
TTTCAACCAATACAATTATATTTATGTTGTGGTACAGAACCCTCAGTGCGCGAGTCCGACTCTCACTTGGCCGGTTTTTTTGTATGTCGACCGATTTTCCTGAGAGAAAGTTGTTCAGTTCTATGGTTTGAGTAACATTCTCAAAGAAGCATCTATCAGTTTTCCAGAAAAAGAAAGGACATGATCAGTCAACGTAACTTTTTCGTAACGAAACAACTTTCAATCATAAAAAATTCAGGACGGTTGAGTTTAATTTCCTTTAAGTTTTATTCACTGAAAGTTGTTCAGTTACGTTGACTGAGCATGCCCTTTTAGTTTTCGGGAACCTTTCCTTTTAACCCTTTATACTCGTAGTCGTTTACTTTAGTAAATAAATATAAAAAAAAACTTACGTTGACGAAACTTGTAACACTAAATATTTGGCAGACCTTTTTTAAAAGTAAATTAAATTGTCTTTGCTTTTACCTATGAAATTGTTATTTGACTGTCACAGCCTTCTTCTTAGCGCCGACATGAGTAATTACATAAGTACTCGTACGGTTCGTTTTTCAACATTTGAAGATGGCGGTCGTGTTTTTATTTCAATTTTAGTTTTATATGTTTATTGAAGTGTTTAATGAATAATTTTGATTGGGGATTATGCAGTAAACAACATTTAAAGTGAACATCTATTAGAAGATTGGAATACATGCATTTTCCGAAATTTTGGATGGAGTGAAGCGGACTTCCTGACTTCAATATTTTTCCCTATCAACTTATTGGAGTCATCATGGTGCACAGGCTTTCCTCGTCGTCGATCTTCGAGATGTGGATTCCTGTGTAAATCAATCTTTCACTGGAAATTGGCGTGTCGCCATAATTTTGTAACAATTCCTTTACTTTGACATTGGCGAAATACGTTTTGTAATGAGATGTGATGCCATTAAATAAATATACAATACAAGTACTCGTACCTATTTAAGTGCATAGAAGGTGCAACAGAAAGGAACTCTGTAGGATGTAATTCTGCCCATATAACTAAACAACTTTCCCTAAGGAACATAGGTCGAAATTTTGACCTCCCATACAAAGTGCACTATCAGTTTATTCAGTTTAATTTTATTTTAATTTTATTTTTTATATCGACCTGTGTTCTTTGGAAAGTTGTTCAGTTTCATGGGCAGAATCACATCCTTCATGGCTGGTATACCCGTTTTGTTACACCCTGTATAAATGAGAGCAACAACAACTACTAACTATGCTGCAATCTTAGTGATTAACGTTCCATCGTGCCGTACTCTATTAAATTAAATATACATACGAACAAGGAAAATAAACGATAAAGTATTTATGAAGGTACGATCCTGCGCATTCATGAAATATACATAACATGAATGCAATTTGCACCATAAATCTTCGTAAGCGCATTAAGCTTAGTGCTTCCGGATTTGGAAGACTGTCACGAAGTTGATACATTTATTCTACCCAGTTTTATTAATAGTATTAGGAACTCAAGTTCTTCATCCAGAATTCTACAAGGCTTCGTCCTATACTGACCACTTCTTAAAATGTTCACTTCCCATAATAACCATATTCAAATCATTCTCTTCCCAAATGACCACTTTACAAAAAGTAAATTTTTCAAAAGAAACCTAAGATTACATCGAACCATTTATCCTATACCCTTTTATCTTTTTAGGGTTCCGTACCTCAAAAGAAAAAAACGGAACCCTTATAGGATCACTTTGTTGTCCGTCTGTCTGTCTGTCTGTCTGTCAAGACCCTTTTTCTCACGAACGAGAAGAGGAATCAGGGTGTCTACTCTCAAAGTACGATATATCGAAACGATACAATTCGAAACATGCAAATTCAAAACTTCGTTCCTTGACAATAGAGTAGAATATTGGTTGGATGCTAACTACTGGCAGTTTGAAAATTCATCCAACCAATATTCTACTGTATTGTCAAGGGACGAAGTTTTGCATTTGCATGTTTCGAATAGTATCGTTTCGATATATCGGACTTTGAGAGTAGACACCCAGGTTGAAATTGATAACGAATATTAAGGTCCATAAACCACACAAGATCTGAAAATTAAAAATTTTTACAACGACGCAATCAAAAGATATGGCTTTTTATGTCCTTATCTCCATACATTTCTGCAAAAAAGCAGAACCTACAGGGTACTTCCCGTTGACCTAAAATTATGAAATTTGGCAAGAAGCTAGGTGTCACAGTACTAAATAAAGGGAAAAGTCTAAAATCATTAAATATTTAAATTTTTCTCACAAATATTTTTTTTTACCTCATTGAACTCTTTCGATGTCTTTCAGCTTATTAAAACTTCCTCAACCTCTTGACCTCTTCTTTCGACTACCTCCGGCCTCTTCAACCACTTTTGACTCCGTCAAAAACCCGAACGAGGTTTGCTCAATGTCGTAAAAATTATAGCGAGAGGTAGCTTGGCAAATGCTGGATAAGGTTAGAGGTAGCTGTGACTGACACCCGGGTGTGTCAGGTCAGTCATCCATCCTACAACCCACACTATACGAGTATTATCGATACCTTGCGACTCAAAGGGCGTAACCACCAAAACACGAGTTTTCAGGAGAGCCAAAAAACTAAAATTAAATTTGAATACTTCGTTGTTATTGAACCTATAAATATGATTCTTACACCTAAAGTCGTTAAATTTCGTGGTGCGTAATATTAAAACATAATGATTTAAGAAATAATTATAGTTTAATGATTGCTTTTACGGCTTTTACGTCCAAAAATACAAAAAAGTTTGCATAGTTTGCCTTGAAATTTGGGGTCGTGTTTACCATTTTTCTTCAGAATTTCAGAACTTTAAATATACAGTTCAATAGCAAAGAAAAAACTGAATAAGATGGCATTCAAAAATCATTTTGGGCGAGATTGTGATTATGCCCTTTGAGTCGCTAGGTATCGTATAATGATGACAATATAGATAACCAACAACAAAATATAACAATATCAACACCAAAACTACCTTTGAAATACACTGCATTCACAACAATGATAGCTTTTATGGTTTCCGTAGCAACATTGTAAATAGAGTGTAAAATGGTACATCCGTTCTAATACCGTGTTTCTATTATGTAGAAAGGCTGAAAATAATGGCATGATAAAAAAGCTCTTTCCGTTTGTTGAAAACACTACATTTGAATAGAGACGAATAATTTGTGGTTTATTAATGCACTGCAAGCCATAATGATAGATTTAGATCATCCATTACTGGACAACGTGGCTAAGCCAGCGTAGAGAGGATGGAGGAAGATCGTGCAGTCAAAAGAGCGTACCTGGGAAGACTGACGGGTAAACGGCCGGTCGGACGTCCCAGGTACCGCTGGAGTGACGAAGTGCAAAAGGACCTGAGCGCCCTCCAAAGACCCGATTGGCGTGAGGAGGCGCAAAAAAGGGACGAGGGCTTTTGGTTTCGGAGGCCAAGATCCTCTTTGGGTCCCTGAGCCAGCGAAAGTAAGTAAGTATTACTGGACAAGGCTCAGAAAGAAAAACCAATAGCTTCGGGAGATAGCAATGATGCCCACGCTCGGCAGCGGTGGTTGCCGCCCGCGATGTTGATAGAAAACATATTTCATATTAATTTATTGCAAAGTCACAAGTTGAAAGGTGTTACATAAAAAAATAAGCAATTAAGAGAGGCTCTTGATGCCATAATTACTTAAAAAAGGAAATTTTTTAGTAAGTTAGTAATTATTAGTAATAATACAGACAGACAGATGGACGCTATAAGAGGAGATGAGGAGAACGAATTAACCATTTGGTTGAAGGTATTGCGTGGAGTCGTAGATTGCTTCGAGCTGCATGTGCACTTATATCGACTGCATGGATAAATGTCTTTCTAGGATTTGACCCACCCGGCCAAGAAGTCTCCTCGCGGTTCTCCATTGTAAGACTGTTTCGTGTGCTCAAACCCCTTTCTGTCGAATGATCAGTGGCCTGAATACTAGTTTACTAGTATTATCTGTGCCTGAATTCAGTCCACAACACTCTTACTTTTACTCTTTGTACACTGACATATTCAATGATTCATGGAGTCAAATTCTAAAAGATTTTTAGACTTTTGTGTACGCAAAATTTAACTATCTAGTTCTATTAAACTAAGTATATGTTTTGTTATTTGGATTGAAATTATATATTTAGGTATTGTTTCTTAATAGTAAGCTTTTAGGTTCGATATCAGTTTCTCGTAGGCGCGATATATGACATGGGTACCGATCAGTTGATTAACTGTCAATATAAATATCCAGCAAAAACCCTTTCGTCAACCCAGATGGGTAAAAATCACACATAATTTATCAATCTCGTTCCCGCTGCGAATTTATTTACATGGAAAATAAGCACATGGGTGAAAAGTGTATTACTCCGAATACCAATTGCAGGTACATTTTAAACGTGTACAAACATAATTTGCTGTCGACTCTCGCTCACAAATATGGGGTTCGTTATCGACTTGAAGAGGTGAATGAGCAGCTTTGGTAGAAACGCTTTCGTTTAATTTTCGCGGGTACGGTCACCTGCACGTCACTGGAAATATTTGCTACTCTATTACCATGCAATAAAGTTCACAGTGTTTCTACTGACGTGCTGTTGGGTGTACATTGACTATTTGACTTGGAACTAAAATTTACCTACCAATAAACAGTTTTTAGGGTTCCGATACCAAAATGGTAAAAAAGGAACCCTTATGATGCGACTTTGTCTGTCTGTCTGTCCGTCTGTCTGTCACACCTCTACATCTCAGCAACCACTGATGCTATCGACCTGAAATTTGGAATAGTTCTAGAATATAGTTGCCCAACTTAATTGCACATGAAAGAATTTTGAAAAAATTATGATTTCCTGATTATGTAAAGGGGGCCAAAATAAATTTCAAATTGTCGCTACTAGGTCGATTGGGGTAAAATAACATTCCCCCCCCCCCCCCTTATCTCCGAAGTTTGTGAAAGGAAAAATCTGAATTAATTACAGTTGACAGAAGTTTATGTAAACATTACAGCAAAAATAAAACGATCTTTCTCAGTTGCACAGTTTTTTAGAAATCTGCAAATAACCTTTAAAAACAAATTTAGTTTTGCGGTCCTAAAAATGGACTTTACTGCTTCCAAAAATACAAAAAGTATATCGGAACTCTCGGCGCGCGAGTCCGACTCGCACTTGACCGGGGTTTTTTTAATGGTAGCAGTTCCTTGGGACGATTAAATTTTTTACTCGTTTTTTGATCCCAGTAACGGGGATAGCCAACTCTTTTGGTTTTAAAGCCAAAATTAAATATGACAACTATTAAAACAAATGTTATACAAATCTAATTCACACATGTTCATGGGAACTACACAAGAGAATCTCATTACAAAACATTGAGGAAAAAGACAGTTTGAAAGTCCCTAAAGTACTAGCCAAAGTAAGTACATTTTTGGGACTCATATCGAGACCAATAATGTTTACGACGATCATATTTCCACGAATGATCAGACCAAATCCCTTCGTTTATAACGTTTTCGACACACGTTTGAAACTCTTCATATTACGTAACAACTTCCAAATAAACGTGCGTTGCTTACATGAGGAACCTATAACGGGAAATAGGTAGTTCCTACCTACCTAGCCGAAAATTTAGAAGCTTGCCATGTGCAGGGATGGTTTAAAATAAGCAAAACATGAGTAAAATAAGCTACTTTTTAACAGTCAATGTTTTTACCGCTACTAATGTTCTGCAATTTAAATATGTAAAAAACGTATCTCTTGACGAAGGGCGAGCGAGTCTAAAATAAAGCTTCAATAGGTAGGTATAATTAACTTCTGTAACGTGGCAAAATTAGTTTAGATTTATCTTTGGCGCGCAATTTTTACAGGACAGATTTGTAAAGAAATTAAATTACTTAGTGAACTTAGGTCTGGTAGAGCTTCTGTAATTACGTAATCGCTTTATGAAAAGTTCTGATGCAATTAAAGTTGCCACCGGGGGCTTATAATATCAGGAAGTCTGAGCGTTATTAGGTACCAGACCAGGTGTTACCTTAGTAGCAAACTGCGAGATATCTGACGATAGGAAGATATTGCTAAAATAAATTAAATTAAAAAATAAGTAGCCCGTGTGGTGTCGGCAAAGAATAGTACCAACCCATCTCTACCCACGGGTGTCTTAAGAGGCAACTAAGGGATTAAAAACCAGATGATGGGTAGCATCATCTTTCTGATCTGCATCGTACTATCAGGCGTACTGTGGTTACCAAAACAGCGGTCCATGGTACACACGGCCGCACATCAGTAGAAACACTTTTGGACCTTATGGCGTGGTAATAGAGTTGAAAAAGTTTCTACCGACAAGCGGTTGACCGTACCAGCTGCAACGCTCACAAGCATGGTGACTATGGTACTTCCCGTAGCTCCTCCAAGGTACTTCCCCTCCAAAGAAGCATAAATCCCGTCCTGTAGTGGACGTTTCATGGATGTTGTGATGAAGTGTCTGCTACACCTTGCTAAGTACGATTTATGCCTGTATTGGTCAGGCAGGGTATCACTTCTAATAGAAAGAAAATTATGTATTTGTTTCCTAATATTAATTAATATTATAAGGTCCTAATGAAATAGTGAACATAATTTTAGTATGATACTCAGACCATGAAACTGAACAACTTTCCCCAAGGAACATAATATCGAAATACAAAAATCAATTTTTGACCTCCCATAGAAAATGCATCAGCTGATAGCGCATTTTATATGGGAGGCCAAATTTGGTTTTTCGTATTTCAACCTGTGATCTTAGGGAAAGATATGATCTTTGGGGAAAGTTGTTCAGATTCATGGTCTGAGTAACATACTAAAACTATGTTCACTATTTCATTAAGACCTTATATTTTATTGCATTGCGATTCTACGCTGCCTTGCATAAGGTACTGGTGTCCAAGCTTTCAGTAGAAGCACCAAGAATACCAAGATCCGCTTTTACAAGACTGTAATTAGACCGATACTTATGTACGGGTGTGAGGCTTGGACACTAACACTCAAAGAAAAAAAGAGAATAAGCTCCTGGTTGCTGAAAGGAAAATTCTTCGAAAAATTTTTGGGCCAACGAAACGAGGCGACGGAAGCTGGAGAATCCTAAAAAAACGCAGAGATTGGAGAGCTCGTGGCGTTCCCGAACATAATCAAAGAGAGGAATGCGCACAGACTCCGTTGGCTCGGCCACGTAGAAAGGATGGGGGAGGACCGGTACGTCAAGAAAGCCTATGAGGGTCGACCGATAGGACGCCGTCCGGTTGGCCGCCCGAAATACCGGTGGGCCGATGTACATAGCTGGTGCAGACTTGCGCGAGCGCCAGGCTACGACTGGCAGGCTGCGGCACAAGATCGGGACCAGTAGCGGATTCTCGTAACGGAGGCCAAGATTCACTTTGGGTTGTTGCGAAGTAATTTTTCGAATACCCCAAAGTACCTTTGGTATTTTTTTTTATTTGTGTCATGTTCTAGAACATTCTTCAGTTTTTTAAATACTTTCAGTTTTTATAAGATAAAAATATGGCGAACCGCCAGTTTCGAGTGGGGGAATTGTTCATTTGCTGCCCCGTAACGCGATAGTGGACTTTACGAAGAAAAATGTCCGTAACTTTTTGAGACAACACAAACGGGGTTCAAAAACGAGATCGTTTGAAATCTTCATCAGCTGCGCACTCCGTAGTCAATTTACTGCAAAACACACTACCTTTATTATACAAGAATTTCAACCGAGCAGGCACGAGCCCACGCCGAGTTCCCGCCAAAAAGTCTAGTAATTATTTGTCATTTCATCATAACATCCCATGCAACGTCCACTACAGGACAGGGAGCTCCCTCTAGAATTCTAGCTTTTGCTGGAAATATGTGGAGGGGAAGTACCATAGTCACCTCGCTTGTTAGTTACGGCTGGCACAATGGACCGCGGTTGTAGGTGACCGCAGTTAGTAAGATGTAAGATACAGAGGAGGATGCTGCTGCCCATCCTCCAGTTAACCCTTAGTCGCCTCTTACGACACCCACGGGTATGTATGGGTTGGTACTATGCTTTGCCGGCACCACACGGGACTGATTTGTCATTTACTGTACGTAACAAACCATAAAATAAATTTTGGCTCTATGTGCTGCTATAACATCCCATGAAACGTTTACTGCAGGACAGGGCGGTCCCTCCAGAACTCCAGCAAAAACGCGATTTACCATAGTCACCACGCTTGTAAGCGTTGCGGCTGTCGACCGCTGTTGTTGGTGACCGTAGTATGTAAGATAGTACGATACACAGAAAGATGCTGCTGCACATCCTCCGGTTCATAAGCCCTTAGTCGCCTCTTATGATACCCACCACGGGTAGAATGGGTTAGTGTTGGTACTATTCTTTGCCGGCACCACACGGACGAAAAAAATATCAATATCAACCCGAAATTTTCAGTAGAAAAGGCGTTTTATATCAATGAAACTACTCCCAAAAGCCAGCGCTCGAAGTGAGATGATCCTATAAAGCTTTCAACACTTCCGTTAGCACATAGTAAACTAGAGTGAGCATATAGGGTCTTAACTTAGTTCATGAAAGGCTCGTTGCATCAACGTTGCATAATATTGTTTTTCTTTTTAACTAGAAGGATGCGAGTACTTGAATCAGTGAAACCAAAGAAGTGAAACCACCCCAAAATGCCAAAATGTAAAGTGAGATGATCCAATGAAGCTTTCAATACGAGTTCTTCTGTATAAAGGCCTTATATATTCTGACGTATTATCACACCTTTTCGTTACACCTGAGGTTACATCATCATATCAGCCGAAAGACGTCCACTGCTGGACATAGGCCTCCCCTAAAGATCTCCATGACGACCGGTCCTGCGCTGCTCGCTCGGGGAGGCCTATGTGACGTATCGTCTAAGACTATGTATTTTAATAGCAAGCTCACCATGACTGTAGTAGGTAAGTGCTCTCCTCCATAAACCTCACATTTGGCACGGGCAACACTTCACTATTACACTGTATGTATTTAGGTGTTACACTTAAATTCACTCAGGTTGTATCACTGTTTTTTTTTTCACAGTCACTTCTCTTCGGAGCAAAACTGAAACAAAAGAAAATATTGTTAGTTCAAATATTCAAAGAAATGTAAGCGCCTGTTTTTTTTTACTGGTACACTCAACAGCACGTCAGTAGAAACACTTTTGGACCTTATGGCGTGGTAATAGAGTTGAAAAAGTTTCTACCGACAAGCGGTTGACCGTACTAGCTACGAATATATTTTTTATTTGTATAATTTAAAATAATTTATTCGTAGGGTATAATTAGATCCGATTAGATTTTCATGCGTGTGTTGCCGGAAAATAATAGTACCAACCCATGTCTACCCGTGGGTGTCGAAAGAGGCGACTAAGGGCTTATAAAACGGAGGATGGGCAGCAGCATCTTTATGGGTATCGTACTAACCATCTCGCATACTGCGGTCACTAACAACAGCGGTCGCCAGCCGCAACGCTTATAAGCGTACTTGCGACTATGGTGAATCCCCTCCAAAGTCCCAAGCGTTTTTGCTGGAGTTCTGGAGGTAGCTCCCAGTTTTGCAGTGGACGTTTCATGGGATGTTATGATGAATTAGATAATATTGTGTGAAATAGTGAACATAATTTTACCATGTTACTCAAAGCATGAAACAAAACAACTTTCATACATACATACATACATAACATCACGCCTCTTTCCCGTCGGGGTAGGCAGAGACCACAGTCCTCCACCTGCTACGATCTTGACATACTTCCCTTGCTTCCTGTACTTTCATCAATCCTTTCATACATGCTCGTCGGTTTAGGGTACTTAAACAAAACAACTTTCCCTAAAGAAAATAGGTCTTTTCTTTGTTTTCTTGGAGAATATGGTTCAGGTTCATGGTCTGAATCCAAAATAATATTAAAAAAAATATTACATACAATATATTTGAAGAAAACATCGAAAGAGAAAGAGATTTCGAAAAGTCACCTAAACAGCCAAATCAGCCACTTGAAAACACTTTTCATTTCGAATTTTTATTCGATCTCCGAAGCGGCCTATTCTGTAAATCATTCCTTTGTTTGAAGACCACTCGACTTCATCGGACAAAGAATTGCGAGCACTTAGCTATTCGTAATGGCGAACTTCGTGAATTGAGCAAGCTTTTCATTAGGTTTCCTTTGTGTGAGGTTTTGCTGTTATTACGAGTAGAAATGATAAAAACCTTTTTAATTGTCTTTTTTGAAGCGGTTATGGTCTAGTTGCGATTGCATTTTTTCCGATAGCGTAAGTTAAGCATCGTCGGTCTTAACTAGGATACTAGGTTGGGTAACCGCTTGTGCTATACCTGCATAAACTAGAGCGTTTTTCGTGCTTCAAAAGGTATGCTTGCTTTTGTGGTGTGTTTGTTATCGTAGTGGCTTCAGAGCCAAGTCAGACGCTATTTAGCAGGTTGGAAATTCTTGCTAACGGGCTAAAACTTAAAAACAACAGTGGAGCTAACTTCTCCCTGCGGTCTTTTCTGGCAGTTACGATATGGGGGCATTAAAAAAGCGGGCTAACAAAATCTTCAAAGCCCGACAATGTTCTAGTACCATCTTACCAGGTGTTGCAGAACTTGCAGACGGCAATGATATAGGTATCATGAGGTGAGCTCTCTGCTCGTTTGCCTGCTCTAGCATAAAAATAATACCCAAGCCTAGCATTGGCCGAAAGGTGCCTATGTAGAATGACTAACGAAATCTTTGTATTATATAGTAATAGCAGGTAATGTCCGTAATTTTATTTTTTATGCCACAAGTGGGAAAATGAGCAGGTGGGCCACCTGGTGGTACGAGTAAGTGGTCAACACCGCTCATGGCACCCAGACCCACCCAGAGAGCTAAGATTGTACGTCTCATGTGCGCGTAACTTCACTGGCTCCCAAGCCTTGAACCGAAACGAAACCACAGATTAAATAATAGTAAACTCCGAAACACAACGGCGGAAAAAGGCAAGGGGGTGGTACTTCCCCAGACGGACTTTGCACAAAAGCCCTAGCACCTAAATTTTAACTGAACAGATAAACACGGTTTTTGTAAATTCGTATTTTCTTCTACGTTGCTCGCTCCCTAAATTCTGAGGATCGCAAATTCATATAAGAGTTTGTAATGGTCTAATATGGAGGCTTAAAACTTTTGTACTTTGGGTTTTTGAAACAAAATATTTTGTTTTTTCATACCAAATAGACTTTTAAAAACTGATCGATAAATTGACCATTTTGTATGGATTAACCATGTCACCTTTTCTGAGGTTGATGCAATGTCACAACCACAAGAGGGTCCTGTGGTTGTGAATCTCCTAACACTTATAAAATTAAGTAAGTATTAATAATTCTTTCTCGAACTTATCTTGATAATATATGTATTATTATGTTGTAGGTATATTAATATATGTAGTCTATAGTAGGTATATGTATGTAGTTATTACTATGTATTATTATAATATTATATATGTACTTATACTTATTTCTTATTTTTATTTGATGTGTACTTATTCTTGTCCCCGTCATATACTTTTTCACACTAAACTCTGATTGGCTGGAAGAGATCTCTTCATAGAGATAAGCTCGCCATTGTGAACCTCTTCAATCACTACTGTTTTGTTTTATTGTGCACAATAAAGAATATATATAATATTCGTAAACATTTTCATTTATCATTACTACCGTGACGAAATTCGGCGGCCTTCAAAAGAAACGCTAAGTAAGTACAAGTAGGTTCAGGAGTTTCCAAGTAAGAGTGGGCTCAGATGTGAGGCAGCCTGACCTTAGCGGCGATAAAGTTTTTATAAGCTGTTTACTTTGTTGGAAATTGGCTCTGAGGTAATTTATTGAGCGAACTTAAAAAAATTAGCTTGTTTTTCGAACGTTATGAGAGCAGTTTAGTAAAGTTCTTCTTTAACTTTATTTTCGACAGAATTTGACACTAATAAAACAGCAAAGTGCGTAGTTCATCCCGAGAATTAAGGTTGTATGCCTCATGTGCTTGTAATTTCACTGGATTACTCTTCGAATCAAAACACAGCAGTGTAAACACTGCAAATAGTCAAGGGGGTGGCACCACTCTAGACGGACTTTGCTCAAAAGCCCTACCACCTTCAATGGATGGATAACTATCAGTGCAACATTCTAAAATAAAGACTATGTAATAATATTTTATAAAGCCCAGGTTACAAGTCCCCTAAACTGACGAGCATGTATGAATATTGATGAGAGTAGAGGAAGAGAGGGATGTAGATCAAGATCGTAGCAGGTGGAGGACTGTGGTCTCTGCCTACCTTGATGGAAAAGACACGTGACGTTACGTATATAGAGTGACTTTTAATTAGTTCTTGATAGAAAAAGGTATGAATGTGCTCATGATACTGAACAAATTTTCCCAAGAAACATAGGTCGAAATACGAAAATCCATTTGGACCTCCCATAGAATACCATAGCAACTGCATCAGCTGATAGCGCATTTTGTATCAAATTTGGTTTTTCGTATTTCGACCTATGTTCCTTGAGAAAAATTGTTCAGTATCATGAGTACATGCATATCTTTTGCTATCAAGAACTAATTAAAAGTCACCCTATATGTATGTATGTAAGATTTTTATTTAGAAAAGCCAGTAAAAAAAACTCTAGCATCCAAACTTTCGTATAAGAAGTAAAATTGTTATTATTACTAAGCAATCCATTGAAAACGATCGATCAAATCCACGAATCATAAGCAAAAGCGGAAGAAAGAACAAAGGATAACATCAGAGCAATACTCGTATTACGAGTTATGTTTCCGCTTGGTTAGTGTTTATTGGCTTCGAGCCTTTAAGGGCGGGTTGCATCATCTAACTTAACCGTAACCGAATACAGGGTGTTAAAAAAACCACGATGATCCTTCTGCAATTGCATTCTCCCGATTCTTACGTACGGTGCACAGGCTTGGTCTTTGACAGAATATCAAAGATCCAGGCTCACGGTTTGCCAACGAGCAATGGAGCGCAGTATGCTGGGTCTGAAGCTTACTGATCGGGTCAGAAACACCATACTGCGCTCTACAACACAAATAGCCGACGTAGCCTATACCGCCGAGCTCAAATGGGACTGGGCAGGCCACGTGTCCCGTATGTCGCCGGACCTATGGGCGAAGACCACCACTACCTGGCAGGCGCAAACCGACAAAAGGCGTCGAGGCCGACCAAGGCGCCGATGGCGCGATGAACTTGACACCTTTTGCAAGGCCTGGCAAGAGCGTGCTTTAGATAGGGACCAATGGAGGGAAGAGAGAGAGGCCTTTCCCGGCAGTGGGACATTATAGGCTAGATAAGATAAGAAGATAAGAAGAAGATCCTTCTAAGGGGTAAGACACGTAACCCAACCAAACGGTGTAGATGGGTATTGCTTAGTTAGATGGTGTAGTGTAACCCACCCTTAGACTTTGAAGAAATTAAGAAGAAATTTGCAACTTTGTAGTCAGAGTAGTGGCTTATTAGATCCACATTACGTTGGTCTGCCAATGCGCAACCTGGCAGGTTCGGTACAGTCAGTGAAAAAAGTTGTTACGTCATAGAGTACACGAATGTAACCTGTTCGTAGTAATAGAAGGTACCATATAAAAACTGCAGGTCTACCTTACATCCTCTTCGCAGTTTCGCCCGCTATACCGCACCTTAGGTATGCGCGGGGAGTGGGTTGGAAAGAGCAAGGACTAGTCGCCGCCGCCGTGAGCGATGACGAGCAATGGCACCCCCGTCTCGCCGTGAGCATAAAGGCGCGGTACAGCGGTTGCGGTAATTTTTTGGTCAGACCACATTTTGTAAAACACTATTGTGGCACACGTTTGTAACCACAACCCACACACAGGAAAACACCCTGAGTATCGTTTAACATGCAAGCAACTGGACACAAAAATCCGCATTTTTAACATTGATAAATTGAGCTAATTTTGTCGTCGAACTCGATAAATTTTTCGACATTCCATACAAAAGTTGTCACATAAGTATTTTTTGTATGGGAAATTAACAATTTATCGAATTGTTCTTTCTTTGGGAGGGTAGCTATTTAATTTAAAACGAATAAACGCATAAAGTCATAAAAGTTAACGGTTTCACATAAAAGTTAACCGAAATTCCAATTAGCTCACCCCAAAGCCATACAAATCATTACTCATTAAATAAAATAATTAAAAAGGAAACATATCTGTATCAAGAAGGGTGAATGCCAGTGAGGTCAGGTTTTCGACTAAAACGAAGCAACTGTAAGTTTATCAACTGGTTGCAGAAACCTACGTTAAAGTTAAAACTCCTTTAAATCTATTGCTATATCTATCTTTGTCAATGAAACAGAAAGTGTCAGCAATATTAAAAGTGCTTTAATATGGGTGGTATTTGATCATTACACGAAGGAGAAGACTACGTTGGCAGTAATAATAGTTATTTATTATGCATGGCACCAAAACTGTTGTTTGGCGCGAGTGCATTTTTATTGAAACTCGAGCAAGCGATGGACACCTGGTTTGGCTCGAGGCTCAAAAGAAGAATTCTGAGCGTATCGAGGCTTTCGAGGCATGAGCAAAATAACTTTGCTGCCGAGCGAAACACTTAATTTTTGGAAAAGGAAAATCTTAACGAAAAGCGCCAGTACCATAAACCATAATTCATCATCACTTTCTAATTTTGAAAACCTTTTTCACGCTAGCGTCTAAAAATGACTAACTATTACACACAGACTTCGATCAATTGCTATTAAACCCCCTCTAAAGTACCACGCGTTTTGCTAGAATTCTGGAGGGAGCTCCCTCTCCTGCAGTGGACATTTCATACTATGTTACAATCAAAATTCAAAATGACACCAAAACATTTGACATCAGCAAAAAATGTTGAATAAGTAAATAACTTTTTTATTCCTACCTGAACTAAAATCCGACATGACTCTACCTTATCTAATACTTCGAGATATCAAGATAATTGAGCTTAGCGTGGTGGCAAATTACTGTATGTTCATGGATACGTGCAGAATTTTAATGAGGAGGGCATGTGTCAGGCGAATTGATTAGACTATCTGCCAGTTTCACAAAGCATCTTTAAAGTTAAAGCTCTTTTAAATCTATTGCTGTCAGTTTCTATGACATCGTTTTTACCAGAGACAGTTCAAAATATGGAAAGAAAATTGTTAAAGTAGTAAAAATTGTTATTCATTATGCAAGGCAGTAAAATTGATATTTCGAGCGAGTTCCTTGTATTGAAAAAGGTTCAAAAGAAGAATCCTGAGAGAAGCGAGAGTTTCAAGGCACGAGACGCGAAATAACTTTTCATCCCATCTATTCGAAAATCGCTAAACGGTTCGTCAATAAAGGCGAACAAAATAGCTGTTTTCTCCAAGAGACTTTCGTAGCGGGTAAAAATGGGATTTAAAATTTGAATTTGAATTTAGGTCCACCATAGGGATACTTTAGGTCAACCATAGAACTCGAACCAAAATATTGTATGAAAAATGATACTGGCCGGTTGCACTATTAAAATTATTAGGAATATAAAAAAGAAATATGCTTGAAATGTGAACAAGACTACCAACCAAAGAGGTTCTGTTCCTAGTTGATACAAAAATGTCAATAACATTTTCAGTTGTTACAAATAATACTTAATATGATTTTGAGTATTGTTTTATCAAGTATATAATATTGTAATGGTATTTTATATTTAAAATTAATGACGAGTGTGTCTCAATGAGCCTCTTATTCTTTTCTCATAGAGGGAGATGAAAAGTAGAGTGTATTACGCGGCTGCAAAAATATTTTTACCTTGGGCGACCTATTGAATCCCTCGCTACGTTCAGGATTCTACTTTAGAATCCCTCACCATGCTCGGGATTCTACTCAAGAATCCTTCACTGCGCTCTGGATTCAAAATACTGCCCTCGCCTTAAAAATATTATTTTACAGCCTTGTGATACAATCTACTATTGTTGTCGAGTGAAACGCATGATTTTTCACCTCACTGCAGCAAGGAAAATGCTAATGAATAGTGCCAGTACCTTGCATAAGGCTGTAATGAAATCCTACTATCCTACTAATATTATAAACGCGAAAGTTTGTAAGTATGGATGGATGGATGGATGGATGTTTGTTACTCTTTCACGTAAAAACTACTGAATGGATTTTAATGAAACTTGGCACACATATAGGTTAGGTCCTGGAATAACACATAGGCTACTTTTTACCGCGAGAAAGCACTTCATTCCCACGGGAAAACGCATTTAATGTTAATGAAGAAGGTGACTGTCTCACTGACTGACATATCAACGCACAGCCCAAACCGCTTGGTCTAGAAAATCCAAATTTGGCATGTAGGTTCTTTATGAGGTTTAAGGGTGCAAAAAGAAAGGGTTTAACAAATTTCCACCCCTAAGCGGGTAAAATAGGGGATGAAAGTTTGTATGAAAGTCCGTCAGTTTTAAAGTTAGTATCTTCAAATTTTGTGTTTCGGCTTACGACTAAAATAAAATATTTACGTATCTCAGGGTTTTTGAAAATTCGCCAAGGGGATGAAGTTGAAAATCCTTTATTTTTTAAGTAAAATCCACATTATTTTTTATTTAGGCATTAGGTTTGTAATTCTATGCAACGTTCATCACTGTTATTTAAATTCCACCCCAAATTCAACCCCTAGAAAAGGGAAATGGGATGAAAAAGTCTAAAAACCAATATGGGTATCGTTTGTATGGTTCATTGGGTCACTGATTACGAAAACTACAACAATTTTGAAATCCAATGTGGTGGACGTGAAATACCATCATCCTCTGGGGATGGGGTTCGGGTGCAATAGGGTTGAAATGTCTAAAACTCAATCCATATTGATTTTTAGACAGGGAGAGGGAGAGGAAAAGGGAGGAGGAGAGGGAGGGGGAGAGGGGCAGGGACAGGGATGGTTTGACGGACGGTTGGACAGATGGTTGGATGGACGGAAGGACCACAGATAGACGGAAGGGTGGATGGATGGATGGTCAGATAGATAAAATACCTTGCGGACGAAGTCGCGGGCAACAGCTAGTAGTGAACATAATTTTAGCATGTTTCTTAGACCATGCAACTGAACAAATTTTCCCAAGAAACATAGTCGAAATACGAAAATCCATTTTGACCTCCCATAGCAACTGCATCAGCTGATAGCACATTTTGTATCAAATTTGGTTTTTCGTATTTCGACCTATGTTCCTTTGCGAAAGTTGTTCAGTTTCATGGTCTAAGTAACGTGCTAAAATTATGTTCATTATTTAATGAGGACCCTATATACTTACAGAGTAGTACCTTACTTCATCATCACGTTCTAATTTTAAAAACTTTTTCGACGCTAGGAGCCAAAAATTACTTTTGCAAGCAGATTTCGAACGATAAAGCAAAGTTTTCTATGTTCCTTTGAAAAATTTGTTCAGTTCCATGGTCTGAGAAACATTTTAAAAATCACTACTCAAAAGAACCTATTTTAGAAGGAATGGTAAGCCACATGTCAGTGTAAACACTTACAACTCTACTACCATACCCTAAAGTCCAAAGTGTTTCCACTGATGTGCTGTAAACGTTGCTGTGGCGACTGGAGTGAATTACCGCTATCCCTTGGTCCCTTAGTCGCCTTTTACGATACAGGAAGAGGTGAGATAGTAAACTATTCTTCGCACCACACGGAACATGTTCATGATGCAAAATAGAATGTCAGAACCTTTTTGTTCCACATGTACATACATTAGTATACTGAGATAAATGGTTTTGATTTCAGGCGACCTCGTGGCCGTGGGGTCTGCGGTTCCTACCCACATTCATTAATCAACAGCAAATGGGCTTTAAATTCGAAATTTCGCATCTTCATAAATCTTCTTCAATATAAATTACCAATCGACACGGGCAAGGTATTTTACAAAGGGGTTGATTTTTTTTTGCAAAGTAGTACTTTTTACTTATAATTGCTAAAAATTTTAAATAGAAAGTTATATTTAAATATGTCAAAAAAATGCACCCCGTCAGTTATACAAGGACCTCTTTTACAATTTTTTTTTTTAGTTTAAGACATTCTTTCCAAAACTGCGAAGTTTACAACCGAACAGTAGTAACGGTTGGTTCTTGAATTTTCTCCGCCAGAAAAGAAAGTGTTAAAATAAAATCATCGACACGTTAAATCGTATACATACCACGGCTAGGAGTAAAGAACTCCCCGGCGAAATCTCTGTGATGTTTTTTTTAATTTTCCAACCTAGTTACGTAATGCACTATTTCCAATTATCTCTTGTCTGTGTAAGTAGTTCTTTCCATATAATTATATGTTCTGTATCAGGTTCTTTCGTTAAAAGTACCCTAAACCTACGAGCATGTATGAAAGGATTGATGAAAGTTCAGGAAGCAAGGGAAGTATGTCAAGATCGTAGTAGGTGGAGAACTGTGGTCTCTGCCTACCCCGACGGGAACAAGGCGTGATGTTATGTACGAGTATGTATGTATGTTCTTTCGCTCGCCACTATGTTTTCACCCTCGCTTATTATTTCATCTTTAACTTTGTATCCTAGGTCGGTTACTCTGTTTTTCTTATACACACACAGTACACACATTGTTTAACATTTAGGTATATTCTTAATAAATAGGTTACTCGACTTTATAAATTGAAATATTTCGCAAAGTGACGCCAGTTTTTCTGCGCCACCGATGTAATGATTATGTTACATACATAAACCTAATGCACAGTAATCATAACACAAAATGGCTGTAGACAAAAGATGACAAAAGACTTAACTGCTCGTGGACCGGATAATTGAGGGACAAAGTTTTATGGACCATGGATGGCAAGCGGCGAAAGTAAGCCAAATGATGTTGGCGAATATTGCTGCTCTCATTTCTATAGATGTTTCAAAGACGCTGTTGGCAACATTAAGTTAATTTTATGTATAGCAACACTGTTTTGATTTCTGTTGCCCTGTTGGCTCTCTCGTCGACATAAGCTTCATGTAACGACGCATTTAATGTACCTCGTATACTCGTGATAATAAAGTGTAGAAGCATAAAGGAAGTCTTTACAATTTTCTCCACCTCTTGACCACCACCAGCTGCAGCATCCTGGATTACAGTCACACTACACGCAGGGTCTGGCCTACGCAAACTACGGAGGCAAGGTACGCCCTTGCACAGACGCAGTGAACGACGATATGGAAATTGCATACAAAATATTGAACCTAAGCTCATCAAAACATCCCCCTCATCCCTCCAGAATTTCGTAGGTATTAAAATGGGTGTAATATTTTGGGGAGAAGTACACGGCCGCACGTCGATGGAAACACTTTCACCTTGAGCGGGTCTCTGGTTTCGGGCGTTTGGAGCGTAGCGCTGGTTCAGCTTATACTGGTTTTGTTTCTACGTGCTTGCTGCTGTGCGTACTATAGTCACAACTCTGGCACAGAATAAAGTAATAGTACTATCATAATCATAATCATCTTTATTGCTTATCACATGGTTATCATACAGAACGGTCACTCTCCGCCCCCCTTGCTTCCCACCCCGCACCCCCGCGAACACCCGCTCGCTCGATTCGGGTGGTGCTGATGCGGGACTGATATGCAGGCCTACGCGTGTTCCAATTTCAAACTTTGACAATTCCTGGTTTCGCGCTCGTTGTATGGAGTCTCCGGTGTGTGACTCTGGTTAGCGTTGCGGTTGGCACCATTGACCGCGATTGTTGGTAACCGCAGTATTTAAGATTAATGGTACGATACGCAGAAGGACGAGATCCTATCAACCGATTCAAAATCCCTTAGTCCCCTTATACCAAACCCACGGGTAGAGATGGGGTGGTACTGTTCTTAGCCGTCATCACACCGGCACCACACAGACAAAGGGAGCCTAACCTAATCTAGAATATAACCTAAACTTCACTGAATAATGTTTTGCTATATATTCACCTTTTCAAGAAAAGTATAAGCATTACTGCTGCAATGGTTATTTTAAATAGCCGTGTTTAAAAATATTGGTCAGACGCCTCACCCTGACCCGAAAAGTGTTCAAGGTGACAAAATTTGCTCCGTAAGATTTTCGTTTCGCGTGCGAAGGGTTCTTAGTTTTATAACTATATTTTTTATTGATTAGATAGCAGATAAGTACTTGAAAGGTCATGAAAATGTCAGTACTATACAGCATTTTTTTTCACAGTAGGTTTAAATACGGGGTTAAGAGACGATCACTACTAATACCGAAAACTCAGCAGTCGTACTCCGAAGTTTTTATCGGAGCTCCGATATTATCGCACCAATATGGATTGACAATAACAATTACGTTCGGAAATTTACTTTGTATGGGAATTTCGTTGTCAAAGGGCGAACCATAGACTAATTTTCAGTGCGATATAAAAGTACTAATAGACGATCGGATCGGACTGCTCTGAATTTAGCTCCGTACCACGATTTTGCCCAATAGCAAAATTGTCGTTTGGGTCAATCTGCAACGCTATTGGACAAAATCGTGGTCCGGAGCTAAATTCGGAGCAGTCCGATCCGATGGTCTGTTAGTACTTTTATCGAACTGTCACTTCGGAGCACGACTGCAGTTGTCGAAACGTACGTATAGTACTTATCTAGTCCCTGGTCGAAACTGACCCAAAGAAATATTTTTAAGTGAAAAAATTTTTGACCTCTCTCATAAAAATTATCACTCTGATTGAACAGTTTGTATGGGAAGGCCAATAATTTTAGTTCATTCCCAAATATGTTTCCTTAGGAAAGTTGTTCAGTTTCATTGACTGAACATGCCCGTTCAGTTTTTGGTACACCGTCTTTTACAATTTTACTTCCACGGTACAAGATTTAGCCCTTGTTGGATTAGCTATACGCAAATACGCTAGTTGCCTAATCTATAAATAACCAAGTATTATCTGTGGTCTGCTCTATATTCTCTCTTCTCTTTTAATGGCGAAACACCGCACTTTGCTTGTCCGCGCTCGTCTACTTAATCATTTTTCATCCCTGTAAACAGTGTAGTTTTTGCAGTTCATTGTATCAAATATACGGTAGTATCATCTAAGTAGTCTGTGTATCAAATATTGTTAGGCCCTTTTTTACATATTATACTGAGCTATAATAACGTAATCAAGCCGTTTTTATTTCGACCGCCACCCTCTGCGCTGATCCCTGCGATCAGGTTATTGAGCCCAGAAGAGACGCGTGCAGAAGAACGTGTCGCCCTTGGCGGGTTTCGAAATTCTACAGGCAGAATGTCGGATGATGGCCACAACAACGATGATGGCAGTAACCACAACAACGGTGATGGCAACAGGAATGGCCACATGGGTAATGGATCGTCGAATGGAGGCGCGTTTGCGCATTTGCCTCATGCGCAGCCGCTTCATGCTATTGAGAAATTAGACGGCGCGTCAACATACTTCACCTGGAAATTCCAAATGCGTCAGCTTCTGATTTTAGATGGTCTGTGGGCCAACGTCAGTGGAGAAGGTGAGTCAAATCCATTATTTGACGATCGCGCACTTGCTCGTATCTGCCTCTCAGTGAAACCTCACCTATTTCAACATCTGCGTAACTGCAAAACCGCTAAAGAGGCGTGGAACAAATTGGAGGAGATTTTTGAGAATAAAGACTTATATAGGCGTGTCCTACTATTGCGCAAGCTTCACCAAGCGAACTATATGCACTACAACTCAATGAGTGAGTACATCGATGGAGTACTTACACTAGCTCATCAGTTGGAAGATATTGGTCGTTCAATTGAAGACACAGAAATCGCAGAGCTACTGCTCAGCGGCTTGCCAGCTGAATTTGATGTCTTGGTCAGCGGATTAGAAACTGCAAACATGTCAGGTACCTTAACGTCTGAAGTTGTACGGGCTCGTCTGCTGCAAGAAGAGTCACGGAGAGCTTTTAATGGCAATATGACGGCTAACTTGAACAGTGACAACAGTGTATTTGTAGCCAGCCAGAAGAGGCATATAATTTGTGATTATTGCAAGAAATCTGGTCACAAAAAGTCACGCTGTTTCAAACTGAAGAATGACAAGCGCCGTCGTGCACCAGCATCTGGACAAACTCTTTTAGCTACTGCTTTGACAGCATATTCGCACAATGACTTTTTACTTGACAGTGGTTGCAGCACAAACATGTGCAATGAACAGTCTTTATTTCAGAATTTAAATAAAAATGTACAAGGTTTAGTGACTGTTGCTAATAATGAATCAGTTGAAAGTTTGGGACGAGGAAACATACTGATGACAGTCGGTGATAAAAATATAAAATTAGAAAATTGTCTTTATGTTCCAAAGCTTTCAACTAATTTGATCTCTGTCTCCGCCCTTGCCTCCCAAGGCTATAAGGTAATATAAATATAAATAATAATTTATGTGAAATATACAGGGAAAACATTTTGATTTGCAGCGCTAATTGTTTCAAAGGTGTATATCGCCTACACTGTGTACCTAATCAGTTTGTTTCGCAGGTACCCAAGTCAGATGGGAAGCAGGAATCACCTGATGCTCTTGCTGCTTCTCATGTGTCACTGGAGTTGTGGCATAGGCGGCTCGGTCATTTGGGCTTGGACGGCTTGCTCAAGCTACGGAGTTCTGCAGATGGTATTATTTTTAGCAATGGCAAAAATGATTCATTGCAGGAATGTATCCCGTGCATTGAGGGGAAGCATGTGACGACTTCTTTCCCTAAAGGCCCTTTATTGGAACTTGTGCACAGTGACGTGTGCGGTCCAATGTCGCAGAGCAGCTGGGGTGGCGCTCGCTACTTATTAACTTTCACGGATGACTATTCGCGCAAGACATTTGGATACCTGATGCGGAATAAGGATGAGGTATTTACACACTTTATTACTTTTAAAAATTTTGTTGAGAAGCAAACCAATAAGAGTATTAAGTGTTTAAGAACGGACAATGGTGGTGAATATTGCAATGGTAAATTCGCTAAATATTTGTCAGAACATGGGATCTTACATCAGACTACTGTGCCGTATTCTGCTCAGCAAAACGGCGTTTCAGAGAGATTAAATCGAACCTTAATTGAGAAAGCTCGTTGCATGTTATCTGATGCTCAACTGAGCGTACGTTACTGGGGTGAAGCTGTAATGACAGCCATTATTTACCTGAAAAATAGGAGTCCTACTGTGGCCTTGTCGGGTAATATTCCAGAACAAGTTTGGACTGGTTTAAAAGTAAATCTAAGACATATCAGAGTTTTTGGCTGTAGAGCATTTTCTCTCATTCCAGATGTGAAACGTCACAAGCTAGAAGCGAAGTCCAAAGAATATATTTTTGTTGGCTATTGCAACGGTTCAAAAGGGTACAGACTAGTGGATCCCAACGATCCTAGAAAACTAATAAAGTCTAGGAATGTCCGTTTTATTGAAATGACTAATGTCACTTGCAAAAATTGTAATGAACTTAAAAATAATTCTAATTCACAATTAAATGAAAAGTCATTTATATTAGGCAATAATACCTGTGATATTAGGTTACTTCGTGTATTTAATAAATCAAATTTTAATAATTTTGACAATTCAAATGAATTTATTAATAATAATCAATTAAATAATTTAAATTTTAATGATTTTAATGAATCTGACAATTCTAATGAATTGCTTAATTTAAATTTTAATAATTGTGTTCCAGGAGCAGCTGGTGATGTCACCGCTGGACGTGAGGCACCCAGCGAGAGACTCTCCTCTTCTGAGGAAGCTGCGTCATCGCCTGAGCGGCCTATTAGCAGCTCGGAGCAGTCCACCCCGCCTAGTGATGGCGGCTCTGATGTATCCTGGCGTGCCGACTCTATGGATGAGTCTAGCAGTGCAGAGAGCGACTACGAGCTAGCGCAGGAGGAGTCTGTGCGTACTGGAAGACCTGTAAGAAGTACTAGGGGTATTCCACCACAAAGGTATGAAGATTACGACTGTTTTTATCTATATGATCCAGTCTCTGAACCGACTTCTTATGACGAAGCCGTTTCAAGCTCAAATTCTGAGCAGTGGAAGGCAGCCATGGGAAAGGAATATGATTCTTTAATGAGAAACAAGGTTTGGACTTTAGTGGATAGACCAGCGGATAGGAATGTTGTTCGTTGTAAGTGGGTTTATAAAATGAAGCCCGATTCCTCTGGAAACTTAACAAAATTTAAAGCTCGTCTTGTTGCTCGTGGATTTAGTCAGAAACCAGGTATAGATTACGACAAAACGTTTTCGCCAGTCGTCAGACACTCGACTATGCGCATTTTGTTTAGTTTAGCTAATGAGCTAGATATGGAAATTGATCACATAGATGTTACTACAGCTTTTCTCCATGGCGAACTGAAAGAAGAAATTTTCATGGAGCAACCACCTGGATTCAACTGTGATTCTAATAAAGTATGTTTGTTACAGAAAAGCATCTACGGGCTGAAGCAGGCCAGTAGAGTCTGGAACAAAACTGTTCACAGTGTACTTGTAAGTGATAGCTATGTACAATCAAAATGCGAACCCTGTGTTTACATAAAACGAACCGTGAATTCTTTAACAATTATATCAATTTATGTTGACGATTTCTTTTTATTCTATAACAATGTTCAAGAAAAAGATTCCATTGTAAAGATCTTAAAAAGTAACTTTGATTGTAAGAATTTAGGTTCTATCAAAAACTATCTTGGGATCAATGTTCACAGAGATAAAGGGCAGGGTATTATAGTTTTGAGACAGAGTGATTATATTAAGCGACTGCTCAAGCGTTTTGGAATGTCAGATTGTAAGGGTGTGTGCACACCTATGGAAGTAAATGCAAAATTTGAAAAATCTGAAAATATTCAGTGTAAACACAACTTTAGAGAGTTGCTTGGTTCTCTCATGTACTTGAGTGTATGCACACGTCCTGATATTACTTTTGCTGTAAATCAGCTTAGTCAGTTTAATAACTGTTACAATGATAGTCATTGGATTGCAGCCAAGAGGATCCTTCGCTATTTAGCAAAGACTAAAGATTTAGGTTTGGTTTTTGAAAATTCAAAATGTCTAAATCTTACAGCATATGTCGACGCAGATTGGGCGAATGATCCTATTGACAGAAAATCCTTTACAGGTTTTGTTATCAAAATTGGTAAAAATACTGTAAATTGGGAGAGTAGAAAGCAGCGCTGCGTCGCTATGTCCAGTACTGAATCAGAGTACTTAGCCATGAGCGACGCCTGCAAAGACATCTTGTTTATCAAGAGTTTGTGGCTTGAGATAGTCAATAAACGACTGAAATGTTTAGTCTTAAATGATAATCAAAGTGCTCACAAGCTCTTGGAATCTCAAGAATGTCATGGAAGGACAAAACATATAGATGTCCGTTATCATTTTATCAAAGATTTGTTAGCTGAAGGCTGTATAGAAGTGTCTTATTTACCTACTGGTGAAATGATAGCGGATGTACTTACCAAAGCTTTGTCTTCTTCTAAACATAATGTTTTTAGGCATGGTTTGAATGTAAGAACTTTGTAAGTTATGTTATTGTGTAAATGTACATAATGATTTTAACTTTTAGATTTATGATATGTTTCATGTTATGATTGAATGTATATTCGTTCTTTTTTGTAGCATGATATGTTATATGATGTTATGTGTTAGCATGTATTGTATAGTTCAAAAATTGTAGAGTTATAATTTTTAATGTAGAGTTACATGTTTTGTTGTTATCATGATATGTTATGTTGTATACTTGTATGTAAAGTTCTTACATTTTATAATTTGTGGAGTCTAGCTTCTTTGCGTAAGGGGAAGTGTTGGATTGGCTATACGCAAATACGCTAGTTGCCTAATCTATAAATAACCAAGTATTATCTGTGGTCTGCTCTATATTCTCTCTTCTCTTTTAATGGCGAAACACCGCACTTTGCTTGTCCGCGCTCATCTACTTAATCATTTTTCATCCCTGTAAACAGTGTAGTTTTTGCAGTTCATTGTATCAAATATACGGTAGTATCATCTAAGTAGTCTGTGTATCAAATATTGTTAGGCCCTTTTTTTACATATTATACTGAGCTATAATAACGTAATCAAGCCGTTTTTATTTCGACCGCCACCCTCTGCGCTGATCCCTGCGATCAGCCCTAACGCATTTTCAGAATAACATCTTGTAAATAGACTGTATAACCAGCATGTACGGACGTCAAGAGAATATTTTTTTCACAAAACTATACGTGTGACCAACATATGAGGTTGATCCAAAGAATGCGGAATCCAGGTCCTCATTGTTGTTTTATAAGTCGCAAATGAACTTCGGCAGTAGAGTAACGTTAGTATAATATTATTTGACAGTAGACCACATTTTAGCACCACTGTACCTAGTTTGTACAGTCAAGATCAGGTCAAGCTCGACACTCGCAGTGTGACTTCCGTCACATGCTGCCTAACGCGGTACAAAGTGATGTGTATTTCTATGTAAATCTTCCTTTGGACATTCGCGACTGTTTGGCAAAAGGGCCAGCCAAGTAGAACAACTTCTTTCATAAAACTCTCAATAAATTGTTTGAGCAAATTCCTAGAAAGTTTCTTTTGCTCTTATATTTAATGAAGGCAATTTTGTGTAAGCGTTATAGTGGTCGTAAAGAAAATTTGCTTCAGTATTTTTTGCTATCGTTTTGCAAAGAGCGTTTTGTTAATTCTATAGTTTAATCGATAAAAAGTTGTAACTAAAATTGGCCGCGTAGATATATGTACACAAAGAACTACATTTTAAACGCATTAAAATCTTCTGTACCAAAAATTTTGGTTTCGTGTCATGCCATTGCTCAATATAGCTTAGAGCATCTTAGAGTTTCCGAGAAATGATTTATGTTCTATAACTGAAATTTTCATGACAATTATTACATATAACGTTCTGTTTTATTTACTGCGATAGCTAATCGTTTCACCAAAGCGGTTCGCCTGTCTGTTTCCTTCCCGTATAATAAGCTTGTCAAACTGAGGCTTCTTAGAGCTGGCTGGAGCCCCTAAGGCTCTTTTCCAGTAGCGTTTGTTGGCTGTTCTGATGATGCCACCTAAATAAAGATCAGATCAAAAGCATTCTAAACCCACAAGTAAAGCGTTAGTGAAAAGATTGACAAAAGCAGATGAAGCAAGGGAAATCTCATCTCACTAATATTGTAAATGCGGAAGTTTTGATGTTTGTTTGTTTGTTCCACTATCACGCCTAAACGGCTGAACCAATTTCGATGAAATTTGGGATGTAGATAGCTCGAGAATGCATGAATTCTATAGTATAATAACGCGAGCGAAGCATGCAGTATCTCACAATCGTATCAGGTGGAAGAATGTGGTTTTGGACTACTCCTACGGGAAAGAGTGACGTGTTGTTAATGACACATGATGATGAATAAAACTATTGTATCCTTCCTTAATGAATAACTAATTTATTCATTTTACGGCTGCTGAAAATCCAATTCAATTTACTTGTGACAACTTTATTAATCTTAATCTTTTGAGTGTAGATGGCGCTGAACTACTCTTGCTACAATGGTTGTTACTATCTGAAACTAAACCATCAGTAAAAGACCTACTTCAGTCTCATTTATTATTCATTGATCGTTTAGGTATTCAATCGTAGTAATAATAAGTCCAAGCGTCTTTTATAAGTGCGTGCACGTTTTTCATGTCAAGCATATACGCGTAACCGTATTCTCGTAACTGTGTCGTGCAATACCTGCGTTCTCACGTCCTTCTGCTGACTCTACGTAGACAAACTATCTATTACTTACAATGTTTCGTCTGTTTACATATTTAGTTCATAGGTATTAACCTCAATCTAGTTCTGGGGAAAAAGATGAGGTTGACGGTGGAACGAACTCATCAAAAAAAAGCTATTGACTTAAAAAATTAAAATTTAGATTATATAGGGTGTGAGGGACAGCCTTCCGAATACTAAAAGGCGCATGATCATTCAACGTAACTAAACAACCTTCAGCGAATAAAATATCCATCCAAAACCATACAAAATTTTTTAACTTGATTATACAGTTTGTTTGGAGGGGCCGATTTTTTTTCACATATCCTGAAAATTTAATTCGCTGAAAGCTGTTCAGTTACGTTGACTGATCATGCCCTTTAGTAATCTATGTCATGTATGTCATGTCTTATTGTTCTTATACAGGGTGACTTTTAATTAGTTCTTGATAGAAAAAGGTATGAATGTACTCATGATACTGAACAACTATACCCAAGGTACATAGGTCAAAATACGAAAATCAAGTTTTGACCTTCCATAGAAACTGCATCAGCTGATACGAGTAGCGCCTTTTGTATGGGATCAAATGGGATGTCAAATTTGGTTTTTCGTATTTTGACCTATGTTCCTTGGGTAAAGTTGTTCAGTATCATGAGTACATGCATATCTTTTGCTTCAAGAACTAATTAAATGTCACCCTATATAAATACATAAACGTACTTTTCTCACGTATAAATAATTTGGAATTACTTATTTTCTTATAGAGGGTTATAAAAAGTAGTGTCTACCTCGGGAGCAATACTATATTAAAGCTCGAGAGACGTTACTACTCTATAATCCTTCGCTCCACTCTGGATTGAAAAAACACTCGCCCTTAAAATAGTTCTTTGCTCCCTTGGTAAACAATCTAGTATTGTGATGCAGAAAATATGTCGTCAACGTAAACATTAGTTCTCATGACCTTTGCGTGTCAGCACTTTACGCCTTAACTAGTTCACAACACGGCGACACGTCATGTCAGTTTAAAGTTTCGTAATAATTGAGTTGATAACTACAACGTCCATGGCATAGAATCTTTTGTTCAAATTATTTTGCTTTGTACACAAATTGGTTCATATTTCTTTTGAAGTATTCGCGGAGTAGTGCGATTTTAAGTTTTAAGGAAAATTGTCTTTTATAGTTATTGGATAGGTAACCGCTATAGTAATGTTACAACTAGAGGCTCAAGTTATATCTGGATGGTTGACCAGTATAATACATTTATAACTAGACCGATTCTGTATTTTCGAAAATAAATTAAACCGCATGTGAGGATCGTTAGTTGGACCATGTCTGAGGCAATTTGGCCACTAGAAAACTCTGAGGTCAAGAATGCTATTCTGTAAAACCGCTAACTTCATCTCATATATTAATTCGAATCTGGAATTCCTTTCTGTAGCACAAGCACAAGTCGGCCACTACATAACTTATGTTATGACCACTTTTTAGTCTATTCCCACGCTTACTAATCTATTTTGCAGCCATGACACCAGAGTACATTTCAAGGAAAGGATAAAATTGTTTTATAAACTTGTTTTTTCTGACAGCACTAGCCGATTTCTTTTGACATAGGTAGCTGCAAAGTCGTTTAGCATTAGAATACTCGTAAACGAAAAAATTTACCAGAATCGACCAATCGATTGAAAATTACTTTAATAAATTTATAACAATTTTTTTTTAAGTAACTAGGCTAGCCACTTGCCTTACGAAGCCCACACAATAACTTAAATAACGACCAAGTTAACTGATAGTATTCAGAGTTAGTTCAACAGAGATTAATTCTAACATAAGCCACAGCTTTGATAAAGATTTACTCTAGAATGGCTACTGAGATATAAATTCTAAAAACGTGTTTTCGTTTTGCAGTTAGCAGCAAATACAAGGAACGTGCAACGAAAAGGATTTTACAGTTTTATTTTCAATCTGGTTTTTCTGTAATTGCAATCTCTGTTTTTGTTTCAAAGTTTACGTAATAAAAAATAAAAATCTTCTCTTTGTATGAAATAACATAGTCATATGAAATCTTTACTAACTTAGAAGGTAGCACAAAATTAGAACTTATATATATCGTAGCCAACTGGTTAAATCAGGCAGTCGGTTGCTAGCCTAAACGTTGAATATAGCGTTTAACGAGACCATCTCCTGCAGCCATCTCGTACAACTTGCTCATAGGTCTGTTAAATAAGTCCCTTTCGGGATCGGTTAGGTTCTCTTGCAACCACAACGCACGAGCCAAGCGAGCGGAGCGAGCGTGCCGCGGGAGCGGCCGGCAAGTCCCAGAAGCGAATTAAAACTTGCTTTTACTGCAAAAATAATTATTCTACGGCTCAAATAATTTATTTTGCTGTACAAATAAATTTAGAGCTGCTTAGTCAAGATTTTTGCTGAAAAACTTGAATTTGATCACCCGGCTGACTAAAGGTTAGCCGTCTCATTCGGGCTAGCTATCAATTAGCCAACTCGCGATAGTGGTTCAGCCAACAATTCGCCTAGGCATTCAATTGAATGCCGGCAGACCATAGATAATGGTTTTGTTTTTCATCCCTTTGCTACTAGTTGGACAAAGCTTTATTGAACACTAACATTTTCTGTTTTATTGACATAGAAATTCGCATGCGCAGATTCGGTTCGAAAAGGAGATCAATTCTATTTATGTGAATGAATGAATTGAATTGAATTGAATATGTGTAATAAGTAAATAATTTGTACACCTTTTATGTTTTAATATGAATAAATGATATACATACATACATACATTTATTATAAGAAACTTCTAACGAAGAAGGCTGGCTTAAATAGTATATAATTAACAAACAAAAACTTCTGAAAGTAATTGAAACTTTGGAACTTGGGTTCTTGACCGTTAGACTAAATTAACTCTTTTAGTAAGTATCTTCATACTTCTGTAATTACTTTTAAAGTTAAACACGGCTTTTTCTTCATTTCTTTTAACTTACTTTTAAGTGGCCATTCATTTAACTGTTTTTGAGCATACCTTGCAAAGTACTCGTAACTTGGAAAGCTTATGTACTCCTGATTGCCGGCCAATTTACTAGGTTCCAATATAAAATTTTATTATAGGTGTATAATATTCAATTAGACCCCTCTTTGCCTGTTACGTCTTTTGACATCTTTTGCTTAACGTTGTCCATACCTGCCCACACAAAATAATAAGTGATCGCATCGATACTACGTCAAAGAGCAAAAGTTGTTGAATTTTGCAGAAAAAAAAAAAGGTTTAAGTACAACAAGGTAAGGAAGGGTTATTTACTCGAATTTATTAGAACCCTGTAAAGGGGCAGATGAAATAACGGTAAAGTTATATAAAAACAATACATTAAAGTACTTGGGATATAATTTTGTTTTTCATCCCCTTCTGGTATTTTTTTCCGCGTGTGAACATGGCACCATTTAAAGTTTCGCTCGTTCCACTGCGCTGGGGCGACAAACAAAATACACAAATAAATTACGAAAGTTTTCCTTCGACATGCTTTGCTTTGTTTAGCTTTCTACGATATTTTATATTTTTCTTTATAATAAGATACCTAATATAGTTTACAAAGAAATTAATTACATTAGGGCAGAAATTCAGTGAAGAAATATTATATTACAATACACTTTATTGCACACAGAAATACAAAATAAAATACAAATGTATATTAGTGTGATCTCGGCCTCAGAAGTGTCAAACTTAAATACAAATTAAATAATTCATATTTTCGGGACAATTTGGGAGTGCGGGCGAAATGTATGGCTCGCGAATTTGAAGGTAGGTCTGAGTTTTGGACTAAGCAGACTGAAGGTAAATCGCAGTCAGCCTTACCTACACCTTATCTAGGCATTAATGCAAATTATGTTCTGTAGGGTTAAGTTAACTATGTACATTGTCACGCTTAGTGAATATAGGGTAACAAGGTAAGGCAATTCAAAATATCTAACTAAACTAACTAACGAAAGAAGAAATAATTATTTGTTATGCAAGGCAGCAAAACTGTTCTTTGGTGCGAGTGCCTTGTATTGAAACTCGAGCTAGTGAAGGATTCTGGGATTGAGCCGCGAGCGAAGCGAATTGTTCAAAATAAGAATTCTGAGCGTAGCGAGGCGCGAAATAACTTCGCTGTCGAGCGAAACACACAATTTTTTACCTCACCACAGCGAGGAAAATGATAACGAATAACGCCAGTACCTTATACTATAATTCGTCATCACGTTCTTATTTCAAATTCCTTTTCCACGCTAGTGACCAAAAATTACTTTTACACGCAGATTTCGATCTATAAAGTAAAGCTTTCCGAGCTCGTGAGGTGAAAAAATTATTGCTTTTATACAGCGCAAGTAAAAACTAGTCAGACAAAAGTATTTGTTATTTCTATCGACGTACTCAATTTAAGAATCTAGAACTTGACGATCGAGTACAATTAGTTTTGCTTGTTTAGCCGTAGAAACACAAAGAGAATCCTAAAAATCGATAAAATCAATAGGATTCTTTTCCTGTACTGTATGGTGAGAGTGGTGACAGAATGTAGCGGTCACAGTCGGATAGTCGCGAGCAATTGCAGCTATTACAGAGAGATCAGTACTTTGTCGGTACAGTCAGGATGCAGCCAATCATGGAATCCGAGTGCAGGAGCCGTGATGCACCTCTATTGTACCTTTTGAGTTTTGACAGTGACATGCTGCAACGATTTTATTTACTTTTTTACCTATACAAGAATATAATCACGTGCTTTTGAAACCTGTCAAAATATTAAGAAAACTATTATTTATTAGTAATGAGCTGGTTTTAAAAAAAGAAAAACTAGTTTTAATTTTCTTGATAGATAGCGTTGTTGTAGGAAAATTTAACTGTCAACTTATTTTTTCCCAGTGTTGCCTAAGGAGGTTTATTTACTTCACGCTTCATCTTTGACAGATTTATTTTAAGTTCTTTAGCAACTCTCTTCAGCGCCATCTATCGACACCTTTGAATACTCAGTTGACGCTTAGCTGTGAAACTGGCTCATTTAGATGCAACTATCCATTTTTAGGTTTCCGATACCAGAATGGTAAAAAAAGGAACCCCTATGGTGCGACTTTTTTGTTGATACGAGTATGTCCTGCCTGGGGTGCTATTCCGTAACGAATGCTCACTTTAATTTTGGCCCTATCTTTAAATATTCAAAATTTTGCGTCTAAGTTGAAAGTGAAGTGAGTTTTAGATACAGAATAGCACAGCTGTACATTTGAAATAAGATGCGGAAAGTAAAACTTCCTCGAGAAAGGTACGCACAATATAAACATTTTTTATTAAAACTACATGTTTATTTTACTGTTTCCAAAATGGTTTTAAAATATACTTATTCTACATCTTATCTTATTCCTAATTCAATATATTTTCATCAACACAACATTCAGTTTTCAACAACCCAACAGTTCCTACACTCGGCCCGGAAAGCCGGATTTTCCTGCATAATTCACGGACACGACGGACGCAGAATCACAATA
Source organism: Athrips mouffetella (assembly GCA_947532105.1). Lineage (NCBI taxonomy): Eukaryota > Metazoa > Arthropoda > Insecta > Lepidoptera > Gelechiidae > Athrips > Athrips mouffetella. The sequence continues at coordinate 7,417,086 of OX383964.1, read as the reverse complement.
CTTTTTATTCCAAAGTTCGGTACAATTTTTCCATGGGGTCGGAATATTTTAACAAAGTATTTTTACATGAAACGGAGTGCTTTTCTTTTTAAGTTACCCGATCACGTCTTGCTTGTGACGTTCGATTTTATAATGTTTTTATTATAATCACAGTTAGGGGCATGGTACTATAAAAAAATGTTCGACTGTTGGCATGGTTGGTAGTGAGCCTGCATTCTATATCTAGGGCCGAGCGTTCGATCCCCGCCCCGCTATAAGTAGGTGCATCACTTATAAATTTTTTTTTGTATGTATTTTAGTCTCTGCTACCTGCCCAAATTACATAGGCTTCCCAGGAAATTGTCCCTCGATATATTGGATTGCCGTTTTTATCTCAATTTTCAGTAAGTACTAACATATTTGCATTTTTTTAGGAAAATCCAATTTTTTTATATTTTTTTAAGCATGATTGGGAGGACATTAGGCTTACAGAGAAGGTTAAATTTATTTTAGAAAAATATTATCTCTATAGGGTAACTTTTAATTAGTTCTTGATAGAAAAGGGTATGAATGTACTCATCATACTGAACAACTTTCCCCAAGGAACATAGGTCGAAATACGAAAATCAAGTTATGACCTCCCATAGAAACTGCATCAGCTGCCGCATTTTGTATGGGAGGTCAACTTTGGTTTTTCGTTTTTCGACCTATGTTCCTTGGGAAAAGTTGCTCCGTATCATGAGTACAAGCATATCTTTAGCTGTCCAGAACTAATTAAAAGTCACCCTATATAAAATGTAACAAATCGAATGATGAAATCGGACGACATTTAAGACGAACAATTTTTGAACCTTTAATTTTATATATCAAACACTAAAAGTAAAAAAAATATTTTTTGCGTAAATTTCTGTAGCAATTTTTTTCATTTTTAGGGTTCCGTACCTCAAAAGAAAAAAACGGAACCCTTATAGGATCACTTTGTTGTCCGTCTGTCTGTCTGTCTGTCTGTCTGTCTGTCAAGACCCTTTATCTCATGAACGGGTAGAGGTATCAGGTTGAAATTGATAATGAATGTTAAGGTCCGTGGACTACACAAGATCTGAAAATTTAAATTTTTTACAACGACGCAATCAAAAGATATGGCTTTTTATGTGCTCATCTCCATACATTTATGCAAAAACGCAAAACCTACAGGGTACTTCCCGTTGACCTAAAATTATGAAATTTGGCAAGAAGCTAGGTCTCACAGTACAAATAAAGGGAAAAGTTTGAAATCATTAAATATTACAACTTTACTCACAACTAAGAGTAACCAATTGTGGTGAGCTCCCGTTTCAAGAACATTCATATGAGAGAGGGGTCAAGTTGGATGGTCGCTGAGGCGATTTTTGTTTTAGTTCTATTTTACAAACGAGAACACTTACAAACTTGAAAATTGGTATGTTTATATTTCTAGGCTATAAAATAACAACAAATAATAAAATTTGGTCAAGCGCGTGTCAGACTCAAAAATCTAGCACATTAACTTACTGAAATTTCAACTAATACAATTATGATTATGTGGTGGTACGGGACCCTAAGTGCGCGAGTCCGACTCGCACTTGGCCGGTTTTTTCTTAAATTTGAAGTCTACTTTCAAATATAAGAAAAAATAATAAAATTGCTTTATAATTATAGGAATTATGATCTCATTAATCTGTAAGAAAAATTCGGCAATTTCATAGTTCAAGACCTATTGAAAATGATTTTTATTTTCGTATAAAATCTACAAAGTAGAAAATCTTGCTAGGTGGCAGCAGAAACGCAACGTTGGAATGCGTATAGAGGTCGCTAAATTTCACAACATCGGGCAGGAACACAGTATCCTAGTTGGTAAAGCGTCTGCGGTACTTACGCAGAAGACGCAGGTTCGAATCCTGCCTGTGGTTGTGAAATTTTGGGATTTTCTACTTTGTAGGTTAAAGACCTATTATTTAATGCAGACCCTAAGCACCCTAAGTACCAAAGCTCTTACGAGACAGTTACAGTAAAATATCAGTTACATAAACTATAAGGTTTCAACTAAGCCTAAACCGATTATACTGAATCACATGGGCTTTAATCTCACTAAAAGGATTTTAAGCAAAGCTTGCTGACCAATGACCATACATAGACAAACTCACAATGGTAGTTGGCTTAGCGTAGCGAAACCTAGGTCTGTGGGGAGTTAACGAAAACCATGACAGGTGACACCATTGAGAGACACTATCCTATTAAACGAGCTATATTTGTTTACCTAAATTATACATATTTGTATATATGTAATAGGTTTCTTTAACGATTTCGATAAAATTTACCATACGGGGGTTTTCGTGGGCGAAAAATCGATCTAGCTAAGTAGGTCTCATGTCTGGGAAAATTCGTTTTCCCCGTGTATATAAACATATTTAAAAAAATACCGCGTTTTAGACAGAAACCTACAGCGCCATCTGTTGGCAATTTTGAGGCCGCTATTATAGAGCGAAGCTCGGTCGACCCTTCTTCATTATAAGGGTTACTATGCCATCATATTGAAGTGTATTAGAGTAAGTATATATCTAGTATTATGTATAACAGAGTACGTGTTCGCGCGGCACATGTATCGTTAATTAATTAGGACAGTAATAAACCACTCTTACAGTCGAACGGTTGTTTTCTTTAATACATGGCAACCTCTGCCATATTTGGAATCTCGGTACGTCGTGAAATGTGAATACGGGACTGATGACAATGGACTGTCCGGAATTTTTCCAGTAGGTTCATCGTATAATTACACTGTTAACTCAATAAATCAGTACGTTAAAAAAAAGTATAAAAATTTTACTGTAATATATTCGATTCACATGTTTGTCTGATTCCAAGGACGCTGGTAAAATGAACATAATATGCCTCTCTGTAAACAGTTATGTGAAAATCCAGACATATCTTTGAAAAACATAGCCAGTTTAGACAATTTACAGACAAATTAAATGGAATAAGTTTTACCGTAACAAACAAACCGACCCGACCCGAAGTTTGTTGTAACAAACGTTTAAAGACATTTTGTCACATAATATACAGCGTTTAACAAAAAGGTATACCTTTTTGGTAGATATATCTACCAACCCTGAAGGATGTGAATCTGCCTATAAAACTAAACAACCTTTCCTAAGGAACATAGGTCGAAATATGAATAAAAAAAAATTACCTCCCATAGAAACTGAATCACCTGACGGTGCACTTTGTATGGGAGGTCAAAAATGTTTGCTGGTAATTCGAACTATGTTCCTTGTTCAGTTTCATGGTCAGAATAACATCGTTCAGGGTTGGTATACCCTTTCTGTTATACCTTGTATAATAGTAAACAAGTTTGCCTTGGAGGATTCAAAAAGACAAAACCATTTTCCAGCATACAGGCAGTCATATGGAAACACTGCAAAATGTAGACTCGATCCTCAATTGCAACCGACATTTTGATTTCACATCACTTGAATCGGGATGGAGATTTGATTTGGGTATCTGCTGTCAAATTGTGCAGTATTCCAGGATATACGAGTATTTGTGTACGAAGTAGCATAAGTGAAGGCTGCGGTGTTTGCTTGAATAGTATATATTATATTTCATAGAATAATAATACACTAGTAATATTTTCTGATTGGTTTCATAGAGGGCGACTACAGTCGAAATAATTTACAATTAGGACAGACAATGCGTGAGAGCAGGACAAAGCGATACGTGCCTCTGTCGCTACAATAGTACAGTATAATTACCCGGTATTGTACAAAAGATGCAGTATAATATGGCTTGAAAATCACCTTTTAGAATAATTTTTAACAAATGCAGTAAGACAGTCTCTATAGGTACGTAGCAAAACTTTCTTTCTTTCTTTATTCTTTATTGTACACACAATTATACAATGCAGTAGTTGCAAAAAGTTATACCATGGCGAGCTTAACTCAAAAATTGAGTTGTCTACCAGCTAACCGTTCTCCGAGAGAGAGAGCCAAGAACTTGTACCAAGTCATGGGGTCCCATTCCGTACTACGGTTTTTTCGACGGAGTAAATAGCCCGAATTCATTTGGCCCTTTTGTTTCTAATAATTAAACTAAATGTTACTACTAGGTTGGTAGGTAAAGGTGTAAACTATGACATTAATTCAATTTTAACATCCAGATATCAATTTATTCTAAGAAAATACCTTATGAAAAAAATAGCCCGAACAATTTTCGGCACAAATTCGTTCTATGACGTGAGGCATCTGTACTAGTATAGTATTATATTATCTGTGACCAAGTACAAGTTGTCAATTCTAAATTTACGCCCACTCAAAGTTTCAATCTTATATTTAAGAGCGTTCCATATGCACCAGAAACAGTGCAAATCAGACATGAACTCCTCTTTTTGTCATTTAATGATTCCTTAATTAATTCCACACTTTTTCTTATTTAGAATCCATTACAATATCTCACGCAGCGCCCCGTTCCGCTGTCAAACCCGAGCGCAGCGAGGTTCAAACAAAACTCTTTGTGTCATACTAGTATAGTATTATATTATCTGTGACCAAATACAAGTTGTCTATTCAAAATTTACGCCCACTCAAAGTTTCAATCTTATATTAAGAGCGTTCCATATGCACCAGAAACAGTGCAAATCAGACATGAACTCCTCTTTTTGTCATTTAATGATTCCTTAATTAATTCCACACTTTTCCTTATTTAGAATCCATTACAATATCTTACGCAGCGCCCCGTTCTGCTGTCAAACCCAAGCACAGCGAGGTTCAAACAAAACTCTTTGTGTCATACTGAGGTTTTCTAAATCCGATAAAGGACATCAAAGTCACCTTCCAGTACGTGGTCACTAAGCGTGGCGATTATGGCAGTTCCTTTGATACAAAACACACATCTTTGGAAGGTAGCTTTTGTCCGACTGTGAAAATTTTTGTGCATCACTCGCAAGTAATCTATGATCTGTAATTTATATCTGTAATAATATGTCCAAATGACATATCCGGCCGGATAATCCGGCCTTCCATTCGGATCTTGTATAGCTTTTTGGTTTGTCCCAATTATCGACATGAAAGGATTTTTACAATGAATGTTTAACATTAAATTTCATTCTTTTACTAGAACTAGTAGATCAACTGGAGAAATCGATGTCTAGAGATATGATATCATATAAGCTGGCAAAGAACACATAATGTTTTCGTAATTATGTGGTATGTAAGTGTTCGTATTTTTTGGGCTCGGCTCTCGATCCGGAGGTTCTGGGTTCGATTCCCGGTGGGGACACTGTCAAACAAAAATCTCTATGTGCGACCTCCCCAGTTTGGTTAGGACATTGCAGGATGAATCACCTGATTGTCCGAAAAGTTAGATGATTCCGTGCTTCGGAAGGCACGTTAAGCCGTTGGTCCCGACTACTATCTACGGATGTAGTCGTTAATGAGCCATGTCAGAGGCCTTTGGCGGCTCAACCACTCTGACACCAGGGTTTGTGAGGTCGTTCATCGACCTTGCAACCCACACGATATGATGATGATTCTAAAGCTGGATTTGTTTTGTGGGATTGTTTTTTTTATTCTGTGGCTTTAGAATAGGACATTTTTGTCCGGATTTCTTAAATTCCAAGATGGTCACCCTACTAGGCACGGCGTCATAGGAGCAGTTTAAAACTAGGATTAAGGAGCTTCCAAATTAATTAAGCGACAAACCAAAACAAACATTTCAGTACTAACCAAACAACTAGTACCACTTCGCTCCTCGAGAAACACGGCAAAGTAAATAAACATGAGGAATATAATGAGAATGCTATATGACAAGACACTAATATAACATCGACGTAAACACATAGCACCTAAACCTGGTACAGACTCTACACACTTCCTCTTCTTTGCGTATCGATTTCTAGAATTTGGTAGCCCAATGTGTTGCCACTTGGCGAGCGTTGTCAGTTGCCGCATACAAATCTTTCAACGTACGTGTAGGGCACGTGGAGCAGATTAGAAGGTGGGCCGTATATTGCGGTACAGCTCCGGTACAAACATTTCATTTAGTATAACTCCACCGATGCAGATTCTCCTTGCATCCACATATTATTTGATAATAGTTGCAGCAGCCAACCTCGGTCCTTAATCGGTAGAGAGACTTCCAGACGGACCACTGCAACTCTCCACCCGAAGACATCCTCCATTCTTTTCAACAATTTGCTTCATTTTTGTACTGTTTAAAAATAACCCAATACAGTAAAGAACACGCCAAGTTTGAAACTTGAAGCGTGACTCTACCACCTAGACAATAGAGATCAAAATGTTAAAAAGTCGTAGAAAGAGAGCTGGACGGAACCTTATATACATGTCTCTGTCGCTACAATATCTAAGGCATCGCTCCGTCCTACTTTTCTGTCACACTTCTGTTTTAAACAAGTTACATTATATTTTTACGATTGTAGCTATCAGGGAGATATGGCGTTATTTAATGTACATACAGAATAAACCTCAGCACACATGACTGATATTTCCGGCTCCCAAAGCAAATAAGGGCTGTATACAAAATTCAGACCTCGTTGAAAGGTCGAGGCCACACAGGGCCCTAGGGCCTCGTCCCGAGTGGGACAGACGCTGCGAGAATCAATAGAACCTTGGGGACAAGACCGTAAACTTTCAGACACATGAATGTAGTGAAATTAATGGGAGGTCGCAAATTAGTTTCTGTATCAGTATTAGTTTCGGATTCAATTTTTTTTGCTTTTAATCTCGGTCTAGCCCTGAGGACGGAGATGAGTTCGACGACACAAAGTAAATTGAAATACAGTAGGTACGCACGACAGCAAGCAAGTGGAAACGTAATTTGTTTAAGCTAAACCAGTGATTTCCACCGACGTGCAGACGTGTGTACCACAACCTATACAATCTTTGGGTAAAGTTGTACAGTTTCATGGTCCGAATACACGGTTTAAATTTTCGGGTTAATCTCGTTTTACCCCATTCCCAGTTTCACCCGTCCCGTTTTCACCCGATTTAAAATTTTATTGATGAAGTCGATTAAAATTCAATCTTGCTATGAAGTACCATCAGCAGGAAAAGTTCATTTTCAACTTTATTTATTATACTTCACGTACTTAACATTAAGGATCAAGAAAGTTCTAGGTCATAGTAGAAATATATGTATGGAATAAAACAATTTACATTCTGGTAGAGTATAATCACAGGTTTTATTAATCTGACTACGAGTTTGAGTATCGCAGACATTAAAACTTATGGTAAATTGAGTACTTACATAATCAACTTAACATATAAAAATAAAATAAATCAATATACAGTTTAAATAATATATCTTGATGAATTGGACAGATTGTGTAAGAGCAGGACGGAGCTATACGTACTGGAGAATGACAGACAAGGATCGCTCCGTCGTGATCTCACTCATAGCTCTGTCCACCAGTCAAATTAATCAAGCTCGATTATTTCCACTTTGAAACTCTAAACGGTAAAAGAGATAACATTATACTGGTATTGCAAGAGTAAGAGAGACAGCTATAGGCCGCACGGGCACTATTATCATAACTGGTTTGTGCCCAGGTAAAATGACCGCCAACTCTCATTCAAGGCTATTCATTCTATCGTGTTAATCTAGCCCCCCGTTAAAAAAATAACTAGCGAATTTTTAAATTTTTGCATGTCTACAATGATTCCATCGTTCATTTCGTTCACTTGACAGCTAAACAGTGCAATAGATATTGGAAGAAAAGTACCGCTATATGTATAGAGTTATCTCTGTCTAACATAACAAAAGCATAATTTATGGGTTTACTATAAACATTTTCTTCCACTGATATTTCTGCGCGCCCTAGATATAATTTTATCTAGGGCGCGCGGTTATGCCAAAAATTAATAGTGCTACGCTTGCTGGTTCGCGAGGCCATTAAACAATCCGCGAGTAAACTACGTTAAAAATAAATATATCATGTATTTATCTAAGAAAGATAAATAAATGCATTATTTTACCTTGAGACACTTTTTATATTGACGGTACCAGTTGAAAACGATAGAAAAAATAACGATATAAAATGTAATCAAATTTATCAAAATCGGGTGAAAACGGAACGGGTGAAACCGGGATCGGGGTAAAACGAGACTAACCCAAATTTTCGAGAGGCGACTTTTTACATCCCTCATTGAAAACTGCGCTACGTTTGTGTAAATGGGCTCGAGTAGTGAATGCTTGTGAAGACACGCCTTTAATTACGTCGTATTTATATTAGTGATTCAGTAGGTACATTGAATGTAGAGAAAGCTAGGGAAGTATGTCAAGATCGTAGCAGGTGGAGGGCTGTGGTCTCTGTCTACCCCGACTGGAAAGAGGCGTGATGTTATATATGTCTGGTATTTTCAAATGTAGTTATAATTCTATTCGCGCGTTGTAGAATGCTTTAGGGTTCCGTACCACAAAAGGAAAAAACGGAACCCTTATAGGATCACTTTGTTGTCCGTCTGTCTGTCTGTCAAGACCTTTTATCTCACGAACGGGTAGAGGTAAGTATCAGATTGAAATTAATACCATATATTAGGGTCCATGAACCACACAAGATCTGAAAATTTCAATTTTTTACAACGACGCAATCAAAAGATATGGCTTTTTTTGTCCTCATCTCCATACATTTACGCAAAAAAGCAAAACCTACAGGGTACTTCCCGTTGACCTAAAATTATGAAATTTGGCAAGAAGCTAGGTCTCACAGCACAAATATAGGGAAAAGTCTGAAATCATTAAATATTACAACTTTTCTCACAACTAATGGTAACCAATTGTGGTGAGCTTCCGTTTCAAGAACATTCATATAAGAGAGGGGTCAAGTTGAATGGTTGCGGAGGCGATTTTCGTATTAGTTTTAAAAAAAAAACGGGAACACTTACAAACTTGAAAATTGGTATGTTTATAGTGCATAAGCTATTAAATAACAACAAATAATAAAATTTGATCAAGCGCGTGTCGGACTCAAAAAATCTAGCACATTAACTTACTGAAATTTCAACTAATACAATTATGATTATGTGCTCGCGACTCCGACTCGCACTTGGCTGGTTTTTTTACGTAAAACTTCCTTTAAAATCTACGGCTGCCACGTAACATTTTGCTGTTACAAAAAGTGTCATATATTTAAGATTTATTTAGACTATATAATACTAACGTAGGCAGGGGCAGGGGCAATACACGTTATACTCGTACACAAAGAGATTTGAACCTCGCTACGCTGACCGAGCGCAGCGAGGTTAAAATCTCTTTGGTTATACACGTATGTACAGTCATGAACAGGTCAAGCTTTCATTTCATAGCGTGACTTTAGCTCTTACGGCTATTGAAACAAAAGCGACCGGGGTCAAGCTTGACCCTGTATTGACTGTACAATGACGTATCAAACAAATAAAGTAATTAAAAACAACAATCACAAACAGGAAATCCCGCTTTACCGAAAGAACGCGTCATCTATTTAGTCAATTAACTGTTCTAATAACCTCTAACTGACGTTTGTTTGAGCAAGTGCTCTAACTCAATAATGCGTTGATTCAACAGCAAGTAAGATTCAGTAGTAATTACTACTCCTACTCATTTAAGAAGTGGTAAAAGATTTTTAATTGTCAAGCCATAGATCACTTAGGTTTTAAGGATAAATAGTACGTTGTCATAGACATTTTCATTGTAAACGATTTCTGAGGTATATATTTACTAATCTGGGGTATATAATCAGGAGCAATAGTTACCGCCCGCTCAGTTTTCCGTCATACATTTTCATACAAATATGGGGTCAATCAAACGTAGCGTCAATATATTTCGTAAACGAAATAAATATACGTAGCAGAACAGTGAGATCGTTAAATGGGGTTCTTCCTCGTAGCCAAACTTTTTCGCCAAACTGATTTGACTACGAGGAATACCAATTCCTCGTTGCCAAACTCGTTTAAAAATAGGCAAAGTAAGTACAGATAAGTACAAACAAAAAAGTCAAATGATGTGTTTGACGAAGATTTTCTCGAACATCATACCTGTGTACGGTATCCAGGAAACATCGTGCATTTTTTTAGAAAAATAACACGACTTTTCGTTAGATATCTCTTACATTTCCCGAATTAAATTGTTTTAAGATTCGTACGTGTTTTGTTCGACATTTTAGATATGTGTAATCTTTAGCAAAATTGTTAATGAGGTTCTCATCAATGAGATTTGTAGTTGTAGACAATTTTGATAAGATATTGACGTTTACTTTGTTTGACCCCATCATTTCTGAAAAAGTATGGCAGAAAAAAGACATTTTTGACCCCCTTCGAATCAACCGGAACTCGCAAAAGCCTTTGAATGCGGAAAGTACCATTTTAGTATACTTTTGTTTTACACCATTACGTAAGAGCAGCATGGGAACAAAATACAATACTTTTTAACAGTAGATGTATTGAACAATGTGTTATCTCGTCGCAATAATAGCAGTCGCACGCTTTCTTGAGCAACTGTTTTATAATATGGATCCATTTTTTATACGTCCATGTATGGATCACCTTTAATATGTACGTATTTGCTTACTTTAATATGTAAACAAGCAAAAACGTGCTATTTAAAAAATTAAGAGTTTCCCAACTAATACCAGCGAGTTCATGAAACACCACTACGCTTTGTAAACAAACATTTTATAGTGAAAATATTTCTCTTTAATTATACGAGATACACGTTTTTGATCATAGTATCTAGGCGACCCAGCTTCGCTCTATAATAGCCACCTTAATTAAAACATTATCGGGTGAGCAAGCTATGCTACCCGCCAACAGATGGCGCTGTAGGTTTCTGTCTAAACGCGGTGCTTTTAAAAAATGCTTAGAAACATGGGGAAAACGAATTTTCCCAGACAGGAGACCAGATCGATTTATTGGTCGATTTTTCAGAAAACCCCTGTATGGTAAATTTCATCCAAATCGTTAGAGCCGTTTTCGAGAAACCGATAACAAATACATATACAAATATTGCTCGTTTGATAGTATAGGATACACATACACACTTACACAGAAAAACGCTAAGACTATACTGTTTACAAAACTCCACCGTCTTTCGTGGACTCTCGTAGGTATAAAGACGAATATACAGCATCGATAAATAACAGCAACTTTACAAGCGTAGGTTGTAAGACAAATTTATTGAGTGATTAAATTATCAAGTAAAGGTCAACGCCGGCGTAGATGAGACGATAGTACCGTCATTCGGGAATCCGCGACGGAAATATGTACCTACTTACCTACAGGCCTTCGACGCAGATAAGGGAAATTGCCTCTCGAAATTGATTTTGAGTACCTTACTGCCTTCTTCAAAGATTTTGGTTGTAGATGAACCGGTGAAAATAATTTCAGTGCAATGTTAAACGAGAGGCGGTTTAATATAAATAATACAATACAATACAAATATACTTTATTGCACACCACAGGACAGAAATTTACAAAACAAGAAACATTAAAACAAAAAAATGTACAAAAGGCGGCCTTATTGCTAAGGTAGCAATCTCTACCAGGCAACCTTTCAGGTGTTAAAATCTGTACGGTGAAGAGTGCGACGCGGGTTGGTGGCTAATATATGGATACGTTCTAAAACTATTAAAAATGACAAAATCTGACAATTATGCACAAATTCCTTCGAAAATATTCGTCTACAAATGGACTCGTCTATAAAAGTGTAAACTTTTCTAGCTTTATTTCGGGTATTGCCCGTGGTCCACCTTATTCCACTCTGCGAAGCTGCGGTTAAAACATTTCGAGAATTTGGCTTTGAAAAAGCTCACGCTAAAATAATACTACCCGCACATTCAATCTACGAATATAATGAAAAGAAGCGCTTTGATTTTGTTAAAAATATTTTTGCTGTTTTTTCTTTTCTTTTTCCCAGCAGTGGAACAACAATGGCTACTAAGAAGATTTCGCAAAGGAATGTTTGCAAACAATTTCAGAATCGTAGAATGTGTAGTGTAGCATTGCTACATTCTGTGGCTACATTATATTCTATCTTTTTATGTTTTAAATTCTGGCCGTTTTTCTTCTATTGCACGCAAAATTTTGAATGCAATTTTGACTTGAGTTCAAAATAATAGGTAAAAATGACACACTGATTGAATTTTTTTACTTGATTGTATTGAAATACTAAAACTATTTCCCATTACATGTGGTGCCGGCAAAGAATAAATAGTACGAACCCATTCGTACCAGTAGGTGTCGTAAGAAGCGCCTAAGGGATAATGAACCACAGGAAAGTTTAAAGAATGTGTAAAGCAAACGTTATGTAAAAAAGCTTACTATAGATTGGATGACTATATGAATGACAAAGAGGTATGGTGCTCTGATATTCCAGCGAAACACAAGAAACACATTGTAAAAAGCCGACTCTTAAAGTAGGCCGTGCTGCAGTGGTTTCTTGCCGTTTCTTTTACGCTGCCATACTCGTAGCACGATCCGAAACGGCGTAGTCTCGCTCAATTTGCATTGTATTCTGCATGACATTCAATAAGTATTCTGTAAATAATCTACATTGAATAAAATTATCTGAATCTGAGGATAAAATATACGAAAACATGTTTCTTTAGCTAATCATGAAAATTGAAAAGAATACTGTCCGTATATTCAGTACACACGAGGACCACGCGAATCTTAATTTTGGCTGCTCAGAAGACCAAAATTATATTTTTGGTGAAACCTTTTAGTTAAGTATTAGGTTTTTGAGACCCACTATTTTACCAACATACTCTATTTGACTGAAAATTATTTTGTTTGAACTTCTTTGTTTTAAAATTATTTCGGATGTCTTAGACCCTTGATAGAGCACCAAAATATTTAATTCTGTGCTCTATATTAGGTAGATTAGCCCGCAATAGTAGTTTTGGTCTCCATGACGACCGGTCCTGCGCTGCTCGCATCCAGCGGCAGGACCGGTCGTCATGGAGATCTTTGGGGGAGGCCTATATCTAGCAGTGGACGTCTTCCGGCTGATATGATGATGATGAGTAGTTTTGGTTGTGAGTTGATGTGGCAAAATAATCTCGAACATATACCTAGCTCTTTGATATCTTGATACCTTCTCTTTTGTTAACAAAGAAATAAATAGCAATAGATTAAACAGAGTTCTAATAAATTATTTTTTCTGAAACATGCTTAGAAATTCGATATAATAGACGTTTTGTTACAAACTGTACATCGCACCGAGATGCTACACAAAAACAGAAGACTGCACAAAACAAAATTATTTTTCCACCGTTTCCACTTGATTTTAGCGTCCAAGTTAAACAATGAAACATCGTGAATCATTATCTGAGTACGTCAAACTGCAACCTGCTTTATCTTTAACATTGAATGTTGCATTTTGAACCTTATTGTTAGGTTCTAAAGACTATGTAATGCAAAAGCTGATTCACATACATAATTCATTATTACAAAATTGCATATGTCATATAACGTCGACCATGCTTACAACTTTATAACAGTGAGTCCCGTCAGTTTCATGTCGTCTGCTAGTTCAAGGCAATAAGGTACAAAAATGCTTACTTAACAAAGCACAGTCAAGAGCTCGTCGATAGAAACACTTCGACCTAAAGACCGTTTTGATTACGTAGCAGTAGTGCTTATTTCGTTGCATAAATGTTTTCACTGACGTGTGGTTTACTGTACCTAGTGCGCTTTTGAGGTCACATTGTAAAGGTGCATGGTAGCATCCATTCAAGGTGGTTTGAGACGAACCGGATGGCCGAAATCGAAAGTAAGCATAATACTGTTTGGGAATTCTAATGGCTTGTAATGGAAATCTTCTTTGTCTTTCTCTTTAGGAATTGATCTGTTTAAAATAGTTTTAGTTTAACATAGATTTTATTGTACTCTAGCTTTTGTTTTAAAGAAGCAAACGTCAGATATTTAAAGCAAGCGTCAGATATTTTTTGCCTCGCGAAATAATTTTGAAAAGTACTTTCACAGATGTTGAATTGAGTTTTAGTTCCATGTACACTACAGCCGCGAGCGATATGTTGATGTGCGTAAATCAGTTTATCAGCGTATTACACCTGGTGCGACATGACAACTTCTTTAAAACCATCTTGGAGGGGAAGATAGAGGGCAAGAGAGGACGGGGAAGACCAAGACGAGCGTACATTGACCAAGTCGAGGAAAAAGCTGAGGACGTGTCGTACCGGGAAGTCAAGGACCTGACACAAAACCGCACAAAGTGGCGATTACTCCACAGACAAGAGCCCTGCTCTTAAATTTGAAGACCTAGCTAATCTGCAGGTTACCTGGATGAGTCCATTAAACTGGAAAAAACTATTTCAGTTCGCACAGTAACTAGATAATCTGCAAATAATAGGTCTTTACCTATGAAATTGCCGTTTTGTACGGCGAATTTTAGGTAAACTAAATTTTCAGTACTATCATTTTTAGGGTTCCGTACCTCAAAAGAAAAAAACGGAACCCTTATAGGATCACTTTGTTGTCCGTCTGTCTGTCTGTCTGTCTGTCTGTCTGTCAAGATCCTTTATCTCACGAACGGGTAAAGGTATCAGGTTGAAATTAATACCATATGTTAGGGTCCATGAACCACACAAGATCTGAAAATTTAAATTTTTTATAACCACGCAATCAAAAGATATGGCTTCTTATGTCCTCATCTCCATACATTTATGCAAAAAAGGAAAACCTACAGGGTACTTCCCGTTGACCTAAAATTATGAAATTTGGCAAGAAGCTAGGTCTCACAGTACAAATGATGGGAAAAGTCTGAAATCACTAAATATGACAACTTTCCTCACAACTAATGGCAACCAATTGTGGTGAGCTCCCGTTTCAAGAACATTCATATAAGAGAGGGGTCAAGTTGGATGGTCGCGAAGGCGATTTTTGTTTTAGTTCAATTTTAAAAACGGGAACACTTACAAACTTGAAAATTGGTATGTTTATAGTGCATAAGCTATAAAATAACAACAAATAATAAAATTTGGTCAAGCGCGTGTCGGACTCAAAAAATCTAGCACATTAACTTACTGAAATTTCAACTAATACAATTATGTTTATGTGGTGGTACGGAACCCTCAGTGCGCGAGTCCGACTCGCACTTGGCCGGTTTTTTTTATTCTTCTTAGGAATTTTAAATAATTTTTTTTTTAATTTTTTAAGCATTTTTGGGAAGACAATAACCTAAAAGAAGCTTAAATTAAATTTTCGAAAACTATTATCTGTAAAAAAATATAAATAAATAAAATAAATATTGGGGACATTTCACACAAGGTCATCTGATCCCAAACTAGGCAAAGCCTGTACTATAACAAATCTAATGATGAAATCGGACGACATTTACAGCGAACAATTTTCGAACCTTTAATTTTATATGTCAAACTAAAAATAAAAACTTTATTTTATATCTAATCTGTGTAGTAAAGGTCTAGATTATAATTTTATCAACATCCGAAATTGCCTTACTTAGGAATAGGGGAAAATTTATGAAAACATTTAAAATGTATGAAAATCTCACAGGACGCAACATTCCCGTATAACATTTCCCCAAAAACACATAACTTTCCACAACGAGGCAGTTAACTCTAACTCATCTACTAAAACATCACATTAGCCGCAATGAAACACGAAGTCAACACTATTTTAACCGTAAAATAAGTTAAATTTTGCACTGCACGGTATGACGTCCGCACGTCACAGGAGTAAGTAAGAGGTTAGTATAGATAATAATTAGACACTGTCGGGCCTCGTGTGAACTAGGATATATTTTCAGTGTTAAGACACAAAAAGTATAATGTCAAATAGACTAACAAATCAATGCTACAATATTAATAACTCGTATCTTATTTAGACGTGTGTCCTGTACCACGGCCCGATAGAGACTGGCTGCATCGGCCAGCGCAGTGGCGGTAGTTGGTGATTGACAGCCATTGTCCAAGCTGGCCCACCAGCATGGCCTGCTGTACACCACACACGGCAATCAAGCAAGTTTTGCACGGGAATATACATTTTGTCGGACATCTGGACAAATCTCGCCGAAAACTTAGCGGTCTAGAGAAGGGGTAAAAAAACTGGCCAAGTGCTTGTCGAGCTACGCGCAGTATAGAGTTCCGTAGTTTTTTTACGATTTTTATCGAAAAGCAGATTTTGATTAAGTATTTCATAACGTTAAAAACATAAACTTTTTGCTCCTAATGCTCAGTGTGTTTCATTAAACTGTGAAGCCTACTTAGTTGTAACAGTTTTCCTTTTAATTTCATCATACAATTTTTTTTCCACATTTCCAATAACAACTGTTTAGCTGGCAGGGGGCTGACACTTGACTCCAACAAAAATTTGCGCTCTCAAGCTAAATATATCGTAAACGAAACCATAAATCGAAGAATGATCAATGCAAACTCACATTATTTTTAAAAGATGACACTTTACGACACCCCAGATTAGGGAAGATGAGAAAAAAAAATCACCCCCACTTATCTTTATTTTTACAAATACAAAATCATAAAAGTAAAAACACGAATACCGCGGGCGAATACATTACCATTTATCTATCTCAGACTTGTATATCTAACTTGTATACATACATACCATTACGCCTCTTTTTCGTTGGTGTAGGCACAGATTAAATAATAGGTGTAGGCAGAGACCACAGTCCTCCACATTTATAACTTGTTTACCTGAAAAAAAAAACAGTTAAGTTAATTACTTTGTTTTAATTTCTTTTTCGTGGAGATCTTTATTTCGGCCTATGTGTGTGTGGTCGTCTTTCTTCTGATTAGATAGACAAACAAAGGCATGTTAACCGTGACACAGAATTTGCCTCCATACTTACTTTTTCATTTACAATAAGGGCTTGTCCACACAGCGAATTTTTCGCGCGATTTTTTTCTCGCAATTCTGTAGCACATTGAATCCTATAGGAGTATCCGCACTGGCGGTAAAAAAAATCGAGATTTTTTTTGTGTCAAGCGCGGAATATAATTAATTCGCTGTGCGAACAGGCCCTAAGAGCTACAATATTGGCTGTTCTCTATTTCTGATAAAAAAAATGTTATCTAAAAATTCATTTTCGATGACTCACACCCATCATAAATATTTTCTGTTTTAGATTCCAATATGTTTTTTCCTGTCCTTAAAAAACCGGTCTAACTTGTATATCTCGGGTTTCCAAACTAAAGATTAATAGTTCTTTTTACCATTCAATAAAGCGGAAACCTTTTCACAAAAAGATAACTACATGTACAAGGTGTAACAGAAATGGTATATCAAACCTGAAGGATGTGATTCTGCTCATGAAACTGAACAACTTTTCCTATGAAACATAGACCAATATACGAAAAAAAAAAATTGACTTCCCATGCAAAATGCGCTGTCAGGTGATTCAATGAAACATTCCCATGAAACTGAACAATTTTCCCCATGAAACATAGGTCGAAACACAAAAAATAATTTTGACTTCCCATACAAAATTCGCTATCAGCAGGCTGATTCTGTTTCTACGGGAGGTCAAAAATATTTTTTCATATTTCGACCTATGTCCCATTTGGAAAGTTGTTCAGTTTTATGGGAAGATTCACATCCTTCAGAGTTGGTATACCCTTTTTGTTACACCTTGTATGTTTTACACCTTTACCTGTTTACATTTAGTACACACGACCGCACATCAGTAGAAACACTTTTGGACCTTATGGTGTGGTAATAGAGTTAAAAAAGTGTCTACCGACAAGCGGTTGACCGTACATAGGTACGTTTATTTTGACGCCTTCGGTTACAGGATTAAGCGCATGGGACCCCATTTTGCTTAAGTGCTCTTAACTACAACGTATATAAGTGGATTTCTTTATTTCATTGGAAAAGTAAGTAGTGTATGGTTTTTGAAAATGCTTTGGTGTTTTACCGATATTTTCAACTTTTCAACAGGCAATTTTCTATGACGGTTGTGATCTACGTATTTTTAAAAGTCGATAGGTAGCACTATTGGTAATTTCATTTTAAATGGCTTTGTGAAATAAATGAAATATTTTAGAAGAAACATTTTGACAGTGGCAATTAAACTGTATTAATCATTTTCATACTGGGTAACCGTTTAGTATCCGTGTTTCAATTTTATTTTCCTAATGCACTATTGCGTCCCGCTAATAAACACTCTCTCTCACTACCATAGGTTGGCTGGAAGAAATCTCTTTTAGAGATAAGCCCGCCTTTGTAAATTTCCTTTTGTATGTAACTTTCTGTATGTGAATTTGTGCAATAAAGAATATATATGATGATCAGCAGCGCCACCTGACCTCGAATAACATGGATGAGCAAAGTTGAGAAGGACTTAAGGGGCTGATAAGAGCTAAAAACGCTTCACTTGAGCAGGTTTTTAACGAAAGGTGATGAATATTTGGCCGTAAAAAAAATTATGTGATAATTAAGCATCTTTACAATAATATGGCCGACTCTGAAATACGATTAAATATATTTTGAACGCCATAAAAAAAATCCAAAGTTACCTCTGCTTTTTGCTTTTAAACCGTTTTTCTTAAGTACCCATTAATCTATGATGCCAAAACTTTTACACATTATTCAAGTTATGCATAATAATACAGCTATTTTATAATTAATATTATGGGTACATATATTTAGAAAAATGCAAAAATGAGCGTAAAACGTAAAACAGCGCGAATCCGGTCCGTTCTAGCACGCGCATTCTGCCCTTTGTTATAAAGGGATGTAATTCAGCTCTTATCAGCCCCTTAAACAACGAAAAAATTCCACCTGAGACGACACGGGACCAAGTGTCCTGGCGAAGAATAGCTACGAGGGCCGACCCCAAATAATGGGATTCAGCTAATACTCTAATAGGACCAGAAAGAGAAAGATCAGCAGCGCCATCCAATCGAACTTTCAAAATGTGCTGGATAACGCACCCTATTAATTTATCTTGCTGCGAGGAGTCGACTTATGCTCAACATACAAAAAATGTTCATGTTTACCTTCGCCCACCCGCAAATACATGGGCATGCGCAGGTCACAGGACACAACAACCATCGAACCCATTCTACACGTGTTTCGCCTCTACACGAGGCATCCTTGAAGATTTTAATCCATCGTTCGTTGCTCTTTCGGTGTTTGGCACTTATTATGGCATTGGATCGGATATACCGGGTTGTTTTTGGACCCCTAGCCAAATTTTTTTTATATCTGAACAACTTTACCAAAGGACATGGGTCGAAAGATGAGAAAAAATTTTGGTGCTCCCATAAAAATCTTGTGCCGGCGATAGTGGGATTTGTATGGGATGAGCAAAATTTTTTCTCGTTTTTCGACCCATGTTCCTTTGAGAAAGTTGTTCAGATTCGCGTTCTGTCTGAGTAACAGTAAAACTAACGGCCGTATCAAAGATGGTACAATAAAGAATAAAAAAAAAGGATACAGCCAACCAGGGTTTTTTTTTGTGAATATATTTCTGGCATACTAAAATTTGGCCAGCAAGGATTCGAAAAACAACCAGTACTAAGATACGAACAATAGAATCCAGAAATGATCGTCTTACGTATGAAGGTTGCTAAGATACTATAGCGAACACGAGGACCGGGGTTATTATAAAAGAGACGCTTGGAATTGCATTTATGTTTTATATTATTTTTTTATATAGAAAGCTAATAGCAACGTCCGTACCCAGCCGTGGGCAGGAGTTGACTGGCCACTGTTTTCAGAACGTGACGTCATTATTCGAAATCAAATTCAATTTTAGAAATACTCGCCAGCCAGCTCTGCTAAAAGAAGGCTTTCGAGGAGGATCACTGCAATACACTCCATACCATTATTGCTAGGTGCTTTTATAAAAGACTTTTTGCCCAGGTCTGAGCAAAATTGTGAAATTACGAACTCAAATCTTAGACTTAGCATAAAATAGAATTTAAGGTTCCAGATTGTAAGCAGAGCATCACAATAGAGGTCCTTAAGGAGCCGAGAGAAAATTTAATGAGGTCTGGTCCGGGGAGTAGTTAGTGTAGTGAATTGTCGGAAATGTCGTAAACGGAGAAAATTTATGTTGTCATAAAAAAATATGAGATTTTTTTATACAGGGTGTAAGGGACTGCCTTCCAAATACTGAAAGGTCATGATCAGTCAACGTAACTGAACAACTTACAGCGAATAAAAGTTTTAGGAAATGAGAAAAAAAATCAGCCCCTCCATACAAACTGTCCAATGAAGTTTGAAATTTTGTATGGAGAGGCCGATTATTTTTTTCATTTCCTAAACCTTTTATTCTGTTTTGCTGTTTCGGTTTTAAAATAACATTGTGATTGCAAAACGAGCCTTAAATTAAATGTTTTTAAAATCCAATTATGAAGTAGTACTCAAATGTCACTTTCTCGGGATCGGTTAGATTGTATTTGCCTTGGATGAACCCAAAATGTGCTAGTGATCTAAAACCTACCACACGATTTGCCGGCAATATTCAATTTGCTGGCCGTTAGTGAACGGCGAATTATACGATTTTCCTGCGCCATGTATAATTTATCTCCCGAAACTTTTTCTTGTTTTCTAGGCAAAATGTAAGCCAGGCAGGTAATGTAGGCCAGGATAAAGCTTAACTCAAAACGTGGCCAAATCATTCCTTCTATCAGGTCCCTGCGAGTGAAAGACATTAAAGCTTAAGAAGTGAGGCAGGGCAGCCCTAAACTAGAACAGACCTTTTCTTCTAGTAGTGCTAAAGTGGCAGAAAGGATGGATTTTTCACAGTTTTAACTACACTACTACTTATGAAAGGCATGTATTTAACGCGGCGACAAATTGACACCATTCCGGGTCCTAAAAAAACTGAAAATGGATAGTAAATAAATTACTTTAGCGACTAATTTGAGGTACCATTTTAACTAGAAAGCGGCGGCTTTTTAATGAGTTTTGGGGTTTTATTTAAATTTTATCTGGCTGTGATTTTCTTTTGTGGCAATTGAATTTCTTCTTAGGCGACAAATTATTGGCGGATAAAAAAGTTAAAATAGGCTTTCATAAATTCTAAAATGGGGTTGTCTATAAACTTGAACAAGATCTTTAAAAAAATACTTTTGGCTACACTTTTAGGGATCTAAATAAACCAAATTGTGACATGCTAAAAAACTATTCTTGGTCTATTTAATTTTTTCTTGACTATCTTAAGTGTAACAAAAGGGAGTGAAAAAATTATGTATCGAACGGAAAACTAATCTAAGTCAATCAAAATAACCTAACCTAACCTACCATTTGCCGTCTTTTTCAAGAATTTACGAATCTGCAAACAATATTCTAATATCCAAATACATTATTATAATACCCATTTTCAGTTTTAAAGCTACCTAACAATCGCTGCCAAATGTGTATTTTTATAATGAAAGCCAATAGTTGCCAGTGAAGAATGTTTGATAGCCCCTCGGAAAAATTAGTCGCCACATTAGGTTTTATAATACCTTAACCAGTTTTACACTGATCCCGCTTGATATATTTGATACCTTACAGTAGCAGCCGTTTTTTAGTTTTTTTGATCCTAGCCTTTTGTTGCTTGTATAGTTTAATAGTTGCTAAGATATTTATCTAATCACTGCAAAGTTAGTTTTTTTTGTGACTTAATAGAAAGTCGCCTAAAAAGGATTTCAGTTGCCGTGTTAAATATTTGCCCTTATGAAACTGTCCTTAAGTGCCTTATGTACCGTCTTGCATTGAAGAAATCGCAAAAGACCGAGGCGTTTATTACGGCTTCGCTAAAGAATTACCTGTAGACTCGTAGATGTAAACCACCAATGCTCAGCGTCATAAAGCAACTTTGTACGCAAACTTACTTATGCAAGCTTAGCTTCACTTTGCACGTGTCGGCTCGTAGTAAACTTCTTACGCAAGAAGGTCGACTCGGTCCAGGCTTATTTATTCATTCACTCTTATCGCAAGGACATAAGGTTGTCTCTTGTGGCTCTTTGTTTCTTAATGTCGTTTGTCGTATTTTTACGCTACTTTACGTGACTGTTTATGAGTCAGTTAAGTGGAATGAGGTAGGTTATGAAGGCTTGTGGTCTGATTAGTAGCAGTATAAAAACTGTGAGTCGAATAATAGTAGTAACGGAGTTATGTTATAGTACAGTTAAATGTTAACTGTACTTTTAAGGGTTTTGATAAATTGAATAAAAAAATTGACATTTGCATACCTAACAAGCAACGATTTGTAACTTAGCACATTGAAAGAGGGAGATTCAAAAGTTAGTTTTTCATGTATTCAGCTACACTGACACTTTTATATATCAACAAAACAAAAAGTCGCAGCAATAAATTTAGAGTAGCTTAAATTTTTAGTTGCTTTCTGCAACTGGAAGCAGCCTCAAAGTTAAGCCTTTTCAAAATCCATTTTTGACATTTTCTTGTCCAACAAAAAAGAAAAAGATATTTTTTTAAAGTCAATTTAAGGAATTAATTTTTGGTCACCGACGGTCCTTAAACTAGACAGTCAGGATCAGAAAGTTTCCTTAAACTTAAAGCTCCTATAAATCTGTTGCAAACTTTCTTTGTCACCAATACAGTACTAATCCTCATAAAAGAGCTTTAACTTTAAAGACGCTCTATGCAATCTTGTTAACATAAATAAAGATTAATTTTGTGTATAGGTTGGGCAAGCTCATTCCATCGTCGACCTCATCTCTGTCTTCAAGACTAGATCGAGATCAAAAGCAAGCCCAATCACATTTAAAAAACCGCCCAAGATTTTTATCTAAAAGCGGGTTTTGAGTAAGTACTCGTACTCGTATTTCATAACGTTTATAACTTTTAGCGAGGTCCTAGCACCAGCTTGCTATTGATATTTTTATTATTTTTAGTTTTTCGGCTATAGCTAATTATTCTCATTAACCTGTGAAGCCTACTTAACTGTGATAGTTTTCCTTTTATTTTCATCATATATGGTACTACTGTGATTTTTTAACATTTCCAATAACAACCGTTTAGCCGGCAGGGGGGACACTCGACCCCAACAAAAAATAGCGCTTTTAAGCTTAATATTTCACAAACGGATCCCTTAATCGAAAAACCGGTCAAGTGCGAGTTGGACTCGCGCGCCGAGGATTTCGATATACCTTTAGTATTTTTGGAAGCTATAAAGTCCATTTTTAGGACCGCAAAACTAAATTTGTTTGTAAAGGTTTTTTGCAGATTTCTAAAAAACTGTGCATTTTTGAAAGATCGTTATATTTTTGCTGTAATATTTACATAAACGTCTATCGACTGTAATTAATTCAAATTTTTCCATTCACAAACTTCGGAGATAAGGGGGGGGGGGGGGAACGATATTTTTTTTGACATTTTTCATCATAACTTGAAAACTAAGAGTTGTAAAAAAATACAAAAATATATTTTAGAATGTACAAGTAAAGTCCTTTCATATGATACCCCACTCAATCTAGTAACTACAATTTGAAATTTTGCCCCCCCCCCCCCCCCCTATTTGGGCCCCCTTTACATTAATAATCATAATTTTTTCTTAATTCTTTTACGTGCAATTAAGTTGGAAAACCTTATCCTAAGACTATTTCAAATTTAAAGTCGATAGCATGAAGGGTTCCTTTTTTTACCATTTTGGTATTGGAACCCTAAAATGATTAATGATTTCAGCGACCTAAAGTGAGTCTTGGCCTCCAATACGAGATGTCGCCACTTCTCCCGGTCTCGTGCGGTCTCTTGCTAGTCGCTTTTTGACTACGGAACCCTAAAAATCTAGACCGGCACAATATTATCACAAAATGTACCTGCATCTATTATTGTATTCTGTGTATTGTATCTATTGTTTTCTGTTTACGTGGACCATTATGTAATTTTATTATGGCGACAGGCACGACATTGAATAAACGTCACGACATTTGTCATGAATATGGCTGCCTTGGCTACGAAGAAAAGCAGAATTTGGGAAGAGTAAAGCCTAATCCGCCCATCATAAAAATAACGTAGTTAATTTTCATGTCTCCGAAATTTGGAGAATTCATGTGACCGAAATAAGTATGTCATTCGGAATTTCATTGTTTCTTGTTTTGCTCTCCAACACAAAAGGAATTCAGAAGACCTTTTTATTTTTGTATCATATTCAACGTCCTTACCTTCTGCTCAATATTCAACAATTTCCGTAGGAGGTCACTTTGAAGCCTTCTTGCTTCTACTCGTACCAGCCGTTCTTCCTACTCGTAGTAAACATCTTCCGTTAGAAGTTGAAGTAAATAATTCTATATTTTTAACAGCCTCCGTGATCTAGTGGCTCTCGGTTCTTGATCCGGAGATTCTGGGTTCGATTCCCGGTGGGAACACTGGCAAACAAAAAATCCCTTTGTGCGACTTCCTCAGTTTGAGGTGTTTGGTTAGAACATTGCAGGATGTATCACCTGATTCACCGAAAAGTTAGATAATACCGTACTTTGGAAGGCACGTTAAGCCGTTGGTCCCGACTACTATCTACAGATGTAGTCGTTAATGAGCCTTGTCAGAGGCCTTTGGCAGCTCAACAACTCTGATACCAGGGTATGTAAGGTCGGTCATCGACCTTGCGACCCACTCGATATGATGATGACCACAATATGGTGGTACAGACGGACACAGATAAGTGGTAACAAAACCACTACAATGAGAACCAGCTCTACGATACAAATACTAGAAACCAGAGACCATTTCAAGGTTTACCACTAACGTGTGACCGTCTGTCAGATACGTAGGAGTATGTTCCAACCTGATTCAAATCCTTAAGTCGCCTTTTAAGACACCCACGAGCAGTATTGGGGTGGTTTAAGCTCAGGCATCACCACAAGGATTATATCTCATTAGCTTTACTCTTTGCACCTGTTAATTGCACATGGGGGATTGTTTTAATTCGAAAGGCGGGGAGCCAGTGAAATCACTGGCAAATGTGCCATACCATCTCACTTCTTGAATGGACAACGCGCTTTGCTGTCTTATTTAATTAGTGACAAGTTATGCCACAAGACAGTAGGTGCTATAACTTATCATCAGGTGGCCCACCTGCTCGTTTAAATAAAAAAGTATTCAACATAATCCAAAGGAGGGCAAACCTTCGAAGCTACTAGTAAACTCACTTTCGCTTCCCTGCCGGTGTTGTGATGACGTCACAATCAAGTTTGAGTCGAGCGCAGTAGAAGGACGGTACAGAGATTTGGATTCTGTCCAAGTAGGGCTAGACCTTGGGCAATATTAGAAAGCCTCTCCTGGTACTAGCAGTTCATTTGACAATGAAGTAAAACTTAGATATTTAAGCTCAATAAGAACAACAAAATTATAATGCTCACTCTACTAAATTAACGAATTTGCGACCATCGTTACAAAATTGATTAGGTAACTTAAGGCTAGGCATTCCTACTTGACCTTAAAATTGAGTTACTTTGTAACCACTTTTAGATACTAAAATGGGCAGATCTTTTGACGAAAATAAAATCTAGTAATCTACAAAATATGACAAATAATGTGGTCGGCCTCAAAAAAATATTTATTGAATATAACTCAAGAAAAAAAAATCCTAGCTAGACAGACCTGTGCTGCGTTGCGTAGTGAGAGCTGTGCAAGCAAGCAAAATTAAACCCTGTGCACCCTGAGTTTCGTACCTCTAATCTAACTACACTTTTGCGGGAAGAGGATATAAGCTCCGCCCACATGGCAAGGTCATTGGCGTAGGTAGTAGCCTTAATTAAGTTGCATCCCCTGTGGACACATCAAGAGACCACGGGGAAATGCTAAGAGTTTTTTGTTCGGACAACTATCGAAGATTAGATCAAAAGTACCATATGACGATTTCCCTCCTGAAGCCCAGTGATTCTAAGTACCTATGATAACAATCAACTTTCTCGAAGAAAAAAATCTTTTACTCGAAATTTTTTTCTCATTCCCGTACAAAATGAGTCGATCACGTGACCACTTTACTATGGAGAGGCGAAAAAACTATAGCGAGTATAAAATGTTTTCTTCTGGAAAGTTGCTTGTTATCATGAGTAGAATCACTGGGCTTCGGGAGCAAAACCAATGAAAATTCACGCTGTATACAAGGTCATCTAGGTACAGCGCCAGCATGATGCCCTAGATAATAATATAAATAATATAATTTTATTTAACAGTAACTTATAGCCTAAACATTTGAAACAGGTTTTTCCCAATGACCATTGGTTCCATGACTGTCCTCCGCTCCTACCACACTAGAAGTAAATCTGTATCGTGATAGGAACAGTTTCAGGCCTTAGAACCTAGTCTTTGGTTCTTTGTTTGTCAGTAGTACAAGTTAGGTACACGATGTGAGGCTAGATTATATGACAACCATATTCCCAAACTAGTAAAAACTGTTATTTGGGAATAAGTTTACAGGGTTAAACTTTTTTTCTTCTCGCGCGACAAACTTACCGTATGTTCTATACATTAACAGTAAAATATTACTTTTGATCTTAGACACTATAAATTAATTTCTAGTTAGGCTCGGACTTCATGAAAGCTCAAAGCACCAAAAATTTTCAATAGACTTGAAAGTTTTAGACAAATATCGTGAAACCTTTTACACAGCTGCAACGCATTTGTATAGACTGTTATTGTATTGTCCATTAGATCGCTTTAATCAGTACAAAAAATTATATGATGTAGGTAGAGTTCTAGGAAATCAAACAGATAATACATATATAAATAAATGACCCTAGCCACCCCAAGCTTTCTGTTGCCACAAAGAATGCAATAAAGCACACGCACCGTATAAAATCTATTTTCTTTCGCCACGCCAAGAACAGTTTAAGTTAGCTCTAAGCAATGGGGCCACAGCATTCTAACTTAGATACTTGCGCAACTTATGTAAGTACAATCGGCAATGCGAAATCAGAATCACTTGTTCAAAATGTGGGTCAGATTTTTTGCTAGTGACTTTTTTGCGTCATTTGTCTGGGTTATTCTCATAATGGAGCAGAAGGTTATTTAAGGTCAGTTATAATGGAATAACCGATATAGTAGTTTAGAATAGCGTGAATGATTATTGTGTACTTCCTGGTGTTATGTAAAGGTTTTGACCCAAAAAGTTAAAGAATCCTAAATCTATTTTCTTTTTATACAGCGACTAATATCTTTTTATCTAGGTTTTGTCTCCTCTTTGTTCCCATTGCTGAAAATCCTGTGCTAATTAAGATTATGTCAGTTCTTACAGAAAACGTCGTCGCACCGCCATCACTTTTTAGACCAACAGTAACTGAAATTGGCCTCCTGTTCGTCTGGACTATCAAAAGGCATTCAATCAGTGGAGACTCTGGCCCACTTTTAGGTACATCCTTGTAACATCAGCAATTCAAGTCATCGATCCCAAACTTTTGTTGTGGAATCTGTTCGTTTCTCATTTCTTATGACCAATTAATTTATTCATTCATATACTGTATACACTCACTAAAATGTAAGGCTCAAGAAGCTATTCTTGAAACTTCTTTCACTACGTCACAGAGTAGATAATAGTAAAATGTTGACGGCACCTGTCATTGTGGGTCAAGATCCTCAAAACTGAGGGAGTGACTAAGAAGAAGAAACTGATGTTTACTACGTTTATAAATGTAAGGCTTCCGTCTTGTGTTTGACCTATGGAACCATATTCAATATTTTAAACCTCCATTTATTATGGTCCATAAATGAATCAGAAATTTACAGTTTCATTTATCATTTCTATAACGATGAATCTATCTGTTGAGTCTATTTCATTCTATCCATCCAATTTAAATGAGCTCGACATGAAAGTTTCCACTTCTTTCTTTGAAAGGTCTATACGTATAAACTTTATTCTCAGCGAAGGAACAGTCACTGCCAATCGTTTCCATAAGATGAATGATAGAATAATATGAGAGCGCGAGAACTTTTAAAAGATCGTACAGCCGCCAAACGTGGATCTTTCGAGTAAATTATTCATGGAATTTAAAAATTTTAAATTTATATTTAATTTTTTTTTTTTTTGTAATAAATATTGGGTTTGTTTTAAAAAGTAAGTACAAAATAGGAAGAAAAGAAAGTTGAATCATTGATAATAACGAGACAAAGTACTACCACAAGTGATTTAATAAAAGAAGTTTATGATTTTAAGGTTTTTACGGGATTTGTTTATCAAGGTTTATATTTATATAATTTTTTGTCAGATGTTTGGCAGAATTACGTGGTACCAACATGTATACCTTGTAAATACAAAATTACATTCAAATAAATTTTGTAACTGGACAGTGAATCAGTAATCAATGGACGTATGCTGTTACAGTATAGCTACTTATGGAAAATATCGGAAATTTTAAACCTGTAATCTGCCGAAAAATATTAATGACGTAGTCGCCCTATAATAGGATCGAAATAAAATGCCCTTAAATGAAGTAGTATTAGCTTTAGGTAATTTTTACGTAAAATAAGATTTTTCAATATTCAATTCGATCAAAAATTCAATTTCTGCCAATCATTGGCTTTCAGATAAGCTTCAATACCAAAATTTAGGGATCCTCGTTTCATTAAATATAATATCTTTCCAATTTTATCATTATTTTTTACAAACTATCTTTTTAAATAAAAAAAAACCTGTGCGTCATCCTCATCTTATACTCGTTGATGGCTTAATCACTATATCATATTATGTATTGACTATATATGGAAATAACGATGTAAAACGACCTTGAAAATATTTTTTGATCGAATATTTCAACGGTTTTTATCAACATGTTGACTGTTGATGTTAGGACGTTATAGAGGCCATTTTGGCGGCCAGAGAACTCTGAAGCTTCATCATATCATGTGAGATGTAAGATCGATGACCGACCTTACAAACGCTGGTAAGAGTTGTTGAGCCACCAAAGGCTGTAATTATAATATGACAATAAAGGGTATTTGTTATACCTACCCCTGCAAACCTTTCACGTTTTGCTCCACCATTAAGTCCTGTGCTTTTAAAAATTCGCTGATTGTTTTGCATCTCCTTACAAAATGACAAGTGAGTCTGGGCCTAGATCCAAGCGGCTTTTTACAATCGCAAACGCTAGTACTCGTAGAATAGAATTCAAATGTATAGGATTGACATTAGCTAATGAAATGTTTTGTGTCAGCTAATGTCAATCCTATACAATTTTATTCTATTCTTTAGCGTTTGCGATTACAGAAAGCCACTTGTCTCAGGGCCCAGGTCAATCTACATGAAGAACAAAAAATCTATTGCTTATTTTGAAAAGTTGTAGAAATAAATTGATTAGTTTCATTGGTAGAACAACCATCAGTTTGCAGAGATATACCAAACAAACACCTTGTAAAAAGGTTTATTCATCATGTATCTTATATAGATAGAGATTACTTCCATTCGGTCAGCAATGAAAAAGATCTTGCTCTAAATACTTTACTCAAATGCAGACATGTTAGACTTCCATTCATAATTCAGAGTACCTATCGCTTTGAAGTCTAGTTTCTCAGCTTTATTAAACTATAACAATACAGCTGCATACCTAATTTATAAAGTTTCTATTTGTTTACGCCGAACGCCCTAAAAATTCTAAAGATCGCAACTAGCGGGTATAAAGGCGAGCGCAGCGGCGCCAAGCTAATTGGCCCGATTATTATGAATTGTGGGCGTAGGCAGGTGCGAGAAATTGACCACTCTGACCTCTTTATTATCCCTCTTAGGCCACAATCTGTCATGCCATTCTTTGACTGAGCTTTGAAAGGATTTTCTCTTGCTGAAAGTGTTTAGAATTTTAGGGGTAAATTCGGTCTGCTTTTATCTCGATTTATCTGGTTTGGTATTAGGTGAAATAGGCGTGGGCGTTTTGTATAAACAATTTTAGGTATCAACTAAATTTTCAGTAATAACTCTTTTGCATTTTATTTGAAAGTACCTGGGCGACCGAGCTATGCTCTGTATTATTAAAATATAATCGGGTGAGCAAGCTATGCCACTCAACAACAGATGGCGCTGTAAGTTTATTAAACGCACTAAAACGCGCTAAGAAATATTATAAAAGACGGTGAAAACGAATTTTCCCAGACATGAGACCTAGCTAGATCAATTATTCGTCCCCAAAAACCCGCGGATACTAAATTTCATCAAAATCGTTAGAGCCGTTTTCGAGAAACCGATTACAAATATATATTTATATACAAATATTGCTCGTTTAATAGTATAGGATATCAAATACAAATTTTTATATCTTTTTAAGTAGGAAGGGAATTCATTAATCTTACGGCAGCTTTCATTTAATTTTCGAAAAATATCATCTGTAAAAAAATATAAGAAATCGAATGATGAAAACGGACGAAATTTAAGGCGAACAATATTCGAACCTATAATTTTAGATATCAAACTAAAAATAAAAACTGTTTTTAATGCGTAGATTGAAAACAGTTTTCAGAAATCAACTTTCAAATATAAAAACAAAAAAAACCGGTCAAGTGCGAGTCAGATTCGCGCGCCGAAGGTTCCGATACACTTTTTGTATTTTTGGAAGCAATAAAGTCCATTTTTAGGACCGCAAAACTAAATTTGTTTGTAAAGTTTATTTGCAGATTTCTAAAAAAACTGTGCAACTTAGAAAGATCTTTTTATTTTTGCTGTGATGTTTACATATCAACTGAAATTTATTCATATTTTTCCTTTCACAAACTTCGGAGATAAGGGAGGGGGGAATGGTATTTTTTTGTCATTTTTCATCATACCTTGAAAATTAATAGATCTAAAAGAATACAAAAATATATTTTAGAATGTACAAGTTCTTTCATATGATACCCTACTCGACCTTGTAGCGACAATTTGAAATTTGGCCCCCCTATTTTGTTCCCCTTTACATTAATAAACACATTTTTTTCTGAATTCTTTCATGTGCAATTAAGTTGGGCAACCATGTTCTAAAATTATTCCAAATTTCAAGTCGATAGCATGAGTGGTTGATGAGATATAGAGGTGTGACAGACAGACAGACAAAGTCGCACCATAAGGGTTACTTTTTTTACCATTTTGGTATAGGAACCCTAAAAATTAAAATACGAGTAGCTATCAAATCATAGGAATTATTATCACTTAATCTGCAAGAAAATAATGCCAATTTCATAGGTAACCTAATAATATAAGTTGTAGGAATATTGGCTAAAAGCTTTTTTGTAAGACTTATTAATCAAAGTGAAATTTTCTTTTTTAGATGTCCCTCACTTTCAGTTACAATATTTTGAACAAGTTTTACACTCAGTGGTGAGAGCAGCGCATAAAAGTATAATCTTCTTTAACCGTTACATTTTCGCCTTTGACCCTTTTCTGTTTGAGTAGGACCTTAGTTGATTTTGCTCAGGGCCTAGCTAAATGAATTTCTAGTTTGCTGACACGTCTGTCCAAATTTTATGACCATCTTAGACTAACCAAACTTATCTATAATATTGAATTTGTCTCCAGGGCCGTAAGCAAGATTTATACTTATATTAGTTTTCCGAAGTTTAAGATATAGCATTTCTCCTTCTGACCTCTTCAAAACCGAGTATCGTTGTCTCAGCTGTGTTTACCTATCCTTTTCTTTTTACATGGTAAAGAATGAGATAGATATGCGTTAGAACAAACTTGTTTGCCACAGTTGCGTAAGGCAAGGCGTATAAAATGTGCATGTGAAAGTAAACGCGTGGATAAGAATTTTAAATAAACATTTTCTCTTGTCCTTGTCACTTTGACCAAGTCTGGCTTTTGTGGGTCAGTTTTAGCTATCGTTATATAGCGTTTGTAGGTAAATTTTTTTTTTTTTTATAGAAGAGGGAGGCAGACGAGCAGGCGGTAAGTGATCACCGACGCCCAATGCGAGAAGATTCAGCTATTTTTGAGAACTTTTAAAATTTTATTAATCACAATACCTACTCCCTACCAATTGGACCAATCGTTGACACTTTTTTATGTCTATTCCAAATGTAATGTTTTTATCAATACCAAACAAATCAAAAGCTTGAAGTTTGCTGGCCTAGTAAGAAATTAATGTCGCTAAATGGATTCATTTTCTAAATATCGGTTCTTCCTTTTGTAAGTAACGTAAATTCATAGCAAAATATTCTCTTCAGTGCGGTTATGGCACATGGTTAATTAACGACCCTACGTTTACTTTTCTCGTACCCCTGACTCAAATTTATCGGGAAATACTTCGATAAGTATTTCGTACGGAAAATCTCCTAAGTAATAACGTTAGGCCTATTAAACGCGTCAATCAAAGAAACGACGTCGTAAAGATCCAACAAGTGCTACAGATTTAGATTTGAAGGAATGTCTAAACAATTCTTTTTATTAACAAACATAAGGTGATGGGGCGTAAAGGTTCTAGAGAGACGGCACACCCCGACACTATTCTACATACATCGAGAGCGAATTTGTAATTTGAAAATGGAAGGTCGCGTAGGCTCGCATAATCCTGAGTGGCATATTCAGTACAAAAGAAACTCAGAAGGACCACGAAAATCTCGTAGGCGTGTGCGCGCGGGGGTGCGGTGCGGGGTGGATTGCAAGGGGTGCCGGAGAGTGTCTGTTCTGTATGATAGTGTACTACTTTATTCTGTAGTGATTCATCAGCCCTTCCATACACGTTCGTCTTTTTAGAGTACTTTTGACCAGGCTTG
This sequence comes from Athrips mouffetella, assembly GCA_947532105.1. Lineage (NCBI taxonomy): Eukaryota > Metazoa > Arthropoda > Insecta > Lepidoptera > Gelechiidae > Athrips > Athrips mouffetella. Next base: position 7,384,486 of record OX383964.1, on the reverse strand, counting down.
TGTGCTTGTGTTTAGGAGTGATCACACCTGGCTGAATTCAAAGACTAATTCGGCATACATTGCTCGTTGTTGTAAGGATATTGCAATTAACATAACCAAGCCTCCCAGCAATGTATGCCGAATTAGTCTTTGAGTTCAGCTAGGTGTGATCACTCCTTTTTCAGAAATTTTACCATATCTCGAAGGTGGAGTCATTTACTCTTTTTCTTCAAGTAGGTTGGTTGGTATTTGGTAATCATACAAGCTAACTAGCTAATGGAACTAGTTACTAACTAGTAACTAAATAATCATCATCATCATCATAACATTCCATTAAAACGTCCACTATAGGACAGGGAGCTCCCTCCAAAAATCCAGCTTTTGCTGAAACAATGAGGGGAAGTACTAAGTCACCACGTTTGTTAGCGTTACGGCTGGCACCACGGACCGCGGTTGTTGTTGACCGCAGAATGTAAGATGATACGATACACAGAAGGATGCTGCTGCCCATCCTCTGGTTCATTAACCCTTAGTCGCCTCTTACGACACCCACGGGTATGTAAGGGTTGGTACTATTCTTTGCCGGCACCACACGGGGCACGAAGTTACTCAGTACTTATTTGAAATTTTCACGATATTCTATATCTCCTACGACTTTTTGTCCTGGACTTTTCTTTGAATGATAAGTTGAAGTATCGTAATTTTAACACGATTTTAATAGTTTCACCTGTAATTAACAATGTAAGATAATCTTGGAAGTTATATTTCACCCACTTCTAGTTGTCGTAGTAAGTTGAAACTATGTAATTCCAATGACAATGCAATAATATGGAACTACGAAGCTGGTCTCATGATGGAGCAGGAAGGTGGACCATGAAACCCTGGAATGGCTTCTAGTAAATCAGTCGTATTTGGAGTCATTAGAATTGTCACAATGAGCAGTTTTCATTTTGCTTGGTGATGAGGACCTGACGATGACCAGGATGGTGGACCATGGAACTTTTGAACGGCTCCAGCAAACGGGTTGTGTTGGGGTCATCAGAATTGTGTTTTATACTTTTTAGTACATTTCAGGTATAAGCGTGTTTTTTTAATTTTCAAACTGTATTTTCATTGTTAGTTATGATATGATTTCAGAATTTTTTTATATAATGCCTAAAGCAGTATCCTTGTTGATTTTATAATTTCCAACAGTTTAGTAGCAAAATAAATAATAATAATTGATTCGCCGAGAGTCTTTGCCTTTTGAAATACAAACAGAACGAAAGGATTAACCTCAAACCTAATATGAAACTAGTCAACCAAAGTATCTATAAACTAACAATCAAAACCGTCAAATCCATCGCGGGATCCAATAAGTACCGCAGTAGGAATGGCTTGGATCTTTTGACTACGAACCCCTGAAATCCGCGGTTGGGGTCTGAATTTACGACCTGGCAGAGTTAGAGGCAGTCAATGGAAAATATCAAGTATCCTTGCCAACCGAAATACGCGCGGGCGTCGTGCATGAAATTATAACAATAGATAAATAAATATGAATATAGATAAAGGTTAAACGTGATAATAATATATTAAAGCCAAAATAATGAGTATGGTAGATGAACGAAAGTTAAAAATGGTGACGAAAAAAGTATAGAGCCATCATTGCATCATGGACCGTTGGGTTGTAAAGGAAATGTTTAAAAATATTTAACTTCATTATTTTGGTTACCTCGATTAACAGATTTAATGTATGTATGGCTGTTATGACCGCATTTGCTAAACTAGAACCATTTTATTGTTTAGTCAGTCACTGACCTCTTTAAAAGGTATAGTTGAATTAATTAGTCTATTAATGACTCATTAAAAATCGCGTAGCTAGAAATTAGACAACAAATGATAGTCTGAGCAGGTTAATAGGTTTAATTTAATTTAATTATTAATAAAAAAGGCTATTTGACAAAACAACAAAATTGATACTGTTTTAGTAACTTCTAAAATTTGCCTCTACACGCCAACATTAATTTGGTGAGACGGCGTATGAGTGGAGAGTCATACCTTACAGTAATGGGGTAATGGTAAAATATTACGCTTACGCGGCAATCATATATTTAGTATAGAGTTGGAACTGACCCTTACCTTTCAGAGCATCAAGCCTGGGCCAAGGGACAAGCGTCTTTCTACCTACTATCGCAAACGCAAAAGAATAAAATGAAAATGTATGGGATTGACATTAGCTAACGAAATCTTGCGTGACAGCGAATGTCAATTCCACACATTTTAATTCTATTTTATAGCGTTTACGATAATAGAAAGCCACTTGTCTCAGGGCCCTACTCTGCAAAAGTCAGCATTTTTTTTTATATTACTAGTGAGCAAACGAGCACGTGGGCCACCTGATGGTAAGTGGTCACCACCGCCCATAGCACCCACTGTCCTATTAATGGCATATTTTAACACTAATAAGACAGCAAAGTGCGTTGCTCACTTTGAAAACTAAGATGGTATCTCTCATGTGCTAGTAATTTCACTGGCTCCCTTGCCCTTCAAACTGAAACACAGCAGTGCGAACACTGCTGCTTCACGGCAGAAAAAAGCAAGGGGGTGGTACTTCCCCAGACGGACTTTCCACAAAAGCCCTACCACCTTCAAAAGCATGCCTGAAGCTCTGCAGTAGCGAGGCAACTTTATCAATATTCTGGAGCTATTGTTACACTGGATACGCAAGGCATCTGTGGCCTTCTGCATGAAGTTGGTCCAAAGGCTGCACGTTTAGGAAATCTGGCATATTCGTTTCTTTACTAACGTGTGAATGCGCTCTGCGTTCCCTCTCAATATCAGAATGGTCTGGTTTGACGCCAAGAGCAGATCAGAACGTAATTGTTAATCTTGAAAGATTTGATTCCTTTTTTCTAGCAGTTATCCAAAAACTTCGTACTCTCGCTATTCTATTTATATAGCATCAACTATCATCCCTCACACAGGCAGGTATAATCCAAGTAACTATTTTATGAATCAGAGGACCACTCCACAAGAGATTGTCAATAGCTAATTCAATTAGCAATTCAGGCACAGTGTCAACATAAGAAACAAGAATCAACTTGCTTCTCATGTCAGCCGTATTCACAAAATTAGTAAAACATATAAAGGTCAATGTATACGCTTCTATAATAAGGTACCCACTGATATTGAAAGTTTACCGTTAGATAAATTCAAAACTGTAATCAAGCAGAAATTATGTAAGAAGGGTTATTATAAAATATCAGATTATCTAGAAGAGAAAAATCCATGGGATTAGACTACGGTTCTAACAGGCTAATTCAAAATTAAAACTGACCTATGTATGTTGTATATCAACCTTGTACATTCAAACATATTTAAAAGAGCGCGTGGGTTTTTATTGTCGCTTCTTTTTTTTTCCCACAATGGCGCCACATTGTTTGTGAAGCGATGTAGTTTAGCTGACGTCATTAAGAGATTTTAATATCCAACAATGAATAAACGATTTTGATTTGATTTTTTGATTTGGACACGTATAACATTACATATACGGTCAAGAGCACGAGGTCTTGAGCTTTGGACTTTGTATAGTTCTTATTTCAATCACCGTTAGGGCTAGATTCGCACTGCAAGTGCCAAGCTTGACCTGCTCTAGACTGTACCTATTTAGTCTGTTGTTATGTTCGTGATGAATCATAGAGTTGACAAGTCATGTGTCATACGGTCCACGTATCAGTTCTATTAGAAGGAAAACAGGTGCTTATATTAACTAGTAATTTGTTACGTTGACATGTCTTGCTAGTCGTAGTGATGAAACTCAAACTCAAAATAGTTTATTCATTGTTGGATATTAAAATATCTTAATGACGCTACTTCAACCGGAGACTAGATAAGTACTGTACGTACAACACGTCAATATCATCCTATGAAACGTCTCGTGCTGGACAGGAAGCTCCCTTCAGAATTACACGGGAAAATACGTGGTATATTTCGCAAGGGAAGTACCATAGTATTACGCTTGTTAGCGTTGTGGCTGGCACAATGGACCGCGGTTGTTGGTGACCGTAGTATACTCGTATACCTAACGTCTTACTGGAATAGTAGACATAATTTTAGCATGTTAGTCAGACCATGAAACTAAACCACTTTCCCCATAGAAACAGCATATCCCTACTATATCCAAAAGCCTAAAAATCTGAAATAGACTATTTTTTTGTGATATCATGGTGATATTCAGATCGAACAAAAGTGATTGCCGGTGAAAGAGTAGCTTGAGATGATACTAAAAAACGTCTTCCAGACAGAGTAAACTATAGGGGCTGCAAGGTCTTCCAGGAAATCAACAAAAGAAAAATGAATGGAATAACAAGCCAAAAACCTAACATCAAAAGTAGCGAAACAGATCAAGAAAAAGCAGAACCAAATTCGACCAATAAATCTGGAGCTACAATGGGAACCCAGCCCATAAACAATTTATTCTCAAGAAATCACCGAACCTATGCTAATGCTGTAAATAAAAATCAAAATGCCAGCGAGCCTTCTGCTGCAATGACGAACACATTAACTGAAATACTGATGAACCAAGCTAAAAAGCTAGACACATTATTAGAACAAATGAGCTCTCTTATGAACATCATGATTACACTTATTAATAAAATAAAATAAAATTCAACCTAAAAATTGCAACATGGAATATCAACGGCCTCATATCAAAAATTGAGGAGGTAAAACTTTTTATCAAACTACATAATATAGACATACTGCTTATATCTGAAGCTCATCTCACACACTTACCTAATGAAAATCTACCGGGATACCGAATTTATTATACGCCTCATCCTGATGGCACTGCACACGCAGGGACTGCTATAATACTGAGAAATTCATTAAAACACTACTGCCTTACTGCCTATCAAACACCAGAAATCCAAGCTACATCTGTAGTTGTAGAAGACAAGGAAGGACCACTGACTTATTCTGCAGTATACTGCCCACCAAAACACAATATAATTGATAATCAATTTCTAACATATTTTGGAACTCTGGGAAATAGATTCGTTTCAGGAGGCGACTGGAACGCGAAAAATACACACTGGGGTTCAAGACTTACTAATACCAGAGGAAGAGAACTAAAGAAAGCATTGGACAATAAAGGATACTCCTATTTATCTACTGGAGAACCCACATACTGGCCAACAGACCCAAACAAACTGCCAGATTTACTAGACTTTTATATAACTTCTGCTGGCATATCTAATTTATATTGTGATGTCCAAAGTTGCCTTGATGGGAGCAGTGACCATACACCAGTTTTTCTCACACTAAGTACTACAGTTATATCTAAAAAAGAGCCCCCACATCTAACCAATATAAAAACAGACTGGGATTGCTTTGAAGAATATATTGATATATCAATAAACCTCAAAATACCATTAAAGTCCTCGGATAACGTTGAAGATGCAGCAACACATATCACATCTGTAATACAATGTGCAGCATGGATGTCAACCCCATTAATTTCACCCAGAATCGGAAATAAATCAATACCTAATAACACTATAGTCACACGCATGGTGCAAGAAAAACGTCGTTTAAGAAGAATTTGGCACAATACTAGAAGGCCAGCAGATAAAACAATTTTCAACAAAGCTTCCTCTGATCTTAAACAAATTTTATGCGACCTTGAAGATGAAGCACTGCAATTCAAAATCGCTGGACTCTCGGCTACAAACAAAGGCGAGTACTCGCTTTGGAAAGCAGCAAAAACTGCAAATAAACCTCAACCGATGCTACCCCCAATCAGAACACAGGAAGGAAACTGGGCCCGAAGTGAATTAGAAAAAGCAGAAGCATTTGCATCACATCTTAGCAAAGTTTTCACAGACAATCCATCCACAGATGAAAAGTGGGAGGAAGAAGTAGACAAGTTCCTGAACAATGAAGACGAAATAAGTCCTTCAATTAAGTTATTTACACCAAAAGAAGTCGCAAAACACATCCGAAATCTAGATCCACAGAAAGCTCCTGGTTATGACCTCATAACACCATTCATCTTAAAGAAATTACCGCGAAAAGGAGTTGTTTTCTTAACAATCTTGTTTAATGGAATAATCAGAACATGTCATTTCCCCTCACAATGGAAAGTGTCACAAATTATAATGGTACCAAAACCAGGAAAATCGCCAAATGAAATAGCATCATATCGACCTATTAGCCTTCTTCCAGTCATATCGAAGCTGTTCGAACGTATGCTGATGGATAGAATCCGGCCCATTATTGATGAAAAGAACTTGATACCTGAACATCAGTTTGGATTTCGACGACATCATTCCACCATTGAACAAGTCCACAGAGTGGTAGACAAAATCAGGAAAGCTATGGAAAAACGACAGTATTGCTCTGCTGTTTTTCTAGATATACAGCAGGCATTTGATAAAGTGTGGCATAAAGGGTTGCTATATAAGCTCAAAACTACTTTGCCTCAAGCAATATATTCCCTTCTAAAATCGTACCTTGAAGAGAGGTTATTTTATGTTCAATTTGGTGAAGCATCATCAATGATTTACGATATTAGAGCCGGTGTCCCACAGGGATCTGTTCTTGGACCGGTACTGTACACATTATTCACATCAGACCTACCAGAGACGGATGATATTCTTACTGCAACCTATGCAGATGATACTGCAGTTCTTAGCTGTGATAAATCTCCAGAACTTGCATCGCAGAGACTACAAAAGCAACTTGATATGCTAAATAATTGGCTCCATAAGTGGAAAATTAAGACCAGCGCGCAAAAATCAAACCATATCACCTTCACGCTCAACAGACGCAACTGCCCTGAAGTAAAGCTAGGCGATGATATGCTCCCACATGTAGAAGATGTTAAGTATCTTGGCGTGCAACTTGACCGCAGACTAACATGGCAAAAACACATAAAAAGTAAACGTGACTCACTTAACAACAAGTTCAGATCGATGCAATGGCTAATGGGAAGAAGCTCTAAGTTGTCTCTAGAGAATAAAGTACTCATTTACAAAACTATTCTAAAGCCTGTATGGACCTACGCACTTGAGCTCTGGGGGGTGGCCAGCAACTCAAATGTGGAAATTCTACAAAGATTTCAAAACAATGTTTTAAAAACTATAGCACGAGCACCATGGTTCACCAAAAATCAGGAAGTCCATGAGTATCTACATATCCCCACTATTCGAGACGAGATCAAAGCGCGAAAAGATTGCTACAAAGCTAAGTTACTATGCCATAAGAATGCACTTGCTCGCTCATTAGTACCAGCACAAGAAGATTGTACAAGTCGTCTTAAGAAGCGCAGAATTTTATGAAAGCCACATAAGCATGAAAATGAAGGAAGAGGAGGGTCGACGGACTCTTCATTCCAAAACGCCATAGAAACTAGATCAGATCTGTTTATAGTTGTAAAACTGATCACAGATAGCAAACATACAATGGAAAAAAAAAAAAAAGACAAGTAAGTTGAGGGCTTTATCTAAAACAGACCAGCTTGAAAATCTGAAAAAGGCCTACCGAACACCGGGCTCCGGTCTGGAACATCTCACATGTTTTTCTGTGATCCTCTAATCATTTCATATCTACTAAAACATCTCGTTTTCGCCCTGATTATCCTTCTGGGCTCCCGTTCCACTACTACTTTCGATTACTACATTTCGTTCGAAAGAATCAGTGAAAATAGTAGTAGGCGTGTAGTCGACAAGCGTTTCATAAAAGCCGGTTTCCTTACGATGTTGTTTGAGTAGAAAGTGAAAATGCTGACGTACACCTCACCACGAATGTTCGAAATGTAGGCTGCTGTGTCAAGGTTCTGTTTTTAAAGTACCTATCGATACTTTTCAACGTGTGGAAATAATATTTTTAAAGCAATGCAGATTTTTGTGTTTTGCCGCATCTTTGCATATTTCGAGGTACCTACTCGTAAGTTACTGGTAGAGTTTCGTAATCATATGCCATACATATTGCCCGTGTGGTGCCAACCCATCTCTACCCGTGGGTATTAAGAGGCGACTAAGGGCTTATCAACCGGAGGATAGACAGCAGCACGCTTTTGCGGATCGTACCATCTTACATACTGCGGCCACCAACAATCGCAATGCTAACAAGCGTGGTGACAGTCTTGCAGTGGGCGTTTAATAGGATGTCATATGATGCCATACAAACTTATTAACTGTTATAAAATACAAGAAGGTTTAATAAATTCGGAGTTTTATATTCTGAAGGTTTTCCTACATTTATATGTAGCAACTTTTGTTCTACAAGTCTTTATAAAATACAAGGTACAAAACAGCAAGCATTATTTGGCGTTTTACGCAGACCGTGAAACTGAACCACTTTTCCTGAGGAACATGGGTCGAAATTGAAAAAAAATATATCAACTTCCCATAGAAACCACACCAGCTGATTGTGCATTTGAGGCCGGAGGACAGAGATGAGGTCGACGATGGAACGAGCTTGCCCAGAAGAAGCCTATTCACTCGCGACTTAAATAGATTCGATCTCGAGAACACAGACGCAGGCAGAGAATTCCACTCCTTAGCCGTGCGCATTATAAAGGATGTTTCAAAGCGCTTTGTGCGGATGTGTGGAATATCAACCAAATATGGGTGATATCCTGCGGTGCGTCTGGATTCCCGATGGTAGAAGGGGGATGGCGGAATAAGCTCATGGAGCTCTTGGGCACACTCTCCGAAGTACAATCGGTAAAAGACCGACAGACATGCAATTTTGCGCAGGTGGGCTAGGCTGTGAAACTTGGTTTTCACTAGCATCTCATCACCAACGAGCTTCTTGGCTCTGCGATCGATCAAGTCTAGAGCGGCTAGTTGGCTGAGCCATCCCAAAGGTGGCAGCAAATCTCCCTGCAAGATCGGACTTGTGCTTTGTATAAAACTAGCAACTGTCCAGGACCTCATCTCTGTCCTCAAGGCTAGATCGAGGTCAAGAGTAAGCCCATACACAGAAAAAAAAAGGGCATGAAAAAATTATGAGGCAAAAAAAAATTATGTTGTCCAGTTTCATGGTCTAAGAAACAGGGTAAATGGTACTTATAAATTGTTTACACCCTATATTTGACAAGGTATTCCTTGGCATAGATAGAGCCAAACAAATTTCTAAATTTCACAGAAACAATAACATATTCTCATTTTGATCACGCACCTTTGTGACTCACCTAACAGTACCCACCTCATAGTCAACGGAATACTAATAGTAACAGCAGAAATGTTATAGCCCACATTCTTGCAGGAAATCTGGACCGATATCGGATCTAATAATAGGGTATAATGTGGATTGAGGCGATAAAACCACGCGCCTGTTAACGAGGTGTGAGCCGTGTGAGGTGAACTAAATCTGACCTGACGATGGATGTATGGCTGATGGAAGTTGTGTAAGCAAATGGCTTTCATCATGAAAGGATGATCAGTTTTTATAGTTTTTGTTTGCGAAACCACAGGTCAACCACACACTTTGATTCTCAGATAATGGTGCAATTTTATACAGGAATTAGAAACATATTTGCACATAAGTACCTAACCACTAAGATACGAAAGGCAGGTGGACCACGGGCAATACCCGTATATAGGGTGACTTTTAATTAGTTCTTGATAGCAAAAGATGTGCATGTACTCATGATACTGAACAACTTTTCCCAAGGAACATATACCAGGCCACTCAGAAAGTATTGCGAAAAATAGTTTTTATATATGGGAGACTGGCCGGTCAGAATCTTTTTCGAAAATATGATTACTTGTAAGTAAAAATATGTGTGTTCCATTTTCAAAATTTCCCTCCACATTTTTTGCGAGCCAATTCAAAGTATCGTGTCTTACTGAAAAATGGATCTGCGCCGGGAACATTTTAGAGCTATGATTTTTTACGATTTCAAGTGTCGCCTGAAACCGGATGAATCGTTCGATAGACTTCAAATGGCATTTATGGATGAAGGCCCCTCCAAGGCAACCGTGTATCGTTGGTATAACGAATTTAGGCGCGGTCGACCAACCTTGGGGGATGAAGAAAGAAGCGGTCGCCCTTTGACGGCTATTACGGAAGAAAACGTGCTAGCAGTGAAAAATTTAATCCAAGATAATAGGCGAATTACATATCAGGAGATTCAGCACATATTAAAGATTGGATCGGGAAGCGTTCACGAGATTCTACACGGGCATCTTCACGTGAGGAGGATAGTATCGCGCTGGGTGCCGCACTACCTCACCGACGCTCAGAAGCAGGCCCGGGTGGAATGGTGCCGTGATATGCTGAACAAATTTGAAGCAGGCTCGTCTCGGCGTGTTTACGACATCGTAACAGGTGATGAGTCCTGGATTTATCAATACGATCCAGAAACCAAGCGCCAGTCGACAGTTTGGGTGTTTCAAAATGAACCAACGCCTACCAAAGTGAAGCGATCTCGAAGCGGGGGGAAGATTTTGATCGCCAGCTTTTTTAATTTGACTGGCCACTTGGCCTCAATTCCCTTACGAGATCAAAGAAGCATCAACGCCGAATGGTATACTACCAAATGTTTACCAGAAGTTTTTTCTGTTGTGAGCAACAAGCGACCAAACACAGGGCTCCGCGGACTACTGCTCCACCACGACAATGCGCCTGCACACACCGCGCTCAAAACGAGGGACTTCCTGGACAGCACACCAGTCAAACTCCTGGGTCACCCTCCTTACAGCCCTGATCTAGCACCGTGTGACTTCTTTTTATTTCCAAAAATAAAAAATCAGCTCAAGGGGATACAATTTTCGTCGCCGGAAGATGCGCTGGCTGCGTTCGAGCAGGCTGTAAACGAGGTGTCTACGGCGGACTGGAAAAAGTGTTTTGAAAACTGGTTCAGACGCATGAATCTTTGTATAGAGGCTGGTGGAGAGTACTTTGAAAAGATTTAATAAAAATATATGTACCTGTAGAACAATTTTTTTTAGTGTCGCAAATATTTCTGAGTGTCCCACGTAGTTTCTATGGGAAGTCAAAACTTGATTTTCGTATTTCGACCTATGTTCCTTGGGGAAAGTTGTTCAGTATCATGAGTACATGCATACCTTTTTCTATCAAGAACTAATTAAAAGTCACCCTATATTAGTCAGTGGTAGAGCGTTCGGCACGATTTCAAAGGACACTGTCAAACTAAAATCACTTACAGAGACTCCCCCAGTTTCGTTAGGCCATTTCGGGATAAATCACCAGGGCCCTGAGATAAGTGGCTTTCTTTTGTCGTAAACGCTAGTAGAATTGAATAAGAATGTACGGGATCGACATTAGCTAACGAAATGTTGCGTGACAGCTAATGTCAATCCCAAACATTTTCATTCTATTCTACTAGCGTTTGCGGTAGTAGAAAGCCGCTTGTCTCTATCTCTAGCTCCTGATTGTTCGAATAGTAAGATGAGTGCGAACTTCGGAAGAAACGTTAGTAGCTATCTACGGAAGTAGTCGTCAATGAGGCGGCTCAACAACTCTGATACCAAGGATTGTGAGGTCAGTCAGGATTGTGAGGTCAGTCACCCTTGCTTTTTTCTGCCGTGAAGCAGCAGTTTTTGCACTTCTGTGTTTCGATTTGAAGGGCAAGGGAGCCAGTGCAATTACCGGCACATGAGACATACTATCTTAGTTCTCAAATTGAGCAACGCGCTTTGCTGTCTTATTAGTGTCAAAATATGCCATTAATAAGACAGACGGTGCTATGGGCGGTGGTGACCACTTACCATCAGGTGGCCCACAAGTTCGTTTGGTCACTTGTAACCATCTTGTAACATAAAAAATAATCTAAGGATAGATTGACTTTCTAACGTTATCTTCAATAAATAAATAATCGAGAAAGTTCATTTATTTGTTTAAATTTTGAAGTAATTTGTCTGCGAAGCCTTGCATTAAGTCTTATCAGGATTCACCCTTCCCAATGAATATTGATTGGCTGTGATTAACGGCACCCACCTTAAAGGCTTAGGGTGAATTTTAAGAAAGTACTTATAAGTAGCAGAGGTACCCACTGTTTTTGTTGTTCCTCGCTATTTATCATCACATGAATTGTCTTTTTAGGGTTCCGTACCCAAAGGGTGGAAATCAGGACCCTTATATGCCTCATAAACCGTTATTGGTAGATAGTTAAAAAAAAAATATATAATTTAAAGATTATATGAAGTCAAAGTTTTATAAATCTTTAGTTTTGTGAATGACAGATTACCTTATTCCAATAAGCGAGTAGTTGCTAAGAATAGAAGAGACGAGGTAAGCAGTTGCAGTAGCAGTTGCAGTAGCAGGTCGAAGAATATAGCGTGTAATGGAAAGGTGTGATAATACTAAAGGGTGTGAATCTGCCCATAAAACTGATCAATTTTTCCCATGAAAAACAGGTCATAGACAATGATAAATTTTTGACCTCCCATAGAAACTGCATCAGCTGATAATAGTGAATTTTGTATAGGACGTCAAATTTGGTTTTTCGTATTTCGACCTATGGTCCTTAGGAAAAGTTGTTCAGTTTTATAGCCAAATTAACATGCCAAAATAGTGCTTTAATTTATTTTTTTCATTTTATTGTCTTTATTATGTTACCTATTCAATTTCCTGAATAAAGTATGAACATCCAAGAGAAAAGAGCTCATTTGTCAAATCATCTGACATGTTATCTTCCTTAACATAATATTCTCTGCACCATATTCGTCTTGAGATACGATAGGTTTTATGAAATGTGAAATTATAAGCTCCAATTTAGACGAGCGATAAGAATGAGCACGAGGAAGGTAAGGGAAGAAACGCTTCTTAGAAGAAGCGAATGTGCAAAAGGTTACGGTAAAATAATACAAGGTTGGCAAATACTGAAAGGGCTTTATCAGTCAACGTAACTAACAACTTTCAGTAAATAAGACTTACCGGAAATAAAAAAAAATCGGCCTCTCCATACAAAATTGCAAACTTGATTGGACAGTTTGTATGGAGAGGCCGATTTTTTTTACATTTCCGGTAAGTCTTAATTTACTAAAAGTTGTTCAGTTACGTTGACTTCCCAACCTGTCCCTTACACCCTGTATAATATTATGCTTCTCTTAAAATCCCATAAAAGTCCACAGAGTAGACAGAGAACTATCTCGAGAATTCATAACATGCCACAATGTAATTAAGTACTAATTTCGAATACAATGTATATTGTTTACGAATAAAAAACCGGCCAAGTGCGAGTCGGACTCGCGCACTGAGGGTTCCGTACCACCACATAAACATAATTGTAGTTGAAATTTCAGTAAGTTAATGTGCTAGATTTTTTGAGTCCGACACGCGCTTGACCAAATTTTATTATTTGTTGTTATTTTATAGCCTATGCCCTATAAACATACCAATTTTTAAGTTTGTAAGTGTTCCCGTTTTTAAATAGAACTAAAACAAAAATCGCCTCAGCAACCATCCAACTTGACCCCTCTCTTATATGAATGTTCTTGAAACGGGAGCTCACCACAATTGGTTACCATTAGTTGTGAGAAAAAATTGTAATATTTAATGATTTCAGACTTTTCCCATTATTTGTACTGTGAGACCTAGCTTCTTGCCGAATTTCATAATTTTTGGTCAACGGGAAGTACCCTGTAGGTTTTTCATTTTTGAATAAATGTATGGAGATGAAGACATAAAATGCCATATCTTTTGATTGCGTAGTTGTAAAAAATTGAAATTTTCAGATCTTGTGTGGTTCATGGATCCTAATATATGGTATTAATTTCAACCTGATACCTTTACCCGTTCGTGAGATAAAGGGTCTTGACAGACAGACAGACAGACAGACAGACAGACAGACAGACAGACAGACAGACAGACAGACAGACGGACAACAAAGTGATCCTATAAGGGTTCCGTTTTTTTCTTTTGAGGTACGGAACCCTAAAAATTATGATGATGAACATCCACTGCAGGACAGCGAGCTCCCTCCAGAATTCGAGCTTTTGCTTTTTGCTTTTTCGAGTTGTTACGTGTATTTTAATTATTTTAATATTTCTTGTCGTTGTAATGGACATTTTTGTTTAAAATATTATATATAAAGGATTTGTGTGCCTGTGCTGTGACTGTAAACCGCCTGTGAAGTGTGAACTAGGTATATTCTTCGGTTGAAGAGTGGCTGACATCTACCAACGGACGACGGATTTGAATCATCAGATTATCCCTGGGAGTATTGTTTCCATAATAACTTTACGATATTATAGTATTGTTTTATGATATCTCCATCTATTTATGATCGTAAAAAACATAACTGTTCGTCCACAACATCTCACTTTCGTGAGAAACGTCCATCCACAAAACACCGGCGCTTTGTTTTGTCTCATTTTACTTGACGAATTGTGGAAGTAAATTCGATGATTAAACGTAGCCGAACACCACAATTAAATACTTTACACTATACTGTAATACAGGTAACCGCTAAAGTGTTTATATGTTAATCAAATATCTACTTATCAAATTGATTTGATAGGTTACCTTGAAGGTAGGAGGAAGCATATAAACACAATATTATTGAGGGTAACAAGTAAAGATAATTTTAGTATACTGTTAGGCTTAAACTAATAATAATCCCTAGGTATATTTCTACTCTTTACCTACACTTTTATAGTATCAGTCCTTACTTTTTATTTTACAGTTTTGTTTCTAATTACTTTTAAACTTCTTCCTTTTTTTTATACCTACCCATTTACTTTACTTTATTTTCTATTATCTTTCTTATTCTTTACCATTTCACTTTAATTTATGAAATACCTAGGTTCTACTTATATTGAATTAATTTATCATTCACAGTTGCATAGGTCAATTACTAAATAGTAAATATAGTGTTAGTTAAGTAGTTTGGTTAGGAAGGTACCTACGTAGATACTATTATAGTATTATTTGACTGTATATTACTGGACTAGTTTATTCTAAACTTCCTCCTGTATTAATTCCAGGTTACCATGGCAACTACCCGTATACAGCAGCTTGAGAAACACCTTAAAGATGCAGAGAAACTTAATGATCGCCTTTTGGCAGGCAGGGACGTTAATGAGTTTGAAATAAAACAGCTAAAAGTCAAACTACAAGCCCAAGGAAACAAATTTGATACGATGAAAGAAAGTTTCAAGGAAGCCCAAGCCGAAGTTACTCGACTGGAAAATCTTGTCGAGTCTTTGACGTCCCTGCAGGATCAACATCAATCTGCCCTTGACAGAAATAGTTTGCTGCATCTTCAGCTGCAGGAAGCACATTCGCAACTGGAAGAATTACACAAGGAGAAAGAAGAGGAAGACACTAAGCATGCAGTATCCTTACACCACGAGTTATCAATTGTAGAAGAGCACAAGGAGGAACTTGAGGAGCTGGAGAAAATAATAAAAAACAAGGATGTTGAGTTAACAAAGGCACAACAATGTATTGATGCGCTCCATTCTAGACTGAGGGAGATTACAACGGCTTATGATAAAAGTCAATCTTCGCTTCAACTGTTGACAAATAAATATGAAGAAAGTGAGCAGCGCATGCATGAAATGTTGTCATCCACAGCTGAGCTCAAGCAGCTTAATACCACTCAGCAGCAACTGATAGCCACCCTCACCAATGACAAAGAGGTTGCTTGTGGTCTAGAACCACCGCGGACATCAAATATCAGCATGTCTTCTAGCTGTACGCCTGCAACCTGCGGTTCAACCTCAACATTTTTTAACTGGCGATTTTCAGCTCGCCTTACAAGGAAACAACGCCGCCAAAAGCGACACGCGTACAATCGACGCCAGCTGCAGCGCGGAGACCAGCATGAGCAGACCGCTGTGAGTGACGTCATCGTGGTGGCACCACGGCAGCACATCGATGAGAGCGTGGTGACTGCGAGTAAAGACATCACCACGTCGCCAATGTCGCCAACACATGATGCCGCCGCGCGTGAGCAAACTGCTGTGAATGACGTCATCGTGGTGGCACCACGGCAGCACATCGATGAGAGAGTGGTGACTGCGAGTCAAGACATCACCACGTCGCCAATGTCGCCAACACATGATTCCGCCGCTGGTGGCGCCACGGTGGAACAGCAGCCACCTGTCGATAACAGCACAGAGACCACGGATGGCGAGGACTTTTCGTCGACTTCCAATAAAAAGAAGACCTTTGTATATTCAGACAGGATAGGAGTAGGTCTAGGGTCTATTTTTAATTACTGCCATAATCAGCAGGTGACCAATATTTGCTGTCCCGATATTACTTTCGATGGTCTTGTAAGAAAGATTGCTGTAGGCAAGTTTGACATAAACACCACTGTTGTTATCGTGGTAGGCAATCATTCTGACATAAGTAGATTAAAATTAAACAATTTTGTGACATTGTTAAACAAGATACAGAGTGAAACTAAGTGTAGGTTTATTCTGTGTAACTTTCCATACTGTTCAAATGTTACTGAGCAACACAACAAATGTATACACAGAATGAATTTACATTTACAAAATTTGACAAGTCGTCATAGTGACATTTTATATCTTGACATGAATATTTTTGTAAGTTATTTTAGATTGACAAAGGATACTATGTATCTGCCTCTTAAGTTTAAGAAAGACCTGGCTACATTGATAGCATATAATATATCTGACTCTGTTATAGGAAGTTATACACAAAAAACTTCTATAGTTAGTAACATTACTAACACCAATTCTTTAAACTAGTTCATACGACAAAAGAGGGTTTTTCTACACAAAATTTTACTGAAGTAAATGAAAAAAAACCTTCTGGCAAAAAACTTCCTATAGCAAAGACAAAGGAAAAATCTAATATTTTGAAAATTTTACATCAAAATATTCAAGGTTTTTCTGGAAAAATTTTAGAATTAGAATTATTCTTAGAAAGAACAAAATTTGACATTATTTGTCTGACAGAACACTGGCAAAAAGACTATCAAATGTTGATAAATTATGAAAATTATTGTATAGCCAGTGCTTTCAATCGAAAGTCTGCTTTACACGGTGGATCACTGATTTTAGTTCGTAACAGTTTTAAGATAAAGAACCGTAAAGATATTGTTCGACTTTCGGTTGAAAGATGTATTGAAATATCTTGTGTTGAGCTGGACAAGCATGTTGTAGTATGCGTATACAGACCTCCCGCTTTTCAAAATTTTTCAATGTTCGAGTTAGTAATGGAAGATGTTTTAAAAATAGTGACAAAAGAAAATAAGTTTGTGATAGTGTGTGGTGACTTTAACGTCAATATCTTAGAAAATAATACCTATAGTAACAAACTTATAAGTCTTTTCAAATGTTTTAATTTAGAGCATGTATTTTTTGAACCTACAAGGGTGACGTCATCCTCGGCTACCTGTATTGATAACGTCTTTTGTAATTGCGATTATTTTGAGAAAAGTATCATAAACTCGCTTCAGTCTGACCACTCTGGTCAAAGTGTTACTTTTAATTATTCTCGAGTAACCCAGAATATAGATATAGAAACCAGGAGCCTAACGAGCGGTAGGTTAGAAAAGTACAAAAACACGTTGCTAGAAAAACTGCCCTGTCACAATTATAATACTAACAACCCTAATAACTCATATGAAGATTTATTCACATTGATTAATACTGAATTCAGTAAAATTTTCACTATTAGAAAAAAGCAAATTATTGTAAAATTCAAATTCAGTGACTGGGCTACCGCTGGTATTCGCAAAAGTAGAGAGAGACTTTTTGAATTATATGAGCTTAGAAACTATTCAAATGACGACAATTTCATTGAATATGTCAAAAATTATTCAAAATTGTTTAAATTAGTTTGTTTAAAAGCAAAATCATTTTTTCTACGGAAAAAAATACAGTCTGCTGATAACAAAATTAAGGCTGTATGGAATGTTATAAACAGTGAAACTGGAAAAGTGAAACCGCGTGACAATCAAATCACACTTCATACAAATCGCGGAATTATTAGTTCAAACGTAGAAGTGGCTCAAGAATTCGAAACCTTTTTTACTAATATTCCTTTGAAAACAACAGAGTCACTCAATTCATCATCTTCACTTGCTAGCGATTTACTTCAAAAGAATGTGGACGCCTGTGAAACTGAATTTGGGTTTAATCATGTCACCCCTAACGAAATTGTTAAAGCCTTTAAAAGTATTAAAATGAAAACCACTGAGGACCTATGGGGAATGTCAGTAAAAGTCTGTAGTGCGATCATTGATACTATATCTCCATATTTAGCTGTTATATTCAATGATTGTGTCGATCATGGTACATTTCCTGACTTAATGAAAAAAAGTAAAGTAGTTCCATTATTCAAAGCTGGTGACAAAAAGGATCCCAGTAATTTTAGACCAATATCAGTCTTACCTGTACTTAGTAAAATTTTTGAGAAGGTCATACTCAATCAAATGCTTTCACACTTCAATAGAAATAACTTACTACATGACCATCAATTTGGTTTCACGAAAGGGCGCAGTACAACGGATGCCGGGACTGCACTTTTAAAATACATCTTTTGCGCGTGGGAAAAATCTGAAGATGCTATTGGTATCTTCTGTGATCTATCCAAAGCATTTGATTGCGTAGATCATAGCACATTGTTGCTAAAACTTGAACATTACGGTGTTAAGAATAATTCACTTAAACTACTTAGGTCATATTTGGAAAACAGGATTCAAAAGGTACAAGTAAACAGGACGAAATCACTGGGATCTGTTGTCAAAATTGGCGTACCTCAAGGGTCCATATTGGGGCCATTTTTATTCCTTATTTATATTAATGACCTTCCTTCTGTGGTGAAGAATCTGTCAAAGATTGTGTTATTTGCTGATGATACTTCATTAATATTCAATGTAAGTAGGAAATCACAAAATTATAACGAAGTCAATGATGCACTTCGACAGATTCATGCATGGTTTACTGTTAACAATCTAGTCCTAAACGCCAAAAAAACTAAATGTATTAAATTTGCACTACCAAATGTAAGGTCTACTTCACATAACATAGTATTGAATAATGAACCATTAGATTTTGTAAATAGTACAGTTTTCTTAGGGTTAACACTAGACTCTAAACTTCAATGGGGCCCTCATATAACGGCTCTTTCTGGTCGATTGAGCTCGGCTGCATATGCTGTTAGAAAAATCAGACAACTTACTGATGTAGCTACTGCAAGGCTGGTTTACTTTAGCTACTTCCATAGCATTATGTCTTATGGCATACTGCTTTGGGGCCGAGCAGCTGATATACATTCAATATTCGTTTTACAAAAGAGGGCTATAAGAGCAATTTATTGCCTGAAGACTCGTGATTCCCTGAGAGAACTGTTCAAGGAAATCAACATTATGACAGTGCCATGCCAGTATATCTATGAAAATATAATGTATGCTAGAAAGAACATTCATCAATTACCTAAAATTTGTGACAGGCATAATTTTAATACTAGAAATAAGCATAAAATTGATCAACCATATACTAGATTAAGTAAAGTCAACACATCTTTCGTTGGTCTGTGTATACGATACTACAACAAAATACCTGACAATATAGTGCAATTACCTGAGAGAAAGTTTAAAGAATGTGTAAAGCAAACGTTATGTAAAAAAGCTTACTATAGATTGGATGACTATATGAATGACAAAGAGGTATGGTGCTCTGATATTCCAGCGAAACACAAGAAACACATTGTAAAAAGCCGACTCTTAAAGTAGGCCGTGCTGCAGTGGTTTCTTGCCGTTTCTTTTACGCTGCCATAGCACGATCCGAAACGGCGTAGACTCGCTCTATTTGCATTGTATTCTGCATGACATTCAATAAGTATTCTGTAAAGAATCTACATTGAATAAAATTATCTGAATCTGAATCTGAATCTGCTGCGACAATATGGACGGAAGTACCATAGTCACCATGCTTGTTAGTGTAGCGGCTGGCACCTAGGACCGCGGTTGTTGGTGACCGCAGAATGTAGGATGGTACGATACACAGAAGGATGCTGCAGCCCATCCTCTGGTTCATAAACCCTTAGTCGCCTCTTACAACACCCACGGTTAGAGATGGGTCGGTACTATTCTTTGCCGGAACCACACGAGCGAAAATTACACTGCACAAATTAGTTTATTTTTGGGAGGAATGTGCAGGAGCACTTCGTGTTTGACACATTGGTCTTTGTACCTTACGTTCTTACGTAAGTAGAATTACATCAATCCACTCTTGACTGTACCTCAGTCCGGTACCACGTTCGTTAACACAATGGACCGCGGTGTCAGTTGACCGCAGTCTGATAGTACAATCCGCGGAAAGATGCTGCTACCTGTCCTTCGATTTTAAATCCATTGGTCACATTAACGCCACAACGAGAGATTAGGTAATACTTTTCTTAGCCAGTTTCACAGGGAACCGAATTATGCCTAAAATTCAATATCGTGGTAAAAACCAGTCAAACTGCTATCAAAATAGTCAGGATGCTCAAATTCATTTCGCCATCAAATCTAAACAACATCCTAGGTCATCCTATATAGTTACAATATCTGTCTGATAATAGGAGCGAAGCAAGGAGTCCGAATTCTTTGGTTAATAAATACAATTTAAAGACAGATTGTTGTGTCAGTCGTTGACCTTACATCCTATTCGAAATGGAAGAAGTAGGTTTGCCTAATTCTAAAAATGGTAATACAATTTATCGGTTCCGTTTACCATATGAGGACATAGACTATATAACGTTGTTTTCTGGTCATTTAAAATTTTAAATAGAATTTTTTTTATAGTCATTATGCGTCTCATTGCAGTGTTGGGCTAACACCTTCCCTCTTCCTTTCCAATATAAATAACTCAAAATAATAGATATCAATCAAAAGTAAAAAAATACAATTTTGGCATCGTGTAAGTAGTTTTGCCAAAGTGTCCTTTACGCCAATGGACACTTAACCATTGATACACTTTTATAAGTTATCGAAATTCTCATAAACATTATGCACTATTACGTCCCGCTAATGAATACTCTCTCTCACTACCATGGGTTGGCTGGAAGAAATCTCTTTTAGAGTTAATCCCGCCTTTGTTAATATCCTTTAGTATGTAACTTTCTGTATGTCAATTTGTGCACTAAAGAATAATATAATAAATTATTGCATAAATATTAGAACAAATTGTCTATCAATATTGTATACAAGTTCCAGCTTAGTCAAGTTTATCGCTTGCATTGTCACGACGACGTGGAACCATTGTTGTTTTCTGGGTCAACGTGGTGCTGTGGTACGGTCAACAACACGTCAGTGGATACATTTGCAACTCTATTACCATGCCGTAAGGTCCAAAGTGTTTCTACTGACTTGCTGCTGGGTGTACGTGTGCACTCGACTGTTGCTTTTGGAAGGCCAGTACTTGGAAATGGTTTGATTGTTAGCATAAATATGGCACAATATGGGTGTTGGTACCGTTAGGTTACGTGGATTTGGTATGTGGATCCTTTGTTTTTATTTTGGCTGTTGTATGTTAGGTAACACTAGCATACACCAGTGATTTCATTCAAATAATATACTATTTGAACAACTGATTCGTGTTTATTTTGAGGAGAATTAGATCGAAATATTTAAAACAAAGTATTCTTCTTTCTTTGACGTTTGCATGTTTACAAAATGTACATGGATGTCATTAATTACTGAAATTTATAAAGAAAATAACAATATTATTATGTAGCCCACAGCATGAAGCAGTGTTCA
Organism: Athrips mouffetella; assembly: GCA_947532105.1. Lineage (NCBI taxonomy): Eukaryota > Metazoa > Arthropoda > Insecta > Lepidoptera > Gelechiidae > Athrips > Athrips mouffetella. The sequence goes on along the minus strand of OX383964.1, from coordinate 7,362,831 downwards.
AATAATTTCGTAAAACAACGTACAGTATTCAAAACAACAATTCATAATTAAAATAAGCGGTCAATTTTGAGTACTAAATTAATATTTTCGTGTTAAACGCAGCGTATGCATTAAATATGATTGTCAGGAAATAATGCAAATATTCCAAATTACGTGCGAATCAATTTACGTGATTGATGCTAAATTTTGTATCTACCAGATCTTAGGTAGGTAGATCGGTGATCTCATTAAGATTCTAAGTTGAAAATAATAATTATAAAAGTGAAAAAAATGGGGAGTTCAGGTTCTAGATTGGTGACCACGAACCGGAAGACTCCTCATAAGGTGAACAGACGACACACCGACAATCTGACAGTCGAATTCATAACTTCGTTCACTGACAATAAAGTAGATTATTGATTGGATGAATTGTCAAATTGATAGTGATTGGCATCCAACCAATATCCTACTCTATCGTCAAGGGACGAAGTTTCTAATAGTATCGTATCGATATATCTAAAATAGAGAGTAGAGAACTGGAAATCTTTAGGGGAGGCCTAATGGTCCAGCAGCCTTTTGCTGAAGTAGTCTGTCGGCATCTTTCAAAATATAACAAACTAAATATATTAAATTGAATAAGTGAGTTAATTTTGTGCGACAAAATAAAGAAAGGCTTAGAAAGGAAATTATGTCATATGAAAATGGGTCCGGAAATACAATGCTAAGAATACAAAAGCAACTTTTTCGTTGTTGCATGTTCGTTCTTTTGGAAATGCAGAGATTAATGCTTTTACAAAATTATCTCTTATCAATTTGGTACATACCAATACATTTGAACGCGACGGATCTTTTCGTCAAGTTTGACACATTATAGAGCGGAAATTCCGCGTCGGAGCGATCCGCATCCACAAATCAAATGACACAATTGACAAGACCGTAGGTATAAGTAAATGACCGTAGGACATTTAGAGCGCGCTTTTGCTAGGTCTGTGGTTCCGACGCATAAATACCGCTCTAGTATGACAGAATTGCCATAAAGATCTGTCGCGGATCGTTCCGACGCGGAATTTACGCAGGTATGTCGCTACACTAAAGAAGAATTATTTTATCATGGCATGCTGATCTTTTTAGGGTTCTGATACCAAAATGTCTGTCACACTTGTATATCTCAGCAACCGCTCATGCTATCGACTTGAATTTTGGAAAAGTTTTAGAATATGGTTGCCCAATTTAAATGCATATGAAAGAATTAAAAAAGAATTAGGATTATCAATGTAAAGGGGGCCCGAATAGGTCAAATTGTGGTTACTAGGTTAAGTGAAAAATTATATGAAAGGGCTTTACTTGCACATTCCATTCCCCCCCCCCCTTATCTCCGAAGTTTGTGAAAGGAAAAATCTGAAGTTTATGTAAATATTACAGCAAAAATAAAACAATCTTTCTGAGTTGCATAGTTTTTTAGTAATCTGTAATCATAATCATAATCATTCATTTATTTGCGTGAATATACATTGTTAAAGATCTTAAATTTAGTACAGTAGATATATTCAACCTGTATTCAGGTGTGCAAAGCGAGGGCATGCAAAATTATAATATTTACAATAAAAAAAAATGTCACTTTCAAAAATATTCTGAATGTCAAATTATTATAAAGATTACTAAAATTTTGGATAAAATTGATATAAACGTTTTGCGGTCCAAAAAATGGATTTAATCGCTTCCAAAAATACTAACGGTATATCGGAACCCTCGGCGCGCGAGTCTAACTCGCACTTGACTAATTTTTATATATTTCATGTAACGAGTGGAAGCACCAATCTTTGGGGTGCGAATCTAGTAACCTGTAAGTACTCGTACTACTCTTTGTCTTATTTCAGACATGACTCCTACATATAAGTGTCTTAATACGCAAATAATGCGATTTGATTAGTTTTAAGTTTAATTATGATCAATAGCGAGAAAATAAATATTATAAATAATATTTTTTCTTTGTTTATTTAATATTTACGGTAACAAAAGACTCTATAGGTAGATGAATATTTTAGAGCTGAACTTTGCGGCATTCAAGCGACCCGCAAAATGGAGTCATGGACATCTTGTTTTGCTGCCGTAGCCAATATAATATGCAGCTTATAGTATAGGTAAACTACCTAGTAGTTTAATACCTTAGTAAAAATTTGGAACCCTTGCAACTGACACCACAATTTATGACAGCTACATCTTTATTTATAAAATCTTGTAAGAGTACTTTAGCATGCTGTGTCTGCATCAAGAAGGACACAACGCCTATGTGTTGTATCCAGTTTTGTGGACCATAAAAAAAAACGAGTACTATTCGGATTTTCGCATACAGGGTGTATAAAGACGTCTCCAGAAAAATAATACCTTGCATTCAGACCATGAAACTAATGAAGAAGAATGGCATATGAAAGAAAATTAGAAAGGTTACGAGGAAATTAAAATACGAGGCACCTAATTATACTGGACTTCACGAAAAAGTCAGGGAAGACTAAACAATATAAATTCATGTAAAATGTGTTAGAAATAAAGATTTTTCGGGCTTTCTGTATGTAAAACGATGGCCTAAGCGTTTTTCTGTGTGTGTATAGTTGTTAAAAAAGTGTACCTCGTGTAATTTAAGATTGTTTTGGTTGCGCTTATTTTGTAACCTCCAGAACAAGCTTTAGAGCATATTTCATTTGATTTCAATGGAACAAATAATAACCACTATAAGACGAATTCAACTTTACGCATCACCCACTTCTTCAAGTTGGGAAAACTTATAGAAAGTGAAACGTAACTGGCTCGTAGATACCATAACGCCGCATCGCTTACCATAGTACCATCCCACCACACCATAGCGGTATCCCCACTTTTCGTACCAGTAATGCCATTTCTTACGCAAGAAGACCTCGCTTAGGAAAATCTATCGTTCACCACCACTATTCCTTGACCCTTACCATCCAAATTACAACATGAAAACACGGGTCAATGATTTCTGGCTAATAGTGGAGATCTGAGTAGAGACCGTTGTAACTTGATCTCTCGAATCTGGTAAGTTTTATGACGTCACGAGTCATTGTACTTTGGTTTATGGTGTAGAACGAAGGCAGCTAAGTTACGACACGAGTTGTATGAATGGTTTTAAGCTAGTTGTATGGAACTTGCAAGTGGAATGTTACTATAGAATTTCAGATTTTAATTACTAAAAAGTTTCTTGTATAGGATCGTCATAGGCTCAGCCTTATACCGTTTCTATGAAGTCGGCTACACTACACCACAGAATGGGTAATAGTGACTACACTAATAGGGGATTCGTCGTGGACACTAATTTTTACACAGAGCGACCACTATCCTGACCTGCGCAACCCAGTGGGTAGATCAGACCCAATCCTAGATTAAGGTTGCCAAAACTAATAGTCAAGCAGTTTTTAAACCGTTTTAAACAGTTTTTAAACCGCTACATGGACTCTAACTTAGCTTTCTATTCAGCTCGGGACCAAGGGTATAACGTGTTTTCCGAAGCACAAAAGACGCTAGTTTTTTAACACTAGCGGTAACCGTTACAGGTTTAGACCACGGCAAACGTGTGGAAAAGAGAGCAAGCCACGAGCGCGCTTCTAGGGAAATTCGAAAAAAAATCGTAGGTGTGCTTGTGAAAAAAAAAATGTTCTTGGGTGGAAGTACGAATTTCCAAGAAAACTACAAGACTATTAAATACTAAATTTATAATAATTTAATTACGTAAATTGATAACCTTGAAGTCAACTTTCAAATATAAGAAACGAAAAAAAATGCTTTAGAATAATAGGAATTATGATCTCATTAATTATGTAAGAAATTTCGGCAACTTCATAGTACCTATCATTATTTTGTACGTTTTTCCCAGAATCCTTAGTTCCTTATTTTGATCATGTATTCTGGAAGGACATAATTCTTACCTCGACTCTATTAAGGAAACCCAGTAGGGGATTTACCTAATTACATTATACAGGGTGTTAATATTTCACCCAGAACTTATAGATCAACAAAACTGAACACCTTTCTCATAAAAATCCGGCCTCCTAGGATAACAAATAAAACCCTTGTTTGGACAGGTATGTTCAAAACCATTTTCATATTTTGATTTTTTTTAAAGCTATTCAGTTTATTTCAGTAAGCATGCCCTTTTAAGAGAAGTATATCGATCCTTAATTATATACGAAAAGTGCAGCAGCTCATAATTTTTTTGTTGCGATTTAAAAATAAGTAACTCCGGCGACTGTACGCTTTTCAAAAATACGTTTACGTGAAAATTAATGTAATTTCTCCGTACAACCAAAACACGTTAACAGCGATTATACAGGGTGTTAGGGTAAACAGTGCGTTTCTTCAAGGAGGTAACCTCACACGTTGTCATTATTAAATAACTATATCTTTAGGACACATATCGAAACGTCAAAAAAAATAAGATATTACGTCCAATATTAACCGACTCGAGTGTTCAGCTGTTTATTTTAAATGCGAAGTAAAATAAATAAAATTTCGACAAAGGTCCCATAGTTCAACATTGCTTAACACCCTGTATTATTGCGTAAAAAGGAACGTTATTTCTCCACACAACCAAAACACGTTAACACTAACATTACTTCAAGTTACAAATCGTTAGCCATAAAGTTATGAATTACGATCTTGTTTTGTCATTTGCAACTTTCAACTGTCAACAGTTAATGTGATTTTAATAGAAATTTAACATCTTTTTAAATTCAACTTTTATAGCAGCTAGCTAGAGCATGAAAAAATATTACTCATTCAGGGGTAAAGCCTTTGATTTAATATTATTGGAAGCTGTTACTATTTTATAGTCAAGGATTTTTACGGTTGAAATACGTATCGTAAAATTTTATTTCGTTGTAGGATCTATCTTCTTAAAACGAAACGAGAAAGAAAATATATTAGTTGCTATCCTAAAAATTCAAAATATACAATCATTTTACATAAAAACTTGTTCAACGTGAATGACTAATCTATTAGCATACATATTGAAAAAGCCTCACCTTATTCGTCCTCTCGAAGTAAAACACACTATTGCAGATCAAACTAGTGAATATTGAACGAAAATGCACCAACCGCCCGTGAACTTGACGTCACCGTTGCTATAGTAATCCTCTCCCAGGGAAAGCTACCCTTAGCTCCATTCACACTTCAACAAAAAAAATCAACATTCCAATCCAACACTCAAATAAAAAAAAACAAAAAAATACTGGCACTCAATTTATAAAAAAAAAAGAAAAATAATATTGTTGTTTATGAACGGAATTTGAATAAAGAACGCAGTATTTTCAAATGCGCAGAGAACACGCGTCTTCGCGGCGGCACAGGGCGCACTACGTAAATGTCAGCGCGTTCGGCACATGTGCGGGTCGAGGTAAGGCTGCCGGTAGACTGGCAAGAGTTTTCCAACGGCTGTTGTGCAACGACTATTTGTGACGGTTAATTAAATACCTGTTTTACTGGGTGTTGTCACTAAGACGGTTGGTATCTTGTTTTTATTATTAATTTTATACCCATTGAATCTTTTGCGGATGTATTTTATCTATCTCTGGATCTGAAACAGTTTTCTATATACACTATCCCTTAAATCAGGCCGAGGTCCAAGGCAGAGTAGAGTCAGTCATCGGATGGAGGACTAAGTTAGAGCTTCACTGGCAAGTCGTTCGTCAGAGACTCATGTAGATCCTGGAGTAACAGTAGGGAAACGAGTAAAACATTTACATAAATGGTTGTTTTTATAACTCAAATTTTATTATAAACTCTTATAACTCAAACCATAAAAGTGAACAACGTTATATAGTTCGAAATTCTAGATCTTTTTAGACTATCCCATACAAATCTATCCCAATCTTTCCCTTATAATCTTAGTAGCATACTTATTTTTTATGCTGATACACAAACCTTCATTTTACAGGCTTAAAAAAGGTACCTATGATTTATTGCATAATTTAAATAAATACTTTTTGTAATATACAGGGTGTTAATTTGATTGCTTGCCATAGCTCAGGGGCGGGTTCAGTATCAGTAACTGAACAACTTTTCCAAAGGAACATAGGTCGAAATACGAAAATAAAATTTTGACGTCCCATAGAAACTGCATCAGCTGATACTTAGTGCATTTTGTATAGGAGGTCAAATTTTGTTTTTCGTATTTCGACCTATATTTCTTGGGAAAAGTTGTTCAATTACTCATTCTGATCCCGCCCCTGAGCTATGGTACGCAATCATATTAACAGCCTGTATAAAAAAAGAACAATAATACTCGTATAGTCGTAATGAAAATCGACTCTACCAGGAACGCACCCTTATAGAGAGCGAGTGAGAAAGCAAATCGCCGGGGTTGTACATCCGCTTTTCCCGAAGTTATGTAAGCTACGGCCCTGGAGCCTGGATGCCCCCTTCGCACCCCCGCACACTCCCCTCACAACCCTCGCCCGGCGCCCTGCGCAGAGTAAGCTTTCAAACGCGGTGCAGAGATTTCTGCTAAAAGAAAATAGACTGGTTTTCTTCAGTCACCCTCTCCTTGGCCTTTTAAAACCTATTATTATTTTTAATACCTAGTCATTAAATTATTACAGAAATTGTTACCGCTAAATTTTATTCTACATCATAAAGCCGAGAATAAAGATAAATCCAGGCGTTTAATTTTAACGAATTTGATGTTTTAATTATATAATAACATATAACTTTTTTTAAGCTCTCTGTAACGGGCAAACAAATTTTTTTGAATAAAAATTAGGAAAAACAAAGCTCTAATACAGACAGCCGCCGCTTGGAAAAACAGCACATCAGCTGGGATAAATGACGTCACATGGGGACGCTCTCGATCTGGGTTACCGGAATTTGGACCACAATGCAAGCAAATAAAACGCATTAACCCAAACAATTTGTTTATCAATTGTGAGGGGCGCAATGCTCTTTTATTTTATTGCCAGCCAGTACCGATGAAATTGTCTCTGGTTCGGTTGATTCGATTCCGTTTTTGAATTTGGAACGGGGGAATTACGTAGCGTGGTAGAGTGTAATTTGCTTACATATTGTGACGATATGATTTTTCTTTCAAAGCGTTTTTAAAAAAAAATAGTGGGTAACTTTAAATAACTTATATCTTAATACCTAAACGGGTAAAATTAAAATAAGGCACCGACGTGGTAACGACTGTATTGAACTAAGAAAGAATGTAAAATAGCTACAACGGTACAATTTCCCAAAACAACATTAAAAGTTTAAATTCATAACAGTGTTACTAAGTTCTTAAATGGCGGCAATTAATTATGAAGTCCCAAGACATTAAGGTACAAAAATCCATAGCTAATTTCCGCTTTGATGTACAATAAAGAGTAGCTCATTTGATTAAGTTGGAAAATGGCGGATCGCTTTAACATTTTATTAATCGTTTGCAATAAACCGTTATAAAAGCTCAATTGAGTAAAGCAGCCGTTTTCAAAGTAAATGGCGATAAAGAAGGTAAAGGAATAGGTGTAACAGTTCACTTGAGCCTTAACTTAGTTTAATTAAATTATTCCTGGTAGAATTCTCGGTAAGCGTTGTGTGCATGACGGTACAGTGGAACGCATAAATAATGTGATAGATTCTTATATCAACAATTTGTTTTGTGTTAGTATCGAAGGTATACTCGTAGGTTTATGGAAAAAAATAATATCACATCAGGTGATAAATATTCACAAAAAAATTACAGATTTCTGTTTGTAAAAATTAAAAGTGAGGCAGTGTTTAATAGCTAGTAATGATATTATTCCGTACTTTAAAAGAGTTGATTAAAGCCATCTTTATTTTAAAAACCTCGTTAAGAATTATAATGATCCCCTGATCTAATTAATAATAATGAGCAAATTTTTAAGAGGCCAAAGCCTGTTGTGGATTTGGGCTAATCAGTACAAGAATCCCAAACGGCCGCATTTCGGTAGAAACACTTTTGGACCTTATGGCGTGGTAATAGAGTTGAAAATGTTTCTACCGACAAGCGGTTGACCGTACAAGGCTTTAGGATCAGGCACTCCCCGGACACTAGCGCGAATTTGAAATTTGAAATTGGAAGGTCGCGTAGGCCTGCACACTCAGTACAAAAGACCCTCAGAAGGAAGACGAGAATCTCGCGGGCGGGTGCGCGCGGGGGTGCGGGGTAGATTGCAAGGGGGGCGGAGAGTGTCCGTTCTGTATGATAGTACTATTACTTTATTCTGTACTACAGGTCTGTAAAAGTTTGTATCACTTTCTATATGTCCAACTGTACAAACACAGCTCGGGTTGAAAACGTGCGAGTTGCAATCTAAACTTTCGTCACTCGTTAACTAGTACAGTCAAGACCACATCAAGCTTGACACGTCGGGTTTTGTACCGCTCTTATTTTAATAGACGTACGGGCTAGAGTCAAACTGCGAGTGTCAAACTTGACCCGTCGTTGGCTGTACAATCAACCTCATATTACTGGAACAAATTTCTCTAACAATATCAGCGGTACTGCAACGAAATAAAGCCGCTCTTTACGTCAAAGTGTTTCTGTTGGTGTGTACTTGATTGTATTAACTCTAGTTTTAATTATTTTGAGCAAAGACGACTGTATTTAATTTAAAGCAATTTATTGCAATTAATTTATTTTTAGACAACTATGTAAGCGTAGACTGTAACTACTAATTCATTGAGTTTTTTAAAATTAACGAAAAACTATATTTGTACTTATAGAGACGATGATCGTGGGAAGATAAACAGGAAGATAATGGTAAGATAACTATAATGATAGGTGGAAAGAAATGGGGAAGTGAGAGATAATAAAAAATACTACTCAGCACAATCCATCTTTAACCGCAAATAGCTGAAACGATAGTTCCTTTGAATCTAATGCTGACAATAGACTTTGCTAACAAAGCCGAAAAATCAGCCAAAGATTGAAAGACATTATTATTACTAACAAAATACGGAATTAAAAATAAATTGAATGGATCTTTACTTTTAAAGGCCCTTCCTGCAACAGACTGTAAAGAGGTTACTGACAACGCGTAGCCTCATAAAATTGAGAGTCGAGTCTAGTTTAATTATACAGGGTGTAAGAAAAAGTACCGATTTCCTTTTAACCACATGTTGTGTAAGTAGAATAAAGTACATAGAACATATTAATTATAAAAAAATAATATAAAAACAAAATACTTCCCATGAAAAAAAAAGTTCAGGTTGCCAACCCTATTCTAAAAATCGCAACGCGCCCCGCCCCCCATTCAATAAAGAACTTCATTCACAAGCGAGCAACAGAGATAGGAGATAGAAAACTACGTAAGGACGACACTTGAGCCAAATACTCACGCTTGTCGGTGCGATAGGCGATAGTCTTGAGTTTGGTGAGGGTTGACATAATTAAATTTTAATATAAATTTTTAAAATCTGTTATTTTTTCATTCTTTTTTTATTGTTTAAACATGTTTATTGTTCTTTATTCTACTTACAGAACATGTGGTTTAAAGGAAATCGGTACTTTTCCTTACACACTGTATACTCCTCCGTGGTCCAGTGGTTAGAGTGCTCGGCTCTAGATCCGGAGGTTCTGGGTTCGTTTCCCGATGGGGAAACTGTCAAACAAAATCTCATGAATGTATGCGCATGTCAGCTTGCCGGCATGCATGCTTGTTTATGCTTGCTTGTTTGCCCACATGCAATACTTGGCTTTTGGTCAGCAGTGGACATTTGTACCAGTTGAAAAGGACTGAAGTCGCTTTGCAAGTTTTTTGACTGTTGTCCAACCTTAATCTACAAAATATTTGAGCAATCTCTAAAAACACTAAACTGAGGCATTTTTAATTTTTAGTTTACATAAATTAAAATAACGTCCCAGCCGTGCCGGCGCGTCAGTATTCAGAGCAGCCAGGAAAACCCGAATAAATTAAAAAGGACCATGTCATTGTTACTACGTGTTGCAGAGCTATATCATCCCTTTTTGGAGGGTTCTTGTAGTACAAAATTAATATGACACTCTGAAACTAGTATCGCCTGAACAACATGATAAAGACATTTCAGGGTCACCGCAAAAAAAGTTTGCAAGATAAACTTTTTATTACGTTCGGCAGAGTATGACCTTAAAAAAAAATTTCTGCAGGTCTGTCTACAGGTCTGCGTATAAGAGTTTACTGGCCAGAATAGTGAACTGCTTCCTAATCAACTACTGCGTTCCTTTGAGTAAAACTGAACAACTTTTCTTAAAGAACCTAGGCCAAAAACGAAAAAAAAAACCGTTCAAGTGCGAAAGTCTATTTTTAGGACCGCAAAACAAAATATGTTTGTAAAGGTTTTGCAGATTTCTAAAAAACTGTGCATTTTAGAAAGATAGTTTTATTTTTGTTGTAATATTTACATAAACTTCTATCGACTGTAATTAATTCAGATTTTTCCTTTCACAAACTTCGGATATACGAGTAAGTGGGGAAAGGTATTTTTTTGACATTTTTCATCATAACTTGAAAACTCAGTCATAAAAAAAAAACAAAAATATATTTTAGAATGTACTTTAGAATGTACTACAAGTAAAGCCCTTTTATATGATACCCCAATCGATCTAGTAACGACAATTTGAAATTTTGCCCCCCCTTTACAGTAATAACAATAACTTTTTATAAATTCTTTTATCTGCGATTAAGTTGGGCAACCATATTCTAAAACTATTCCAAATTTCAAGTCGATAGCATAAGTGGTTGCTGAGATTTACAGGTGTGACAGAAGGACAGACAGACAGACAAAGTCGCACCATAAGGGTTCCTTTTTTTACCATTATGGTATCGATACCCTAAAAAGACATCTTATACAAAATGCGCTATTATCTAATGCAGTTTCTATGGAAGCGAAGTTATGAGAGGTCCAAAATATTTTTCGAATTTGGACCAAGGAACTTCAAAAGGAAAAGTTGGTCAGTTTTATGGTCCGAGTAACATACTGAAAGGAAAGCAGTTTATTAGAAAGCATCTTAATACTGTAGGAAAGTGTAATTTAGTACTAAAATACCAGATTTAATGATAGATAGATAAATTGTTTATTAAGGATATAGCACATATCCACAATAAAATATTTAACAACATAAAATAGACATTAAATCTAAATCCAGTTATACATGATAATTTATTCACACTATTAACAAGTACAATGATTCAACTCTATACAAATGTTTAATGAGATGAATGGGAGCCCATCCCACGAGCAAAGGGCGTGGTCCATTGTGAAACACGTGGGCTCTCTGCAAATAGCACAATCAAACGTGAAAGCATTTCATGAATAGAAGGATTTCCCATGAGGGATAATCAAATAAAGCTTCCTAACGTTATGTCTCAATTCATAGATATATATTTTTTTATTTTACAAGTGAGCAAACGAGCAGGTGGACCACCTCATGGCTAGTGGTCACCGCCGCCCATAGCACCCACTGTCTTACTAATGGCATATTTTGACACTAATAAGACAGCAAAGCACGTTGCTCACTTTGAGAACTAAGATGGTACGAGTATGTCTCATGTGCCAGTAATTTCACTGGCACCCTTGCCCTTCAAACCGAAACACAACAGTGCAAACACTGCTGCTTCACGGCAGAAAAAAGCAAGGGGTTGGTACTTCCCTAGACGGACTTTCCACAAAAGCCCTACCACCTTGAAAAATTAATTATAAAGAGTAACGAATTCACTACAAAGAATTAAATCACAAAACCTGAAAACCACTCATTCAACCGATCAACTTTTGGTCTACAAGTTTTAGGTCACAAGTGTAAACTGTTTTGCTGTGCACAGTACAAAATTGAAAAATTTTAGATAACACAATTTGCGGGTGCAGTTGAAACCGGGTGCAGTTGAAACCGGGTGCAGTTGAACAGTGGGGAGTTGACACCGGGGGGAGTTGCAACTGATCCGTAAAACATTATAAAATAACAAATCGGAAAAAAGTGCTGCATAAGATTTTATTATTTTAACAGCTTCATTTGTTACCCACTAGAACTCTCCTAGATTTTCCTGCCCGGTGAAGTTGCGTATAAGTGGTGGGGGGTAAAAATGTACCCCCAAAAAGGGTTTTACTATTATATCTCGTAAAGGACTCACAATATCAAAAACTGGTCTGTAGCAAGGTTGTAGAGCTTTTAATTTTCCATTGAATGAGACTACTTTCATATTTTTATCATAATATTTAGATTAAATTAAAATTGTTTAATTTAAAAAAAAAACCGAAGAACTTTCATCTGAACCACCTTTTTTAAGAACGTGGGTAGGTTGAAAAAAAAATTACCTCTGCCATATTACCCTACTAAGAGATATAGAGGTCATTGAATACTCCAGGCGATTCACTTCTTCTTGAGCTAAAACTACTTCTTTAGTAAAAAAGTATTTTTTTTTTAAATTTTTGAACAATCTATTAGTGAAGTCCCCTAAGAAGGATCATTGGACTTTTTTTCACATTTATACATACTTACACTAAATGAAATAGTGTACTGCACAAAATTTTTACACAGAACGCAAAATTCTGTAGAAAAATCTGTTTACATTTCACGGAAAGAATGGCAACGGGCAAGTAGAGTAGGCGATATTAAATATTTTGAAGAAACGCTGCGACGCTACCCGGCGATTCGTTAACTATGTAAATTGTTATCTTGCTACTGGATTTTCCTGTGCTTTAAAACAATTTTGCTTGGAAGCAAAAGTGGGTGATGTAATTTTGAACAGTCTAGTAAGAAAAATTTAAGAATGTAATGTGAATTTTTATTGGTTTACTCTTGGTTTACTCCCAAAAAATACCTAGTGCTATGCATAATTCATGAAAACCAGCAACTTTAAAAATGACTAGAAAAATATTTTTTTTTCTATACAGCGTGTAACGGAAAGGTGTAATAATACTTAAAGGTGTGAATCTGCCCATGAAACTGAACAACTTTTCCAAAGGAATATAGGTCGAAATACAATAGAATATCAGCTGATGCAGTTTCTATGGCAGCCATTGGGAGGTCAAAATTTTATTTTGTTCTATCACCTATGATCCTTGGGTGAAGTTGTTCAGTTTCAATGGCAGATTTACACCCCTTTAGTATTATCACACCTTTTCGTTACTTTCCCTGAGGAACCTAGGCCGGGTTACGAAAAAAAAGGTTTTTCAACACATTTGCTCATAAAACAGCTCTATTTGCACTGTATTTAGGTCCATAATCCAGCTTATTAAAAACGCGTGCTTTTCTCATTATATATTATAGCACTAGTTATATAATTTTTGTTTTTTTTTATATTAACAGAGCAAGGAGTTTTAATATCTAAAGTATTTATAACATTTTCGTAAATATATACCTAATGTTGATAAAAATATAATATATAAACAGTGTGTTGCATGAGATTAGTAAAATTTGACAACAAATTAACATTAATTGATTTTGTAAGCAATAAATTTAAAGTTTTTGTACTTTTTCAATGACTACGCTGTTTGGGAGCATTGCCACAGCTTCGTCACAGCTCCTCATTTGAAAAAAGAAATGCGCGCGCAACAAGAATTCCGCGCGCCATTTTTCTGAAGTATTTTCATTTGCTTTGATTTTTGTGACTAACTAACAATGTCGTTCGTCGGTTTCAAGCAATGAAGAAGAACTAAATTTATTCCCACAGGAAATAATTACTGGGGCACAAAATGCAAGTGAGTCTCCTTCCAGCATAATCAAAGGAAAAATAGGTACATTCTTGCCTACGAAAAGTTCATTGAATGGAAGAACAGCAAAAATGCCATTTCGTTTTCAGAGAATGTCTTTTTGGCTTATTTCAATGAGCTGGCGAATAAGTATAAACCTAGCTCTTTGTGGTGTATTTATTCCATGTTGAAAAGTATTGTGAGAACGAAAAATGGAGGCTCAGGAATTGCAGGTAAGCGAATTTGATTCGTTTTTATTCGCAAATGTGTTGAAAAACGTCGTAAGAAGCTTGTGCGCTTTGGTGATTACACCCTCGGCTCCATTACGCCCTCGCCTGCGGCTCGGGCTGCAATTTCTGAGCCTCGGCTGTAACATCCAAAATAGCGCACGTGCATCTTAATGTACTATTACCTCCCATAGCAACTTAATCAGCTGATAGCGCATTTTGTATGGGAGGTCAGCATTTATTTTTTTTGTATTTCGGCCTATGTTCTTCGGAGAAATTTGTTCAGTTTCATAGGCAAATTCACATCATTCAGTTTTGGTATACCCTTTTTGTTACACCTTGTTTAAAATTTGTCGATCTCCGATCCGATCCTGGGTGTCTACTCTCAAAGTCCGATATATCGAAACGATACTACTCGAAACATGCAAATGCAAATCTTCGTCCCTTGACAATAGAGTAGAATATTGGTTGGATGCAGTTTGAAAATTCATCCAACCAATATTCTACTCTATTGTCACGGGACGATGTTTTGCATTTGCATGTTTCGAGTAGTATCGTTTCGATATATCGGACTTTGAGAGTAGACACCCTGCATGGAGAATTGCTGTCACCTTTGGGATGGCTCAGCCAAATACCAACTAGCCACTTCATCTGAGCTAGCCGCACTTGACTCGATAGATCGCAGAGCCAAGAAGCTTGTTGGTGATGAGATGCTGGTGAAAACAAAGTTTCACAGTCTAGCCCACCGTCGCAAAGTTGCATGTCTGTCGGTCTTCTATGGGTTGTACTTCGGAGAGTGTGCTCAAGAGCTCCACGAGTTTGTTCCACCATCACCCTTCTACCATCGGCATTCCAGACGCACTGCAGGATATCACGCATACTTGGTTGATATTCCACACATTCGCACAAAGCGCTTTGAAACATCTTTTATAATGCGCACGGCTAAAGAATGGAATTCTCAGCCTGCGTCTGTGTTCTCGAGTTCATATAACCCGAATCTATTCAAGTCGCGAGTGAATAGGCTTCTTCTGGGCAAGCTCGTTCCATCGTCGACCTCATCTCTAGATAAAGGTCAAGAGTAAGCCCATTTCCAATAAAAAAAAACTCTCATGAACATTTTAGTATGGAGCATTCTTTACGTCTTATGGAGAGTAATTTATTTTTCTTTTACTTTCGGGAAAGTTGTTTTTTTTGTTATCATCACTGAGCCTCGGAAGTGAAACCAATGAAAATTCACGTTTAAGGAAAAAATAATTTTTGTGTACGTACATCAAAGATTTCGGACCTCCTTGCTTTGCTCGGAATAGATACCTTGCTAATTTATTTTACTATGGGATGACATCTGCCAACATGTCCCAATATTTTATGTCAAACTATCAGTGATCACTAGGAAATATTCAAAATAACCCGTCAAATCCATAGAACTACGCCTTCGCTACCTTGTGACGAATTATTTCTTTAATCCTCCTTCTAAGTACCCTTATTTTTCTGTGACGTACATACATAATATCACGCCTTGTTCCCCTCGGGGTAGGCAGAGACCAGAGTTCTCCACCTGCTACGATCTTGATATACTTTTTGAACTTTCATCAATCCCTTCATACATGCTCGTCGGTTTAGGGTACTTTTGACCTGGCCTTTATTCAGAACGTCCTGAATTTGGTCCTGGTACGTTCGCCGAGGCCTTCCCCTTCCAACGTTTCCATTCACTCTCGCCTTGCAGATCTCAATCTTCCTTCATTTATCCACTCTACATGACCAAACCATCTCAGCATGCCTTTCTCAATTTTAGTCACTACGTCTTCTTTTACGCCACAACGTTCTCTTATCACACTATTTCTAATCCTGTCACTCAATTTCACACCAATCATACGCCTCAACGCTCTCATTTCTACTTTTTTTTCGAGTTCTCATCTGGATTGCACCAGCTGAGCTCACGTATGAGAGGTCGAAAATTTCTTTCGTGTTTCGACCTGTGTTCTATGGGAAAAGTTGTTCAGTTTCATGGGCAGAACCACCTCTTAAAATTTCCGGAGTAATATAAAAAGATGATGTTTTCATCGTACTTGGAATGAAAGTCCATACTTTTTATACAAAGGAAAAAGGAGTAAAAAACTGTATTTAAAGATTTTTCGGAAAATTATGAAAAAAATTATAACAGCCTATACTGTAAAGCACCGCGCCGATCGATTAGATCACAAGAATCAAGGCTCACTAACAAACATAGTATTTTAATAAAGGGGCGAGAAAATAAAAGCGAAATTACAAAGAAATAGGTGGTTTTCTGTGATCCAGACACAAACAAAGTGTTTATAATAGAGTTACAACAGTGCCTGCTACGTTTGACTGTTTTCCAATAACACAGTTACTAGAACTTTCTGTGTAAGAGGTTTATAGTTCTGTAACGGCCATCACAGAGGTTTATTGCAATCCATTATTAAATTTTCAGTTTATGCCCTGTTTCTTCAGACGCCGAGTTTGTTTGGAATGTTATTCTATACTCGTACCTACCTATAGGGAAATAGTATTTAAATTGTAATGATGATTGAAATTGTAATTAACAGTAATTGTAGCAGAGTATGGCAGAAGAAGCATGCGAGTGTTTTTGCATTAGAAATGGATTGAGTGCGTTGAGAAGTATGATTGGTGAGAAAGTGAAAGACAGTATCTTATGATCGTAAAGTACCTTCATACCGTACTACTGCTCAAATTGTCTGGTATAGACGGACAAGGACAAAGTGTTTATGTAGTAGAAATGAGGATTGAGGCGTTGAGGAGTATGATTGGTGAGAAAGTGAGAAACAGGATCTTATGATCGAAAAATACCTTCATACCATACCACTGCTCAAATTGTCTGACATAGACGGACGAGGCCAAAGTGTTTATGCAGTAGAACTGAGGATTGAGGGCTCGGAGAAGTATGATTGGTGAGAAAGTGAGAGACAGGATCTTATGATTAGCACGCACCTTCAATACCTTCATACTCGTACCATATTTCTGCTTAATTTATCTGGCATAGACGGACGAAGCCAATAAAGCCAATGATGATAAGATACTCGTAATAAAAGAACGTTGTGGCGTTCCTAAAAAAATGTAGAGATTAAAACAATTTTCAATATTTGAAATTTTATATTCTTTTTTTTGTTGGTTATTTTTTGGTATGCTGAGATAGTTTCGACTTATAGATGATAGAAAGATAGAAACGAAAGTGACAAGCCAAGGTTAATGGAAATGTTAGTAAAGAAAAGGCCTAGGTGAACTTTTCAATACCAAATTCAGGACGATCTGAACGAAAACTGAGTCAAGTTCTTTTTATTGTTACTGGGCTTGCTCTTGACCTCGATCTAGACTTAAGGACAGAGATGAGGTTTAGGTTTGTTTAAGGTTCGAGCGTTTATTCTAAACCAAAGAGCGTATTTGTAAAAATCTATTGATTTCGGGAGACTAGCTAGAAAACGAATGTGGACTCTGCCTTCTCCTACGAAACAGAGACATGATGTGTTTATAAAAGTAACTGGTTTCATTCTCACTGGACGTAACAGGGGTTATCATTATAATCCGACCGTTTTCGGTCATGGCAACCTCTGTCAAATTCTACATAGGGTTGTGGTGTGGCATTGATGATAAGGTGCTAATCATAGAATATTAATACACTACGTTTAATGAAAGAGTTAGGCGAACGTACCAGGACCAAATTCAGGACGTTCTGAATAAAGGCCAGGTTAAAAGTACCCTAAACCGACGAGCATGTATGAAAGGATTGATGAAAGTACAGGAAGCAAGGGAAGTATGTCAAGATCGTAGCAGGTGGAGGACTACTCTCTGCCTACTCCGACGGGAAAGAGGCGTGATGTTATGTATGTATGTATGTATGTATGTTAACATAATTTTAGCATGTTACTTAGACCATGAATTGAAAACCACTTTTCCTAAGGAACTTAGATCTAAATCCGAAAAAAACTTTATTAGTTTATAGGCTCTATAGCCAACCTGCTTCAGCTGTAAGGGAGATCGTAATTTTTTTTCGTATTTTGACCTATGTTACTTGGGAAAACTTTCCCTTAAGAAACATAGGTCGAAATATAAAAAAAATATGACCATCCATACAAAATGTGCTATCAGCTGATTCAGTTTCCTTGGGCTGATTTAGTATTTCGTATTTCGACCTAAGTTTGTTAGGGAAAGTTGTTCAGTTTCAAAGGCAGAATCACATCCTTCAGGGTTCATATAATCATAATCATAAATCTTTATTGCTTACACATATGAAAAACAAAACGATTAACAAAAAATTTCGGAAATAAATCACGATCATTCTTATTCATATACCCTTTCTGTAACACCTTGTAGATAGCACAGCGTCATTCTGAGTAAATTCTCAATCATGAATAAATATGCATGAGCGAGTTTTATAATCCACTTTATAACAACACCAATTGGCTTCGCCGTGGCCGGGTAAAAATAAACTTCTTAAAGGTTCTGTGTAAGCTTCACGACGAAATCGCGTAAAATATATGTTTATGATTCAATAAAACTGTCAAGTTGTGCAAGTTACTGGAAACATTGTACTGATTATATAACTAAATACATAACTTAATACAGAGTCTTAGATCATAGACCACCACCACATTTTTTGTTAAGAAAATTCTAGGCGAAGGTTCTAATAACTGGAAATAGAACTACACACTATAATTACTTTAAAAGCCGCTGTGGTCTAGTGGTTCGAGCGCTCGGCTCTCAATCTGGAGGTTCTGGGTTCGATTCTCAGTGGAGACACTGTCAAACAAAAATCCCTTTGTGCGACTTTCCCAGTTTAGTTAGGACATTGCAGGATGAATCACCTGTAAGAAAAGTTAGATGATTCCGTGCTTCGGAAGGCACGTTAAGCCGTTGGTTCCGGTATACGGATGCAGTCGTTGATGAGCCATGTCAGAGCCCTTTGGCGGCTCAACAACTCCGACACCAGGGTTTGTGAGGTCGGTCATCGACCTTGCAACGCACATGATATGATGATGATGACGAGTAGTTTTTACCTAGTAACTATCCACCGTCAGGCATGTTTTCTTGCAAATGCACTGATGTTATGATAATGATGATCCAATACAGTCTCACTTGATCCTGTCAAGAGGCATGCATACTCGTACATATTCTGTTGCAAAAACTATTGAGGTATACACAAAACACCCTGTATCTCAACTCCTCGGTAAGACTGAAACCATATAGGGAGGAAACGGCTTGCAAATCGAGTTAGGGAAGCCACACTTATGTAACGGAAGTACGGGGCTTTAGGGACAGCGAGGGCTGCTATAGATGTTCAAGGGATAGTCCTGATTGAGGAGTTCGTTATTAGGTTTATTTTACTCATCAAGGATGTCCATATAGTTGTAAAGGACTGATACTCACGCGCTAGAAACGGTATTCGATCATAGTATTTTTAGCATCAATCAATTTGAAATCATCTATTTTTTAGGGTTCCCTACCTCAAAAGGAAAGAAAAACGGAACACTTATAGGATCACTTTGTTGTCCGTCTGTCTGTCTGTTAAGAATATTTTTATGCAGAACGGGTAAAGTAACAAGTTCAAATTAATATCAAATATTAGGGTCCATGGACCCATAAAGCTTTGAAAATTCCAAACTTTTACGACAACACAATCAAAAGGTACGGACATTTATGTCTCCATCTCCATGCATTTATGAACCAAACCAAAATCTACAGGGTATTTCCCGTTGACCAAGAATAATGAAATTTGGTAAGAAGCTAAGGTTTATATGTATAATACATGCATAATATTGTGGAGAAACACTGATAATTTGAGAGGTTTCTATTTTTTTTTTGGGCTTACATTGCAAACGCTGGCTGAATCCTACGAGATAGATGAATACGAGATACAGTATTGTACACCTTAAAAAGGTCTACAAAAAAGTTCGCGATGGTATATGTCTATCTCTTAGGGATGACCCAGAATAACCATTTTTTATCCTTTATTTTTTTACGAAGCGCTTTTAAGCAATACAATATTAATCCTTATCCAATTAAGTACCTTAAATACATTGTGCATTTATAGATCAATATGGCCCTTTACAGCATGTAATTTAAATGAAAATAAATTAAATGAATATTTTCGAAGATATTACAGATTCAAAAAGCAGGGACATAGCGGTTGCGGCGGTACCGGCCGGGGCGTTCTTATTAATAGTATATTTTGTATTAGCATTGTCATAGTCATTGTCATTGTAAGTGGGGTCAGGTTATAGAGAGGACGGAGAGTTTTTAAAATCAATGGGCAAAAGCTTGAAAAATATGATATTGTGGATGGGTACGCCAGTCCGATTTTTAATCAAATCTGCGTATCCTTTTTCACCTAGGTACATATATTCTAGATCTGTCTGACACCCATTTCTTCACCCACTTATTCTCGTCTTAAAGCTAATTAAAACACGTGGCGTCACTTCGAGCTGAATTGTGTAAGTGTAAGATAACTCGGGTCGATTTGTACCCTACTTGGAAATAAGATTGTCTGTTGTAGCAAGAGGTACCTACTTTGAACATAGTTTATATAAAATTGTATCAGGAAAGGTACTTTGAACTCCTAAAAATGGACTTTAATACTTCTAAAAATACTATAGCTATATTAGAACCCTCGGCGCGCGAGTCTGACTCGCTCTTGATCAGTTTTTGAAGGAAGGCCCACACCCCTTTCCTTTTCCGATTAAACTTCCCTATAGCAGGAAATCCTCATCTTTATCAACTAGGAACTTATGACACGCGGGTTAATGGCAATGGCATTTAGTCAGCATTATGCTATGAAACCAATTGCACAATAAGACGTCTTGGGTCGGAGGTCGCTGCACGTTGACGTTGATACTACGGGATGGGCACTGGACATATGATTTGTTATTAGAGACTCGTTGTTTGGTAGGTCCAGTAATGTTTGATTCCCGTCCGGCGTCGGTTTTTCTGAGTTCATGTAACTCTAGGTTTATTCTACTCTTCAAGAAACCTCTTACAGTAATTTAGCCTAGGTTATTGTTTGACTTTTTTGGACTAGTAGGATTTCGGCTTGACAACATTTATTTTTGAATTCTGCGGTGTTCAAAACCCCAGAGAAACTCAGATCTGGTCCTATTGAAGGAGAGCCAAATTTTGAAATTTATACCAGTCTATCAATTTAGTTGATGATGGAGGAACTATATCCGTAGCAGTATTTAAGACATTTCTAGTTGAAGCTAAATTGTAATCTCCTTGACTTACTCCCACACCTACGCACGCGTGATGAGTCATTGCAGGGTCCCTCTAATCAGGAAGAGAGGTCAACTGTATCATGCTGGCGCGGTCACTTTGCATCGGACAGTGCATTGGTCTGGCTTCTTCGTATTCGGTACCCTAGCCTCATTTCGTTACCCAACAAAACAAAAACAAAAAAGTGAATCTGTTCACGCAAATAAATACCAAAAGAAAACTAGACGAAATAAGAAAAAAAGACAACTGGACGGTCTTTGTTTTTCGTATTTCGATCTATGTTCCTTGGGAAAAGTTGTTCAGTTTCATGGGAAGATTCACGTCCACCAGGGTTGAAAATTTGCCCTTTCCCTTACATATTGTTTTAACTTATACAGGGTGTTAAGAAAATTGCGCAAAACCTCTCGGGTGAACATAAAACTGAACAACTTGTTCGAAGACTTTTGAAAATTTGCAAAAAAAAATACCAAATTCACTTTTTATACAAATTAACTCGGTCAGCGATCGATTAATATAAAAGAAGCCAAATTTTTTTGGCAATTTACAAATCTGTTTCATCTCCAGCCAGAGCTTCCACCACAGAGGTTTGTGCAATTTTATGAACATGTTGTATAGCAGTTATAAATCTATCCACCCCACGTAACTTGCCTCTAGACATGTCTGTAATGGCTTCTCCTGTCTTCGCTAGTTACCTATTCACTTTAATTAGGTCACTGAAGACACGTCACCGGTCACATTGGAATTCGGACTTTATAGGAGCATTTGTGTGGCTTCAGATATTGCAAATACGGAGATTAAGTTGTTAAGCACCTACTTTCTAGGTCGTTATATTGGTGAGGAAGGTTATGTAGTTAAATAGGTAGGTACGTGACGAAAAAAATATTACACTGGGATTAAATACAGGGTGCAAAAAAGTACACGGATAGATTGTAAAAAAATACTTTTTAGTTAGAGGTAATTTTTTTCTTGAGCTAAAACTACTTTTTAAAGAAAAAATACATGTTTTTTTTTCATACAATTTATCAGTGATGTACCTACTTAGAATCACCCTTTAGAAGGATCATCGTATTTTTTTACACCCTGTAAATAAGGAACGTTAATTTTACTAGATTTTCACAAGGATAATTATTAATTTAACTAGCTCTTGCCCGCGACTTCGTCCGCCCTTCCGTCTATCTGTCGTCCGTCCGTCCGTCCAACCATCTGTCCAACCGTCCGTCAAACCACCCCTATCAATGCCCCTCTCCCCTTCCCCCTCCCTCTCCCGCCCCCTCTCCCCCTCCCTCTCCCAATACCTGTCCCTCTCTCTACCCGTACCCCTCCCTATCCCTACCCCTAACACCATCTTAGCCGCTATCCCTATCCTCATATAAACATAGAAACGACACCCATATTGATTTTAAACATTTCAACCCTATCGGAGCCCAAACCCATCCCCAGGGGATGATGGTATTTCACGTCCACCACGTTGGATTTCAAAGTTATTGTAGTCTTCGTAATCAGCGACCCGATAAACCAACCAAACGACACTCATATTGATTTTTAGACATTCGAACCCTGTCGCACCCCGACCCCATCCCCAGGGGATGATGGTATTTCAGATCCGCCACGTTGGATTTCAAAATTATTGTTTTCGTAATCAGCGACCCAATAAACCATACAAACGATACCCCTTCCCCTTACCCCTACCCTACCCTTTCCCTTTTTAGGGGTTGAATTTGGGGTGGAATTTCAATAACAGTGATTAAAGTTGCATAGAATTACAACCCTAATGCCTAAATAATAAATTATATGGATTTTACTTTTTAAATAAAGGATTTTCAATCGCATCCCCCTTTTCACCCTTTAGGGTGTCGAATTTTCAAAAACCCTGAAATACGTGAATATTAATTTTTAATTGTCAGCCAAAATACAAAATTTAAAGATCCTAACTTTAAAACTGACGGACTTTCATACAAACTTTCATCCCCTATTTTACCCCCTTAGGGGTGGAATTTTGTAAAACCCTTTCTTATTGCTCCCCTAGACCTCATCAGGATCCTACATGCCAAATTTGGAATTTCTAGACCCAGCGGTTTAGGCTGTGCGTTGATATGTCAGTCAAACAGTCAGTCACCATCTTCATTAACATTAAATGCGTTTTCCCGTGGGAATGAAGTGTTTTCCCGCGGTAAAAAAGTAGCCTATGTGTTATTCCAGGACCTAATCTATAAGTGTGCCAAGTTTCATTTAAATCCATTCAGTAGTTTTTACGTGAAAGAGTAACAAACATCCATCCATCCATCTATACTTACAAACTTTCGCGTTTATAATATTAGTAGGATTATATCGTAACATTTATCATAACGCTGACAAGCGAGGTGATATGATGATATTATATGATGATGATGATGAACATTCATCATTTTGTAGGGCTTTGTGACAAGTTGTTTGGTTTGTTTTGTTTTGGATAAGGATAGTAACTTTATTCCATAACGAAGAGCAGTGCAACTACTCGTAGGACTCTAGCGTGTAGAACGTTATCAAATAAAGACTGTAGTCCAACATGTCAAGCTTGACGTGGTCTTGACTGTACTACGGATTTCATGACAGAGCCAAACAAAAAGTTAATTATTATTATTATTAATTTTTATTATTTATTATTTTTTTATTATTATCAAGACGTTCTGAATAAAGGCCAGGTTAAAAGTACCCTAAACCGACGAGCATGTATGAAAGGATTGATGAAGGTTCAGGAAGCAAGGGAAGTATGTCAAGATCGTAGCAGGTGGAGAACTGTGGTCTCTGCCTACCCCAACGGGAACAAGGCGTGATGTTATGTATGTATGTATGTATTATTTATTATTATTTCCTTAGTTTATTTTTTTTATTACTGTTGGGTGTACCTAATTTGGTTTATATCCTTTCATGTTTATATTCATTTTATTCTAAAATTGTTTAATTTCGTATCCCGAGGCATTTCTCAAAAAAAAAGAGAATGTAAAATTGCGACATTTGAACCATATAATACGTTTGAATACTTAGAGTTAAGCCCGTGGATACCTATAATTGGTTAATTAGTG
Source organism: Athrips mouffetella (assembly GCA_947532105.1). NCBI lineage: Eukaryota > Metazoa > Arthropoda > Insecta > Lepidoptera > Gelechiidae > Athrips > Athrips mouffetella. The sequence goes on along the minus strand of OX383964.1, from coordinate 7,338,647 downwards.
AACCTTTCTGCGTTTCCATATTTGAAATTAACTGTAATGTTGGTGTCCCTAATAAAAAGTTTATTTAAAAAAGTTTATTTATTTATTAGTTTCACCCTTTGAGTTCTTCTGTTTTTCTTTTTTAAATAACAAAAAAACACTCGAATACTTATTACTGGGTGATTTTCAAGAATTGGTCTTCTGGTTTCATGAAATCCAGCTACATGTGTTAGACTAGGTATTGCTAAATAAGTAGGTTTCTAGTCATCATCATCATAACATCCCATGAAAAGTCGACAGGGGAGCTCCCTCCAGATTTCCAGTTTTTGATGGTGAGAAGAGAAAGTACCATAGTCATCACGCTTGTTAGCGTTGCGGCTGGAACCATGGACCTCTGTTGTTGGTGACCGTATTATTTAAGATGGTGCGATACAGAGAAGGACGCTGCTGCCCATCCTCCGGTTCATAACCCCTGTCGCCTCTAACGACTCCCACGGCAAAGAATATAGGTTGACTTTTAATTCGTTCTTGATAGAAAAAGGTATGAATGTACTCATGATACTGAACAACTTTCCCCAAGGAACATAGGTCGAAACACGAAAATCAAGTTTTGACCTCCCATAGAAACTGCATCAGCTGATAGCGCATTTTGTATGGGAGGTCAAGTTTGGTTTTTCGTTTTTCGACCTATGTTCCTTGGGAAAAGTTGTTCAGTATCATGAGTACATGCATATCTTTTGCTGCCAAGAACTAATTAAAAGTCACCCTATATACAGGGTGTAACAAAAAGGGTATACCGACCCTGAAGTATGTGACTCTGCCCATGAAACTGAACAACATTCCCTAAGGAAAATAGGACGAAATACGAAAAAAAAATTTTTTACCTCCCATAGAATTTTAATCAGCTAATTGCACATTTTGTAAGAGATGTCATTTTTTTTTCGCCTTTTGTCCTACGTTCCTTAGGGAAAGTTGTTCAGTTTCATGGGCAGAATCATATCCTTCAGGGTTGATATACCTACGGTAGAGATGGGTTGGTACTATTCTTTGCCGGCACCACACGAGTCAGGTACCTAGTACCTACATACTTAGCTACAGGGTGTAAATGCAAAACCGAGCGGCAGCTCAAGGGTGTGCTCAGACCGCGAAACTGAACAACTTTTCCAAAGAAACATGGGTCAAAAGTGGAGATATTTTTTTAGCTTCTCCATACAAACCTTCAACAGAAGACAGTGCATTTTATATGGAGAAGCCATAAAAATTTCTCCGATATCGACCCATGTTTCTTTGGAAAAGTTGTTCAGTTTCGTGGTCTGAGTACACCCTTGAGATGGCGCTCGGTTTTGCATTTACACCCTGTATATTCATTAAACTATGGGTAAGCTTGCCACCTATTCATGTTAAAGCGGGCTTGCCCTCTTTCCGACAACATTTGTATGGCTTCTGTCCGTTCTTTGAACTTTGTTACGTGATCGGTTTTAATTTCCTTTCTGCATTTTTTTAACAAATTGCGTCGTTGCTTTTGATGTTTTAATCATTCATATTCCAAAGGTAAAAAGGAAGGAAAGCTTTATGTAGCTTGATTGTTCTAGGGAAATGAATGAAAATTAATTTCAATGGCGATTCAATGTTCCTGAATCCTGTCAAGGCGACTTCTAAAATATTCATCATAACATCCTTTGATACGTGAACGGGAGCTCCCTTCAGAAATCCTGCTTTTGCAAAAACATCGGAAAAGTACCGTAGTCACCACGCTTGTTAGCGTTGCGGATGGCACCAGTAGTGGCACCATGGACCGCAGTTGTTGGTGACCGCAGTTGTTGGTGACCGCAGTTGTTGGTGACCGCAGTATGTTAGATGGTAGGTAGGAAACACAAACGGACGCAGTTGTCAATCTCTAGGTGTCATCCCCTAGTCGCCTTTTACGACACCCATGGGCATCTTTGCCCTATGAAATGAAGTTAGTTCCTTTTAATTTCTAATCTAGTAAGAGCAAATAGGTAGTATTGCGTAAGGCAACCTAAAGTGAAAAAGAGCGCGTGGTTTTTTATTGTCGCTTCTTTTTTTCCCCACCATCGCGCCATTTTGTTTGTGAAGCGCTGTAGTTTATCTGACGTCATTAAGAGATTTTAATATCCAACAATGATGAAATGATTTTGAGGTTGAGTGCGGGCGAAACTTATGACGCGCCATACATTATGCCCGCCCTCTCGAGCTGTAGCGTACTTTACTTTCTTTGGGAAGCTGTATTTTTTTTCCTACCTTTTTAGAACTGATCTATGGGAAAATTTGTACAGTTTTATGGTCAGAAATTCTGAATCCACAGATTTCAGGTCATTTAGCAGCAGGTAATTCTTTTCTTTTTAGGGTTCCGTACCTCAAAAGAAAAAAACGGAACCCTTATAGGATCACTTTCTTGTCCGTCTGTCTGTCTGTCAAGACCCTTTATCTCACGAACGGGTAAAGGTATAAGGTTGAAATTAATACCATATATTAGGGTCTATGAACCACACAAGATCTGAAAATTTCAATTTTTTGCAACGACGCAATCAAAAGATATGGCATTTTATGTCCTCATCTCCATACATTTATTCAAAAATGCAAAACCTACAGGGTACTTCCCGTTGACCTAAAATTATGAAATTTGGCAAGAAGCTAGGTCTCACAGTACAAATAAAGGGAAAAGTCTGAAATCATTGAATATTTCAACTTTTCTCACAACTAATAGTAACCAATTGTGGTGAGCTCCTGTTTCAAGAACATTCATACTCGTATAAGAGAGGAGTCAAGTTGGATGGTAGTGGAGGCGATTTTTGTTTTAGTTCTATTTTGAAAACGGGAACACTTACAAACTTGAAAATTGGTACGTTTATAGTGCATAAGCTATAAAATAACAACAAATAATAACATTTGGTCAAGTGCGTGTCGGACTCAAAAAATCTAGCACATTAACTTACTGAAATTTCAACTAATACAATTATGATTATGTGGTGGTACGGAACCCTCGGTGCGCGAGTCCGACTCGCACTTGGCCGGTTTATTTTTTATTTTTATATCACTGGGCTTGCTTTTGACCTCAATATAGCCCTCAGGATAGGACATCGACGATGGATAGAGCTTGACCAGAAAAGGCCTTTTCACTCGCGACTAGAACAGATTCGGGTTATATGAACTCGGAACCTCCTAAGCTTATACTGACTGAAGCTACGTATCGCGTTGTCCTTTTCTGTTTCATTGTCGAAAAACGTGTCAACAAAAGATTCGATTTCTGCAAGTGTATGCTATTTAGGTCTTTTCAAATAACAAATCTAGTCAATACAAACTGGCTCTCTAGGTGCTAGGTACCCTAGATAACGCAAGTCTACACCTGCATAGCATTAGCTGCAGTACCTACAAACCAAGGCCATACATCTAGGGAACGGGTACCTACCGCAATTTCAATCTAGCAGACCTTGTAACGAAGTTCGATTAAGGTGTAATACATTGACGTTTTAACCCTTTTAAAAGTCTGTGCCTCGTTGTAATGCGTCAATGGATGGTGAATCTTGTATGAAGCGTAGAGCTGTAGTTTGTAACGTGTTTGGTAATTATTTTAAATCTAATAGCGGCGATTGGAGCGCCACTTCATGACTAATCGTAGTAGCCTTGGGATTTTAATCACGAGTGGTAAGGAATGCAATTTGTTCATGATTAATATAATGTATGTACTTACTTATTTTTTAGGGTTCCGATACCATAATTGTAAAAAAAGGAACCCTTATGGTGCGACTTTGTCTGTCCGTCTGTCTGCCACACCTGTATATCTCAGCAACCACTCATGCTATACTATCGACTTGAAATTTGGAATAATTTTAGAATATTTGCCCAACCTGATTTCACATAAAACAATAAAAAAAACCGGTCAAGTGCGAGTCGGACTCGCGCCGAGAGTTCCGATATACCTATAGTATTTTTGGAAGCAATAAAGTCCATTTTCAGGACCGCAAAACTAAATTTGTTTGTAAAGGTTTTTTGCAGATTTCTGAAAAACTGTGCAACTTAGAAAGATCGTTTTATTTTTGCTGTAAAGTTTATATAAACTTCTGTCAACTGTAATTAATTCAGATTTTTCCTTACTCAAACTTCGGAGATAAGGGGGGGGGAATGGTATTTTTCTTGACATTTTTCATCATAACTTTAAAACTAAGAAATTTAAAAAAATACAAAAATATATTTTAAAATGTACAAGTAAAGCCCTTTCATATGATACCCCACTCGACCTAGTAGCGACAATTTGAAATTTGGCCCCCCCTATTTTGGCCCCCTTTATATTAATAATCATACTTTTTTCAAAATTTTTTCTTGTGCAATTAAGTTGGGCAACTATATTCTAAAACTATTCCAAATTTCAGGTCGATAGCATAAGTGGTTGCTGAGATATAGAGGTGTGACAGACAGACGGACAGACAGACAGACAGACAGAGCGGCACCATAAGGGTTCCTTTTTTTTACCATTTTGGTATCGGAACCCTAAAAATGATTATTAATGTGAAGGGGGCCCAAAGATCCCTCTTTTTCAAATTGTCGTTACTAGGTCGAGTGGGTTACATGAAAGGGCTTTACTTGTACATTCCAATACATTTTTGTATTTATTTACAACTCTTAGTTTTCAAGTTATGATGAAAAATTACAAAAAAAGTACCATCCCCCTAGACTTTGAGGGCACTGCATCCTACGTCATCTAGTACACGAAATTCGCAACTTTGTAGCTATAGTAGTGGCCTACTAGGTCCACAAAACGTTGGTCTGCCAATCCGAAACCTGGCAGGTTTTGTACAGTCGGAGCGCAAAGTGGTTAAGTGACAGCTTACACGAATGAAATCTATTCGCAGAAAAATGTACGAAAAAATACCATTCCTCCCCCTTATCTCCGAAGTTTGTGAAAGGAAACATCTGAATTAATTATAGTCGATAGAAGTTTATGTAAATATTACAGCAAAAATAAAACGATCTTTCTAAATTGCACAGTTTTTAAAAATCTGCAAAAAACTTTTACAAACAAATTTAGTTTTGCGATCCTAAAAATGGACTTTATTGCTTCCAATCATAAGCTATTTAATTTTTTAACCTCTGGAGCACCCAGCAAAAATGAGAGAAATAGAGAAACTTTAGTTTTTTTACGCAATAACGCTATCATGTTTCAACAGCATCCGTGGTGTAGTGGTTAGAGGGCTCGGCTCTCGATCCGGAGGTTCTGGGTTCGATTCCCGGTGGGGACACTGTCAAACAAAAATCTCTTTGTGCGAGCTCCCCAGTTTGGTTAGGACATTGCAGGATGAATCATCTGATTGTCCGAAAAGTTTAGGTTTGCAAGGCACGTCAAGCCGTTGGTCCCGACTACTATCTACGGATATAGTCGTTAATGAGCTATGTTAGAGGCTTTTTCCGGCTCAACAACTCTGAAACCAGAGTTTGTGAGGACGGTCATCGACCTTGCAACACACATGATTTATTAATAATAACGAATTCCATCAATTTTCCACCGTCCCCAAGGACATTACAGTGCGATACGGTTATTTTGGCAGGTGGAAAAATTCGGAACTAAAACCTCTGCAAAGGAATTTTGATATTTAACGAGCAAAATGTGTGACAGCAGCGTCATCCAGCTGCCAAAATACATGTGTCGCACTGTACTTACTTATCATCACGCCTCTTTCACTGCCCCTGCTATGTTGACGTACTTCCCTCGCTCCTGTGCAAGGAGGTCATTATTCTGAGCTTCTGTAGGTGTACCTCGAAAGGACATTGATTAATTAAATTTAGAATACGCAGGGTGTACAAGATTTCTTCCGAAAACTGGCACTATACAAATGCTAGGACCTCGCTGAGCTTTAGGAGGTAAAAAGTTTATGTAATGAAATACTATTAAACTAAACCTGTTTTGCGTTAAAAAAATCCTAAAAACCTACGGAACCTTACAGTGCGTAGCCCGACACGCACTTGGTCAGATTTTTAATACCTCCGACATGTGTGTTATTTTGATATCTTATTTAGTCTAGCAATAGCACAAATTAAATGATTAAATAGTAACTATTAATATTGCTAGACTTAGGAATAAGTGATATAATAAATATATCAAGAAGTTGGTACATAGTTACAAAATAGTTAACTGTGAACGCTGTCGGATACAAACATGTAATACCTAAGTATTAGCTGCATACAAATACTATGTACAAGAACATAATTGCAGGCTAACTTTTAGACGGTTCTATGTTCACACAAAATGTAGGGGAGCGGGAGGCACAGTGAACCACTTTTATATTTGTGCTCTCTACTGCATTATCTTTAACGCTGGTTCCTATATTTTACTTACAAGGGGTAACTTGGTGTTAAAGGTATACAGAAAAACATAAAAGTAAAAAATAAACGCAACAGTTTCTGATAAATTGAATATTCTTATTTAATTGGATAATGGTCCACTGTGCCCCAGCTATGGGGCACTATGGACTTGGACTTGGGGTACTGTGAATCTCCATGGGGCACAGTGAATATTTACCTTAATTTTACTTTAAAATTGATATGGGGTACATTGAACTTAATTTATGTGTTATTGAAATAACACACAATTTGCTTGGTAATCACATATTAAAGTTTTTTAGTGCTTAATTGGCATAAATCAGTCACTTTTGTTGCATTTGAGTCATTATGTACTTACATTTAGTATTTTAATTAAAATTTATTTTAAGAAAAACAGAATACAGGTTTTTCTTTTATTTTCCGTATGCACCAATGTTAGTCTTCTTCTTACGATTGTGTACCTACCATTTTTACCTGAATCAATTAAACAGACAGGTTAAGTTAAATAATGCATTTATGGGGCACTATGGATCACAGTCCACAGTGCCCCACATGAAATTAGTTCACTGTACCCCACAAGGTCAAATTAAAAACAATGACTGAAACTAAGTTGACTGAAACTAACTTACTGAAACTAACTTACTATCAAAATTAACAATGACTGAAACTAACTTACTATCAAAATTAATCGTGACGCAATAACCACGACTTACGTAGCTCATTAAATGGTTATTAGTAAAAAACACAAACAAATATACAATTTGAATGGCTAAGTTTGTCAAAAAGATTCACAAAATAACATCGAGAAAAAAAAAATGGCGGCTTACGTTTCGCGGAGCGGCTGCAGCGCGACTTCTGGCAGTGAGAACGTGACGGTGACCGGTGGGAGGGAGGGGTATTGGATAGATCATGCGATCCTTCGAAGTGAGTGTGTGTTTGTAATGAATAGCGCGCGAGATATTAATGAATAACGACTGTGCCCCCTGATTCACTCTGCCCCCTGCTCCCCTACCTTTAACAACTTTAGGAACAGAACTTTGTAACGGTGAACGAGCTGTTCCTAAGTGCACGCGAACTGCTTGGAAGCTAAATAGCCTGTCAAACAGTTTATAAAGTTCACTTTGCTAGCTTCAAAGTGCCTGGTTGTATATATTTTGTGTTACAATCACAGAAAAATAAGGGTAATTAGAAGGAGGATTAAAGAAATAATTCGTCACAAGGTAGTGAAGGCGTCGTTCTATGGATTTGACGGGTCATTTTGAATATTTCGTAGTGATCATTGATGATTTGACATAAAAATTTGGGACATGTTGGCAGATGTCATCGCATAGTAAAATAAATTTGTAAGGTAACTATTCCGAGCGAAGCAAGGAGATCCAAAATCTTTGGTTACAACAACTTTAGAGGAGAGAGACATGTTTCAGAGCAAAAAAAAATCAAATATTCAACAGTCAAGTACGTCACTCGCAATGTAACTTTAGCTTCTACGGCAAATGAAAGAAAAGTGTAAAGTTCTATGTGTCAAGTGTAAAGTAAAAAAACCGGCCAAGTGCGAGTCAGACTCGCGCACTGAGGGTTCCGTACCACCACATAAACATAATTGTATTAGTTGAAATTTCAGTAAGTTAATGTGCTAGATTTTTTGAGTCCGACACGCGCTTGACCAAATTTTATTATTTGTTGTTATTTTATAGCTTATGCACTATAAACAAAACAATTTTCAAGTTTGTAAGTGTTCCCGTTTTTAAAATAGAACTAAAACAAAAATCGCCTCCTTGACCATCCAACTTGACCCCTCTCATATATATATGAATGTTTTTGAAACGGGAGCTCACCACAATTGGTTATTATTAGTTGTGAGAAAAGTTGTAATATTTAATGATTTCAGACTTTTCCCATTATTTGTACTGTGAGACCTAGCTTCTTGCCAAATTTCATAATTTTAGGTCAACGGGAAGTACCCTGTAGGTTTTGCATTTTTGCATAAATGTATGGAGATGAGGACATAAAATGCTATATCTTTTGATTGCGTCGTTGTAAAAAATTGAAATTTTCAGATCTTGTGTGGTTCATGAATCCTAATATATGGTATTAATTTCAACCTGATACCTTTGCCCGTTCGTGAGATAAAGGGTCTTGACAGACAGACAGACAGACAGACAGACAGACAGACAGACAGACAGACAGACGGACAACAAAGTGATCCTATAAGGGTTCCGTTTTTTTCTTTTGAGGTACGGAACCCTAAAAAGTAAAAAAAGTAAAAAAGTGTAAAGTTCAATGTGTCAAGCTTGTCGTGCTCTTGACTGTACACCTACATGAAACGCATTTCGAAGAAGTCAAGAACGTTTTAATAACGTTTAACGGTTTAATAACGTTCTTCCGTTATAAGAAATAATCACTGCTTTGATGCGTGTCAAGTTGGGCTTTACATTTAAAAGGAGGGTAAGGGGAAGTCTACAGAAAATTAATTTGCAAGCTGATGATAGCTCTACCGGCCGTTACAGAAGGTCCATTAAAATTGATGTTTCATTGACTCAACGCTGAAAAAGTGACTTTAAAGGAGAAATATCTTTAATGAGGCTTTCTGGTGTAAAAATATTATATTTTTGCTTATCTAGGTTAATGTGCGTTGCTTTCACGTTTTTTTAGGGTTCCGATACCAAAATGGTAAAAAAAGGAACCCTTATGGTGCGACTTTGTCTGTCTGTCTGTCCGTCTGTCTGTCACACTTCTATTATCTCAGCAACCACTCATGCTATCGACTTGAAATTTTGAATATTTATAGAACATGGTTTCCCAACTTAATTGCACATGAAAGAATTTTGAAAAAAATATGAATATTAATGTAAAGGGGGCCCAAATTTCAAATTGTCGCTACTAGGTCGAGTGGGGTATCATATGAAAGGGCTTTACTTGTACATTCTAAAATATTTTTTTTTATTTTTTTACGTCTCTTAGTTTTCAAGTTATGATGAAACATGTCAAGAAAAATACCATTCCCCTCCCTTATCTCCGAAAATTGTGAAAGGAAAAATCTGAATTAATTACAGTTGACAGAAATTTATGTAAACATTACAGCAAAAATAAAACGGTCTTTCTAAGATGCACAGTTTTTTTAGAAATCTGCAAATAACCTTTACAAACAAATTTAGTTTTGCGGTCCTAAAAATGGACTTTATTGCTTCCAAAAATACAAAAAGTATAGCGGAACCCTCGGTGCTCGAGTCCGACTCGCACTTGACCGGTTTTTTTATTGTCAATGGGCTTAACCTTGACCTCGATGTAGTTTTGAGGACAGAGATGAGGTCTATAGGTCTACGATGGGACGAGCTTGCCCAGAAGAAGCCTATTTACTCTCGACTTAAATAGATTCGGGATATATTAACTCGGGAACACAAACGCAGGCAGAGAATTTTCCACTCTTTGGCCATGCGCATTATAAAAGATGTTTCAAAGCGCTTAGTGCGATTGTGTGGAATATCAACCAAGTGTGGGTGATATCCTGCGGTGCGTCTGGACTCCTGACGGTATAAGGGGGGTGGTGGAATAAGCTCATGGAGAATACCTACTCTCCGAAATACAATCTGTAAAAGACTCTAGATTTCTGGAAACTGTTGTTTCGAGCACAATGCACTGGAAATGTATCGGAACCCTCGGCGCGCGAGTCCGACTCGCACTTGACCGGTTTTTATGTCTTTCCGTTTCTATTAAAAATGATCTCCCAGTGCTTCGGGATAAGGCTAAGGCTAAGAACAGGTACTAAAAACGGAAAGGTAGTTATTTTTTCGACTACCATACAAAAGGAGTGGATCACACGTGATCACGCCACTTCTTAAGTCGACAAAATTCTTCGGGTAACTTCTTTTTTATGTCGCATGTGGGCAAACGAGCAGGTGGGGCCATCTGGTGGTGGCGCGTTACCCACCGGGAGAACTAAGATGGCATGTCTCATGTGCCGGTAATTTCACTGGCTCCCTTACTCTTCAAACCGAAACGCAGCAATGCAAACACTGCTGCTTTACGGCAGAAAAAGGCAAAGGGGTGGTAGTTCCACAGATGGACTTTGCACAAAAGCCCTACCACCTACAAGCTGTTTTTCATCTTTAGTAGACTAGGCTTCGGGAGCAAAACCAATGAAAATACACTTTACAAAGTAGAAAATCGCAAAATTTCACAATTACGGGCAGGATTCGAACCTGCGTCTTCTCCATCAGTACCGGAGACGCTTTACCAACTAGGCTACTGTGGTCCTGCTTTGCGATTTTCTACTTTGTAGATTTATCCAAACACAGGAAGTGTTAAAATAAAATTATTATTGAAATTCACTTTGCATAAAAAGGTGTAAAACAATCGCAGTCGCATGATGACCCAGTAAGCACGGATGCATGTCCAAACAATCCCCGAATAGCACACAATATGATTGAATAATCACTGATACATAATTAGCACACGTGGTCTCTAAAGTAAACACCAGATACGTTCCCGGTATTTTCAAACGCCGTGAGTAATTAATGTCGGGAGCTACTGAATGTATATTGAACTCTGTAAAAGGTTATCATGAATCGGTTTTCCGTTGGCAGATTGGTATCTTTCATGAAACATTTTTGGGAAATGAAAAAAAAAATTACCTTTCTATACAAATTGCACACTCTGATCGAAGAGAGTATGAATAGGTAATTTTTTTTTCGTTTCTTAAAACAGTGTTTTTTGGGAAAGTTTTTCAGATTCGTTGACTGAGCACGCCCTTTCAGTTTTTGTGGTACACCGTCCCTTGCATAATACGAGTATAACATCTCGCCTCTTTCCCGTCGGGGGGTAGGCAGGCACTGCTGCTTCGATCTTGAAATACTACTTTCTTTGCTTCCTCTACTTTCATCTACCCTTTCATACGTGCTTGTCTGTTTTGAATACTTTTAACCTGACCTTTATTTAAATTCTAAACCGCCTGTCTTTCATGTCCACGAGAAGCAAATATTGTTCCTCAATTAAAAAACCGGCCAAGTGCGAGTCGGACTCGCGCACTGAGGGTTCCGTACCACCACATAAACATAATTGTATTAGTTGAAATTTCAGTAAGTTAATTTGCTAGATTTTTTGAGTCCGACACGCGCTTGACCAAATTTTATTATTTGTTGTTATTTTATAGCTTATGCACTATAAACATACCAATTTTCAAGTTTGTAAGTGTTCCCGTTTTTAAATAGAACTAAAACAAAAATCGCCTCCATCCAACTTGACCCCTCTCTTATATGAATGTTCTCGAAACGGGAGCTCACCATAATTGGTTACCTTTAGTTGTGAGAAAAGTTGTAATATTTAATGAATTCAGACTTTTCCCATTATTTGTACTGTGAGACCTAGCTTTTTGCCAAATTTCATAATTTTAGGTCAACGGGAAGTACCCTGTAGGTTTTGCTATTTTGCATAAATGTATGGAGATGAGGACATAAAAAGCCATATCTTTTGATTGCGTCGTTGTAAAAAATTGAAATTTTCAAATCGTGTGTGGTTCATGGATCCAAATATATGGTATTAATTTCAACCTGATACCTTCACCCGTTTGTGAGATAAAGGGTCTTGACAGACAGACAGACGGACAACAAAGTGATCCTATAAGGGTTCCGTTTTTTTCTTTTGAGGTACGGAACCCTAAAAAGAAACGAAACTTGGCTCGATGTATTCTCCAATTTTGCGTCTAATAAAATGTCCTTTGGTGTAAAATTATTTGGGGCAGGAACAGTCAAGAGTACATCAAGCTTGAAACATGAGGTTTGTGTCTTTTTATTATAACCGGTGTACTTACTTGTCCGTGTGGTGCCGGAAAAGAATAGTACCAACCCATTTTTACCCGTGGGTGTAAGTATGGCTTATGAACCAGAGAATAGGCAGCAGCATCTTTCTGTGTTTCGTACCATCTTACATACTGCGGTCACCAACAACAGCGATCGCCAGCCGCAACGCTTCCAAGCGTGGTGATTATGGTAAATCCCCTCCAAAGTAAAGTGCCACGCGTTTTGCTAGAGTTCTGGGGGGGGGACCTATCCTGTAGTGGACGTATTCATGGGATGTAATGATGACTTACTATTGATTCTTCCTTCAAGTGTCAAGATTGAAGTTCTCTTAACTATACATTGGTGCTTAGTACTGATTTAATTTTACTTGCTTATTTTCGTTTTTGGTTCCTACCAGTCAGTTATCCGTCTAAAATAAAGGTTAACTGTTTTATTCTGTGAAACCGTTTCAGTTTAACTCCTTAACAAATAGCCGTAATGAGTGCCAAGGAATCGCTCGCAGTTCAACAGACATGCAGACAGGAAGCAATAATCATCAGTAACTTCCGTCCGTCTGTTGCTACGGTGTAATCAATCAATTGTTACTGACATCAATGCTTTGAAGACCCCAATCGATACGGCATTGTAGGACTTCGCATCGCCAAATGAGCACGACGGCATCAGGTATCAATTTTACCTGAATAGAGGTGAATATATACGAATATTTACCTATGTACAGGTAGAGGGCAGAATCAAATGACGTAAAGTCCAATTTTTTTGCGAGTTAGTTCCATCATTGGCTTTATTTCTGTCTCCTGGGATAGATCGAGGTCAAGCGCAAAAATAACTACCATTATTTGTAGTTTTTTTTTCTTTCCTCAAACGTGAATATAGCTGTTTAGGTCGTAAAACAGTAAGGCTCAAAATGTGGGACTGAACTGGGCAATGGGCACGTTAGCCGCATAAAGTATAACGAGTGGGCCAGAGTCGTCAGTGTCGTCACACAATAAATATGTCACCGGAAAATAATACGGAATCGTAAGTCCATCAATTTCCTAGTAAGTTGATCAACTTTCGAAAAATAATAAACTGTACCGAATTCGTTTGGCCGAAAGGGAACCTAACACAACCTAACCGAACCCGAACGGGACCTATGGATCTATGAATTTCCTTCGAGTTTATTATTTTTCGAAAGTTGATCAACTTACGAGGAAATTGATCAATTTAAGATTCTTATTATTTTCCGGTGACAAAAACATCACAATGGACAAGGCCTCCGTCGTGATAAACTAAGAAAAAGATAGCGTCGTATCGGGTTTGGCGCGATAGTTGGAGAATTGGCGCGATAGTTGGAGATCTGGCGCGATAGTTAGAGGTTTGGCGCGATAGTTGGAGATTTGGCGTGATAGTTGGAGATTTGGTGCGATAGTTGGAGATTTGGCGCGATAGTTGGAGATTTGGCGCGATAGTTGGAGATTTGGCGCGATAGTTGAAGATTTGGCGCGATAGTTGGAGATTTGGCGCGATATTTGGAGATTTGGCGCGATAGTTGGAGATTTGGCGCGATAGTTGGAGATTTGGCGCGATATTTGGAGATTTGGCGCGATAGTTGGAGATTTAGTGCTATAGTTGGAGATTTAGCGCGATAGTGGAGTAACGAACAGATGGCTCAGAAATGGGACAGTATAGCCTAGAAAGAGAAATCCTCGGTAAAGTCAATATCCTTCATACCAAAAAAAATACAAGGACGAATATTATGAGTCAGGTCAGGTTCAGTACCAACTCGCTAATTGTTATGTTCATAATATTGACTCATTAGACACACCGCCGTTTTCAAATGCTAATTTGTTTGTCTAGTGAGCAATGATGTGGCTTCACTGTTAAGGCTTTGAAAGGAGGTCAATATCAAACGGTTTTTTGTGTGAACAAATTACTAATGTGGATATAAAAAGAAACAATGTGCATGTGTAGATGCATGTGTAGATGTATGTGAGTGTATTTCCAAATTCTCATTCAATGCCTTTCGCCTGATCCATTTTTCTTCCTTGGAATCGGCTTACATACTAGGTCCGGTAAGTTATGACTAAGAGCATTGGCCTTAACTATAAATTCCACCGCTTTGCCAATTTATATGTAAATGCGTGGCAAATACCTGTCTATAGAAAATTAACAACAATATCTTCGAATTGAAAACTTAAATTACTTTTGGGAAAAAAGGTATTTGAAACTGCAAGAAAGCTAGGTATGGTAACACCGTCCAAAAAAAAACAGCTTTCAATTCTTCGGTCCACATTGATTATATATAAGATAAAGCACACAACCGCATCCAATTCCAAAAAAGGCAAGTGTGGTGGGGAAAAAGACAATGTGAAAAGAAATATAAGGTACCTAAATGAAAATGTTACAGATCAAAATAAAATAAATAAATAGTAACACAACAAATCCCTAATGAGCTCAAAGCCATCCATTTGTACATAGTAACGTAAGTAGCAAAAAGGCAGATTAGTGTAGGTACAGTCAGCCAAAAATCATCTTTAAAACTATCATAGAGTTATAATTATACAATACAAAGCAATAAAACAGTGACTCTTGAAACAGTATAGATTTAACAACTTTTTAACAGTCTCAACAAGTTTTGACTGAAATATTTTCCACAAGAAGGATCGGGAAGAGAAATAAAAATTCCTTTCCAATTCTTTTTTCGTCTCCCCATAGTAAAGTGGTCACGTGATCGACTCATTTTGTATGGGAAGGTGAATTTTTTTTTTCCAGCAATTTTTTTTTCTTCGGGAAGGTTGCTTTTTATCATGAGTAGAATCACTGGGCTTCGGGATTAAAACGAATAAAAATTCACGCTGTATACAATGGGCATGTCATTGGTAACAACAAACTTTTTAATTTTTGGACTGTAAAAATTAATAGTCTGTACTTACAAGGGATGTAAAACATACAATCTTTGTCGACTGGCCCGTGGGTGTGATTGGTAGTGAGCCTGCCCTCTGCGCCATGGGCTGCGGGTTCGATCCCCAAAGGCAAAATTTTGTGTGCTGGATGAACACAAATGTTTGTGCTTTGTCTGGGTGATATTTGTCTACTTATGCATGAAAATATTTATGTGCGAAACACAAAAAACTCATTGAAAAAAGCCGATTCTTAAAGTAGGCCGTGCTGCAGTGTTTTCTTGCCGTTTCTTTTGCGCTGCCATAGCACGATCCGGTGTAGACTCACTCTACTTGCATTGTATTCTGCATGACATTCAATAAGTATTCTGTAAAGAATCTACATTGAATAAAATTACCTGAAAATGTATAGGGTGACTTTTAATTAGTTCTTAATAGCAAAAGATATTCATGTTCTCATGAAACAGAACAAATTTCCCCAAGGAACAGGTCCAAATATGAAAATCAAGTTTTGACCTCCCATAGAAACTGGAGGTCAAATTTGGTTTTTCGTATTTCTTTTCCTTGGAAAAAGTTGTTCAGTTTCATGAGTACATGCATGTCTTTTGCTATCAAGAACTAATTAAAAGTCACCCTATATATCCGTTTCTGTTACTCAAAGTAATCAGACTTTTGCCTAGTTTGGGATCAGATGACTTTGTGTGTCTTCCAATCTTTATTGCTGCCCACTGTACATATTTGTAACGAACACCGTAACACTGGTAAGGATTCAACGTAGCCTATTTACCGGCTCAGGATTCCAATGTTTTGTTAAAAATGTCTAGTAACATGACGAGGTCGTTTTCGTGTCAAGGACTAACTGGTTTTAATAGAATTTATTGGAATCCGTTTTTAATCTAATGTTAAAGGGCTTTTCACACAAGGTCATCTGATACTATTTTTTTATATAACAAGTGAGCAAGCGAGCTTGTGGCCCATCTAATGGTAAGTGGTCACCACCGCCCATAGCTCCCACTGTCGTATTAGTAGCATAATTGACACAAACAAGACATGAAAGCGCGATGCCCACCCTGAGAACTAAGATGGTGTGTCTTATGTGCCGGTAATTTCACTGGCTTCCTTACCCTTCAAACCGAAACACAGTAGTGCAAATACTGCTGCTTGACGGCAGAAAAAGCACAGGGGTGGTACTTCCTCAGACGGACTTTGCACAAAAGCCCTACCACCTTCGGAACTAAACTTGGCTAAGCTAGTTATCAAATACTACTTATCAAATACTACTTAGTTACAACATCAATAGATCCAATAACACTTAATCAATTTATTACAAAAATATAACGAAATCGGTACCTACCAAATGACTAAAGATTATTAACCCCATGATCAAAGAAAGAAGGAAATGTATGAAGTTTGGCAGTTTGTTTATTTTCGATTCGCTTTCTTGCAGTGCAGTAGCGATGTAATTTGTTTGATTATCTTTGCTAAGATATTTTTGGATACAATGTTTGGATTAGCTAACTTCATTGATCAATCTATCGCAGGCAAATCGTGATTCGCCTTTTACATACGACCGACAAATTGTAAAACGGTGTCGGTAGATTGTAAATGGGTTTAGATCACTGGTGCATTTTAGGTTCGTTAGCCAAGGTAAACCCAACTTAACCAATCCCGAGCAGGGATGGGTTAGGTTATCATACAACCACAACGCACAAGCCCAGCGAGCGAAGCGAGCGGGCTGCGGGACCGGCAGGCGAGTGCCAGACGAATTACGCGTCGTTTTGCAAAATGCCGAGGCATTATATAAAATGTTAGGTTAGTTAGGTTTTTCGTGTTTCGACCATATAAAGACTTAAGCACATAAATAGTATGTTAATGACATTCAATAACTTACGCTGGTCCATAGAGAATCTAGGCATCCGACTAAGGTCCGCAATTTCTGTCTGTTTTGTTCAGTTAACGACAGGTCAAGCTTGACACTTGCAGTGCGACTCTAGCCCGTACTTCTATTGAAATAAGAATGGTACAGTCCAATGTGACAAGCTTGTTGTGCTCTTGATTGTACAGCTTGTTGCCAGAAAATTCAGTTACCTACAGTCGAAATAATGTAGCTTGATTAGAACAACAGCAGTGTGAGAGCAGGACGGAGCGATGGGTAAGCTATTGGAGCGACAGAGACAAGTATCACTCCTTCGTGCTCTCACGCATAACTCTGTCCTACTGTTATTCCAATCAAGCAACATAACTGCGATACCTATTTTATTTCTCGAAATGTAACCAGGCCTGTGACACTCCGCACTCTAGGTATGCAACGCGGCGCTAGAAGTACGAGACTGGGTGAGGCAGTCGATTTTACTTTCCTTTATGTCATCTTAAGCTTATGGCGGCAAAAAAGGTAAGTAAGTATTTGCATGTTTGATTGAACAATATTACATACCTACTTGCATCTCGCTCAGTATCTCATAAAGTGACAAAATCATCGCTTTACCCACCTGTCCGCGATCACCCGCGATTTAAAAACGTGTCCTAAGCGGTGCACTGCAAGTATCGACTTTTATGGTTAGACCGTAAGGTAGAAATTTGTCGGCACCCCGCCTGGGAGTTTCGGATCAGTAAACGTAAGTTTACTATTATTTAATCTGTGATGCAACTTAATAACACCAAAATGATTGCGGTGGAGTTTCGCTATTATCGTTGAAGGATTGGCCAGTCTATATGTCGAAGGCATATTGTATAATTGTCCTTGTCAAGGCTATGGGTATAACATTTAGAATCAACGGTTTAATGTGCCCCTGAGGCACAGAAAATACTAACTTGTAGTATGCAGAAAAAAAGGGAATAAAAAAATGTTCGTTTAAAATTATGAAATGTAATATAAAAATAAAAATTTTACTTACAAACTATTTTACAGTGTTAGTTTACTTTTTAATTTGTTGCTCAAATAAACATATTTAGTGGAGTAATATTTGATGTCCGCTCCTACTGTAGTCGTTTCAGCCACTTCTTCTGTTGGCGGTTCTGAAAAACAAAAATAAGTTTGAATAAATATAAAAAGAACAGTTCTACGGAAAGTACGCCAGTCGTAATAACGTTGCTTGATTAGAATGATAGCAGGATAGATCTATGCGCGAGAGCAGGACGAAGCGATACGTGTCTCTGTCGCTCCAGTATCTTACGCATCGCTCCGTCTTGCTGTCGAAAGTGATTCGATCGTTCATTGGCTGTCCGCCTGTCACCCATGCCAGAAAATAACCGGCAGGGCTAGAGTTAGTTTGCGCGGCGTTTAGTTCAATAAAGAAACAACACACTCGTTTCCTTTGGTGACACCCTGGACACCACATACAACGAGCACGAATTTGAAATTGTAAGCGCGCGTAGGCCTGCATATTCAGTATACGGCGTACACAATAACTCTGGCTGTAACCGTTAATGCGCAGAAGCCAAAAAATAAGTCGCGGGGATGAACGCGGCAGGAGGGGAGAGGCGAGCGAATCATTCAATGGCTTTCCGCCTGTCACCGATGCGCAGAAAATAACACTCAGAGCCAAACTTATCCTGAACGTGCTGTACAACTGACCTGCAGGAGCGGGTGCGCGCGGGGTGCGGGGTAGATTGCGGGCGGGGGGCGGAGAGTGTCTGTTCTGTATGATAGTACTATTCACTGTACTGTTCTGTATGATACTTCATTCTGTGCTTTGGTCTTAAATTTTTAAAGAGCTGCTAGACATACCCAAAATTTGCCACACTGGAGGAGGGAACACTGGTTGTTGAGAGAACACGTATACGGCTTTTGAGTCTCGTTTGATGCCCACATCTGCCGCTTTTTCACTGCGAGTTAGCTCTACGCGATACCATGAGGCTGGTTTCCTAAAAAATTAAAAGAATTACATATTTTATCTGCAAGGAAAAACAAAAATAATTATAGGGTACTTCCTGATTAACTGTGAATATTTTTATTTGAATACATACCCGTGGGTGTCGTAAGAGGCGACTAAGGGTTAACAGGAGGATGGGCAGCAGCATCCTTCTGTGTATCGTATCATCTTACATTCTGCGGTCACCAACAACCGCGGTCCATGGTGCCAGCCGTAACGCTAACAAACGTGGTGACCATGGTACTTCCCCTCCACATTTTTTCAGCATAAGCTAGAATTCTGGATGGAGCTCCCAGTCCTGTAGTGGACGTTTTTTTTCATGGGATGTTATGATGATGATTTGAATTTCTACTTGGACTATAAAACCGATAATTTTTTATTAGGAACATGGATCCAAAAATCGAGATTTTATTTGGGTTTCCGATTTCACCGCCAAGAGATGGTTTTTACTGGACGATTAAACCGTGCTTCCATTTTTCAATCGGTCCATGTTTCTTTGAGAAAGTTGTCACGGAGTGGCAAAGTCGCATTTGCGTATCGTCATACGTTCGTTATGAAGCCGATGATACAGTTTTGTTTGTTTTTACAGCGTATAACGGAAAGGTGTGATAATACGGAAGGGAGTGAATCTGCCCACAAAACTGAACAACTTTTCCCAATGAACGTAGGTCGAAATACGAAAAACCAAATTTGACCTCCCATACAAAAAGCGCTAATGCAGTTTGCTGATGCAGTTTCTATGGGAGGTGTTAATGCTAGCGACATCTGATTTCTAGCTTGTCAATAACTCACATAATATCTAATTGGAGCCGTCGACTAAACAGCTCCTTTTCTTTCCTACATTGTAAGTAAATATGAAACCAGATGGCGCTAAACTTGGGTATAAAGGCAATTACGCAGAACCTCTTATGCTCTTTCACACGACGGACCAGCGCCGATAATTGTAAACCTAGATATTACAATATAAAGTATCTATCTACCAGTTCTTCGTGGCTTTCATTAAAAACTCCCTCAAAAATTAGACAGGAGGTCAAAAATTGATTTTGGTCTAATGTTCCTTGGGAAAAGTTGTTCAGTTTCATGGGCAGCTTCACACCCTTTAGTATTATCACACCTTTCCTTTCCGTTTAAGCAAAATTATAAAAGCGTGCTTATGAAATGCGGTTTACATGGACAGAAGGCCTTAATACTACATAACATCACGCCTATTTCCCGCCGGGGTAGGCAGAGACCACAGTCCTCTACCTGCTACGATCTTGACATGCTTCCCATAGGATAGCTCTTAGGGTATAACCAAACTGGGAAGGTCACACAAACGGATATTTGTTTGACAGTGTCGCCACCGGGAATAGAACCCAGAACTTCCGGCTTCCTGTACTTTCATCAGTCCTTTCATACATGCTCGTCGGTTTAGGGTACTTTTAATCTAGCCGTTATTTAGAAGGTCCTGAATTAAGTCCTGGTTCGTTCGCCTAGGCCTTCCCCTTCCAACGTTTGCATTCACTCTCGCCTGGTAGATTGTTTTTTTCAATCTTCGTTCATTCATACTCTCTACATGACCAAACCATCTCAGCATCCCTTTCTCGATAGGCCTTAAATACCTTATTGCTTTGTAGAAACCATTTTTAAGACTGTGGCGCCCCCGTTTTTCTACTCTTCTTTGTCGGAATAGGCAACTTTATACCACGAAAAACAATAAAAATGTACAGATTTTTTTACAATGTAACGGAGGAGCAACAGTTTTGGATGCTTTCAACTTACTTCAAATGGTCCTGCACGACATTATTTGCGATAGGTATAGACATCCTCTGTACTGGATCGGTCATCAACTGTCCCACTGTCTTCACAGGAGATTTATCCGATACGTAAAGCTCCAACAGCCGAGATACAATTGGTTTTAAGTTAGCTGTAACATAGAATAAAGTATATGTTGACCTTTCGTACATTTTTTACAGTTTTTTTTTTCTTGTTCCAAAATAAACCTTGGGCTCCAGCAACAAAAGCCGCCAGGCGTTTTATGTTCGTATTTTTTGTGAATAAGAAATTAGAAGCTTTGGATTATAAGTTCAAGCGGAAGAATTAATTCGAAACTTATATTAGTTAAACCATGGACGAATAATAATAAGAGTGACAATCCCCATACTAGAAAACGTAACCCGGAAAGGCATAAAACTCATGGCAACTAGATGGCGCTTTCAAATAATCTGGAAATTAATTATGGTCTACCGAGTTGCCAAAAAAATTCATAAAACATAGTTTAAATGTAAAGAAACGCTAACATTGAAATTCGGTTTATTTTTTTTAGCAGAATACTCGATAAATCAAAATAACTTCCCGGACTATTTATTAGCGCCATCTAGTTTTATACTTTTCCGAGTTACGATTTCTAAAAGGGGATGGTCAGTCCTTATTGTTCGTCCATGGTTAAACTTTGAAACCAAACAGTCAGACGCAACACAGTCTTCTTGGTTTAAAGCAAGTAATACCAACTGCCACTGTCATTTTGCCTTTGTTTGCTACAATTTAAGGTGATCTGTTTTCCATACAAACATTCAAATGACTTGTATTCTTACGCGGGACATAAAATTCTGTTGAAAAACGAACGAATACTGCTATTTTTAGTTAAATTTTTCGCTAATTAATACAAAAATACAGTTAATGTACTGAAAGTACTATTTTTGTTAGCAATTTTTGGTTCAATATTACGATTGTGGGCGTGCGGTCAAAATTGTACTGCTGTGCTTTGTGTGCATGTGTGAGTGATCGTACTCATGTAAACACGGACTGCCGAGAGTAATTGACTTTAGTGGACATATGGAGATATTTTTCTTATCGAAATTGTTGTTAGGCGTTGAAGTTGCACGATGAAATTTATGCAAATCAACATTTTGCACATATAATAAAAATAAAATAAAAATAAAAAAATCTTTATTTGTTAAAAAGTTGCACATTTTAACAAATGACTGGAGTCTCCAGTTAAGCATTGCAATGCCTGTATTAGGAGACTGCGCTCTTCCCTATCCAGATACAAAGCAAAATGTATTATGTATTAAACTAAACTAATTTTCTTTCATCTTAACTAAAGTACTTAACATTAAGAAATAATGTATGTATTTGTGTATGTGTGTATGGGTGTGTGTATATATGTATGTATGTGTGTGTGTGTGAAATAGAGATAATTATTACGTACATATATAGTTGGTACTTATTGCATTAAAAAATAAAACCTTATATTTGCAGCAGTGGCTCCATCTAGTTGCGTTCGGGGCTAAGCTGGCCGTCACAGATCACCTTAAGCGACTTGTAAATGCTGCCCTCTGTGGTTGTGACTGATCGATCTTTTCATCATCTTCTTAACGAGCCGATCAATGGCTTAACAAATATAAGCTACCCAGAGCCTAATGACAAGTGATTTTCTACTACTGTAATCGCTAATAGATTGACATTAGCTGTCACGCAACATCTCGTTACCTAATGTCAATCCCATATACATTTTTATTCTATTCTAATAATAGTAGAAGGAGGAGGAGTGTCCCGTGTGGTGCCAGCAAAGAATAGTACCAATCCATCTCTACCCTTGGGTGTCGTAAGAGGCGACTAAGGCACTCGTTCCACTTGAATCCCCTAGTTCAGTCCCCGAGGGGACTAAACAGCACTCAATGTTCCTCTACGATCCCCTAGGGGATGATCGGCTAGTATGGCTAGAAATAATTAACACAACGTACGGCCCCGCCGATAGTTACGGCAGTTCTATCCAATACCTGGTGCCCAAAACTAAGCACGCTATGAATAAACTTTTTTGATGTTTGATAAATCGCACCCGAGTACAATATCATCATACAAGCATTCGTTCACTAGGTATGGAAAGAACGCCAGTTGTACCTACCTATAGTTCAGTTATACTGCGTACAAAATAACTTTGTCCGTGACAGTTAATGCGCAGAAGTCAAAAAATGAGCCGCGGGGGTGAGCGCGGCTCCCCCCAGGGAGCGAGCGAATCGTTCATTGGCTCTCTGCCTGTCACACATGCGCGGAAAATAACCGTCATGGACAAACTTGTTCTGAAGGCGCTGTAACTATTATCTAATCTGTGCCTATAGGTAGTAGTTTTCAGTCTCAGTGCTACTTTTGCTAGTATTAACTACTCAACCTTCAAACATTTCTACTTTTAGCAAATAACGCTTACAAACTTCTTTCATTTTAGTTATTAAGGTTAATTATTATTTAACAGTTATACAGGGTGTTAATTTCATTGCGTGTCATAGCTCAGGGGCGGGATCAGCATCCGTTACTAAATTTCTTTTCCCAAGGAACATCAGTCGAAAAAATTTGTAATTAATTTTGGACTTCGCATACTAGGTGACCAACACAATTATATGGGAAGTTCAAAATTTTTGTCCTTTGTTGACCTATGTTTCTTTGGGAAAGTCGTTCAGTTACTTTACTGAACGCGCCTTTTAATTAATTTTGGACTTATATCAATTTATTCTACCAATGTAGAGACGAATAAACTACAAGTTTATTTTAACAGCTAGACGGTGGCGCTAGTTGCTCAGTAATAATGCTGAATAGCATATAACTAGTTTAGTTCCGATTTTATCCGTCAACACGTGTAACGTTGTATGGCTCTACAATGACTCTATAATTTGATTTAGGCGCAAGAAGTGCAGCTAGAATGTAAAATAAAATAATAATTTGGTTGTTATATTTGTAATGAGAAGTTGAATTTTAAATTTTAGTCTCTACCAAAGACGACTTAATTAGTGAGTGTAGAGCATGATGTAGAGACGCCGACTACACTTTCGGAGGAATCCGTGAGGTGGCGTTGTATGAATCGACGTATTTTCTATATCGCGATATTGAGATTTTTTCTCGTTTGATGACCCCCCTGAGTAGAGTTGATTTACGCATACTTACCTGGCACAGGGGATACCGTGATCAAGAAGGCGGTTCCCCCAGGGCGAGGCCTTTCCATTGCACTGCGGTTGGGCTGACCCCTGCGAATATCCCTAATGTGGATATCTCGGGTGCGTAATTTTTGGTAGTGGGGACTGCGTACGCGCCGTCCCCCCGTATAACTAATCAACAAATATAATAAGCCCTGCTTCCGAGCTGGTGAATGAGTTTTAAATTAAAAATAAACATGTAACAATGGGATAGTCTTAGATAAATGATTCGCTGCGCTCCGACCAGATACCGCCGGCATAGTTGTAAAATGAAGCAACAAATACTACGCCGAATTCGGCGTACTCGAGCCAAAATGTTGTCGGCACTGGTATTTTTACCCGATTTCGGGTAATATGTTCAGTGGGCTTCCTTCGGGTGTTGCAAAATTCGATCGTAGGCTAACCTGTTCTCTACTATTATAAAATTGTATATTGAAGATATCTATATAAAAAAAATCACGTTATGCTATTTTGATGTCCCTGAATCCAAATCATGAGTTAGTTCGTTTCTTTGTTTGTTCGTTCACCCGTTCGTTCGTTCCTTAGTTTGTTGTCAAACTTTAAACCGCTGTTACTCATAAACTACTGCTCCTAGACTACTCATAATGAACAAATTAAACACTAAAGTTGTTTTTGAATAAAAATAAAATTTATTCACATTTATTATAGCCGTTTTAAGTTTGATTTCTGTAAACTGGAATCAAGAACTCGGTGAAATGCTTAATTTTTCCCAGCATAAGAGTAGTCTGGAGTCAGTAGTTTTCGGTATACAGCGATTTAAATTTTGACAGCTGCCAATTGAAACGAAGATCTCAACTAGATCTATCATTCGTCCTAACATATGAGTAGTCTAGGGACATATAACAAATATTTCACTCGCAGTTTACTGGTAAAGGAGGTACCTACCCTAAAAAAGGACGGGTTGCACTCCGGGAGTGCCGGCAGAAGTGAAAACAATTTTTTTTTAGTTTGACAGCTGCCATCCGAAATGTAGATCTCATCGAGACCTTTCATTTGTCTCAGCACACGAGTAGTCTAGGGTCAGTAGTTTTCGAGTTATAGCGATTTTTAGTTTGACAGCTGTCATCCGAAATGTAGATCTCATCGAGACGTATCATTTGTCTCAGCACACAAGTAGTCTAGGGTCAGTAGTTTTCGAGGATTTTTAGTTTGACAGCTTGTGCACAACTAAAAAAGCCATAGACAAAAAAGATGTTTTGGTCTTTATCACACTTTAGAACTTTTTAATTTTATATTAAAAACAATATAATACATCAAATCAAATGTCAAATACTACATACTAAACCTTATTACTAACTTTAACTTGAACTTTGAACTTTTTTATAAATTGAGCCTGTTCTAACTTGGTATGATTAGTTGCAACTCCATTTCTATACTTGATCTGAGTTCTGAACTTCTGACGCGCCATCTGATGCGACATCTGATGCGAATCTATCATTTTTTCCCCATACGAGTATAATATTGCTTTCGCCAAAACTTTTCACGGCCGTTTTACAAGAAATATTCAGGACACTATCTGCTTCCTGGTCGTCTAAAGGCATTCAAATGAGCACAAAAAATCTTACCAACCTCCGATTCGCAGATGACATCGTCTTGTTCGCCACTTCAGCCAAAGAGCTTGAAACCATGCTACAGGAGCTGAGCACGGCAAGCCTTGAGGTTGGACTTAAAATGAACATGTCGAAGACCCAACTCATGTGCAATAGCACGAAACGTAGAGTCGAAGTCGATGGGCAGGTTATACACTATGTCGACGAATATACTTACTTAGGCCAGATAGCAAGCTTCGAAACCAGGCAGGACAAAGAGGTCGACAGACGAATCCAAAATGCCTGGAAGAGCTACTGGTCTATGAAGGAGCTTATGAAGGGCAACCTTCCATTGACACTAAAGCGAAAACTAGTCGACATGTGTATCCTGCCCATCTTAACCTACGGTGCGCAAACATGGTCATTGACGAAAGCTCAAAAGTCCAAACTCAAGGTTTGCCAACGTGCAATGGAGCGTAGCATTTTAGGTGTAAAAAGGATAGATCACATCCGGAACACCACCCTGCGTTCCAAAACCGGCATCGAAGACGTTGGAAAAAAGACAGCTATTCTGAAGTGGAGTTGGGCAGGACATGTCTCACGCATGCATCCAGATAGGTGGGCTAAGTTAGCTACGGACTGGATCCCAGAAGACGGGCGGCGTCGCCAAGGTCGTCCTAGAAGAAGATGGCGCGACGACTTGTATGCTTTTTTATCAGACTGGAGAACAGAGACTCAAGACCGCGATAACTGGCGAAAGAAAGGGGAGGCCTTTGCCCAGCAGTGGGACACATTAGAGGCTACATAATAATAATATTTTCTAAGCGCCGCTCAAGAAGTATTCTCTCCAAAAAATTTTTTCAAGAATTTATTCGTTTTAAAACTTTGTCGGCGTACATAAATGTTTATCAAAACTTAATGACAGTTTTCTAGTACTAAGGGTCTCTGAGCTAAGCTGCGCACAGACAGACAGACAAACGGACATGACGAAACTAATAAGGGTTCCTTAATGACTACGGGACCCTAAGAATGCGAATTTATAGGGCTTTCCCATACAAACTTTGCGCCAGCAAAATTCTGTATAAAAGGGGCGGCAAATCTGGCCCTCGCCCCGGGCGGTAGAAAGCCACGCTACGACACTGGGTAACAGTCAAGTACTCGTAGCTGGCAGGCAACACAATTTTCAATTGTTTTATACACATTGAGTGGCTTCATTCGTGGACCTGTTGTTTGTAGGTACGAGTAGGGCGGTATCTGGTCGGAGCGCAGCGAATAATTTATCTAAGGGGATAGTCTACCAGCTCTAGTTGCACTGTATTAAGGTCCATAACGACCATAACCCAGCTCATTAAACACACGTGCTTTTTTCATTATATGTTTCGGTGGACGTGCGGTTGATACATTTTTACTCGCAAATGTATTGAAAAACGTCGTAAGACCTCGCCTGCGGCTCGGGCTGCAATTCCTGAACCTCAACTGTGATTTTCAAAATAGCGCACTTGCATCTTGATGAACTATTCAATATTAATTAACCTCAATAACGAAAATGAAAGAAGTTTGTAAGCGTTATTTGTTTAAAGTAGAAATGTTTGAATGTTGAGTAGGTAATACTAGCAAAAGTAGCACTGAGACTCAAAACATTTACCTAGAGGCACAGATTAGATAATAGTTAACTGAACTATAGGTAGGTACAACTGGCGTTCTTTCCCTACCTAGTGAACGAATGCTTGATATTGTACTCGAGTGCGATTTATCCACAAATGTATAAAGGAGAGTCTCTGATTTATCCACAAATATATAACGTGTTAAAGGAATAAGCGAAACTCTCATATACCCCAACCGATTTTTATTAAAATAAATCCATTCCCGTAAAAAAAAATCCCGTAAGAAACGTTTTTTTTATCTAGATATTGGGGTCGATTCAGGCGCAGCCGCTAAATTTCCTAAATTTATTTAAGTGTCGCTAAACCGTTTGGTATTCTGTACGCAACTGTCAAAATCAAATGACGGGAGTAAATTGATTTTGACATTCATAAATTTTAACCAATCTACTCAATTTCCGTTTAACTGCAAGCCTCATTTTAAGTGAAAGAAGAACAGCTAATTTTAGCGGCGATTAAAAACCAGTCAGTTAAAATTAAAAACTGCAGATTTTTCCAGATGAGCAAAAGCCATACTCTTTCTCTTGCATTTTCTGAAGTTGTGGAAGGAAAAAAAGAAAAAAATGGGAAAAATAAAACAACACGAACACATTCCGCTACTGAAAAAATTTGCCCGGCTATTGCCGCCGACGAAATTATTGCCGGCTCACAATTTCGTCTTCTATCTTGCAAACCGGCTGTAGACAAATTTTTTTAAAGACTCATGACACGTGAATGACACAAAGATTTCAAAAATATTGCTGCGAAGTTGACGAAAACATCGACGCGACCGAGATAAATAAGAATTCTTAATTTTGACAGGTTGAGGAAATGTTTGTGCTAATTTTGCCCGTGTTTTCCAAAAACTGGGCCATCAAAGGTAAAATTTTGGCCTGTTGTCTCAAAAGGGACGAAGTATGTGAATGGACATTTAAGGGATGATTCGTTGCCAAAAGGATCAAAAATCGTCTCTTTTTGGTCAATCTGGCAACTCGGTTCCGATTCGAACTTGACTTTTTACCGTTATTTTGTCTATGATTTTCTTTCCGAAGAAGAGAAGGATAGCTTTTTATGAAATCCATAAGTGGGAACGAGACAGACAACTTTTTCATTCACTCAATCATTCACTCTTATTTTTTAGTGGCCGATAATATTTTTTAGTTTACATGCCACTCTGGAATAGCAAATTGATTAAAACGTAATTAAAACCTGGATAAAATTTAGAAATTTTAATTTTAGGCTTAACTTTAGCAGCCAGGCCTGAATCGACCCCATTGTTAGTTTAAAGATCCATCACTGTTCTAGTTTCATCGTTGTTCTAGTCCGCGCACTCCGCGCACGCCGCGTCGCGCGGCGTCACTGACAGCGCGCGTATCCACAGAAATATTTAGAATAGAAGCGGCAAAAATTTAAATAATAAAAATAAAAAGAAATCCCCTATCAAAAACCCGTGAAATTGATTCTAATCTCGACTCTGAATAAACTAATTTCTCAGTTTCGCTTATCCCGTTAACACGTTGTATAAAGGAGAGCCTCTCCTTGAGCAGATGTCGATTTATCAAACTTCAAAAAACTTTCATACCGTGCTTAGTTTTGGGCACCAGGTATTGGATAGAACTGCCGTAACTATCGGCTGGGCTGTACGTTGTGTTAATTATTTCTAGCCATACTAGCCGATAATCCCCTAGCAAGGGGATCGTAGAGGAACATTGAGTGCTGTTTAGTCCCCTGGGGGACTGATCTAGGGGATTCAAGTGGAACGAGTGGACTAAGGGTATATAAGCAGCGTCCTTTCGTGTATCGTACCATCCTGCATACTGTGGTCACCAACAACCGCGGTCCATGGTGCCAGCCGTAACGCTGACAAGCGTGGTAACTAAGGTATATTGTTCTGGTGGGAGCTCCCTGTCCTGTAGTGGACGTATTATAGGATTGATGATGATAAAAGAAAGCCGCTTGTCTACGGCTCCAGTACTTTTCCACGCGCACATCCCGCACTACATTTACATTGGCAGGAACTAAGTCATCGCGCGAGCAGGTGTCGGGACACGCGGCGCAGGAGGTGACATTCGTTGTTAGAGCTTTGGGAATAAGGCTTTTTTTTTATAGAAGAGGGAGGCAGACGAGCAGACGGGTCACCTGATGGTAAGTGATCACCGACACCCATAGACAACCAAGACAACACCAGGGGGGTCACAAATGCGCTGCCGGCCTTTAAGATAATTAATAAATAATAAATAAATAAATAAATTTGTTTATTTTCTCCCACAAAAAGTTTCTACAAATATATTAAGATCAACTTAGACATTAAACTTACACTACTGTAAAGAACTTGTATTATGTGGGAGACAGGAGCTCAAACTAGGAAAACCCTGTGCTAAGAGACTCCTGGCTCCCTCACTCGGAAAATGAACCAAACTAAAAAAATATAATAACTGTGCGATCTAGTATTAAGTTGATAACTGAACATTAAATTTATTAACTAAAATTTCAGCGACGTATTAAAAATAAAAAGGAAGATAAAATAAATTTAAACAAAATTTTGAAAACTTCAGATTAACAGTAAAAATAAATAAAAAGGCAACGCGCGTGTAGGTATGTGTGTATGTATGTGTGTGTGTGTGTGGTGTATGAAAAAAAGCTTTTGAGTACTTGCATAAACGGGAAAAGTAGGTAACTTATGACACAATAGATAGTAAACGCTCCGTTTCTTCATAATCAAGACTTTGTAGCCAGTCCGCGATTTTTCTTTTACATTCTATTTTGGATAGGCTATATATTGAATGTAATTCATTTGCTCTGTTATAAAGTATACTTCCCCTGAAACTAAAGAATCTCCCCCCAAAACTAGTTTTAACAGAAGAAGTTTCACATACTCTAGGCTTTCTTCTTGCGACTGTCTCTTTCTCTAAAGCAAATTGAATAGAGGAATGTTTTAGTAAGATAGTGTTTAAAATGTACAATTTGCGGACAGTTAACACTTTAGCTTCCATGTATAAATCCGTAGTAGGAAACAAACGCGGTTTAAAAAGAGACAGCTTTAAGATCATTCGTTGAGACCGTTCCACTTCAAGCATAAGCGTCTTACCTGCACCACCCCATGTAGTGATACAGTATGAGATCACAGATTGACACAGAGCTTCATAAATCGTTTTGATCAGTGACCAATTAGAAATATGTCTAATATTTTTAAAAATATATGTTAATTTTCGCAATCGTTTAGATAAACTCATAATATGATCTCTAAAAGTTAAGTTATTATCAATCAGTAATCCCAAGTACTTCACCGTGCGACTGTTTTCTAACACGGGGCAATCACAGGCAGTGCAAGAGATTGGATATGAACACGAATGAGCTTTAATATTATGTCTGCTGAAGTCGTAAGATACGTTTGTGATCGAAAAACAAATATACTTTGTTTTGCAAGTGTTAAGTGTCAGAGAGTTTAAAGACAGCCATTGACACACAGTATTGAAACCATTTTGTGCCAGGTCAAAAACTTCATCCCAGGAGTTACCATAAAATGTAAGCGTGGCATCATCAGCGTAGGCAATAATATTGCAATTTTGTAGATTTAACTGGCATAACTCGTTTATGTAGCATATGAATAATGTAGGGCCTAATATGCTTCCTTGTGGAACGCCATAGTTGATCAGATTCTCATCACTAAACTTATCACCAATACGAACTCTTTGGGAACGATTCCGAAGGTAGTCTTGTAAGAGTTTCAGCTGTGTGTTTCTAATTCCCAGGTTCTCTAGTTTGGTAATAAGCGTAGCAAAAGAAACCGTATCAAAAGCCTTCTGCAGGTCAATAAATATGGTTACACATTTCATTTTACTATCCAATTTTTTAACAATAAACTCCGTAAATGAATGAACAGCTTCAGAGGTAGATTTGCCCTTTCTAAAACCATATTGATGCTCTGAAATTAACTTTTTTGACTCAAGGTAATTATTTAATCTAATATTAACTAATCTTTCTAAAAGTTTTGAGATTGACGGAAGTAAAGATATGGGTCGGTAATTTGTTACCTCATCTCTTTTACCACTTTTAAAAATAGGGACTATTATTGACTTTTTAAGGGCAGTCGGAAAGATGCCTTCATTTAAACACATGTTTATTTATTTATTTATCGTATGGCGTATTCTCTACTTAAAAATTAATAAATATATTAGATTTTAAATATGTTACTGCGTCCGTTGTAAGTGACAGAAGGTCCTCCTCATTCCCGTCAAACTTAGTAAGCGGGCAGTCAAACACAATGTGGTGCACGGTCTGTTCAGGACACCCGCACTGACATGCAGCCGACTCGCACCAGCCCCATTTATACCGCTGAGCAGCACAGTTACCAACTCCCGTTCTGATACGGTAAAATCACCTACGTATAGTGCAGGATGTTCAAGCACAGGTAGCGGCTGTGATGGCCAGGTGCTGTTGGGGGGCTTGTAAATATTGCAGATCTTTAGTTCACCTAATTGAACAGTCGTGGTGGCAATGTTGTTGGCATCTACGGTATTCGAGAGTACGCTAGTTTGTTGTGAGAGTGGCTTCCTAACATATGTTGCCGATCCGTATTGTGCGTTGTAAGTGGCCGCGATGAGATCGTATCCCGGGATGTTACCCCTGCGAATGAGTTGGGCTTCATCGGCCGTGTGTGTTTCCTGGAGGAGGACAATGTCAACGTCGTTGTCGAATAGTATTTTATGAAGGCATTCCGTTTTAGCCTGACTAATGCTTTCAATGTTTAGTTGCAGGACACGAACTGAAGGTCCTATGTCCCTTGTTTTAGAAACCTGGGGCTTAGGATTCGGGCCCTTAGAAGAAGGGTCGTCATCAAGATGGCACTGAGAAGTGCCTTTTTGTAATGTTTTCGGACGTGTCATCTGACTCACGTAACCGCAAGATTTACTATTTTTTAAAGACATAATTATCTTATATATTTCTGAAATATCCACAGGCTTCAGAAAGATCGTGTGGGGCAAACTGGGTATTCGGTGTGACTGAGTACTATTTAAATTTGGGTTGTTATTGTTACTTTTCCCCATTTGTATGAAATAATTATTAAAAATGTCACATATCAATTTAGGGTCATGTACAGTCAAACTTTTATAATTTAATGAAATAATGTCATTTTTATTAGTATTGTTTGAAATTGACGTTGAAATCGTATTCCAGATAGCTTTAGAACTATATCCATTATTTTTGATATATTTTTTGTTGCTTATTTGCTGAGAAATCTGTATACTTTTTTTTAGAATTTTGTTATATTTTCTAATGTATGTTTTTTTAATCTGATTATTAAGATGTAGTTTGCGTTTCGTTTTACATGATCTTCTTAAACCATTTGTTAGCCACTTTAGTTTTGAATTTCTATTGTTTCTATTGTTAGCATCCAAAACATTCGGTTCCTCCACAACATATTTCAAATCGTCATTAATTAAAATTACAACTCCATCATTTTGATTGTAATTATCCGAAGTGCAAAAGCTAGAATAACCCCGTTTCATCGGTAGCTTACTTACACATGAGAGCCAACATTCCGACAAAATAATGACGTCACAAACGAGATCAAGCCTAGCAAGCAGAATGCTTAAACCATTGTAATTTTTATTTAGACTTCTTATATTATGTTGCAATATTTTTAAGTATGACGCAGGAATTGATATAAGATTTTTACAGTGCTCTGGTTCACAGATCTGTAAGTCAGTCAGTTCAAAATTATCCAGATTATTAATATTATTCAAGTCATCGAATGTAATCGATTGCAAGGAGTAAGTCAGCTGCAAGCGAGTCGAGCGGATAAAGGTATAAACATTGTAGGTACAAGTATACGAGTAGTCTCTCTACGAACAGCATGAAGATAGGGCGTTTGTTTATGCATGTACTCCGGGTTGTAGGTTTGTTGTGACATGTAGT
Source organism: Athrips mouffetella (assembly GCA_947532105.1). Lineage (NCBI taxonomy): Eukaryota > Metazoa > Arthropoda > Insecta > Lepidoptera > Gelechiidae > Athrips > Athrips mouffetella. Next base: position 7,305,731 of record OX383964.1, on the reverse strand, counting down.
GTTAGTGTGTGTTTGATATGCGTGTGTAATGTTATAGCGGTTGCAAAGAATAAACACGTAATAAGACATGTGGGTAATTACGTAAAACATTCTAGTGAACGAGTAGGTTTTATCGATGGAATTTAAACATAAGGTAAGATATGAGTTATGAAGGTAGATTAATACTAGTCAAATATTAACCAAATTGTTTAGGTCTTCTTCACAGTCGATGCGAATTGCCGGCATTTGTTTAGATTTTCGTATAAAAATTTTCCCATAAGACGTCCAACATCCTTCGTAATTTTGGGTTTTTGCCAACTCTCTTGCTTGAAAAAGTAGCCGTCTGGCTCTGGTAGTTAAACAATCTGAGATGTAAACGGGCTTTGGGGGTCCGTCCAGTTGAAGGTGAGATGTATTAAGCTTGTGTTGCTTATCTTTATTTTTGTTGAACTGGGCTGCAGATTTAACGAGATTTTCCTTGAGAGAAGTTGACGTAAACTCCACTATGATCGGCCCAGTTTTTTCAGAGGTCGTTTTTACACGAAAAATATTTCTTATGTCACTTTCCTGCATCGGCTGACTGACGGTGGTGCCTAAAGCCAGAAGATGTTTGCGAAGCAAAATTTTGTCCTCGAGTTGACTGGCTGGAATGTTTCTTATTTCAACAGTGGCACTTTTAGTACTACGTTCAAAGCTGTCAATTTTTTTCTCTAGAGTCTTGATCTGCGTTACATATGAGTTTTCTAAGCTTTTGATTTGTGTTTTATATGCTTTATTATCATTCTCAACTGCTGTTAGTCTAACCAACAAAGCATCATACTGTGAGCTTAGAAAGTTTAGAGATGATTGCATGGATGAATTTTGTGTCATGACTTCTGCAATATCAGCTTCTAATTTTGAAAATTTGATGTTCTGGCTGGTCTTAATCTCGTTTAAAATCTCGAATAGTTTCTTGTTACTCGGGGTGCGTTGAGTGACGAAATCCGGATCATCATCTTCTACATTTGTTTCTGGAGTAAATACGATTTTTTTCTCGACTGTAGAACCTGGTATATCGTTGTCCTTTGAGGATAATGCCCCTTTATTCGGTTTGTTTTTCGATTTTGGTGGTGGAGTACGCTTCATCGACATTTTTTTTTATATTGAAAACTACCGTGTACGGTTTTATAGGTAGGTAATTGAATGGCACAAATTATTCACACTAGTTAAGTTACACGGAAACTTTATTTGATGACTTTCTCACTTGCGCAGATTCTAGGTGTCTAATTATTGCACTCGCTACACCTTACACCTGTTTATTTATTTAAGACCCGGTAGGTACTATACAGAATTTATTAGAACACACGTCCGAACTGAACCAATATCCGAGGAGGAATGAATTGTAGGCTCGTTTCTTAAAGGCTGCCTTGTTGTATCTTTCCGGAAATACCTGCGCCGGAAGCTGATTCCACAGTGCGGTCGTACGTGGTAAGAAGCTTCTTGTAAAACGTACGGTGGAAGATTGCCAGTTATCTAAGGGGTATGGATGAAATTTTAACTTCTGGCGAGTGGTGCGGTGGTGAAATTCTGCAGCAGGTCGATCCTCAGAGCACTCCCCATGACTTATGCGATAAATTAGGCATAAAGATGCAATATCTCTGATTAGAGCTAGATTGTCGAGTCGTCAACACCGAAGACTTTAATTGAAAGCTTTTGATTTCCAAACTTATAACTCACCAAAGTCAGCTCTGAGGCAGGTTTCAGCGCGCGCTAAGTGTTCCAAACAAACGTGCACTTGAGAGAACTTCATCAGGAGATTCTTCCACGGGCTTATGTCAATCTCATCCGCTATAAGTGGCACCTGCAAAACAAATGTTGAAATATTAAAAAATCAGTTCAAAAACTAGAACCCGACTACTGGCAAATCTTGCTCTAAAAAGTATGTAACAAGAAAATATTGTCATCGGAAATTGTTATGTACAAACTATGGTATTAAATAAATATTCATAGCGATGTTCAGATAATAGCCGTGGTCATATTGTTATGCCTCTTTGCCCTGAAGTTTATGATCGCTTTTTTTGGATAGGTGGCATAACATGACCACGGCTATAGTTTGTACATAACAATTTCCGATGACAATATTTTCTTGTTACATACTTTTTAGAGCAAGATTTGCCAGTAGTCGGGTTCTAGTTTTTGAACTGATTTTTTATTTCAATTATTTTGGGGTTGTAAATACATAAAAAAGCTAACAACATATATATTTTTGAAATGTGCTCGTTAAGCCCTTTCATTTGATGCCCAACACGGTACGGTAAAAAAAAATTTTTTTTATTAGTCCTTGACTTAATCTGCTCTAGAGGGCGCCACATACAATTAAACGAAATTTCTTGTATCCTATAACCAGCGGATAATTAAGACGCTTCTAACGACACCTCATTTGTCAAAATATGAGAAGTAGTTTAGAAGTTATGATGGAACAGATGAACATACATACATACATAGCCTGTCAAAATCATAACCCTCCTTTTGCTTTGCCGTAGTCGGGTAAAAAGGCTGTATAAGGTTATCATCCAATATCGCGTTATTTATAAATTCGATCACTGCCCTCACAAACTTTGGTGTCAGAGTTTTTGAGCCAGCAAAGGCCTCCATTACTTCCGTAAAGTCGAAATAATTTAGTTTGATTAGAATAACAGCAGAACAGCGCTATGCGTGAGAGTAGGACGAAGCGATACGTGTCCTTGTCGCTCCAATATCTTTCGCATCGCTCCGTCTTGCTGCCACACTTATGTCATGTATTTTAAAGTTTTACTGTGCAATATTTATTATATTATTTACTAAAACATTAATTTTAAAATATGTAGCCTGACTAAAACGGTCTCCACAATACAGGCTTACGTTACTCATTTGTAAATCTGATTTTTAAAAATTTTGAACCTTTAAAATAAAGATGTTTGTGTGTCATAATTTTCAAGCTACATTATTTCGACAGGGTTGAAATTTATGATAAACTAGCTGTTGCCCGCGGCTTCGCTCGCGTGGATTTCGTATTTATGTTGTTACTGGTTTTCCGAAGCAATGAGATATTTTCCCGTCATTTCGGGGTAATTTTAAACTAAGGAAAAACAGGACTAACCCTGCGCAAATCAATAAGTATAATTCAAGATCCAGCTGAATTTTATATAATATACAGACGTTACTCATAAATTATTCAGAACAGAGGAACTTAGCAGAAGTATCCTAACAAATGTAAAGAGAGAGATGAGAGACACCTTTATGTAATATTTCAAAACAGAGTCAATTCGCAGAAGTAATTGAGAAAAACTAAAACCCTCTCCCTCTCTCTCTCCCCCCTTCCTCTCCCCCTCCCCCTCCTTCCTCTCCCCCTGCCCCTCCCTCTCCCCCTCCCTCTCCCTTTTCATCACCCCCTCCCTCTCCCTCACTCCTTCCCTCTCCCCCTTCCCCTCTATCTCCCTCTCCCTCTACCTGTACCTGTACCACTCTACCTCTCTACGTCTCTACCTCTCCACCTCTCTACGTCTCTACTTCTCTACATCTCTACCTCTCTACCCCTCTACCTCTCTACATCTCTACCTCTCTACCTCTCTACATCTCTACATCTCTACCTCTCTACCTCTCTACCTCTCTACCTATCTACCTCTCTACCACTCTACTTCTCTACCACTCTACCTCTCTACCACTCTACCTCTCTACCACTCTACCTCTCTACCTCTCTGCCTCTACCTGTCCCTATCCCTACCCCTTACGCCAATTTAACCGCTATCCCTCAGCGACCCGATAAACCATACAAACGACACCCATATTGATTTTTAGACATTTCAAACCTATCGCACCCCAACTCTATCCCCAGGGGGATGATGGTATTTCACGTCCACCACGTTGGATTTCAAAATTGTTGTAGTTTTCGTAATCAGCGACCCGATAAACCATACAAACGACACCCATATTGATTTTTAGACATTTCAAACCTATCGCACCCCAACTCCATCCCCAGGGGGACGATGGTATTTCACGTCCACCACGTTGGATTTCAAAATTGTTGTAGTTTTCGTAATCAGCGACCCGATAAACCATACAAACGACACCCATATTGATTTTTAGACATTTCAAACCTATCGCACCCCAACTCCATCCCCAGGGGGATGATGATATTTCACGTCCACCACGTTTGATTTCAAAATTGTTGTAGTTTTCGTAATCAGCGACCCGATAAACCATACAAACGATACCCATATTGGTTTTTAGACTTTTTCATCCCATTTCCCTTTTTTAGGGGTTGAATTTGGGGTGGAATTTCAATAACAGTGATGCACATTTCAATAACAGTGCCCACATTGCATAGAATTACATCATTAATGCCTAAGTAATAAATTATGTGGATTTTACTTTAAGAATAAAGAATTTTCAACTTCATCCCCCTTTTCACCCTTAAGGGTGTCGAATTTTCAAAAACCCTGAGACACGTCACTATTAATTTTTAGTTGTTAGCCTAAATACAAATTTTGAAGATCCTAACTTCAAAACTGACGGACTTTCATACAAACTTTCATCCCCTATTTTACCCCCTTAGGGGTGGAATTTTGTAAACCCCTTTCTTAGTGCACCCCTAGGCCTCATAAGGAACCTTCATGCCAAATTTGGAATCTCTAGACCCAGTGGTTTGGGCTGTGCGTTGATATGTCAGTCAGTCAGTCAGTCAGTCACCTTCTTCTTTTATATATATAGATGAAACCAGACCATCAGCATGATGGTTAAGTTTGGACAAAATTAATTTGAATTTCCTTTCATCTATCTGGCTATCTCGTCATCACGATGGTTTTGAGAGTTTTGAATTTCTACGTCACATATTGAAATCAAATAGGTTCCCTTAATTAATACTAACCTCATTAACATCCTTCTTCTCACTAACTAGCCCATGTTTTTTCAAAGACGCGAAATCATCCACAGTCAACTCATGAGGATCATCACCATAGAAATACTCGTAGTGCAGTCGTATGGAGTTATTGCCCACGTCACAAATTAGACTCATATATGGGTAGTTCCCTTAATTATAATACTGACCTCATTAACATCCTTCTTCTCACTAACTAGCCCATGTTTTTTCAAAGACGCGAAATCATCCACAGTCAACTCATGAGGATCATCACCATAGAAATACTCGTAGTGCAGTCGTATGGAGTTATTGCCCACGTCACAAATTATACTCATATATGGGTAGTTCCCTTAATTATAATACTGACCTCATTAACATCCTTCTTCTCACTAACCAGCCCATGCTTTTTCAAAGACGCGAAGTCATCCACAGTCAACTCATTAGGATCATCATCATAGAAAGACTCGCAGTCGAGTCGTATGGAGTTTTCGCCGGTAGATAGACTTTCGAATGGATTGAGAGTGAAATCCCCGCCTGACATCGTCATGTCTTGGATTGTTTGATTGATCTGTTCGATTGATTCATGGCTTCTGCAAAGGAGAATTAAAATTAATTCAGGACATCTCAACCCCCACATGAGCAACTAAGAGTAACGCTTGAAGATTCTTGAGAACTTTAAGTCACTCGAGACAATTTAAGGGCTAATTTATGGTTCAGTTCAACGCAGTAAATTTTAGTAGCTATTATGTGATTATATCTAACCCCGTGTTGTAACCAATCCACTAAAAGTTGGAGGCAATAGGCTCGAAGTTGTGGATGAGTACGTATCACTGGGACAAACAGTCCAGTCAGGCAGCGTTCGGAAAACTCCACAATATCTTCTTGTCCAAAATACCGCAGTGCATCATAACGAAAGTCTTTGACTAGTGTGTGACATATGGCACATACACGGGATCGCTCAAGATGGGCCCTATTAGAAAGTTTAAAGTTACCCAAAGGACTATGAAAAGGGCTATGCTCGAAGTCTCTCTGCGGGATCAATCAGAAACGAGGAGATCCGCAGAAGAACTTAAGTAACCGACGCAGCTCTGAGAATTGCCAAACTAAAGTAACAGTGGTCAGGGCACATCACTAGAACCGATGGCCGAAGGGAAGTGAAGGTTCTAGAGTGGTAACCACGAACCGGAAGACTTAGCGTGGACAGGCCCACCAAGTGGACTGATAAAGGCTGGATGCGAGCAGCGCAGGACCAGTCGTCATGGAGATTTTTAGCTGAGGCCTATGTCCAGCAGCTGACGTCTATCTGCTGATATATTGATGATGATGATTGATGATGACTTACTCATACATAAACTCTCGTTTCCCGTAACAATTACAATTTCACCAACCTGATATTCCGATATAAAAGTTGGATTGGATTGGATTGGACCCTCACTAGAGCCACTAAGGACAACGCTTGAAGATGATTTTTTAAGCGCAGGTTATTCAGAACCTTAGACCCAGAATAAACGGCACAACGCAAAATCGATCACACTGTAACTTGTTATTATTTGGATTTTATATCTTGTAAGTTGCAAGAAATGATCCAGCCATAATGTGAAACGCGTTCAAAACTAGTTGCTCGTTGTGGTTTCTTAAAAGACAATATATTGGCATGCAACAAAAGTAGATAAACTAGAGTAGATTTGAGAGTCTCCTTTTATTGTTAATCTGTTCTGTATGTGAAAACAAAGTATTTATCTATCTATCAAAGTTACTCGAGTTGCAATTCCGTCAATTTCGCGTAGTGTGTTCTAGACCTAAGACACTTGAACATGTCCTGAAGTATTTTAAGTGCAGTTCATTGTTTTCTATTTGGAAATAACTTTTTATGCAACTATACATATTTTCCTTTACATTTTTAGTTTCACTCACCTGACATCAGAATTCCAAATCCCAGCGATATAAAACGAGTGTTCAACCAACGACATGACCCTTGAGTATTCCCACATAGTCTTCTCCATGCCGACTTGAGCGACTAAGGACAACGCTTGAGGAGGACTTGAGCGCAAGTTCTTGAGTACCTTAGTAGCTTGAGAGTGACCGCGAGACAGTTTGAGAACCAGTTTTGAGAGGTAGCTTTTGTTGTTTGCATCAATCTGGAAGTTTTATAAATAAATAAAAATAAATATTGGGGACAATTCACACACAGTCATCTGACTCCAAACTAGGCAAAGCCTGTGCCAGACACTGATATACATACATAAATAGATAAATAACACCCAGACACAAAACAAAAACTCATGTTCATCACATAAATGTTTACCCTGGGCGGGGATCGCACCTGCGGCCTACGGCGCAAAAGGCAAGCTCGCTTCTAACCACGCCAACGGGCCTGTCCATGGAAGGCAAGACATCAAAGAATTTGATCAAATAATACACATACTTGAAAAGTGCAATCATTGTATTGAAATTTACTTTTTTAAGGCAATACGAGTATAATTCTATAGAAGTACAGTTAAGCGCAAAGTTTGAATTACTTACAAAAGGACGTATTTTTCCTGACGATATAAATTTCAGAGCCTGAATCAGCAAAGTGATTAGTTCTTCAGCATTTTCGCAATCTGCAAGAAGATTAAGATCAACATATGGCATGGATTGTAAGGCCCTGATTAAGAGACGGTAACTAAGTGTGCGCACCATAGAATACATGAAACAGAGTTAGAAAGGCAATGCTGACAATTTTGTACGGGAACCGGTGTCGCCAGTTTGCACACATTTACACGATAAATTATATTTTCACTACATAAAAAAACCGCTAGCCATTTGTCGTCTACTGGTGAATCGAAAAAGTCAAAAGAGCCAAATCCAAACAATCAAAAATTTACCGTATTACATTACGTTATAACATTATTTTCAAAAACGTCAAAATCTGATGTTTTTGGGTGAGAAAGAGACAAAGATAAAATGTGGCCATACTAATAAAGTTTGCACAAAACAGTTCAAAAAGTATCCATTGGATCTTTCTTTGTTTTAACTTTCCTTTTAAATATTTCCCTAACTATATATTTATAAATGTGTGCAACATTATGCATAATACTTAAAAAAATAATTTAGATTTTTCTTTACTGAAAATAGAAAGTTAGCGATTTTGAAATATTAAATTGTTGTGTTATACTGGTATCATTATTGTGCAAATGCTAGGGATGTATGTTTCATTGGGCAAATTATCGATAAAATGGATTATTGTACTCTGGATTACAACTTTTCCACGAAACATAGGTTTGTTTTAGATTCGTACAGCTTGCAATAAGTAACTCTAGCGATGGCGGTTAATGCGCAGAACACAAAAACGAGTCGCGGGGGAGCGCGGGGTTTGGTGGGGGAAGGACTGCGAAGCGTTCATTGGCTCTCCGCGTGTCACCATGCGCAGAAACTAATCGTCACGCTAATGTTAGGTTGTGCAAGCTGTTTTATTTTTTATATCTCACTAAAATCACAGATTAAATAATACTACGTTTACAGATCCGATTCTCAGGCGGCGGGGTGAAGAAGGACGTTCCTGATGATATCAATCCAGGCGCTGGTTCTTATTAGAGGTCACACTGCATCAATCAATCTTTACACAAAACATTGTAAATTCAAAGTCACTTTGTATTATACACAGGTGTTTTTGTCGTTTTAGATATTATTTTCATGAGAACAGTTTTGCGCGCGCGGCCATTGCTCTTTCATTGATGTTTCAGGCAGGTACGGGGGGGGGGGGGGAAGAGAGGGAAGGAAAGGATGCGTTCTTAATTAGTTTTATTGTGTTGTGTATTGCCTGGAAACGCATCATAATAACTTTTGTTTGAGAAGCCAAGTATTTACTTACACCTTGTATACGAGCTTTAGTTTTATACTCATTCTTTATTAGGGTTTCGTACCGAAAGGGTGAAAAACGGGACCTATTGATATGCCTCCGATGTCTGTCTGACTGTCAGTGGGCTGTACCTCATGAACCGTAATAGAATTTTCACAAATTGTGTATATCTGTAGCCGCTACAACAACAAAATTTTGTTTGAGCTGTATCTCATGAACAGTAATAAATATATAAATTAAGTGTGGCTCCAATACTAAAGACCTTTTTTAGGCGATTTTTGTTTATGCTCTATCTTAAAAACGGGAACACTTGAAAACAAGAAAATTGCAATGTTTATAGTGCATAAGCTATAAAATAAAAATTGCAATGTTTATAGTGCATAAGCTATAAAATAACAAAAAATAATAAAATCTAGTCAAGCTCGTGTCGGACTCAAAAAATCTAGCACAGGAACATACTGAAATTTCTAATACAATCGTGATTATGTGGTGGTACGAATCCCTCGGTGCGCGAGTCCGACTCGCTCTTGGCCGGTTTTTTATTAGAAGATCCCTGCGTGTAAATATTCTTCAACAATAAAATAGATCATGAAGCATTGTTTTGTTTTATTATTTACATGATATTTACATTTTTCTTATTTATATCTCACTAATATTATAAAGATAATTTATTTTAGTTTGAATTTTTATATGTTTGGATGTTTCTTACTCTTTCACGACCCAGCCACTAAACAGAATTTGATTTAATTTGGCAGGAATATGGACTTAGACGTAGAAAAGCATAATATCTACTCTTTTTTCGAATCCCACGCAAATGAAGTCGTGGGCAACTGCTAGTCAGCAATAAGAAGAACCAACAAATTAAATTAATATACCAGTAAAGACGTGTGTGGTAAAGTTGGTGTCCCTCCGGGAAGTGATTTCGGTTTCTAACAGGTATAGCGTATAGCAAGAGACTTTAAATGTCTTCTTTGTGCCGAAAAGATGATGTCACTCTCCAAAAAGTGTTTGGAGCAAGTAGAACTTGTTTTAGTGGCTAACCAATCTTTTTGCCCTGTGGCATCGATCCATCTTTGCTTTTCTTTTGGATCACCTGGTTAGCTGCCAAAAATCTCTTTCTAAAGTTGGGATTTAGTATGAGTGCAAACAATTTTTAATTTTTTAATTATTAAAAAATTATTGGTTAACTTCAAAGCTAAAAAATATATACAAGTAAGTATTCAACATTACAGGAATAATTCCAGTATACAGAAATTTATCGATATCGTTGTATTTTTGGAAGCACTTTTGCTCTGGTTTCGACCGGCTAAAAAATATTTTTGTTTTAACAAATATAGTGGATAAAAAGGTATTCAAAATGGTTATCGGTGGTACAATAGGCCTCCATTTTGCAAATTTTTATCTTTGCTGTGAGCTCGACGTGATAATATCGCACAAAACGGCATTTTCTTAAAAAATACGTCGCTGCTCTTTACGCCATTGAGTCGGGCAAATGACTGAAGGGGTCATTTTGAGGTTTTGACGTTTGTTTGTCCTACGGACCTATCCATGGCACGCGGGGCCCGCCTACTTCGCCTTTCTATAACTCTGTTTCATGTATTCTATGGTGCGCACAGTCTCATAAGTGTTTAAAAATTGTATAGGATTTTGATATTTCAGACACTGAGCTCACGCTAAGCGTCGGTCTGAATCTTCGATCGATCGATCGGATCGATGACCGACCTCGCAAGCCTCAGGTGTCAAAGTTGTTGAGACGCCAGAGGCCTATGTAACATGAAAATTTGAGAGCAGACGGCCTCGCACGCTGCAGTTGTCAGTTTATCTAGGCCCATAGATTAAATACTTTAAGCATGGTCACGTTTTTTAGACATTCGAGCAGTGCGACACATTTTGAAAGACAAGGACGGCTACATGTATTAGTGTATAAACAGGGTGTCCACAGCTTATGCCCAAAAAATTTCCCTGACTTTTCCCTGACTTTCCCTGACCATTTTAAAAAATTTCCCTGACCAATTTTATTCATTTTAAAGAAAAATAAAGTATAAATGAATATATTTTCGAAAAATGTTAAGACCAAAAACAATGTCATAATGTAGGTCACTCTTTGGAGAAAAAAAAATGCCTGAAAAATAATGCTTTAACAGTATGGATTAAGGGCTTATCCATACTGATTAAGGGCTTATTGGATAAGAGCTAAATACGCTTCACTAGAGCAGGTTTTTAACGATAAGTGATGTATATATGTCCGTTGAAAAAAAAATGTGATAATTAAGCATCTTTACAATAATATGGCCGACTCAGAAACGCCATTAAATATATTTTGTACGCCATAAAAAAAACAACGTCTACTCTCCTTTACCTCTGATTTTAAACTGTTTTTCTTAAGTACCCATTAATCTATGATGCCAAAACTTTTACACATTATTCAATATATTATGCGTAATAATACAGCTGTTTAATAATTAATATTATGGGTACAGATTTTGAGAATAATGCAGAAATGAGCGAAAAACGTAAAACAGCGCGAATCCGCTCCGTTCTAGCACGCGCATTATGCCCTTTGTTAGAAAGGGAGGTAATTCAGCTCTTATCAGCCCTTAAGAGTCCGACTACAGCATGAATTACAGGAGTAAATAAAGAATTTCACTGAACCAAAACTATTGAAATTTATAAAAATAAAAAGGAGTAATCTAATTATTGTGACCACAAATTATGCCTTATTGTCGGAACCTGGAAAAAAATGCTTCAATAGTCTGGATTAAGAGTCAGACTAGACTCTAGTCACTAGAGAATGATTTATCCCTTATTTCACAATCACTGGGACATTTTGGAAAGCAAACTGTAAATTCTTAATTTTTCCCTGACTTTCCAGGTGGCTCCTCGATTTCACTGACTTTCCCTGACCACCTTGAGCTTCCCTGACTTTTCCCTGACTTTCCCTGATTTTCAAGAATGTGGACACCCTGATAAAGCTATCTCTGTCAAAAATATCAAAAACATAATTTGTAGATTTGCTAAACATTTTCCTTCACTGACATTTCCTCGCGCTTGGAGGTGATAGATTAGATGACTTAATTCCTCAAATAAAGTGACATTTTTCCGAGATATATTTTCTATCAGGCAGCGTGCTAAGCCGGCAAGATAAAGCGATGCAAATGATAATGGTGCGACTGAGACTCTTAGCGTTCCATCCTGCTCTCACGCATAGCTCTGTCTTGCTGTCATACTAATCAAGTTGCATTGTTTCGAATGCGAGCTACTGTTTATAGCTTATTATTATTTGCATACGTGTTAATGGAATAAGCGAAACCTTCATACACCCCAACAGATTTTTATTAAAATAAATCCAGTGCCAAGAATTTTTTCTCTAGATATTGTTATTTTAAAGTTTCATTGTTGTTCTAGTAGATTTTTAAGCTAACATGGCGCGTTCGCCTCGAACGCGCACGCCACGCCCCCCGCGCGCATTGCCACAGAAATATTAAGAAACGACAAAAATTTAAATAATAAAAATTTAATAAATTACCCGTATCAAAAACCCGTGAGATTGATTCTACTCTCGATTCTGAACAAGCGTCATTTGTATCAGCGTTTTTGGAAAATTTTCCCCTTCGTCCGTTTGGTGCCGGCAAAGAATAGCACCAACCCATCTCTACCCGTAGGTGTCGTAAGAGGCAACTAAGGGCTTATGGGCAGCAGCATCTTTCTGTGTATCGTATCATCTTACTTAATGCGGTCACCAACAACAGCGGTCGCCAGCCGCAACGCTTACAAGCGTGGTGACTATGGTAAATCCCCTCCAAAGTATCACGCGTTCTTGCTGGAGTTCTGGAGGGAGCTCCCTGTCCTGCAGTGGATGTTTCATGGGATTTTATGATGATGTCTTAGGGGATTACTTTAGCTTTAATAGGGGAAAATCGATGGCTATTAAACTTACCTCTCAAAATATCCCACAATTTGTACGTAAAGTCGTTACTGGAGCCGTTAGCACACATAGCAGACAAGCACTGTTTCAATGTGGTGGTGTCATCCGTAATACATATGCACCCCCCAGCAGGACATTCGGCGATGTAAGCGTAGGTCTCAGTTTCGTTCAGTAAGTTGCTCAGTCTTTTGGAGTTGTTCGGTTGTTTTGACCCTAAGTTGTTTAGTCTGAAAAGGCGGAGTTAGAAATACTCGTATCATAACAAAATAAAATATAAATAAACAAAAATTAATAGTAGATTAGTAGCCAAGGGCTGTAAGGCATCAATTGCAGCCCGAGATATTTCGCCTATAGTTCGAGGGTACAATTGATGCTTACACCCGAGCTAACTACTCTGCTTTACATCTCGATTGTGAGATAAGTACTAAGTAGGTCCTTATTACCACCAAATTGTAGGTGACCAATTAGCGCTCTAGGGTAATAATGGAGCTAGAAAAGCCCTAGGGCGGTAAGTAGTAAAAAAAAAACACTTCACTTTTCAAAACTCAATTACTTACCGCCCTAGGGCTTTTCTAGCTACATTATTACCCTAGAGCGCTAATTGGTCACCTACAAGCCCCATTTGGGGGTAATAAGGACCTACTTACCGAATATGAGAGATGTAAACAAGCTTTTATTAGATGTAGAAAAAGAACTAAAACGTTATCACAATCTCAGGTTTTTAAATATACATTCCGGCTCCATCATCAGATCAGCTTCAAGTCAAGTCATAATACTACTGCATTGTCATCCGATTTACATAAGCATGCAAAGTTAACTTGCAAGATATGCAGATAGACAACCAGACACCGCGACAGGTGAAAGTGAATAAAAGCTTTATAAAACAAAGCAATATTTTTAGTTAAGGCATACGGTTGGTTGGAGATCCGTGGAAGAATTAAAGAAACCGACAAAGCTCTGAGAATCGCTAAACTTAAGTGGCAGTGCGCAGGGCACATTGAAGAACTGATGGCCGATGGGGCGCAAGGGTTAGAACCCTTAGAGCGGCGAACAAGAGCCAGAAGATGTAGCGAGCTGGACAGACCCCGACAAGGTGGACCGACGATCTAGCCACGGGTCTTGTAAACACAGCTAAAAAGTGGCATCACATCTCATTACAAGTTGTATTTCGCCAGTGTCAAAGTAAAGAATCTCTTACAAAATTATGGCGAGATCGCAAATGTCCAATGAAAGATTTACACAGGAATCCACATCACGAGGACGAAGGCCTGTGTTCAGGTCAAACTAAAATTGAATACATGACCGCCATCTTTAAATGCTGACAAACGACCCCCAGGGCAAGTTGATTCTGGGTTTTTGTGTTGACACTTGACACTGTCACACTGCAGTCATTCTCAACATACTATTTTGTTATAATTTCAAAAATGTCTTCACCTGACCCTGGCAGCAAGGAGATTGACAGCAGTAGAGCCGGCTGCAGCTGGTGCAAGGGCTGGCTAAGTGCCCTACTGTTACTTCTTGCTCCTGATAGTTATCCGTATTTTTCTAAGAAACTAACCTGATACTGGCAGTATGGAGGATGACAGCAGTAGGACCGGCAACAGTCATGTCCACTAGGAGCTGATTGATGTTGTACAGAGCACATTCTGGCTTCCACAACAGGTGCACTACTGTTACTTCTTGCTTCTGATAGTTACATCCGTATTTTTCTAAGAAACTAACCTGATACTGGCAGAATGGAGGTTGACAGCAGTAGGGCCGGCAACAGTCATGTCCACTAGGAGCTGATTGATGTTGTACAGAGCACATTCTGGCTTCCACAACAGGTGCACTACTGTTACTTCTTGCTTCTGATAGTTACATCCGTATTTTTCTAAGAAACTAACCTGATACTGGCAGTATGGAGGTTGACAGCAGTAGGGCCGGCAACAGTCATGTCCACTAGGAGCTGATTGATGTTGTACAGAGCACATTCTGGCTTCCACAACAGGTGCACTACTGTTACTTCTTGCTTCTGATAGTTACATCCGTATTTTTCTAAGAAACTAACCTGATACTGGCAGTATGGAGGTGGACAGCAGTAGGGCCGGCAGCAGTCATGTCCACTAGGAGCTGGTTGATGTTGTACAAAGCACATACTGACTTCCACAGCGCGCTGCAAGGGCTGGCCAGGTGCCCTACTGTTACTTCTTGCTCCTGAAAGTTATATTTATACTCTTGAGCTGGGTCCACATTGGACAATACGGATCGGCGCTCTACGAACCACGATCAAGGAAGCTGCATTTGGATCGCACTCTTAATCGGAGCGCATAGGGTGCTAGTGTGTTCTTTTTCACCATTCTACTACGCGAAAGTTTGTAAGTGTATATGTTTGTTACTCTTTCACGTAAAAACTACGGAATGGATTTTAATGAAACTTGGCACTCATATAGGTTAGGTCCTGTAATAGCAAATAGGCTTCTTTTTGCCGCGGGAAAACACTTCTTTCCCACGGGAAAACGCATTTAATGCGTGTGAAACTGCAGGCGGAAAGCTAGTACAATAATATTTTTTTATATTTTGGCCCTATTTTTTACCAGTCAATCTCGTCGAGCCAGTGGTTTTTCTTTCAAAAAAATCAATCAAATAAAAAATCAAAATTTAGTTTATTTTCTCACCACAAAATAATACAAAAACAGCAATAAAAAAATGTCACGGTATTTGTGGGAGACTGGAGCCTAAACTAAGCCAAAGCCTGTATTTTAGGACTCCAGGTCTCCGTCCTACATAATGTCAAGATTATTATATCATGGACATATTTGTGGATCATGAAAATCTATATAGTAATACAAGATACCAAAACATATTAGAAAACAACACAAAAATTTTGGAAATTAAAACCAGAAATTCAACATAATCTAATCTAACAAATGAAAAGAAAACAATAAGAATGAAACAATGGAGAGTGATGGGGAAATTGAAAGAGTGAATGTGTATAAGATTGTGTGAAAGGGAATGTGGAAATATGTGTGAAGGTGAGTGAATGGAAGGTGTGTATGATGAGAGTGTATGTATGTTAATGAATTTAACTTGAGATTAGCAGGAATGGTTGTTTGCACTTTTATATGTCGCAAGCAAATCGTATTATTCACAGTTTACAAACGGCGTGCAAACTGTCACATAGTTCGAGTAGTATAAACTGAAGAGTATTTTGCATTCCATACTTTAAGGGCGCCAACGGATGAGATACTATTACCACCTAAGTCTATGTTGTAAGTCCGACTTTTAAAGGGCTACCTTCGAAAAGAAAATTGTCAGCCAGTCAACAGTAATTTTTTTTTTGATAAATGATTTTGATGTGTCATAAAATATACTTACAAAATGGACTTTACAGCTAATATATGGTGTGACTAGTGTCTTAGTTGACCACTGACAGAACAGCTCAGTGAGACCGCTGTGTGGGGCATTCAGTAGTTCATCAGTATTGTGACAGCTGCTGTATGATATACCTGATAGGAGATATTTGCAGTCCACTGATATTGTTACCTGAAATAATTAATTTTTAAATTAATTACTTCATTCATAGATGAAGAAACAAGTAAGAGAGAAGTACTAAAGAAGCACTGGCTCATTATAAACCTGCCCATGAAACTGAACAACTTTTCCCAAGGAACATAGGTCAAAATACGAAAAGACAAATTTGACCTCCCATACAAAATGCGCTATCAGCCGATACAGTTTCTATGGGAGATAAAAATTTATTCTAAGGCTAACTTTGAAGATTGCTGCTCGGAAAGTAATCTTGTGCTTATGTTGAAATATTAGTGTCGATTTTTAAGCCATAATGTCGTCCTACGGCCTGTTTTCCTTTTGCCTTAGGCTTTTTTTTGCATGATCAGTAGACGGAGTTCATATAATTTTTTGTCATGTTTCAAAAATAAACTCTGACAATGACTACCATTACAATACAATTATTTATTATTATTATTTATTTACCATTATTTTTGGAATCATAGCTCCCAATTTTCACTTATAAAAAGTATTGGTACCAATTCCTGACCCTTTGATCTATACAAAAAAAAATTCCCATGCAATAGAAATTTACTGTACTTTTTAAGATTATTCCGCTAATTCTATCCGAGTATATGTCACACTGTTGGGCCAAGGACCGTAGTAAAAATTTTTTTATTAAAAAAATTCTGTCTCTACATTCCATGAGAAGTCCTCTGCAGGACAGGAAGCTCCCTCCTAAATTCCAGCATAGACGCGTGGTACTTTGGAGGGAGATTAGTCACCGCGCATGAGGCAGCCAGGCAGCGAGCCGTGCGGGTGAGGCATGCCTCTTATCCGTACACACCTTAACTGTTGTTGCAAAGGCATTTCAAATACAGAAAAGATGCAGGTTCGCATTCTGTCTGTTGTTGTAAATTTTGCAATTTTAAAATGTGTATGAATATATCTAAAATATGAAGCAATAAAATCATTGTTAATCCAATTACACTTACCAAATCCTGCCCAATTCCTTCCTGCCGAGCATATCCTTCAACTATGTCATCTATATCCACATCATCAAGTACCATACTATCCTCAAAGCTGACTATTCCTCGGGCAAAGTGATCCATATCAGACTGTATGGATAAAAGAAGTGGTTTACCAGGTGAGGACGGGTTGATAAGGAGCCACATTGGAAGAGCATCTTCACAATTTCGAAGGGATTTGTTGTATAGGTTGGCTATTTCTCTGAAATTAAGATAGATCAGTTTTATAGTATGGAGCATAATCAGGTTTTGTGCAAAATAATATGGGATGGTGGGAGGCTTTTTTTTACTTTAACCAATGAGATTTCATAAAAGAACTAGAGACACATTCGCGCTCAAAAAGTGTCCGAGGCTCATCTCCTCACCGCGTGGCTGCGTGAGGAGATGCGCATTAGTCGTGTTTTGACCGCTGCATGAAAACAACGTCTCGCGATGCCAACGTGTGTTGTGAAAAACTATGCAAATAATACCAGAACTCGCAGAAAAAAGATGGTGTATCATATTTTATGTTATGATATCAATAAATCTATTACTTAACAGTCAATATTTGAATTTTATTAGCAATTTTCATTTTATTACAAACAAACTAATTCCCTCGCGTCGCTGAGGCCATGCCGAAGCTCCTTCTCTTTCACAAGGTTATAATTACTTAAGAGTAAAAGAGACAAACATATTCCGTCTAAAACTGCTTCAATTAAGAAGCAGGCTATGAAGCATCTTCCACACGAAACATAAAAGACGTGAAGACTCTTAAGCGCTAAAATTATTTTAATTTGACTTTTTTTTAATTCGGTTTTAATACATAGAAAAATAAATGGTACAGCAGCACTGCACTTACTTTCCCGCAAAACGCAAGAAAAAGCTATCAACCGCAAACTTAAATTTGTAATGAGATACACATAGTATGGAAATACAAACCTTTATTTATGTTTTGCCAAAAAAATGTTCGAATGAAATATACAGATCAATTTAGAATTCAAATTGTCAAACATTAAAACAAACAAACCTCAAACGATTTCGAGTCACATGTTTAACTCGTACTGGAACATCCTTTATATGAATTTTTACAGATCGATGGAAACTACCGTAGGATACTTGCATGGAAATTTTTTTAATTTCCCAACACATGTTCCTAATGGAGCATTGTTCAGTTTAGTCTACTGAGCAAGCCCTTTCAGGTTTTGGTACACCCTGTGTACTAAATTTTATTCAAAAAAATCATAAAGAATATCCAGTCAGGTAGACAACCAGAAATTTTTAATAAACTCAATGGAACCAATTTTGGGTAAATCGAATATTTACGATTTGGTGGTACGGGAACTCCCCTTATATGAAATTACACAGATCAATTGATACTAGCGCAAGATATCTTACATGGAGATGTTTGGTCATGCAAAGTTTCATCAAGATTCTATAAGGCGTTTTTGAGAAAATTTTAATTTTTCATTTTCGTTGTATGACAGCTACCCTCAAAATGAGAGCCAGCAAGAAACCACTTAGAACCCTTCAATGGATTTACATAAAATTCTTAAATTCAAAATATGGTGTCAATCGGACCATTCGTTTAGCGGCTAGGCCAAAGCGTGACAGACAGACCGACCGACGCTATGTATTAAAACCGACCGACCGACGGACGGACATTTTTGGGAGACTTGTTTTTTATGATGTATAATAAAGTGATATAGAACACATTTTTGAGAAAAATAGAAAAACTTTTTTTTACGAATACAATATTTTTCTTGCTCCGCTCGAAAGTAAAAATATACCGAACAAAATTAAAAACAAAAGTAAACGACAGCTTCATAATAAACTACCATTGTTTCAAAGCAATGAAAAATTTTTTTTATTTATGTTGAATAAAGGATGAAAAATATTTTTAGCATTTTATGTGAAAGTGCGACTCTGATCATTTTCTATGTTCTAATCCGAGAAATGCCAATCTTCGAATTTCAAATACGGAACTAGAGTTGAAACATACGAACTTCGGAAGGACATAACGATCATTACGTACAAATGACATTGCACCTTAAGCAACGATCCTAAGTCCTAATTTGGTATCATGTGTTTTTAGTTATCTATATAACTTGATGTATAAGTATGTATATTACCAATAGGACATTTTTTGAAGAAAAGTCTTTAGCAACTGTGAGTCTAGTTGTTTATCGTTGGTCTAAGACTTTAACTGAGACATACACAGAGAAAAATATTTTAGTCAAGAAAACTATTGTTGTCAGATATATATGTTGTACCCTAATGTCGGAGAGAAAAAGAGCTTCTTCAAGTAGGGAAACTACAACAACTTATTTATACAAATCAGAAATATTTTCATCATCATGATGAATACCTAAGATCCCAGTCAGAGTAAAAAGTTATGCTGGATTGATATAGCTTCCATTCCTCTCTATTGACTGTTATCTCACAATTCACTTCTTTCTTTCTCATATCATCTTTCACACATTCCAACCATCTCACTTCAACTTCGTTCCATTCACACTTTGTTCTATTCATCACTCTCTTTGTTAATGCTGGTCTCCTCTTCTCATGACATGTCTATACCATGCCAGATGCTTTCCTCTCATTTCTTCAGTTGTAGACACCACTTTTTTTATGAATAGCATGATATTCATATGGTAACTACATCCTTATTGCTATCGATTGATAAAATTGAAGAAATTGTTACCTAGCCTTATCAATAGCAATAGGTTGATGAAGTGCTTCTTCTCTGGTCCATAGCTGAGGCTCATCAGAAATTAGGGTGTCATCTAATAAGTGCAAGCTCAAATCAAGCTTCAGTGGAGATCCAGTCAGGTCTAATTCCTCTACAAATAAAAAGGCATTTTTATTAGTCGAGCACTCAAATAATTACTAGGAAAATAATTGCATGTATGAAAGGGTAAATGAAAGAAGAGGAAACCAGGGAAGTATGTCAAGATCGTAGCATTTGGAGGGCTATGGTCTCTGTCACTTCTCGGCCTACTCCGATGGGAAAGAGGTGTGATTTTATGTATGTTTAATAAATGTAGGGATTAATTTTTTTTTATAATGTCATTAACATCTCTTTAGCAAGATGGATTCTGCTAGTTTCAGAGAAGGTAGGTCAACTAGCCCTGCACTCCAAATCATACAAATAGTGAGCTATAAGCAAGCATAAGTTGTTTAAAGTACACCTTTAAGTGCACTCAGTGCATTAAGGTATGCTATTCATACAATTTGGAATACATTGTAGATTACACTTGATATGTCCTTTAAAGAATCCAAAGCAGACAAAGCGAGAAAAGGAAGAAAACAAAGAGCATTAAAACAACAAAGAATAATATAAACTATGTATAGGTAAATAAAAACGACAAGGAAATAAATGAATAAGGGGTGCTGATCAAGTAATAAAACATGCAAAAATATATATATCTAACAACAATATACACTTACCTTTCACACTTTTATCGTTTTTAATGTTGTTATTAGAGGATGTAGTCGTTTGTTTATTCTGAAACAATTAAGTAGTAGTTTGTAATACCTAAATAAATACACAAACCTGACAAAATTAACGAAACATTACATGTTCAAAACTGTAAAGAAAATATTTTATTTGCTTTGCAAGACTTTCAGATAGAAACTGTAGTTATATTTCAAGGTATAAAGGCAATAATAATTAATCAATAACTTAGAAAATAGGAGAAATATGAAAAAAACCTTAGCGTAAACCATCACTACTTCTTCTTTGTTTTTCGTAAACATTGAAACATAACTCGGTGACAACTGTTTCTCAATGCAAAACTTAGGGAAATTATCTACAACTGGCTTTAAAATTACATCCATTTTAGTAAAATTTGATTACGTTACACGTAAAAAACTACAATAAATATATTTTTAAATTTAAACGTTGAAATGACTGACGTCCGTCTGACATTTGTTTGACATGACCAGTGCTGCCAACTGATTTTCCAAAATTACGTCAAAATGCCCAATAAAATTTTATGCAGTTTTCAGATAAAACAATATTACTTTCGAGTTTAAAACATAATAAAGTTATGTTTTGTTATTCTAAATACTATATTTAAGGCTGTTGTTATCCCAAATAGAAACAAAATAAAAAAGATAGTAAAAAATATAGGAACTGAAAATTTAAATGAAAATGTAGATGGGACTATGAAACTTTCCTCATTTATTTTTACTTCCTAAACATAAAACGCACTTACTGCTGTGTGAAACAGTACCCCGATGGCAAGCAAAGCAACATCGATTATTTCGTACCATACGGGGCATCAAATTATTGTATGAATACAGTAATTACCAAAGAGATTTTTTTGTTTTGTTTCATTCTTCCTATCGGAAAGGCAAAGAGTACAAAGCCCATACAGCCATTTCTGATGTCATTAATCTTTCTTTTAGCTCCCCTCGTAAAGCGATAGGGAACTTTACGAAGGAAAATGTTCGACACTTTTTGGGACAACACAAACGGGGCTTAAACACGAGATCACTTGAAATCTTCATCAGCTGCGGACTCCGTAGTAAATTTACTGCATAACACACTATCTTTATTATCCACTAAATCACTAATGCACAAAACACCAAACTATCAATTAAGCAGGCAAACGCCCATGTCGAGTTCCCGCCAAAAAAGTCTTACCAAAGAGATTTTAACCTTGCTAATTACCGTACGGTTGGCAGCACTACAAATGACAGTTGCTTTTTTTTTCATAACATTTTTTTCTAGTACTACATCACCACTACTGCAAATAGAAAATACTTGTTGCATATACCCTCTATGAGAGAGTACAACCATTAGTGGTGACTCGCTTACTAGTAGTTTAAGCAAAGTCTAATAGATGGCGAGATTTAATAATAGTTCTCTAGATGGCGCCACATACAAATCAAGATTCGTTTAACATAGAGTAACACGATTTTCGCGCGCAAAGAAACGGGCTTGCGCGGTTTGACGCGTTGCTCTAAGTTCGTATAACGATAGGGCTAGAAGGGTGGGTAGGGCTTTTTTGTGCAAAGACCGTATGGAAAAGTATCACCCCCTTTTCTATTACTGCCGTAAAGCAGCAAGAAACAGCATTTGCGCTGCTGAGTTTCGGATCGAAGGGTAAGGGTAAAATTACTGGTTCATGAGACCTACCTACTACAATCTTGACTCTAACGTCGGCCAACGGGCGCGGCCAACGTCTACTAGGCCCGTTTGCGTGAGTTTGCCTGTGGTTTGAAGGGTGAAGAGCCGGTGTAAAGGTGGGCAAGGCACTTTGCCTATTTAATAATAAGACAGTAGGTGTTAAGAGCGGTTGTGTCCACTTACTATTATCACGCTCACTTGCTCGTTTGCTCGAAGTTGTTTGACGTCGGTATTTTTTATCTGAGTGTTGTCTATCGATAATTTTATTACTATAAAATATAATATTTTGTTTACAATGTAGAATAGTTTTGAAGGTATCGCGAGTCATACCCTTTTTTTAGGGTTCTGTGTCAACAAGGAACCCACAAATAAATGGTTTTGTCACGTCCGTCTGTCTGTTGGTCTGTCCGCGGCTTAGCTTAAAGACCCTCTATAAAGCTGAAAATTTGGTATGGGTACATATTTATTAGTAAATTTTATTAGTTATTAAGTAGTTAGTAAAACTTGAGAAAAAACGTTTTGGAGTACCTACCTCCCTTACACGTAGTAGGGATGAATATAATAATAAATAATAGAAATAACAATGGCAAAGCACCGAGGCTCTACCATAAAGAATCTATAGTAAAATAAAGTACATACGGCAATTAGAAAATTATTGAACCAAGGATACGGTTATTAGACACTAAGGTACTTCCTGGCGAGATACAACTGAAGAGAAGTCCACCCGGTCATGGGTCGAGGGCTCATAACACGTCCAGTTATGATGTGCCTAATAATACTCTTAGTTAGGTATGAGCACCCACGAACAGACAATGTCACGGTTATTATATCATAAGATCGGGCATGCGGATACTTAATGATATTTTTTTACATACTAGCGCTATTACGTGGATATTTTATTATGTAATAAGTATACCATTTAAAATATTGAATGAAACAAATTAAATTTGTACCTCGTAATAACTACAGGCAAGATTTAACATAACGTTGGTGTGCGGACGCGTCATGGTAATTAGAGAAGAGGCTTTCAATAACTGAATTTAGGCAGATAATTTAATTTATTGAGGCCTAGATTTTTGATAAGAATGCTATCTAACTGAAAAACATTGACACTTCTTAAATAAGACAATATTTAATGATACATAAGCCCGGACACATAAAAACTGGCTGATCGGAGAATGGCTGTTGACCAGTTTTTATTATTTGATGTTTTTGTATATAGCTTATGCACTAAACATTCCAATTTTCATGCTTGTAAGTGTTTCCGGTTTTACGATAGAGCTAAAACCAAAAATACCAAAAAAACACGTTTCTTGAATGGGGACCCTCCTTATTTTTTGAGTTTTCATTGTCTTTATTATTTATTAGGTAATCCTCCAACACAAATTCTGTGAATATTTCAACGATTGACAAAACCCGAGGTTCAAATCTTTTTGCAGAACCTGAAAAATAAACTCTGTGTTTCCGACTTTGCGTTGGCCCTACTTTAGAGGGCTCGCGTGAACTAGAGGCTCTTTTAAACTGCGAGTTATTAGTAACGTTAGGGACGTTTTTGCCATTCACATCCACGCAACTATACTTGGAATATGTTTGGTATTTATTTATTTTATTTATTTAATTATTTATTGTACACATGACAAGAACACACAAAACATAGATTAAGAAAAACGACACGACAGGTACTGCTTATTAACCGACTACGGCAAAGCAAAAGGAGGGTTATGATTTTGACAGGCTATGTATGTATGTATGTTCATCTGTTCCATCATAACTTCTAAACTACTTCTCATATTTTGACAAATGAGGTGTCGTTAGAAGCGTCTTAATTATCCGCTGGTTAAAGGATACAAGAAATTTCGTTTAATTGTATGTGGCGCCCTCTAGAGCAGATTAAGTCAAGGACTAATAATTTTTTTTTTACCGTACCTTGTTGGGTATAAAATGAAAGGGCTTAACGAGCACATTTCAAAAATATATACGTTGTTAGCTTTTTTATGTATTTACAACCCCAAAATAATTGAAATAAAAAATCAGTTCAAAAACTAGAACCCGACTACTGGCAAATCTTGCTCTAAAAAGTATGTAACAAGAAAATATTGCCATCGGAAATTGTTATGTACAAACTATGGTATTAAATAAATATTCATAGCGATGTTCAGATAATAGCCGTGGTCATGTTATGCCACCTATCCGAAAAAAGCGATCATAAACTTCAGGGCAAAGAGGCATAACAATATGACCACGGCTATTATCTGAACATCGCTATGAATATTTATTTAATACCATAGTTTGTACATAACAATTTCCGATGACAATATTTTCTTGTTACATACTTTTTAGAGCAAGATTTGCCAGTAGTCGGGTTCTAGTTTTTGAACTGATTTTTTTTTTATTTAAATTTCTTCCAGCAGTAGTATTTTCCAAGGATACTCCTCCTTCCCACCCACTCACTCACTAGATTTTTCACTCTCCAACCCACGGTTAGCCCACGGTAGAGCTAATTTTGAATTTAGTACGTTCCATTGACGCAAAAGCCCTTGGCTAGGCTACACCTGCAGACTGCAATTCAACGGGGGCATAAGCTGATTTGCCTGTAAAATCTGACGAATTGCACTCAGGTTGAAAGGAGACTGCTATTTTGCATTTTCAGATATTCCTACCTAGATCACCAGTTAGCACTAGGTACCAGTACAAAGGTTATTATACCTACAGCAATATAATAAGGAAGCGCTAGCGGCCTAGTGGTAGTTGCTTTCTTTACGATCACGAAAGTTAAGCAACGTTGGCCGTGTTTAGAACCCAGATGGGTGACCGCTAGTGGCACAAGAACTTAAGGCACGTTAAGCCGTTGGTCCCAGCTACTGTTAAGCCACGACCACACCTAACTGAATTCAAGGACTAATTCGGCATACATTTATTTATTTTATTTATTGAAAAATTACAAAAGAATTTACATATGGTTTTTTTTTTACAGTGTTGCATAAACCTAGTTAGGTTTTTCCGTACACTGTTAGATACATTCATTGCGCGACAATAGACAGCGATCATAACTACATTACTGGGAGTCTCGGTTATGTTAATTGCAATATCCTTACTTCAACGAGCAATGTAAGCCAATCTGAATTAAGGAAGGTGTGATCGTGGCTTTGAAGATAGTAGTCGCTAAGCCAAGTCAGAGGCCATTTGGCGGCTTGAAATCTCTGACAGCACGGTTGGTCACTAACCTGGCAAAGCCCTAGGATTGGGTCTGGTTTGCCCTCTGGGTTGCGGAGGTCAGATGGCAGTCGTTCTATGTAAAAACCAGTGCCCTTTTCAAATCCCCTAGGTTAGGTAGCCGACGCCGTAAAAACCATTGGCAAAAAAACGGGAATGGGCTAGAAAAATTATAATGATATTGACGTAATATAGAGCTGGGTTCCAAGTGGAGATTTTAAGAAAATAGTGATTTTAATTAATGAAAAAAGCTTTAATAATTCATTATGAATGTGCAATTCATTATATTTTTTCTTTATACATCAAAGATGGGCAGCAGCGTCCTGTGCATCGTACATACTAATAAATATAATATTTATATATTTAATTATGTATATACAGGGCCTTTGGTAAATATCTGCAAACCTCTCAGGTGGTTGCTCTACCAATGATGCTGAACAAATTTCCCTGAGAAACATAGGTCGAAATACGAAGAAAATGTCAACGTCCGATATAAACTGCATCAGCTCTTTTTAGGGTTCCGTACCTCAAAAGAAATAAACGGAACCCTTATAGGATCACTTTGTTGTCCGTCTGTCTGTCTGTCTGTCAAGACCCTTTATCTCACGAACGGGTAAAGGTATCAGGTTGAAATTAATACCATATATTAGGATCCATAATACGCAATAAAAAAATATGGCATTTTATGTCCTCATCTCCATACATTTATTCAAAAATGAAAAACCTACAGGGTACTTCCCGTTGACCTAAAATTATGAAATTTGGCAAGAAGCTAGGCCTCACAGTACAAATAATGGGAAAAGTCTGAAATCATTAAATATTACAACTTTTCTCACAACTAATGGTAACCAATTGTGGTGAGCTCCCGTTTCTAGAACATTCATATGAGAGAGGGGTCAAGTTGGATGTTTGCTGAGGCGATTTTTGTTTTAGTTCTATTTAAAAAACGGGAACACTTACAAACTTGAAAATTGGTATGTTTATAGGGCATAGGCTATAAAATAACAACAAATAATAAAATTTGGTCAAGCGCGTATCGGACTCAAAAAATCTAGCACATTAAGTTACTAGAATTTCAACTAATACAATTATGTTTATGTGGTGGTACGGAACCCTCAGTGCGCGAGTCCGACTCGCACTTGGCCGGTTTTTGTTTTTAGTTTTTTGACCTATGTTGCTTAGGGAAAGTTGTTCAGGTTCATGGGTAGAGCTACCACTCGAGAGGTTTGCAGACATTAACCCAAGACCTTTAAAAAACATATAAAAAAACATATAAATAAATAAAATATAAATTATAAGTATATAAAAAATCTCCACTTAAAACCGCAGCTCTACATTACGTCGGCGTGATTTTTCTCCTCTCTACAGCCAGGAAAATGCCAACGAATAGCATAACAATTCGTCATTACATCACATTTTAATCAAACCATTTCCACACTAGCGGCCAAAAATGACTTTTGGACGCAGATTTTGCATGATAAAGAAAAGTTTTCCGAGCTTTTGAAGAGAAAAAATATTTTATAACCGACATCTAATAGACAGATTATTTAATGTCTATTTTCAATTTATTACATACTGTACTGTCGTACTCAGAAACGTCACGTAAAGTTAATCGTTAGTTAAGGGTAGATAAAAGATTAACTGCATGCGACAGCAACAGCCAGTTGCACAAAGCGTCTCTAAAGTTAAATTTCCTTTAAATCTATTGCCGTCACTTTCGTTGTCAACAAAACAAAAAGAGTCAGCAATAGACTTATAGGAGCTTTATCTTTAAAGACGCTTTGTGCAACTGGCAGTAAGTCTTTGATTAGGTAATTAAAGAGGTAAAAATGGAGGAATTTAATAAAATGTAAGTCAAACGTTTCAAAACCCGGAAAAGGATATCCTTTGGGAAGAAATTGACCTACTACGGCTTGTTATGGAGTGTTTTTTTTTTCACTTTAATTTATGTCAAGGACTTGAGGTGTGTAAACGGGACTTTATTATAGTCAAAATATTAATAATTCTAATTCTAATTGCTATTGCTTTTTAGGGTTCCGTACCTCAAAAGAAAATAAATGGTACAGCAGCACTGCACTTACTTTCTCGCAATACTCAAGGAAAAACTATCAACCGCAAACTTAAATTTGTAATGCCATACACATAGTATGGAAATACAAACTTTTATTTACGTTTTTCCAAAAAAAATGTTGGAATGAAATATACAGATCAATTCAGAATTCAAATTGTCAAACATTAAAACAAACAAACATCAGACGATTTCGAGTAAATCACATGTTTAACTTTTGGTAGTACTAGAACACCCTTTATATGAATTTTCAAAGATCAATAGATACTACCGTAGGATACTTGCATGGAGTTTTTTTAATTTCCCAACACATGTTCCTTATGGATTATTGTTCAGTTTAGTCTACTGAGCAAGCCCTTTCAGTTTTTGGTACACCCTGTGTACTAAATTTTATTCAAAAAGTCATAAAGAATATCCAGTCAGGTAGACAACCAATCCAGGAGTAATATTATAGAAAATTTTAATAAACTCAATGGAACCAATTTTGGGTAAATCACATATTTACGATTTGGTGGTACAGGAACACCCCTTATATGAAATTACACAGATCATTTGATACTGGCGCAAGATATATTACATGGAGATGCTTGGTCATGCAAAGTTTCATCAAGATTCTATGAGCCGTTTTTGAGAAAATTTCAATTTTTCATTTTCGTTTTATGACAGCTACCCTCAAAATGAGAGCCAGCCAGAAACCACTTAGAACCCTTCGATGGATTTGCATAAAACTCCTAAATTCCAAATATGGTGTCAATCAGACCATTCGTTTAGCCGCTAGGCCAAAGCGTGACGGACAGACCGACCGACGGACCGACCGACCGACGGACCGACCGACCGACGGGCGGACATTTTTGGGAGACTTGTTTTTTATTATGTATAAGTGATATAGAACACATATTTGAGAAAATTAGATAAACTTTTTTTTTCACGAATACAATACCTTTCTCGCTCCGCTCGAAAGTAAAAACGGAACCCTTATAGGATCACTTTGTTGTCCGTCTGTCTGTCTGTCTGTATGTCAAGACCCTTTATCTCACGAACGGGTAAAGGTATCAGGTTGAAATTAATACCATATATTAGGATCCATGAACCACACAAGATCTGAAAATTAAATTTTTTTACAATGACGCAATCAAAAGATACGGCATTTTATGTCCTCATCTCCATACATTTATTCGTAAATGCAAAACCTACAGGGTACTTCCCGTTGACCTAAAATTATGAAATTTGGCAAGAAGCTAGGTCTCACAGTACAAATAATGGGAAAAGTCTGAAATCATTAAATATTACAACTTTTCTCACAACTAATGGAAACCAATTGTGGTGAGCTCCCGTTTCTAGAACATTCATATAAGAGAGGGGTCAAGTTGGATGGTCGCTGAGGCGATTTTCGTTTTAGTCCTATTTTAAAAACGGGAACACTTACAAACTTGAAAATTGGTATGTTTATAGTGCATAAGCTATAAAATAACAACAAATAATAAAATTTGGTCAAGCGCGTGTCGGACTCAAAAAATCTAGCACATTAACTTACTGAAAGTTCAACTAATACAATTATGATTATGTGGTGGTACGGAACCCTCGGTGCGAGAGTCCGACTCGCACTTGGCCGGTTCTTTTTATCTTTTCCAGATTTTCGGTTATAACTCATTAACCTGTAAAGCTTACTTAGCTGTGATAGTTTTAGTAAGCTTTCCTTTTTAGTGTAGGCAACGAAGCAGTTGACCCCACCATAAATTTCTCAGGCAGATTTTATTTGACAGGATGATAAAGAGTCATGAATTAAATGTAAATTCTAAATTTTCTAAAAAATTTTAACAAAAAAATTTTTTCATAATTTTTTTTGTAATTTTTGTATGGAAAAATTAAAAGTACCGTTTTTTTTTTTTTTTATAGAAGGTTTGTCTCATTTAGTGTAATGCCCCAGCAAAGTTTTAATGCGGGGGTCTTCATACAACGATCCGCTTCGTTGCCTAGACGATTTTTTGTGCCTTTGTACGCACAGAAGCAACCACGTAGAAACGAAACCAGTATAAGCTGAACCAGCGCTACGCTACAAATCTGAAATAAAATAATTGAGATGCCCGAAACCAGAGACCTGCTCAAGGTCAAAGTGTTCCCACCGACGTGCAGCCGTGTGTACCAAATGAACTTAAAATATTTTGGTAGGTATTCAAATATTTCTTAACAGGAAACAAGGAGTTTTCTACAATATAAAGTTTTCTGCTTTTAATTTCAAGAGTCTCTGATATTCATTAGTGCAATGTAGGTAGGTAAGTCCTAGTTGACCTTACAGCCCACACAAAAGGAAGTTCACGTGGTATACTCTCGTTTTCCTACAGTGAAAATGACATCGATACTTTTTCGAACCTTCTTCTGTTCTTCTTCTTTTTTTTCTTCTTCTCCTTCTCTTTCTTTTTCTTCTTTTTAGGGTTCCGATGCCAAAATGATAAAAAAAGGAACCCTTATGGTGCGACTTTGTCTGTCTGTCTGTCTGTCACACCTCTATATCTCAGCAACCACTCATGCTATATACTTGAAATTTGAAATGAATTTTAGAATATAGTTGCCCAACTTAATTGCACATGTAATAATTTTGAAAAAAAAATGATTATTAATGTAAAGGGGGCCTAAATAAGGGGGGGCAAATTTCAAATTATCGCTACTAGGTCGAGTCGGGGTATCATATGAAAGGGCTTTACTTGTGAATTCTAAAATATATTTTTGTATTTTTTTACATCTCTTACTTTTTTTACATGTCAAAAAAATTTATCTCCGAAGTTTGTGTAAGGAAAAACCTGAATTAATTACAGTTGACAGAAGTTTATGTAAACATTACAGCAAAAATAAAACGATCTTTCGAAGTTGCACAGTTTATCAGAAATCTGCAAAAAGCCTTTACAAACAAACTTAGTTTTGCGGTCCTGAAAATGGACTATATTGCTTCCAAAAATACTATAGGTATATCGGAACCCTCGGCACGCGAGTCCGACTCGCACTTGACCGGTTTTTTTATATGGTAAGTTTTTAAAAAACCCTAAATAGTAGGACATCGAATCAACCTAAGAGGTGTTTCCCTGTGGCCCAATGATTTCGCCCCGCTGCTATGACGAAACACTTCGGAATTTGTTCGACATGGAATTAGGCCCATATTCAGATTAAATTTATTATTTATTCGTATGATTAAATGAACCTACTCATCGTCGGCGTCGATCAGGTAGAACAAATACGAATTGACAAACGCTTATCCAGTGTCCTACTATAGTGTATTACAAAGTCAAAACGAACTTTTTATTATGGTCTACTGTAGTATCGATCGATGTGGGAAGTTGAGAGTAAACCTACTGCAAGTTGCCTACACTACTTTACTAATAGTATTTTGAAAATAATTCAAAATTCAATTTTCTACCTTGAGTGCACTCATAGAAAACAGCTTGTATTTACGTAAAATTCTGCTAGCAAACAGCTTATATCCATAATGTTTTCAATACCAACCAATCTATGTTTTTATTAAAATTACCTATATTTTTGCATATTTTAGTTTATACTGCAGTTATTTTAGTGACTAGAGTGGAAATATTTTGCTAATACGTATTCGGCTTGATTATGAAAATATTTTAATTTTAAATATTGAAGTTACCTGTAATATACACCGTGAATTTTCTTTGGTTTTGCTCCTGAAACCCAGTGATACTACTTATGATAAAATGCAACTTTCGCTGAGAAAAAAATTTTTTTTTTCTCCCCATAGTATTCCACGTGATCCACTCATTTTGTATGGGAAAGCGAAAATTTTTGTTTAAGTAAAAAAAAATGCTTTCTTCGGGAAAGTTGTTTTCACTTCTCATGCTCTGAAAGTGCTTTTTTGTGCAGGATATAGGCAAAATCGAATTTTGTGCATTAGGGCAAAAAAGTAATCGCGGTGGTGTACGCCCAGCGCGCGGGCCTGCTGCACCCCCGCCCTGCGCCGCGCGCGCGTCAACATGTTCTTCACTAAAGCAGAACAACTCATTCTTCAGTTACATTTAGAGAGTACTTTTACGTTTTATTTCCTCGCAATCAAAGTGAAAAGCAGAGTTTATAACTCGTCCACAAAACCATTTTATACTCGACATTAATATCAGCCCTCGCCGTCTCGGAAAAATGGTTCGTTTTGTGCACTTGTTGTAAAATCTACTATTTTTTTCATGAGTAGAATCACTGGGCTTCGGGAGCAAAACCAACGAAAATTCACGATGTATAGGAACTGAGTATTTAAATATTTTGACAAATTTTTTGCCCTCATGCGTCTAGGGGTAAATAATCTCACTTTTCAAATAGTCCACCTACTCGAAATCCTTTATGTGCTAGTAAGTATTACATTTCAAAACATGTCGAGCCTTTGCGGGCAAAATCCACGTGATTACTTTACCCTTTTCTAATAGCTTTACTCGTTTTACTAACCATAACCACAATGAAAATTGATACCAAAGTTTAGATACTTTTTAGCATAAAATGTACAAAGCTGCATAAAGCGAAATATTTATACTTGGATTTTTAATCTGCCCTTGAAAATGAGCCACCCATTTTCTCGACACAACATTTGAACTATTCCATGGTACTATTAGTCCATTATTTTGACGCAACTTAGTGTTAGTCCTCTCATAGGTATTTTAGGCAAGGCAAACACAACCCAACCGATGGTTGAGTTAGGTTCTCTTCCTACCAAAACGCACGAGCCGAGTGAGTGAAGCGAGTGTGTCACGACAGCGGCTGGTGAGTGCCAGAAGCGGATTATTCTTTGAGAGTTTAAACTATAAGCAGTTGAACTGAATTATTTCGATATAAACGTCTTTTGTCTAGTTAGGACTACTAGCTTTAACTGATATTCATTTCACACAATAATCATCTGCTCGGCAAAACCTGTACTATGGGCATCACAGATTGATAAATAACACCTAGACACAGAACGAAACACTTTTGTTCATCACACAAATGTTTGCCCTAGACGGGGATCGAACACGCGACCCACGGCGTGAAAAGCAGGCTCACACACCAAAAGGCTTGTCATCAAATATTGTTGATTCTCAGGGTGGGCGCAGCTGAGACGCAAATGGTACAGCACAAGTTAAAAAATAACTTTCCTCTCGCATTATTAAGAAGAAAACTGAAAGAAGAAATACTGTTCTATGCGATACCTGAAGCAAAAAATTTTAGATACAGAGTGTAATGAACGATGTACCGAAAATTTAAATGGCGTGTTCAGTCAACGAAACTGAACAACTTTCCTAAAGAAACATTTACAGAGCAATTTTATGGAGTGGTCAAGAATTTGACCACTTCATACAAATTACTCACTCTGGTGGAACAGTTTGTAAGGAGAGGTAATATATTTTTTTAATTTCCCAAAAATCTTTTTTGGAAAGTTTGTTCAGTTTCGTTGTCTGAGCACGCCCTTTCAGTTTTGCGGTACACCGTCCCCTTACACCCTGTATAATATTACGCTAACGCGTCCTACAGTACCTAACCGAATAATCTACTAATGTGCTTTTTCTCGCTAAAATTTTATAGGATGGTTTTTATATATTAAGAAAACGCGGATTAACGAAATTAGAATTGCAAATTCTTATTTTGAAAAGGTCAAGTACCTACTATTTTTCCATAAAATTTCCATGGAAAAGCGTTCTGCCAATCAAGCTAAGAGGGATAAAGGTACTAAATGGTGAAAGTACTCCAATACATTGTTTTGCATTGCGCTCAGAATAAATCTAATTTCTTTACAAGTTGGTTGTTGTTTTCTACAGTTAAGACCATGTCAAGCTTGGCACATTTGACTTTGTACCGTTCGTATTTCAAACGCTCTATCTTCTAATCTTCTAAATATATAAAAGAGGATGTCCTGACTGACTGATTCAGCAACGCCGAGCCGTAACCGCTATAGCTACAGATCTGAAATTTTGTACACAGGTTTCTTGCACTTCAAAACCATCCACTAAGGAAGGATTTTCCAAAATTCATCCCCTAAGGGGGTGAAATAAGGGATGAAAGTTTGTATAAAAGTCCTTTGTTTCTTGAGCTAGATTCACACAAATTTGAATTTCAGCTTTTGGTATTAAACAAAGAAATACGTGTTTAAGCATTTCTTAAAAATCACCCCCCAAGGGGGGGAAAAAGGAGATGATTTTTTTTTCCGTATGTTGGTCTATAAGTCTTTCATTTTTAAAGGTAGAATTATAGAAATTTGTTTTTGAGCTTTTGGTAAAAAATAAAAAAGTACATGTTTGATAAATTTTCAAAATTCATCCCCTAAGAGGGTGAAATAAGGGATGAAAGTTTGTATGAAAGTCCATCAGTTTTGAAGTTAGGATCTCCAAAATTTGTATTTAGACTGATGACTAAAAATTAAGTTTTACGTGTCTCAGGGTTTTTGAACATTTTACACCCTAAGGGGTGAAAAGGGGGATGAAGTTGAAAATCCTTCATTTTCAAAGTAAAATCCACATAATTTATTATTTAGGCATTAGGGTTGTAATTCTGTGGAACGTACATCACTGTTATTGAAATTCCACCCCAAATTCTATCCATAAATAAAGGAAATGGGGTGAAAAAGTCTCAAAAAGTCTCAAAAGACACAGTACTCTATAGACTTCATAGATTTGCTCTCCTCTTATAACCTCAGACTTAATTTTAAAAAACCTACACGCTTAGCAAGTGGAACGTGTTTAGACAACATAGCCCATAATGTTCGAGGTTGCAACGGAGAACTAATAGATTATGCACTATCTGATCATTCAGCTCAGCTCCTCACATGTCCTACTAAGAAAACATGTTCTATGAAACACTGGTTTAGGTTTAAAATAGATTATTGTAGAGACAATAGAGATAAGTTTGTTCAATGTTTGAGGCAGTTAAGTTTTGAAAATGTTTACAGTGAAACGGATGCAAATCATGCTTATGACTCCTTCTTAGAAATTTTTGGGTCATTTTATGGTCTGTGTTTTCCTAAAGTTAGGGTTAAAGTCTCGTCGACAAAAAGGCCGAAGTGGATTACTCGGGGAATTAAACTGTGCAGCCGTAAAAGAAGAGACTTTCTATGGAAATTTCGTAGAGCACCAACGAGAAGTAATAAAAAGGCCCTTACAGATTATACAAAACGGTATAAGTCAATCATAAACTTAACACGAAAATCTCAAAATAATAATTTCATTAGAAATTCAGAAAATAAATCCAGGGCCACTTGGCAAGTTATTAACAATTCAAAAAAAAACTTTCCAAAAGATGACTTTAGTCAGATTGAAGTGAATGAAACTCTAATAAATGATCCTCAACTCATAGCTGAAAGCTTTAATTCTTTCTTTTCTCAAGTAGTTGATTCGAGTACGAACCATACCGAACATAATAATATAACTACACAAAACTATCAATGCAACTCAATATTCATGCCGCCTACT
Source organism: Athrips mouffetella (assembly GCA_947532105.1). Lineage (NCBI taxonomy): Eukaryota > Metazoa > Arthropoda > Insecta > Lepidoptera > Gelechiidae > Athrips > Athrips mouffetella. The sequence continues at coordinate 7,270,769 of OX383964.1, read as the reverse complement.
TCATCTCAAGATATAAATAAAATAATAAGATTACTAAAGAACACAAATAGCACAGGTAGTGACGGTATAGCAACTGGGATAGTTAAAGAAGTGTCGGAAGTTATTTCTCCTGTACTTAGTCATATATTTAATCTGTGTATTGAGCAAGGTAAATTCCCGACAGCATTAAAGCTTTCTATAATTAAACCTATTTTTAAAAAAAACCGGTCAAGTGCGAGTCGGACTCGCGCGCCGAGGGTTCCGATATACCTATAGTATTTTTGGAAGCAATAAAGTCCATTTTCAGGACCGCAAAACTAAATTTGTTTGTAAAGGTTTTTTGCAGATTTCTGAAAAACTGTGCAACTTAGAAAGATCGTTTTATTTTTGCTGTAAAGTTTATATAAACTTCTGTCAACTGTAATTAATTCAGATTTTTCCTTACTCAAACTTCGGAGATAAGGGGGGGGGAATGGTATTTTTCTTGACATTTTTCATCATAACTTTAAAACTAAGAAATTTAAAAAAATACAAAAATATATTTTAAAATGTACAAGTAAAGCCCTTTCATATGATACCCCACTCGACCTAGTAGCGACAATTTGAAATTTGGCCCCCCCTATTTTGGCCCCCTTTATATTAATAATCATACTTTTTTCAAAATTTTTTCTTGTGCAATTAAGTTGGGCAACTATATTCTAAAACTATTCCAAATTTCAGGTTGATAGCATAAGTGGTTGCTGAGATATAGAGGTGTGACAGACAGACGGACAGACAGAGCGGCACCATAAGGGTTCCTTTTTTTTACCATTTTGGTATCGGAACCCTAAAAAGGTAAAAAGTCTGATATGAATTGCTATAGACCTATTGCCATTATTTCTATATTTGGTAAAATCTTCGAAAAATATATTTATGGGTCTTTGTATGGTTTTTTTGAGGCAAATAAAATATTAACTCCAAGACAGTATGGTTTCAGGAAAGACAAAAACATAAACTTGGCTATTTTTGATTTTTTAAAGACTGTATTTTATGGTATGGATAATCGACTGACTACGATAGCTTTATATATGGATATGTCCAAAGCTTTTGACTGCGTCGATCATAATATTTTACTGCAAAAATTGTACTCATATGGTGTAAGAGGCAATGTCTATAACCTACTAAAGTCATACCTTACCGATCGCAAACATGTCACTGAAATTAATAAAATATGTCCGTTTACAAAATGTGAAGTAACATATTCGTCTAAAACTAAACTAGTCAAATTTGGAGTTCCGCAAGGCAGTGTGCTGGGACCTTTACTTTTTTTGATTTATATTAATGACCTGCCTTCCATAACGAATCACCATATAACGCTATTTGCTGACGATAGTACTTTACTTTTCATTGGTGAAAATGTAAATGTTGTAGAGACTAGTATAAACCAAACACTGACTTGTATCATAGACTGGCTTAGTATAAACAATCTTAAAATAAACCTTGACAAGACAAAAATAATGAATTTTAAGCAAAGACGACTCACTAACAAATTGAACATATGTTATGCAGGTACTCAAATTAGTGAAATTGAAGTCACTAAATTTTTAAGTCTCTATATTGACAATAAAGTAAACTGGAAAGCTCACATTGAAGAGGTTATCAAAAAAGTTAGTCAGTCTTCTTATGCTTTGCGCAAATTAAGTAAACTTGTTGATAGGAAAAGCGTTCTATCAGCATATCATGGATATGTAGCCTCTATCCTTAGATACGGTCTGATCTTTTGGGGAAACGCCACTGACGTTTTGTCTGTATTTAGAGCACAGAAGCGCTGTATAAGGTCAATTTGTAACTTGAGAAAAATCGAATCCTGTAAACCATTTTTTCAAGAAATGAAAATTCTAACTCTAAGTTGTATGTACATTTATGAATGCTGTGTCTTTGCTAAATCAAATCTAGGATTATTTGAATTTCATGATCGAGAACGGATTAGGGACAGAATGAGAGGCTTCAAAAATGTAACACAGCACTTGTGCACAAAAGTGTGTACTGTAGAACTCCAAACATTTTTAATAGATTGCCGAAGTCACTGCGAGACTGTGATAAGCTTAGTGTGTTTAAGGTAAAGCTACATGACATTTTGGTGGACAAATGCTATTATAGCCTTAATGAATATTTTAATGATAATACTTTGTTTTAAATAATTGTAGTATAAATATTTTTTAAGTACTTGACATATAAATTATTTGGAGACATATATTTTACATGACATAACTTTAATCTTTTAGTAATTTTTGTATGCCTTAATGGCGGGACATAGCTGGAACTATTTAAAATTCTATTGTAACACCTCAATGACCTATGATCCACAAAATAAAATTTCATTTCATTTCATTTCAAAACCAATATGGGTATCGTTTGTGTGGTTTATCGGGTCGTTGATTACGAAAACTTAAACAATTTTGAAATCCAACGTGGTGGACGTAAAATACCATCATCCCCTGGGGATGGAGTTGGGGTGCGATAGAGTTGATATGTCTAAAAATCAATAAAGGTGTCGTTTGTATGGTTTATCGGGTCGCTGATTGCGATAACTACAACAATTTTGAAATCCAACGTGGTGGTCGTGAAATACCATCATCCCCTGAGGATGGGGTTGGGGTGCGATAGGGTTAAAATGTCTAAAATTCAATATGGGTGTCGTTTCTATGTTTATATAAGGAGAGGGACAGCGGTTGAGATGGCGTTAGGGATAGGGTTAGGGGCAGGGATAGGGAGAGGGAGGGGGATGGGAAGAGGAAGAGGGAGGGGAGGAAGAAGGGGAGAGGAAGAGGGAGGGCAGAGGGAGAGACTGCACATTGTCTGAATTTCACGCGGGCGTAGCCGCGGGCACAGCTAGTGCTATCTAATTATATAAAAGAGCTTGTACTGACTAAAAAAAAAAAAAAAGATTAATTAATGACTGATTAATCAACGCCGAGCCGTTGCCGCTATAGATACAGATCTGAAATTTTGTACACAGGTTCAATGCATGTCAAAACTACCCACTAAGAAAGGATTTTGGAAAATTGATCTCCCAAGGGGGTGAAGTAAGGGATGAAAGTTTGTATGAAAATCTTTTGTTTCTTGAGTCAGATTCACACAAACTAGAATTTAAGCTTTTGATAAAAAATAAAGAAACACGTGTTTAAGCATTTCTTAAAAACCAATTCAAGGGGATGAATACGAAGATGTTTTTTTTCCGTATGTTGGTCTATAACTCTTTCTTTTATAAGGCTAGAATTATAGAAATTGGGTTCTGAGCTCTTAGTAAAAAATGAAAAAGTAAGTGTTTAAGAATTTTTCATAATTCATACCCTAAGGGGGTAAATAAAATAAGGGATGAAAGTTTGTATGAATATCCTACAGTTTTGACATGCGGTACTAAAAAAATTGGATTTTAGTTATTAATAAGAAACAAAGAAACATGTTTTTTAGCATTTTTAAGGGGGTGAAATAAGGGATGAAAGTTCGTATGAAAATCCTACAGTCTTGACATGAGACGTTTGAAATTTGGATTTAAGCTAATAATAAGAAGTAAATAAACACGTGTTTCAGCAATTTTGAGATTCATCCCCAAAGGGGTGAAATAAGGGATGAAAGTTTAAAGAAGAAACACGTGTTTCAGCGTGTTAGAAAAATCATCCCCTAAGAGAGGGAGATCCCTCCCGAGGGAGAGGGGGAGAGGGAGGGGGAGAGAGATAAAGAGAGGGGAGAGGGAGGGGGATGGGAGGGAGGGAGAGGAAGAGAGAGGGGGAGAGGGAGAGACTCCAGAATACTACTCATTGTCTGAATTCCACGTAGGGCGAAGCCGCGGGCACAGCTAGTGTACTATAATCGCGCTAGGCTGCCTTTCTACCAGAGCTGTGCGAGGGTGCTAAGCTGAGCTGGGAAATTCTAGCCAATAGGATTGCTTCATTTGACAGCGCATTTGATAATCTAGGGAAATGGGGAAATCCTATTGGTCGGAATTTTCCCAGCTTACAGCTTTGCTCTTTGCTTCCTCGCACTGGTGGCAAATCAGCCTTACAAGTGTCAAGCTTGATGTGCTCTTGACTGTACACACGGCCGCTTTTTGGTGGAAACTCGTTTACCTAGAGCGGGTCTCTGGTTATGGGTGTTTGTAACGTAAGGCTAGTCCAGCTTATACTGGTTTTGTTTCTACGTTATTTCTGCAGTGTGTATGTTTATACTAGCAAGTCTTCGTAATGAACTCGATAGTTAAAGAAACTTTGATGGATGTTGTTTGATGACAACATAGTCTAGGCAACGAAACGGATCGTTGTATGAAGACCCCCGCATTAAATCCTTAGTCGATCAAACTTTTCTGGGGTATTATTACACTACATATGAGACAAACCTTCTATAAAAAAAATCGGTACTTTTAATTTGTCCATACAAAAATTGAATGAAAAAATTTTTTTGTCTATTTTTTTTCATGATACTTTATCATCCTGTCAAATAAAATCTGCCTGAGAGAATTATGTTGGGGTCAACTGCTTCATTGCCTACACTAACAATTTAGGTGGCGTGGTCTAGTGGTTAGAGCGTTCGGTTCTCGATACGGAGCTTCTGTATTGTCAAACAAAAGTTACTTTCTGAGAAAAGCAAAAAGATTCCGTGCATTGGTAACTTGGTAAGCACATTTAGTGTAGGAAACGAAGCAGTTGACCCCAACATAATTCTCTCAGGCAGATTTTATTTGACAGGATGACAAAGTATCATGAATTAAATGTAAATTCAAAATATACGAAAAGAAAATTACAGAAAAAAATTCCATACATTTTTTACAATTTTTGTATAGAAAAATTAAAAGTACCGCTTTTTTTGGATATTTTTATAGAAGCTTTGTCTCATATAGTGTAATACCCCAACAAAGTTTCATCTACTGACAATTTAATGTGGGGGTCTTCATACAACGATCCGTGGAAGTCAATAGTACGAGTAAGTAAGTCAACGTAAGTAAGTAGTCGTCAAATGATCCATGTCAGCTCAACAACTCTGACACCAGTTTTTGTGAGGTTGGTCATCGATTTTACATCTCACAAGATATTATGAAGATGGGATGAGCCAGATTTAATAGAATTCTTTGAAAGCAAAATGTTGTAAAAAGTTCAGCAATAATCTACTTTCATAGAATTTTTAAGGACCCCTCCTTGAATTAGATTAAATAAATGTATTACTAACTTTAAAATCTTGATAACATATTTACTGAAACCAGGGGTTCCGAAAAAAATGGGGGGGGGGGGGGCGCAGTCGTTGAGGAAAATTGTTTTTCCTTGTCACAAAACCGGTCAAGTGCGAGTCATACTCATGCACCGTGAGTTCCGTATCTCGATATACCTGTAGGGACAATACATAGAATACATGAAACAGAGTTAGAAAGGCAATGCTGACAATTTTGTACGGGAACCGGTGTCGCCAGTTTGCACACATTTACACGATAAATTATATTTTCACTACATAAAAAAACCGCTAGGTATTTGTCGTCTACTGGTGAATCGAAAAAGTCAAAAGAGCCAAACCCAAGCAATCAAAAATTTACCGTATTACATTACGTTATAACATTATTTTCAAAAACGTCAAAATCTGACGTTTTTGGGTGAGAAAGAGACAAAGATAAAATGTGGCCATACTAATAAAGTTTGCACAAAACAGTTCAAAAAGTATCCATTGGATCTTTCTTAGTTTTAACTTTCCTTTTAAATATTTCCCTAACAATATATTTATAAATGTGTGCAACATTATGCATAATACTTAAAAAAATAATTTAGATTTTTCTTTACTGAAAATAGAAAGTTAGCGATTTTGAAAAATTAAATTGTTGTGTTATACTGGTATCATTATTGTGCAAATGCTAGGGATGTATGTTTCATTGGGCAAATTATCGATAAAATGGATTATTGTACTCTGGATTACAACTTTTCCACGAAACATAGGTTTGTTTTAGATTCGTACAGCTTGCAATAACTAACTCTAGCGATGGCGGTTAATGCGCAGAACACAAAAAACGAGTCGCGAGGGTGCGCGGGGATAGTGGGGGAAGGACTGCGAAGCGTTCATTGGCTCTCCGCGTGTCACCATGCGCAGAAACTAATCGTCACGCTAATGTTAGGTTGTGCAAGCTGTTTTATTTTTTATATCTCATTAAAATCACAGATTAAATAATACTAAACTAACGTTTACAGATCCGATTCTCAGGCGGCGGGGTGAAGAAGGACGTACCTGATGATAGGGAATCCAGGCGCTGGTTCTTATTAGAGGTCACACTGCATTGTAAATTGTAAATTCAAAGTCACTTTGTAACACAGGTGTTTTTGTCGTTTTAGATATTATTTTCATGAGAACAGAGTTGCGCGCGCGGCCATTGCTTTTTCATTGATGTTTCAGGCAGGTACGGGGGGGGGGGGGGAAGAGAGGGAAGGAAAGGATGCGTTCTTAATTAGTTTTATTGTGTTGTGTATTGCCTGGAAACGCATCATAATAACTTTTGTTTGAGAAGCCAATTATTTACTTACACCTTGTATACGAGTTTTAGTTTTATACTCATTCTTTATTAGGGTTTCGTACCGAAAGGGTGAAAAACGGGACCTATTGATATGCCTCCGATGTCTGTCTGACTGTCAGTGGGCTGTATCTCATGAACCGTAATAGGTAGAAATTTGAAATTATCACAAATTGTGTATATCTGTTGCCGCTACAACAACAAAATTTTGTTTGAGCTGTATCTCATGAACAGTAATAAATATATAAATTACGTGTGGCTCCGATACTAAAGACCTTTTTTAGGCGATTTTTGTTTTTGCTCTATCTTAAAAACGGGAACACTTGAAAACAAGAAAATTGCAATGTTTATAGTGCATAAGGTATAAAATAACAAAAAATAATAAAATCTAGTCATGCTCGTGTCGGACTCAAAAAATCTAGCACAGGAACATACTGAAATTTCTAATACAATCGTGATTATGTGGTGGTACGGATCCCTCGGTGCGCGAGTCCGACTCGCTCTTGGCCGGTTTTTTATTAGAAGATCCCTGCGTGTAAATATTCTTCAACAATAAAATAGATCATGAAGCATTGTTTTGTTTTATAATTTACATGATATTTACATTTTTCTTTTTTATATCTCTTTAATATTATAAAGATAATTTATTTTAGTTTGAATTTTTATATGTTTGTTACTCTTTCACGACCCAGCCACTAAACAGAATTTGATTAAATTTGGCAGGAATATGGACTTAGACCTAGAAAAGCATAATATCTACTCTTTTTTAGAATCCCACGCAAATGAAGTCGTCGGCAACTGCTAGTCAGCAATAAGAAGAACCAACAAATTAAATTAATATACCAGTAAAGACGTGTGTGGTAAAGTTGGTGTCCCTCCGGGAAGTGATTTCCGTTTCTAACAGGTATAGCGTATAGCAAGAGGCTTTAAATGTCTTCTTTGTGCCGAAAAGATGATGTCAAACTCAAGGGTTTCAAAACACTTCAGCTATAAAGGCGTTGTATAACGCGCTCGTAAGAAGCAGATTGGAATGCGCTTCAGTGGTCTGGGGCCCACATGAAGACAAGTATAAAATGATGCTGGAGAAGATCCAGAATAAATTTCTGAGATTCCTTTACTGGAAGCAGTATGGTGTATATCCTTTCTACCCACTAATGTACCCGACCATTTTCATTATGGGAATGGTCGGTTACAATACACTGGAAGTTAGCAGAAACATGGCCCTTTCCAAATACATCTACAAGATTCTCAGGAAAGATTTGACAAACGTTGAAATTTATCAGTCTCTGATATTGGAAATCCCAAATCCTCGTTTGAGATTTGGTCCTAGACAAAGATTGTTGATAGTCCCAAGTTCCAGGACAAATCTAGGGAAACACGCACCTCTGGCTAGGGCAATAAGGATCCTAAATGAAGTGAGCAAACATGTTGATTTGTTTAGTTGTTGTCTGTTTGAGTTCACCAAAGTGACTGAAAAATGTCTAACATATGTTAAAATTGTATAGACGTACTAAATATTGTACTTGCTTGTTGTATTGGTTTCTTACTGTAAATTGACATGCATTTTAATATTGTAAATAAATAAAATAAAAAAAATGTCACTCTCCAAAAAGTGTTTGGAGCAAGTAGAACTTGTTTTGGTGGCTAACCAATCTTTTTGCCCTGTGGCATCGATCCATCTTTGCTTTTCTTTTGGATCACCTGGGTAGCTGCCAAAAATCTCTTTCTAAAGTTGGGATTTAGTATGAGTGCAAACAATTTTAAATTTTTTAATTATTAAAAAAATATTGGTTAACTTCAAAGCTAAAAAATATATACAAGTAAGTATTCAACATTACAGGAATAATTCCAGTATACAGAAATTTATCGATATCGTTGTATTTTTGGAAGCATTTTTGCTCTGGTTTCGACCGGCTAAAAAATATTTTTGTTTTAACAAATATAGTGGATAAAAAGGTATTCAAAATGGTTATCGGTGGTACAATAGGCCTCCATTTTGCAAATTTTTATCTTTGCTGTGAGCTCGACGTGATAATATCGCACAAAACGGCATTTTCTTAAAAAATACGTCGCTGCTCTTTACGCCATTGAGTCGGGCAAATGACTGAAGGGGTCATTTTGAGGTTTTGACGTTTGTTTGTCCTACGGACCTATCCGTGGCACGCGGGGCCCGCCTACTTCGCCTTTCTAACTCTGTTTCATGTATTCTATGGGACAATACCTACCCTGTGTGTGTTTATAGTGTGGTGGTTCGGAAGTCCAAATGCTATGAACATGCTACGACTTATGTCTGCAAAATATAATCTACATTTTATATTAACTAATATTATAATAGGTACTTAAAGTTTGTAAATTTGGAAGACAGTAAAATTCATTTCAATCATAACATCCTTTTCAGCCTCCGTTGTCTAGCGGTTAGAGCTATTGGTCCGGCTATCGATCCGGAGGTTCTGGATTCGATTCCCTGTTAAACACTTATAGTTATAACTGTGGAATCGTTGTCTGTAAAGGTAATTTCTTGCTTCGGAAGGCACGTTATACCTGTAGATCAGAAGATACCTGTAAATCTATGTTAGAGGCCAATTGCGGCCCAATAACTCTGACACCTGTCCGTGTGGTTCCGGAAAAGAATAATAACAACCCATCCCTACCCGTAGGTGTCGTAAGAGGCGACTAAGGGCATATGAACCGGAGGGTGGGCACTAGGCAGCAGCATCTTTCTGTATATCGTACCATCTTACATACTGCGGTCACCAACAACAGCGGTCGCCGGCCGTATGCATGGTGACTATGGTAAATCCCTCCTAAGTCCCAAGCGTTTTTGCTGGAGTTCTGGAGGGACCTCCCTGTCCTGCAGTGGACGTTTCATGGGATGTTATGATGAATTATGACACCACAGTTTATGACGTCGGTCGGTCATCAATCTTACAACCGACACAATATTATTATGATGATGAGGAAACTGAACAACAATTACAGTTATATTCCCCAATATCTCAAACTTTTTGATTTAAAATATTTAATCATAATAAGTTGTAATCGTAGTATCTACGGTGATCAATAAGTAGTGAGATCGACCCAGAAAATAAACAAATATTGATAAATTAATAATGCACTTTTCTACGTAACTTCAAAATCTCTTCAGACCATATATCTATCCATATTTGTAATTTAATTCAATGCTTGAATAATTAAATTTTTGTTTTGAAATTATTTTGCACGGATTATTATAACATTTTGTTTTCGTTTTAGTTTTAATTGCCTTTATTTTAGAATATTGTACGTATTTAGTTAATTTAATTATATTATCCGATTTGCATGCTATTGAATAACAAAACATGAATTTATTATTTAAATTTTGAACACCTTTAATACCATGTTTTGTGAAAACAAACGCTCATCTAATCTATGCTTGGAGAATAGTTAACTTGTTCAAACTTAGCTTTTTAAATGGCATTTGTCGGAACAATAGCTTTTTTCAATTTCCATTTTGTTTGCTGAATTGTGTTGAACTCGACTAATATTAAAACCTAGTTTTTTGTAACCATCGTCTTAGTAAAATAAACAAACAATACTCAAAATCTTCAAAAGACTTTACAACTAAAATATTGTTCTCACTACTTTTTCATCACCCCTTGTGGCTCACTCATGCGGAAAATACCAGCTTCATGTTAATCCTGACGTGGGACGGTCTCGTATCAAACTTCAGGACGGGACGTCAGAACCACGTCAGAACAAATATGAGCCATCCTTATCGATATCGCGTCCCATAGGATGCAAGTAGATGAGGTTCGCGAGATTCCAACCTAATCAAATAAGCTACCTTTTATTGAACGACAAAATGTCAGTTTCGCTTGCACGGGACCAAAACTGTACAAGCGAAACCCTGGCCTAACCCCATCAGCAAAAAAAACCCGACACTGAATATCATTCTTCTTGTCACGGGCAAAGAACAAGGATTAGGTAACTTATTACAGTGCTAACGAAATGTCTCTCAATGATATCCATTATGTCTAATAACTTAAAAAAAAACCGGCAAAGTACGAGTCGGACTCGCGCACCGAGGGTTCCGTACCACCACATAATCATAATTGTATTAGTTGAAATTTCAGTTAGTTAATGTGCTAGATTTGTTGAGTCCGACACGCGCTTGAACAAACTTTAATATTTGTAGTTATTTTATAGCTTATGCTCTATAAACATACCACTTTTCAAGTTTGTAAGTGTTCCCGTTTTTAAAATAGAACTAAAACAAAAATCGCCTCCGCGACCATTCAACTTGACCCCTCTCTTTTAATATGAATGTTCTTGAAACGGGAGCTCACCTCAATTGGTTACCATTAGTTGTGAGAAAAGTTGTAATATTTAATGATTTCAGACTTTTTCCCTTTATTTGTAATGTGAGACCTAGCTTATGTCAACGGGAAGTACCCTATAGGTTTTGCTTTAGAGCATAAATGTATGGAGATGAGGACATAAAATGCCATATCTTTTGATTGCGTCGTTGTAAATTTGAAATTTTCAGATCTTGTGTGGTTCTTAATATATGGTATAAATTTTAACCTGATACCTTTACCCGTTCGTGAGATGAAGGGTCTTGCCAGACAGACAGAGACGGTCAACAAACATCCCATCCTCGTCGCCAAAAATATCCTGTTTTTGGGATATTTGAAAAATTTAACACGCAGTTACACGATAACCTTTAATGCTCGGCCACAGACTGACATTTTCAAGGATGACATTTTTTATAAAAGGATCTTGAAATACCCACATATATTATAATTTTAATCACTGGTTTCCTATAAATTAAAAAGATATTTATTTTTATAATACGCCATTTTTATATGGCTTTTCCTGGTAAGAAATGACTGAACGAAATTTTGAAAAATATAATCCTACGTCGAACCTACAGCACACCCGGACACTATACATACATCGAGCGCGAATTAGAAATTGGAAGGTTGTGTAGGCCCGCATATTCAGTACAAAAGACCCTCAGAAGGATGGCGAGAATCTCGAGGGCGAGTCCGCGCGGGGGTGCGGGGTAGATTGTAAGGGGGGCAGAGAGTGTCCGTTCTGTATGATAGTTCTATTACTTTATTCTGTGCCTACAGGATGCGATAGCTGCAATCTGCTGCAGACGTACAAAATAACTTTGTTTTCCGCGAAGAGCCAAAATCTGCGTATGTACATGAATACTTAAAAAAAAACCGGCCAAGTGCGAGACGGACTCGCGCCCTAAGGGTTCCGTACCTATCTACCATATGATATGCTAAAAGTTTTTGCTCTTTGATTTTATAAACTCCGCGACCATCCAACTTGACCCCTCTTTTATAGAAAAGTTCTTGAAAGGGGGAGCTCATCTAAATTGGTTACTATTAGTTGTGAGAAAAATTGAAATACTTAATGATTTTAGACTTTTCCCTTTATATGTACTGTGAGACCTTGCTTCTTGCCAAATTTCATAATTTTAGGTCAACGGAAGTACCCTGTAGGTTTTGCTTTTTTGCATAAATGTATGGAGATGTGGACATAAAAAGCCATATCTTTTGATTACGTCGTTGTAAAAATTGAAATTTTCAGATCTTGTGTGGTTCATGGACCTTAATATTTGTTATCAATTTCAATCTGATACCTCTTCTCGTTCTTGAGAAAAAGGTTCTTGACAGACAGACAGACGGACAACAAAGTGATCCTACTCGTATAAGGGTTCCGTTTTTTTTATTTTGAGGTACAGAACCCTAAAAAACAACAGTCACAACCAAATAGGACAAGTTTGCTTTTAATCCTATAAACAATAAACGTGGTGCTTACCTGGGAAACTTAGCAATGAGTGGAATTTTGTGAATAGCTGAACTATAGGGATGAATCATCAATCACCTGATGGGTCATCGACCGACGAGATCACTCACTAATGAGATCAGTACGCAAACTTATCTATCTCGCTCACTCTAGTTTACACGGTGCGAGCTAGCATGCGAGTCGGCCTACCGAGTAGCTGCAGTGTAAGCAAGTCACGCTATGCGAATGTGTCATACCCAAAGAGATTTGAACCTCGCTAGAGCGTAGCGAGGTTCAAATCTCTTTGGTCATACCAGATACTCCCACTTGCGAGTTGAACAGTAGCTCGCATCCGAGTAACTTCAACATTTTTGTTTTCACTCGCCCGCTCGCTACTCGCATGGCAGCAGCTCGCACATCGCTCGCATCTTTCGGACGTGTTCGGTAGTAACTTGCCAATAAGTTGAAAAAGAATTTTGTTTGTACGCCAGCATGCAACTCGCAAAAGACAAGGCAAAAACAGCCAAAGCTAGTCGAGCTACTGACATGCGATTACACAATGCCAGGAGTTCTCTACTGTAGCTTGCACTGTGTAAACTAGGCTTAAGTTATAAGACACAAAGCTTTCTCGCTTATGCAGAAGACCGTTTAGAGCTGCAAAGGACGCGTGGAGGCCAGTACTGCGGTTACAAAGAACGTGACACGAGAAGACAAAGTGAGGCCCACCACGGTTTTGAACTGCGATGAGGAAGTCAAAGACGTGAACAGGACTTCCCCGCATACTTTCGCTCACAGAAGGGGTGTGGACACCGGCGCTAGCAGCTCGGGAGACGTCATGCAATAAGAACCGGATGACGCGAGCGATATGTCTACGAGCAATGCTACGAGGACGGATTTAGGCGCGCTCTTAGACTATAAAATACTAACGTATAAGGCGCGCTGTTAAAAAGTACGCATGAAAGAGAGAAACAAACTTTAGCACAGCACAAGTTTTAATGTCCAATGGAAACCACACGAAAATGAAAGTGACTGCAAAATTGCGATGCACAGATAAAAGCTGCTTTTTAGATTCTCAAGCAACTTAGGAAAAGTAAACTGTGATCCATTTTCGAAGTTAAAGGCCGTAGAGAAAAAAGACCTTTGTTTATTTCGAATCAGACATAAAGAGCGAGATTGTATTGATTACATTCAGCGTAAAACACAAACCTCGGTAACGTTAAGGGATTGTTACAAAAAATTATGCAACCTTATTTTTTACCAACCCGGATATTTTAAGAGGCGGTTCTGTCCATGAAACTGAACAACTTTTCTAAAAAAATATAGGTCGAAAAACGAAAAAAAAATTTTACTTCTCATACTAACTGCATCAGCTGACAGCACATTTTGTATTGGAGGTCGAAATTTTTTATTGGTTTTTTACCTATGTTCCTTGCGAAAAGTTGTTCAGTTTCATGGGCAGAAATGCCTCTTAAAATATTCCAGGTGATAAAATAATAAAGCTGTAGATAGAGGACACTACTCATATTTTATTGTATGTGGAGTCATACCACAGTAAATATATAAGCTAAATCAGTATAGAAACTCAGCTTTTTTTTTTTTTAAATAACTATTCTGCGTCGGAGCGTCAGGGTTGTAACCCAGAATTTTTGAAATAAGAATAGTATGATGAACTCAAATATTAGGTGCTTCTATCAACTTTGTTCCTTTCAGCATGTTTTCGGATCGTAAAACTAAACAACTTTCCGTAAGAAGTCGAAATAGGAAATAATATTTTTTGAGTTTTGTATGGGGGGGCCATTTTTTTCGTCTTTCGACCTAGTTTCTTTTCTTTAAGGAAAGTTACACAGAAAATTAAATTTAGCAGACAGTCAAGCCACTTAATCACGAAACACTTAGTCTCCTTTTACGACACAAGGAAAGGTTAAGTCACTTAGTCGCCTTATATGACACAAGGGCAGATCAAGACACTTAGTCGCCTTTTATGATACAAGGGCAGATCAAGACACTTAGTCGCCTTTTATAACACAAGGGCAAATAAAGACACTTATTCGCCTTTTATGACACAAGGGCAGATTAAGATACTTAGTCGCCTTTTATCGCACAAGGACAGGGACATAATTATAGGGACCCTATATTATGTACCTATTTGTTTGTATTAGGGCTCCCGCACACGACCGAGAATCGGTGGGCGATTATCGGCCAGGACAAGGACGGAAGATTCAGGTGATAACACGTCAGAGCGGGATGCCAACAAAAATCGGTCACCGATTCTCGATCGTGTGCGGGAGCCCTTATGGCTTGGCACCCACGACTGACTTCAGCGCGAAAACTGCTTATTTTCCTGTAGCGGTCTGTGCATGTGTGAGTGCGTCAGTTTTGGACGTTTGTTAGGAGTTTCCATACTGCTTTAGCTTATATATTTACTGTGGTCATACATTGCCTTAATTGTTTTTGAATGACGAGATTTGGCCTATAATGGAATTTGATATAAAAATTCTTCAAGAACGTTGAACGGGCACACCCCGGATTTAAATTTGAAATTGGCCTGCATATTCAGTATTATAATGCTCTGTGGTACAACTGACCCGCAGTTGCACCGTAGGGTGCGGGGTGTATTGCAAGGGGGGCGGAGATATAATATCTACAAAGTTAAAAGAGTTGTTTTATTTGTTACGAAAGTTGATAAGTTTGACGTTGACTTTTTGGCGGGAAGTTGGCTTAGGCTTTGCCTGCTCGATTGAAATTTTTGTGTTTGGTTTCATATTTAGTGATTTAGTGTATAATAAAGATATTGTATAATTTAGTAAATTGACTACGGAGTGCGCAGCTAATTGAGATTTTAAGTGATTTCATGTATAAGGCCCGTTTGTGTTGTCTCAAAAAGTCATGGGCATTTTCCTTCGTTAAGTCCACTATCGCCTTACGAACATTTTACGAAGCATTGTGTATCTCTCGGTTGACACGGGCAGTTCACCATATTCTTTTCTTCTAGTAAACTGAAGCATATTCCAGAATACGACACTGGAAGAACTGCCCCCAAAAATGAGTTGATGATTGCCAAATTATTAAAAAAAGTTTGATGTTAATTCAGATTGAAACGTTATTTTTAGGGTTCCGTAGCCAAATGGCAAAAATGGAACCCTTATAGATTCGTCATGTCTGTCCGTCTGTCCGTCCGTATGTCACAGCCACTTTTATATAAGAACTATACTGTTAAAACTTGGTAAGTAGATGTATTCTGTAAACTGCATTAAGATTTTCACACAAAAATAGAAAAAAGACAATAAATTTTAGGGTTCCCTATACATAGAACTGAAACTTAATTTTTAGGGTTCCGTACCTCAAAAGAAAAAAACGGAACCCTTATAGGATCACTTTGTTGTCCGTCTGTCTGTCTGTCTGACAAGACCCTTTATCTCACGAACGGGTAAAGGTATCAGGTTGAAATTAATACCATATGTTAGGGTCTATGAACCACACAAGATCTGAAAATTTAAATTTTTTACAATGACGCAATTAAAAGATATGGCTTTTTATGTCCTCATCTCCATACATTTATGCAAAAAAGGAAAACCTACAGGGTACTTCCCGTTGACCTAAAATTATGAAATTTGGCAAGAAGCTAGGTCTCACAGTACAAATAAAGGGAAAAGTCTGAAATCATTAAATATTACAACTTTACTCACAACTAATATTACCAATTGTGGTGAGCTCCCGTTTCAAGAACATTCATATAAGAGAGGGGTCAAGTTGGATGGTCGCGGAGGCGATTTTTGTTTTAGTTCTATTTTAAAAACGAGAACACTTACAAACCTGTTTATAGTTCATAAGCTATAAAATAACAAAAAATAATAAAATTTGGTCAAGCGCGTGTCAGACTCAAAAAATCTAGCACATTAACTTACTGAAATTTCAACTAATACAATTATGATAACGTGGTGGTACGGAACCCTCAGTGCGCGAGTCCGACTCGAACTTAGCCTGTTTTTTTTTCATCCAACCCAAACGTGTGGGTTATCTATGGATAGGTCTTCAAAAATTACATTGAGGATTCTAATATCATTTTTTTCTATACTGAATAGTTTGCGCGAGAGACACGTCCAAAGTGGTAAAATGTGTGTAAACCCCCCCCCCCCCCCCGTAACTTCTAAAATAAGAGAATGATAAAACTAAAAATATATATGATGTACTCGTACATTACCATGCAAAATTCCACCGAAAATTGGTTTGAACGAGATTGAGTAAGTAGTTTTTTTTAATACGTCATAAAACGTAACCGATTAAGGTGAGCTCCCGTTTCGAGAACTTTTCTATAAAAGAGCTGGTAAAAAAAAGGAACCCCTATGGTGCCGCTTTGTCTATCTGTCCGTCTGTCTGTCACACCTGTATATCTCAGCAACCACTCATGCTATCGACTTGAAATTTGGAATAGTTTTAGAATATGGTTGTCCAACTTGATTGCACGTGAAAGAATTAAGAAAAAATTATGATTCATATAAAGGGGGCCCAAATAGGGGGGGCAAACTTTCAAATTGTCGGTACTAGGTCAAGTGGGGTATCGTATGAAAGGGCTTTACTTGTACATTCTAAAATATATTTTTGTATTATTTTACGGTTCTTAGTTTTCAAGTTATGATGAAAAAAAAATACCGTTCCCCCCCCCCCTCCCCCCTTATCTGCGAAGTTTGTGAATGGAAACATCTGAATTAATTACACTCGATAGAAGTTTATGTAAATATTACAGCAAAAATAAAACGATCTTTCTAAGTCAAACAGTTTTATAGAAATCTGCAAAAAACCTTTACAAACAAATTTAGTTTTCCGGTCCTAAAAATTGACTTTATTGCTTCCAAAAATACTAAAGGTATATCGGGACCCTCGGCGCACGAGTCCGACTCGCACTTGACCGGTTTTTTTTGCAACACCAGCACCATTGGCAGACTTTTACTGTTTATTTGAAAATACCAAGGAGAGGCTCTCCTTTATATATTTGTGGAAAATACTTAGTTAAAAGTTATGGTTGACGTGACAGCAGCCTTCAAGAAAATTGTAGTTTAAATTGAATTAGAACTAAATTAAACTGATTTTGTTGTTGTTCATTTCATTTATTTACTAAAAGTTACTTTTCATGTCAAAAATGAATAATTATATTTCAAAATAACGACTAAAACAATATCCCCATTGCCGCTTTATGTTCATGGGGAAAAGTTGTTCAATTTCATTTGCAGATGCATACTCGTATTCTTCAGGCTCCAAAGTACTTTTCTGAATACCTTACATTTTGAAGAGTGGTAGTGGTTTTATTAGTCCTTATTTATTATTTCTTACTAAACCACAGCTTTGAGACCATTTAGGGGCTAAATGCAGCAATTATTCATATTGCAATGGTCAATAAGTAAATAAAAAAATAGTTTTAATAGAAAATAGTTTTAATAGGTATGGAAATAAAAAAATAGTTTTAATAGGTATGGCAGAAGAAGCATGAGAGTAGAATTAATGCAGTGGAAATGAGAGCGCTAATGAGTATGATTGGTGTTAAATTGAGTGACAGGATTAGAAATAGTGTGATAAGAGAACGGTGTGGCGTAAAAGTACCCTAAACCGACGAGCATGTATGAAAGGATTGATAAAAGTACAGGAAGCAAGGGAAGTATGTCAAGATCGTAGCAGGTGGAGGACTGTGGTCTCTGCCTACCCCGACGGGAAAGAGGCGTGATGTTATGTATGTATGTTTTAATAGATAAAAATCTTTAGTCTAGTACCCCGCCCGTCCCTGTTCGCACCTGGTCCAAACGTACCCATGACGCTGGCCGCGTTACCGCGTTGAGTGGCCAGCTACAACTGTTGGACCAGCAACACGCCGGCACGGGGGTACCGCCAAGGTCCTTCAAGCGCCTTCCAATTTCACTCCTTCGTAGCATCCCACAAAACGCCCACTGCAGGATGCACGTATTACATACATCCAAATTCAAAACCTCCTCCCTCGATGATAGAGTAGGATATTGCATGGACACTGATCACTGCCAATGTGACAATTCATCCAACCAATATTCTACTTAGTATTATAATAATCTAAGATTCTACTCGATTGTTCAAAAACGAAGTTATAAATTCGATTGTATCGAAGTAGTATCATATCGATATATCGAAAATTGAGAGTAGACACCCAGGACTAAGAACACTCTGTAGAACTCCAGCAGTAAGGTGATACGATACACAGAAAGATGCTGCTGCCCATCCCCTGGTTCTTAATCTCTCAGTCGCCTCTTACAACACCCACGGGTAGTGATTTCGCTCCTTACATTTAACTATATAGCCGAGAACAACGGCTTTATGTGCCTTCCGAAGCACGGAAAATGCTCGGGTAGTTTTACTACTAGCGGTCTTCTTTCAGCTCCTGACCACGGCCGGCATTGTTTAACTTTTGTGACCAGTTTGTGACTGTAAAGAAGGGCAACCACTTGAAAGGAAAAGTAACAAAAAAGTGAGTAAATTAAAGTACCAAAGTACCCGTTCCAACGTTTTCCGTTTTCAGAATCAGAATCGTTTATTTGCGTAAACATGGTAAGGATTACAGAGGTGGTACAAAAATATAAAATGATAATGTTTTGCTTTATTTTGGTTTAGCTTGCAAATTTTTAGAAAAAATTAAATTTAAACAGAAAAAAAAAGAAATACAAATCAGTCAAGAATAAAAATACACAACAATCCACAACTTACGTCCAAATTGTGTAAAAATTATTTTTTTTGGGAAAACAATAATTTTCCATGTCAAATGAATAACTTTTCTAATAAGTAGGTATAATTGGATTTCTATAGAATAATACAGCGTACCTAAATAAAAATAAATAAATTAATTAAAAGTACATTTTCGACTTCCCATACAAACTGCATCAACTGACAGCACATTTTGTATGGGAGATCGAACATTTTTTCCGTATTTCGACCTATTTTCCTTAAAAAAATTGTTCAGTTTCATGGGCAGAACCACCTCTTAAAATATCAGGGGTTACGAAAAAATAAGGGTGTATAATATGATCCCACCAAAAAGGGGGAAAAAAAAGGGGGCCAAGTTCCTATCGACTAATTGTTTGCCTAAAAAAGGGTTGAAATCCGATCCAATGCCAAGTTTAGATGCACTACCATACACCCAACTTAAAATATGTTATAGCTGTGAAAATACGCAGGTACGTTGAAAATAATATCTAAAATGAAATACTTCTAAATTTGAACTTGGCAGGTTAACTACCTTTTCAATATTTGGTACATTAATTTTAGTCTGACTTGCACTTGACCATTTTCCATTTTCCAAATTTTTCCTTTACTTTAATGCTAACGACTACCTAAATGCCAAATTTCATAACGCTAGGATAGTTGGAAGTGGCCTGGAGGTTTTGATTACCGGTCAGTGAGTCAGTCAGTCAGTCATTAAGTGCCAAAATTAGCTATTTTCACGGGGTCATATTTCAGGATCTACTGTAGCTATATCTATGAAATTTGACAAATTGCTTCAGTATTAGTATATAATTATGTAGGTACAGTTTTATCTCTGTACTTGCAATAGGCACTGAGCTACAGGGGGTTCAAAAGTGGGTCGAAACGGTTCGTGTAAATAGTGCACGGCATGCGCGTGGCCTGTTGCGGGAACTTGGCCTGCGCACTGCCGTGCGCTTAGATATATTGCCCCACTACTAGGCAAAGCCCTCCTTGGGTCTTGAGCAAATTCCCACTAACAGAATAAAAAAAAACTGATTGTAAGTATGGTGCGGATTTTCCAAAGTTTCCTTTGAGCAGCATCATCGTATCACCATATCACACAGCAACTGAACGTATTAAATTTTTAGTCTTTATTTTATTTATTTAACTTTTTAATTATCTCTCGCGTCACGGCAAAGCTCGTGAAACCTACGCGCGCGCCGCCCCGCCCCTTTTCGTTCCTATAAAGCTGGCAACACCAACGTATTGGCCACTAGAACTTGTTGCATTTTCGCGCGCTACAGCCGTCACAGACTACGCAAAAGTTCAGCTTTCCCGCGTACCTGAAGACTTTGCACAAAGGTAAGTCTGTAGATGAAAAATCTTAATTATTTATTGATTGTTCAGGTCTCTATTCCGTTTAGGTTTCTTTATTACTTCATTTTTAATTTCGCTCACTACAACTATTTTTAAAACTACTTACATAAAATAAGTGTTAATTTGAATGCCTAGAAAAATATTTCGCAAAAAATATAATTGTTATGTAAATAGTTAAGGAATAACCTTATAACGGAAAAGGTAATTCGAAGTTAACCGGAAAATTAAGGAAAAATTAATGTGCCTTTTCTTGTGGGATTTTTTCGTATAAAGACAAAGGCACAAGAAAAACTTAAGGGCTTGTAAATTAATAATAAATTAGTCAATTAATAATAAATTAACAAGCCAGTTTGTATTAATAAAGTTAACTTAAATAAAAGTTATGGAAACCGAAGAACAATTTAAAATTCTTTCCTTCGATCTTCGAGCCATTTTTTCTAAGAGCTTTTATGGGCAGTGTTTTGTAAAGTAGTCATTCACTTTCGATAATATTATACGGTAGGATTACCAACCTCTTTTTGTTGAAAATGTCAAAAAAAGGTCCGAACAAAAAAGGACTCACGTTGCATGAAATTAATACAAGAGCAACTTACCCTTGAGATTGTGTTTAGGGAAAACTATTTACCACTCTAGCGAAAAAATGTTATTTACGAAAACTTGCCAATATTCCCAACTAGCCGTCTTCTTTTAAAAAAGAATTACGACAAGTATTATTCGAGCAATATCTATAGATACAAAAATTTGTTTGTTTCTACTTAGGTAAATCCTGTTTTCAAAAAATATTTTAAAGATTTAACTAGTGACTTACGAGGAAAACAACCGGCCAATATTAAGTCGTAATTGTATACCGAGAGTTATTATTATTATGAGCCTGTTGTGTCCCACTCCAGGGCAAAGGCCTCTCTTCCATTTTTCCACTTTTCCCTTTCTTGGGCCAGCTCCATCCAGTTATTAGCGCACGTGTCGAGCTCAATATCAATACATCTTTCTCTAGGCTTACCACGACGACGCTTAGCGTTAGGTGGAATCCATTCCGTCGTTTGTTTCACAAAATTAATTAGATATATTTAAAACTGCAAACTAAATTTGAATTGGTTAGTTTTTCAGCTGCAGGTCTATTTTAAGAGGAAAACAGTTTTTATTTAGTTTCGATCCAGGCATCATCCCTATTCTAATATTGAGATTTAAAAAATTGCAAAAGTCCATCAAGAGTCCAGAAAATCCCTTAAAGGTAAATCGACAGTACTACTCTATATTTAAAGATTATCATTCTACTTTTGCTTTTCAAACGTGTGTAGTAGATTGATATTCGTTTAATGTAAAGTAGGGTATAACTAATTGTTAATTTTCATATTTTTCATTTACTTTTTAATAGTTTATCATAACAAGGTGAATTAGAAATTTAAAGTCTCAAAAGTGATATTTTATTTCATGTAAATATTCAAGAATTGGCTCTCAGATTATGGAAAAGCACCAGGAAGGAGCTTCTTGAAGATCACCGGGTGATAAAATATCACTTTTGAAACTTGAAAGGTAAATATCCTTATACATGAAAATTAATAATCAGAGTCAAAGTCAGTTCATTGTTGGATATTAAAATCTCTTAATGACGTCAGCTAAACTACATCGCTTCACAAACAAATTATTTTACAGACATTATTTTACATTTTCAAATACTTTACATTACTTTGCTATTAAAATCTTTCTTGTTAAAATTAGGAAAAACTACTGAAATGTAAATTTTTAACTGTCTTACGAGAATCTACAGAAAGTTAGTAAATTGGATTTTAAGAAGAAGCTATCGATTTGAATTTCCGCGCAATTATTGAGAAAAGCACTATAAAAGCCTTGGCTGCAACCAGGGTATTGAAGGACTTATGCACGTGGGCCGGTCGAGGCGAAGCCGATTATTACGTTCATCCATCAATACCTTTTACCTTAATTATACTATTTACGTTGTTTACCACAGCGAAAATCTCAATTGGTTTTTCTCTCGAAGTCCACTAATTCTACTCATGAAACCAAAGAGATTTGAACCTCGCTCGCTCGAGCGCAGCGAGGTTCAAATCTCTTTGCATGAAACGAAGTAACTTTCCCGAAAACATATTATTTTTACTCAAAAAATTTTTTTTTCGATTTACCATGAAACATGGGTCAATCACGTCATCACTATAGAATGGAGAGTCGAAAAATACTTTTCGGATTAAAATAAATTTCTTTTGGAAAGTTGCTTTTTTATGTTACAAGTGAGCAAACGAGCAGATGAGCCACCTGATGGTAAGTGGTTTCCACCGCCTATACTCGTAGCACCCACTATCTTATTAGTGACATACTTTGACGCTAATAAGACAGCAAAAGCGCTGTTTCATGAGTAGAATCACTGAACTTCGGAAGCAAAACCAATGATAATTTTTTATGATGTATTTCAGTACCTAAATATGATTCTCAGAAAGTACCTTAACAACCTTGCCAAAGAAACTGGGTTTTAAAGAACAAGATTTAATTTTGGCTTTCCATACAAACCTTGCGGTGGTCATAGTATAATTTAATGTAGGACAAACTATTTTTTCTTTTTTTTTCGACCCATATCTCTTTAGGAAAGTTGTTGAAATTTACCATACGGAGGTTTTTGGGGGCGAAAAATCGATCTCGCTAGGTCTCATGTCTGGGAAAATTCATTTTCTCCATTTTTTAAAATATGTCTTTGCTCTTTTTAGTGCGTTTCAGAAACATACAGCGCCATCTGTTAGTGGGTGGCATAGCTTGCTCGTATAAAGCAGCTATTAAACGTATATTAATTACTAGCTGTTACCCGAGACTTAGTCCGCGTAGATTTTATAAAAAAAAACAGAACTCGAACTTAACTGAAACATATTTTGCGGAACGCTTATCCTTCTTGATCCCTACGTAAAAGATGCATTTGTACTTATCCAAGTTGAATAAATGCATATTACTACAAACTTAATTATCTTTTGATTTTATTCAACTGGTAAGTAGTACGGAATTTTCATTGAAATACGTTATAGGCGAACTTAAAAACGATGGCAATAAATGGAGTGAAGTGAATGGGTAGCGAGGAGGTATTCATAAAAGTCAAAAAAGTCCCTATTCCTCCCTATCTATCCTTTTCTATCCCCCCCTCCCTCTCCATCGCCCCTCCCTCTTCCCCCCTTACCCTTCCTCGCCCCCTCACTCTCCCCACTTCCCTTTCCCCCTCCCTCTTTCACTCTCCCCCCCATCCCTCACCCCCCCTCTACCCCCTCTCTCTAACTCTCCCTCTCGCACTTTCTCCCCCTCCCCTCCCTCCTCCCCCTCCAACCCCGCTCCCTTTCCCCCCCTCCCCCTACCCCTCCCTCCCCCTTTCGCTCCCCCTCCTTCTCCCCCTCCCACTAACCTTCCCCTACCCCTCCCTCACACCCTCCCTCTCCTCCTCCCCTCCCCCTCTCCCTCTGCCTATCCCTGACCCTACCCCTATCCCTACCCCTATCCCTACCCCTACCCCTACCCCTAACGCCATCTTAACCGCTATCCCTATCCTTATATAAACATACAACCGACACTCATATTGATTTTTAGTTATTTCAAACCTATCGCATCCCAACCCTATCCCCAGGGGTGATGGTATTTCACGTCCACCACGTTGGATTTCAAAATCATTGTAGTTTTCGTAATCAGCGATCCGATGAACCATACAAACGACACCCATTTTGATTTTTAGACATATCAACCCTATCGCACCCGAACTCCATCCCCAAGGGATGATGGTATTTCACGTCCACCACGTTTTTTAAAAATTGTTGTAGTTTTTGTAATCAGCGACTCGATAAACCATACAAACGACACCCATATTGATTTTAAGACATTTCAACCCTATCGCACCTCTACCTTATCCCCAGGGGATGATGGTAGTTTACGTCCACCACGTTGGATTTCAAAATTGTAGTAGTTTTCGTAATCAGCGACCCGATAAACCATACAAACGATACCCATATTGACTTTTTCCCTCTTATAGGGGTTGAATTTGGGGTGGAATTTCAATAACAGTGATGTACGTTCCACAGAATTACAACATACATACATACATAACATCACGCCTCTTTCCCGTCGGGGTAGGCAGAGACCACAGTCCACCACCTGCTACGCTCTTGACATACTTCCCTTGCTTCGTGTACTTTCATCAATCCTTTCATACCTGCTTGTCGGTTTAGGGTACTTTTAACCTGGCCTTTATTCAGAACGTCCTGAATTTGGTCCTGGCCTTCCCCTTCCAACGTTTCCATTCACTCTCGCCTGGTAGATCTCTTTCGTCAATCTTCGTTCATTCATCCTCTCTACATGACCAAACCATCTCAGCATCTCTTTCTCGATTTTGGTCACTACGTCTTCTTTTACGCCACACTGTTCTCTTATCACACTATTTCTAATCCTGTCACTCAATTTAACACCAATTAATTTAAGAATTACAACCCTAATGCCTAATTAATAAATTTAGTGGATTTTACTTTGAAAATGAAAGATTTTCAACTTCATCCCCCTTTTCACCCCTTAGGGTGTAGAATTTTCAAAAACCCTGAGAAACATTTAACTTAATTTTTTGTCGTCAGCCTAAATACAAATTTTGAACATCCTAACTTCAAAAGTGACGGACTTTCATACAAAGTTTCATCCCCTATTTTTACCCCCTTAGGAGTAGAATTTTGTGAAACCCTTTCTTAGTGCACCCCTTAACCTCATAAGGAACCTACATGCCAAATTTGGAATCTCTAGACCCAGCGGTTTGGGCTGTGCGTTGATATGTCAGTCAGTCAGTCAGTCACCTTCCTCTTTTATATATATAGATTATTAATAGTTCTATTATGATTTACGTTTGTAAGGGCTTATTTAAATTTTAACAGCCCTGAAAAATCACCCTGTGAAGAATTTCGGTACCTACATGAAATGTACTATTTTTACTCCATACCAGGTGGCGCTTAAGCATATCTCGAAAATAACACGTTTCAGACACCGGGTCGGTTTTGGGTAAGATGATCAGTTCCATTTTAGTAAAATTTTATTGTCTTTGATAGAACAAATCTCGGTCGTCCAGGTACTTTTTAAAATAGGATACTAAAATTCTGCCTGGGGTATAAAATGTACTATATTCTTTGCTGAAATATTTTATAGGTTCTAAATTACAATTTTTAAGATTTTTTCCATCTAGGTAATAGGACTTTTCTGCACCTGAGATTCAACGTAGGTAAATAATTTGTTGTCATTATTACTTTTGGAAAGCAATTTATTCAGAACAAGCTTTTGCCTGCGACCTCGTCCGTGTGTTATTAGATATAAACAAAAACAGTTTCATTCAAATCGGTTCAATAGTTTTTGCGTGATACTTGAACAAGAATCCAAAAAGAAGTCCAAAAATCTTTTGTTTCACGCATCAAAATAGCATAACGTGATATTTTTTTTATTAATATCTAAGTGTATAATTAGATAGATGGAAAAGCATAACAAATTCAAGATACTTACTTTTTAAATACTAAATGTTATGTTACTACGTATAATTTTCATTATTAGAATATTAAGTTTGTGAAATACCTTAATAGTCTAATAATCATTCTAATAATAATTCCTCTTTAAAAGAGAGAAATATCCTGTATAGCACGTCGCATAAATAAAAAAACCGGTCAAGTGCGAGTCGGACTCGCGCGCCGAGGGTCCCGATATATCTATAGTATTTTTGGAAGCAATTAAGTCCATTTTTAGGACCGCAAAACTAAATTTGTTTTTAAAGGTTTTTTGCGATTTCTAAACGTGCATCTTAGAAAGATCGTTTTATTTTTGCTATAATATTTACATAAACTTCTATCGACTGTTGTAATTAATTCAGATTTTTTCCTTTCACAAACTTCGGAGATAAGGGGAATGGTATTATTTTTGACATTTTTCATCACAACTTGAAAACTAAGAGTTGTTAAAAAATACAAAAATATATTTTAGAATGTACAAGTAAAGCCCTGATACGGCTCGACCTAGTAACGACAATTTGAATTTTTGCCCCCCCCTATTTGGGCCCCCTTTACAGTAATAATCATAATTTGTTGTTAAATCTTTTATGTGCAATTAAGTTGGGCAACCAAATTCTACAACTGTTTAAAATTTCAAGTCGATAGCATTAGTGGTTGCTGAGATATAGAGGTGCGACAGACAGACAGACAGAAGGACAGACAGACAAATTCGCACCATAAGGGTTCCTTTTTTTACCATTTTCTTATCGGAACCCTAAAAACAGTTAAAAGCGAGTCGGCCTCGCGCGCTTAGGGTTCCGTTATTCATTCATTCATTCATTATTTTTGGCTCAGTGAACCAAAGTGGTTCTTGGCTTTAATGTCGGTAGGGTTCCGTTATACCTTTAGTATTTTTGTAAGCAATAAAATCCATTTTGGACCGCAAAACTAAATGAGTATGTATTTGTACATTAAGATCTTCTTCTTCTTCGTATCAGTGTTCAAATACCAGATGCTTTTAAATGTTTTCCTCCCAAAACCTTGCCACTTCTATGGCTTTATTCGACGCCTCACGAAGATCCTCGCCAGTGCAGGTGGAGGGGCATAGTGGACAAGAGAGCAAGTGCGCCATGTTCTGAGATGGAGCTCCACAGTCACAGTTGCGAAGCCCCACCTCGCCATGTTTTCTCTGCAGCGGCCAACCTGAGTTCGCAGGCGGTTTAGCGACTTCCAGGTTGACCACTGCAGATTGTGTCCTGGTGGCAGAGTTTCTGCAGGTGGGACGTATCCTGATGGGACTGGAAATTTTTCGACCCACACTTGCTCTCTTGCCGAGCTTGGGTTGCTTGTTGCGGGAGAAGTTGTCCTCAGAAAGCTTTTACGGCTTTTGAGGCGGACTATGGGCATTGTGTAGTTGTGCAGCGGGTGTCGGGGATCCGCTTCTTGTTTTTGTTTCTCCACTGCACAAGCTACTTCTCCCCGAACTTCAGGAGGAGCTATGCCAGCCAGAGGATAAATGAGGTTCAGCGGCGTAGGTTTTAGGCAGCCCATTATTATCCGACATGTCTCATTTAGCGCAACGTCTACCTCTTTGGCGTGGGTTGATCGGTGCCAGACTGGGCATGCATATTCTCCCGCCGAAAAGGAGAGCGAAAGACCGGTCGTGCGGAGAACATGTGGGGCTGCTCCCCAAGACGAGGATGTTAAGCGTCTTAGTAGGTTATTTCTGGCTTCAACTTTCTGCTTTGTATTGGTGCAGTGTGCCCTGTAGGTGAGAGATCTATCTAAGTATAAACCCTGATAACGTGGGTTGGGAGCTCTTCTCGCTTCACGATTGCGGAGATGGAACGCACAAGATTGTGTTTTACATTAAGATGCAAGTGCGCTATTTTGGATATTTCATCCGAGGCTCAGAAATTGCAGCCCGAGCCGCAGCCGAGGGCGTAATGGAGCCAAGGGTTTAACGTTTTTCAACACTTTTGCGAATAGAACCAAATAAAATTTGCTTACCTTTTATCCCGAAGGAACAGTAGAATTTTTCTTACATTTCTACTTACACCCGATACTCCAGACTTCTGTTTTGTGTCTAAGTATTTTCGATGTTGAGGAACTACACTAATTACTGTTTATTTTACCTGAAAAAAAAAATTGTTAAATCTTTTGAAAATAATTGTAATAAACATAACAAACAAATATTTCTTGAAATGGCGCTCGTATCACTTTTTGGAAGACCCAGAAGCACTGACTAAACCCTCAGACTAAGACTAAACCCTCAGACAAAGAGATTTGAACCTAAGCGTACTTCCTTGAATTATTTAAAATCGAATTGAAATTTTTAGTTATTTAATTGGTTAATACAAATATTTTCATGTAATTGACTTTTATTTATCATATTATCGAACACAGTTTATTTATTCATGAAAATATTATGAATGTTATACATATAGAAACTCCTTGCATCTTGACGATTTAAAAAAAGACAAAAAAAAACACTAGTGCGGTAATATAATGAAAGAAGCACTCGTGTTTAATAAGCTGGATTATGTACTTTAATATAGTGCAAATAGAGCTTTTATGAGAAAATGTGTTGAAAACGCTTTTTGCAGTTAAAAAAAAAATGTGCAACTTTGAAAGATTGTTTTATTTTTGCCGTAATATTTACATAAACTTCTATCGACTGTAATTAATTTTTCATCCCATCTATTCGAAAATCGCTGAACGGTTCGTCAATAAGGGCGACCAAAATTGCTGTTTTCTCCAAGAGACTTTCGTAGCGGGTAAAAATGGGATTTAAAATAAGAATTTGAATTTAGGTCTACCATAGAGATATTTTAGGTCAACCATAGAAGTCGAACCAAAATATAGTATGAAAAATGATACTGGCCGGTTGTACGATTAAAATTATTATGAATATAAAAAAGAAATATGCTTGAAATGTAAACAAGACTGGAAAGAGGTTTTGTTCCTAATTGATACAAAAATGTAAATATTTAACATTTTGAGTTGTTACAAATAATACTTAATATGATTGTGTGTCTCAATCAGCCTCATTCTTTTCTCATAGAGGGAGATGAAAAGTAGAGTGTAATACGCGGCTGCAAAAATATTTTTACCTTAAGCGACCTATTGAATCCCTCGCTACGTTCAGGATTCTACTTTAGAATCCCTCGCCATGCTCGGGATTCTACTCAAGAATCCTTCACTTCGCTCTGGATTCAAAATAGCGCCCTCGCCAAATATTATTTTACATCTCTCATATTCGGTAAGTAGGTCCTTATTACCCCAAATGGGGCTTGTAGGTGACCAATTAGCGCTCTAGGGTAATAATGTAGCTAGAAAAACCCTAGGGCGTTAAGTAATTGAGTTTTGGAAGAGTGAAGTGTTTTTTTTTAAACTTACCGCCCTAGGGCTTTTCTAGCTACATTATTACCCTAGAGCGCTAATTGGTCACCTACAATTTGGTGGTAATAAGGATCTACTTACCTCACAATCGAGATGTAAAGCAGAGTAGTTAGCTCGGGTGTAAGCATCAATTGCACCCTCGAACTATAGGCGCCTTCGCTGCGCTCGTGCGCCTAAATATCTCGGGCTGCAATTGATGCCTTACAGCCCTTGGCTACTAATCTACTATTACAGCCTTGTGTTACAATCTACTATATCTGTTTGCAAGCTTCGGAGATATAGGGGGGGGGGGGGATGGTGAAATTGCCGGCAAAACACGGACCGAACGGTGAGACGAAAATTGCGTGTGGCTCCACACACTTGGCCAGTTTTTCATATATATTGTCGCGGTCAGCTGATCGATTTGTATGAAGCAAATTTTTTATTGCAAATTTTCAATAGTCTTAGAACAAAAGTTGTTCAATTTCATATCCAGAGCTTCCATTTGAGAGGTTTTGCGTTATACAGGGTGTAAGGGACGGAGTACCAAAGACTGAAAGGGCGTGTTCGGTCAACGAAAACTGAACAACTTTCCAAAACAAACATTTCTGGGAAATCAAAAAAAGTTTTTGCCTCTCCCTACAAACAGTTTGTATGGAGAGGTCAAAGTTTTTTTATATTTCCCGGAATTGTTTCTTTGGTAAAGTTGTAGAGAGAGTCGTTGATTGAGCACACCCTTTCAGTTTTCGGTACACCGTCCCTTAAACCCCGTATCAACACGTTGTTTATTATTACAAAGTAGGATAAAAACCATACTAGCAAAATGCAAAAACAATTCATAATAATATTTTCTAAGCAATTTACAACTTTTCTTTTTCTAACGTTGTTTATAACAACGTTCATAATTGAATAAAGTAAGAATTAAAAAGTTAATTTTTCGCTCTTTGAAGCCGGATGACTTCCGTTCAGATTTTGTAACTTTTTTATAAGTTAATCTTTTAAATGATGTTCCTAACTTACCAATGGGGTCACCCAAAAAATAATGCTTTTGAATTTGTGAATTGCGTATTTCCAGCAAACGGCAGAATGCACGAGTCAGAATAGAGAAGAATTGAGCAAAGGCTACCCATCTCTACTTATGGGTCTCATAAGAGCCGACTAAGGGCTTATGAACTGAAGGCTGGGAAGCAGCTTCTTTCTGTGTATCGTATTGTAGAGAACACGGGACCGGGGTTAATATAAAATAAACGCTTCGAAACGCATTTAGGTTTTATATTCTGTTTTTATAACGCAAACTAATATCAACGTCCGTACCCAGCCGTGGGCAGGAGTTTACTGGCGATTGTTTTTAAAACGTGACGTCATTAATCGAAATCAATTTTAGAAATACTCGCCAGCCAGCTCTGCTAAAAGAAGGCTTTCAAGGAGGATCACTACAGTATCGTATTACATACTGCTGTCACCAACAACAGCGGTCGCCAGCCGCACCGCCTACAAGCGTGGTGACTATGGTAGATCCCCTCCTAAGTTTTATTTGTTTTGTTTATGTTACAAGTGAGCAAACGAGCAAGTACAAGTACCTACCACACGGTTTTGCTAGAGTTCTGGAGGGAGTTCCCTGTCCAGCTGCCGTACTCCGAAGTAAAACTACGATAATATCGCGCCGACAGTCTATGGTTCGGTCTTTGACAAGGAAATTCCCATACAAAGTAAATTTCCGAACGTAATTGTTGTTGTCAATCCGACAATATCGGAGCTCCGATAAAACTTCGGAGTACAGGCCCTGCAGTGGACGTTTCATGGGATGCTATGCCATTTTGCTTACATTTTTGTATACCTAATTTTGCCATGACATATTTAAAAAAAACTGGCCAAGTGCGAGTTGGACTCGCGCCCTTAGGGTTCCGTACCTATCTACCATTTGATATACTAAAAGCTTATGCTCTTTGATTTTGAAAACTCTGCGACCATCCAACTTGACCCCTCATTTATAGAAAAGTTCTAGAAACGGGAGCTCACCTTAATTGTTGGTTACTATTAGTTGTGAGAAAAATTGAAATATTGATTGATTTTAGACTTTTCCCTTTATTTGTACTGTGAGACCTAGCTTCTTGCCAAATTTCATAATTTTAGGTCAACGGGAAGTACCCTGTAGGTTTTGCTTTTTTGCATAAATGTATGGAGATGAGGACATAAAAAGCCATATCTTGTGATTGCGTCGTTGTAGAAAATTGAAATTTTCAAATCTTGTGTAGTTCATGGACCTTAATATTCGTTATTAATTTCAAGCTGATACCTCTTCTCGTTCGTGAGAAACAGGGTCTTGACAGACAGACAGACGGACAACAAAGTGATCCTATAAGGGTTCCGTTTTTTATTTTGAGGTACGAAACCCTAAAAACGAACTTCATAGTTTTTTCCGCAACTTCGACCGCGTGGATTTCCTTGAATTCAAAGGGGGTTTTTCGCAAAATCCTTTTTTTGCGCTTGCCTACGTTGTATAAGGACTCTTTGTGTAAAATTTCAATTTTCTAGACAAAATAAAAGTAAGTCACTAGCCTGATTTAAAAGCCGGCCAAGTGAGAGTCGGATTTGCGCACCGAGGTTTCGTCGAATGGTTCCGTATAAAAAAAAAATATGCGAGTTGTAGGTTCAAAAGTACTTTACATCGATCTGGTGAGTCCGACTTGTACGTGACCAGTAAATTCTTCATCATAGCATTGCATGACAACGTCCACTACAGGACAGGGAGCAAAATTCCAGCAAAACGCGTGGTACTTAGGAGGGGACTTAAAATAGTCACCATGCTTGTAAGCGTTGCAGCTGGCGTGGACGCGGAGCTAAATGATACCTGCCGCATCGTGACTGGCTTTCTTAAGCCAACTCCGGTCGGTATGCTGTTCCCTCTTGCGGGAATAGCTCCTCCCAGAGTCCGTAGAGAAGTGACCTGTTCGCTAGAAAAACAAAAACAGGAAAGCGATCCGAGACATCCACTCTACGGGCTCTCTCCCGCCGCAGGTCGGTTGCGAAGCCGCAAAAGCTTCCTGCGATCCACACAGCCTACCGACCAAAACCCTTCCGACGTGAGGTGCAGACTTTGGGCAAGCGAGTACCCACATTCACTGTACCCCCCCAACGAAAACCTGCCTCCTGGCTATAAGGAACCTTGGCCAACCTGGAGAAGTCTAAATAGGCTGAGGACCCAGGTTGGCCGAAGCAAGGATAACCTGTGCCGGTGGGGGTTCCTAAGTAGCGCAGATGCCAGCTGTGAATGTGGAGAACTCCTGCAAACCATGACACACCTCACCAATTGTCCCGCGTTCCCGACCATCTGCTCGCGTGAGGACTTACTTGATGGTAACCAGAGGGCTACCAAGGTAGCCGCTTTCTGGGCAAGTAAGATTTAGCCCGTGTTCTTGCCGACACGAAAGAAGAAGAAGAAGGCGACCGCTGTTGTTGGTGACCGCAATATGTAAGATAATACGATAAGTAATAGTACCATCATACAGAACGAACACTCTCCGCCTTCCTTGCAATTCACCCCGCACCCCCGCACGCGGCCGACCGCGCGATTCGCGTGGTATTCTTGAGGGTCTTTTGTACTGAATATGCGGGTCTACGCGACCTTCCAATTTCAAACTTCTAATACGTGCTCGTTGTAATATGTTGTGTACTGTTGTGTTGTGACTGTTTGTAAGTAATAAGTACTGTTTTTACTCGCAATTTTATGACGATCGCTTTCATCGACACGATATCGGCGCGATGTCATCGCTTTTCTCTTGTTATCGGTATCGGCTCGGTATCGTCGCGGTAGACGAACAGCCTTAATAATATGGTCCCGTTGGCACCGTTCGGTAAGGAACCCTAAAAACGCTCATACACTCTCACTTTCCACTGACATAATCGCAATGCAAATAGCCAAGTAGCCAAATATCGAATAAAGTCCCTTTAGACTGCGTGTATCGGCATTAGGTCTAAATCAACACAGCCGTGTTGATTTTGATCCCACTCTGTTGGACTAGCTAATTGAGTTGATTAAGTATTTTGGACCTATTTGGAGTCGGACCATTTTCATCGGTAATATACTTACGTATCTGCAGTACAACATGTAGAAAGGCTACAGTACTCAAGACCGTATCTATTCACTGTTTTGCTTCAGCAAATTATCTATCAACACATATCGTTTGGGGCCTGTCTTCTGACGCCGAGACTATGTTCATCTTGCTAAAATCTGTTCTGTTTAGCTCTTGCGAACGTGTAAAGACGGATTTTTTTTTTATATATAAAATTTTTTTTTTA
Source organism: Athrips mouffetella (assembly GCA_947532105.1). NCBI lineage: Eukaryota > Metazoa > Arthropoda > Insecta > Lepidoptera > Gelechiidae > Athrips > Athrips mouffetella. The sequence goes on along the minus strand of OX383964.1, from coordinate 7,237,247 downwards.
GTTTTACCATTCTCTTATTTTAGAAGTTACATGGGGGGGGGGACACACATTTTAGCACTTTGGAAGTGTCTCTCGCGCAAACTATTCATTTTAGAAAAAAAATTATATTAGAAAACTCAATATCATTTTTGAAGACCTATCCATACACCACACGTAAGGGTTCCTATCCACACGTAAGGGTTTGACGAAAAAATTTTTTTTTATTGAGTTTCAGTTCTAAGTATGGGGAACCCTAGAATTTATTGTTTTTTTTTCTATTTTTGTGTGAAAATCTTAATGCGGTTTACAGAATACATCTACTTACGAGTACCAAGTTTCAACAGTATAGTTCTTATAGTTTGGGAAAAAAGTGGCTGTGACATACGGACGGACAGACAGACCAACAGACAGAAATGACGAATCCATAAGGGTTCAGTTTTTTTGCTATTTGGCTACGGAACCCTAAAAATGAATTTAATTATAATTACAAAAAATTACAATAAATAAATTCGAATTGAAATGGTTATTTAAAATCTAAAATAGATTCTTTTCATTTTAAATAAACCGTGTGGAATACAGAAGTCACAATATTGATTGTACTTTTCGTAAGTCTCATGTGAAATCATGCTCTACAATACAGCGTAAAATTCAGCAACCCTATTCTCAGCAAACATGCCTGAAGCCACGATCACACCTAGCTGAATTCAAAGACTAATTCGCCGTACATTGCTAGGAGGCTTGGTTATGTTAATTGCAGTATTCTTACTTCAACGAGCAATGTATGCCGAATTAGTCTTTGAATTCAGCTAGGTGTGATCGTGGCTTTACCCGCTACACCACCGCCAGGGCAGGTGCAACATGGCCCTAAAATCGTAGCGTTCGTACTGCACACGAAGCGAATTGTTCTTTCTTATTGTACTTGTACGGTCAACCGCTTGTCGGTAGAAACTTTTTCAACTCTACTACCACGCCATAAGGTCCAAAAGTGTTTCTACTGATGTGCGGCCGTGTGTACTAAAGGTGGCCTGTATAGAACGCCTGACAGTACGCCGGGAATAGGGTCACCACCAAACAAGTGCGTATCGGGCCATGCGCAGTATAGGGTTCCATTGTTTTCTTATGATTTTTTTTTATAACAAAATAGGTTTTGATTAATATAAGTATTGCAAAACGTTCATAACATAAATTCTTAACTTCGAATGCGAGGTCCTAGCGCCCGGTTCCAGTTTCAGCTTTAATCTGTAAGTCTACTTAGCTGTGATAGTCTTTCTTTTAATTTCATCATCATATTTATATAACATCTACTACTGTGATTTGAATTTTCATATTTCCCGCCCGCCCTTGTATATGTCCTTTAATTTTGTAATTTTATTTGAGAGGAATATATTTCAAGAAGAATTATCTCAAATAAAGTTTGTTTTGTTACTGGCTATATATAAGGTGTTTTTTAATTAGACCCAAATATTGTTAGGGTTACCACAAGCACCTAAATTGGTGTTATTTTTTTTTTTCATTTTTATTCGCTAGTTTTCGAGAAAAATCCTAAAAACAATACCGCTAAATATCGTAAAATGAACACTCCGTATCAGCACAGGCGGCAGCGCGGAGTCGTGAGCCAATCACGCGCAAACCGAGTGCGCGGTTCGGACGGTTTCGGGCTCTTAGTACGGTCGAAATCATTACTACAGGATGATTGCAAATAATAATAATTTTTTTGTTTGAAAATTATAAAAAAAAACTAGCGGGAGGATTTTTCTAAAACTTTGATAAACCTTTTTCTTTATCATAGTTACACCACCCCTCTAAATATTTGGGTCTAATTAAAAACACCATATATATATGTTTCCTCAAACTGTAATTTTATTTTTATTTATTTATTTATTTTTATTTATTGATAATTAGGATCACCAGCGAATGATACATTAACAAAATGCTTACAAACAATAATTTGAACTAATAGCTAAATGTACACTCTATTTAAGGTAACCACAGCATGCATTATTAGGATAGACGGGAACTTATATTAAACTATATCTATACATATCATAAACAATAATAATAATATGATTGCTATTTATTGGACAATTTTATTGAGCTTAGCATCCTTAACCAATTCAAGCATCTTATCCCTGAATTTCTTTTCTTTGTCATTGAATATATCAACTGATTGTTCGAGAGAGTTATATAGCTTTGACAGACGGTAGATAGCGTTATGACTTCGTAAGTTAGTTCGAGCAAATGGGGTTCTAAATAAGGGAACAGGAAAACGCGGAGGTCTTCGAGGAACACATATCTGGAAAGAGCTCAAAAGTTGGGGACAATCTATTTCGTTATTGCAGATCTTATAGAGAAACATCAAATCTAATAAGTGTCTTCGAACCATTAAGGTGTCCATATTTAAGTGTCTCAATCGGTCATTGTAGCTAGGAAGTGCCCTAAGAGCTCCACTGGAGAAAGAAACATGCCTAATAAAACGCTTCTGAATGCGCTCTATTCGTTGACAATGGACATTATATTGAGGCGACCATGCTATGCTACCATATTCAAGAGTACTACGAACATATGTGTTAAATAATGTTATCTTGGTCGAAGGACTCTTAAAAACCTTTCCGTTTCTTATGACAAAACCAAGCATTCGCGACGATTTTGAGATTATATGATCAATGTGCGGAAGAAATGTCAGTTTGGAGTCAATAATGATACCTAAATCACGCAGTTGATTGACTTCTTGTAGTGACTTTCCATCTATACAGTAACTTGTGTCGATGATGTTGTGTTTACGCGTGAATTTTATGTGGTAACATTTGTCAATATTTAGGCACATATTGTTTTGGGAACTCCATTCAGCCAGGCTATCTAGATCCATTTGAAGGTGCTCAGAATCCTTCGAGCTGTCAATCACCTTAACTATCTTCAGATCGTCAGCATAAAGATAAACTTTGCTGTACTTGATAACGTCTATAATGTCATTTACAAATATATTAAAAAGCAAGGGGCCTAGATGTGATCCTTGGGGGACCCCCGACAACACGTTAAAAGGATTTGATTGAAAGCCTCTAATTACCACATATTGTGATCTTTCAGCAAGGTAAGATGCGAGCCAGCATAATATTTGTCCACCAAACCCGTATTTCGAGAGTTTCATAATTAACGTTTTATGGCACACCCTATCAAACGCCTTTAAAAATGTTTATTTGTTTTAAATTATAAATGTTTATTTCCGTATCTTTGTTATGATTCCCATTTATTTCGGCTATCTAATTAGGTTGAATGATCGTTAAGTTAAAACATCGTAGGTTTATTTAATTGAGGATAAACAGAATTTAACCTTCCTTTATTTTTTTGTTTCGAATTTATTTGAATTTTTCTTTTCTATGAGCTACACCTACAGTGCGGCGTAGATAGATATCATTCATAGAGACCACAGATAGAGACCCCTAAAAAGGATACTATCAATCTATTACGGTGCTATGATTGAGCCTTGCGGAACGCCCAAAAAATTACTGATCCTGGTGATTTCATTGACATGAATTTTCTGGTTTCTATCATTTAGATACGAGTGAACTACTTATCTAGTCTAGGATTCCGCTTTCGTCATGGTATGAGCGAACCTTTACTAGAAGAAGGAAATGGTTTGTTTGAAGAAAACCGAAAAAAGGGATGTTCATTTTCGATAAATTGGTTGACCTATCTAACTGGTAACCGATAAATATGGCAAAGCAATAATTATGGTATTTATGGTTATAGTCCAAGGTCGAAGCTCCAAAAATAGTCGATTTTTAGTTATTAATCAACAGAACCAATACTTACACAGAAAATTAGGAAAATGAGGGATCAGGGGGTCTAGATCTAGACAACGTGCCATTCAAGTGCCATTAAATTTAGAGATGATGAAAGCGAATGTCATAAAAAGTGACATTTGACATATTATAATGTCATGCCATACATTTTATGACGTTCGCTTTCGTCAAATGGAATATCGTATATAGACCCCCCGCGCCCCGTACAGAAATAGTACTATCATACAGAACAGACACTCTCCGCACCCCTTGCAATTTCCCTTGCATCCGTCTTTTGTATTGAATATGCGGGTTTACGCGACCTTCCAATTTCAAACTCAAAAGTCGCGCTCGTTATAGTGTCTGGTGTGTGCCGCCCGATCAAAATATTCTAAATGAGCCAAGAAAAAGAAAAATGAAAAACTGTTTGACTCCAACGTTTACCATATCACCAACTTTTCAACGGTAATTTTAATAAAATTGACAGATTTTTGGTTATTAAAACAACAGAACAAATACACAGAATAAAGGTGTAATTTAATTAGACCCAAATATTGTTAGGGTTATCTCAAGCATCTAAATGAATACCATTGGTGTTATTTTTATTGATTTCTATTCGCTAGTTTTCGAGAAAAATCCCAAAAACAATACCACTAAAATTCGTAAAATGAACACTCTGTAGTGTCACGTGGCACCATCGATACATTCACACTAATAAAAAATATGAATGAAATGCAGTGAGCGGTGCGTAAACCCCGCCCTCTTTTTGTCCAACCGCCAACACACGCATGCGCACGCGCGACCGGCCCGGTGCATCGTGCCGCCGCCGCCGCGTGCGCCCGCCCGCCCGCCTTCAGTTGCTCTACTTACCTTGTGCATTACGCATACGTCTTATGGCCGCGATTGATATTTGGCAAAATGCCTTACGGTTTTACGAACCAAGAATACCAAAACATGGCAATATGTTACCATGAAGTCGGAGAAATAGTGACAAGTGCTGTAAATTTGTACCGATGAATGCACGTTCACTCGTGTAGGGATGTTCAACATCCATAACGCCCATTACTGATGTGACCACAACCCGCGAGTGATTCGTCCGGACCACTTCCAATACCGGATAAGTGTCAATGTGTGGGCTGGTGTGCTGAACGGGGTGTTATTAGGACCCTGGTTCCTCCCAAGACTAAACGGGGCGACGTACCTGGACTTCCTGCAGCGTGTCCTCCCTGAGCTGCTGCTGAAAGTTCCGGTGTGGAACCGCCGCTGGTTGTATTTCCAGCACGACGGCGCGCCGGCGCACTACGACCGGACGGTGCGGAATTACCTGACGCAGGAGTTCCAGGGGCGTTGGATCCGGCGCGGTGGTCCAATCGCCTGGCCAGCACGTTCGCCGGATCTCACGCCGCTAGATTTCCACGTCTGGGGTAGGGCCAAGGACCTTGTGTATGGCAATGACGGCCATACTATTCGCACCGAGGAGGAACTGCGCGCCCGCATTACCAGGGCTTTTAACTTCATGGCCAGTGAAACTGATGTTTTAAGTGAAGTGCGCAGACACAGCATTGACCGTGCAAGACAATGTATCCGACAAATAGGTGGTCACGTTCAACATTTTGATGTGGTGAAAACTAAAGTGACTCGTGTAAATAATTTAGTAAATAATCTTGTAAAACTGATTTAGTAGGTTACACTACAGTAAGTAACACGTAGGTAGGTATAGGATTTCAAATTAACTACAATTACCTACTTTCGTTACTTACGAAAATCAAGTTGTATTAATTTGACAGTCCAAAGCCTGAAAGTGTGATGGGAAGTTAAATTTATGTCGATTTCATAGCTTCACCTTTGACAAATGCCGCCCGCACGTGTGCTACCGCGGTCAAAGCATGCCGACAGAGCCGCCGAGCCGCGGTCCCCTATTTGACTTTACTTGTTTCGAATAAATATTAATCAATCAACCGACGCTAAAAACTGTAATACCTACCTACCAGAGCTTGTCAATAAATAAATAGGTACCTACTACAAAATTGTTTTACTACGGTACAGTCAAGAACACATCAAGCTTGACACATTGGACTTTGTACCGTTCTTATTTCAATCGCCGGAGGAGCTAGAGTCGCGCTGCAAGTGTCAAGCTTGACACTGCTCTTGACAATACCTGCCTTCCACAAAAATCTAGATAATTAAATTACCTACCTACTGACACGTTAGGTACAGTCCGCGCGACGAGTAAAAGCTGGACGGAGTCTGGACGGGAGTGGAGGGGGTATGTGCAGTAGTACCTATTTTGCTTGCAAATATTGCAACTGCGCATACCCCCTCCACTCCTCCCAGAGGCCTTAAGTAACTCGTCGCGCGGCCTGTAAGTAGGTAGGTACTTACACCTACTATTGATTGTCTAATTAAAAATTGAAATGCAATGTAAAATGAATTATACAAAACAACTGGGAGTCGTAAAAAGCGACTAAGGGATATCCAACTACGGGGGCTTATCGTACCTACCACACCATACTACGGTCACCAACCTCTGCCGACCATTGTGCCAGTCGCAACGCTAACGGCGCGGCGGCGGCGTGGTGAATGTTGTAGGTAGTTATTTCCAAATGTATTTAGATAGATACCAGCTAAGCATTCTTTTATGTGAATATCTGCGTGGATTTTTTCGTCAACTTGTTCGATCCGATCTTGGTCCAGCTAGAACGAGTTGATAAAAGACAATGTTTCTGTTCCCGTGTCGTCCCACAATTTGTTTTTCTACTCTTCAGGTAAAGTTGATAAAAAGCTTAGGTAACCAAAGACAATCCATACCTCCTCATGCTTGTTCCGCTGATTCGATTTAGATAAAATTTGCTTTTACCCTGGGAAGGACATCTTTAGGTAGGTACCAGCTAAGCATTCATTTATGTGAAATTCTGCGTGGATTTTTTCGTCAACTTGTTCGATCCTATCTTGGTCCAGCTAGGACGACTTGATACCAGACAATGTTTCTGTTCCCGTGTCGTCCTACAATTTGTTTTTCTACTCTTCAGGTAAAGTTTAAAAGAAAGCTTAGGTAACCAAAGACAATCAATACCTCCTCATGCTTGTTCCGCTGAACCGATTTAGATAAAATTTGCCTTTACCCTGGGAAGGACATATCTAGGTACATAGTACCTATCTATCCCGGAAATCTTCTATGGGAGTAAAAAGGGGTGTGGATGTTTGTATGGGAAATTATTTCTCAAGTAAGTGATATAAAACTCATCATAATTGTACTTTTGATAAGAAGTGAGGCAAGATTACCCTGGCCTCCGTACTGTAGCTAGCCGCCGTCTTGACCTGGAACGGTACGAGACGGTACCTGTCCAAGAGCTGATGTTGTTTATCCTCTGTTCTGTTCGTCCATGCGTGTGCCGGCGCAAGAATAGCACCAACCCTTTCTCCCCATGCATGTCGTAAAAGGCGACTTAGTCGCCGGCGGTATCAACCAGAGGGCGGGCAGTAGCGTGCTACCACCTTGCTGCTGCGGTCACTAATAAATAACAGCTGTCCGTTGTGCCAGCTGCAACGCTAATAAGCGTGGTAACATAAAACTCATCATAATTGTACTTTTGATAAGAAGTGAGGCAAGCTGCCCCTGGTCGATTCTGGTGCAAAGGTGCCCATGGCACCAGGAACGACCCAGAACGGGCGTCACCACCTTGCGCCCTAAGTCGACGCCCGATCTCCCTGGCCTCCGTACTCCAGCTAGCCGCCGTCTCGAACGCGAACGGTACGAGAAGGTACCTGTCCAGGAAGTGTGCCAGCTGCAACGCTAATAAGCGTGGTGACTTTTGTTGTCGATGTAAAATTAATTGTAGAGCAACTAAGGGGGGTGTATTTTGAATTTTATCAACTCGTCCCAGATGGTCCTAGTTCGGATCGGACGAGTTGACCAATAACTTTTTATGGGATCTTATGATAATGATATCCTAGTTCCTTCTCATAAGTATGGTAGGTTAAGTAAACTGATGGACGTAGCAAAAACGGTGGTAAGTAGGTAGGTAAAGATTACCTACTCTGATACCGTCGTAAGAGCTTAATTGAGAGAAGTAGGAACCTACGAACTTTTCTAGTTTTAATTGGATTGAATTGAAAAATAGGTTCTTGAATATCTAGGTACAGCCAGGAGCAAGTCAAGCTTGACACGTTGGACTTTGTACGGGCTAATCATGATGAAACTATGAAGCTTGACTTGTTCTTGACTGTACCTAAGGTCCTTAACTATGGTCCTTAATCATGTACAGTCAACGACAGGTCAACCTTGACACTCGCAGTGTGACTCTAGCCCGAATGTCTATTGAAATAAGAACGGTACGAAGTCCAATGTGTCAAGCTTGATGTGCTCTTGACTGTACGTGCGCACGTAAGAAGAGGTATAGGACGCAACAGCTCGGGATTGCGGGCGAAAAGTAGGTAGGTATGACGTGCCATACATTTCGCGCGCAAGTAGGTACAGTCAACGACAGGTCAAGCTTGACACTTGCAGTGCGACTCTAGCTCGTACGTCTATTGAAATAAAAACGGTACAAATTCCAATGTGTCAGGCGTGATGTGCTCTTGACTGTACTTTACGTACGTATTATAGCAGTAGGTACTTGTAAATTTGTTATGTACCTACAGCCTCCGTGGTCTAGTGTTAGAGTGCTTGGCTCTCGATCAGGAGGTTCTGGGTTCGTTTCCCGATGGGGACACTGTCAAACAAAAATATTTTTGTGCGACCAGCCCAGTTTGGTTAGGATATTGCAGGATGAATCACCCGATTGTCCGAAATGTTACATGATTGCTTCGGAGGGCACGTCAACCCGATGGTCCCGACTATTACCTATCTACGGATGTAGTCGTTAATGAGCCATGTCAGAGGCCTTTGGCATCTGGCGGTACCAGGGTTTGTGAGTACGGTCATCAACCTTGCAACCCACAACGATATGAATAAATGAATGAATTTGTTATGTAGGTACCTAACTACCTACTCCTCAGGCAAGTAGCTGCCTAGGTAGGTATGGCGGCTTCTTCCTCCCTCTGCCCACGGCACAACCCATGGTCCGTTTATAGGACAGTTAGGTACCTATGTAGGCGATGGTAGGTAAAGGTCCGGCCTGTCGTCGCTCATCCGATCCTGCAAGGCGTAGCACGAGGCGCGAATGCTAGGTTTCTAGTTTATTTCGTAGGGACTCGGTCGGTGCGTGCGTGGCATGTGCGATCCACACAGAGCGTCCCGCGGCCGCAGACGTCGTGGTGCTTGCCCCCCCCCGCGCTGCCGCCCTTTGAATTAATTGAATGAATAGTCGTAAGCCAATCGCGCGCAAGGCGGCCGATCTTGTGTGTGTGAGTGTGCAGGTGCCATACTTGTAGTACGGTGGAAATCATTACTACAGGATGATTGCAAAGATTTATTATTTTTTTGTTTGAAAATTACAAAAAAAAAACCAGCGAGTCGATTTCGCTAAAACTTTGAAAAACCTGTTTCTTTATCAAAGTTACACCACCCCTAGAAATATTTGGGTCTAATTAAATTACACCTTATAGAAATGGAATAAAACAGATTAACAAATATTCCAAGAAAAAAAACCGGTCAAGTGCGAGTCGGACTCGCGCGCCGAGGGTTCCGATATACCTATAGTATTTTTGGAAGCAATAAAGTCCATTTTCAGGACCGCAAAACTAAATTTGTTTGTAAAGGTTTTTTGCAGATTTCTGAAAAACTGTGCAACTTAGAAAGATCGTTTTATTTTTGCTGTAAAGTTTACATAAACCTCTGTCAACTGTAATTAATTCAGATTTTCCCTTACTCAAACTTCGGAGATAAGGGGGGGGGAATGGTATTTTTTTTGACATTTTTCATCATAACTTGAAAACTTAGAATTTTAAAAAAATACAAAAATATATTTTAAAATGTACAAGTAAAGCCCTTTCATATGATACCCCACTCCACCTAGTAGCGACAATTTGAAATTTGGCCCTCCCTATTTTGGCCCCCTTTACATTAATAATCATACTTTTTTCAAAAAATTTTCATGTGCAATTAAGTTGGGCAACTATATTCTAAAACTGTTCCAAATTTCAGCTCGATAGCGTAAGTGGTTGCTGAGATATAGAGGTGTGACAGACAGACGGACAGACAGACAGACAGACAGACAGAGCGGCACCATAAGGGTTCCTTTTTTTTACCATTTTGGTATCGGAACCCTAAAAAAATTGGTAAATTAGTGGATTCCTGTGGGTCTAGACCAAGGGTCTAGACGGTCTAGACAACGTGCTATTAAATTTAGAGATGACAAAAGCGAGTGTCATAAAATGTATAGCATGACATAATATGTCAAATGTCATCCCATACATGTCATGACGTTCGCTTTCGTCAAATGCCACGTTGTCTAGACCCCCCCCCCCGTGTCTCCTACGTCCTTTTTGAATTCTGTTTATTGTAAGAATCAGTGATGGTTAAAATTTAAAAGCATTAACTACTAGCTAGTCATCTTTACTTCTTGAATTCTGAAATTCATAGAATTTTGGGCACCTTTTGTCCCTAATCTAACTTGATTTCAAAATTTCGCTTCGTTTTGTAATATGATTTTAAGTTTAACAACTTTTTGAAAGGCAAATCGTCCTGTCTGTTACAAGTTATCAGTGTTTAATAGAACCAAATCATTTTGAAAAGCGTTCCTTCAAATCTTTCATGGTTACCGAAATTAAGTAAGGAATTAAGAAGCTAAATTTCAGTCGTATTTGAATAATAAGTTGGTCATTTAATTTTTAGATTCCGTACAGTTTTCTATTATCTAATCAGTGGTTTCGGGCCAAAAGGGTGGCAACCATTGATGTATTGAAAAACCGGCCAAGGGCAAGTTGGACCTGTCGGACTCGAGCACCGAGGTTTCCGTACCACCACATAATATTAAATTGTATTAGTTGAAATTTCTGTAACTTACTTTGCTAGATTTTTTGAGTCCGACTCTTACTTGACCAGTTTTTATTATTTGTTATAGCTACCTATGCATTATAATAAATATACAAATTTTCACGCTTGTCAATATTCTCGTTTTTAGGGTTCCGATACCAAAATGGTAAAAAAAGGAACCCTTATGGTGCCGCTCTGTCTGTCTGTCCGTCTGTCTGTCACACCTCTATATCTCAGCAACCACTTACGCTATCGAGCTGAAATTTTTTTACGATAGAGCTCCACTACGCGCCATACGTTTCGGTCGCACTCTTGAATGAACTTGAGAATGAATAATTTTGTACCCACTTTTTACATTAAATATAGCATTTATCTTAACAGAAAAAACGTAGTAACAAACAATATATGAGAAATGTAGTCGAGAAATAATTTTAATTTAATTTGTATAACATCTAAAATGACCCCTATTTAGTAATTTTTTCTCTAATTTTACTGCTACATTGTTTATCAATAAATATATGAAAATTTACAATATTTTAGACAACACAATATTTAATGATGTGGTCATTTTACATTCATTTTTTATATTTTTGAAATAACTAAAAAAAAAACCTTTTCTCTAATTTTTGTGAATTTCCGGGTCACCGTTGATCGTAGCAGCCACGTTGCAAGGCACGCTTATGTGAACGTTATTGACGTGTAAATGAGGTCGAAATTAAAATTAACGGCCATGTAGCTGCTAATTTTAGGGAAGCTATAGCCTTAAATCTGGCATGTGAGGTTTAAAAATAAATCTTTCAATTATCATACCCACCCACTATCATTTTATTATTTCACGTGCAATTCTGTAAAAGACAAATACTTATTGTACTTAATATGGTTCGTCGGACAAACAGGGGACTTAATAGGATCACGGTTGACTGTCATATTTAATGTTTTGATAACAAAATATATTTTCATCTCATGTACAGGGTGTCTCAGAATTGGACCGACAGACGGAAGTGGTAATAGCAGCTTTTTTCGAGACCTTTTCAAATAACAAAATATGCTTTCCGCAGAATCTTCTATACCGAGTTGTTAGGTTTTCGTCTTTTGGTTCACTTGTGTAATATTTTTTATAAAAAATACATTGAAATATTGTTGAATAAATACTATCATATATGCTGATAGCTAGATAGATAGATAAATACTTAATTGTCACACACAGAACACATTAACAATAAAAGGAGACTCTTAAGTCTTATCGCTTGGAGCGATCTCTCTCTCTCTCTTTACTACTATCAGTAATTTTATAAATTAACTATTAATTCCATCATCAAAACAATAAACCCAACAGATATATTATAAGAGAACCAAGAGACAAACACTCATAAACTGTGGGAAACATGTTTCTTTTTTATGTACCTAACAGGTGAACAAACGAGCACTTAGGCCACCTGCTGAATTAAAGTGGTCACTATTGCCCATAGCGCTTTATTAAGGCAATATTCGACACTAATTCGACAGCAAACCGCGTTGCCCACCCTAAGGCCTACCCTGTATTTTGGAAGTCTTAGCAAAGCTGTTACTGCCGTTTTCACATAACTGTTTTTTTTACATTATTGGTATAATTCTGGGACACCCTGTACACATAAGTAGATGTAAGGTTTTCATATTGTTTTATGTTATTTGGGACGATATAAGCCTCTTTTTTCTGTTTTTCGTACTAAGCTTAATTGAATAGACATCAACCTACAGTTTGCTAGCTTTACCGGAAGTTGCGCAAAAAGTCTTTAGAAATAAAGCTACTTTAATACTATTGCTATATTACTATACTAATAACACTAATACAATTGCTATATTACTATTGTTATATTGCTATTGTTTTAATATAATCAGGTAAGAAGATACAGGGGGGTCAAAAGTGGCTCGAAGCGGTTCGGGTAAATAGTGCACGGTGTGCGCGCGGCCTGTGCTTAGACGATGTAAGGGACGATTTCAGAATAAAAAGGGTTTTTGAGGTACGATTAAATAAATAATTCGTCAAAAGTTAGGAATTTGTGATGTAAAGTCACAACAAATTACATAATCATAAGTCCACTGTAGAGTGGTAGTACGTACGGCAGCAAGCAAGTGGAAACAAAACCAGTATAAGCTGAACCAGCGCTACGCAACAAACGCCCGGAACCAGAGACCCGCTCGAGGTCAAAGTGTTTCCACTGACGTACGGCCGTGTGTACTTTTCTTAGCTGACAATACACGGATTAGTATATCCTATACTATTAAACGCGCAATATTTATATATATATATAGATACCATCACGGTAATGTTGATCTTTAAAGACGTACGATCAGTTAAAAGTTAAAACTTGACTCTAACAAAAATAATTAAAGCGAAATATTTCTGAAACGTACACTAGCATCGAAAAATAGTTGTCGTAGACAAACCATCCAGTGAAAGATCTGATACAATTATCTATAGCATCTTGTCTCACTTTAACTTGAAGTAGGAACTTATGTTTATTTCATTCGCACGCTAGTGCGATGTTGCCGTTCTGTTTTTTAGTACGTACCCTTCATATTCAGCTCCGGAGCAACATTTACCACTAACAGTCAGATATAAACCGGAGCCACATTATACGCTTCAGTATCATTTTTTTGACCGTTATTGGATCAACTAAAACCGTAAAATTTTATGACAAGTAATTTAAAAACAGGCAAATGCACATCCACTGACGTCACACGCTGAATTCATATATTCGATAAATACAGCTCTATCTCACTCCGGAGCCAAATGTACACACGAAATAGGCGGATCAACATTTGTTCTAAATCTAAACTAGATCAACATTTACCGTGATGGGTTGATTATATATATATTTGTAATCGGTTTCTCAAAAATGGCTCTTACGATTTTGATGAAATTTACCATACGGGGGTTATTGGGGGCAAAAAATCGATCGAGCTAGGTATCATGTCTGGAAAAATTCGTTTTCCCCGTGTTTTTGAGCATTTTGTAAATTCCGCTTTTTAGACAGAAACTTGCAGCGCCATCTGTTGGCGAGTAGCATAGCTTGCTCATCCGATGATATTGTCAGGTTGAGGCGGCTATTATAGAGCGAAGCTCGGTCGCCTAGGTACTACTATTTAAAAGTGGGAAACCTTGACGCATTTTTCTCCTAAAAATGCCTTCAAAAACGTTTGACCATACAAAACATCCGTGTGGTTCCGGCAAAGAATAGTACCAACCCGTCTCTACCCGTGGGTGTCGTAAGAGGCGACTAAGGGTTTATAAATCGGAGGATGGGCAGCACCATCTTACATACATAGCTTACCATTTTACATACTGCGGTCACCAACAACAGCGGTCGCCAGCCGCAACGCTTACAAGCGTGGTGACTATGGTAAAGCCTCTCCTAAGTACCAAGTGTTTTTGCTGGAGTTCTAGAGGGAGCTCCCTGTCCTGCAGTGGACGTTTCGTGGGATGTTATGATAAAAAACATAATCAGTTCTTAAAACTCTTATGTATAGGTACGTACACTCAACAGCACATCAGTAAAAACACTTTTGGACTTTATGGCGTGGTAATAGAGTTGAAAAAGTTTCTACCGACAAGCGGTTGACCGTATACGAGTACCTACTTAAACAAGCATCCGACAAAAAATAGACCGAATTCGAAGCAACTCGATAAAAAAAAATGTTTTCACCGCCAATATTTGCAATCTAATTTTATGACAGAAAGTCTATTCTTTAACATAAGCCGGTCTCGGTTGAATTGAGTAAGAATTAAGTTCAACATTGGAACATTGGAAGTCAGACTTGCACAATTCAAATCCTTCTTAGAAACTTAATAAGAAAAGTGCCTTCGTAAGTATTTTAGCCAAGAAATAAACTTCGTAACTTGGGTTAAATATAATACGTGCTTTTGCCTGCAATTTCGTCCGCAACTATATTAGCTAACAAACAAAAAAGTTTCATTAAAATCGGTTCAGTAGTTTTTGCGTGACGCTCGAACTAATTTTGGTTTTTATTATCGCTTCCTTTTTTCCCACCATGGCGCCAATTTGTTTGTGAAGCGATGTAGTTAAGAGATTTTAATATCCAACAATGAATAAACTATTTTGAGTTTGAGTTTCTAATAAACAAACAGACAACAAGACCAAAAATCTATGATTTAGATTTAGCGGCATCAAAACAGCATAACGTGATAACTTGTAATAAAATATCTTCAATGTAATGGCAAAATCATTTAACAGTTTTATAATGGCAGAGATAATATGTCGTATGTAGGCAAAGAACATACCTACTTACGTGGGCTTAGTAATTTTACCCTTCATACAGAAGTACACCTATTTTTTCAAGGCAAGAGTAAACAGGTATTTTTTAGGTAGACATGATACATCTTTGACTCCATCATCATTGGTTTTGCAAAATTTTTATTTGAGCATTAATTTGTTTATAGTAGGTATTTAGCTAGTTTAGTTTACAGATACTTTAAATTGTTTATAACTAGATGAAAGACTTGGCTTCCCATAAATGGGAATCCTAGTTTGGGGGCCAGGATGCAAAAACTCTTTAAAAATTTTTTTTCAACAAATTAATTATGTTTATATCGTAGGGTAGTATTAATTACTAGCGTGCTGTCTTGCGGCATCAAACATAGAATTCATTTACTCGTGGGAATTAATATTTACAAAACTTGGTTTAAAAATTAACAAAAAACCAACCAAGTGTGAGTCCGACTCGCGCACCGAGGGTTCCGTACCTGTCCACTATAAAATATACTACGAGTTTTTGCCCTTCAAAAACTCTGCATCCACTCAAACATTACCCCTCTTTAATATTAATGTAGGTAACTGAAACGGGATCATAAGCTGTGAGAAAATTTTGTAGTATAAAGTCCTAATAAAATAGTGAACGTAATTTCAGCATATTACAACCGAACAATTTTCCACGAAGAACATTAGTCGAAATACGAAAAAAAATTTCATCCATTTCATGGACTGCAATACCTCTTAACATATCCGGGGTGGTTAAATATTAGGGTGTAGACCTAGCTTCTTGCCACATGATTCTAGGTCAACAGAAGGTACCCTATAGGTTTTGGTTTAGTTCTTAAATTTATGGAGATGGGGGCATAAAGGGCCGTATATTTTGATTGTGTTGTCGTAGACGCTTGAAATTTTCACAGCTTTAAGGACCCATAAACTTCAATATTTCATATTAAAAACAACTTGACACCTTTACCCGTTTGTGGAAAAACAGACAGTCAGCAGTGGTCCTATAAGGGTGCCTCTTCACCAGAGATGTGCCAGGATGCGTTGCGAGGGATGTGTTTTTAAGAACCAATAGAATCGTTTCATTTACTTGGCCTCGCTCAGCACAGCTCTGGTGGAAACGTCTTTAGCGGAGCGAGGTTTTTATACGTACAAAACAAGCGAGAGATGTGTGCGAGGGATGTGTTGCGAGGGATGTGTTGCGAGGGATGTGTTGTGAGGGATGTGTTTCGAGGGATGTGTTGCGCGGAATGTGTTGCGAGGTATGTGTTGCGAGGTTTGCAACATACTGTACCAGCCGCTCCGCTCCCACTACACCGCACCCCCCTACCGACACATTTCACAGCTTCGCAATGCATCCTCGCACGGCTTGCAGCGCGCATTTTCACAGCTCTCCGCTACACATCCTCGTACGACACATTTTCGTCACACAACCCCCACACATTTTCACAGCACAGCTAGACATCCTCGCACGACACATTTCCCTAGCCCATCCCTGGTGGAAAAGCACCCTAAGAGTTTATTTTTTTCTTTTTGAGGTTCATAACATCCCATGAAATGTCCATTTCAGCACAGGGAGCTCCCTGCAAAAGTCCAGAAAAATGAGTGCTACTTTGGAGGGAATATACCATAATCACCACGCTTATAAGTATTGCGGCTGGCAACCGCTGTTGTTGGTGACCGCAGTATGTAAGATGGTATGATTCTCGGAAAGACGCTGCTGCCCATCCTCCGGTTCCTAAGCCCTCAGTCGTCTCTTATGACACCCGCGGGTAGAGATTGGTCGGTTCTATTCTTTGCCCACACCACACGGACGTGAGGTACGAAACCCCAAAAATACGTTCTAGTTATTGCATAAAATCTATCTCGTATGTCAAGAATAAACCCATCGATACTAAAAAAAATCTCATGTAATATCTGCTTAACTGAAAAATAATTTTTATTTTAACACTTTCTGTGTTCGGATAAATAAATCTACAAAGTAGAAAATCGCAAAATTTCATAACCACAGGCAGGATTCGAACCTGCGCCTAGTTGGTAAAGCGTCTCCGGTACTGACGCAGAAGACGCAGGTTCGAATCTTGCCTGTGGTTGTGAAATTTTGCGATTTTCTATTTTGTAGAATTATATATCTGCTTCACTCCACCAGATTTCCATCCAAGAAATTCCGATAGCGACTGTATTGTAAATCGTGTCTAAGATACATTGTCATAGGGCGTGATAAGTTATTCATAATACAGGCATAATGGCAGCGGAATTTAATGAAAATTTAACGCGTTTAACGTAGAGTAATAATATTCTATTTAGTACCCATTTGGATAGACTTCCCATTATGTTTTGCAGTAATTATTAAGGTTAATATAGTAAGTTTGATGTTTTGGAACGTACATTTTAGATAATTAGGACAAGGATATTGTTACGAGGACTGGTTATATTTGGAGCATTATTAGCTTAGAAACATAACACTTTCGTCCAGCCAGTTACAGCGTCCGCAGCCTAGCTAGTACTCGTAGTTAAAGCGTTCGGATCACGATCTGGAGGCTCTTTGTTCATTCATTCATTCATTTATCGCATTATCACAATTAATAAAGTTCGATTCACGTTGAGAGGATTGGTTATATTTTGGGCATTATTAGTTTTTGTGCATAACATTACTGCCAGTAATTTAATGGGCAACAGCGTCCGCAGCCTAGCTAGTAGTTAAAGCTTTCGGATCACAATCTGGAGGCTCTTTGTTCGATTCATGTTGAGAGGATTGGTTATATTTTGTGCATTATTCGTTTTTGTGCATTACATTATTGGGCAACAGCGTCCGTGGCCTAGCTAGTAGTTAAAGCTTTCGGATCACAATCTGGAGGCTCTCCGTTCGATTCACGTTGAAAGGATTGGTTATATTTTGTGCATTATTAGTTTTTGTGCATTACATTATTGGACAACAGCGTCCACGGCCTAGCTAGTAGTTAAAGCTTTCGGATCACAATCTGGAGGCTCTTCGTTTGATTCACGTTGAGAGGATTGGTTATATTTTGTGCATTATTACGTTATGTGCATTACATTATTGGACAACAGCGTCCGCGGCCTAGCTAGTAGTTAAAGCGTTCGGATCACAATCTGGAGGCTCTTCGTTTGATTCACGTTGAGAGGATTGGTTATATTTTGTGCATTATAACTTTTTTTGCAATACAATATTGGACAATAGCGTCCACGGCCTAGCTAGTAGTTAAAGCTTTCGGATCACAATCTGGAGGCTCTTCGTTTGATTCACATTGAGAGGATTGGTTATATTTTGTGCATTATTAGGTTTTGTGCATTACATTACGAGTATTGGACAACAGCGTCCGC
Source organism: Athrips mouffetella (assembly GCA_947532105.1). NCBI lineage: Eukaryota > Metazoa > Arthropoda > Insecta > Lepidoptera > Gelechiidae > Athrips > Athrips mouffetella. Next base: position 7,218,975 of record OX383964.1, on the reverse strand, counting down.
GGCCTAGTTAGTAGTTAAAGCGTTGGGATTCCGATCTGGAGGCTCTTGGTTCGATTCACGTTGAGAGGATTGGTTAGGTATATTTTGTGCATTATTAGTTTTTGTACATTATATTACATTATTGGGCAAGAGTGACCGCGGTCAAGTAGTTAGAGTGTTTGGCTTACAATCCGAAGTGGGTTCGATTCCCGATGAGGACACTTTCGAATACCGTGCGAGACGTCTCCAGATTAGTTAGGACATTGCGGGATGAATCACCTGATTGTCTGAAAAGTAAGATGATTCCGTGCTTCCGAAGGCACGTTAAGCCGTTGTTGGCCCCAGCTACAGAAGGAGCCATTTATTGAGCCTTGTTAGATAGAGGCAATGGGCGGCTCAACAACTCTGATACCAGGGTGGACTGCCCATACGATATTATTATTATGTAGAGTGACTAAATTCAAATATTTGGGTCACTGGGTCACAGACGACCTCAAAGATAACTGCGACATTGAGAGGGAGCGTAGGTCGCTGTCAGTCCGCTGCAATATGCTGGCGCGCAGGTTTGCACGGTGTACGAATCCAGTGAAGGTAACCCTATTTAAAGCCTACTGTCAGTCCTTCTACACGTGCAGCCTGTGGTCAAGTTTCACGCAGCGGGCTTATAGTGACCTCCGCGTCCAGTATAACAACGCTTTTAGGGTGCTGATGGGATTTCCGTGGAGGTGTAGCGCCTCTGGGATGTTTGCGGAGGCACACATTGACGGCTTTGCTGCTATAATGAGGAAAAGATGCACCTCTTTCCTATCCCGCATCCGCGGGACCACCAGCAGCATCCTGAAAGTGTTTGAGGATAGGTGGTCTTCTCCATTGTTGCAGAGATGGCTCCAACTCCACAAGCCAGTAAAGACAGACGTTGTCTGGTAAATCAAATTTGAATTTTTACTTTTTTATGACATTAATTGTAATATTGTAATAATTTTTTTTTGACTATGTAAGGTACTAACTTAGATTAAGCTTCTACTAACAAATTCTGGAATCCAATTTTCTGAAAATAAATTGATTGATTGATTGATTTATTATGATGATGATGATGGAGATTGGGTATATTGAACATAGGCACAAACATTAAACAAAAATAAAGTCCAAAATTTTTTATTCAACATTGCAATGAAAAACTTTCATAATTTTAAATAAGTACAATAAATAACGTACTAATATTATAAACGCGAAAGTTTGTAAGTATGGATGGATGGATGGATGTTTGTTACTCTTTCACGTAAAAACTACTAAATGAATTTTAATGAAACTTTACTATAATATAGCTTATACATCAGAATAACATAGGCTACAATTTATAAACCTGTGCAGACGAAGTCGCGGGCACCAGCTAATTCAAAATAAATTGTTGCTTATTATTTAATTTTATTACAAAATATTGAACTCATTATTATTGTAAATTGATTTTGTCACATGATTTTGTGACATTCAACATAATATTTATAAAAAATATCACGTTCTGCTATTTTGATGCCCCTGAATCCAAAACCATAGATTTTTGGATTTTTTGTACAAGTACAAAGCCTCGTTTGGGACGCCACCTGCGTTAGCACATTCGCACCGTCACATCTAAGGAGCACCCAGCAGAGGGCGGGTGCAGCGGCTGAGATCGCTGCTGGCCTCAAACGTACAAAATACGCGAACCTGGAGTCTGCGTATGATTTCGTGTCGGTAGCTTTCGAAACCGCTGGCACGTGGGGCTCCGAAGCTAAGGAGCTTATCAGGGGTGTCGGGCGGCGACTGAAAGAAAAGGGCGAAAATCCCCGCGCGGGGCTCTTTCTAGCACAGCGTTTATCAATAGCAGTACAGCGCGGGAACGCGGCCAGTGTTATGGGGACGTTTGGGCAGGGGGCATTGCGCGGGGGGCTTTTTTGACTTTTTATAAATATTTTATAAATAGGTATTAGATTTTAATTTTAAGGTGACATGTTTAATGTACTTTAACATATCAGTACAAAATCATTTATTTCTCAACTCCTAAATTAACATTACAGCATTTTGAAAAAAAAAAAATCTAAATATTTTGAGAAAAATGGTATAGGGAAAAGGTTTTTGTCTTTTTGTTTGTTTATTCGTTCGAGCATCGCGCAGAAACTACTGAACCGATTTTGTTATTTAGAAACTTCCATAATACACCAGTGCCCTTGTGGCAGCTTTTCGGCAATTGGGATGTATAGATAGGCTATCAAGAGGGTACATTTTGGAACACAGCTCTGCCTTGGATCCTTCTGCATCACAGAAAAATAAAGGTAATTAAAAGGAGGATTAACGAAATAATTCGTGACAAGGTAGTGAAGGCGTCGTTCTATGGCGTCGTTCTATGGATTTGACAGGTTATTTTAAATATTTCCTATGGATCATCGATGATGGGATTGGGACATGTTGGCAGATGTCATCCCCTACTAAAATAAATTAGCAAGGTATCTATTCCGAGCGAAGCAAGGAGTTCCGAAATCTTTGGGTCTGAATTGAGTTATGGGGTTTGGTGACTTTTTTAAAGCTACTTACTTCTTTTTTTTCTCAGAACTCAAAATGCTCAGCAAGAAGATTGCAGTTTTGATCGCGGTGGTGTTTGCTGTCGCCTACTTGGCTGAAGGCAGGGATGAAAACGGCCACGACATGTCTGAGGCTTTGAAGATGCTTCAAGAATTGGACCGTCTTTACACTCAAGCTGCTAGACCGAGGTAAGATGTTTTATTATATTATAAATCCTTTAGTTCGAATTATTTTATCGTTTGATTGCAACGAGTAGGTTTTGTATAAATTATAGGTCTATTGCGCAGCGATCGACTCAAAAATAGACCTGCTATAAAGTGGTCGAAACATCGGGATTTTAAAATAAACTGAACAATATAAGTATTAAGATGCAATATATTAAGATGCAAGTGCGCTATTTGGATCATTACAACCGAGGCTCAAGAATTGCAGCCCGAGCCGCAGGCGAGGGTGTAATGATGCTGAGAGTGTAATAACAATACGCAAGTGCTTCTTGCGACGTTTTTCCACACATATATTTTGACAATAAAATACTAAAATTTGCTAACCTTATGTCCACCGCACGTCCACCGGAACATTCATTCTATTTCTATTGTGAAGATGTTTTCCTTCTATTTTTAAATACCTCTTGTAAACTTGTATTTCGTGTCTAAATGTCTTAGACGGTTCCGGTACAACATTAATTACAATAATAAACACCACAAATATTTGTAAATATGGCGCGAATTATTTATTTTTCAGCGGGCACAGATTATACCTACGTGTATTTGGGACAGACTAAACTGCCAAAAACCCTTTTCCTTGAACCTTGAAATGAATTATAAAAAAAAGTCTTGCAGTAAATGACAAATTCATCGTTAATTAGTTAATTAATATAAATAATTTCATAAAATTAATGTTTAGATATCATGTTTTTACGAATACAGTTCAATTTCATGAAAATGTTACGAACGTAATTAGCATAAAGATAAATAAAAAAAACGAAAAAAAAACACTAGTGAGGTACTATAATTGAAAAAGCACGCGTGTTTATTAAGCTGGATTATGGGCCTTAATACAGTGCAAATAGAGCTGTCTTATGAGCAAATGTGTTGAAAAAGAAATTACAAACCGTGATCTTTATATCAGCGTACCACCTATCGAGACTTAAAAAAAACGTAGCTGACAAATGTCAACGAAACCTCCCTATTATTCGTATTATTACTAGTAATCGTAACGTAATCACGAAAACAGCGCACTTGCATCTTTTTTTTTTTTATTTATTTAGAAAACCAACAGCTGTTTACAAAAAAGATAGAATAGTTAGTTTGCTTATATATTAATGGTACATGAGCCTATAATAGGTTTCCCTATGTTAATCTTAATGTAGGTACTATTTTAAAGGCTCAGTATAATTAATGAAATCTTTTTAGAAGAAAATATATTACGGACTTTGACTGCTGCAATCAACTGTCTTAATATTTTTTTATACTGGGTGAACGTTCAGTATCAATGTTTCAATTTTTTGTTTTCCTAGTGCTAACTAGCAGAGCTATCTAGCTGAACTTCCAAAAGCTGATTGAAAACACCCTATTACCACCTTAAGACGGTCGTAAAAACTTTGTAGTCGCCATTACCTTACAGGTATTTATTACCTAAATTTATTTGAAAGCAGTTCATAATGCTGTTAAGTTATTATCTAATAATTCTATCAAACTACCGTAACGCGGGGTGAAAGCAAAATCCCACAAAGTTCTAAAGAACTTATGAACAATTTTTCTGTCCCGGATACTCAAAGAAACGTTCAACAATAATTAGTTATTTATCAACCCAACCGTTTGCACGTTTAAAAAAATCGTTACATTAAAAACACCGGTCAAGTGCGAGTTGGACTCGCGCGCCGATGGTTCCGACGTACCTTTAGTATTTTTGGAAACAATAAAGTCCATTTTTAGGACCGCAAAACTAAATTTGTTTGTAAAGGTTTTTTTGCAGTTTTTTAAAAAACTGTGCAACTTAGGAAGATCGTTTTATTTTTGCTGTAATATTTACATAAACGTCTATCAATTGTAATTCATTCAGATTTATTCATTCACAAACTTCGGAGTTAAGGGGGGGTGGGGGGGGGGGCAACGGTATTTTTACTGTCATTTTTCATCATAACTTGAAAATCAAGAGTTTTAATAAAATAAAATAAAAATTTTAGAATGTACAAGTAAAGCCCTTTCATATGATACCTCACTCAACCTAGTACCGATAATTTGAAATTTTGCCCCCCCTATTTGGGCCCCCTTTACATTAATAATAATATTTTTTCTTAATTCTTTCACGTGCAATTAAGTTGGACAACCATATTCTAAAACTATTCCAAATTTCAAGTCGATAGCATGAGTGGTTGCTGAGATATACAGGTGTTACAGACAGACAGACAGACAAAGCGGCACCATACGGTTTCTTTTTTTTTACCATTTTGGTATCGGATCTCTAAAAACGGGTACGGGAGTTGCACAAATGTCTATTAATATTAAAGCTTCCGTATAGATGACAAAGAAAGTAAAAGTAAGTACCTAATTGATTTTACTGTTGACGCTTAGAGCCAGTTGCAGGAAGCGTTTATAAAGTTAAAACTCTCTTATACGAGTAGTAGTTTAATATACAAGCTCCGTAGGAAGGGTTATCACAAACGAGTTGACGCTTTGCAAACCCGAGACGCAGTCGAGGGTTTACCCTCGTCACGAATTTGCAATAACCCCTACGGACGTGTAGGGGTTAGTCTCAAGCTATTTTTCAATACATTTATGAGAAAAACTACTTACAAATTGCGATTTGGCACCGAAACTCATCCAAATTGCAAATTTTACCAAAAAATGGTCAATTGCGAATCGGACTCAAAAATCTAGCACAGTAAGTTACTGATATTTCAACTTATACAAAATATTATGTCCTCAAGACTAGATCGTGGTCAAGAATAAGTCCAATGACAATAAAAAAACCGGCCAAGTGCAAGTCGGACTCGCGCACTGAGGGTTCCGTACAAATCTGTACGTATATAAGTAAAAGTTATGGTATTTTTATTGCTAAAAAACTTTATTATGTGATGTAAGTAACTAAAATTTATATTTGAGTTGATTGAATGAAAGGTAAATTGCTGTTTACGATTTATGACGTAGGTATTAAAAAAAAACTACTTACTAGATCTATTTTTGTGTGAAAATCTTAATGCGGTTCACAGAATACATCTACTCACCAAGTTTCAACAGTATAACTCTTTTAGTTTCGGAAAAAAGTAGCTGTAACATACGGACGGACAGACAGACAGACATGACGAATCTATAAGGGTTCCGTTTTTTGTCATTTGGCTACGGAACCCTAAAAAGGAGGCTTATTTTATTTGTAATGGCAATCACCCATTTTTTTGGTAAAGGAGTCATGGACACTCAACCTTTACGTATAATTTTTTTCAAATAAATAATAACATTGTACTCTTAAAGTTGGTAGAGCTTGTTGCAGTGGTTTTTTGCCGTTTCTTTTAGGCTGCCATATCACGCATCCGAAACCTTTGTTAACTCGCTCTTTAAGTATTTTGTATAGAATCTGCATAGAAGAAATGAAATCTCAAAGCAATTCTTTGTTATGAGTCACCCCTTTAAAGGACTTTTTTCTTTGTTTTAACTGTGTAAAGTAGTTTAGAATACTGGAGGTCAAACTGTGTACTATCGCGTTTCCCCATCAAAGTCAAAGAGAAGATTAACAAGTAGATAACTGTGGTAAGCTTGGCATGTTTCCTAGGCACCGGGTAAGATCGGCCAATCATAATATCCAGATTATCCAGGCCCTCACGGAAAGGTTGGAAAATATTAAAAGGGAATAAAACTTTCAGGAAATGTACAAAGTAGAATATCGCAAAAAATTTTAAACACAGGCAGGATTCGAACTTACGTCTTCTCCGTCAAATTTATTTTTGTTTCATTTATTTTTTATTTTATTTATGTTTTGCAAACCAACAGCATAACATATTAAAATTACAATGTGGATGCATTAAAAATAGGTAATGTTAAAACATGTATGCAAATTATAGGTGTGCACAGCATTAACCATATTTGGCAGCAGTATTATAATTAAATTAAATTTGTAGACAGTAATAATCGTCAAAAATAAAGTTAAATACAAGAACAAGTTTTTAATTAGAATTTTAGGGATAATCTATAAACATTTTAACAATAATTTAACAGTGATAGGGCTTTCTAGACACCTTGACATAAATATCACATTAAAAACATTATATAGGTAAATATACAAGGTGTTAGGGACAGCCTTCCGAATACTGAAGGGGCATGATCAGTCAACGACACTGAACAACTTTCAGTGAAAAAAAACTTTCAGGTAACGAGAAAAATAATCCGCGTCTCCATACAAAATTGTAAACTTGATCGGGCAGTTTGTATGGAGAGGCCGATTTTTTTTTCGTTTCCTGAAAGTTTTGTTCACTGAAAGTTGTTCAGTGTCGTTGACTGATCATGTTCCTTCAGTATTCGGAAGGCTGTCCTAACACCTTGTATATAAAACATTGTCAGAACATGTGTTTTAGAAATTTGTTTTTTTTGTTGTGAAATGTTGTGATTTTCTATTCTCTAGATTTATCCGAACACAGGAAGTGTTAAAATAAAATAATTTTCAGGAAAAAAAATCTGCATTTTCACATAAACTGTCTAATTAAGTTTGCAATTTTGTATGGAGAGGCCTATTTTTTATTCATTTCCTGAAAGGTTTAGTCTCTGAAAGTTGTTCAGTTAGGTTGACGGACCATGCCCTTGATTGACCTGTCCCTTACAGGGTGTATAAAGGCGAGAATATACAGACGAGCATACCGTACTAGACTATGCAAAAATAATTATGAAAACCTGATCTGCCCTCCTCTTCCTGTCTTGCAACTCAAATCCTCTTTTTCTAAGTAAATACAGATGCCAGAGGCGCTACCGCTGAACTCAATCGTTATCGGTTCCCTCTTTTTTTTCTATACAAGAAGAAAAGAGAGAATCGATAACAATTGAGTTAGGCGGTAGCGCCTCTGGCATCTGTATTTATTTAGAAAAAGAGGCTTTGAGGCGCAACCGCTGAACTCAATCGTTATCGGTTCCCTCTTTTTTTCTATACAAGAAGAAAAGAGAGAATCGATAACAATTGAGTTAGGCGGTAGCGCCTCAGGTCGTTCACCTCCCGACGCATAATGACACATTCTCAAAATGTCACCTTCGCGTCACGATCGCAGAATGTCACGTTCGCATAATGTCACGATCGTAAAATGTCACGTTCGCAGATTACTTTTGCTTAAAGTCAGCATAAAAATTCTCTTAGATGGGGAATCCCTTTTCGAAAGCTGAAATCCAGCATAAAACTCATTCTAAGGTTTTCTTTGGCGTAGAAGACGATTTTATAAATAAATAAATAAACTACTTATCGACCTGAATAAAAAACGGGGCGACTTTAAATAACTGTAGGTGGTAGTAGAGTTAATTTCCTTTTTCTTTGTTACGTATTTCAATTCCTTTAATCGAAAAGATTGGTCTCTCTTTGATAATGAAAATATAAAAGGAAGTAATTTTGTTAGCAAAATATGGTGAAAGCAATTTGTATACGTCTGGGAACAATGTTTTTATTATGCTTATGTTCATCCAAATATTAATTAGCCGTATTCATTGATTTTGATACTCTAGAATCTTAGGGTCTTACTACAAAAAAGTTAGACATTTGTTGAACACTACATTTAAAAAAACGCACAAAATAACTGGCTATGTCAGTTGATGCGCAGAAGTCAAGTCATAAGAATATAAGTCATTTTTGACTTCTGCGCATCAATGACATAGACAGAGTTATTTAAGTATTTACTCGTATAGTAAGTTTTTTTTATCAAGTGTTCAACAGATGTCTAACTTTTTTGTAGTAAGGCAGAGTCTAGATCCATTGTTTTGAAGAAATACCGGGTAAATATTAAAAACGTCTACGGCTAGTGTGCCTTGTACGTACAAATTTTGACGTGCGCAGCGAGATTCAAATCTCTTTGGACGTATACTATCACCGATGACGACACTATATAATATACATATACTCTTTAGTTTTAGTTCCATGGAAACTATTTCCATATACCGATGCGATGGCGTACAGCGTCAAAAATTTCGACTCAAAATGGCGTCGTTCAAATAGATGTCGCAGGCATATTGTATAATTCGTCGTTTTACATTATGCCTTGGCATTCTTCGAAATGCCCAGAAATTTGTGAAATGCCGCGGCATTATACGAAATGACGAATTAAAAATTTCTCGGCATTTTGTAGAATGCCAAGGCATAATGTAAAATGGCAAATAGACAAACAATCACAAAGAAACATATAGACAAAATCAACTTGCAATTTTCTTATAGTAGAGAAGAGATGTCGCTGACATTATTCTTACCCTAAGTGTATTATTCAATTAGTAAATATTATCACAAAGATAAAATCAATTTAACTTACAGCCTTTAGACTTTGATCTCCGGTTCGTATCAATTTTGTCAAATTCTGTTTTTCAACTTAAACTTTTATCATATTTATTTTCGAAATTATTGTGAAAATATTCCAGAAAATATTGAACACAGAGACTTAAAAATCATACCATACATGATTGTAAGCATATTTGAGAGAGACTTCCTTTGATGACCGCTTTCGCAACTTTTATGGATCACTAGCTGGTGCCCGCGACTTCGTCTGCGCAGGATAAATTGTAGCCTATGTGTTATTCAGATGTATTTAAGCTATAGGTATATTAATGTACAGTTTCATTAAAATCCATGTTTTTACGTGAAAGAGTAACAAACATCCATCCATCCATCCATACACAAACTTTCGCGTTTATAATATTAGTAGGATATTCTGATTAATTATTAAAAAACACCTGACACAATAATTAATTTAACTTCAAAATATTGTTCGTCTCTTCAATAAAATAATATAAGTTTAGATTAGCATATACTCGTACTATACTATTAAACGAGCAATATTTTTATATATTTTTGTAAATAATTTTTATATTTATACAGGGTGTAAGGGACAGGTTGGCAAATACTGAAAGGGTATGATCAGTCAACGTAACTGAACAACTTTCAGCGAACAAAACTTTCAGGAAATGAAAAAAAAATCGGCCTCTATACAAAATTGCAAACTTGATTGGACAGTTTGTATGGAGAAGCCGATTTTTTTTCATTTCCTGAAAGTTTTGTTTGTTGAAAGTTGTTCAGTTACGTTGACTGATCATGCCCTTTCAGTATTTGCGAACTTGTCCCTTACACCCTGTATATATTTGTATATAAATATATATTTGTAATCGGTTTCTTAAAAAACGGCTCTAACGATTTCGATGAAATTTACCATACTGGGATTTTTGGGGGCAAAAATCGATCTAGCTATGTCTCATGTCTGGAAAAAATCGTTTTCCCCGTGTTTTTAAGTGTTTTTTCAAAATACCGGACTTCAGACAAAAACCTACAGCGCCATCTGTTGGCGCGTAGCATAGCTTGCTCACTCGATGATATTTTATTTTTAAGGTTGCTATTATAGAGCGAAGCTCGGTACAATGAAATACGAGTAAAACTGGTCATCTATTCCTTTTTTTCGGATTCTCCTTTAAAATCCACTCTACTCTGAATCTAAAATAGCACCCTGCCTGCCCGCCTGCCACCAAGCATTGTTTCACAATCTACTATAACACTGTATAAAAGTTATTATTATACCTTGTAACAATTTTTCCGAACAAAGTTCACGTGGTTCAAAAGTTAACCATTCCCGCACCGCATTTCGTTCCCGTCAAAGATACATCACTTACTTTACCACCCAAGTTATCGATAACATTTTTCTTACTCCTGTTCATTTTGAAATATTATGACCTTTTGAACTACGTTCACCCTGGTTCATAGCTACGCTACGATGTTCTTTTATTGTCTCAGATGAAATCCTAAACTTACTATACCGGGTATTTTAGGGCGAAAAATTGATTTAACTAGGTCATCTTCCTTCTCATAACTGCGAAAATGGAACAGGGAGCCAGTTTTTAAAAGTCAACGGATGATTTTCGAGATTTTTACAATTATAAAAAGCCACGATAAACTCATAAAACTCAAATTGTTATGTCGGTAATTTCAAAACTGAACATTATTTTATAATTAGCATATTGATCTTTACTTTTGAGGAGTTTAACATTTTAATTTTAAAAATCTCGATAATCACCCGGTGATTTTCAAGAATTGGCTTCCAGAGGTTTATTCCAAAACAAAAGCTTTTTTACGTGAAAGCAATTTTTTTGAGTCTTGCATTTCGACCTGATTTCATTCAGTTTCGAGGAAAAAATCACAGCCTTCAGGTACCATTGTACCCTTCAACACGTTCTGAATCTTGTATAAAAACTTATCAATAGCAATTTTTACCAAAAAGAATTACAAAACCTCTGAAAAGTCGTGACATTCCTTAGAACTTGTATCTTATTAAACATAAAAGTGTCTACAGTATTTCTCTTCACACTCGTAAAACTGGGTTGCGCAATTGCAGAACCTCATTCAGGGGGCCGGTCATTTCCCGTCAATTGTCAACATTGTGGAGCTAGGCCGACAAGATAAGGCCTGTCACGTTGTCACTTGAATTACCTACCTTACCACCTACTGTAACAAGACCAGTGTACAGATTTACGCCTCCTACGTTGTGCCTAATTGGATTTTGAATGGTGCATGAATTTGCTGATAAAGGTGTCTAGGTGTAAATTTATGTAATAGTGTAGGTAGGATTAGCAAAGACAGTAAAATAAAAAAGTAAAGTACGCGAAAGTTTAGAAGTATAGACATACATTACGCGCCCATTTCTAAGTTGAATGACCTCACAAACCTTGGTGTCAGAGAATAAAGATGGTACCTGAGCGACCAAGCTTTGCTTTATAATGGCCGCCTCAATATTAAAATATCATCGGGTGAGCGAGCTATGCGACCCGCCAACAGATGGCGCTATAGGTTTAAAAAAAAATCTAAAACGCGGTATTTAAAAAAAATGCTTAAAAGAACGGGGAATACGAATTTTCCCAGAGATGAGACCTAGCAAGATCGATTTTTCGCCCCCCGAAAACTCCCGTATGGTAAATTCATCGAAATTTTTACAGCCTTTTTCGAAATACCGATTACAAAAAATATACGTTTATACAAATATAACGGGTGTAAGGGACAGCCCTCCGAATACTGAAAGGGCATGTTCAGTCAACGTAATTGAACAACTTTCAGTGAACAAAACTTTCAGGTAACGAAAAAAAAATCGGCCTCTCCATACAAACTATCCAATCAAGTTTGCAAATTTGTATGGAGAGGCCGATTTTTTCTTTCATTTCCTGAAAGTTTTATTTGCTGAAATATGTTCAGTTCCGTTGCCTGATCATGCCCTTTCAGTATTCGGAAGGCTGTCCCTTGCACCCTGTATATATTTATATGCAAATATTGCTCGTTTAATAGTATAGAATACTAGTTTTACTCTAGAGACGTACTCGTATTTACTTATTTATTAAGCAAAGGTTCAGGCAAAATCTGCTCAAAACTCTATTTTAGTCTCTATCTGTGTGTATCTTGTGAGATGGCGTTGCAATATGCATAATGCATATGCAATTAGATTCCACGCAAACATTTTAAATAATAATTCAGTTCAAAGGTGAAAAAAACTGGCCAAGTGCGAGTCGGACTCGCGCACTGAGAGTTCCGTACCACCACATAATCATAATTGTATTGGTTAAAATTTCAGTAAGTTAATGTGCCAGATTTTTTGAGTCCGACACGCGCTTGACCAAATTTTATTATTTGTTGTTATTTTATAGCTTATGCACTAGGAACATACCAATTTTGAAGTTTGTAAGTGTTCCCGTTTTTAAAATAGAACTAAAACAAAAATCGTCTCAGCGACCATTCAACTTGACCCCTCACTTATATGAATGTTCTTGAAACGGGAGCTCACCTCAATTGGTTACCATTAGTTGTGAGAAAAGTTGTAATATTTAATGATTTAAGACTTTTCCCTTTATTTGTACTTTGAGACCTAGCTTCTTGCCAAATTTCATAATTTTAGATCAACGGGAAGTACCCTGTAGGTTTTGCATTTTTGAAGAAATGTATGGAGATGAGGACATAAAAAGCCATATCTTTTGATTGCGTCATTGTAAAAAATTTAAACTTTCAGATCTTGTGTGGTTTATGGACCCTAATATTATTATATATTATCAATTTCAACCTGATACCTCTACCCGTTCGTGAGATAAAGGGTCTTGACAGACAGACAGACAGACGGACAACAAAGTGATCCTATAAGGGTTCTGTTTTTTTCTTTTGAGGTACGGAACCCTAAAAATGGAGAAGGTGAAATATGAATGAAGGATCATATAAAGAAACTTGTACCTTTAGAACATTGCAAATTAACTTCCATATCTAGCTCATCATAACATCCCATGAAACGTCCACTACAGGACAGGGAGCTCCCTCCAGAATTCTAGCTTTTGCTGGAAAAAATGTGGAGGGGAAGTACCATAGTCACCTCACTTATCAGCCTTACGACCGCAGTTAGTAAGATGGTATGATACACAGGAGGATGCTGCAGCCCATCCTCTAGTTTGTAACCCTTAGTCGCCTCTTACGACACCCACGGATATGTATGGGTTGGTACTTTTCTTTGCCGGCACAACACGGGACCTATAGGTATCTAGCTACCTACACTAAATATAAAACCAACAATAAAAGCACCGTCGTAAACAATAATTTTGCCAAAAAGGCGATATTCTTCTCTTGGCTGTTTGAAACTCCATCAGAAATTTTATGAGTTGAAGAAAAAAATATTAGACGGTACTTTTCCTGGCTAAAGAGTGGAATTATCTGCCTGCGTCTGTGTTTCCCAGTTCATATAACCCGAATGTATTCAAGTCGCGAGTGAATAGGCTTCTTCTGGGCAAGCTCGTTCCATCGTCGACCTCATCTCTGTCCTCAAGACTAGATCGAGGTCAAGAGTAGAATAGAATAGACTAGAAAAACGTTTATTCTCTGTTAACAGATACAGTACATAAAAGACAATATTTCTAGATCACAGTTATACAAAGGCAACAATGAAATCAGTAGTTTCTTAAATAAAATAATCCTATACCTATTTGCTTAGAGTAAGCCCATTCATTGACAATAAAAAAGGCACGACGAATCCTATTTTCTCTCTTTACAGAATTCCAATTTCAAACTCCTTAATAATTACGAAAACTTTAAATAAGTATCAAACAGGAATAGAAAATTGGTTTCAAGAAGTGGAAACTCCGCAGACTTCGATATCGAAGTTTGTTCATACTGTGACAATGGTTTAACTTTCTTTGCTTCGGTTCTAAGCACAATGCGTAAAGTCCAAAGTCTAAGCAAAAGGGATAAGATAAGAGCTGGTACCTGGTTTTAAGAACAGATAGTTAAGTTACTTTATACAGGATTATTTTTATCACAGCAAATAATTTTGTATTTTACTTACAATGAACCACACTCCGGACACTAACTGAACATACAAGGAGCCCGAATTTTTTTGAAATTGGAAGTGCGCGTAGGCCCGCATATTCAGTAAAAAATAACGCGAATCTCGCGGGGGTTGTGCGCGGGGGTGCAGGGTGGATTGCAAGGAGGCGGAGACTGTCAGTTCTGTATGATATTATTGTACTTTATTTTGTGACTGAACTGAACACAGAATAGTAATAGCAATAGCTATAGCAATTGTAATAGCAATGGCAATAGCAATGGCAATAGCAATGGCAATAGCAATGGCAATAGCAATGGCAATAGCAATGGCAATAGCAATGGCAATAGCAATGGCAATAGCAATGGCAATAGCAATGGCAATTTCAATGGCAATAGCAATGGCAATAGCAATGGCAATAGCAATGGCAATAGCAATGGCAATAGCAATGGCAATAGCAATGGCAATAGCAATGGCAATTTCAATGGCAATAGCAATGGCAATAGCAATAGCAATAGCAATGGCAATAGCAATGGCAATAGCAATGGCAATAGCAATGGCAATAGCAATGGCAATTTCAATGGCAATAGCAATGGCAATAGCAATAGCAATAGCAATGGCAATAGCAATGGCAATAGCAATGGCAATAGCAATGGCAATAGCAATGGCAATAGCAATAGCAATAGCAATGGCAATAGCAATGGCAATAGCAATGGCAATTTCAATGGCAATAACAATAGCAACAGCCATAGCAATAGAAATAGCAATAGTAATATATAGTCTGTTCTGTGGAATTGAACTTTTCCTAAATGTAGCTGCATACCTTCGCAAATTCCGACGCAAAAAGTTCCGCTTCCAAAGAATCCGACAGGTATGATACCAACGGTCATCGCTTACAAAATCACCTTGCCTATTGTCGAGGAATTTGATAGGAAATTAAATTCTCGTTTTAAATTTAGTACCTGGGCCACAGAATAAAGTTATAAAAATAAAAAAAACGAGAATTTAATTGCCTATTGAACTCCTCGACAATAAAAAAAGAAAGAACAAAAATAAATAGTAAAAACACCACCAAAAACCACCCCGTACCTCCGCGCCCCCGAGCCCACGCGCCCGCGCGATTCACGTGGTGCTCCTGAGGGTTTTTGTACTGTGTGACTGGACGATCGAGCAATGCTCTGTATAATGTTAACTAAAGCCCACCAATAGATGGCGATGTAAGATTTCTGAAACGCGCAACATTCAAGAAATGCTCAAAAATTCTGAGTAAACGAATTTTCCCAAACATTAGACCGATTTTTCACTCGTGAAAACCCCTGCATGGTAAATAACATCGAAATCATTAGAACCGATTTCGAGAAACCGATTACAAATATCGTTTAACAATATAGATAAAGTTAACCCTGTATACGTATGTATGGATGAATGAATTAGTCCTTAAGTTGGGGCAGCGCCTGAGGAATAATGGTGCAGATCGCGGCACTGAATCGTACTTGGTACAGCGCATATCCTTAGCTATTCGAGCGCTATGGGTACGTTTGCATCGGGTACGATCCGGGGCGGTCTTTTCGACTAAGGGTGCCTGTCCATTGACGCGGACGAGCTGGCGAAGCGAAATATTAACCAATAGCATTGCATAAAAACTCCGCTCCGCAATCGCTCCGCAATCGTATTGGTTAATATTTTCTCGTTTCTCGCCAGCTCGC
This sequence comes from Athrips mouffetella, assembly GCA_947532105.1. NCBI lineage: Eukaryota > Metazoa > Arthropoda > Insecta > Lepidoptera > Gelechiidae > Athrips > Athrips mouffetella. The sequence goes on along the minus strand of OX383964.1, from coordinate 7,203,234 downwards.
TCCGCGTCAATGGACAGGCACCCTTAGTCGAAAAGAACGCCCCGAATCGTACCCGATGCAAACGTACCCATAACGCTCGAATAGCTAAGGATATGCGCTGCACCAAGTACGATTCAGTGCCGCGATCTGCACCATTATTCTTTAGGCGCTGCCTCAACTCGCGAACTGATTCATTCAAGCGAAATATTAACCAATAGGATTGCATAAAAACTCCTAAAGCTTGTTATAGCCGTTTGAAAATTCTGTGAATTTTATTTGAACAGTTGAGTAACAAACAAGCGATAAGTGATGTGGTCGAGATAGAATTTTAATTTAATTAATTAATAACACTTTATTGCACCCTAAGAAAACATACGCATGCCGTCCGCCCACTAGTAAAAGAATCACAAACAGGTTGCCAGTCGGCTCACGTTTGAAACATTTGAATACCTTGTTTTCCCATTAGCAATCTCAGCGGCAAAGCGGCAAGAATGAATAATTATTTCCAAGTCACAAAGTCCTTAACTTTTATTAAATAACGTTGTTTTGTATGAAAAATAAATTAAAGAGCTGTTTTCTTATATTACGAGATTTCGTTTGCGGTCAAGTGTCTTCGTATATAATTTAATGGCATAATTGAAAAATGGTTACATTTTAACACGTCCTATATGTTCAGAAAATCGCTATTACTATGTACTTTGTAGAACTATCCGAACAAAAGAAGTGTAATATAAAACCATTTTTTGTCACCGAAATAGTTCATTAACGACTATTTCCATAGACTGTAGTCGCAACCAACGGCCTAACGTGCCTTCCGAAGCACGGAATCACCTCAATTTTCGGACAATCTGGTGATTCATTCTGCAACGTCCTATCTAAACTGGGGAACTCTAAACAAAGGGATTTTGGTTTTGACCCCCACCGGGAATCGAACCCAGAACCTCCGGATCGGAAGCCGACCGAACCACTACCACGGAAGCTGATAAAATGAATTTAGAACGGAACCTTGTCGAACTATATACGTCAGGTGTAAATAAAGTACGATTATAATCCTGTAAAAGGTGGTAGAACCCTCGGTGCGAGAATCTAACAAGCACTTTTGTTGTTTTATAATTAGCTAGGATTCTAAAAGTAACCTGCTTTACAAGAATATTAAACACCGAAAGAAAGACCTTTTATAAGTAAACGTTACAATAATTATATTTCTCTATAAGAAGATTTGTGAACAAAAAAATAATGTGAGTACCTAATATAAGATAATACAAACGCTTTCCAAGTTCGAAGAAAGTAATAGCTTTTGTTTTCTATTTATGACATAAATACTCGTAATATTAACAATTTATGATCAGTTATATTGAAACCACGTATAGTTTAATGTGTAGGTACTTATTTAGAGCCCTCGGCAATCTTCAGAGAGCTACTAATAAAAACCGGCCAAGTGCGAGTCGGACTCGCGTTGAGGGTTCTGTACCATTAAGTGGCGGATAAGACCTAAATACGCTTCACTTGAGCAGGTTTTTAACGAAAAGTGATGAAGATATGGCCGTAAAAATTATGTCATAATTAAGCATCTTTCTAAGAATATGGCTGACTCTGAAACACGATTAAATATATTTTGTACGCCATAAAACAATTCCAAAGTTACCTCTGTTTTTTGCTTTTAAACCGTTTTTCTTAAGTACCCATTAATCTATGATGCCAAAACTTTTACACATTATTTAATATATCATGCATAATAATATAGCTGTTTTATAATTAATATTATGCGTACAGATTTTTAGAAAATTGCAAAAATTATCGAAAAACGTAAAACAGCGCGAATTCGCTCCGTTCTAACTCGCGAATTCTGTCCTTTGTTCGAAAGGGAGGTAATTTAGCTCTTATCAGCCCTTTAAGTTTAAAATACCATCTTAGGGACGCGCAGTCGCGCAGTTGTGTGTGCGGAAGTCCGACTCGCACTTGATTAGTATTTATTATTTGTTGTTATTTAATAGCTTATGCAACATATAAATTTTTACGCTTTTAAGTTTTCCCGTTTTGATGATAGAGCTAAAACAAAAAAGCATGGTAAAAATACAGGTATTTTGTTATTAGGATCCCCCTTATGTAATTTTTCATTGCTTTAATTATTTCTTGGGTAATCCGCCTTAATAACACATATTCTGTGAATCTGGGGGCACGGCAGTGCCCCCGCCAAGTCGAGGGCGAAGCAAACACTGCCGTACCATCCTTTACTGGAACCATTTCGCTGCATTTTCAGGCCCCTATTTGAGAACCTCTGGATAAGACCAGAACGCAGAAATTTTCGTCATCCAGTAAGCTATAATCACATGCTTAAAATCCAAATTTTCAAGTCTGTAAGTCATTTAGTTCCGAAGTAAAGCGAAAGCAAAATTTCGCATTTATGACACACACTCACTCATGATCATCAAAAAGAACTAGTACTTCCTATAAACTCAGAGAGCTGAAATTTGGTACAGAGTTAGGGTTTAATGGCCACATAAAGGGAAAACTATAAAAAATAGGATAATCGAAAAAAAAAAACAAAAAAAAAAACAATATGCCCACGTTTCTACAAAAAGAAGTGAAATCCCACCAAAAACATTCTCTAAAAAACTAGCCAAGTCTCGATGGAGCTGCTTGTGTATCTCTAAAAAGTAATGAAATCTAGACAAAGTCGTACCAAGTCTAAGGTTCCTTACTGCGATTTCTTTATTATTATAATTAATGTTGTGTGACTTGGCCGTTGAAGGGTACAAAACCAGGTGCTCCATGACATCGTTGCACCAATCTGTCGCCAGAACCGCTACCCATTGACGATCAACAACAGCCTAAAATGAGACACTAGCGTCCAATTACCAATACCAGTGTGGGCTATTATCTCGCTTAACAAACATAGGTTAGGTAGTTACAACAGATATAACATTACGTGTAAACAAAATTGACTTGTACCCACTAACGTATAAAGAATGTTCCACGGCCAAGTCACACAACATTAACTATAACAATAAATAAATCGCAGTAAGGAACCTTAGACTTGGTACGACTTTGTCTAGGTTTCATTACTTTTTAGAGATAAACAAGCTGCTTCCATCGAGACTTGGCTAGTTTTTTACAGAATGTTTTTGGTGGGATTTCTTTAACATATAGGTACTACGGTATAATAGATACAGCCCCCGGACGAAGACGAAGTAGGCTTAATAATAAGGCATAATTTCCAGTGAAATTAAATATGAACGATTAGTTTTCTTTCCGTGCACAAACCAAATTCCTTTTGTCCAAATTGATCCCAAAGCGTTACCACTGGGATTCGGTTAAAGTAAGTGGATACTTACTTAAGGTACTTAGGAGAAAATAGTGAGATTTAAATGAGAAGGTTGTTCCGCTGGGATGCATTTCAGACGATCTAATGTGGAGGTAGCGTGCGTAGTACCACACCGGTGCTTAATTCTTGTGATAGGATATTGCAACCACAATTGATGAAACAGAAAAGTAAATGCTGCCCATTGCAATGAAATTTTTTTTGGGTTTGTTCCCAAAGCCTAGTGAATCAAATAAGCAATTAAAAAAATATACTTCATTTTAAAGATTTCAGAATCATTTATTCAATGTAGATACTTATTGTCATGCAGAATACAATGCAAATAGTTTTTTTTCGTTTATGCCAACGCTTAACTACACATTTTGGAGCCACGACACTAAAGACCTGACTATATTTGACGGAAAGAATATCATTGTTTTACGAACGTTTTTCTGACAGCTTTAGCCGATTGTTTTTGATATAGCTGCAAAATGTGTAGCTGTAAGCGTTGGAATAAATGAAAAAAAAACGATATTACTACCGTTTTGGAGTGGTCATGCGCTTGATTCATTTTGTATGGAAAGTCGATAAGATTTATGATTGAGTCATGATTTATTTAAATTTATTTTTTTTCGGAAAATATACTTGTTTTCAAGAATTATAATTAGAATCAGTGGGCTTTGTAAGCAAAGCCAACAATATTAAAATAGCCTCACAAGCTCGGAAAACTGCTTTATATCGGTTGAAGTCTGCGTGAAAAAGTCATTTTTGGCCGCTTGCGTGTAAACGGTTTTTGAATTTGAACGTAATGATGAATTACGATACACGGTACTAGCGCAATTTGGTTAGCACTCGCTGTAGTGAGGAGAAAAAACTGTATTTCGCTTGGCAGCCAACTTAATTTCGCGTCTCGTGCCTTGAAAACCTAGCTACACTTAGGATTCTACATATCAAACACTCGCTTTGCTCATGACTTAATCCTAAAATCCTTGTCTTACTGCCTTGCATAATTTTGTTTATAAAAGGGATGTTAAGTTGATAATTATTTTTATAACTTATACGTATTTTTAGATAGTAAAAAGTGTAAACCAATGAAAAATTCAAAAGTGACTTACGACTATGCAAAAATTTAAAAACTCTCCCAAAATTATGACCTCGGACTGAATGGAGAAGTAGTCGGCCTTCCTATAGCATATGTCTTTTTAACGCTTAGGGCTACTAAAGTTACAACCCTTTGCTGTTGCTTCTTACTCAAGTTGGTAGGGCTTTTGTGCAATGTCCGCCTGGGGAAGTACCACCCCTTGCTTATTTCTACCATAAAGCAGCTAGAATAAAGGAGCTAGTAAAATCTAGTTAAATAAATAAATACTGGCAATGTTACATGAATAGTAACAAAAAGGGTGCTGGCAAAGAATAGTATCAATACATCTCTACGTGAGGGTATTGAAAGAGGCGACTAAGGGATTATGAACCATAAGAAGTGCAGCAGCGTAGTTCTCTGTATCGTACCATCTTACATTCTGCGGTCACCAGCCGCAAGCGCGGTGACTATGGGACTTTATCTCCACATTATTTTTCTGAGGACGTTCTGAATAAAGGCCAGGTTAAAAGTACCCTAAACCGACGAGCATGTATGAAAGGATTGATGAAAGTACAGGAAGCAAGGGAAGTATGTCAAGATCGTAGCTGGTGGAGGACCGTGGTCTCTGCCTACCCCAACGGGAAAGAGGCGTGATGTTATGTATGTATGTATGTATTATTTTTAGCAAAAACTGGAATTCTGGATTATCCCTGTCCTGCGGTAGACGTTTCATGGGATATTGTGATGATATGCTTTTATTAGCCGCCTTTTATAGCTGTCCGTGTGGTTCTGGCAAAGAATAGTACCAACCCATCTCGGGTGGGTTGAACCATCTAAGTTAAACATAACCGAATATTCCCATCTTCCTCTCTATAGGTTGGAGAAAAAAAGAGAGTATATTCGGTTATGGTACTGAAAGACCACTAAAAAGAATAGAACCAACCTATCTCTAACCGTTGGTGGTGTAAGAGACGACTATGGGCTTCTGAACCGGAGGATGGGCAGCAGCATCTTTCTGTGTATCGTACCATCATACATACTGCGGTCACCAACAACAGCGGTCGTCAGCCGCAACGCTTACAAGCGTAGTGGTCGACTATGGTAAATCCCTTTCTAAATACAGCTTCCTGTCCTACAGTGGACATTTCACGGGATGTTATAATGCTTTTATACAGTCACCGTAGACACATCGACAGCGCGATTCGTAAACTATTTAGGACAATGACTACTATCAACTATCCTCTAAAACAAACATAGGGATTTGAACGCTTCACTTCCCCCCGTAACGAGTTATTCGAGTGCCGTTCTAATTAGCCTGATTATTCAACTGTTATATTGCCAATAGCTCTATAATAGCGATAACACTAATACTGTGACACTTAAAGCTGTAAAAAGATTAGATAAACGCATTTGTATTGTGAAGGTTTAAAAGGGTTTTATTTGAATACGTCACGTTATGAATAATGATTGGCCTAGCTTTATTCCGTTTTAACTATGGTTTTCACGGAGTCGGCTACCTCACCTAGGGGATTTGACGAGGGCACTGGTTTTTACACAGAGCGATTGCCATCTTTGCCTGGTTAACCTGGCTGTAACAGTTTTCATACACCGCCAAATAGCCTCTGACTTCGCTTAACAACTGCTTTCATTAACAGTGGCCGGGATCAACCGCTTAACGTACCCTCCGAAGCACGGAAAAGCTCTTGTTCTTGTTGTTGTTGTGCCACTAGCGGTCACCCATCTGTTTTGTGACCACGGCCAACGTTGCTTAACTTTCGTGATCGAAAAGAAAGAGCAACTACCACGATCACGAGCGCTTTGCGTCACCCATTGCATCGCGAAAAAGGTTGCGTTTTGTATCAAGTTAGCCTGAGGAAGCTTTTGACCTACCAATATCTCTCGCATTATTTCCGTATAACCGAAAAATCCTTATGTTTCGGTACAAGTTATAAATACCAAATGCGTATCTTGGTCGTATGTAGTATGAGAAATAGTGATGTGAAAAATCTTATATCGATATCGATATTGGCAGGATTGACCGCCGCGACGTCGCAAATGGAGATCGCGTCGACCCGGACACGTTAGACCGGGCTGTGAGGCTCCTTCAGCTTCACAACCTTGACCGTCTATACTCCTACCACACCCGACCAAGGTACGAAATCGGTAGATAGATTGTCGATGTTTTAGTTCCCTTCTCTATTAGACGTGACTTAGTTATATTAACTAGAGTGGTTACCGTGCGTCGGATGGCATGTTATCGGTATCGGTAGTCAGGACATGAAATTTTTTTGTTTTGTTTTCGGGTTCGAACCAACAGCCGTTTAGGTAATATAATGTGTATGATTTTTAGGAAAATATGATTATTTTCATGCATAGTCTGAGTAATATTTTTTATTAAGTTTACAATTTCAGGATTAACTTAAATGTAAAAAAAAGATCTTGGTCTGTTTTCCGACCTTGATGTGCATACATGTCCACATGTGATATTTACATACCTAAACCATAGTCTAAACACCTACAAGGTTCCCCCAAGATGCTAGAGCTTTTTTTCCTCTTTTCTGTTATGCAGTCGGGTTTTTTGTTTTTACGGTTCCGTACCTCAAAAGAAAAAAACGGAACCCTTATAGGATCACTTTGTTGTCCGTCTGTCTGTCTGTCTGTCAAGACCCTTTATCTCACGAACGGGTAAAGGTATCAGGTTGAAATTAATACCATATATTAGGATCCATGAACCACACAAGATCTGAAAATTTCAATTTTTCACAACGACGCAATCAAAAGATATGGCATTTTATGTCCTCATCTCCATACATTTATTCAAAAATGCAAAACCTACAGGGTACTTCCCGTTGACCTAAAATTATGAAATTTGGCAAGAAGCTAGGTCTCACAGTACAAATAATGGGAAAAGTCTGAAATCATTAAATATTACAACTTTTCTCACAACTAATGGTAACCAATTAGGGTGAGCTCCCGTTTCAAGAACATTCATATAAGAGAGGGGTCAAGTTGGATGGTTGCTGAGGCGATTTTTGTTTTAGTTCTATTTAAAAACGGGAACACTTACAAACTTGAAAATTGGTATGTTTATAGGGAGGCTATAAAATAACAACAAATAATAAAATTTGGTCAAGCGCGTGCCGGACTCAAAAAATCTAGCACATTAACTTACTGAAATTTCAACTAATATAATTATGTTTATGCGGTGGTACGGAACCCTCAGTGCGCGAGTCCGACTCGCACTTGGCCGGTTTTTTTTAATACTTTGTTGCAATTTTTTTTTTTTTTTTTTTAGTAATGGAGAATCACTAAGAAGGATCATCGTACTTTCTTACACCCTTTTGCAGTATGTCGCATATCTCAAATAGATATTTTTAAATTTTTTTGAATAAAATTATTGGTCATAATTGTACGTCGCGTCGTTTATACAGACTATACTTACCTTACAGTATAGACGGACATACACCACTGCGTACTAAATAACGGTTCAGGGTGTCTACTCTCAAAGTCCGATATATCGAAACGATACAACTCGAAACATGCAAATGCAAAACTTCGTGCCTTGACAATAGAGTAAGTAGAATATTGGTTGGATGAATTTTTAAACTGCATCTAATCAATGCTACGACTGACACAGGTTGTCTACTTTCAAAGTCCGATATATCGAAACGATACTACTCGAAACATGCAAATGCAAAACTTCGTCTCTTGACAATAGAGTAGAATATTGGTTGGATGAATTTTCAAACTGCATCTAATCAATATTCTACTTTATTGTCAAGGGACGAAGTTTTGCATTTGCATGTTTCGAGTAGTATCGTTTCGATATATCGGATTTTGAGAGTAGACACCCTGTGTCAGTCGTAGCATCGATTTGTACCATTGATGGTACAGTCAACGACAGGTCAACCTTGACACTCGCAGCGCGACTCTAGCCCATTTCGCGTCTATTGAATAAAGAACGGTACAAAGTCCAGAGCTTGATGCGCTCTTGCCTGTACAAGTGCTGGTAGGTAGTAGGCTCAACATTTCATGTCAACTCAATAAATTGAGTTTTAAGGTTTTAAGTCATACTTAATTTCACAAAGAGAGATAATTGGATAAAATTGAAAAGGTAGATTCAGTAATATGATTAATTAAGGCAACGGTACATGTTTATATTGACAAATTAAATTTAGGAGCTCGCTTCAATATACATAACTACCCAATGCGTTACAAGTTAATTTATACGGCCTTTATACAGCTTATTATGTTTGTAGTAAATTTTATAAAAGCAAGTTCCTAATTAGGCAAACAAGTACTCTGACGTTATTACACGTTGGTATTAAAACCGCAATCATACCTTCCTAAATTCATAGATTTATTCGGCATACATTTATTCATAGATTTATTCGGCATACATTGCAAAGAAGACGTAGTGACAAAAATCGAGAAAGGGATGCTGAGATGGTTTGGTCATGTAGAGAGGATGAATGAACGAAGATTGACGAAAGAGATCTACCAGGCGAGAGTGAATGGAAGCATTGGAAGGGGAAGGCCTAGGCGAACGTACCAGGACCAAATTCAGGACGTTCTGAATAAAAGCCAGGTTAAAAGTACCCTAAACCGACGAGCATGTATGAAAGGATTGATGAAAGTACAGGAAGCAAGGGAAGTATGTCAAGATCGTAGCAGGTGGAGGACTGTGGTCTCTGCCTACCCCAACGGGAAAGAGGCGTGATGTTATGTATGTATGTATGTACATTGCTGGGAGATTTGGTTCTGTTGATTCCAATACCCTTATTTCAACGAGCAATGTGGGTCGAGTTAGTTTCTAAATTAAGGAAGGTGTGATAGCGGCTTAAGATCGTAATTTTGGACTATACTCGGACTCGCGCGCCGAGGGTTCCGATATACTTTTTGTATTTTTGGAAGCAATAAAGTCCATTTTTAGGACTGCAATACCAAATTTGTTTATAAAGGTTATTTGCAGATTTCTAAAAAACTATGCAACTTAGAAAGATCGTTTCATTTTTGCTGTAATATTTACATAAACTTCTATCAACTGTAATTAATTCAGATTTTTCCTTTCACAAACTTCGGAGATAAGGGGGGGGAATGGTATTTTTTTGACATTTTTCATCAGAATTTAAAAACTAAGAGATGTAAAAAAATACAAAAATATATTTTAGAATGTACAAGTAAAGCCCTTTTATACAATATCCCATTCGACCAAGTAGCGACAATTTGAAATTTGGCCCTCCCTATTTTGGCCCCCTTTACATTAATAATCATCGTTTTTTCAAAATTCTTTCATCTGCAATTAAGTTGGGCAACTATATTCTAAAACTATTCCAAATTTCAGGTCGATAGCATGAGTGGTTGCTGAGATATAGAGGTGTGACAGACAGACAGACAGACAAAGTCGCACCATAAGGGTTCCTTTTTCTTTTTTTTCCTTTTTTTTACCATTTTGGTATCGGAGCCCTAAAAAGGTTGAGTATTAAATTATGTAAATAAACATGAGGTATTATGAACTCTTAAACCATGAACAGCTGAAAGCATCAGATCAATCTTTGTATTGTTTTTATTTCATAATCAAAGACTCAAAGTTGCGCTGCAAATTGTAACGGGAATTTTGCCTATGATTGTACTAGCCGCGTGGCCGCGCAAAAAAAAAAAACTAAAGAGCGATTAGTCAAGAGTGTGGTCAAGAGCCCTATCTAGTCGCATACTAAATAACGACTAATGTGCGGTGCTTCGTAATCATTATAAAGATATGTACGACTAGGTTTTTATGGTATGCCTTGGTACGCCATACTACGAGGTAGGGTTGGCGACAACCAGCTTACCGCTAAGACTTTCTCCCACGTTTAATTATATTCCCATTTTACAGCATCATAGCCATGTGTCACGCCCTTAAATTTTGTATTATTGTTCACAGATACGGCAAACGCTCTGAAGCTTTCACGAACTGGGCCAAAGATCTTGAGGTAAGGTTTTATTGCAACTCATCAACGTAACTACTTACTTTACTATCACGGATGGGTGACCGCTAGTGACATGCTAGTGAGGAACAACTGGAGCGTTTTTGTTTATTTTTTTTATTGTCAATGGGCTTACTCTTGTCTTGAGGACAGTGATGAGGTCGACGATGGGACGAGCTTGCCCAGAAGAAGCCTATTCATTCGCGACTTGAATAGATTCGGGTTATATGAATTCGGGAACACAGACAGAGAATTCCATTCTTTAGCCGTGCGCCTAACAAAAGATGTTTCAAGGAGCTTTGTGCGAATGTGTGGAATATCAACCAAATGTGGGTGATATTCTGCGGTGTGTCTGGACTCCCGATGGTAGAAGGGCTTCAGAAGGAACTTTAAGTCATTGGTTCAAGCTACCACATAAAGACAGTCGATAGGCCATGCGCCATATCAAAGGTCTTTTGGCAGCATGCAAACACAGGGATGTAGTTAGGCACAAATTGGGTACTGGACCACAAGAAACAAAACTAGGTGGTTTCAACATTGGCTTTCAATGTTTTTAGTCCGTCCTCACCTCAAAATAAAAAAAACGGAACCCTTATAGGATCACTTTGTTGTCCGTCTGTCTGTCAAGACCCTTTTTCTCACGAACGAGAAGAGGTATCAGGTTGAAATTGATAACGAATATTAAGGTTCATAAACCACACAAGATCTGAAAATTTAATTTTTTACAACGACGCAATCAAAATATATGGCTTTTTATGTCCTCATCTCCATACATTTATGCAAAAAAGCAAAACCTACAGGGTACTTCCCTTTGACCTAAAATTATGAAATTTGGCAATAAGCTAGGTCTCACAGTACAAATAAAGGGAAAAGTCTAAAATCATTAAATTTTTCAATTTTCGTCACAACTTATAGTTACCAATTAAGGTGAGCTCCCGTTTCAAGAACTTTTCTATAAAAGAGGGGTCAAGTTGGATGGTCGCGGAGTTTATAAAATCAAAGAGCAAAAGCTTTTAGTATATCATATGGTAGATAGGTACGGAACCCTTAGGGCGCGAGTCCGACTCGCACTTGGCCGGTTTTTTTTTAATACTACTCAGCAAATAAACAACGAGTCCTATACTATTAAACGAGCAATATTTGTATACATTTGTATGTATAAATATATTACGGCTCTAACGATTTCCATGAAAATATGCGAGAAATCGATCTAGCTAGGTCCCATGTATGAAAAAATTACTTTTCCCCATGTTTTAAAGCATTTTTAGGGTTCCGTACCTCAAAAGAAAAAAACGGAACCTTTATAGTTTAAGTTTATAGGATCACTTTGTTGTCCGTCTGTCTGTCTGTTTGTCTGTCTGTCAAGACCCTTTATCTCACGAACGGGTAGAGGTATCAAGTTGAAATTAATATTATATAATAGGATCCATGAACCACACAAGATCTGAAAATTTCAATTTTTTACAACGAAGCAATCAAAAGATATGGCATTTTATGTCCTCATCTCCATACATTTATGCAAAAATGCAAAACCTACAGGGTACTTCCCGTTGACCTAAAATTATGAAATTCGGCAAGAAGCTAGGTCTCACAGTACAAATAATGAGAAAATTCTGAAATCATTAAATATTACAACTTTTCTCACAACTAATAGTAACCAATTGTGGTGAGCTCCCGTTTCAAGAACATTCATATAAGAGAGGGGTCAAGTTGGATGGTCGCTGAGGCGATTTTTGTTTTAGTTCTATTTTAAAAACGGGAACACATGCAAACTTGAAAATTGGTATGTTTATAGTGCATAAGCTATAAAATAACAACAAATAATAAAATATAGTCAAGCGCGTGTCGGACTAAAAAAATCTAGCACATTAACTTTCTGAAATTTCAACTAATACAATTATGATTATGTGGTGGTACGGAACCCTCTTTGAGCGAGTCCGACTCGCACTTGGCCGGTTTTTTTTATAAAACCGAGTTTTAGAAACAAACATACGGCACCATCTGTGAGTTGCGAGGTGGCTATTATAGAGCGTAGCTCGGCCGCCCAGGTACTCTTTAGGTTATGTAACAACTATTAAAAAGTACCTATCACCATCATATCAGCTGAAAGACGTACACTGCTTAGGCTTACCTTAAAGATCTCCAAGACGACCGGTCCTGCGATCGCATCCAGCGGCTCGCTCAAGTGTAGCTTTACAAAATTTCATTAGTGGTTTTTTTGGCCCTTTGAACTTTTCGAGTATCTAATAAAAAATAATTTGAGGTCAATATGAATGCTTGGCAAAAATAGCCTGTTTAATGATATTTCCGTAATTAACTGTCAAGCCCTTGTAGTCCTTGTACGTTATAAAAAATGTTTCATTCCAAACCTGTTGAAAAAGTTGGAAACAAAATAAACATACACTCCCACACACATCTATCGGCCCCTTCTGAGAATAGAATAGACGCACCTATCATTCTGGGTGCGTATTTCGAAGTTTTATCGGAGCTCCGATATTACGAGTATCAGATTGACAACAACAATTACGTTCGGAAATTTACTTTGTATGGGAATTTATTGGTCAAAGGCCAAGGAATACGGCAGCTGAGTTTTTAATGGAGTCTAATTTTAGCTAAAAATAAAATAATGCACAGTTGAGCAAATTTTTTTATGCAATAATGATGCATTGTTAAAGCTTTATTTGCCAACTCTTTGGCTTGCATTCAAACTTTTTGATCAACCTAACATGGTGTTATGCGTTTAAAAGATTTATTTTAGCTAGGTTTTTTCAAAAATCCATGGCATATGCCAGGTGGGACGATATATGTGTCTGGGAGTGTATTTCTTTTCGTATTAAGTTTTGTGCAGGTTTAGCAAATTGTCATTGCATAGAAGTGCATTATGGCAATGTTATCAATTTCAAACATAAAAAACCGAATGAAATAAAACAAAGAAATTATATCTCTTGCTTGTAACTAGCTGTTGTCCTCGACTTCATTCGCTTTTATAAATAAAATAAATAATAAAAAATCTATTTATTCAGGCATCTGTGACCCAACAATTTAAAAATACATCATCACTTCACTACATATTATAAAAGAAAGTCCCCCGAAACGTTTTTCTGTCGTCATGCATGCGTCATGTCTGTCTGTGATCGCTATACTCAGGAACTACTGTATGGATTTTGATTTTGATTTGGTTTTCACTTAAAGATAGACTAATTCAATAGGAAGGTTTGAGGTTATAACTTATAAATATTGAGTGCAAATTAACTGAACTATGATGATGTTTGTCGATCGAGTCGGAAAAAAACCGGCCAAGTGCGAGTCGGACTCGCGCACTGAGGGTTCCGTACCACCACATAAACATAAGTATTAGTTGAAATTTCAGTAAGTTAATGTGCTAGATTTTTTGAGTCCGACACGCGCTTGATCAAATTTTATTATTTGTTGTTATTTTATAGCCTATGCACTATAAACATACCAATTTTCAAGTTTGTAGTGTTCCTGTTTTTAAATAGAACTAAAACAAAAATCGCCTCAACGACCATCCGACTTGACCCCTCTCTTATATGAATGTTCTTGAAACGGGAGCTCACCACAATTGGTTACCATTAGTTGTGAGAAAAGTTGTAATATTTAATGATTTCAGACTTTTCCCATTATTTGTACTGTGAGACCTAGCTTCTTGCCAAATTTCATAATTTTAGGTCAACGGGAAGTACCCTGTAGGTTTTGCATTTTTGAATAAATGTATGGAGAAGAGGACATAAAATGCCATATCTTTTGATTGCGTTGTTGTAAAAAATTGAAATTTTCAGATCTTGTGTGGTTTATAAATCCTAATATGTGGTATTAATTTCAACCTGATACCTTTACCCGTTCGTGAGATAAAGGGTCTTGACAGACAGACAGACGGACAACAAAGTGATCCTATAAGGGTTCCGTTTTTTTCTTTTGAGGTACGGAACCCTAAAAAACGTGCCTCTTGAGAGCTTTCTGGGCGTGCGCTGCGTAAATGGTTTCATTTATATGAAAGTTATGTATGAAATAATTGTTGCTCTAAAGAAAAGTCCGCGATAGTATTTATCTATCTTTTATGGATTACCCATAGTAACCAACTTTTTATAGCAAAAAAGTAGATTTTCTAAATAAGGTATTTTTGAACGTATTTTATCCCTTAATGTACGGATCCTTATCTAATTTAAAAGGTTAGTAATAATAAGCAATGAACATAGATCAAACGGAAAGTTGTGATAATACTGAAGGGTGTGAATCTGCCCAGGAAACTGAACAAGATTTTCCAAGGAACATTAGGTCAGAGAAAAACTAAATTTGACCTCCCATACAAAATGTGCTATCAGCGGATGCAGTTTGTATGGGAGGTCAAAACTTGATTCTGTTCTATGACCTATGTTTTTTGAGGAAAGTTGTTCAGTTTCATGGGCAGATTCATACCCTATCTATAGTATTAACACATTTTCGTTACACGCTGTATAAAATCACCTTCTCGAAAACGGCTCTAATGATATTGATGCAATTTACAATACAAAGGTTTTCAGGGGTGAAAAGTCAATCTCATGGAATATTCGTTTTCTCGGTGTATTTTTGAAAAACTTATAGCGCCATCTCTTGGCTCGCTTAGGTTAATAATAATAATCTTATTAATCTTGATAATTATAATCTTACTTATATGAGCATAGCTCAGTTAGTTACAGATAATGCAATTGAGAATGCTAGTGCTTAAAATTTTCTTATAAACTGAAATTATCTAGGCTTTGTTCATATAGCTGCAGGCGAGATCGTTTCCCACACGTTTGTGAAGCCATTCTAAGAAAAATATTATGCCAATATGGCTCTTTGAAGTAAATCTCCTGAGCCAAGGATTCTCGCTGTCATTTTATTAGTTTATCGAAGCAGATCTGGTATATAAGAGCCACCGGAAACTAGAAAATCACCTTCATATCGTTATAGTTTTCATATAAATTATTATGAAGAGTGTTATATCTTTCACAAATAACTCTAGGTAACGGACAAATATTGCAACATTTTGTAAGCTCGGAATATTAGGTAATATATGGTAATGTGTAATTTTCCCATTTTGTATCACTTAACCCGAAATATTTTTTACATCTCTCATATTCGGTAAGTAGGTCCTTGTTACCCCCAAATGAGGCTTGTAGGTGACCAATTAGCGCTCTAGGTTATTAATGTAGCTAGAAAAGCCCTAGGGCGGTAAGTAATTGAGTTTTGAAAGTGTGAAGTGTTTTTTTTTATTACTTACCGCCCTTTTCTAGCTACATTATTACCCTAGAGCGCTAAATGGTCACCTACAATTTGGTGGTAATAAGAACCTACTTACCTCACAATCGAGTTGTAAAGCAGAGTAGTTAGCTCGGGTGTAAGCATCAATTGCACCCTCGAAAAATATCTCAGGCTGCAATTGATGCCTTACAGCCCTTGGCTACTAATCTACTATTGTTTTCCAACACTGTTTTAAAAATTAGCTTTTTAGAATTTTAATAATTTTACGTAGCTGTATGCTAATGGAAGGTTGATCAATGTCGTAGCTTCATCTCAAAACATGGCGTTCCTGCACCGAGTGCCCTATAACGTACTGTACAGCATTTTTATGAAAACTTAATTAAAATGGTATTTGAACACTGGCCATAGAATAAATAAGAGTCACTAGAACGAAGATGAAGTAGAAGTGGCAAATGTGCTAAAAGTTTAAAACGTTACTCAAACATATGTCGCTACAGTGAAAGTGACCGCATAACTCTTAAATCATTACTAACATCCCATAAAACGTCTACTGCAAGACAGAGAGCTTCTTTCTAAACTCCAGCAAAAACGCATGGTACTTTAGAGCGGATTTACCTGTGGGATATACCATAGTCACCACGCTTGTAAGCGTTGCAGCTGGCGACCGCTGTTTTTCGTATGTAAGATGACACGATACCTACACAGAAAGATGGTGCTGCTCATCCTTCGGTTCATAAGCCCTTAGTCGCTTATTACGACACCAATTGGTAAAAATGGGTTAGTACTATTCTTTGCCGGCACCACACCGACTAAAATAGTAGCTCATTGTTACCTGTAAGATATGACGACCGAACTAACTTTGCTAATATAACAGAATATTACACATGAAATTCAAATAATGTATTCAATCCTCACACTCTCATCGACCCCAAAAGTTTGGTTTCTGCATCACTGGTTACCCAAGACGTTAATTTGTTGAGATTAGCTTGTTACTACTAAGTCTGGTTCTGGCAGGAAACAAAGGTGATTTCAGTGTTATTAGACTAAGATTGCCCCGTGTGTGGGGGTCGTAAGAGGCAACTAAGGGTTAATGAACCAGAGGATGGGCAGCAGCATCTTAACATTTTTAAAAATATATTTTTTCTCTTTTCTACAAATTTTAAGACGTATCTATTTGGGGCAATTTTGTCGAGCAGTAGACGCCTTCCAGTTTATTTCATGATGATACGACCACATTGTATACAACTTTTGATTTCATTCATTATATTCATAGTCTTTGATTATACTTGTTTGCCACTTTGAATGTCGCATACCGTCGTAGCGTAGGCATCCGTAGCAAAGTGCTACGCCACTGTAGTAAGGTCTACAGCTTGATAGAATGGTACACTCAGATTCAGAAAGACTCAGAAAGGTGTAATAATACTGTAGGATGTGAATCTGCCCATGAAACTGAACAACTTTTCCCAAGGAACATAGGTCAAAGAACGAAAAACCTAATTTGACCTCCCATACAAATTGCGCTATCAGCTGATGCAGTTTGTATGAGAGGTTTCGTGTTTATTCGAATTTTTAGTATTTAATATTTTCTAATGTAAGTAATGAATACAGAATCTAAGGGACGGTGTACCGAAAACTAAACGGGCGTGCTCGGTTAGCGAAACTGAACAACTTTCCCAAAGAAACATTTTTGAACATTAAAAATTTAATACTTTCTATACAAACTGTTCGATCATTTGTATGGAGGTCAAAATTTTTTTTATTTGTCAAAATGTTTTTTTGGGAAAGTTGTTCAGTTTCGTTGACTGAGCACGCCCTTTCAGTTTTTAGGGTTCCGATACCAAAATGGTAAAATAAAGGAACCCTTATGGTGCGGCTATGTCTGTCTGTCACACCTATATATCTCAGCAACCACTCATGCTATCGACTTGAAATTTGGAATAGTTTTAGAATATGGTTGCTCAACTTAAATGCATATGAAAGAATCAAAAAAGAATTAGGATTATAGGGGGCCCGAATAGGGGGGGCAAATTTTCAAATTGTGGTTACTAGGTTGTGTGGGGTATCATATGAAAGGGCTTTACTTGTACATTCTAAAATATATTTTTGTATTTTTTACGATTCTTAGTTTAGAAGTTATTATGAAAAACGTCAAAAAAAAATACCGTCCCCCCCCCTTATCTCCGAAGTTTGTTAAAGGAAAAATCTGAATTAATTACAAAGCATGTGATGCATTTTATTTTTTTTATCATAAATTATGCTTATTTTATTATTATTTTTATGCAAGTACTTGTGTGTATCGATTTCAAGTTTGTTTAACTAAATAAAAAAAAACTGGTCAAGTGCGAATTGGACTCGCGCGCCGAGGGTTCCGATATACCTTTAGTATTTTTAAATTTGTTTGTAAAAGTTTTTTGCAGATTTCTAAAAAACTGTTTGACTTAGAAAGATCGTTTTGATTTTATTTTTGCTGTAATATTTACATAAACATCTATCGACTGTAATTAATTCAGATTTTTCCATTCACAAACTTCGGACATAAGGGGGGGGGACGGTATTTTTTTTGACATTTTTCATCATAACTTGAAAACCAAAAGTTGTAAAAAAATAAAAAAAAATTTTTAGAATGTACAAGTAAAGCCCTTTCATATGATATCCCACTCAACCTAGTACCGATAATTTGAAATTTTTGCCCCCCCCCCCCCCCCCCCTATGGGCCCCATAAATAATCATAATTTTTTCTTAATTCTTTCACGTGCAATTAAGTTGGACAACCATATTCTAAAACTATTCCAAATAACAAGTCGATAGCATGAGTGGTTGCCGAGATATACAGGTGTGACAGACAGACAGACAGACAAAGCGGCACCATAAGGGTTCCTTTTTTTTACCATGTTGGTATCGGAACCCTAAAAATGACAACTTGGAATATCCTTAGACCTATACAAAATTGATCTATATCGAAAACAGAACTTACTCTCAAAATATGTCGAATATCAAACCCATAGAAAAATAAGGGTAATTAGAAGGAGGATTAAAGAAATAAGTTGTCACAAGGTAGTGAACGCGCCGTTCTATGGATTTGACGGGTTATTTTGAATATTTCCTAGTGATCATTGATGATTTGACATAAAAATTTGGGACACGTTGGCAGATGTCATCCCATAGTAAAATAAATTAGCAAGGTATCTATTCCGAGCGAAGCAAGGAGGTCCGAAATCTTTGGTCAAACCTAACTATACTACTACATCAAGTACTGTTAATTACATCAAACTGCACGGCTTTCAGAGTTTGTAAATCTCCAGATAGTCTTGGCTTAACTTAAAGACTATTATTAATTTTACCTGCATATAACACCCTTAAAATCTCTTACGCGAGTTTGTTACGAACCTTCATTTCATCATCCTCTCGAAATCAGTGATCCGATTTTAATGCGGTTTGTCGTGTATATTTGCTAAAATCTAAAATACGGTTTGAGCATAGAGTTCCTCCTCTGCGTTTTGATAATTTATTTAGTTTTTAGAATTAATGGATCGGTCCTACAGTATGTTGATTATAAAAAAAAATCGTGAATAAGGAACAAGTCATAGAAAATAGTAATTAGTCTATTTAAATTATAATAAATTAATGTCAAATCAAATCAAAATCGTTTATTCATTGTTGGATATTAAAATCTCTTAATGACGTCAGCTAAACTACATCACTTCACAAACAATGTGTCAATTTACAAAATAAAATAATATCTATTTTTGTCATATTTTGCATGTCGTGGGAACTTTTCGATACTTACATAGTTTAAAATATGAACATCTCGATTAAAGATTTATCTGTAAATGTAGATATTACGCAAGTAACCCACAGTGACGTGGTTTTAAGTTCCGCATTAGGTTGTGATTTTTTATCATTTAATCAATATCGTTTTTCTTAAATATTGTCTCTTTCAGTCCATTACAGATTGTAGACAAAATCAGTAAATTAAATTAACCTTATTTTTTTATAATTCCAGAAACCGGACTTACCCGCCTGGCTCGCGTACTCTCGGAGGAGATGAGGGATGCAACAGCCAAGTCAACAGTAAATTTCATCGTACACTAATATCGAACTCACGTATATTGATATCCTACTTCAAGGACTGGATGTTGTAGAGTAGATATAAGAGTTAGTTTCTTCCGTTAAATAATTTAGCACATTTTTTTTAGCCTGTAAAGTCTTCTACTGCTGGGAAAAGGCGTCCCTTTGCGTCAAATATTATTGCAGTACATTTTTTATTTTATTTTTTATTTTACCAGATTTCACTACATCTATGTATACAATTAATTATATTTACGGTTCTACCATAGCCATTAAAAGTCAAGCAATTTATTCAAAATCGTTTGCACGGAAATTGGTGGCCACCGCGTTCCGTACAAAGGATTTTGAATAAACAAGATAACATAAAGCATATTGTAACACTTTAAAATAACGCTATTAAGAACATTTTCTCCGTCTTCGATTTTTCTTTTTTGTCTCCAACTCAAAGAAATTAATTAAATTCTCATGAGGGCGCTTGTGTGCGCACGGAGCAGTCTTAACAAGTACGCCGTCAAAGGAGAAAAAAAAAATGTTTAATATGCATGACTTGTAACATATTTTAGAATATAATATGACTTAACCTATCTACTCTGTCTAGACAAATATAGCGATCCATTTTGATATATTGTTTCTAATGTTAAATGTAATAACAGTTCAAGACGACCCTATTTGTAAGTCTGCTATTTGAAATGAAGAATAAAATTAACATGATAATTTTACTACTACTGTACCAAAGTGACTATTTTGATACTTTTAAGAACAAGAAAAACATTATTAGTGCCAAATATTCTGCTTCTTACTTTGTTTGGACTTCTATTGTTTTTGGCTTTTTAAATAAGAAAAGATACCTTTTATACAAATTTTTGATCAGATGTAAGCAGAATTTTTTTCCAGAAGTAAATTTTATATTGTTTCTTTTAAATATGCACCTGTAGGCATATTAAAAGGGTATATTTATTTTTTTAACTTTTTTGTGTAAGTTTTTCGTATTTATCTACTTATAACTTGTCTCAAAAATAAATTTTCATAAATTATTTCATGAAATCCTCATTCTCTCTCTGTCTGTTTTTTTAATCATCTTTTACATTTCTCTACTATAATAAGTATAACTAAAATTGTATTGTTTATTCTCCGAGGAAATTGAGTGGACAGTAAAGTTATTTAAACAATAAGCATTTTATATTGGTAGAACTCTTTGTTACGTATTTAGTTCTTAAAGTGCTAACTGTATAAAAACAAACAAGTTGTAATTCTACGGATCATTGTACCTAATGTTGAATAAATACAAGCAATTGAAAAAACGTAATAAATAATTATTTGTTTTATTTGCGTCAATCTAATCCTCTAAAATTTACTTATAAGAAGACTAGAAATAACATTTACTTGTAACTGATAGGAACTCATCTTAGGCCGGTATTTCACTGGGGCACCACGGTGGCGCGACTGGTTGCGCCACTGGTGTCCGTAACTAGACACCAGTAAATACACCAGTAAAGACACACCCTGCGGCCACAGTATTAATGGGCTATATTTCAATTGGAGTGGTAGCGCGACCAGCATCCGAACTGGTTGCGGGCAACCAAACGGACACCAGGTGAGTAACTCTCTATAGAGCTGTATACATTTTGTTGGTAGCGGCGACTGGTTGCGCTGCCATGGCGTCCCAGTGAAATACCAGCCTAACGTATATTTGTAAAAACTACGTCCGTGAAAAGCTTTGATCCGTTTTTATTAAAAAGATAATAAATGCTACATTTTGGAAGTTTCTCATACGAAAATTAGAATAAATGAAAATTGGAATGTCTAGGCATTTTATAATAATAACTGATTCGTTCAAGCATGTAATATTAAGACATACTATGTTCCTTATCTGATTTGCATCAATAATGTCTTACGAAGATCATGGTTAAATACCAACACTTTCCAATAGGTACGAATCGGGGTATAGTCCAGTCAATCTACGATATGAGGTTGCATTAAATGCACATATAGAGAAATTAATTTTAAATAGTAATATAGGCTATTTATCTATTTATTTATCTAGCCGTAAATAATCTAATTCAGCAATTTGGTAAAAACTATTTTTTTTGTAGAAATACCAGTATAAGCTAACCTGTGGTACATGGTAAATATTAAACAGGTTGAGTTCACCTTAAACTGGCTTTAAGAATATCAACGTTATGTCTGGAATTACTATGGATTTAAATTTTTGAATATCTTTACTGGTAATTTAATAAATTATCCCCCTAAAGTGCATTTAATGCAACCCTCTCCATGCAAACTATAGGGGTTGTCACAATATTGTTATCACAGTTGTCGCGATAGGAAGTTGAAACATAAAAATTCGACAAAATATTTACTGACTTACATCAAAAGAGTATTTGCTTCATTGCACGCATGATCGTCAGTATAATCACGCGTGTTTGTAGTTGTTAGATGTTTGAAATACAAAAGCAAGAATATACTTCTCTCTAATCGAGGAAGAAAAATGCACAAAAGAAATATCACTTTATTTATAGAAGTGTTTGCATAAACAACTTAAGTACTTGGAAAAATACACAGCCTTGCTCTCCCTACTAAAAGGCGACACTCACCTCGACACGATCCCATCTCGACCCGAAAAAATTTACCTCAATAATCTACAAGTACAGTAAGAGCAAAAAGTAATAGGACAAAAATAATATCTAAAAATTAACTTTAAATAATGAATAATTTTAATTAGCACGTATTTGGCATACAAGCGGTGCGGCGCGGCGGGATGGGGCAGGCACGAAACCAGTTCTGGCTGGATTCTAATGTCTGTGTTCGTAATTAAAAAATTGGTGGGGGCACTGCCGTGCCCCCTAATAATAACTTATATTATGTAAACCAATAATATTTAGAAGTTAACAATTTAAAGTTATTTTTTAATCTGGTCAATCAAAAACTGTTTATTTATTAAGAAATAATCATAAATCATAAATCATTTATTCAGAAAAAGAAGGCAAACAAAATGTAACTGAACTTAAAATTAAAGTATTTAGTGTAGGTACAGTTCAAGATTGCTGCCAAGTGAAAACATCAAAAATCTCCACACTAGGCTAGGCCTGTCTTGTGGTAGATTTTTAAATACCTATCAAGGTTACAAGATCTTGAAGCGGCACTTCTATTTAAACATTTTAAACAGTAATAATTAGAAAAACCAAAAAAATAACTAATAAAATAAAAGTAGTAACATTAAGTGGTAAAAGGAATATGATATGATTTTAACTGTAAATGGATTTAAAAAAGTTTTCAGTACGTTCATAGGTCCAGTCCTGCAGCTCTTTCCGAATTTTAAATTTAGCTTCTCTAGCAGTAAGTAAATGTACATTGCAAATTCTATTTAGCTTGTTGTCTGTAAAGGGCTTTTTGTACGAACTAAATTTCCTAATAAACGTAGATATGCCAGGCGGCAAAGGTAGCATAAATCTTCGTAGCTTAATGAGATTCTCATAGTCGGCAGAGTTCATTAGATCCTTGTGGGTGAGACACGATATTTTAAGGATATACAATCGCCTTACACTAAGTACCTGGGTTTCCTTGAACAAAAGAGCGGTAGGATAACGAAACGGTTTTCTCATCATAGTCTTTAGCACCGCCCGTTGAGCTCTTTCAAGACTTAGTAGATGCGTAGTGTTAGTACCTCCCCAAGCAAGGATGCAGTACGAAAGAATGGGTTGACAGAGTGAGAGGTAAACCTGTTTTAACAAATCAACATCTGCTACGTCACGGAGGGTTACCATGATATAGATGAGTTTTCGAACTCTAGCAGACGCAGCAGATATGTGATTTGCAAAGGTCAGTTTTTCGTCGATTATGACGCCCAGGTACTTACAATTTTTGACTCTGTGGATTTTCTCACAAGTACAATCATGGTTGTTCCGTCTACAGGTATGGATAGTTATCATAAGGTTTGGTGGTGGGGCTGATGCGGCTGTTTTGTGGAAGCACAGGAAGTTGGTTTTTTTGGTGTTGAGAGTAAGAAGGTTGTTAGTTAGCCATTGAGCAACACGAGTGAGTCCGTTTTGTGCAATTGTAAGAACCCTGTCCCACGACGTTTCATGGAATAAAACGACTGTATCGTCAGCGTAATGAATCAGTTCAGCATTTTCTAGGCTCAAGGAAGACAGATCGTTCAAGTACACCAAAAATAACGTTGGTCCCAGAATTGAGCCTTGTGGTACACCAAATGTGACGTTTTGGGGGCTACTGATAACATTATCCACTTTTGTACATTGGCTCCTGTTTGTGAGATAACTCTCAAACCAGTCACGGCAAATGCCTCTTACTCCAATAAACTCTAGCTTTTTTAGCAAAATGGGAATGGAGACCATGTCGAAGGCCTTCGCCAAGTCTAGGAAGACCCCGACACAATTCCTACCTTTATCTAGGTTGGCCGACACTATTTCCATTAACAGATCAACCGCATGTTCGTAGATTTATCCTGTCTAAAACCATACTGTCTTGCCGAAAGGATATTATTTTTTTCCAGATAGCAAACAAGTTGCGAGTTGACGATTTTCTCCATTATTTTGGAGAAAGTGCATAGAAGTGAAATATACTATAATACTAAAAATATATTCAAACTAGCTGTGCCCGCGGCTTCGCCCTTGGACAAAGTGCAGTATTGTGCAGTCTCTCCCTCTTCCCCTCCCTCTCCCTTTCCCTCTCCCCCTCCCTCTCCGTCTCCGCCTCCCACCCCCTCTCCCTCCCCCTCCCCCTGCCCTTCACCCTCTCCCACGAGAGGGATTTCCCTCTCTTGGGGGATGATTTTTCAAACACGCTGAAACACATGTTTATTTTTTCTTTTTATTAGCCTAAATCCTAATTTTTATTAGAATTTTCATACGTACTTTCTTCCCTTATTTCACCCCTTTGGGGGATGAATCTCAAAGTTGCTGAACCACGTGTTTATTTACTTCTTATTATTAACTAAAATCCAAATTTCAAACACCGAATGTCAAAACTGTGGGATTTTCATACTAACTTTCATCCCTTATTTCACCCCCTTGGGTGATGATATCTCAAAATGGCTAAAACATATGTTTCTTTGTTTCTTATTAAAAACTAAAATTCAAATTTTCAAGTACCTACCGCATGTCAAAACTGTAAGATTTTCATACAAACTTTCATCCCTTATTTCACCCCCTTAGAGGATGAATTTTGAAAAATTCTAAAACATGTACTTTTTTTTTACCAACAGCTCAGAATCAAATTTCTATAATTCTACCTATAAAAATGAAAGACTTATAGACCCACATACGGAAAAAAAATCTCCGCCTTTTTCACCCCCTGGTTTTTAAGAAATGCTTAAACACGTGTTTCTTTATTTTTTACTAAATCCTTTAAGTGAAATTTGTGTTAATCTAACTCAAGAAATAAAGGACTTTCATACAAATTTCCATCCCTTATTTCACCCCCTTAGGGGGTGAATTCTGAAAAATTCTAAAACACTTACTTTTTAATTTTTTACTTAGAGCTCATTAACAAAATTTAAATAATTCTACCTTTAAAAATAAAAGACTTATAGACCAACATACGGAAAAAAATCGTCCCCTTTTTCATCCCCTTGAATTGTGATTTTTAAGAAATAAACCAGAAGCATAAACTCAAATTTGTGTGAATCTAGCTCAAAAAACAAAGGACTTTCATACAAACTTATATCCCTTATTTCACCCCCTTGGGAGATGAATTTTATAAAATCCTTTCTTAGTGGTTAGTTTTGACGTGCATAGAACCTGTGTACAATATTTCAGATCTGTATCTGTTGCGGTTACGGCTCGGCGTTGATGAATCTGTCAGTCAGTCAAGACAAGCTCTTTTATACATTTAAATAAATATTTCATTCGTAGTGGGTAAGCTGTTGATTTTTAAAAATTTAATAAAAAAATTATTGTACCTAAGTAGGATTTTAAGGAATAAAAATAAGTCTCTGGGTTATTTCATAAATATTAAGTTGGAAATATTTTAGAAAAGAAGCGAATATTATTATAGTATACAGTTGAAAATCGACCGTAATAATCAGAATGGTCGAAATATATCATGTTAAAGGTCGCGCCACGCAACTAATTGTTTTGAGACCATTTTACTTTTGCTTCTGACAGTACTTTTAAAGATTTTAGTAAGCAAGTTTTTTCGTGTCGAGATGGGATCGTGTCGAGGTGGGATGTCGCCGGCTATAAGTTGCATCAAAATGTAGTCTATGCAAGCTATTATCACACTCCGGACACTACATAAATCTAGCGCGAATTTAAAATTGGAACGTTGCGTAGGCCCGCATACTCAGTACAAAAGACCTTCAGAAGGACCACGAGAATCTCGCGGGCGGGTGTGCACGCCGGGTGCGGGGTGGATTGTAAGGGGGGTGGAGTGTCCGTTCTCTATGATAGTAATTTTAATTTATTCTGTGCTATTGTCCTTATTATTTACTTTACTATTATAGTAACAGTGGGATAAATAGGGGATATTAAAATTTTTTGTTGAAGTCGATACGTCGAACCATAAAAATAATCAGCAGACCTCTCTTTTATATGAATGTACTTGAAACGGGAGCTCACCTGAATTGGTTATGATTACTTATGAGTAAAGTTGTTAATAATTTTAGATTTTCCTTGGTTGTGCTATGAAACCTTGCCAAATTTCATTATTTTACGTCAACGGGAATTACCCCATAGGGTTTGGTTTGGTTCATAAATGTATGGAGCTGGAGACATAAATGGCCTTACTATTTGATCGTGTTGTCGTAGAAGCTTTAAATTTGCACAGCTTCAGGGTTCCATGGACTTTAATATTTAATATCAATTTCAACTTGATACCTTAACTCGCTCGGGGGTAAAAGGGACTTGACAGGCTGACAGACATATGGACAGCAAAGGGTTCCTATAAAGAAACGTTTGTTTTCCTTTTGAGGTATGGAACCGTAAAAATACACTTCTATAAAATGCTTCTATAGATCGAAATGCCTCTTCAAAACAAAAGTATTGCCAGTACAAGCTGTTAGATCATTATATATCAGTTTAGTCTCAAAAATGTTTTTATTTGTATTAATTGGTATTATGTTAGTGGTGTAATAGCTACATGCTTCATTATAACGTGGCCCTGCTTTACCATCACAGCGAAGCCTTGAGGGTTTGTGTGGCGTAATTAATTAACGTTAATTCAGCTACCTGCAGTCAAATGCTGTGCTGAAGGTTCCGGGTTCGATTCTCGCCGGGGCAGATATCCGAATTATTGATCCAGCAAGTAAGTGGAAACAAAACCACAGGCCCACTAAAGATCAAAGTGGTGTCATTGATTATATTGGTCAGCCAATGCCATATATGGCAGGTTGGGAACACTCGGAGAGAAATTTGGTGACATCATGGAGTAGAAATACAGCGTAACTAAAAGGTGATAATAGTAAAGGGTTTGAATCTGCCAATGAAACTGAACAATTTTTTCCAAGGAACATAGGTCGTAGACGAAAATCAAATTTGATCTCCGATGGAAACTGCATCAGCTGATAGCGCTTTTGTATGGGAGTACAAATTAGGTATTCGTATTTCGACCTATGTTCCTTGCCAAAAGTGTTCACAGCTTTCCGTTCACGTTGTATAAGTAAAAAAAACAACAGGTCTACGTTACATCCTCTTGGCAGTTTTTCTAGTCGGACCTACAAATGTGGTCGGATATGGTTGGACCACAAATCTGGTCGGAGTCTATAACGCAGTTTTAGAAAAAAGAAAACTAAAGACGAATTTAACAACTGAGGATAGAAGAAAAATAAAATGGCCATATATTTATAATTATTTTTATTTATGTATCGTATTTATCTATAAGTAATCTGTGTTCAGTACATCGAGGTATCATAAGTGACTAGCTTATAATAAGCACGAACATGTTGATTCGTTAAACTAACTTATATTTACGGTCAAAAATGAGATTTTTTTTACAGTTACTGAAATTGACGAGAATCCTCCGCACAAGCACCTATTTTCATACAACCGTACATTTATACGTACATTTTTAAATATATTTATTTGTTACCAAGAATTTATTTAAAAAAAAAAGGTTTTTAATCCAGTAAGCAAAAAGGAGGAAGGGCAACGTCTCATACACAGTTATCTTCCATCACAACAAACATTTAGAATATTCGACCATAAAACTAAACTTCTTTCATACAATAATATGGGTAAAAAAAAAGATTTTGTGAATTTCTAGACATTACACCGTTAGTGGGAATTTAATTGGGACGATAAAAATTTTGACATTTCCCTGGAAAAGTTGTTTAAAAATTCGGTGATGAAAAAATTGCTCCGTGTACATCTTTTCCACACCTAGTATACTTTCTACTAGAGTCAAGAGCTGTATAAGGAAGTAGAGCGATGCATACATCTACCAATAAGGCAGATGTAGAAGGTAGATGAATTAGTCGCCTCTCTTCGCTTTTTCGCATAACTCTTGTGAAATGTTGTACTACCGTCGAAAATCCAGAACAATAAGCATTACTGTTTCAATTTCCTATTTTTTTTCTATTTGAGTGTCAAAATAAAAAAGAAATTCAGTTTTCTCCTGCTGCGATAAAAGCTTTTGTTTTTTATTACTGTAGAATGTACAGTCATAATATTAAAGGACTATAAGTCGTTAGTATCAAAATTAATATTCGGTATCATAAAACTAGACGAAATCCTACTCAGCACGTATCAAGAAGCAAAATCCCATTCTATTATACAAATAATATAATACTAGCTATACCTACAAAATCAAATCATTGCGAAGAAGCATCTTTAGATTATTTACCAGGTAAGTATTGTAATGTATATTTACTATCCACTACTACATAAAGAAGAATTTAATCACGGTTGGACTACATTAATCAACACAATATGTCCAGTTATTCTCAACGTTGTCTCTTTTTATGGCCAAGAGACATGGTAGGTAATGCCAAGAAAAGTGTCGCAAAGATGAATCGTGCCACCAAGAAAGATACAATAAAAATCGTACTGATTAATATAGTCCAATGCAACTACAGACCCCTCAGATGAAGAGTGTGTTGTATTTCAATATAGAAAACAGTTTCCAACGTCTTGACTCGTCTTAAAGAGACTTTCTTAAGGCGAAATAATTTGAAAAAATACAGCGGCTCATTCATGCATCAGGGGCCGTAATAGTGTAGGCAAAGAAGCAGTTGACCCCAACAAAAATTTCTCAGGCAGATTTTATTTGACAGGATGATAAAGAATCATGAATTAAATATCCAAAAAATATTATACAAAAAAATTGTTTCATACATTTTTTGTAATTTTTGTATGGAAAAATCGAAAGTACCGTGTTTTTTGGATTTTTTAATAGAAGGATTGTCTCATGTAGTGTAATACCCCAGCAAAGTTTCATTGACTGAGGATTTAATGCGGGGGTCTTCATACAACGATCCGCTTCGTTGCCTAGACTATAAAGGTTGTGTTAATAAGAAAAGGAAATCGCTGATAGCCGGAAAATGGTACCGCTTAACAAATTATGGTACGCACTGCATCAAGATAGTGAAAACAAAACCAATACAAGCTGAACTAGCGTTACGCTAAAAACGCCCGAAACCGGAGACCTGCTCAAGGTCAAGGTGTTTCCACTGACGTGCTGCCGTGTAGATATATACCTTGGATCAGCCTTATGTAAGCGGTATTCGGCATTCTCTCCCTCTCACTCGCTCTATTTGCATTGGATTCTACATATTATGACTTTCAATAAGTATTCTGTAAAGAATCTACATATAACCCTCCTGTTTTAGGGCAGTCGGGTAATAATAAAATAATCTGAAACTGACTGACACCCCTAAACAAAATGTGCTACCTATCCAAATCAGCCGTACTATTCGGAATAACCGGTATCGCATAAAGGTTAATCATTTAACCCTTCACCCATAAAAAAAGGTTTTGGCTCTTACTAATTTAACATACAACCGGTTTTTTCTGCTCTTGATTTTCGTGAAGAAAATCCTGTCAAGACCCTTCATTATTCACTGTGTCTGGGGACCGAATTTCTGACCATGAAATTGAACAACTTTTCTCAAGGAACAAATACAAAAAAAAATTTCGACCTCCCATACAAAATGTGCTGTCCAGCTTTGGCTAGTCAATTTGTATGGGAAGTCGATTTTTTTTTCGTATTTTGACCTCTGTTTTTTGGTTCAGTTTCATGGTTACAATCTACTGTTTAAGTTTGTACAGTCGGTCACCAGACACGTTCATCATAACACTCAGAAGATTGAGTGTGAAAATCAGAGATAGTAACTAACGCTAGCTCCACCTCAGTAATAACTAACGACACCGATCTGTATCTTGAGTGAGTCTCTATAGTTTCTGTGTAGTTTAGCTTGGTGCTGGTTCTGTTTGTACTCCATTTCTTATCACTCATTTGCGGCCGTGTGTATAAAAAGCAAATCCAGAACAGTGATAGCTTTTCGCTATTGTAACATTACTAACATAGTTTACATTTTTTTATGGATTTAAAAAAATATTAAAATAAAGATTTTCAATTTTCTCATAAAGTCTTCGACTCTTCTACAACTTTCGCTTTCAACACATATTGAAATACAACATCCAACAGAACAACATGTAAAGAGTCTACAGATAGGAAAAACTACACTTTTACATACAATAGGTACAGAAGATAGTTTAGACGGATGGAAATTCTGGGGCATATAGCTTTAAGTTATACAAATGGCAGAAACAGACTTGTAAAACACGTTAGGATCAAATATTTTTTATTTGTTTTAGAAATGGATATAAAAGAAATAATCACATATATATTTTGTATTGATTTAGTCTTATGAGAAAAGATGACCTTCATGTAAAAAATGATGATGAGTATGAATCTGCCTGGATTGAAGTCGAAGGAAGGCCTAAGAAAAGATGCTGTGTGTAAGATGATATAAGAAAGAAAGTAGTGCATGTGAGATGACGGACGATAGAGAAGAATTTGAGTAATACATAACATGATCCGACCATAAATAAATTGGTACAGCAACAGGAGAAGATTTTGCAATTTTTCTTTATCAGTTTTATTCCTCATCATAATGCAACATCCATCATTATAATTTGTTTACCTGGGAAATATTGAATAACGTCCAACTTACGCACGCGTCTTTTAATATATGATTTCTCATAGCCTTATTTGCCAAATAATTTTTAGGGCTAATAATGAGAATTTGTGATTTACAAGTCTATTTCTGGGTTCATTCTACAAACTAACACTAGAGGTACCTAAATAATTCTAAAAGAGTTTAGTTCTATGCGTTATTTCAGCTTTGGCAACCCTAAGAATATTTACACAACTACACTTAACTAAACGGGGCACGTGGTACTTCTAATAAGAAGTTTATGGATTTAATCAGAAATTTCGATCATCATTTTCTCTTATCTACACGTACACATTCATCGTTGGAGGACAATGGCAGGATTACAGAAAGTTGAACTATCATAAGAATTTTTAGGAGTTTATACTAGATTTACAAAACTAGCTTAAAGATACTTATTTAAATTACTTATTTAAAAACTATTCGCCATTCAAAAAATAATACTTGAGAGCTTAGAATTTTAATAGAGCCCGCATTTTCAATCTAGCATTCCTAAATATTGTAAACCCCTGAGAGCAGAAGTTTAGTAGGTAATCTAGTTAGATCAGAACTAACTACCGTTGGTAGTGGACTATAATTTTACGGAATTAGTCTCACGTACCTAACTAATGTCTTTTAATCCTTTCACATTTATAGGTACCTCTATACTTTAATTTTATACAACCTAGAGTTGTATATTACAGACTAAAATAAGATTGCAAATTCAACACAATCTTTTAAAACCTGTCAAGTCCACTACGAGTTGGGAGAAATCAAAATTTTTGAGCAAACAGGCAATATCGATCATAATCATCATAGTCACAGCGCGCATCTTATCTTAATAGTAACGTACAGCTTATAGTTTAATATTTACAGCACACACACAATCGTTACACATCCAATAAATTATACAAACAATTTATTAGTGCGATTACATTCTAACAATCAACAATAAAATGTGCTTTAGGAGTAGCAGTGTCGGTTTTATTAACAATCAGTACAGATCGCATGGAGTTACAAAAATATTTACCAAAGTCTTTGTGTCTTACACATTACATAACAATAGAGTTTATAAAGATCGGTTATCGTTTAAGTTTGACACATTTTGTGCTAAAATCAATCTATTATGTACTTGAAGTTTGTTATCTATTTTTGAAGGATCTACGTCTGATCCTTCTTTGAGTAGTTCCCAAAGACGGTTTTTGTCCAAAACTTCGAAACCACCTCTGTTTTCAGGTGCGATGTCGACTTCTGGCTTTTCCGCTAATGTTTTTGAAGTTTCAGATATCGGCGTTGCTGGTATCTTATGTATTTCCTTATTAATAGATTTTAATACTTTAGTGTGTTTTTCTTGAACCATACTTTTCATTTTAGTTTTGTTTACTTTTATCTGCGTCTCATTCTTTTCATGTTTAACATCTTGCGTGTTATTGATAAGAGGTTTTTTTATTTGTGTTGTTGCCTTCGGTTTCTTTGTTCTGTAGTGTATATTCTTAATGTTTGTTTTAGTTATAGCTGCAATAGTATGTGGCATTAAAAAGGTTTCAGAGTGTGGATTGTGTAGAGTTTCTATCATCGTCACACTTGAAAGAGGAGGTTCAGAAGACTTTAATGGCGTTTCATCATTAAGTTTTTCTTTCACTACAGGTTTAGTCACTACGGAATAAAAATTTTCTTTGGAAATACTTTCAGAGTGATTTGGAGCTAAAATTGGTTTAGGTTTAGTGACAGTCACTTTTTGAGGTACCATACTTTTACGGGACTTAATTGTTTCATTTAAAGATATAGCTTTAGAATTATTCATTGATTTAATTTTCAAAAAGAATCTATCATGTTTTTCCCCGTAAGTTGCTTTAAGAGTGCCTTTCCTTCTAGGAAGTGGCTTCTTTTTCATCTCTTCTTTCTTTGGCACAGTTTTTGGTACGAGTGATTTTTGAACTATTAATTCTCCATCAGATTTTGTCACGATTGGTACAATGTTATTGTTATATATTTTTTGATCTTTTGTAAAATTTGTATAAATAGCAGTTGGTATAATTATTGGATCATCGTTATGAGTCGCTCCTTCTTTGAGTTTTTTCTCAGAAGGTGTTAATAAAGTTGTGACATCTTTGGTTGCAATTTGAGTTGTTTCAGGTTTGGTAGTTATTGTAGGCGCTAACTTAGGTTCTTCTATAGACAGTGGTTTAATTTTATCTGTAGTTACATCATTTTCTAACGTAGCATTCTCAATGCTTGTAATCTCAATGTTTGTAGTAGATACAGCTAAATTATTTGCAGTTGTTGAAACTTGAACTGCTTCTGTAGTAACTTCAACTTTCTTAGACGTCACATCTACAGCTTTAGTTATTCCGTCTTCAATATTCAACGGTGTGAGTTTATCCAGATGTTTAATTTCTTTTCTGAATTCGTAATCTCTGCTGCAAATTCGTCCGCATTCACAGATGTTATCAATGTTTGAAGCTGTCTTTAGGCTGGCAAGTTCTGTTTTATCAAACCATGTGATAAAGTCGTCATCAGTGATCCCTCTTAGCAACGGGCTGCTTGGTCGGGCGTGGAAGAATGTTTCTACAGCCAAGTCGGGACGAGTGGAAGGATATATCTTAGCAAAGGCTGGACGTAGGCTTGTGACAATGAACTTCGATCTAGCTTCATAAGTCACACAAACTGGACAAGTTGAGCTGATCTGTAAGTATAAAAATGTTTGTAATACTATTGAGACAGTAATATACACCACAAAAATAAAGCTGTTTTACTGTAAGTACAACGTACACCCAACAGTACGTCAGTAGAAATACTTTCGACTCTATGGCATGGTTATAGACTTTAAAAAGCTTCCACTTACGTGTTGTTGACCTTACTTGTAAGAATGTCTAAGGAATTTGGCTATGCTGTGAACGGTAACAGTTTTTCTTGGAGTGTAAATACTTTTTAAGAAACATGTTACTAAGAAGATACTTACATTAGCAAACACGAACCAAACAGATTCCCCCCGAGATCCATAATGCAGATCAGCAAAGGTGGCCCCATCCAAGACTACAGGATTCACTGAATGCAGCTCATATCCGGAGAACAGAGATGACTCAAGTCGTAAGATGCCTGAACGCTCTTTGCCTTTCCATCTAGAACAAAAAGGGAATATTAGTTCATAACATCTTCAACTACGAGTTCTCTTATTATCTCATCTTCTTAACATCAAGACGTCCAGATTTTGCTGGAACGATTTGGAGGAAGTACCATAGCACCACGCTTGCCAGCTTCGCGGCTAGCATTATGGGTCGCTGTTGTTGGAAACCGCAGGGTGTAAGATGGTACGATACCCAGAAGGACGCTGCTGCCCATTTTACAGTTGAATCATTTAGTCGCCTCTTACGACACCCACGGTTCGCGTGATGGGTTGGTACTATTCTTTGCCGGCACCACTCAGGCTATCTTAGTTAAAGGGACAAAATTAGCATCGCAGACGAAAATTTTTGTAAAATGACATCCGGGGCATTTTATGAAATTGTATGTACACCCAGCTGCAAGTCAATGGAAACACTTTGGTCCTTAGGGCATGGTAACAGAGTTGCAAATGATTCCACTGACGTGCTGTTGACCGTACCAAGAGTAGGTTGATTACATATTGAAAATGATACTGAAAGTTTTATCTTGCAGCAATTCTTATGGAACTTTGAAACTGATTAGCTGAATGCATCTGCAGGTTACGTTATAAATTGGTCTTTTTTGGAGCTTGACTTTGAATCTAAAGGTGGGATTAATAAACCCTCTCAAGTCTGAGGTTCCACTCAAGATGTATAATTTGTATCTGTAAAGTACATCTTGAGAGCCATCTCACACTTGAGAGGGATTAAACAATAGTACCTTAAGAGACACTAGCCTATTTTTAAACAGGAGAAAAGTAAAAACTTACTTGAAGCAGGTTTTTATGATAAGCGTAGGTAGATTGCCCTGCAAATCTTCAATAGAGGCGCGTTCCGGCCTTATTTCTTCAATTATTCCAGCTTGAATGTTCAGCAATGCATTCTCTAGTTTCGGAGTGTATGTCGAATAGGTTATCGTGCCCTGGAATAAAAAATAATAAACCTCTAAAACTTTGCTTAATGAGCTCTATAATAAGTCGAAATGTTAAATAGTTAAATTTAAGTAAAGTATCACAATAATAAATTTGAAGCTAGTTCAGAGAATCATTAAATACCACAATATACAACGTGTAACCGCTGCATGCGAGCAGCGCAGGACCGGTCATCATGGAGACCTTTAGGGGAGGCCTATGTCCAGCAGTGGACGTCTTTTGGCTGATATTATGATGATGATGAAAACGTGTAACTAATTATTCTAACTCAAAACCTCTCGCGCGCAAGGTCCACTTTATGTAAAGAAACAACTTTTGTTCTTCCTAGTACTTTTGGAAACTGAAATAAAAAAAATGTCCATAGAAAATGCAAATCTGATTCGTTCAATTTGTATGGAGAAATAAAAAGTTAAAAACTAATAGGTGGAACTCCTACTCGAGGTATTGCGTTAGTTGCAATACATAAAAAGTTCTTCTGGAAGTTTCCAGCAGTAATTTACATTAAAATCTTTCAGTGTATTCCACTATTTCCATTCCGAAATTCCATTGATAGAAATAGTGAGACTGTTTGCGACTGCTTGTCACACTATTTCCATTACAATTTTAAACGCACTGCGTATCAGCAGGGGTTCAGCTAAAACACGATTATACTGCTGAATTAAAAACGTGTAGGTATCCTCTTTCACTACTATACTAACCTGTACGGTAGCACATCCAGCCCCAGTCGCGTACACAAACACCTTAGTGGGCAGACCGGGCAACTGCAACGGTCTGGAAGGAGTCTTCGCTCTCAGTTCCAACGTGTCCGTCAACTCCATACCAGCTGTAGCTAGTGATACTGTCAATGCTCGATGTCTGGAAGGAGAGGATAGTCAAGATTCAAAATTAAATACTTAACCAATAAACTAAGGAGTACCAGCGTGATAATTAAATTTCTAACTATACATGGTTCTTAAGACATAAAACTGAACAACTTTCCCCAAGAAGATCAAAAAATTAAAAAAAAAATTTGGCTTCACCATTAAAACCTTGCGCCGTCAATACTGGAATTTGTATGGGACGATCAAAAAATTTTCTCAATTTTCAACCTCATTCCTTGGGGAAAGTTGTTCAGTTTCATGTCCTAAGTGCCAAATATTGAGATGTTTCATTATCGCGCTGTATAAGTGACAGAGTGGAACTCTCCCCCAGCGTCTGTGTTTCCGAGTTCATACAACTCGAATTCATTTAAGTTGCGAGTAAACAGGTTTCTTCTGGGCAAGCTCGTTCCATTGTTGACCTCATCTTTGTCCTCAGGGTTGTTTTGGAGTCAAGAGCAAGCCAATCGACCATACTACAAAATAACTACTAAACATATTTTTTTCAAGATCATACTGTTACAGCCATGAAGGAAAAAAAAATTACGCGCCCAGGGCGCGTAATTTTTTTTTCCTTCATGGTTACAGCTTTTATTGTCCCGTTGATTTGTATGAACGAGTAGTTATAAGTGTAAAAATAAGTGAACTACATATTGCCTTAAGCTATTACGCAGTCTAGTCCTAGCCAAATTATGGTCTTTATTTATGAAACCGTCATCAGTCATAGTCAGTCATAACATCCCATGAAACGTCCACTGCAGGACAGAGAGGTCCCTCCATCCTTGAGCTACACACCCCCGCAGCTTACTTAGGGCTGTTATAGTACTATTGGCGGCACCAAACGGTATGTTTCTGTAAATACAAATGAATAGCTATGGCACAGGTTTAGTAGCATTATACCTAAAACTTCTAGCTTGATAAGACTAAAAGCAAAATGGAGCTATGCGTGAGAGCAGGACGAGGCGATATGTCTCTCTGTCACTAACATCTAAGGCCACATCCGGAATCAGAATTCAGATCCGGAATTAAGATTCTGAATTCAGAACGCACTGCTTTTCATACAAAATGTTCTACCTGGCGCACACATTCTTAACGGTTTCAGAACGGAAAAAACCCTGACGTTCTGTTCTGAATTTTTCCGGGCGTCGAATTTTCAGAACGGAAAAAAACCGTTCAGAATGCAGCGCTAGCGAACAAAATGTACCGACCGCCGCACACATCCGGAAATTTTCATTCTGAATCTCGCTACCGCCGAGCTGAGTGGACGTCGGACCCGCTTTTTCTGACTACGAAATAAAAAAATTCTGAGACTGAAAAATTTATTATGTGTGTAGAAAAATATCAGTATTAACGGGTGCACGCAATAACGACGTCCCCTTTTCTTCTCGAACGCCAATAATGGTGCAATTATAAACAATCATTCATCGTATCGTATTGTCACGCACATATACACACATACACTCTACTTGTACTCATATACTTCCTCTTAAAAAAATTGTCTAAATAAGTGACTCTAGGTAATCTTCCTCTTTTTCACTTATGATGTATTGTTTCTTTTTATTAAACACTGGTGGAGTAAAGCAACTTAACTGTAATTTAATATAAGTCTTGGAAGAGCGGTGCCTCCTAACACAGGCGATAAGCTTA
Organism: Athrips mouffetella; assembly: GCA_947532105.1. Classification (NCBI taxonomy): domain Eukaryota; kingdom Metazoa; phylum Arthropoda; class Insecta; order Lepidoptera; family Gelechiidae; genus Athrips; species Athrips mouffetella. The sequence goes on along the minus strand of OX383964.1, from coordinate 7,165,906 downwards.
GCAGGAGACACATGCCCCTATTTTCAAAATACTTTGTTAAATGCAAAATAAACATATTTTATTTTATTTATTTTTTATTTATTTATTGTCGTCCATCTTGTATGGCGTCTCCAAACGTACTGGTCTCGAAAATTCCGGATAGAAAAAACCTGTTGTGTGCGCGAGGCGCCTGGAATTCCTGTTCTGAATTTCAGATTCAGATTCCGGATGTGTGCGGCCAGCCTAATCCATCGCTCAGTTCGCTCCGTTCTGCTGTTATTCCAGCTACTTGTGACGATAGCTGTAAAGCAGCCATGTTACCTGTCGTGCGCCGCTGCTGCATATTGCGCCGCAGCTTTAGTAGCGCTGTAAGCCAGACTAGGATGTCGCTGCAGAGTAGACGCTCGGTAGTACAGGAACCTTGCAGCCGCTTCACCTTCAGCTAAAGCGCCTCTAGCGCAGGCTGCTAAGAGGACTCGAACACCAGCCACGTATTGCTCCATTGTTACTGCTTCTGTATAATCAAATCATACAAATTATAGATAATAGCATTTTCCCTCGACTTCATCCGCGTGGATTTATAAAGGGGACGATTTTCGCAAAATTCTTTCTTAGTGCTCGCCTACGTTGGAAGGAACTGTGTTTTTAAGATTCTGTACCAAAGGGTTTGGGCTGTGCGTGAATATGTCAGTCAGTTTATCCTTTCATAATGATGCCAAATAGTCATTTGTGCAAGGTGTAACAAAGTTTTTAACTGAAAGATCAGAGTTTTTTGTATGTGGTTTCTTGCTTTTCTTAAAGGTATGGTTAATAATATCTAAAAATCATAAAGCTAATATGTGTAGGTTTTTCCTTCGATTAAATTTAAAGGCAAAGAAATGGCAAAGAAAGACACTGCTAATAACTTTAAAATAAATAAATAATTTCAACAGCATGAGGTGTTTTGTGGAAAAGTAATATTTTTGATTATCCTATAATTAACTTTCTGATAAAGTTTCTAAGTTGATAATATTACCATAGGAAGTAGTCTTGATATTCCTAGACGTTTCCTCCAACAACCAATCTGCAGCGTCCTTCCTTGGAGCTGGCCACCCAAACTCGCCTTCTTCAGTAGTCGAGGCGTTGCGAAGAATGGTCAGAGCTTCAGGTACTATGGGACTCCTAGGAGAAGGAAAAAGTGTTTACAAGGAGTTCCAAACTTGATACACAATTGACGACCGTTCTTTATCTCGAATATTTTTGAATTTTTCAGGTCATCATAACCACCGAATAACGTCCACTGCTATACAAGGGTCTTTCTCTAGAAGATCATCACAATGACTGCTTCCCCATTAATGTGCTGAATCCATCGGTTTTTTCTTAATCACTACTGTTCTAACATCTTTTAGTTTTCTCTTTTTTCTGTAGATTAAAGGGGTTTTAATAAATTCGTGTAAAACCCTTTAAAGGCCCCATAATAATCTGGGGTAATAATAACAAAAAAAGAAAATTTTATACAAAATTATCAGCACTAATATTACAATTAGCATGAAAAGTTCTGTTTTACGAATTTGGAAAGGTCATCAATCCGTACTGACTGAGAACTAAGATAATGAAGATGCTATGCTAGTCAACACCGGTATATCTTATACTTGTTATTTCCTACGTAACAGAAACTAACCTTGCCAGAACCAATGCCAACACTGAAGCAGCGAGCGCAGCAGGTGAAGTCAGATTATGAAGATTCTTCTCCAAGTATGTTTGAGCTTTGACAGCAATGTCAGCATCTCTCTGAAAATTTTCAAATACAACGAAAATCAAAATGTGGCCTTTTACCAAACATCCCACTCAGCGTAGCACTCAGCCGACCGTGTAAAATTTGCCGTCTACCATCGGGAACTTCGACCATCAGGTGACCAGACAGTTGGTTGATATGACACTCCACAAATTCGTTTAAAACGCTTCGCAACATCTTTGGGACCAATCGAAAAGCATGGAGTGGGATTTTTTTGACTGTGCCTTTGTTCCCAATTTCATATAACAGTAATCTACAAGTCTCAAGTGAACGGACTTTTTCTGGACAAGCTGATTATATCGTCGACTGCAATTCTGTTCTCATGGAGGTCAAGAGCAATCTAAAAACGTTTATTCTTACCTGATTTTCTACTCCAACTTCCAGTAAAGCCGTCAATGTTTCGGCTGTCACCTCAACCGTTCTCTCCCATTCAATCTCTTCCTGTGTCATGTTACCATCCTTATCGTAATAATAATACTCATTGACATCAACATTCTGCTCAGTTCCGTTGACAGTTTTCATTTCTATTGGATAATAATCCACTTCCTTATCAGCAGGTAAAGGAGAGAAGGATCCGTCAGGGTTTTGCCGTTTCTGTATCCATCTCTTGATAGATAGCAGGAGCTCAGGGTCTACTGGATAGTAAGACTGGATCTTCGTGAGGATCTCTAAGACTTTGATGGTGGATAGGTGGCTGCTCATGCCTGGGTGGTCGCTGAAAGAGTTGTCGCTCTTACGGAAGGAGAGAAGGATTTGAACCTGAAAGAGAATGAGGAAAAGTCAGATAAAAAATTGTACAAAGCAGTGCGTTGTACATACAGTACTGATTTTAATTGCCTCAAAGTTATGTAGTAGAGTCCATAGGAACGGAAAGGCTATAGCAACAATAAAAATGAAATGTAACGCAAAGAACAATATTATAAGATTTTTTTTAATAATCTTTATTGCACAAATTTACAAACAGAAAGTTACATACAAAAGGACATTTTTTCAAGTTGTAAAATAAATTGCGCAAAACCTCTCAGGTAGTTCTTTTGTTCTACGAGCTCTTTTGTTAAGTTAACCAAACACAAGATATTTTTTTCTTTATCATATCGTACACTTGTTAGGCAGAATAGCCAGGTCGTAACGTAAACGAATGGAACTCTGTGCTAGAAGTCGTAAGTTTTAAGACTTTTATCGATTTCTGACCAGCGAACTACAATAGTTCGCTGCTTCTGACTAAATTTTTTTGTATAACAACCAGTGAGCGAGATAGTGACCATTAAAACTTGAAATCCATCGCTTGCTCGAGTTTAAATATAAGAGGCTCGCCAAATATCAATTTTGTTGCCTTGCATAACAATAAATTATTTTTGCCTTTCCCACACAATCGGTGTGCTGAAAATATTGGCTTGTGTATGGGACGATATGGGGACAATCAAAAAATTTTCTTGCCTTTTGCTTCATCTCCATTTGGGAAAGATAGACAAGTGTCCAGTGGTAGAAACATACTAAAACTGTACTAGACCGCATTCTAAAACCGTAAGAACTATAATTTACCTGCTCTGGCAACTTCTTTAAAATCCTTTCTCTTTCCGCATCCTCAACTAAATGAGGAATAAACTCCAATGCCAACAGTGGAGCGAGACTAGCTGATGCTGCAGATAACTGGGAATCCCTCCACACTTCAGCCCACTGGTCAGAAGCGTCTGTCTGAAGACTGTACAAAGGAAGATGAAGTCCACCGGAGATAAGAAGAGTCCCACTTGCAGATCCTGGTACCACGCCATGAGGTAGCCCAAGTTCAAGGACTTGGGAGAAGCCAGCTTCCTCGTTGAAGTTCCAGATTCTGAAATATAAGAAATGGTTTTTTGAAGTCCAATTACTTTATGAAATTAAAGTTTATACTTAGTCTTCAATTGATCTGTTTTTTTAAATTATTTGCGATTGCAATCAGTGCATTCAAGACGTTGTTGTAATCATAAGCAGCTAAAAAACTGTTCCAAACTTTAAAGATGCTTCGTGCAACTGTCCGGTAGTGTATATGAGCCTTATAATATGGTCTCTAATCCATCTAATAATTTACATAGTTTGGCTAACTCATCGCATTTAATACATGAAAAGACAGTGTGCAACCAACATGAATATGTTATCTATCTAACCAACACAAGATTAATACCTGAAATCAGCCTTATCTCCCCACATAGCACTGAATCCGACGTATTTGATCCTCATGTCGGTAGCAAGCGGCCACACCAGCAGTCTCCTCTCGGAAGGCACGGCTCCTCTTCCAACTGACAGTCTGCCGCCCTCCCACCACACCCACCAGGCGCACCACGAGTTGGAGCCCGAGCATTCCTCGTCGCTTTCCGTCTGTTCTGCGCTGGCCAAGTGGACGTCATAGCCTGGAAGATTTTTATCACAATTTAAAGGCAGGCACTTTAGAAAATATTCTAAAGAAAAGAACCCGACAAAACAGATCTGAAGGGTAACTTATGAATTTGATGACTGTGAATCTGCTGTTTGTTTCGTTTCGCAATAGTGAACAGAAAAACTATAAAAATAAGATGTTGCATTGGGTGTTAAGATTCGACCTCAAGGTAATCAAGGTAGAAGGTTAATTTCAGGAACGAAAGAACAGATCAGATAGACGTCTTACAAAATAACTATGGCTATGTCATTGACGCGCAGAAGTAAAAAATGACTTATTTTCTTAGGACTTGACTTCTGCGCATCAACTGACATGGCCAGAGTTATTTTGTGCGGCGTCTACCACTTAAAGTAAGTCAATGGCATCAGTCAAGCTACAAGACAAACATTGAACGTAGGAATAAGAATCAGGTTCAGGAATCCTTGAGGAAGCCTATTAAACTAAATAATGGAAAATGAAGCCATCGCAGCAGCAAGGATGAATATCATGTATTCACTTTGCACCAACCATTTATACCACTCTACACCTTTTTTTTGCTTCTACACGAGGTAGCCTCATATCCTCAGGAGATATAGACCGACCAGTGCCAAACACCGAGTGAGTAATAACGCCAAAATTGTCTCCTATTTATACCAGTTCTCTTTAAATATTTATCGAAAATAGCTTACCATGTTTTCCTTTAGCAATCCAGACTTTACTCTTCTCAAAAACTACTCTATACATGTCTTCTGAGGCTTCTCTTATAGACGATAATGCCACATGCGCTGCGCCTTGAGACCGAAGCTCCAGCACTAAGCCAGCTCTATTGCGTGGTGCTGCTACCCACTGCCATTCCCAGGAACCACGGGAGGAGACTGCCAAGTGTTCTGTAATTAAAGTTTTAATGATCACTTAGGATGTCTTTCCATCAAAAAAGCTGTAGAAGAAAGTGGAGCCATAGGATTTTTGAGTTTTACAGATTTCTGGATGAATTGGTATTTGGGTTATATACCCTATTTCTTAGTCTATGATTTCTCTCAGTCTATTCAATACACTATTGAGTTTATTGTGTCCAAAGAAATTCTAAGTTTAATACTTATACAAACAGAAAGTGCACGCAAATCTCTAAAATGTCCCTGCCCACAGATTAGATTTACTTATAACTTGTCGCTTAAATGGGCCTACATCTATTTTAAGCATACCGCTGGCACGAAAGAGATGGACCCCCATTTAGACTTTCAAAGACGGAAATGTTCTAGCTCTCTAGTCGTTTTGTTTTTGATACATATAAATGCTTTATACTTTTTTAATTTCTTACAAAATCCTCTCACTTGTGGAAACATAGACCTATGTTTCCACAAGTGAGAGTAACTACATGAAACCTTTTTGATCCTACCTATCTGTCTTATCAATATCTTTTTAATATAGCTGGATGATTTTAATAGAATACATAATATGTGTTTCGTATCCTCAAGATATCCTTTAAAAAACCAAAAATCAAGAAACTGCCTTTATGAAACTTGAGTTGAATCTTAATAAATGCTATGTTATGCTAACAAAACATGCTGTGGTTGTACAATGTGGTTGCTGGTGCCGATTCTCCAAAGGAAGTTAGTTAGCCGGATTTTGAGACACCCACAAATATATCGGTATCTATAATTTTCATAGAAACCACCAGTTTTGAAACAGCTTCAAAATGAACCGAGCACTCACAATTTTATGACTGCAGTGCACATTATCTGATGAAAGCTTGAGCGCCAGCAGTTTGAGAAGTGCATTAGACACCCGTCTGGGAGTTTAACGGCCAGTATAACCATTAATGCAGTGAAAACTAAGCTTTAGAGCTACGTTGAGTTATGAAATCTGGGGTTGGAGAGTAATTTAATCGATTGTTAAAGCAACGCTGGCCGTGCTCAGTACCCGAATGGGTGGCAAGACAACTTTATATTTTTATGGTTCCGATACCAAAATGGTAAAAAAAGGAACCCTTACGGTGCGACTTTGTCTGTCTGTCTGTCACACCTCTATATCTCAGCAACCACTCATTCTATCGACTTGAAATTTGGAATGGTTTTAGAATATAGTTGCTCAACTCAATTGCACATGTAAGAATTTTGAAAAACATATGCTTATCAATAGGGGGGGGGGTCAAATTTCAAATTGTCGCTACTAGATCGAGTGGGGTATCATATGAAAGGGCTTTACTTGTACATTCCAAAATATATTATTGTTTTTTTTTATGTTTCTTAGTTTTCAAGTTATGATAAAAATGTAAGAAAAAATACCATTCCCCCCACTTATCTCCGAAGTTTGTGTAAGGAAAAATCTGAATTAATTACAGTTGACAAAAGTTTATGTAAACTTTACATAAAAAATAAAACGATCTTTCTAAGTTGCACAGTTTTTCAGAAATCTGCAAATAACCTTTAGAAACAAATTTAGTTTTGCGGTCCTGAAAATGGACTTTATTGCTTCCAAAAATACTACAGGTATATCGAAACCCTCGGCGCGCGAGTTCGACTCGCACTTGACTGGTTTTTTCATGCTTCCGAAGACTCGATAAAGGTGGCTGCCATGTCAAGGCAATTTGATGAATAGAAAATTGTAATAATAAGGAAGGTAAGACCACGTGCCAATACCCGCAGGGTAACTAACTCTTTACATAACTAACTACTTATTATAATAAGGCGTTATTCTGGGGGCTAAGTGCAATAACTTTTGTCCTGCGACTTTACAAAATTCGCAAAATTTGACTAGCTGAATATTTTGTGTGGAAAGTTTTTATTTACTCATTTTAGAAAACGTAGTACAAAAGTTGTTGCATTTAGCCTCCAGAACACGATTATTTTAAACTCAAGCCTGTTATTAAGTAAGTTTTTGTAACATCTATTCAGATCTCTGTGAGTAATTAAGTATCTTCTTATCTATGTCCTCCCAACCTTCGGGGAAAAGTACATACTAGCAACACTAATTGAAATAGTACTTGCGGTTCCATTGAAGATTTTTGTTCATACTTACTTCTCTTTCTAACACGACTATCCAAAAAGAATCAGCAAGAACTTACCATTAGCGCAGAAGTAAGCGCTCTGGGTGTCACTTCTGTGTAGACCTTCGGGAAGCACCAGGACGCTAGCAGACCTGATGACAGATCCCACCAAGGTTTCGTTGTTGAAGGAAGTGTAGGACACCGAACAGTTGTCGGCACTGTAGCCGGTTACTTCCACTGAAAATAGAGGAAAAAAGATTGTTAAAAAAAGGCTGTAAAAAATCATAATTAACCATGGATGAAATCATTATATGAACAAAGGTTCTCCAGGTATTTTACCGACTGCGCCTACAAGAGGATTATGTTTTACTGTAACAAGGTTTTATATTTTAAGCTTATGTTTTAAACATGTAACCCACGTCTAATATGTAAAATATCTGCGCAACCTTCGAGTATGTGAAATGATTTTGAATTATGTTTTTGTCTATACAAGACTGCAGAAAACACAAAATTCTTCATCTGATCTACATAAGAGAAATGCTTATGACCCCTCCGAGAGCCATAAATCGTTCTAATATCGTAGGCTAACATAAAACTAGTGGTTTTATTTCTTCTACTGGTCTATTCAACCCCATTCCGACGTTTTATATCTATTCTTTATGATTATGACAGTACGTGCACGGTTCGGAAGGAATAGAAGGCAGCAGGGTGTTAAATTTTGTATAACAAGCCTAAGTCGGGGGTTAAAATCATAAACTTTGTAAGTTACGTGTGGATCATCTAATAGTTTCACCTCAACATTTCATCATTGTCCTAACCTTATTCCGTTTTTAGGCCTCCGATACCAAAATGGTTAAAAATGAACCCTTATGGTGCGACTTGGTCTGTCTGTATTTCTGTCTGTCTGTCGCACCTGTATATCTCAGCAACCACTCATGCTATCGACTTGAAATTTGGAATAGTTTTAAAATATGATTGACCAACTTTATTGCAAAGAAAATAATCATAAAAATAATATTATTATTACTGTAAATGGGGTCCGAATAGGGGGGCAAAATTTAAAATTAGAAACCTTAACAAACAAATTTAGTTTTGCAGTCCTAAAAATGGACTTTATTGCTTCGAAAACTAGTATGGGTACATCGGAACCCTTGGCGCGCGAGTCCGACTCGCACTTGACCGGTTTTTTTACCAATTTGTTTTCGGAGTTGGCTACCTAACCTAGGGGATTTGACGAGGGTACTGGTTTTTACACAGAGCGACTACCATCTGACCTCCGCAACCCAGAGGGCCAACTAGACCCAATCCTAGGGCTTTGCCATGTTACCAACCTGGCTGACAGAATTTTCAAGCCGCCAAATGGCCTTTGATTTGGCTTAACTACTACCATCATTGACAATAGCCGGGAACAACGGCTTGACGTGCCTTCCGAAGCACGGAAACGCTCTGGTTGTTGTGCCACTAGTGGTCACCCATCCGGGTTCCGACCACGGCCAACGTTGCTTTACTTTCGTGATTGGAAGGAAGAGCAACTACCACTCGGCCACGAGCGCTTCATTCACCTCAGCTAGTAAATCCTACTTCCTTCCTACTATCCTTACTACGTAAGTTTGTAAGTATGGATGGATGTTTGTTACTCTTTCACGAAAAAACTACTAAATAGTAAGTACCGCGGGAAAACACTTCATTCCCACTTCATTCACGCGGGTGAAACCGCAGGCGGAAAGCATATAAGGGGCAATATGAAAATTAAGAATTCCAAAATTGTATAAAAGATTTACGATGTATCGATCATGGCACAATTTTTAATTGCATATTCTTGAGATCATAACGCCTCACAGTTATTTTCAACCAGGTGGGCAACCTGGCGGTAAGTGGTCACCACCGGCCATAGCACCCACTGACTTACTAATACGACAGTAATGTCAGACTAGTAAGACAGAAAGAGCACATCCTACTGGCTACCTTATCCAAGGACTTTAAACGTCAAGGACTTTAAAATGTAGGACTTTCAGTTCTAAAATTATGTGATTGAGAAATGGTTTTGATAAATGTTTACGTATTATCATAGTTTTTAAAACAGCTGAAGTTCCTCATGTAAAAATCAAGTAAAATTTATTTTTTATTCAAATTATCAGTGATTTTTGGGGTTCCGTACCTCAAAATAAAAAAACGGAACTCTTATAGGATCACTTTGTTGTCCATCTGTCTGTCTGTCTGTCAAGACCCTTTATCTCACGAACGAGAAGAGGTATGAGGTTGAAATTGATAACGAATATTAAGGTCTACAAACCACACAAGATCTGAAAATTTCAATTTTTACAACGACGCAATCAACAGATATGGCTTTTTATGTCCTCATCTCCATACATTTATGTAAAAAAGCAAAACCTACAGGGTACTTCCCGTAGACCTAAAATTATGAAATTTGGCAAGTAGCTAGGTCTCACAGTACAAATAAAGGGAAAACTCTTAAATCATTAAATATTTAAATTTTTCTCACAACTAATAGCAACCAATTTAGGTGAACTCCCATACTCCTACTCCCGTTTCAAGAACTTTTCCATAAAAGAGGGGTCAAGTTGGATGGTTGCGGAGTTTTTAAAATCAAAGAGCAAAAGCTTTTAGTATATCATATGGTAGATAGATACGGAACCCTTAGGGCGCGAGTCCGACTCGCACTTGGCCGGTTTTTTTAACAAGACTACACACGTTATTTAACTGAATGTTTCAAAGTCAAATATATATATTCTTTTATGTGACAAGTGTGCAAACGAGCAGGTGGGACACCAGATGGAAAGAACAAACGTACAACGAGTATAAAGGTTATTTTTTTGGACCTGATATGCCCACCTTACCGAAGTCAAAAGCAACAACTTTTGTTCTACGACTTTGCTAACAACGCAAAAAAAAATTTCGACTACCCATACTAAAGTGGTCACGTGACCGACCCATTTTGTAAATTCGTACAACAAAAGTTGTTGCTTTTGACCTCTGTCAAGTCCAAAAATATAACCTTGTTTAACACAACACATGTTTACTAAGCAACTGCTACGTAAAAATTTACTACACCGTAGCATAGACGAAAGGTCGTAGCAAATGCCTACGAAAAGATGTAGACTATGGCCTGTGCTATGGCTCTGCGCATTAAAAAAACCGGTCAAGTGCGAGTCGGACTCGCGCGCCGAGGGTTCCGATATACCTATAGTATTTTTGGAAGCAATAAAGTCCATTTTCAGGACCGCAAAACTAAATTTGTTTGTAAAGGTTTTTTGCAGATTTCTGAAAAACTGTGCAACTTAGAAAGATCGTTTTATTTTTGCTGTAAAGTTTACATAAACCTCTGTCAACTGTAATTAATTCAGATTTTCCCTTACTCAAACTTCGGAGATAAGGGGGGGGGGAATGGTATTTTTTTTGACATTTTTCATCATAACTTGAAAACTAAGAAACTTAAAAAAATACAAAAATATATTTTAAAATGTACAAGTAAAGCCCTTTCATATGATACCCCACTCGACCTAGTAGCGACAATTTGAAATTTGGCCCCCCCCTATTTTGGCCCCCTTTACATTAATAATCATACTTTTTTCAAAAAATTTTCATGTGCAATTAAGTTGGGCAACTATATTCTAAAACTATTCCAAATTTCAGCTCGATAGCGTAAGTGGTTGCTGAGATATAGAGGTGTGACAGACAGACGGACAGACAGACAGACAGAGCGGCACCATAAGGGTTCCTTTTTTTTACCATTTTGGTATCGGAACCCTAAAAACAGTGATTAAAAATACCTACCAAGTGCAGCACACGTATCACATAAATAAGCTTAAACTCAGATACAGTGCGAAGGTAAACCTTTGGAACAAAATGTACAGAACCAATTCTTCCAATAGGACTTGCAGCATTGCATTCTGAATTTTATAATGTTCAATGAGTTGACTCGTGATTTTTATTGATTTCGCTCCCGAAGTCCAGTAATTCTACTCTTGATAACAAGCAACTTTTCCGAAGAAAAATAAATAAATACTCAAATTTTATTTTTCGAGTAAAAAACATTTTCTTTGGAAAAGTGGCTTGTTTCATGACTAGAATCTTTGGGCTTCGGAACCTACACCAATGAAAATTCATTATAGCTAAGAAATATCTTTCTATTATCACCATACCGACCGTGTGGGTGGTAAGATTGACGACTGACTTTACAAACCCAAGCCATCAAAGGCATCTGACTGAAATAGCTAACGACTACTTCTGTAGATGGCAGCCGGGGCTAAAGGCTTAACGTGCCTTCTGCAGCAGGGAATCCTCTTACTTTTCGGGCATTTAGGTGATTCAGTCCCGTGTGGTGCTGGCAAAAAATAGTACCAACCCATACATACCCGTGGGTGTCGTAAGAGGCGACTAAGGGTTATAAACTGGAGGATGGGCAGCAGCTTCCTGTGCATCACACCATCTTACTTACTTACTGCGGTCACCTACACCCGCGGTCCATGGTGCCAGCCGTAACGCTAACAAGCGAGGTGACTATGATACTTCCTCTCTATATTTTTTCAGCAAAAGCTAGAATACTGGAGGGAGCTCCCTGTCCTGTAGAGGACATTTTTTTCATGGGATGTTATGATTAAGTGTTTCATCCCATAATGTTCTAACAAAACTGGGGAAAGCTTTACAAAGTAATTTCGTTTTTACGTTATATATCGTCTTCTCATCCTTCTATAGGTAAGAAAAACGACGGCACGCGGTCTCTCTTACAATAATGCTACTCTTTATGATCGTACTTACTCGAACATACCACAATAACAATGAATTTTTATTATCTTAACATAACTGCGACAGAAAACAAGCTCCATCTTTCTTTTCGTGCGTGTTGATGATGTTTTTAGGAGAAGGGGGGGGCAGCATTCTCTTGCCTATTTCTGCCGTAAGAGTGGTTTTCAATTAGTGCTGTGAGATGCTAAGTTGTGAGCTGGAAAATTACAACCAATGGGATTGCTCCATTTGACAAGTTATAAAAATGGCGCAATCTTATTGGTTGGATTTTTCCCAGCTCACAGTTTAGATCCTTCTTTTGAACAAAAGAAGAAAACCAACTTTTGAACAGCATTGTTTCCACTGCTCTGTTTCGGTTTGAAGGATAAGAGACCCCGTAAAATTACCGGCATTTGAGATATTCCGACATACTCGTACCATCTTAGTTCTCAGGGTGGGTACCATGCGCTTTGCTGTCTTATCAGTGGCAACTTATGCCACGAATAAGATAGTGGGTGATATGGGCGGTGGTTTACCTACTAGTGGTTTACCCACTAGTGACATAAAACAGAAAAAAAAAACTCGAGGTGATTTTTTTGTTGTTCTTTTTCAACGTTCTATTTTCTCTTCTTGACCATTCCCGGATTCGTAACAACTACCTCATGATCGTAAGCCCGACTCTCTCGCCACTAAACCACGAAGGTTATATTCTACTATAACAATGTATTTTTATTATACCATCGCTATTGCGACAGAAAACGACTTAATGTTGTTTTTCTGGCACGAGCTCGGGTGGTACTCGAAAATTCCAGGCTATTATCTCACTACTTGCAGATATTGGTCTGTATAATACAATGTGTTATTTGGGTCAGAAGTAACTACATTTTGAACGAATGGTTGAATTTGAGTATTTTGTAGATTTGTGTGAAATAGTAACAAAATGTACGTTAGTCTTCAGAAGAATGTATCTATTTTTGGTGAAAACATGATTTAAGAAAGGTTGATATCTATCCCAAAACAATAGACAGCTGTACAGTCAATAGCACATTAAGCTTGAAACATTGGACTCCTCTCAGCACTGTACTTTTTATGGGATATGTTACGATTTTGGTATTTCCGATTCGATCGGCTGGTTGGTTGATGGATAATTTTTCCTTGAACAAATCAGACTAAAAGAATACTTAAAATATCACATGACTTTTTGTCGGGAACTAGGCGTGGACTCTTGCCTGCTCGGTTGAAATTCTTTTTTTGTGTATGTAGTGATTTAGTGGATATTATAGATAGTGTTTTATGCAGTGAAATAACTACGGAGTGCGCAGTTGATGAAGATTTCAAGCGATCTCGTGTTTGCACCCAGTTTGTGTTGTCTCAAAAGTCATGGATATTTCCTTCGTAAAGTCCACTATCGCTTTACTGGGGGAGCAATGAACAATTTCCCCACTCGACACTGGCGGTTCGCCATATTTTTAACTTCCAGAAAGTGATGAAATTCCAAAACCTGAAGAATGTTCTAGAACACGACACTGGCAGAAATGTCCCTAAATATGGGTTGACGATTGCCAAATTATAAAAAATAAAACTATCACATTAATCCGCCACAATTTCAACCACGGGTCTTCCAAATTGTCACTACAAACTTCCACTCGAATATCTCGGTCCACGCCATGCTATTTGCGTTATAACATAGTTAGTTGCGCCGGAATAGGCTTCAATTTAGATGTTAATTTGCATCCGGTCAAATGGACCTGATATAACCAAATAGTGGCTCAAATAAAGCTGTTTCCATTAGGGTGTTTCTATTTCAATGAAATTGTTACTGTTTTAGGAGTTTTAGCGGAAAGTTTTCGAACCAACCAAGGCTTTATTATGAAGGCTGAATCCAATTAAAGATGAGAAAAGATGTGATAGTATTGTGACCTTCTGAAATTTTCTTGCGGATTAATAAGATCATAATTCCTGTTCTTAATTCTATAGTTATTTTTATTATTACTTTTGTATTTGAAAGTTGATACTAAGGTTATCAATCTTCGCATTAAATATTGTCTTCATTGATAGTTTGAAATCCAAAATAAAAGGTTCGAAATTTGTTAGTCTTAAATGTCGTCTCCGTATTCATCGTTATATTTTTTACAGATGATATTTTTCGAAGATTAAATTATAGCTGCTGTAAGCTTAATGTCTTCCCATTCACACCTAAAATTTTTTGTAATTCGTAAAAGTGCTGATATACGGTTGGCGACAAGCTCCCGACAGAGGTCACCTTGGTTTGCAATCATTTGGGTCCGTTCAAACTACACGGTCGCCGACTTTTTGACAACAAGCATTGAAATAGATTAAGAAACACGATGTGGTGATACAAAATGACAATTGACACTGACAGTTCTCGTATTTTGTAGCTCGATTCAAAACATGAGTATATTTAATCACTGCTTAGAAGACTGTTCATATCTTGTTTGTCACAAAATTATCAATTTCGTTGTCTTCTTTTGTTTTTAATTACCGATAAAGGCAAGAAACATCAGTTTATAATCTGTGCGGTCGCCAACCGCCAACTACACGGTCGGAAACGTAACCAACGTCCTCTATTTGACCTTAGTTTGGGAAGCCGTTATCACGACCAAGGGAGTTGGAAGGTCACTAGAAATTTGGTTGTCAACCACGAGCTACACGGTCGGAACCGACGAAGGTCACCTCTGTCGGGGCTTGGTTGGCGGCCGTGTATTTGGGCTTTAAACAAAATGCAAAAATGTTAGTACTGGAAATTTAGTTTACATTCTTATTACAAAACGCCAATTTTATAAGTAAAGACCTCATATTTAATGTAGTTAAACCGGTTTTGAGTGATGTTGGTTTTCTGACCCTAACATTAAAATATTATGACGGAGCAGTTAGGGTATCATTGCAGCAGCAGTTGTAGCAACAGGAAAACGTTCTGAGGAGACAACTTAACTTTCGATGGATAAAAAATAAAGTTCAGCAAGAAAATTTACAGTTTTTTTTATTCAACACGTTATTTTGGTTTGTTCTGTTGCCAATATATCCTGTTTCTTATAATGATCAAAACTCTATCGTACCAAGTCATTGGCTGAAATGAACCAAAAATTCAAGGCCGAGGGCTCTACACCCAAAAACAAATATTACAAAAATTATATTACATCATCATCATCCGACCGTTTTCGGTCATGGCGACCGCTATCAACTCCTACATAGATGCACAGATAGATGTATGGCGTTGATGTGCCCGTATGCCACTTACATACCCAATTTTTGCTGTAAACTCACGCGCACAATAATTTATTAATTAAATTATTCATTTATTTTTATTACATACAAAATTTAAAAAAGAACATTTAATGTTTTGTTGCGTCTATCACTAGTATGGGAGTATTTTTATACAGTATGTCCTGATACCAAATTAGTGGCAAATAGTGGACATATTGGCTTGGTTATCTGGGTTCGCGTATTAGCAATTCAAAGATAAGCCGTATTAATTTGGTTATGGAGCTAAACTTGTTGATAATAGTGTTTACTTACTGGAATACTGTCGACATTTCAGTTCGGTCACCGAATTGGGTTTCAGGTTATTTTCGAAAGTGAAATAAGCGTTATTTACACTTTTTTTTTTAATATTGACGTGTTCATTAAAACAAATTCGGATTCAAAGGTCACAAGGTTACAAGAACGACTCAAATCAACAATTAGTTGTGAAAAGATGACAAGAACAAAAAAGAACAAATTAGCCTATTTATGTATCTGTACAACAGATCGGAGCTACAAAGTAGGCTGATCCCACTTGTTAACGGGCAGAAAGTTTTTGGAGCTTTTAATTTCACAATTATGTTGCCAGCACCGATGATCCTTTCCAGTGGAAAGCGCACGGCGAGAATTTATTATGTTAAATTAAAATGTACATTTCTGCTTCAATTTGAACCTCGAATATTTTTTTTGTTTAATGATTTTTCTGAAGAACTGAATACGTCAATGTAATGTTGAAGATAACCTATAGAACCTGGTTGGATAACCGCTGGAAATTTGGGTCCAGTTACTATCAAGCCAGGTAATAAAAAAATAATGAGCTAGCCACTAGTCTGGCATATTCTATTCTAAGATTGGGTCTAGTTAGTTCTTTAGCGTACTGGGTTCATAAGGCAAGTGGAAATACAGCCTTTATCCAGATTAGATAATAGTAAATTGACGTTTACAGATCCGTCATTCCCAGGTGAGGTACTGACAAATTTCAACCCTAAGTATAGAACATAAAGTCCATAATTGCAATGTACTGCTTAGAACACGTTTTTCAATCGCTAAACACCGGCTCGAGTTGTCATTTTACCAGATAATGAGTGAGACGCCTTTATCATAGAAGCCTGTATTAAAACCTCGCATAGACTAAAAGACCTGGTCACCCATAGTACAGGGTATCCTAGTTCGGTGCGAAATATATGGTAGTAAGTACCTACCTACTATATATTTAGTTTACAATACAATAATATTTTATTTGCTCTCACACATAAAATACAGTTACATAAGTAGCTAAAAGCTATTTTGGACAATTTCTATGGTAAGTGTGAGAGCCTGGTGTCTGTACTAGGTTGATCCTGTATGACAGATCCCCAGGCTCTCGCCCCTGGAAAATACAATTCTGTTTAGTTACCCATATATTGTAGAAGTTATGACTAATTAATCAATTTACAGAAAGCAAAAACTAGGTAAGTAATGAATGAAACTAAGTGTGTGTTTGTGAGTGTGTCGGTTTGTGTGTATGTTTGTGTGTGTGTGTGTGTGGTTGTGTGTGTGCGCGTGTAAGTACGTGGGTTATTGTGTGAGTGTGTGTGTGTTGACTCAGATTGAACGATAGAGAGGTGTGCATGTTTAAATAATATTCATTTTGCAAGATAATAAAGTTATAGTGTTTGTTAGAACGTTGAACCTACCTACTTACTTAGCTGAAAATAAAGAAAATTTAGATTTTTGATTGATTTTTTTTTAAGCCGTCTACGTAAGAAGAAAAGAGGAAAGAAAAATCTGAATGTCCCTTGTGCTCTTGTTTGCCAGTAATCTTACTTAATCAATGCACTGTAAAAAAATCTCAATTTTTTCTTCATTGGGTAAGTATAAAGAATGTGGATCTGCCCATGAATCTGTACAGCTTTTTTAAAAGAACATAACAAAATAAAAAAAAAGGTATCATCTCCCAGAGAACGCGCCATTAGCTGATGCAGTTTTTCTACGAAATACTATTTATAGGGTTCCATACCTCAAAATAAAAAATCTGCCTGTCTGTCAAGACCCTTTTTCTCACGAACGAGAAGAGGTATCAGGTATAAACCACACAAGATCTGAAAATTTCAATTTCTTACAATGACGCAATCAAAAGATATGGCTTTTTATGTAAAAAAAAACAAAAAAGCAAAACCAACAGGGTACTTCCCGATGACCTAAAATTGTGAAATTTGGCTCACAGTAAAAATAAAGGGAAAAGTCTAAAATCATTAAATATTAAAATTTTTCTTACAACTAACAGTAACCAATTAAGGTGAGCTCCCGTTTCAAGAACTTTTCTATAAAAGAGGGGTCAAGTTGGATGGTCGCGGAGTTTTTAAAATCAAAGAGCAAAAGCTTCTAGTATATCGTATGGTAGATAGGTACGGAACCCTTAGGGCACGAGTCCGACTCGCACTTGGCCCTTTTTCTTTTTATCCGTATTTCCATGAGAAAATTTGTTCAGTTTCAAGAGCAGATTCAAATCCTTTAGGATAGTTGTATTTTTTGTTTAAATAGTATTTATCTACCTCAATGTGTATTAAAATCGGTTTTGGTCGCTTTTATCTCATGTCAATCCCACTGCAGAAATTCGGCCAGTTGGTTCTTCATTAAAATATTTTGCCTCAAAGATTACTGGGATTGAGATTTTGAATTTTTTTTTGCCGGCCTTGTCTCTGTTGGTTTTAATTAAAGTTGCTTTTTTCAGTTAGCGAAAATAAGGAAATGTTTAGGTAAATTTAGTCCTGTTTGTGTTTTTTTACGGTTGAGGAAAAAGTTGATGAATTTTCATAAAACATTTATATGTAGTTTAATATGAAATTTTCTCTCTAAATACGCATTTTAAACAGCTGTAGGAAAGTGACCAAAACAATTTCATTATACAAGGTATTTTTATTATCACTGAAATAATTTTAGTATGTTGCTCAGACTACGAAATTGAACCTCTTTCGCAAATAAAAAAAACGTACATTGAAAAAACAAAAAAAAAAAAACCGGCAAGTGGGTTCCGAACCACCACTAAATATTAATTGTATTAGTTAAAGTTTCAATATCTTACTGAGCCCGACTCGCACTTGATCAGTTTTTAATATTTGTTGTTATTGTATAGCTTATGCACTATAAATGTACAAATTTTCACGTTTGTTAATGTTCTCGTTTACGACAGAGCTAAAAAAATCGTTTATAGTAGCCTCCCCTATTTTAAATTTTTAATATTTCTTGATATAGCGGCAAAAGAAATACATAACCTGTGAAAATTTCAACTGTCTACTGTAACAGTTCCAGCTAATACAGCCCAAAGAGAATTTTGTAAAAAAGCTGACTTTGGTAGCATCTTATTCCTTGTTTTATATATTTCTTAAAACAAAAAATACAGTATTCATCTACTCAACGAGCTCTAAACAACGATAACCCTATCGATGGGGTAGGTCAAATTTTTTTCGCGCCCCCCTCTAGCGGTTTGGGAGCCCCTCTTTATTTTTTTTATTTGTTGTTGTAGCGGCATTAAATGTACAAAATTTGTGAAAATTTCAAGTTTTTACTTATTACGGTTTATGAGATACAGCCCGCTGACAATGATCGCATAGCAGCTTGAGCGAATGCGATCATGCCATGACGAGCTCGCAAGTTGCTCTGCGAATATTGCTCGTACTCGTATGTTCGAATGTGGAAAAAGTGATGCTAGAAAGGGCTCGATAGAACATTGCTCACGTGTTTGAACAAGTAGTCAAGACGCAACTTAAAGATACCGAATTAGCTTATTGACACTTTAAATTTTGATTTAAATTCAATTATTATTAATGTTGTTATGAATAATTGAATTGATTGTTGGTCTTTGACTATAAAATTGCCGTTTTGTGTGGCGAATTTTAGGTAAGTCAACTTTCAGTACTAAAATTTTTGCATTTTTCTTAGGAATCAAAAATAAAAATTTCTTAATAATTTTTTAAGCATAATTAGGAAGACATTAAGCTTACAGAAGCTTAAATTAAATTTTCGAAAAATATTATCTGTAAAAAAATATAACAAATCTAAAGATGAAATCGGACGACATTTAAGACGAACAATTTTCGAACCTTTAATTTTAGATATCAAACTAACAATAAAAACTTTAGCGTAAATTGATAACTTTGAAGTCAACTTTTAATTATAAGAAAACTAGATTTATAGGAATCATGATCTCATTAATCTGTAAGAAAATTTCGGCAATTTCATAGTTAAAGCCCTATTGTTTTGTATTGGTTTGCATGTCCAGGCACTCTGTTGGAACTAACACTACTATACACTTTACTCTACTCTCGAAATTTACTCTATTCTGTTACAATAAGAATGGGAGATGAAAACTTTGCACTCACCAGTAATATTCTTCCTCCCAGGCGTATTGACAGCTACTCTCACCACCAACTGGGTTCCACCTCGTGGGCCCAATCGCAGTCTCTCCGTCACGTACAGAGCCCCCGTGCTTGCGAATGCTGCGCCCGCGCTGAGCGCCAGTAGGGCTGTCACCTGGGTAAATTATAACATTTTAAGTAAAGCAGTAGATAGGTAAAAAAGTACAAGAAATTCATGTTTATAGTAAAGAGATGCGATTACAAACGTTTTTGTTGTTAGAGCCGGGGCATAAATAGAGATTCTAATAAACTCCAAACATCAGATTCAATTAAAAGCGGAGAGCGTTCAGTTGGCAACCTTACATCATCGCATACCAAAAAGCGACCTATCTAGGCTGGTGCACATTGAAATGGTGAGTCTAAAAAAGACAGCGATTCCTGGGCGCAACCTGGCACATTTGTACAGTCAACAAAAGCTGTTTGGTTTTTTACCAATTGGTGTACCAAGTAAGAAAAACATATTAATTAGTACATTCAAAAGTACTTATTAATATGTACCAAATTAACCAGGGTTGACAGTTTAGTCTAGTTTAGTAGTAATTTTTAGGTAATATTGTCAATTCACTAAGTACCAGCGTCGGGTAAGGCTATCCTGTTGTGTTGCTACTTCCTATTAGTACTTACTTTTGCATACTTGGTACACAATTTATTAAAAAAATTCTCAGTTTTTTGTTGACTGTACAAACCGTGCTAGGTTGTGCCTAGGCAACCCTGTTTTTTTAGACTTACTTTATTATTGTCCACCAGCCTAGAAAGCTCGCTTTTTGGTATGCGATGAGGTAGGGTTGCCTACCGCCAGCTCTTAGTCAATGACGTTTTGTATCTAATTTTCAGTTTATCAAAGACGCATACTAGCTACTTTACATTAACTGTTCTTCCCTGTCGCCTTATGTCGCTATACCTAAATCGAATCATTATATCTTTACATTCCTGTGCCCGCTTTAATGACACTCTTCCACACCTAATAGGTTGGCTGGAAGAGATCTCTTAAAGAGATAAGCTCGCCTTTGTAAACAATTTTCATTTAAAAACTGTATTTTATTTGTGTGCAATAAAGAATATATATATAAATATTTGCAGTACCGTTTTCATGATACAAAATCTATGAATAGCAAATCAATTTTACATGTGAAAAGCAAGAATCCTTATGAATACCATATATGTATAAATTATTGGAATTTTACCCGGTAAACGTGTGGGCGGTATTATACAGGAACTTTAATCAAAACCTTTAAGGGTGGTTTTCCACAAGTGCTGTGCGAGGGAGCTAAGATGGGAGCTGGGAAAATTCCAACCAATAGAATTGCATCGTTTTCCTAGCTTGTCAAATGCGCTGTCAAATGGAGTAATCTCACATCTTAGCTATCGCACAGCTCTGGTGGAAAAACTACCCTCAGGGGTTATTTTGGAAGCCAAATAAATTCAAGAACTTTGGTTTTAAAGTTATAGTTAACTTAACTAACTAAGCTGGTCGGTTAACCAAGCAAGGCGGTGGATTCGTTGTGAGGAAGTCGACAAATAGTTTTGTCAAATTTCACAAAATCGAAAAATTTTAGTTATTGGAAGTAACCTCCTGAATCAACAAATAAAAAGATTTTCATGAACTTTTTTCAGTCTTGTAAATTCTATGTAATAAGTAGACAGTTCGTGCCCGTGTGGTGCCAGAAAAGAAAAGTACAAACACATGAGTCTACCCGTGGGTGACGTAAAAGGCGACTAAGGGTTTATGTAGATGTAGTTTAGCTGAAGTCATTAAGAGGCTACCTCCCGTCCACTAACGCCCCCATCAGTTAAAAAAATATTACTCGCTAAATACAAAACTTATCGAAAATCCGGAAAGACAGCTTTAAGTCAAGGTACACTAGTTTATTCAGAACCTATCAATTCTGCAAAATATAGTTCTTTGTAGTTACAGATACAAAAAGTGCGAAAAACGGCCACTTTTAGCAGTTTTTGTATCTGTAACTGCAGTAAACTTTATTTTACAGAGTAAATCGTTTCTAAATAAACAAAGTTACTTCAATCTGTCTTTCCGGATTTTTACCCACGACGGAACGGAGCCGGTATATGCTTTTGGGGTTAAAGGTTGTTTGTGTGTATGTATGTCTGTTCCCATTTTCCAGCTAAACTACTAGACCGATTTCGATGCGGTTTTAAGCATTTAATGGCTGCTGTTTCAGAGCAGGTTTTTAGATATGTTTTACGTTTGTAGTCCACCAAGGGGCGCTGCAGGATGGGTGGGGAGAAAAATATATTTTCTCGTCTACCCTATAGTGCGGGGTGCCGTTAGATAGGTCTTTTAAAAATATTGTGACTTTACTAATATAATTTTTCGATTAAGGGATCTGTTAGTGAAATATCTAGCTTCAAAGCGCTATTTCTCTGTATCTAGACTTAGACTTATCTAGATTTCTGTGTACCGCCAGCTAAACGGCTGCAATTGAAAATGTGAAAAATGGGAACCGGCCTAGTGCGAGTCGGACTTGCGCACCGAGATTTCTGTACATACCTATTTGTATATAAGTAAAGGTATGGTCGTTTTATTTCAAAAACAATTTTTTATGTAATTTGACTAAAAATTTAAGGTTTTCGGAATTTTCCCTTTATGTGTGCTATAAAATGTTGCTTCATGCCAAATTTCAAAATTCTAGATTTACTGGAAGTATCCTTTAGGTTTTGATTCCATTGCGAGTAGTTGCGAGTTTTCGATAAGTTTTGTAATTAGTAAGTAATATTTTTTTAACTGATGGGGGCGCTAGTGGACGGGAGGTAGCCCCTTAAGAGATTTTAATATCCAACAATGAATAAACGATTTTGACTTTGACTTTTGACTTTATGAAGCAGAGGATGTACAATTGGGCAGCAGTGTCCTCTTTTGTATCGTACCATGTTACATACTACAGTCACCAACTGCCGCGGTCCATAGTGCCAGCTGCAACGCTGACAAGCGTGGTGACTATGGCACTTTCCCTCCAAATTGTACAGTCAACGGCAGCTCTATCTTGACACACGCAGCGCGACTTTAGCACGTACGTGTATTGAAAAAATAACGGTACATAGTCCAATGTGTCAAGCTTGATGTGGTTCTGACTGTACCATGCGTTTTCGCTAGAACTTTGGAGGCAGCTTCCTTTCCTGTGGACGTTTTTACGGTGATGATAATGATGAGCTTAACATTCCAGTGTATCCTAATACGATAAACAGAGCTATTGTATGTTATTATAATGATTGAATTAGTCACGACAGGAATTAAGGACCATTTGCACCAAACTTAAGAATCGCCCCTAACTTGTTTAGGACACTCCTACCAATACTTTGACAGCCCTTAAGCAAGAACTTGGGCGATTCTTAAGCTTAGTGCAAACGGCCCTAACACTTAGAAGTCCTATTACCGAATAATTAATTACATTTCAGTCGATATTATATTCGACAAAATAAAATGAAGGTTCTCAAAATGGGAAATATTTTAGAAAGTCACTGTTAACTCTTTGTTTAACAAAATTTCACAATATTTTGTTTAGCTGTTTAGGATGTTCTTAATAAAGGCCAGGTTAAAAGTACCCTAAACGAGAAGCGAGGGAAGTACGTCAAGATCGTAGCTGGTAGAGGGCTTCGGGCTTCTGAGATTGTACTTCGGAGAGTGTGCTCAAGAGCTCCATGAGCTTATTCCACCATCCCCCTTCTACCATCGGGAGTCCAGACGTACTTCAGGATATCACCCACACTTGATTGATATTCCACACATTCGTACAAAGCGGTTTGAAACATCTTTTATTATGCGCACTGCTAAAGTGTGGAATTCTCTGCCTGCGTCTGTATTCCTGAGTTCATACCGACCCGAATCTATTATAGTCGCGAGTGAATAGGCTTCCTCTGGGCAAGCTCGTCCCATCGTCGACCTCATCTCTGTCTTCAAGACTAGATCGAGGTCAAGAGTAAGATCATTGACAATAAAACAATAAGGTTGAGGGCTGCGATTGCTGCCTAGCCTGACGGGAACGAGGCGTGCGTGATGATATGTATGTATGCATTTATGTATGTATGTATGTATGTTCTGCTTACTCTCACCATGTTTTTGGTTAACTATTCTGCTCACTCGTTTGAATACATTTGACTTAAACATTTCCTTTGTTTGGATAATTTTAAAATACCACAACCACAGAGACCGGAGACACTTTACTAATTAAGTTACCATTTTAGACTGTGCGAGAAAATATACCTATTAACAACAATATTAAAGAGCTTTACTGGGAGGAAAAGTATAAGTGAGGTGTACACAGTATGTTACAATGATATGAGAATATGGTTAAGCGTATGAGCATGGTTCTTTTTATAGTTTTATACCTATTGCCCTTTAAAAAATAAATTTTTATTGTTATTTTTGTAACTTTGGATATAAACTTGCAATTGTTTGAATTAATTTTTTTCTTTTTACAGTTTTCTGTTTTCATGTAAAGTTATGCACCTGCCATGCACACACTACGTCGTCAATGTTCATGATAGGAATAAAGAAAGTCCAAGAAACAAATCGAATCACTTTACTAAGCAAAACAAGATTAATCTTTATGCCGATTAATAGAATAACCCGGAATTGAAGTCTTGTAATATCCCTTAGATATAATTGCCATTCCCCCCCTCTTATCCTTACTTAAGGCATTTGTTCAGAAGCTTGCGCCATACAAAAAAATTTAGCAGTTTTCTTTCCCAAAGATGGCTTGAAATATCTTCGTGAATTAGGTGTACAGGTTTAGTAATTTTTGAATTAATAGTGCGAAAGTATTTTTATGTTGCAAAAATTCACTTCTTCGCGTTTCGATGTTTAGGTAAAATAATTTAACTCAAAACCTAAGATATTGATTGTCACTAGTTAAGAATTTAATTTTGTCAGTTAGATATTTTTTTAGGGGGGGCCTTTGCTCAGCATTGGGACCCATTATAGTTAGATATAACTATCGATCATAAAAAATTGAAATAGTAAATACAGTTATCTCATGAGTATATACTACACACTTGTTCAAGGGATCGTTTTCGAGCCCTAACAAAAAGGAACACTGCTCACTTTTTGCAGATGACATAGCTCTAGTGGTTCCTTGTACGGTCATTCGCTTGTCGGTAGAAACTTTTTCAACTCTATTACCACGCCATGAGGTCCAAAAGTGTTTCTACTGATGTGCGGTCGTGTGTACTAACAAACTTAACTATAATGATGACATAAAAAAAGTAGTTGGTGATATCATAAACTGGCTGCAAAGAAACAATTCAGAAGTCAATATGCCCAAAACAAAATATATTAAATTTATAAACCAGGGTGCAGCTAAACAAAAATTTAATATTACTTATAAAAATTTTGCTATTGAAGAAGTAGATTCAACTAATTCTTAGGATTAGTTGTAGACCACCTGTGTTATTGGAAACAGCAGGTAGATAAAATATGCACAAAGATTGATCGGTTTGCATTTGCTTTGTGGCGACTTACAAAAATCACAAATATAAGTACGGCATTACAAGCTTATCATGGTTATGTGGCATCGAATCTGAGGTACGGTATACTTTTGTGGGGTAATTTTGTGAAAGCAGAGCGAGCATTCATTGCTTAAAAGCAATGCATACGAGCAATCTGTGACGTAGATCCAATGACAAGTTGTAAGCCTCTATTCAAAAAACTAAACTTATTGACTCTACCAAGTGTTAACAAATGAGAGGGAGTTGAGAAATATGTTAAATAAAACACTCGAAGTCTACTTACGTTTTGTAATAAGTTATTCACTTTACACAGTGTTAAAATGGGTACATTAACACAATACCATACATATGAAGAAGAGTCTTCATAATTTTACACAATACGTGATTACTCCTTTAAAGGTAGCATCTCCCAGTTTGAAGAACAAAATACGACTGCCTGAGCGAGGCTGGCTCGAACGTTCAAGAGACCTCTCCCACCACAATATTACCCTTTCCATAAAACGCTGGGATTGGTCGAAAAGCCGCCGCGCTCTGACAGTTTGTACAAAGGAGTCAATACAACAACCATTTATGAACAATATCGTAAAGCTATGAAAAGTTAGTAAACACTGGTGACTTAAATATTATAATATTGGAGATCAGAATATCTGTCATGACAACAGTCGGCCATCCGATTGTGATAGGTACGTCCTCGTACCGTCTCTCAAAAACGAATACATGTACAACACTTTTCTTTATAAGTTATAGGGATCTGAATGTTTGCTATAATATGGCACAATATTATTTAACAGTGCTTTTACATTATGTGAAATTGATCAAACACAAGATTTAATTATGATTATGAAGTAATCTGACAGAATTAATAAAGATTGTCAAGAAATATTGACGTTGAATATTACAAGACGTCTCGTACAAAATCTAAATAACAAAAAGGTTGGGAACTCGTAGTTCTTTGAAATATAGTTTGTTTACATCAGTTGTTATCACGTAAAGTACGAATTAAGTACAATAGATTCAAAAAGATTTTAGTTATTACATAGGGCAACAATGCCTACATAACATTACTACTTACAATAAAATTATGATAATATTAAGTTTAATACAAGGCAACATGGCAACAAACAAACAATGATAGTAATAAAAATTATGTAGAACTGTAGATAACAAAAACAAAATTTGGCACTAGGACACGGTTTGGCAACAAGGCCAGGATTTGGCAACAAGGCCACGATTTGGCAACAAGGCCAGGATTTGGCAACAAAGACATGGTTTGGCATCAAGGCCATTATTTCTAATCTGAAATAAAAGATTATTATTTATATGACAATGAGTTGAAATATGAAATAAAAGATTTTTACATGGTTTGGTTTGGCATCAAGGCCATGGTTCGGCATCAAGGCCATGGTTTGGCATCAAGGCCATGGTTCGGCATCAAGGCCATGGTTTGGCATCAAGACCAGGGTTTAGCATCAAGGCCATGGTTTGGCATCAAGGCCATGGTTTGGCATCAAGGCCATTATTTCTAATCTGAAATAAAAGATTATTATTTATATGACAATGAGTTGAAATATGAAATAAAAGATTGTTACATGGTTTGGTTTGGCATCAAGGCCATGGTTCGGCATCAAGGCCATGGTTTGGCATCAAGGCCATGGTTCGGCATCAAGGCCATGGTTCGGCATCAAGGCCATGGTTTGGCATCAAGACCAGGGTTTGGCATCAAGGCCATGGTTTGGCATCAAGGCCATTATTTCTAATCTGAAATAAAAGATTATTATTTATATGACAATGAGTTGAAATATGAAATAAAAGATTGTTATTTATATGTAAATGAGTTGGGCTATAAGACCATAATATGTCAATGAGTTGGGCTACACGGCCGTATATCAATGAGTTCGGCTACAAGGCCGCATAAGTTACTCAACAAGGCAATAGGTAAGTTCCTAAGTGCAAGGTTAAAGGTTCCAATTTTCATGAAAGCTTTATTTATCGTCACCAAAGGCCTTAAGGTTATGCCCAGTGTAGTAAAAATACTACAAAGTAAAGAGTTTAGGTGTGATTATAAATAATTAGCAAATTATTAATAATAGTCGCATATTTAAGATTTATTCATTCAAATTTTAATCTCAGTGGCCGAAGATAGATGCGAAAAATTTATTGAAAATAGTATCATTGTTTATACAAAACATGCATACTCATAATATGTGAATAAGGGCCTTTTCCTTAATGAAAGGTGTTATGTGCATAGGTACACCCAACTGCACGTCAGTAGGAACACTCTGGACTTTATGGCATGGTAATAGAGTTTCAAAATTACAATTTGGGAACAGTAGAGGTATTAAAATGTTGACACTTAAACTAAAGTAATATTTAGTTAGCCAAATTTATTAAGCTTCTTTAACTGTATCGTTAGTTAGGGATTTGCACAGTGCTAGGTAACTTGCACATCTATTTTGCAATGTATATCACCTTTAGCCTCAATAATTGACTGGAAGAAGTTCCATTTCGAGGTAAGTCCGCATTTTCATGTGTTGTAATGGATCTTAAGTAATACGTCTCAATAAATTGAAGTGCAATAAAGAGCCACCCTACAAAATCACAAAACCTCTGAAGATAAGACAATAGATGAAGCAAATGTAGCTCTTTACGCCTTAAGGCAATTCTACATAAAGTGCAATACATTTTCCATAAATTCTCAGGGAACTCTATGAAAAATTTACAAAGGGATTATAATTAGTACTTAGGGATTATAATCAATATTTTTCCGTGTCCAATCGAGTATTAAGAACTCTAGAGGATGTTCACACTCGTTTGAAGTGTCATATTTCTTATGATTCTTTCCTTTCTTTCTTATTAATTAATTACAATAACTACACCATCTTTTTGTTTTATTATTATTTTGATGTAGCATGCAAGCATGAAAGGAGGTAAGCCTCGCTAATGCTTGTTCACTCTAGCTTTGAAAGATTCAGATAAACATATGGAAAAGTTTTAGTATTTCCTTTGGAAAATGTGTTTTCTTTACTCTTTCGCTAGATCATCGCAGACGAAGTCGCGGGTAATAGGTAGTTAAAGATATTCTCGCTTTTATTTCTGCTTAATATAACTGATATTTATTGTTCAATGTATGGAATAATCATATGTATTTTAAATACAGTATTTTTCTAAACCAATTTTTTTTTTTTTTTGGTTTGACTCAAATTAACGCACACATTGTCAAATCAAAATTGGTGACGTGAAATCGTGATACATGTTTATCTATACGCCAATATATATATTTTTTTTATTTATAGTCAAGTTACGTGTAATTTGGGAAAGTTTAACTACATTATAGGTATGGTAATATATAAAAGTATCAGAAAGTTGATCTAATGTAATGAGTTGGGCTTTATCAAGTCTTAACTATTAATTAGTGTGCTATCAACCGAACAATTTTCATTTTCTCTCTTTTGTGTACATCACTTCGGTCGATAAAAGTGATATTATAATTATAATTAATCGATAAAAGTGACCATCTTCGTTGTTTTCATAAGATTTCAAGAGACGAGCGATTGTATAACGTGATTGGTTAATCAACGAATTTTGAAAAGAAGGTATTTGTCAAAATCATCAAATTTGTTATTTTAAAGTAATTTAAACCTCGCTTACTAAAAGAGTTAGTTAAGTAAGGAATACAATTAGTGTGAATTGTGACCAACAGCAACGAAAAATAGTGAAGTGCAGTGTTCACCGACTAGCCAAAATAAATATACTTCAATCGTCAGTTTACCACGGTATATATCAGCAGTCTCTTTTGTAAGTGCAACAATACTTCGTCGATTATGCTTATGCCGCCGATCATCTCACATACTTTAAGTCGGCCAAAATCACATTCTGACGAATATTGTTTTATTGAAGATTTTAATTAATTATGTTTTACTGGCAGGGCTCACCATATGGGCAGGGCATATCGCAAGACGAACCGATCGCCGAAGAGGCGTAAAGGCACTAGAGTGGCGACTCCCGTACCAGTAGATGAAGCGTAGGCGGGCCTCTCAGAAGGTGGACCGACGGTCCGGTCAAGGTCGCGGGAAGCCGCTGGATGCAAGCAGCGCTGGACCGGGCATCAAGAAGATCTCTAGGGAAGACCTATGTCCAACAGCGGACGTCTTTCGGCTGATATGACGATGTTTTAATTACCGACATAGTGCAGATAATACTAACGATATTTAGTGTTCGTGATTATTCTGCTTAAGGGCTTAAATTAACAATAAATAAAATTGTGATTCCTATCGACCAGGCTGTCATTTCGGTCTATTTTCAAAAGTGTCAAGTCTAAACTATTGATATAATTGATCTAAGTTTAGTATATGTTTTTTTTTTTGTAATTCAATAAGCATGTTGAAGAAAGGTTAAAGAGAACTTCCAATATATATATAATATTTGTTTTTTTTTTACCCAACTACTTATAATGTCATTTTGTCATACCATAAAAAGGGGACTTTGCCATAAAACTACCTAACAAAAGATACCAATAAAACTGAATAAAACACAGATCTATGCGGCATAGAAAAACCACTTAGTTCGTATTATTTTTATGTATATAGAATCGAGTGTAAATTTATTGCGAGCATCCACCCAGAGATACAAGAAAGCACACTTGAATAGAGTGTTTTCGACCACATTTTGAAATGTTCACTGGATGGCGCTGCAAATCAGCACGAGGGAAAAAATAATGCCACCGTGTAATCGGTATGAAATTAATTAAAATTTTATATATTTTACTATGATTATAAAGATTAACTACCAACAGATACAGATACCACCCATCAACACCGAAAAAACGCAGTGACAGACGTCAGGCAAAGCTGCTTATTTGATTGATTCGGCAAAACGGTTGGGCGAATGGGGTCTATTCTCAACAATCAGAATAGAGAAACGACCGGAAATCCACTCGTAAAAACATTTAAAACCAAAGCAAGGAACTATTCGACCGAGTTACAAGCTGTCAAAACTTTCAAACGACTTGAAACTATGTAAAATTCAGCGTAATAACTAAAAAGATTTGAGTGGTTAGAGTGTCCCTCGCTGGAAACAAGATTGTTCACTAATCTACGCTACAATAATATTACAGATAAAATGTCACTGGGTTAATCAATTACTACAGAACAGATTTAACTGTTCATATTTCAAAAAAATACAACACTATCACTAACATAAGCTACGATTTTTTTTTTTATAGAAATTGATATGTTTTGAGATGAGTAGGTTTTCAGTTTTAAATTGTGACTAGTCTCATATGTGCCTTGAACTAATTTAACGGTATTAGTCACTGTTATATAAACCTTTAAATATTAAATTGTAAAGCTACTGATTAATAAATTCTTCTACCCTATTCTGAAGAGAAGTGCAGCTTAGTTCAGACATTTATTATGAAACTTATTTTATTTGCTTTACCAGTTCTTTTTTTCTTCGTTTTTAATATTTTAATTTGGACAGTGTGTTTGATTTGGAATAGATATGTAGTTTTATTTCTTTAAGATTTAGTACCTAGTCGACCGAGCTTCGCTCTTAGCCGCCTCAGGTGAGCAAGCTGTGGCACGCGCCAACAGTTGGCGCTCTAGGTTTCTGTCTAAAACGCGATGTTTTAAAAAAATGCTTATAAACACGGGGAAAAACAGACATGAGACCTAGCTAGATCGATTTTGCCCCCGGAAACCCCCGTATGGTAAATTTCATTGAAATCGTTAGAGCCGTTATCGACAAACATTTTACAAATATATTATGGCTCGTTTAATAGTATAGGACTAAATTGGCTTGAAACATTCTAACAAAATAGTACCATGGGTATATCCTTCATGCCATTTTAGGACATTGTTTCCTAGTCCAACAGAAGATTGTTAAAATTTGTTTAAACTTAACGACATCGTTTACAATTTTTATTTTTGTACTGTCGAAATCAGTCACCGCATTGTTATGGGTGTCTGCCGCATCAGGGTCAAGGAAGGTTAACTACAAAGCCTAACTACTGAGACTCTATAAAAAGAACCAAAAACCAAGTCATTGGTGTTACCTCCATATGCCCGGAGTTGACTACTCACTGGGCTGATTGTGCGAGTGGCAGCTGGTTGCACGCACAGCCTGCCGCTTACCAGTCGCCTTGTGTTGTGGCGCTGGCTGCACGGCCTGCTGTTCATCAGGCGCGGATGACCGTGGTGCTGATTGCATGGCCTGTTGTCCACCAGGCGCCGACTGCCAGCTGTGGTTCTGGCTGCATGGGCTGCTGTCCACCAGGTGACGACTGCTGTGGGCTGGCTGCATAGGCTGCTGTCCACCAGGCACCGACTTTTGAGGGCTGGCTGCATGGCCTGCTGTCCACGAGGCCCTGACTGCTGTGGGCTGGCTGCATGGCCTGCTGTCCACGAGGCCCCGACTGCTGTGGGCTGGCTGCATGGCCTGCTGTCCACCAGGCACCGACTGCTGTGGGTTGACGGCATGGCCTGCTGTCCACCAAGCACCGACTGCTGTGGTCTGGCTGCATGGCCTGCTGTCCACGAGGCCCCGACTGCTGTGGGCTGGCTGCTGTTCGGCCTGCTGCTCGCCCGGCGCAGTCTGCTGCGCTGCACAGCTAGGCAACGCTCGAATCGAAGCTAGACTCTTGCCACGGTTACGGATTTTGTCCATTATGACGTGCTGAAATGTAAAAATTCCAGCGCGAGTATCTATTGTATAGAAGCGATCAATGTTTGAAACGCTTTTAAGGCTTTAAATTGAATGAAATCTATAAACGTAATAGTGGACACTTTTAAGTAGCTTTTACTCGTAGTTAGATATTACGTGTTTTTTTTCAGCAGTAAATTTCAAACAAAATAAAGAACATAATTAATTGAAACAGTGAACTATGCATGGGAATACGAACCAATAGACCTTCAGACTATTATTTTGAATACGTACCTACACCAAAAATTATTACAACCATATGTAAAACACAACTAAAAGATTAATTTGTCTGAATGAAAGCACGAAATGTTGTTTGTTTTAAACTCAGGCTTGATAATAAATGGTTAAAGTGAACTGTGTACACTTATTCCTTACCAACGTCTAACGATTTTGTGCAAAAATGATTTAAAATGTAGGTAGCATGTAGGTAGTATACAATCATAACTATTTACTTTTAATAATCACTCATCCTTAACACAACGTTAAAAAAAGGTGAAAAAAATACCACATGAGAAAAAAAAAAACAATTAGTTGATTTTCCAGTTTTTCCACTCATTTTAAACAAGTCAGTTTTTGAGATACAGCAGATGTATTTTTGAACTTTATCAGTCCACTTTGTGGGAAGTGAGGGCTCGTATCCCGCTTCTGACATGTTAACAAATGAGAGGGAGTTGAGAAATATGTTAAATAAAACACTCGAAGTCTACTTACGTTTTGTAATAAGTTATTCACTTTACACAGTGTTAAAATGGGTACATTAACACAATACCATACATATGAAGAAGAGTCTTCATAATTTTACACAATACGTGATTACTCCTTTAAAGGTAGCATCTCCCAGTTTGAAGAACAAAATACGACTGCCTGAGCGAGGCTGGCTCGAACGTTCAAGAGACCTCTCCCACCACAATATTACCCTTTCCATAAAACGCTGGGATTGGTCGAAAAGCCGCCGCGCTCTGACAGTTTGTACAAAGGAGTCAATACAACAACCATTTATGAACAATATCGTAAAGCTATGAAAAGTTAGTAAACACTGGTGACTTAAATATTATAATATTGGAGATCAGAATATCTGTCATGACAACACAAGCATCTACATCTATGAAGTTTGCATTTTTGTAAAATCTCACCCTACTTGTTCCCGCAGCGTAAAAATGATTGCAGGTTTAATCCTCAATATCCTGATAGACTAATGCTACCTTCGGTCAGAACTGTTATCTGTGAGAGAAACTCCTTCTGTATGTGTGTTAAAATATATAATAATTTACCTGCTGACATAAAATCCCTAACATCAAATAGATTTAATAATAAATTACGAAATTATGTTATTGAACATTGCTTTTATTCTGTGAAGGAATATTTTGCGAGACATTGAATCTGTTAGAATGGTTAAATTACATTTTATTAACATTATTATATAAACTGACATTATTGTAATTTTATTGATTTTTGTTAATGGAGAAAAAAATATTATTGAGTTTATTTGTCTGGCATTCATTAATATTACTGTTAATTGCTGTAACCATTTTTTAAACTTAAGAACCTTTGTAACACACTTATAGCAAATAAATATGTCTATGTCTATGGAAAATCCTATTTATTTTTGTATGGTACGAGCTCTGAAATATATTTAACCCCCTCCATTGGCCCAAATATCCGGCGAATCAACACTGAACCTACACCTCACAGGTATCTGCAGGATGACTATGTTTATGAGGAAAGTTGAGACTGTTTCGTTTGGAAGTTGCTTTCGATTATGGATATTGTTAAAAGTTAGGAAGTTTTGGACGAAGTCGTAACTGTTCTTATTAATTTTGTCTTTGGGCTGGAACTAGTTATTTATTTTTATTGCAGGGTAGTCTTGTAAAAGTCTTAAGGCCTCATCTTTTTCTCCATTGTTTCAGCTTAGTAGATTATTTAAAGTTTACCTTACGGAGATCTATACAGATTACTGTTTTGTATCAAGGAGTATATGGTCTGATGCATAGGCCTTGAATAGGTAAGAGCGCCAGTGAAGTGCGAGCGAGAAAGCAATCGATAGAAAAAGATAGCGAATCAAATGGCACTCTAACTGATTTTGAATGACAGAAGGTACTCCTTCATAACCAAGATTCTGTTTTGTATCAACGCGTATATGGTCTGATGCATTGGCGTGGAATAGTGAAGACCGCCAATGAAGTGCAAACAAGAAAACAATACATAAAAAAAGATAGCGAATCAAATGGCTCTGTGCGCTTGATGCAAAGGATGTTTCAAAGCGCTTTGTGCGGATGTGTGGAATATCAACCAAGTATGGGTGATACCCTGCGGTGCATCTGAATTCTCGATGGTAGAAGGGGGATGGCGGAAGAAGCTCATGGAGCTCTTAGGCAAACTCTCCGAAGTACAATCTGTAAAAGACCGACAGTCATGCAACTTCATAATCAAGATTCTGCGAGCAAAAGGGCCATGATCCTATACGGTACATAAATTTATTAACGTGGCAACCGAGTCTCGTACTCATAACAGTTCCTTACTCATAGTCACCCTAACGATAACAAACAGGACATTATTGACTTTGTGCCCCCGGGACGACCCTCGTTGACACCACAGCTACAGCCAGCGTCCGGGCTCGGTGGCTATATTTCATCAAAATTGCATTCGGGTGACAACTACCATAACTGCTAAGTAATATATATAGGTCTCAAGTTGTTATCAACGACACGACTTTTGTCGTTGCCCAAGCCTTAGGGCAATAAAGGAATAGTACAGTCAAGGACAGGTCAATCTAGACACTTGCAGTACGACTATAGTCCGTATGTCTATTGAAATAAAAACTGTACAAAGTCCGATGTGTCAAGCTTGATGTGCTCTTGACTGTACTATCATACAGATCGGACACTCTCCGCCCCTCTTGCAAGACATCCCGCACCCCCGCTCGCACCTGCTAGGGCGGTTCGCGTGGTCCTCCTGCGGGTCAGTTGTACTTCTGTGGTTGTACTGAATATGCAGGCAAATCAGACCAGACCTAATCCTAATCAGGTTCTTCTTTCTTTCCATAAAACCCTGCGTCAGCTTATACATGAAATACTTACTTACTCAGACCATGAAATTGAACAACTTTCCCCAAGTAGCATTGGTCGATATCGAAAATACGAAAATCAAATTTTGACCTCCCATAGAAACTGCATCAGCTGATAGCGCATTTTGTTTGGGAGGTCAAATTTGGTTTTTCGAATTTAGACCTATGTTCTTTTGGAAAAGTTGTTCAGTTTCATGGTCTAAGTAACATGCTGAAATTATGTTCACCATTTCTGTAGGACCCTTTATGTATGGAAGGTAATTTTTTTTGCGTATTTCAAAACAGAAAAGGTGAATTTGCCTATAAATTTCATCATTATTTCCTAATGGTAACTACTTCACCTTCCTGAATAAAGGGACTAATTCGGCTTACATTGCTGGTTTAAGTAAGGATATTGGAATTTACAGAACCAAGCCACTAAATCTTTAGAAAAAAAAAATCTTTATAGGCAAATTCACATACTTAACAGTTTAATACCATTTTTGCTTACACTCTGATCTTCCAAACCCTCATAAATTAAATCCAAATCCAATTGAAAATCTACTTTTAACTGAGTAAACCTCAGTCCTACAAAAATAACCAGGATTCATATAAAGTTCCTAATCAAAATGAACTAACTTTACGGCCGAAGTCACGTCCAAATTTATGATATTTACTTAGGACGTTCTCTTCTATAGACGAAATCATATTTGTTCAACATGTAATCGTACCTTCGCATAATTTGATTTCTTCCTTTTGAAAATAGAATAGTAATGTAATGAATAAAATATGAGTAAGTAAAAGTGACACAATTAGCAGATTCGATAAACGATTGGTTTTAGAGTAATTAAACGGAACCCTTAATTGACCCCTTTTCACCTGAACGGGTAAAGGTATCAAATTAAAATTAAATCTCAAAGTCCCAACCACACAACCACCACCCATGAAACTGTGAAAATTACAAGCTTCTGCAACAACACAATCAAAAGATACGGCCACATATGTCTATGTCTCCATACATTTACTTACTAGGGTGGTAGAAAAGTTCTCGGCCCAACATAGACAAGGCGCTTTGATTACTCAGTGGTTATGTTTTTTAAATCTGGGAATCTTTTGGAAGAAATTTCAACATTGGCGCCAAATTCGTAAGTGCCAAAATAAAAAACTACATACGATTGAAGCAAGTAAGTCGGTCATTTTTGGAATATGGATAAATAGCAAATAAATTGGAGTATTGTGCTGTAATCAAATTTTTGACCAAGGAGGGAAAAGCGCCTACCGAAATCAATGAGCGCTTGCAAGCAGTTTATAGGACCAATGCTCCATCGTTTTCTACTGTGAAATTCTGGGCACGGCAATTCAAGTCTGGTAGGGAGTCATTGAATGACGACCCACGCAGTGGACGACCGGTAGAGGCGACTGGAGATGACATCGTTGAAAAAATTGAAGATCTCATCTTAGATCTCATCCCGCTGACCGAGAGTAATGAAATTTGGCAAGAAGCTAGGTCTCATACATAGCACAAATAAAGGAAAAGGTCAAAAATTATTAAATCTTGCAACGTTTCTCACAATTAATAATAGTTAATAGAATCAGGCGTTGCTTTACGAAAATCCATTTCAAAAAATTATGGAAAACAAACATAATATGTTATGCTATCTAGGGTGACTTTTAATAAGTTCTTGATAGAAAGAGGTATGAATATGTTAATGATACTGAACAACTTTCCCCAAGGAACATAGGTCGAAATACGAAAATCAAGTTTTGACCTCCCATAGAAACTGCATCAGCTGATAGCGCATTTTGTATGGGATGTCAAATTTGGATTTTCGTATTTCGACCTATGTTCCTTGGGAAAAGTTGTTCAGTATCATGAGTACATGCATATCTTTTGCTGTCAAGAACTAATTAAAAGTCACCCTGGGTGATTTTTAATTAGTTCTTGATAGCAAAAGGTAGCAGAACTAATCACAAGTCACCCTATATTAGGTCTTTACCTATGAAATTGCCGTTTTGTATGGCGAATTTTAGGTAAACTCAATTTTCAGTACTAACATTTTTGCATTTTTCTTAGGAATTAAAAATCCAATTTTTATTTTTTTTTAATTATTATTGGGAATACATTAAGCTAACAGAAGCTTAAATTTAATTTTCGAAAAATATTATCTGTAAAAAATATAACAAATCTAATGATGAAATCGGACGACATTTAAGACGAACAATTTTCAAACCTTTAATTTTATATATCAAACTAAAAATCAAAACTTTATTTTATGCGTAAATTGATAACCTTGAAGTCAACTTTCAAAAATAAATCAAATGAAAAAAATAGCATTAGAATTATAGGAATTATGATCTCATTAAACTGTAAGAAAATTTCGGCAATTTCATAGGTAAAGACCTATTATTATAGCCACCTTCGCAACAGTGATGAATGCTTTGTACTCACTCTTTTTGTCTTTCTGTCTGTCTGTCTCACCTGTATATCTCAGCAATCACTCACGCTATCGAATTGAAATTTGAAATAGTTTTTGACTATGATTGCCCAATTTTACTGCAACAAAATAATTACCAATAAAAATATTATTATTCTGTTTTCTTTTCTCTTCTTTGGAAGGAAGTTAAATTAAAAATTATTTGATAAATTTAAAGTATGGTGCACAATACTTGAGTCCGTGGGCCTATCTAATATTATAGGTCTAAAGAAAATGATACGTTACAATCAACAATCACATATTGAGTAGAACCAAGTGAATACTCACATCCATACAATTATTGATATTATTGGTGATCTTCACATCCACTTCAACCGTCTCTCCGACCTTCAAGTTAGGTGGAAGGGAGAAGTCCAGCTGGATGGGACGGAAGACATTGATTGTGCGAGGGGCTGAGAAGCGGAGGCCTCGGTTGGATAAAGAGAGGGCCCAAAGAGACCAGCGGCCTGCTTCTGACGGGGCTGCGATTGTCACTCCATCAGTTGATAGTTGGGTTCTGAAAGAAAAGTCATCATCTTCATCATCATATCATCCCATGAAACGTCCACTGCAGGACAGGGAGCTCCCTCCAGAACTCTAGCAAAAATACGTGGTACATAGGAGGGGATTTACCATAGTCGCCATGCTCGTAAGCGTTTCGGATGGCGGCCGCTGTTGTTGGTGACCGCAGTTTGTAAAATGGTACGATACATAGAAGATCCTGCTGCCCATCCTTCGGTTTATAATCCCTTAGTCACCTTTTACGACACCCACGGGTAGAGATGGGTTGGTACCTTAG
Source organism: Athrips mouffetella (assembly GCA_947532105.1). Classification (NCBI taxonomy): domain Eukaryota; kingdom Metazoa; phylum Arthropoda; class Insecta; order Lepidoptera; family Gelechiidae; genus Athrips; species Athrips mouffetella. Next base: position 7,127,893 of record OX383964.1, on the reverse strand, counting down.
AGCAACGCGTCAAACCGGGCTTTGCGCGCGAAAATCGTGTTACTCTATGGTTGGTACTATTATATGCTGGCACTACACGGGCGGAAAGAAAAGTAAATAATCATTATTGGGCCTTCTTCATATCTAATGGTAAGAGCATTCGGCTCTCATTAGTATAGGGTTCGATTTCCGATGGGCGCGCATTCAAACAAAATTCACTTTGCGAGACTATCCCATTTTGGTTAAGATATTAGAGGATGAATCTCCTGATTGTCTGCAAATATGATTCCGTGCTTCTGAAGGCACTTTAAGCCATTGGATACTATCTAAGGTATTAGTTGTTAATGAGCCATGTCAGAGGCCTTTGGTGAATCAACAACTCGACACCAGGGTGTGTGAGATCAATCATCGTCCTTGCAACCTGCAAAATATGATGATCATGACGATGAATTTTTCAGAATCAAAAAGTTGTCTCACGAAGGCGTAAGGCTAAACCCGTCCGAAAGGCAATTTTATCCTATGCCGATACTACCACAATTCGAAGGTCTATTACTTGAAAGCTGCTCAAAAGCCACTCTCTACTCGAAGCTCGCATGCCCCGTGCGGTTCCGGCAAAGAATAGCACCGACCCATCTCTACCCGTGCGTGGGTGTTGTAAGAGGCGACTGAAGGATAATGAACCAGATGATGGGCAGCAGCATCCTTCTGTGTATCTTATCATCTTACATTCTGCGGTCACCAACAACCGCGGTCCATAGTGCCAGCCGTAACGCTTACAAGCGTGGTGACTATGGTACTTACCGTCCACATTGTTTCAGCAAAGGCTGGAATTTTGGAAGGAGTTCCCTGTCCTGTAGTGGACGTTTCATGGGATGTCATGATGACTCCAAGCTCTACTAGCCAGCTATGGATGCTTACATATTTATTTTCATATATTACGTATCTCAGTACCCACGACTGAGCTGTTAAGTAAGTGAAGTTACTGATTCAGTAGTCAAGTGCCTGAATTTTCAATCATTTACAAAACAAACACGTGCGTTTTCTAATCACTCAAAATTAAATGTTTGTTCATTTTCAGAACTTGATATTCCAAGCATTAAGAACTTGCATGTAACAACTCGAGCACCACAAATAAGTTTCTCAAAAGCTTTGCCAAGAATTAATTTGGGTAAGCCTCCTTCACCCACCTGTTCGTAAAACTTAACAACACAAAGCAGTTCAATCTAAACTTTATGCAATTAAAATTGGAACACATTAAACTTTCTTATAAGTTTGTGATTACTTTCTAAATGAGACCTGACGCAACCAACAGTCTCACATATTACATATATAGCGAATAATATCTATTGGCAAGTAAATGAGGAAAACTGGAGGGGAGGGCACTCTTGTCATACATTTTGAGAGTAAAGTTTAATTGTTACTTGAGATTTACTTACTTTACAGATTAATATTGCTCTACACTCCAAAATACAAAATTGTGTACCACAATGGGTCAAAGAACATGGAAATAACACAATATTAAATTTTCTTCATACAGAAACGATGACGTGCATAATCAGAAGTTTCCAGTAAGGGTATAAAATATTTTTATTGCAAAATAAGGCTTAGGCATAATTTTACCATACTATGTTTGTTTACACAGACATAAAATAAAATTCCTAATTACACGTGCTGCAGTGGTTTTTTGCCGTTTCTTTTATGCTGCCATAGCACGATCCGAAACGGCGTAGACTCACTCTATTTGAATTGTATTCTGCATGACATTCAATAAGTATTCTGTAAAGAATTACTCCTTTCTACCACGAAACAAGTCCCCTTCTTCCTTTCTATAACAAATACGCAACTTGATATCCAGTTCCCAATATCTTGAAGCAGTTTATCATCAGTCCAGCGCATAACTTACCCCTCTGACAGATGAATCAGCGGCCCCACAATTTATGGGGTCAACTTTGTGACTTGTTTATGCCCTGGCTATTATCACTATTTTGCAATAGTATCAGTTTCGCTGTATTTGCTAGCTGGATATTCGGATTTGTGGGCTGTGGTTTTGGTGTAACGGATTATGTTTTATGTCTGTGTATCGCAGAAATCACATTGCACGGTAATGTTACGAAGTCTGTTCTATGTAGACCTTTATTCGGCAAACTTATGTGGTCAACTGTGTAACTTATTTATGACCTGGCTATTGTCACTTCTCTGCAATAGTTTACTTTCGCTGTATTTGCTTGATTTGTGGTTTGCCTGTAGTATCGGTATGTATTGCGAATTGTGTTTTGTGGTTCAAGTCTGTATCTTGCTGAATTTATTTTGAATTACTGGACTTTCACTGTTATCTAATCTGCAACTTTGATCATGTGGCTTACTTTTGCATGGAAAATAATTAAGTCCTTATAAAGCCGTGTCTCCTGCATGTTTTTCAACGAAACATTACACAGAAAACAGTAATCATTGGGGTGTGACCACACAAATTTTGAATGATTACACAATGTTTTTGTTTGCCGAGCGGAGAACATGAAAAAAAGAATGTTTTTGTATCGTGTTATGGCGTAATGTTTCGGTGCAGGTGACATGCCTTAATGTGTACAATTTACCTGATCTACAATTTAATCGGCAAAAGACACTAATTTTGCAATACGTTTTGCTTTATTTGCTTGCCTGATATGTATTTGTGGTCGGTGGTTTTGGTGAAAGGGAATATTTTGTGTCTGTGTATGGCAAAAATTTAATACCTCGTTAGATATTGGGCCTTCAGCCATAAGAGAGTGTTTGTTTGAGTTATATTTAGAAGCTCTTCAAAGGGTGTAATAGACAGACACAGTCTATTGCAGCCTTAAATGTAGACGACCAGAGTCCAAAGATACATAGACAGAGACTGTGATTGTGCTAATAGTATTTTTTTTTTCTTCGAAAAATATTAACAAAAATACATTTTAAGATACAAAACGGTATAAGAACCTATTTCCATCATTGTGTGTGAAAGTAAATTTTTTGTATGTTTATAAATGCACCAATAACTCGCAAACTACTGGACCTTTTCAAACGGGGTTTTCGATAACATACAACGTTTAACGAAAAAGTGTGATAATACTAAGGGTTTCAATTTGCCCATGAAACTGAAAAAAATTTCCCAAGCAACATAGGTCGAAGCAGAATGGGTCGAAGTATGAAAATCAATTTTTGACCTCCCATAGAAACTGCATCTGCATTTTGTATGGGAGGTCAAAATATAATTTTTCGTATTTCGACCTATGGTTCCTTGGGAAATGTTGCTCAGCTAAGAACAACGTCTTCCTGGGAAGATTCACACCTCTCAGTATTGTCACTCCATTCCGTTGAACGTTGTATAGCTTATCGATGGACGGAAATAAACCTTATACATGCAATAACGCGGTCTAAAGTTGATTCAAATATAATTTTAGATGACCAGTTCCAATAAAATTTAAGTATTTTGGATTTAATTACTGAAGTAACGTCAAATCTCAAGTTTGAAATTTTCAGCTAACAAAATCATGAGCTTTTCATAAGCTTGGGTCCTTATAACGTAAATAGCATCTTGTCATAATAACTTATTTTATGAATTTTCATAGAATTAATGAAAACTTGGGTCTGCTTAAAAGGATTCATTAATCTTTAGCGACGGAACCCGTTCTGGAGTTACTTTGACGATCCTTAGGGTATTACTTTAGGCTGATTAACTAGGTATGAAGCGACAACTTATAATTGGAGGAAAGTTTTGAATTTTTAATATAATATTACTTGAGTAGCATCGTAAAATATACTTCGTTTAATTAGGTTCAATTCAATGTCGCCAGAGAAACGCAGAGATAAACTAATCTCTCTGATTAAAATTTATGTTGATTTTCATTATGCTAAGCTATGGAAAATATGTGGCTTTCTCCTACAACTATCTCCGCACTTTGGATGCATCGTATAACATTAGTAAGTTTTTCAATGTTCACCGCCCGCCCGCATGCAATTAAGTAGGTACTCGGTGTGCCGAACACTGAAGTTGGTACTCGGTGTTTGATACTGGTCGGTCAGATATCTCCTGATGATGCCCGCGTACAGCCACAGATTAGATAATAGTTAACTGATGTTACAGCTGGAACTCTACACACGTGTGAACTAGTTTAGGTGGCTGTTGCCTGTGCAGTGCATGCGCATTTAGTATACCTTATGGCATGTTTTGAAGGTAAAGGGGCTGGGCTCCTAGTTCCCAACAGCCACTGCGACCTGCGAACGAAGCGTTGGCAGGCCCCCCACACCGAATCGGACCGACGATCTGGTCAAGGTCGCGGGAAGCCGCTGGATGCAAGCAGCGCAGGACCGGTCGTCATGGAGATCTTTAGGGGAGGCCTATGTCCAGCAGTGGACGTCTTTGGGCTGATATGATGATGATGATGACTGCAACCTGCAGAGATCTATTGTAGCCAAAATGCATGGCATGGAAGAAGCACTACCGAAATCGAGTAGGCAAGACCCGATACCTTCATACGCGTGTTTGTCATTGCGTTGCCGTTACACAACAGACATTCCGTACGCACACTATCGCTCATCTTACGCTCAGACAGTCTAAGTACTACTGGACTTACGTGTAGTTAAAGCACTTCCACATCCAAAGCCGGTCATGTGAAGCTGGAGGCACCAGGTGCGATGTCGGACGCGGTACAGGTGCAGTACGTTGACGGTACAACACTCCACCGCCGCACGCGCCGCCGCCAACGAAGAGGGAGACGCCTGCTGAGACGAACTCTGGGCCTAGTTGCTCGTCGTTTTCTGCTGGCCTGGTAGAAAAATAAAATTTTGACAAGGGTTTAAGTAAGGGTTTGATTGTGAGACAAGAAGAAATCTTAAGGCAAACAATAACAACAGTCCGAGATTTATTCAATATTATATAATAGTCACCTGTCGATATAAGGCTGACTTAAAGATATATGCATGTACTAATGATATTGAACAAATTTCCCCAAGGAACATAAGACAAAAAACTGCTAATCAGCTGTTGATTGTTTTACTATAAAGAGTCAAAAATATTTTTTTCATATTAGACCGATCATTTTCCTTGGGGAAAGTTGTTCAGTCTAATAAGTACATCACATCATGTGCTATCAAGAACTAATTAAAAGTCACCATATTATTATGTATTTAACACCTTGGTACAGTGATCGACTCTCGGCCTGAGCAGATATCTGAAATATTCAACGTTTGCGATTGAAGTTGGTTAACTACTCTTAAAGCCATTCAAAGAAACATCATCAGTTTTAGGTAGTGGACTTGAGAAACCTTGAGAACAAAATGCGTCTCGTATAGAGGAAGAGGAACCCATCGATACGTCTACAAGTATATCTTTGATTAATGACCCGTATCCGACACTGCCATTGAATGATGTAATGCCAGTTCCTTTGCAGAGATAGGGATATTGTGGATAACACACATAAGTTGGTATACAATCTCTCACAGTAATTGGTACTGTCGATAACTTCTCAAGATTCCTAAGCTGAAATTTCGATGATATCTTATTTGAGGATAACAGAACGTCTGTTTTGTATTTAGTGATATTTTGGAGGCTGAATGCACAAACTTTATTAACTTTTAGAAATTCGCAAAAAAATTTGACTCATCATTGAAAATGAACAACTGATCGGCGCAATGCGCAATTTGTTTGAAAAATTTAGGAAAATGTGTTATTTTATTTGCGATTTACGAGAAGTAGTAGAACAAAAGCTGTCTGATTAAGCCCCGACCTGAAATGTTTTACCCCATTTTTTGAGACATAATATTTAAGAAAACGGAAAACTAAAAAAGTGAAGGCCTGGAGACAGGTGAGGTTTGTACCTATATATGTTTATTTTGTTTTAATTTAAAGTACCTTTCACGTAAAAGAAAAGTGACAGTATTTCTATCAAACTAAAGATAACAACAAAGTTATAAACCTTATTGCAAAGTTAAAGTAACGCCCCTGGGGAGTTCTCAAGGTTTTGCTAATCCAAACTAATCCAATCGAATTTGCAGCCGAGATCGTTTTTACGCTACAACGGATGGCAATGAACTCAACGTACACGACATCTAGTCTAGACCGATCAAGGTGAGTTAGATCGAACGAGTAAACAAGATACAGTACAAAATGTCATTCTACTCGTATGTGTTTCAAATAAGGAATACTATGGCTAACTTCCCTTTTGCAAAACTAAATCGCATGAGTTAGTTTGACAGCTAATACTTCATAATGATTGCGGCCACAAATATAGGGTTAGACCACAGATACCTATTTTCATTTGAAACGCATAGTATAGGCAACGTTGTCATCATCAGGCTAGTGGTCAGCAGAATAACTTATTTTACATGACCTTACAATAACTATAGTCTGACCGCAACCGCTGTACCACGCCTTAAGTATGCGCGGGGAGGTGGAGGAGTGGGAAGGAAAGAGCAAGAACTAGTTGCCGCCGGGAGCGATGACGAGCGATGCCGCGGTACAGCGGTTGCGGTCAGGCTATAACTACACTGGGCCGCAAAGAAAGTGGGTCAGTTTGCTGCTATACAATTGAAACTGATGGGGTCTATATTTTTTAACTATAAAAATTTAATTGTACGACCATTAGATAAGGAGTCTGGGAAAGATTCTCTCGAAGAATACATCTGGGTAACTAGACAAGTGTCTATCAAAGATCATAAACGCTAATAGAGTAGTCCTATCCTATCCTTCCTACTAATATTATAAACGCGAAAGTTTGTAAGTATGGATGGATGTTTGTTACTCTTTCACGTAAAAACGACTGAATGGATTTTGATGAAACTTTACAATAATATAGCTCATACATCAGAATAACACATTGGCTACAATTTATAAACCTGCGCAGATGAATTCGCGGGCACCAGCTAGTAAATAATATATGAGATTGACTCAAGATAACATGGTGCGTGACAGTTAATGTCCATCCCATTCATTTTCATTCTATTCTATTAGCGTTTTCGATTATAGAAAGTCATTTGTCTAGGCACCCTGTGTTCAGTATCCAGGAAAGTCAGAGCTTCACTAAAACAAAAAACACAACGTTTCGTCAGACTTATCTTACATTTTACGTTATTTAATTTTTTTTAAGCGATGCATGTATTTTCGCCTTCATTTTAGAAATATTGTGACACATGGCATCAAATTGTCTTCTCTCTCCATTTCAGTCTGAGTTTCGGCCAGGCCATAGCACGGTTACTGCACTACTGAAAGTCACTGACGATATCCGTCATGCCATGGAGAATAGGACTGTGACTATTCTTGTGTTACTTGATTTTAGTAGTGCTTTCAACTCTGTAGACTTTGATGTTCTTCTTGCCATTCTTCGCTCTCTCAACATTTCGTCTTCGGCTGCAGCTTGGTTTGATTCTTATCTCCGCGTTCGGTCGCAGCGGGTCCACCTTGATGAGGCTTCCTCAGACTGGTGTGATCTCGCTGCGGGTGTGCCTCAGGGTGGTGTTCTCTCTCCTCTTCTCTTTTCCGTCTTCATTAATACTGCCATCTCTATGCAGACGATTTGCAAATCTACCGCAGCTGCAACGTCACGGATATCTACGGTGCCATTGAGAGCCTTAATGAAGACCTTAAACGCATCGCTAACTGGGCTGAATCTTTTGGTCTGCTAGTTAACCCAAGTAAATCGCAGGCTATGATTATCGGCAGTCCTTATATGAGTAGGCAATTAGATCCAGTCACAAGCCCCAGTTCTTTACAACGGCACCTCCATCACCTTTTCAAAAACTGCAAGAAACCTTGGTCTGGTCATGGATTGCAACCTTTCTTGGGACGCTCACGTGAACGAGGTCAGTCGGAAATTGCATTTTTCATTGCATTCTCTCAAACGCCTTCAAAGTTTTTTACGCCTGAAGACTAAAATTTCCCTTGCCCAATCTCTCCTTTTACCAATCCTTGACTACGCCGACTCATGCTATTTGGACGTCACTGAGGAGCGATTAAATAAGCTTGAGCGCCTCCAAAACTTGTGCATTCGATTTATTTTCGGATTGCGTAAGTACGACCACGTGTCTCACTTTCGTTCACAGCTCAAGTGGCTCCCAATTCGTTTTCGCAGGAATACACATATCCTTTCTCTCCTCTATACCACTTTGTACAATCCCTCTTGCCCGTCTTATTTACGTGAGCGTTTTTGTTTCTCTCGGTCACAAGTTGAGCCTTGCCGCCCCAGCGTCAGGACTAACTTGTGTATCGCCTCCCACCACTCCGATTTCTATTCCTACTCCTTCACTGTTCATGCGGCTAGGCTGTGGAACTCCCTCCCATACACTGTTCGCGATAGTCCCTCTATCGCTATCTTTAAAAAACGAGTCAAAGAGCACTATCTTTCCCTGTCTTAGTTATCCTTATATTTATTTATTAGTTAGGTATTATTTATGTATAATATCATAACATAATATGTATTTTATAAATACAAATATATATCATATATTTATTATTATTATTATTTTTATTTGTGTAGAAGGTTTATATATTTTAATTAGATACCTATGTGTAATTTATTATTGTTACTTTTATGTATAATTTTTGAGTTTGCGCACGATCTATCTGCCTTCTCCAATACTATTCACGCTCGCCTAGGTCTGCTGTAAGACATTTCTTTAGTGAAATAAGTAGTACCTGTTGTGTCGTCTTTTTATATGTATTGTCCATTGTGTTTTCTTGTGTGCAACAAACTATAAATAATAAATAATAATTGTGCAGTGTTTTAAATTTTTTTTCCAAGGAATCATCAGATTCATATTTTTATTCAACTTTGATAAAACGTTGATATTTACTTTGATCCCATCATCGTATGAAAATATATGGCGGAAGGCGGAAAAACTAACTTGTTTTCTCTGCAAGAGAGACACGGAAAATTGAAGATTTGACAATCATAAAAATATTTTTAATAGAAGACATTCAAAATTGTATTTAGTTACTTCATAATAAAACACAGATAGTTTTAATGTAAGGTGTATTATGGTGTATACTTTGTATTTGTTTGAAATAAATAAAATTATTAAATGTTGATAATACCAAAAACTGAACAAATTTCCCAAAGAAAAAGTTTTGAAAAAAAAGCGAAAAAATTACTGACCTCTCCATACAAATTGCTCATTCTGATCGAACAGTTTGTATACAGGTAATTTTTTTTTTCACTTCCCAAAAATATTCCTTAAATATTCCGTAAAGTTTTTCAATTTAATTAACTCAGCACGCCCTTTCAGTTTTCGGTACACCGTCCCTTACATTTTGTATATATTCATTCAGAAAAGTTCTTCCTTAAATGCTACTTACGTCTGATGAGGATCAAACTTAGTATCAGGTGGCGCTCGGGCTCCAATCAAACACATGGTTGAGTCTGGTGGGGCCAAGACTCGAAGCTGCAACGCCGCACGAGGGTACCACCATCTTCGCTCTTCTACTGCTACTGCCACCTGTTGAAGGAAGGGTAAAATAAAAACTAGGGTATTTTTACTAAACACTTCGACCTTGAGCGGGTCTCTGGTTAGAGGCGTTTGTAACGTAACACTGGTTCAGCTTATACTGGTTTTGTTTCTACGTGCTAGCCGTCTTTATAGACAATAAATCCAATTATACTAAAGAGTGGAATTCTCTGCCTGCGTCTGTGTTACCGAGTTCATATAACCCGAATCTTTTCAAGTCGCGAGTGAATAGGCTTCCTTCTGGATAAGCTCGTTCCATCGTCGACCTCATCTCTGTCTTCAAGACTAGATCGAGGTCAAGAGTAAGCCCATCAGCGCGCGAATATTTTACCAAATTTAAAATTTTCCGCTCCCTTGCCTATTCATCATGCAGGTGGCTTTATTTATGTATTTAAATAAATCGCAATTCGAACGTAAGGGCGAATGTGATAGATATAACTTGCGTAGTAACAAACACAAAGATCGGCTTGGCGCAGAATCACATGCACTGTTCAGATCGGAACAATCAGTATTCATTATCGGTCCTAGTGTTTTCAACCGCTTGCCAGATCATATTAGAGATGCACCATCCACAATGACATTTAAAAGAAACATAAAATCATGGCTTCTTGAAAATTAATTTCATAATTATACTGACTTTTTTAAATTGCCGATGCAATTATAATTTATATTTTATAATGATGATTTTTAATGCAATAAAAATTTAATTGATTTTATATAGTTATATTTGTAAATCTATGTGGATCATATTTTGATTGACTTGTAACTTTGTTGCCAATAAATTTTTCATTTTCATTTTCAATAAAAAAAAGTCTCTGCATTAGTCTACATCATATAATAATTACAGGGAATAAAATTATGTACTTCAACGGATAAACTCACGTTTTATATTGACGGCAAAGAACCGACAAGTTTTGATCTATGAGTGAGTTTCGTGAGTTCAAATCAAATCAAATCAAAATCGTTTATTCATTGTTGGATATTAAAATCTCTTAATGACGTCAGCTAAACTACATCGCTTCACAAACAATGTGGCGCCATTGTGGGAGTTTATCCGTTGAAATACATAATTATGGTAACACTCACAAGTCGTTTAGTGATATTTTTTTTTTTTTTTTTTTTATAGAAAATGGGCTTACTCTTGACCTCGAGCTAGTCTTGAAGACAGAGATGAGGTCTACGATGGAGCGAGCTTGCCCAGAAGAAGCCTATTCACTCGCGACTTGAATAGATTCGGGTTATATGAACTCGGGAACACAGACGCAGGCAGAGAATTCCACTCTTTAGCCGTGCGCATTATAAAAGATGTTTCAAAGCGCTTTGTGCGAATGTGCGGAATATCAACCAAGTATGGGTGATATCCTGCGGTGCGTCTGGACTCCCGATGGTAGAAGGGAGATGGTGGAATAAGCACGTGGAGCTCTAGAGCACACTCTCCGAAGTACAATCTGTAGAAAACCGACAGACATGCAACTTTGCGACGGTGGGTCAGACTGTGAAACTTGGTTTTCACCAGCATCTCATCACCAACGAGCTTCTTGGCTCTGCGATCTATCGAGTCAAGTGCGGCTAGTTGGTATTTGGCTGACCCATCCCAAAGGTGACAGCAATTCTCCATGCACGATCGGACTTGGGCTTTATATAAAACTAGAAGCTGTCCAGGAGTGAAGTAACGCCTCACCTTATTGAGGATACCCAACTTTTTTGCCGCAGTTTGGGCTTTTGACTCAATGTTAGCGCCGAAGTTCAGGTTTGCACACAGCTTCATGCCAAGTAGCTCGAGGCTGTCGGTAACTGGTACAGTTACAGTTTGTATACAGGGAACAAGTTACCAAACGCGATAGACTATGAACACATCCTCAGTCAGGAACTTTTTCCAGAAAAGTGATGTTCGACCTGATTATCACACCCTAACCGTGAATGTTCTCAAAGGTGACTAAAAGAGAACTTAAACTGGATGAGAAGAAATTTCTTCTAATATGATTCAGTTGTCATTTCTCTACCAAGTGAGGTATTTCACTCATTAAGTCTGCATTTTGCAAGCAGGTAAACACAAGTGGAACTCGTTTAACTAAATAATGCTCAATAAAATAACAATCAACAGGGTGAAATCGAAATCATTCGACAAATTTTTAGGGTAAGTTCAGACCATGAAAATGAACAACTTTCCCCAAGGAACATGGGTCCGGAAACGAAAACAAATTTTCGACCTTCCATACTAAATGCGCGCTTGGATAGGCTCACTTTGAACGGGAGGTCGAAAATTTTATTTCGTTTCCGGACCCATGTTCCTTGGGGAAAGTGGTTCATTTTTATGGTCTGAACTCACCTTAAAAATTTGTTGAATGATTTCGATTTCACCCTGTATTGTTGAAATTATGGCAATATCCTGAGCACTTCAATATCAGCGAATCTATCGCACTTTCGATACTAATTTATTTTGCGAGTAATTCCCTATTCTCAGAAGCACTTAAAGCTAGCAGTATCATTGAAATTTGCAGATATTTTAGGCAAATTCGGTGCATTAATATTAAATGAGAAGGACCAATTTCGAAAAAGCTTTTGCGTCGTGGGAAGTCGTTTTACAAGCGATATGATAACGGTATGAAAATGTAACACAATGACATTCTGGTATGCGTTATTTTTTATCGCTACGAACTTTGTAAGTAAGCTTTTCAGACCATATAACTTAACTTTTTCAAAAACAAGGGTCGAAAATGTTTCTTTTTTGTCATTCCTTTCAAAACCATCTACCCATATTGACTGCGAAAGGTTTGTATGGGGAAACCAAAATTAATCTCTTTTCTTTTATATAAACTTACTCAGTGTGGGTTTGAGTAACATACCTGCAGTGTTTAAAAATAACGAGAATGGTATAGTCGGCATTTTATCATCTAAAATGGAATTAACATACACCAACCAGCAACCAGTTAGTCATCGTACACAGGGTTATTTTTGGACCCCTGGCCAAATTTTAGTATGTTGCTCAGCACACAAATTTGAGCAACATTCCTAAAGAAACATGGGTCGAAAAACGAATTTAGTTTTTGGGTTTCCCATACAAATCTTGTAGCAGCAATAGTGGAATTTCTATGGGACGACCAAAATTTTTTCACGTTTTTCGACCTATGTTTTTTTGAGAAAGTTGTTCAGTTAAATTTGGCTAGGGGTCCAAAAATAATCCTGTATAGTAGGCATCGCATCGTCCGTCAGACCAGTGGCTAGACGAACCGCCAAAGGCCTCGGACATGTCATGACCACCATTATCTAAAGGCTATTACGGACCAGTGACAAGGTGGTAAGGCGTTTGTGAAAAACCCTTCTAGGGAAGTACTACCCCTTTACCTCTTTCTGCTGCAAAGCAGCTGTGTTTGCACTGTTGTGTTTCGGTTCGGAAGGTAAGGGAGCCAGTGAAATTACCGGAACTAGAGACATACCATCTTAGTTCTCAGGGTGGTCAACAGAATTTGCTGTCTTATTGGTGTCAAATTATGGCACTAATAAAAAAGTGGGTGCTATGGGTGGTGGTGACCACTTACCATCAGGTCGCTCGTTTACCCACTTGTGACAAAAAAAGAGGTGAAGCGCCGTACCCTGTCGCTGGTCCGTAAGAGCCGTGACCAATGACAGCGTTCCTTCTGAAGCACGACAGTGCTCGACATACATACATACATATATACATAACATCACGCCTTGTTCCCGTCGGGGTAGGCAGAGACCACAGTTCTCCACCTGCTACGATCTTGACATACTTCCCTTGCTTCCTGAACCTTCATCAATCCTTTCATACATGCTCGTCGGTTTAGGGTACTTTTAACCTGGCCTTTATTCAGAGCGTCCTGAATTTGGTCCTGGTACGTTCGCCGAGGCCTTCCCCTACCAACGTTTCCATTCACTCTCGCCTTGTGAATCTCTTTCGTCAATCTTCCTTCATTCATCCTCTCTACATGACCAAACCATCTCAGCATCCCTTTCTCAATTTTAGTCACTACGTCTTCTTTTACGCCACAACGTTCTCTTATCACACTATTTCTAATCCTGTCACTCAATTTCACACCAATCATACTCCTCAACGCTCTCATTTCTACTGCATTAATTCTACTTTCATGCTTTTTCTGCCATACTCAGCTTTCGCTCGACAATGTTTAATTATTATTTTAATAAAATTGTTATTAATACTAGAGATAAAAGCGAAAGAGCGCAAAGCGCCAACCAACTGAATGTACAGTTTAGCGCAAGATAAATTTGTAATTTGTGAATAAATGCTTTTATTATTATTATATTTATTATGCCATTAGCATCACACACCCAGGTTTCAAACACGATCAATGTTGCATTACTTTAGAGATTGTAATGAAAAAGTGGTAGGTCGATTGCAAAACGGTACAGATAGACAACTGATTAAATAGCTTGACTACTTGACGAATGCCTTGTCAAAATAATGTAGCACAAAAAACACATGAGAAAAAGTACAAATCAAAGTTATTGGCCACCAGAATCCTGATTCACACGACCTAATCAACCATCTGAACTAGCAGAAAGCAAACTCCGTTCGTAAATAAAACGAAACTAGCCGACGCTTTCGGACAAAATCGGCTGAATTCGACCAAATTTGGGGAATTACTGACGGTCTTAATTGCAGCCCTTTAACCGACAACAAATTGCCTTTCATTAGAGCTTCGTTGATTAAACCCGACGATATTGCCCAATAGCCATAGACCAAAAAACCTGTAGACAAAATGCTACAGATCAATTCAGGAGTTCGTTTGCGTCTTAACGCCAGTTGCACAAAGCGTATTTAACGTCTACATCATTATCATGTACAGTTAAAGCACCGTTAAACATGTTGCTGTTAATTTCCATTTTCGTTGACAAAGAATGTATCCGAAACAGTTTTTAAGGAACTTTATCTTAAAATAAGTTCAAGTGCCAGATATTGCTCAAATATAGCAAGATACCTGACTTGAATATCTCGATAATATTATCTGGCATATGAATAGATGACAATCTGTATCAATTTTCTAACTTATTAATGTATCTCTATTATCTAAAGATATACTTATACAGGTACCTTTTTGAATCTCAATTAGTTAACGGACAATAAACTCAAAATTGTCGTAAAATATAAATGCCTTCCCTATCGAACACATTAGGCATACCTATACATGTCATCATCATAAAAAAAAGGTCGATGACTGACCTCAAGAGTTGCTGATCCGTCAAAGGCTTTTGACATAGCTCAGTAACGACTACATCCGTAGATAGTAGTCGGGACCAACGGCTTAATGTGCCTTCCGAAGCACGGATTCATCTAACTTTTCAGACAATCAGGTGATTCATCCTTCAATGTCCTAACCGAATTGGGGAGTTCGCAAATAGGAATTTTGTTTGACAGTGTCCCCACCGGGAATCGAACCCAGAACTTCCACTCTAACCACTAGAGGTTGATACTTGATAGTCATCGATACAGGTGACTTTATACTGAGACATCTAGGGGACATTCGATCTGTGCCACCTAGATTATGTCATGAGCTTTGCAATACTGATAATTTGGACTGGATATTCTAAAATTTTCTGATTAACTCAGCTAAAATTCGTATTTGCAATGCAATATTCAAGTTGGAAACATGTTCGTGGTTCAATTTGGTAAATGGCATGTGAAATGATATAAGCCTGAGATTTGCATATATCAAAGGCAGAAAAGTAGGAGCATACTATAATTTTGATATTTGGCTTTAAGTACATAGGTACAAAAATAGACACTTGATATATTGCTGGCTGCCATTTGGGTATATGATATGCTCATGATTGAATCGATTTGGTCCTAACCAGTTTATCTGTACGTCGCTGCGTTTTTGAGTTAAACCAAAATAATAAAAATAAGATACTGAATAATGTTTCTTTTTAACCTGCCTTTGTGGCTGCTGTTTAAAATACTTCTGAAGATGTAGAAAAACGTAGAGGCAGACATGTAGGGTTCTGAATTTTCACGGGATAGTAGCTATTTTGCATTTTGAAGCGCTGCAACTAAACAACGCAGGGCTATTATGGCGGCAAACCATTTTGCCGCCATAATAGCTCTGGGGTCCATTGTGTTTAATCGGACAGTCATAGTTTGCCAGGTTTACGGTCAACCGCTTGTCGGTAGAAACTTTTTCAACTCTATTACCACGCAATAGGGTCCAAAAGTGTTTCTACTGATGTGCGGCCGTGTTTAAGTTTCATTGTCAAATTTCAAAATAGTTAAAACTTAATTCCTAAAAACGTAGGGGTGTGGATGTCTGCCAATATTTTTTGTATCTTTTAGAGGATGCTTCTTATCATCAATCAAAGACGCACACATGAGCAAATCATATAGAAATTTTGTCTGTCAGCACCCTTACTACTGGAAGGTGATGAAAATAGAAAGTCTTAGCATAGAATACGAAAAACAAAACAAAGCAAAAGTTTGATGAAAATTACGTCAACTTTGTAGAAATCGGTACAGAAAGAAACGCTTACAAAACATATTTTAAATGGTTCAATTTTATTTAATATCTACGAGTAACAATGTCAGAGTCAAATAAAGGTAATAAGAGGGGGCGAATATAAAATTTGTCATTCCAAGACGACGAAGCGAGCGGGTAATTACGCTGATTAAAATTGAAGCACATTGAGGTAACTAATTGGCTTTGAGCTTCCATTACGTTTAGGAATTTTTATAGATACACATTTAGTGCTACGAAATCATTAGTGAATGAAATAGTGAAGACATAAAAAGTTAATGTAATGACAAAAGTTAATGTAATGAGTAATGACTACCTCTGAAGTACGAGTACCGGCACATCGAATGAGATGTTCCAGGTAACCTCCCTTTATTTTTAATTTGTACGCACAAAAACAATAATGAACAAATAAGATACTTACAAACGATATTTTAAAGAAAATCCCAAATAATTTGATTTTTGTTTGTCACTTGATTCAAATTGAATCGTTAAGTCAGGCATGTTTTTAAGTGCAACATAGTCTCAAATTCTGGTTTAATTAAACCTAACAATTCTACAATTTATATTTCTTCATCCCCAGTAGGATTAAAACATCCAACAGGGGTTTCAAACAGCGTTACCGGGCATGCGTGTGACAGATCTATCTGGACATATCCGTATCCATGGTATCCACGGTATATCCGGCCCGACGGTGCCTCACCCGGACCGGATTATATAATTTATTCTGCTTTTATTTCTGTAATATATTCCCACAATATTACATTCATTGTTGGTGTTAAAAGCAGATTTAAATCGTTCACGTGCTCATGCAAATAAGATACGTGTCGTATACATTTTGATAAAGATAAACGAAGAGAAATAAATTTGTTTACACGATAGAGTGAAAATGTTTACTTAACAGTGAAAATATTTATAAAACAGATAAGTATTGTTTTGTTATATGTTTTTTGGATTATTATTTTGTTACGTATTCATTATGAAGTTTGTATTCATTCAATAAATATTTTGATAAAGCATATTATTTCTTGCTCTACAGAATTTAGACCCTTACTTTGGATAACACAAAAGGTCAAAAATCGAGATAATTTTTAAAATTTTTGTTGAGAATTTTGAAGATACATATCTTTTTATTTATTCAGTATTTTGCCGTGATTTTTAGATAAGTATGTGTTTTTTGGCCATTCAAGTGGTAATAATACCAAGACCAAAACATGATTAGTGAAAATCGACTCGACAGAATAAAATTCCTAAGTTGCCTTTTCGATATTCGTTCCTTCTTCTTTTTGAGGAATCTGAGGTGTTTTAAGTTGTGAAATTAGGTATACAGAAAGGTATACGTAATTGCTATCATATGACTAACCTAAATTAATAAGTTTTTACAAAAATTTATATTTTATATCGGGTCCTTACTTACGTCATTTAGTTTTGGTACTCGCACAGTATATCTGTCGCAACCTAATTTCTTTCAAGCGAGAAGACTCCGCTCATTGAGAATATCCTCTTATACTGAAAGTTTATCACCTTTAACGTCTGTCTCAATAAAAGTAAAGACCGTTGGGACCGATTGATTCTATCACCATGACTATATGGCACTATCACACATTTATCATATAAATTGCATTTTATCCAATTAGATTATTTTAAATACCTAAAACCAGACAATCCTGAGGTTTCTAAATCAACATGGCACTAATTAAGGCTTTGTAAACTCCCTTTCAATTTTACGCCTTCCGATTTCCGAGTGCTTGTTCATGATTTATTCAGTATGGGGTCTGGATAGCAGGGCCTTGTGACTTTATGTATGGTTGTATAAGTAAATTGAATGGTGTTCGTCTTCTACATGTTTTGGATATGTGTGTAGTGAGATTTTCTAAAGGGATTAATGAATGTCATAATGTTTGATTAAAAGAACTTTTGAACTTTCTTATCTCTAGCTAAGTACTGCTGCAAACGATCCTACGGTGCTCGCATTCAGTGGCGTCCTGCGACCTTAACTACATCGTCGGTCAACCTCGTGAGGGCTACGTCTTCGGTCCTTTCAGAGACAACGTTTTATTATTATCTTTCTCTATGATAATGTTACTGTCAAGCCAAAAGGGTTTAAAAAAATACGGAAATCCTTTTACAGGTGATTGAAAATGCGAACCGAACAACTTTCCCAAATAAATATGGGCCATAAACGGCGTAAGTTCAAACTCACCAGTAACTGCAAAAAGTAAGATTTTGTGTTTTTGGGAAGTTGCTTTGTCATCCTGTCTCAACGCTTAAATATTTATTTAATGCGGTAGTCTTCTTACTATCCATTTAGCAACATTTGGTTCTCTAATTTACTTACTAGAATTCAATATTGGAAGAAACGGATTTTCAGTCTTTCGACGCGTGAATGTTGAAATTTCTTTGCAAACATGTAAAACACATTTTCAATAACAAATCGGAAAGTCCTTTACGCTTCAAAATATTTCGCAGTTCCACCACGTTTTACTGTGAAATAAAATAAAAATGTACAGTTCGCGAGTCAATATTGGCAGAACTGTGCATATTCATGAGTGGACGTCAACTTTATGCAATGTATTTTCCAGCTTACGCGATTATGCGGTTTACATACAAAATGTAATTTAGTGTTATTTATGTTTGGCCCATTCAAAATCAAAATTTTTAATAGTCACGTCGTCATTGCATACATTAAAAAAATATTAATCTTATTAGCCCATACAAATCATGAATCAAGTGTTTGGTGTTTGGTTTGAAGTATCTAAAATCAATTCGATTGATTCATTGGTCTTCTCAATAATTGGCCTCTTCGAAATGTTCCGTTAGATTGTCTTCTGTCAAGTAGAGCTTCATTTAATGCGAAGTATACCAAAAAGCACAAGTTACATTTTGACGGGTGCTTGTTTGTGAACTGCCACTATTTGGGTGCTTATAACAGCACTATACTCACGGGTAGATTGGAGTGCTTATAGTGATAGTTCCCGCAAGACTCTCTATCAATAAATAAGACTTACCTCCTTATGCAACAACTTGACGTGGAAGCTGGCAACATCGCTGACAGGTTCCCCAGCTTCAGTCACGTAGTAGACCAGCAAAGAGCTGACAGGAGCCATGTCTGCTGTCACTGGGAACCTGGAAGAAATAAGAATGGTTAGTTTCTTTGTAAAAGAAGGTTTTTGGGGCTGATAATGAATGAGCACGAGTAAAGAGATATAAGCCTGTTACTCAGTACATGAAACTGAACCACTTTTCCCAAGGAATTTAGGTCAAAATACAAAAAGAAAATTTTAGGTTCCCATATAGACTGCTTAAATTGTTTTTCGTATTTCAACCTATATTTCTTGGGAAAAGATGTCCAGTTTCATGGTCTAAGTCACATGTTTAAATTTTGTTCACAATTTTATTAGTGTGTCGTTTTGAGTTTTGGAAGATAACTTACTTCCTTGGTTGTTATGCATGTTGGTACATTCCACTTTCAAATAACTAGACAGATATGAGTTTTCATAGTAATTAACTCGACCGCAGAACTCGATAGAAATGGACTTTCATACTAAAAATATTTTGTGCGTTTTTATATTCAAAGCCTTCTGGTTTAGTTTCAGGTGGAGCAAAAATATATTTTTTTTGACGATTTTTTCTTGAGGTAAGACTTTCAGAGTAATCGTTTTAGTACCTACAAAAATTATCCGCTTAATTTAAGAAGGCATCTATAGATTCCTTTTCCATCAACCGATTTAATTGCATCAACGAACCCAGTCATGATGGGAAAGATAATAGTCTCCGAGCCCCGATGACGTAGCACTTTCGGAGGATGGGATAGTAATCGACTAATGAATAGGTAGTGAGGCGGTGAACTCCAGGAACAGGAAGAGGGAAAGCCATTCCAGACGATGATAGAATGAACTTGCAACTCTACGGTATGAGGTACTTGTTGGGGATGAATGGCATTTTTTGCAGAAAGAAAAAGTCATGGAAACATAGAAAGGTCTTTTTTAGGGTTCCGATACCAAAATGGTAAAAAAAAGGAACCCTTATGGTGCCGCTCTGTCTGTCTGTCTGTCCGTCTGTCTGTCACACCTCTATATCTCAGCAACCACTTATGCTATCAACCTGAAATTTGGAATAGTTTTAGAATATAGTTGCCCAACTTAATTGCACAAGAAAAAATTTTGAAAAAAGTATGATTATTAATATAAAGGAGGCCAAAATAGGGGGGGCCAAATTTCAAATTGTCGCTACTAGGTCGAGTGGGGTATCATATGAAAGGGCTTTACTTGTACATTTTAAAATATATTTTTGTATTTTTTTAAATTTCTTAGTTTTAAAGTTATGATGAAAAATGTCAAGAAAAATACCATTCCCCCCCCCTTATCTCCGAAGTTTGAGTAAGGAAAAATCTGAATTAATTACAGTTGACAGAAGTTTATATAAACTTTACAGCAAAAATAAAACGATCTTTCTAAGTTGCACAGTTTTTCAGAAATCTGCAAAAAACCTTTACAAACAAATTTAGTTTTGCGGTCCTAAAAATGGACTTTATTGCTTCCAAAAATACTAAAGGTATATCGGAACCCTCGGCGCGCGAGTCCGACTCGCACTTGACCGGTTTTTTTTAAATAAGGAAGGGCAGTGAGTAAAGTTTATTTAAATATCACTATTTAAAAACTTGATATTGTGTTAAGCTACCTACTTAGTTATTTCAAGTATTTTTGCATTGATGTTTATTTTAGTGTATTATTTTAATGTTTCTTTTATTTTGTGTAATTTCTAGACTTTTGTGTGTGCCTTACTTCTTCTTTTTTAGGGTTCCGTACCTCAAAAGAAAAAAACGGAACCGTTATAGGATCACTTTGTTGTACGTCTGTCTGTCTGTCAAGACCCTTTATCTCACGAACGGGTAAAGGTATCAGGTTGAAATCAATACCATTTATTAGGATCTATGAACCACACAAGATCTGAAAATTTAAATTTTTTACAACGACGCAATCAAAAGATATGGCATTTTATGAATTTGTATGTCCTCATCTCGATACATTTTATTCAAAAATAAAAAACCTCTGACCTAAAATTATGAAATTTGGCAAGAAGCTAGGTCTCACAGTACAAATAATGGGAAAAGTCTGAAATCATTAAATATTACAACTTTTCTCACAACTAATGGTAACCAATTGTGGTGAGCTCCCGTTTCAAGAACATGCATATAAGAGAGGGGTCAAGTTGCATGGTCGCGGAGGCGATTTTTGTTTTAGTTCTATTTTAAAAACGGGAACACTTACAAACTTGAAAATTGGTATGTTTATAGAGCATAAGCCATAAAATAACGACAAATAATAAAAATTTAGCATATTAACTTACTGAAATTTCAACTAATACAATTATGATTATGTGGTGGTACGGAACCCTCGATGCGCGAGTCCGACTCGTACTTGGCCGGTTTTTTTTCGAGTCAACTGCAAAAGGTGACAGCAAAATCTTAGCCCAAAACGTGGCTATATCACTAGCCTTTTGGTTGTCTTCAAAAAGGTCCCTCCGAGTGCAGGAAACTGGAGAAGTAGGGCATGGTAGCAAGTGTGACATGGATTGCAAAACCCCGCACATACTTACCAGAGAAGCCCCTTGTCTTCCTAAGTTCCCCATATCTGCCATCGCCCGATCGCAGTCTATTTAGAGACTTCCATATAGACCAGGGAAGATCGTGTCCAGGTGGCAGCTATTTGGCAATTGGGATATATATCCTATCAGGAGAGTATCTTTTTAACCACATCTCTATCCTCATTTATTTTACAGCAATGACAAGTATAGGCTGGTAGGAAATTTTATTACCGAGTCGAGACGTATCCTCATGAAAATCCTTGGCAGCCACATTTAAGCACGGAATCTAACTTGGTAGAGTTCAGTCAAGAGCTTGTCAAGCTCGTCACTTTATCTTATTTGTACCGCTCTTATTTCAATTATATTGGGGCTAGAGTCGCTCTGCAAGTGTCTACCTTTACTTGCTCTTGACTGTACTAACTAACTCTTAAATTTCAAGCTTCTTACCTACCATGGACAAATCGTCTATGCTCGTAGTAATTTGTAAATGCCATGATAAATAAATAATAAAACAAGCAGGTACCTACAAGGAAATGTATAATCCGATACACGCATAATGGACAAATAATTCGATTTCCAAGTTCCGGGATACTGCAAACGCCAGTAATCGTAGATCAAACTGGCGTTTGAACAATAACTCATTTGGTTCATATTGAGCACAAAATTCAGTATTATTTGAACTTTGTTGAAATGCTTGTTACAGCTTTTATTGTTTAGGGATCAGATAAATATAAATATGCCACCTTTATTTCTCTTTGAGTAAGTCCAAATATTGCTCACTTAATAATATAATTCTTCTATCCTTCTTCTTCTCCTTTTCATTTCTTCATTTTCGTTTTGGCCAAAAGCCCGCGAAAGTGTCGTATTTCCCCACAAAAGGGTGAATAAAAACAATAAAAAACTAAATAATAATAATAAATATTTTACTGCAAAAAAGCCATACAATACATTTACAAAGTTATGATGTTCACCATGAACTGCAAGCGGGTATTTGAAATTGATGTAGTTAGGAAACTCTGTACGACTCTTTGTCACACCAACCAACATACACTAGTATTTAACCTGTATCGTAAGTAGTGTGACAGTAAGTCACACTAGTAACCTGCATGGTTGTTTGTACAAAAATATTGTATATTAAAAAACACAAGACAAGCTATACTTCCCAAACTAGCTGTGTGCTGTTTTTTGTGAGATAGGTACCTAATATTAATGGAGGATTAACTTAAGTTTACCAAAGCAAATGCACCAAGGCATGAAGTGTGCCCATCAAAGCCAACATTGGTTTAGTCTAGAACTAATTAAAGTTAAACAGAGCAGCCGACGTGGCTATGACTAACCTTAATTAGTAAACTTGCGTTGCAGTCCAAGGGTCAAATATTGTCTACAAGATAGTTTCGAAGTAATTAAAATTGTTGTCTATTATAAGGTTCTATCTTACTCTTCAGTATGATTGATACGGTTAATATATCTATATAGGGTCCCAATGAAATACTAAACACAATTTTAGCAGACTGCGTCGTGTCAGTTGATTGATAGGGCAATTTTTGGTATTTCGAACTATGTTTCTTAGCATCTAAGTTTCTTGGTTCAAGAAACTTGCTCGAATGATGTTTACTGTTTATTTAGGACCCTATATACTAGACAGCTAGGTAGATAATAGTAAATTAACAGCCTCTGTCCTTTAGCGTAAAAAAGCTAGGCTTGGTTGTCCCGCGGTTCGGGCTTTGAATCCCAGAGGGGACAGAGTCAACCGAAAATAAATTTGTGACAATTGGCCAGTTTGATTACGAGTAGTATAAGGACATTTCAGGATGAATCACTTGAATGTCTGTCACAAGCAAATTAAAAAAATAAAATAAAATTTAAGTTATTTATTTCAAATTATTCAAAAAGTTATAACATTTCCTTCTCGCTCAATCTTTCATTTTATAAAATTCGGCGTTTTATATAATGCCTTGGCATTTTACCAAATGCCGAGAAATTTTTAATTCGTTTTTACATAATATATGGCTCGGCATTTTACAAAAGGCGCGTAATTCGTTTTTGGCACTCGCCGGCTGCTATTGCGGCACGCTCGCTACGCTCGCTTGGCTTGTGCATTGTGGTCGCAAGGTAACCTAACCCAACCTAACTGGTTACTTTGACTAACGGACTTATAATGCACCTGTGATCTAAACCTATTTACAATATGGCGACGCCGTTTCACAAGTCGATTATATAGATATATTTGATATTTTTTATTATTATTGATATATATATATTTGATAGTGTTGTGGTGTAATGTAAAATGTTGAATATGGAAGAAATTCAAGTAAAACAAGACGAAATTGAAAGAAAAGCGAAAATCCCCAGTGTGGTTAGATTTGTAACGGTCTGGGTTGCAATTCTCCTAAATCTTAAGCAAGTTAAGAGTTCCTGTCGACTATCCGGCGAAATTATTAAAAATTACGACATTTTATCGTGATACATTGACTGATTTATTAGAAAACACGTTGTTGTATATTACAGAAGAATCGATGTATAGAGTTATTAAAAGGGTTCACGCACACAGACACAAAACTCACACACACACCAGTAACACGTCAGTAAGAAGGTAAGAAGGCTATGGTTCTTTTCACTTAGTTTCTTAATTTATCTTCTTATCTTTCTAAAAAAAATACAATTGCTTCGAAACATCGCAATATGAAACAAATAAACACAAGCAGTCAAGAAATACTATATACTACATTAAAACTTTGTGTATTGGAGGTCTGAAGTTGGTAAAATTGGTGTTTTGCAAAATCGGCTACAATCAAAGAAAATACCAGTCGGCGCAACTGGCTCAGAACGAAACGTAGTTCGCCGGGTGTTCACTTTCTGAAAACGATTCGTAGTTGGTAAGTTAAATAACTGCAATCTGATGCAAAAAAGTTCACAGTATAATTATCCATTCTAAGTTTAAAACTTTAAAATTAAAAATATGCTTCATACATTAAAAAAATACTCATACTCTACTGAAATGCATTTAAAAAATTACAATTACAAAAAGCAAGTAGTAGCATAAGCATGTTCATAGGTGGTAACACTACGTACAGAAAATCGTATATAAAAAAAAAACATGGATGTGATGAGACGTCGGTTCGAAACTTTAGTTTTAATTTGGGAACTTTTGAGTCTTTGATGGGGAACTTTAGCAGAAAAATAATAGCTATCACTGTTACGTGAAAAGGTAATCATAAAAGGAAAAAAAATTAAAAGTACCTATTACATAAATTAGATAAGTTTTCTTTATGATTATCCCCATCTAGCAAATTCATGCTTTTGATGTATTGGTCTATTGGTAAGTCAAAAGGTTCCATTTGATAACCGCGCCGCGTCTCGACCACTTTCCGTTCCCCACAACAAAAAACTCCTCATGGCAAAGCTAGCTAAAAGTGCACCTCATTAACATCCGCAGGTTGCACTCCAATCTCGATCCGGTCCATCATCACCTCGAGACCGAGAAGCCGCACCTATTCTTTGTAACAGAGACGCAGATAGCAACACCGTCAGACGTGGCGTACCTCAACTACCCGGGTTACTCGTTGGCACACAAGTTAAGAAAATGGGCAGGGGTCTGTATGTACATCCGCGATGACATTTGCTATCGGAATCTCCGTTGCTTTAAGGATTCAGGGTTGTCAACGTTGTGGATTCTGGTGGACACCGGCATTGAGAAATCTCTCCACGTCGGTGTTTACCGGTCGCACAGCGGTGACTAGCAGACGACCAGGCTCTTTGAGCACCTGATGGAGAAGGCGGATTGGGCCCAACAGCGGTACCCAACAGCACAGCTTCATTTTCAATTGTGCCGATCCAAGCACCGCCGCACTCGATGGTTATGAAAAAGTCGGTGAATTTATGTATCTTTGATCGATGATAACCTGTGATGGGAGCTGCACCGCTGAAATTCGTCGTAGAGCTGGTATGGCCAAAAATGATTTGGAAGAACAGAGGTATTCGACGTACGACTAAAGCTGAGTACTCATTAGCGAGCCGTAACCGTAACCGTTGCATGTATTGTAACTAAAAAACATAGTGTGTAAGTTGTTCGCAAACCTGCTGCGAGCGGTACGCTTGCGGCTCACAGCGAGCCGACGCTTACAACATAGGTACTCATTTCTGAACCCGTAACGTTGCACGTAACTGTAACCGTTACTGTTACCTAAAACATAGTGTGTACGTGGTTCGCGAGCCTGCAATGAACACTACACGAGCGGCTCGCAGCGAGCCGACGATTGTCGGTTTTTGGTGCGAATCAAAGGGCGCTCGCAGTGCGTTCGTGGATGTCATAAGAGAGGTTTACAATTGGTGCGCACCGCCGGGTGGGAGGAGCGTGTTGTGATTCTTAGAACAGGGTTGGCAACTTGAACTTTTTTTTTCATAGGAAGTATTTTATTTTTATGTTAATTTTTTATAATTAATATGTTCTATGTACTTTATTCTAGTTACACAACATGTGGTTAAAAGGAAATCGGTACTTTTGTTTGCACCCTGTATATTCGAGTTTTTCTTCATCATGAGTGAATGGTCAGAGGATAAATGTCTTTTGCTGATAGATGCCTACAGGGTTAATTGTGTACGGTCAACCGCTTGTGGGTAGAAACTTTTTCAACTCTATTACCACGCCATAAGGTCCAAAAGTGTTTGTACCGAAGTGCGGCCGTGTGTACTATTGAACCCTAAGGACAAAGATTATTACAAAAAAATCATTAGATATTCAAAATCAGTTACATTCATTCTCGTGATGTAATGACCACTAATTTGATGATTTTTTAACATAAAAAGTAGATCACTTCTTTCCCGATACATTCTATACAAACCAAAACTGCGGATAGATCCGGCTTGTCAGTGGCCTCTCGTACTCACTAGAACCTCGTTACAGTATTACAGTTACAGCTCTCAAAATGAGTACGCTCGGTGAAAGCGTTCCGGCGACGTCGTGAGCCTAAACTGTAACACGCGTACGCACTAGAACCTCGTTACTGTATCACGTTATTTTGTCATTAATCTCTCAGCAAAACAAAAATAGCGAGGGGCTGTTATTAATTTATGGGAAAATGACTGTAAAGAAGCCTTGTGCAACAGCCCGTAAGAAAAGAAAGATTATCTATCTATCTATATACTATACTAAGTAGAAATTTAGGTTATGACTAAGAAACACAATTCAATTGTAAGCAATTATGAATGGGAGCTACAGACTGTGAGCGTGTTTCTGTATGTGTGTGGGTTGTTGAGTATATGTGTGTATGGATGTGTGTGTATGGGTGTGCGTGTGTGAGGGTATGTGTGTGTGTGGTGTTGGCGGAGATTACTTCGCATTAGTCCGTTTGTTATACGCCAACACCAATATTTTCCGGATTAAAGGTTGAGCCTTGGCACACTTGTTAGTTAGGTAGACTAGTGTTAAAAACGCCCGGGAGTATGGGGCTAAAAGCCAGGTGGGGGGTAGGGGGAGGGGGTAAAGTTTTCCTTTTCCACGAGACCGTGGCTCATCATACTCGTAACTGCATATTTATAGCTACTAGGGCAAGTTTGATATCGTTTTTAGCTAAATAAAAGATGGTAGATTGTTTTCTGAAACAAAAAAGAAGCATTTCCATACAAAAAAATATAATTACAGTAAAAAATATAAAAAAATAAGTACAATATGTTTTTGTTAATGGCCATAAAGTTTTAACGTGTATCGGTATCCGTTTAAAAATATATATTTTTGAAACCCCGCATTCATACAGATCTCAAAAATATAAGCTTTGTAGAAAACTTTTGTAAAAGAAAATGTAAAAATTTTTTTTTAACTCAAAGCAGCAGTGACGTACAAATTCTTAGAAAAATACAGGACAACAAAAACGAATTTATATGTTGGTAAAGACCAGTATCTAGTAAGAATAGAATTTTGTTTTTAAATAATAGAGGGCAATTCCAATTTTTTTTTATAAAACGAACCTTGAACACCCTTGTATGAACCCTATGCACCTAAAGTTATACTGACATATTTAAACTTATAGCTGAGCTAAACATAGTGACAGTTTCGAGTAACTTAAAGGTCTCTAATTAAAGTATATACTTTCGGGCTTTGTTTACCGTAGAAAATGAACAGGATCTAAAATAAATATTTACGGTTATAATATTAGTTGTTTGATTACCTAGTTTCATGAAGTTTATAATATCTGACTGTCATATAAAATTAACACAAACTTTTCAATTATGAAAAATGCATCGCTGTTTCTCTGCCTTCATAGGCTGCCAAAAAACCTTCTGTGGCATTGGGGAATGTGATCCATGTTTCCGTCGCACTTTTTTTACCTTTCCCATTGAAATTGGAAACGGTATCACATCCCGTGGAGGCATGGAACAGCGGAAGGATTTTTGCTTTTTGTGGTCCTGTAAACAAAAAATCTTTATTGCCTACCAGGACGTGTTGAGAGGTAAAGGTCTTATAATTTTTTACCAAGAGTATTTGCTATCTCATGTTAAGGTAGGTACTGGTTGTGTTTTCCAGTACCAACGTGTACCCATTGCACCTCTAGCCCAGGCACTTGTTGCACATTAGCGACACCTAGCACTACGACGTGGGTGTCAACAGTGCGAATCATGACTCGTGTATAGCCCTGGCTAACTGCATCAGCCATATGTACGATCATCCTTGTGTCTGCCTCTTTGTGGTTACATGGAGCTAATGTTTGCATATTGCGAGTGCGTTGCTATTGCTATTCACACGATTTTGACCCAAATAAAGACGTGTATATCACAAATAGATCCAATGTTCTATCAAAACGCACTCGCAATATGCGAAGCTCCATGTAACTACGAAGAGGCGGACACAAGAATGATCGTACACATGGATGATGCAGTTAACCAGGGCTATACACGAGTCATGATTCGCACTGTTTACACCGACGCCGTGGTGCTAGCAGTCACTGATGTGCAACAAGTGCCTGGGCTACAGGAGCTATGGGCTCACGTTGGTACTGGAAAACACCACCAGTACCTACCTTGTCATGAGATAGCAAATACTCTTGATAAAACATTATTAGGATTGTTACCTTTACTTCATATCACGTCCTGGTAGGCAATAAAGATTTTTTTGTTTACAGGACCACAAAAAGCAAAAGACTTTCCGCTGTTCCATGCCTTCACGGGATGTGATACCGTTTCCAGTTTCAATGGGAAAGGTAAAAAAAGTGCGATGGAAACATGGATCACTTTACCTAATGCCACAGAAGGTTTTTTGGCAGCCTATGAAGGCAGAAACAGCGATGTATTTTCCATAATTTAAAAGTTTGTGGTAATTTTATATGACAGGTAGATATTATAAACATCATGAAACTAGGTAATCAAACAACTAATATTATACTTGTAAATAATTATTGTTTTAGATCCAGTTTATTTTCTGCGGTTGACGAAGCCTGAAAGTCTTTAATTACTATTAAAGACCGCCAATTAGAAAATATACCTCCGACAAAAGCCGCTCTGTACCAACATTTCCTTCGAGCGGTGTTTCAAGCTGTCTTTGTATGGGGTCAGATGTCACCGACTCAAAATCTTCCTGATCCATCTAATTGGGGATGTACCAAAGTCGGCAACAGCTGGCAACTTACATGGACAGACTTGCCAGTGGTTGCCGAAGCATGCATGGAAATGATCAGATGCAGATGCAAAAAGAAGTGCGGTGGCCACAGATGCAGGTGCTTGCAGCGGCAACTTAAGTGCACAGATTTGTGCGCTTGCGAAGGCAAATGTACATAAAAGACAGAATCTATCTACATGTAGGTAGTTTACGCACATATCTATGTTGATCGATTAATTACAGACCTTTGAGTTACTCGAAATTGTCTTTAAGTTTAGCTCAGCTATAAGTTTAAATATGACGGTATAACTATAGGTGCACAGGGTTCATACACGGGTGTTCAGGGTTCTTTTTATATAAAAAAAATTGAATTGACCCCTATTCTTTAAAAACAAAATTCTATTCTTACTTGATACTGGTTCTTACTAACATATAAAGTCGTTTTTGTTGTCCTGTATTTTTCTAAGAATTTGTACGTCACTGCCGCTTTGAGTTAAAAAAAAATTTACGTTTTCTTTTACAATAGTTTTTAACAAAGCTTATATTTTTAGAATTGGTATGAATGCTGCATTTTAAAAATATTTTTTTAAAACCGATACCAATAAACGTTAAAACTTTATGGCCATTAACAAAAAAATATTGAACTTATTTTTTTTTATTTTGGACAGTTATTATTAATTTTTGTATGGAAATGCTTCTTTTTTGTTTCAGAAAACAATCTACCATCTTTTATTTAGCTGAAAACGATACCAAACTTTCCCTAGTAGCTATAAATATGCAGTTACGAGTATGATGAGCCACGGTCTCGTGGATAAGGAAAACTTTACCCCCTCCCCCTACCCCCCACCTGGCTTTTAGCCCCATACTCCCGGGCGTTTTTAATACTAGTCTACCTAACTAACAAGTGTGCCAAGGCTCATCCTTTAATCCGGAAAATATTGGTCCTCATACATTGAATGCCCATACTGACTCAGCTACATACGAGCTTGGACTGCCATGCGAACTAATGAGTCCATATTGATAGAACTTAACATCACGACGCGGCTTGTCGAGTACGACCTTCATAGAACATTGTAGTTATTACTTTTTAAAATGTGGCTCGTCGGCAAAATTGTCTTTACGTTTTGTTTCAATCAATTGTTTGTTATTTTTCAAAATATATTTTCATCGGTCTAATTCTTAGTATTTCCTTTATAATTTCGTGTAGAAACCTGCAGATACCCTTCTATAGGTATTTCTGTACCTACCACCGTTAATACGGCTCTTCACTATATGCTGAAAGCGTGCCCTCCGTTTCTTCGCGCACACTATGCGATCTAAGTCTAAGTTGAGTGCGGTTCTAAAGTCATTTTTTTGGAAAAACAGATTATTTTAGGCCAAATAGAAGGCAGAGGTGCTTAAGGTAGGGCACCTACGAGATGGTCAGAAACAATAAAGAAGGCAGTGGGCGGCAACATGCAGCGGTCGGTTCACACATCATATTATCGCAGTCTATGGAAGGAAAATATATGTGGTCACGATCTTCATCAGTGAGGGACCGAGGAAGAAGAGATACTAAAGTGGTCACGTGATCGACTCATTTTGTATGGGAAGGTGAAAAATTCTTTTCAACAAAAAATTTTTTTCTTCGGTAAACTTGCTTGTTATCATGAGTAGAATCACTGGGCTTCGGGATTAAAACGAATAAAAATTTACGCTGTATAAGGGTTATTTTATTTTCATTTTTAGTTACGGTACTCTAAAAAGGACCTTGGACGCTCCTTTCCGTGATTGGTGTTGTTTAGAAAACCTACCCAAATACAATAACGCACTTTTTGGAAATACACAGATGCTAACAGATTTGTGCAACAATTTTAATTTTTTCATAATTTTTTTCTATTCCGGAACTTTTCATGTTACATAGCGAAACAAACTGAAATGAGCTTATGGCAACACTGTTAATGTCAAATCAATCGAACAAAAAAAATTCCGTTGTTTGTTGTTGAATGTTGCTTTCGTGGTACCTAGGTAATTAAACTCTAAACTGCTCGCCCCTGGACACCAACAACTGCTCTTCTAACGTTTGACCCCTGTTCATCCTACCGGACCTTGTTTTACCTGACGATTTGGACATTCTTTCTTTGGAACATGGCTGGCTCTGTGAGGAGTTGTAGTCACAAGTTGTTGTGTCCCGAAATGTGGAAAAAGCCGTGAGTAATTTTCATCATCCATCCCCCCTATATAAGGATATCGCTAGATAACATCACTAGGTCACCCAGGCATATTCAACAATGTACATTTTAATTTTTCCAGGTGCAGACTTTGTTATTCTACATGCATTTCTTGATCCAACGACAGAAAAGGAGCGATTCATTACTTGGGTAAATGCTGTTGCAAAAAATATGGCATAATCACCTTGAAAAAAAGTATTCAACTTGGACAACAAGATTATCTTATGGAGCTGTTCCTAGCATCTAGCTAGCATGCCTGGTAATTTTTAAATGACTTAAACTTTTGTTATTCTTTCAGTTTTCAATATTTCTGAACTAAAACTGTTTTAACATTAGTGATTATCTACTTTTAAGGCTTCAAAATTTTGAGAGATGTAACAAATATTGTGATAGAAAGAATGCATGCGGTACATCTGGTGTGGCCTCTACATCATCTGCTCCTCCTCCAAAAAACTTCAAGTCAGAATTTGTCAGTGCAGAAAAATCTTTAAAAGGTAAACAAATTATGCTAAGATATTTCTGTGTTTGTTTGGAATATTTGGGGGTTGTACAAGACACCACTTTTTTGCATTATGGCTGACACAATGAACAGCAGTGGATGTTGACTGCAGTATGGTAGTACAGAATGCCCTGTCTGCCCATTCTCAGCCACCTTTTTTTTCACCAGTCTGAATCATACGGCAACATTCTTGATGTAGTCATCTTGTCTATAATATACTTTTTACTTTCGAGCGGAGCGAGAAAGGTATTGTATTCGTGAAAAAAAGTTTTTCTAATTTTCTCAAAAATGTGTTCTATGTCACTTATACATCATAAAAAACAAGTCTCCCCAAAATGTCCGTCTGTCGGTCGGTCTGTCCGTCACGCTTTGGCCTAGCGGCTAAACAACAGTTCCGATTGACACCATATTTTGAATTTAGGAGTTGTATGCAAATCCATCGAAGGGTTCGAAGTGGTTTCTTACTGGCTCTCATTTTGAGGGTAGCTGTCATGCAACGAAAATGAAAAATTGAATTTTTCTCATAAATGGCTCATAGAATCTTGATGAAACTTTGCATGACCAAGCATCTCCATATAAGATATCTTGCGCCAGTATCAATTGATCTGTGTAATTTCATATAAGGGGTGTTCCTGTACGACCAAATACTAAATATGTGATTTACCCAAAATTGGTTCGATTGATTTATTAAAATTGTCTATAATATTAATCCTGGATTGTTTGTCTACCTGACTGGATATTCTTTATGATTTTTTTGAATAAAATTTAGTACACAGGGTGTACCAAAAACTGGAAGGGCTTGCCCAGTAGACTAAACTGAACAATTATCCATAAGGAACAGGTGTTGGGAAATTTAAAAAATCTCCATGCAAGAATCCTACGGTAGTATCCATGGATCTGTGGAAATTCAAATAAAGGGTGTTCCAGTACTACCAAAAGTTAAACATGTGATTTACTTGAAATCGTTTGAGGTTTGTTTGTTTTAATGTTTGACAATTTGAATTCTGAATTGATCTGTATATTTCATTCAAACATTTGTTTTTGAAAAACATAAATAAAAGTTTGTAATTCCATACTATGTGTATGGTATTACAAATTTAAGTTTGCGGTTGATAGTTTTTCCTTGAGTATTGCGAGAAAGTAAGTGCAGTGCTGCTGTACCATTTATTTACATAACATTTGCTTTATAAATTCTTTAATTTTTTCTCAGGTAATTGAGCTACATTTTCCGTTATTTTGTTGTAAATTGTACAAAAAGACTAATAAAGATGTTTTGACTTTTGTTCATTTACTATGTGGTTGATCAAGTTAATAAGTACTTATTTCTCTTATAAGTTATGCCTGTCACAATTTTTAGGTAATTTAGAATATTCTTTCTAGACAAACAACTTTTCAAAAGAAACATTTTTGGCAAATGATAAAATATTTTGACCTCGCCATAGAAATTGCTCACACTGATCGAACAGTTTGAATGGAGAAGTCGAAAGTTTTTTCATATCCTAAAAATGTTTCTGTGGAAAATGTATTCAGTTATGTTGACTGAGTACGCCCTTACAGTTTTCGATACACCGTCTCTTACACAGTTTGTATCGGTTAGTTGTTTGTGATTTTTCTAACATTTATTTTTTTTTGTTTCAGAAAAAGATATTTTACCTAAAGTGTCAGGAAACAGCAGACGTCATTTTATTTTTTGACCTATTGTTTGACTCCCTTAATGGGAGTTTCGAAAATTCAAAAAAACGAAGCGGAAAACCTCTTCTAGCCGCATTAACGCCAAGATCTCAGCATAGTACGGTATGGTCGAAAGCAAAAGTAGTACTTAATTCCATGACATTCCTAGTGAATAACAAAGAAACAACAGTACCAACAATAAAAAACTTTTTACATACTGTTAACAATATCGAGTATTTAAGGGATGTACTTTTTGAAAATTACAATATTAAATCAATATTAATGCGACATTTTAACCAAGACCCGTTAGAAAACTTTTTTGGAGCCATAAGAAGCCACGGTTTTAGGAACACAAACCCATCTCCACAAGCTTTTGAGATCGCGTTTTCTTGCCCTGTTATTAAACAATTAGACAGGGGCGCATTCACAATTAGACCCGGGTGTCTAATTGTGAAAAAGATACATGTAAAAATATGTTTAAATCTATGAAAGAACTTTTCAAGCAAAATGAAGCAAATAATACATCTCTTGAGATAGATTTAAGCTATTTAGAAAAAGATATATTTATACCTTATGAAGTTAAGTGCGATAACCCAAAAAGAAAGGCACACATGCAGTATGTAACTGGTTATTTATTGAAAAAAACAAAAACTCACATCTTCAAAGACTGTGTTACATTTATTGTATTGTATTTTTTTTTTGTATTTTAAAAACAACTTTTATGATAAAAATAAAAACAGTGAGTTTTTGAAAAGTAGAGAATACAATAAAAAAAATGAAAAGTTGTTTTACCTTAACAAAGATTCACAGGAAATATTTTCGACCATTCAGGATGTATTAGTTTGGGTAACTAAAACCCACACCAAATCAGAAAATATAAAATTGTACGCAAAAACTATTTTAAGTATTGAGGTAAATACTAACTTTATTAACTGCATTGAGCCTAAAGAAACAAATTTTGATTTATATTCGATTTAGCGTGTAGATGTTTTATTTTTAACTGGTGTAAAGATATAAATAATATTTTAATGACACGCTGCCGATCTGATAATGATGATGAAATGAAAATGCTTGCTCTTCATTATTCAGGGTGTAAGGTACAGCCCTCCGAATACTGAAAGAGCATGAGCAGTCAACGTAACTGAACATATTTTAGCGAATAAAACTTTCAGGAAAAGAAAGAAAAAATCGGCCTCTCCATACAAAATTGCAAACTTGATTGGACAGTTTGTATTGAGAAGCCGATATTTTTTTTCGTTTCCTGAAAGTTTTGTTCACTGAAAGTTGTTCAATTACGTTGACTGATCATGCATGCCCTTTCAGTATTCGGAGGGCTGTCTCTTACACCCATTATAAGAAAAAGAAATAAACGTATGAAAAATAAGGCTCGTGTTTTAATTACTATTTTATCCACATTTTATTCTGCAGTTCCAGTTGATGCTGATAATAGTAGATTAGTAGCCAAGGGCAGTAAGGCATCAATTGCAGCCCGATATATTTAGGCGCACGAGCGCAGCGAGGGCGCCTATAGTTCGAGGGTGCAATTGATGCTTACACCCGAGCTAACTACTCTGCTTTACATCTCGATTATGAGGTAAGTAGGTACTTACTTACCGCCCTAGGGCTTTTAGGTAAGTACTTACTTACCGCCCTAGGGCTTTGAGGTAAGTACTTACTTACCGCCCTAGGGCTTTGAGGTAGGTACTTACTTACCGCCCTAGGGCTTTTCTAGCTACATTATTACCCTAGAGCGCTCATTGGTCACCTACAAGCCCCATTAAGGTGGTAATAAGGACCTACTTACCGAATATGAGAGATGTAGGTAAATGTAATTTTATCTTCATCTGCTGACTGCTCTGATGCAGATAATTTACATTTTATCACCATCAACTGGGTATTTATTCATAAATTTGGATGATTCATTAGCCCTACAGGTTCGTTTCTAACATAGTACTTAATTTAGTCAATTTGCGCTAAATGGCGCTAATTATTATATATTTACTGCATTTGAACAGTCAAGAGCAGGTCAAGCTAGACACATAGTATAATATAATTTAATCAAATTACTGTGACTTGTAAAATCTTAACTTTATCAATAAATTGTTTGTTTTGAGCTTTGTACCGTTCTTAATTTGATTACTAAGGCTAGAATTGCTTTGCGAGTGTTAAGCTTGACCTGCACTTGACTTTACCTATTAATACGCAAAGCTAGCCCATCTGACTGAAGCTGACAGATAAAATATCTGTTAATACCTAAAATATTAATTTATAAATACCTATTATAGAGTTCACAAAAGAGTCAGTGTTTTGTAAACAAACTTTTTTCTTATAATAAAAAAATTCTTATAAAAAAAGATTTATTTCCAATTATACGAGGCACACGTTTGTAACCACAATACACAGAGGAACACTTAATCTATCGTTTTACATACAGAAAGTCAGAAATATCTACATTTTTAACACACGAACTTGATGTTTTGATTTTGTTTACAAAACACCTATTTCCTGATCTCTGGTATATGCTGGGAATGACAAAAAGTACAGAATATGCTCTTAAAATATTTATTAGTTTAAGATAATAAGATATTTTCATTTCTCCCCAATAAGTAAGAAATTAGAAGTGGCATATTTGGTAAATCTGACCAGTAGTCATAAAAAATCTTAAGACTCTTTGTTATATTTTTGTATAGATATTTGTCTTTCAAAAAAGCTCTTTACAGCTTACAAAATAACTCGGGCTGTGACCATTAATGTGCAGAAGTTGAAAAATGAGTCGCGGGGGTGAGCGCTGCATGTGGGGGAAGGCTAACGAATCATTCATCGGCTCTCCGCCTCTCACCAATGCTCAGAAAATAACCATCATAGCCCGACTTATCCTGAATGTGCTATACCTTATCTAATAATTTGTTAGCTTATTCAGTTCCCAAATATACCCTACAATTTTTACTTTATTACTTACATTAGCATCCAAGTAGTTTTTTAATGGGCTTTTGGTACTGGGGCGTTTAGCTTTTAAGTAAACCACATACTAAATTTATCAAGGAAAATCCACAATCCCAAATATTACATCTCAGTTTCGTTTTATTGAATTAATTACAGATTTCTCGAGAATTTTTACTCTTTTCATTGCTTTTGTTTCATATTTGTTAAAATAATAATAATTAATATTTATTCGACCAGTGAACCATCAGCGGTTTGACTGTCGAAGACATTGATCTGAAGATCTTAGATCCTGTGATTTTTCCCTGGTGGACGCTAAGCCACAGTTTGGAATCAGATTATTGGGTAGTACATTTTTTGAACTCATCCAGAGACCCGCTCAAGGTTAAAATGATTTCACCGACGAGCAGCTTTGTGCAACTAAGCTTCAGAGATTTTGCTCGTGCAATATAATATGTGTAGTGTGGTAGTTTGATTAGCTTTGTATGCATTCACTATCATTCACTTCACTAGTATTGTGTGATTTGAATGGTCCAGTCAGTTGCACTAATTCTATTCCAATCTTCACTTCTGTTCACTTATAGGTGGTAAGAGAGACTACTCATACATTAGCTATAACAATACCTTTGTGCCCATATTTGGTAGGTTTATTTATAGCCCTGAAAGATTTTCACCCTGTAAAAGAAAACAACAATGTTTTACCAAAATTTTGATTGGGTTAAAGTAAACATTCAGTTTTATTTTATCCGTAGGTTAGTTACTTACTGTTAAAAGGTTTTGTTTAAGTATAATATATCACAGATTTAAAAAGGAGAGCGTCTCCTTTTTTATAATTTCTAAATAATTTTTGTGTAAATAATGGCCGCCATTGTGGATGCGTGAGAGTGCGTGACGTATTTTAGATAAATGTATCCATCTCTTTCAGTTTCATAGCGTCGTGTATCTTGCATATCTTTCTCTTCTTTCTTAAGTATAAAATTTTATCCTTGAGTTGAGTTGACAGATATTTTCTTTTCTAATTTTTACGCTGCTCGTTGTGTATAGAATAAATTTCTAGTTCTTTTAGAAAGCATGCAATGTACACGCGTTTTCGCCGATAGCAAATTCCGGACTCTTAACATTAACTCAATGTTAAGAAATTTAGGAGAATAGCGACCCTGTTTGAAAAAATATATTTAGAAATCAACGAGAAACAGTAAACTACTGTGCGTGCAAGGTGCAATTAGAATAAAATCCGGCTTATCCTTGGGCTCGAATCAAAGAGGTAGAAATAATGTCACTTTTATACAAACATATATTATAACTAGCCCCACTTTACGGTACTATAAAAACAACAATCATAAGACCGTAGAAGATCAATGATAAACTCAAACTAAACTTAAATTCTTTGCAAAACTTCCAGCAGTTTCTGTATCAAACCGTCCTTTCTACCTGAAAATCTCATTTATACCGAAGCAGTGAAGTGAGGCAGTGCGCATAAAGATAAGACAGTGATAGCCGCAGTGAGATGGCTGTAAAAACGAAACAAAGGACAGGAGAAAAGATAGGAACACACCTGTAGCAACTTGAGATCTGAAGTTTATCAGTGTTGAGTGAAAGGTCCGCGACGAAACTTAAAAATATAGTAAGCCTATACATACAGTCCGTTTAGTCGGATAGCTCCGCATTCGACTGATCGGATTATACAGCGTTATTTTTTTTCACCCCGCATATTTTAAGAGGTGGTTCTGCCCATGTAACTGAACAACTTTACCCAAGGAACATAGTTCGAGATACGCAAAAAAAAATTACACCCATACAAAATGTGCTGTTAGCTGATGGCAGTCTGTATGGGCAGACAATATCTTTTTTCCGCATTTCGACATTTTCGACCTATGTCGCTTAGGAAAAGTTTGTCAGTTTCATGGACAGAACCACCTTAATATCCGGGGATACATTTTACGGTCAGTCGTGGACATCCGCGTCGCACTGATCCAGGCCAAATAAGGTTTCCTATCAATAATTAGTTCTTGGCTGCTTCGTAGTGTTGACACTGTCAATGGAATTTTGATTTGTGTCTTACAAATAAAGTTTTCTATTACGGCATAGCTAAAATTCCATAGGTACGTATTTAATTTGTTGCTAAATCAATCCTTGTGTATGTAAATAAATAAGAATAAAATAAAAAAATATATCATTTATTCAACTATTTAACCAAAGTCGTTCCCTTGTGAATGTTGTTTTTAAGTTAAGCTCAATGATTAAAACATCTGACTGCTATTAAATAAAATGAGTTTTTATAAAATAATCCATCTCATGGGGCAGTTGAGTAAACAGGAAAACCCAAATAATTTAATACACAACACAGGAATATCCATGAAACTCCCTAGATGCAGACTGTAGTGTGCGTGAAGCCTATGGTTGTGTGTGTATGATTACGTTAACTCGAGTGATGCACTATAAATCTAGCAAGGTAGTAGGGTCATGGTCTGGTAGCCTAGTGACATTTCATTCCTTGTTTTTCTATTTCTGCTAAACGAGACATCTTTAGGCGAGGCCTATGTCCAGTAGTGGACGTCTTTTGGGTCATACAAGACGTCCACTGAATAGTAGATGATAAAACGACACATTACAAAGTAAGGAACCATATTTATTTAAAGACTACATCATAATTTTCAAGTGTGACACCACCTTTACCCGGCTTTCTAAAAAAGTAGCTCTGAATTTCGGCCTGATCAGATAAAAAGGTATAATCCAGAGCTCTGTGATGAATTGGCCCCAAAGGCATTCAGACTTCCCGCGCCTTATGAATTATGGCTTTATCATGGTTGTACTTGTTGTTTTTTTGTTCTCTCTATAGTATTTCCTGTTTTAGATAGATGTAGGTATATCTACTTTTGTTTTGATCCGCTAATAAAAGGTTATATCTTACATCCGAAAATTGCGAAAAACAAAACGTTCATTTTATGGAAATGTTTGAGGCCTTATAACCGCCTTTATAATTTATATTTTCAAACTACTCACTTTTAATCTCAATGTTTTGGAAATGATCGAATCTTTTTGGAAAATGATTAACTACTCTACATTAGAGACCTTGGCCAAAATAGCGACACGCAAAGAGGGACAAAATATCTGTGTCCGTCAAAGATTTCGGACCCCTTATTTTTCTATGGTCCGTCTTGTTTTCCACAAGCAAATCAGCTACTTTTCTTCCGGTGCGAGTGAAACGGAAGATAAACAATGCCCTATATATTTCTCTTTCTACGGTGCAAGTAGCACAAAAGTTTTTGCTTTTCGACCTCATTTATCCAGCGGATTAAGCCCTTGTCATTAAGAAAACAGTGCGACATGGCTATTTTGGACGGTGGATAAAATTATATGCACTGTGATTTTGATATTTCACGAGAAAAATATATGAGAGCAGCGCT
This sequence comes from Athrips mouffetella, assembly GCA_947532105.1. Classification (NCBI taxonomy): domain Eukaryota; kingdom Metazoa; phylum Arthropoda; class Insecta; order Lepidoptera; family Gelechiidae; genus Athrips; species Athrips mouffetella. The sequence continues at coordinate 7,088,075 of OX383964.1, read as the reverse complement.
CTCCTCTAAACATCATCCGCCTGCCTAAACAAACGTGTCGCACTGTAGTGAGCTATAAATTCAAAATAAAAAAAAAACTTATAAAATTGGTGCATGTCGACGCGACCCGCGGGTCTCATTCATCAAAACCGCCATAATCTTGTTTCCGTTCCAACGCAGACACATTGAACGATATTTTTTATTCATTCACTCATTCGTTCGTTCGATTGAGTTTTTTGTTTGTATTTGGAATTTTTAAACTCACCGCGAGTACGGTCAACCGCGCGTCGGTAGAAACTTTTCAACTCTTTTATCATGCTATAAGGTCCAAAAGTGTTTCTACTGACGTGCTGTTGAGTATACCTCGACATACGATATTTTGGTCCAGGATATTGAATCGTCGTGTTTCCGCTTCGGTAAACAAACAACTTATTTTTGTCTCTCAAGTATAGGTTATTTGCTTATGGAAAATGTTTGTTATTGACGCAAAAAACCGGCTAAGTGCGAGTCGGACTCGCGCACCGAGTGATAAAACGCACAGTCACGCAGAAGTGTAGGTATAAGCTCGCGAGTCCGACACGCACTTTGTTATTCGGTAGCTTCTGTAGAACTATAATTCCATTTTTAGGGTTCCGTAGCCAAATGGAAAAAAAACGGAACCCTTATGGATTCGTCATGTCTGTCTGTCTGTTCGTCCGTATGTCACAGCCACTTTTCTCCGAAACTAAGATTTTCACACAAAAGTAGAAAATAAACAATAAATGTTAGGGTTCCTCATACTTAGAACTGAAACTCAAAATTTTTATTTTCATCAAACCCATACTTGTGGGTTATTTATGGATAGGTCTTCAAAAATTATATTAAGGTTTCTAATATATTTTTTTCTAAACTGAATAGTTTTCAGTTTAGAAAAAAATCGTAAAATGTGTGTCCCCCCCCCCCTGTAACTTCTAAAATAAGAGAATGATAAAACTAAAAAAACTATATGATGTACATTACCATGCAAACTTCCACCAAAAATTGGTTTGAACGAGATCTAATAAGTAGTTTTTTTTTTATACCTCATAAATCGTAAATCGCAATTTGCCTTTCATTCAATCAACTCAAATATAAATTTTAGTACCTACTTACATCACATAATAAAGTTTTTTAGCAATAAAAATACCATAACTTTTACCTGTATACGTACAGGTATGTACAGAACCCTTAGTGCGCGAGTCTGACTCGCACTTGGCCGGGTTTTTAGAGTTTCGCACCCAAAGGATGAAAAACGGGACCCTATTAATATGCCTCCGATGTCTGTCCGTCTGTCTGACTGTCAGCGGGCTGTATCTCATGAACTGTAATAAGCAGACAGTTGTAATTTTCACAAATTATGTATTTCTGTTGCCGCTATAACAAAAAATACTAAAATAAAAAAAATTAAGGGGGCTCCCCTACGAAAAACGGGCACATTTTAAGCGTGACAATAGGTATATTCGTAGAATAATAAGAAACCGGCCAAGTGCGAGTCGAACTCGCGCCCTAAGGGTTCCGTACCTACCTACCTACCATGTGATATAGATTAGACTAGCTGTTGCCCGCGACTCCGTCCGCGTGGGATTCAGAATAACGTAGCTACTGACTTTTCCCATGGTTCAAACCATCTTGGTGCCAAATTTTATCAAAGACAGTTACCTAATTGGATTAGTCGTAAAATACATTATTGAAAACTTCATTCGAATCGGATTGGTATTTAGTGAGTTATTGGTATACAGAGCGCTTGATAATTTGCATTCGTGTAGCTTCTGTTTAAGTGAATCGATTGCAATTATGTAAGGCTAAAATGTTGTCCGAAAATAAGCCAATTACATTATCGAAAACCCCATTCGAATCAGTTCAGTAGTTTGTGAGTTATTGGTGCACAGGCCGTTTCATAATTTGCATTTGTGTAGCTTCTGTTTGAGTGAACCGATCGCAATGAAACAAAGCTTATATGTTGCACGAAAGTAAGCCAAATACGTTATTTAAAATTTCATATGAATCGAGTTTGTGAGTTATTGACGCCGCCACTTGAACCATCGCATAACTTCTGTTTGACTAAGGGTTAACTGGAGGATGGGCAGCAGCATCCTCCTTTGTATATTACATCTTACTTACTGCGGTCACCTACAACCGCGGTCCATAGTGCCAGCCGTAACGCTAACAAGCGAGGTGACTATGGTACTTCCCCTCCTCATTTATGTAGCAGATTTTTACCGTTTCATACATATATTATCAATAATATTCTAAAGGTGAAATTTTGTATGTTTAGGTATTTGTTACTCTTTCAAGTTTCTTGAACTTTGAACAGAATTATCAACACAAAAACATAAAAGTGATATTACCTAGGAAAATTTCAGACCTTTCTTTGGAAAATGTGTTTTTTTTTATTTTCGCTAAACCCATTTGGACTGAGTCGCGGGCAATAGCTAGTCTACCTATATTTTGATATCTTTACGCATTCTTTTCATATTAATAAGTTGAAAAAGTACAGTAAAGACGTCGTCTGAGACCGCGGGAAGTTTATTCTCCTTGATTTATACACGTTTTAGGGAATCGGCCGGGCGTATTTAAATGATGGCCCACATTTGAAAAGTTGGGGGAAACGGGAAAGTCGGCCGCAATAAGAGTTTTTATAGGCACGCCCCAGGCCACTTATTCTGCACAAATGGTTTCTTTTTCGTTCTTTTCTGGAAGTTTTTTTGTTAGACAAGTATTTTCGATACCTACACAAGTTCCTAAGAAATTTTTTACTTTCATTCTCTTTGCCTTCACGGTCAGTCGTTTTCTTATATTATTATCAAAACACTTGCTCATAAAACAGCTCTTTTTACACTGTATTTAGGTCTATAATCCAGCTTATTAAACACACGTGATTTTTGCATTATGTTACCGCACTAGTGTTTTAGTTTTGTCTTTTACTTTGATTTAGGCAAGGGCGTAAGGAGCTTTTATATCTTTAAAATTCATAATATTCTCATGAATAAATAAACTTTGTTCGATAATAATGATCAATAACCTTTAATGCCTGCGTCTGTGTTCCCGAGTTCATATAACCCGAATCTATTCAAGCCGCGAGTGAATAGGCTTCTTCTGGGCGAGCTCGTTCCATCGTCAACCTCATCTCTGTCTTCAAGACTAGATCGAGTATGACCGGTATTGCGAAAACTATAATTTTCATCAGAATAAAATTCAAACTTATAATTTTTCAAAATTGCTTTACGTTTTATACTAAATAACAATCAATATGAATAACCTTTTCGACTATACTATAACTCTTTGAACTGAACAACTATTCAAGCTGTTTTCCTTCCAAATTAAAGATTTTGGAAAATACGCGCGGCGCGGCGCGCAAATAGAAGCGGAGCGTTTTATTCGTGTCAATAAAAAAAAAAAAGTCAGGTAATAAAAAGTCTGCCGTCTGCTCTGCCCCTAAGAATCTAGACACACGTGAATGTGTCCGAAAACGTAAGCGCGGCAACCAGGAGATACTTTATTCTTGATCGTTTTTAAGGCCGATTCTCTTCCACGCTATTAATACCAGTATTCACTGTTTGTATATTGTAGCACATTGCGGTATAATAACTAGGACATGCAAAAACCGGGTAGAAAGAAAAAAACCGGGATTTTCGGTTTTTTCGGGTAATTCTCATGTTCGTTCATTATAATCAAGAAATTTAAAACGAAAAGCTGGAATCAAGCAATTCAAAATAATTTTTCAACTGGCAGTTAACAGTTCTTCATCGTGTAACATCAACCAAACGTATTTTTAACTTGAAGTCTTTTTCTTCATCAAGTAAACATTGAAATGGTAGTTAACGCATCCTCATCATTCAAACAAAGTTATATAAAAAAACCGGCCAAGTGCGAGTCGGAGTCGGGCACTGAGGGTTCCGTACCATCACATAAACATAATTGTATTAGTTGAAATTTCAGAAAGTTAATGTGCTAGATTTTTTGAGTCCGACATGCGCTTGACCAAATTTTATTATTTGTTGTTATTTTATAGCGCTCTATAAACATTCCAATTTTCAAGTTTGTAAGTGTTCCCGTTTTTAAATAGACCTAAAACCAAAATCGCCTCAGCGACCATCCAACTTGCATGACCCCTCTCTTATATGAATGTTCTTGAAACGGGAGCTCACCACAATTGGTTACCATTAGTTGTGAGAAAAGTTGTAATATTTAATGATTTCAGACTTTTCCCATTATTTGTACTGTGAGACATAGCTTCTTGCCAAATTTCATAATTTTAGGTCAACGGGAAGTACCCTGTAGGTTTTGCATTTTTGAATAAATGTATGGAGATGAGGACATAAAATGCCATATCTTTTGATTGCATCGTTGTAAAAATTTAAATTTTCAGATCTTGTGTGGTTCATGGATCCTAATATGTGGTATTAATTTCAACCTGATATCTTTACCCGTTCGTGAGATAAAGGGTCTTGACAGACAGACAGACAGACAGATGGACAACAAAGTGATCCTATAAGGGTTCCGTTTTTTTCTTTTGAGGTACGGAACCCTAAAAACGTATTTTTCAGGGTTTCATAGTCAACAAGAAACCGTTATAGTTTCGTCATGTCCGTCAGTCTGTCTGTCCGCAGCAACCCTTAGTACTAGAAAGCTGTATGAATTACGCCTACTAAGTGGTATAATAAAACCTAGAAATATATTTTTTTTGGGGTACCTCCCATGTACACTTAAAGTATATATAAATATTTTTCTTTTCTTGTTCTCATAGTGTGGGGTGTCGTTAAATAGGTGTTTTAAAATATTTTGGATTTGCAAATACTAATTTTCGATTTTAGGATCCGTTTGCGAAATATTTAGCTTAGGAGCACACATTTTTGTTAGAGTCAAGTGAACTTAAGTGTCCCTCCCCCCTGCCAGCTAAACGGTTGTTACTAGAAATAAAAAAAAATGCATAGTAGTGGCATAAGCGATGAAAGTAAAAGAAAAACCATCACAGCTAAGTAGGCTTTATAGGTTTTTGTTTTATTTTATTTTTTATTTTTTTAGGCTTTATAGGTTAAGGAGTAATAGTCAAAAAACTGAAAATAATAGAAATATAAATAGCAATCAGGCGCCGGCCTTCGCTGGTTGTTAGGACGGAAAAATTAATGAAAAAATCGTAACCTGCTTAACAATTTGCTAAGGCTACTTTACTACGAAACCCTGGCCGGTTTTTTTAACTTAACTCGAGTCTCTCTCTTCGTTAAATAAAAGGATAGAAACTTCTTGTAGCATTAATAGTAATAAATATTCATTCACATTTTTTTTTTGGTAAAAATATCTTAACGAAACAAGTTCATAAAGAGAATCATCATTTAGCAAACTCATTTTGTTACGCCATCGATAAGAGCTAGGCTTTAAATTTAAGAAGGAAAAGGCCAGCTGAAGAAAATATTTGTTCAGATTCTACACTTGGTTGTATTGATTTTAAAGTTTTGTATGCTTTTAAACTGTTTATGCTCAGTAATAATAAAATGAATTATTTACTTATCTGCGTTTAAATTAAAACACTTAGGTGAAATAAAGAAGTTACATTAAACCTGGAAAGATCTTCAAAGTTATAATAATAATATGGTACGTAGGGAAACTAACGTTTATATGTATCGTACGTCGTTAGAATAAAAAAAAGTAAACCTAGTTTAAAAAACCGTTAAGTGCGAGTTGGACTCGCGCGCTGAGGGTTCCGATATATCTTTAGTATTTTTGGAAGCAATAATGTCCATTTTTAGGACCGCAAAACTAAATTTGTTTTTTTGCAGATTTAACGTAGAAAAATATTGTTTGACGTAGAAAGATCGTTTTATTTTTGCTGTACTTTTACTTCGGAGATAAGGGGGGGGGGGGGGGGGGGGAATGGTATTTTTTTTGACATTTGTCATTTGTGTTGGACTCAAAAACTCTAGCACAGTAACTTACTGAATTTTCAACTAATACAATTATGATTATGTGTTTGTACGGAACCCGTGGTGTGTGAGAGTGACTCGCATTTGGCTGGTTTTTAATTATGATATAATCTCCTTTGGGAAAAAATGATTATGATTGGTCAGATTCAAAGCCATAACAATTATTTCGATATTTCCGGTAACGTGTAATGTAATACTCGTATCAGGGAAATCATAACATTATTACGATAATAACTTGATTTGGAGTAGAATTTTCTATAATTATAGTTACAAATACTATACAACGTGATTTTCTATTCATCAAAAAAAACTTAAGGGGTGATTCTGCCTATGAAACTGAACAACTTTCAAGCAACATTGGTCAAACATAGTCAAAATACGAAAAAAAAATTCTGAGCTCTCACAAAATGAAGGGTGTAAGGGACGGTGTACCGAAAGCTGAAAGGGCGTGCTCAGTCAACGAAACTGAACAACTTTCCCAAAGAAACATATGTTGGGAAATGAAAAAAAAAATTGACCTCTATCCATACAAATTGCCCGTTCTGGTCAAATACAAATTGCACATCCTTCAGGGTTGATATACCCTTTCAAAATAAAACAACAAAATTAAAGGACATAATACAAGGGCGGGCTTATCTTTAAAAAAGATTACTATTTAAAACAATACTGATTTACAAAATTAAGGTAAAACTATGTACAGTGTGATTCTGTTTTTGATATTTTTTCTGTTGCCATTTTATAGCGCCGCCGCCTTGTATTTTGGCAAAAAAATTACTTGGTATTTAGCCTATTTTCATAACGTTAAAAATATAAATATTTCGAGTAAAAAGAGAATACTTTGGTTTACCTTAAATACAAATAATTTATTTGCAAGAACACACGTACATGCAAGGATCTTAAACTAATAAATCAATTTGGTCACAGTGTATTCTACAACTGTCGGCATGCAAAAATTAACAAAGTAATAATAATTTTATATCAAAGTAAAACTTAATATTTATTCACCAAACTAAAAAATATAAATTTCATTTCATTAATATTTTGTATGTCAAAAATCTTTATCGTCGTTTAAATATTCAGCCACGCTATAATAACATTTTTTAATAAGCCACCTCCACAATTTTAACAGAAAATACCTACAACTAATAAGTTGTCTTAATTCGACTGGAATCTTGTTGTAAACTTTGATACTCATAATGAAGCAGTTTTTTTTTTCATACGAAGCAGTTCTACATGACGGAATTCTCAAACGTGACAGATCCCTTTCACGTAATCTTTGTATTGGTTCAGGCTTCTTGAAGTAATCAGGATGATAGATTGATCGGATTTGTAATTTCCATGAACAGTATTCATCTAACGTTATACCTAGGAATTTGGTTGTATTAACTTGTAATATTTTTTGGTCTTGACATTGTATATTAGGTTCAATTTACTAGTTTTATAATTGCGAAAATGAATTAATGTCGTTTTTAATATTTAATTTTAAGATTATTAATTATTAGCCAGTCATTAATGGAGTTAATAGTCAAATTTATATTGGTTTATTTTATTTATTTATTGAAATCATTGACAAATCATGAATTTATAATTAATGATGCGGCGCCTTCTAAACCTTAATCAGGTTTTTACGGACACCGGTATTCATCGTCTATATGTTATTATAAAATAAACTAAAACAAACACTCGTCTATAATATGAAATAATATGTAGGTAGTTCGCTTGCTATGACAATCAGTTTCATTGAAGGTAGATTCAAATAAATATTAACAGTCTAGCAACAAATAAATGAGTATGGCTTGTGAGTTATCCAAGGTGCCTGCGTATGCGTCACCAAAGATATTACGAATGATTGTGTACTATACGTATAGATACAGAGTGTTTAAATTTTTAATATTTACTCTGCTAGTTTTTTATTTTTATATTACATATTATGATTAGGAATGGTAAAATGTCATTATTATCTGTAACTATTACAGAAATGTCATCCGCAAATAAAATTGTTTGATTACATGTCACGTTTGGTAAATCATTAATATACAATAGGAATAAAGTCGGACCTAATACTGAACCCTGCGGAACTCCGACTCTATTATACCTATACGTAGACTGATACGAAACATTTTCCTCCATGTTATTGAGTCTAGATATTTCCACACACTGCATAGGGTCACAAAGGTTACTACTGATCCAGCTCAGCGCTAATCCCTGAACCCCATAATTCTCACATTTTTGCAATAGAATCTTATGACCAACGTAATCAAACTTTTTGTCATATCAAGAAACATAGCAATGACGGATAGCTGTTTGTCAATATACCCCGTAATTTTATGAATTAGCGAATAACAGGTATGCGATGTTGATTTTTGTTTTTGAAACCCGAACTGCTCTTTTGCAATTACGTTATGTTTGTCGAGGAAATTTGTCAGCTTTCTTTGAATAACTTTTCAAAAACCTTTGAAAATATTGGAACCAACGTAATTAGCCTATAGTTTCTAATTATATTTTGTCACCTTTTTAGGGTTCCGATACCAAAATGGTAAAAAAAAAGAACCCTCTGTCTGTCTGTCCGTCTGTCACACCTGTATATCTCAGCAACCACTCATGCTATAGACTTGAAATTTGGAATAGTTTTAGAATATGGTTGTCCAACTTAAATGCATATGAAAAAATTAAAAAAAGAATTAGGATTATTAATGTAAAGGGGGGCCGAATAGGAGGGCCAATTTTCAAATTGGTTACTAGGTTACGTGGGGTATCATATGAACGGGCTTTACTTGTACATTCTAAAATATGTTTTGTATTTTTTTACAACTCTTAGTATTGAAGTTATGATGAAAAATGTAAAAATAATACCGTTCCCCCCTCTTATCTCCGAAGTTTGTGAAAGGAAAAATCTGAATTAATTACAGTCGATAGAAATTTATATAAATGTTACAGCAAAAATAAAACGATCTTTCTAAAATGCACAGTTTTTTAGAAATCTGCAAAAAACCTTTACAAACAAATTTAGTTTTGCGGTCCTAAAAATGGACTTTATTGCTTCCAAAAATACTATAGGTACATCGGAACCCTCGGCGCGCGAGTCCAACTCGCACTTAACCGGTTTTTTTATACAAAGGTTTAACTGTCGATCGCTTTAGCCTGTCTGGGAAACAGCTTTGTGAAGACGATAGATTTACTAAGTAAGTCATTACAGAAGATATATATAGAATGCTTGATTTGAAAACATGTGTTGTAAAACCATCAAAACTGACACAAGCAGTGTTATTTGAAAATCGTACCACTTTTATTAATTCCTTCTTCGTACAGGGCCCAAGAAATAAACTGTTACTAACTATTGTACTCCGCAATCTACTGCTATTTAAATTCACACTAGAAGACGGTACGGTACTATTAGATGAATCTATAAAGGTCTTATTAAAAGCTTCTGCAATGTCTGTTGGCTCATTTGAAGTAATTTTCTTTACATCTATCGACTCAATTCTAAAATGTATATTAGTATTATCCTGGTCGTTTTTAATGACATTCCATATGGCCGTACATAATTTTTTTGAGTTTGAGATTAATTTACTATTGGATTGTTTTTTACCTTCACAAACAAAATCCCAAAGTTTCATTAAATTGGAATAATTGTTTTTGTAAGGTATATATACTAAGTCTATAGCAAATTAATATTTTTACCTATCTTAAAAGTGTTGTCACAATATTATATTAAATATTGTATGTCACAACGCCCTCTGCTAACTGTTCATCTTTTAAAGCGGAACATCCTGCATAATGCAAACACGTACGTTATATAAATTTGAAATCCATGTTTGTGACAAAGAATTGCATGTGAACTCTTGCATATGAACATGGAAAATATATTATTCAAGTTTATTTTTCTGGGAGCCATTAACTATTTTTATATTTCAGCAGAAAAGGTAAGTGTACTGCATTAAGTCTACATCTGGGATAGGGACCGGTTTTCTTATTACACCTGGAATCCAATTCTTAAATATTATTGTGTGATTTTCGAGATTTGATTATTCAAAATGTTTATAGAATTATTAATTTTGAATTTTATTTTGTAATGTGATTAAAATTAGAATACTTTTCTTGTCTCAATGTCACACGGTGTAAAAAATTTGTATGCCTTTAATGGCAGGACTTAGAGGTACGACTGTAATGTAGGATCTTTATAAATAAACCTAAGTTCTACAAATAAACAATCTTATCTTTATTTTATTAGGGTCATGGTCATGATTTATTTTTAACGTAACGACGTGTGCAACTAAAAAGTTTCCTATTAAATATATAAATTAATAACTAACGTATGAGTTATTTCTGAAGAGTTTTTCAGAGCTAATTTAAATCTAAAAAATTACGAAGGACACTCGGTGATATTCAAGAATTTGAGTTCTGCTGTACTCGTTTTTATTAGGGTTCCGTACCCATAGCAGGTTTTGATTAAATATTTCATATCGGTTATAACATACATATAATGCTCAGCGAGGTCCTAGCACTCCTAGCGCCTGATTGCTATTGCTATTTATATTATTTCCAGTTTTTTTGGCTATAGCTCATTAATCTGTGAAGTCTACCTAGCTGTGACAGTTTTCCTTTTAATTTCATAATCTATATACTACTGTGATTTTTTCACATTCCCAATAACAACCGTTTAGCTTGGGGTGGGACACATACACACTCTACTCCAATAAAAAATTGCGCCTTCAAGCTAAATATTTAAAATTTATATTGGGGTAAGAGCGGATGGATTTTAGACAAATTGAAAAGATGTTGTAAAAAAAATATTTTCTCCAAAGCCGTTTAAGATAAATTACTGAAATATGGTGCAAAGGCTAATATTAAATGCTCCTTGGCTCTACATTTAGTTTATTCTTGTTAACTCAACAGTTTCTATTTTGTATGCGTGTAAAAGACATTAAATTTTTATGGCCATGGTAGAAAAAAATGCCTTGAGGGGTAAGTTTAACCCGCTTTTATTGCTTTGAGAATACGGTCTATAAAAGTAAAATATCTGATCTTTAACGCTTTACAATATATAAAAAACTGAATTTTGTACAACTTGGCATATAAATGTTCCAATCGAGTTTATTTTTTCTTACTGATATACATCCGATCTTAGCCTGGTTATTTTTTTTTTATATTGTGTGACTCTCAAGCTTCTGTCTGGGCAAAAGATGAACTATCCAGATTGGAGATAAGGCTGTGTGGATTCGAATTTTGCTAGAGTAAATGACGTGGTAGTAGGTATTCTATATAATATTGATATATTCGTTTTTTATTTATTTTTATTTTATAGGCACACAAAACAAGTTACAGCCATTGAAAGTAACAAACACAGATAGTTCTTAAACTAGACCATATCTCTAAACATGTATGCACAAACAGCATAGGAATGAAACATTATTAGGGGTTAGTTATGCAAACAACAATTTGGGCTAAGGAACATAAAATTTGTTAGTAGTGTACTAATTTTAAAACAAGACTTAAAACTATTAGAAAGCAAAAATAAGGGAAGAGGTGCCAAAACTTAATTAAACTTGAAAAGTATTGCTCTGATGTTAGTCCTGAATTTGGAAAGTTTAGGGTTAAATATGTGTAAGGACGAGTTTTCAGTGACGAGTTCATTGTAGGTACGGCACATTCTAATAATGGGGTTATAAAAGGATGTGTTATTGATATAAACCTGAAGACAAAACAACCGGGATGTTGGTTTGCGTGACCTGTACATAGTATTAAAATTATGAAGAGAAAGAAGATACGGGGAATCAATATAATAGTGGACAATTTTGTAGAGTGTGATTAAGTCAATACATTTACGACGGGAATCTAAAGAAACTATGTGAAATCTTTGTAAGCGACTAGTATAGGAGCGAAATTCACGATCCAAATGCAGTCTAAAACAAAGTAAGTTAAGAAACTTAGATTGTATTCGTTAAATTCTCTTATTGTGGACTTCGTAATAAGGGGACCAGATAACGGAACCATATTCTAAAATGCTTCTTACTATTGAGCAATAGAGACACAGATAGGTTCGCTGATCTGTGAATTTTTTAGTACTGCGAGCTATGAAACCAATCAGTTGGGAACATTTGCTAATTATAAAATCATAATGGGATCTAAATGTGAGCTTATCATCAAAAAATATTCCAAGGTCTTTAATAACTGTTTTGCGCTGAAGAACTTGATTAATCAGTGAATAATTGTAACAATATTTAGTGAACTTTGCAGTAAAGCTGACCACATAACACTTATTAATGTTAAGAAACATAAAATTAGAAACACACCACTCAGCAACTTTGTTTAAGTTTTCTTGTAAGAGTGTACAATCATTGATACTGTTGATAGTCATATATATTTTAAGGTCATCAGCATAGAGAAAGCTAGGACAAATAAAATTGTTGACAAGGTCATTAATAAAGACAACAAAAAGCAATGGGCCCAAATGAGACCTCTGGGGAACTCCCGATGTTATGGTAACAGGGGTTGATAGATGTCCCTTTATACTGACCAGCTGGCTCCTATTCAGAAGATATGATGTAATCCATCGAAGAAGGTTCCCATGAATTCCGTACCTCTCCAACTTTAGGCAAAGAAGTGAATGATTTACCTTATCGAATGCCTTGGCGAAGTCCGTATATATAGAATCAACTTGGCCTCTTTTCGCGAAGGCATTACAAAGATAATTCTTATACTCCAACAAATTACTTACAGTGGATCTTTTGGCAACAAAACCATGTTGTTTCGTGGAGATCAGTGGTTCGAGGTGAGAATAAAGTGCATCGTAGATTACAGACTCAAATAGCTTCGCAAAGCAAGATAAAATACTAATGGGCCTGTAATTAGTACATTGATCCCTTTCGCCAGACTTGAGTATAGGAATTATGAAGGCTGTTTTCCAATAAGTTGGAAATTTTCCAGTTTGCATGGATTTATTAAATAGAATTAGAAGCGGTTCACTAATTTCAAGTACACACGATTTAACAAAAGAAGGAGGAATCCCATCCGGACCAGGGCCCTTATCATTATCAATAGCTTTAATTTTAGCCTGAATTTTGTGTATATCAATGCCTACCTCACTGAGGCTATAATAAGACGTAGGTATATATGAAGGTATTGTATTTACTAAAATATTTTTCTCAAATACAGATGAAAAATAGGTAGAAAACATTTCACAAATTTCTGAAACATTGGAAGAGGTGATATTCTCATATTTCATTGTTAACGGTATTGAACTATAACCTTTCTTGCCGTGAATATACTGAAAAAAGAACTTAATCTTTTTAGCAACAGAGTTTTCTACCGATTCTCTATAAGTTTTATAGCATTTATCCATCAATATTTTACATCTACTACGCAGCAACGAAAATGAGTCGTAATCAGGAGGATTCTCGTATATTTTGTAGCGTTTATGATACTTAGATTTTTCTTTGAGGCGTTTAATTAGCGAGGGACTAAACCAAAATGGATGTTCATCAGTTTTGTTGCAATGAATTTTAGGTGTATGTTTATCTATAATTTTATTAAGTATGTCATAAAATTGTTTTAGAGCAATATCGATGTCCGAATGGTTTAAGACTCTAGCCCAATCTACAGAGCTAAGATCCTGGCGAATCTTATCAAAGTTACTTTTTTTAAAGTTAGGTCTAATTTTAAGTTTCTCTTTAATTAGCTTAGGTTGCAGTTTTAAGTTAGGGATATCCGCAAGTAATGGAGGATGATGACTATCAGGTTTACTCAAAGAAATAGCATTATATACACTTATATAAGGTAGTGTAGTTAAAATTAAGTCTAAAAAACGGTTGTTTGCATTTGGTATGTTATTAAATTGCTTAAGGCTGCATAATGATAACGTCTCTAGAAGAAGATCTGACTTTCGATCAGTTTGTACCAAAAGGGGATTCATTTCAGACAGTGTGGTGGTGTTATACCATTGAAGACTAGGTGTGTTGAAATCGCCCACAAGTATGAAGTCCGAGCAAGTTTTACTATTTAAAATTAAGTTTTGGCAATTTACATAAAAACTTTCCAATATACTTAAGTCAATATCCGGTGGCAGATAGTTAGTTTTATACTGGTAAAGACCGGATGGTCGTATCCGATCTTTACCCTTGTGGGGGAACATCGGATATCAGCTAATAGCGATCCTAGGTGTGTTTTGATCAGATCAATATGGCTTATACTACTTAAAACCAAGAATCCAGAGGAAACAATACCAAAATAAGCAGTATTTTCGCAAGAATATGGATGGGATTGAGAAAGGGAAAGATCGGATTGACGGAAAAACCACAAACATTATCATGGTTTTTGGAATCCAACATGGCAAATGTTTGTTTCGACGGAGCGGCCGGCGGGAATTCAAGGTCGATGCAAAATAAAAAGGCGATGTTCATAATGCTGGCACCATTAAAAAGGTCATCCATTAAAAGGTATGGTCGCATTCAGGAGAATTTTGATGTATACGGTCTTACCCCTTTTCCGGTCTTACCCCAACTTACTTACCCCCACATTACTTGTAGGGGAGGTACCTACCTACCCTAAAATAATTTTTTCTTCAAGATTTTATTTTACCGGTATATCCGTACTAAATTGCAGCTTTCTAGTATTGAGGGTCTCTGACCTAAGCCGCGGATAGACAGACAGACGGACATGACTACGGAACCCTTAAAACCGGTCAAGTGCCAGTCGGTATCCCGTACTGAGAAATATTTCCTGTTTTGATTATGCGTTATGCGAGTCCGACTCGCAGTTGGCTGGTTTTTATTTTTTAGGGTTCCGTACCCAAATGGTGAAAAACGGGACCCTGTTAATATGCCTCCAATGTATGTCAGTCTGTAAGCGGGCTATATCTCTCATAGGTAGACAGTTAAAATTTTCACAGATTATGAACTTCTATTGCCGGTTTAATAATAACAAATAATAAAAATAAAAGAATTAAGGGAGGCTTCCCTACCAAAAACGTGTTTTTTAGTGTATAAGCTACAGAATTACAGCAAAAAGTATTATAAAAGGTGAAGAATGTGTTCTGAGGAGGTGGAAGGAATATTTTGAAAGTCTGTTTGAGAGAGAAAAAGCAGAGGCCAGCGAACCTAGGTCTTCTGTGGAAATGAATGAGAATGAAGAGGAGAATTGTGTAAGTGAGATAAGTATGGATGAGATTATGAAAGCGATGAAAAGTATGAAATCAGGTAAAGCAGCTGGGTATGATAGAGTGCCGGTCGAGATGTTGAAGGCTGCGCGAGGCATTGTGGCTAGTCAGTTGTACCGCCTTTTCAACTTGTGTTGGACGAACGGCCAAGTACCAGGTGACTGGTGCAAGGCTGTGATTGTGCCACTGTACAAGGGAAAAGGGTCACAACAGGACTGCAAAAATTATCGCGGGATAAGCCTTCTCAGTGTCGTCGGCAAACTGTATGCAAAGGTTTTGATTGAAAGAGTGATGAAAGATACTGACGATAAAATATGGGATGTACAAGCGGGATTTAGAAAGGGAATGGGATGTACAGATCAGGTCTTTTCCTTGCGGTGCATAGCTGAAAAGTTTTTGGCTAAAAACCAAAAAGTCTACTGCGCGTTCGTGGATTTGGAAAAGGCCTATGACCGAGTGGTGAGGAATGAATTGTGGTCAGCATTGTCTATGTATGGGGTAAACGGTCATCTGATTCAAGCACTGAAATCTCTCTATGAGGATTCAAGTGCTTGTGTCAGAATAAACGGGGCGTACACTGAATGGTTTAGCATCGAAAAAGGTGTTAGGCAGGGATGTGTAGCGTCACCTTGGCTGTTTAACCTGTTCATGGATAATTGTTTGATTGATCTGAAAGAGAGTATGTGTGGACTTAGAATGAATGAGTTACTCATCAAATGTCTTCTCTACGCTGATGACAAAGTTGTACTTGCGTCATCTGCTGACGAGTTGCAGGAGATGGTAACAATGATGAATGTGGCTTTGGAAAGGAAAGGAATGAAAGTAAATGTAAGCAAGACTAAAGTAATGGTACTTGAAAGAGAAGAATGTATGACAGAGTGTACTATATTAATAGATGGTGAACAAGTCGAACAAGTGAAGGAGTTTGTGTATCTGGGCTCAAAGTTTACGAGAGATGGAAAGTGTGAAAGTGATATTGAAAGAAGAGTGAATGCTGGAAACATGGTGAATGGTGCCCTGCACGCCTTTATGAGGAGTCAAAAGGTGTCTCACAAGGCTCGTTTGGCTGTTCATGGGGGAGTTTTGGTACCAACACTGATGTATGGCAGTGAAAGCTGGGTATGGCAGAAGAAGCATGAAAGTAGAATTAATGCAGTGGAAATGAGAGCGCTAAGGAGTATGATTGGTGTTAAATTGAGTGACAGGATCAGAAGTAGTGTGATAAGAGAACGGTGTGGCGTAAAAGAAGACGTAGTGACCAAAATCGAGAATGGGATGCTGAGATGGTTTGGTCATGTAGAGAGGATGAATGAACGAAGATTGACGAAAGAGATCTACCAGGCGAGAGTGAATGGAAACGTTGGAAGGGGAAGGCCGAGGCGAACGTACCAGGACCAAATTCAGGACGTTCTGAATAAAGGCCAGGTTAAAAGTACCCTAAACCGACGAGCATGTATGAAAGGATTGATGAAAGTACAGGAAGCAAGGGAAGTATGTCAAGATCGTAGCAGGTGGAGGACTGTGGTCTCTGCCTACCCCAACGGGAAAGAGGCGTGATGTTATGTATGTATGTATGTAATTACAGCAAATAATAAAAACTGTTCAAGTGCGTGTCGGACTAGCCCGCATTTAATACACTTTTGCGTGAGACCGGTTTTTAAATTTCTTCTACTAAGTAAATTAAAATGATTGATTATTCAGAACTCTTGCGCTGATTTTGTCGGGAGGCATAGAAGATAAAATTAAAGTTGTTCGGTTCCATGGTTTCAACCTACAGTTTTAAATTTCGGGAGATCTCTTTGGAACACTTGCGTTCAAGAAGCTTATAGATGAGACTGGAGAACATTCTTCGAACAAAAAGTTAAAGACAAAAATTTTAACCAAAGAGATTTAAACCTCGCTACGCTCGGGCAGCGAGGTTAAAATCTCTTTGATTTTAGCAACCAAAAACAAATGAACGTCAGACGACATCGTCTCTCTTTTTCTAACTACACCTTCAGTAAAACCTTTTAAAAAAAATTCCCCACCTAAACCACCACAGTTGAATTAACAAGCTTTTGCCCGCGACTTCCTTCCAGTGTTTTGTCGCGTATTATCGTAGCGTTACCCACGAAACAAAACAAGTAAAGGAAAAAATCTAAACTTACAAGCAGACTAAGGGTGGGCTGCACAATCCTACTTAACCGTAACCGAATATTCGCCTCTTGCTTTTTCCACCATATAGAGAGCAAGATGCGTATGTTCGGTTACAATCAAATCAAATGGTGCAACCCACCCTAAGTATAACTAATATAAGGTGAGCTCTAATGTCACGTAAATTCATATCACAGGGTAAGCGAAATTTTTGAGCACAAAGTTTTAGTTCCAGGCATATTGTGGTAGTACTGAAACCTCCGTAAACATAAACTGCATCATTTTCCATATCGCATCGCAACCCATGTTCCTTAGATAGAGTAGTTCAGTTTCATGATTCGTGGCTGCTACGAGTATAACCTTTTTGTTACACATTGTATTTAGGGAATGAAAAACCGGACAGTTTTAATAACCGGTTTTTATTATCGGATTTTAACATGTTAACCGGTTAACCGGCTTAACCGGTTTTATAAATTAAATTTTTAAACTAATAAAATCTTGAGTTTTTTAAGTGTACTAGGTACCGTTTATTTAAATTTTCGAACATAAAAAATTAATACAAAATTATTTTAAATGCTAAGATAAAAGTACATTTTTTTTACCTTATTTTTTATTACTATGATATAGCATTTAGGCACTTAGAATACAAAAAAAGTAAGTAAAAGTAGGTACAAAAAAATTACAATTTAGTATCAGTCATTTAAAATCACAGAAAACAAATTTAACAATAATCAACAATACAGTTAGAAGTTTATAGAAGCAATAATATGTTATGGGTAAGTAAATAATTTGTTACATTAACTAACAGTCTCACAGAAGTATATCTTTAACATCTATAAACTTTTATTTTCAATAACATTAATAAATATCAAAAATCAGGTTAATCATCATGAGATAAAAACATACACAGTAAATATTTAACAGTTATAACAGCGCAATGATATTATCACGTCCAGTTTTCACATAAATAATTTTTGTAAAATTCATTATTCAATACTAACCGTGTGAGATTTTTATACTATAATGCCTCTTTGATACATTTATTTAACACTAATGGTTGTTTTTATTAATTCACGAATTTGTTTGTTAACAAAATTGTCTTACTTTTAGTGGAATCCATTTAAGATAAAGATAAAAAGATAAAGATAAGATAAAAATCCAAAGAAGCTCCAAACACTACACCACAGAAGAACGTATTCTTAAACAGTGTTGCCATAGTACAAAAATATTTAAAAATAACGTATAAGTAACGTTATTTTAAGGATGATAACTATTTTAATTGTGTTAGGAGTTACAATAAACTTTTATTACCTTGTGTTTGTTAAAAATACACATCCTTATGTCTAGAATAATGTGTATTAGTAATATTGAAGACTTATTTGTTAGTGTGTCCTTAGAGTTTCTGTTTTTATTAAAATAAATCTTCTCCTAAAAAAACCGAAAAAGCCGGTTTTAAAAAGAAAAACCGGGTTATAAAAAAGGGGGAAAACCAATTTAAAAAGCCGGGTTTTCGGTTTTCGGTGAAACCGGTTTGCATTCCCTAATTGTATTGTTCTCACTATAAAGTCGAAAAAGAAGTGTGTAAAGAAAAAGTATCAGATATGGTATTTTCATCTGTCAATTACGGCTAGAAAAGTAGCTGATTCCTCCAAGGGACTTTCGAAGCGGGTAAAAATGACATTTGAAATTCGAACATAAATTTCCAAGGTCCAAGGAGGTCGATCTAAAATATTGTATGAAAAATGTTATTGTGAAAAATAAAACTAAATACGCTCGAGCTGTATCTTACAAGACTAGAACCAAAGAGGTTCTGTCTGATATTTGGTTGGCGGGTAGCATAGCTTTAAATTTAATGTTAAAGAGCTAAGCTCGATTGCCCAAGTACTGTCCCGTATAAAGTAACTATTACAGGTCATTTACGCTACCTTTCTTATTAATAATGATCAACACGCAGGTAAAAAGATATATTTTCACTTTCTAGAAAATACCTACTTGGAATCTCTTTGATCATAATTCAATTAGATTTCCCACATTTGAAGGTAATTTCTGCAGTCCTAAAATGGTATCATTATTGCAATATGGCGAACCCAGATTAGTAATTTAATGTACAGAGTAATGGCGAATGTTCGCGCCTCTCTTCAAAAGTGTAAATTGTTTTTTAGATGATATTTACAATCAACATAGCAAAATAGTCCCGAATTGTATAGTGCGTGGTTGCAAAAGTGTATTTTATCCAGATTTTGATGTGATTTTCCACAAGTAAGTACAAAATTATAGCGTGATATATAAGATTGTTCCAAAAGTTTTGAAATTGATAATTTGGCAATTTTTGCTCTATTTTCTCTACTTTTTTAGATTTATGCGATCGTATACAATATTATGCTTACTACTCAGTCTGCTCATTTACCTAAATATTTGGGATGGTAAATTAATATCGTTTTATAAGTTCACTAACCGTTATCAAATCGGGTGACCATACTTTTCCATACTTCTTTGACGTTGCCTAAAGTCAGACCTTCTTGCGATCTTCCTTAGTATGATTTTGCTTGATTTGTTTTAATTGGTTTTCGCAAGTATTCATTATTAAAATTCATCATCATCATAGCATCCCATAAGCTCCTTCCACAACTCTAGCTCTTATTGGAACAACATGGAGGTAAATTGCCTTAGTCACCACGGTTGTTAGCGTTGCGGCTGGCACCATGGACTACTTTAGTTGTAGACCGCAGTAGGTAAGATGGTACATCTTCTGGTTTGGTATCTACAAGTATAATTAGGTTGCACTGAGCGAAAAACTAACAAAAATACATTAGTTTTTTCCTGTACGTTCCGTTATCCACTCTTTGCCCTTGTTTAATTTATTTATTTCTTTTTCGATCGTTTCATAGCGTTGTTTATGTAAATTTTTGGTTATCCCTTTTTTTATTTTTCGATATAACTTATTCAATCTTTTCTTTTCTTTTTTAGTCCTTCTAGTTTTTTTCTTAAGCTGTTCTCTCTCTTCAATTAAGCTTTTCATTTTATCAGATATTATATCGTTCTTATTCTGAGAGTCGTTCTTCCTTGGTAACTGTTTAACGCTTGTTTGGATATCGTTTATTGATTCAGAATATTTTTGCGGTATGTTTTTGTTGTAGCTGTCTTTCTTCATTAATTCGGAGAAACGGTTTTTCATAGATTATTTTTCGATAGGGGTAAAATCTGAGGTTTTCTGGGTGTTGAATTTAGGTCTTTTAGTTCTAGTATTAAGATTGTACGCAACTCGAACTAATCTGTGATCTGTAGAGAATGTTGTACTTATGACTTGGATATTTGTTATGGCTCTGATGTTATTTGTGAGGATATAGTCTATTTCATTTCGTGTTGCTCCGTCTGGGGACACCCATGTCCATCTCATTTTTAGCTTTTTCTTGAAAAACGTGTTTGTTACGTAGAGTTGGTTTTCCAAGCAGAAGTTGATTAGAGTTTCGCCACGTTCGTTTCTTGTACCATATCCCCATTGTCCAATTACTCTCCCATCTTCATGTATAGGCTGACCTACTTTTGCGTTGAAATCTCCAAGTATTAGTGTATTAGGGCCACTCGATTGTAATGCTGAAGTCAATTCATCATAAAAGGTTGGTAATTCGCTTTCTGTAGCTCTTTCGGTAGGCGCGTATGCTTGTATTAAGGTAAGGTGTTTATTGTCTATTGTAATTTCCAGTTTTGCTTCTCTGTCAGACAAAGCTATGAAGTTCTTTATATTGCTTTTTAATTTCTTTTTTATCATAAAACCAATCCCGTTAGCTCCTTTCTTGGTGCCATGGAACATAAGAATAAACTCTTCGTACTCTATGATTTTTGTACCTTCTCTTTTTATTTCTGACAGTCCCAGGATGTCCCATTTTATATTTTTAGTGCATATTCTAGTTCTGTTTGTCTATGGTCTGCTGCCAGAGATCTAATATTATAAGTTGCAATGAGTAGATGCTGTCGTTCGATGGAGGGTTGTGATCTACTACTCCCACGGGGACCAGCCGGACAGGGAGAGTCGCTCTTGTAAATAGTATTCTCTGTTTTATTTGATGGTGGAGACGCCGTTGGTTGCTATATACGATTTTGAGTTAGTGGTTTATTTATCTGTGCTGAATGGTTGAAGAAGTGGGTAATATTTTTCTTTTCGGCTGTGCTTTTGGGTGTATTTTCGTCCGATACGGATATCTTATTTTTCTTCATGATTGGTGAATCATTTTTGGAAGTTGTTTGTATTTCCTTTGCTTTATCAGTCTCTCCATTGGTTACTTTTGGTGAATTCGAGCAGTATCTTTTCCTTGAAGACTCTGTATTATTATTTTTTAATATTATTAATTTATCATAGCGAATTATAGTTTTGTTTCCTTTTTCTTTTTCAATTTGTGCTTGAAGTTTTAGTTCTTTTCTTTTTGCAATAACTTTCTGAGGAAAGTCTTCTTTTATGTAGTAGTCAGATTTTTCAAGTTTCTTTTTATTTCTTAGGAGTGAGATTTTCTTCCCCAAAGTAGTGAGTGTGATAACTACAGGTCTAACATTTCCCCCTTTCTTCCCTATTCTCCGAACAGACTCTATTTCTGAACCTTCACATGTTACTTGCATACTGTAATTTATTATGTCCAGAATTTTATCTTGTAACTCTTGGTAGCTGTGTTCATCCTCTTCTACTCCGAAAAATACCAGGTTTTTCTTTCTATTTTCCCTTTCCAATATATCTATTTGCTGTTCTTGGATATCAATCTTATGTTTTAGGATGATATTTTCTTCTTCTATTGTTTTCAACTTTTCGCTTAATGTTTTTTCTATGTTCTGAACAGTTTGTTGTAGTTCTTTTATTTGGTTACTTTGCTCAGTTTGATTTTTATCAATCTTCTGGAGCATTGCCCTTATTTCTTCCATTTTTAGTTTTTCTACTCGTCGATATTTGGTGCTATACGGGTAAGTTTATGTTGTATTGCGTATCAAGAAAAGCTTACCCAATAGTATTTGAGGTTATGTTGTAACGGAAATCTAGTTAGCTTACTGTTTCTGTTGCTTTTCTGTATGTTTCTTCTTCCGTGTAGCTCCTCGTAAGTATTATGGTCACTATTTACCTTCTTTTAGCTTCACTTTAATTGACAGAGTATTTGATC
This sequence comes from Athrips mouffetella, assembly GCA_947532105.1. NCBI lineage: Eukaryota > Metazoa > Arthropoda > Insecta > Lepidoptera > Gelechiidae > Athrips > Athrips mouffetella. The sequence goes on along the minus strand of OX383964.1, from coordinate 7,065,729 downwards.
ACTGGGTAAACCGTCTTCACAATTTTTGTAAATTTGCGTAGTTTATACCACTGTTCAAGCTGATTTTTATCACTGATTGTTAATTTTTCGTAGTTACTTGTCGTAAAGAACACTTTTTCTATTTTTATTTATTTTTTTCAATACGGAGTTATGCAGAGGTAACTCTGCACCTTATGCCAGCTTTATTATCGTGCCTGGTACGTACGGCTTGGCCCGTACACTTACAAACTTGCTTTATAATAAAAATGTGTGGCCACCCTACATAGAAAGAGACAGAGAGGAAAAGACGAGTTTGAAGGTCAAATTTTCTTGCTTCACTTTTCATTTAAGAGTTTGGCTTCCAGTTACACCAACAGCAAACTCCAAATTCCTTGCTTACGTTACTTTTGTCGGGACATATGAAATTGTTTAGTTTCATGGTTTACACCTTCGATCATACATTTTGGTAGATGGCACAAAAATGCCACCGTAAAAAAGGTTTAGGCTTCTTTCTGCTCTCAGTCGCTTTATGAATCAGAAAACTTATAGGTACTTTGAAATTTCAAATTTGGAACACATGAAAATAGCAACACATTTTTAGTTCGAATCTTGAATGCAACTGTGTATCTACGAAAATGTATGATCGAAGGTTCACATCAACAGTTTTATTATTTGGGTGATGTCAATACCCTGTGTTTCTGAAATTTTCAGGTGAAATACTTAAGCGTGGAACGTCCCAACGTAACGTACATTAACCCTCAATACGTGGGGTACCTGAACCAAACATCTCGCCGGTTCTCCCGAAAGGACCCCGTCTACTACCACGAACTGCACTTTTACGCTCTGCTAGTACTGAACAATTCCATGCGCGTAAGTTCAAATTACAGCGCGTTCAAGTCTGTCTATGTCGGTTATTTTCTGCGCATGGATAATAGGCGGAGAGCCAATTAACGATTCGTTCGCCTCCCCCCACATGCCGCGCTTATTATTATACCTTGTCCAGAAAGGGCGAATTCGCCGCGATTTACTCACGCGTGTTTTGCGCGTTCTACTGGAAGCAAACATGGCACTCCTAGTATCTCGACTCGCGCGAGCCGAGAAAATTCGCGCGATGCTTGTGAACGCGATGAAAGAATAACATTGTTTTACAAACTTGTTTTTTCTGCAGCTTTAACTGATTGCTTTGATGAAATTTGATGGCAAGCGTTGAAAAAACAAAAAAAAAACATACAATATAGGAATACATAGGCATATAATATCAAATGATGCAGAGTTTCATAATGTACATTTCATCGAAACATCTCATAGAAGTAGAACTTTACAACAAATTAATGGGCGTTGTATATTTTTGAGTGGACGTATCTTAGACACTTGGCATAGACACCACGCTTGATAGCGTTATTGTTGTAGCTGGTACAATAGATGGCAATGGTTGGTGACTGCAGTATGATGGATACAATACGCAGAAGGACGCTAATGCTAATGTTTATCCTCCAGTTCGAGATCTCATAGTCACCTTTTAAGTCACTGCGGGAAAATATGGGTTAAAATTATTCTCAACCGACACCACGCGGGGAAAAAGAAAGTACAGATAACTTTTTTTTGCCACAAGTGACAACGATCTTGTGGGTCACCAAGTGGTAATTTCAACGATTTTACCAAAACAAAAACGTTTGTCTCAAAAGTTTTGTTAAGTCTTAACTGAGTGTTTTAGGCAAACGTTTTTGTTTTGGTAATATCGTTGAATTTACCACGATCACCCCCCTGATGGTAAGTGGTACTACCCCACCCATTATCTTTTTAATGGCATATTTCGACACTTATTATGGGCGTTATAAGACAGAAAAGTGTTTTGCTGACTTTGCGAACAAAGATGGTATGTCTCATGTGCCGGTATTTTCGCTGGCTCCCTTACCCTTCGAACCGTTAAGGTTTTGTGATTAACATCAGTGCAAACACTGAACACAACTACACTAAGATTCGCACCTATCCAAGCCGGAAGCTTCGGCGTAACATGCAGCTCTTCTTCCACTATGAGACAGTCACATCGCAGACTACAAACTGTTTCCAGGTGGACTTTTATTTCCATGAATGGCTCACGAACCAGTACAAACCAACTTTTGTGGAGATGCACTTCAAGTGGTGTGACTTAATACACAAGGACAAGTTCTTTGGAGCTGCAATGAAACAGGGCAAGTTGAGCAAGCCTTGCCCTCATCCGCCAGTGAGTTTATTTCATTTATTTTACTTGCTGTGCTCACGACTGCGTTCGGCCTTTCTAGGCTTTTACACATCCAAAAACCCACGATAATGTATTAGACTCAAAGCAGGTTTTTATTTAGTATTTCATAACGTTCATAACATAAACTTTTTATTACATTCTAATGCTCAGTTAGGTCCTAGAGCCTGTTTGCTATTACTACTTTTATTAATTCCAGTTTTTCGTGTATAGTTCATTAACCTGTAAAGCCTACTTAGCTGTGACAGTTTTTCTTTTGATTTCATCATATTTGCTACTTCTGTGAACAACTCAATGGTACTACTGACACTTAGCCGAATATATTTACATTTCCATTGACTACCATTTGTGGCAACCGTCAAGTTAAATATTTTGCAAACGGATCCCTGTATCAAAAAGTGATAGCCAGTGAAGACTCATATTGTTTTTAAAATAGCTTTCTATCGAAACCCCACACGATGGGGAAGACAAGAAAAAAATATTAACACCCACTTTACTTTTAGGCGAGGTATCCTTATTATTTTTTAAAGATTTTATTTTACTACTTTGTCGGCGAGAATGATAAAATGTTTGTCCATACAAAATTACAACTTTCTAGTACTAAGAGTCTCTGAGCTAAGTTGCTGACAGACAGACTGATAGACGGACATGACGAATCTCTGAGGGTTCCTAATCGACTATGGAATCCTAAAAATTATCTTAGTGGAATTTATTACTGTTTAAGCCTAAAGTTATATTTTTGCAAATATTCTCAATATACAGATTCGTCGATTGTACAGTTTTAGTATGCACACAGCTCGCGATGCGTGTTTAGGTACACAGAATGTGGACACTTTTCACTCAACCGATGGCATATCCGCTGTAGTGTGCGTAAGCGTAAAAATAATTGTTTTTTTACACAATATAATAGTAATTACACGCTTGATAGTAAAATAACAATAATAATGAAAACCGAGTGCGAGTTGGACTCTCTGAAATTTCGATAATTTAGTTTAGTTAAATACGCGGTTGTAAAAGTCAACATTGTGATCCTTGAAACTGTGCATTCATACCATTAAATTGAACTTCTTTCACTGAACAACATAGGTCGAAAAATGAAAAATATTTCTCTTCCATACAAAATGCCAGCTGGTGTAGTTTCTATGACAAGTAATTTTTTTTATCGTCTTTCGACCTATGTTGCTTATAGAAAGTTGTTCAGTTTCAGAGTCTAAATGCACAGTTTCAAGGATCACTATGTTCACCCTAACAACCTGTAGAAATTTCGTCTAAGGGTGGCTTCCCACCAGAACTGTGCTACGTAGTTAACCTGCGAGCTGAAAAAAATCCAAACCCAATCTCCTAGCATAGAGCTGCGCTCGAAAATGAAGCAATCATATTGGTTTGAATTACTAGCTTCCTAGCTCAGCTCCGCTGGAAAGTTACCCTTACTTTCAAAGTTATGTTGTGGTGAAGAGCCTAATTGCGAGAGTCCAGCTTCCACTTTCTTTTGTCAATTTCTTTTATTTTATATTTTAACGTTTTTTTTTTCGTTTCTAGGGTGACTATCACCTCTACAATATGACGGTACCTGGAGCAGCGATTCCCGACTCGTTTCCTTTCAAAAAAGGACGTATCTACTGCAACTTATCATTGGTCCTCACGAAGCCCCCAAGACGAGATTGGGTCGCTTTTCTCTACATCGACATGGAAATCAAGACGTTTAACAGAAACGCATAAAACGTATTACCCGTCAGTCTCTTACTAGTAGCTTGTTCAAATATATTCGTGGGGCAGATGGGTGATTAGTGTGATTAACTTAATTTAGCCAATCTTGTAATATTGTGCTTATTCTCCTACAGAATTAGCATATAATAAAATTACTTTTGTGACTTCTATCCATAATCCAGCTTATTAAACACGAGTGTTTTGTTCATTATATTACCGCACTAGTGTTTTATTTTTGTTTTATTTTTATCTCGGCCAGGAGCAAGGAGTTTTAATGCTTATTACGTTAGACAATCTTTTATGAAATTAAGCAGAATTAGAAAAAATATGATAAATGAATATTCATATAAAAATCATACATTAATATTTATATTAACTAATCAATAATAAATTTGTCATTTATGTAAGAAGATATTAAATTTTTTTTTTATTTCAAGGGTGTAGTCTATGCCTCTCAAATATGCTTATAATCTGTGCCCGCTGAAGATAAAATAATGCACGCCATATTTATAAATATTTGTGGTGTTTAATATTGTAATTATTTCTAAAAGTGTTGACTTCTAGAAATAAACATTTTTCCTGAACCGTCTATAATATTTATACATGAAATACAATTTTGAAGGTTGTAAAAATCACAGGAAAACACCAACATAATGCAGCCGACAAAATGTACCGGTGGACGTGCTATAAGGTTAGTAAATTTTTTGTTTTTATTCGCAAATGTGTTGAAAATCGTCGTAAGACACACGTGGGCATTGTCATTACACTCTCGTCTCCATTACGCCCTCGCCTGCGGCTTGGGCTGCAATTTTTTAGCCTCGAGTGTAATGAGCAAAACAGCGCACTTGCATCTTAATGTACTATTAACCTAAAAACTACATAAGCCTGATGGGCTAATTGTTAGTAAGTAAGTTCAGTCTTACATTAAAATATTATTAACTTTACTAATGCGACCCGAACGTAATATCTGAAAAACTGTATCTATGTGTTTCTTGTATTTTGCTGGAATATCAGAGCACCATACACATTATTGTACACACAAACCAATGAAAGAAATTTTGACTTTAGCTAATCTACATTGTGGTTAATCAAGTTTATGCTTATTTCTCATATTAAGGTTATAAGTACCTGTCACAATTTTTAGGTCATTGATGAATACTATTCCTTGCATACACATTATTTGCATAATTATATTGACATGGTCCCTCCACGTTTTTCCAGCAAAAGCTAGAATTCTGGAGGGAGCTCCCTGTCCTGTAGTAGACGTTTCATGGCATGTTATGATGATATGATGATTGACATGGAACTGTCATTATGTTGATTCCCTTAAACACTTTAAACCGTTCTTCAAGTGTCACCTGTTAAAATAAAAAAAACCGGTCAAGTGCGAGTTGGACTCGCGCGCCGAGGGTTCCGATATAACTTTAGTATTTTTGGATGCAATAAAGTCCATTTTTAGAACCGTAAAACTAAATTTGTTTGTAAAGGTTTTTTGCAGATATCTAAAAAACTGTGCAATTTAGAAAAATCGTTTTATTTTTGCTATAATATTTACATAAACTTCTATCGGCTGTAATTAATTTAGATTTTTCCATTCACAAACTTCGGAGATAAGAGGGGGGAGAACGGTATTTTTTTTGACATTTTTCATCATAACTTGAAAACTAAGAGTTGTAAAAAAATACAAAAATACATTTCAGAATGCAAAAGTAAAGCCCTTTCATATGATACCCCACTTGACCTAGTACCGATAATTTAGGCCCCCTTTACATTAATAATTATAATTTTTTTCTTAATTTTTTTACGTGCAATTGAGTTGGACAACCATATTCTAAAACTATTCTAAATTTCAATTCGATAGCATGAGTGGTTGCTGAGATATGCAGGTGTGACAGACAGACGGACAGACAGACAGACAGACAGACAGAGCGGCACCATAAGGGTTCCTTTTTTTTACCATTTAGGTATCGGAACCCTAAAAATGAAACTAGCAATATTTGTGTCTTCCGTAGTTTTGACGAGATCTTAATTTTGAACGACATTTTTAAAATCAAAGAACCTTACGTCGGTCACTAAAGTAAATCACATAAAATTGCATAATTTCAAATACCTATGATAACTAGAAGTGGGTAAAATTCAGATTCTTAGATTTTCTTACAAACAGGTCCACAAACCCACAACACAACACGGTTAACCTAATATGAGCGTGTTAAAAGGGTATTCATTTAAATTTTAGAAAAACCAAATAGCCCGAAATACCCGGTTTAATCTCGTTGAAAAACCGGGTAGCAACCACTACCGGTTTACCGATTTTTTCTGTTAACTGGTTTCATGCCCTAGTAATAACCACATTATTACCCATTTTACGAACGTTATTACCTTTAGCAGATCTGGTTTAATGTTTTAAATAGCTATGAAAATAATGGGCGCCTCATCGACCTCATTAAAAAAGCGTTAATATCATACCCAAGCTCTTTATTTTGTGCTTTTAACGACTACAAAATTATTTTATTATCTTTCTTTTCAAAGTACTGCACTTAATGGTTGTTTTCCCAGTATTTATAGTCTGTGCAATTAAAAGTTTTCTTCACGGAATTTTTAATTAGATTTGGAAAGGACAACGATTGAATACTTCCTGTTTGGAAGTTTTGTTGTTAGTAGAAATTTTGGGAAATATTCGAAGGAGTACACAAAGTATAACAAAAGAAAAAAGCAAATATAAGGTTATAACGAAATAGTGAAATTAAACAACTTTTCCTAGGTCGAAATACGAAAATTAATGAAAAGTGAGAATTAGACTCGCGCACTAAGGGTTCCCCGGACCTGTCCACAATATGAAACTATAAGATTCGTCCTTTTATAAAACACGCGGCGTCCCATCCAAGCAGACACCGCTTTAATGATAATTAACTTGAAAAGAGAGCTCACCTTAATTGGTTACAATGATTTTATACTTTGCCCTTAGACCTAGCTTCTTGTCAAATTTCATGATTCTAAATCAACGGGAAGTACCCTGTAGGTTTTGGTTTGGTTCATAAATTTACGGAGATGGGGACATACGAGTAATAGGTCGTATCTTTTGATTGTAATGTTGTAGAAACCACAGATAGATACTTGAAATTTTTACACCTACCTTTACCCGTTTGTGAGAAAAGGGTCATACGGACAACGAACTCAAAAGGATGAGATTTGCTTGAGTTTTAAGCCTAAACTTGGAAATAAAAGGCCCAAGATCGGGAAAAAAGGAAGAGTTAAAAAAATTCATGCGGTATTTACTTAATATTAGTCCCTAATATCCTAATTAACAACAGATGCTCTTAATAGTACAATATCTGTAATACTTTATGTAATATTTCATGGAGATCTTTAGGGGAGGCCTATGTCCAGCAGTGGACATCTTTCGGCTGATATGATGATGATGAATACATATTACCTATAATTAAAATACAATACTTATAATTGAAAACTTCCAGCAGCTATAAATACGCTTACATCGGCTGCGTAATTGCAGCAGTGTTTGCACAACTGTTTTACTTGAGGACTTTGAGATCTCTAGATTTTAGAGTGGACAAAATTCTTTATATGTCATAGTAGTATTAAAGCGCATTACTAGTAGTACCATAAGTGCTTCAGGCAAAGTGACTGCTAACCAATCACTAAGAGATACGAGTATAACTATTTGTAGTAGGAAATATTGAAAAACTAGTACTTACGTATAGTTGAACCGACAGAGATCGCTGACATTCGCAGGGTTGGGTGCAGGGACAGCTGCCCAGTGGACAGCTCGACCACCACTGGTCACTGCAGCCAGCAAGCGCTGGCGACATCCACACGAAGACCAGACGCTTGCACTTGCTATACCTCCAGCCTGCTCGACAAAACATAAACAATCTTTAACAAGAAACAGGGTAATTGTATAATTGCAAATTTTCTGATATAGACATTTGTAATATTTCCGTAGGCATGTTAAAGAGAGTTTTAAGTTCATATGTCCAACATTAAACAATAAATAAAAGGAATATGTCAATCTATTCATAAATAAAATTCTACATTAACTTAATTTGTAGCTAGTTTATAAATTGAGGGAGCTATAGGTTGTTAAGAAAATTATGTTTTTATCAATATTTAATATGTAACCGTTTGTTCCTGAATAAATAAAATAAAATAAATAAATAAAATTATATTCAAAAGATAGTACGTACGGCAGCAAACACCTAGAAACAAAAATAGTATAAGCTGAACCAGCACTACGCTTCAAACACCCGAAACCAAAGAGCCGCTCTAGGTCAAAAAGTTTCCACCGACGTGCGGCCGTATATACTCAGGCAAATACAGCAGGCTCTCAAATTAGCATTTATAAGGGGGCAGTTTTATGTGAGTTAGAGAAGTCGTTTTGGAATTTGGGAGTCATATAATCCTCCCGAATTATGACATTCAATTACAACCGTGTAAGGGACAGTCATTCGAAAATTTAAAGGCTTATGATCAGTGAACGAATATGATTATCTTTTCACAAGAAACAAACACAAGGAAAAAAATCCGCTGTACGGTCAACCGTACGGCAGTGAAAGCATTTGCAACTCTATTACCACGATATAAAGTCTAAAGTGTATCTACTGACGGGCTGTTGGGTGTACTATACAGATGATCAATCATGAAGTTGCCAATTTAAAAAAAGCTGAGATTAGTTTCTTGGGTAATGTTGCTCAGATTCGTAGACTGATCACACGTTTAATTTTTATCGGAAGGCCTGTATAGTATTAGAACAGTGCCTGCCAAATAGGTTTTGAAAGAAGAATTCGTGCAAGAAGTTGAAAATGACTTACTTATAATGCTTTTGTATGTAGAAACAAGGCCATAAAATAGAGGGAATTATTATGTTTGTATAAGGGCTCCCGCACACGACCGAGAATCGGTGGGCGATTATCGGCCAGAACAAGGAGGGAAGATGCAGGTGATAACACGTCAGAGCGGGATGTCGACAAAAAATCGGTCACCGATTCTCGGTCGTGTGCGGGAGCCCTAAATTGTAAATACACAGGGCTTTACAAAATTTGTGTAAAACCTTTTAAGAGCTTATTCTGGAAGCCAAATGCAAAAAAAATCGACTCTCAATACAAAATTATCAGCTGATCGGACTGTATTGTATGACATCGAATCTTGATGATGATGTTCCAAATATTGTAGAACAAAAGATGTTGCATTTACCCCTTATAAAGTTTTACATAATTTTTTAAAGCCTGATATTTTTGTGTATTCGTAGGTACCTGTAAAGGAGTTGGCAGATTTTCTACTAGCAGGTAGCATTTGGAAGTAGAGTTCCATCTTCGAATCCTTTCTCGAGCAAGAACGTAATGTGTTTCTATCTCTTTCCCTTCCACTGCTACCAGTTCCGCCTGAAACAAACAATAATACAATTCATTATTTTTATTGTTTATACTATTCATTCACTCTCTATAATAGTAATAAAAAGTTGGAACACACCTACAAGGAAAATAATTATCATATCGAACATACCATGAATATACCAAAAACTGAAAGAAAGAATTCCTTGACATCAAGAGCTCCCAAAATAAAAATCGTATGTAGGGTAAGAAACTCTGGAGAATACAGGGTGTAAGAAAACTGGACGGTGTACCGAAAACTGAGCAGCCGTGTTTAGTCATCGAAACTGAACAACTTTCGCAAAGAGACATTTTTGGGAATCAAAAAAAATTTTTACCACTTCATACAAATTGCTCACTCTGACTGATCGAACAGTTTGTATGGAGAGGTCAAAAATCTTTTTCATTTCCCAAAAATTTTTCTTTGGGAAAGTTGTTCAGTTTCGTTGACTAAACAAGCCCGTTCAGTTTTGAGTACACCGTCCCTTACACCTTGTATAGTAGCATTCAAAAATAAATAAAACTGTCTTTCACAGATGTATGCTTCTAATGAAAATAGAGGTTAGTAAAAATACAGTATACTTAGGTTTTTCAGGGTTCCGTTGTTAAAAAGGAACCCATATAGTTTCGTCATGTCCGTTTGTCTGTATGTCTGTCCGTGGCTTAGCTCAGAAACCCTTATAGACGGAGAGCGCGTGGTCGTCAACCCTACCTCATCGATTACCAAGATGCGACTAATCTAGGGTGATGCACGTTAAAAAGTTATATCCGAATCAACAGGGTTGCCTGGGCGCAACCTGGCAGGTTTTGTACAGTGGGCAAAAAACTTGTCATTTTTTTGGCAAAAATTACCTCATCGATTACCAAATAGGTACATAGTACATTCGATAGTACTCATCAAGGAGTGCCTAAATCAACAGGGTTGCCTCACTCAATCCTGGCACATTCGGGAGTCGGCTTGATTTTAAGGTGGTCAAAAATGACAAAAATTACCTCATCGATTACCAAGTAGGTACTTATTACAACTGATAGACCTCTTCAAGAAGGGGCAAAACCAACAGGGTTGCCTCGCCAAATCCTGGCACATTCGTGAGTCGGCCTGATTTAAGTTTGGCAAAAAATATAAAACTTACATACGATTATGAGTAATGAATTAAAACTTATACCATTTGAAGGTTCTAGACATCTTAATAATATTTGCTATAGTATGCCGACACTTAAACTCATGTTTCATATTATTATACAGGATAGAAAGTTAAGATGGAGTACACACGGCAGCTACTACAAGCATTATAGCTACAAAAAAACTTAGTATAGAGACTAACCCTAACTTTTAGAGATATTTTGACCCACATTCACAGATTTTGGAAAAAATGTACAGTCAACAAGAAAAATGGCAAATTTCACTTAATTTTTTTTTTCATTCCATTTGTTCTGCTTATGGATAAAGAACATAATTTTCTATGGGGTCGACCGAGGTGTATTAGAACTGTCATTATTTTCCCATACATGTAATAGTAGAAACAAAATTTTCTTTTCCCTTTTTTCGAAACGTTCAATCCTCTTGTTACTAAGAAACAGAAGTCTGTAAAAAGTCCACCAGGGTAAAGGTATTAGAACTCTCAGAATCCGCAAAATAAATTTTCTACTGACTTTTAGGGCCATTAGCAATTTCTAAGTGGGCAAATCACTTTTTGGGTAAGAATTACCTGTACGAATGTAGATGTAGTGGATGTTTGTATGAGTCTGTGTTTGTGTGCATGTGATGTATATTTGTGTGTAGTGTATGATGTGTGTGTGTATGTTGACGTAGTGCTCTTTAAGAAGTGGCAATATCAACAAGGTTGCCTCGCCAAATCCTGCCACTTTCGGTCTGATTTTATTTTATTACTGATTGAATGACTGGTATATCGACGCACACATAATGTTATTAAGTAAATTTTATTTATATTATTAAGTTCGATTATTTTTAGGGTTCCATACCTCAAAAAAAATGAACACTTATAGGGTTACTAAGCTGTCTATCTGTCTGCCGATGCAATGTCTGGCATTTGGATCAGACCCCCAGATAACACTGAAACTACTGTTCCTAGACTACTCGTATGTTAGGACAAATGAGAGGTCTCGTCGAAATATTTATTTTGTTAAACAGCTGTCTAATTCAAAATCGCTGTAACTCGGAAACTACTGACTATAGACTACTTAAATGTTTGGACCAATGATAGACATCGTCAAGATCTTTATTTCGTTTGACAGCTGTTAAACTTTAAATACCTATAACTTGGAAACTACTAACCTTAGACTACTTGTATGTTCGGACAAATGATAGATCTCATTGAGATCTTAAATTCAGTTAACAGCCGTCAAAATAAAAACGGCCATATCTCATAAGCTAGCTATGCTAGACTAGCACTGTTTGAGGAAAAAATATATGTCTCAAAGAGATCTACATCACAAGTGTCAAATTAATATTTTTGTACATTAAGTATTTTCATATCGTTAGTTAACGAGATATGAGGCTTAATTTCACTAGAAGTGAAGACCTAGTCCAGAACACAATTTTTTTCCCCAAACAGAGCTAGTCTTTCATTACTAGTTTACAAGATATAGCCGTTTTAATTTTGACAGCTGTCAGTTGAAACGGAGATCTCAACAAGATCTAGCATTATTTCCAAACATCCGAGTAGTCTAGGGTCGGTAGTAAGTGAGTTATAGCGTTTTTTAGTTTGACAGCTGTCAACCGAAGTATAGATTTCGACGAGATTTATTAATTGTCTGAACATACGTGTAGTCTAGGGTCAGTAGTTACCGAGTAATAGCGATTTTGAGTGTGACAGCTGTCAACCGAAATAAAGAGCTCGACGAAGTATATCATTTGTCTGAAGATACGAGTAGTCTAGGGTTAGCAGTTTTTGAGTTGTAGTGGTTTTAGATTAGACAGCTGTCAACTCAATAAAGATCTCGACAAGATCTTTCATTTGTCCCTGTATGTTAGTAGTCTAAGGGCAGTAGTTTCTAAGTTATAGCTATTTTAAGTTTGACAGCTGTCACACGAAATAAAGGTCTTGACACGATCTATCATTTGTCATTACATATGAGTAGTCTAGGAATAGTGGTTTCAGAGTTTTGGCGGTTTTAAGTTTGACAGTTGACAACTGAAATGTAGATGTTGACGAGATCTATCATTTGTGCGAATATATGAATAGTCTAGGGACAGTAGTTACACTTATATCGGTTTTAATTTTGACTGATATTAACAGAAATGAAGATCTCTTCAAGACCTATAATTTTCTTTCAAGAGCTAATTGCCTACGATCAACAGTTTCCATGATTCCAATTTAAGTTTAAAATAATTCAATTTCAATTAAATTTTTATTCAGTTATGATTTAGTTTCAAGTTTGTTCCATTTTAATTCCAACTCGTCTCAAATTTAATTTCAGTTTAGTTCTAATTCAGTTCCACTTTAATTTCTAATAATTTCCAATATAATTCCAATATAATGTAAGTAGAATAGAATAGAAATAGAATAGAAATTGTTTATTTCTGTAATCAGTACAAAATACAAATAAATAAAATAAATAAATAAAAATCTTTATTTGCAAACAACAAGATAAAATAGCTAGATGTACACAGTAAAAACAGTAGTTTGCCTTAAGATAATACATAATAGTTTTGCCAGCTAACATCTAAGCTAGGAAGAACCTGTGTTATAGATGTTAGTCATCCGAAAAATGTCAATTAGGCTTTAAGACAATCAGCGGAGCGGTGCGGAAAACGATATCAAGAGTGCGAGAGTGTTTGCGTGTTTAATACTGTAAGTGTGAAGAAAACAAAAACAAAAAAACATAACTAATGGTAAAACATAAACAGACAGAAAATCAAATTAAAAAGGCTGTTGTTAATATATTTTGGACTGCGCAAAGAAAACGGCGCTAACTCAACATTATTGTTGCCAGCGTGAACTAGCAACACTGATATTCTGTTAGCACCAGGAGCTGCGCACTAAAGACAAAGTTTACAATTTACATCCGGATGATAGCAGAAACCGTGTTTAAGCACAAAAATATTGAATATACAAAACACTTGAAAGTTACGTAATAAGAAATTAGCAACGGGTGTCAGCAAAACATGAAAGGCATATGTGGTATAGGAAAGTACCAAAAAGTGGCAAAATCAACCCAGTTGATTTTTCCACTTTTAAAAAGCACTATCGAATATACTATATACCTATTTCACAATCGCACCTTATCGATTTTAAAGAGAAGTTTTTTCCCACTAAGAAAACGCAAATGGCCCTAAAAGCCAGTTGAAATTTTATATCATGTTTTCCGAGAGTACCTTGACCATGCTTGACCTTACATAGACTTCAATTTTTATCAGCAAAGATCGAATGGTATGAAAAATGGTATATAAAATTTCAGTTTTTTCTATTAAATGTATGGGAAACAAATTTTCGTTTTCTGAGAGTTCTAATACTTTGACCTCGGTTGATCCCACAGAGAATTGTTCTTTACCAGTAAGAGGATCGAATGAATTTTTTTTTTACTGTACATTATTTGAAATCTGCGATAAAATATCTCCAAAAGTTCGGGTTAGTCTCCGTACTATGTTTTCTTGTAGTTAAATTTTGTATTTTTTCGCAAACCCAAAATCAAACCGACTCACGAAATTGCCAGGATTTGGCGGGTAACTCTATTAATTTTGTATACGAGTATATTCCTTTTTTCACACATACAAATTAAAGATCAAAAGGAATTAAAACAAAATATTTGTGGAAATTATCGTTTTTCTTGTTGACTGTACATTTTTTCCAAAATCTGTGAATGTAGGTCAATATATCTCTTGAAGTTAGGGTTAGTCTCTGTACTAAGTTTTCTTGTAGCTATAATGCTTACAGTAGCTGCCGTGTGTACCCCATCTCAACTTTCTATTCCATATAATAATATGAAACATGAATTTAAGTGCCGGCATACTATAGCAAATATTATTAAGATGTCTAGAACCTTCAAATAGCATAAGTTTCAATTCATTCCTCATTACCGTAAGTAAGTTTTGTATTTTTTTGCCACCCTTAAATCAGGCCGACTCGCGAATGTGCCAAGATTTGGCGAGGCAACCCTGTTGATTTTGCCCCTTCTTGAAGAGCTCTATCAGTTGTGATAAGTACCTACTTGGTAATCGATGAGGTAATTTTTGTCATTTTTGACTACCTTAAAATCAGGCCGACTCGCGAATGTGCCAGGATTAAGTGAGGCAACCCTGTTGATTTAGGCACTCCTTGATGAGTACTATCGAATGTACTATGTACCTATTTGGTATTCGATGAGGTAATTTTTGCCCAAAAAATGACAAGTTTTTTGCCCACTGTACAAAACCTGCCAGGTTGCGCCCAGGCAACCCTGTTGATTCGGATATAACTTTTTAACGTGCATCACCTTAGATTAGTCGCATCTTGGTAATCGATGAGGTAGGGTTGACGACCACGCGCTCTCCGTCTATTAGTACTAGAAAGCATTTGGTACGGATATACATTTCATCCACACCGACAAAGTGGTAAAATAAGGTCTTGAAAAAAAAAACCGTTTTTTAGGGTACCTCCCCTACAACTAAAGTGGGTGTGATTTTTTTTTCTCGGCTACCCCATCGTCTGAGATGTGGTTGTATAGATCTTTGAAAAATGATGTAAGTCTGCAAAGATCATTTTTCGATTTAGGAATTCGTTTGGAAAAAAATCACAGTAGTAGTAAGTAAGGTGAAATTAGAAGGTAAACTATCACAGCTAAGTCAGCTTCACAGGTTAATGAGCTATAGCCGAAACAGCGGAAATAATAAAAATAGCAATACCAATCAGGCGCTAGGCCCTCGCTGAGCATAAAGAGGTAAAAAGTTTGTTATGAACGTCATGAAATATTTAATCAAAACCTGCTATGCGAAAAAAAAATCGTAAAAAAACGACGGAACCATATACTGCACGTGGCCTGACACGCACTTGGCCGGTTTTTTTTGTCATTTTGCCGTTTCGACTCCTGGCTGAAGGCGCTCAAGCAGCAGATTTATTCAAAATCTTTTAGTTTTACTCATTCTTCAAAATAAAGCAATATTTTCAATATATCTCCAGGTCTTTATGTTGTCTGCATTCTGTATTTTTATTCAACTGAATTTTTTTGATCCTTCGTCAAAACCAAGCTTTAATGAATTACATCATTATCAGGTTTATATTCCTACGTAGTGAAATGTGTGAAACTCTCATAATTAATGAGAATACATTATAGTTCTTATTTACGTTGTGATTTAAATTTGAAATAAACATGTTTTTATAGCTTCTTATTTGAATAAACATTCACTGGAAGGTTTCCTTATTCATAAAAGTCTCATTGGAGTTAAGATTAGAGCCACAAAATAGGATCACCACAGAACATATTACGTTACTCTGAGGATCGCCGAATATCTGCTTAGCTAGCAGTCTAGCAGATAGTACGGCTTCTTTCTAGTTCACTTATTTTGGGACAAAATGACCTTCCAGTGGATCCATATTCATTGGTGCGAGCAAATTTTATGAGGTCAATACGTGTGGTGGATGGGAAATTCTCTTCTGGCGGTTACGTTATTTATGAATTATTTGTTAGTTAGATGTCGTGAAAAATGGCAAGAAAAATATTGTTTAAATGCAAATATCTTGTAGAGAAATAAAGATTGATTCTAGGTCATTTGATTATTTGTTGAATCACTTTGTCTTTATTTCGTAGCTTCAGCGCTTATCTTTGTAGTGCTTAAGTTTCCACTGATATGTGGTGGACCGTACACATTATAGAAAAATAATGTGAAATTTATATTTCTAGTAAACATGGTGTATCTATGAGTAATGAATATTTTTTACCTTTTTTTAATCAAGCGAAATAACTTTACTGTTTACGTTCGTGCAATGACTCATTTATGAAGTGATTTTACGACTTTTTTTTGCACTTTACTCAAAGATGTTTTTTCTCACTTTGTCAATAATGTCGAAAAGGACAACATGAGCCTTAATAAAAGAATATCTTTTAGTGCGGCGAGGCAGTAAGTTCATAAATTATATTACTGCTGAACGCAGTAGACAATAATTGTGAGTAGCATCGTAACATAAAGTATATAAATTTTAATAAAATACCATTTTAATTTATAATTTTCCGTTTAATTGTTAAATATTGAGATAATAAATTTGATTAACATTTTTGAGATTTCATTAATCCCAATCGGTTACCGCAATAATCTGTTAAATATTCGCAAAACACATTAAAATACATTAATATTAAGAAATAATAAATTTTTCTTTCATATTGACCTGGAAATCGGTAAAAAAATATCAAGCCAACATAACTGCAAACTAGACTGAAAATAATTAACTTTTCAACACATTTGCTCATAAAACAGCTCTATTTGCACTGTATTTAGGTCCATAATCCAGCTTATTAAAAACGCGTGCTTTTCTCATTATATATTACAGCACTAGTTATATAATTTTTTTTTTTTAATATTAACAAAGAGCAAGGAGTTCTAATGTCTAAAATATTTATGACATTTTCGTAAATATATACCTAATGTTGATAAAAATATAATATATAAACAGTTTGTTGCATGAGATTAGTTAAATTTGACAACAAATTAACATTAATTGATTTTGTAAGCAATAAATTTAAAGTTTTTGTACTTTTTCAATGACTACGCTGTTTGGGAGCATTGCCACATCTTCGTCACAGCTCCTCATTTGAAAAAAGAAATGCGCGCGCAACAAGAATTCCGCGCGCCATTTTTCAGAAGTATTTTTCATTTGCAAACTAACTAACAATGTCGTTCGTCGGTTTCAAGCAATGAAGAAGAACTTAATTTAACCTCACAGGAAATAATTACTGGGGCACAAAATGCAAGTGAGTCTCCTTCCAGCATAATCAAAGGAAAATCAGGTACATTCTTGCCTACGAAAAGTTCATTGAATGGAAGAACAGCAAAAATGCCATTTTGTTTTCAGAGAATGTCTTTTTGGCTTATTTCAATGAGCTGGCGAATAAGTATAAACCTAGCTCTTTGTGGTGTATTTATTCCATGTTGAAAAGTATTGTGAGAACGAAAAATGGAGGCTCAGGAATTTCAGGTAAGCGAATTTGATTCGTTTTTATTCGCAAATGTGTTGAAAAACGTCGTAAGAAGCTTGTGCGCTTTGGTGATTACACCCTCGGCTCCATTACGCCCTCGCCTGCGGCTCGGGCTGCAATTTCTGAGCCTCGGCCGTATTATCCAAAATAGCGCACGTGCATCTTAATGTACTATTATATCATTCTTGAGGTTGTACAGATTTTGACAAGGATATATTTTTATTATTCTGTATTTATAGGAGAATTACTTAATTCAATATTCTCCACTAGAGATGCCAAGTTCTGTCCTGTTTCAGTTTCCTTAACTGCTTCAGTTTGAGTTGTATCTTCAGTTAACCTCACTGAAGCAGAGTTGCATCGCCTTTTGTGATGTCCAGGCATCCAGTGTCCACTGCGACCCCAATGACGTCTTCCTGAATTCCATTTACATTGAAGGCTGCTTTCGTTAGCTTCATTGATTGTTCCTTGATTAGGCGCTGATGGACGATCCAAGGTCTCGGCCAGCTTCACTTGCATTTCAGATAGCTGTTCCAATGTCCTTCTTAAATCGGTCAAGTTAACATGGTTTTCATGATGACCATGTTTTCCGTGATGGTGAAAGTGTTTTCCATGACCATGGCCATGCCCATGGAAGTGACCATGACCGTGTCCATGTCCATGTCCAAATTTCCAATGATGACCATGTTTCCCAAAGCTATGTCTGCCTTGCTGATCCTTTTCAAGGAATTTTCCAAATTTCCTCAAGAGTTCTTCTTCATTCTTGCTTAAAGGTTCACCAGTTTCCTTGTTTGTATCACTTGAAGTTTGTTGCTGCAGGAACGCCGCAAATTCAGTTACTTTAGTATCAAAGTCCGGTTTACAATGACCCCTCATTGTGGTTAGTTCACTTTTCAACGAAGTTCTAGATAAATTGGATACGTCTGTTCCGTATAACAGCTGAACTGTGTTTGTGAGAGCTAATCGCTCTGTAAGGCTCTTATAGGTACTCATCGGATGAGAAGCCCCTCGAGAGCTCAAGTCGTCACAAAATTGCACCACAATTGCACTCGATTGCGTAATTTGGTGCAATAGTTAAATTATTACGCAATCGTGGATGCGTAGTAATTAATTTTTTTTTCGCATTTATTGACAAAACATGTAAAACCGTAGTAGAGATGACAAAGAGTGAAATTAAAATTTAAATCGGCTAAGAAATACAGCTGATATTTATAAGCATTTAAAACTATTCATCACGCGACGATTAGACAGAGAGATCCGACATGGCATGTGACGTTACATGTCACTACGGCCATATAAACTTCGTATTAAATTTGGTTTTGCTAGAAAGAGACAGAAACAAATCTTCGATGGCTTATATCTTTTTTAATTTCATAGTTATTCGAAAACTAGTTTTACTAAACTGTTTATTACATGAATGGAATTTTTTTTTTTTAAATAAAAAAACATCATGCATATTCCCTATTGTGGCATTTTTTTTCTAAAAAGAACATGACTTTATTATAAAAGAATGTGTGTTTAACATCGTGAAACCAAGTTATTTATAAATTAATTTAGTTTATTGTTTAATTCACGTGCAAGTGGTAAATCATAGTTGCTTGAAATTATTTTTATTAATTTCGTAAACATATTAAGAATTTTTGGCAAGATTAAGGTTTAATAAATTATGATGAGGATCTACCTACAACACCATTTATGACTCTACGAGTATC
This sequence comes from Athrips mouffetella, assembly GCA_947532105.1. Classification (NCBI taxonomy): domain Eukaryota; kingdom Metazoa; phylum Arthropoda; class Insecta; order Lepidoptera; family Gelechiidae; genus Athrips; species Athrips mouffetella. The sequence goes on along the minus strand of OX383964.1, from coordinate 7,046,581 downwards.
AGCCAACCTGCAGTTTGCATTTATGAAATCAGAGCTCCTTTATCTTTAAAGATGCTTTCCTGCGACTGCCCGTATTGTTAAAAGTTATCACGAAGGTATAATTATTTATTACGAATTCAATGTATATCTGTTTTTCTTTGAATGGATTTTTATGTCAATGACCGACCCAAAACCAGCCTTTTTAGGGTTCCGAACCAAAATGGTAAAAACGGAACCCTTAGTCTGTCTGTCCGTCTGTTTGTCACACCTGTTTCATCATCTTAGCCGAAAGACGTCTACTGCTGGACATAGGCCTCCCCATAGGTCACACCTGTTTATCTCAGCAATTACTCACGTTATTGACTTGAAATTTGGAATACATTTCGAATATGCTTCACCAACTCTATTGCAAACGAAAGAATTATATAAGTATTTTTATTTTTGTAGTAAAAGGTTAATTCTCATAACTAGGTCAAGTCAGGTATCAAATGAAAGGACTTTCATGTACATTGAAATGAAATGAAATGAAAATTTATTCGCATAAAACATGGTAAATAATAGATAGAATTGTTTAAGTATGTGTTCTCATGTCTTACCAGAAATTGGCATGCATAATATACATTTCAGAATAGATTTTAGTATATTTTTACGACTCTCAGTTTTTGAGTTAAAAAAAGATACCCTTGTCTCCGAAGTTTACAATGTAAACAATTTGAATTAAATAGAGTTGATAGAGTTTTATATAAATATTACAGAAAAATTAAAACGATTTTTCTAAGTAGCACAGTTTTTTAGAAATATGCAAAATAGTTTTGCAGTCCTAAACATAGACTTATTTGCTTCTAAAAATACTAAGTATAGGTATATCGAAACCCTCGACGCGCAAATCCGACTCGCACTTGACTGGTTTTATTAACGTTTGCATTTCCAGCTTTATTTATTTAGTATGCAAGACAGATTCATTTTTGAAAGATTCTCTAGTTCCAGTTGCTTTATAAAATTTTCTTTCACGTTTCTGCCTGTCGGAATTCTTTGAGGTAATTTTTTCTGACGTATTATTTGTTATATTTCCAGTATTTAATTTAAAAAGAAGAAAAGTAGGCCACTGTACAATATTCTGTTAAAATAAAAATTTCCTTAAAAAATTGGTTGGAAAAGAAAGCTTAGTCATCCATATAAGAAATATAAAGGTGTCGTAGGATAAAATTATACGAGTCGTTTCAGATTACTATGGGCACAGATAATATAATACTATACTAGTACAGATGCCTCACGTCATAGAACGAATTTGTGCCGAAAATTGTTCGGGCTATTTTTTCCATAAGGTATTTTCTTAGAATAAATTGATATCTGGATGTTAAAAATGAATTAATGTCATAGTTTACACCTTTACCTACCAACCTAGTAGTAACATTTAGTTTAATTATTAGAAACAAAAGGGCCAAATGAATTCGGGCTATTTACTCCGTCGAAAAAACCGTAGTACGGAATGGGACCCCATGCTATGGGACCCCGGCCATGTCTTTGTACAGTCAAGGACAGGTCAAGCTCGACACTCGCAGTGCGACTCTAGCCCGTAAGTCTATTGAAATAAGAACCGTTCAAAGTCCAATGTGTCAAGCTTGGTGTGCTCTTGACTGTACCTACACCTGTCAGCTGACTCTACATTATTAGAACACCCTCAGAACAAAAACCTCCTTGCTTTCTTTGTTAGAACACCTATATGTTATGATTTTTGTTAAATTGCCTGATACATACGAGTATCCATTAATCGATCATAAAGGCAACACACAATGTGGTGGAAATAGTCATTTGATGTGACCTTTGAATGTAATAAAAACTTTTTAACAAAAAAATTAAACCGCCGAAAAAACTGAAAAGCAAGAAATAATAAAACTTTTTTATTTAACCTTAATAACAAAGTTCTAAAACTAATGTAAGTATACCCGAGTAATTTTGAGTCGGTTTTATGTTCCAAATGGGACCAATTTCGGGGTATACCCTTTCAAATAAAAAAAGAATTATCAAAATCGGACTATTCTCTAAAAAGTTATGCGTGGTCATACATTAAAAAATATATGCGCGTCGACTTGAGAACCTCCTCCTTTTTTTTCGTCGGTTAAAAAGGCCGACAATATATTTTCAAGATGTTTTTAGTTTTATTTTCCTTAGTTGGACCACTGACACATGAACATTGGCATGCCATATCGCACGAATGAGCGTGTTTTTGATGATTTTTCGCGGAAAAAAGTTGATGGGTAACACTAAGCAAATTTTTCTCTTATTTTCTAGCAGGTATACAAAGAGATGGCCGGAGATGAATCACCTCTTTTCGGAATATTATGAAATTAATGCTTCATTTGGTCATATTCCTGATTTTACCTTATACGCGAAATGTGAATGTTACATTCCTTTTATGCACAGTATTGACTGTGCGAACTTATAATAATTACTCGGTCCTTAGGCTTGCTGTGTGTACCATAAACACGTAAATACATTGGACTTTAAACTGTTCTTGTTTAAATGGGCATAGCAGCCAAAATCGCGCTGCTAGTGTCGAGCTTGACATCCCCTTGAGTTTACAAATTTGAGAGTAACTAAGACGATACTCTATATAATTTTGTTTGGGTATTTTGAAGACAAATTTCTTTTTATTTACTCAGTATTTTGCCGTGATTTTCAGGTATGTGTTTTTTGCCCATTCAAGTGATAATATCACCAAGACCAAAACACGATTAGTGAAAATCGGCTCGACAAAATAAAAATCCAAAGTTGCCTCTTAAATTTTTATTACTTTCTCTTTTTGTGGAGTTTGAGGTGTTTTAAATAGTGAAATTAAGTATACAGAAAGGTATTCGTAGTTTCTATCATTAGATAGCTAGTTGCTATCATTAGATAGCAACTACGAAACCGAACATTTTATTTTATTGCTTAGTTTTTACAATAAGTCGATATTTTATGTCAGTCGCTCAGGTCATTTAGTTTTGGTAACACGCACAGTATATCTGTCGCAATCTAATGCGTTGCGGATTGCGCACTTTATCCATTTCTTTCAAGCGAAAAGACTGCGCCCACTGTCAAATAACCACCTTTGCACATATCCTCTTAAACACGTTGTGTTAGCCAAAAAAACCGTATCCACTGAAATAACAACGTAGAAAAATATATGATAAAGTCGTGTAGCCATTTTTTATCCGGAGCCTGCGTCCTTGGGCCATGTTTTGCCTGACGAGATCTAAACAAAGGGTTTGTTGGGGCCACAAGAACGAAAAACGATGGTGCAAAGTTTATCTACACACGCATTTGTTATACTCGGGTAGAGAAGAAGTGATGCGGGGGTCAGGGTTAAATAAAACATTCATATAACAGGTGGAAGGGTCAGGTTGGCAAATACTTAAAGGCCATGATCAGTCAACGTAACTGAACAACTTTCAGTAAATAAAACTTTCCGGAAATGAAAAAAAAATCGGTCTCTTACGTTGACTGATCATGCCCTTTCAGTATTGGCCAACCTGTCTCTTACACCCAGTATAAAATCAATGGTAACAGAGGTGCGTAAACAACTTTCCCCAAGAAAAGGATGAAATACAAAAAAGTTATATACTCCTTACACTAACATAAATTGTGACAAATTTTTATCGATTTTTTCGTGTATCGGCTAATTTTGTCACTTTAGCATATCCCCATGGGTAGCACAAGAGTGGTAAAAAAAATGACAGTCCTTTTACAAACACACACACACTTGCGCAAAGAATCTTCAAAATTAAAGCTCCTTTAAATCCATCACTTTCTTTCTTATCAAAACAGAAAGTGACAGCAATAGATTTAACACAACTTTAACTCTATAAGAGCTTTGTGCCTGCCTGACAGCTGGTTTTAAACCTTCATGTGGAATATGTGTCAATTATTTTGATGACGGCATCGATGACTCCCACATGACGATTTTCTCGATTAAAAACATCATGTATATCAAATAGTTAGGCAGCTAGTCACAAACCTGCATATGGAATAAATTATTGCAAATTAATTTGATGATATCATAAATGACAATTTTGTCGATTAAAAACATTCTGTATATCAAATAGTTACAAACATGCATGTGGAATATATTATTGCAAAATACTAGCTCCTCCAAGGCAAAATACTTTAATGACGTCATCGGTGACTCACATAGGACAATCTTAAAACTGACCCTTGCATACTTATTTCACTAATTTATTAAATAATGCGGCAATTCTATTTATATTTCACGAAAATTGCATAACAACATGCAACAATAAAATAACATAATATAAACATTGCAAGAACGTGACGGACAAATTAGTCTGAATATTGTTTCATATAGTGAAGCACCCTTGTATAAAGCTGTACTCTTTGGAAGCACCATTACTATTTTAAAATATCATAAATCAGAAATATTCATTATTACTGAGAAGAAATATAAATCAGGTAGTATAGTAGGAATATCATGGTGCTCTATTTAGTTCGTAACATTAATTTCCCGAATAAAATGTTGAAGGGGTGAGTTTTCCGAAAATATATCAGTGAAAAAGACCAAACGTGATATTTATGTGTTTTTGTGGCTACATCCAATCAGAAAATCCGCGATATATACTTCGAGTGGCGGCCAGTCAACGCTTCATATGTGAGTAATCTTTTTATCACTGTTTTTCATTCTCACAGTATATTGGAATCGAACCCTTTTAGCCTGTAAATATGGCTTCTTGCCCTTCTGCGACTCACTGATACGAGTTTTATTGCATTTTATTTTTATGTCTATTGAATTTCTTCGTTGTATGGCAGCCGGAAATTTCATTTTTCCTGCCGTACCGAGGGAATGTGTTCCATATTGTGTTTTTACAATATACAGGTGAATGTTTGAAATATTTTTTCTGTTTATTTGTACTTTTAGAATATTTCTTTGAAGATGTTAACTTATTTTTGTAGAACTAAAAATGTACACAAATTTCTTTTTGTAGGTACTATAGGAGGGATAGCTCCGATGAAATAAAATCAATGAAACCAAGATATTATCACTAAGACTACTGAGAATTAATTTGAATAAATTACACCATTGACCACAATTAAAATGGAGCGAAAGATATTATTGCAACACCAGTTGAAAACACTACTATTTATAATTTGACGAGTATGTCCAGTCGGATGTCAATTATTGTGTGGATTATTTGACTTAATTAAAAAAAACCTTTAAAAATCCATCTGCTATATGAAGCAAAGAGCAATCAACCGTATAAATTACGTGATATTTCCATATTGTAGACATTTGATCTCCATATTTTTTATATCGAAGATTGATTGTAGGCATTAAATCAATTATTTAAGAAACAATATACAATAAAGAGGGAAAATATATACTAAAAAAATAAAAGTAATAATAAAAGGAAATCCTCGCTGATAGCCAAACAACACTGGATTTAAGTTGCAAAAGAATAAAAGCCTTAAAAGGCAACGAAAAACGATTTCGCCTAGAAATGGAACGCAATTTCACCAAGGTGAAAGTTTCAGTAGAAGCAGCTGCAATAATGAATTTACCTTTCGAAAGAACCTGGAAGAGGGCGATAAATAAACAGGCTTATTCTGGTGTTTTTGCTGCAAATGTAAATGAAAAACATTTATCATTTAACGGAACAGACACAACCACGACATGCATGAATAGGGAACATGCACGAATTGTTATTATTAAAATTATTTTCTCATGCATGTAATAAAAAATCTTGTAAAACTATTTTTCGAATAACTATAATATTAAAAGATATATAAGCCATCGAAGATTTGTTTCTGTCTCTTTCTAGCAAAACGAAATTTAATATGGAGTTTAAATGGTCGTAGTGCATTGTGACGTCATTATTCATGTCGGATCTCTCTGTCTAATTAGTAGTTTTAAATGCTTATATCGGCCGTATTTCTTAGCCGATTTAAATTTAAATTTTACTTTTTGACATCTCTACTACGGTTTTTTCATATTTTGTTAATAAATGCGACTAAAAAAATTTATGCATGTACTCTATTCTGTATATAGGATGCTTCCTAATCAACTGCGTTGCTATCAGTATGTTATTTAGACCATGAAACTGAACAACTTTCTCTAGGAACACGGTCAAAATACGATTAAGAGAATATTGAAGTCCTATAGAAACTGCATCAGCTGATAGCGCATTTTGTATGAGAGGTCAATTTGACCTATGTTCTTTAGGGAAAGTTGTTCAGTTTTATGTTACAAGTAACCTACTAACACCTTTATTTTTTTATGTTACAAGTGAGCAAACGAGCAGGTGGGCCACCTGATGGTAAGTGTTCACCACCGCCCATAGCACCCACTGTCTTATTAATGGCATATTTTGACACTAATAAGACAGCAAAGCGCGTTGCTCACTTTGAGAACTAAGATGGTATCTCTCATGTGCTGGTAATTTCACTGGCTCTCTTGCCCTTCAAACCGAAACACAGCAGTGCACTGCTGCTTCACGGCAGAAAAAAGCATGAGGGTGGTACTTCCCCAGACGGACTTTCCACAAAAGCCCTACCACCTTATACAACTTGTGACGGCAAGGCGTGATTATTATTACTTACACCTTTCCTATAAGGTGCGTGTAAAGTGTATCTGTCTTTAACTGAAGAGTGAATCTGCCTATGAAACTGAACAATTTTTCCCAGGGAACATAGGTCGAAAAAGGAAAAACCAAATTTGACATCCCATACAAACAAAATGCGCTATGATGAAAGATGAGGTTTATTTCCAGAATATGGACTTAAGAGACCAGTGAGAAAGGCTGCAAGATATAATGAAGAAAGAGGAGTTCTTTCAATTGTTGTGTTGACATTTAATAAAGATATTTTTCACCCAGACATGTTGAGCTCTTTAGCTACCAGTATGCCATGTTAAAATACTATATTACCAAACAAGCAATATTTGTATATTTGTAATCTGGTTCTCAAAAACGACTTTAACGATTTCTACGAAATTTATCATATAGGGATTTGTAGGGGCGAAAAATCGATCTAGCTAATAAGTCTCATGTCTGGGAAAATTCGTTTCCCCATCTTTTTAAGTATTATTTAGCTGACAGCTTTAACCTAAACCTACAGCGCCATCTGTTGGCGGGTAGTATAGATTACTAACCCGATGATATTTTAATGTTGAGGCGACTAATATAGAGCAAAGCTCGGTCGTCCAGGTACTGAATCATAAAACGACCAATGTTCTAAACTTTAAAACAACGTATCGTAATAGGATGATGGTGATCAAAGGATGAACAAATCTTATAATATTTGGATTTATTGTCGCAGACGGTTAAGTATTAAAAAGAGTTTTTTATGAAGTTTGTTAACTAAGTATACAGTACTTGGGCGACTAAACTTCGCTCTATAATAGTCGCCTCAACATTATCATTGGGTAAGCAAGCTATGCTACCCACCAAAAGGCCACAACGGCGCTGTAGTTTTTGTCTAAATCGCGGTATTTTAAAGAATTACTTAAAACCATGAAGAAAATGAATTTTCCCAGACATGAGATCTAGCTAGATCGATTTTTTGCCCCCACATGGTAAATTTTATCGAAACAGTTAGAGCCGTTTTCCGAGAAACAGATTACAAGTATATAGGTTAGGTATACAAATACTCGTATTGCTCGTTTCATAGTATAGGATTCATATCACATTATTTATGTACCCCGTCTCGACTTTTGGCATTTACTTATTTTTAACACACTTGCGCAGGCGAGAATCTTATACATAATATGTTTATGAATAATGGGTCAGCTAGTAGATACATTTTTTAAGTTATAATTTAATTTGTGTCTTGGGCAAAGTTTTTAATTATTTTAGTTTTGAGCTTTAACTGAGAGCGGTAAACTTGAAAAGCATGAACACATCTACGAGTAAGAACGTCGAAAATTCTGGAAGACATTAAAGTGAAGGGGCCTCCTCTTTTTTCCCCATTACGTTAGGGAGCGAGGATAACTTACAGCTCATTTGTTTTCTATTGTTCCTTTATCGTGTCCCTTTAACATGCTTATCCCTCACCTAAAAGGGAAGATATTTCCTCTAAAATATAAAATTATATTCCGCCTTTGTTTTGTAAAGAAAAGAAAGGTCGGTTCGGTTAACTTGATTCGATTTCGTTAAGTATATTTTAATTCCTTTTTTAGATATCGTTGTTATCATAGGCCTTAATTGTATCAGATGATTAACTGAATAATCTGATAAGTGTAGTTTTGCTCGTAGATTAATAATACTACTGAAAACTGACAACTCCTGCGGTACACTCTGAAAGTAATGTTTTTTTATAATCTGTAACAGTTAGTTTGGTAATGCTTATGTTATTATTATTATTACTATAGCATTATTACGTAATTGTATTTTATTTTCAATCACAAACCCCGCTGGGATCCAGCCGACGATTTTACTTGGTACGACTGAAAAACAGCGTCCGTCTCTTCGAGATGGACTTTTTGCTGAGTCGTTCACCTTTTCGCTATTGCGCCACCTTGCATACCTTAGTGCAGTTATTTAAGTTTCTTTTGTTTATGTGTTAACATATTGTTTTCTTTTATATGTGTACTTTATTGTACTTTGGTTTGTAGTGTCACAATAGTTGAATAAATAGTTTTTCTTTCTTTCTTTCTTATGTCCCGCTGTGCCTCACCCCGGACACTACATACAACAACCGCAAATTTGAAATTCGAAATTGGAAGGTCGTGAAGGCCTGCATATTCAGTACAAAAGACCCTCAGGAGCACCACGCGAAAAGTACGGCGGGTGCGCGCGGGGGGTTGCATTGCAAGGAGGGTGGAGAGTGTCCGTTCTGTATGATAGTAGGTCATCATATCAGTCGAAAGACGTCCACTGCTGGACATAGGCCTCCCCTAAAGATCTCCATGACGATCGGTCCTGAGCTGCTCGCATCCAGCGGATTCCCGCGACCTTGACCAAATCGTCGGTCCATCCGGTCCCTGATAGTAGGTACTATTACTTTATTCTGTGGCCATGCGCTCTTGTCTTGACTCTTCTCAAAACAGACTTCATCGTTCTACTCCAATCTACTCTTTGCTCTCAACTACACAGGTTGCTTCCTAATCAACTGCGTTCCTTCAAGTACGTTGCTCAAACCATAAAACTGAACAACTTTCCTTAAGGTATAGGTCAAAATACGAAAATATTTTTGACTTGCCATACAAAATGCCTTGGCAGACGGGTTGGCGCCCGCAGTGTGTTGAGGTAATACACAGAAGGACGGTGCTGCCCATCCTCTGGATTGCATTCCTTTAGTCGCCTCCTACGACACTCACGGGAAGAGATGGGTTGAGACTATTCTATACCCGGTCGGTACCACACGGCTCACCCCGATAAACGCCCTAAATAAAGTCACACGATAAAACCCCTAAATACGAGTATAACTATGAACTACAGCAAGGGTCGCGGGAAGCCGCTGGATGCGAGCAGCACTGGACCGGTCGTCATGAAAATCTTAAGAGGATGCCTACGTCCAGCAGTGAACGTCTTTTGACTGATACGATGATCAGCTGATTCAGTTTTATGGGAGATCGAAGTTTTTTTCGTGTTTCAGCCTACCTTACGGCAAAACGGTAAGTTTTATGATGCGTGTAACATAATTAACGGAACGCAATTGATTTGGACTCAGACTCACCCTAGTCATGCATGTGAGTAGGATTCATCCTAACAGGTGTGCCATAGGTAGGTAGGTGGTGTATAAAAGTCGACGTGGTCAATGAAGACCCCGGAAGCGTTTGAGAGACGAACTTGATACCATCGACAAATAATTGCCGAAGATAGCACTCGACCGCAAACAATGGAAAAGAACATGCCAGCGATAGAATACATAATAGCTACCAAAAAAGAAATGTACAGAAGAATAGGAATATAATGGACGAATCAACTGTAAATAACACAGAAAGTATTTTGTTCTGGCATACTTAAGAAAACAATCATCTTTGAAAAAAATATTAATCTATAAAAATGCAATGATATTGTAACTTATAAGGACAATTGTTATGTAAATCTTCATTCTTTTAAAATAAGCTCCTCAGAAGTGAGTGTTCATTTAACTGAGATTACACAGTTAATTAGAACAGATTCAAATCGCTGGATTCAAATGAAGCTGCCGATGAGGAGGGATGATCCTATTAGCGGAAGTCCGCCGACGATCTACGAACTAATTATGTTGATTAGGTTGCTAGGTTCTGGTAATCTAGTTATCCACATACTACGCAAGAACCATAGGTAGGTATTACGTCGTATATCTCGCCTGTAATAATATTTCAATTGAACAACAAAACAGACAAGTCACGCGACCATGTCTCGCATTCTCTTATCATTTAGATTACTTCAACGATGGCAATTTGCAATGTAATTATTACACATACTCATCAATCATTGTCATCATCATAAACTCCTCAAATACAACGTGTAACCATGTGATGGTATAACATAAAACTTTCATAGGAGATGCGCAACCAACTAAGTTTATTAAGTTTTATCATGAAATTATTTTTTTTTTTTTAAATTTTGTTAATTTGTTTTAAATCAACGGATTTTCGAATGGGCCTACCCACAGAAAAATAAAGTACTCGTACTTAGAAGGAGGATTAAAGAAATAATTTGTCACTAGGTGGTGTACAGGCGTTTTTCTTTGGATTTGACAGGTTATTTTGAATATTTTCTATTGATCATCGATAATGGGGTTGTAACATGTTGGCAGATGTCATCCCCTACTAAAATAAATTAGCAAGGTATCTAGTCCGAGCGAAGCAAGGAGGTCCGAAATCTTGGGGCCTACCGTATTTTGTAATCGATTTGCATTTAAAAATTGACGTTTATGTTATCCCCAAAAACCGAGCCAAAAATGCTGTCGAAATGGAAACGAAATTACAAATTGATAGCTCCAAATCAAATTAGCAAAATCTGAGTCCGAACGCCAAAATGTCTAATCACTAAGGCTTCTCACGTCTGACTAATTTATTCCACGGTAAGACTTCGAGCCGCATTGCAGCCTGCCGGATCGAAGCTACGTAATTCAATTAATCTTCCTTTAAGTTAGCTGCTGAGTTGTCGTTTGCGTAAATTTCTGTTTATTTGACGTTAAAATATCTATCACGATATTCACGATTGTTGAGAAGTTATACATTCGGACCTCGCAACAATAGGGAGTTTTCCTTTACATCTGTCAACTACGTTTTTTCATCACCCTGTACGCTAGTCACTGTTTTTACAAAATTTTTTAGACAGTAAAATATACATATGAAATCTTTTTATAAGAAAAATGTAACACGTATTTGATAGAAGCAATTAATACTGACTTAATCATTTTCATACTGATGATATGGTGGCACTATGATGGTTATTACTCGTGCTGATTTTCAGCGCCATCCAGTGGACATTTCAATAGAGGATTTTCTTTAACACGATGACTAATTTCTATGCACTTAGTGTAGTGGTCAAGTTGATACCAGCGAAAATTCCATCAGATGTGTTATAGGTAACCTAAAAAGCGTAATGAGCGGAACTCTCCACGTCGGAAAGATATACAAGTGTGTCGCTACTCTTAAAGCCTTGAACTCCTACAAAGCTGGGGATTCTAATGCTTCTGATGTTCGTTCGGCTTTTGAAAAGTTTGTCAACTCGCTTTTTAAAATCCCCCATATTATAAAAGTTTTGTTTTTACAAGTTACAAGGCCGCAAAAGAAACGATCGCGGAAACCGCGTTATGTAGCAACGTCAAGGATCGAAAGAATGTCGATGGAACTTCTCCCTGCAGCATTTAGTGTGGTGGTAGAACTGTACCGCACGCACCATAATAAGTGGTTCCTCATAACACTCCTCATTCTACAGATGGTACAGAATACACAGTTTCTCCATAAACAGTTTCTATACTGCCTGTGAGCTCAGGATCGTCGACGCTTCGAACTTTCGCTTTTTGGATGCAATCAATTAGTTGGTAGTATTAGCATTGACTTTGGTATTAGGGACAGTGTATCCCAGAGATGTTTCAGAGCGTAACGTGTGTGGTTTCATGTTTGTTATTTACTTTGCGCAAAGAGCAGCACTTCAAGCTTTATATATTCTAAAGTAAGTTAATCGAAAAAGACAGTCAACAGCTCGATGCTATGCTATACTATTAAACGAGCAATATTTGTCTATATATCGATCTTTGTAATCGGTTCGTCGAAAATGGCTCTAACGATTTCGATGAATTTACTACCCGGAGGTTTTATGGGGCGACAAATCGATCTTGCCAGGTATCATTTTATTTTCTCCTATAATTTGAGCATTTTTTGCATTTTTTGAAAATATGCGTTACAAGAACCCTACAGCGCCATCAGTTGGTGGACTTTGGTTAAGATTACACAGAGAAAAGCTCAATCATCCAGGTACTGTTGAATTCAAGCAAGAAGAAACAAATAATACGGATATGAAAGACATTATAGGATAAGATTAACAAAAATAAGTCAGGATGATAAGTAATATGATTCCAAATACTATGTGGTCCTCCACGAGAAAATGAATGCTCCAATTGTATTTTTTTTTAAGATACTTTAAAATTGATTGAAATAAAGTACATTATTTTATCTCGATATATTTTTAAAACTTCACAATCTTAAACGAATGTTAGATGTCTTAAAATATGACGACACACTTTTAATAACTAAATGGATGTAAAAGGTAAAAGGGAAGTGAAAATTGAGCTCTTTGATGGAAATGTTACCTTCCTGAGGAGCACTTAATTCAATTACCTCATAGTAAAGTGGCCGACGTTTTTATTTAAGCCGCAGCAATTTGTTAACAGCTAGGGAATATATATGTTGGCAGAAGGGTACTTCCTATTCAACTGTTTTATTGAGTATGTTACTTTGACCATAAAACTGATCAATTTTCTCTTTCCTTAATTTCTTTTCTCTTTTCTTAGACTAATTTGGCATACATTGCTGTTTGATTAGCTGTAGGAAAGCTGTCTTAACTGGCTGTTATTGACAGAGCACACTTTCCTTCACATGTATCGGTACTCTAGCACGTCTTAAAATAAGAGCGATAAATACTAAAATTTGTCCAGCTTGACGTTTTCTTGACTATACGAGTACCGAGAAGAAAGGAAACAAATTATAAAAAATATTGGTGCTTTGTAATATTGCCGAACTATTTTTGAAATTATAAGAAATTAATTTAGAAACCGAAGAACTTTTATGTACAACCGTCGATATCGTATATTTTGCAGCAGAGTGTTTTAAGAGATTGGGGTTTGTTATTAGAAACGCCAGAGAGTTTGATGATTGTACGGCTATCGAATTATTATACGTAAGTTTGGTGAGAAGTAAGATTGAGACGGCGTCAATTATCTGGGGCCCCCATGAAAGTGTTTATAACCTTTCACTTGAAAAAGTTCAAAAAGCGTTTCTCAGATTTCTATACAAAAAGAAATTGGGTTATTATCCGTTTTTGTACCCGAAAAATTTTTTATTGGGAGTCCTTGGCTTCAGATCGCTGGAAACAAGACGTATCCATCAGCTTATGATCACAGTTTGTTGTATCCTTCGTGGTGAATCTAGCTGTCCAGAATTGGTACCGGAGGTATTCCGATTGTTCGTCCCCGAAAACTATCTCAGAGGTCGAGCGCACCACCTAGTGGCGCTGCCCACTATGCGCACGGTGGCGCACCGCCAGTCTCCTCTACCGCGCGCATTGCAACTTATACGAGATATGCTAGAGGCGGCACCACAACTTGATATATTTGCAGATAAGTTGCCAAGCATCAGCAAATCTATGCTTACTTTCTGTGAAGTTTTGTAATTTTATTTTATACATATATTTTAACAATGTTATACCTACATACAGGAGTTTATTGTTTGATAATGTTTAAGGTTTATGATCTCAATGTGATCTCGTTATTTAAGTTCTATGTTCCTTGTATAGTTTAATTAGGTATGCCTGTCATAACTGTACATTGTAAATTATAAATAAATAGATAAATAAATAAATGTTTACTTTTGTTGTAAAATAGTTTCAGTAGTCAATGGTGAAAAGTAGCGTACCTAACACGTGAAAAAAAAATCATCTAGAGCCTTGTATCCCTCGCTCCGTTCGGGATTCAACTTTAGTTCTTCGCTTTTCTCTCCATCGAAAGGAATTTACTTTTTTTTCGCTTGTTGGGTAATCTACTATTTTCTGATTCAATGTAGGTAATTTGTTCCGTGCTTCTTTATTCACTGCCGACAATACAAGAGAAACTTTTAGGCTATGAATGCCAGTTTCGATGGACCTTTAAAATAATCCTACAGCTGACCCTCTCTTACTTCACGGAACATTAATCTGCTCAACATCTCTTATACCCAGACCCAAATAAACACCTCCCTCTCGTTAACACTAACTAATAAAAATACTTGAACTGAAGTTTGAGAACCAAACTGTTGAAGCCATTACAAAGTCCTGAACAGCACTCTAAAACTGAGGTTAGGCACTAGTTACAACTAGTTACAAGGACCCAAAACTTGCCACGTTACGTAAGCTTGATCTTACACTGGAACGTTTACGAGCAGTTATAAATTTAGCGTCAACTGATTTTGAATATAATAAATATATGCTTAATTACGCTGAAAGCGTTTTACTAGATATCATGCCGCCAGCTAATCCGCTCGATATAGCCAAAACTGCCGTTTGGTAAGGGGAACAAAACGAAATTTACAAAACAAGAGTTTTCGGGGCAAGATAAATTCATTTGTCGAATTTTTTTTTTTTTAAATTGCGCGATTCAGAAGCCCTACAGTGCCATCTGTTAGTCTTCTTCTTTCGTGTCGGCAAGAACACGGGCTAAATCTTACTTGCACAGAAAGCGGCTACCGTGTTAGTGGACTGGTTATGATCATACAGGGCGAAGTTCAGTCACTTTAAAAAAAACCGGTCAAGTGCGAGTCGGACTCGCGCGCCGAGGGTTCCGATATACCTATAGTATTTTTGGAAGCAATAAAGTCCATTTTCAGGACCGCAAAACTAAATTTGTTTGTAAAGGTTTTTTGCAGATTTCTGAAAAACTGTGCAACTTAGAAAGATCGTTTTATTTTTGCTGTAAAGTTTACATAAACCTCTGTCAACTGTAATTAATTCAGATTTTCCCTTACTCAAACTTCGGAGATAAGGGGGGGGGAATGGTATTTTTTTTGACATTTTTCATCATAACTTGAAAACTAAGAAACTTAAAAAAATACAAAAATATATTTTAAAATGTACAAGTAAAGCCCTTTCATATGATACCCCACTCGACCTAGTAGCGACAATTTGAAATTTGGCCCCCCCTATTTTGGCCCCCTTTACATTAATAATCATACTTTTTTCAAAAAATTTTCATATGCAATTAAGTTGGGCAACTATATTCTAAAACTATTCCAAATTTCAGCTCGATAGCGTAAGTGGTTGCTGAGATATAGAGGTGTGACAGACAGACGGACAGACAGACAGACAGACAGACAGAGCGGCACCATAAGGGTTCTTTTTTTTTACCATTTTGGTATCGGAACCCTAAAAACAACAAATTATTTTGAATGAAATGTGTGGAGGGGGAACCGCTCGCAGTTAATGACAAGTGTGTAGTCATGGAAATAGGACTCCTTGCTTCACTCGTTTGTAGTCTGGATAGCCCATATTTTTTGTGAGTGATGATTGTGATGCAGGATGAACCAAATAGCGTTTCCCGCACTAAAATAGCGTCTTGGTTTTCGGTGTAAGATGAACTTAATGACTAACTTCGTGGAGCAACGGGCTTCTTATTGCTAAGCCTCAAGTTCGATAAATTATTAGACGGTATCCAAAAAGTCTACCGAAGTTATGGTTGCCGAGGTTTCTTGAGAAATGTAATTAAATGAAGCCATTAACCAAATTTCAATTAGGACTAAGTTCTTATTGAAATGTTTTGTTGCCTCATGCCTTCTCCAGATAAAATTATGAACACATTGTATGATATGATGATTCATGAAAGTGCAGCTAAAAGTACCCTTGCATACAAAATTATGTTTACGATGTGAGGCGTCTTTTCCAATTACGTTATTGCTTAAAGGTACTTATTTTTTATAAATATTTTTGTTAATATTTTAATATATTTTTTCATTAGGGTCTGCCTGTCTGTGTGGTATTTGTGCTGTATAAGTGTATATTTCCTTTAACTGTTTTTACTTTATACCACTAAAAGTTTATAGGTACATATTTACCTACTTAATGAATGTTCCATATTTTTCAGAAAAGTTTTGAGTTTTATAGTATTCAAAAATATTACCTAACCTGGAATAAAATTTGAAATGGTTAGTTGTTGTGTGAGCAGTGAGTGTGTGATACTGTATGAGATGTCAGTGGTACTGTGGTCGAAAACACAAAAAAAAATTAAATACACCATGGTGTACTCCTCATGAGGAGTCACAATAGAAAGAAGTATTTCTAACCGACTTAAAAAAAAAAGGAGGTTTTCCATTGTACCCGTATGGATGTAATTTTGTCAAAAATACACAATGTCCGCATATGTAAGCCTATATGAGCTTCTGAACAAATGTACTAAATTGTATAAGTGTATGAAAGCTTGTACCCATGTTTGTGCATACTCGTACATGTCTCAGGCACTAAAAAACATATTGTAATAATTATTATTTTGTTCTCAATTGTATCACGACTGCAATGTTACAAAAACTTCCATTAAAATTAACTGTTACTGTGAGTAAAAATTTACCAAAGGATGATTTTCTGCTTTCTGTGGACTGTGCTTGCAGTTTTGCAGTTTGCAGTTTTGACAAAACTTCCTTTGTAAATAAAATACAGCATTAGTTTGGTAACTGTCAGAATATCAATGCAAGGAAAAATCAACCTTGTCGTTTTATAATTGGAATTGAAATTCAATTCTTAGGTGGTAGACCACATTTTAGGCAGAACGTACATATACAACCTTTATATATATATTCTTTATTGCACACAAATAAAATACAGTTTTTAAATGAAAATTGTTTACAAAGGCGAGCTTATCTCTTTAAGAGATCTCTTCCAGCCAACCTATAAGGTGTGGAAGAGTGTCATTAAAGCGGGCACAGGAATGTGCATTAATATTCGTGATAAGAAATTTTAAAATACATTTTTAAATTAAAATTAATTTCAAAATACAGTGTAATATATAATAGGGATAAACCTACTTAAACTACATACGAATATACTTATATTCCTAATAACAGTATTAATATTAAGGCATATATAAAATTTATAAACTTACTTATAAAATACATAAAAATAATACATAGACATACTATATAATGATACATAATAATACATAAAATAAATACATTACTCAAGATGATTGCGATAAGTAGTGCTCTCTTAATCGCATCTTAAACGATGTTATTGATGGACTGCTTTGTATAGCCTTTGGAAGTTTGTTCCATAGTCGCACAGCTTGGGAAGAAAAGGAGTTAAAAAAGAATTTGGTGTTCGCTCTAGGACACTCCAACATCGCAGTGATGCAGTGATCAGGAGGTAAAAGTTGGAAGCGGGAGCGAAGATAGTCAGGAGTGGCAGGGTCATTCAGGATCTTATACAGGACAGAAAGGATGTGCACATTACGACGAAGTCGGATAGGAAGCCACTTTAATTGAGCGCGAAATTCGGAGACATGATCATATTTGCGAAGACCAAAGATGAAACGAATAGCCAGATTTTGTAGGCGCTCAAGTTTGTTCAGCAATTCTTCAGTCACATCAAGGTAGCACACATCAGCGTAGTCGAGAATGGGAAGGAGTAGAGCTTGTGCAAGCAAGATTTTAGTTTGAAAGGGAAGGAAGTACTGGAGTCGCTTAAGGGAGTGAAAATAATAATGCATGCGCCTACTCACCTCACTAACCTGCGCGGACCATGAGAGGTCACGGTCTATAATAATCCCTAGGTTCTTTGCCTTGTCCGTGTAGGGAATACAGACTCCGTTATAAAATATTTTTGGCAACGCATCCCCCAATCTACCCCTTAGTCTGCTGCTACCAACTATCATTGCCTGCGACTTGTTTGGGTTCACTAGAAGCCCGAAATTATCAGCCCATAGCTGAATAGCAGCAAGATCTGAATTCACTGCACTCACAGCTTCATTGACTTCAGATGGAGAGAAGTGCCTATAGATTTGTAAATCATCTGCATACAGGTGGAAGGGAGAAGAGATAACACGAGAAATATTGTTTATAAAAATAGAAAATAATAAAGGAGAAAGTACACCGCCTTGAGGTACGCCAGAAGTTAGGTTCAACCATTCCGAGGATTGGTCGTCGGTCCTAACACATTGCTGGCGACCTTGAAGATAGGAACGAAACCACTCGACCACAGGAGGAGCAACGTTAAGAGAGCGAAGGGAACCAAGTAAAATATCATAATCAACAGAGTTAAATGCGTTGCTGAAGTCCAGGAGAGTAACAATCGTGAACTTAGTATTATCCATAGCATAACGGATGTCTTCTGTGACATTCAGCAACGCACTAACCGTGCTATGGGAAGGGCGGAATCCGGATTGGAATGGACAAAGGAGATTATTGGATATGAGATAGGAGTAAAGTTGCTTGTGAACGACACTTTCGAGAACTTTCGAAAGTACCGGTAGGATAGAGATGGGACGATATTGAGAAAGGGAAGTTGGAGTGGAAACTTTAGGCAGTGGGATAACATAAGCCTTTTTCCAAGTGGAAGGAAAGACATTAACCTCCAGAGAAGAGTTTATGATGTGTGTGATAGGAGGTGTGACAACTTCCAGGATAGGTTTAAGCATATCGAGACTCAGGTCATCGCTACCCACTGCCTTTGTGGATATAGAAAGGATACTCTTCTTGACGTTATCCTCAGTGACCGGTTGGAACGAGAATGGAGTGCAGTCAGGTAGAGCAAGGTTCGAAAGATATATGAGAGAAGATAACTTAGTGTTGTCATTTAGAATTACGGGTGGAGTTGAAAAATGTTTATTTAAATCATTAACATCTATGGTACTTTTACAAGTATCCATGGCCTTACCTACCCCAAGTGACTTTAAGAACCTCCAGGTAAGAGCCTGAGATAGGTTTTCAAGAGTAGAATGGATATAGCGGCGTTTTGCATCCCTACACATCCTGTTGCAGATGTTACGAAGCTTTTTGTACGCTGACAGGTTATCATTTGTAGGATCTTTTTTATATCGACTTTTAGCCCTATCCCGTTTTGCCATAACCCTCTTAATTATTGGCGTCAGCCAGGGAGCAGGAGCATGCTTCACACGCACAGGTCGCACCGGAGCATGAGAATCAAAAAGTTTGGTAAGTATAATTTCAAAAGCAGCTACCTTGGCATCCACACTATCGGCCTTCAAAACTGGGGACCACTCAATATTCTCAGCGTCCTCCCTCAAGCGATCCAAATCCATGTTGCGAAAATTACGCTGAAGAATAACTTTACTTTTAATTTTAGGAGGACGTACTTTATAAGAAAGAAAAATGAGGTCATGATAAGAGAAGGGAGCTGTCATTTGTCCATGTGATATGACGGAATCAGGTTTCGAAGTCATAATTAAGTCTATCATGGAAGGTCTGCAATTTGGGAAATGATGTGTTGGTGACAGTGGGAGGATGTTTAAATTAAGAGAAGATATGAGTGACATTAGTTTACGTGACCTATGGTCGTCCTTCAGAATGCAAGTATTTAGGTCACCCATTATAATAAAGTGTTCATAGAGAGTGCTATGATGCTCAAGTGTTGATTCAAAAGAACTAAAGTAGTCAACTTTATCATTAGGGCTATACACCACACCAAGCATTACTTTCCTATGATGAAGAACGACTTCTAGGAAAAGATATTCAAGAGAACCAGAATATTGTGAGGGAGAAGTACTGACCACGGTAGCCGAGATGTCACTTCGCAGGTAAATACCTACTCCGCCACCCCCGGCACCCACGCGATCATTACGGAAAAGCCGATAACCCGGCAGAGAACAAGAAGTTGATGGAAGAGAGGGCTTAAGCCACGTCTCTGAAACTAGGATGGCATCGACGACGCTGGTGCTAAATGACGTGAGAAGATCAGAGGTAGTGAGCCGGTATGCTCTGTGCATTAATGTGCACTAGGGAGAGGAATGGTGAACTATGGTTAAATACAGATAAAAGTTTTTCACATAGAGGCTCCGAGTCAAAAAGAGAGGAACAGTTACTTTCAGCACTTTCGAAATCATCTGAAGATGAGCAAGAGAAGAAATTATCATCTAACATAATATAATATACCTATAAATATAAATAAATATATATTTAAAATACTATAGATGGTACCAAATTACGAAGACTTCTTTCAAAACACCTGCACAAGTTGACTGGAAATATTAAAGCAATTTACACACTAAAACACAAGACTTAACATCCAAACAAGGTTTAAACCATTGATAAAACTAAAAATAAATACTTTGACAAAAAAAATACTATGGCCAAAAGCCTTATATCTAAACAGAAAAAAAAAACTAACAGCTGCACGAAATTTTTGAACGAAAACCCGACATGTCAAATAAAAAGTAAAACAACCTCAAAAAGAAAGAAAAAAAATTGTGTTTCGTTCCATTACAATAATAATACGAGTTATGGTGGAGATATTTTACTACCCTAAAAATATATGAAGATTTTAGAACTGGCGTTGTGCTATACATCAACATGTACGTGTAAAGCTTAGAGTAATATATTCTCTTCGGCAATGTGGTTACAAGCCGATTCAAAAAACAACACCAAATATAGAGAATAATTAACAACGACAATCGCAATATGAAGTTAATTAATCTTAATACGGTAGGAGATGGATTAACCTATTATTTACTCGGCGGAAACTTCGCAGTTAGCTCCATAAGCTCGGTCATGCTTGTTACTTTTCTCCTGAGCTTATCCGGCAGAAGAATCAGTATCGCGCCATCCGAGGTCCACGAATTCTTGATCCCGAAGTGTTTTCTAGCCGCGACAAAGACCTCCTGCCTTGTCTTGGTCAGGAACTCCGACACTGAGATTTTTGTGCCCTTGAGAGCTGTCTTGGCGTTCCACACCGCCGCCCGGTCCTTTATAGCAGCAAAGCGGACTAAAATAGGGCGAGCCTTGTCCTTTTTAGCCCCAAGGCGATGGCAAGCCTCTAACGCATCTGTACTCATGGTTGATAACTTTAGTTGCCCCGTTATCAGTTTCCGGACCTTTGTGGGAAGATTTTCTGTGTCCTCCTCAGACACGCCATGAAGCAAGAGGACCTTCCGACGCGAATGTGTCTCCACTCTGTCCAGTCCATTGACTACAAGGGCCAGCTGCACCTTGAGCATCTCAAGTGCTTTCCACACGAGCCCTTTGAAAATGACATAGTCTGCGGACAAGTTCTTAACAGTAGGTGTACCTGCTGTAGCGGCCAGCTGCTGGTTCTGCTCAAACTCTGACATGCGGGACTCAAACCAGGCGGAGAGTTCTTCCATGCTTTGAGCAAGTTTTGCAGTGCTGTCCATGATAGTGGTTTGGTGATGTGGCAGTGTGTTCAATTTGGGAAATAGGTAGTTAACAGCCAATTTGTGCTAGTGAAAATGATTTAAGACATGTAAGTAGTACTTTTCTATTTATTTCAATTAAAATATAAGGAGAGCAAAATTTAGATGTTTCCACTTTCCTGTCTACCCACAAAAAAAAAAAAAAAAGAAAAAAAAAAAAAAAAAAACGTAAACGTAAACGTAAACGTTATACGTATTATCGGAATATCGTCAGCCTCAGTTACGGCAGTTAGACCGCCCTAAGACTAGCCGAGTCAGCTCAGCTCGGCTCTCGACTAATTTCATTAACCCCGACCCTTGATTGGATTTCCAGAGAAGCTGTAGGTTTGTTTTTGTATGTATTCTATTAAAAGTATATCGATACTGTCTTGTAACTAAGTTCTTGTCAACATTCAAAATTACATTCTTGTTCAAATTATTGTCTTTGATGTCTTGCGACGTAAAACTGTGACAGAATGTCCTAAAATATTTGTAGGTTTTTAGTGGAACGTAATTGGTGGTTTTTGGTCATTTACTTATATATAAGTACTAGCCCATCGGCACGTTACAATGACCCCAATTCGTTGGTCCGAAATTTGACGTTTAGGACCAACAAATGTCAGTCGTTGTCAGTCATATTGTCAACATTGGATGCAAATACACTTACCAACAAAATGGAATGTTCTTAGTTGAAGAAACAATATACTCTTATTATTATTATTGTTATTTCTTATTATTGTTTTTGACTATAATCCAATTAATGAAAATGAAAAACCAGGCCTAAATCACATATAAACAGTTAAAAGTGTGTTTTGTTTTTTCCCGCCATATTATTTCCGTTCCGTGTATTTAGCACCGACCGAAGAACTACACAACGTAGTTCACGTGATTTTTCACAGATGGCGCTATTTTTTCTTGTATGGGGAAATTTTGAACCGCTTGTTCCCAAGACCCTATCTTTCTATGTTTTTGGTGGTAATTTCAGTCAGAACATAGGATCATAGAACCCAAAAATTTTATAGTCCTCTTTGCAATCGGTTTAATGATGATGAAGTGTGATGGTGCTTAAAAGTCGGAGAAGAGTAAGAAAGCTTATTTTACTTCATTCATATAAAAGCAAAAACAAGTCATGCACGATATTCCAACATCTTTTACTAACAAAACCTTGTGCTCATCAGAAACCGCGCCAAAATATATATGAATATTGAGAGAGGAGAAAAAGCAAAGTTTTATGCAAGACTATCAATCACAAGATGGGAATGCTCTTAGGACGAAATCTTAGCTGCCATCGATTTATAAAGATTGATGTGTTGCTAAAAATATTTTGAGGACACAGAAACAGTCTTGGTATATATTTGTGATACAAATAATGATGTTATGTTGAAAGCTTTCTTTGCAAATAACTACGAATAAATAGTAGGCAAATAGGCACAGATATAGTGGAGTGTAGGTAGTTAAATCAACGTGTATTGTGTATGATATGAAGCTGTACTAGTAGTGCAAACAAAAAGACTTAGATAACGAAAATGTGTATGAAAATCTAGATATTTGGAGAATGCAAATGCGATTCATGCGATGCATGCTTGAAAATATGGATTCAAGATAAGATTCAAAAATACTTCAAAGAATTCAATGCCTTCCACACTCAAACTTCAAACCTTCTTAACATAATATCATCATAGACTTTCAAACAGTATCATGAATGAGTAAAATTTTACATTTCAAAGATATGCATCGTGCTATTTGAATATCGGGGAACTATTACCGGGGCAGTATTTTATACGAGTTCCGTTTAAATCCCAAGTATCATATAAAATACGTATTGCAGCTTGCAGTATCATTTATTACAGTATCATAGAGGTACGTATATTTGGAGAGGAGAGAGCTTTTATGTCTTTATGACTTCCTTATTTTATTTAGCAATTCTTAGGATAATATGGAATAAGAATATGGCTCAAACTTGGGTTAATAACTGCAGCTGTAAGATTATTTTTTAAATCTGTGCCTTTTTCATGTATGTATGCTTATTCTGTCTAAACGCTAAATGTAACCACTTATGCTGTGCATTTTTCTAAATTTCTTAAGAAAGCAACTAATTTTGAAATTCTTACAAAAAATATGATACACCCCTTACTAATTGGGTGGCGTAGCTAATCGTAGTAATTCAAAAAGATGTACGCATTATTGGTGCCATGACCAGGATTAACTAATTTGGAGTAAATCTAATCTCAAACAAAATAATACCAGTATGATAAGGACTCTGAAGACAAAAATACCAACATGACTTTACAGTCATTATTAACACAGTTGTTTAAGGAAACAGATCGAGGGCAAGTATGTATTAACTGCCTGGAATATTTGCCCTAGAAACTGGATACATTAAACTTACAGAATTCCCCTTCTTTCAACACTCCTACAAATCCTTCCTTTCCCCATACAGGCATTGGAATAAAACGCAGATTCCACTCGTAAAACTACAATAACTGCATTTTATAGCTCCCGCGTATAAAACTTTTCAACTTTACGCGTCGTACAGACATAGAGTCTACTTACGGCTTTGGGCAGGAGAAACTGGCTGAGCCAAATAATGGTTCGAGTACCTACTTTCAATTCTCTCTTTGAGGGCGGTTCGGGTGATTTATTTTTAGTGATGAAGTTATTTCCATGTTCATTTGAAAAAATTACATAAATTGTCAACTTATGTGCCTTAACTGAAAGAATCAACTGCTTCTTAGCCTAATGTTTGATCAGGGTAAAGGGTATATTGAAAGAATGAAATTGTGAAAAGCGAACTAATTAAGATAGAATCATTATCAGATGACTTGCCTTCATTATTATCATCGTCTACTGCTGAAGTAAAGAGCTGCCCCCTCAGGATTTCACAGCCAAAGGTGGTAACTATATTTTTTGGGTTGTTTGTACCATTGTAACTTTTCTTAAGCGTTGTAACTGACAAAATGGACCTCGTTAGTTGGTCACCACGGTATAATGGTGGTACGAAACGCAAAAGGAGGTTACTGTGTATCATCTGGTTCAAAATTCCTTAGTCGCCTTTTTCGACACGGTAAGAGGAGCTAGTACTATTTTTAGCCGGTACCACACGGAAGACGCGTCGCATCTTCCTTCAGTAGTAGGGTAAGGGCAATGACGTCTTTCTTTTCTTTCTAATTTCAAAATCCGTTGTCAACTAATTCAAACTTATTTTTTCCTCACTTTACTACACGATGCCAGTCTGCTTGCAAAGTACACGTAACCATTGAAACGGAATTTACCACATTATAGTATGCAAGCAAAGGCAACCACAGCCTACAAAGTTGGAACAACTTACAAGTTAGGCTGAACGTTCCAGCAAGGCAGGCCCGAGATTATGAGACTTTGTCGCGGTTAGCCTTGCCTCAGTGCACTAGAGAGGGAGCTTTGTGAGTTTTTCACGTTATGTAGGTAAAAATTGTTGCATGTTTATAAAGTTTTTGTGCAAGTACTTCGAAACTTAAGTAATGGTTCTTGAGATTTGTGAAGAGCAATGTCCTCTCTTCGTTAAAATACACACGAATCGATATTTAAAAGTAATTTCATCTTGTTAGTTTATTTTGGGTTTTAATTTGCCACCTATGACTAAAGGATTTATTGCCCGTTGTGTCTACCGCGTTGTCCTCTTAGGTCTAGACTCTGTTTCGAGACTTCTACGATGGCTAATCTAGGCTATACCTATGGAGCAGTCGCTTGTTTATAGGAATAAGAGAAGCTGTGGAGTATTTTACCCTGCCGCAGACTTAGTCGGGTTTGAGTATAGCGGCCTGTCCTGGCCATCGTAGAAGTCTATAAAAAGACTTCAGTCCCAATCAACCGAACATGTGCAGATGGATCTTCTCTGCCTGGCGTCTGTTGGAGATTATCTGTCTAGCCTTAAACATTTTTTAAGTAAGCTTACAAAAAAACATCAGCCGACACATGATAGGCTTGATACCGGAATACTGCCCAGCTTAAATTCTAATTTCAAAACAATTTAAGAAGCACTTTTTTAAAAGGCCAAGAGTTTTTGCCCCCGATGTAATCTCTTTTTAACTTAGACTGAGATTAGTTGGGTAATTTCTTAAAAGCGTTCGCTTTTTACGGATTTAATGGAGTGGGGATTATTTGTCTCTATCTCTGTATAATTTATCTGCTTGAATTAGGGTAGGGAAATTTCTAACGGGAAAATAATTTGAGAGAAAAAATAGATATCAAGTGCCTGATAAATGTATTTTAGAGAACATACATTTATAGGGTTCATATTCATAAACTAGCTGTTGCCCGCGACTCCGTCCGCGTGGGGTTCAGAAAAAATAGCTAATGACTTTTCCCATGGTTCAAACTATCTTCGTACCAAGTTTATATTACAATCGGTTTATAGGATTAGTCATAAAAGCTTAACAGACAGACAGACAGTGCAGTTCTCGCCTTTATATTATTAGGTATACAGAGTACCGATAGTACAGATTTTTGTAAATTAAACACGTCTTGTTTACGTGTGGACTGTTAGGTCGCCCACTATCCTCGTAAGTGTAAAATTATAGTCGAATTCAACGCGGACGAACTATAATACGGGTTTTGTTATATCTTATACAAAACAAAGCCTAACTAAATCTGAGGCTCAAGTCACTTTAGCTTCTGTGGCAACTGAAAAAAGAGCGGTACAAAGTCCAACGTGGCTTCACATGCTTTTAACTGTACATTTACCTGCATACAAAACTGTTGGACTACACTTCTGTACAATCGTTGTAACTTATTTCTCCCCTTAAAAGACAATTCCTAAAAAACAATGATTCACATCTCTCTTTATTTATTTAAGTATTTTGTTTATAAGTACCTACTTCCTAAGTTTTCAAAACTTTAGAACTTTCGTATTTTTTTTACATTTGTTGCACTGCCATGCCGAAACAGGATTTTTTTTTTTTTTTATAATGATACTAAATCTAGATTTTACCAATCTTAAGCTGTACCCACAACTTTTACACAAACAACTGGACCGGATCAAATGGAATTTTCAACAATGTATTGGGCTTTCTTCCGTACAAATATAAGCTTTGTTTGATTTCAGCTCGGTTTCACAGCTTGAAACTTTGAACTCGCCCATTTTCTGTTTGAGTGAACCGATTGCAATAAAAAAATTTCAAATATTGCACGAAAGCAACCCAAATACGTTATTGAAAACTCCGTTTAAGTCGTTCAAGTACTTTGTGAGGTATTGGTGTGGCCGCTTAAAATTTCGCGAACCTTCAGTGTGATTGAACCGTTTGCAATGGAATAAAGCTTATATGTTGCACAAAAAGAAGCCCGACGCGTCATTGAAAACCTCGTTTGAACCAGTTCAGTAGGTGAGTTCTTGGTTCTGCAGCTTGAAACTTTGCGTATCTTCCGTCAGAGTGAACCTTTCGCAATGAAACTAAGCTTGTTTATTGCACAGGAGTAAGCCAAACGCGTTACTGAAAGCCACGTTTGAATCTGCTCAAAAGTTTGTGAGTTATTAGCGCCTTTGCTTGAAACTTTGCGTAACTTCTTTCTGAGTGAACCGTTTTCAACTAACCTAAGCTTATATGTTGCACGAAAGTACCTAATCCAAGCACGTCATGGAAATGCCAGTTGGAATCGGTACAGTAGTTTGTGAGCTATTGGCGTCGTCTATTGAAACCTCGGGCATTTCCTGTCTGAGTGAATCGTTTTCAATGAAAGTACGAGTAAGCTAATACATTGCAAAGAATTAAGCTAAACACGTTATTGACAACCCCGTTTAAATCCGTTTAGTAGTTGGTGAGTTATTGAGGCCGCCGCTTGAAACTTAGTGAATTTTATGTCTGAGTGAACCGTTTGCAATGAAACTAAGCATACAAGTTGCATGGAGTAGCCAAATACGTTACTGAAAACCTCGTTTTAATCGGTTCAGTAGTTTGTGAGATATTGGCGCCTCCGCCGGAAATTTCGCGTACCTGTCTGAGTGAGCCGTTTTCAATGAAAGTAAGCTAGTAAATATGTTGCAAAGAAGTAAGCTTGACAGTTTATTGAAAACCCTGTTTGAATCCGTTCAATAGTTTGCGAGTTATTTGCGCCGCCTCATGAAACTTAGCGTACCTTCTGTCTGAGTGAACCGTTTGCAATGAAACTAAACTTTTATGTTGTACAAAAGTAAGCCGAACTCGTAATTGAAAACTCAGTTTGAATCGGTTTGCGAGTAATTGTCGTACAGGCAATTTAATACTTTACATTGGTGTAGCTTTTGATTGAGTGAACCGATTTGAATAAAACATAGCCTATATGTTGCTCAGACCTAAGCTTAATCTATCTGCGAAAACCGCGAGAAAATCCGTTCAGTGGTTTCGGAGTTTATCGAAAACATACAGACAGACAGACAAAAAGTTCAGAAAACATATTTTTGAGTTTTATTAGTCGTTTTTTATGGCTCACACTGATTTTTTTATAAATTTATCAAAAGTACAGACACGCGGTTTCTACTCTTTTATTATATGTATAGATAGATGTATTAAAATGCTTAGCGTGCAAATATTATAGATAATAATCATAATGATATCATAGAATACGAAAAAATATATTAAGTTTGTGCTTTTATGGATATGTCGCAGCCATATCGTATAACACGTAAGTATAACAAACGGCCAGCAAATTGTAAAACGGCGTCGGCAGATTGTAAATGGGTTTAGATCGCTGGTGCATTTTAGGTTCGTTAGCTAAGGTAAACCCAACCTAACCGATCCCGAGTAGGGATCGGTTAGGTTGTGTTAGGTTTTACGTCGACCAAACGCACGAGCCAAGCGAGCGTGCTGCTAATTTCGGTACGGTTTATTATTTTTCGAAAGTTGATTAATTAACTTACAAGAAAATTGATCACCTTACGATTCCGTGTTATTTTCCAGTGAAATGTAAAATCGAAACTCTACTTTCCAGTCGAAAGTCGTGGGCGCACCTAGGCCTAGGCCTCTTGGTTAGAGAGTAGTATGTTCCTTGACCTAGGCACCTCTAATTTATGAAGCGAACGAAGCGAGCGTGCTGCGCGGGTGCCAGAAGCGAATTTGGTACTGTTTATTATATTTCGAAAGTTGATTAACTTATTAGAAAATTGATCTACTTACGATTCCGTGTTATTTTCCGGTGACATTATACAACGTGTTAATGGAATAAGCGACACCCTCATACACTCCAACTGATTTTTATTAAAATAAATCCTTTTCCGTAAAAAAAAATCTTAAGAAAGGTTTTTTTATCTAGATATTGTTATTTTAAAATTTCATCATTGTTCTAGTTTCATCGCTGTTCTAGTCCGGGCACACTGAGTAGGTAAGCCACGCCCACTTTCCCCGCAGCCAGCGCGCGTTTCTACAGAAATGTTTAGAATATCAAAAAAAAACAATATCAAAAACCCGTGAAATTGATTCTACTCTCGATTCTGAACAAACTATTTTCTCAGTTTCGCTTATTCCGTTAACACATTCTATACTGCAAAAAAGTCAATGACGTTCTATAATGCAATGAAGTCCCGGGTACCTGGGCACTGTTTGTTCGTAAATATTTATGAATGAATTTTCAAATATTACAAAGTTCTTATATTTCGATGCGGAACCCAAATATTTTAGTAAGAAGGAAAAATCAACGAAAATTCATAGCTAATCCAAATCGTTTAGACAATTTGAAATGGAAAAAAAATATAAAGAAGAAGGGCCACAATTTGTTAAGGTCTTGGTTTAAGTAGCTATGGACGGAGTGGTGTCTTTATCTCGCTGTGAATTTGAATGTTGACGAAAAAAGTAAAATGTTTTATGAAATGTGCGGATTTTTTGAGAAGTAACCTCAGTTTCATTAATCTTAAAACGTTCAAGTATTTACTGCTCGGACCTATAGGTACATAAGGACGGTGTACCGAAAACTAAGAGGGTGTGCCCAGACAAGGAAACTGAACAACTTTTGAAAGAAAGAAACAAACATATGCAGGGTGTAAGGGACGGTGTACCGAAAACTGAAAGGGCGTGCTCAGTCAACGAAACTGAACAACTTTCCGAAAGAAACATTTCTGGGAAATGAAAAAAAAATTTGACCTCCCCATACAAACTGTTCGAGCAGAGTGAGCAATTTGTATGGAGAGATCAAAAATTTTTTCATTTCCCAAAAATGTTTCTTTGGGAAAGTTGTTCAGTTTCGTTGGCTGAGCACGCCCTTTCAGTTTTCGGTACACCGTCCCTTACACCATTTATATATATAGACCTGGAGGGCGATCGTGGTAATTTCAACGATATTACCAAAACAAAAACGTTTGCCTAAAACACTTAGTTAAGACTTAACATTACTTTTGAGGCAAACGTTTTTGTTTCGGTAATGTCGTTGAAATTACCACGATCGCCCCCCTGTTCATATAAATTGCTCACTGCTCACTCTGAGCAAACAGTTTGTATGAAACAGTCAAACATTTTTTCATTTCCCAAAAAAATTCAAGTTTATGGAACCTAGTTTGTGTAATGTAAAAATCTAGTAAAATCACTGTTTTTGAGATAAGATATATACATAAAATTTTATAAGCCGAATCACATTACATTCAAAAGGTTTGTGATGAGCTTGCTCATCCAATTTTTCGTAGCATCAAAGTAAACATTTTGTGAGTGAGCGTAAAGGCAAATCGAGCATACGAGCTGTAAAAAATACTTTAACTTTGAGGAAAGCGTATTTATTTGGGAAGCTGACGGATAAATTTACAGAAGAAGATCTACCTAAATAAGTTGCTATACAGACACTTATTACACGCTTCCACAGACAGAATGCAAAAAGAAATTAAAAAAAAATTCATAGGCAACGTGCGCTAACTTCTCGATAAAGCCACGATCACAGCTAACTGAATTCAAAGACTAATTCGGCATACATTGCTGGGAGGCTTGGTTATGTTAATTGCAATATCCTTACTTCAACGAGCAATGTATGCGGAATTAGTCTTTGAATTTAGTTAGGTGTGATCCTGGCTTTAGGTTAAATTTACCGTTTTCCATTGTTCCCGGCTACTCTACAAAAGTAATCGTTATTGTGACATGTCACAGCTAGAGGCACTGAGCAAGAAACCACGTACGAGTAGGTATATATACGTTTTAGCCAGAGGTATTTCGGCTCATAGTAGGATAATGTAACGATTATATTCGTCACAGTTTTAGGAATTTAATAATAAACGTATAAAATGATATAGACTTACTAAGTTAAAACAAATAAGACCTTATAATATTTCGCCACTATTCACTTAACAACAGGTACGGTCAACAACAGGTAAAGCTTGACACTCGCAGTTTGTCTTTAGCTCTTGCTGAGATTGAAATAATTCTGGTACGTAATCCAACGTGTCAAGCTGAATGTCCTCTTGACTGTACATCTAAACAGACCTCCCGCTTACAAAATAGCTTTGCGCTCGTAGTGGACTGTAATGCCTTGTAATTAGATTCATTTTGGTAAAAAGACGCAGTGGACGTATTATTGTAAAAACAATACTTCTTAGAAATTTAAGAAAAAAAGGCATAGCGAGACAGTGACGTAACACACTGCAGCCCAATTGCACATGTGGTAATTTTTACTGTTTTGATTTAAGGTTCATTTTAGGAGAGATGCAGCAGGTATAAAATTGTAAGGAACAAACACAGGATTTTGAATGAGAGATGCAGGGGGGCAGTCAGCGCTAGGCTTTAGAATAGGGATTACGTGCACAAATTATTATTTTTTTTCGGCGGCCGCCTGATTATAGTACTTTAGTGGTTGAAATTAGGGTTTGATTTAGAGACGGCGCCTGACTTTGCGTACAATAGGATGTAGAATAAGAGCTTAAAAAAAAATAGTACTTAGCGACTGCGGTTCAGTAGGCTAGGTATTAATTTAGGTACCTAATGCGCATTAGTGTTAAATGTTAGACGTGGAGGTTTACTGATTAAAGAAGTGTCAAGCGTATTGCAATAGGGAATACTAACTTACTTTTTTTAGCAAGTGTAAAATTGTGTAAAGTAATTTATAATTATATTTCAATTTAGTGCAGTGAACGTGCTACAGGTATTGTACGAGAGGGCTTCGTGTTTGTGTCTTTCCCGCCGGGAATTTATGGCTTCGTTGTTGGTGAGTTTATTTCAGATTTCCTACTACTTATTCATTTAAATGTGCTAGCTAGGTCTCTTGAAATGATAGGTCATCTGAGGAGGTGCTGGGGTGATCAACGACGAGTTTTCTGAGTTAAATCTAGGTGCAGCTGAATCCTGTGTTTTATGGAGCCAGCGTGAGAATTAGGTAGAGTTCATTTGATGCTAGGTTATTAGGGCACTTAGGTGGTGATGGGTGTTTAACACAAAAATGTGATGTAGGTATTATAATGTTATATCGATGAATACACAATAAAATTAATCGGTATAACACATGCATTTATAAGACAATATTACTTTAGTAAATTGGTTTTGTCTAATGTTCCACGAATATAGTACTGGTTAGATTACCTAAGTCGCCTAGCCTGTATTATAGAGGGACAATATTCAGCACTCTTACACGTTAAAATTGAGTGTCGAATCTTGTTTCGTTTGGATCAAATGGATATAAAACAATTTACTAATCGTAGATTAATTTTAGGCAGGTGGAGATGGATGTTATTTTGAGATGATTGGAATAATGTGTGTGATGGTTTGCAAGGTAACCTATTTTAACTTTGGGCGTAGGATTGTTCTAAGGATTTGATGGGTAGCAGAGGTGCTAGGAATTGGAAGGGAGCCTCTGAGAATCTAAATCTATAGGAAACCTAATTCTAGACTTTCAAGTCTTTATCCAAACCCTATCCCTGGTTTTGAGTCGCTTTCATTCCAGCAACGCAAGACGAAGAGACCACGTGCTTAATTTAATTTTACTTCCCACTATAAGGTCTAGATCTAGGAAACCTAGGTCGCCTAGAAATTGAAAGAGACGCGCGGTGGAGACGAGTCTGCAGCGCTCGGTTTGAAATCACACACAAGCTAGCGGGCTGAATTGGTATGTTTTATTTCAAATATTTTATTGTGTATGAGTAATACCTTTTAATTTCATTTTTTACTTAATTATTTTCTCAATTCAAATATTTTTTTAAAACTAATTACAAATCCACAATGTATGGGTCTTTTAGATGTTAAAGTTAGACGATCACGCATTCATGGCCAAAATTATTAGAGAATTAAAATAATTAAATTCTAGTCTACAATAATCATTTAGGTAGGTTACGTGTTGTTACATTGGTGCCTCGTGACGCAGAATTGTGTTCTTAAAGGGCAGATCTTGATTGATTCGAACACACAATAAAAGAACCTGTTTTATTACGAGTAGATATGGCTTAGCATAGGTCATTTATTAGAACAACTAGATTTTTTTTGTGGTTTTGACTTTTTGAGACGATATAGAGTACAGCATTACAAACAAATATAATGTATGTCTAGTTTGTATTTTTTGTTTTATGAATTTAATGTGATGGCATAAAGAGTTTTATAAATCACTATACTTAAGGTAAGCAAATACCTACTTTTGGCCAGCAGTGGGACACAAAATAGGCTAGAAATAAGAATGAAAAAAAGGTGGGTATGGTGGTCATTTATCATCTTGAAACATGACTGTTATGATGATATATCTGTGACAATATTGTACACAAATACACAGATAAATTACGTTAGACATTTCATATTGTGTAATTTGATTCTAAACTTGAAACAATAAATAGATAAATAACGCCAGACACAAAAAAAAAATATGATTTTCTTAATCACATAAATGTTTGCTTTGCCAAGTATTGAACCCGCAACTCAACATAGCGCGCGCAGAAGACAGGGTCGCTTCCGGCCACGCCACATGCCCTTCGAAATGGGATGTATTTTTTTTTGTTTCGACAAAGTAAGAGTGTTTTCGTTTGCCAAGTTTTGGTTTATTTTAGCGTTTTTGTATCGAACGTTATATTCTTATGATTTAATAGGTATAAAAATAGGAACCTATGATGTTCTAAGTTTTAATAGTTTAAGTTCTTTTGAGAATAGTTAACAAAAAAAATTAGTACGGTGGATGCTTGAGATGAAAGGTGGTAGGGCTTTTGTGCAGGGTCCGTTTGGGGAAGTGCCACCCCCTTGCTTTTTTCTGCCGTAAAGTGGCAGTGCTTGCACTACTGTGTTTTGGTTTGAAGGGCAAGGGAGCTAGTGAAATTTCTGGCACATGAGACAAACCAACTTAGTTCTTAGGGTGAGCAACGCGTTTTGCTGTCTTGTTAGTGTCATTTATACTACTAATAAGACAGTAGGCACTATTGGCACTGGTTACTACTTACCATCAGGTAGCTCGCGAGATCGCTTGGTCACTTGTTACATAAAAATTATTTTTGGACGTTAATGTCTTGTGAATTACAATAATTATGCAGGAACGGTATAAAAAATTGTGGATTGGTAGTTATATTTATTACAACTCCAGGTAGCGGTTACATGTCTATTGATAAAAGTAATAAACACAGCTGCAAGTAGGTGGTAACAAAATCAGTATAAACTGATCTTGCACGGCACTACAAACGCTCGAAACCAGAGATTCGCTCAGGGTTGGAGTTTGCCACTGATATGCGGCCGGCTGTACTTAGTACAAACATGCGAGTATTTAGTACTCTTTGTAAGATTGGTATTATAGGTATTTTAGTAAGCAGATAGATTTTTATAAAAAAAAATGTTGGGTAGATATTCTCATTAAATTTTATGTTTTTAATGAGATGTAAAAATATAGGACTGCCTCAATGAAAGTGTATAAAACAATCTGAATTCAAGGATATTTAGGTAATAAACAGAGTAAAATTACATGAGTTTTAAAAATGAATAGAAGCATTATTTTTTAAAAGGCATCTATATTTGTAGCAAGTCATATCAGTCAAACAATGAAAAACAAACGGACCCTTGGGTTCTACAGTTTTATGGCACAGTTTAACTTTCTATTATTTCGTACCATGGGCAGGTCAGTTTTTTTTTGGTAACACATGTTTGTGCGTCGCAAGTCAGTGGTTTACAACTTTTGGACTTAAAAAAAAAGTACGGGCTTTGAAAAAGTTCAGAACAGTAACTCATACCCAAAGTATGAATATATATGTTTTCATAAAAAAAGTAATAA
Organism: Athrips mouffetella; assembly: GCA_947532105.1. Classification (NCBI taxonomy): domain Eukaryota; kingdom Metazoa; phylum Arthropoda; class Insecta; order Lepidoptera; family Gelechiidae; genus Athrips; species Athrips mouffetella. The sequence goes on along the minus strand of OX383964.1, from coordinate 7,011,931 downwards.
GTAAAAATTGAATTTGAGCTTTGAATTGTTTTCAAAAGTACATTACGCAAGTTTCAAACCTAATCGCTCAAGCATAATTTTAATTAATGCTAATATTTTAAATTTATTTGGTGAATTTGAATAACACACAAAATCGTTTAGTTATTTGCAATAGTACTATTCCTCATTTAAAACTAATTTTATTTATTGTGTTAGTTTTCAAGTTTATCAACTCTGTTTTACCAACCAAGATTTTATAGACCAAGGTTGGGAACCTCTGTTTCAAAAACAAAGATCTCCGTTTCAAAACAAAAACGCGTTAAACAACTTATTATTATTTTGTGCTTAAGTTTTCTGAAGTTGTCGATAACTCAAGTGAATTCTCGTGGTAGGTAATCCACTTCAGTTCAAAGAATTTTAAGAATCACTTTTGAAGTAATAAATTTGGTCGTATTTGACACATAAGTACAAAAGTGGCAATTTGTTGACGCTTGACGACGAAGTGAGACGAGTGGGTTCGGTGAAGTTCGGTGATTCCCAGACCTAGTTCGTAGTCGGTCAAGTGTGAAAATCAAACTCCGACAGGGTTCTGTACTATTTAAAATTATTTAGTATTGAGTTTGATTGACGATTATTCGTCAAAGGATATTTGTAGTTTGTTTACTTTTATATTAAAGATTTTAGGCTGCATAATTAGGTGATGTATTTGAATGTTCAGTTAATAGGTATGACATATGTAGTAGTAGAGAGAATGGGTTTATTGGGTATTATGGTAATTAAATTAGTTACTGTTTTCAAACTCTGATTCTTTTATTTGTTTAAATAGGTTCCTGACCACAACTTGTCAAATTACTATCCAAAGTCCAAGGTACCAATATTTTGTACATGACACGCGCGGACCGACGGATCTCAACGTTATTACACGAGGTTTTTCAATCTTCAAATTTGAGGGACGGAACCCTAAAATTTTGAGTAAAATGTTAAGGTTCCCACGGAGTGATAAAATCCAATACAAACATTGTTTGGTTTTAATTTTTAAACGGTATGACCAAACTTCACCAAATTTCGTAGACATAATCAAATGCAACATATCTAAGCTTATCATTAGTTTTGGTTTGAAAATATTTACCAAAAACAAAATTAGAGCGTACTTAATTTCAGACAAATTTCACGCAAAAAACGTGTCACTTTCAGCCAGGTATGACATACGTAATACACTTTCAAATTAAATAAAAACCAATCGTAAGCATTGATTTAATAGTGCACTTGGAAAATAAACTAACAAAATATAAATAAATGAAATATTAAGAAAATGAAAACGAAATAACCAAAATGTTTCGAAAATTAGCTAAATTTCGGCCCGTTCGCTGCAGCTTCTCTCTCGTTAGCGGGGGGGGGGTGCAGGTATAGAGCGGGGTCGGGGGAGCGACGTCTAGCAGGGCCTGTCTCCGCCTTCGATTTTCGTTCATACCCTTAGTATGTTCCTTGCCCGTTAGCTCTCCGCGCGTGCGACTGCACTGACCGTATTCATTTTACGTGCTTTTCGATACTTGATAAAGCTAAGATAGTTTTGATTATGAAGCATTATTTCACTATTGGTTGTTTGACAATTTTTTTTAGGGTTCCGATACCAAAATGGTAAAACAAGGAACCCTTATGGAGCGAGTTTGTGTGTCTGTCTTTAGTATATCTCAGCAACCACTCGTGATATAGACGTGAAATTTGAAATAGTTGTAGAATATGGTTGCCCAACTAGATTGCACATGAAACAGGGGGGGGGCAAAATTTCAAATTGTTGTTACTGGGTCGAGTGGGGTATCATATGAAAGGGTTACTTGTACATTCTAGAACATATTTTTGTATTTCTTTGCGACTCTTACTTTTCAAGTCATGATGAAATGTAAAAAAAAATTACCATTCCCTCATCTCCAAAGTTAGTGAAAAGAAAAATCTGAATTAATTACATTCCATAGAAATGAATGTGAATATTACAGCAAAAATAAAACGATCTTTCTGAGTTGCACAGTTTTTTAGTAATTTTTTTTTAATTTGTATGGTATAAAACGTTGCTTCATGCCAAATTTTAAGATTCTAGGTTGACTGGAAGTATCCTTTAGGGTAGGGGGACGGTCCTTTCCTTTTGAGGTATGGAATCCTAAAAAAATTAGGGCACCACTGCCTAACAAATATAAAGGTCCTAATATTTTTTACATCTCTCATATTCGGTAAGTAGGTCCTTATTACCCCCAAATGGGGCTTGTAGGTGACCAATTAGCGCTCTAGGGTAATAATGTAGCTAGAAAAGCCCTAGGGCGGTAAGTAATTGAGTTTTGAAAGAGTGAAGTGTTTTTTTTTATTACTTACCGCCCTAGGGCTTTTCTAGCTACATTATTACCCTATAGCGCTAATTGGTCACCTACAATTTGGTGGTAATAAGGACCTACTTACCTCACGATCGAGATGTAAAGCAGAGTAGTTAGCTCGGATGTAAGCATCAATTGCACCCTCGAACTATAGGCGCACGAGCGCATTACAGCTACTCATCTACTATAATTTGATTTTATAATATAAACTGATTATTTTGTTAATCATTTTATGAGGTTAATTTTATGTTTAATAAGAAGATAATATTTCAAATTGTCGTTACTAGGTCGAGTGGGGCTTCTCTTATCTTATGAAAGGGCTTTACTTGTACATTCTAAAATATATTATTGTATTTTTTACGATTCTTAGTTTTCAAGTTATGATGAAAAATTTTAAAAAAAATACCATTCCCCCCGCTTATCTCCGAAGTTTGTGGAAGGAAAAATCTGAATTAATTACTGTCCATAGAAATTTATGTAAATATTACAGCAAAAATAAAACCATCTTTCTAAGTTGCAAAGTTTTTTTGAAATCTGCAAAAAACCTTTACAAACAAACTTAGTTTTGCGGTCCTAAAAATTGAATTTATTGCTTCTAAAAATACTACAGGTACAACGTAATGCTCGGCGCGCGCGTCCGACTCGCACTGGACCGGTTTTTAGGGTTCCGTAGCTTAATGGCAAAAAACGGAACCCTTATGGATTCGTCATGTCTGTTTGTCTGTCCGTCCGTATGTCTTAGCCACTTTTTTTCCGAAACTATAAGAACTATGCTGTTAAAACTTGGTAAGTAGATGTATTCCGTAAACCGCATTAATATTTTCACACAAAACTATACAAAAAAAACAATAAATTTTAGGGTTCCCCCATACTTAGAACTGAAACTCAGAATGTTTTTTTTTTTCATCAAACCCATACGTGTCTTCAACAATCATATTGAGGTTTTTAATATCACTTTTTTCTAAACTGAATATTTTGCGCGAGAGACACTTTTAAAGTGGTAAAATGTGTGTCCCCCCTGTAACTTTTAAAATAAGAGAATGATAAAACTAAAAAAACCAGCCAATTGCGAGTCGGACTCGCGCACTGAGGGTTCCGTACCACCACATAAAAATAATTGTATTAGTTGAAAATTCAGTAAGTTAATGTGCTAGATTTTTTGAGTCCGACACGCGCTTGACCAAATTTTATTATTTGTTGTTATTTTATAGCTTATGCACTATAAACATACCAATTTTCAAGTTTGTAAGTGTTCCCGTTTTTAAAATAGAAATAAAACAAAAATCGCCTCAGCGACCATCCAACTTGAACCCTCTCTTATATGAAAGTTCTTGAAATGGGAGCTCACCACAATTGGTTACCATTAGTTGGGAGAAAAGTTGAAATATTTAATGATTTCAGACTTTTCCCATTATTTGTACTGTGAGACCTAGCTTCTTGCCAAATTTCATAATTTTAGGTCAACGGGAAGTACCCTGTAGGTTTTGCATTTTTGAATAAATGTATGGAGATGAGGACATAAATGATTGCGTCGTTGTAAAAAATTGAAATTTTCAGATCTTGTGTGGTTTATGGATCCTAATATATGGTATTAGTTTCAACCTGATACATTTACCCATTCGTGAGATAAAGGGTCTTGACAGACAGACAGACAGACCCTATAAGGGTTCCGTTTTTTTTTCTTTTGAGGTACGGAACCCTAAAAATATATGATGTACATTACCACGCAAACTTCCACCGAAAATTGGTTTGAACTAGATCTAGTAAGTAGTTTTTTTTTAATACGAGTACGACATAAATCGTTAACCGTAATTTACCTTTCATTCAATCAACTCAAATATAAATTTAAGTTACTTACATCACATAATAAAGTTTTATTGCAATAAAATACCATAACTTTTACTTATATACGTACAGGTTTGTACGGAACCCTCAGTGCGCGAGTCCGACTCGCACTTGGCCGGTATTTTAAATATTATACTGTGATTATTTTATAAGGGTGGTCTATTATATTCGATAAAGATTGTGATGTTATCGCTTAGAAGGTGATTTTATGTGTGATTTCTGATTTAGAAGAAAGAAGCAATACGATTTTTTTTTTATTTTATGATTTCATTAAAATATTTTATTATGATTTAACTTTCGAATAACAAACATGAATTTTTATCAGTACGACTAAGTTATTATTATTTCTTCGCTACTCATCACACAGTTCATCATTCTTAGAAATGTAGAAAATACGCCGTTAAAAATGAGCGCAATGCAAGCAAAACATAAAAATTATTATTTAGCTAAATAGCTATGACTACGAGTAGTTAGCCACCCGCCCCGTACACCGCGCCCGTCAAGACCCAAAAACTGGTTTCACGAGACAATATCGCGCTTCCGCTCTTTTAGCGCCCTGTCGCACTCAGGTGAGACAGCAACAGAAAAAATCACTCGGCGCATGATCCCAGCGCGCGATTTTAGGCGCGGTTCGTGGGCCTCTTAAGTTCTGTTAAATCTAAGAACCTAATGTAGCTTTCTTTGTTAGTAAATTAATTATTTTGAGATAGCATTTCACAGTTTGAATACAAAGTTTTATGCAGTTTGAAAAATACAATTAAGTGCAGTTGAGCGTTCAAAGAATTCTTTTTATTTGAAATAAGTTGAAATGACAGTAGGTTTATCATAAACAAATGGATTAGATTCATAGGGGCGAAATTAATTAATTTGATAACTTTATTTCAATGTGGGTTTCTTCCGCCAGTTGAAAGAAAAAAAAATATCTCTTGTTATACATACCTACCTATAAGTTTATGACGTCGCTTTTATTATAAACAGAGAAATAAGATTTATAGGGGCAAAATTACTTAATTTATACCTGTTGCTTGTTGAGTTTCAATTTTTTTTTCTTTGAGTCAAAAATCAAGTTAAAAATTAGGGGCGTAAAAATATTACCTATATGTTTAGCAGTGGACTTTGATGGGTTGTGTTCATCATCATCATTATCATCATCATATCATACGGGTTTCAAGGTCGATGACCAACCTCACAAACCCTGGTGTCAGAGTTGTAGAGCCGCCAAAAGCCTTTGACACTTTGCATCCGTAGATAGTAGTAAGGAACAAAAACATAACGCGCCTTCCGAAGCACGGAATCATCTTGCTTTTCGGAAAACCAGATTATTAATTCATTAATGTTTTAACCAAACTGGAGAGGTTGCTCAATGGGATTTTGTTTAACTGTGTCCTTACCTGGAAACTAACCCGGAACCACGGATCGGGTGCCGAGCACTCTAGCCACTAGTCCGCGGAGTCTATTGTTAGTTAAATAGTTAACACGTGTCAGAGTCAGAAGTTTTTCAAGTCAGTAAATAGTTTTAAGGGCATTACTTGACGTTTAGTTGCGAAAATCAGCCCATCGCACAATTTTATTATAAAGATATTTGATATAGTTTTATGACTACTGGCAGGAAACTAAGCTCGTTTGAACGACTTAACATGCCTTGCGAAGCAGAGAAACCGCTCTTTTCTTACTGCTATGCCTTATCTACTTAGGTTTTCACCACAGTCGATGTTCTTTTGTTATTGTGATTAGGAAAGAATCATCATCATAATATTTCGCCCGGTTAAACGTTCATTGCAGACCTTCACTAAAAACGCTTGGTACTAAAAGGGGATTTACCAACGCACTTGTAAGCGTTGCGGCTGGAGACTAGAGTTGTTGGTGACCGCAGTTGGGATGAGACGATATACAGAAAAATTTTGCTGCCCATTTTCCGGTTCATGATCCCTTAGTCGCCTCTTATGACACCTTCGGATACAGTCAGATTGGTACTATTCTTTGCCGGTACCACACGGACAAGGAAATAATAGTTACGGTTAATTTCAAAATATTTATTTTATTGTAACTATCAAGAAAAGTGTAGAATATCAGTGCACAGATACTCAGACTTCGGATCATTAGTTACATTTTGACATCGATTCCGATCAAGTATCGAACCCGAAACTTTCTGCACGGTAAGCAAGTGTACTACCACTGAGCCATTCAACAATCACAATTGGGTCTTAACTTTATGCGACTATTCCAATAGGACACAAACACAAACCTATCAGAGATAAAGTCGGAATGAGATTGAATTAAGTGTGTATTGAAATAATACTGGAAGTGCATTATTAGGTATAGTTATGTAAAGTATGCATATTTCTTGAATTCTTAGGGGCGTTTTGCATAAAACAAAACCCAACATGCAAAAACTATTGAACTGAATATCTGAAAGTAAATCTATCTTGTCTAGGTTTATTGCAAGAAGGGTTGAATGAAGTAGGAAGACATTACTCTTATAAGGAGTACAAGTATGAAAGATTTTTCAAAGCTAGGAGCGTAAGGTAAATTAAGGTGGTAAATGATGTTGGAAGACAACATTAGCAGGAGTGCTAGTACTTGTGTAAGATAATTTAAAACTTGTAGTGTACGGAGTACGACTTCAATAATAATAATAATAAAAAACTACTGAAGTGATCTTGATATTGACAACAACAAATTTAGTTTTCATATTGTTATTTCCTCATTGTCTTCTGCTATTTATGGAAAATATCAATCCAACTCGGAAATAAAGGGGCGATGTAACGATTATATTCGTCACAGTTTTAGGAATTTAATAATAAACGTATAAAATGATATAGACTTACTAAGTTAAAACAAATAAGACCTTATAATATTTCGCCACTATTCAATTAACAACAGGTACGGTCAACAACAGGTAAAGCTTGACACTCGCAGTTTGTCTTTAGCTCTTGCTGAGATTGAAATAATTTTGGTACGTAATCCAACGTGTCAAGCTGAATGTCCTCTTGACTGTACATCTAAACAGACCTCCCGCTTACAAAATAGCTTTGCGCTCGTAGTGGACTGTAATGCCTTGTAATTAGATTCATTTTGGTAAAAAGACGCAGTGGACGTATTATTGTAAAAACAATATTTCTTAGAAATTTAAGAAAAAAAGGCATAGCGAGACAGTGACGTAACACACTGCAGCCCAATTGCACATGTGGTAATTTTTACTGTTTTGATTTAAGGTTCATTTTAGGAGAGATGCAGCAGGTATAAAATTGTAAGGAACAAACACAGGATTTTGAATGAGAGATGCAGGGGGGCAGTCAGCGCTAGGCTTTAGAATAGGGATTACGTGCACAAATTATTATTTTTTTTCGGCGGCCGCCTGATTATAGTACTTTAGTGGTTGAAATTAGGGTTTGATTTAGAGACGGCGCCTGACTTTGCGTACAATAGGATGTAGAATAAGAGCTTAAAAAAAAATAGTACTTAGCGACTGCGGTTCAGTAGGCTAGGTATTAATTTAGGTACCTAATGCGCATTAGTGTTAAATGTTAGACGTGGAGGTTTACTGATTAAAGAAGTGTCAAGCGTATTGCAATAGGGAATACTAACTTACTTTTTTTAGCAAGTGTAAAATTGTGTAAAGTAATTTATAATTATATTTCAATTTAGTGCAGTGAACGTGCTACAGGTATTGTACGAGAGGGCTTCGTGTTTGTGTCTTTCCCGCCGGGAATTTATGGCTTCGTTGTTGGTGAGTTTATTTCAGATTTCCTACTACTTATTCATTTAAAAGTGCTAGCTAGGTCTCTTGAAATGATAGGTCATCTGAGGAGGTGCTGGGGTGATCAACGACGAGTTTTCTGAGTTAAATCTAGGTGCAGCTGAATCCTGTGTTTTATGGAGCCAGCGTGAGAATTAGGTAGAGTTCATTTGATGCTAGGTTATTAGGGCACTTAGGTGGTGATGGGTGTTTAACACTAAAATGTGATGTAGGTATTATAATGTTATATCGATGAATACACAATAAAATTAATCGGTATAACACATGCATTTATAAGACAATATTACTTTAGTAAATTGGTTTTGTCTAATGTTCCACGAATATAGTACTGGTTAGATTACCTAAGTCGCCTAGCCTGTATTATAGAGGGACAATATTCAGCACTCTTACACGTTAAAATTGAGTGTCGAATCTTGTTTCGTTTGGATCAAATGGATATAAAACAATTTACTAATCGTAGATTAATTTTAGGCAGGTGGAGATGGATGTTATTTTGAGATGATTGGAATAATGTGTGTGATGGTTTGCAAGGTAACCTATTTTAACTTTGGGCGTAGGATTGTTCTAAGGATTTGATGGGTAGCAGAGGTGCTAGGAATTGGAAGGGAGCCTCTGAGAATCTAAATCTATAGGAAACCTAATTCTAGACTTTCAAGTCTTTATCCAAACCCTATCCCTGGTTTTGAGTCGCTTTCATTCCAGCAACGCAAGACGAAGAGACCACGTGCTTAATTTAATTTTACTTCCCACTATAAGGTCTAGATCTAGGAAACCTAGGTCGCCTAGAAATTGAAAGAGACGCGCGGTGGAGACGAGTCTGCAGCGCTCGGTTTGAAATCACACACAAGCTAGTGGGCTGAATTGGTATGTTTTATTTCAAATATTTTATTGTGTATGAGTAATACCTTTTAATTTCATTTTTTACTTAATTATTTTCTCAATTCAAATATTTTTTTAAAACTAATTACAAATCCACAATGTATGGGTCTTTTAGATGTTAAAGTTAGACGATCACGCATTCATGGCCAAAATTATTAGAGAATTAAAATAATTAAATTCTAGTCTACAATAACCATTTAGGTAGGTTACGTGTTGTTACAATAACTAAGAAGGCGAACCTTGCACCTAAATCTGCTGGGATGAAACTTGGCAGAAGTCAAGTACATACCCATAGGTAACATATTAAAAGTGGTGCTCCCCATAGTAAGGGTGATGAAGGACAAATTTCTATATGATTTTCTTATGTCTGCCTCTTTGACTGATGATAAGGAGCATCCTCTAGAAGATACAAAAAATATTGGCGGACATCCACACCCCTGCGTTTTTGAGGAATTAAGTTTTAACTATTTTGAAATTTGACAATGAAACGTACACCTGGCAGACTATGACTATCTGATTAAATACAATGTATAAAACCCCAGAAAATTTGTCTGCCACCATAATAGCTCTGCGTCGTAAAGTTACAGCTCTTCAAAATGCATGAATTCACTACTTGGTCCCGTGATAATGCAGAGCCCTGCATGTCTGCCTCTTCGATTGTCTACATTTTCAGAAGTATTTTAAACAGGAGCCACAAAGGCAGACCAAAAAACATTATTTAGTATCTTATTTTAATTTTTTTTTGCTTTAACTCAAAAACGCAGAGAAGGCACAAAAAAACTTGTAAGGACCAAATAGATTCGTATTGAGCTGATCTATCATCCCTATTAATATGAATCATGAGCAAATCATATACCCAAATTGCAGCCAGCACCCTAACTACCAGCAGGACGCGACTGAGATGCACAGTGGGGCATAATGTCGGAAAGGTGTAGTTTTTTACTAGGTTGAAAATTGTACCTGTTGAACCGACATAGCTAGGCTATTTGAAAATTTCACATAATATGTATTTTTAAAACAAATATGTCACCTTAAAATAAAAAAATTAAAAACTTAAAAAATAAGGGGGGTCACCATACGAGAAACTTATTTTTTTTTATTTTGCTCTATCGTCAGAAAGGTTATTAATTCGAGTGTCAAACTTAATATGAGTAACTTAACTTAAAATTTTAAAGTTTTTATTTTAAGGTGATATACTTGTTTTAAAAATACATATTCTGTGAAATTTTCAACCAGCTACCTATATCGGTTCAACAGATACTATTTTCAACCTTGTAAAAAACTACACATTTTCGACATTATGCCCCACTGTGCATCTCAGTCGCGTCCTGCTGGGGAGCACCACTTCTAATATGTTACCTATGGGTATGTACTTGACTCCTGCCAAGTTTCATCCCAGCAGGTTTAGGTGCAAGGTACCCCATACAAGCTCAGCCTTAGTGATCCTACTTTCAACCGCTCAATCGTCGACCTCATCTCTGACCTCAAGACTAGATCGAGGTAGTATAAAGTTATGTTTGCTCCAATTGTGTTTTCTCTAATCGAATTACCTATTACTCTGCATGCTAGAGTTACATATTCCTATTGTTTTTTTGCTCCCGTACAGGCCCTGCATCTAGGTAGGAAAATAAAAAAAAAAATTTTGGTTTCCCCATACAAACCTTGCGCCGCGCCGTCAATGCTGGAATTTGTATGGGACGACCAAAAAAAAAATCTCATCTGAACCTATGTTTCTTGGGGAAAGTTGTTCAGTTTTATGTACTAAGTACCATATAAAGTATAGTCAGGCATTACAAAATCACGTTGTATAAGGGACAACTTTCCGAAAACTGAAGGAGCATGATCAGCCAACGTATCTGAACAATTTTAAGTGAATGAAACATTCAGGAAATGAAAAGAAAATATCTTCCTCCATACAATCTTTTCAATCAAGTTCACAATTTTATATGGAGATGGAGATTTCTTTTTCCATTTCCTGAAAGTTTCATTCACTGAAAGTAGTTCAGTTCCGTTCCCCTTTTAGTTTTCGAAAAGCTGTCTCTTACATCCTGTATATCATTCGATCAAAATGCAAGTTTACCGATCCTGGTCTGTGTAATGTAAAAAGCGAGTAAAGAAAGTGTTTTTGAGACAGGACATTTTTTTTTATAATCAATGGGCTTACTCTTGACCTCGATCTAGTCTTGAAGACAGAGATGAGGTCGTCGATGGAACGAGCTTGCCCAGAAGAACCCTATTCACTCGCGACTTGAATAGATTCGGGTTATATGAACTCGGGAACACAGGCGCAGGCAGAGAATTCCACTCTTTAGCCGTGCGCGCGCAGAAGGTGCGGAACATCAGATACAAAATGAAAACTTGTCGAAATTTGGTAATGGCATACCTACAGCTCATGAAGAGTGCATTTATACGATAGTCGGCTAGTAGCATAAAATAGTACTTCAATTGGTTTTGCGACTTGGCTGGCACCGACTCCAAAATGTACTGTTGTAATGTACCTATAAATTTATAATTGAAATAAAAAATCAGGCTTGGTTATTTTGTATTTATTCACTAAGTTACTGATTATTAACTGCTATGGTTATTTTATACTTTTAGTGCGAATAGAAACCTTGCAAAACTTTGAAGGAGGTGCTTAGTTTTTGTTACAACAATTTTTTCCGTTCACATAAACCTCACCCTTTAGACGCATAAAACCACATACGCAAAACACTAACTCGAGAATTTGTGGTACATCTAATTGCTTACGTTACATGTTTTTTCTGATAAGAGTATATCTACAGGGTGAATTTGAAAACATTCGACAAATTTTGAGATTGAGTTCAGACCACGAAACTGAACAACTTTCCCCAAGGAACATAGGTCGTTAGACGTAAAAAAAACCGGTCCAGTGCGAGTCGGACTCACGCGCCGAGGATCACGATACACCTATAGTATTTTTGGAAGCAATAAAGTCCATTTTCAGGACCGCAAAACTAAATTTGTTTGTAAAGGTTTTTTGCAGATTTCTGAAAAACTGTGCAACTTAGAAAGATCATTTTATTTTTGCTGTATAGTTTACATAAACTTCTGTCAACTGTAATTAATTCAGATTTTTCCTTACTCAAACTTTGGAGATAATGGGGAATGGTATTTTTTTTGACATTTTTCATCATAACTTAAAAACTAAGAAACTTAAAAAAATACCAAAATATATTTTAAAATGTACAAGTAAAGCCCTTTCACATGATACCTCACCCCACCCCACTCGACCTAGTAGCGACAATTTGAAATTTGGCCCCCCCCTATTTTGGCCCCCTTTACATTAATAATCATACTTTTTTCAAAAAAAATTCATGTGCAATTAAGTTGGGCAACTATATTCTAAAACTATTCCAAATTTCACGTCGATAGCACAAGTGGTTGCTGAGATATAGAGGTGTGACAGACAGAGGACAGACAGACAGACAGAGCGGCACCATAAGGGTTCTTTTTTTTTACCATTTTGATATCGGAACCCTAAAAACATCGATATCCCATACAAAATGTATTGCCAGCTGACTGACTGTACTATGAAAAGGAAAATTTTTTTTCTTCCGGTGACCTTTGTTCCTAGGCGAAAATTGTTCAGATTCGCGGTCTGAACTCAATCTCAAAATTTTTCGAATGTTTTCAATTTCACCCTGTATAAGCAGAGAAGTCCATACTTCTCTGCTTATACAGGGTGAAATTGCACACTGCGTTTACTAAAAGTCGATTATCCCATGATAATCGACTTTTAGTAAACGCAGTGTAGCATATGATGTAATTAGATTTCCGGCTAAAACTTGCCACATGTTAGGACAGCGATAACCCGACTAATTTGAGATGAACACGAAGCCATTAAGCTACATACTCGTATCGATCCCACTAACACTACGGTTTGTTTCTTGAATTCAACGCACACATCACATTTACTGAATATAGTCGAATTATTTCTATATGCACGCATTCGTCGAATACGATCGAATACAGTTTTAAACCAAACTAGAGCGCGCTTATGTCAATGTCACTGAGAAAAATTAAAATTTTGATTTTGTTTTGCATTTTAAGAAATTATTGAGAGATAATGATTATTCGATAAGATAATTAAATCTAAAAACCCCAAAAAAAGTTGAAAAAAATCTCTCGAAAACGAGATTGATGACAAACGTCTTATGAATTTGACGTTTCGCACACGCTGCACTACCTCATTTTCGTATGCAATGATAGCGCGCTAAAGTGACGTCACTGATGACGTCACGTCGCTTAAACGAGTGAATACGAGCAAGTTTTGAACCGAATATTAGTTAGCGCGCTAAAACCGCACACAAAGCTCATGAGCAGGTTTTAAACCGTAGTGTAAGTATATCGAGAAAGTTACTGCTTTGCAATTTCATTCTTGTATGATTACGCTCTTTGCAAGATAAAGAAACATTTTAATAACCAACCCTGAAGGATGTAAGTCTGCGTATGAAACTGAACAACTTTCCCTTAGGAACAAAGGTCGAAATAAGAAAAAAATGTTTTATACTCCCATAGAAACTGAATCAGCTAATAGCGCATTGTGCATGGCAGGTCAAACATTTTTTTTTCGTATTTCGACCTATGTTCCTGTGGGAAAGTTGTTCAGTTTCATGGGCAGATTCACATCTTTCAGGGTTGATACACCCTTTCTGTAACATCATGTAGAGTTTTTCCAGTTTATACATTTATCGTATGTTCATCCTATTCCACTAATATTATAAACGCGAAACTTTGTAAGTATGGATAGATGGATGGATGTTTGTTACTCTTTCACGTAAAAACTAATAAATGGATTTTAATGAAACTTGGCATACATATAGGTTAGATCCTGGAATAGCACATAGGTTACTTTTTACTGCGGGAAAACACTTCATTCCCACGGAAAAACGCATTAAATGCGGGTGAAACCACAGGCGGAAAGCTAGTAGTTCATAAGATAGTTATCAAACCCTAAAGCACTTAGCCTGGATTGCCAATAACCCGTATTTGTGTGATGACGTCACTCCAGATACTTCCACTAGGATCTGTGTAATTGGTTCCCTAAAGTGATATCAGCAGTTAAAATTTAATATTAAAACAGTATTTTGGTTGAATTTGGACGTAATGGTTTCGTATGAACGACTTCATTGAAAAAATGGATTGCCAGAAATTATAGAGGATAAATCTTGGAAACTTCTGTAAATACCTCCTCTACATGAGAGAGCATGATCAGTCAACGAAACTGAACAACTTTTAATGAATGAATCTTTCAGTAAATAAAGAAAAAAATAGCATCTCCATAAAAAATTGTGAACTTGATTGGACTGTTTGTTTGGAGAGGCTGATATATATATTTTGATTTCCTGAAAGTTTTATCCACTGAAAGTTGTTCAGTCTCGTTGACTGATCATGCCCTTTCAGTTTTTGGAAAGCTATATTGAAGAATATGTATACACTCATATACTGGGTGTAAGGGACAGGTTGGCAAATACTGAAAGGGCATGATCAGTCAACGTAACTGAACAACTTTAAGTAAATAAAACTTTTCGGAATTGAAAAAAAAACATCGGCCTTTCCATACAAAATTGCAAACTTGATTGGCCAGTTTGTATGGAGAGGACGATTTTTTTTTCATTTCCGGAAAGTTTTATTTACTGAAAGTTGTTCAGTTACGTTGACTGATCAGTATTTGACTACCTGTCCCTTACACCCGTTATATTGAAGAATATGAATGATCATTAAAAATATTTTCTTATAGCACCATTACAGTTAAATCTCCTTTAAATGTAATGCTATCACTTTTTCTGTTATCTAAAAGTGACAGAAACTAAGTTAATTAGATAAGATTATTGATTACAAACTATTTCATTTTCAATTTATTTATTTTTGCTTCCACAATGGAATGATCTGAAGGAAATAGCGGATAAATCTTGGAAACGGTAACAAATAGAGCGAGCCCTATTTAAATAGGTACCTTTAAATAATCTACTTACATTGAAGAATGTGAACGAAAAGACAATGAAATGTAAAAACTCGTAGACTTTTCACACTAAGCTAAACTAGTCCAAGTATGATGGCCCAAGGATGACCTCTTGAGCCATCATACTTTTTTGTAACTTGTAAGCAACATACGACCATGGATACCATAATAATATAACATTTCCATACTACCTAACTACTTTAAGATAAATCATTCTAAGCCAAATAACATCCTTAATCACCTATCTCTAGCTTAAATCTTCTTCAATACGTCACTAAATACGGCCGATCCGGCCAAATTGGCCGTTCGCGCCTTCGACCTAATTCAGTTTAATCGTACCATTAATTGGCGAAACTCCGATAGTGGGGATAGTTGGTGAATACAAATGCCCTGATTCAGGGATGATCCTTGAAATTACCTATCAAATAGACGGCGTTGTCTATTATAGTTGCGTTGCGTCTAGTTGCCCGCTTTTGTACTCCAAAATCGTAATGTTGTTTCAAACTTCAGTTAGTGTTTATCTGGGGGCAAGTCGAGCAAAAAAAAAAAAAGCGGCGCGGCCGTACCATCCTTTTCTCAAAGCAGTTCAGGCCATTTTCGACCCCCCTGTAACTTCGTTGAGGATAAAACTAAAATCCTGTTTTTTAGAAACCAAGCAGGCATTGTATAAACACAGTATCTTTCAAATTTCATTCAATTTGAACCAGTAGTTTCAAAATTATAGCTAGCCAAAGTTTCTTAGTTTTGTCACTCGGGTGTGTAATGATTACCTATATAATAACTTTTAATATAAAATTTAACTGATATAACCACGTTTCATATAATTTTGTTTCATATAATAATTATTTCATATAATCGACTTTTCATATATTTTCATTTCATATAATTTTAAAACGTATAATAAACATTTTCTATAAAAATGTTTCATGTAATCATCATTTCGTATAATACCCATTTTAAATAATATCCACATATACCATCCACATTAATTATGCAAAAAAAGCAAGCAAAGGCATATAACAAAGAAACACGTGTTTTGAGCAATTTTGAGATATCATCACCCAAGGGTGTGAAATAAGGGATAAAGGTCGTATGAAATTAAATTTGGATTTTTAATAATAATAAGAAGTAAAAGGAACACGTGTTTCAGCAATTTTGAGATATCATCCCCCAAGGGGGTGAAATAAGGGATGAAAGTTTATATGAAAATCCTACTAAAAATTCGGATTTAGGCTAATAAAAAGAAAGAAATAAACATGTGTTTCAGCGTTTTTGAAAAATCGTCCCCCAAGGGGATAAAAGTTAATATGAAATTCTTACACATCAAAAAACGTGCCAAGTGTGAGCCGCCAGCTGACAAGTGTATTAAATTCGCACCAGTCCGACTCGCACTTGACCAGTTTTTTATAATTTGTTGTTATTCAATAATTTACCTTTACGATAGATCTAAAACAAAAAGATAAACGTTTCAAAATCGGGAAATACCTACTGAAAGTTCTTTTATCTATGGAATCTTGCTTCTTGAATATGAGAAAAACGTCACTCAAATATCATAGATAAAAAAACAACAAAGACACATAAAAAATAAGAGGGCATTGATTAGATTTGTATGGGTCCTTGGCGTTTTTTTTTTTCAGCGTCCACTAATGATTCTTTTATAATTTGATAGCACTACCGTAAAGAAACATAACCGTGGAAAAAGTTTTGCCGTACCTAATATCGAGGCTGAGATACAGGGTATTGAATTTTGCTGAAAATTTACTATATAATTATTTTTTTCTACCAGAAGAAGAGAAGACAGGGGTTAATCATGTTTAGACGGTTTCTAAACAAATGGAATATCAGGTCCTGGTCAAAATTGTTTAACGGCCCTGCCAAAACGGAAGAGGTAGAAAAGAAATGATAAAACGGAAGTGTAGCAAAACCTTGGTCAATCTTATTACCTCAATTCCAAATTGCAAAATAATGAAAAACAAGATATCGGAAGTCTTTTTAATTTTGTAAATTGCTGTTTCTGTTTACTTTTTGTTATTTCTGCAGAAAAATAAGTACAAAGGTCCCAAAATTTATCTTTTGAGATTTGAGTTAAAAAAATGTGATAATATGAAAAACCAACCCTTTGTGTGCTAACAATTGGTACAAAATGACGGTTATTATTTTGTATTAAGTGAAACTTGAATAAAACTGTATAAGAGTACAATCGCAAAAACTAAAAATGTAATAATTTCAACATTGTATCTGGGATTAGTGGAAGTGGATTACCTGTGGATGTGGCTGTGGGGTGAGGGGAAAAAGCCTTAACATTTTGACCTCTTGCCCAACAGGGTAGCGAAACCTTCTATGAAGATACATTTCTTGTAGTAATTTTTGGGCTTGCTTGTATATAACCCAATCGTCTGGGTTCTGAGAGTTCTTGGCTGTATTGAACAGCTTTCTTTTTTCTCGGTGCACCCTATTAATCAAACTCGGTACAATAAATACCAACAATAGCGGTAAAGCGGCGGGTAAGCACCCATATCTACTTATATTTATTTCATAAGATTAACCCTTAACCACAGACGTGTAATTTTGTTTCGCAAACACTGACGTACGAATCACATTCGTCTATGTACATTTAGTGTAATAAAATTACTGGGTGTTTTTCATAATGTAAAAAAATAACCTAAAAAAAACCTAAAATTAAAATGTATTTTTGAGATCACTATTCGAGTCAATAAAAAAGATTGTTTTTCTGCAAAGTAACAAAAAATCTAAAACCAAAGGAAATCTAAGATATTAGACAATTTTAAAACTTGAAAAAAATCTGTATTTTTGATATCAATCGAAAGGATAAAAGGATTGATTTCTCCAAAGTAACATGGTGTTTTAAATTAAAGGAAGTCTATGATTATTAACAAGGTCAAGATAAAAGTCGTCTGATTTGGCCCCAGCTTCCTCTCAACATATTCCTTATATGCTTATATCTTGAATACTGGTATATCAGCCGTAAAACAAATTCATGGTTTACCAAGCTATTAACCGCTCAAGCGTTTGCCACCCCCCCTGGCACCAACCCTCCAGCGATTAAATTACTAAGACCTATCTTGTCTTATTTTGGTAGAAAAATACTTTTTTTGGAATCTTTGAACCCCTGTATCTCAGCCCCGATATTACTTACCTATATGGTGTCAGTACTAAAAATTATTATCTGTTACCTGATCTTTCAAAATACGTGGGACACTCAGAAATATTTGCGACACTAAAAAAAATTGTTCTACAGGTACATATATTTTTATTAAATCTTTTCAAAGTACTCTCCACCAGCCTCTATACAAAGATTCATGCGTCTGAACCAGTTTTCAAAACACTTTTTCCAGTCCGCCGTAGACACCTCGTTTACAGCCTGCTCGAACGCAGCCAGCGCATCTTCCGGCGACGAAAATTGTATCCCCTTGAGCTGATTTTTTATTTTTGGAAATAAAAAGAAGTCACACGGTGCTAGATCAGGGCTGTAAGGAGGGTGACCCAGGAGTTTGACTGGTGTGCTGTCCAGGAAGTCCCTCGTTTTGAGCGCGGTGTGTGCAGGCGCATTGTCGTGGTGGAGCAGTAGTCCGCGGAGCCCTGTGTTTGGTCGCTTGTTGCTCACAACAGAAAAAACTTCTGGTAAACATTTGGTAGTATACCATTCGGCGTTGATGCTTCTTTGATCTCGTAAGGGAATTGAGGCCAAGTGGCCAGTCAAATTAAAAAAGCTGGCGATCAAAATCTTCCCCCCGCTTCGAGATCGCTTCACTTTGGTAGGCGTTGGTTCATTTTGAAACACCCAAACTGTCGACTGGCGCTTGGTTTCTGGATCGTATTGATAAATCCAGGACTCATCACCTGTTACGATGTCGTAAACACGCCGAGACGAGCCTGCTTCAAATTTGTTCAGCATATCACGGCACCATTCCACCCGGGCCTGCTTCTGAGCGTCGGTGAGGTAGTGCGGCACCCAGCGCGATACTATCCTCCTCACGCGAAGATGCCCGTGTAGAATCTCGTGAACGCTTCCCGATCCAATCTTTAATATGTGCTGAATCTCCTGATATGTAATTCGCCTATTATCTTGGATTAAATTTTTCACTGCTAGCACGTTTTCTTCCGTAATAGCCGTCAAAGGGCGACCGCTTCTTTCTTCATCCCCCAAGGTTGGTCGACCGCGCCTAAATTCGTTATACCAACGATACACGGTTGCCTTGGAGGGGCCTTCATCCATAAATGCCATTTGAAGTCTATCGAACGATTCATCCGGTTTCAGGCGACACTTGAAATCGTAAAAAATCATAGCTCTAAAATGTTCCCGGCGCAGATCCATTTTTCAGTAAGACACGATACTTTGAATTGGCTCGCAAAAAATGTGGAGGGAAATTTTGAAAATGGAACACACATATTTTTACTTACAAGTAATCATATTTTCGAAAAAGATTCTGACCGGCCAGTCTCCCATATATAAAAACTATTTTTCGCAATACTTTCTGAGTGGCCTGGTATACAAGTTTCATAAGTGGCCGCTAAAATTCGAAAACGATGCCAACTTTAATCAATGCCCTTTGGATCTAACCTGTGACCTAAAACGCTACAGAAGCCAGGATTACTACGAACCGAGAAAAATGGCAAATTAAGACCTTCCGAATACTCTTCCGGGCTTTCTTAATTCGTTTTTTGGGCTTCTTTTCTTTACTGTTTACGAAGTTTTCAATACATTTGCTCGAAAAACGTACTTACAAGGACGTAAACATTGCTCGTAAGTAGTTACTTACCGAACTAGTGCGGTAAGTAAAAAAAGTTTATTACCAAGGAGTTTTTACACTCTGATCATAAAATTATTTTGAAAAATACTACAGTGGTGACTTTTTACTTGGGTGACGACTGGCCTACCTATATTTAAAATAAAATGGAGAGTACCAGGAGAACATAAATCGACAAGAGGCTGACAGTACCCATGCTTGGTTCCTTTACCAAGTGTATTACTTATACCTGTTTTCTCACAAATGTATTGAAAAACGTCATACGATACACGTCCGTAAGGGTTATGACAAACTCGTGCAGATGTAAAACCCTCGACTTCGTCTCGGGCTTACAAAACGTCAACACGTTTGTAATAACCCTACTTACGGAACTTGTATCTTAAACTACTATTATCGATGTTATTTTCAATATTTTCAATAAACAATACATTTAATCGAGAGGTCGCGTAAATAGCAAGCTCCAACCCAAACAAAACAGGTAAATGGAATAAATATGGACTGATGGGGGGACATCTTCATCCTGCTTACAACTGGCTGGTAAATAAATAAATCAAATATTATATTAAAAATGCGTTTAATGATTACGAAAAGCGTTATTTTTTTTTTTTTGCAAAAGTGAAAAAAATTTAACCGCTGGAGCCATTCAGAAGACAACCATTGTCGCAGACGTAAGTGCCTCCAGTCATACTTCTAGCCTTGTCACTTGCGAGGAACACAGCTAGGTCACCAATCTCTTCAGCATCACAGAATTTGCCCAGAGTAGTTATCTTCAGCACCTTATCCAGAAAATCCTGTTTCTCTTTATCACTATGTCCGATATTGACAGTTATATCAGAATGTACCGGCCCCGGATTAATAGCATTTACACGCACTCCCTGAGGTGACAATTCCAGAGCAATAGCCCTAGTAAAATAATCAAGACCGGCTTTTGAAATGCCATACGGATATTCAGCAATGCCTGGAAAGGTGGCCTTTCCAATAATGCTGGAAATGTTGATAATATTTCCCTTAGTCTTGACGATATGAGGAGCAGCCAGGTGTGTCATGAAGATAGCAGAGCGCAGATTAGTTAGCATAACATTGTCAAATTCTTGCATTGTTTTTTCATCTAAGATACTTACACCACCAGCTATTCCTGCGTTGTTGACTAGAATGTCAAGCTTCCCGAATTTCTTCAGTGTTTCGTCAACGATCCTTCTGCAATCTTCCTCAATGGTGATATCGCCGATGACGACAAGAGGTTTGGTGCTTTTTTTTCCTATTTTTTGAGCAACGTTTGTAAGTTTGGTTTGGTTGCGGCCGACCATTGTAA
Organism: Athrips mouffetella; assembly: GCA_947532105.1. Taxonomy (NCBI): domain Eukaryota; kingdom Metazoa; phylum Arthropoda; class Insecta; order Lepidoptera; family Gelechiidae; genus Athrips; species Athrips mouffetella. The sequence continues at coordinate 6,991,041 of OX383964.1, read as the reverse complement.
CTTTGGCACCTTCTTCAGCAAATTTCTCAGCTATGGCGGCTCCGATACCAGAACTAGCGCCGGTCACTATAGCTACTTTATTCTTTAGACTCATGGTGGCAGTTGGCACGTCCAGCTTTCGGTGACTACGTAAATATAACTAAAAAACATGTTCATTGCAACATCTTTTATCACGACAAGCGTTTTGCCCTGCGGTTTCGCTCGCATAGAAGTCCGGGGTTGCCTGGGGGTGTAAAATTTATTTTCAAAAACGCTTTAAGAGGAAAACAAAAATAAATGAAGAATCATAATTTGAGGATTTAGACCTTAAAATTTAAGAAGCATATTTTTTTAAGTTTTATCGATTATCGCAAAATAATTTAGTACTAAGTGCTTTCTAAGCAGACAGTCAGTCAAGTACCTTGTTTTTAAATATATATAGATGTGATTTCGATATCACATTACAAAAAAAATATCTTATCGTAATCTGGATGATAGATTAGATAAGTACGCGTACCTTCTTTTTAAATATATATAGATGTGATGTCGATATCACATTACGGAAAAGCGCCTTATCGTAATCTGGATGATAGATTATATAGGTTTGCACGGTAGCAAGTAAGTACCCATACTGTTTGTAATACTATACATACATTACTGTCAATTTGCACAAGAGAATGGCGTGACTAAGAGAAACGAGAGTACCTACGTTACAGGGTGTCTACTCTCAAAGTCCGATGTATCGAAACGATACTATTCGAAACATGCAAATTCAAAACTTCGTCCCTTGACAATACAGTAGAATATTGGTTGGATGCTAACTACTGGCAGTTTGAAAATTCATCCAACCAATATTCTACTGTATTGTCAAGGGACGAAGTTTTGCATTTGCATGTTTCGTATAGTATCGTTTCGATATATCGGACTTTGAGAGTAGACACCCAGTTTTCTTGTTCTACCTATTTTTTATAGTTTGCTCCTTATACTATAAGGAGGCTTATAATTTAAGGCTTATAGTACCAATTTTACAACAATCATACTCCTTAAGAGGATATGTGAAATAGTGCATTAAAATACAAGTGCGCTATTTTGTAGATTACATCCGAGGCTCAGAAATAGCAGCCCGAGCTGCAGGTGAGGGCCTAATGGAGCCGAAGGTGTAATCACCAACGCGCACGAGCTTTTTTCAACACATTTGAGAATAAAAACAAATCAAATTGGTTACCTTTAAAAATACTACACTTTGCTAACCTTACGTCCACCGCACGTCCACCGGACCATTTTGTCGGCTGCATATGTTCATGTTTTCCTTTACTTTTACCAACTTTCAAAACCAACTTTCTTAGTCAATGAGTGTTTTAGACGGTTCAGGAACAGTTTCTTATTTGTAGAAGTTGAAACTTTTTTAAATAATTACAATAATAAACACTACAAATATTTGTAAAATGGCGCGCATTATTTCTTTTTCAGCGGGCAAAGATTATACGTAGGCCCCAAAACATTACCAACTGTGTTATCTTACACCATCAATCTTTTATCAATTATTAGTCAATCTAGTAACCAAGCTATAAAAAAGTTATTGTCACTTGGTACCCAAACATCCTATTCCATTAACCTTTAAATTATATATAAAAAATTTAATATGTTGTTCCGTAAATGACAAATTTTTTGGTAATTAGATAATTACTATAAATAATTTCATAAAATCAACATTCATTTATGATATTTTTCGAAGTCAGCTAGAAAATTTTAGTAGGTACATTAGAAGCATAAACATTCCTTGTTCCTGGTCGATAAAAATAAAACACGAGTGCGGTAATATAATGACGAAAATACGCGTGTTTAATAAACTGGATTATGGACCTTAATATAGTGCAAATAGAGCTGTTTTATGAGCAATTGTGTTGAAAAGATAGTTATTTGACAGTGGGCGTAGTCTTTTCGCTTGAAAGAAAGGGATAAAGTGCTCAATCCGCAACGCATTAGATTGCGACTGATATAATGGGCGTGTTACCAAAACTAAATGACGTAAGCGCCTGATATAAAATATCGATTTTTTGTAAAAACTAAGTAATAAAAGAAAATTTTAGGTTACGCATATGATAGCAACTTCAAATACCTTTCTGTATTCTTAATTGCACTACCTAAAACACCTCAGATTCCACAAAAAGAGGAAATAAGGAAAATTGAAGAGGCAACTTTGGATTTTTATTTTGTCGAGCCAATTTTCACTAATGGTTTTAGTCTTAGCGATATTATCATGTATATTAAATGGTCATAAACACATAAGTACCTGAAAATCATGGCAAGATATTGAGTCAATAAAAAGATATTTGTCTTTAAAAATACCCAAAAAAATTTACATATCGTCTTAACGCTCTATTTCTACTGCATCAATTCTAATTTCAGTGTTATTTTTATTCTTTTTTCGCATGAACTCTAACAACTAAAATAATGAATTGTATTAATTTTTTTATTACTTTGATTGATTTTATTCCCTTTTTTTAGAAAACTAATAAAATTTTGACGTATTTAATAGCACGCCAAGGTAACTGATAAATGGTTACCTATCGTAATCTATGTATATCTGTGCTACCTATCAATATGAATAACTGAAATTCTACGAGTAAATAGTACTTTAATTTGTATAAGGTACTGATATAATCGATGTTATTTTGGGTCATAAACCACCTTGGCACAGTAAATTTATAGGCTAAAGCAGTATGGAAACTTCTCACAAACGTCCAAAACTGGCGCACTCACAAATGCGCACACCGCTACAGGAAAATAAGCAGTTTTCGCGCTGAAGTCAGTCGTGGGTGCCAAAACCATAATACAAACAAATAGGTACATATAATAGGGTCCCTCTAAGTATGTATCTGTCCATGTGCGATAAAAGGCGACTAAGTGTCTTCATCTGCCCTTGTGTCATAAAAAGCGACTAAGTATCTTTATCTGCCCTTGTGTCATAAAAGGCGACTAAGTGAATTAACCTTTCTTTGTGTCGTAAAAGGCGACTAAGTGTTTCGATCTGCCCTTGTGTGATAGAGGTAACTTAACCTTCCCTTGGGTGCTAAAAGGCGACTAAGTGGCTTAACCTTCTGACTTAACATTTTATGCAAGACTATCTGTTAATTTGAGTGATTCCCATTACGTCCCAATACCTACGCACCAAGTTGGTGCGTTCGTGGACATTGCAATCTTGTATTCCCAGTACGGCCCAACGCTTTTTTTAAAGAAATTTCGTACATTCGGAAACAAAACTGTCACAATTTTTTAATAAATTTTTTAGATATCATAATAAAAGGTAGATAGTATATTTTTCTAGTATATTTTTTAAAGCATCATCAATCAGTCTTTATTAAAAGTAGGCATAATATTCATGTGTTGAACCTAATTAAATTTAACTCTTATTTAGAATAAAAATTAACAGTTCAAATAATTGAAAAATCAACAATACAAAATAATCGAAATCAGTCTTATTGTTATAATATTTCCCTAATTTAACACTAAAAACCACCATACAATAAACTTTATTGTTAACTTATTGATTTTCAGGAGTACCTGACAATGGTACTCATTTATCACGAGTGTGGGGAGGTTTTACAGCATGCCGAAGATGTGTACAAGGCACGCTATGGAAGACGGCCTAGCGGGCCAACAATTCTGGATGCGGAATAAAGCGATTCATCAAAAGGGCGTTTAGAGTGATAAAGAGGGATCACGAGACTACGACGAGTTCGGAGGCATGTGCAGCGCTGCGCCTATGCGTGCATCTAGCACGAAGGTGGTTTTTTACAGCAACTATTCAAGTGTAAAGTGGCTGACCCATATGGCCAGTCAATTATGGTAGCAGCTGGTGGTGCACGCTTTATTTCAAAGGCTTGACCCTCACAAAGTTAGTTATCAATGTTATCATTTATAATGTAAGTGGTGTATTCCTATTCAACCTACTTTCCAAAGAAACATATTTTTTTTTTGAGAATTGAAATTATACTGAAATATCTACGCGAATGCATTCCATATAAGCAGTGTAAATTGGGGTTTCATTAGTGTGCGTACCTTTAATTACACCCTATATATAACCTACGTACTTATTGAGCGAACGATCGTAGGTTAACCTAAAATAAATTAAGTACCTACCTACCTATTATGCATCTATTATGAAATAACCTTACCTGCAAATTGACGTAAGGTGCATCCGCCATGACAGTTGGCACGATGAAACCTCCTTCCCCTGTTGACATGTCAATATCCTGGCTGTAGATGTCAGTTTTGTCATCGTAAAGCTTGACTCGGACTCTAACCCTCTTTTCCGTGCTCATTGCTTCCACCTGAACAGAAAAAATAAGAGTTTATGTTTAAGGGGCTGATAAGGAGCTGAATACGCTTCACTTGAGCAGGTTTTTAACGAAAAGTGATGAATATATGGGCGTGAAAAAAAAAATGTGATAATTAAGCATCTTTCCAAGAATATGGCCGACCTAAAAACAAGATTAAATATATTTTGTACGCCAAAAAAAAAACAAAGATCTCTGCTTTTTGCTTTTAAACCGTTTCTCTTAAGGTGATCTGTTTCGGCCAGCTTAGCCCCGAACGCAACTAGATGGAGCCACTGCTGCAAATATAAGGTTTTATTTTTTAATGCAATAACTACCAACTATATTGTGCAAAAAGTTGATTCGCGTAAATTTCATCGTGCAACTTCAACGCCTAACAACAATTTCGATGGGAAAAATATCTCCATATGTACACTAAAGCCAATTACTCTCGTCAGTCCGTGTTTACATGAGTACGATCACTCACACATGCACACAAAGCACAACCGTACAGTTTTGACCGCACGCCCACAATCGTAATATTGAACCAAAAATTGCTAAAAAAATAGTACTTTCAGTACATTAACTGTATTTTTGTATTAATTTGCGAAAAATTTCACTAAAAATAGCAGTATTCGTTCGTTTTTCAACAGAATTTTATGTCCCGCGTAAGAATGCAAGTCATTTGAATTTTTGTATGGAAAACGGATCGCCTTAAGTACCCATTAATCTATGATGCCTAAAACTTTTACATATTATTCAATACATTATGCATTATAATATAGCTATTTGATCATTAATATTATGGGTAGAAAAAATGCAAAAATGAGCGAAAAATGTAAAACAGCGCGAATCCGCTCCGTTCTAGCACGCGCATTCTGCCCATTGTCAGAAAGGGAGGTAATTCCGCTCTTATCAGCCCCTTAAGTGAAACAAAGTTTTTATTTCGGATATAGTTGCCGTAGTACTAGTATTCGAAAAAAGTTAAATGTTCACAGTATTGAATAATTAAAAATTATTTGTCTGTATTGTTTGTTGTAATTAAACATTATTTGTGTGTAATTATTTGAGATATTCCCAAGTTAGGTTTAATCTGAAATCTATATAACTCTTAGATAAATGTTCAAAATGCTTTAAAAAAAGGAGTACCTAAAGTACCGAGTAATAGTGTATCCTAACTAATGAATTCCCATTATTCGTAAAGTCATATGAAAAAGCTTTTCACATTTTGGAAATTTAGACATAGGAAGGAGTACGGTCAACCGCTCGTCGGTAGAAAGTTTTTCAACTCTATTACCACGCCATAAAGTCCAAAAGTGTTTCTACTGACGTGCTGTCGAGTGTACCTATCAATGGTGTATCGTATTCGTACTTATGTCTTTTTGATGACCTGTACCTATCTTTTATGAACTTAAGCTAAAAAGAACATATTGAAACTTTTGAAACGTTACAATTGCTGTAGTTAAACTTCAAAGAAGTATTTTCTTTTCTCAAAACTTTTATCAAAGCATCTATGTTTTTTGACTACCCTTGGAACGATGGAACTAAAGAGGACAAGCATAAAACGAGAGCTCGTTAACTCACACGTTGACCGTTAGAAGTTTTGGGTTTCTTAAGACGTACAAAGAAACTGTGATACTATTATTTACTTAAAATCAAATAATCGTAGTGTAACCTATCTTTTCCTTTTTAAAAGTAAGAAAAAATTACAAGTAAATTTTTGTGATAGTTTTTTTTGTAGTTCGTCCATCTTAAGAATGCAGTACCTAAGTCATCGCTTTCCGCCGCTTTTAGCCAAGCTCCGTAACCAATCAGGTGTACAATGATTAACTGAAGACAAACCTTCGAAAGAACCGGTTGTTTTCTTTGCGCGTTACCTAAGAAACTAATACTTTTTTTTATAATTTTAACTCCATTGTTAACACACCTTTACCCTGTATTTGCATTAATGACTTAATGCATTCTTAATGAACGCATTTTAATTCAAAGTATGTTTTGAAAGCCTAATACAAAACATTCACGGTTAGAACTTTTTATTTAAAAATAAACATTTCTTAGATGGAAGCAGTATTTTATTTTTGACCATGCATACCTTTGGATTCAGTTACCTAAATAAAAGTTCAATCTTATGGAAACAAGCTCATTATTTACATTAAATGTTGTTATTTACATGAAATTCTGCCAAGCGATCATTAATCTATAGCAAACTGTCACTTGTGACAAAACAAATGTTGTTTTGTCATGTTTGAAATAAATTATTCACCCTTGGGAATATCCTTATTATTCTTTCGTCAGTCTTGGCAGCAGAGCAACATAATAAATTACAGAGGCAGTCTAACGAACAGCTTTTATATCGATGCTTTTCTTTGAATAGTTTTTTATTCTAGTAAGAAACTGGATTATCTAGACTTGAAGATTTCTTGGAATAAATATTCTCAAAGAGGATAAGGAATAAACTCAATATATCTGATACGTTCTATCATAGGTTCTATGTAGGGTGATAAGTAAATTGCGCGAAACCTCTCGGGTGGTAGCTCTGAATATGAAACTGAACATTTTTTTTTTATTGACTCGGTCAGTGGATCGATTTGTATGAAGAAGTAAAATGTTTATTTTTTTGCGAATTTTCAAAAGTTGTAGGACAAAAGTTGATCATTTTCAATATGTTCAAAGCTACCACCCGAGAGGTTTCACGCAATTTAAATAACACGTATTTTAATCATTCTTTGGATCTTTAGTAATAACATAATTCGGTTCGTCAATAAAGGCGAACAACACATATAACGTTTTTCGTGCTTTGGTTAGCACGATACTATGTCAAAGGACATTCGGAGGCCTATAATGGCAACAAAGTTGACTAGGCTTGCTTTAAGTGTTTTCATTAGGAACATTTATACTTTATACTAGGTTATTTTTTTGGACCTGATTTCCTTTTGCGCACTTATTAGTGAGGTCAAAAGTAACAACTTTTGTTCTACGACTTTGCTAACAAGGCACGAAAATTTTTCAACCTCCCATACAAAATGGGTCGGCCACGTGACTACTTTAGTATGGAGAGTCGAAAATTTTTTGTGCGCTGTTAGCAAAGTCGTAGAACAATAGTTGTTGCTTTTGACCTCACTAATAAGTGGGCCAAAGGAAATCAGATCAGAAAAATAACCTTGTATATTTTTTACGGGTGACATTTTCAAACAGATTGATTCATATCAGACTGATATAAATGCACTAATAGATTAATAATACCCTGACTCAGCACAAACACCTATGCTTATCTTATCACACAAATATTGGCCCTGGGCGGGGATCACACCGATTGGTATGACAATTCGTTTTGCCTTCACAATTTTCTAAACTCTATCTTAGCAATTTAGGTTAAATATAAATTTATGTGTAAGGCTAGATTTTAATACAAATGGTGCGCTAGGTGTGTCATTAAAAATATGTGTTTTAAATTATATATAATTGAGTACATTTTCTAAATGAAATCCAACACCAAAAAACCGTTACTGGTTCCTTTACTTACCTATTTTATTGCTTTTACGTATACAAATCGACAAGTAATTTATCCCTTGCTTTTTATTCCTACACCGGTCCTCGCCTAATGACTCGTAAAAGTACTTTTCTTCGATAAAAAGGAAAAACTGGCACATATATAATAGCTTTTTGTGACTGCAGGTTCCGTATCCAAATCACTGATAACTTATCCTATACTATTAAACGAGCAATATTTGTATAAATATTTGTAATTGGTTTCTCGAAAACGGCTCTAACGGTTTCTATGAAATTGACGGTACGAGGGGGTGAAAAATCGATCTAGGATTTTTTCCCTGTCCCTTTCGTTTTCCTGGTTTTAAGCATTTCTTTAAAAAAAAAGCGCGTTTCAGAAACCCTGCTCCGCCATCTGTTGGGCTTTGGTTAAGATTATACAGAGCGAAGCTTAGTCGCGAACGTGAAAACTGTTAGAGCATTTATCTACAAAAAAGGGTAAGTACACAAAATATCGAACTGAAGCTTATTTTTTAGGGTTCCGTACCTCAAAATAAACAAACCGGCCAAATGCGAGTCGGAGTCGCGCCCTAAGGGTTCCGTACAACTGGCCAATTTAATTTTTGAGATTTTTTTTGAGAAGAGGGGTTCTCCCTCCGCCCTCTCCCTCCCTCTGAGTATAGGTCCCTCTGGTGGACCTATATTTATATTTGAATTTTAAATCCCATCTTTACTGGCTACGAAAGTCTCTTGGGAAACAGCTATTTTGCTCCTTTATTGACGAACCGGTCAGCGATTTTTGAATGGATGGGATGAAAAGAACATTGATAAAATCACATCAACATATTTTTTTACTAAAAAAGGATCTCTAGAAAACTTTTCCGCAAAAAGTTAAGGAGGAACGGTCGTAGATCGAAATCACTCGAGTTGGAAAGGTCTACAAGTGTTTGAGGAGGTAAATGAACGTAGGCGCGTCTCACCTCGAAATAAACTTTCAAGGAGGTTTGCTTATTGCTTTCTCATTTCTGAAATTGGATTTAACTGAGAATTCCGAAAATTTATTAAATTGGCACGTAGATGTGGATTTACAGACATGGAATTTTACAAGTAAATACCATATCTGTTTAATATTGAAAAATATTTCATTTGAACTTTTGCGCGAAATATTTCATTTTAATTTTGTTTGCGTGTACATAGCTATCAATAGTACTCGTAGATCCTGCGTTTTGTATTCGTTATCCATTTGCGTGTATACTTCCAGATAGGTTTATGTTTTGTACTGTCGCCTAGTGTCTCCCCATTTTATCAGAATTCATATATTTTTTCATCCCATCTATTCGAAAATCGCTCAACGGTTCGTCAATAAAGGCGAACAAAATAGCTGTTTTCTGCAAGAGACTTTCGTAGCGGGTAAAAATGGGATTTAAAATTTGAATTTGAATTTAGGTCCACCATAGGGATATTTTAGGTCAACCATAGAACTCGAACCAATATATTGTATGAAAAATAATACTGGCTGGTTGCACTATTAAAATTATTATGAATATAAAAAAAGAAATATACTTGAAATGTAAACAAGACTACCAACCAAAGAGGTTCTGTTCTTAGTCGATACAAAAATGTCAATAAAATTTTCAGTGGTTACAAATAATACTTAATATGATTTTTAGTATTGTTTCATCAAGTAATAATATTGTAATGGTATTTTTTGTTTAAAATTAATGACGAGTGTGACTTAATGAGCCTCTTATTCTTTTCTCTTAGAGGGAGATGAAAAGTAGAGTGTATTACGCGGCAGCAAAAATATTTTTACCTTGGGCGACCTATTGAATCCCTTGCTACGTTCAGGATTCTTCTTTAGAATCCCTCGCCATGCTCGGGATTCTACTCAAGAATCCTTCACTTCGCTCTGGATTCAAAATAGCGCCCTCGCCTTAAAAATATTATTTTACAGCCTTGTGATACAATCTACTATTTTAAACTTGGCCATTTCTCCGATTTCCAAATGCTTATCATCTGTTTACGCCTAAACCTAAGGTTTGCCTACAGCATAAGGGATCAGTACCTCCTCAGCTTCAGCAAGGTTTCGTCACAAACTCCAATATTCGTGTTGACCAGACCTTTGGATATAATAAAATTAAAATTTTCATTGTCTTTTAAATGCTCATTCTGATCTACCAGTGTCTTTTTACTTTTCACTCAAGATTTAAGACTACCTACCTGTCCAACGAAAGTCATTTCAAAGTTTTACCGCTTGTTTATGCTATGACCGAACCTCAGGTTCATGAGTTTTAAGCATTGACTCGTGAGATTAGCTCCAACATAGATGTCATAACTAGTTTTATAAACCTCTTCTTTAGAGGTACATTTCTGGTCTTTCTGAAGCTAAGGATTTGTATTTTTATCAGTCAAGCAATATTATTGTAACTCATCCTTCCAAGTAAAGGCAGTCAAGGCTTATATCATCTCATCATCAGGAAATCTTAGCTTCACGTAATGTTATTCAATGGCACTTTAACAGCCTCCGTGGTCTAGTGGTTAGAGGGTCCGGCTCTCGATCCGGAGGTTCTGGGTTCGATTCCCAGTGGGGACACTGTCAAACAAAAATCTCTTGGTGCGACCTCCCCAGTTTGGTTAGGGCATTGCAGGATGAATCACCTGATTGCCCGAAAAGTTAGATGATTCCGTGCTTCGGAAGGCACGTAAAGCCGTTGGTCCCGACTACTATCTACGTATGTAGTCGTTAATGAGCCATGTCAGAGGCCTTTGGCGGCTCAACAACTCTGACACCAGGGATTGTGAGGTCGGTCATCGACCTTGCAACCCACACGATATGATGATGATGGCACTTTTTTGTTTATGTTACAAGTGAGCATACGAGTACGAGTAGGTGAGCCACCTGATGGTAATTGGTCACCAACGCCCATAGCACCCACTGTCTTATGAGTGGCATATTTTGACACTTTGAGAATTTCACTGGCTTCCTTATCCTTCGAACCAAAACACAGCAGTGCAAACACTTCTGCTTCACGGCAGAAATAGGCAAGGGGGTGGTACTTCCCCAGACGGACTTTGCACAAAAGCCTTACCACTGCACTTTGAAGCATTAGTGTATTTATAGCCTTTCCTTTTGATACCAATTAGGTCTTCTGAAACATTTCCTATAGTTAAAGACGTACATTTTTATCTGATAAACTTACCCTTCCAACAAATGGCAGTCCAGGCTTGTACCGTCTTCTCATACTATCAGCGAATCTCAGCTCCACGTAATGTTGTTCAGCGGCTGGGGCAGCCGGTGCGGAGTTTCCAGCATTAGCTCCAACACTGATGTCGACCCTGGCTGAACCGCCTCCGCAGTGGGCCTCGATACGCCAAGTTCCTGATCTGGCTCCGTTGGCCAGCACTGCACTGAGTTTGCGCACACCTGTTGAAATTAAAAATTCATGTTATAATACCTGTATTAATCACTTAACCAATATTGCTTACAGTAAAATAATGTGTAGAAAAATTAAACAGATTATCTGTTTGACGAATATTTGTTTCGTATTATGTTGGATTATATTACATCAAGGCTTTTTTTTCATATTTTTGATTTTATCAAATATTGCCATACCAACTATTATTTAATCTGTGGCCATATATTATTATGTCACCGGAAAATAACGCGGAATCATAAGTTGATCAATTTCCTAGGAAGTTGATCAACTTTAGAAAACTAATAAATTGTACCGAACTTGCTTCTGCCACTCGCCGGCTACTGCCGCAGCATGCTCGTTTCGCTCGCTCGGCTCGTGCGTTTGGTCAAAAGATATACTAACTCAACCTAACGGACCTATGGATCTACAAATCTATGATCTACTAATATTTCACGAATGTTAATCAACCGACGCGAAAATTGGAAAACTTACTTTTTTGTTATTTTCCGGTGACATTTACGTCCTAATTTCTCTTTATTTTTATTGGTAAGAGTTTCGTGGTTTTTACAGCAAATCAACCCTGCCACTGAAACTTTGGAGCGCGTTTAAATAAAGTATTATGTATTTTTACAATATAGATTTCTGCCAAAGGGCGATGGAGCGCAGCATACTAGGTGTAAAGAGGACCGACCGTATCCGGAACACAACACTGCGGTCCAAAACCCGTATCGCTGACGTCGGCAAAAAGGCTGCCACATTAAAGTGGGATTGGGCGGGTCAGGTGTGTCGGATGCACCCGGATAGGTGGGCCAAACGCGCCACGGAATGGGTACCCCATGATGGACGCCGAGGCAAAGGAAGGCCCAAGAAGCGGTGGAGAGATGATCTGGATGCTTTTAGAGACCAGTGGCCCATAGTCGCAATAAATAGGGAGGAATGGAAATGTATGGGGGAGGCTTTTGCCCAGCAGTGGGACAGTATAGGCTAGTAAAAAAAAAAAAAAAAAGATTTCAAATGAATAATCGGTGTATTGCTTATTATATATGTTTTATTTTCTTATCTTCTCTTTTTACTGCGGGTCATTACAGGTGACATAACAGAAACAGTAGCATTTGTAACATTGCAGTCAAAATATAATTAGAAAATATAACTGAAAAATCTAAAGGATTAATATGTCGAGCATGCCTAATATACGAAATTGCATGAAGTTTTTATCCATTTCGTTTGAAAACCTCTCCCCATCTTGCATAACATATCTTCAGAGATAGAAGGAAGGAATAAAATCAACAACAAAATAATGTATTAATTCCAAACGGTAAATTTACCGCCCGTAAGAAAACACCATCAACGTCAATCAAGACTACCAGATTTACACTCCACATATGATCAAACAGCGCAATACATAACTCAAATTTTACCAGTCGGGTAAAACACCCCCATCTCAAAAGCTAACGAACCAGTCACAAAATGCGAGGATATACGAGTAGAAGGTGGAACAAAATTATGTAGTATTTGTTCTGGGAATGAACGAGCACTCTCATGAAAGGAAATAACTTTTGTACTGAATTTTACAGCGCAGGGATACTACTATAGTCCTAGTATGATGTTCTATCAATAGTTAAAATGTTCTATTGATATTTTTGTATGATGAATCTTTGCTTTCATTAGTCTTAAATAATTATATTAATACTAGCTGTAACCAACGACTTCATCCGCGTGGATCTGGCGAAAAAGACAAAGAAAACACATTTCCCCAAGGAGAGTTCAAAAAGTCTTTTATCAAAATCGAAATTAAATTTTAATTTAATGAAATTCTAAATGTTCGTCATTTTTGACGTCAGTATTTTATTGCTATCGTTGATGAAATTTTCGTTAGAAAGAAACTGTATTCTTATTACCCGACTGCCCCAGAATCATGGTTACGTTTTTGTATTTAATTTTTGTCCTGGGGAGCATCTGTATTTAAAGTATAAATAATCTTTGGGACGCGAAAGGACGCGACCACGCCCAAACTTTTTGCCACATTATAACATGTGACTTTTAAGAGGGTCTCTAATGTGATTAATCAAAACACGCTCTCACAAAACCCGGCTCACGATTGCACAGAATACAGATAATATAAGGTAAAGAAGAGTTTAGTGCGTCAAATCCGCTTCGGCCACTTTATACTTCGAAAACAGAATAGTTTCTCTTTTTTAGAAAGCTGGTTTACAATAAATAAAAATAAAGGTGTGAAATCGCTAGCGTAGAACAGAAAAAAATAACAGATAAAAATAGGATAGGTATCCATTGACAAGAACACGGCAGAAAACAGGAAAATTGAAGCTATTGTGCCAAATTTTGTCGAATCCTACTTGCGGTTTAACAGTTAATATAATCACACAAAGTTTTGCCATTTTTACGATAGAGCTTTAGCTTTGTTTAAACAAATAACGTCGATATAAACCTTTTATTTCTGTTTTTTTTTTTTTAGAATATCGAAAATTTCAACCGGCTAACAGTAATATAATATCCCGTTAACTCTCGTCTGTACTCAGAGACGTCACTGCAAGTTAATTCATTAAGTTTCATGTTGTCCTTTTCGATTTTATTTAATAAAGTAAACTTATTAAGTAAGGCAGTTATAAATATTCAGTATTCCATGTTTTAGTCTTTATTCTGAGCTCATAACCCGGCTCACGCCGGTGACAGAGTGACGTCACATACACGCACACGTAATATAAATCACGTCTGTTTGATGTAGTTTTTGTATGCTTTATGCTAAATTAAAGTACTGCCAAAATAAAACGTCACTAAATAATATATTTTTTTTATTATTGAAAATGGGCTTACTCTTGACCTCGATCTAGTCTTGAAGACAGAGATGAGGTCGACGATGGAACGAGCTTACCCAGAAGAAGCCTATTCACTCGCGACTTGAATAGATTCGATTTAGTTTGTGAACCATTCTACCTGCCAAAAAGAAAAGGCTACACTGAATATTGAGTTTGTTACCGGTTCTAGGTGCTTAGAGGTAGCAAGTGCTAATCCTAGAAATCATAGTACATAATATTAAATTGTTAATATTTCTAATAGTAGTATTAGGCAAACCGTCATACCGTATAATTCGGTTGCCATAGATTTAAGTCGATATGACGTTACCTTAATAAAATCGAGTTGAACAAAACTTAAGGATGTTGTTTGTGGTGGGGTTAGTTGTGCTACACCTAGTTTTCCGAATAAATAAAGGCTTTGAAAAAGTGTGACATTTCTCTTATTTGTATAGAAAGATGCTTAAGAGGCTGGATTTCGCTATGTGTTTTCCATTTTGCTATATAGTCAATGGAGTTATAGTATCTGCTGCTATTCATGAACATCCTACAGAGGAGAAAGTAGTAGTGAAATTGGGGGAAGGACTGTTGAATGTATGAAAATAGCAGCAGATAGCTCCATTGACTATGCAGCAAAATGGAAAACACAGCCGGGACCAAAAACTTAACATGCCTTCCGGAGAACGAATTCATCTCACTTCTGATTCTTTTCAAAATAAACTTGGCCCTAATCAAACAAGGAAGACTGACAATGCAATTTTTGTATGACAGTGTCCCCATCGGAAATCGAACTGAGAACGTCCGGACCTAGAACCGAATGCTCCATGAAGGCTGTTGACCAATCTGAATGAGCCAAATGAATAAAATGGGATTCCTCAGGGATTTTCCTGAAATCCCTCACATCCTCAGAAAAACCTCACACTCACAATATTTAATTCAGGCTAAGCTCATAAGGGCGCCAGGAAAATGGAGGCAAAGCTAAATTGATCCTTTGAAAGGTAAAAGAATTTCCATGTTTTAGCTCAGCCACAATGTCCTTTTGATAAATCGTTTGCAGTGACATGGGAAATATTTTAACATATTTTTCTACCTGAAGTCACGTAAATATTGTGAGGTGGGTTATTGATAGGGAGTGACTGACGACAGTTTATTTTATACAGGGTTATTTTTCAAAATATTTTTCACCTTACAACTCGGAAAACTTTAAGAGATCCGTTTTCCATACTAAATTCAAATGACTCGCATTCTTATGCGGAGCATAAAATGCTGTTGAAAAACGAGTGTATACTGCTATTTTCAGTTTAATTTTTCGCTGAATAATACAAAGATACAGCTTATGCACCGAAAGTACTAGTTTTTGTTAGAAATTTTGGTTGGTTCAATATTACGATTCTTTGTATTAATCAGCGAAAAATTTAAGTAAAAATAGCAGTATACACTCGTTTTTTAACAACATTTTATATCCCGCATAAGAATACGAGCATGACCTAACTAAAGGATCAAACTCTGCGTGCAAAAGTCGTTATTAGTCGCCATTGTGGAAAAGGTTTATGAATTTTTAACTTGATTTCAAAATACGGTACAAGGTACTGGCGCAATTCGTAACCATTTTCCTCGCAGAAGTAAGAAGAAAAATTGTATGTTTCGCTCGGTAACAAAGTTATTTTGCGTCGCATACTTTGAAACCCTCGCTACGCTCAGAATTCTTATTTTCTATGAGTAGCGATAGCGAGAACCCTAGAATCATTCGCTTGCTCGAGTTCAAATACAAGGCACTCGCACCATATAAAATGTTTGCTGCCTTGCTTAACAAATATAACTTTATGTAGCTGTGCAGCAGCTTCGCCCTCATGGAATTCAGACAATGTGCAGTATTGTGCAGTCTCTCCTTCTCCATTTCCCTCTCCCTCTCCCCCATCCTCTCCCTCTCCCCCTCCCCCTCTGTATCCCTTGCGATATCTCTATTCATATATAAACATAGAAATGACACCCATATTGATTTTTAGACATTTCAACCCTATCGCACCCCAACCCCATCCCCAGGGGGTGATGGTATTTCACGCCCACCACGTTGCATTTCAAAATTGTTGTAGTTTTCGTAATCAGCGTTCCGATAAACCATACAAACGACACCCATATTCACATTTCAACCCTATCGCACCCCAACCCCATCCCAAGGGAATGATGGTATTTAACGTCCACCACGTTGGATTTCAAAATTGTTGTAGTTTTCGTAATCAGCGACCCGATAAACCATACAAACGATACCCATATTGGTTTTTAGACTTTTTCACCCCATTTCCCTTTTTGGGGTTGAATTTGGGGTGCAATTTCAATAACAGTGATGTACGTTCCACAGAATTAGGCTTAGCGTATATTGCCACGCAGATGGCGCAGGGCAGGGCAGAGCAGAGCAGAGCAGATTTTTGTAATGTATGAACCTTCATAGAGCAACGCAAGCTGGGATGCAGACATGTGTACGCAGACACATGTCTGTGCCTTGTTTCTGCCGGCAATTGTTTCTGCGTGCTACAGAATAAATAACACACTATAGCGTGTGAAAGCAGACTCTCGCAACTAGAAACAACAAAAAGTTATGCCACAGATAAAAAAAGATTGTGGTTAATTGCTCAAATGTGGATGAAAAGTACCACTGTCACCACGCTTGTTAGCGTTGCGGCTAGCACCAAGGACCGCGATTGCTGGTGACCGCAGAAAGTAAGGTGGTATGATACACAAAAGGACACTGCTGCCTATCCTCCGGTTCATAATTCCATAATCGTCTCTTACGACACCGGTAGCGATGGGTTAGTACTTTAGCGCAGGCTTTGCCCGTGGTACACCCGCGTGGTTCACCTGGGAGTACCACGGAAGATTTTTTTCTCCCGTGGAACACCTGATCACTTTTGAAATAAAACTAATTCAAAACTATCGCCCGTGGTGCACCTATTGTCTATGGCTAAAATCTTTCTAATTTTTTTTTGTAATGATAGATCCCGTCGCGATCTTCATTTTGGTTGACAGCTGTCAAATTTATAATCACTATAACTCGAAAGCTACTGACCCTAGACTACTATTGTGCTGGGAAAAATAATAGGTCTCGATGAGATCTACATTTTGGATGACAGCTGTCAAACTAAAAATCGCTATAACTCGAAAACTACAGACCCTAGACTATTCGTGTACTGAGACAAATGATAGGTCTCGATGAGATCTACATTTCGGATGAGAGCTGTCAAACTAAAAATTTCTATAACTCGAAAACTACTGACCCTAGACTATTCGTGTGCTGAGACCAAAGATTTCGGACCTCCTTGCTTCGCTCGGAATAGATACCTTGCTAATTTATTTTACTATGGGATGACATCTGCCATCATGTCCCAATTTTTTATGTCAAATTATCAATGATCACTAGGAAATATTCAAAATAACCCGTCAAATCCATAGAACGACGCCTTCACTACCTTGTGACGAATTATTTCTTTAATCCTCCTTCTAAGTACCCTTATTTTTCTGTGGCTGAGACAAATGATAGGTCTCGATGAGATCTACATTTCGGATGACAACTTAAACAATTGACAATTAAATTAGCTGTAGGAGCTAAAGTCGCGCTGCGAATGAAAAGCTTGACCTGCTCTTGACTGTACATTATTTTTAAAAGACCTACCCAACGTTATTCCACACGTTGGAAAAAAAATCACTCCCACTTTACATGTGTAGGGACCCTAATCACAGTCATGTTTTAGTAAATTTGTATGATCGTGTTGTAAACGTTTTAAAGGAGACCTCCGTATACAGCTTTAATATGAGAAAACATAGCAACAAAAAGAAATATGTTTGTGGCTGGAATAAACACGTGAAGGCCGCGCATAGTGAAGCGCGTGTATGGTTTCAATACTGGGTTCTGTACAACAAACCGCGGGAGGGGTATGTGTATACTAAGATGTGTGTTTCTAGAAACGTTTTCAAAGCCAAATTAAAATGGTGTCAAACTAATGCACAACAAATTAAAATGGACATTTTAGGTATGCATCACTCACATAAAAAGTTTTCGAGTTTCTGGAAACACACAAAAAGGCTTAACCCAAAGCCAAGTATTCCAGTGAGTGTAGAGGGGTTAAATGAACCTTCGAAGATAGCGGAAATGTTCAAGGAGCATTTTCGGGTACAGCCACCAGTAGGTTTTGCCAACTCTGCGGATGTTTCTAGTGGCAGTAATGATAACTGTGTAGGTAAAAAGGCGGCGGTGATTACAGCAAAGGAGATAGAAACTGTGCTGAAGAAGATGAGTCGAGGGAAATCTCCTGGACACGATCATTTAAGTGTTGAACACCTGCTGTTTGCGGGTGTGCATTTACCTCGAGTTTTAGCAATGTTTTTCTCTCTTTGCTTGAACCACGGCTACTTACCAGACAACATGTTAAAAACCTTAGTCGTACCTATTGCTAAAAATAAAACAGGTGATACTGGTGACAAATCAAATTACAGGCCAATATCCTTAGCAACCACTGTCGCTAAAGTGCTGGACAGACTGCTTGACCAACAGCTGCAAACTCGTGTAAAGCTACACGATGCACAATTTGGCTTTAGACCCGGTCTTTCTACCGAAGCTGCAGTTCTTTGCCTCAAGCAGACTGTCCAGTACTATACTTCGCGGGAAACACCTGTATATGCTGTATTTTTAGATCTGTCAAAAGCATTTGACTTAGTTCAATATGAAGTCCTGTGGAAAAAGCTGTATGATGACACCGATATGCCTCATGAGTATATTTCGGTATTGAAGTACTGGTACTCTCATCAGAAGAATTATGTTAAGTGGTCAGGAGAGCTTTCGAGCATGTACAGGTTGGAAAGTGGAGTGAGGCAAGGTGGGATAAGCTCGCCAGCACTTTTCAACCTGTATATGAACAAACTGATCGGTGAGCTCAGCGGCGCCGGCGTCGGTTGTTCTATTGACGGCACCTTTGTCAACAACATAAGTTACGCCGATGACATGGTGCTGCTGTGTCCATCGATCAGTGCTTTAATTAAGCTTATTAGCATCTGTGAGCGGTATGCGTTGGCCCACGGTCTCCGGTACAACACTGCTAAAAGTGAGCTGCTTGTTTTCAAAGCTAAAAATAAGACCTACAAAGTTCCAACTGTTAGGCTTAATGGCGCTCCTCTCAAACAAGTGCAGAGCTTTAAGTACCTGGGACATTGGGTCAACGAATCGCTCAAAGATGATTTAGATATAGAGCGGGAGCGCAGGGCATTGTGCGTTAGGGCGAATATGCTTGCCCGCAGGTTCGCACGTTGTACACAACAGGTAAAGGTTACACTTTTTAAAGCCTATTGTAACTCTCTGTACACGTGCAGCCTGTGGACAAATTACACCCAAGGAGCTTACAGGGCTCTGCGCACGCAGTACAATAATGCCTTTCGGGGGCTGATGGGGCTGCGACGTCACTGCAGTGCCTCGGGGATGCTAGCGGAAGCTGGTGTTGATAGCTTCTCAGCTATCGTAAGAAAACGCATAGCATCCCTGATCCATCGGGTGCGGGGCAGCTCCAACAGCCTCCTGCAGACTGTTGCGGCGAGACTGGACGTGGACAGTGCTATCATGCAGCACTGGACCCGCGTCCACCTCGCCAAAGAAACTAAAATTAGTTATAGGGTTTTAGATTTTAATAATTACTAATATAGATATAAGAACATACTAACACGCTATGGGCAATGCTCGAAATAAATTGATTTTATTTATTTATTTATTTACATGTATGGGAGGTACTTACCCAAAAAAAAAATATTTTTAAAGTTTTTATTTGACCACTTTCTCGGCGTGGATGAAATACATATATACACAAAATTTTAACTTTCTAGTACTAATGGTCTCTGGGCTAAGCCGCGGACAGACAGAAAGACGGACAGAAAGGCAGACGAAACTATTAGGGTTCCTTGTTAACTACGGAACCCTAAAAAGTTGTTGCATTTAGCCTCCTAAATAAGCCTTTAATAGGTTTTACAGCTATTTTTTTTGAATCCCTATGTAGATATTAGATACAGTACAAGATATCAATACAGTTTATGAGAAGGGAGAATTCAAACCTTCTTTCTATTATATAAAAAAAAAGTCTAATTTTTTTCACTATAAGTTGTCATTCTTCCTTCCGTAGGTGTGTAATAGTATTCTGTGCCCGCATGTGTTTAGTATCTGCGTCCCAGCTTGCGTTGGTCACCTACGTCTGCGGCCTGCAAAATCTGCGGCCTGCGGCCTGCGGCCTGCGTCCTGCGGCCTGCACCTCAGCTTGCGTTGGCCCTTACAACCCTAATGCCTAAATAATAAAAGTTTTACTGACGGCAGATTAAAAAAAATTGGCAGTTATACATTATAAAAATTTGCGTTCAACCTCCGCGCCCTAAACTTTTTATCGGTCAAAACCAAAAAGTTTGGTCACTAAAATCATAATAAATTTATTTGAATTTATAAAATTGAATGAAGGTTTTGTCAGTCAATAGATGGTCAATAGGCTAATTTCAACCAGCTTTTGGAAGTTCAACTTGGTTCAACTAGATAGCGCTGTTAGTTCCAACATTGATTAGCGAACCACCCATCGACACTAAAAAAACGGCTATCCTATAGGCAATTTTTTTAATGATTATCTGTTAGATTTTCCACATTGCGCATAATATGTTAACAACAGATTGACTAACGTCTCATTTTAGAAATTTTGGTGAAATCCGGGTTAAAGGTATTACGACTCAAGCATGGGTTTATCCCAATGGATACACACAATTTTCCCAAGAGAGAATTTACGAACAACATATTTCTCTCACGAACTTCTATCCAATATTATTTGTCAGTTATAAGTCAATCACTCGATGCCAAAATCCAATCTATCAAGTTATGAAGCGGGTTGGCGTCTTGGCGCCCAATATGACACCAAAAGGCTTTCAAAGAAGGCTTTGAAGGAAATAAAACTGCTACATAGGCACTGCTTTTGTAAACTATCCTACCGGAAAAGGAAGGAAGTACCATCTTCCTATGAACCGGGAGCCGAGAAGGTTTTTTACACGTGATAATCAGGGCGAAAACGATATGTCTTTGTAGATAGAGGATGATTATAAGATTACAAAAATCCATGTGAGATGTTTCAAACTGGAGCGCGGTGCTCAGAAGTTTTTTTTCACATTTTAAAGTTGGTATCTTTGAAAAAGTTGGCATAATTTGGAGGAGGTTTTGAGCGCAAAATGCAGCACTCGGAAAAACATATTTTTTAAAACAAACTAACACAACTAACTTTTATAATTACTTGTACTCATTATTCTAAATGAGATACTGTTAACAAAATAAATATCCAAATTTTAGTGGTCTACACCCCATTACAGTCAGAAACGACGTATATGCTAAATCAATGTCCAGTACGGACAGATCCTAAGGCCAGTATTTCAATGGGACACTGGTAGCGCGACTGGTTGCACCACTGGTGTCCGTAACTAGACACCAGCTCAGCTGCTGGTCGCGCTACCACTCCCAGAGAAATATAGCCCTTAATACTGTGGACGCAGGGTGTAGCGACTCTGGTGTCTAGTTACGGACACCAGTAGCGCAACCAGTCGAGCCACCAGTCGCGCCACCATGGTGTCCCAGTGAAATACTGGCCTAACATCGTTACCATTAAACTAAATTCAAAAACATGACTTTCCAATTTCACCCCCAAAAACCATCAAACTCTAGTATGCAAATCCTATACGTTCAATGAGACACCCCTAAGTCATTAAGATCCGCTATGGGGAGTTAGGGGTGCTAGAGTTACTTCGCAATTAGAAACGGATTGTTCTACTGCAATTCTAGGAGGATTTACACAGATTGGCTGAAGGGTAGCTAGGGGAAGCTTGCAACGTAAGGGTCGGACCAGACTTTCATAATATCTTGCGCCGTGAAAAAGCATAAAATACGCGGCTCGCTTAGAAAATTCTCAGCATAACTTTCGCGCTGGCGGTGGAGTGAACGGTGTGTCGAAATTCTAATAAAGGCAATGTCGTAGGCGCGTAACGCAGCGTAAGTTGCGTCGCGCAAGAGACGTTGCATCTGCTCCGACCCGTATACTCGTATTACAAGAACAGTAAGATTGGTAACGAATATGTCTAGATAAGTTTGCACTTATAACACAAAAAAAAATACCATTTACGAAGAAACAAAAACCCTTCTCACTGTCCATTAAAAATGGAGCTGAAGGAGATTGTCATTGTACCTTTTGCCTATGGGAGGTTATTTAACTTGTAGTTGAAAAGTTTACAAGGTGCAACAAAAAGGATCAACCCTAAAGGATATCATTCTGCCTATAAAACTAAACATGATTGCCTAAGGTTTATAGGTCGAAATACGAAAAAAAAAACAGTTATTTACTTTTATGTTGTGTACAACATGTTCTATTAGCTGATTCAGTTTCTATGTGAGGTCAATTTTTTTTTGTATTTAAATCTGTGTTCCTTAGGGAAAGTTGTTCAGTCTCAGTTTACTATTATCTAATCTGTGCTTTGGATCAAAACCATGAAACTGGACAAGTTTCCCCATGGAATAAAAATTAAGTCGGATCACGAAATTTTGATTTTTAATATAAATCGCATCAAAGTGATGCATTTAAAAATTTTACCATAAAAAAGACCTCCCAAAAAATGATACAACGTATTCAAATTAAGAAACTGAACAACTTCTTCAAAAAAGAAAGAAAAAGTTATAATTTTTTTTTGCGTTAGGAAATGAAGATTAGTTAATGTTGTCACTAAAATGAGCTTGTTCATAAATCTGTAAAAATTAATATCAGGACAGTTATCAAGAAAGACAGTACGTTAAACGATACTTACTAGAATTCGTTCTTTTTGGACGATATTAAATCTCTAAACAAATTTAGAACAAAATTTGAACTATTTATACTTTGTAACATAACTAATTAACCTACTTTACTCATCTTTACTCTTTACTTAAACCGTAATAGTTAATGAACTAAAACTTTAATTAAGTCGGTGGCTTTGATACCAGGGATTGCTTCGCGGTTCTCTTTGAAATTCTCGTATTACTATTAGTCAGCTTTAATCTTTGTAAGTCTATGATTTTAACTTATTGGAGTTTTAAAATCTGCTACAAATTTAGGGGATCTATGTTGTTACAAAATACAACCTGATAAATTAATGTTGTTTTATATATCTCTGTCTAATAGCACCTCAATGAATGTATGCAATGAATGTATGTAAGTATATAAGTATTTTATGTAAGTTCTTTTTATGTTTATTAATGTAGTTTATTGTTATATTTATTTTATTATTTCTTCTATATTTATTTAATACTTTACCATTTTCTTAATTAGATTGCGCACTCGCACTTTTACAGGCGCTGACAGAATATCAGCGCTGTGGCGTGCTTTGCCGCTGCGGCACACTCTATAACTAGATTTAGATTTAATGTGCATTTTATATTGTTAAATATTTTGTTGTGTTGATTTGTGCTGTATCCTAAATAAACAATTTATCTATCTATCTATCTACCTAATGTATTTAGGGGCAACACCACTCTAGGATTTACAAGTTTTCGAATTTATTTTTGTTTAGAGTATACTTCAGAGTCATAAAAATTACATGCAAATATACATAATTTACAGCTCAGGTACCGGAGTCCTAAGGGCATTGTGTCATGGATATTAAGAAACAGAATATAAAAAAATATTTCTAGACTAGAATAAAAACATCGACATCACGACACATCAACATTCGGCTTGGTACGCAGGGTCGTTACCAACTACACCATTCTAATATTTTCTAGCTTGTAAAGTTGTGATAAATGGCAACCTCGCACCAAAAAGCTTATATGAGTTGGTCCCATATTTGGTATCCCAACCCAATAGCTGTGCAGTACCAGTCGTAGCGTAGGTAGTTGAGATCATTCAAAGGTGCTTTTCCCAGCAGTTTGAATAATAGTTGGTCACGAAAGTTCAAATTTTCAATAAATTTTTTTTTTTATGTGGAGACGAAATTTATAAATATCTTTTTATCTTTAACTTTTATATATTTTCTGATCCAATGGGCTCTTTCACATTTTTACTAACTGATCTTTTCTCCATCTCACTCTATACTGAATCTAAAAGCCTTGTCTTGTATCCCTTTCAGCAGAAACCCTGTCACAGCAGTGACAGATTCAATTTCCAATTTTCAAGCAACTTTAGAGTTTTCAGTTTAAGCAACTGAGGAAAGGGAATGGAAACAAACTTAACCTTAAACATATAGGGTGTCATTCAGAGACGTTTCGCTAGCACCGGGCCAGAAAAACCCAGGTCTAACCTTGGTCTGACTCTGTCACTGGTCATAATTACTTGTCACTCAACATGTCATTTTTCATATTACGGGCATAGACCAAGAATAAATGTAGTGCTAACTTATTGCCGTGCAAGCGAAATGGGTTAGACATAGTTGGCCCGTGATTAGAAAAATGTTATGTTGAGTGACAGGTAATAATTATGACCGGTGACAGAGCTAGACTAAGGTGAGACCTAGGTTTTGCTGGCCCCGTGCTAGCAAAACGTCTCTGAATGACACCCGTATTGTAGAGCTAAGTTTTTGAAGTTACAATTTATTATTTCATATACGAGTAACATCAGATTTAGATAATTTTATTAAATGTAGATTCTTTGCAGAATTCTTAGTGGAATTAGTTCGCTTTTAGGAAGTTTAGTGGGAATAATGAAACTTATTTGATTTAACAGTGTATATGTTTGTATAAATCTCACCTTCATCCAAAGACATCTGCTCCCAGATAGCCACTTTAGTCCCAGCAGGGTCACTTAAAGCCACGTAAGCCAGTTCTCCTCGCACCAGGCGGAGATCATGGTCCAAAGCCAGTATCCAGAAGGTTACTGCAACAAGAATATTGTGGTTAATTATATACATACTTATAATAACATCACGCGTCTTTCTCATAGTGGTAAGCAAAACGCTACACTTTATCGATCTTGACATACTACTCTCTCTTCTTCTGCTCTCATCAATCCTTATATACAGAGTGTTAGGAAAAGTATCTTTTTCATTTTAACCCTATTATGTTGTAGAATATAGTACATAAAACATATTTATAATGAAGAGATAACATAAAAATAAAATACTCCCGAAGAAAAAAAAAGTTCAAGTTGCCAACGCTATTCTAAGAATCACAACGCGCAACAACAACACTACAACGCTCACAACAAAATTGTAATATCATTTTATACATAGCGAAAAGTTTGGTATATAGGTATTTAAAGGGATATACCATAGTCTCTTGTTAGCGTTGCATTTGAAGACCACAATGAAAGCCGATCGTATAGTCAGAAGTCAGTACAAATCACACAAATGAAGTTGCTGTTTATCGTAATGGTTAAAGGGCCCTGTTGGTAGACTGGCCCGTTGGTGTGGTTGGTAGTAAGCCTGCCTTCTTCGTCGTGGGCCGCGGATTCGATCCCCGCCCAGGGCAAACATTTGTGTGATTATCACGAGTGTTTGTCCTGTGGGAGTTATTTATCTATTTACGTATGTATCTCTGGTACTCAGAGTACAGGCTTTCCCTAGTTTTGGGTTAGAGGAATTTGAGTGAATTGTCCCCCAATATATATTTCTCTTAATTTTAAATCGTACAAAAAACTGTAATCTTTTTTGTAAATTGGCCTAATTTACCCGTAACATGGGCAGTTTACGAAGTGTCCTGCTGTTTAGCTCAAATTTACCGCCAAACCCATAAACTTGCCCTATAAAAACCTCCACTAGACAAAAATTAATGACAACAGACAAACGTAAACAGACATTTGGAAGGATATTCGCGATATTAGTCGTTATTTTCTTTATAGCTGTTTTACGATCGCTAATTTATTAGCTAAAATAATTGTCTGACTTTTCTAGTAGGAGTTTTAGTGCTTTATGTCTGTTTAGGTAGGTATTATACGGAGTCGTAAAAAGCCAGATACAGAAAACCTTTTCAAAGGGCATTTTGTGTCTATGAAATTATTTGTTGTAGAAATACAAAATAACTGCTCGAACACTGAATATATTAAACCATTCGATAATATCAAAGCATTATTAGTTATAACTAAACTATAATTTTTTTTAAAGATACTAAGATAAATGACCTTAGAGCACCGCGATAAAGCTCGCTTGATTTCAGATAAGTAGACGTAGTATAATAAGCGTTATTGACGTGTTATGGTTAAATATTTTAACGTAGTGGTCGTAAAGCTAATAAAAAGGAACGAGGAACATTTTCTGTAGAGCTTATTCTGGAAGCGAAATTTACCGATCATCTCTATAGCCAATTATAACCTTACTCACGGCAAGAATAATTCAAGCAGTTATAGACCTGTATAGTTTATAAACATTCTAACCAGGTATTTTTAAAATCCAGGTATTGTCAGGTACCTTGAAAAATCTATTTGTATATCAGTCATCATCATCAGAACATCCCATCTTATCAGTAATACAGTTCAATTGGGTAGTTTATTTTACAAACCATTTAACTATAAAACAGTTCTTATCTACGGTACTACCGCAACTCCTGAAAGCTAAACTATCTTAACTCAAATCGAAGGGAATTCCAGCAGTTGAAAGTTAATTTACGTTGAAAGCAGTTGGCGCGAATGTATGGCGCCACTCCGTAATTAATTACAAAGTACGAAGTAACAGCAAACTTGTAAGTTGTACAATAAAGAGAAAGTTGCGCAAACGAAAAAGGGTGTAACTTAAATGGAACGGAAATTGTGGGTATAACTTTTGGTAGATTAAGCAGGTCTTCAATTACTACATGATATTATTTTATTCAGAAGAATATTGGACAAGTCTGTCAAGACTCTGTAAGTCTGGAGCCTTGGCTTTCTTTTGATTTCAGACTATCCCTAAGGACAGCTATGAGTTCAAAGGTGGAACGAGCTTAGGTAAAATTGAATAGATTCCTTTACTTGTTTCTTCAGTTTAGAGAGAGTCTTTTTGAAGCCAATCCAGCCTTTTGTGGGCTATTATGCAACGATGTGTTGGGCTAAATTATTGAAGACCAATGACTATCCATGAAACAGGGACAAAAAGGAGAAGTCAGCTATTTATCTGTTAGAAACTTATTAGTATTGTGACGGAGATTTGGATTTCCAGTCAGTAAACATAGACGTCATAACTTCTGGCTTTTGATTTATGTGCTTTTATGTGGCTTTTAGTTTATATTATAAGGATAAAATTCGGACTCAATTAAATAGTAGCTTTTCTATAACGTTTGTCAATTACGTTTACACTTAAAAGAGTCGATGGATGGCACGCTTATCACTGTTGGTAATTTATTATTTTGAGGCTTACTAAAAGAATCGAAGTAAAAAGTCGAGAAATCGTTTTACAATAAAAAGTTTTACAGCAGCAATCAAACTAACTTAATCATTTTCATAATGATTTTATGGTGGCACCATGATGGTTTTCCTTATTGTGATCTTCAGAGCCATCAGTTTAACTTTGAAAAGGTTTTGTCTCTCTCTATTATTTTATACTTGTCTTGAATATGTTCAATTAGTTTCCATATTGGAATGTTTGTTGTTAGTGAATCCGACGGCAGCAATGCTGGTTTTCTAGTGTTTAAGACATCCACTTGTTATATTTTTTCTCTGTGTTAAGATTTTTGATATTTGTTTAAGATTAACTTTCTCAGTTACACTGTTTTGCACTAAAGTCTAAAAGCAAAAACGGCAGTTCCAAAGGCTGTACAGGTCGGATCCATTTCGATAATGTTTTGTATGCCAAGTTGAACTTCAGAAATACCTTTATTTATAGGAGAAAGTTTAGAGTTGTTGCTTTGGCGAAATCACTTAATGAATTTTGGGGTGAATTCTATTTACTTTAAAGTTGATTGCTTTTATAACAGGAGTAAAAAGTTACTTGTTTTGGTGTAATTACTTCGTGCTTCTTTTACTATGTTCATCGTTGTGTTAAAATCATAATCATTCATTTATTTGCGTGAATATACATTGTTAAAGATGTGAGGGTCACGGCCTTACGACCCTGTGATGGGAGTCGAACCCATGTATAAATCGAAATGTATTATCTCGATTTGTTAGTCTTAATTTTTGTTGATCGTCTTTTATTGGACCGATTGATAAAATAATACTTCACAGTTTTGTCTAGCCAAACACTGTGCTGTGCAATACTAATAAAATGGCAAGTTTATTTGTAAATGGCAAAGTTTTAGCTCGGCTTATTAAGTTAATGGCAGGAGTAGATGCTTACTTTTGGACCTGAAGGGTCTCGAATTATTACGAGTTAGGGAGTAGGTAATATGTTGAAAGAAACAATGAGTTTTGTGGTAACAAACGATAAGTATTTTATTTACCACATAAAGCGCCTGCATGTTTATATTTACTCAAAACCAACGAATTCGATACAATATATCATTGTATTAAGGAATAGATAAAGTAAGGCGGGAAAATTACATGTAATTGAATTTAATATAATATCGATATTCGTTGGATCTTGTTCGCAAAATTAAGCCCAAATTGCAGGAAGTGGAAAGGAACAAGGAACGAAAACCACTTTGGCGTATTGACAATAGGCAGTGACATGAAATATAGGTACAATTAAATCATTACAATTATCGCTTACTTTTATTGTGGCCA
The DNA here is from genome assembly GCA_947532105.1 of Athrips mouffetella. Taxonomy (NCBI): domain Eukaryota; kingdom Metazoa; phylum Arthropoda; class Insecta; order Lepidoptera; family Gelechiidae; genus Athrips; species Athrips mouffetella. The sequence goes on along the minus strand of OX383964.1, from coordinate 6,962,392 downwards.
CAATAACACCTTAAGTTTGCCCTCTCAGATTACGTTTGACACTAGGTTCGACATTGCAATTTATATCAAATGGTGCAAAATATACTAGTCAATCTAATCTCAAATGGCAAACGGTAAATTATATCTATAATATTATCAAAAGAACATGTTGGTATGCTTATCTGGTAATTAGGCGTTTCCACAATTCGCCTTTAGTACTCGTATACCACTGACTCTACGTATTCGTATACCGAATAAAAAAAAACACACTTCACTCACTACACCTCTCGTGAGAGGATGCACACCGAATGACCCGCTGGCCCTCTATACTTCGCCAACGCCGCTGGCGCGAGCGACGCCTTTCCCTTCGTAACGTCATTGGCCCTCCATGCCAAGACACGCGCTTCCTTTATTGGTTAAAAACCCAAATGTGCTGCATTTACGCGCCAAAACTGCCTGACCTGAAACTGTTAGTGTGTGTGTTTAAATGTTTCTATACAGTAGCAAACAGATGCGCTTTAAGCCCCAGACTTAAGGCTCTGCTTTGCTAAACAAGATAGTGGCACTTACGCCTTATTTATTATATTTGCAATCCAAAGTCAATCCGAACGTTTACCGCGCTCCTTAAAAAATATGGTTGGGATGTTATTTTTATTAGCGGCAGGCTTGTCCCATTACATCCCTCTCCCTGTAGATAGTTAGAGAACCTGTTCTTCTAGCTCTCTACACAAATAATAATCTCATAGTACTTGCTTCAATCTTATCTTATCACCAACAAATGCAACAACCCTACGTTACTTAACCTTCAGCTAATTTATTCTCCTAACTCCTCTAACAACCTATAACCCTAATCATATCTATTTATTACAATCTCCTACCTTTCTTGTATACAAATCTACCTGCGTACACATAACCTTATCTTTTTACTATAAATATACACGCCTACATAATATAACCATATCTGCAAATATTTCTACCTAGCTAACCTAATTACCTAACTCAACGAACATAAATCCTTCCAATACTACACAGTTAACTATGTGCATACAATGCCTATCTATATGTACCCAGCCCTTACATAACCTAAGGGTTCGTATATCAATCCTCTATCTGTCTCAAACCCTACCTGCTCATGTACTATGTAACTAGTTTTTCTAGCACTGTCATAAATGTGGGCGTTACCTTTTTGTATTGACGCCCCCTTCTCATTCAAACTTACACAGAGTAAATGGTAACTAACCTGTTACCTGATTAAATGGCTACTCTCATTGGTCATAACGACTTTTGAGTCCTTCCCTTTTCACCGGAGTATGAGTGCAGCTATGTATTTATCTGTATATTATATAATAAACTGTATGTGGGTTTCAGCCCGACTATGAGCAGTCATAACAATGGGCTGCTAGCCCTTTTATCCACCTTTTATTTGTTAAAGATTTCGGCAGCACATCTTGTCTTTGTTAGACAAAATGACCTACATTGAGATAAGATAGGCGATATGCGATGTTGACAAAGTTCATTTTATCGCTTACTCGTTATGACAGCTACTTGTGACATGATATGTTTTTATTATTTAATTTTACAGGGCTTTGCTTAGCATTATTTTGAGACGCTTTATGTTCTCATGACTTGAACATGACCTATAGTTCTAAAATATGTCAAAATAATATACATCCCACTAAATTTTTTTGGTTGCAGACCTATGACAATCACAATCTTTGATCTTGTCTTTGTCTTCTCAAGGTAAAGTAAATCACCATATATTTAATTTTATACGAAAATGTAATCAAACCTGATTTTTCTCTCAACCTTATCTCTATCTCCTTTCACATTTTACTGCTGGCGAAATCTACCTAAATCGTGTCGCACTTCCTTTTACTATCACCGTAATCAATTTTTTTTTTTTTTTGATATTTTTAATTTCAGAATTGACAAGATATATTTTTTTAAATTGCTATACATATTATCACGCAGTACACTCATTATATAAAACTTTATCCAAATTCAAAATTAATATCCATTTTAGTTTCTTAATTATAACAATATTCATTCATAATTTTGACTTTGAAAAGCTTTACATTCTTAAACAACAAAAGCCTTCAATAATCTTATTGCTCATTTGCGGCAAATAACGGACCCGTGTGGTTCCGGAAGCGAATAATACCAACTCATCTCTTGCCATGGGTGTCGCAAAAGACGACTAAAGGCTTATGAACAGAAGGACAGGCAGCAGCCTGTTTTTTTTCTCTCTGTGCATCGTACGAGTACCATCTTACATACTGCGGTCGTCAATAACAGCTGTCACCTGCCGCAACGCTTACAAGTGTGGTGACCATGGTAAATCTCCTCCTAAGTACCACTTGTTTTTGCTGGAGTTCTGGAGGTAGCTCCTTGTACTGAAGTGGGCGTTTTATGGAATATTACGATCGATCATTTCATCACCAAACTCAATTATAGTAGTCCACTCCTGAGCTAAGGTATATACCTATCGATATTCCACTCGCTTCTACAAGCTCGACATTATCTCATTTTCTAATAAAATTATACCAGTTCAGTAATTTTTGAACCACGATGTTCTTGTTTATAAGACCTCGATTTTTTTTTCATTTCAATAGCATACAACCATTAAATCTACTCTTGTAGTTACCTGCCTTATCAAGCGGTTAACTACTGCCATTGTCTGCCATTAGTACAGCCTGGATTACCAACATCTAGCCATTCTCTTGTGTGCCTTTTTAGGGTTCCGTATCATATTATAAACGAAATACAGGATAACTTGATACTTATCTGACAATAGCTAATCTTTTAGGTTTAAACTTGTACTAAGATATATCTACTTATACTTAAGAGAAAAATTATATTACCTATCACCCTCATAACCTAACTCGTTACTTATTGGCTCCTAATGTCTATATACCTACTAGTAAATATGAATTATTACCATACTGCCATAAAAGTTGTGGCTTTTAAATCAAGCTTCGTTTTTAAAATCTCATTTATCAGTTAATTTAACCTTTACTGACTTATCATTATAAACATTTAATGATATGCAACCTCCTCTGAAATGCGACTCGTTCTTAACCTTTGTAAAGGACTCAAGCTTCGGACTCGAACCGTAAGCGAAGTCATAACAGATCGCTAGTTAATTTTATCAGCCGCTAGAATTTTTACAAAGAACCATAAAGTTCCCTTTTTTTTTATCCTTCGGTCAAGTTTATTACTAACGTCCGGCTGCATGCTCTGTAGCTATTGTTTAGAGACCGTCGGCTTTCTAAATAACTCTATGACGCTGGGAATGCCATTATTATTGCAAGCTTCAAAAGCAAGCAACAAAAAATTAAAACTTACGATATTCAAAGCTCTATTCAGCACATCTGTTTTTAGTTTTAAACCGTGGCCTTTCCTGGGTCATCTGCTACCTACTCGGACCCTTGCCGTCAAAAAACTTTCTTTTGTTTCGACCGTTCTTAGAAACAAAACTGCATTTCTTATCGCAGTTTTAAAATTATTCTTAAACTTACTAAGTATTACCTCGCTCACTATTCCAAGCATTCTTAGCCTATAGACGAATACTTTCCTTTTCGTGCTTCGGAAGGCACATTACCTATTAACGATCTCAGACTTTAGTCTTGGCTTGAAAACTCATAACATCTAAGTCACTTCAGCTAAACCTTAATAAGCCACTATCGACCTTTATTAACCTAAGTGACAACTGACATACCTACCTAATACATATGCTTTGAGAAATTTCTTAACGTTTTATAAGCTCGTATCGTTGTTCAAAATACGCTTTACACCCTTTTACCTACCTACTTTATAATATACACTTACAATACCTTATCTATAAAATCTAGCTTAACTTGAAGACCTGAGTGAGTAATCGTCGTTATCACTGTGCAAAACAACTGTAAGTTTATCTTTGGTACTATTTCGATAATGCCCTTTTTATAGTCCTTATCTATTGTTAAGTCATCTGATCTTAACGCAGTAGTAATCCCTTAGTTTTTTTTTTTTTTCGCAATTACCATACCATAGCAGATCAAAAACTTTCAGAATAATCGATTCAAGTAGTTTTTTATTAAAGTTTATACAACTTTGAGATCATGAGAGAATCGAACCCTCTATGTTTAAACTAATAAAATTATGGATATGGACGCATTTAGATATGTGAACAGTGCTTACACACTTACTAGCGCTACCATACTGCGAGCCCTTTTTATGCTATCCTAGGTTTAGTAATATAGTACTTTATGGTCTAATAGGATAGCCTTTTTAATAAAGCTTGAAACAATACCTGAATTTGGAGGCTCTGGCTATTTATACCTACTTACCTTTTCGGTTCTATCGAAATATTGAACCTAGCCTAACCTTAACGATATTACCAGCCTAACAAATTTGTTACGTATCCCTACATTTTAATTGATAGGCTAACCTACACTCGTCATAAATATTTATATAACCGGCAGCCTGACCCGCCTTTGTACTGTTTGTGAAGCAAGCGCCCATGACGTATCCTTTTACGACTTATTATATTACTTAATTACAAAGAATCGCAATTTATCTAGCATATTTTACTAAAGATCGATAATTATAGCTTTCCTTTCAGCAATGGAGTTTATGTTTGAATCGGGTCGGTGGTCCAAGAGACCTAATAATTATCATAGTAATTTCCACCGTTAAAACAGGCGTGACAGAATTAGAAAACAATGTATCCGAAGCTCTTAGTATGCCTGGATCAGTGTGATTTATTATAAATATATAATGTAGCAGTCTCAACTCTGGGTATTGGTTTTTTTGTGAATGTAAAATATAGGTAGTCTACTTTGCTTTGAAGACAGGTCAAGTCAGACTTCCACCGAGTTTAGTCAGATCTTAGGCCAAGGCAGGCTTGGCTTAGGCACGACCCGAGGTCAACTTTGGTGGTGAGGTGATAAACAGGTACCGCTTTCATTCTTGGCATGGCTCTACTCTACCATGACAGACACGAGTTAATAACGGTTATGTTGTGTGTATATAGAGGTCAACTTTGGTGGTGATAAATAGGTTCCGCGTTCGTTCTTGGCATGGCTCTACTCTACCATGACAGACACGAGTTACTAGCGGTTATGTGTATTTTATGTAGGTACACATGTGAGCCAGCGTCCTAGCTCTTAGATTTTGCTTCGTTGTAGGTATTTTTGTGGTGCCTCTTTTTGATATTATATTAATGTATCACAACAAATAGGTTTATCGTAGTCAGACCTGACGAGATCCCCATTACCTTCCAACATATTGGAATATTTTCAATTAATTGTAAAGATTTCACGCTACTTATTTATACCCATAGCATCAACTGCGTACAGTTTTTTTTTTTTTTATTAACTTCTACCAGTACTCACGACTTTTGTCATTAATTTAATGATAATAACACCTCAAGCTTACAAATACTTCTTTCAACGCTTTAACTTCTCATGAACTATTTCAGGCAATGCCTATACCATAGTTACCTCGATTCATCTATCGGCAATCTCTAGAGAAATCTACTAAAATGCCGTGTGCTTTTTGTCTGATATGATGATGAATGATGAATGTAAGCTAAAGCTATCAAAATGCAATATGCGTTTTGTCTGATATGATGATGAAGAATTTCTTTAAGCTTTCGATGTTTTTAATCCCATCTGATTTCTAAATCTAACAGGAGATGGCCCTTAATTAAATGAGTATTGATTTCCTTTACCAAGATTGTATATAATTATTTATTTATCTATTTATTATGTTTACTAATTTAGTTAGGGGTTCATAAGCTGTGTTCAGTTCATTTAATCGTTATTTGATAACCCATTTTTTTTTTTATAAACTGGCCTATTCTTAATTCAATTTTAATACGACATGTTGTTATGACTTAGACAAATATGTCAGAGTAAATAAAATCCATTATTCATTAATAAAACAACTAACATGAAAGTGTCAGAACTATTACAATTACTCGCAATCAGCTATTGTTCAATGTGTGCTTCATTTAGCATTTTACAACAAAAGAGAAGTAACGGAATATTCTGTCGACCGTACCTTACGGTGTAGCTGATAAAAGTCTACCTGCTGAGCCGATGTTACAGCGTTCAAGCTTTTGTTTTATGAGTAATACGCATTATTATAACCAAGTTATGGATTTACTTTAGAATTTTTGTTTGAGTATTTTTTTCTTGTAATAAGCTCATTCTGAACGGTAGTAGACTCGCTCTACTTTCATTATATTCTGCATGTTACTACGTTAAATGAGTATTCTGTGAATAATCTACTTTAAACAAATTGATTTGAATCTAAATTTTGTTATACATTTTTTTTATGCAATTAGCAATATTAGGATTGGACGTTGGATTGCAATTAAGAACCTGAAAATAGCACACAGTAATATCTCATGCAACAGTATAAGTAAGAGGTGTTTAAAATGGCCATAATAATAACTGTTCTGGAAATTTCATTTGCTATACCAGTATTTCCTCAACAAATTACCTCTCCCAGATATTTTAATTAAATAAGCATCTTTTTATTATTATTTTAAATGCCTTTCTTTGAGTTGAGATTTGTTTTTACAATAGTTTATATTTAAGCTTCCTCTCCCAGATGTTTTGGACTAAACAAGCACCTTAAATATTTTATCTATAAAAGTTTACGTTGTGTTATTAATTTTAAGTTCTTTCTAGCCGTGTACACTGCGTAGACACGAGATCTAGATTCTGGCTTCACGGCGACCAGATGTGAGGGTCACGGCCTTACGACCCTGTGATGGGAGTCGAACCCATGTATAAATCGAAATGTATTATCTCGATTTGTTAGTCTTAATTTTTGTTGATCGTCTTTTATTGGACCGATTGATAAAATAATACTTCACAGTTTTGTCTAGCCAAACACTGTGCTGTGCAATACTAATAAAATGGCAAGTTTATTTGTAAATGGCAAAGTTTTAGCTCGGCTTATTAAGTTAATGGCAGGAGTAGATGCTTACTTTTGGACCTGAAGGGTCTCGAATTATTACGAGTTAGGGAGTAGGTAATATGTTGAAAGAAACAATGAGTTTTGTGGTAACAAACGATAAGTATTTTATTTACCACATAAAGCGCCTGCATGTTTATATTTACTCAAAACCAACGAATTCGATACAATATATCATTGTATTAAGGAATAGATAAAGTAAGGCGGGAAAATTACATGTAATTGAATTTAATATAATATCGATATTCGTTGGATCTTGTTCGCAAAATTAAGCCCAAATTGCAGGAAGTGGAAAGGAACAAGGAACGAAAACCACTTTGGCGTATTGACAATAGGCAGTGACATGAAATATAGGTACAATTAAATCATTACAATTATCGCTTACTTTTATTGTGGCCACAATAACACCTTAAGTTTGCCCTCTCAGATTACGTTTGACACTAGGTTCGACATTGCAATTTATATCAAATGGTGCAAAATATACTAGTCAATCTAATCTCAAATGGCAAACGGTAAATTATATCTATAATATTATCAAAAGAACATGTTGGTATGCTTATCTGGTAATTAGGCGTTTCCACAATTCGCCTTTAGTACTCGTATACCACTGACTCTACGTATTCGTATACCGAATAAAAAAACCGGTCAAGTGCGAGTCGGACTCGCGCGCCGAGGGTTCCGATATACCTATAGAATTTTTGGAAGCAATAAAGTCCATTTTCAGGACCGCAAAACTAAATTTGTTTGTAAAGGTTTTTTGCAGATTTCTGAAAAACTGTGCAACTTAGAAAGATCGTTTTATTTTTGCTGTAAAGTTTATATAAACTTCTGTCAACTGTAATTAATTCAGATTTTTCCTTAATCAAACTTCGGAGATAAGGGGGGGGGAATGGTATTTTTCTTGACATTTTTCATCATAACTTTAAAACTAAGAAATTTAAAAAAATACAAAAATATATTTTAAAATGTACAAGTAAAGCCCTTTCATATGATACCCCACTCGACCTAGTAGCGACAATTTGAAATTTGGCCCCCCCTATTTTGGCCCCCTTTATATTAATAATCATACTTTTTTCAAAATTTTTTCTTGTGCAATTAAGTTGGGCAACTATATTCTAAAACTATTCCAAATTTCAGGTTGTTAGCATAAGTGGTTGCTGAGATATAGAGGTGTGACAGACAGACGGACAGACAGACAGAGCGGCACCATAAGGGTTCCTTTTTTTTAACATTTTGGTATCGGAACCCTAAAAAAAACACACTTCACTCACTACACCTCTCGTGAGAGGATGCACACCGAATGACCCGCTGGCCCTCTATACTTCGCCAACGCCGCTGGCGCGAGCGACGCCTTTCCCTTCGTAACGTCATTGGCCCTCCATGCCAAGACACGCGCTTCCTTTATTGGTTAAAAACCCAAATGCGCTGCATTTACGCGCCAAAACTGCCTGACCTGAAACTGTTAGTGTGTGTGTTTAAATGTTTCTATACAGTAGCAAACAGATGCGCTTTAAGCCCCAGACTTAAGGCTCTGCTTTGCTAAACAAGATAGTGGCACTTACGCCTTATTTATTATATTTGCAATCCAAAGTCAATCCGAACGTTTACCGCGCTCCTTAAAAAATATGGTTGGGATGTTATTTTTATTAGCGGCAGGCTTGTCCCATTACAAAGATCTTAAATTTAGTACAGTAGATATATTCAACCTGTATTCAGGTGTGCAAAGCGAGGGCATGCAAAATTATTATATTTACAATAAAAAAATGTCACTTTCAAAAATATTCTGAATGTCAAATTATTATAGATTACTAAAATTTTGGATAAAATTGATATAAACAGTAAATTCAATAATAAAAGAAAATATTGTAAAATAAAGATTAACAGTTTTTGAATTGTCAGGAACCCAAGCTAATTTAAATAACATTTTAAACAGCAGTCAAAATACACAGGTCATGTCCAAACAAAGATTAAACCTATTTTTGGTCATGCAACATGTATTCCCCCACTGTGTAAAAGCACTTCTCACTCAGCCATCTAGTCAAAGCACCCTTAAACTCATTAAACTGCGTTGAAGCCGATCTCAAACTCTCAGGTAATTTATTGTAAAGCTCAATCGATGTGCTGTAAGAGCTTTTACCGTAGATGCAAAGACGGACGCGAGGTTTATGTAATTTTGTAGAATATTGTGATCTGACAGGTTGAGTTGAATTTTCAGAGTGCATTCTGTAGTACTCCGGATGCATTCTCACAAAACAACAGGCTTCCTTTATATACATGCATGGGAGGGGGAGAATTTTAAATTGTTTAAATAGCAGTTTGCAACTTTCTCTAAATCTAGCACTGGCAACTGCTCTAATACATTTTTTCTGCAGAATGAAGACTCTATTTGTTTCAACCGAGTTACCCCACAGCAAAAGACCATAGTTTAAGACAGACGACACATATCCGTGGTATGCTGCTAAAAAATGATACATACTAGCCTCACTTCTCTCTATAACTCTCATAAAATCAATACCTACAACTAAGAGTGGACAGCAGGATCTCCCTTTAAATTTAGGTACCCTACCATTAACTGCCGTCGTTATCACCAAGCGTGGTGACTATAGCCGATTCGTCTCAAAATTTAACTTTTGTTTATACTTATACTCTTATTTTTTTAACACCCCGGATATTTTTTTTTTTTTTTTTATCTATTTCATTCACATAACTTACATCTATCATTACAGGATAAACCTAATGCGATAGTGCAGTTTATCAGAATATTTACTTAATAATATAAGAAATGACAAATAATGCCGCCCTAGTGAATTCACTCAAAGTACCAAAAAAATAGATCAACTTTCGCATCGATAAGGTTGAGAGTGCGCAGTGCTCGAGTGAGTGGTGCTTCTCTGAGCAGGTTGGTTCGGGCGCGCGGCACGGCCAGCAGCGCGGGTCGCCGCCGCCGCCACACGTTTAAGTGAACAACTTATTTTAAAAATATAGTATACACGAAAAAAGTTTTCAAGTTCCCACATAAACTGTATTAGCTATTTATTTAATCGTATGGCATTTTGAATAGGCGATATAATTATAATTCTAAATTTAAGTCTTTCAGCCAATTGGCGACGTCAGGTGGATAGTTGAAAAGATCTTCTGGTGGTCCTGGGTACGAGAAGAGGAGGCATCTTTGGACTATGTGCTCCATAGTTTGCTCCTCTTCGCCACACTGGCACATAGCAGAGTCTTTCCATCCCCACTTGTGCCGGAAGTAGTTACAGCGGCCATGTCCTGTTCGAAGTCTATTGAGCCGGCACCATAGGTTGCGTGGCAGGTTGGAGCCCGGAAGTTTGGACGTAGGATCTATGTCTACTGGAGATCCAAGGGTAGCTTCAGTCCATTCAGATTTCCAGGCTTCTGAGACTTCAAACGCAGACAGGCTTTGAGCGGCTTGGTATGCTGGATGTCGAGACTTAAGGCGATGCGGGGGCAGCTGGTGGAAATGCTTGTGGACAGGTAAGGATGGATTTGAAGCAATTTTTTCAGTTTCTCTCTTCAGTGCATGCATTCTACGCAGATGTGGAGGGGCGATGTTGCACAGCGTTGGTAGCCAGTAAGTGGGCGTGCTCTTTATAGTGCCTGATATACAGCGCATGGCATCGTTTAACTTTGTGTCTACTTTGTGAACATGCGTGCTGTTTAGCCAAGCAGCCGCGCAATATTCCGCCGCTGAGTAGACAAGCGCGATGCCTGATGTGCGTAGGCACTCCGCTGATGCTTCCCACGTGGTGCCACATAGTTTGTGGAGGATGTTGTTTCTTGTGGCCACTTTTCTGGATAGTTTGCAAAGGTGTTCTTTGTAGGTTAAGGATCTGTCCAGGGTCACTCCAAGGTACTTCGGTGTTGGGTTGCATTTTAGTACCTCTCCGTTAAAAAACACCGTAGGTTGGTAGTTGGCCATTCGGTTGTTCAGATGAAAGCAGCCTACTTCGGTTTTGTTTGTGCTGGGGAGTAATCGCCAGGATTTCAGGTACTTTGCTACAGCTAACAGGTCAGAAGTTAGTATTCGCTCTGCTACCTTAAAATCACTGCTCTGTGCCACTAATGCGATATCATCTGCATACATGAATTTAATGCTCTCTGTTTGCGGGAGATCATGGATGTAAAGATTGAAAAGTTGAGGTGCTAATACCGAACCTTGTGGTAGGCCGTTGTGCAGTATTCTGGTACGGCTTTTGGCACATCCTAAGTGAACTTTGAATTGTCTTTCTGTCAGCATGTTTGAGATAAGGTCTGCTATCTCTCTGCTAGGAACGGTAGCCAAGACTTTGTAGACTAGTCCTTGTCTCCAGACCGTATCATAAGCAGCAGTCAGGTCTATGAACACTGCAGTGGATTTGAGCTGAGTTTGAAAGCCGGCTTATATATGGCTAGTAAGAGAGAGAACTTGATCTGTGCAGTTTCGGCCTTTTCTGAATCCGGCTTGTTCAAGTGGCGTTACAGCTTCAATATATGGTTCAATTCTTGCAAGGAGAACCCGTTCCAGAAGCTTGTAAAGACAACTCAGAAGGGCGATTGGACGGTAGTTTTCAGGTAGATTTTCGGATTTACCTGGCTTTAGCACAGTAATCACTTGTGCCATTTTGAATTGTTTGGGCAGCTTGTTGTTTTGCAGTATGTTAGTGAAGAGGACGGCTACCCAACTTATACTGACTGGTCCCATGTGCTTAATAAATTCATTAAAGACATTATCTGGCCCCGCAGCTTTATTGTTCTTAAGAAATTTAAAGTGATGATGATTTAATGTGATGAGTATTGTTCTTAAGAAATGTATTAGCTGACAGCATGTATGAGAGGTCGAAATTATTTTTTTCGACCTTCGAAGTACCCGGAGTGATAAAAAATAACGAAAGGAAAAAGTTTATGACCGAGTGTTAAAACAATTTGTTTTTCGGTCAGCATTGTTAATTGTATACGTGTGGGGCTAATGCGATCTGATTCGAGTCTTAAATTATATTAATGAGGATTCCTAAGAGTATCTCAGGATAAGCGGTGCGAAGAAACCCTGAATGGTCCGGCATAAAAGAAAGTCTCAGGGTGGCTTCATTTGACAGCACATTTGACAATCTAGGAAAATAGCGGAAATCTATTGGTTGAAATTTTCCCAGCTCACAGTTTAGCTCCCTCGCACAGCACTGGTGGTAATTCAACCTTAGGCAAGGAGATGAAACGACCCTATGGCTGTTCATTCTGTACATGGATAATTGTTTAATAAATGTGGCTTTGGCAAGAAAAATTATGAAGCTAAAAATGAGCAAGATGAAAGCAATGACTCTTGAAAAAGTGCAGTCATATTGGCAGGTGGTGAATACGTCGAATGCTTGACTGCACTGAGTTGTAGACGAACCATGTTAAGACTCGTAGCTGTTCAGGATTTAAGTATTTATAGCACTGACGAAATTGAATTATACTTACTAGTTTCCCCAGGCCGGTAATGATGTCTAGCAGGTCTAACAATGACATCCCTGACTGGACCAAGAAGACGAATGACGCTGTGGCTCTTGGCAGTGCAGTCTTCATTTCCTACGCAACCGACAGTGGTATGCAGGGTGCAGTGGGTTGCTGGCGAAGATGGTATCTTGAGTGGTATGATGCCGTATCCTGAAACAAAGTAAGTCAATTTTAGAAGGTCACATAGTAAATAAACCATAAGTACAAAAACTTAACTGTGGTTCCCTTGTGGTAACTTACTTCCTACCCTAAACTATGTATATGTATACCTAGTAAGCAAGTATTAATCGTATAGCTGCAGTCATAAAATTCAGTTCCTAACGTTCTGTCTCCGACAACGGTGGTGTCGCTTGTCTCCCAGCAGGTCCAATCCTTATATGGCGACCCTGCCATATTTGGCAGATTTAAAAATATTTAAGAAGCAAGTTATTTGTAGATAATTATTCAGTATCAACTAAAATTTTACCATCTACTCGAAGTCATTTAAAGAATTTTGTTCTGTAGCTTTGTTGGTAATATTTTTATTTGCGATGTTAGCAATCAGTACGGTACGGGTTCATATAGCAATAGTATCTATAAAATATTGCATATTGTATCTTCTACGAGACTTCTTTTTTTTGATGCATTACCCTGAAAGGTTTCGACGATCATCGTCGTCTTGTCAGAATTTTTGATCATACATCGTTTGTAATGATTTCAAGCCAGTTGATCCCTTAATTTTTCCGCAAATAATAATTATTTTCTATATTTATTTCAATCTCATCAGCAAACTTCATTAAAATGAAAAAAAAGAACAGATGCGAGTCGTACCGAGGCTTTCGTACCACTTAGGCAAAAATGCCGTCTTTGTTATGGACGCGCTGTCACGCAGAAATGTATTAAAACGCGCGAGTCCGACACGCTTTTGACCAGTTTTTATTATTTGTTGTTATTCTATAGCTTTTGCACTGTAAACGTACCAATTTTCACGCTTGTAAGTGTTCTTGTTTTTAAGATAGGGCTTAAACAAAAATCGAGAAAAAATCGCCTTAAAAACAGATTGATTAATTACTTAATTAATTAATTGATTACTTTTTTTTACTTTTTAGTATTTGTTGTCATAGCGGCTGTAAAAATTTCAACTGTCTACCTATTACGGTTCTTGAGATACAGCCTGCTGACAGATAGAGAGACAGACAGACATCTGAGGCACAGATTTATAAAGGAGAGCGTCTCCTTCATCTGAGGCATATTCATAGGGACCCGTTTTTCACTTTCCTTATTTTTCACCCTTTGGGTACGTAAAAAGGAACTGTCAACATCAACAATAATAATTTTAAAATGTATCGTTTTTTAAAGTTTTATTTGGTGTTAAGTTCATCACCCCATTAAAGATTTCCGATGCGTCAATAAAAATTTGGAACAATTCCAAACAGTAAAAAGGTCGTAAAAATTCAATGTAGGCGATTGTATAGTTGTATTGTTTTTGTTAAAACATCATCAAATTTTTCATTATAAAAACATGTACTGGTGGCTGTATCACAATTCAGTCAAGTGGGATACACCGATCAAAGCTATCACCATGACAAATATAATATAAGTGAACATTTAAGTCAAGTTGTTAATTTTATTAGCTATTGAAAAACAGTTTTTTAACAAAGAAAATACTTTCGTAGATACATAAAACAAGCGGTTCATGAAAAGGTTGGCAAAAGTAATTTTTTGACAACAATAAAATTGAGGAAATTTTTAATATCCATTTTGTGGCCAGCCACATAGTATCTTTAGTTAACAAGACCTTCCAAACTGACAACCCTCGAGACCTTAACGGGGCTAGTAATCAATCTGTTGCGGTTTGGTCTAAAGTAACTAAATTGTTTGAAGAAGGATTGTTCCTAGAGATCTTGAATTTGAGGTTTGGGATGGTTTTGAGGTTTAGCGGGTTGTTTAGCCTCACTCAGCAGGGTTCACGGAAAACCAGCGTCGCAGCTTGCGTGCTGGTGCTTTTGCTGAGTGAGTCACTTTTATCAATGTTCATGTCACAGCACTGTATTTTATTTTTTCTACTTTTGTATTTTACCTTCCGTCCAATATTTTCACGCAGCCTGGCCTTGTAAATCTAAACACTTCAACCGAACCTGCATGGTGCCAAGGACCATTTTCTAATCGTTCTACATGTAAAAACTACATTCACGTTACAAGATTCTCGCGTTTCAATTATTTATCTTATTTATTTATTAATATTTATTTTAAATACCAAACAAAAAATTTGTTTCTTCGCACTCCTAAATCTTGGATGATGATGACTTGTAGTGTAGACCTTGGTTATAATAATAATACATATAATAAAATAGTTTATTCCAGGAATAATCCCATATCCAAATTACGCATGAAATTACAATACATTAAATTAAAAATATGCAAAATTCACAAGTCACAATTTAACAATATTGGGTTATTTTTAATTAGTTCTTGATAGAAAAAGGTGTGAATGTACTCATGATACTGAACAACTTTCCCCAAGGAACTTAGGTCGAAATACGAAAATCAAGTTTTGTCCTCCAATAGAAACTGCATCAGCTTATAGCGCATTTTGTATGGGAGGTCAAATTTGGTTTTACGTATTTCGACCTATGTTCCATGGGAAAAGTGGTTCATTATTATGAGTACATGCATATCTTTTGCCATCAAGAACTAATTAAAAGTTACCCTATATAGAATTAAAATCAATTAATTAAATAATACACGTTAAATCTAGTGTATATGTTCGCTATCGTAGTGTGAAACGACCTCGGGTTGGCGTGAATTGGACTAGCCAACCACGAGTAGTCACTGAGAGTGTCATTCAAAGACGTTTCGCTAGCACAGGGCTAGCAAAGCCAAGGTCCAACCATGGTCTAACTCATTTCGCTAGCACGGTAATAATTTAGCAGTACATTTATTCTTGGTCTATGCCCGTTATAAGAAAAATATCATGTTGATTGTTGAGTGATAGGTAATTATGACTGGTGACAGAGCTAGACCAAGGCTAGATAGTCCTGGGTTTCGCTGGACCCGTGCTAGCAAAACATCTCTTAATTACACCCTGATAGTATTTGCTAGTCCTAATTTATTAAGATCACGAAATCATTAATCCTTCAGTATTTTTACCATTATCTAACCATTTTGTTAGCAAATTTTTTTTTCACCAACCAAAACTTTCTCCTCGTTTTTTCGTTCTTAAAGTAACTTTAAAAATTATTCTTTTGTAACGTTGTTAGGACTTCCAAGTTAAAATGTTGTAACCTAAAAACTTTTAATGAAATAACTTGTGAAAACGTTCAGCTTTTCTTTTGTGAAACATTTTTAGGAATTTTAAGTACATTCGAATAAGTCTTGGAAGATTCCTTCAATGTTCTTTCAAGTTTCTTTTGATTCATCTTTGTTTATGGAATTTACGGTTTGTTTGTGGAATTATTTCAAAAAGATATTGAATTATGAAAATATTTCTAAATAACAAAAGATTTTGCTTTTTTTGACTAGATTTCTGTAAAACATGAATTTTATATCTTATGTTAGTCATCTGCCCTGGTTCAAAATGGAAATAAAATAATGGTAAAAAATAATTTTTAAAACAAGATTTTATTTGACTTAGAAAAAGAACTGAAACGTTATCACAGTCTCAGTTTTCAAATAAAAGCGTGTTACATTATAAAACAGCAAGAGAAAACTAAAAAAAACCGGCCAAGTGCGAGTCGGACTCGCGCCCTAAGGGTTCCGTACCTATCTACCATAATGATATACTAAAAACTTTTGCTCTTTGATTTTAAAAACTTCTCGACCATCCAACTTGACCCCTCTTTTATAGAAAAGTTCTTGAAACGGGAGCTCACCTTAATTGGTTACTATTAGTTGTGAGAAAATTTTTAATTTTTAATGATTTTAGACTTTTCCCTTTATTTGTACTGTTAGACCTAGCTTCTTGCCAAATTTCATAATTTTAGGTCAACGGGGCCCTGTAGGTTTTGCTATTTTGCATAAATGTATGGAGATGAAGGCATAAAAAGCCATATCTTTTGATTGCGTCGTTGTAAAAAATAAAAATTTCAGATCTTGTGTGGTTTATAGACCTTAATATTCGTTATTTATTTCAACCTGACACCTCTTCTCGTTCGTGAGAAAAAGGGTCTTGACAGACAGACAGACAGACAGACAGACGGACGGACAACAAAGTGATCCTATAAGGGTTCCGATTTTTTATTTTGAGGTACGGAACCCTAAAAACTGCTCAAGTGCGTTTCGGACTCACGCGCATAATTAATACTTTTTAGGGTTCCGTACCTCAAAATAAAAAAACGGAACCCTTATAGGATCACTTTGTTGTCCGTCTGTCTGTCTGTCTGTCAAGACCCTTTTTCTCACGAACGAGAAGAGGTATCAGATGGAAATTGATAACGAATATTAAGTTCCATAAACCACACAGGATCTGAAAATTTAAATTTTTTACAAGGACGCAATCAAAAGATATCGCTATTTATGTCATCATCTCCATACATTTATGCAAAAATGCAAAACCTACAGGGCACTTCCCGTTGACCTAAAATTATGAAATTTGGCAAGAAGCTAGGTCTCACAGTATAAATAAAGGGAAAAGTCTAAAATAATTAAATATTTCAATTTTTCTCACAACTAATAGTAACCAATTAAGGTGAGCTCCCGTTTCAAGAACTTTTCTATAAAAGAGGGGTCAAGTTGGATGGACCTGAAGTTTTTAAAATCAAAGAGCAAAAGCTTTTAGTATATCATATGGTAGATAGGTACGAAACCCTTAGGGCGCGAGTCCGACTCGCACTTGGCCGGTTTTTTTAGGGTTCCGTACCTCAAAAGAAAAGAACGGAACCCTTATAGGATCACTTTGTTGTCCGTCTGTCTGTCTGTCAAGACCCTTTGTCTCACGAACGGGTAGAGGTATCAGGTTGAAATTAATACCATATGTGAGGGTCTATGAACTACACAGGATCTGAAAATTTAAATTTTTTACAACGACGCAATCAAAAGATATGGCTTTTTATGTCCTCATCTCCATTCATTTATGCAAAAAAGAAAAACCTACAGGGTACTTCCCGTTGACCTAAAATTATGAAATTTGGCAAGAAGCTAGGTCTCACAGTAAAAATAAAGGGAAAAGTCTGAAATCATTAAATATTACAACTTTACTCGCAACTTAATTTAACCAGTTGTGGTGAGCTCCCGTTTTAAGAACATTCATATAAGAGAGGGGTCAAGTTGGATGGTCCCGGAGGCGATTTTTGTTTTAGTTCTATTTTAAAAACAGGAACACTTACAAAAATGAAAATTGGTATGTTTATAGTTCATAAGCTATAAAATAACAACAAATAATAAAATTTGGTCAAGCGCGTGTCGGCTCATAAAACCTAGCACATTATCCTACTGAAATTTTAACTAATACAATTATGATTATGTGGTGGTACGGAACCCTCAGTGCGCGAGTCCGACTCGCACTTGGCCGGTTTTTTATCTTAGTGGTACGGAACCCTCGGTGCGCGAGTCTGACTCGCACTTGGCCTTAGTTTATCTTTCTGTTCTACTATGTAACACGCTTTTATTTGAAAACCTGAGGCTGTGATAACGTTTAAGTTATTTTTCTACGTCTAATAAAAGATTGTTTTAAAAATTATTTTTTTATCATTATTTTATTTTTAATATTTTAGTATTTATGCTGTGAAACACTAAAAAACAGCTATCTACTCACCTTAGAATCAGACAAGCCCAAACCCAAGGTATTTTTCTACGTACACCCAACAGCACGTCAGTAGAAACACTGGACTTGTATAGAGTTGCAAATGTTTCCATTCACGTGCGGTTTACCGTGCGTAAGATATGGTTAAATTGGGTAGTCGACATCAAAAAAGAGCGCCTCTGGTATGTAGTAGAAAAACTACAGTGTGATACAAAAGTGATCACTGCTGCATCTTGCACGGGTAATTTAGTCATTGCTTCGATCGAATGTTAAAACTTACAGATTTTTTTCCAAAAGGCCTAGCTAAATAATACTAATAATATTACTAGGTGAGCAAGTGACGCCGCCCATCAACAGATGGCGTTGTTGATTTTTGAAATGCGATATTATCTCACCCTTCTATGACTATCTTACTGCTCCATCGTCAGATCAGGTCCAAGTTGCAATATAAATACATTGTCATCCGACTTACATTCGTATGCAAAATTTCACCTCAATCGGAAACCGGGGAGTGGGTAAAAAACTTGCAAGATTTGGTTACAGACACACAGACACTGCGACAGGTGAAACTAAATAAAAGCTTTTAATTAAAAATAAAGAAGTTATTAAAACACAAAAGCAAACTAGGAGTGTTAATTTTTGAGGGCCAAGCTGACGCATACAGATTTTTTATATTTTTTTTAATGTTACAAGCGAGCAAACGAGCAGGTGGGCCACCTGATGGTAAGTAAGTGGTCTCCACCGCCCATAGCACCCACTATCTTATTAAAGACATACTTTGACGCTAATAAGACAGCAAAGCGCATTGCCCACCCTGAGAATTAAGATGTACCTAGACGGACAAACTCACGTTTTATATTGACGGCATGGAGCCGACAGGTTTCGATCCTCTTTTTCCTCTGAAAAACCGAGAGAGGTCAGCAATTTCACGGACCGTCGTCTGTCGTCGCATCTCGCCGAACAGCACTGTGTAGCGCTGCACAGTGAGCGGTAAACGTGAGTTTTTCCGTCTAGGTAAATAATTATGTCTAACACCCGCGAGTCGTTTAGTAATAAAACAGATGATTTATGGATATCAAACGAAATTTACCATCTTTTTGCCATATTTTCACTCATTATCATCGTAAGGTCGATGGCTGACCTCACAACACCTGACAAGGCCCATTTATAGACTAATTACATAGATAGGTATTGAGATTAAACCGCTTAATGTGTCTTTTGAAGCAGATAATTATCTAAGTTGAGTCAACCTGTGAATAATATAAACCAAACTGGAGACAGTCGATTTGTTTATCATCCCTTACGCATAAAGTTCTTTACCATGTTTCTCGAATTTTTGATATAAAAAGTATCCGGGATTTCCTCGTACGTTTCACGAAACATACTCGAATCTAAATCTCTTTTGAAAGTTGGTTAGAACCATGTAAAACTTTGGTTTTGAACAGAATTGGTGAAAGTTCGGTCCCAATGACCGGTTTCTGTTCTCACGCAAACCGTAACAACTTTCGGTAAGTTCGGTAACTTTAGTTTTCTGCCTACGCTTAGCTGAACTGAACATTTTATGTCTAAAACGTGGTAGATGTACTTACCTACACTGACACGGCAATAGAAGTTTTGTTATTTATTATTCTTTGTGATTAAAAAGTTTGAAAGCGTGAAAGTAGAGGGAGCGAGCGAAGTATGTCAAGATCGTAGCAGGTGGAAGTCTGTAGTCTCTGCCTACCTCAACGGGAGAGAGGCATGTTTTTTTATAAAATGGTTATGTTTATCTTTTTTTTACTGTTATCAAAAGATGACTACTATGGGAACGTAAACCAGAGGATGTGCAGGCAATAATTTGTGTATATTGTGGCACCATGCAGTACCTAAGCTTAACTAATTTTGAGCCACCGAAACTAAAATTGGCCCATATAATTTCATGTCATTAAAAAAGGATTATTTATTTTTCTTAATAACTTGGTTAACTAATATTAAATACTAACTTTGGAACGCATAAGTAGGTACAGAATAAAAATGTATTTTCGTGATTTACTGTAATATTATTTACAGTTACAGTTTTGGTGGCGCAATTTCTCAAAACTAGGATTAAGGACCTATATTTTAGTTAAGATTGTTGTTACTCCCGGATAAAAAGCAAAATATATATCAGATTGCTCTGTTATTTAATATTTTAACTTTATTTTTCGTAAAAACATACAAAAAAATGAGCTTCTGAAAATATTGGTATTCACCCATTTTGATTTTTAAAGGACATTGAGTGTTAGTATTGTTGGTTCTGCAAATTTAAGTTGGACTGAATATTAAGAATTCAAATTCTGTTCTGGGCAGAACGAGAATATAGCACAAATAGGAAAATATTTTCCAAGACAAACAAACATAGCAAATTTGACAACCCTAACTAAAAATGAATCTTTGTTAGAACCAGTGAAGCTTGAACTGATACCGAGGAACCGGAAGATTCACGAGTTCATGACTTCAAGACGCGGAAGAGATTTAAGTAGTTTAGAGTCGGCGAGAATATGCGAACATTGAACTTTTGCGCTAGAACAGACACTGAACAAAGTTTGGGCACGGACTATACGGGGTGTAAGGGACAGGTTTCCAAAAACTGAAAGACCATGATCAGATCAGTCAACGTGACTGAACAACTTTCAGTGAATAAAACTTTCAAGAAATAAAAACAAATCGTATTTTTTTTTATTACTGTCTAGTGGAAAGGCCGATTTTTTTTTTCATTTCTTGTAATTTTTACTAACTGAAACTTGGTCAGTTACGTTGTTTGATCTTGTCCTTTCAGTTTTCGGATACATATCCCTAAACCATTGAAGTGCTTGAAGTCCTTTCACACTTTATATACACTCGACGTACTATCTTCCTAATCTTGACCATCAAAGCCTCACTAACTTTATTGTCGAGAGTTTCTGAGCCGCCAAAGGCCTTCCTCACTAACTGTAATATTTAAGTATGTTACTCGGACCATAAAACTGGACAACTTTCTCAAAATTCATGGGTTGTAAACTGAGAAAAAAATTGTCGTCTTTACAACCATCTCCTGGCTATGCCAGGTTTTCTATAGAGAGTTGTATGGGAAAACAAAAAAAAAATAGTTTTTAGACCTGTTCTTTAGGGAAAGTAAGGAGAAGACACTGCAAAAACTGCCCATATTTTGGAAATTGACCACGCTTGTTGTATAGCTGCAGCTGACACCACGGTTGTTGGTGACTACAGTATGTGTGATGGTACGCTTTTTAGCGACACTAGACTGTACTATTTGCAGTACAATTTTTTCCGGCACCGCACTGGAACTTTCTGAATGCTTCTCAATACCGGGAGCATTTATTTATTTATCTACTATATAGGGTGACTTTTAATTAGTACTTGATAGAGAAAGGTATGCATGTACTCATGATACTGAACAACTTATAGCAAAGGACTTCCTAAACAGAACTCAGTGTGGAGTCGCGGTAAGGATCGTATTTCTAATTAAAATCTGAATGAACTGCTTCCCTTGAGCCCGGAGGGATTTATGAAGTAATTGAGAGGTGAAAATACAACAAACTGTTAATTTTTATTTAAAATCCATTATTTATCTAACTTTCCTTGTATAATGCTATGACAAAACTTACGAGCGTCCGAGTCATGTTATTTAAATAAATCAGTTTCGGGTCCCTGCGATACAAGCTTGCTTAGTGCAGGGTCCGCTGTTCAGTTTATTTGTGTACTACACTGTAAATTAGTAACGTGTTATTGTTAATTTGTCATGTTTTTTGTACTTCTATTTGGTAATAAAAAATTTTAATTTTAATTTTCATTTGTTTTTTTACCTAGTAAGCATGATACAGGTTATGATGTTAATTGAGTCTTAAAATTTACTCTAATCTGGTAAAATTGATGTTGGGTGGGCTTAAAACTAACCCAATGCTGTGCCTTCACCTTCCCTGCTTGTTGCTCTGTAGATGTAATCTAAACCAAATCTCAACAGCAGGTGGCGCTGTAGAGTTTTTGAAACGCGAAAAAGATGGAAATAACGAATTTTCTCAGACATGAGACCAAGCTAGATCGATTTTTCATCCCCAAAAACCCCCGTATAATAAATTTCATCGAAATCATTAGTACCGTTTTCAAGAATGCGATTACAAACCTGTATATACTCGTATTACTCGTTTAATAGTATCAAGGACTATACATTTTACTAACGTAATCCATACTTCCATATCCATACTTCCATACTAATATCCATACTAATATTATAAATGCGAAAGTGTGTTTGTTTGTTTGTTTGTTCTTCTTTCACGTCAAAACGGAGAAACGGATTGACGTGACTTTTTTGCATGGTGATAGCTAAACGTCTCGAGAGTGCTATAGGCTACTTTTTACCGCGGTAAAACATCTTATTCCCATGGGAAAACACGTTTTATTATAGCCATACGTGACTTCTTTTAAATGGTTTTCCATTTCCTTGCACAACACTGCTCATAAGTGACGTGATTTTTTGCATGGTGATAGTTGAAGGGCCCAAGCGTGGTTAAGGTTACTTTTTACCTCAGGAAATCATCTCACACCCATGGGAAAACACTCTTTATCATAGCCTTAAGTCACTTCTATTGATATAGTTTTCAAACTCCTGAACGTGACTCCTCAGATCCATGACTCAGACAGCTCAACTCCATAGGCTACTTTTTACCTCGGGAAAACATCTCATTCCCATAGGAAAACTAGTAATAATATAGCCACACGTCAGTTCTATTTATATCGTTTTCCAACTCCATGCACAATACTGATTATACGTCTAACACTCATGACATAATTAATAAAGGTGAAAGTTTAACAAATTTTTTCCTCGCTAACCAGTCACTCACATGCAAAAAAATGCCAAATTCTTACAAAACACAGATCGTATGTCTTACACTCATGACATAGGTAATAAAGGTGAAAGTTGAACGAATTTTTTTCTTCGCTAATCAGTCGGTCACATGCAATAAAATGCCAAATTCTTACACAACACAGATCGTTAGTCTGACACTCATGACATAGTTCATAAGGCGAAAGTTTATACAAATTTTATTCCTCGCTATCGCTAACCAGTCACTCACATGCAAAAAATTGCCAAATTCTTACACAACACAGATCATATGTCTGACACTCATGACATATTTAATAAAGGTGAAAGTTTATATGACTTTTATGAATACTTCCTTTCTATTCATTTAGTTCCTTCATTGCTTTTATTTTTAGGTTCTCTGTAACGACTGACACTCAAGATTGTCTTCTTGGATTAATACAAAAACAATGTCACTTGAGAAAAACTGAAAAATTCTTACACACACAGACATGTCTGACACTTATGATATAGTAAATAAAAGTGAAAGTTTGTACCCAATCTCTCACTTCTATTGACTTGGTTTCATAACTCCTAGCACAACACAGGTCTTACGTCATAAAGGTGAAAATTGTCCACCCGCTATACTCATTCGATCCCTTCATTGCCAATTTTTTTAGCTCTGCCTATAATAACTGACACAGTACTCTGTGCTGACACTAAAGATTGTCACCTTGGACTAACACAGAAACAAAAATGTCAACCCTAACCCGACACTGATCCTACGTCAAACACTCATAACATAATTAATTAAAGTGAAAATTGAGTAACTTTTACTAATACTTCTTCACTACCCATTTACTCTTTTCATTGACTATTTATTATGACTCGCCTATAACAACTCACACTAAATAATTGTCTCCTTGGTCTAACACAAAAACATATTCAATACTACAAAATACTGGGCTGGGCTGGTGTAATCGACACACACATCTTGAGTGATTTTTTTTACTTGATCTAGGAATGTGAAGTAAATTGACAACTCCTAAAACCACGCGGGCGAAGCTGAGGATAACAGCTAGTAAAATCTATTTGTATGTTCATTGTATTTTCTGGAATAAATTATTTGTTTTTGCATATGCCATTTCTATATGTTTATAAGTTTGTCTTAAACTTTATTCAAAACCCGTTAACTACAAACGATTCAATTGAAAAGTTAAATTATCTTCTCCAAACAAAATGGGAAATCCATTTGGCAAATACTTTTAATTAAATTTATTTGAGGTATACATAACGAAATAGAAAGAAGCATTACATCGTTTAATTAAATCCCTGTAGTAAGTTAATTAAGACAAGGGAAGTCTCTTTCTGTTTTGTTATTTTTAAACAGGTCAACATTCACGTTTTTGTGCCATATCACATGTACTTCTTTACGATAGGTAGGCATTTCAATATAGCTGATATGATTGATAAAAAATAAAAAGTCGCAAAATAACTTTGCTGAATAACGAAAAGCAACGATAAAGCATATTATTCCGAGCTTGTGAGGTGTAAAGTAGTTTTTCTGCAACTCGCAAGAAAATTTAGATATATGAGTAGATGGCTTCAATTGCTAATTAATGGGGGGATACTCGTAAAAGATGTTTTAGTAACATTCATTTCTGTAACTAATTTTAAACAGCGAAATATGTAAGAACTTCTAATTTGAACGTTTTCCATACTACAGTCAAGATCACGTCAGGCTTGACACATTCGATCTTAATCTGCGTAGAGACGGAAATCGTACTGCTAGTATCAAGTTTGACTTCCTCTTAACTGTACTACGAGTAATTCTGCTCCGCTAAATATTAGTAGGTACCGAGTTTGTTTTCCCCTTATGTAATTAGGAAAGTATCCATCGACGCGTTCCAAGGTAAAATTCAATTATAAGTTCACCCTGAGGATTGAATTTTGTGCGCGCTTCCGAACCATGACTGACTATTTTGGAGAATCCTAATAGTGATGGGATTGGTTGAAATCTGTATTTGGGAAATTTTTATTCTTTGCTAAATACTGCTTAACTTTTATTAATTACTCGAATCATTGATCTCTAAGTATTAAAAAGGTACAGTAATAAATAGAAATTGAAAAAAAAAGCAACCAACAATCCTGTTTCGTTCTGCTGCATAAAAATTGAACAGGTAACTTGCTGCTAAACGTATTTACACCAAAAGATACCTCTTAGGTGTATCATATCGCAGTCATTGTTCATCACAAAAGGGTTATATCTTTAATGTTTAGAGGTCAGCTGTCGGTACTCTATGGATCAGTCGATAGACCATTTTTTATTCGTAAAAGATAGTCCTTAGTAAAGTATTTTTGCCTCGACCTTCTTGGTGTTTTGCCACATCAGTATTTTGTTGTAGATCTACTGTTTTTTGCAGCGAATAAAATGTTTGATTACTGTTATAGTAGGCGTGGCAGAAAGCGCGTAGAAACAAAGCTGAACAAGCTAGTAACACCCGAAACCAGAGACCCGCTCAAGGCTAAAGTATTTCCACCGACCTGCGGCCGCGTGTACAACGGGGTTAAACTGCTGGAGAGATATTAATAAGAAAAGACGTTAAGCCATAATAGTCCATCTTTCTAATCCACCATGATTAAAATTTGCATGAATCTACGAAATGCCTAGTATGGGAAATACTTGTTTCAAGTAGCAGCTACTAAACAAACATCTCTATCAATGACTAAAGAGGGATCAAGTGTGACTCGCGCAGAGTGCGAGGTTAAGATTCTATTACCGACTTGGTTAATTCAATTAATAAATTCAGTTGCGAATTAAAAATAACGTCATCAGACATGACACTAAAACCAGAGTATTTTTGACGGAAAGAAAAACTTGTTTTCTTGTTTTAATTTTTTTTTTATAGCTTTAGGTGAATGATTTTGACATGCAAATGAATAAACTTAAAAAATGGATGCTAGATGTTATTATGCTTCGCAGGCAAGGTTACGAAAAATTTTATAATATTCAGCGTATGTTCGCAAATATCTGCACTAAAAGAATCCAAGGGTTCACAAACTTACAGGAGTTTTAGCTCATTTAACAATGTACCTACAGTGATATTTAAAAAAGGTGCAAGTTCGATTGGAAGCCTTTTAAACTTTCATTGCTGAAATTAATTTATTGAAAATAAACATATTTTTTTTCTGATTGTGACCGAAAAGTGGATTGTAAGTAAAGCGAGGGGTCATCTATTGTAAGAACCTCTGAAGCATACGTAGTCTTTAGGGTACCGCACCCAAAGGGTGAAAAACTGAACCCTATATTAATATGACTCCGATGTCTGTCCGTCTGTCTGCCAAGGGGCTGTATCTCATGTGTACCTATTACGGAATAGGTACATTATTGAAATTTTCACAGATTATGTATTTCTGTTTCATCAAAAATAAAAAGTAAAGTTATGGAGGGTTTGCTAGATTATTTGTTTTATTTGGAAAGAGGCGTGATGTTATGTATATTATTGGTTTTAGATCTATCGTAAAAACCGGAACACTAACAAGCGTGAAAATTGGTATTCTTATAGTGCATAAACTAAAGAATAACAACAAATGATATCTGCGTAACTACGCGTCCATAACTAAGACGGAAATTTTACCTTAGTGGTACGAAACCCTCGGTGCGCAAATCCAACTCGCACTAGGCCGGTTTTTGTATTTGGATAGTCAGTAACTTCCTTCAATTATAGACCTTAAACTCTTTTGGAAAATATCACTTTTGCACACCCTTGTTCCAAAATCTCACTGATGTATTCGAAAAACAACCACGAGAAGTTAAAAAATTACAGTTACGGAAACTCAATTTAGAAAATAAATTTGCCTAATAACATTTAAAAACAAAACAGCTAACTAGTAAATCTTGAACATAAATCTGGACCGAAAAAAGTTACAAAGTTGCAAAACGCTGAATTTTCCTTTTGGAAAGGAAATGTTTACGTCCTTTTAGATTAATCGTGCGATTTATCAGCGTACCGGCGACGATCCGCCAGCGATTTGCGTACATACGACTTAGGGGGATGTTCCGAATATCCATACACTTTATTTTCGTTTTAGGACTTTCGCACATGAACGATTTTGCTGAGATAAAAGATTTGTCGAAACAGTTTGTACGAGGGGGTAAAAAAGATTTTTGGACCATAATAGCTGTTTGAAATTTTCATTTAACTATGAAAAGTAAAAGATAGGGTGTAAGGGACAGCCTCGTAACTAAACATATTTCAGTGAATAAAAATTTCAGGAAATGAAAAAAATTATTGGCCTCTCTATACAAAATTGCAAACTTAATTTGCCAGTTTGTATGGAGAAGCCAATTTTTTTTCATTTCCTGAAAGTTTTATTTACTGAAATGTGTTCAGTTACGTTGACTGATCATGCCCTTTCAGTATTTGGAAAGCTGTCCCTTACACCCTATATAGGGAGTATTAGCATGGACGAATGTATTAGGGAGTTCCATACGTGAAATAAATGTTTATATTTGAGCTCAAACATAGTTTATTTTATTAAAATTGTATTGTCAAGCTTTAAAAAAACGTTCACATATTATTATCATAAATATTTTTCTTCAAACTTTATTAAATTTCAGAATGGCTAGCTTCAAAGAGCCGGCTCATCTGAAATTCCAATTTAATGCAACTTTCGCGCCATCTACAGTATAAACTGCTTAACTGCTGGCTGTGGTTATTTGGTATATAAATATTTTTAAGTAAGAAGCTAAAGTTTTTCTTAATAAAGTTGTCTCCATATTCATTATTCTGACATAGAGTAAGACGTTTGCTCAAGTTTGTAAAACAATGGTATTCTTTCCGTCAAAAATATACTCTGTTTTTAGTATTATGGCTGGAAAATGTGTTGGTTAGCGTTGGAATAAACGAAAAAATGGATTATAAATTATTCTAACAAAAACAATTTAATATAGTTTCAATCTACATTTTTTTAAACTAAAGAGCGTAGAAAAATATAGGGTACTTCTGCAACTGCGTTCTTGAGGTTGTGATACTTACCATAAAACTGCGAACTTTCCATAAGGAACATAGGTCGATATCATGAAACGTCCACTACAGAGAGGGAGCTCCCTGCAGAATTCTAGGATTTGCTGGAAAAATGTAGAGGGGAAGTACTATAGTCACCTCGCTTGTTAGCGTTACGGCTGGCACCATGGACTGCGGTTGTAGGTGACCACAGTAAGTAAGATGTAAGATACTGTAACAAAACGTAGGTATCCTACCTAAATGGATATTGCGTCTGGAATTTAATTATTAATAATTTTGTAATAATTTTGGCCATGAATGCGTGATCGTCTAACTTCAACACCTAAAAGACCCGTACATTGTGGATTGGTAATTAATAAAAAAATATATATTTGATTTGTGAAAATAACTAGGTAGAAAATGAAGTTAAAAAGGAATTACACATACAAAATAAAATATTTGGAACAAAACATACCAATTCAGCCCGCTAGCTTGTGTGTGATGTCAAACCGAGCGGTGCAGACTCATCTCAACCGCGCGTCTCTTTCAACTTCTAGATGACCTAGGTTTCCTAGATTTAGACCTAATAGTGGGAAGTAAAATAAAATTAAGTGTGTAGTCTCTTCGTCTCGCGTTGCTGGAATGAAAGTGACTCAAAACCAGGGATAGGGTTTGGATGAAGACTTGAAAGTCTAGAATTAGGTTTCCTATAGATTTCGATTCTCAGAGGCTTCCTTCCAATTCCTAGCACCTCTGCTACCCATCAAATCCTTAGAACAATCCTACGCCCAAAGTTAAAATAGGTTACCTTGCAAACCATCACACACATTATTCCGATCATCTCAAAATAACATCCATCTTCACCTGCCTAAAATTAATCTACGATTAGTAAATTGTTTTATATCCATTTGATCCAAACGAAACAAGATTCGACACTCAATTTTAACGTGTAAGAGTGCTGAATACCTATTGTCCCTCTATAATACAGGCTAGGCGACTTAGGTAATCTAACCAGTACTATATTCGTGGAACATTAGACAAAACCAATTTACTAAAGTAATATTGTCTTATAAATGCATGTGTTATACCGATTAATTTTATTGTGTATTCATCGATATAACATTATAATACCTACATCACATTTTAGTGTTAAACATCCATCACCACCTAAGTGCCCTAATAACCTAGCATCAAATGAACTCTACCTAATTCTCACGCTGGCTCCATAAAACACAGGATTCAGCTGCACCTAGATTTAACTCAGAAAACTCGTCGTTGATCACCCCAGCACCTTCTCAGATGACCTATCATTTCAAGAGACCTAGCTAGCACCTTTAAATGAATAATTAGTAGGAAATCTGAAATAAACTCACCAACAACGAAGCCATAAATTCCCGGCGAGAAAGACACAAACACGAAGCCCTCTCGTACAATACCTGTAGCACGTTCACTGCACTAAATTGAAATATAATTATAAATTACTTTACACAATTTTACACTTGCTAAAAAAAGTAAGTTAGTATTCCCTATTACAATACGCTTGACACTTCTTTATTCAGTAAACCTCCACGTCTAACATTAACACTAATGCGCATTAGGTACCTAAATTAATACCTAGCCTACTGAACCGCAGTCGCTAAGTACAATTTTTTTTTTAAGCTCCAACTCTATATCCTATCGCACGTAAAGTTAGGCACCGTCTCTAAATCAAACCCTAATTTTAATCACTAAAGTACTATAATCAGGCGGCCGCCGAAAAAAATAATAATTTGTGCACGTAATCCCTATTCTAAAGCCTAGCGCTGACTGCCCCCTGCATCTCCCTCTTTCAATATCTTGTGTTTGTTCCTTACAATTTTATACCTGCTGCATCTCTCCTAAAATGAACCTTAAATCAAAACAGTAAAAATTACCACATGTGCAATTTGGCTGCAGTGTGTTACGTCACTGCCTCGCTATGCCTTTTTTTCTTAAATTTCTAAGAAGTATTGTTTTTACAATAATACGTCCACTGCGTCTTTTTACCAAAATGAATCTAATTACAAGGCATTACAGTCCACTACGAGCGCAATGCTATTTTATAAGCGGGAGGTCTATTTAGATGTACAGTCAAGAGAACGTTCAGCTTGACACGTTGGACTTCGTACCATAACTATTTCAATCTACGCAAGAGCTAAAGACATACTGCGAGTGTCAAACTTTACCTGTTGTTGACCGTACCTGTTGTAAATTGAATAGTGGTGAAATATTACAGGTCTTATTTGTTTTAACTTAGTAAGTCTATATCATTTTATACGTTTATTATTAATTTCCTAAAACTGTGACGAATATAATCGTTACAATACAAAGGAGGATGCAGCTGCCCATCCTCCAGTTTATAATTCTTAGTCGCCTCTTACGACACCCACGGGTATTATGGGTTGGTACTATTCTTTGCCGGCACCACACGAAAACAAATATAACCTTTCATAAAAAAAAATTTTTTTGTTCTTTCGACATTAGGGAAGGTTGTCAAATTTTATGTCGGAGCAACATATTGAAAAGAAGCACCCTATATTATGTAGATCTTCGAGAAATATATACTTTCAGTATCGATCCGTTTTATATCGATTGTGCCATGACTCGAAGCTAAGAAAAGTCAGTTTAACTGAAAATATTTATGAAATCTGTATGACCGTCAGGATACAAGGTGTAACAGAAAGGTTATATCAAATTTGATGGATGTGTATCTGCCCATGAAACTGAACAACTTTCCCAAGGAACATAGAATGAAATACGAAAATATTTTTTTTGATCTTAAATACAAATCATCCATGTCAGCTGATTCAGTTTCTATTTGGGTGTCAAAAAAGTTTTTTAGATTTTCGACCTATGTTCCTTAGTTGTTCAGTTTCATGTGCGTGCATCTCTCAGGGTTGGTATACCCTTTTTGTTACACCCTGTATAGTTAGAATGCATGTACAGTATGTTAATTAGAATTGTGCGGAATAGAGGAGTAGCTACGAGTATTTAATTTGCAATTCTGAAGGGTTGTGTTAAACAACGCTGGGTTTATTACTTAATTATTTACAATTCAGTTGCAGCTCTACGATACTGAACTAAAGAGAGTTAATTGTAAGCGCGTGTACAATTGCTTGAAAAATGTGAAAAGAAGCGAATATTACACAGATATTTGCATTATTTATACTCTAAACAAATCAAATTTTGCTTCAAAACAAAAAAAATCTTTGAAATGACATATCGCACGCGTACGAATAAGTTTATTTGAATTCAAGTAATTTACTTTATTTTAAAACAAACTTGCTCATCCCCATTGTTTTGTGCGTAAATACCTACAAAGTAAAACTCCATAATTTTTGGCTAAGACAGGTTGATTCTTTATCTAAAGATTTTATATTATATTTATTTGCATTCAAATGGTATTACAATGGTCTTACATGTAAATAATCTCACATTTGATTCCTTTGTGGTTTTATCAAAGGCGTTTAATACAATTGTAAAAAAAAAAACCGGCCAAGTGCGAGTCGGACTCGCGCACTGAGGGTTCCGTACCACCACATAAACATAATTATATTAGTTGAAATTTCAGTAAGTTAATGTGCTAGATTTTTTGAATCCGACACGCGCTTGACCAAATTTTATTATTTGTTGTTATTTTATAGCTTATGCACTATAAACATACCAATTTTCAAGTTTGTAAGTGTTCCCGTTTTTTTAAATAAAACTAAAACAAAAATCGCCTCATTGACCATCCAACTTGAACCCTCTCTTATATGAATGTTCTTGAAACGGGAGCTCACCACAATTGGTTACCATTAGTTGTGAGAAAAGTTGTAATATTTAATGATTTCAGACTTTTCCCGTTATTTGTACTGTCAGACCTAGCTTCTTGCCAAATTTCATAATTTTAGGTCAACGGGAAGTACCCTGTAGGTTTTGCATTTTTGAATAAATGTATGGAGATGAGGACATAAAATTCCATATCTTTTGATGGCGTCATTGTAAAAAATTAAAATTTTCAGATCTTATGTGGTTCATAGATCCTAATATATATGGTATTAATTTCAACCTGAAACCTTTACCCGTTCGTGAGATAAAGGGTCTTGACAGACAGACAGACAGACGGACAACAAAGTGATCCTATAAGGGTTCCGTTTTTTTCTTTTGAGGTACGGAACCCTAAAAATATATTTAATATTACGCAACGCAAGAACAGGAAAAATCTTACGATACATAATTAAGGTAAACGTGCTCCGTGCATAAGGCGAAGGCCGATAGAAGAGGCGCGGCACGCTGTACGGCGCGCCGTGTGGCGTACCGTATGCCGCGCCGGTTGGTGTACCGACTCGTCCGTCTGCTCCTCTTCAAACATTTTGCATACAAACGCGTGCACCCGATGGCGCGTAAGAAAGGGACACGGGGCAAGCCAGATTGAAGAGCCAGATTGTCTTGCCAACGCCTATGAACTGCAAGAACTACTTACACTTACAGCAGAGTTACGAGTATGATTCATCATAACATCCCATGAAATGTCAGTGGACAGGGAGTTCCCTCCAGAATTCTAGCTTTTGCTGGAAAAATATGCAGGGGAAGTACCTTAATCACCTCGCTTGTCTGCGTTATGGCTGGCACCATGGACCGCGGTTGTAGGTGACCGCAGAAAGTAAGATGGTATGATAAATTGGAGAATGCTGCTGCTCATCCTCCAGTTTATTACCCTTAGTCACCTCTTACGACACCCACGGGTATGGGATGGTACTAGGTATTCTTTGCCGGCACCACACGAGAGTCATGATTACGGCTAGACTATTGCTTTACTTGGGAATATGGACAAAACTAAAAAGATTTATTTCCGTTTCAAATTGTTTTTTTTTAAGTTATTTTCAGACTATAAATTACTCGAGCTCACAACAAAATTTACTGCTCACGCGAAGCAGTAAAATAAACAAGCGTCGTCCAGCAAAACCTTTTCTAAAGTCTAACTAAATGCAACTGTAGCCTTAACTAAACAAAACGAGCTTGGTTAATCTAGCGGCTGGCTGAATCCACACGTAGCCAGAACCAAGCTGGGGCTTGGTTTGCTTAACAGATAAAATGCGGGCGTCATGCGGATACAGCGATGTTTGTAGCGTAAGTGCGGCTTTTATACGACGAATTGGTGTAGTTTGACGAACAGACAGGGTGATAAAAAAACCTGTAATTTGAATAAACTTAAAACTACATTTTCAAACCTGACGTTATTTACATCCGCTCCTCATTCCATGATGATTAAAATCTATAACCACCTTTCTAATTCTATAAAAAACATAGATAAAGACGTAACATTCCAAAAACAGCTAAAGGAATTTCTTATTAATTATAGAATGACCGAATTTTTTTACGACAATTTTTTATGAAAATACTTAATTTTACCTATAATCAATTACTAAATGATATATTGCATGTGAATTTATTAATTTAATATCGAAACTCAAAATGTATGTCAGCTGAGTTATAAACAATTTGAAATTATATGTAATGAATGGTTGACTGTAAAATTGAATATTAGTCCATTTAGTTATGTATATTTTATAGAGTCCTATGCATAGCGCGCTTTTGCTAGGTCTGTGGTCCTATGTAATATTGCTACGCCCTAACGGGGTGTCACTGAATGAATGATATTTGTCCCTAATTGTTACTTTTTACAAAACAATTGAATCTCGTCTACACTGACGTGAGCCAGTTTAATATTACATAAACAAATTGTCAGGGAACTAGAAGGGTAGTTTACCACATGTAAATCGTTATAATAACTCGCCCACATCGATAAGTGCCAGTTTACTCGTACCGACAAGAAATCGCTGATTAGAAGCTCAGTTCAGCTCCCGCCAGGCTTTCACTCATCCCCCCCCCTACGTTTGTAACATCGCAGGGACTGCAGGAGGACAGGTTCTTCGACTTCGCAAACGAAATCTTAATAAGACCCAAAATGTACGTCTAATTAGGTAACTACGTCAAAACGAGCCTGAAGTTAAACTGTGTATGAATTATTATGACAGCATTCAGCACATCCTTAACTTATTAAGGCTTGCCAATTTCTGAAAATGGTAAAATTCTAAAAATTTATTTCGTATGATGATATGTTACATGATGAGAATGCAAAACGACACGTTTTGTTATTTAAATTATTCTGTAAGTAATAATTAGTAAAGGGTGTAGTGTAGAAGCTAAGTTAAGGTCAAATTATGATCAAGTGCACTTTTGCCCACTGCTGTATTGTATACTAGATTTTTCTATTTTTTGGTTAGCTGGTAGAAAACTCAGTTTTGAGTTAAGCTCGCCTTTGTTATATGTTTTCACTTGTGTTTGTCTTGTAAATGTTTTCGTGTACAATAAAGAATAAAGAAGGTTTTTGGCCAAAACTTTCGGCCATGAATTCAAGCTACATAAACTGCTTTACAGCATACAGTTAAAAGTGCACTGCATTGATAACGAACCAAAATCTACGTTTTGAATCTGAGTGGAACTGAAAAACGGAAAAAGACAACTATGCACCGAGCCCGCAAGCTACAGCAAACCGGATCCGTCCGGTTTGCTCTTGTTTAAACTTTTTTGTTCACAATTTTTGCATGAGTTCGATGAAAAAATATACCCCGTAACGAGACCAGTCGTCTGTGCTTAGTTTGTAAAAATCGGGCAGTCGGGTAGAATAAAGATGGTTCCGCAGATATTACAGATTTTTTTCCTTAGTAATATTATTTACTAAGAAAGATTTATGTCTGGAAGGTATTTTTAGCCTAGTGATTTTATTTCTAGGTTTGCAATGGTAACTTGTTCTTGATATTTTAGAAAGATAATGAAATCGTCAATCGTCACGCCTTTGCATCCTTGGCTTTTTGTTTTTCTCAATTAATTAATTTTTTCCGGAGTAATATTTACACATAAAGATTTATCTGAAAGGCTTTTTAGCACTTTTTAGCCTTTATAGTTTTCTATTTATAAGTTTTCGTTTTATTGCATCTTTGGCCAATTTGAAAGCCACGACCCATCATGAGCTAGCCAATTTCAGAACGCTTACAAAGAATATAATAATGTTCATAGTAAAATAATCTATCGTTATTAATATTGAAACTTTACCTTCTACAACTGAATCAAACTTGGTAATATCAGAACTTTATTACCATTTTGCGAAACCAGCAGGCATCTAAAGATTTTTAAGAATATCAGCAAAAGTTTATGCAGAAATTGAATTAAAATTTGTTTATGGAACTCCGAAAACGTTCGGTCAATGTTTTAAACACTGAATCGAACCATTTTCAAAAACGCCCGGGGTGTATTAGAAACTTCATCAAATAAGTCCGTATACATTTACTAGATCACTTTCGAATTAATTTGTTCAACAAAAAGGGAAAGGGACTGGAATATTTGTTAAGGATGTAAAAGTTACTACCATTTGATTAGTACCAGGTATTTTTTGCCAAGATGTTATTTTACCACTTTGCTAGCGTAATTAATATTATAGAATTACAGTTTTATAATAATAGGTCTTTACCTATGAAATTGCCGTTTTGTATGGCGAGTTTTAGGTAAAATCAATTTTCAGTACTAACATTTTTGCATTTTTCTTAGGAATTATAAATCCAATTTTTTTTTATCATTATTGGGAAGACATTAAGCAAACAAATGCTTAAATTTAATTTTCAAAAAACAGTATAATATGTAAAAAAATATAACAAATCTAATGATGAAATCAAACGACATTTAAGACGAACAATTTTCGAACCTTTAATTTTATATATCAAACTAAAAATAAAAACTTTGCTTGAAGCGCAAATTGATAACCTTGAAGTCAACTTTCAAATATAAGACAAGTGAAAAAGATAGCATTAGGATTATAGGATTATAGGAATTATGATCTCATTAATCTGTAAGAAAATTTCGGCAATTTTATAGGTAAAGACCTATTATTACGGGTCTCTGAGCTAAGACGCGAACAGATAGACGGACATGACAAAATATATATATTTTTACTTGTTGACTACTGAATACTAAAACATCACAAGGTGGACTAATAATCTGGTTACAGCACATAATATACTGGTTGTGAGGGAGAAGTTGGCAAATACTGAAAGGGCATGACCAGTTCACGTAATTGAACAACTTTCAGCGACTAAACCTTTCAGGAAATGAAAAAAAATCGGCCTTTCCATACAAACTGTCCAATCAAGTTTGCAATTTTGTATTGGTAGGCCGATTTTTTTCCATTTCTTGAAAGTTTTATTC
This sequence comes from Athrips mouffetella, assembly GCA_947532105.1. Taxonomy (NCBI): domain Eukaryota; kingdom Metazoa; phylum Arthropoda; class Insecta; order Lepidoptera; family Gelechiidae; genus Athrips; species Athrips mouffetella. The sequence goes on along the minus strand of OX383964.1, from coordinate 6,926,148 downwards.
ACGGAAAATTGTTCGTTCAGTATGCGTAGCTCCTTCAAGTTCAGTATTGATAACCTTATTATATAGCAGGGAGCTTGGAGGACCAGGGAGTCAGAAATAGTAGAGGTCTTAAAAATGAAATAGAAATAAAAAAAAGAAAGACGAAGGAGTGTTTATTTATTTATTCTTTTGGCCCATATGACTATGATTGTGTACCATTAGAAATTTAAAAGAGATACTCCATCCTAACATCCCATGAAAAGTCCACTAAAGGACAGGGAGCTCCTTCCAGAATTCTAGCTTTTCCTAGAAAAATGTAGAGGGGAAGTACCATTAGTCACCTCGCTTGTTAGCGTTACGGCTGGCACCATGGACCGCGGTTGTAGGTGACCGCAGTAAGTAAAATGTAAGATACAAAGGAGGATGCTGCTGCCCATCTTCCAGTTTATAACCCTTAGTCGCCTCTTACGACACCCACGGGTATGTATGGGTTGGTACTATTCTTTGCCGGCACCAAACGGAACGGAAGAGATACTGGCAGACACAAATTAAAACTAAACAAATATGACAGGCCCCAAAGTGTTGCTATCTTTTTTTGAACCTACAGGGAGTGACAAAGTCAGCAACATTTTTAGGCCTGTCAAATTTAGTTTAGTTATTCGTTGCGTTATTTCAAATTGAAAAATGTTTAGCTGTTCAGGCGGTGCTTGCCAAGTTCCTTTAAAAACGAACACTAGACAAATATTATGTCTGAGGAAAATTTAAATTTCTCCACTTGGAATTTATTGTATGTCTTCAGTGTTTCTGTTCAATGCTCATGCCAGATTGAAAGAACATGTTTGAAATTTTATACATGCGTTATACTAGGCTTGTCATAGTTTGGAGAAAACCGTTTTAAGATTAATTAACATTTACACCAAAATGTTTTAAATAAATGTTTTTTTGACCCTCCAAACAAAATGTTCAGCTGAACGGTCCAATTATAATGAAAAGTAAAAAAATCCGAAACTTAATTTGGAACTAAATAAATTGTACATACTCGTAACAGTTACTGTCGTGTCTACTTTGCTATACTACTTTCTCTAAAAGTCTACTTTCCCACAATGACAACTTACATTACCAAAATGACTTGTGACTTTCTCATAATTTCCATTTGAAAGACTAGATCATTCTGAAATATTTTGAGCATTCTGGAACTGCCTGAATAGACCAAATCAAAAACTTGTATTTCACTTAGGTACGAGTACACACGGCCCCGTGTGGTGCCGGAAAAGAATAGTACCAACCCATACATATCCGTGGGTGTCGTAAGAGGCGACTAAGGGTTATAAACCGGAGGATGGGCAGCAGCATTCTCCTTTGTATCTTACATCTTACTTACTGCGGTCACCTACAACCGCGGTCCATTGTGCCAGCCGTAACGCTAACAAGCGAGGTGACTATGGTACTTCCCCTCTACATTTTTCCAGAAAAAGCTAGAATTCTTGAGGGAGCTCCTTGTCCTGTAGTGGACGTTTCATGGGATATTATGATGATGATGATGATGATTACACACGGCCCCACATCGCATCGGTGGAAATACTTTGATCGTGAGCGGGTCTCTGGTCTTGGGCATTTGTAGCGTTTCACTGGTACAGCTTATACTGGTTTGTTTCTACGTGCCTGTTGCCGTGCGTACAAAAAACTTGTTGATGTTGTTGATATTAATTAAGTCGTGCCGCTGAAACAAAAGGGCACAACAAACACTATCAAATCAACGACATATCTGATGTTATCTGTCATATTTATCTGTTCTGGTCTACGTTCTGGTGGGCAAAATTGCCACTTTTTTTTTATACTGAATTGGCAGAGAGTTATTTTTGGACCACTGACCAAATTTTAGTACGTTGCTCAGAACATGTATCTGAACAACTTTCCCAAAGCAACATGGTTCGAAAAACGAGATAAAATTTTGGTCCTTCCATACAAATCTTGTGCCTGCGTCGCGATAGTAGGATTTGTATGGAATGAGCAAAATTTTTTATAGTGTTTCGACCCATGTTCCATTGGGAAAGTTGTTCAGATTCATGTTCTGAGTAAAATCCAAAAATTTGGCTAGGGGTCCAAAATTAACCCTGTATAAAGTCTCCAGGACAAGCGAAGTGGACATCTGAGCTGACATCGCGGTCACATTAAAGTAATTTAAAGTCTGCTTAAAGTTGTAAGTAAATTATAGAGTTTTGCGCACTTTCAACATCTCTTCATCACTACATATTATAAAAGAAAGTCCCCCGAAAGGTTTTTCTGTCGTCATCCATCCATCATGTCTGTCTGTGATCGCTAAACTCAGGAACTACTATATTGATTTCGATCCGGTTTTCATTAACAGATAGATTAATTCAATTGAAAGGTTTAAGTCTATAATTCATAAATATTGAGTGCAAATTAACTGAACTGTGATGATGTTTGTTGATCGAGTCGGAAAAAAACGTGCCTCTTGAGAGCTTTCTGGGCGTGCGCTGCGTAAATGGTTTCATTTATATGAAAGTTATGTATGAAATAATTGTTGCTCTCTAAGATCTCTAAAGAAAAGTCCTCCATAGTATTTGTCTATCATTTAAGGATAACCCACAGTAACCAACTATTTATAGCAAAAAAGTAGATTTTTAAAATAAGGTATTTTTGAACGTATTTTTGTACCCGTGCGAAGCCGGGGCGGGCCGCTAGTTCCTTATAATTTCAAAATGTTTCTCTCCTAAATTGGCTTATATAAAATTCCATATTCAGCGGCAAAATATAAAATTTCCATAATCACAAAGCAACAATACTTACTCCGTTTAATATTTTGTTCAACAGAAGTCCTTTGCATAGAAATCTGGGATTGGCTTTGTCCAGACTCACAAACAGGCGAAGCTTTCATTTCAAAACCATTCTGAATGTAGCGGCGGCAGATTGAACGAATAAAAACATGTCAAGTGCGAGAAACCCGACGAGTGTTCTGAATAAAATACCTTGAATAATACTGTGACGGAATACTTACATGTTATTTCTTGGTTATAATTATTATGAAAAAAAACAACAACTCGGTTCTTTTGAAATATTTAGAAATTTTCATGATATTTTAAACACTCACGGTGTAACTGTTAGTTTAGTATTTTTATCTACTCTCATATCGTAAATCTTCAATAATGCGTTCAAAGGATGTTTGAGTAGCAGCATACTGCCTGCTAAGGATGGACCCAAAAAGCGTATCACTTTCTTTTATGGATTTTTATCATATCCTAAAAACGTATTTTTTTTTACTTTCTCTCTAAGAAATATTTTACATGGGACTAATAAATGCGTACAACACGCGCACATTGCGGACCGACGAGAAGGTTGCTGAACTCGAGGAAGAATTGAGCAGGTTACACTGGGACATCTTGGGTCTATCTGAAGTCCGAAGAGAGGGGGAGGACTTGATAACCCTAAAATCAGGTAACTTGCTCTATTTCCGGGAGGGCGACCAACTGTCCCAGGGAGGTGTCGGGTTTATGGTCCACAAGTCTCTCGTGAACAACGTCGTCATGATCGAGAGTGTGTCGTCGCGGGTAGCTTACCTTATACTCAGAATCACCAAACGGTATTCGCTGAAGGTCATACAGGTATACGCCCCCACATCGACACACTCTGATGATGAAGTCGAGGCTATGTATGAGGATATCTCTAAAGCCATACATACGCCTAAGACCCACTATACCGTTGTCATGGGGGACTTCAACGCGAAACTGGGCAAGCGAGGCGATGGTGAGCTGAGGGTGGGGCAATTTGGTGTTGGATATCGGAATTCCAGGGGCCACATGTTAGCCGACTTTTTGGAGAAAGAAGGACTCTTTATGATGAATTCCTTCTTCAAAAAGTCGGAAAACCGAAAATGGACCTGGATCAGTCCCGATGGTGTTACAAAAAATGAGATTGACTTTATCATGTCGACGAAGAAGCAAATATTCAATGATGTCTCTGTGATCAATGTGATTAAAACCGGAAGCGATCACCGGTTGGTAAGAGGCACATTGAATATCAACGTAAAGCTGGAAAGAACTCGACTGATGAAGTCTACGCTCCGACCCGCACCCACCAATATCCAAAATCCCGACGGCTTTCAGCTCGAACTGCAAAATCGCTTCGAATGCCTCGGTGAATGCATAGATGTGGACGACTACAATAACGGGTTCGTGGAAACTGTCCATACAATTGGGTCAAAGTATTTCAGACCCCACCGTACTAAAAGAACCAAAAAGATCTCAGATCATACCCTCAAGCTAATGGAAGAAAGACGCGAAATGGTTCTGCAGTCTTCGGGAGATGCTTCTCAATATCGGCGGCTCAATAAACAGATCTCTAAGTCTCTGACTCGCGACATTCGGCTATTTAATACTAATCATATTAAAGAAGCGATTGAGCGGAACAAGGGCTCCAAAGTGTTCGCAAGAGATCTGTCTATTGGGCAGAGCCAGTTGACGAAGCTGAAGACCGAGGATGGCAGAACCGTATCGTCCAAGCCTGAGCTACTGAGGGAGGTCGAGAAGTTCTATGGACAGTTATACACGTCAACCGGCCCACCCGTTAGCAGTCTGGCCAACGATCCAAGAGCTAGACTTACCCGACACCATACCGAAGATATCCCGGACGTCAGCTTGTACGAGATTAGAATGGCTCTCAGACAGCTTAGAAACAACAAGGCACCCGGGCACGATGGAATTACGGCTGAGCTTCTGAAAGCAGGCGGAAGGCCAGTGCTAAAAGCTCTTCAGAAGCTGTTTAATTCTGTCATACTCGAAGGGAAAACGCCACAGGCATGGCACAGAAGTGTGGTGGTGCTCTTCTTTAAAAAGGGTGATAAGACCCTGCTGAAGAATTACAGACCCATCTCACTTCTGAGTCATGTCTATAAGCTGTTCTCGAGAGTCATTACGAATCGTCTCGCACGCAGGCTCGACGACTTCCAGCCTCCCGAACAAGCCGGTTTCCGTAAAGGCTTCAGTACCATAGACCACATACATACGCTACGGCAAGTTGTACAGAAGACCGAAGAGTATAACCAGCCACTTTGCCTAGCGTTTGTGGACTATGAGAAGGCCTTCGATTCGATCGAGACGTGGGCTGTGCTACGATCTCTCCAGAGGTGCCAAGTCGACTATCGGTACATTGAAGTGTTAAAGGATCTGTACAAAAACGCCACTATGTCAGTCCGTCTTCAGGACCAGGACTCGAAACCTATCCAATTGCATCGAGGAGTGAGACAGGGAGACGTCATATCTCCTAAACTGTTCACCGCTGCATTGGAAGACGTCTTCAAACTCCTGGACTGGAAAGGACTTGGCATCAACATCAATGGCGAGTACATGACCCACCTTCGATTTGCCGACGATATTGTCGTAATGGCTGAGACCCTGGAAGATCTCGGCACGATGCTCAATAACCTCAGTAGAGTTTCACAACAAGTGGGTCTTAAAATGAACATGGATAAGACGAAAATTATGTCTAACGCCCTTGTTGTACCCACTCCACTCAAAGTTGGAGACTCTACGCTCGAAGTTGTCGATGAATACGTATACCTGGGACAAACAGTCCAGCTGGGTAAATCCAACTCAGAGAAAGAGGTTACTCGTCGAATCCGACTCGGATGGGCAGCGTTCGGGAAGCTCCGCAACATCTTCACGTCCAAAATACCGCAGTGTCTCAAGACGAAAGTCTTTGACCAGTGTGTGTTGCCAGTGATGACATATGGAACCGAGACGTGGCCGCTCACGATGGGCCTTATCAGGAAGCTCAAGGTCACCCAAAGAGCTATGGAAAGGGCTATGCTCGGAGTCTCTCTGCGAGATCGAATCAGAAATGAGGAGATCCGCAGAAGAACAAATGTAACTGAGAGTCGCTAAACTAAAGTGGCAGTGGGCAGGGCACATCGCAAGAAGAACCGATGGCCGATGGGGCGTAAGGGTTCTAGAGTGGCGACCACGTACCGGAAGACGAAGCGTTGGCAGGCCCCCCACAAGGTGGACCGACGATCTTGTCAAGGTCGCGGGAAGCCGCTGGATGCGAGCAGCGCAGGACCGGTCGTCATGGGGATCTTTAGGGGAGGCCTATGTCCAGCAGTGGACGTCTTTCGGCTGATATGATGATGATGATGATGAATAAATGTCACTATCACGGTTTTTCTAAGTAGTAAACTTTGTTAGTCCCAGGCATGTCACAATTTTTTTTAAAGAGAAAGATAAAAATTTTACGTATTTAGGATTTGATAAAAATCCATACATTTTAGTATAGAGGTCCCTCGCAAGAAAGTGACGCTTATGGCTCCCTCCATAGCAGAAAATTCTGCTACTTAAACCTCCTTGGATAAAAGCGTTCATGATCCGCCTTCAGGTGTTTTTAAACCAACTAGGAACATCGCTTAGTAGTATCGCCGGGAAAAGAGAAAAACATTATTAAAATAAAAAGTTTGTTTTTGGGCACATTATCCGTCATATTTTATCATTTTCATTTGCTGCGTGGGTTGGGTGACCAATCTTTGATGTACCTATAGAAACAAGGAGAAAAGGATTTGTTCCTGAAATTAGCCCTAGCTGGTTTGATTTTTTGCCCATATAGGGTGACTTTTAATTAGTTCTTGATAGCAAAAGATATTCATGTACTCATAATACTGAACAACTTTTCCCAAGGAACATCGGTCGAAATACGAAAAACCAAATTTGTCCTCCCATACAAAATGCGCTATCAGCTGATGCAGTTTCTATGGGAGGTCAAAACTTGATTTTTATATTATGTTTATATACCTATGTTTCTTGGGGACAGTTGTTCAGTATCATGAGTACATTCATACCTTTTTCTATCAAGAACTAATTAAAAGTCACCCTATATACCTATTTGTAAACTAAACCAAATTCGTAAAAGCCATTTACGAGAAAGCGATTTATTAAAAATACAAAATATTTCTCATACAATAAAGTTTGCCATAAAGGCAAATAAAGTCAAGGCATCCGGCATTCTAACTGAAAAAATTAGAAAACCGCTATTTATGTCTTAATTTTTTGACACAGGTTTTTGCTATTTTGCAGGAACTGCTTTCCCCAACACATTATAACAACCTAAAGTCAGATTTCTCCACTTTCATTCCAAATATCTATGTCAAGTGCAAATTTATACTTTTTCAAGACATCCGGCAATCAGCCGGAAAAATCTAAAAATCCGTTATATCTTGCGTTTTTGCCACAGGTATTTGCTATAAATTTGCTGAAATCGATCTCCCAATGACATACCCTACAGTCAGATTACTCCACTTTCATTCCAAATATCTTTGTTCAGTGCAAATAAAAACTTTGTCAATCAAGTGTTTGAAACACAGCCCTGGTGAAGAAAAGGTCGTTAACCTGGTGATGAATAAAGTTGGAACATCAATCCAAGTTCGTCTCACTAACCCTCTTGAGAATTCGCAAAGTTAAAATAATGGTTTGTTGAAAATGTTGACCAAATCATTGTATGAATAAATATACAGAATGTAACAAAAACGGTATTCCCACCCTAAAGAATGTGAATCTGTTCTTGAAACTACTTTTCTAACAAATAGAATTACGAGTATGTGACCCAGTTTTTATGGGAGGTCAAATACGTTTTTAATATTTTAATCAAAATATTTCGATTGATTTAATTGTTTTTTCTCATATGTCGACCTTCGTTTCTTTTTAGGGTTCCTATACCAAAATGGTAAAACAAGGAACCCTTAAGGTGCGACTTTGTCTGTCTGTCTGTCACACCTCCATATCTCAGCAACCACTATCGACTTGAAATTTGGAGTAGTTTTAGAATATAGTTGCCCAACTCAATTGCACATGTTTTTTTTTATAATATTATGATTATTAATGTAAAGGGGGCCAAAATAGGGGGGGCGAAATTTCAAATTGTCGCTACTAGGTCGAATGGGGTATCATATAAAAGGGCTTTACTTGGACATTCCAAAATAGTTTTTTTTTATAACTCATGGTTTTTAAGTTATGATGAAAAATGTATAAAAAATACTATTCCCCACCCTTATCTCGGAAGGTTGCGATAGGAAAAATCTTAAATAATTACAGTCTATAGACGTTTATGTAAATATTACAGGAAAAATAAAACAAACTCTCTAAATAGTAGTTTTAGAAATCTGCAAAAATCCTTTACAAACAAATTTTGTTTTGCGTTTCTAAAATGGACTCTATTGCTTCTGAAAATACTAAAGGTATATCGGAACCCTCGTCTCGGCGCGCGAGTCTGACTCGCACTTGACCGGTTTTTTTTTTCACCCTATGGGTATTAGACGAAATCTTTATTTCGTCCCCTTCGTACGAGTACAGTCGATATTTTTTTCTCTGAATAGTTGAGTATTTAGAGCAAAAAATATCGACTGTATTTATTTTTTCGATATAATGTAGCGATGCTACAATTTCAATATTTTCGCGTGTTTGCAGTTTCCCGAATGCAGTATTTACTTTAAGATGTTTTAATAAAGCCCACAGTATCCAAATATTGTAAAGTCCACAAAGCACGGTTGTTTTAGGTGCCCACCGGTAGGTTCCTTAAATTGCCAACTTCAATTGAATAGGTATCCCTCGGGGACTTAAGTAAATAATGCAAGAGTAACGCCTGAGAGAGAGCCATTGGTATGCTAATTTAGCAAACGGACTTTTGTCCCTTGATATTTTAAAGTCTATCAAGTGGAGTGAATGTCTCACCTTAATTCTGAATCAAAACCGGACTACCCCCATTTTCACCTCTCACACAAAATATTAAAGAAAAGCTTGGTTATCGTTTTAATTCTCAAAGTTTGGCTGGTAGAGATTGTAACTTTTAGCAATAAGGTCGCCTTTTGTTACGCTTTTTATATACCTGTCGATATTTCTGTAATCGATGTCCTATGTCATCATAACATCCCATTAAACGTCCACTACAGAACAGGGAGCTCCCTCCAAAATACGAGTTTTTGCTAAAACAATGTGGAAGGAGTACCATAGTCACCACGTTTCTTAGCGTTACGGCTGGCACTATGTACCGCGGTTATTGGTGAGAATTTAATATGATACGATACACAGAAGGATGCTGCTGCCCATCCTCTGGCTCATTAACCCTTAGTCGCCTCTTACGACACCCACAGGTTTCTACCTGGGTTGGTACTATTCTTTGCCGGCATTACACGGGCAGAGCCATAATGTACATTCATATTATTATTTGTACAGTGCCATACAGTATTGTATGGCCGCAGTGTATGGCCTACACTCAAAATCAAGGCGATTTCAGCAAGAACTTGGCGAGTCAGTTTTTAGTTTGAAAGTTTTTTAATGTTAAGAAAACAATTTTTAAAACCTGTGTCAAAAAAATAAAGGGTGTAAGGGACGGTGCACCGAAAACTGAAAGGGCGTGCTCAGTCAACGAAACTGAACAACTTTCCCAAAGAAACATATGTTGGGAAATAAAAAACAATTTACATCTCCGTACAAACTGCCCACTATGATGGAACAGTTTTAAATGGAGAGGTCAATTTTTTTTCCCATTTCCCAACATATGTTTCAGTTGTTCAGTTTTGTTGACTAAGCTCGCCGTTTCAGTTTTCGGTACACCGTCCCTTACACCCTACATTTAATTATATTAAATGTCACATTTTCGTACTTTTTTCTTGTTCGACAATCAGTTCTTGTTTATTGTTTCTTGTGCATAAATTCAAACTAATTCAAACTCTAAGTGATCGTCGACAGCTCGGGGAACTCATCGAAGCCTACAAGATCTTGACTGGCAAATATAACTGTCCAGGGCTGCAGAATATACTTAACCGAAAGACAATCACAAGAGGCAGACACATGGCAGACACAAAAATAATTTGCAGCTGGCGAGGATAAGCTCAACGACGAATGTTGGTTACTACGAGTTCAACAATATAGAGTTATGTGCACTTGGAACTGCTTACCACAGGACATTATAGACGCTCCCTCAACAAATAGCTTTAAAAACCGGCTTGATCAGTGGCTTATAGACAATAAACTTTCTTAATGTGCAGTGAACAACACACCAGCTTAGATATAGCCATATCAGCAAAGTTGCTGCTGGGCTATCAAATCAAATAATAAATAATAAAGTTCTTGTTTCCTTTGTTTTCCTCACTAAACTTCTTTGATTCTGATGAAACACGTCTCTCCACGACTGCTGACTGGGCAGTCCCCAAGGATCTCCACAACTTCAGGCCCAATGTTGCCAGTTACTTACGACTTGATTTGATTAGTATCATTTGATTCATTTAGTCGCAACGAGACGAATACTTTTGTGTGTGCACGATGTAGTCAAAATGCTGTTGGCTTTATTAACACGGCATTGAAATCACTCAAAAGATATTTCACTAATGCTAAGCTCAAATAACAATTTCACAATGTTTGACAGAAGGATTATTAAAGCAGTTGTATTAGTTTACAATTCTTTTCTAAAAATCCTTATTTCTTGATTTATTTGGTTTCGCGAAATCGATACGATACACGGTTTCAAAATAAAACTTATTCAAGACGACGACTTTTAACTTTATGCCACATTTTTTATGCAGCATTATTATTTTAAGAGGCGTTTCTCTCTATGAAACTGAACAACTTTTCTGAGGTTGTAATTTTAAATTTTTAAGTTTGTTACGTGACGATGAGTCACCTACATATAAACCCGATAAAGGATTACAGTAGGTTAAGTTAGATTAAAAATATTATGTAATTTTATGTGTTGTAAAAAAAAGGAAGATAGATCTAAAACCGAAAAAAATATATACAAAAATGGGTGTCAGATGATGCAGTTTGTTTGGAAAGTAGAAAATATTTTATCGTATTTTCGCTGTAGGTGCCACCCCTAGTCTTCTGAAGACTTAAATTACGCAATCAACAGTTCTCTCTCAACTCAGTTCCAAAAAAGAAAGTTACCAATCCGATTACACCTCCAATAGAACGTCAGGTGTTAATGGTTCAAAGTGATTGCTAATTCTGTCTCAAAGAGATTCGATTCGTTCTGCAGTAGCTAACGAACCATGACGACAGCTGCGCCTGATGGCATGGAAAAATTGTGTCTTCTTCCTTAAGAAAGAAAGAGGCTTTGGGTCTTATTATAAGAAAAATTTAAGGGTCTGTCCTTGAAGGTATTGCTCTTGATTCTTCTACAAATGTATTGCCTTTAATATGAACATGATTTTATTTTTGAGACAACATTTTTGCAAAGTAATAAATTATGACTACAGTAATTTTGTAAATACGCTTTCAGTAAAGACTGGCAGCAAGAGGCTCGGAGTACAGACCAGTGGAAGGAATGGAGGGAGGCCTTTGCCCAGCAGTGGGACAAAAATGGCTAATACGTTAAGAAGAAGAAAGAAAGGATAAGAAAAAATTTCATTCTTCGTTTGCAACAAATTAATATCTTTGAATTGTCTTGCTGCAGCAAATGCGAAGTTAAAAGTTAATCGAGTAGCGTACGGTCAACCGTATAAACAAAAATTAAACCTAAAAAAGCTACAGCAGGTATACTGCGGCCGTTAATGCACGGAAGTCAAAAAACTAATCGCGGGGGTGAGCGCGGCTCCCCCCAGGGGGCGAGCGAATCGTTCATTGGCTCTCCGCCTGTCACCCATGCGCAGAAAATAACCGTCATAGACAGACTTGTCCTGAACACGCTGTACCCTCATACAAGGTGTAACAGAAAGGGTATATCAACCCTGACGGATGTGATTCTGCCCATTAAACCGAACTACTTTCCCATAGGAACATAGATCGAAATACGAAAAAAAAAATTGACCTCTCATACGAAAAGTGTGATCAGCTGGTTTATTTGAGAAGTAAAAAAATTTTTTTTCATAATTCGACCTATGTTCCTTGGGGACAGTTGTTCAGTTTCATGAGCAGATTCACATTCTGCAGGGTTGAACCTTTCTGTTACGCCTTGTATTTTGTAGTATTAAATTTCAACTAGTTGAATTCCAAAGATTTACTACAAAGACCCATAATACAGTTACGAGACTCCTTTGAGCTTGGAATGAAGGAGCAATGCTGGGAATCTACTTCGTTCACTGTTACAGACTACATTGGTCTTGATTAGTTCGAGTCGAATGTGGATTGAAGCAATCTTTCAGTACAGTACTTTATCTCATTGATCCTTGTCTTTCAATCGAGTATCTTATACTTTTAAACGAGAAATATTTGTAATCGGTTTCTCTAAAATGGCTTTAATGATTTCCATGAAAGAAAATTCGTTTTCCCCGTGTTTTTAAGCATTTGTTTTTAAATACCGCTTTTTAGACAGAAACCTACAGCGCTATCTCTTGGCTAGTAGCATAGCTTGCTCAGCCGATGATATTTTAATGTTGACGCGGTTATAATAGAGCGATGCTCGGTCGCCCAGGTACTTGTTACTATAAGACAAAACTTAGAAAATATCATGCATTGTATCATGAGGCAGGACGTCGAAGATTTTGTGAGTACTCGGACAGTTGATTGAAAGCATGGGGAAATAAAAATCTCAAACCAGCCGTATTGAAGAGTTTGTTGACCTGGATACGCTTTCGTTTGTAGGGTCATTTCGTGTAAAGTGGTGTTATAGGCCATCTTGCGGCAATAATTGGTACTAGTGAGAGGGTAAGGAGTGGGGTTGGGGGTGGCGAGTGAAGGGAGGGAAGCGAGGAGAGGGGGTGAGGGGATGAGGGTTAGTGGACGTGGTTGGGAGCTTGACATGATTTTGACTCTACCTACCTAAATAGACGTAGGTACGAGGGTCATTCAATAAATACTTAGCCTACAAAAAGAAAACGAAAATTTTGGAAAAGTGGCAATTTATTTTTCAACATAGTCTCCTTTTAGTTCGATACACTTAGCCCAGCGATGCTCCAACTTTTTTAACCCGTCCGAAAAATAGTTTTTGTCAAACTCTGCAAAATAGGCCTCCGTGGCGGCGATGACCTCCTCATTTGATCCATATCGAGTGATTTTTTCAGATTAGGAAACAGAAAGAAGTCATAAGGGGCCAAATATGGAGAATACGGTGGATGGGGCAATTCGTAGCGTAATTCGACCAATTTGGCCATGGCAACGGCAGACGTGTGAACCGGTGCGTTGTCGTGATGAAACAGCACTTTTTTCTTCGCCAGATGGGAACGTTTTTTTCTTTAATTCGGCGTCGAATCAGCCCAATAAATCGGCATAGTAAAGCCCTGTAATTGTTTTACCCTTCTCGAGGTAATCGATGTAGATCACACCTTGTGAATCCCAGAAAACGGTGGCCATAACTTTTCCGGCCGATTTTACAGTTTTCGCCTTCTTTGGAGCACGTTCCCCGGTCTGGATCCATTGTTTTGATTGCTCCTTGGTCTCTGGTGTGTACGAGTACCAGTGGATCCAAGTTTCATCGACGGTCACAAAACGACGCAAAAACTCCGCTGGATTCCGCTTAAACAGCGCCAAAAACGTCTCCGATGTGGTCTCACGGTTGCGCTTGTTTTCCGGTGTGAGTAAACGCGGCACCCATCGCGCCGACAGCTTTCTCATGCCGAGTTCCTCGTGAAGAATATGATGCACTGTTCCTTCTGAAATGCCTACAGTCTCAGCCAGCTCCCGAACCTTCAAACGGCGATCTGCCAATACGAGATCATGAATTTTTTTAATGTTTTCCTCCGTAGCAGCTGTTGTCGTGATGAAACAGCACTTTTTTCTTCGCCAGATGGGAACGTTTTTTTCTTTAATTCGGCGTCGAATCAGCCCAATAAATCGGCATAGTAAAGCCCTGTAATTGTTTTACCCTTCTCGAGGTAATCGATGTAGATCACACCTTGTGAATCCCAAAAAACGGTGGCCATAACTTTTCCGGCCGATTTTACAGTTTTCGCCTTCTTTGGAGCACGTTCCCCGGTCTGGATCCATTGTTTTGATTGCTCCTTGGTCTCTGGTGTGTACGAGTACCAGTGGATCCAAGTTTCATCGACGGTCACAAAACGACGCAAAAACTCCGCTGGATTCCGCTTAAACAGCGCCAAAAACGTCTCCGATGTGGTCTCACGGTTGCGCTTGTTTTCCGGTGTGAGTAAACGCGGCACCCATCGCGCCGACAGCTTTCTCATGCCGAGTTCCTCGTGAAGAATATGATGCACTGTTCCTTCTGAAATGCCTACAGTCTCAGCCAGCTCCCGAACCTTCAAACGGCGATCTGCCAATACGAGATCATGAATTTTTTTAATGTTTTCCTCCGTAGCAGCTGTTTTCGGTGCACCTGGACGTGGTTCATCAAAAACCGACGTACGGCCACGTGCAAACTCGTTGAACCAATTCTTGACGGTGGCCATCGATGGAGAAGAGTCACCGTACACAGCATCTAAGCGCTCTTTGATTTCGATGCGCGTTTTCCCTTCCAAAAATAGGAATCGAATCACCGAACGATATTGCTCTTTTTCCATTTTTGTAAAACCGATCGACACGTTCGCTTCCATAAGTTGTAAAATTAAAACGAATGAAGGGATTGAGATGAAAATTTGAAAAAATAATAAAAAAAGAATGTGCTACACTGTGGTAATACTCTTTTGAAACTACAGCGCCCTCTGGCGATGAGGCTAGGTACTTATTGAATGCACCTCGTATCTACGGAAATCAAGGAGACAGCCAACCAGGCATAATTTTTTGGGTTGCGTACCCAAAGGGTAAAAAACGGGACCCTATTACTATACCTCCGATGCCTGTTCAGCGGGCTGTATGTCATGAACTGTAATAGGGAGACAGTTGAAATTTTTACATATTATTATGTATTTATGTTGCCGCTATAACAACAAATAATAAAAATATAAAAAACGTGTTTTTAGAAGATTTTACTTAGTGGTACGGATCCCTCGGTGCGCGAGTCCGACTGTCCGACTCGCACTTGGCCGGCTTTTTTTCATTCTTTTTGGATTGGAAACCTATTTCTTATACTTTACGTCTCACCTGCGGTTTTCCGTGATTTCGTTCGCCTAAAATGTTCCAGCGGGAATTATATAGTTTCCTACTGTATTTTTTTAAATTCAAGTATAGTTTAGTTTTCTATTATTAAATAATTGTAATATCGAATATAACAAAAGCCTTTTTGATTCACTGATAATGTTTATCATTTTCAACGTTATATTCCCAACTTGATGAAGCAGTATTATGTAATTTTTACACATGCATGGCAGAGGAAAAGGGAAAATAGATGGAAAAAGACGCAAAGCATCGAGGGAAATTACCTGTAAATTCCCTGAAGGATTTTATGAGTAGAATCATACGCATGAAGAGACATAATGAAAGTCTGCCTAACTACTATCTAACCACATATCTAAAATACTTATATACAAAACAGATCTATTTTTATAAACGTTTCCCTTTACGTAAAAGACGACTATGTAAAAGGGCAGATAATACGTGTTTATTTATTATTTTTGCTCATAAAATGCAAGGATTCTAATAATAAAAACAAGCAACTATCCTGGAGAAAAGAATTTTCTTTTTCAACTTTCCATTTTCTGATACTACATACTTCAAAATGATCGTCATTTTGTGTTATATTTTTTCGTGTAAACGTTTGTTTTCTTTGATATCACTACCTATCAGTTTTAGTAAATTATATAAATATATATAAATAAATAAATAAATAAATATATTTGCTGTTACCCATGACTTAAGCCCGTGAAAATTTGTTGTTATTTTGTGCCAAAATTTGCTAAAAGGGATTTACTTTTTTTTTTCAGCAGTTTCTAATTTAAATGTTTTTTCTTTTCGAATGAGTGGTTATCCCACAGTAAAGTGAGAGTAACAATTTTTAAAGGGTTTTTAGTAGGTATCGGTTCAGACTTGAAATATAACTAATTCAATACAATTAGCATGCTTGTGTTATATAACAACGCAACGCCATAATTTTATACTTAGACGGATAAACTTAGACGGATAAACTCACGTTTTACATCACGATCGGAAACGGTGTAGAAGTATACTGTAAAAAATCTACTTTGAATATAATTATCTGAATCTATCCGTCTGTCGCGTTTAAAAGTCCATAATTATGTAAGTACATATTTTTTTGGTATCGAAGAACCCTTATCTTAAAAAGAAGGAGGGAGCTAAAATTCCATACAGACTACAATCTGTCCTCTTTGCCAGGCACTACTCCTACAACGCCTTTCGGTATCACGATTATACCAAACGATTTTATCCAAATAATTAATAGCTGTCAGAAACAAACTATTCCCCTCAATCCGATAACGAGGGCTCTTCATGTGAAATCAATACCTAAAGTAGGGCTCGACCATTAAAGAGAAATCATGGGCTTGAGGAGTTCGTAAATCACACTGTTAATAGCCTAAAACGATTGCCAATCCCTCTTACAGATATTATCTACTCGTGATGGACGTTAAGAAAGATAATGCTTTCGAAATAAGAGTGATTTGTTGAGTCCATGACGCGACAGAATGTATTCTATTTTAAATACAGGTACAGGGAGGTTTAATTCTTGGTGACAAAACTTTCAAAGATTTGGTCAGTTTGGTAAAGATGTTGAACATGAATCACCTGAGTCACATGTTACGTTAAGTGGATGGTCCCAGCAACTATCAACGTCAGGTAGTAATCAATGAATGTCAAAGGCATTTGGCGGCTCAACAACTCTGACACTAAGGTTTGTGGGTTCAGCACAAAGAAATTTGACCCCATATAGAAGTAATATATAAGAAATAATGAAGGCGTGGTTCTTCTAATTTGGTTGGGTGTCATCATTGATGATGTGACAGGGCATGTGACGTGCTACCAGTTGTCATCCCATACTGAAAAAATATAGCACGGTTTCTTCTCGAAGCGAAGCAAGGAGGTCTTTGTTCTGAGGTTCAGCATGGGTTCAGTCATAGATCTTACCAAAGATTTCGGACCTCCTTGCTTCGCTCGGAATAGATACCTTGCTAATTTATTTTAGTAGGGGATGACATCTGCCAACATGTCACCACCCCATCATCGATGATCCATAGAAAATATTCAAAATAACCTGTCAAATCCATACAAAAACGCCTACACCACCTAGTAACGAATTATTCCTTTAATCCTCCTTCTAAGTACCTTTATTTTTCTGTGGATCTTACTACCCACACGAAATGATTATGATGAATATGGAGAGAACGAAAAAAAAACCCGGCCAAGTGCGAGTCGGACTCGCGCACCGAGGGTTCCGTACCAACACATAATCATAATCGTATTAGTTGAAATTTCAGTAAGTTAATGTTAATTTTTTTGAGTCCGACACGCGATTGACCAAATTTTATTATTTGTTGTTATTTTATGGCTTATGCACTATAAACATACCAATTTTCAAGTATGTAAGTATTCCCGTTTTCAAAATAGAACTAAAACAAAAATCGCCTTCGCGACCATCCAACTTGACCCCTCTCTTATATAAATGTTCTTAAAACGGGAGCTCACCACAATTGGTTACCATTAGTTGTGAGGAAAGTTGTAATATTTAATGATTTCAGACTTTTCCCTTTATTTGTAATGTGAGACCTAGCTTCTTGCCAAATTTCATAATTTTAGGTCAACGGGAAGTACCCCGTAGGTTTTGCATTTTTGCATAAATGTATGGAGATGAGGACATAAACTGCCATATCTTTTGATTGCGTCGTTGTAAAAAATTTAAATTTTCAGATCTAGTGTGGTTCGTGGACCCTAATATATGGTATTAATTTCAACTTGATACCTTTACTCGTTCGTAAGATAAAGGGTCTTGACAGACAGACAGACGGACAACAAAGTGATCCTATAAGGGTTCCGTTTTTTTCTTTTGAGGTTTGGAACCCTAAAAACAGCTAAGTGCGTGTCGGCCACGTGCAATATAGGGTTCCGTAATTTTTTGGAATTTTTATCGCAAAGCATGTTTTGATTAAGTATTTCATAACGTTCATAACATACTTTTTTTCACTCTTAATGCTCAGCGAGGTCCTAGCGCCTGATTGCTACGAGTATTGCTATTTTAATTATTTCCAGATTTTCGGCTATAGCTCATTAACATAATACACATCATAATAATTTCAAAAATTTTACAATTCCTCCTCGCTCAATCTTTAATATTACTATAAGATTATGTGCGAGTGAGTTGTCTCCCGCTCACTACACGTTTTGATGTCGACTAAATACTAAAACAAAGACTAAATAAATTTATTAAGAATGGGTTAATGAACTGGAGGCACCTCTATATTGGCCTATTTAGCTGTGATAGTTTTCATTTTAATTTCATCACTTTATACTACTATTGTGATTTGTTTCACATTTCCAATAACATAACCGTTTAGCTGGCTGGCAAACTCAACTCCAACAAAAAATATACAATGTGTTTAAAAGGCATAATATTGTATAACATCACCTCACTTTACTTGCCTAATTTTTTTTTCAATATTTTATTTTACTACTTTGTCGGCGTAGATGACATATGAATATCAAAAAAAAATTACAGCTTTCGAGTACTAAGGGTCTCTGAGCTAAGTCTCGGACAGACAGACAGACGGACATGGATGAAAATATGGAACTCTAAAAAGAGAACCTTTTATTTGGGTACAGTCATTTTGAAACTTGCGTTAGCCAACTCAAGTTTTAAAATGTTTAATCAGAGCTTCTTGGAGTATGTAGCAAATACTGTTTATAATCCAAACTTAACTTTGCAGCATCCAACAAATCTATATTTACATTAGATCCAGAATCAGTATTCACTGTTGTTCTAAAACAATACACTTATTGTAATGTAAATCTTATCTTGATTCCGATTTCTATAGTATCCCACTCGTAACGGTCTCGTTGGATGTAAAAGTCATTTTTCTTTAAGATTTATCTACTGCAGTCGCAAACTGCATTCTCATCGAGATAAAAGTAGTTTCTTGGCACACATGTTTCTTCCTTGCTTCTTATATCCGGGGCGAGGATGTTTGCAGCATTTGGGATTTTGTGAGAATTAAAATTAGGTTTCTTCACATTGAAAATATGTTGCAATTAAAAATATTACGTAAGGTAAAGTTGTCAAAATTACAAGTTCAGGGCCAAAATTTTGAATTTTAAAAATGTTTAAATTTAATTATGATGTAATTTTAATTTAAAAACTTTATCTGTGATAGGTATACGAACTTTCGCGAACTTCCAATTTCAAATTCGCGCTCGATGTAAGTAATGTCTGGGGTGTGGTGTGTATAGGTAGTCCAGTTGGTTGGGTCTTCGGTACACAAGATGAGTGTCGCTTGTTTTTATTAGACACCTTAAATATCTTTTACATCTCTCATATTCGGTAAGTAGGTCCTTATAACCTCCAAATGGGGCTTGTAGGTGACCAATTAGCGCTCTAGGGTAATAATGTAGCTAGAAAAGCCCTAGGGCGGTAAGTAATTGTAACGCCCCCGCCCGGCAGCACCTCCACCTCCACGCGCGGCTCCGCCTTGATGGCCGCCTCCAGCAGCGGGGCGGCGGGCGTTTTAATTACTTATAGCGCTACATTATTACCCTATAGCGCTAATTGATCACATACAATTTGGTGGTACTAAGGACCTACTTATCTCACAATCGAGATGTAAAGCAGAGTAGTTAGCTCGGGTGTAAGCATCAATTGCACCCTCGAACTATAGGCGCCCTCGCTGCGCTCGTGCGCCTAAATGTCTCGGGCTGCAATTGATGCCTTACAGCCCTTGGATATTCATCTACTATATACATTCATGCAAGATTTTCCGTTTAGCTCTAACTAAACGTTCACCTTTGCGAGTTTGCGCTTGTAATTCCCTAAAATATGCAAAAAATTTCATGAATATGGGTGGGTGACTTCGTAATAACTGTTGATTTTTTTATGTGACAACTGAGCAAGCGAGCTTGTGGGCCACCTGAGGGTAAGTGTTCATCACTGCCCATAGCGTCGACTGTCTTTTAGTAGCATAATTGACACTAACGAGACGGCACACTGCGTTTCCCACCCTGAGAACTATGATTATGATCAACTAACATGGTGTGTCTCATGTGCCAGTAATTTCCCTGGCTCCCTTGCCCTTCAAACTGAAACACAGCAGTGCTGCTGCTTCACGGCAGAAAAAAGTAAGTTGAATCACTTTCACTAACATGTTGAATCAGTCAGTGTAATGTCAAGACACCGACTTTCTGAATATGATTTCCCTAACTTCCAACAAAGTCTAACTTCTTGACTGGTTTTGCTCTACTTTCGATTCCAGCCACGTCTCTAGGGTACACTTTTAGACATGTTTAGAGTTCTAAAACTGACGTTATAACTTTGAACAAAAGTTTACATGAGTGGAACAGTGGAGCTGCTGCAGTTGGCTGCACTGAACCGGACTTCGCCAGTTCCGACAACTTGACGGTGACAAATGTTGGTCGGAGATTTTTCTCTGTTGCACGTATCAAAAGTCCATCCATTTTCTTCATGGCTCGGTTCCAGTGCAGTATAATTGAATATGCTAATGTTGGTAACATTGCATCGCTGAGAGCGTTTTTCATTTGTCATGGTAATTTTACTGAGATTTATTGTTTTAATGACTTCAAATCTGATTACAGTCAATTATTTTCCTTGACGTTTGTTAACTACGTCACAGACTAAATAATAGTAAACTGACGTTTAACTATGTTTTAAAGTGCCGCTGGGTGTTAGTAAGTATTTTTTAGGCTTAGTAAAAATATACCGTCGTCGTCGTCGTCCTTGTAGTGCCGGCAAAGAATAGTACCAACCCATCTCTACCCGTGGGTGTTGTAAGAGGCAATTAAGGGCTAGTGAACCGGACGGTGGACAGAAGCATCATTTTGTTTATTGTACCGCCTTCCATACTGCGGTCACCAACAACAGCGGTTGCCAGGCGCGACGCTTACAAACGTGGTGACTATGGTGAATCACCCTCCTAAGTACCTCGCGTTTTTTGCTGGAATTCTGGAGGGAGCTCCCTGTCCTGCAGTGGACGTTTCATGGGATGTTATAATGGTGATGAAAATATACCTATGAAATCTTATGACAAGACAAAACAGACCTTTCATTTCAGCAGAACATGAGTTCAGTATGAACTGACTTTATATTTTTGTACTGATTTGATTACATGGTGGCACTGTGCTGGTGACCGTTTAGTATCAGTGTTACCAATATCAATTTTCCTTACGCTGATCTGCAGCAGCGTCCTCCAGTTAAACCTCAGAAAAAAAAGGGTTATAGAAATAGGATTAAAGAAATAATTCGTCACAAGTTAGGGATATGTAATGTAAAGTGACAACAAATTACATGTTCTTATTATCTTTGTAAATACAATGAAAGCGTTGTTCTATTAATTTTTTAGGGTTATTTTGAATATTTCATTGTTATCGATGACGATATGACATTGCTAGCAAAGGAAACGTGACATCCTGGCAGATGTTATCCCCAAGGAGGTTTTAACCCACGCTTCGCCACGCTTAAGCGAAGCGTAGTAAAACCTCCTTGGTTATCCCATAGTAAAAAAAAATTGCACGGTTTCTATACCAAGCGAAGCAAGGAGGTCCGAAATCTTTGAGTTGAACTTGAAAAGACAGAATCAGCAACAGATTTTTTGAAGGATTAACTAAGACGAGGGTTTTTTGGCTGTAAAGCTCTGGAAGCTTTATGACAAGAATTTAATAAAAGAGCAACACAAGGCACTCAGACATTTCACTCCCAGAATTAAAGTTCTTTTTGAAACAAGTGTGGCAGAGTTGAAACACAATAAAAGAAACGGAGAATAAGGCGACACAAGAACGTAATTTAACGTTGACGAGGAAAATAATCATTGTGAAAAGCATAAACTTTGGGTAAGGGTCGGCCTAAATGCATATTGATGAGGGTCGAACAAATAAAGCTGAGACAGAATACGCAATGAGAGACCTTAGACAAATCTGAAAAATTTAGGATACTCAACACTTTTCTCGGCGTACACTCAACACATTGAAAAAATGGTAAGTATTAAAACTAGCTTAACCACCTAACCAAAGGAAATTAGAATGTTAAGTTATAACGAATTTAAAATTGAATTGAAAAAAAAATTGCTAGAAAAATGTATTTATAATTTACAAGAATTCACAACCAATAAAATTTTAATGTCTTAACTTATTTAATTAATAAAACAAAATTGTATAATATAATTTATTTTTACCTAATATTAAAAATATACTTATTTTATTTTATTTAAATTATTTAGAATAAGTAGAATATTTGTATACCCTACAAGGTGGAATACAGTGTACTGTTTTATAAGACCTTATTGTTTTTACCTGTATTCAAACAAATAAAGAATTTTGAACTTTTGAACTTTGAACTTTAGCTTTAACAGAAGGCTGTTAGAAAAACTCAGCTAATTTTGTGCTGATAATTATAATGGTTTTTAAGCATTTTGGTTTAAAATACGAAAACAGCACATTGAACTGAAGGATGTTCATGTAAAAAAATCACAGCTGAGGTAATAGCACAAATATTTTATTTATGGTATCTAAAATGCTACCTTTGATATTGGAACGTAGTCAATACAACAAAGAAGCATTTCGCCGTTAAATCAATTTCGCTCAATCATTTCATCTGTTGTTGCGGGGACAGCTGTCGATAACATTCGTCATAGGTCTTTAAGGATATTTATTTATTTATATAGTTTTTGAACGTTTGCTTTGTATTGTTTGAATCGTGTCTGCTTCTGCTTATCAAACGACTTGAAAATTAGGGATCAAGAAAGTACAGTGTTTTTAAAATTCCTCACTTACGTTACGCTTAGCACGTTAACACGTTTGAAAAAGAATAAATATAGGTAATAAATTCATAATCGAAAGATGTTTTCATCATTCACACAAAGTTTGAAATACATTGATCTACTCGTTGTCTTGTATAAGATTATTATTTGATTCATTTTTTATTTATTTTCTCAAATGAATGACACAAAATCTTCGTTTTTTTCGCGCTGCAATTGTAAATCCTGCTTTTATTTTTCAGATGATATTATGTGTAAGCCGGATGCATCTGCGATGGTGGGCGAGAATCGTCACCAAATGGATACCCCAGAATGGCCAATGCCGCAGAAGTAGACCACGAAAAAGGTGGCGTGACGATTTAGACGTATGCATCGCGATTGATTAGAATTCACTGCGAACTGCAACAGTTGGAGGACCGAAGGGTAGGCCTTCGCCCAGCAGTGGACGTCTTAATTTCGGCTGATATGCTGATAATGATGAATGTCTTGTTTCATAAATGACAAATTTATTATTTTTTTCCTTTTCTCTGTTCTTTTGATAAGAGCAGCTCTAACACAAGGCTAATTTAGAGAATGACCCTAATGGATAAGGATAACGTGTTAATATGAAACTTTTCTCACTCTAACACAAACTCGTTGGCAAGCTAAAGCACCATTTTTAGTTCGTTGTCTATCCGTAGCTATGAAAACTTTTGCCTTTATGTTTTCATAAAGAAGTTTTATGAAAGCAACTTTTCAGCTTATTATGACGACGTCTAGTCTGGTATGCTTGAATTTGTATACAAAAAATATATCAAACATTTTCATATATTTGATGAGTATTTTATGTTTGAAAATTAGGCAATCTTTTATTAACATGAACAGGTTGTTATATCCAGTGACCCGACACCGTGCATTAGTACCGTTAGTGAAACTGAACTATTTTCTATTTTCACAGTACTCTTTGTATTGGTCCTTGGAAAAAGTTCACTTCACAGGGACTGAGATTCCCGGAGCAAGGAGTCCGAATTCTTCGGACAATCCCCATACTAATCCGGAAAAGCATAAAACTCATTCAAACTAGATGGCGCTTTTAAATAATCTGGAAAGAAATTATATGATCTACCGACTATTCTGCAAAAAAGTCCTTAAAAATTTTAACATAGTTTCCATATTAAGAAACGCTAACATTGAAATTTGTTATATTTTTTACGCGAATGCATGGTATAATTTTTCGTAACGAGTAAAATTGAGTGACAGGATTAGAAATAGTGTGATAAGAGAACGTTGTGGCGTAAAAGAAGACGTAGTGACTAAAATTGAGAAAAGGATGCTGAGATGGTTTGGTCATGTAGAGAGGATGAATGAAGGAAGATTGACGAAAGAGATCTACAAGGCGAGAGTGAATGGAAACGTTGGAAGAGAAAGGCCTCAGCGAACGTACCTGGACCAAATTCAGGACGTTCTGAATAAAGGCCAGGTTAAAAGTTCCCTAAACCGACGAGCAAGTATGAAAGGATTGATGAAAGTTCAGGAAGCAAGGGAAGTATGTCAAGATCGTAGCAGGTGGAGGACTGTGGTCTCTGCCTACCCCGACGGGAACAAGGCGTGATGTTATGTATGTATGTATGTATGTAAAAAGGACCCTGTAATTCTGATAAATAACTACTATACCAGCATCGTTGTGGTATGGGTGAATAGATTCTCCGCGCTGCGACTGCGGAGCCGAAGTGACGTATGTACCACATTATTTAGGAGTGCCCTGTAAGACAGTATAGCGGCTCCCCTGAAGACCTGACCAATCTTGAAAACAACTATGCTATAAAATTACTGAAAGCACTAATACTGGACATTTCATATTACTCAGTACTTTTTAGCCATACGATTAAATAATCGTTAAATTTTTTTAACATTCGGAAAGTACCTATCTCAAGTGTATAACGATGGTAACTTCTCACTTATAAATCTGAATAAACTTATTTTATAAAGTCGGATACTCTTCCGACACTTTTCTGCATCCATTTCCAATTTAACGGCTCTGTAGGCAATACACTTGGCAAGTCGTCAACACATCAATTTCTCAATATTCGCTAGAAGGAATATTTTTCCAGTACACTTTGAATGCAGTTCACATCGCTTTGGCAATAAGTTGAGATTTCAATAGCGTTGAAGCGAAATGAGAATTTTACTGCTCTTGTAATAACTTTAAAGCCATTTGTATATTCTTTACAAAACAACAATAACTTGTACATTCTTCACAAAACTACACGATACGTACAGAATATCAGAGAGTAATTTTCCATCGTCAATAACGTTTGCGTAGTTTCGTGATGTGTCTACATTCTCACCAAAACCAGTGTCATTATGCCGAAGTTGGAAGTAGGGATAATTTTATATTTATACTTAGACCAAGAAACTGAACAAATTTCCCCAAGAAACATAGATCAAAACACGATTTTTTTTTACCTTCCATTCAAAATTCAGCAATAGCTGACGCAGCCTCTATGGGAAGTTAAAAAAATCATACTTCGACGTAAAATCCTCGGGAAAAGTTGTTGAGTTCTGTGGTCTGAGTAACATACCAAAATCATTTTCACTTTTTCATTAGGACCTTGTACAAGGTTTATGAGACAATCTTCCGAATACTGAAAGGATATTATTATGATCAGTCAATTAACTGAACATACAACGAATAAAACTTTCAGGAATTAAAATAAAAAATCGGTCGCTCCATAAAAACTGTCCAATCAAGTATGTACAAATATGTACTATAGAACTCGTCTACGACAGATAAGCTTTATACAGCTTCCGTCGTACGACCTTAAATTATAATTTGTAATGTATATGTTTTGGATAAAATAAAAATAAATAAATAAATAAAGTTCGCGATTTTGTAAGAAGACGCAGATTTTTGTTTTCAATTGCTGAAAGTTTTATTTACTGAAAGTTGTTCAGTTACGTTGAGTGACAACGCTCTTTCAGTTTTTGCTAACCTGACCCTTACACCCTGTATAGTACGCGTTAATTCGGGATTGTGGGCGAAATTTATGACCCTCAGAGAAAAGAAAGTCCAAATCTCTGGCCCAAAGTTTTGCCAAAGTCTTTGCCGAGAATGAAGTGAGCTCTTAACAGACAGCGCCACCGGGAAAGATTGGAAATCTTATTAATTTCTGAGACATTCTACCTACACGTTCCTAGATTTCCCATTTATGAAACCAGAAAATGGTTTTCATTTGGCATGGTGTTACTCAGAAGAGGCGCTTTTCTTGCAAATTGAAAAGGAAGATCCAAGAAACGACATGTAGTCGCAGGTTTAACTGTACCGCTTGTTGGAATTATTATTTAACGGAATCCACATTTTATTTTGCGAATCCCTATCGTGTATTCACTTCACTACGTGTCATTGGCGAAATTGTGAATACACAAAAGCCACTTAACAAAAAAAAATATTATTTTGACTGGCTGGCCTGTAGTTTGCGTAGCGACCTTACTTATATTCTGCATAGGTGGGCGCGGGTTTGATCTCCGCCCAGGGCAAGACTTTTAACCAACATAACTGTTTTCTCAGTGTAATTTATCTATATCTGTCTCTGATAGGCAAAGAACAAGCACAGGCTGCACCTTTGAAATTAAATGACCTTGTGTGAAAATGTGCTTCATGTTTAGCTATTGCCATCGATGAAATTCAAGAAAAGTAGCCAAACTGTCTTCCTACAAAATTTCGTTAAAATTGGTTCAGCGGATTAGCCGTGAAAGCGAAACAGACGAGGAGCAATTTTCACTTAATTACAAAATTTATTATTTTGAACTTTCAATAGCTGATGCCCACGAATTCGCACGCATGTAATTCAGATTATTTATGTATGTCTTTTCCTCTATACAAAGGTTGTCTGGTAGAGATCGCTCTCAGCGATAAGACCGCCTTTGCCCACTATAACCTTAAGTGTTATTCTTTGTGTGTTCTTATTTTTATGTGTGCAATAAAGAATTTATTCATTCATTCATTCATTCAGAAAAATTGTAGATTAATTCCTTTGAAAAACTAGTAAGAGATAGATAAATGAACTTATTCAAATAGATAACTCAAACACTAAACTGGACCAGACAATAGAGTCCACAAATCCAGACTCGTTGCCCAACTTAAATTCAAAAGCTGAAACATTTTTCAATTCCAACTACGCGCGTATACATACTTGAGTTCCTTTTATTTGGAGTACGGCAAAACTCAAGACTCACAAAATCTAAAAGTAAATTCTGAGAAATACAGTTGCTGCTCTCAAATTGAGGAAAAATAAAACGGTGATCGCATACAATGTACCTGAACAACTGAAGAGAAGACGGTTTAGTTCTCTGCGAGTTTTTTATAACAGAACTAGCTGGTGCCCGCGACTGCGTCTGCGCTGGTTTATGAATTGAAGTCTATGTGTTATTCTGATGTATATGCTATATTATTGTAAAGTTTTATTAAAATCCATTAAGTAGTTTTTACGTGAAAGAGTAACAAACATACATCCATACTTACAAACTTTCGCGTTTATAATATTAGTAGGAAAGTTTTCTGAACGTCTCAATATGTAAGACAAAATCTATTAGTGCATTTTTTTTAACTTGCTTCAATTTGCCCAAAACGCTGTAAATTGTCGTCCTTGCATTGCTTAAAAGAATGGATGTACTTGTTCCCTCAATCACGAAAATAAAAAACACGTACTTTAAAATCAAGCCATTCTCACCTGTAACCATTTGACTGGCTGAAGTCAGCAGCTTAACATCATTATCTTCATCCTGGGTTTCAAGTCTGACTGTGACATTCAACGGGTCCAGTGGCCCATCACTGGCTCTTCCGTGAAGAGTGACAAGGACAGCCGTAGTTTTCCCAGGTACGGCTACCTCTGGAGCCACCACTGAGAAGCCTCTGCGGACAAGGAGAGAGATATCTTTTAAGATTAGCATAAGAGACTGCAAAGGTAAATACAGTTGAATCCGCTCTCCTACACTCAAGGGATCGGTGTTCTATCCGGACGTCGTAATAAAGAAATAAGTTTTTACGTTATTTTTTAACAAATCAACGGAACTTATGCGTCGCTAAAAGCGGTCGGTCGTTGCGACGTCGTACTAAACGGATTCTACTGTATCTGTAATGGACTGAGATTTCTTCTTAATGTAAAACGTTGTAAAATAAAAATAATCCATAATCTTTAAGGGATTATTTCACACGTTTTGCTTAGCGTTAACCGAATTTTAATTTAATTTAAACATTTTTTTAATATTTATTTCTCTCATTGCCATACAAAGTGAGCCTTAAGGTGAAGTTTTATAGGTGATTCGATTTGACTGCATATCGGCGATCTAAATCAGTTAAAAAAATACTTTTCTCAATAGACAATTGAATGAAAGAATTAAAAAGATTAATGAAGATGTTCTTGTATTGAAGTTAAATTAAATTTAAAAAATTAAAGCGCGGTACAAACTTACAAACTGCAACTAGCGCTTATTATGCCTATGCCCACGCATGGTATGGTATAATCTTGTGGGGCAACAGTAGCGACGTTAATGATTTGTTTGTACTGCAGAAAAAATGCATAAGAACACTTGTAAATATAAAGCAAACAGATAGCTGCAGACCGCATTTTAAAAACTTAAATATCCTAACGATGACTTGTATGTACATATTGGAAATTAGTAAATTTGTAAGGAGTAATAAACATCTTTTTATACAGTCAAAAGACCAACATTCACGACCACTTAACCTACGCCATCAAAATAAGCTAGCTCTACCAACCATAAGACTGCAAATTTTTCATGCTAGTCCTTATGTAATGGCCATCAAAATTTATAATAAAATCCCAGATGATATTGCCAAAGAAGAAAATAATTCAGTGTTTATTAATAGGCTTAAAAACTTTTTGTCTGAGAACTGCTTTTACAACCTTAATGAGTATTTTAATTTTAAGTGTAAATAAATATTGTTAACTTAGAATATATAATTACCTTAATAATAATAATAAATTATAATAATAAATAATAAATTGGGGTGGTAGAGATCTACCTCCTAGCGGTCCACCCCGGGCAACGGCGCTGCGGGACATCACGTTCTGTGGCGACGGCTGAAGGTCTCTTTCAGCGGTGGTAGGCTTCGGCCGCCTGGCTCGCGACCACCCTCCCGCCGGAGCCCGACGCCAAACAGCTTGTCTGTGTTCCGTCGGTGTGCGGGAGTGCCAGTGCCACTGGGGGATCGGAGGTGGTCAGTTGCGTGGCTTAGGATCGGTCTTGGTCTCTAAGCAAGTCTGTTCCGGGTAACTCATATTGGAGGGTAGCGGGATCCGAGGCACGGTCTCTGCCGTTGGCCGACTGCAGGTAGATGGCGGCCCAAGTACCACGAAAGCTGACGCTGCCCCGCCAACTAGCGAAAAATCCTGGAATGCTCCGTCGTGCCAGCTGGCGACTGGACGGGAGGACCCGACGGCCATTTCAGGGGGGCTCGGGCGTCCCCGCAGTCTCCAGGTGAGTTCACTGCCCACTGGTCAGATGAGCCGAAGAGTTTCATTTGATAACCAAGCCGCGTCTCGACCAGTTTCCGTTTCCCCACAACAACAAACTCCCCAATGAAAAAGTCTAAAAACAAAAAGGTATACAAACGGCGGCACTTCCTCCCACTAAAAGTGCACCTCATTAACATCCGGGGGTTGCACTCCAATCTCGATCCGGTCCACTTCCACCTTGAGACCGAGAAGCCGCACCTATTCTTTTTAACGGAGACGCAGATAGCAACGCCGTCAGACGTGGCGTACCTCAACTACCCGGGTTACTCGTTGGAACACAAGTTTAAAAAACGAGCCGGGGTCTGTGTGTACGTCCGCGATGACATTTGCTATCGGCGTCTCCGTTGCTTTGAAGATTCAGGGTCATCAACACTGTGGATTCTGGTGGACACCGGCATAGAGAAATCTCTCTACGTCGGTGTCTACCGGTCGCACAGCGGTGACCAGGAGACGACCAGGCTTTTTGAGCACCTTTTAGAGAAGGCGGATTGTGCCCAACAACGGTACCCAACAGCGCAGCTTCATTTTCTGGGGGACTTTAATGCCCACCACAGCGAGTGGTTGTTCCCATACCAGAAAACTGACCATGCTGAGAGAGAGGCGCGCAGGTTTGCTTTGTCGCTAGATCTCACCCAGCTGGTGAATGTAGCTACGCGGGTGCCTGATGTAGACGGACACACGCCCAATTGCTTGGACTTACTGCTGACTACAGATCCAGACAGGCACTCGGTGTCGGTATCAGCCCCGCTGGGAACATCCGACCACTGTCTGGTGAAGTCCGTGTCGATCAGCTCTCCTCCGGATGATAGCCCAAGAGGCACGAGGCGAGTTTGGCGATACGAGTCAGCAGATTGGGATGAGATGCGGCACTTCTTTGCATCCTACCCATGGCAGCCAGTGTGTTTTTCTTCGAGCGATCTTTCTTGTTCAGCTGAAGCGGTTGCGGATGTGATACGGCAGGGGATGGAATACTATATTCCGTTCTCCGACATACCGCTCGGTCACAAAGTCCGACCTTGGTTCAATGCGGACTGCGCTCGCGCTGAAGCTCGAATGCAGTCCGCATACCAAGCCTGGGTTCAAGCCCGTGATCGCAAAGTTCGAGCTCGACGGGTTCGCGCGAAAAAAAAGGCATTCAATCATGCTGCAAAGTTCTGCAAGAGGGTGATCCGAAAGGCACGTTACGACCATGTCAGTCGTATAGGGACCAAACTTGCATCCTACCCCTCTGGTAGCAAACAATTTTGGTCCCTATCCAAATCGGTCGAAACAAACTTCTGCCGTCCTACATTACCTCCCCTGCTAAAACCTGACGGGTCGCTAGCTCACTCTGCAACAGAGCAAGCAAATTTATTTGCGTCTCTATTTGCAAGCAATTCTCGTTTAGATGCCGGCTCTTATCAACCACCAACGATTCCTCGCTGTGACTCTTCGATGTCGGAGGTCACAATACACGCAAAAGAGGTTCGTAGAGTACTCCGAAGCCTAGACGTGAACAAAGCAAGCGGTCCTGATGGAATACCAGCAAAAGTCTTGAGAAACTGTGCGCCTGAGTTGTCTCCTGTGCTAACACGTTTGTACCGCCTCTCTCTAAAAACAAGAACGGTGCCAAAATCTTGGAAGGTTGCCAACGTACAGCCAGTGCCCAAGAAGGGTAGTCGTGCCGACCCCAGCAACTATCGGCCAATCGCCATCACCTCCATACTCTGCAAAGTTATGGAAAGGGTACTCAATGGAAAACTGCTGACATACCTAGAAGCTAACGACCTACTCAGTGACAGTCAGTATGGCTTTCGCCGGGGACGATCAACTGGGGATCTTCTAGTGTATGTCACGCATTGCTGGGGGGAGGCCATCGAGAAATACGGCGAAGCCCTTGCCGTGTCACTAGACATCTCGAAGGCCTTCGACAGGGTGTAGCACGCAAGTCTGCTGAGCAAACTTCCTGCATACGGCATTCCCGCTGACTTTTGCTCTTGGATTTCTGACTTCCTGAGCGAACGGTTGATCCGAGTAGTCCTTGATGGCTGCTCCTCTGACCCCGTGGCTATTGATGCCGGGGTTCCTCAGGGGTCTGTTCTCTCTGCGACTCTTTTCCTGTTGCACATCAACGACCTACTTGGTCCTAGTATTGTTGGGTACGCAGATGACAGTACTGTCGTCGAGAGATATATGCCAAGCGCAAAAGCCAGCAGTGACGAAATACGTTCTTTGAGAGAGGCCATGGTAGAGCGTATAAAATCAACCTTAAGTCTTGTCTCCGACTGGGGTGACAAAAATCTGGTAAGTTTAACGCCACCAAAACGCAGGCGTGTCTGTTCACCGCCAAAAGGAGTCCGTTTAATCTGGCTCCTACTTTTCGAGGTACAACTGTACCAGTTACCGACAGCCTCGAGCTACTTGGCATGAAGTTGTGTGCAAATCTGAACTTCGGCGCTAACATTGAGTCAAAAGCCCAAACTGCGGCAAAAAAGCTGGGCATCCTCAATAAGGTTAAGCGTTACTTCACTCCTGGTCAGCTTCTAGTTTTATATAAAGCCCAAGTCCGATCGTGCATGGAGAATTGCTGTCACCTTTGGGATGGCTCAGCCAAATACCAGCTAGCCACACTTGACTCGATAGATCGCAGAGCCAAGAAGCTTGTTGGTGATGAGATGCTGATGAAAACCAAGTTTCACAGTCTGGCCCACCGTCGCAAAGTTGCATGTCTGTCGGTCTTCTACAGATTGTACTTCGGAGAGTGTGCTCTAGAGCTCCACGAGCTTATTCCACCATCTCCCTTCTACCATCGGGAGTCCAGACGCACCGCAGGATATCACCCATACTTGGTTGATGTTCTGCACATTCGCACAAAGCGCTTTGAAACATCTTTTATAATGCGCACGGCTAAAGAGTGGAATTCTCTGCCTGCGTCTGTGTTCCCGAGTTTATATAACCCGAATCTATTCAAGTCGCGAGTGAATAGGCTTCTTCTGGGTAAGCTCGTTCCATCGTCGACCTCATCTCTGTCTAGATCGAGGTTCAAGACTAGATCGAGGTCAAGAGTAAGCCCATTTTCAATAAAAAAAAAATAAAAAATTAACTTACTTAGTAAATAAACATTGTTAACTTAGAATATTGATTAGCTTATTAATAATTTTAATGACTTACTTCGTAAATAGTGTTAACTTGGAATATTGATAAGTTTAATAATAAATTTAATATCTTACTCGTATTAGGTACAGGTAATGTAAAGTACTTATGTGCAGTGCCCTAACAGGGTTTCATGAGTGATACGATAAAAAATGTAACACCTTTTATTACCATATGAAAGCAATAAACGTTATGATTATTTTTATGAAATTGAATAGATAACAACTGGAACAGACAATAGAAATTACGAACCAAAACTTGACGCCTGTCTTGAATTCAAAAGCTACAAAATTTTACAACTTCCACTACGCGTCGACAAATACTTCAGCTTCTCTTACTCCGGGTCAAGCAAAATTCAGGACTAACAAAATCTGGAAGAAATGTTTAAGAAATAATAGCTGCTGAACTGAGAACAAGTCTTTGTGTTTGAGAGTTAAGAGTTAAGGAATAAGTAAGAACAGCTCTATCCATCTAACCATCATGTGTGTTCGAAAGATATTTTTTTGTACAAAAATATATCAAGTGCCATAAAAATCTGTTAACTTATCAGAAGGAAATAGTTGTTTTTCTAGCGGAGCATTAAAGACTTTACAGCTGCAGTGCGACAAATCGCGTGGACACGTACAAATTATTGTATTTGCCTTCAAACTGCGTGTAGAATACTGAATTTAGTTTGACAAGACTGTCGATGTTAGAAAAGTGGTTTGGCGTTGGTTTGGTTTGTTATTTTCCTTTGTTACCAACTAAAATAATGTACATGGACAAAAACATTGTTTGGAAACGGAATTATGGATTTAAACCATAAAAATTTGCTAAACAAGATTTTCCAATAAAGATACATCGAGATACGTAATTAGTTTTTTAATAACATCTGCGTCTGCACCACTGCGTCATCACGTGACAGCGCAGTTTTCATAAAACATTTGCCGAGATGCAAACAATACAAACATTCCCTCCATACTCTAGTGCTCGACAAATATCGTGCAGTTTTGTGAAGAATGTGGGGCAACTTAATAGTGGACCACCTAGACACTTGTCGAGATTTAATAAAATCCTTATTTGTTTGCCAATACTCTCTCTGTCCCGTGTGGTGCCGGCAAAGAATAGTACCAACCCATACATACCCGTGGGTGTCGTAAGAGGCGACTAAGGGTTAACTGGAGGATGGGCAGCAGCATCTTTCTTTGTATCTTACATCTTACTGCGGTCACCTACAACCGCGGTCCATGGTGCCAGCCGTAACGCTAACAAGCGAGGTGACTATGGTACTTCCCCTCCACACCAGCAAAAGCTAGAATTCTGGAGGGAGCTCCCTGTCCTGTAGTGGACGTTTTTTTTTTTTTCATGGGATGTTATGATGACTCTCTCAAACGGAAGGACAGACAAAAGACAAAATTACGCGCTTTTATTTATTCTCAATACAAAATCGTCGTAACAGCAACCCTACTTTGATATCTTATAAGCCTTTACTAACTCTGTTATTCTGAACAAAATTTTGTTTGTGAAATGCGTCTTCGTGCTTTGTTCTGTTTGATCAAAATCCAGGAGCCTCCACTCTGTTTACCTTGTTTGATACTACTGTTCATTTTGGAGATATCGAGGTGATTTCGGGGCTTAAAATCCGACTTGAGCTTTTGGTATTGATTCTTAAGACGTTCTTAACTGTTGGCACAAAATTACTGAAAATATTCAGATTACAACAAACACTATACTTAGTTATTGTGCAGATTATGGTAAAATTACAAATAATCATGTATTTTTCTCATAGAAACGTTCGAAGGGGAAGGCAAAGGTTCCATGACCAAATTCAGATTGTTCTAAATAAAGGCTGGGTTAAAATTTCCTAGACTGTTGAGCAGAAAGTAGCAGAAGCGAGGGAAGTATGTCAAGATAGTAGCATGCAGGGCTGTGGTCTCTGCCTACCCTGACGGGAAAGAGGTGTAATGTCATTTTATGTGTGTTTTCTTTGATTTTTCGGAAAGGTATCGACCACCCAAAGTCTATCAAAAATACAGGGTGTTTGGTTCATCGTGTGCCAAAAGGAAGTGGCCGTTAGGAGAGGCCATCTGCTATCCATTCAGCCCCCATAACCATTTATAAGCCCCAAAGTTTTTTTTTAAATTAAAATTTTTAAAAATAATTTGCAAAATATCACAATTCTGCATTAAAACTAAAATAAAAATAAAAAGTAATGGGTCTAGACTCCAAATCAGATTTTCATTTCGTTGTGCACTGTTGTGTGGTTCTATCGATACCAAATTTACTTTTATATCTGATCTAGTTATTTTTTTATTGACTCTCAAAGTTTCCGGAAGAGGTAAAGTAAAGGCCTTGTTAGTCACCTCTTACGACACTCACGGATAGAGATGAGTTGGTACTATTCTTTGTCGTCATCACACGTATACACACATGTAACATGGTATTAATAATAACAAAGTGGAAGAACTTTTCAAAAGCAAAGAGTATAAAGCATACAATGGTGTCCATCAATACACATATGAAATTTAACCTTTTCCAAGAAAGGTTACCAAGCAAACAAAGCATTTATTTATAAACAGCGACAGACCCGAAGTAAATTGGGGCAAAAAGAATGACAAACATTCGAAATGTTCGGGTAAAAACAACGATTTGTAAGGGAGAACACCTCATCCCTCCAAATAACTTCGAAAATGGAGACCACAGAGGCGACCCGTATTTTTGTCGAGAAAAAATTATTGACCGAGACGAATGCCTCAATAATATATCCGTTTGAGTAGGGTACCGTCGATGTGTCGAACATATCCATTGGTGGATTTTCTACTTTGAGAGAACCTTTTATTTTGCAGTAGCTTTTTACTGAGAATAAAAGTTTTGATGTGTTCTTTTTGTTGCAAAGTAAGTGTGCGAAAATAAAATATGTAAATATGCGATAAAGACGTTGAAATATTGCGTTTGTAAATCCATTAAACCTAGTAACATATATAAGATCATTGCATTAAACAATTTTCATTAAATCAAAACAACTGTCATAGCTGCGTAACATAAAAGGAAGTTGGTATACTACGCTCTGCGTTGCGTGGGTTAAAACCTCCTTGCATAGTAGTATTAAAATAAATGATCAACCTCATAGGTAGAAATATCCCTGTGGTGCGATTTCCTTCGACTGTCGGTCTGTCTGTCACACTTGTTTATAACAAAAACTGCCATTATGAATAATTTTACACAATATTTACTAATTTTATTCTTAGCAATAATTTTATTTTGGCAATAAATTAAATGATTTCCAAAATATTTTTTTATACCCCAATACACTTCAGACAAAATGGATGCATGTACACCAAATTGGCTGAACGACACCAAATTTGGGTAACCAGAACGCACGAGCCGAGCGAGCGGAGCGAGCGTGCCGCGGCAGCGGCCAGCGAAGTGCCAGAAGCAAATTTGGTGTACATTCATCCATTTTGGTAGACAAAATTTGGTGGATATTATTTGGTAAAAATTTACTCAAATTTGGTGGCACGTTAATACACAGCCTTTTGAGAAATGAGAAAGGATTTTTTTTATCTGTGCTCAACAGCCTAAGTGGGTATTTAAACCGTCGCACTTGACCATTTTTTTTGTCATTTCTCAGCTTGACCAATATTAATCTTGTATGAAGCATGTGTAGTTATATTTTATGTTTTTGAACAAGTGTGCTAAAAATAATATTTTATGGAACACCTTGCCAAAAGTAATGAAGGAGAGCCTTTGTTTAAAGACTTCATAGCACTAGGCACCTATAAAAGTTCCCCATACACAAGTGTTAAGATCAAAGCTCTATTTGAATTTAAATTTTGTTTTGTAGGACACGCGTGTTCATGCAAAATGAATTGGGATTAGAGTGATTCATTCCAGCTATTCCAACAAGCCATTGGATTAATATTTGAACTAAACAAATATTTATTCTGAAACGAGAAATTTTATTTTAAGCTTGCTAACGGCAATCATTATTTAGAAATTGAGGTCTATTCCTGGGCGGCTCCTAAATTTAAGCTTAATAATTATGGATCCTGTCATTGGACAGGCACAGCACAGCACTATTAAGAAATACCGCGCACTAGCGATTTTTTAGTTGGTCGATAGTTTGATCGTTCTGGGAATCAGTATGTACCCCTATGGTAGTGCGCGCATTTGTCGATCGATTTGTTTATAGAAAGTACGATTGCGACTAAACTGTCGGCCAACTAAAAATCGCTAGTGCGCGGTGGCTCTAAGTGCTATTATTATGTCTCTTTTTCGGGAGAATTTGGACCAAAACCCTTTCATACATCCCATAAAACGTACGTAGGGGAGCAGACAGCAGGACAAGGAGCTCCCCCTAGAACTCCAAGGAAAACGCATGGTAGTCTGGAGGGGATTTACCAAAGTTGCCAAGTTTGTAAGCGTTGCGACTGGCGACCGCTGTTGTTGGTGACCGCAGTATGTACGATACACAGAAAAATGCTGCTGCCCATCCTCTGGTTCAAAAGCCCTTAGTCGCCTTTTGTAACACCCACGGGTAGATATGGGTTGGTTTTATTTTTTGCCCGCACCGTACGGACCCACCTACTCTATTAGGCTTAAAAGCGGCCACGTAGAAATCGACCCAGTTATTATTTAGTTTCCAGATAACTCAAAACCAAGCCTGAATCGAAATCCTTTATAAACTTTGCCATTAATTTAACGTCTAACCTACATCAAACGTAATGACTATGTGAAGTTATATTAACGATGCTTTTAGTTGGATGAAACTAAATATTACTCGAATGAACTCGAAGCTTAGGTATTTACCTGCAAATAGACAGATATAAACTCGAGCCTTAATTAGTAATAAGTACTTGGTAGTACGCTCTACAATATTATAGCCGCCTCAACATTAAAATATCATCGGGTGAGCAAGCTATGCTACTCGCCAACAGATGGCGCTGTAGGTTTCTGTCTAAAACGCGGTATTTAAAAAAATGCTTAAAAACACGAGCAAAACGATTTTTCCCAGACGTGAGACCTAGCAAGATCAATTTTTCGTCCCCAAAAACCCCCGGATACTAAATTTCATCAAAATCGTTAGAGTCGTTTTCGAGAAACCGATTACAAATATATATATATATATATATATTTATACATATACAAATATTGCTCGTTTAATAGTATAGGATTTATCAATGGCACGCAAAATAAACTCAGACGGAAATATAAAGGATCGATCTTTTTTCTGCCATACATTTTCACACAACGATGGGGTCAAACTTAGCGTCAATACGTTGCCTAAACGAAAGACTACAGGGTGTTAATTTGATTGCGTGCCATAGGTCAGGGGCGGAATCAATATCAGTCACTGAACAACTTTTCCCAAGGAACATAGGTCGAAATACGAAAAACCAAATTTGACCTCCCATACAAAATGCGCTATCAGCTGATGCAGTTTCTATGGGAGGTCAAAAATTTATTTTCGTATTTCGACCTATGTACCTTGGGAAAAGTTATTCAGTTACTGATATAGATCCCGCCCCTAAGCTATGGCACGCAATCAAATTAACACCCTGTATAATTTTTTTGCCTTAACTTAATAATACGTAGCTGAAAAGTAACAACATAGGATGAGCTGTCGGACGAAGACACCAAAAAAATACTCGATATGTCGTTAGATATCACGTTTTCCTTATTCACATTTTTCAAGTGACGTAAGGGGTTTCCTTTACATTTTGGATAACTGTGTGTAAATCTTGAAATATTTTTTTTAAGTATTCATCTAAAAATAATAAAATTTGACGCTTATTTTGACTCCATAACTGTATGAAAATGTATGGCAAAAAACAGACCCACCCGTTATTTTTGCTTCTGAGTGTATATTTTTATTCAGAGCAGCTCTTCTTCGTAGATTCATCACTCTGCTTTGTTCATGGCCGGATTTAAATAAAAAAATAACAAAACCAAGTTTAACCAAGATTTTCCAATCCAACATAAGAAAACCGCTACAAATGGACACTTGCCAAGTCTTGAACAAACGCAATCAATACCGATCGGCTGGGAAAAGATTCTTGCCGGCACGGGCGTTTAATGAATTGAGACTTGAGACGAAGAGAACGCAGAAGTGAAGTGGTACCATCGGCAATTAATAATAATTTTATGAATGTGAAATGTGAGATGTGATGCTGGAGGAGGATGGAAAGAATTAGCTGCACTGAAAGAAAAACAAACGATGAGGTGCTAGAGATAGTTGATGAGAAAAGAAGTTTACAAAAAACTATAGAGAACCGAAGAGTGAAAATGATAAGACACCTGATACGGCGCGACAATTTCCTGAAAAACATTATTGAAGCTTGCCCGCAAAGACAACATTTTGTCTATCGATGTATATGTGTACAAATAGCTAGCGAATATACTCGTAGCTGCGGGTGGCGCTGCGAGCGATCGGCCATTCAGGAAGCAGACATTGCACAAAACGCCCGTTCAGGCCCTTTATTCGAAACATCTTTGTAATTGGAAGCTATTGGAAGGTAATTATAAGAAGTTCTAATTATATTGGCTGTATCAATGAAATAAGGACCTTTCAACACTTCGTACCAAATTTCAAGATTCTGAGTTCACGGGAAGTACCCTGGTAGGTTTTGATTCCCTTGCGAGTGTCGAATAACTCGAAAATTTGCGGCATAAACGGCTGTATCTTTTGATTGCGTCAGCTTAGAAGTTTTATTTTTTTACAGCTCCAAGGGACAGTAAACCTGAGTATTTGATATTAATTTCAGCTTGATACCTTTACGCGTTCCTGAGAAAAAGGGTCGTGACAGACAGACGGACAGCAAAGTGATCCTATAAGAATTCCGTTTTTTACTTTTGAGGTACGGAACCCTAAAAAGGAATAAATCCTTTTATATTTTTAGGCTTCCGTATCCGAAAGGACATTACGGTAATCCATTTCTAAGCCTACGTCGTCTGTCTGTCCAAGGGCTGTCTTTTGAACCATAGTAGCAATGTGGTTGAAATTTTCACAGAGCTTTTTATCAGTGTTTTTTATCTTAGCTCTTAACCCTTACAAGCGTGAAAATTGGAATGTTATTATTGTTATTATTATATATTTAACACGTGTATAAGGTGCAAAAGCTATACAAGAACTACAAATAATAAAACTGGTCAAGTGCGAGTCTGATGCGCTTTTCCGGTTTTTTTATTGTTTTCAGTATTTTAAAATCAACATGCACACTTACAGTCGCTTTTTGCTCTACCTGACTTGCAAGCCCAGGCTGCAAAAGAGCAAACTATAGTAAACGGGTCAGTTATTTCACGAGATAACTGTACCTAAAATTCTATCGACAAGTTTGCAAATGAAGACCAAACTCAAGCTGAAAGCGCACAAATTCTCACCACCTGTATGTCAAGTCAAGTATACGAGTAAGCCTTCGCAATTCCTCCAAGCGTTTAAAAATTCACCATTCACCAACCACGCTTTCTGAATACCTTACAAGCTAAAATCCTTTTTTCTTTTTTTTTACTCTTCTTTAGACCCTTTCGCCGCTCACGCTTAAATGACATGAAAATAAAGCGAAAACGATATTATTACCGAATAAGAGGGTAGGATAGGTCCCTTCTGGGTCCTAGTGAGCAGATTTAGGCTAGATTTTGGAAACGATTTAAAAGAAAGATCTTTGAGCTTTCTTGTGCGAAAATTTGATTTTAGTCACATTCTTACTCAACGTGGTGAATATTATTATTTTTTTATTGGTGCCTTAATCATTTATCGACAAAAGTTATTTTATCTACGGTCTACTAAAACGTTCCTTTCACACATTTTCATATAAAAATTATCGGTGCTCTAAAACAGAGTGAAATCGCTATCACACCTTCCTAAGTCCAAAGACTGATTCGGCATACATTGCTGGGAGCGTTGGTTCTGTTAATTCCAATATCTTTACTTAAACCAGCAATGTATGCCGAATTAGTATCTGAATTTAGGAAGGCGTGATAGCGGCTCAATTAATTATCACCTCACCTCTTTCACTAAAGTAGGGCCAACTTAAGAAGTCTGTTTTGACGTTTCCTTAACACCAACGCACAGAGTTATTTTTTTTGCAGGTCATAATTTATCATAGGTTTGACAGCTGTCATAAAAGACTTATTACGATGGCCTTACTTTAAATTAGTGCCAACGCAAGAAGTCCGTTTTGACGTTTCCTTAACACCAACGCACAAAGTTAATTTTTCTTTGCAGGTAAAATTTTTTCATACGTCAGCTGTCAAAAAGGACCTATTACGATGGCCTTTGTTTAATTTGCCTTACCTATGTCTTTGGTAATACTATCTTTAACTCTTTAATGCTGATATCCATTTATCAATCTGGTTTACCATTTGCCAAGTATTTCTGTAAATTTCTGTTTCGGTTTAATGATTCCATGACTTTTAAGTCACCCTTTGATAAAAATGTGCAATACCCCTGCAATGACCTTCAAGGTCAACACGACCGCTATTATAGTACGCTACTATTGTCACATTTAGCGATAGTTATCGCATAGAAATCACAGCTCGCAGTAGCAGGATCACTTTTGCCATTCTTTTTTTTTTAACTTTAGCAGTGATTCCCGCCCGGTGAAGCTTTGACAGCCAATAAGGCTAACAGCAATGTCACGTTCAAAGAAAAAAAATACTTGCTGTTGTAAATTGTCGAAAAGTCCCTGTTGAGTCGTTTCGT
The DNA here is from genome assembly GCA_947532105.1 of Athrips mouffetella. NCBI lineage: Eukaryota > Metazoa > Arthropoda > Insecta > Lepidoptera > Gelechiidae > Athrips > Athrips mouffetella. The sequence continues at coordinate 6,885,095 of OX383964.1, read as the reverse complement.
ACCTGTTGTGTTGTTTTTCTTAATCTATGTTTCGTGAGTTTTTTTCATGTGTACAATAAATAATTAAATCAATAAGATAGGATTCGCAGTATCAATGACATTCAAACGATTCAAACAAACTCTGCAAATAAAAGCCATCAACTACTGTCATGTTTGGTTTTGCGTCCATTCTACGTCACACCTGCATTCGGAGAACTAGAAAAGGTACTTCACTGCTGACACACTTCTCACGCCAAATTTAGATCCGCGTCGCTGCTCTACCGGATCCTGACACAATTCCGTTTCCGTGCTTCTGTTAGGACGTGTCCGGATCTGAGAGACATGTTCCACGTCACGTTCTTCTGTCAATCCCTTATTACATGCGGATAGGGTGTGCACTGTGTGCGTTGGTAGATACGTACCTAGGGGTAGAATAATCTTTGCGTGGACTGATAATTCTTTTAAGTTTTAACGAGGAAAAGAGATCCCTCTTTTTCGGCCGTATTGGCCACTGCGTTTGGCAATCAGTTGCCTTCGTGTTGCAAACTTCGGAGGTAAGGCGTAATTTTTTTTGGATTTTTTTATCATAACTTGAAAACTAAGCGTCGTAAAAAATACAAAAATATATATTGTGATTTACAAGTCCTTTTATATGATACCTCACTCGACCTAGGTCACGTCAATTTAAAAAACTTGTTTCCCCCCCTCTCTTATGTGAGCCACATTTACAATGATAATAATAATAATTTTTAACTTTTTTGTTTGCAATAAAGTTCTGCAATTCTAAGACTATTCCAAGAAGTCGATAGTGTGAGTAGTTGCTGAGGTAAACAGGTGTGATAGACACAGCCCCCACCAAAGCCCCACCATAAGGGTTCCGTTTTTACCACCTTGGTTCACACAGTTGCCAAAGAAGAAAAAATATTCTTCGTACGCAACCAGTTGCAAGTAATAATTTAGTAAAATATAGCCTTCAAAATTTGCATTTTTATCATAACTTGAAAACTAAGCGTCGTAAAAAATACAAAAATATATATTGTGATTTACAAGCCCTTTTATATGATACCTCACTCGACCTAGTTCACGTCAATTTAAAAATTTGTTTCCCACCCTCTCTTATGTGAGCCACATTTACAATGATAATAATAATTATTTTTAACTTTTTTGTTTGCAATAAAGTTTTGCAATTCTAAGACTATTCCAAGAAGTCGATAGTGTGAGTAGTTGCTGAGGTAAACAGGTGTAATAGACACAGACCCCACCAAAGCCCCACCATGAGGGTTCCGTTTTTACCACCTTGGTTCACACAGTTGCCAAACAAGAAAAAATATTCTTCGTACGCAACCAGTTGCAAGTAATAATTTAGTAAAATATAGCCATCAAAATTTGCATTTTTATCATAACTTGAAAACTAGGCGTCGTAAAAAATACAAAAATATATATTGTGATTTACAAGCCCTTTTATATGATACCTCACTCGACCTAGGTCACGTCAATTTAAAAATTTGTTTCCCCCCCTCTCTTATGTGAGCCACATTTACAATGATAATAATAATTATTTTTAACTTTTTTGTTTGCAATAAAGTTGTGCAATTCTAAGACTATTCCAAGAAGTCGATAGTGTGAGTAGTTGCTGAGGTAAACAGGTGTAATAGACACAGACCCCACCAAAGCCCCACCATAAGGGTTCCGTTTTTACCACCTTGGTTCACACAGTTGCCAAAGAAGAAAAAATATTCTTCGTTCGCAACCAGTTGCAAGTGCTAATTTATTAAAATATAGCCATCAAAATTTGCATTTGTAAGAATTACAAATAGAAAGATTTTGGAAATTTTTGATGTTAGAATATCAGACGATAGAGAAAATAATAATGGGAAAACCACAAGATAATTTTGATACGAGTAACGGAAGAGAGGAAGAGAAAAGCAAAGACCGTGTGGTGGTCAATTTAAAGGTCAATGTCATTTATACCAGGAAGTAAAGCGTCGATGCTGGTTGTCATGTTATTGATAGGTAACTGGAAAGCCTCACTCGGCAAGGTAATACTTTTTGACCAAATATAGTGTTTGTAGAGTTAGGCCTTGGCTTGTAAAGCTAGATGATTAGCTCTACATATGATCTGATTATTTTTAGCTCGATACGCTGGACAACGTGTAGATATTTGCACTGGTTTCTCTCCCGAAACCAAAGTGATTCTCTACTGTCGAAAACAAGCAACTTTCACAAGAAAAAATATTTTGATTGGATAAAATTTTTCTGACTTCCCGTACAAAATAAGTCGGTCACGTGACCTCTTTAGTATGGAGAGTCGAAAAATTGTTTTCAAGTAGACTTTTTTTTTCGGGAAGGTTTCTCGTGTTCATGAGTACAGGGAGAAAAACCAATGAAAATACACGGTGTTTCATTAAATTGCGAATATCGCAGAACAATACCGCCAATAATATAAGAACTGTGCAGTTCTGTAGAAAATGTATCGACATGGTCCCAGCTCCAACGTTCGCTTACAATACAATAAGTGTAGAGCCAGATGGTACCCCGTCTGTTTGCGGGTTGATATCTAGGGTTATACGTGAAACCTTATACACATACCTATATCTCTCGAATATGCTATTTGAAATACGAAATTGAACAATTTTTCTTAGAAACGAGATCCAAAAAATTTCTTTGTTTTCTTCAAAGTCATGAGTATTTTTAAGAGGTTCGCGATCACTATAACTATTAGGAAAACAGTTTGCCGGGTTTTATTGTTTCATGGGTCATATTGTTTTTGTGATCACGGTGAACTTGGTGCTTGTACGGTAATAGAGTAAAAACTACATATTTCGGAAACCTATAAGGTCATTAATCTGTACGTTGAAAGTAAAACAAAGATTTAGTTCTAAATATACATATTGTATATAGGTATAGGATAGGCCAGATTAAAAGTACCCTAAACCGACGAGCATGCATGAAAAGATTGAAGAAAGTACAGGAAGCGAGGGGAGTATGTCAAGATCGTAGCAGGTGGAGGACTGTGGTCTCTGCCTACCCCGATGGGAAATAGGCGTGATGTTATGTATGTAATGTAGGTACTTTGTTGTGGATAGTACTCAACCATACAGTTTCATTGTCAATAGTTTGTAAACAAATCTCAACACACGTAAAGTTGGCTTATCTATCTACTGACAGTCAAAATCGGAGTCCAAAACAAATCTAACAAAAGTTTAGATCCCGACAAGAATAATTTCTATTCTTATGGGAAAAATTAAACACATGGGTGTGGAAACGTACCTTCAACCTCCAATATACATACAATAAGAGCGGTGCCAGATGGTACCATTTCTATTTGCGGTTTGATATCTGGGGCAAGACGCAAAGTGTATACAGGATGTAAGAGAAACAACCAAACAAAACTAAAAGCCATGTAAAATCAAGCAGTGAAATTGTAGAAATCGTCGATGTACGTAACGACTAAGCATTTTTGAAAAGAGAAGCGTTTTGTACGGCACACAAAACAAACCATCCGTCGCATTGTATAGTACAGTCCACGACAGGTCAAGCTTGACACTCGCAGTGGGACTCTAGCCCATACGTCTATTGAAATAAAAACGGTATAAAGTCCAATGTGTCAAGCTTGATTTGCTCTTGACTGTACAATAGTACGTGAAAATAATAATTAGTATCTGTGAAATTATAAAGAATTATCATCGTGTGTCATGCTCTTTAAGTTTAAGGTGCAGATAGACACTGTACTAATGAGCACAAAGAGCAAATTGCCACTTAGTAGCATGTGTTCGTGCTTTACTACTAATAAGCATGCTCATTTCTAGTAATGTTCAAAAATCTACCGTAAATTTATTTTCGTGCATGCTACCTGTACTTAGAATGCGGTATTTGCATGCTTTTAGAACGGCATGCTTGCAACGAGTATGCTTTTCGCAAGCAAAACACAGTTAAGAGCAAGCATTACGCGTTTCAAGCATGTTGATAAGCATAAGTACAAATTTTTTTAGCAGCACGTCTATCTGGCGCTAGATTCTTTTGAATGTTTTCGTAAGCAAAATTTTGTTTTTTACTGGTTTTATTAACCTATAACCAAGACTCTGTATATTCGCAAGCAGAGCAGAACCTGAGTAAATTAGATTATTGGGTGTTTGACAGGCCTCAGGCGTAATTTCATCCGAAAATATACGGTACAATGAACTGAAAATTCTTTACCTTGAATTTACGCTCGAAAAATAAGTGATGAAGACTCAGATAGAATCGTACGAGTCATGATTTATTTAGTATCAGGTCTCAGTGCGGCTGGTATAAAAAAATAAATAACATCATGCCTAAAAAAAATAAACCATCACAACAAATTACGAAAATATTTAAAATCATACTTACGTACATACATTCATACATACATACATACATACATACATACATACATATATATCGCGCCTCATTTTTGTAGGCAGAGACCACATCCTTTCACTTGCTAGTTACGATCCTTACATAATATTGCCCTTGTTTCTCCTACTCTTATCAACCTCAATACGCTGAGAAAAATTTGAGAAGCGATATACTTAAGAACACAAACAATGTTTTGCTTTTTTACAGAAAAATCTTGAATGCTTTACAGAATTCTAGAACATCACTTCATATGTACTACCACGTTTCAAGGTTAACTGAATTATCCTTACCAGTGTACTCAGCAAGGCTTAGACCCAAGCAGGGTAGAGTCGGTCTCTGGACAGACTCCTGCCGACTTTACCGGCTAGTCGTATATCGGATTATTTTCAGACCTGTGATCTGAGTACTTTTGTAGATACTTGCCTAGAAGAAATACAATGTAAGAGTTGAACACGCGGTTTCCGTCATCACTACAATTTTCAAAACTACGAAACACAGAGCCACAGGAATCGACGAAACTATGAATTGGCATCAATGGAAAGGAGGTATTTCATCTCCCGCCATCTCTATGTACACCTGCTATAAAAAGACAAAAAAATATTTAGTCTTACCCATCAATTCTTTTAGTTTATAATGTTTTGAATGTGTTACCCCACGGTATGAACACTGTCTCCCAAAACACAGAACATCTTCTAGTTTGGGAGCCAGGGTTTGATTGTAACAAACTTATAGCATCTTAGAATTAAGTTAAGTTTGTGAAACCCCACGTATGGTAAAATAAATACTTTTGACTTTTACTTTACTTTACTTACTTATCCGGTAGATTTTACGCTGATTCATGAGGACAATGTTCATGATTTAGATTTATTTATTTCACTCTATCAATTTCATGATTACATTGTCTCAGTGGTCCAAGTAAGCAAAATGAAACTATCGGGATCTTTTCTATATAACAAGGAATTTGGAATTTGTTGTTGGTGTGGGTGTAATAACTTCTTGAAAATGTATAATCAACAAAGGGGTACAAAGACATGGCCGGGGAAATCTGAAACGACTCCTTTCCAAATCTTTATGAATACTTCTTGTGTCCAATTAAATAAAATTGACAAAATCTTGACTATTTCAACGCAAACTACTAGCACTTTTCAAATCTTTCTAACCCCCGTACCACGGTACCGCGTGAGAGATCTAGCCGCCGGCTCATTATGTCTGTATAAATTATTCATGTTCCAACGCTTCCCCTCTCGCACCCCTTACCAACCCGTTTCACCCCCTTAATACAGGATCAAAATCTAAAGGCAATCTTGGTTCAAGACAGTCGCGAGTACGTAGTGTATTTTTGAATAGTGGAGCTTCATAACAATACAGACACACGAAATCATACTGTAGACCATTTGACTACTAAATTCCCTTTAATAGTTTATGGGCCAGCCAACATTTGGTTATGTTTCTGGATTTTTTTTGCGTCTGACATAGATTTATTAGGAATTAGGATGTCGAAACACCATGATTGCTTTTTTCAAAGTGGTAGCTGACAAAAATGGCAGCCAATCCAAGAATACCGAAGCTGCACGTAATAATATTGGTGTAAATTGGGGGTATTTGGTATAAATTTGGGGTGCTTGGTATAAATTGGGGTTATATATTGGGGTTTGCTTTTCAGTTATACCTGATGTTTTAAAAATCTGCGATTGCCATCTCAAAGCAGTAGTTTGATAAAATGCTGAATTTTACAAAGATGTATATTTATCAAGAAATATTCATCCGACCACGTGGCAACCGTATCTCGATAGTTCTTTCTGTATGTTAGGATATTTTTTTTAGTTTATTCCAACACTTGCCAAGACACTTTGCAGCTATGTCAAAAGCAATCGGCTAAAGCTGTCAGAAAAAACAGGTTTGTACACCAACAACAAATTCCAAATTCCTTGGGTTTGTAATAGTAGATTAGTAGCCAAGGGCTGTAAGGCATCAATGGCAGCCCGAGATACTTAGGCGCCCGAGCGCAGCGAGGGCGCCTATAGTTCGAGGGTGCAATGGATGCTTACACTCGAGCTAACTACTCTGCTTTACAATCCGATTGTGAAGTAAGTTGGTCCTTATTACCACCAAATTGTAGGTGACCAATTAGCGCTCTAGGGTAATAATGTAGCTAGAAAAGCCCTAGGGCGGTAAGTAATAAAAAAAAAACACTTGACTCTTTCAAAACTAATTACTTACCGCCCTAGTGCTATTCTAGCTACATTATTAACCTAGAGCGCTAATTGATGTAAAACAATGTTACTCTCTGATTTTAATGTCATGGCTGCCAATTGGAATGAACTAAAAAAAATGGATCGTAGTATTATTTCGGTCTTCTATAAAGTGTCTGTCTGCAACTGCAATAACAGTACAGATCCTTTTACTTCGCCTAAACCCACTGACCCGAAGGCTTTGTATGAGCCCCATTGACTTGTCTTTTGCTGTAATAATTTACCTTCTCTAAGAAAAATGTGGAGAGGAACTGTTTTGAATTTTAGTAGAGCTCCCCTTTGAGCAGGAAATTGCTTCAAGTGACCTATAAACTCGGAAGGAAGTCATTCTTCCGATAGTTTTTACAGGATATAGAATATTGTGTTGCCATGTATAGACTGTCTTATTCATGCCATACAATTTTAAAGGTGGGCATAAACCTTAGAACCACACCATAAAAATTGTCTAAAAATGGTGCGTGTAAAAGAGTTAAGATGCATAATAATGTAAAATGTTCGAGTTCCCAACTCATTCATAAGAATCAGATTTTCATTTTGTATAGACAATCGATTTTTTATTATAGCAATTTACAAAAGTTGTTTATTATTCACAAAATTTGAACAAATTAAATAAAACCCCGAGCTAAGTCCGATGAACTTAATAATATATGAATAATAAAACAAAACAATATTTAATAGGTAAGCAAAAAGAAACAGTCAAAGTGCGTGCGTGCGTATTGTTAGATACTCGTAGTGCGTGTATGTGTGAGTATGTATGGGTGTGTGTTTGTTGTAGTTGTTTAAAGTTGTAGAACAAATGTCCAGTTTCATGGATAGAATAATCACCGGAGAGCTTTTGCGTTTTTAAAACTACACTTTGTATAAATATGTCCTGACTGATTCATCAACGTTGAGCCATAACAATGGTATCTTGCACGTAAAAACTATCAACTAAAAAAAAAATTCCAAAATCTATCTCTCAAGGGGGAGGAGGTATCAAAGTTTGTATGGAAATCCTACAGTTTTAACATAAGATAATTGAAAATTCGGATTTCTGGTAGTGCAAACAAAAAAAGACGCGGATTTCAGCAGTTTTTTAAATTTATCTCCTACGGGGATTACTCTAATATTCCAGCGAAACACAAGAAAACCAGTGGTTTCTGGCCATTTCGTTTACGCTGCCATAGCACAATCCGAAAAACTCGTTATTTTTGACTTGTACTCTGCATGTTATGAATGACATTCAATAAGTGTTCTGTAAAAAATCTACATTGAATAAAATAATCTGAATCTCGAATTGAGGTATTAATTTAAAAAAAAGGTAAAGTTTAAGTGATTTTTCTTTTTATTAGGCCATTTTCTCTCTACGTTTTGTAAGTGTCGATAGGTCGCACGCTCATCACTTTTAAAATGAATTATTTTAAAAGAAAGGAGAAATATTTGACAGTAGTAAGTAAACAGACTTAATCATTTCAATACTGGATGACCGTTTAGTATCAATGCTTTCATTTCCCATTTTCCCAGAGATGATTAGCAGCGCCATCCAGTTTATTTTCAAAAGGTACCGGAAAACACTAATTCGTAGTTGTTTCTTAACACTAAATTCGAATACATAACAAAAATAAAATTAAATTGAGAAAAAAAAAAATCTCACCAAATGTAAGACATGATGTGTGATGTAGCTTCTGGGATCTCGGTTAGGTTGTGTTACTTTGTCTTTTGACCACCAGAAGCGAATTCGGTTAACAAAATTAATAAGGAGCACATTTAAGTAGGCATTTCAGTATTTTTATTCCTATTTTGTATTATTTTAGTGTGCAATCCAGTATTTTTGATGCTTAATGAGTATTTTGATGTGCAAAGAACAGTTAAATATTTCCCCTACCTTTCAGAGATTATTCGATACTTTCGCACTGGCGTCTTCCATCAATCATTCAAAACGAATATTCGGCTATTCACCTTATCCCACTCAATATTTGTATGACAGCTTATTTTATTTTACTTGGACTAAACACGTCAACTTCCTCGGATAGGTGTCCAATATTCCGGCTTCGATTTGATTTATGTGATAGAGTAGTCTAAAATAACAGACACGTTTTTAGCTGCCTAAATCCAACCAATAATTTAGTTTAAATCCCTCTAACTTAAAAAATTATAATCCCTAGTGAATTACTGGTTAGATTATAGTCAACATACATAAATCACGCCTCTTTCCCATTGTGGTAGGCAGATACTACAGTCCTCCCTACCATAACCTTGACATACTTCCCTTTTTCAAGTACTTTCATTAATCCTTTCATACATACTCGTCGGTTTAAGGTATTTTTAACGGCCTTTGTTCTGGCCTTCCCCTTCTAACTTTTCCATTCACTCTCGCCTGGTTGAGAGTGAATGGAAAAGTAGGTCAATCATCAAACCAGTAATTAAATAGATTTTCTTGGATTTCAACTGTGTTCCTTAGAGAAAATTGCCTAATTTTAATAGGTAGATTGAAACCCTTTCAGCTCTACAGGATTTTTTAAACACCTATTATACTAAAACGTAACTCATCATCATAACATCTCATGAAACGTCAACTACAGGACAGGGAGCTTCCTACTAAATTGCAGCAAAAAAGCGATTGTACAAGCAATTGGATTGGAAAAGGATGGAACACGGGTTGGAAAAGGATGGACCGTGGATTGGAAAAGGATGGACCACGATTGTATGCCGCTGAACGTAAGATGGTACGACACACAGAAGAACGCAGCTGTCCATCCTCCGGTTCTTAATTCCTTGGTTGCCTCTTACGACACCAGGAGTCGAGATGGGTTTGTACCATTCCACCCACCACATGGGCAAAACGTAACTCATCATTATCATAATATTCCATGAAACGTCCACTGCAGGACAGGGAGCTTCCTACTAAATTGCAGCAAAAAAGCGATTGTACAAGCAATTGGATTGGAAAAGGATGGAACACGGATTGGAAAAGGATGGACCGTGGATTGGAAAAGGATGGACCACGATTGTATGCCGCTGAACGTAAGATGGTACGACACACAGAAGAACGCAGCTGTCCATCCTCCGGTTCTTAATTCCTTGGTTGCCTCTTACGACACCAGGAGTCGAGATGGGTTTGTACCATTCCACCCACCACATGGGCAAAACGTAACTCATCATCATCATAATATTCCATGAAACGTCAACTACAGGACAGGGAGCTTCCTACTAAATTGCAGCAAAAAAGCGATTGTACAAGCAATTGGATTGGAAAAGGATGGAACACGGATTGGAAAAGGATGGACCGTGGATTGGAAAAGGATGGACCACGATTGTATGCCGCTGAACGTAAGATGGTACGACACACAGAAGAACGCAGCTGTCCATCCTCCGGTTCTTAATTCCTTGGTTGCCTCTTACGACACCAGGAGTCGAGATGGGTTTGTACCATTCCACCCACCACATGGGCAAAACGTTACTCATCATCATCATAATATTCCATGAAACGTCCACTGCAGGACAGGGAGCTCCTTCCAATTTTCCAGCTTTTGTTGAAACAATGTGGAGGGGAAGTACCATGGACCGCGGTTGTTGGTGACCGCAGATTGTAAGATGATACGATACATAGAAGGATGCTGCTGCCCATCCTCTGGTTTATTAACCCTTGGTTGTCTCTTACGACACCAAGAGTCGAGTTGGGTTGTTACTATTCTTTGCCGGCACGACATGAGCATAACGTAAATATTTTAACTAAAAAAGATAAACAATCTGAAGATGTTTTAATTAAAATTGTATCTACTTTAAATCCAATCACGAAACAGTACACAAGGTTAGAAAATTTCATTTTCTCGAAGTGGAAAGGGCGAAAGCCTTGATTGAAGGGCTTAAATTTAAAGCATTTAATAAAATTTCATTCAATTTTAACGCGGAAGGAGTTTTCTGGAATATTACGCTATTTTACTGGTAGAATTTTTCAAGTTCAATTGACCGAATTCGCAAAGAAATCTTTTACTTTCTTAGGTCCCCATCTATATAATAAGTTAAACTACAGCCTTAAACTTTTACAACCAAATAAATATAACTGTAAGAAAACAGTCAGGACTTACCTGCAACAATTAACTTATGCAGAAACTGAAGAGTTATTAAAAGCACTGCAATAGTTTCACTACCTCTACACTCACTTCTCACTCGCACAGTCTCACACACTTCACACAGAACACTCGCCACACACATGCATACACCGCACAGCTGGTCGCTTTCGTGTAATGGGGTGGAGTCCTGGTGACCTGCAATACAGGCCTCGTAGCCTATCTCGGGCACCAGTTCACCACGACACAAACTTAAAACGGAAAAACTAGATTGTGCACAATTATTTAATTTTATTTTTAAGTTTACTTTGTGGTGAAAATAAAGATTTTTATTTATTTATTTTACTGAAAAATACTTAAGTGAAAAACGATAAAATGAATAATTCAAAGTTCTATGTATTATTAAAACGAAACACACTGTGTAATGGAAAGGTGTGACAATTCTGAAGGGTGTGAATATGCCTATTAAACTGAACAACTTTTCCCAAGGAACATAGGTCGAAATACGATAAACCTAATTTGAAATCCCATACAAAATGTGCTATCAGCTGATGGAGTTTCTATGGGAGGTTAAAAATTGATTTTGTTCTATGACCTATGTTCCTTGGGAAAAGTTGTTCAATTTCATGGGCTGATTCCCTTCAGTATTATCACGCCTTTCCGTTACTCGCCGTAGAGCAAGAAAGAGGAATAATTGTGATTGAAATAAATAAATAAATGACAAGATCGTAGCTGCGGGGGTCTGCCTCGTCTCTGTATTTACCGACGGCACAAAAGAGCAGTGTTGTGTGTGAATGAGTTTGTTCAGATAGCAGACAACCATGACACGGGCATAATCCACCACCCACGTGCTTCATAAGCAATTACAGGTTTATTAAATTGGTGCCCCCCGAATCAGACCAATTAAAGGCTAGGAAAAAAACAGCCAAAAAGTATCCTCCTGATAGCCCGTACATCACCATTGCCGAAAAGCTGCCAGCAAAACAAGGATCTTCTCTGGCCCATATGGATAAATCACCAAATAGACTGCGGTAAGGCGTTGGCAGGAGGGCCTCTGATAACGACAAGTGTGAATTTGGCAATCCATAACATATTAGCTGTCGTGCCATAACTCATCAGTTTCTTGTACTCGGGAGATATTGATGTAGCCACGTTTCGGGAAAAGTTATTATAAACACTTTATACCATTTACATGAAAAGCAGAAGTCGAGTTTTTCCTTATACTGAAAAAGGCCTTATACAGCAGTTAGGTGACCTTACAGGCTCAATCAATCCTGAAAAAGTAGGTCAAGTGTGAGTTGGACTCGCGCGCCGAGAGTTCCGATAGTAGTTTTGGAAGCAATTAAGTCTATTTTTCGGACCGCAAAACTAAATTTGTTTGTAAAGGTTTTTTGCAGATTTCTAAAAAACAGTGCAACTTAGAAAGATCGTTTTATTTTTGCTGTAATATTTACATAAACTTCTATCGACTGTAATTAATTCAGATTTTTTCCTTTCACTAACTTCGGAGATAAGGGGGGGGAATGGTATTTTTTTGACGTATTTCATCATTACTTACTTGAAAACTAAGAGTCGTAAAAAAGGACAAAAATATATTTTAGAATGTACAAGTAGAGCCCTTTCATAAAATACCCCACTCGATCTAGTAACGACCGTGTGAAATTTTGCCCCCCTATTTGGGCCCCCTTTACATTAATAATCTCAAATATGGTTCAAGCGGCGGCGGCACGAACACCTAAATATCTATGTTTTAATAAATAAAATACAATAAAATAAAGAATCATCCCTCCGACATTATCAATCAAACCTTCCGACGCTCGCATCAACAAATTCCTATTCTCACGAACATGTTGCTAATTAACGATACATTTGGTTCGTTTGTGAAACATTGCCGGCGATCCGAAGGTTCTCTATTGTGAAGAAATTGGCTACAAGCGAAGCAGAAAGATAATTACTTATTCCCAAATACATAGGAGGTAATGGAAACTTAGGTTTTAGTTAATAATATTTATAGGAAAATCATAATAAGTTAGTAAGCCCATACAAAGAAAAAAAAAATAGTGATTGCTTGAATCGTAGCGACATAAAAGTTCAGTGTTTATTGTTTTACCTTTTGTGCTTCCTTTTTTAGGGTTCCGAACCAAAATGGTAAAAGCGGAACCCTTATGGTGCGACTTCGTCTGGCTGTCTGTCTGTCACACCTGTATATCTCAGCAACCACTCATGCTATCGACTTGATATTTGAAGTAGGTAGTTGTAGAATATGATTGCCCAAATTTATTGCAAAAAGAATCATGAAAATATTATTATAAAGGGGGCCCAAATAGGGGTGCAAAATATAAATAGTTATTAATAGATCAAGTTGAGTATCATATAAAAGGGCTTTACTTGTACAGTTCAAAATAAATTTTCTATTTAATTTTAACTCTCAGTTTTCAAGTTATGATGAAAAATGTCTTAAAAATACCATTTCCCCCACCTTATCTCCGAAGTTTGCTAAAGAAGAAATTAGAATCAGTTTTATTACAGTGTATAGACGTTTTTGTACGTTTTACAAGAAAATAAAACGTGTTCTCTCAGTAGCGCCGTTTTTTTGAAATCTGCAAAAAACCTTTACAAACTAATTTAGATTTGCGATCCTAAAAATTTACTTTATTGCTTCTAAAAATACTATAAATCGGAACCCTCGGCGAGCGAGTCCGACCAGCACTTGACTGTTTTTTTTTAATATTTTTTAATTATCATGATTTTTATTTGTAAATTAAATAGTTTATTTTTAGAATGGGAATTAATTTGCAAATTTTAAGTTTATCCGTAAAAAGTTGTAAACTCATCTGTCATTTTAAATTGAGGTTTTCATCCTTGAAAGAAGAGCAGTAGCATAGAAAAAAGTAGCGTTTTTATAGACAAATAGAAAATAAAAGGGGGCTTCTACTCAAAAACTTAGGCCAAAGAACTCAGGCCAAAATATAAAAACAATAATTTTTAATTTCCTTTGCATCTGTCATAACCCTCTTGATTAACTGAACATTGGTCCGCTTACAAAACGTTCCGATGTTCCAAAGCTTTTATTGTGAAGAAATTGGTTGTAACCGGAGCAGAAAGATAATTACTTATCAACTTACCTATTCTGTGTTCGCTCAGTGCCAGAGGGACATAGGGTAAGGGAGTGATCACACCTGGCTGAATTCAAAGACTAATTTGGCATACATTGCTCGTTGAAGTAAGGATATTGCAATTAATATAACCAAGCCTCCCAGGAATGTATGCCGAATTAGTCTTTGATATTTGTGATCTGATCACTCCTTTAGTGAGTAGAGGGTGGCGCAAAAGTCCTAATATAAATAGAAATCCACGAAACGACTTATGAGTGTAAAACATGATTTGACTAACGTTTTCTGTGGCGTTCAAACTATCGAGAACTTGAGTAAATCCATATTAAATTTTAATATCAGGTCCAAGTAAGATAAAATTTAGTTTTTCAAAGTAAATCAAATCTTGCTAGGAGTTTTGCGCCACCCTGCATTATTGAGGAAAACGAGATTGTCAACGATTCGAGTAGGAGTTAATGAATAGTAATTCAAACACCAGTAATTACGCCACAGTAACCTACGTTTTACCGATAACTTAATATTCTGTCGGTAAGCCCGCGTCACACTGAGGCGGTAGTGGAAGCGTTCCGGGGGCGGTATTTTGTGTAAAGTATGCCCCCGGACCGCTTTTGCAATCGGGCTTTAGCACAGATTACATAATAGTGCTTTAGTGAACTTTCCCCTACTACCTAAGTACTCTTGTATTGATAGGTGCACACGGCTGCAAACCGATACAAGCAGACCAGCTACACTACAAATCCTAGGAACCAGATACCCGCTCAAGGTATTGGAGAGATTAGAGGGTGTAAGGGACTGGTTTCCGAAAACTGAAAGGGCATGATCAGTCAATGAAACTGAACAACTTTCAGGCAATAAAACTGTCAGGAAATTAAAAAAAAAATCGGCCTATCCGTACAAACTGTTCCATCAAGTTTGCAATTTTGTACCAATGGAGAGTCCGATTTTTTAATAATTTTCTTGAAGTTTTATTTACAGAAAATTATTTAGTTACGTTGACTGATTATATGCCCTTAAGGAAACATGTCTTTTGCAACTTTTATTTTCATAATGATAATCATTTATCAATAATTCTTTATAAAGAAATCAGAGTAATATATTTTTAGCCATAAAAAAGTAAATTATTTAAATAATTCTTCGTACTTCACTTCACACTTCACTTTTTAAAATATATGGTAATCAGTCATTGATAGTTAATTTTATGACATGCAACTTTTTTCTCAAAAGATATTATTTCTGCTAAGATGCTGCAGAAAAAGAAATTGCTATTTTGTTTTTTGAAACTCACAACAATCTCAAGAAACAGTTAAGTTTTAAAGGTTTTAGTTTGTTGTAATTTACGTAAGTAAGTATTTCTTATAATATATCTATGTGTTGCCATGCCATGCCACACGCAGACGGTTCATCGGATCACATGTACGTACGGAGCTATTTCACCCCGAATACTTATTATTTTTAGGGTTCCGATACCAAAATGGTAAAATAAAAGGAACCCTTATGGTGCCGCTCTGTCTGTCTGTCCGTCTGTCTGTCACACCTCTATATCTCAGCAACCACTTATGCTATCAACCTGAAATTTGGAATAGTTTTAGAATATAGTTGCACAACTTAATTGCACAAGAAAAAATTTTGAAAAAAGTATGATTATTAATATAAAGGGGGCCAAAATAGGGGGGGCCAAATTTCAAATTGTCGCTACTAGGTCGAGTGGGGTATCATATGAAAGGGCTTTACTTGTACATTTTAAAATATATTTTTGTATTTTTTTAAATTTCTTAGTTTTAAAGTTATGATGAAAAATGTCAAGAAAAATACCATTCCCCCCCCCCTTATCTCCGAAGTTTGAGTAAGGAAAAATCTGAATTAATTACAGTTGACAGAAGTTTATATAAACTTTACAGCAAAAATAAAACATCTTTCTAAGTTGCACAGTTTTTCAGAAATCTGCAAAAAACCTTTACAAACAAATTTAGTTTTGCGGTCCTGAAAATGGACTTTATTGCTTCCAAAAATACTATAGGTATATCGGAACCCTCGGCGCGCGAGTCCGACTCGCACTTGACCGGTTTTTTTTTTATTAAAACGGACCTAAAAGAATTAAGACCTACAAGCATTAAGCTAATTTTAACGTAACCATTAACATTTTCATAAACCAAAACACTCCAGTAATTGCAAATTCCAGTGTGATAAACCGCACTTTCATCAAAATACCGAAATTCCGACAGAGATGACTTACACCAACACATCAGCACGCAAAAAGTGATGTTGCAAACTCCACGCGACAAACTAAAAACAACACTAAATCACTGCGGAAAGGGTTCACAATAAAAACATAACGGTGGCACTTTGGAGTTCTACGTCACCCTTTAGGGCTGACACAGATGAACTACCAAACTTACTGTTAACGGTGGAAAAGTCGGCTGCGTAATGCGAATGTGAGGAATAGTCTGGGTCCACGTACGCAAAGTACATGAAGCCGGTTCCAGGAAAATATGTCAATTAGTCAAAAAGAAAGACGATAAAGGTTTTCTAAAAGAAATTACTTTTAGTGTAAAGCCGCGTTTTGCGTATATTGTCATCTCGATTGAATTTGGTTTCTTTTTGGAGGGCAATAAAAAGTTATTAATTAATGAATCATGACTTCCGGTTGTAAATCTAATAATACTAAGTATCTGGGCGACCGAGCTTTGCTCCGTATAATTTTAACCAAATCTTGCTAACAGATGGCGCTGTAGAGTTTCTGAAACGCTCGTGTAATAGTATATGATTGTGAAGAGCTTTAATCTTACTTTTTTGTAAAAAAATAAAAAAAGAACACATTGCCCACACGTCTGGCTGAATAAATATTGACAATAGTAAAACAAAAGAAAAATTCTAATATTTCAAAATAACAAGCTAAGTATTGTCTGGAACGAAATCCAAAGATTATGGTCAAAGTTATGGTCTCTCCAAACCAAATCGGCCATCTGCAAATGCCCTTACAGAAAAGTCGTGAAGTAGCTTCAATTAAATAGATGACAGTCTAAAATAAATTCAGTTTTCCCTCTGACGTGGAGTAGTAAATTTTATTAGCACCGTTACGGGACAGATGATTAATCGACTTTCTTCCAAGACCATTCTACGAGAGATGACGTAAGCGTTTACGGGGTGCTCTATATTGATGATAGAGGACTTTTATTGATTTTCAATAGGAAGGTGGTAGAAAAGTAATTCTTTTGATCATTCTTTCGGTGAGTAAAAAAAAATTATTAAGATATAGACAGAGACAGAGACACAGATATAAAAATGGTGATAATGTTATGACACCCCTCCTTTTTTAAAGTCGGGGGATAAATCTACAAAGTAGAAAATCGCAAAATTTCACAACCACAGGCAGGATTCGAACCTGCGTCTTCTGCGTAAGTACCGCAGACGCTTTACCAACTAGGCTACAGTGGTCCTGCCCGATGTTGTGAAATTTAGCGACCTCTATACGCATTCCAACGTTGCGTTTGTGCTGCCACCTAGCAAGCATTTTTGCTGTACTAGCTCAACTAGTCCATCATTGCAGACAGATAAATCTACAAAGTAGAAAATCGCAAAATTTCAAAACCACAGGCAGGATTCGAACCTGCGTCTTCTGCGTAAGTACCGCAGACGCCTTACCAACTAGACTACGTTGGAATGCGTATAGAGGTCGCTAAATTTCACAACATCGGGCAGGACCACAGTAGCCTAGTTGGTAAAGCGTCTGCGGTACTTACGCAGAAGACGCAGGTTCGAATCCTGCCTGTGGTTGTGAAATTTTGCGATTTTCTACTTTGTAGATTTATCCGAACACAGGATTCAAATTCAAATTCAAAAAAAATTCAAAATTATTTATTGCTGTAAATACAGTAGTATTAACAAGATGTTAGGTGATATGTACATAGTCCTTGCACTGTAAACTCTATAAGAGCATAGCAATATTTACAAAAAGAAGTCAAAGTAAAAAGATTTGAAAGCATACATTACAAATTCACTAGTCATAATATAATCCAACTTAAATAATAATAAGATTTCATTGCCCAGTCATAAGAAGTCAAAATAATACAAATAAAATGTCAATTATAAAAACAAAATGTCAAACAGAGAATCTTAAATAATATGGTTAGTGTCACTTTCCAAATATTCCCTCACAGAGTAAAAACATTTTCTTATGAGCCAGCGGTGCAGTTCATTCTTTAATTTGTTTAGTGACAGTAGTTTAAATGATCCAGGAAGATGGTTGTATATTTTTGTACACATGTAATAACAATTAATGCTATGTATGTAGTTATTAGGGCCTATGTTAATAAGTCTGTTTGGGTACCTCGTGTTGAAGCAACATACATCCTGTTTTGTTTGAAATAATTCAAAATTACTTTTTACAAAAATACAAATTTCATATATGTACAAACAGGGCAATGTTAGCAGTTTCATGTCATAAAACAAGGGTTTACAACTGGTAAAAGGTGGAACGTCGCATATTGCTCGTATACACTGTTTTTGGGCAATAAAAGCCCTATGAGCTTCAACTGACATGCCCCACAACACTAAACCATATCTCAAGTTGGAAACAATATATGCATGATAAGCTTGCAAAGCTGTTCTTTTGTTACTGACTTTTGATAACCTCCAAAGTGCGTATGCGAATCTGTTGATTTTTGAACATACCTTGTTAACATGCGACTTCCATTTACAATGCTCGTCTAAAATAAATCCTAGAAATAGAGTTTCTTTTTCTTGCATTATAATTGTATCCTTATAAATCAAGCTAAGATTTAGTGGTTTAGCACCTTGATTGTGGAATTGGATGTATTTGGTTTTACTAATATTTACGCTTAGATTATTTTCATTTAGCCATTTTATGATAGCATCTATAGTTTTGTTAATATTATCATTGTGTTTAAAGTCTTTGTTATCTGAGATAATTACCGATATGTCATCCGCATATAATACACAAGGATATGACGTGGCTGATGGCAAATCATTTACGTATAGCAGAAATAACAAAGGGCCAAGTATACTACCCTGCGGGACTCCATACTTATTTATCAACGTTTCTGACCTATATATTTTCATTTCACTGTCTGAGTCGTCAATACGCATGATCTCTATATATTGCTTCCTATCATTTAAATAGCTTTGTAGCCAATCAAGCGCCTTTCCTCGTATTCCATAAATTTGACATTTATCCAGAAGCAGTTTATGAGACACTGTGAGGGTCACGGCCTTATGACCCTGTGATGGGAGTCGAACCCATGTATAAATCGAAATGTATTATCTCGATTTGTTAGTCTTAATTTTTGTTGATCGTCTTTTATTGGACCGATTGATAAAATAATACTTCACAGTTTTGTCTAGCCAAACACTGTGCTGTGCAATACTAATAAAATGGCAAGTTTATTTGTAAATGGCAAAGTTTTAGAATAGCTCGGCTTATTAAGTTAATGGCAGGAGTAGATGCTTACTTTTGGACCTGAAGGGTCTCGAATTATTACGAGTTAGGGAGTAGGTAATATGTTGAAAGAAACAATGAGTTTTGTGGTAACAAACGATAAGTATTTTATTTACCACATAAAGCGCCTGCATGTTTATGTTTACTCAAAACCAACGAATTCGATACAATATATCATTGTATTAAGGAATAGATAAAGTAAGGCGGGAAAATTACAGGTAATTGAATTTAATATAATATCGATATTCGTTGGATCTTGTTCGCAAAATTAAGCCCAAATTGCAGGAAGTGGAAAGGAACAAGGAACGAAAACCACTTTGGCGTATTGACAATAGGCAGTGACATGAAATATAGGTACAATTAAGTAATTACAATTATCGCTTACTTTTATTGTGGCCACAATAACACCTTAAGTTTGCCCTCTCAGATTACGGTTGACACTAGGTTCGACATTGCAATTTATATCAAATGGCGCAAAATATACTAGTCAATCTAATCTCAAATGGCAAACGGTAAATTATATCTATAATTAACAAAATAACATGTTGGTATGCTTATCTGTGAACTAGTCGAATCCACATTTGTACGATGGGGACTTATTTTCCTATATTACACTGGCTCTATATCGTGCCTTTTTGCACATCAATCACAAGCACTTCACTCACTACCCCTCTCGTGAGAGGATGTACACCGAATGACCCGCTGGCCCTCTATACTTCGCCAACGCCGCTGGCGCGAGCGACGCCTTTCCCTTCGTAACGTCATTGGCCCTCCATGCCAAGACGCGCGCTTCCTTTATTGGTTAAAAACCCCAATGCGCTACATTTACGCGCCAAAACTGCCTGACCTGAAACTGTTAGAGTGTGTGTTTAAATGTTCCTATACAGTAGCAAACAGATGCGCTTTAAGTCTTAGACCTAAGGCTCTGCTTTGCTAAACAAGATAGTGGCACTTACGCCTTTTTTATTATATTTGCAATCCAAAGTCAACCCGAACGTTTACCGCGCTCCTTAAAAAATATGGTTGTGATGTTATTTTTATTAGCGGCAGGCTTGTCCCATTACATCCCTCTCCCTGTAGATAGTTAGAGAACCTGTTCTTCTAGCTCTCTACACAATTAATAATCTCATAATACTTGCTTCAATCTTACCTTATTACCAACAAACGCAACAACCCTACGTTACTTAACCTTCAGCTAATTTATTCTCCTAACTCCTCTAATAACCTATAACCCTAATCATATCACCGACTTCACCCTAAGACCTATCTATTTATTACAATCTCCTACCTTTCTTGTATACAAATCTACCTGCGTACACATAACCTTATCTTTTTACTATAAATATACACGCCTACATAATATAACCATATCTGCAAATATATCTACCTAGCTAACCTATTTATCTAACTCAACGAACATAAATCTTCCTAACACTACACAGCTATCTATATGCATACAATTCCTATTTATGTACATAGCCGGTACATAATCTAAGGGTTCGTATATAAATCCTCTATCTGTCTCAAACCCTACCTGCTCATGTACTATGTAACTAATTTCTCTAGCACTGTCATAAATGTGGGCGTTACCTTTTTGTATTGACGCCCCCTTCTCATTCAAACTTACACAGAGTAAATGGTAACTAACCTGTTACCTGATTAAATGCCTACTCTCATTGGTCATAACGACTTTTGAGTCCTTCCCTTTTCACCGGAGTATGAGTGCAGCTATGTATTTATCTGTATATTATATAATAAACTGTATGTGAGTTTCAGCCCGACTATGAGCAGTCATAACAATGAGCTGCTAGCCCTTTTATCTACCTTTTATTTGTTAAAGATTTCGGCAGCACATCTCGTCTTTGTTAGACAAAATGGCCTACATTGAGATAAGGTAGGCGATATGCGATGTTAACAAAGTTCATTTTATCGCTTAATCGTTATGACAGCTACTTGTGACATGATATGTTTTTTTTTATTATTATTTAATATTCATGTAAATTATATTCATTGTTATTGCCAAGTTCTATTTCTGATAATTAATTTCTGATTTAATTAAAATTATAATAATACAGTTATTAGTAACTTAGTAATAATAATTGTTGTGCCCTTCTGGGTCTACATGTGTAACTATGTATATATGATAACACCTTGAATGACCATGTGGAAAGCAATAAATCATCTTATCTTATCTTAATTTAACAGGGCTTTGCTTGGCATTATTTTGAGATGCTTTATGTTCTCATGACTTGAACATGAACTATAGTTCTATCTATCTAAAATATGTCAAAATAATCTAGATCCCACTAAATTCTTTGTTTTGGTTGCGGACCTATGACAATCACAATCTTTGATCTTGTCTTTGTCTTCTCAAGGTAAAGTAAATCACCATATATTTAATTTTATACGAAAATGTAATCAAACCAGATTTTTTTTTTCTCAACCTTAGTATCTCTATCGTTTTCCTTTCACATTTTACTGCTGGCCAAATCCTGGATAAGCCGCACTATCTCCTTACATTATCCACTGCTGGTCAAATCTACCTAAATCGTATCGCACTAACTTCCTTTTACCTACTTTCACCGGAACTCATTGTATTAAATAATCTTATCGAACATTTGCCGAAGGACGGCCCCGTTAGGATCCGACAAAGCATAGTACCAACCCATATCTTTCCATGGTGTCACAAAAGGTGACTAAGGGCTTATGAACAGAAGGACAGGCAGCAGCCTGTTTTTTTTTTTTATTTTTCCTTTGTATCGTACCATCTTACATACTGCGGTCATCAATAACAGCGGTCACCCGCCGCAACGCTTACAAGTGTGGTGACCATGGTAAATCTCCTCCTAAGTACCTCTTGTTTTTGCTGGGGTTCTGAAGGTAGCTCCTTGTACTGAAGTGGGCGTTTCATGGAATATTACGATCGATCATTTCATAACCAGAATCAATTATAGTAGTCCACTCCTGAGCTAAGTAATATACCTATCGATATTCCACTCGCTTCTACAAGCTCGACATTATCTAATTTTATAATAAAATTATACCAGTTCAGTAATTTTTGAACCACGAAGTTCTTGTTTTTAAGACTTCAATTTTTTCATTTCAATAGCATACAACCATAAAATATACTCTTGTAGCTACCTGCCTTATCTAGCGGTTAACTACTGCCATTGGCTGTCATTAGTACAGCCCGGATTGCCAACATCTAGCCATTCTCTTGGGTGCCTTTTTAGGGTTCCGTATCGCATTATAAACGACATACATACATACATACATACATACATAACATCACGCCTTGTTCCCGTCAGGGTAGGCAGAGACCACAGTTCTCCACGAAATACAGGATAACTTGATACTTATCTGCCAATAGCTAATCTTTTAGCTTTAAACTTGTACTAAGATATATCTACTTATACTAAAGAGAAAAATTATATTACCTATCACCCTCATGACCTAACTCGTTACTTATTCGCTCCTTATGCCTAAATACTAGTTAATATGAATTATTGCCATACTGCCATAAAAGTTGTGGCTTTTAAATCAAGCTTCGTTTTTAAAATCTCATTTATCAGTTAATTTAACCTTTACTGACTTATCATTATAAACATTTAATAATATGCAACCTCCTCTGAAATGCGACTCGTTCTTAACCTTTGTAAAGGACTCAAGCTTCGGACTCGAACCGTAAGCGAAGTCATAACAAATCGCTAGTTAATTTTATCAGCCGCTAGAATTTTTTTACAAAGAATCATAAAGTTCCCGTTTTTTTATCTTTCGGTAAAGTTTATTACTAACGTCCAGCTGCATGCTTTGTAGCTATTGTTTAAAGACCGTCGGCTTTCTAAATAACTCAATACACTGGGAATACCATTATTCTTGCCAGTTTCAAGAACAAGCAACAAAAAATTAAAACTTACGATATTCAAAGCTCTATTCAGCACATCTGTTTTTACTTTTAAACCGTGGCCTTTCTTGGGTCATCTGCTACCTACTCGGACCCTTGCCGTCAAAAAAAAACTTTCTTTTGTTTCGACCGTTCTTAGAAACAAAACTGCATTTCTTATCGCAGTTTTAAAATAAGTATTACCTAGCTTACTATTCCAAGCATTCTTAGCCTATAGACGAATACTTCCCTTTTCGTGCTTCGGAAGGCACATTACCTAAATCAACGATCTCAGACTTTAGTCTTGGCTTGAAAACTCATAACATCTAAGTCACTTCAGCTAAACCTTAATAAGCCGCTATCGATCTTTATTAACCTAAGTGACAACTGACATACCTACCTAATACATATGCTTTGAGAAATTTCTTAACGTTTTATAAGCTCCTATCGTTGTTCAAAATACGCTTTACACCCTTACCTACCTACTTTCTAACAAACACTAGCAACACCTCTTCTATAAAATCTAGCCTAACTTGAAGACCTGAGTGATTACTCGTTGTTATTTATCGCTGTGCATAACAACTGTAAGTTTATCTTTGGTACTATTTTGATAATGCCCTTTTTATAGTCCTTATCTATTGTTAAGTCATCTGAACTTAACGCAGTAGTAATCCCTTAGTTTGTTTTTTTTTTTCGCAATTACCATACCATATAGCAGATCAAAAACTTTCAGAATAATCGATTCAAGTAGTTTTTTATTAAAGTTTATACAACTTTGAGATCATGAGAGAATCGAACCCTCTATGTTTAAACCAATAAAATTATGGATATGAACGCATTTAGATATGTGGACAGTGCTTACACACTTACTAGCGCTACCATACTGCAAGCGTTTTTTTTTTATGTTATCCTAGGTTTAGTACTATTGTACCTCATAGTCTAGTAGGCCTCATTGTCTCATGGCATTTTCATAGAACTTGAAACAATACCTATTTGGAACCTCTGGTTATTTATACCTACTTACCTTTTCGGTTCTATCGAAATATTGAACCTAGCCTAACCTTAACGATATTACCTACCTAACAAATTTGTTACGTATCCCTACATTTTAATTGATAGGCTAACCTACACTCGTCATAAATATTTATATAACCGGCAGCTTGACCCGCCTTTGTACTGTTTGTGAAGCAAGCGCCCATGACGTATCCTTTTACGACTTATTACTCGTAAATTACTTAATTACAAAGAATCGCAATTTATCTAGAATATTTTACTTAAGATCGATAATTATAGCTTTCCTTTCAGCAATGGAGTTTATGTTTGAATCGGGTCGGTGGTCCAAGAGATCTAATAATTATCATAGTAATTTCCACCGTTAAAACAGGCGTGACAAAATTAGAAAACAATGTATCCGAAGCTCTTAGTATGCCTGGATCAGTGTGATTTATTATAAATGTATATCATGTAGCAGTCTCAACTCTGGGTATTGTTTTTTTTTTTTGTGAATGTAAAATATAGGTAGTCTATTTTGCTTTGAAGACAGGTCAAGTCAGACTTCCACCGAGTTTAGTCAGATCTTAGGCCAAGGCAGGCTTGGCTTAGGCACGACCCGAGGTCAACTTTGGTGGTGTGGTGATAAACAGGTACCGTTTTCATTCTTGGCATGGCTCTACTCTACCATGACAGACACGAGCTAATAACGGTTATGTTGTGTGTATATAGAGGTCAACTTTGGTGGTGATAAATAGGTTCCGCGTTCGATCTTGGCATGGCTCTACTCTACCATGACAGACACGAGTTACTAGCGGTTATGTGTATTCTATGTAGGTACACATGTGAGCCAGCGTCCCAGCTCTTAGGTTTTGCTTCGTTGTAGGTATTTTTGTGGTGCCTCTTTTTGATATTATATTAATGTATCACAACAAATAGGTTTATCGTAGTCAGACCTGACGAGATCCTCATTACCTTCCAACATATTGGAATATTTTCAATTAATTGTAAAGATTTCACGCTACTTATTTATACCCATAGCATCAACTGCGTACAGTTTTTTTTTATTAACTTCTACCAGTACTCACGACTTTTGTCATTAATTTAATGATAATAACACCTCAAGACTACAAATACTTCTTTCAACGCTTTAACTTCTCATGAACTATTTCAGGCAATGCCTATACCATAGTTACCTCGATTCATCTATCGGCAATCTCTAGAGAAATCTACTAAAATGTCATGTGCTTTTTGTCTGATATGATGATGAATGATGAATCTAAGCTAAACCTATCAAAATGCAATATGCGTTTTGTCTGATATGATGATGAATAATTTCTTTAAGCTTTCGATGTTTTTAATCCAATCTGATTTCTAAGTCTAACAGGATATGACCCTTTATTAATATAATTATTTATTCATCTATTTATTATATTTGCTAATTTATTTAAGGGTTCCTAAGATGTGTTCAGTTCATTTGATCGTTATTTGGTAACCCATTTTATTTTAATATGACATGTTGTAATGACTTAGACAGGTATGTCAGAGTAAATAAAATCCATTATTCATTAATAAAACAACTAACATGAACGTGTCAGTACTTTTAAAATTAGTCGCAATCAGCTATTGTTCACTCTTAGCTCGAATGTGCGCTTCATTTATTTAGCATATTACAACAAAAGAGAAGTAACGGAATATTCTATCGCCCGTACTCAAGCCCTGTTAGTAACGGCCTACGAGTACCTGTTCGCTTTAAGAGTGGTAAGGCACCCTTTTGTTTGATGAGTAATATGCAACATTTTTACCAAATCATGGATCAACTTTAGAATGTTTATTTATGTATTTATTTTTCTTGTAATAAATTCATTCCGAACCAAGGCTTGCTCTACTTTCATTATATTCTGCATGTTATTACGGTAAATGAGTATTCTGTAAATAATCTACATTAATCTAAATTAATTTGAATCAAAATTTTGTTGTGCGAATTTTTATGATTTCGGATTGGACGTTGGATTGCAATTTAAAACCTGAAAATAGCACACAGTAATATCTCATGCAACAGTATAAGTAAAAGGTGTTTAAAATGGCCATAATAATAACTATTCTGGAAATGTCATTTGCTATACCAGTATTTCCTCAATAAATTACCTCTCCCAGATATTTTAATTAAATAAGCATCTTTTTATTATTATTTTAAATGCCTTTCTTTGAGTTGAGATTTGTTTTTACAATAGTTTATATTTTAAGCTTCCTCTCCCAGATGTTTTGGACTAAACAAGCACCTTAAATATTTTATCTATAAAAGTTTACGTTGTGTTATTAATTTTAAGTTCTTTCTAGCCGTGTACTACCGCGTAGACACGAATTCTAGATCTTGGCTTCACGGCGACCAGATGTGAGGGTCACGGCCTTATGACCCTGTGATGGGAGTCGAACCCATGTATAAATCGAAATGTATTATCTCGATTTGTTAGTCTTAATTTTTGTTGATCGTCTTTTATTGGACCGATTGATAAAATAATACTTCACAGTTTTGTCTAGCCAAACACTGTGCTGTGCAATACTAATAAAATGGCAAGTTTATTTGTAAATGGCAAAGTTTTAGAATAGCTCGGCTTATTAAGTTAATGGCAGGAGTAGATGCTTACTTTTGGACCTGAAGGGTCTCGAATTATTACGAGTTAGGGAGTAGGTAATATGTTGAAAGAAACAATGAGTTTTGTGGTAACAAACGATAAGTATTTTATTTACCACATAAAGCGCCTGCATGTTTATGTTTACTCAAAACCAACGAATTCGATACAATATATCATTGTATTAAGGAATAGATAAAGTAAGGCGGGAAAATTACAGGTAATTGAATTTAATATAATATCGATATTCGTTGGATCTTGTTCGCAAAATTAAGCCCAAATTGCAGGAAGTGGAAAGGAACAAGGAACGAAAACCACTTTGGCGTATTGACAATAGGCAGTGACATGAAATATAGGTACAATTAAGTAATTACAATTATCGCTTACTTTTATTGTGGCCACAATAACACCTTAAGTTTGCCCTCTCAGATTACGGTTGACACTAGGTTCGACATTGCAATTTATATCAAATGGCGCAAAATATACTAGTCAATCTAATCTCAAATGGCAAACGGTAAATTATATCTATAATTAACAAAATAACATGTTGGTATGCTTATCTGTGAACTAGTCGAATCCACATTTGTACGATGGGGACTTATTTTCCTATATTACACTGGCTCTATATCGTGCCTTTTTGCACATCAATCACAAGCACTTCACTCACTACCCCTCTCGTGAGAGGATGTACACCGAATGACCCGCTGGCCCTCTATACTTCGCCAACGCCGCTGGCGCGAGCGACGCCTTTCCCTTCGTAACGTCATTGGCCCTCCATGCCAAGACGCGCGCTTCCTTTATTGGTTAAAAACCCCAATGCGCTACATTTACGCGCCAAAACTGCCTGACCTGAAACTGTTAGAGTGTGTGTTTAAATGTTCCTATACAGTAGCAAACAGATGCGCTTTAAGTCTTAGACCTAAGGCTCTGCTTTGCTAAACAAGATAGTGGCACTTACGCCTTTTTTATTATATTTGCAATCCAAAGTCAACCCGAACGTTTACCGCGCTCCTTAAAAAATATGGTTGGGATGTTATTTTTATTAGCGGCAGGCTTGTCCCATTACAACACGTAATCAAAAGCGCGGCTCATGTCAAAAAACACGACTGTAGTTAGTTTCTGTTGAGCAATACTCTTAGTGATTTTATCAACTAAATGAAAGGCCGCATGAGTAGTTGATTTGCCCTTTGTAAATCCGTACTGTTCAGGTTTTAATATTTTAAAGCTTTGAATGAAATTTGTAATTCTTTTATACATTATCCGTTCAATTACTTTGGAGAATATTGGAATAAGCGCTATAGGTCTATAATTTTGAGGAAGTTGCTTATCTCCCTTCTTATAAATAGGTTTTATAACCGTGGTTTTTAGATTTTCTGGGAATTTTCCCTCTGCAAAAGAAAGATTTACAATATGCGCCAGAACAGGAGCAATTACTAATGCAGACTTTTTTATAATTTTTGTTGGGATTTGATCCTTTCCTACAGCTGGAGTGTTATTTAAATTGATAATTGTATTATAAATTTCTTGGGCATCAGTTGGTCTTAAAAATATTGTAGATTCATTATGTTTAATGTTATGATTATTTATTTGTGATGTCAAAATATTGTTATTTAAATTCGGAAGATCTATAAAATAGTTATTGAATATGTTTGCTATTTCCGCGGGGTTATTTATAAGTTTATTATTATACATAATTTTATTTAAATCATTTTTAGGTTCATTTGGTGTTATATTTTTATTGATAACTTTCCAACTAGCTTTACAAACATTTTTAGATGAAGTGACATATCTTTCATTGCTTATTTTATGCGCTGTAATAACACACTTTTTAAAACATTTGTTATATGCTTGGTAAGATCTCTTTTTGTGTTTATTTTTTGCGTTATAGACAGAAAATCGTAATTTGCGCTTATTTAGTGACGATATTTTAATACCTTTAGTTAACCATGCTGGTCTTTGGGGTTTGGTATAGACCTTTTTCTTCAAAACAGGAAAGCATAACTTGAAAAATAATAAAAACATGTCGTGGAAATTATTGAAGGCCTGATTTGTATTCACTTCTCCGTAAACCTCAACCCACGATAGGCTTTTGATTGCACTTATGAACTTGTCTATATTTGCTTGACTAAAGTCTGTAACATACGTGTACCAGAACTTCCGCGGTTTAAGTTTTTCTTTTATAGGAATATATAGCATTTGGCCCGTTTCATGATCAGACAAACCTAAAGGTAATACTTTCCCCTTAGCCTCAGCGATAGTACTTATAATATGATCAATACAAGAGCTCAGCCTCGTAGGCTCTTGAATGTGCATAGTATACTTATAGTTTTGTTGTATTCGTATATATTCGTTTAGAGGCTTAGACTCTTTTAAGAAATTGATATTGAAATCCCCCACAATGACAATTTTCTTCGTTACTTTCCTTTTAAGAATGGCCATAAGTGTTTCTAGTTTATTGAGAAAAATATATGGATCGCTGTTCGGTGTTCTGTAGACGCAAATAACTATAGTCTTTATAGAAGGAATTGTTATTCCGCAGCTTTCAAAAGTGTTGTCTGAGTTAAAGTTCTTAAGTAATACCAGAGGTTCAAAATCTATACCGTCCCTGCAAAGTATGCATGTGCCACCTCTCTTTTTTGTTCTACTATACCAATCCGCGAGGCAATAACCATTTAATATCAAATTACTCTCATCACCAGCCTTGATGAAAGTCTCGCTAAGACATAATATATCAACTTCATTTGAGTTTTTGGATAAAGCCTCTAATGCAATTTCCATTGAGTCACGCTTACTCAGTATTCCGGCTACGTTTTGGTGGAGTACTTTTAAAGTATCACAGCTTATTTTGGTCTGGTTTGGGTCGAAAAAACAAATCCTGATTTGTGTTTTTGTTATTAGAGAATTGTTTACGGTTAATATTATTAGCTTTTAAAATTGGGAAATAATCAGTAATAATTTTTTTAGACAATTTTGTAATAGTCTTTGCCGTCTTTTTATTTTCTTCCGTAACAGCAAAGTAGAAGGGTATTGTACCTTTCTTGTATCCAGTATTAGGGGGAGTGTTACCAGCAGGTGTAGATGGAAGTCCAGCTTTTCTAACTTTTTTTGGTTTTAGAAAACTCGCCCGATAACTAATGCAATCAATCAAGTGGCTGAGCTTATGTGACGTTTCCAGAATCATATTGTTTGTCTCAACAGTGTTTTCCAGGTAATAGCAGTCGTGGAATTGTTTTGATAAAAATTGAATTGTCTCATTTAATTTAGACTCATTCAGTGATACACCGTTGCGTACATTTAAAAGTATTATAGCCTCTACTTTACTACTTACATATGTCAAGACACTATATAACTCCGACAAAAATTGTGTAGGATTGGTATCATTTTCCCCAACACAGAGTACTAATATATCATTTTTACAAAATTTTGTGCTACGGCATTCACTCAGAATGTGTCTTGATTTAGCGTACGGTTTTGTAGAAGCCGTTACAGAATATGTGCTTTTGAGGATTGAATGTAGGGCTGAAGCCAGCCCAACGCATTGCTGTGTACCAAATATACGTATGGTGCCCTTTTTCTTATTAGCAAGAATTTGGTGCTTAGCCTTTTCATCGCTTTTCTCAGTTTTGTCAGACGATAGAGATATTTTATTCATAGCAGCTTGATATTTTTTTTGCAAACTTTGAAACATTTTGTTCAGGTCCGCAATTTCTTGTTTATTTGACTGAAGTTCCTGTTGTAAATCGCAGATAATTTTTTCTAGTTTAATACTTCTTTGGTCGGTGGGGTCGATTCCTGAAGCAAGTGATGATGCAGCACTGGCAAAGACCTCATCTGTTTCGTTATTCTTTAGGGGCGTTGCAGGTTTCGAACAAAAGTTTTTATTTTTTGGTGATTTTGCAACATCTGGGCGAAGTCGGCTTATGAGCGGATTTTTACATATTAATTTCAGCACTTGTATTTCTTGGGTTTGTTTTCCTATCTGACCCTTCAGCTCATTATTTTCGGTCAAGGTACTAAATAACTCATTCTGTGTTGAGTGTAATTCTGTTTTTAATACTTCTATTTTTTGTTCTAACTCCGACATGAGATAAAAATTTCCCACAGTTTCCGAGCTTCTTATTAGTTTTTCTGCTGTTGACGAACCAGAAGACACTTCGCAATTTTCTGTAGATTTTGATTTGGGTAGCGATGGTCTCGAAGTGTCTTGAATAAAATCACGATTTTTTTGGAATAAGTTTTCTGGTGTAGATTCAGCCTTTTCTGTATTTATAATTGTCGACAGCGACGAATTTGGGGTAGACGAAGCGGGAAGTTCCCGAGTGGATGATTCATCGATTTCGTCGGCAACGGTAAAAGATGAGCCCTTTGTGTTGGCACAACTGGCGACGGGACTATTGCCTTTTGTATTTGTTTGGTTTCCCTCAAATTGTGGCAAAGTAACATTGGCAGCAGTTTTTGTTATCGTGCATTCTATACTAGTATTATTTGTCGAGCTTTTACTCTCTTCTTGCGCAGACAGATGATTTTTTTTTGTTGAAGTATTTGTACAGTTTTTCTTTGTATCCTTTGTCTTTGCTGTACCTCGACTTTCAGTACTTCTACAGGAGTTGCATTTCCAGGAAGATTTCTTTTCCTGATCAAGTAAAGTATATAATTTTGACGATATAACCGTACATTCAACATGATATGAAAGCGTACAAATAGAACAAGTCAGGTTTCGCCTTGTTTTTATATTAAGCTTGCATTTCGCGCATACCAGTGCCATCTGTATTAAGAGTTGCAAAAGATTTTCAACAAGTCGAGTGCCAATGATTGATCAATAAGTAAGTTCAGTGGAATTTCTGTAGATGGCACTATTGACCATACTTTCTGTAGTACAATATTTTCATAGTATATTTCTTCGTCTTCTTATTTCATTCTATTTGTCTTCAAATGTTCCAACAAGTAAACTAAAATTGTATTGTTAAAATATTTCAAAATAAAAAAGTTCTTTGGTACCGGGGATCGAACTGCAGATTTTGGTTCCACAGGAAAAAGGAAGCAAAAGGCTACCGCGCTACACTATCGGCTCACTTAATATTTTGACGAAATAATGCAACTATTATCATCTGTGATTTGAAAGTGAAAGTCGTTCTGAGCAGAATGTGGAGTCAAGGCCGTTCACTTCTCGGTCACTGAACTCACTGCACTGAGCGTTGTAACGACATTTTTTGAGCAAATTTTCGAGTTTTAAGACACTTTTAACACTTTTGAGTAAAATCTGATTGGCTCACAAGAAAGCACATGTAATTCTGAGTAACTGAGTATAAGTTTCACGTCAAACTTCGAACTTTTAGCACAGAAATTATTTTTTGAGTGAGGACTAGAACAGTAACGTGTATGCTCCGTTAACCGCCGCGAGCAAAATTGTGGAAGGAAGTGTTAAAATAAAATCATTTTCGGGGGATAAAGTTGTGTGTGAACTTATGTGACACATTTTTTTTTTTGTAATGAGGTAACAATTTAATATGATAGGAAAAAGCTTTTCAGAATTGGCGGGTAAATCTATTATTATTTTTTAAATATGAACAATTTTTACAAAATCTACAATTTGTATTGGATACATACTTTCAGTGTCATTATTATTATTTTTTTATTTTTTTTTTACTTATTTAGGAGGTACTTAGGAGGGGATTTACCATAGTCACCACGCTTTTAAGCGTTGCGGTTGGCGACTGCTAATGTTGGTGACCGCAGTATGTAAGATGGTACCCACCCACAGTGGTACCATACATAGAAAGATGCTGCTGCCCACAAGCCCTTAGTTATAAACACTTTTAGACCTTATGGCGTGGTAATAGAGTTGAAAAAGTTTCTACCGACAAGCGGTTGACCGTATGCCACCCACGGGTAGAGATGGGTTGATACTTTTCTTTGTTGGCACCAATGGTACTTTCAGTGTAAACTAGTGTAAATACCTTGTAATAACAAATTCTTGAAAGTAAACCGAGTCTAATTGAAGATTTACGAAATGAATCTTCACTCAAATTAGATAAGATACGCTTGTTTGAGTTGCACGTAATGACTAAAGTAATTAAGAGTATAGGTAAATAAGTTAGAATATTCTTAAATGTATTCGGGACTTTTAAGTTAACTGTCAGACGGTTACAGAATGACAGACAAATGTAGCAAAGGTCAGTAATATTTTTTTCTCCTCACAAGCTCGGAAAACTTTGCTTTACCAGTCAAAATATTCGTGAACTCATTTTTGGCCACCAACGTGGAAAAGTTTTTGATATTTTATCCGATTGAAAACTGTTTGCTTAAATTA
Source organism: Athrips mouffetella (assembly GCA_947532105.1). Classification (NCBI taxonomy): domain Eukaryota; kingdom Metazoa; phylum Arthropoda; class Insecta; order Lepidoptera; family Gelechiidae; genus Athrips; species Athrips mouffetella. Next base: position 6,852,054 of record OX383964.1, on the reverse strand, counting down.
TTAGTAGCCGCTAGCAAGGAAATGGTTTTTCAACTTAGAATGTAACGGCAAATTTTGGTATAAGGTACTGGCGCTATTAGTTAGCATTTTCCTCGCTGTAGTGAGGTGAAAAATTGTGTTTTTTGCTCGGCAGCAAATTGGTTTTCACGTCTCCTTTTAGATTCTTTTTTGTATTGTCAATGGGCTATTGACCTCGAACTAGTCTTGAGGACTGAGATGAGGTCAACGATTTGGCAAGTTTGCCCAGCACAAGCCTATTTACTCGCAACTTGAATGAATTGGGGTTATATGAACTCGGGAACACAGACGCTGGCAGAGAATTCCTCTCTTTAGCCGTTAGTCTAGGCAACGAAGCGGATATTTGTATGAAGACCCCTGCTTTAAATTCTCAGTCGATGAAACTTTGCTGGGGTATTACACTACATGAGACAAAACCTTCTATAAAAAAATCCAAAAAAAAATCGGTACTTTTAATTTTTCCATACAAATATGATTTTTTTTTTGTGAAATTTATTTTGGATATTTTAAATTTACATTTAATTCATGATTCTTTATCATCCTGTCAAATAAAATTAGCCTAAGAAATGTATGTTGGGGTCAACTGCTTCGTTGCCTACACTACGTGCGCATTATAAAAGATGTTTCAAACAGCTTTGTGCGAATGTCAGGAATATCAACCAAGTGTGGGTGATATCCTGCGATGCGTCTGGACTCCCGATGGTAGAAGGCTCGCTTCGCTTGTGGCTCAATCCTGAATCTTTCGCTTGTTCGAATTTTAATAAAGGGCATAGCACCAAACAACAATTTTGCTGCCTGGCTAACAAACAACTATTAACTATCCGTTGAAGAAAATATCACTTATAATAGTAAAAAAATATTAAGAATAGAAGTAAAAAGTCATTTCCTGAAATGACGAAACGAGAAGAAAAAAAATACAATGGAACTACAGTGAAAGAAATATGGCTTGATTAGAATGAGAGCAGTGTGAGAGCTGGACGGAGCGAAGCGCTACCGTTGGATGGAGTGACAGAGAAGATTGTATATTTCTGATATTTTAAACAGGGTTTCCCAGAAAACACTGTCAAACGGTGGTCCAGAGATGGACCTAAATTAAGATTCAGATTTTTCCCTAGCATCTTTTGAACGCCAATTTCAGCGAAAGATTTAAGTAAGTACCAAAATACTTTCAAAAAACCCTATCAAGTAGTCATTCTTACGTAAAATACAACCAAATTCTGAAGGCCCATCCTAAGAAATAAAATACAATGGTTCATATGCCAGAAATTTTACCAGCCCTCTACTTCTAACACTGCTGCTTTACGACAGAAACAGGCAAAAGGCGCTACTTTTCCAGACGGACTTTGTACAGAAGCCTTACCACTAGGAATATGGGAATCACCAATATAGACAAATTATTTGGAGCCTAAATTAACATTCAGGGGCTTTTTCCTCTCAACTTTTTAACGCCAATTTTAGCGAAAAATACCCGTTTAAGCACCAAATTTTTTTTATGTTTTGGGGAGACTAAAGACCAGCAAAGTTTTTAAAATTTACTACAATCTATGGAACATCCTTTTTGTATTTTTAAATTGATGATCAATATTTTAATCGGCCCATCAAATTGTTCGAAAATTTTATTTACCATACTTTTTGAGTAACAAGTAGGAGGTTTATTATTTTATGTATGAAAGTAACGTTTAAGGCAATCATGACACATAAAGAAAATTGTAAAAATGTTCAGTAAAAAAAAAGATATGAATTTCGGCAGAAAATTTTAAAAATTAATAAAATAATTTATAGCTCGAAAACTACAAATAATCGCGGAACATACATGGGGGTGATTCAGGTAGCCCAAGGGGTGGTCTACCTCTGGACCACCGCTTGACAGTGTTTCCTGGGACATCCTGTATAGTATTTTATAACTATTATGTCCAATTTACCCCTCAAAAATAAAATCATGTATTTTTTCTGCAAAATTCTGGAGGGAGCTCCCCTGTCCAGCAGTAAACTTTTAATGGGATGTTATGATAACCTATCTGTTGACCGGATTTTCTCTTTGAAACATGCGTATGTTGGTCTACAAATCACTACATAGTATAAAACAAAGTCGCTTTCCGCTGTCTGTCTGTATGTATGCTTAGATCTTTAAAACTACGCAGCAGATTTTGATGCGGTTTTTTCAGTAGATAAAGTGATTCAAGAGGAAGGTTTATTTGTATAATACAATATATCAGAGAAACACTGATAATTTTAGAGGTTTGTAATGTGATGTCGTTTTTTAGCGCTTACATTGAAAACAGTATTGTACACCTTAAAAAGGTATACAAAAAAATCCGCAATGGTATATGTGTATATCTTAGGGATAACTGACAATAACCATTTTTATCCTTCCGATAAATAATGGCTTATTTACGAAGCGATTTTAAGCAATACAACATTAATGCTTATCCAATTAAGTGCCTTAAATACATTGTACATTTAATATAGGTCAATATGGCCTTCACAGCATGTGATTTGAATGAATATTTTTGAAGATATTACAGATTTAAAATGCAGGGACAAAGCGGTTGCGGCGGTACCGGCCAGAGGGCCGACAGCGCGTACCTATAATGTAAATAGCGCGTCGAAGGCCGCGCTTCGCCCTATAGCACTATTAGTCCTATTACTTCTGTAGTAGGTATATTCAGTATCAGCATTGCACCCGTGCGAAGCCGGGGCGGGTCGCTAGTTTATGATTTCACCGAAATAATTTCACCGAAAATGCGCTTGTATAATTAATCCTATGTGCTTTAAACTGATTACAGCGTGCAGTAAATAGTTTATTATTTACTGGAACTTTATTAAGTGTTCTCCATGGTTCATTAAATTTTGAATTACTTAAAGTTTTAGTATAAAGGTAAATTGTAATAAATAAGGTATGTTTAAGAAAAACTTAATCCTTAACCCTTTTGTGTGATACTTATTTTTTTTTAAAGTTCGTCTTTTCTGTTTGTGAGGTCGGTCATCGACCTTGCAATCCATGAAATCTTCTCTATGCGATAGTCATAATTTTCCTGATTCATGAACATAACACTAATGACAAGCAGCTAACGAGCTAAACGAAGATGTTAGCTTCCGCAGTCGCTCTCATTATGAGAAAGTGAAGCGAGAAAGGGACTGTAAATGATAAGATGATTACTTTCCTTAACTTATCTTTTATAATATTCCCTTAAAAGTCCCACTGTCCAGGCAGCATCTTGCACCCTTTTTGTGTTAATTTTCCCAAAGAGACATGGCTCGAAATATGAAAAAAATTTGAACGTTACACATTCGAATATATTACGTACTAATCCTACAATATTGCCGGTGCAAGGTAATTGAACGAGAAAGCAAAAAAAACTTAGTTTTAGATCCTATTTTGTAATGAAAGTTGTTTAGATTTGTGTTCTGAATAACATACTAAAATTTGGCTAGGGATCCAAATCTAACTCAGTATTTTGGAGAAGAAACGCCATGAACAAACCACGCTTGTTAGCATTTCTAAAAATCTCCTCCTTTCTAAAAGGCTCCTAAAAATCTTAAGTAATACCTTACATACACAGTCCTGTGAGTCTGTGGAGGAATCATTATTTTCCTGAATGACGGACACTAGACACTAATAGTGATAAAGCTTACTAAGATTTTCGCTTTCATTTGTCGAGAGAAGGGAGCGAGTGGAATTTGTTTACTTACTAAATTTGTCTACCTTGTACAACAATCGACCATTACAACCTAATATGTATTATGAAAATTCTTATGTAAGACTCTGTACACACTGTCCCAAAAGTCTATACTACGCAAGAGTCATTATTTTCTCGAATATTAAACACTGGATAAGATATAGATTACGAAGATTTCACCTGTTGCCTTCATTATGAGGAACAGTAGTAAGTTAGAGGATTGCTAATTAATGGTTGCATGATTAAATACCTACTTCACATTCCTTGTACAAAAATCAACCGTTCTACTTATATGTATCCCTAAAAAATCTTATTTAAGACCATATACACACAGTTTCAAAAGTCTACACTATGCAACGGGCATTATTTTTCTGAATGTTAAACACTGCAAATGATAATTTATAGATAACGATAATTTTAGCTCTCAAATATGTCTCCTTCCAATAAAGAGTTGCATGATTACTTACTTTACATCCGTTGTACATCTTGCATCTTTCCGTAAAACTTCTTATTTAAGACACTATACACACTGTTTCAAAAGTCTTTGCAAGAGGCATTTTTCCTGAATGTTGAACACTGCTTATGATAATTATAGATTACGAAGATTTAAGTTTCCGACTGTTGCCTTCATAATGAGGAGTACTTACTTTACATCCCTTGTACAAAAATCATCCATTGTACCTTACATGTATCCTTAAAAATTCTTTTATAAGACCCTTTACACACAGTCAATCATTATTTTCCTCACTGACGGACACTGCTAATGATATCGCTGACGAAGGTTTTAGCTTTCATCTGTCGCCCTCATTATGATGGTGTCCAGCTCTTGACAGCACTTACAATGAATGATTTTGAGTGACATTTTAGTCGCGTAATCTCTTCAATTTAATGTTTTTAGAAAATGTAGAGTTTATTATTTATTTAAGCTTATTTTTTGACCCTTGGCCAAGTTTTTGTATGTTCCTCAAAACATGAAACTGAACAACTTTCCCAAAGAGAGATTGTTCAAAAAACGAAATTTTTTTAAATTTAATCTTGCTTCTTTGGTACTAAAACGTTAAAAATGTTTGATCTATTATGTTTCTTAGTAAAGTTGTTCAGACTTCATTAGGTTAATACTTAGGTTAGATAAAGTTAGTTAAAGTGAAGTGTCATAAAAGGCGACTAAGGGATTTTAAAACAGAGTTATCGTACCATCTTAAGCACTGCGGTCACCAACAACCGCAGCGCAGCCTAACAAAAATAGTGACGGTACTTCCCCTCCAAAATTTTGAAAAGGGATTTTGACTTTCCAGAAATGGAATTTAAATGGGTTATTATATTATGATGATAAAGAATAGGATAAAGCTTCGTCCAGCATCACGTGCACATACAGGGTGTATGGAACAGTGTACCGAAAATTTAAAGGGCGTGCTCAGTCACAGGGGACAGTGTACCGAAAATTTAAAGGGCGTGCTCAGTCACAGGGGACAGTGTACCCAAAATATAAAGGGCGTGCTCAGTCACAGGGGACAGTGTACCGAAAATTTAAAGGGCGTGCTCAGTCACAGGGGACAGTGTACCGAAAATTTAAAGGGCGTGCTCAGTCACAGGGGACAGTGTACCGAAAATTTAAAGGGCGTGCTCAGTCACAGGGGACAGTGTACCGAAAATTTAAAGGGCGTGCTCAGTCACAGAAACTGAACAACTTTTCCAAAGAAAAGTTTTTGGGAAATTGAAAAGAATTGACCTCTCCATACAAACTGTTCGACCAGAGTGAGCAATTCATATGAAGAGGTCAATTTTTTTCATTACCCAGAAATGTTCCTTTGGAAAAGTTGTTAAGTTTTCAGCCTTTTCAGTTTTTGGTTCACCGTCCCTATAGCCTGTATATTATATTCAGTTAAATATTTTGTGTCTTTTGATAAAACTTGTAATATCGAGTAAATATGTAAAATTTTTCGCTATAGCCACGATCACACCTAACTGAATTCAAACACTAATTCGGCATACATTGCTGGGAGGCTTGGATATGTTAATTGCAATATCCTTACTTCAACGAGCAATGTAAGCCGAATTCGTTTCTGAATTAGCGAAGATGTGATCGTGGCTTAAAATTCAAAGCTTTATCCTGCAAATCCAAGTGTGTGTGCACCCGGCCTAGTTTCAAGTGCAACTGCGGCGTCGAGTGCTGAGCTAAAAACTGCACCAGTATTTACTCTCACTACACTCTCGCTGCTCGTGTGACACTTGACACATTTTCACTTTCACGCGGCCGTCGTTATGCCTACTACCACCTACTTCCCTACTGACTGGAAGCGTACCTACTACCCGACTTTATTAAATAGGTAGTTAGCAACTTATGGCTAGGGAGGATCTTTTTGGAGAAGTTTGAAGGTGGTAAGACTTTCGGACAAGGCCAGTCTGTGGAAGTATTTCTGCCAATTAGCAGAAGTAAATAAATAAATATTGGGGGACATTTCACACAAGGTCATCTGATCCCAAACTAGGCAAAGCCTGTACTATGGGTACCAGAGACTGATATACATACATATATAGATAAATAACACCCAGACACAGAACAAACACTTGTGTTCATCACACTAATGTTTGCCCTGGGCGGGGATCGAACCCGCGGCCCACGGCGTGTGAGGCAGGCTCACTACCAACCACACCAACGGGCTCGTCGGAAGTGTTTGCACTTTATAAGAAAAGTACGAATCTCAATCCAGCATTATGACCATCTTAATAATTTACATAAGTACGTCAACATAGATTCGTATTCAATTAACTGTAGGTACAGGTGACCACACGTCAGTGGTATCACTTTGATCTTGAGCAGATCCATGGCTTGGGGCGTTTGTAACGTACAGTTGGTTCAACTGAACAAACACAGAGTATAAACTTATACTGGTTTAGTTACCACTTACTTACTGCGGTGTGTACCGAAGGAATTAATTCGACAATCAACAATTTTTTTTACAAAAAACTTTGTAAGCATGTAGAATCACCATGAAGATCATTCTACACAGAAAAGAGCAGAAATTAGAGCAATGTCGAAGAAAATCTTAGTCTTTAAAGAAAAGAGAAAAGTTTTTACAACCATTGATGTAAAAGCAAGTGCAAAGGTTCTTAGTTACGAAAGCTGTTCAATTTCTCTTTGGCAAGAAAACGGAACCGACGGTCATATGAGGAAACTTGGCGAATTCTTCATAACTTCTGCAACGTATCTTTGAAAGTCTGTCTGTTGCTTGAAATAAGCATAAAATATTGCTATTTTTGGCTCTTTGACGTGTCTTTATATTTTCACTTTACTAAAAATTTTAAAATAGAGAGAGACAAAAGTTTTTCAAAATTTTAATTTAGCTCCTTCTTCTTCGTGTCAATGAACAAATACCGGATACTTTTAAATGCTTTCGTCTCAAAACCTTGCCTCTTTTATGGCTTTATCTGACGCCTCACGAAGATCCTTGCCAGTGCAGGTGGAGGGGCACAGTGGACAAGAGAGCAAGTGCGCCATGCTTTGAGATCCATCTCCAGCTTTTAGCTGCCCAGTCCTTTTTCACACGCACTGAATATTAGTGGCTGGAAATAAGATTCTCATGCGTGCTGGTGTCGGGACTTGTGAAGCAGGAGTTGAGAAGTTCCATCGTGTGTGGGGAGGCACCGCACTGACATTCATTGTTAGAGCTCTTGGTAGATCCTGCACATGCGTATTTACACCGACTGATCGCTACAATTCCGCAGCATACGTAAATGTAGGATGAATTTTAATCCCATACTATTAAACGAGCAATATTTATATTTGTAGTAGGTTTCTCGAAGACGGCTCTTACTGGGAGTTTCGGGGGCGAGAAATCAATCTAGATAGGTCCGGTAAAAATGACCGTTTTTTTAAATTATTCAAGTGCGCGTTTTATTGCGTTCCTCCCCCGCCCCCGACCCCGAAAAATCACCCAGTGCAGAATTTCAGTTTATAAACTGTGGTATTTCTACTATATACAAGATGGCGCTTAAGTGTTCTAAAAATAACACGTTTCACCAACCGGGTGGGATTTAGATAATATGATTACATTAGTTCCATATTAGTAAAATTATACTGTCTTTGTTAGAGCGAAGCTCGTTCGACCAGGTCCTTAGTTATTGTCCTTTCTCTATGGTTATTGTTAGAAAAAGATTCGACCCTCGCAACTATACGTTAAAGTGGTTTATAATCATTAGTGCTAATTACATACATACTTTTTGCTATCAAGTATTAATTCAAAGTCACCTTTATAAGCCCACAAATTAACTAGATGAACTTGTGATAAATTTATTAGCTCGTAAAACTACTTTATATTATTTTAAAGCCTAGACCTATATTGGTTTTAAGGTCGATACAGTACATAGAAGTAAATAATCTTGTTAGATCCTCCGAAAATTGCTCAGTTTTTACGCCTCTTCACTCGTCATTGGTCTGCCAATTCCTGATACAAACACCAAATTACTCTAGATAAGGTTCAAACCACGATCAAATATGTCCATTTCTTTAAGTGATGACAGGCTACGTGCCTATACTTGCTTTTACAAGCGTGCCTGGACGGTACTTTAAGCCACGATCACATATAGCTGAATTCAAAGACTAATTCGGCATACATTGCTCGTTGAAGTAAGGATATTGCAATTAACATAACCAAGCCTCCCAGCAATGTATGCCGAACTAGTCTTTGAATTCAGCTAGGTGTGATCGTGGCTTTAACTAAGATAAAAATCTAAGGAACTTACGTGTTACACTTTCCAGCGCTGGCTAGCGCTATATTCAGCGCTAGCAGCAGTGCCACAGCCGCCATTTTTATTTCCACCTCACGTTAGCATTTCCACAGCCACCGGATATTGCCGCTTCTCAGCCCGATCTGGAAAGAAGATATCCTGTTTACCTTATTGATCTGGCGAACGTTTAATTGGATACTTGATATTGTTTTCTTTTTGTAGTAGATTTTTTTTAAGCTAGAAACGTGAATGTTTTTAAGCTACCGAATTAAAATGACGTTTTATTTAAATATAAGACACACCAACAGCATAAATATTGATACAATTACTTCATCTATTAACTGATGCAAGAGCCCTCACTCTGGTCAAACAGTTTTTATGGAAAGGTCAAAATTTTCTTCAATTTCCCAAAATTGTTTCTTTGGGAAAGTTGTTCAGTTGCGTTTGCTGAGCACACCCTTTCAGTTTTTTTTTTGGTACGCTGTTCCTTTTAGCTTGTATGTACGTACTGTACTCACAACTTTATTTTTATGTTACATTTGGGCAAACGAGCACTTAAACTAGGAACTTGCCTAAAACGTTTAATCAAATCTATAATAACAGAATTACGTGTCATTTAAAAAATAAAGAGAGAAGAAGAAAAATTATTTACAACAAAACTAACTAATTCTAACACGATTTTGTACATTAATACGGTTATTTACCATAATTAAGAAATTTCTTTTTACAAAATCTTTTTATATTTTGGTACGAGTATACTACATGCTGACGATGCTATTAGATTTAGAACATCGAAAGTAAAGCCTACAGTAATCTACTCAAAAATTTATATTTACTTATAAAACGTGTTTACACTGTTCCAAATGAACTATAAGAAAAGTCAATTTCCTCTAAGGGTAGTGTTTTATTACACACGACTGGCATTGATCATGGGACGCTCGGATGCACAGGGGTTAATTCAAATAAAACATAATCTGTTGTTCTAAAAGACCCTTTTACAACGCCTCCCCAATCTGCACCAGACGTAATTAAATTACACATTAAAAGGGATTATTTATTAAAGGGGAGTTCGATGTAAATTTTAAAGTGATATTCGCAGTATACGCTTCTCATTGTATATCGTAACGGTTGCAAGGTCGATGACCGACCTCACAAACACTAGTGTCAGAGTTGTTGGACTGCTAAAGGCCTCTGATATGGCTCATTAATGTCTACAGTAAATAGTAGTCGTGACCAACTGCTTAAGTTTTTTTCCGAAGCACGGAATCATCTAACTATTAGAACAATCAGGTGATTGCACAAACTGAAGAGTTGCACAAAGGGATTTTTGTTTGACAGTGTCCCCACCGGGAATCAAACCCAGATCCTCCAGGTCAAAAGCCGAGCGCTATAACCACTAGACCACGAAACTTATTGTAATATATCTTTCAACTACGAGTAGTAATGAATAAGAAATGAATAACTATTGAAACAATTCACAAATCATTACTTTAGTCAGATTCCTGATGCCAATACAATTTACGTCAGTAAAATAATATTATCTTTGCTGATGCTAGGGTCCTTACATAACTGGTACAAACATCCATATGCCCCGACCCGGATCCGAAACCGAGACCTGTAGGTTGTCAGTTAGGGACACTACCAAACCAACTACACCATTCCGGTTGTCAAAAAGTAATTTCGTTGAAAAATAAAGCGTTGAATTTATTATTGAAATAATAAATGCGAATATAGCTTTGCTGTCTGTCTGTCTTTTAAGTTTTCACAACGAAATTGTCGTCCTGAAAGACGTATTACAACGCCTCCCCAACCTGCACCAGACGCAATTACACATAAATCATTGCAATTGCGTGTTCATTCCGGCAGAGGGCGCTGTGTTAATTCAAAAGAGATATTCCGTGTTTATGCCGTTTATAACTTGCATCCACAGAATACGGATTAAGAATTGAGTCTGTACTAACATGTATTTCCAAATAAGCAAAACCTCTTGGGTGGTAGTTCTATACATGAAACTGAACAAATTTTGTTCTAATAAAAAAAATACAAATTGACTGGATCAGATTTTAATTTATTTAGAGTATAGACTTTCTTTTTAATGTCTAAAAGTTGTAGAACAAAAGTTGTTCAGTTTCATGGGTAGGACTACCACCCGAGAGGTTTTGGAATTACACGTTGCATAAATGTAGGTACAGACTTTTTGATTTCATGTTTCCTTATTTCCCTCCTAAGTCCCTCCATTGACTCCTTCAAAAAAAGGGTGAAGGAGCATTTTCTCTCGCAAGTCGCTTCATAGTCATCATCATTTTTAATTTATCTATTTAACTTTCATCTATCTAAGTATAATATTGTATTATTATGTAAGTAGTATATTCTTATCTGTATTTGTCTTAGTTTATTATAAGTTATTTATGTATAATTGTAGGTATATTTATGGACTTTTATTTTAATTATACTTTCTGCACTTTTGTGTCCCGCTGCTATTAACTTTCTCACTGCCTTAGGTTGGCTGGAAGAAATCTCTTTTAGAGATAAGCCCGCCCTTGTATATGTCCTTTAATTTTGTAATTTTATTTTAAGTTTGTGTGCAATAAAGAATATATATATTTTTGTGGAACGCAAAAAAATATATTTGATAATGATCAACTTAACTAGACATTTTTTTTTCTTTGTTGTTCATCACAATAAAATTTCGTTAAAGTCCGCTAATGGAAAAGGATCTCCTTTCAAAAATTCAAATCAATAATTAGCGTTTCGGCTGGCACAACAGTCCGCTGTGGTCGGTGACAGCAGTAAAACAGAAGGTTGCCGCTGTCTACCCACTAGTTCACGATCCCTTGGTTGCCTTTTGAGACACCTACAAAAATTGATGGGGTGTTTTAGCTAGCACCACACATACAGACTTTTCAGATATTTAAAGTAAGGACATCGTAATAGGCCCATTGTGACAGCTGTCAAACGTATAAAAAATTATGACCTGCAAAGAAAAAACGTCAAAAAAGAACTTCTTACGCTGGCCCTACTTTTAGTACGTATTCTATGCATCAACCCTTTAAACTCTGTTCTTACGCTAGTAAATTAATTATTAATAACACCCTTTTGGAGCCCTACCTATGTGCTTTTTCTTTCATAATGAAAATTCAATTTACGTTTTCTGATAAAAAAATTTTAGTGTTTATCTACAATAATTTATTTATTCAACTTTATTGTGTTGTTTCATTGCTATTTTGACTAAGACAAAAACAAGAAAAGACCCATTGCATAACTATAAGAAAAAACCGGTCAAATGCGAGTCGGACTCGCGCGCCGAGGGTTCCGATGTACCTATAGTATTTTTAGAAGCATAAAGTCCATTTTTAGGACCGCAAAACTAACTTATTTGTAAATGTTATTTGCATAATTCTAGAAAATGGTGCTTCTTAGAGAGATTATTTCATTTTTCCTGAAATAATTACACAAACGTCTATCGACTATAAATTAATTCAGGTTTTTCCTTTAGAAAACTTCGGAGATAAGGGAGGGGAATGGTATTTTTAAAATATGTTTCATCATAACATGAAAACTCAAAGTCGTCGTAAAAACATTAAAAATCTATTTTAGAATGAACAAATACAAGCCCTTCATATGATACCCCACTCGAACTAGTAACGACACTTTAAAATTTAATTTAAATATTTAAATAATTCTTTCATTTGTAGTAAAATTGGGCAATCTCATTCTAAAACCTTTTCGAATTTCAAGTCGGTAGCAAGACCGGTTGCTGAGATATGCAGGTGTGACAGACAGACAGATAAAGTCGCACTATAAGGGTTCCGTATTTCTCATTTTGGTTCAGAACCCTAAAAATCACTTTCTGCATCAATATTTAACCACAACAGAATAATATACTCATAAACCAACCGCGCATAAAGTTTCTAATAAAGATCAACTCTAGCTTCATAAATTCGGTATTTATGATCAAATACTCCTATGTTGTTGGTTCGTAATTTACAGGACCCTTGGGGTGGGATTAATACTATGTAGTTATTGGGTCAGCGGAGAGGTGAAACGGTTTTATGTGTCATAAATACGAGGTTTAAGAGGTCATACTTGAGTGTAATCTAAAGTTTAAACTTGAGTGGATAGAAAGGGAATATATCAAGTTATAATAGTTTTCATGACGTTAATGAAACCAAAAAAAATCATTTTCTCTAGTCATATGGTATTTTTTTTAGATTGAAAAACCGACCGAGTTTCAGAAATCACATGGCATAAATAACAATATGTAAGCTCAAAGAAAAGATTGATAAAATCTTTTTTATTTTTTCATTTATTCCAACCCCTAACAAAACATTTTACAGCCAAAACAAGAGTAAAACCAAAAAACCCAAACCAAAGTTCGATTTGAGAAGCGTCATGGGAGAGAAAATTTTAAGATAACTTGGAAATGGGGAGACTAAAGCAGGAGTTACATAGATTGGATGAAGGAAAATGTTAACGTCTCGTATAAAGAAATGAGAGCTGGCGGAGCGGAAAATCATCTGGAAATTACTCCACCGAAAAGAAATCGGTCAAGTGCGAGTCCGACTCGCACGCCAAGGGTTCCGATACACTTATGGTATTTATGTATTGTATTGTCTATTTTCAGGACCTCTAAATAAGTTTGTTTTTAAAGGTTTTGTAAGGGTAAAAGAGATTTTTTGATTTTGTTGTAATGTTTACACAAACCTACTTACATACCGGGTGTAAGTGTAAACACTGTGATCCTTGACACTGTGCATTGAGACCATGAAACTGAACAACTTTCCCTAAGGAACATAAGTTGAAATACGAAAAATAAATTTTTACTTCCCATAGAAACTGCACCAGCTGATTGCGCATTTTGTATGGGAGATGAAAATTGTTTTTTCGTATTTCGACCTATGTTCCTCAGGAAAAGTTGTTCAGTTTCATGGTCTCAATGCACAGTTTCAAGGATCACAGTGTTTACACTAACACCCTGTATATAACATCACGCCTCTCTCCCGTCGGGCTAGGCAGAGACCACAACCTTCCACCTGCTACGATCTTGACATACTGCCCTTGCTACCTGTACATCAATTCTTTCATGCATGCCTGTATCGATTAAAATCCTTTTATATGATGCTCAGTTCGACCTAGTCACAACGATTTAAAATTTTGCCCCCTCTACTTGAGCCCCATCTCAAGTAACATTAATAATTTTTTAATTCCTTCAGTTGAGCAAGCTATTTCAAATTGCAATTCGATAGCGTGAGTAGTTTCTGAGATTAACTTGTATGACAGACAGACACGGACAGACGAAGTCGAACCATAAGGGTTCCGTTTTTACCATTTTGGTACGGAACCCTAAAAAAATGGCTCTCAAATTCGAAAAGAAACAAGTTCGATGCCACTCATTCTCTCCAGATTTTCAGTTAGTACTTTCATATATCATCTTTCGATCCGGTCCATCGGTTTTCGAAACCATCATCACCCGATTCATTGATACGGCACAATCGCGTAAAATGATTCTAAAATCAAGATGCTTGTTGTACCTAACTAAATGAATGGGCCAAGCCTATCTTTCAATATTGAACAAGAATTGTTCAATACCCAAGGGAATATTATCCTGCAAAATACAATAGAAAGCTTCTGGTATCGGTTTATTGAACACAATGGTAGTTCTAAGCAATGTTCAGTTAATTGGGATTGTTCACTTCACTCCATTGTGGAATACTGATACACCCAATCATCATCGTTTCCCTAGCCTTGCCTCATTTTTGCCAATGGTTTTTACAGAGAGAAAAGACTGGCTTTTACACAGAGCGACTGCCATCTTACCTCCGTAACCCAGAGGGGAATCCAAAAATAGGCTTTGCCAAGTTAGTGGCCACCATTGGCCAACCTGTCTGTCAGAGTTTTCAATCCGCCAAGTGGCCTCTGACTTGGCTTAACGACTAGTATCATTGACAATAGCCGGAACTAAAGCTGTAACGTACCTTCCGAAACACGGAAACGCTCTAGTTCTTCTAGCATTCACCTATCCGGGTTCTGACTACGGCCAAGATTGCTTATTTCGTAATCGGAAAGAAACTTTCTGTCACGAGCGCTTCTGATAAACCCAATATCGTTTTAAAAGTCTTCATAATCACATTCCCATAGTAGACCACTGCGGTACAGGGTGCTCTTTTTTCCGGGATGATGATACAGTCAAGAGCAGCTCAAGCTTGACACACACAGACCAACTTTAATAACTTTAACTTGATGCAGTTTATTAGCAGGTTATCAGCTGATGTGAATTTTGTATAGGAGGTCAAATTTGGTTTTTCGTATTTCGGCCTATGTCCTTTGAGAAAAGTTGTTCAGTTTCATGGGCAGATTCACACCTTTCCGTTACACGTTGTATAGCAATCATAATTATGTGGGATAGAAAATTTTCTAGGATTAAAACATAAAATCGAAAACTAGAATGATACTTTAACAGGTTGTTTTGCATTATTTTGCCCTAAATTATAAGCTAAACAAAAAACTTTACCTAATATTGGTGTCGATTCTGGCAGACAATCTTAAACTAAACTAAGTTTGACAGTTCTTAAAGTGCTGCTGTCTTCATTACCCCCTATAGGCTGAAAAAAAAAAATTTGAACAGACAAATTTAGTTTAGTTTTAGTTTGTGTCTGCCAGAATAGACCCCATTATAACAGAAATATAAAAGCGTGTTAAAACATGTTGACCCTAAATTCAAGCTTCGAAAACCTTTAAACATAAAGGAACCCTACCAATAAACATAATACTAAACAACACTTCAGAAACGAATCGAAAACGTACTCGACAGCACAAAGAGGAACCCTTTAGAGCACCCTTACGTATAAAGGCACCCCCTCACACATACAGAACGGGAAAACCACGCAGCCAATACTCCATACGGTTTTGAGTTAGAGTCCGAAATATACGCGTATGAAGTAGGGATGTGCTTTACCTGTACCTTTTATAAGAGCGGAAGTCTTATTTCTAAATAACAGTAAAATTTTTGGTAAAAAGAAAAAAATTGAGGCAACATTATGCTGTTACCGACGGCGGTATTGATTACAAAATTCCTGAGTGTCTGAGTGCCAATAGCCAATTTTTATGACGTTTTTCATCTACTATTTCTTTTAAGATTTGTTTTAGACTTTCGCACACACGGGTAAGTATCGCGCTAAGATCCGGAATAATTATATACTGGTACGTTTTTTTATGTGTCGACAAGTGCATGGCACGCTAATCACAGTAGGTAATTACTTATTAAAATAGGTACATAATGGTCTAAAAAACAAAAAGACCTGTGTAATGATGTACTCACATACAATTGTAGTGATATACTCGTAGATGGTGACGTGACAGCTCTTGCCTATTTTACCCACTGAGCAAACGATGAGCGGATGCGCCAAAATCATGCAACCACTTTTCCGGTTGGGTTGTTTCATTGGTAGGACATCCACGTCAAACCCATATGTTGCTATAATTTCCTTCCAGAAAATAGCTCTGAAAATTGTTACATTAATACCAGTTAACATCCCATCACTACAGTTCGGGTATGGCGTACGCAGCTGCGTGGGACAGGTAAAGCATAAATTGCAAAACCCTTTTAGGGCACAAATTACAAAAGTGGCCCTTCTAGCCCCTAAAGGCCCTTCTGGCCTCGCTAACGACAAGAGGTGTGTTTGTTAGTAGGAACTTATGAAAAGATGCCGAGGGAAAACAGATAATGTTCCATGTGTAAGTGAATAATCCCCTTTAATTGAGTTTTTCATTTGGGCCTGATAGTTTATTTTTGTAAGGGATTGCCTTTGAGCAGGGGTTTATGGGTTTGATTAAAATTGTAAAGGGTAGTTACTTATTTAGATAAATTCCAACTTTTCTGCTTCCATTATTTACAACGTGTAGGTATCGGAAAGGTGTGAATCTGTCCATGAATCTGAACAACTGTTCCCAAGTAACATCAAAAAACGAAATTTTTTTTTTGACCTTCCATATAAATTGCATAAGCTGATAGAATGTTTTGTATGGGAAGTCAAATTTGGTTTTTCGTATTTAGACCTATGTCCCTTAGCTTGGTAAAAGTTGTTCAGTTTCATGAGCAGATTAAACTTGGGCCGATAGCAGTTATAATAAACTAAATGGATATAAAAAGCGGAACCTTGCGGAAAATAATGTTACCGACTTTTTATCATGATAAAAATAGTTTTAACAAAAACTACGCACCTCCTTCAAATTTTGCAAGGTGTCTGTCTATTAACACTAAAAAGTATAAAATAACCATAGTAGTTAACAATCAGTAACTAAGTTAAGTAATAGAAAATAACCAAGCCCGTTTTTTATTTCAATTATAAATTTTACAACAGTACATTTTGGAGTTGTAAGTCTCATCTCCTCCTATTTACACACCAGTGAAAAACTAGGCCACAGGTATTTCCACTTTCTTAATACTCCCCTACTGGGTGTCTACTCTCAAAGTCCGATATATCGAAACGATACTACTCGAAACATGCAAATGCAAAACTTCGTCCCTAGACAATAAAGTAGAATATTGGTTGGATGCAGTTTGAAAATTCATCCAACCAATATTCTACTCTATTGTCAAGGGACGAAGTTTTGCATTTGCATGTTTCGAGTAGTATCGTTTCGATATATCGGACGTTGAGAGTAGACACCCAGGCCACAAGTACGAGTACTTTCCATGTATTTTCACACTTTGCTAGTAAAATGTAGGAAGTTATGTGTCTTTTATTTAAAAGAGTTAGTAAATGGGAACTCGGCCACGTCAAATGTTCCAAGACCAAATTCAGGAGTGATGACACCTGGCTGAATTCAAAGACTAAATCGGCATACATTGCTCGTTGTAGTAAGGATATTGCAATTAACATAACCAAGCCTCCCAGCAATGTATACCGAATTAGTCTTTGTATTCAACCAGGTGTGATCACTCCTTTACAGATTGTACCTAGAAGAGTGTGCTTTAGAGCTCCACGAGCTTATTCCTACATCCTCCTTCTACCATCGGGAGTCCAGACGCACCGCAAGATATCACCCACACTTGGTTGATATTCCACACATTCGCACAAACCGCTTTAAAACATCTTTTATAACGCGCACGGCCAAAGAGTAGAATTCTCTGCCTGCGTCTGTGTTCCCGAGTTCATATAACCCGAATCTATTCAAGTCGCAAGTGAATAGGCTTCTTCTGGGCAAGCTCGTTCCATCGTCGACTTCATCTCTGTCCCCAAGACTAGATCGAGGTCAAGAGTAAGCCCATCGACAAAAAAAAAAAACCGGCCAAGTGCGAGTCGGACTCGCACCCTAAGGGTTCCGTACCTATCTACCATATGATGTACTAAAAGCTTTTGCTCTTTGATTTTAAAAACTCCGCGACCATCCAACTTGACCCCTCTTTTATAGAAAAGTTCTTGAAACGGGAGCTCACCTTAATTGGATACTATTAGTTGTGTGAAAAATTGAAAAATTTAATGATTTTAGACTTTTCCCTTTATTTGTACTGTGAGACTTAGCTTCTTGCCAAGTTTCATAATTTTAGGTCAACGGGAAGTACCCTGTAGGTTTTGCATTTTTGCATAAATGTATGGAGATGAGGATATTAAAAGCCATATCTTTTGATTGCGTCGTTGCAAAAAATTTAACTTTTCAGATATTGTGTGGTTTATGGACCTTAATATTCGTTATCAATTTCAACCTGATACCTATTCTCGTTCGTGAGAAAAGGGGTCTTGACAGACAGACGGACAACAAAGTGATCTTATAAGGGTTCCATTTATAGGGTTCCGATACCAAAATGGTAAAAAAAAGGAACCCTTATGGTGCCGCTCTGTCTGTCTGTCTGTCTGTCCGTCTGTCTGTCACACCTCTATATCTCAGCAACCACTTACGCTATCGAGCTGAAATTTGGAATAGTTTTAGAATATAGTTGCCCAACTTAATTGCACATGAAAATTTTTTGAAAAAAGTATGATTATTAATGTAAAGGGGGCCAAAATAGGGGGGGCCAAATTTCAAATTGTCGCTACTAGGTCGAGTGGGGTATCATATGAAAGGGCTTTACTTGTACATTTTAAAATATATTTTTGTATTTTTTTAAGTTTCTTAGTTTTCAAGTTATGATGAAAAATGTCAAAAAAAATACCATTCCCCCCCCTTATCTCCGAAGTTTGAGTAAGGGAAAATCTGAATTAATTACAGTTGACAGAGGTTTATGTAAACTTTACAGCAAAAAGTAAACGATCTTTCTAAGTTGCACAGTTTTTCAGAAATCTGCAAAAAACCTTTACAAACAAATTTAGTTTTGCGGTCCTGAAAATGGACTTTATTGCTTCCAAAAATACTATAGGTATATCGGAACCCTCGGCGCGCGAGTCCGACTCGCACTTGACCGGTTTTTTTTATTTTGAGGTACGAAACTCTAAAAAGGCGAGGTTTAAAGGTCCCTTGACGGATGTATGAAAGGGTTGATGAAAGTATATTAAGATCGTAGTAGGTACAGAGTCTTGACGGATAGACCGACGAACAACAAAGTGACCCTATAAAGATTCCGTTTATTTTCCTTTTGAGGTACGGAACCCTAAAAAACGTATTTCAAACCCCTTGCGTTGTTCAATCCCTGTTCAAAGATAAGCACCATTCGGCTTTACAGTAATCTTCACGCCGTTCCAATGCCTTCCACAATATAAATAGATCCAGAAGGCAGGCTTTGCATAGAATCGGCACACACACATAAACACTCGCGTATATACTGAAAACTCTGTGTTTTTGGGCGTGGGTCGCCCATAGAATACAAGAAAATCCTCCGATAGGTAGGAGACTGTAGTTGCTCATGTGCGTGCTTTGCATAAGGCGAGTCTTCTGGACCCATTTATTTTGTGCTTCTTCCCATACAAATGCTATACAAATACTTACATAGCAACTACTTCGTGGTCCCTTGCACTTTGAAGGCAGCGATTATGGAGATTTGATGGTGGTCGGAAGTTTGGAGATAGGGGAGAATGTAAGAGCTACTGCTTCGAAGCTCTTAGTTTAAAATGTCACAATCTCCAAGACTCTCTAAATAAAGAACAAAGGCATATAAAATATGTAAAATTTGGATGTGCTAGTAGCTAATATTATAAAAGAACTGTAGAGGAACAGGGGAGGAACTAGTTGTTGAGAATCTTAAAGATCCTAACCATTTAATCCATCCTAACAATTTGATCATTCGCGTCGCAAAGGTTTGATCGGACACCATAGGAAACTTTTAAATGTAATTACTTTGACACACATTAAGTTGTTTGTAAGAGAAAGATACCGATCTTTGTGGTATATTCCATACCACAAAATAACTTCTTTGCATAAATCAAAGGGCCTGTCCGCACAGCGAATTTTCACCGCGCGATATTTACTCGCGCGAATTATATCCCGTGCTTGAAATAGCAAAATATCAAGCATGGGATATAATTCGCGCGAGTAAATATCGCGCGGTGAAAATTCGCTGTTCGGACAGGCCCTAAATCAATCCAGTAAGCTGAAAGTGTATGCTGAAGTTCAATACGATTGTCCATCTAGTGTCTAGTGTCATCACATATATTTCAAAATTGAAGTAAATAAACCTCATTATTGTAGAATTAGGTTTAGTTCAAATATTAAAATTTCTGGTACCTACGTAAATAAAACCACTTTAATTGAACAGAAGTCTCCCCCAGCAAAAGAATTCAAAGCATGCGAATCACCTACAAATCTCGATAGAAAATTCTTTCACGTTATCTCCGGAAATCGAAGCGTTTATCTTGCTGTACAAATTCGAGCCATCCGTCACTGATAAAATACTGCTAGAGGGCTTTTCAAGTAATTATTCTTGTTATTTATATTCTGAGGCAAAGAATATACAACTGAGGTACCTTTTTCAAACTAAAAAAAATTAAGTATAGGAAAACGTAAATGGTTATCGCAAATTGTGAAAACTGACTTTTACGAGTATGAAGGATAGGTAGCTTTTGACTCGATATGTTAAAATGTAAGCAAGTAATCTTAGAATGCGCAGTTTCGGGAAAGAATAATATCACCCATCACTTCCTGGTTAAGTGATCATGAAACTGATGTTTTTAAGAGGAAAAAAAATATACTTTGGCTCTACCGGTGGAGCCTGGCGGTAAATCCAAGTCAAACGAGGGCATCCTTCTGCGTATTGAAAAGTGATCCACATATCAGTGGAGACATTTGTTA
Source organism: Athrips mouffetella (assembly GCA_947532105.1). NCBI lineage: Eukaryota > Metazoa > Arthropoda > Insecta > Lepidoptera > Gelechiidae > Athrips > Athrips mouffetella. The sequence goes on along the minus strand of OX383964.1, from coordinate 6,831,406 downwards.
CTCTATTACCATGGCATAAAGTCCAAAGTACCACAGACGTGCTGCTGGGTGTACCACAATAATGCGGTCACCAGCCACCGTGGTTTATTGTGCCTGCTACATAGCTAACAGGCTTGTTGACAATGGTATATCCCTTACAAAATAAAAGGTGTAAGGGACGGTGTACCGAAAACTGAAAGGGCGTGCTCAGTCAACGAAACTGAACAACTTTCTCAAAGAAACATATTAATTTGGGAAATGCAAAAAAATAAACTGTTCGATCAAAGTAAACAATTACGGATAGGCCTAATTTCTTTTTAATTTCCCAAAATTGTTTCTTTGGAAAAGTGGTTCAGTTTCGTTAACTGAGCATGCCTTTTCAGTTTTCGGTACACCGTGTCTTGGACCCGTATATCTGGCATTTTCAGATCCTTATGTCCAGCAATAGACTTAAAATGCTGATTGCTAAGCAATTAGAATTCTCTTTGATAAAAAAATACAATTCACAATAAAAGAAAAACTATTTTTAAGACTCGCGCACCGAAGGTTCCGTACCACCTCATAATATTTTTTAAAACAAAAAATACAGTACTTATCTACTCAATGAGTCTAAACAACTATTTCCCACTCGATGGGGTAAGTAAATTTTTTTTTCGTGGGAGCCCCTCTTCATTTTTATTAAATTTTTATAGGGGTCCCGTTTTTCACCCTTTGGGTACGGAACCCTAATTACCTCACTTTTCCCGATGTTTTGGCTGAATTGCATCAGCCGTGGTCAACCGTCTGCTAATGTAACTTCGCCAAAACGTCTGAAGAAAGTATTTAAGGCCCGGAATAAACTAAATAGAGTGCTTCCTATTTAATTGTATTCCTTTGAGTATGTTAATCTGACCATAAATTTAACAACTTTCCCTGGGATACATAGGTCATAGAAAACTTGCATTTTTTAATATTTTTTTTTTGTAAGGGTCAATCGCGCCATTTTCGCGTACTTATTTGATGTCACTGAATAAAAACCCGTATTATAATAACAATACGGTTGACAGTTGACGCTTTTTCGATCAGGCTACGGATCTGACGCGACATCTGACGCGAGTTTAAATTTTTTTACCCATCTAAAAAAGTGCCAAGCGCCGCTAAAGAAGTTTTCACTTCAAAAACTCCCATGTAAACAACTGCATCAGCTTTTTGAATTAGGCGGTCGAATTTTGACCTACGTTCCTTAGGTCCTAGTAATATACTCAAAGGAACGTAGTTGATTAGAAAAAGAAACAGATATTTACTAGAAAACAAAAGATATGTAGTAATGTTGTGCCAAAGGAATTTTATTAGTTCCTGTCGTTTCTGATTCGTTGCCTCCGGAAATTGGATCTAGTAAAGGGAAGGAACAGCAGTATTTCAAGGATAAAGAGCAGACTAAAATGCACAGGCATTGCTGCCTTATATAATAAAAAAGATAGCTTAGCAACCTAGAATTTACGATAACTATAAACCCTTTGACGCGAAAATAATTTTAAAATATGGCTGCGCGGAAAGTCTTTTTACCCAAAAATTTTGTTCCAGCGTCCGCTTTGACGTCTAGCTAGATACCCGGTAGAAATTTACGACCTGATAAAACACCGCCGGATAGTCTAGACCTCTCACAACAAACTATAGTGTCGGCAGTTAACCTCGACTGGAGCTTAGAAAGGAAACTAACCAGGGTTCAAGTTCCACTGGTCGTTGCATAAAACTTGTCTGCCAAATGGATTACTCCGATTAAGCTTGAGCGACCTTTGACCCGCATAGGTTGACGCATGATTAGTTCCAAGCTTGGATTTTATGCCTTTGGAATCCCCTCATACGTTTTAGCCGATAGAGTTTTCTGAATGCTCATTCCATTTTGCAGATTATATGATGTCTGGTTATAAACATAAAAAAACATTTTATGTGGATGGAGCAAAATTTTATGACAAAGAAAATATACACACAAGAGGCAGAAATATAGCCGATTTGTTGAGTGGTAACAGTAAAGCATGTGCTAAGCCAGTCTTAGTAGCAAAATATTCTGAATATTTAATGTTTGCATTTGTATGTCTCAGACATGAAGCGTAAGAAGATTTCAAGTCAGAAAGGTTCGTATAATCCAATGTGATTGTTTGAAGATTTGAAAATGCAATTCTTTCTTATAAAAACCGGTACCGGTATACCGTACTATAAACACATTCCTCAGTATATGCAGAAAGAAATGTTTTTATTTTAAGTCGCGCTATTAATTTTGGAAAAAATGGAGGACTGGAGGCTCGCCCCGTCAAAAAGGAGGGCATAAATTTTTCAGTAGGGCCATTTGGAGCACAACCGCCGTTTTTTTGCATATATGAATGCTTCCAATTACGAAAAGGGCCTGTTCGTATGGTATATATGATAAACTTAATGTCGTTTACCACAATGTTTATTGGAAGAACTTAATTAAGTTTTGAATTTAGTTCAAACCTTTTGTAGTCAATTTGTCGCAGGCAAATCGTATAATTCGCCGTTTACAAACGCAAGCTGTAAGTGGTCGGCAAATTTTAAAACGGCGCCGGCAGATTGTAAACGGGATTAGATCACTGGTGCATTTTAGGTTCGTTAGCCACTGTAAACTCAACCACCAATCCCGAGCACGGATTTGCTTAGGTTATCGTTTGAACAGAAACGAATTACGCACCGTTTTACGAAATGCCGCGGCATTATGTGAAATGCCGAAATAAAAAATTTTCGGCGTTTTGTAGAATGCCAAGGCAAACTGTTAAATGACTAATTATACAATTTGCTTGCGACATATAGACTAAATAAGACCAAATGTTTGTTTTTCCATATTTATTATTTTTATAATACTGCCAACAATCTGCACTCAATATACGCGATCGATCCAAAGCACTCTTTTTAATACCCTAACGGCTAAAGTATCCTATCAATTTTTCCATAACCATATACGCTAAAGTCGAAAGGCTAATATCTACCGTTATTGTTATGAAGCACGTTAACTTTAACTTTGCTTTCACCGTCGTGATTTAATGGATATACGCGTGTTCACCAAGTTCCACGCGTCTTGGTTATCTAAACTTTATGGTGATCAAAAGTTATGATGCTGTGTTGGCGTGAATACAGAATTAGCAATCAAATTTTAGATATAATTCGCAAATGTTACCACAAAAATTATAAAGGATATAAAAAAAAAGCTTTCAAAAACTGATACAAACCATAAAATAAAACAATTATTCCAAATACGAATAGAAACTTTTGACTTCCTATAGAAAGTGCATCATGTGATAGCGCATCTTGCAGTATATTTTTATTATATTTTGAACTATGCTCATAGGAAAATTCGTAGTCTAAATGATCTGTTTTAGTTTACGTGAGATTAAGGACCCAAACTAAAAAAAATTACTTAAAATAGTTTATTAAGAGGCCTATTACATTTTGAGCGTGTTTTTGCTCAAAATAGCTAATTTCGGCGTCCTTAATCTGAGAAACGAAAAGATTTTGACAACTTTAACTTATAAAATGTTGAAGAATAGTTATTATTTAAGTTTGTAGCGGCCTCGCTTTTTAGAATTTTTTCTTATATTAGTAGATATAGCCAATATTCCGAAGCAAGTTTTCATAAAATCCGCGAAGGCACTTTTTTGAGCTCGTGTATTGAATATTGGGCAAAGCAAACAAAATTAAAATAATACAATAAGATCTCTTATATAATAGTGTAGGTTGCAACGGCCTCGGAATTTTGAAAAATATATTGGAAAATCTAGAAAAAAAATCAATTCCGAACGAAAAAAACTACAAAAAACGCTCAGGTTTAACTGCAAATTGCTCTTTACTATATTAATATTATTTCGTATAACTTATACCATACTAAACTTTGGTATAAAGAAAATGAAAATCGCCTACGCTTGTTTAAAAACAATTCGTTTTAATACCTTACTTGAACGTACTTAAAACTGCCAAATTTCTCCATAATCCGATGCGCTGCTGGCCTTTCAAACGCAATAATAGTATCAAATAACTTGAAAATACAAAAAGTATTTATATCGTTTAGTTTCAGCTACAAAACAGTGTCGAAAAACCTGGACGCCGAGTGAGATTTTCCACTTTTCATTTTTTGAGCGAAATTTTGTAATAGGCCTCTTAATTGTTGGATATTATAAACTAGGTACATCGCTTCACAAACAAATTGGCGCCATAGTGGGAAAAAAAGAAGGGATAGTAAAAACCCACGTGCTCTTTTAGAAATGTTTGAATGTACAGAACCTTAATACAGAGATTAGTCCAAGTAGGTGGAATTATATCAAAATACCAGATAGTACAGACAGCTAAAGAATTTAAAAATTAACACAAAAATAAAACACAACAGATAGTAGATGACTACACCAATGATAAAAAAGCGTGCTTTGACATTTCAGCAAAACACAACAGATAGTAGACTCGTAGTATAGCAGTTCCTCTGCAGCATTAGTTTAAGTGGAAAAATTGTGAAAATGATAACTCCTTGATTAAATTTCCTTTAGTTATATTGAAAATAACAAACTTAATCTATTTACCACTGATTTACTGTGGATTTATAAAAAAATATAATATTTTTACATTGAAGAAAAATGTGGCATTAGCCAAGATGGTCGAAGCGAAAGAGAAAGATGGTGTTGCCATCTTTTAATTCAAAAATATCTATAAAAAAAATTAAAAAAAAAATATTTCGGGCAATTGAGTCCATATAAAAAAAACTACATAATATGTATGCTGCAAGCAGTTAAGTTCAACAAGTATTCTGTAAATAATTATACATTGAACAAATAAATAAGGTATCTTATATAGTTAGTGGACTGATCCTCAACTTGGGCATTGTTTGTACAGGCACAATTTGTCACAATAATATTACCACAAACTCCAAATATAACTTGAAGAGGTAAGTCAACATCGTAACACATCTCACACCCACTCAGAAAGCCACAATGTAGGCACAGACAATTCCCTTCCAAATATAACATCATTTTCTACACTAAGACAACGTTTTGGAATGTTTTTTGTCTTAAGTGAGTTCATATATAAGCTAGACGAAGTATCAGAGTCTAAGTCAATTTGTAGAACAAACACAATTTGACTTGCGGCTGGCTAAAGTAAGCACTGCAGACCTTTTGTTGATCAAATGTCTGATTCGATAACTAAGAATTCAATTTCATTGGGAATAAGAAAATGATTTTTATTTTAACACTTCCTATGTTCGGATAAATCTACAAAGTAGAAAATCGCAAAATTTCACAACCACAGGCAGGATTCGAACCTGCGTCTTCTGCGTAAGTACCTCAGACGCTTTACCAACTAAGCTACTGTGGTCCTGCCCGATGTTGTGAAATTTAACGACCTCTATACGCATTCCAACGTTGCGTTTGTGCTGCCACCTAGCAAGCATTTTTGCTGTACTAGCTCAACTAGTCCATCATTGCAGACAGATTTCGAGTTGAAAATTTTATTGGTAACACTACGTATAATTGAAACAATAATACGTATAATTGTTTTATCCGAACATAGGAAGTGTTAAAATAAAAATCATTTTCAATTATACGTAGTGTTACCAATTTTCAACTCGAAATCTGTCTGCAATGATGGACTAGTTGAGCTAGTACAGCAAAAATGCTTGCTAGGTGGCAGCACAAACGCAACGCTGTAATGCGTATAGAGGTCGTTAAATATCACAACATCGGGCAGGACCACAGTAGCCTAGTTGGTAAAGCGTCTGCGGTACTTACGCAGAAGACGCAGGTTCGAATCCTGCCTGTGGTTGTGAAATTTTGCGGTTTTTCTACTTTGTAGATTCATTGGGAATGGTAAAAAAACATTGGAAAGCAGGATAGATGGTTTGCTGACGAATAAAAAAGAAGACTAACAATCCCGCCAGCTGCCGTACTTCGAAGTGAAACTACGATAATATCGCGCCGATAATTAGTCTATGGTTCGGCCTGAGAAAAACAAATTCCCATACAAAGTATATTTCCGAAAGTAATTGTTGTTGTCAATCTGATAATATCCTCCGATAAAGTACGATTAGAAGAGAGCCGCCCTAGAATAGAGCGCCTTTCTACTATGAGATCGTGCCTTTCGCAGGCGCGGGAAAATGAAACTGCTGGATCAAGAGAATTGCGCCTAGCAGGCCAAAAAGAGACCAAAACTTCAGACAAAGAATGACACTTGCAAATAATTTTCAAGATAATATATCACATGTACCCGATAGAGTTTGTTATTGCTGCTGGAAATTTTGCTATCATAACCAAATCCGTTCACTTACAAAATCACCATATATGGTAGAAATTTTGCCAGAAAATGCTACGAATAATTTTATTGAGTGCACCAAATGTGCAAATAAATTAATTAAAAACGGAACATCTCCTTCAGCGTACTGGAACAATATGGCAACTGGAAATTTACCACAAGAAATAAACGATCTGAACGGAATGGAAATACGCCTCATATCAAGAATTACACCATTTATAAAAGTAGTTCGTTTAGACTTTAGGCTGTCGATATAGACAGCGGGGATTCAAAGGACAAGTAATTCTTTTTGCGCAAGCAGCTTAAGAGATTGCAGAACACCATGCTGATCGGTAGCAACACAATCAACTTCATTGACAGGGAATTCCATTTCTATACGTATAGGTACATAACAATTATTATTTGTCGCATTCAATGACCATTCTTAACGCCTCTTCCAAAACTCTAACGCTCATTAGAACAACTGGTGAGTAAAAATTCACTACAGTATAAATTGTTTTCATTATCTAGTTCGTTATTTTATTCGGATTGCCCATAGATTTTTATGACAACGCAATGGTATTGGTTATATTTCAACCAGTATAAAAGGCGTTTTATTATCATTCAGTTGGTGCAGCTCGGCGTTTTGAATATGATCGGATCAAACCCTCAAAAAATTGTACATGACCGTAATTAATTACTTAATAACATTCCTGCCAGAGTTACATAACATATTTATATAGTACCCACGAACTATTGCTGGACTTTTCGTTTTTCCAAACCTATCTGAAAACAAAATGTAAGTCTCTACCTAGCCGTTGTTACCTGTTGAGCTTAAATACGAGACAGTTGCAACGTCACTATTAGTAAGTAATTGATAGCAAATTCACCTAGAAAGTCTTTGACGAAACCAATCGTAATTTATCGTTCAAGATATTAACTTTCGTAACAAAAACACCATAGACACAAAACTAGGTAGCATAAACCACACAACATCATTATCAACATAGCTGCTGAAATACGTTCACTGCTATATAGAAAAGCTGACATCTTCACAGTCTTGCGCTACCCGCGTATCCGCATTCCTGTGAGATTAACCAGTGTTTTGGCCCATCTTTTGGGCAGTCCACATATTTTTAACTTTAATAATAGGTCTTTACCTATGAAATTGCCGAAATTTTCTTACAGATTAATGAGATCATAATTCCTATAATTCTAATGCAATTTTTTTCATTTGTCTTATATTTAAAAGTTGACTTCAAGGTTATCAATTTACGTATAAAATAAAGTTTTTATTTTTAGTTTGGTATATAAAATAAAATGTTCGAAAATTGTTCGTCTTAAATGTCGTCCGATTTCATTATTAGATTTGTTATATTTTTTTACAGATAATATTTTTCGAAAATTAAATTAAAACTTCTGTTAGCTTAATGTCTTCCCAATAATGATTAAAAAAAAATAAAAAATTGGATTTATAGTTCCTGAGAAAAATGCAAAAATGTTAGTACCTACTGAAAATTGAGTTTACCTAAAATTCGCCATACAAAACGGCAATTTCATAGGTAAAGACCTAATATTTGATGTTATGACGATGAATTAACTATACTAAAATATACTGAAATAAAATCAATAAAAAAAAAATTAAAAACCCGACTACGGCAATAAAATATGGTATATTGTTTTTTACATACAAGAGTTTCGCACTAAAATATTTTATACCTACGCCGGGGTCGGAGCTCTCACTCAACTCAACAACAAAGATTTCTAAACAATTCTAAGTAATATCATGAAATAATTACCTATAATATGATTGTAAATATGATATATAATTGTAATATGATGATATACCTACATTTGTGTATGTAAGTATATCAGACTATTATGAACGATAATATTTATTCTAAAGAGAGCTCCGACCCCGGCGTAGGTATAAAATATTTTAGTGCGAAACTCTTGTATGTACAAAACAATATACCATATTTTATTGCCGTAGTCGGGTTTTTAATTTTTAATTTTGTACGTTTTATATCGGTACGATTCAAGCAATCACTATTATAAGTCTCCTATACATATTATTAACTAAAACCTGACTTTCCATTATATCCTATATATTTGGGAATAAGTAATTATCTTTCTGCTTCGCTTGTAGCCAATTCCTTCACAAAAGAGAACCTTCGGATCGCCGGCAATGTTTCACAAACGAACCAAATGTATCGTTAATTAGCAACCTGTTCGTGAGAATAGGAATTTGTTGATGCGAGCGTCGAAAGGTTTGATTGATAATGTTGGAGGGAGAGTTCTAGTTTGAGTTCACGTATTTTTAGGGTTCCGAACCAAACTGGTAAAAATGGAACCCGTATGGTGCGACTTCATCTGTCTGTCTGTCATACCTGTTTATCTCAGCAACCACTTATGCTATTGACTTGAAATTTGGAATTGTTATAGATTATGCTTGCAATTTTATTGCATACAAAAGAATTTAAAAATATTATTGTAAGGGAGGCCCAAATAGGGGGCAAAGTTTCAAATTGCGATAGGAATTCGATTCCTATATGTAAATATTACTAGAAAAACAAAACGATCTTTCTAAGTAGCACAGTTTTTTTGAAATCGTCAAAAAACCTTTACAAAGAAATTTAGTTTTGCGGTCCTAAAAATTGACATTACGCGCGAGTCCAACTCGCAATTGACAGGTTTTTTTTTTAGGGTTAGTAGCATTTGCCCCCATTCTCAAATGCCCCCGTGTCAAACGCCCCCAGTATCATTTGCCCCCGATAAATTTTATTCAGAGAAATACCTACCTGCCTGTACAATCACAAGCACAAGTGTTTGTAATTTTAAATACTTTTCACTTATTTGGACTTATTTTGTAGGTAATTTTTGTGTTTGTATAACTTACTCTTCACCTTATTGAAGTGTGGGATATCGGCATCCTTTCCTTTATTTTTTAATTGTAATATACTTTTTTCGTAAATTTTTTGCATAGAGTCAAAATTTACGCACACTTCTTCCTTTACATTATTTAACACAACTTTAACTTCATTTTGGAAAAAGTCTGGCAAACATATCGCACTATGTTTTGTTTGAAACTGCACAGTTTTTGCCATATTTAGTAATTTCACTGCACCGCTGCACTTTTGATGTCTTTTTTTGGAACATGTCCACACTGACGAGTCTTTATTATTTCTGTGAAAATTATAGGTATGCCCAGCATGTAACAATGTCCTTTTTTACCGTTTAATATAATTTTAAAATTATCTACCACTTGACCCTGAGAGGGACCTTCACCCGACATATTGAGATAATACACTAATAGTACCCCTTGTCTTATGGCAACGTGCATTGTAGTCAAGGTACTCACCACCTGACCAAAACAAGTAGACCAATGACTGATAAGAGCGTCCATACAGACCGACGTTGGATTGGTCGAAGTATGCAGAGTCATTCGTGAGAAAAAGAGATAGAATTACTGATAAAACTCTGGACAGGATTTGGCTATTGTTATCAATAACCCGTTTTTGTTCAGGAACTTACGCTCATTGAAAGTGAAGCTAACAAACTACTCAAGTATTGACAAAATAATATTAAAATTATACGCATAGTGAATTTTCTTTTTTATTCGCCACGTAAATGTATCACACTCTAATAATACATAAATTATTAAACGCAGAAGACTGATTAAAAAAAATCTGTTAGCACTTTAGTCCTCGACTGTAAAGCAAATATTTTTTAGGTATTTCTCTTAATAAAATTTATCGGGGGCAAATGATACTGGGGGCGTTTGACACGGGGGCATTTGAGAATGGGGGCAAATGCTACTAACCCTTTTTTTATAAGGGTTGGTTAGTCCTTTTTATTATTTGAACATAGTTATAAAGCCTTTGTTGACAATACACTTTAAAACATTGTTCGTTTAGTCACTGTTTTGTAAAGTATATAATATGAAAGTAGATTGGAATCCATCGCCATTCTTTGCTACATTTATTTAACTCGATATAACCACGAGTTTTCATCGTAAACCTACAAGTGAATTGAGTGACAGTAATTCTGTCAAACAATTTTGAACCTTTTGCTTTGCAGATATGGCAGGAAAAGCAACATTTTCCAGTTTATCAGAGGCATGTTTACGACCACTCACCTGAACCGGAGTGCAGGGGTTGTTTTATAGACGCCATTTGCATAGATATCGATATCGATATTGTATTATCGATGCATCCGACTTTATGACCGAATCAGAATTTTAAAATGTCATTAAGTTTAATTGAATGGAAAATTATCTTTTGAACGCTTAACCAGCTTGATGCATCAACTTTTTTTTTTATATATCAAGAATTGTGAAGTTATGGAATACTGACTTTTAAGGTAGTCTCAATTTTATTAAAATAATTTTATCATATTGATATGTTTATATCGAAGTAAAACTATTAGCAGACCATATTTTATTTCAGGCCCTTACAAAAATATTTTTTGTAAGAGGTCCTAATCTCTAAAACTAATGAACCGAATGAAAAAAATAATTACTGAGTATTAAGCTACATTATCACTGTACATAAGAGTCTACTTTCCAATGCAAGAAAATATATTAATAACGTTTCAGTCTGAATTCACTTGGCTTGTCGCAATTTAAAATGCTAAATATTCACCCACTAATAGAAAATTACACTGTAGGTACTTGAGTTAGTTACTTTATATCGCGGTATAGTAACTCAGTCCCACTGAAAAAATATACAAAGTCAACGAATTTACGGAAATCATCTAGTTTATGACATAACGGTGACAAGCAAATACTTTTGTACAACTTTATCTAACATGTTTCAATATTTCTGTATTTCTTGTCGTATGGTGTGCAGTGAAGTATATTTGATTTTGAATAGTTATTTTAAGATATTTATCGATGAACTTCTCATCTCTATTCCATTGCGAGTGCGTTCACGTGACATTTGCGAGCGAATGCTTCTCTAAACTGATTAGAGTTGCGAACACATCCTTTGCGCACCGTTCCATAGTCTTCATCCACATTATTCACGGTTAATTAAATTTGAAATTTAATTTAAGCCTATTGATATTAATTTTCAGTATATGAATAGACAGACTACTTCCCCTTCAAAATATATCAGGCGTCTTTTTAAAGAACAAGGCGTGATGTTATGTATGTATGTCTTTTTAAAGGGCCCTGTCCTGTAGTGTAGTGGACGTTTCATGGATGTTATGATGATTATGAATTAGCTAACTTTACTACTTTCCCTTCTAAATGTGGGACATAATACTTGGTAGTTAATAGAATCAGGCGTTACTTTGCGGAAGTCCATCTCAAAGAAATGTAACAAATATATAGCCACCTTCCGCAACAATGATGGATGCTATGTACTCACTGTGCACCGCCCGCCCGCCCGCAAATAAATGCTCATGCGCAGGCTACTGCAACACAGCAACCACCCAAAAACACTCTACACCTGTTTCGCCTCTACACGAGGCATCCTCAGGAGATGTTAGACCGACCAGTGCCAAACACCGAGTGAGCATCGTCGCCCCATCGCCCTCTATTTATACCAGTCTGGTCCCCTCCAATGCTGACGCATAGACACGTCGCGCGTTGTTTTAGTCATACGATCAGGTGTTTTTGTCGTTCTACCGTCAATTTTCATATAAAATATGAAAGTGGTTTTCATGTGGAAGAAAGAGACGGAAATATACGCAACAGTGGAGAGGAGGAAACGTTAATTTGTTCATTAAATATAGTTCCAGTCCTACTATGTCGTATTATTTCTTGTTGTTCCAATACGCCCAGTCTCAAGCCTTTATTACAAGTGGAATATTGTATGAATAGCCGTCTGGCAAGTGATGGTTTGAATCTAATAAGTGTTTTGCAAAATGTGATCTCTCCGGACGGCCATTCCTGTACGCAGAAATGTGTTCTTTATAACGTACATCAAAACTACGGCCAGTTTGACCAACGTATACCCCGTTACATTCGTTACAAGTTAATTTATACACCCCTGACCTCCTGCCAACCTCATTCTTTTCTTTACCATTGCAAACAGTCCGGCGAATAGTGTTGTTAGTTTTGAACGCCACGTGAACGTCGTTTCTCATCAAGATTCTGTTGACCTTTTCTGATATTCTACCTGCATAAACCATGCTTGACTTATAGTGATAGTGACGTTCACGTGGCACCGCATATAGAAGACCCATCACCAGTTGATTATTCTTTTTCAATAACTCCATCAACTTCTTAGACTTGACGATTACACGGGAACATTGTCAACATGCTTTCCAAATCTATAGGAAACCAACACACACTGATGTAGTTATCCCTGCGGCCTCCTGTCACCCTTGGCAACACAAACTAGCAGCTTTACATTCTTATGTTAATAGACTGTTAAATTATCCTTTGTCAACTCGTGCTTATAACAAGGAATTGCATACTATCTATGCAATAGCTGTTGCAAATGGTTACGACCGGCGAATGGTGGATTCTTTAATTAAGAAAAAGAATAATCAACTGGTGATGGGTCTTCTATATGCGGTGCCACGTGAACGCGTTATTCATCACTATAAGTCAAGCATGGTTTATGCAGGTAGAATATCAGAAAAGGTCAACAGAATCTTGATGAGAAACGACGTTCACGTGGCGTTCAAAACTAACAACACTATTCGCCGGACTGTTTGCAATGGTAAAGAAAAGAATGAGGTTGGCAGGAGGTCAGGGGTGTATAAATTAACTTGTAACGAATGTAACGGGGTATACGTTGTACAAACTGGCCGTAGTTTTGATGGACGTTATAAAGAACACATTTCTGCGTACAGGAATGGCCGTCCGGAGAGATCACATTTTGCAAAACACTTATTAGATTCAAACCATCACTTGCCAGACGGCCATTCATACAATATTCTTCACACTTGTAATAAAGGCTTGAGACTGGGCGTATTGGAACAACAAGAAATAATACGACATAGTAGGACTGGAACTATATTTAATGAACAAATTAACGTTTCCTCCTCTCCACTGTTGCGTATATTTCCGTCTCTTTCTTCCACATGAAAACCACTTTCATATTTTATATGAAAATTGACGGTAGAACGACAAAAACACCTGATCGTATGACTAAAACAACGCGCGACGTGTCTATGCGTCAGCATTGGAGGGGACCAGACTGGTATAAATAGAGGGCGATGGGGCGACGATGCTCACTCGGTGTTTGGCACTGGTCGGTCTAACATCTCCTGAGGATGCCTCGTGTAGAGGCGAAACACGTGTAGAGTGTTTTTGGGTGGTTGCTGTGTTGCAGTAGCCTGCGCATGAGCATTTATTTGCGGGCGGGCGGGCGGTTCACAGTGAGTACATAGCATCCATCATTGTTGCGGAAGGTGGCTATATATTTGTTACATTTCTTTTTTTTTTTTCATAATACTTGGCTTTACCATAAATCGATCAAACAAAAAAATATTATTTTATGCTTGGATTATGCGCCTATCAGTAATCTAAGGTTTTATGTTATGTGCGATTCATGATACATTTGAAAAAAGTATGGATTAATTAACCTGACAAACAAGTTTATGGTGATAAATAAATCTCCTTGTCATTTTTTATTAAGAAGAATTTTCAAAATTAAGAAGTAAATTGGCTCAAGGCTTCGTCAATTATTTTTTATAACTAAGCAGAATTTTTGTATTTTGCCAATTACAATTTTTTTTTCTAAGGGCAAAACTGCCCAGATACTCAAAAAAATGTAGCACCACAATCATACTAACATTAAGGCTTCAAAAAGACAAATAACGATGTTATTATTTTTAAACCCTGTTTCTATCTCCTCAACCATTTAATGACCCCAATTTGTTGCTAAAAGCACAGCTAAAAGGGCTTTATTTTTCCAAAACCACCTAATTAATATTCCTGAAAATAAAAATGATATTTCCTTCCGTTAGGGTCGGGGTTTGGGCATCAAGGAAGGAATGCCCCAATCCATTTGGGTGCTCCTATCAGCTCATAAATTGTGAATGTCTGACAATCTGTGGACCGTCAACCGATCTATCGATAGCTGTGTGGGGTTTCAAGATTAATAAAGAAAGCTGGGGCTCTCAGCTGAAGTGAAAGATAAGATAGATTGGGATAGTTTCACTTAGATTAGATATAAATGATTGATATTTTATCTTATGGAATAAGGTATCAAGCAAGATATTGGTTAATTTAGCTAGCAGTACAAAATATTTTGGATAATAATTGGCTATAATTTTGATGATACTAGGTGATGTCATGTGGCGTACGAAGAAATAGTCTTGGTTGTTTATATGCAGGATGCATGCAAGATGCAAACAAGTGGTTAATATCGCTATCGTGCGGCGTACGTGGATAATGTCCCGTTGTTTTTGCCTATAGAGGGTGTTAGGGATAGCTTTCCTCAGGGGCATGATCAGTCAACGACACTAAACAACTTTCAGTGAACAAAACTTTTAGGAAACGAAAAAAAATCGGCTTCTCCATACAAACTGCCCGATCAAGTTTACAATTTTGGAGACGCGGATTCCTTTTTTCGTTTCCTGGAAGTTTTGTTAACTGAAAGTTGTTCAGTGTCGTTGACTGATCATGCCCCTTTAGTATTCGGAAGGCTGTCCTTAACACCCTATATAGATATTACCGCCATCTTGACTTTGAATAACAAAGATATTTTTCATAACGAAGATATCGAAGACCTTACTATAGCCACACTCTGATATATCTTTGTTACGGTACAAAATTTTGTATGTGTAAATTAATTTATGCTCAAAGCGGGGTCTGCTCCCTGTAATAACAGTCATATCTCAGGAAGTTGTAAGGATATCCTGTATTATATTGTACTCAGGCCAAATGGTAATATTTGAATTAATATAACAGGTGCCGATATATTATCTCCCTTCAAGATCACTCCAATGTGACGATGATTATATTATTACCTCTAGTAAAAATATATATCCATAATTATTATATTTTAAGTATTTCAGTCCCTTTCTTGTCAGAAATTTTCCTTTTTCAGGAAGATATTTAGCAGAAACCAGTTCTAAAAATATCCGGAAACCAATAAAACTGGGTCTTGGGTTTTGGGTCAAATCATTAGAAAAATATATTCGCTCTATACAACACCCTATAGTAGCAAGGTTTGTGTGATCCGCGTAGTGCCAGCAAAGAATAGTACCGATCCATATCTACCCATGGGTGTCATAAGAGGCGACTAAGTGCTTATGAACCAGAGGTGTGGGAAGGCCAAAAATTTCGGTGTAGAATAAACAAGGGCCATACAATTATATGCTCCTTGGTATAAATAAACTATACATGCACCTAAAAATGTCACAATGTTCTGTTTATAAAATTTTCTTACGGCTGATCAAATAGGCCGCTTCAAATCGCAACCCATGACACCGAAGAATCGCGAGTAAAAACGCTTGAGTATCAACTACCAGTTTACATTCGGAAATGTCAAATCAATAACGCTCGACCGCACGACATATTAATTCCGACAAAACGCCATACTTTGCGAACTATCCTCCACAAAGTGCGCAAAACAAACTCGAATAATCTTCAGCTTTGTCCCGCCAAAGCCAGCTCAACTAAGCAACTAATCCGAACTCAGCCCAACTAGAGGGATTCAAACGACGATCCCTAGGGAGCCAATCAGATGACTGAACAGGACCATGTTTTCCAACTGCTAACTAGTGCAACCAACTTTCGGCTGATGGGATATTGAACAGTATCAGAGAGGGATTTGTATTAGCAACTCATTGAGATAGAGTTGTTTCGAGCGGATCAGAAGTTTCTCGAAAGTTGTTTGGTTGCTTTTTGTTTAAATGTTAAAAAACATGTTTAAAAATTATGACATCAATGTTAGTTATTGATTTTTCATCTTAAAAGACGAAACTGAAAATGTAAAACATGTCTTTGAAAATCAATCAGCTAATTGCACTCTTTTGCATGAAAGGTTAAAATTAACATATTCCTAGAATTTATAATTAATCAAAGCATTGGCAAAGAATATACAGAGTGTAAGGGACGGTGTACTGAAATCTGAAAGGCCGTGCTCAATCAAGGAAACTGAACAACTTTCCCAAAGAAACATATGTTGGGATAAAAAAAAAATTACCTCCATACAAATTGCCCACTCTGGTCGAACAGTTTGTATGGAGAGGTCAAAAAATTTTTTTTCATTTTCCAACATATGTTTCTTTGGAAAAGTTGTTCAGTTTCGTTGACTGAGCACGCCCTTTCAGTTTTCGGTACACCGTCCCTAACACCATTTATAATATTACGGCATTGGCAAACCCTTGTTGTTTGATACTGTATTGTAAGCTATTTAAATTTCACAGCAATTTTAAGCAAGTAAACCAGCTATGAATAGCCAACTATAAGAATTATTAGTGCATATAACCGGGTCAGTTCTGGAAAGGCTACTGGGCTAATGTTTGCTGTACCACCAGCCACTAGTGAACAAACAATCGAGGCCTAACGAGCCCCAATTAAGCCACTACTCTTGTTCTCTTTAGGTCTGGTTCTGTATTCAAAACCTTGAGTAAAATTTACTTTCGAAATTTTTGAAAATTGTTTTATTTTGTCGTTATTCAGTAACTTTCAAAAATTTCAAGTTTCTTGTTTAAATCCTACTGCTTGTATTGACCTCTATACCAATAATACATGAATTTCTTCAGAGACTTACTGTTAGATAAAATTTAATATAGACTTGTCTTAAGAATCCTCTCAGATTTTCTCGAAAAGATTTATTGACATAGATAAACAGATTTAGTTTTAATAAAATTTACTTTATTGCCAATTCAGTACATGCTCCCGTCTACGCCCTACGTCTGACTTTCGTATAAATATTACATTAGAAAATGTCAGTCCATTTGTATAACCTCAGGGCTGTTGACCGCAAATATTTGCATACTTTGTCAATTTTCGCAGCAAACCTGACCCTTTGGCAAGTTGTTTAAATATTTTAACTGCTTTAGGAAGATGGATGAAAGCAAAATTAATCAATAAACCGTAATGCGGTGAGAAAGCGTTGATGTGAATAACTTTTAAGATACCATAAAGATATCATCAACATACATCGCAGCTAACATCTTAAAAATCTGAAGATGTTTAGTTCCACAAAGTATAGTTAAAGTCACACTATCAAAAGTATCAAAGCAGGCCCACAGGCCGTCAACACGTTTCCTCCTTAGCCTGTATAGAAGCTCGTCTTGGCATTTCGCTATCTCTTTGAAGTGTGATAGGCTGCTATAATTGCCAATAGCTCGGGGCGAAATCCTCGCTTGCTCCTCTGTAATGTCTTAGCTCGTGACTTAAGGATGAGGCGGAAGCGGGAGGGATAGTATCGAAATACCTTGGCCCTGAGTCAAGTGGCTTTCTACAACCGCAAACGCTAGTAGAATAGAATGAAAATATACGGGACTGACATTAGCTAACGAAATGTTGCGTGACAGCTAATGTCAATCCCATACATTTTCATTCTATTCTACTAGCGTTTGCGATTGAAGAAAGCAACTTGACTCAGGGCCCTCGTACTATATAGGTACAAGATGAAAGAGGACGTCTCATTAAAACTGAAACACTGGATATCAGAAAATATTTTTTTAT
Source organism: Athrips mouffetella (assembly GCA_947532105.1). Classification (NCBI taxonomy): domain Eukaryota; kingdom Metazoa; phylum Arthropoda; class Insecta; order Lepidoptera; family Gelechiidae; genus Athrips; species Athrips mouffetella. Next base: position 6,813,561 of record OX383964.1, on the reverse strand, counting down.
ACTTTTCATAAAATATGCATCATTTTGAATGAGACATAAAATCTATTAATTTTTTGTATTCCAAACTAAGTTCCTTGAGAATTGTTGTTCAGTGTATTGTCAGAACACACAGATTCCTTTTTAGACCCTGTATTATAGGCAGGTTACTTCTAACGTAACGTGTACCGATTTCGTTTAGTCAATAAGCATGCCATTATTTCAGAGTTAAGTATCACTACTAAGCTAGAATTCAGGAGGGAGCTCCCTGTCTTGTAGTGGACATTTCATGGGATGTTCTGATGAAATATCACTAGAGAAATCATGCAATTTAAATAAGTTCAAACCATCGAGTCGAAAAACGACTCAACACATTGCTCTAAAATCCGCATCCCCATTAGAGGGTGTAAAAAAAATTGTACGTACTATTTTAACCTATTGCTTAAACCATGAGACTGACCCTTTGGAACGTAGGTCGGAATTAGAAAAAAAAATTTGACCCCATGCAAAATGCGCAGTCAGCTGGTGCAGTTTCTACGGGAAGCAAAATTTTATTTTTGTCGTATTTCGACCTATTTTGCTACACGCTAAAATAGTGCTTACAATTTTTTTACTTTGTGAGTACCTACATAACCACACCAAAGCATCTTGATCATCATCATTTCAGCCGAAAGACGTCCACTGCATGACATAGGCCTCCCCTAAAGATCTCCATGACGCCCATTTCTGCGCTGCTCGCATCCAGCGGCTTCCCGCGCCCTTGATCAATCCTTACAATTTTTGGCACTGTGATAATTTTAATTTAATTTTATGAGAATAATTTCTACATGTACGTAATCTGTTTTTTTACCACTTATCCCGTACCTTTAAGCACCAGCGAACCAGAGGAAGGTTTGCTTATGCTGCTATCTTAGTTTGCAGCTATTTTTAACGCCACCCTTGCTAATCTTAATGAATTTGCTTAGTCCGTCTTTTGACTTTTAATTGGACTGTAACTGGTACCAATTTAGGCTCTGATATTTTTATGCTAATGGTTTGTTATGATTCGTTAATGAAGTTGAAATTTCTTGGATTTTTGGCTTAGATATGCTTTGGCTTTATTAATTACGTAAATTAATATTGTCTAGACGGTATTTTATCATCTGCCATCTTATAAATAAAGACAGATATTTTTCTGCAGTTCTTAGAGGCGAAAGAACCTTATTCACTAGACTAGAACATAAAATATTTCAGTCGGTTTCCAGAGTTTTTCTTTTGATCTTCTTATAATGTAAGGAATCAGATTGAAAATTCCAAAAGCATGTTCGATATATCGTAAAGTGTACCAGAAGTGAGTTCGTTAATTCCGGTGAGGTTTACGAGCGATGCTCAGCGTTTCCGAACGAGTCGGGCAAAGGGCCAATAAATATGACAGACCGGGAAATTGGACCGAATTTCTGCTTATTCGGCTTACCCAGGCCAGGGCTGGATTTGGATCCGTAAGTAGAGAAACGGCCGCAGTGAACAGACAACGCATTTTGGTTAATTTGAAAAAGTCTCTGTGTGATATATTTTTGTGTAATATCTTTATAGCCTAGTAATATTTTGTATAAAATAACACAATATTATTATTTTTATATCTTAATATTATCAACCTAACACAACAGAACAACATCAAACTGATTCCAAACATTGCCAGGTGCAGCTCCAATGCCAGTTTTATTACGTCGACACAACAACTTCCACTTGAACTCACTAAGGCTTTAGACAAACTCGCACACAAAACTTGCAAATCCAACCCTGAGTAGTTTCAGTGGAGTTATTATGAACTTTTGGTGCCATAATGGGTGTATGGCATGCAGTTATTACACTGAGCTAGTATTTTATGAATTCGCAATGAGAACCTTTCCATTCCCAGTAGTTCTATTGAGCTAGTTTCTGTTCTGCTTATGGTTATATTATCGCCTTCCTTAATGGTGTGCGATAAATTCGGAAAATAGGTAAATGTGTGTTTCGGGAGTTCTGTAATTAAGGAAGCTGCGCGCAATTTTAAAGTAAATTGCTTTAGCTGATGTTGATGGCCAGTAATGTTTTTTCATTACTTGTTTATGAAATTTATTTGACGTTAATGACGAACATTTATGAAAATGTATCTTCTGCTTTTAAGAGAATTCAGAGTGGAATCCAAAAAAAAAACTGTCTTAGGAGACTTGCTATGGAATAAAAAAGAAAAGGAGAAACACAAAACACTAGACCCAGAACTAACAAGCGAGGAGGAAGAGGAAGAGAGAAAAGCTAATATTAAATCCGAAGGTTCTGGGTTCGATTCCCCTGGGGACACTGTCATGCGAAATTCTCTTTGTGTGACCTCCCTAGTTTATTTAAGACATTGCATGATGAATCACTTGATTGTCTGAAAAGTTAGATGATTCAGTGCTTCAGAAGGCACGTCAAGCCGTTGGTCCCGACTACTATCTACCGATATAGTTGTTAATGAGCAATGTCAGTGGCCTTTGGTGGTTCAACAACTCTGACACCAGGGTTTGTGAGGTTGGTCATCGACCTTGCAACCCACACGATATGATGATGATGAATAATATACCCAGACCCTTTTCTCAAGTGGAATCTGGGAAATTCTTTAAAATGAATTGCTTGCACCACCTCTCCCGCACTACTGGGTTTGGTTAATGAAATGTAATACGCAGAATTAAAATATCTGATAGCTTGAAGGTAATTACCAGTTTTTGGTATAGTCAAGAGCTTATCAAGCTTGACACATCGGACCTTGTACCGTTCTTATATCAATAGACATACAGGCTAGAGTCGCACTGCGAATGTCAAGCTTGATCTGTCGTTGACTGTACCTTTACTTTGTTTAGGGCAATATCGGATTGGGAAAACAAAGACCTAGAAGAAATTTACGTCACACTCCCTTTCAAAAATAAAAACTTAATTATTAACGCAGTTTATATTCCTCCAGCAGCATCCTTGAATGTCTATGAAAAATACTTCTCTCACCTTCAAACTATCTATCTGTCTCATCCAGACTCGACATTTTGTGTAGTAGGTGATTATAATATTCCGGATATCTTATAGACCTTTGATGTTAATGATAATCCAACCGGTATTTCTGACACCTCATCGTCCTGTGTGGGTGTAGTTTCTATACTACGGGATAGCATGGCGCTTATGAATATAAAACAATATAATTATTTAACCAACACCAACGACCGATGCTTGGATCTCGTGATTTCAAGCATCGACTGCTCCCTCAGCTCTCCTCGTCATGTTTTGTTATCCTCGGATAGACACCATCCCCCGCTTGAATTTTCCCTTACTTTAAAAAAGGAACATAAACTGCCTACCACAGCTACAAAAAATTATAATTTCCCCAAAGGAGACTTTGTTGCAATCTGCAACGCACTCGCGCAAATTGACTGGCAGGCCGAATTATGTGCTTTAGACCCGGTCCAAGCTCTTGACAGGTTTTATGATCTACTTTACGATATAGTTGATAAATATGTACCTTTAAAGAAAATGCGATCCCACAGTTGTCCCATTTGGTTCTCTAAACTGCTTATATCTACTTTAAAACGCAAGTATAAAGTATGGGTTAAATGGAAAACTTACAACTTCCTTGCCGCGAACAATGAGTTCTCCTTTCTTCGTGCCCGATGCAAAAGGCTTTTAGCTAACAATTTCCATGATTACCTGAATAACGTCCAAGCTTCGATTAAGGATAACCCTAAGGTATTCTTCCACTACATATCTAACCTAAAAAGTAACAATAGCAGCTATCCGGACATTATGACATATGGTGACGACGCCTCCAAGGATCCGTCTGAAATCTGCAACATGTTCTCCTCCTTTCTTAGCTCGGTGTTCGAACCTATTAGTACAATTCTTGATACTAACCTTCAGAGCATAGAACCGCTACCTACATCCCCTTTAATAACTAATGTAGTACTTTCCGAGTCTGATGTACGTCAATGTCTCAAAACTTTGGATATAAACAAAGGTCCTGGCCCTGACAAGATTAGTCCTTTTTTCGTAAAACGTACGCACAAAGTCATATCTAAACCACTCACATTACTGTACAATAAATGTCTCAATAGCGGAGTTGTCCCGAACCGGTGGAAACTGGCCTACATCACACCCATACATAAGTCTGGGTCTAGACATAAAATCTAAAACTACAGACCAATTTCCATCCTCTCCTGTTTTTCCAAAATTCTCGAAAGACTTATCCATAATCACATATATCCACTTCTAGAAAACTGTCTTCTTCTCGAGCAACATGGTTTTGTAAAGCACCGCTCTACACTGACCAATCTATTAGTTTATTCGAATTACCTTTACGAAGGTCTGGATAGACAAAATCAAATTGATGCCGTCTATACGGAAAGCGTTCGATAAAGTCGATCATAAAATCCTCCTCACAAAGTTAGCACGTATCGGAGTAAAGGGTGCCCTACTAAGTTTCTTCAAATCCTACCTGTCCGACAGAACATAAGTAGTCATACTTAATGGTTTTAACTCTAACCCTGTTCAGATCACCTCTGGTGTACCTCAGGGTTCTATTTTAGGCCCTCTCCTGTATGTGATCTTTATTAATGATATAAGTGTATGCTTTCAAAACTGTAAATACCTTTTGTATGCTGACGATTTAAAAATATATAATACCATCACTGATGTTTCAGACTGCCACAAGATGCAGGATGACCTAGACAGACTCAAAACATACTGTATCGAAAGTAAGTTGTACCTCGCCCATGACAAATGTCAACAAATAACCTTTTCCAACAAACGCAATAATGTGCCTTCAGTCTATAGCCTTGGTGGGAAAGTGATATCAAAAGTTGACAAAGTTAAGCACCTTGGTGTTCTTTTTGATGCCAAATTAAAACTTGATTCACACGTAGACAAAATCTGTAATAAGGCCATGCAAATGTTAGGATTCGTACTTAGTAGTACAAAAAAAATTAAAAGTCGAAATGCATACTTAATATTATACAAATACTTCATTTGCCCGCAGTTAGAATTTTCTACTTGCATATGGAACCCCCTTTACGCAGTTTACTAAAAAAAAATTGAGATGGTTCAAAAGAAATTCCTGAGAGCAATGCACCGTCGCTTAACCTCCAAGTACGAGTATATGTCATATAGGGACCTCCTCCAGGACTAAAAACTTTTACCCCTTGATAAAAGGCGTCTATTATTTGATGCCAGAATTCTACGCAACATTTGTAAAAGCTCTTATAACTGTAATGACTTAGTTAGTAATATTCGTATTTGCACACGTCTTAGGCTCAGAGCACCAAACGCCAACCTCTTCCATACTATCAGTGTATCTACAAACTTGGAGCGCGAGCTCCTCTGCACCGCATCTGCAAATCATATAACTTACTTTTTAGGGATATTGATATTTTCCACGAAACCGTAGCAGGTTACAACCGAAAAGTTCGTGATATCTTATTATCTATTAATGATACATAGTTTTGTGTCTGGGCGCGTGCCACTTTGTGCTTTTATTTGATCCTGACTGAAGACCGTTGTAGGGCTATCCACGTTATCATGGTTTCTACACACTTTCTTTCTTAATTTTGTTTTTTCTACACCAGTTTCTGATTGTTTCTTTACTCTTTTATAAGGAACCTTAAATATCTAAGTGTGTTTATCGCGTGCCTTATTTCATTTATCTTTGCAATGTGTGCGGAGTTGTAGTCACCCGCATAACACTTTACATATACGTAACACTCAATACTAAGTTTTAACTCACTTTTTCCTTGTTTTAAGCTAAGTATGTTTCTTACTTTAGCCTTCGTTTATAGACGTAGTGTTAAGTCTTTTTTAGGGTTCCGTACCTCAAAAGAAAAAAACGGACCCCTTATAGGATCACTTTGTTGTCCGTCTGTCTGTCTGTCAAGACCCTTTATCTCACGAACGGGTAAAGGTATCAGATTGAAATTAATACCATATATTAGGATCCATGAACCACACAATATCTGAAAATCTCAATTTTTTACAACGACGCAATCAAAAGATATGGCTTTTTATGTCCTCATCTCCATACATTTATGCAAAAAAGTAAAACCTACAGGGTACTTCCCGTTGACCTAAAATTATGAAATTTGGCAAGAAGCTAGGTCTCGCAGTACAAATAATGGGAAAAGTCTAAAATCATAAAATACTCCAATTTTTCTCACAACTAATAGTAACCAATTAAGGTGAGCTCCCGTTTCAAGAACTTTTCTATAAAAGAGGGGTCAAGTTGGATGGACGCGGAGTTTTTAAAATCAAAGAGCAAAAGCCTTAGTATATCATATAGTAGATAGGTACGGAACCCTTAGGGCGCGAGTCCGACTCGCACTTGTCCGGTTTTTTTTTTTACATTACCACTAGCCATGTACATTACTGTTCTGTTTTTTCTCCAAATAAATAAAATAAAAAATAAAATAATACACACTAAAGTCGTCGACTCGCCAACACGAGTCGGCGGCCCATGTGTTTGGCCCGCCTACATGTTGGAGACATGTTGGCAACTTTTAGTTGCCCGGCGACACCCACGGTGTAGTAACGTACCTCATATTATTATGTCCAGCGGCCGCCATATCGCCGTGAAGCCGCCAACATCGCGATAAAAAATTGCCAACATATATAGGTGGGTCGGCGACTTTGGTATGTAGTGTCCTTTCAGCAGATGTACAGTCAAGAACGGGCTGAGCCTGATATTTTGGACTTGGTTCCGTTCTTATTTCAATAACCGCAAGAGCTGAACTCAAGATACAAGTATCAAGCATAACGAACCCTTCACTGTACATTGTGTCGAAATTATATTAACTTTACTCCGAAATTATTACCATAATACTGTACCAAAACCGTAAATTTGGAATGTGCATTGTTCTAAACGTTGTGAGCTTATAATTTTAATACGTTCCGTTTTACGATATGAGCCTGGAGGCTAATTATTACATTGTATTATCGCTGTATTCCATTATTCTGTACATTCTAGGTGTTTTAGTGGTTTTGTAAAGAGCTTCATTTTAATAAATTTGCGTGATGAGCATACTTTATTGCAGAGTAAGAATGATTAAAACAATGTTAACAAATAACTTTACAAAAATACAGGCTTTTCCACAATTTTATCTATCATGAGGTTTTGACGGTGACTTCTTTAGCACCAAGAAAATTGGACCTGCTTGCTTCGCTCGGAATAGAAATCGTGCAAAATTATTTTACTATGGAATGACATCCGCGAGCATGTCCCAAATGGCAATGTCACATCATCATCGATCATTATGAAATATTCAAGATAACCCAACCAAATTAATAGAACGACGCCTACACTACATTATGACGAATTATTTTTAATCCGCCTTCTAATACCCTTGTTATTCTGTCTTGGCATTTTACAAAATGCCAAGAAATTTTAAATTCGTCATTTTACATAATAGACTAGGAACTGAATCCCAAATTTTCTAGAAGCAAAACGAAAATCTGTTATTTTTAAGGTGTTTTTAAACCAATACGATCCTGCTGAATTCATATATTACATAAATAACACAATAAAAATATTCAAGATGGCGGCCAAAAACTGTAAGATGACTTATTTTTGGCTGTAATAGGCCTCTTTTTGCCTTATAAGAATAAAAAAGTTTTATTTGCTAGAATGCTGTACATGATATGGTGTTTATATATTAAATCAGTCACAGTACTCACAGTGCATTCAGCCTGCGAGCAAGCGTGCATAAATATGTTTAATCTAAAATTATACATGTTTAATTAGATCTTGATAATCATCATCATCATCATATCAGCCGAAAGACTCCCATTGGTGGCGATAACTAACCTAATGCACCATTAGTGATCTAACCCTGTTTACAATCTGCCGACGCCGTTTTACAATTTGCCGAAGCCGTTTTACAATTTGCCGACGCCGTTATACAATTTGCCGACGCCGTTTTACAATTTGCCGAACGTATACAATTTTCCGGCCGTTTGTGAATGGCGAATTATACGATTTGCCTGCGACATGTACATTCACCTCTTGATTGTGAAAAAAATTGTAATAAAAAAAAATAAACGAAATAGTATCAATGTTTGAGTACTTATGGCGTGATGTCTTTAATGAACAAAATTATATAAATAAATAATATTAATAACAATAAAAAGCTCCTTAAAAAGCCTCAATGCAACAAATTTTGTTACACGTGTGTTTAAAGATTGAGTTAAAAAAAAAAAACATAAAAACACGTAGTGATCAAAATGCGCCCTGAGATATTGACATTTAAACAATCACCCGAAAACACGGGTTCAATGTCACCTAACATTTCCTTAAACATACAATACAATCATACATACAATCCTAATTCAATCAAAATAAATATGTATAAAATACCGAGAACGCAATTACCTTGTCCCAGGTGACGACTCGGTCCCGTAACATACATATTTATCGGGATTCGGTACCCGTGGGACATTCGGGACACGAGTATATCCTTTATATCGTACACGGGACACGTATTGAATTCGTAAACAAAGCTCTTGATGAAATAGCTGGTAGAAATGACCGCGATGCGACCTGCAATTTGAAAGTCGAACCCTTCGTTATTTGGAATTGAAATAAAGGTTAAAACCCGACTACTCTTGATCAAAGTAATATTTGTCTGTTCTGGGCCCTGAGACAAGTGGCCTTCTACTGTCGTTAACGCTATAGAATACTTATTAACACACAATCAAATCGAACCCGCCTGTGGCACAGAATCTGTGGCAGAATGTTGGTCAAACGATAAAATGCAGAAGACTATAAGCCTACTCCCATAGTGTTCAAATGCGAAATAATTTACATGATCAAATTTTTAAAGAAACTTAATATAACAAAATTTTTAAAACACAAGCAAAGCTGTGGTACTACTGTTGTTTTGTGTCAACTTACAAAACCGGCTTTGTCCAATTAAAGGTTCACTTAAAGCAAAAAGCGCTTTTTAAATTCGTTAACAGAATTTTTGTAACAACGAACTCTTAAAGAGAAAAAACAAAAATCTCCTTAATAAAGAAACACGGAAGCTTACATTTTTGAGGGATTTTTAATGGAGTGATTTTATAAGGGAGGATAGGGAGTGAGGCGCTTTTAATAAAACAATCATGCTCTGCCCTTAACACCCAAAGGATCTCCTTTTAATTGAGTTTATGGAATTTTGTAAAGGAACGGAGGGTCTAATTGATACTGTATTGTACCTTTACAGCTAGAAATTAAATAAGAAACCTCTTGGAAGCCCCTTGTCTATGAAATTAAATAATATATTTTATTATTGTGTGCATATTTAACAATGAAAGGGAAAACATAAGAAAACACCTCATTTTATCCAAAAAAGATATAGAAATTTCGTCATTTTTGACATCTGAAGTTAAGTTACGTTCTACAAACAAAATGACATTTTGCAATCGTGACATTTTGCTAATATAATATTCGTATAGTCCATCACATTTTTCGTCTGTAGATAAAAAAAAATCTACTTAGGAAGGAACCTACAAAGAATTCGGAGTCCTTGCTCCGCTCGGAATAGAAGGAATACTACTAGCCAATTTTCTATGACGTTTGTCAGCTACGTTTTTTTAAGTGTGTAATATTTTTTTTATGGCTTTGTAAAATAAATGAAATCTTTTTAGAAAAAAATATATTACAGACATTTGACAGTAGCAATTAAACTGTCTTAATCATTTTCTGAGGCTGACCGTTTAGTATCAGTGTTTTCATAATTTTCTATTTTCCCAACGATGATCAACAGCGCCATCCAGAGCTGGAAAACACGCTATTTATTTTACTATGGGATGACATTTGCCATTGTATCCCAAGTTGAAATGTCAAAACACGTGGTCAAAACATCACACGTGACTTGACATCCTCATAAAAAATTTACAGAACGACGCCTATGCCTTGTGACACTTATTTTCATTAATCTTCCTTCTATTACGCTTATATTTCTATGGTCAGCGAAGATCGAGGGAACTAAAGTGGCGCATTTTTTTTTTACTAAAAAAGTACCTAGTTAGAGTGTGTTTATTTTATGCAACGCCGGCGAAGCCAGAGCATTACACTTCAGAAGGTCCGAACTCTCTTCGCTCTGGTCTATTCAACTTCTAACGATGTAATTAATACTTTATAGAGATACCTTTCATCTTAGTTGAAGTATTAAATATCCCTTTGTATCACTTTTGTTATCAAATCCTCAGTAATCCCTTTAATGTTGACCGTATCAGGTCGGTGGAAGGTCAAAGTCCTTATAGGTCACTGAGCTGCCTTTGTTTTCATAATTTTTCCATTGACAAGATAGTAGAATGAAGTGACTATTATAAAGAAAAGTAATTATTTGTTAAGTTATTAACTAAGTTTTTGCAGCAACAAAATTCTTATTTGTGCAGAAAAATAAGATAAATAATAAAAAAGGAGCAACAACATTAATTCTGCAAAAAAAATGGCGTTCGCACAGCAAAATAAATATTTGAGCTGGGAAGTTGATATTTGAGCAGCAGAATAATTAAATGAGCGGTAAAAATTAATATAAAGGCAGCAGAATAATTTAATGAGCAGAAAAACAACATTGCGCAAGTAGTAGAAAACATTTTCATTAATTGGGAACGTATTTCAATCAAAATCAAAGGCGACAACGGCGATCGCGATCGGTTAGATTAAACCTAACACTTGATTTGCTGACCAGTTGTTTACGAGTATACTACTGCTCATACAACTTTACTGCTGGAAAAACAAATTTACAGCTGCTTAATTTCACATTATTTGCATATCAATTATGTTTTTTGCTGAGAATAAGTTGCTGACGTACTTGATTCATTTCCTGATTCAATTCTTTTTGGTTATTCTGCAAAACCTATATTATGCTGCTAGTTATTGCTACACAAACCTTGAATATTTCCTGGTCCTTTTAATAAAAGTCATCAAATAAAGACATTTCGTTGTGAATGTCCGCTAAATGGATTTGTGGTCGAACGGTATGTAAGCGTGACTTCATGGATGTGTCTAGGTGGAGCTAACGCAAATAGACTAAGGACATTTTTTGCCTGCAGTGACAACACACAATAACCCTGACAAGTTTACATATTGCTTAAACATAACAACATTTAGAATTTTTTTTATCACTGTGGTGCCGGAAATTGAATGGTACCAGCCCATATCTACCGGTGGGTTTCGTAAGAGGTGACTAAGGGATTATGAAACAGAGGATGGACAGCAGCATCTTTCTGTGTATCGTACCATCTTAACTGCAGTCACCAACAACTGCGGTCGCCGGCCGCAACGCTTACAAGCGTGGTGACTATGGTAAATCCCCTCCTAAGTACCACGCGTTCTTGCTGGAGGTCTGGAGAGAGCTCCCTGATTCAGATATTTATTAATAATTTAAAATTACACGTCATATTACAATGTCAATAAATAATTAGGTATAACAATTAATTAAAAACCTATTTTATTTTATTTATTTTATTTTACAATAAATTAAAACAAATTAAAATCAATTGTAACACATAATTCAACTTATTATTTAGAACTTCACTCATGATCATGACATGACTGGGTTAACGACTTAGCGTCGGTTAGAAATGCGTCCTAATGTGCACATTCAGCATCAAAAGTAGCTAGGAATGTCAAATGTATAACACTCGATACAACACTAACATTCAAATTATTTTCGACTTCCTGTAAAGCAATCGATGCTCACAACAATTCCAAAACTTTAGTTATATAGATTATAATAGTCACCTCGAATGTGTGGAGACTATATGGAGACCTGAAATGAGCTACTTTTGGTGGTACATCACTAATAGGTCAGATGGATTTAATTCATGGAAAACGTTTTAAACTGAGGTTCAAAAGGCTGATTCTGGGATCTAAATACTACAACAGTTGTTCAAAAAGACAAGGGAATTCGCGAAAATATATTTCGACTTGCCATACAAAAAAGATCTGTTCATTTCCAAAATCGTAGAGTAAAAGTTGTTGCTTAAGCAGGAATAACACCTCAAAGGGTTTTGACGGGTTCGATAAAATAAAATACTTCGGAGAATAAAAACTATAGCGCGTTTCAGTCCAGCCCACAGCACCATCTGTTGGTATGTTTAGGTGTTAAATAATTTCAAGCTTCGATCGGTGTCTTAGGTACAAAATAAAATAATGGCACTACGACTAGCTTTTGATCTTTAATGAAAAGTTTTCTCCCTCTTTTACTCAAAAGGTAACCTGTATTCAATGGCACCAAATTATCCTTTGTTTGAGTTCACTATTCATGCTGGTGTAATCCTAGTGTACACAAACAAGCTACAGCATGATATGGGAATCAAGCGGACGCGTTTCTCCTTTGGGACGAATTTGCATGTAAATATGAACATGTCCTTGCTAGGTTATACCTGCTTGCATTCATGGCTGTTGCATGTAGTCGTGGTACGGTATGAAATAATATTAACAATTTTCGTAGTTCCATACTAGAATTTTGTTATTGACTTTGCAAGATTTGTAAGGGAACCAAAAAAATAATTTCATTTTCCGACCTTTCAAAATGTTCAGTTTGCAGTGATGAAAAATTTACTTTGTGCAATAATAATAACATAAAAAAATCGTTGTCATATTGTGCCATTGAAGCGCTGATTGTAGTTGATCCTTCTTTCAGATCACAAAATTGAAGCAATGGAGGCTGTAGCGAGGCTTCGGAAGGCACGTTAAACATTGATCCCGGCTACTGTCAATAGCCGTGCATAAAGTAAGTAATTTTTGCGTCCTGGCAAAGCCTAATCTAGGATTGGATAAGGCTTAATCATTTTGCACTAGCTAAAGTCACCAATAGCACGCCACTGTATTTTTCTAAACCTTCGAGTAATCTACTACGTTTGCCTTATTTCTCCGGTTTTGTCTTATACAGTGTATTAAATAAATAATGCGTTTCGTAAATTGTACAATCAGTCAACATTACTGTACAAATTGAGACTACCGAATCACCCATACTATCACCTTCTTCCCTATTTTCTTACGTAAATGACCACGTAGATTTTGTTAGCCTACCGATCGATGCTCTATGTAATTTCAACCAAAGCCCAGATGGCACTATTCAATTTCAAAGCCTTTATTGCCAAAAACAGTATAAAGAATGGTTAATAATACATAATAATTCTTACTAAGTTGCACCTTTCTCCTGATCGGCGTGTCCTTTTGACACAAAGGCCTCCTCCAGCTTTTTCCAGCGGTCTCTGTCCTTTGCCAATCTTACCCACAATGGGCCAGCAGATGTTTTTATTTCGTCTGACCATCGCTTGAGCTGTCTTCCTCTTTTTCTTTTTGTGTTCCAGCGAGGCACCCATTCAGTTGTCAGTTATGCCCATTTTTCTGGGCCTCTGATAGTGTGACCTGTCCATGTCCATTTTAGTTTTTTAATTTTAGATTTGACATCTACCCATTTGGTGATTTTTCTTAGATCTATGGCTTTTTTCTTGTCTCGCCTTGTATACCCTAATATGCTTCTCTCCATACTTCTTTGGCAGGACACTAGTTTTTGGGTAGTTTTTACTGTTGTTGCCCAAGTTTGGCTTCCATACGTTAGAATTGATAGGATACAAGTATTGAATAATTTTCTTTTTACTGCAATAGGGTAGTCTTTATTCTTCATAATATTCTTCAGTGACCAGAAGCGCTTCCAGGCGTTCGCAACTCTTCTTTCTGTTTCTTGTTGCATTTGGTCATAAACTGAAATGAGCTGGCCTAAATATACGTATGATTCTACATAGTCCAGTTTTATGCCTTCCACTGAAATGGGTACTTCAATATGATTTGTCATTAATTTAGTCTTTGATTGATTCATTGTGAGGCCGACTTCTCCACTTCTGGTTGCAAGGTCTTGGATCATGAGTTGCAAGGCTTCTGGGTTGTGTGATATGAGCACAATATCATCCGCAAATCTGAGATGGTTTAGTTGACTTCCATCGATATTTAAACCAAACTCGTCCCAATCCATTTTTTTGAAGACTTCTTCTAAAACTGCTGTAAAAATTTTGGGTGACAAGGGGTCGCCTTGTCTGACCCCTCTTCTTACGGGGAATGGTTCTCCAAGAGTTTCAAGTTTGACCTGAGCTGAGCTGTTGCAGTACACGTTTTGTATAAGTCTTATATATTTTCCTTCTATGCCTTGGTTTTTAAGAGTTAGCCATATATGGTGGTGTTCTAAGGAATCAAAAACCTTATTGTAGTCGATAAAGGCCAAATATAAAGGGTACCCATATTCCTGGCATTTTTCTATAACCTGCTTCAGTTTGTGCATGTGATCTACAGTAGAAAATCCCGATCTGAATCCTGCTTGCTCTACGGGCTGTTGTTCATCCAGCTTCTTCGTTATGCGATTGAGTATGATCTTTGCAAAGATTTAGTACACATTTGACATGTGGCTTATTGGGCGATAGTTGCTGATGTCATCTTTATCCCCTTTTTTATGGATCAACACTATGTTGCTTGTCGTCCACTGTATCGGGATATATTCAGTTTGAAGGATCTTGTTGAATAGGCTGGTTAATTTTGGTAGGGCGTCTGGCAAGGACATTTTTATTGTTTCATTTGTTATATGATCAGGTCCTGGGGCTTTGTCGTTCTTTTGTGTTCTGATTGCATGTTCAACTTCACTTTTTAATATAGGTGGGATTTCTGCTTCATGATCATCTTCGTAAGTTGTTTTGTCTTGGGCCATTTTGCTTGAATATAGGTCTCTATAAAAGCTTGTCGCCGTGTCTAGGATGGATTATCTGTTTGTCAGCTGCTTTTTATCATTATTCTTTATTTTAGGTATCCATGTCTTTGATTCCTGAAGTTCTTTCAACGCTTTCGTGATTCCTCCTGTTCTGGCTACATGATAGTTAATGCGATCGAGTTTCCTTCTTTCTTTATCTTTCCGAATATGCTTGCTGATCTCTTTGCTTATTCGTGTAATTTCTCTTAGGGTTTCTTTGTCTTTTGTCATGGTGAGAAGTTCCTTTCTTTTTTGAATAAGTTCCTTTGTATTGTTACTTAGTATATCTCGTTTCTTTTCCTTCGTTCTTTTGACTTCAAACATGTTTTTTATCTCCCTGTCATAGGTTTCTTGGATTTGGTTAGGGATTTCCAAGTTGTGTGTCTCAATATGAAGAAGCTGAAGCTGCGATGACCGTAGTGACTTCTTGTTTTTCTTGGTTCTTTTGGACTTAGAGTTGCTCTCACCATTCTATGATTGGTATTAAAGTTGAACCGGTTTATCACCGTCACGTCTTTAAAATATTTAATTTGATTGCTTGCTATTAAGTCTATTTCATTGCAGTACAGGCCGTCTGGCGACTTCCAGGTCCACTTTCTTGATGGTTTTTTCTTAAAAAAAACTGTTTAAAAGTGCCAGGTTGTTTTCCTGTGCCATGCTTAGAATCCTTTCACCATTTGTTGGCCATTTGATGGCACTAAATGGTTTCTAAATCGCGCTATTTTACAAGAAATAGGTTGTCAAAAAACGAAATAATTTCCTCCAGTGATTTAACCTCGATCGAATTTTCTGTATCAGCCACCTAGGCAACCGAGCTTTGCAACCAGTTGTGTAAGAAGATTTTTCCTTCTTCGTGGGCAACTAGTTGCGGTAGAAGAATGTTTATCCCTAATTTGCTACCAGTTGCAATCAAGGGATTTGCCAAAAAGTCTTCACAACTGAAATTCCTTGTAATGTGAATTTCATTAAAATCGTTAGAGCCATTTCCGAGAAACCGAGAAATTTATCGAAAACCCTTGTAATATAAATTTCATTAAAATCGTTAGAGCCATTTCCGAGAAACCGAGAAATTTATGTATATGTATAAATATTGCTTATTTACAGTAAAAGATAAGTTGATTAGTTATTAGGGTTCCGTATCTCAAAATAAAAACACGGAACCCTTATAGGATCACTTTGATATCCGTCTGTCTGTCTGTCAAGACCCTTTTTCTCACGAATAGGTAAAGGCATCAGGTTGAAATTGATAACGAATATTAAGGTCCATAAACCGTAATAGTAACCAATTAAGGTGAGCTCCCGTTTCAAGAACTTTTCTATAAAAGAGGGGTTAAGTTGGATGGTCGCAAAACGTTTAGTATATCATATGGTAGATAGGTACGGAACCCTTAGGGCGCGAGTCAAACTCGCACTTGGCCGGTTTTTTCGTAAATGATTCGTATATAATTTAATAGAAAGTAGTACTTTGTTAAAAGATCCTATATGAAATCCTTCTCTAAGGCGTTATCAAACAATCGGCACGTTATTTAAAATGTAAAACGCGTCGCCCAGCGCCTTAAATTTGTTACTGCGACGTGATGAAGCGCTTAAGCTAATAGCTTCGAGAAAACGGTTCGCTTTCGGATAAAATTAGACGCTTATATTTTGGACGCCTATTCTCACTAAACGTATTTTTAGCATTTAAATTGGTTTATGGTTTATTTTGGGAATGAATATTATTTATAATTGTTCAAGATTGGATGACCGAATTCTAAATTGCTTCAGCTTTGTCTGTAAAATTAAAGTTTAACCTTTAATAAGATATATTTTAGTGAAATGATATGGTTATTGATATATAAAATTATATAACCATTTTAAGACTGCTTTTTATACAACGTGTTAATGGAATAAGCGAAACCCTCATACACCCAATAGATTTTTATTAAAATAAATCCAACCAAAAAACATTTTTTTTTCTCGATATTGTTATTTTAAAGTTTTACGAGTATCATCATTCTAGTTTCTTCTTTGTTCTAGTCGCGCCCGCCACGCACACTTCCCTCCCCTCCTCACCGCTCACGATCCGCGTGGCGCCGCGCCGCCAGCGCGCGTATCCACAGAAACATTTAGAATAGAAGCGGCAAAAATTTAAATAAATTACCTCTATCAAAAACCCGTAAAATTGATTCTACTCTCGATTCTGAACCAACTATTTTCTCAGTGTCGCTTATTCCGTTAACACGTTGTATAAACATACATAATATCACGCCTTTTTTCCGTCAGGGTAGGCAGAGACCACAGTGCTCCACCTGCTACGACCTTAATATACTTCCCTTGCTTCTTGCTTTCATCAATCCTTTCATACATGCTCGTCGGTTTAGGGTACTTTTAACCTGGCCTTAATTCAGAACGTCCTGAATTTGATCTTGGTACGTTCACCGAGGCCTTCCCCTTCCAACGTTTCCATTCACTCTCGCCTTGTACAAAATAATGTGGACTTGAATTAGCTACGGCGTAGCAGGCGTAGCATTAATCGTAGCATTAATGTAGCCATTTGCTACATTACACTATTCGTAGCTACAGACAACAATAAAATAGTTTTGGAATGAAAAAAAATATATATTTTTGTCATGTGACTTAATACTACTTTATTATCATGGACTAGCTGCTGCACGCGTCTTTGTCCGCGTAGATTATTGTACAGTAAATTGAGGTAATCAGTTACTATAGTAGATTTTACAACAAGTGCACCAAACGAACCATCTTTCCGAGACTTTTTGCAGCCCGAGCCGAAGGCGAGGGCTGATAGTAATGTCGAGGAAAAAATGGTTTTGTGGACGAGTTATAAACTCTGCTTTTCACTTTGATTGCGAGGAAATAAAACGTAAAAGTACTGTCTAAATGTAACTGAAGAATGAGTTGTTCTGCTTTAGTGAAGAATATGTTGATGCGCGCGCGGCGTGGGACAGGGTGCCGCAAGTCCGCGCGCAGGGCGTACACTACCGAGATAACTTTTTTGCCCTAGTGCACAAAATTCGACTTTGTGCAGCCTATATCCTGCACAAAGAAGCACTTTCTGAGCATGAGAAGTGAAAATATTTTTTTTTTATATAGGGTGATTTTTAATTAGTTCTTGATAGAAAAAGGTAACAACTTTCCCCAAGGAACATAGGTCGAAATACGAAAATCAATTTTTGACCACCCATAGAAACTGTAACAGCTGATAGCGCATTTTGTATGGAAGGTCAAATTTGGTTTATCGTATTTCGACCTATGTTCCTTGGGAAAAGTTGTTCAGTTTCATGGTCTGAGTAACATACTTAAATTATTTTCACTATTTCATTAGGACCTTATATAAGCTTTCCATCCGATAATTGATGTCAGGCATTAAGAGTCCCTCGGTCCCGTTCCCGGTGACCTCAGGAATCTGCTAACTTAATGTTCAGGTGATCTTGGCACATTGCCCAGCGGTTCTAATAAGTGCAATGTCGGACAATTTTATCGGTACACGGGAGGTTTTTAAAAAGAAGCTTTGACTAATAAAACAAATATATTTTATTTATAAATATATATTATTATAAATATATATTTTTTAAAAAGTTTTAATAGTAATTTTTACCGACTATTGTATTAAATATAGTTAAAAATACGTAGTCGGGATGTATTAAATTAAATACGGTTATCTTAAAGTTTTCTAACCCCGCACTTTCAAATTCCAAAATAAATAATAATTACTGTTAGACTATAGATAAACCGCCTAAATGAGTCCTCGCCCGCGGGGTACAGGGGCGCGGGGGTAAGACGACAAAGGGGGAACGAAAGAGGTGCGGGCGGCACGGGCGGCGGGGCATTCTCATTCTCTACGCGCTTCCGCGTCCCGCACCTGCCCTTGTACCCCGCGGGCGAGGACTCATTTAGGCGGTACTACTATAGTCTAGACTAGGTGTTGAATTTAAAATATTCTAGAAGCAAACTAACATCTGTTATGTTTGAGGTGTTTTTAAACCACGATGAACTTGCTGAATTCATATATTCTTGTAACGTAAGTAACATAATAACAATATTCAAGATGGCGGCCAAAAACTATAATCGACTTATTTTTGGCCTCCTGAGATTGGTTAACGAAATTGGAAAAAAAATTAATTAATAACAAAAAACCCAACTGCTTAGCACAAGAGAGGAAAACTAGCTTAAATCTATTGGATTTGGTAAATTGAATTGTATAAGATTCTGCAGGCGGGGACGAAAAAACGTTTTGTGGATGTTTACGATTTAATTTTGTTCGTCCCCGCCTGAAGTAACTTATACAATTCAAGTTACCAAATCCAATAGATTTAAGCTAGTTTTCCTCTCTTGTGCTAAGCAGTTGGGTTTTTTGTTATTTAATAAATTTTTATTTAACACTTTTTGGTTTTCAGATTTGCTACGTCAAGTTATACTAAAACATTTGCTTAGATACTCGTAGATAGATAGATAGAATATATTTATTAAAAAATGTTACAGCTTAAACCTTACGAGTAGAATCAGGTTTTTACCAGCTATTGTTTGATACCCATGTTGTAAAAGTAATGATTAAAAAAAAATATTTCACCCTTTATTTTCTCTTCAAAGGTGCCGTACTAAAATATTATACCCTATGACACTCCTACAATGAATACAAGTCTAACGACACCTCATATGTTGGAATCTATCAAGCCGTTTAGGCTGCAGAGCGCGACAAAGAAATCGACATACATACATCATCATCATAGGCCTTAGCCGTCCATGTCAGACGATTAAAGCAATATTAAGTAGATTGCACCGTTTTTCGTGGCTTAATAAGCCTATTCGGGAGCGGCAGGTCCTGCCACACGCTCTGCAGGTGAAGCTTGTGTTTTCAGTAACTGATGTTATATCGTTATTTTTCTTACGTTTCTCGGTTTCTCGCTTTTTTCGGCAAGGGCACAAAACCAGGCTTCATCGTGTAACTTTCGTTCATCTAGTAATGATTTACGCCATTTGGTTCTGTCCTCAGCTGTCTGCTCCCAGTCTAGGTGTTCAATACCAAAAGTGATCATGTCTCGCTTGGCGCAATCTTTAAAGCGCAGCATTGGCCTGCCAACATTTATTTTTGCGTGCGCTATAGCACCAAGCAATACACGCTGGGGTAGACGGGTTGGTTCCATGCGGTGCACGTGCCCCAACCATCGTTATCGTCTCTGCTTCAGCAATGCGAAGAAACTGGGCAGCTGTGCTCGTTGTAAGACCGTTTTGTTGGTTACCTTGTCCTTCCAGGAGATGCCTAGGATGTTTCGGAGGCAGCGCATATGAAAGGCATTAAGTCGACGCTCTTGTTTTGCGTTCTGTTCTCTTGTTCTGTATTTTTCTACATACACCCAACAGCACGTCAGTAGAAACACTTAGAACTTTGTGACATAGTAATAGAGTTGCAAATCTTTCCATTCACGTGCGGTTGACCGTACGTAAGGTATGGTTGAATTTTAGTCGCTGGTGGTTCGCTTTGGCGAAGCTTAGGCTAAAACCTCCTTGGGTAGTCGACATCAAAAAAACAGCTCCTCTGGTATGGAGTAGAAAAGCTACAGTATAATGCAAAAGTAATTAATGCTGCATCTTGCACGGGAAATTTAGTCATTGCTTTATATGTTAAAACTTAGAAAACTATTTCCAAAAGGGATAGCTAAATCCAAATATTTTATAAAGAAACCTCCCAGAGTTGTTTTATCAATAAAATATTACCAGGTGAGCAAGCGACGCTACCCACCAACAGATGGCACAGTAGGATTCTGAAACGCGGTAATATCTCCACTTTTTTATGGATATCTTCCGGCTCCATCATCAGATCAGCTCCAAGTTACAATAATATTGCATTGTCATCCGATTCACATACACATGCAAAATTTCATCTCAATCGGAAACCGATTGAGATTCTCTTTTCAGTCGAGTATTTTGTTTTTTAATAGTTTTTTATTTAGTACTTTTTTATTTTTTTATAGCCTATGACACTCCTACAATGAATACAAACCTAACGACACCTCACATGTTGAAATCTACCAAGCCGTTTAGGCTGCAGAGCGCGACAAAGAAATCGACATACATACATACACTCGAAAAACATAACCCTCCTGTTTTGGGGCAGTCGGGTAAAAAGAGATATATGTCTTTGCAGGCACAAAATACACACCCCACACATGTCATATTTATGCTAGTTGGTCATTTAAATCACAAAAATATAAGGGTAATTAGAAGGCGTCGTTCTATGGATTTGATGGATTATTTTGAATATTTCCTAGTGATCATTGATGAATTGACATAAAAATTTGGGTCATGTTGGCAGATGGCATCCCATAGTAAAATAAATTAGCAAGGTATCTATTCCGAGCGAAGCAACGAGGTCTAAAATCTTTGGTTTAAATTCAGTTTTGCGTAACTTCCTCTCTTTTTACTGAGCCGTCTGCAAAATGGAGTAATATGCTAAAGTGGAATAATTTCGGTAAGTACGACTGGAATCGTGAACGTTTGAAATTTCATAAAGAAAATGTAACCTTTATATGACTCAGGAGCATTCAAGAGCATTTTGGAGCATTACCTGAAACAGAGATATTATTATATTACTGAAAAATGTGACGTATTTTATGTAAAAAATAGCTGTTGCCCGTGACTACGTCAGGGTGAATTTCTGTAGCTTCGATAGAGGATGGAATATCGAAGAAAAACCTTTCTCAGCGGATGCCTTCGTTCATCCTATGTTATAATAATTATTCATTTAATGCTTCGAGTAATGCTTTGATAGATCAGGCAGGATTTCCTATAATAACAATAGTACGGTCAATCGTGTGTACATTGCTCATCGAGAAGAGAAAGGGACTGATTCCCAACCAGGGAGTCGTTCAGCCAACAAAGGCTGAAATGGCTCATTGATTACTACATCCGTAGATAATAGTCGGGACCAACGGCTTAACGTGCCTTCCGAAGCACAGAAACATCGAACGTTTAAACGTGGAATGTCCATTTAATTCTCGCATGCCGAGCTATGTTCCATTGGATAAGTTGTTCAGTATTATGGTTCAGGCTTCAAGGTACTTTATGTCCATGTAATCTTATGCGCTTGCACATAATAAAGAGACATTATTGCCCGTACGTCAACTACCAAAGCAGTTGCTCTATTACCTGTTACTTTATGTTTTTAACCCTGAAAGATCAGTACCACCGAAATTATCCATACTGTTATTCGGACTTTTTATGTTTCACCCTTCGAACAATATCTTCATTACCGAACAGCCTCCCTCATCGCGCATACTGTATTATTTATGAAACACTGTCTGAAGGATTTTGAATAATTAATTCCCCTTTTTGTATACAAAGGCCTGGTTCAACCCTTGAACCAAAAATAAGAATTAGAACTGTATTTTATAAATTAAATCTATTAATGTAAAAGTAAATTAAAATTATAAACCCCCGCGAATAAAAATATTTTAAATCAATCAGCGTCTCGAAAATGGTGAAAGAAGGTGAACTGATTGAACAAACGACAAATTTAAATTTATTGAACGAATACTGCTCGCACGTCAACACAAGAACTGTACTCATGCATGGCCTTGTCATTCTCCGACAAGGTATATGCTAAGTATACGCTATAAATTGGTTTTTAAACAATTTTAACAATAGCGTAGCGTATGTTGACTGTTACTGCCGTACGTTCTAAACAGACATTTATTTTATTCTTTTGGATCAATCTTTATCCTAATAAGACTCATGGTAAAGTCTGGGCAAAAGCTGTCTATACAAAAAGCTGTCTATACAAAACCGCGGGAAATTTAAAAATAACAAGTTTTAAACCCTGAAAATACTGCAAAATAACAATTTGATGCTTTAAGTTGGTTTGTCTTGAAAACGAACTAAAAGTATCAAATTGTTATTTTGCAGTATTTTCAGGGTTTAAAACTTGTGATTTTATAACTTTCCGCTGTTTTGTATGGACAGCTTTCGTTGGCCAGACTCTAAATGGACCCATGTCAAAATTACTTGATTTGACAGTTTAAATGCTACGATGACAGACAACAGACAAAATAATTCAATAAACAAATTTATAACCCCTCTTTTCTGTAAGATGGAATTTAAAAGCATTGATCGCAATCCCGACACGCTACGGCGTTTTCAATGCGACACCCGTATTTTCATTTCAGAGGTAGCGCAAGGGCGAGGTATTGAGCTCATTTTGATTGGGAAATCATTTTACTTTAACGACATTATAACGTAGAGTTTTTGTCAATGAATTCACTAAATAGCATTTACTTATATATAAGTACTAGCCCATCGGCACGTTACAATGTCCCCAATTTGTTGGTCCGAAATCTGACGTTTAGGACCAACAAATGTCAGTCGTTGTCAGTCAAATTGTCAACATTGGATGCAAATAAACTTACCAACAAAATGGAATGTTCTTAGTTAAAACAATGTACTCTTATTATTATTATTGTTATTTCTTATTATTGTTTTTGACTATAATCCAATTAATGAAACTGAAAAACCAGGCCTAAATCACATATAAACAGTAAAAAGTTTCTTTGGTTTTTTCCCGCCATATTATTTCCGTTCCGTGTATTTAGTACCGACCGAAGTACTACACAACGTAGTTCACGCGATTTTTCACAGATGGCGCTATTTTTTCTTGTATGGGGAAATTTTGAACCGCTTGTTCCCAAGACCCTATCTTCACTATATAAATCTATGCTAAATAGTGCGTAAGTAAGCTCACCAGATAACACTTTTCTTCTCTACGTTATGTGATGCCTGAAAGAGTCATCTTATTTTGTCGTCGTTTATGACCTTTTTAACACGTTATTTGTTACATAAACTTAAACTACACACTAAGCGTAAAATTGATAGATTTTATCAATTGTACTTTCTTACTACATTCTTTTTTAGATGCATAGGAATTTTATTATCTTTTGTACCAGGAAACATTCCTATTCTGATATAAAAGTGTTGGCAAATTTTTCCTGCAAAAGTATAAAAATATTTTGCTATAACGTTTGGATTAAGATTCGCTTTAATAAATCTATGAATTATGAATTCGATCACCCCGTTGGCACCATTTTAAGGGGGCCAAAAAGGGGTCCGGAGTTTACCTCCTTTATTTTATTATTTTATTACCTCCCGGACGTAATAAGTCTATTGAAGAATTTCCTGTTGATAATTAGAAAATGTAATTTGATTTCAATTTAAAATGAACTGTTCAAAGAGAATGGGTTAGCTTCGTACATTGCTATTGAAAATTAAGAAGCTTAGTTGATAATGCAGAAATTTATTTGGTTTTCTTTAAATATACAAGTTTTCTAAAAATTAATATACGCTGAACCTTGATCAAACGAAATATGCGAATATTAGAAAAAAATATCGTTTAAATCAATTCTTTTTTCTAAGTTTGCTTTTTAAAAATTCAAAGCGCTCTGATTAAAAATAATACAACTCCTATTGTTTTTTCTTTGTTCTTTTTTAAGCAAACGGTGCATTTTCTTCAAACGAGGCTCATTTGAAAGCTAGAAAGTTTGCGTAGATAAAAAGTAACTAGGTATGTTGTCCATTACAAATACTGCAAAACATCCGAAAATCTACTTCAACGACCTACTTTTAAGGTTACAAATCATAAATTTAAAAGAAGCTTATTTTTTTGGCAGATTATACTAGATCGAGGTCAAGAGTAACCCCATTGACAATAAAAAACAAAGTAGTTTTTTTATTAGTTTCTAGACCATATTGTAACATTTTTTAACTCCTTATAGCTAGATAGAGTTTGCAGCTTTAAAAAAAAACTTACTATGAAAAAAATACACCGTTTCATTAAAAAGAAACAAAGAAAAACAAAAAGGAGTCGTTTTCTTTTTTTTATTTAAAAGAGCCTTTAATTTTTATATAGCAATCTTTAAAAAAGAATTGGATTTTTATCGATAATTTTATGTCTTTTACTCGCATTTTTCTTTTGAGCAAGAGTCGACAATACACATTATACTCGTATTAGCTGGTTCACTTTACTGAACAAATTCTACATTAGGCTTAGGCCAGATTAGTGGCCAACCTGACTTTCATGTCACAGCGTTCGGCTGCTTTTCCATCAGTGCTGTACGAGGGAACAAAGCTGTGAGCTGGGAAAATTCCAACGAATAAGATTGCGCCATTTTCCTAGCTTGTCAAATGCGCTGTCAAATGGAGCAAAGCTATTGGTTGGTATTTTTCAGCTCACAGCCACGCTCCCTCGCACAGGACTGGTGGAAATTCACCCTTCTACAAAGAATTCGGACTCCTTGCTCCGCTCGGAATAGAAGGAAGACTAATTTATTTTACTCATCATCATCATATCAGCCGGAAGACGTCCACTGCTGGACATAGGCCTCCCCTAAATAATAGATCTCCATGACGACCGGTCCTGCGCTGCTCGCATCCAGCGGCTTCCCGCGACCGCCACCAGATCGTCGGTCCACCTTGTGGGGGGCCTGCCAACGCTTCGTCTTCCGGTACGTGGTCGCCACTCTAGAACCCTTACTAACCCTTATTACTTTTTACTATGGGATGACATCTGCCATTGTGTCCCATGTAAAATGTCGAATCATCAAACGCGATTTGACATTCTCATACAAAATTTACAATGACTAAATGAATGTCAGAATACCTTGTGACACATATTTTTATTAATCTTCATTCTATTACCCTTATATTTCCTTAGGCTATGCAAGAACCAATATGGCGGCTTCAAAGGTTTGGTAATAAGGTTAGTTACGATTGACACTAGCCTGTCGGTCGTTTTTGTAAGGAATTATACCGCAGCCCGATGAATCAACAAAAAACCCGTGAACCAGCACCAAAAGCCAATTTCAATCGTTCTTACCCCAGCAACAACGGGAGAATTTAAAATTTTCAGTCGACTCACAAATCTGTATTGAAGAGATAAGCTGAAATCGATTTCGTCAGTTCCTGTGGAATGTTGCGAAAGGAAAAACAAAGCCCCTTTTTCTGTTAACTGTACTTTCTTATAAAAGATATCCATGATAAATTAAATGGTACGATCTTCGAAGATATTTTTGACTCTCTGAAAAGAAAATAATTTCGCCCATGACCTTGACGGTATTTTTATGTTTGGATATTATTATAAGTCGCAGGAGTAAGTTAAAATTAGGGACTAAATCAAATCCTTAAGTGATTTGATCGAATCCCGGAAGAAGACCAAATTACCAATATTACGTTATTTCCAACAGAACTTAATCAAATATAGCCTAATTTATAGTAAGAGCACCTAACCTGATTGAGTTTAGGTTTTCAATCTAAAGACAAAGTAAGATATGATAAAATAAGGGACTTGATCAAGAAATTTGACTACTTCCCTTATAATTCTCCCTTAAGAAGTGATCACACCTAGCTGAATTCAAAGACTAATTCGGCATACATTGCTGGGAGGCTTGGTTATGATAATTGCAATATCCTTACTTCAACGAGCAATGTATGTCGAATTAGTCTTTGAATTCAGCTAGGTGTGATCATTCCCTGCGACATTTATGATGAATTTTTTTCGTTTATTCCAACGCTTACCAATACATTTTGCAGTTATGTCAAAAGCAATCGGCTAAAGCTGTCAGAAAAAACAAGTTTGTAAAACAATGCTATTCTTTCCGTCAAACATACTCTGGTTTTAGTGTCATGGCTGCAAAATGTGTTGGTAAGCATTGGAATAATTGAAAAAATGGATTATACAAGTGCAGCTATACATTAGCATCAGCACCATATGTTGCTAATGTATTAGTAAATAATAAAAAACGGCCAAGTGCTAGTCGGACTCGCGCACCGAGGGTTCCGTACCACCACATAATCATAAATGTATTAGTTGAAATTTCAGTAAGTTACTGTGCTAGATTTTTTAAGTCCAACACGCGCTTGACCAGATTTTATTATTTGTTGTTATTTTATAGGTTATGTTCTATAAATATACCAAATTTAAAGATTGTAAAAGTTCTCGTTCTTAGGATAGAGCTAAAACAAAAATTGCTAAAAAAACAGGTCTTTAGTATGGGAGCCCCCCTTAATTTATAACTTTTTTATTTTCATTATTTTTTGTTATAGCAGCAACAAAAATACATAATCTGTGAAAATTTTAAATGTCTAGCTATTACTGTTCATGAGATACAGTTCAAACAAAATTTTGTAAAAACAGATGACTTTGGTGACCTATTATTCCTTTGTTTTTAAATATTTAATAAAACAAAAAATACAGTATTTATCTATTCAATGAGCTCTAAACAACGATACCCCACTCAATGGGGTAGGTCAAACTTTTTTTACGCTCCCCCCTTTAGCTGTTTGGGAGCCCCCCTTAACTTTTTACTTTTTTTTTAGTACCTATTTGTTGTTGTAGCAACAGATATAGGTTCACAATTTGTGAAAATTTCAAATTTCTACCTATTACGGTTCATGAGATACAGCCCGCTGACAGACAGACGGAAAAACAGACATCGGAGGCATATCAATAGGGTCCCGTTTTTCACCCTTTGGATACGGAACCCTAATAGTACTTTTTACGGGTAAGTCTGGACCTAACGATACTCATGTCGAAAGAACGTAACACCAAAGTGGGCACATAAATGGCACTGTAGGGTTTACTGAATCACGCCATAGTTTTTATCTTAAACGATATTAGAAACACAAAGAAAACGCATTTACCCAGACTTGGGATCTAGCTAGATCAGATTTAGGCTTTCAAAAGACTTTATATTGTAAATTTCATCGAAATCGTAAAATCTATTTTCGGGAACGCGATCAAAAAAGATACTGTATACGTAAGTATTATTATCATTATTTCTCATATTTTCTTCAACATTAGATTTTCATGTTTCAAAGAAACATAAAACTGAAGCTAAAGAGTGGGAGCACAAAAATATTATATTACCTACTTACTTTATGGAAATCAGCTTTACGAAAAATAAAATATAACAAAGAAAGAAAACAATGTAAACAGATATTGTTTCTGCTGATGAGATTCGTTCAAACTGTTTAACATACATTTGAATAGATAGATACGCAATTTGTAGGAAAATAGAATATAATAATATGAAGAGTTTTCTCTAACAATCCTTCCGAATTTGATATTAATAATTTCTGTGAATTTTAGATACCTAAGTTTTATTTGGGTTGCTTCCTTTTCAAATAAAGAACAAAAGACCAATTACTATATAACTCATCTTAACATCCCACGAAACGTCCACTACAGGACAGGGAGCTCCCTCCAGAATTCTAGCTTTTGCTGGAAAAATGTAGAGAGGAAGTACTATAGTCACCTCGCTTGTTAGCGTTACGGCTGGCACCATGGACCGCGGTTGTTGGTGACTGCAGTAAGTAAGATGTAAGATACAAAGGAGGATGCTGCTGCCCATCCTCCAGTTGACCCTCAGTCGCCTTTTACGACACCCACGGGTATGTATGGGTTGGTACTATTCTTTGCCAGCACCACATAACTACTAACTATATAACTATTATTTCCAAACCCAAAACTAGAACTACCAACTTATTCACAATACAAAGCGTAATTTTAACAATTCACAAACATGTAAAATCGATACAGCCCGATGAAACCTCTCTCGTTTCTAAATTATGGACTAGATAATTCCCTGGAGTGTTCTCGTACTGTCGATTATCAAAGCATTGAATTCCCGTGAATAGCAATATGCTAATATTAATGTTTACTTTAGTAGAATTCACAACCTCTAGTAACTTAAGGTAACTGTATAACGTACTGTATGCTTTTCGATCAATAACGTTTGATCACGTGTCAGGGTTCTGGTTTACTACATTAAGTAAGTTTTTAATTACTTAATGTTTTACGGAATTCTTGAACTGCTGAAAGAGAAACTAAACACTTGAGAATATTAGACATTTTCGAGTGGCACGTCGGGTTAAAGCTGTACATAGGATTCTTATGAAATAGTGAACATAATTTTAGCATGTTACTCAGACCATAAAACTGAACAATTTTCCCCAAGGAACGTAGGTCGAAATACAAAAAAAAAATTAACCTTCCATACAGACTGCATCAGCTGATAAAAATTTATTTCGACCTAGGTTTCTTTGGGAAAGTTGTTCAGTTTCCTAACATGTCTGTCAATTGATATGATGATGTCTTTGGTAGATATATTTCATGGGGTCCACAGATTAACATTACCTGTTCGTTGTCTGAACAAAATAAAGAACAGATAAAGTGATGAAATAACAATGGCGTTTTCGATTTTGGAGTGGTGGAATATAAGTCTTGGAAGAAAAAAAAATCCTATCTTAACGATTATACAATCCCATATTATTTGTCATATACGTGACCGAACTTTTATAGTTAAATTTTGGCTACCTTACCCAATTTAGGTACTGCCAATAAAATTTCAATCCCAACCTCGATATTACTTGTTATATTTCTTTTTTACCGAGGGCTTGGACCCAATTTCTTTCGGCCAATATTCAAAAGCTAATATAAAAATATGGAAAGGGCTCTCCACTCGAGCCTTTTTGTCCCACTATAAGATATTGGCTATTAATTCAGATTCTTATCATTCTCGAAACAATTGGCTTTTCAGCGAGACCTCTTTGTTAGTTTCCTTTCGTTTTATGTTCTGATGCTTTGTTTTGCAGCATTTTCTTTGAAAAAAATACTTTTAAAACTGCTTTTGAAGTTCATATGAATAGAACACTGCTTTTAATTATAAGTTCGCAACATCAAATAGATAATTTCACTATATTGATATCAATAGAGTCTAATCGCTCACTCTGTGTAGCAATTAGTTCCAATAGATTTACCCTTTATGTTCCATGTAGCGTTCTATGCACGATGCAGTGAGGCCGGGGATTTGCTTGCCCCCAAACAATACTCGCGCTAAGCTTCCGACAGACTAGAGGGGCGTTATATGAAGATTGGTTCAAAGTTTTGTAAGAATTCAGTCAATGTTTTTATTAATTATATATTTTTTTTATTTCAATAGTTGTAAACTAGGTATGCAATTGATTAAAATTATTACTGTCAGTTATAAAAAGACGCAGCGTATCTCAGGGTTTCAAGTAAGGTTCGCTATTATTTTTAATTTACAAAAACTATAAAATGGTTTAAGATTTTATAATACCTACGATTCCTTAAAAGTTCTTTCTTTAATGACATCGCACCTTTATAAGACACCAAAACCACGCGTCAGCTTTTATTTTACACCATGATTTCCGTACAACCAAGGGAGAATTGGGGTCAGCCGGAATACGTAGGGATTTCTTCCAATAGATTTACTTCTTACGGCTCAATTGCCAATAAAATTATTGTTCGGAATTCGGAAGCGGCAATTGGAATCTCTGATGTTATAACTCACGATGCTACTTTAATAATGAGTAAGGTAAATGTCCTTAGTAGGTATGTTTTATCATTCGGTCCTGGAACCTGGATGTGGGACTGACTGTTTGTGGTTTAACAATTCAAGTGTTTTCATCTCTGCTACAATGTCACATAGTAATCGTCTGACCACATGTACGAAGGCTGGTCACTGGCCTGGCTATAATATGTGAGCTACGCAATTACTAAAGAATTAAATAAAAAAATCTATCAAAGCAATTAAAAAACTATTATGAACATTGATATGGTTGGGAGATGGTACTAAATCTGATCTTTTGGACATTTATGCATCTGTGGTCTTTCCGTTTATTTATTTTTTGTTACATAAATAGGTTCGTTAAAGCATCACGCAAATACATTAGGACAGTTATTTTAGTTTAAGAACCTTATTCATTAGTAGGTATTAGTCCTATTTTTCTATGAGAACCGGTCTTATATTGTTTTTACAGTAAATTGTAAGTGGATGTAACCAATATACGGTGAGGGTGAAACAATATATAGGGTACGTCCTAATCAAGTGCATTATGTTACTTGGGCCATAAAACTGACCAAATTCTTCAAAGGAACATAGGTCGAAATAAGAAAATAAAAGTTTTAACTCCCATAGAAACTGGATGGAAATTGTTCAGTTTCATGATACAAGTAACATAATTAAAGGAACGCCTTTGAGTAGAAAGCAACCTACACAGGGTTAGTTTTGGGTCTTCTTGCATGAAGTGACACGCGGGCGAGGCTGTGACAGTAAAATTGTGAGTGCAAAAGCTCGTTTCGTATTAGGATTTGTTAGAAAAGTTTGGTTAATTTAGAAGCAAAATGCCAACAATCGGTTTGAAACATTAACAAGCAAAGTGCTAACAATTTTGAACAGTGTGAGTTGGGAACTAGGCTAAACTAGTCCAAGCTAGTTTGCATAATATACTTTGTATTTTAGCAGTAAGACAGTCTATTGTATGAGCTGCTTCTATTGGCTGCTTCGTTTACTTACTCACCTTGCATTTCTTTGAATGTGAATAAAATTTAAGTTGCTATGAAAGATGAAAAATCGAAAAATTTTAAGTTTCCTGTCCGTGTACATATACAATGTGTAACGGAAAGGTGTAATAATACTGTAGGGTGTAAAACTGCCCATGAAACTGAACAATTTTTCCCAAGAAACATGGGTCAAAATACGAAAAACCAAATTTGACCTCCTATACAAAATGCGTTATCAGCTGATGCAGTTTCTATGGTAGGTCAAAAATTGCTATGTCCCATAAAACTAAACAACTTTTCCCAAGGAACATAGGTCATAGAACAAAGAAATTTTTGACCTCCAATAGAAACTGCATCAGCTGATAACGCATTTTGTATAGGAGGTCAAATTTGGTTTTTCGTATTTCGATCCATGTTCCTTGGGAAAAGTTGTTTAGTTTTATGGGCAGATTCACATCCTTTAGTATTATCACAACTTTCCCTTATACGCTGTAGAAACTAAGTTTGCATCACACTTAATTTACAATTTCACCTGCAGAATATTTGACAATAAAATTTCCAGGAAGTTAAACATGCAACAGCCATAATGACAGCATTAATTTGCTATCTACTAGTAACTTAACTCCGTTCTGCAAAATTTTAGCCTGCCTCTAAATTAACTAGACTGACTCGGTTTAGACACACGCTAAGCTTGGCTGAAGATAAATGGTCCAGTATTTTGGCTCTTAACACTAGTTTGAATAATGCAGAGATTTGTACATGTTTGAAACGCGAATTCTAAGTTAACAAATTTTGAACTCCTCTTTGCTTGGTTGATTACTCGTAAAAAATGGCAATTTTAACACACAGTCAGTTATAGTTCTCAATGGTCAGTCGGAACTAAACAATGCAGAAAGAACTAAATCTTACGCATGTTATGCGAGTTTCTCATCTTAAAGTAGCATTTACAATATTTTACAACTTAAAAATATAGAAAAAAACACAAAAAACCGGCCAAATGCGAGTCGGACTCGCGCACTGAGGGTTCCGTACCACCACATAAACATAATTGTATTAGTCGAAATTTCAGTAAGTTAAATGTGCTAGATTTTTTGAGTCTGACACGCGCTTGACCTGTTATTTTATAGCTTATGCACTATAAACATACCAAATTTCAAGTTTGTAAGTGTTCCCGTTTTTAAAATAGAACTAAAACAAAAATCGCCTCCGCGACCATCCAACTTGACCCCTCTCTTATTTGAATGTTCTTGAAGCGGGAGCTCACCACAATTGGTTACCATTAGTTGTGAGAAAAGTTGTAATATTTAATGATTTCAGACTTTTCCCATTATTTGTACTGTGAGACCTAGCTTCTTGCCTTATTTCATAATTTTAGGTCAATGGGAAGTACCCTGTAGGTTTTGCTTTTTTGCATAAATGTATGGAAATGAAGACATAAAATGCCATATCTTTTGATTGCGTCGTTGCAAAAAATTTTAATTTTCAGATCTTGTGTGGTTCATTGTACCTAATATATGGTATTAATTTCAACCTGATATCTTTACACGTTCGTGAGACAAAGGGTCTTGACAGACAGACAGACAGACGGACAACAAAGTGATCCTATAAGGGTTCCGTTTTTTTCTTTTGAGGTACGGAACCCTAAAAATAAAATATATGAACATAATATTATAATATATGAAATGTAAAAAACACAAAAATAGTACTCGTTAAGACTGACATCAAAACTAGAGAGTTATGTGGTTAGTGCAGTACATCAAGGATCAATTTTATTACATCAATGGCACGGACTGCGTTACGGAATAGCAATTTAAACGTCAGATCGAGCGAAGCGAGGTTCAAATCTCTTTGAGTCAAACTATACAAAAATGACTAAATGACCGATCATCACTTCACTCAGTGATCTCACCGTCGCGCGTCGTGATTACTTGGTTAGAGTTTGTTTCAAATTCAAATTCAAATCATTTATTGCATTCCATGTGTGTTTACAAGTTCATGAACAATAAATAAGTACAAACATGGACCCTGTCGGGCACAGCAATGTAGGAGAGAGGAACATAGTTTATTATATTAAATATTCTAGATTACATTAAAATTGACTTAATTATTATTCTATTAAACATTTAAAAATTGATTCGTTTTAAATATAAGTTAAAAATATTATTTCATCATCATCATAACATCCCATAATACGAGTACGTCCACTACAAGACAGGGAGCTCCCTCCGGAATGCCAGCTCTTGCTAGAAGAATGTGGAGGGGAAGTACCTTAGTCACAACGGACCGCGGTTGTTGGTGATCGCAGTATGTAAGATGGTACGATACACGGAGACGCTGCTGCCCATCTTCCGTCGCCCTTAGTCGCCTCTTACGACACCCACCGGTAGAGATGGGCCATTCTTTGCCGGTACCACACGGAACAATGAGTGCTTGTTTACAGAATATTAATTTTACACATCACCTGCGGATCCGTGCACGGATGTCAAAATTTTTGTAACGCAAATAGCATTCCAGAATTACTCCACTTATCAGTAGTCTACATCAAGATTCGTTGGAAATTCAGAAGGAGGCTGGGGTAAATAATAAAAATGCTTGGAGTTGCGGTACTACAGCTTAACAGGGACGAATTCTATGTTACAAGTTTTAGAGGAAACTGAATAATGTTTTGGTAGATAACACTTTTTCGTTTGAAATTGTCTAATTTTATGTCTCTTCCAAGAGTACGGTATCAGACCATTTATAAGGCATAAACAATCACGGGTAGGCATGGATATAAGGCTTCCAGTCAGATTATATTAAAAATGTTCTCAATCTCTTTGCCAGTACACTTTCATATACCCGAGGGTACCCAAACAGACCGTTTCATCCATTCTATTATTTTATATTTTTCTGCCCTATCCTTTGTTTTTACTCTATCCTGTGTTATTTGATCGAGTGTTCTGTTCAAACATCAGGATATTTGAGAAAGTTTCCATTTTTATAATTTCAGGCTTATTCTAGAACATTAAAAACAGGAACATTACTCATGTTACACGTTCATAAATCCTTTTTAAAGGACATAAACCGTGACTAAATAATTATTTTAAATGTGCCCGTGCTATATAAAAACCAACTGAAGTGAGTAAAACTCTGACTACGTCCCTCTTCAACTGCTGTTTACGTCCGCACAGAGAATATAAATTGGGCTAATTTAAAAGCATATGAAATAAGGCCGTCGTGGTTCTCTGGAAATGTTCCGGTTGCCTGTATGAGGGTATTTACTGTAACATACCGCGCTCCTGAGACAAATTTAAGCGAATGCAATGCAACTATTTAAATATTGTGTTGTTGCGTTTAGGTAAGTTTATCATATCTAAACCCCATGAGTTCGGTGTGTTTTTTATGTTAATATTTATGAATGAATGAATGAATAAATTCTTTATTGCACACATAAACATAAGAACACACAAAGAAAAACACTTAAGGTTAGTTATAGTGGGCAAAGGCGGTCTTATCGCTGAGAGCGATCTCTACCAGACAACCTTTGTATAGAGGAAAAGACATACATAAATAATCACAGCAGGTAGTGTACCAATAAAAAATTGCATACAAAAACATATATATATATATATATATATATATATATAAATAAAATATAAATAATATAAATATAAAATAAATACAAAAATATAAACCAATAAATATAAATATATATAACTATAGTGTTACGAATACATGTATACTCAGTTGCAAACAGAAGAGGAGCGACTTAGGAGATAATTATGCAGTTTTGTTTTGAAAATAGCAAGCGACTCGGAGTGACGAACTTCAGAGGGCAAATTATTCCACAGTTGAGCAGATTTTAAAGCAAAAGACTCCTTGTAGTAGCCCGACCGTGTTAATGTAGCCCGCAAAATGTTGTCAGACTTCGATCGCAAGACACGCGAGCGGTCAGCACCTAGGTACTGGAAACTCTCCTTAAGGTAGGAAGGTGTGCGTGGGTCATACAGAACATTGTACAGAAGCGTCAGGACGTGTTCTTCACGGCGCAACCTAATAGGAAGCCATTTTAACTTGCTCCTGTATTCAGACACATGATCGAACTTACGCAACCCATATATAAATCTGATGCACATATATTGCAAGCGTTGTAGCTTATTGAGCAGGTCCTCATTGAGGTCAATGAGGCATACATCTGCGTAGTCCAGAATCGGAAAAAGTAGGGATTGCACAAGTTCGATTTTAGTCTTCACGGGGAGCAAGTTTTTCCACCTTTTTAGCGATCCAGCAGCAGCAAAGGCTTTTCTGCTGGTTTGGGTAATGTGAGGAGCCCAAGAGAGAGTGCTATCGAAAAGAACCCCAAGATTTTTAACCACTTTGCTAAAAGGCAAAGTGACACCACTGAAAGTAACAGGTCGAATCAGATCGAAGTTGAGCCGTGAAATCTGTTTCGAGCCTCCAATGATGATAACTTGTGACTTATCAGGATTGACGATAAGGCCATGCGATTGACTCCATCTATATACAGTAGCTAGGTCATCGTTAAGTTTGGAAATCAAGACGTCGATATCATCAATGGAGGCTATATTATGTAAATATTAAGACAAGTTGACTGTTTAAATCATGAAAACAAAAATTTTCGGCCATTAAAAAGACAACCTTAAGGCTGTTTGTCCACCGAGCCGATTCCGAACCGATACAATAACTGAAGAAAAACGCCGACAAAGTTACGAGCAGAAAGAGTACTTATTACTTACTCATAGTGTCGCTTCTATCGGCGCTGTTCTATTGTTTAATCGGTATCGGTTCGGAATCGTCGCGGTGGACAAACACCCTAAGATTGCATCAGTATTCAGTAGTCATACAGTTTTCAATGGCTGCAGTGATATAATACCTAGTAATGAAATAATATTACTTTTCTTTAGGTGAGGTTACAATAAGGAACTGTGCCTGTGTCACATGACCTGAATAATAAAATATCTTATATGATAAAATATACATCATGTTTTGCTTGTAAAAGTTATTGTTACCGAAACACAAATATTCTAACGACAAGTCAGTAATCGTCTACCGTTTATATCGATAACGGTTCACAAGGTACGTAAGATACGTTATATAAAAACAAAGCTTTTATATTTCCATTAGAATATTCTGGAACATCGCTTTCAGGCTCAAATATGTTTCTAAGGAGAGGTACACATCAACAACTTCTAAAGACAAACATTTTGATATGTACTTGAATGAAGTTGTTGTTATGCTTCTAATATAATCTAATATAATTTTGCCGTTTTGTGTACACTTTCTTAGCAGGTGTTTCAAAATATTTTAAGAACTCTTATGTGTCCAGAAGATTAGCAGCAGTGTTCTAACTCTTTTTAATAAGACTTAGTGAAAGATGATGTTAGCAAATATTTGCATAAAGGCATTACATAAATTTTGCACGTAACTGAGTAACATTTCCAAGGAACTAAAAATAATAACTTTCCGCAAAAAATTGCTATTAGGCCATAAAACTTTGAATGTCATTTTTTTTTTTCGTTTTTTTAGGGTTCCGATACCAAAATGGTAAAAAAAAGGAACCCTTATGGTGCCGCTCTGTCTGTCTGTCTGTCTGTCTGTCCGTCTGTCTGTCACACCTCTATATCTCAGCAACCACTTATGCTATCAACCTGAAATTTGGAATAGTTTTAGAATATAGTTGCCCAACTTAATTGCACAAGAAAAAATTTTGAAAAAAGTATGATTATTAATATAAAGGGGGCCAAAATAGGGGGGGCCAAATTTCAAATTGTCGCTACTAGGTCGAGTGGGGTATCATATGAAAGGGCTTTACTTGTACATTTTAAAATATATTTTTGTATTTTTTTAAATTTCTTAGTTTTAAAGTTATGATGAAAAATGTCAAGAAAAATACCATTCCCCCCCCTTATCTCCGAAGTTTGAGTAAGGAAAAATCTGAATTAATTACAGTTGACAGAAGTTTATATAAACTTTACAGCAAAAATAAAACGATCTTTCTAAGTTGCACAGTTTTTCAGAAATCTGCAAAAAACCTTTACAAACAAATTTAGTTTTGCGGTCCTGAAAATGGACTTTATTGCTTCCAAAAATACTATAGGTATATCGGAACCCTCGGCGCGCGAGTCCGACTCGCACTTGACCGGTTTTTTTTAGGGTTCCGATACCAAAATGGTAAAAAAAAGGAACCCTTATGGTGCCGCTCTGTCTGTCTGTCTGTCTGTCTGTCCGTCTGTCTGTCACACCTCTATATCTCAGCAACCACTTATGCTATCAACCTGAAATTTGGAATAGTTTTAGAATATAGTTGCCCAACTTAATTGCACAAGAAAAATTTTTGAAAAAAGTATGATTATTAATATAAAGGGGGCCAAAATAGGGGGGGCCAAATTTCAAATTGTCGCTACTAGGTCGAGTGGGGTATCATATGAAAGGGCTTTACTTGTACATTTTAAAATATATTTTTGTATTTTTTTAAATTTCTTAGTTTTAAAGTTATGATGAAAAATGTCAAGAAAAATACCATTCCCCCCCCCTTATCTCCGAAGTTTGAGTAAGGAAAAATCTGAATTAATTACAGTTGACAGAAGTTTATATAAACTTTACAGCAAAAATAAAACGATCTTTCTAAGTTGCACAGTTTTTCAGAAATCTGCAAAAAACCTTTACAAACAAATTTAGTTTTGCGGTCCTGAAAATGGACTTTATTGCTTCCAAAAATACTATAGGTATATCGGAACCCTCGGCGCGCGAGTCCGACTCGCACTTGACCGGTTTTTTTAATACCTACCTTTGTTCAATTGCCCTTAAACATGACATATATACGACTGCTGGAGTAACAATTTAATGTGCAAAATTATTATTGTTCCATAGTAATGAATATCTTTGGTACAAAGGTGGTTTGACGGCGGGTTAAATTTAACTTAAAATTAAATGTACCGTGTGCTAAATCAAATAAATTCATTCCTGAATTACCCATCTTCTCAGGCTGAAAAACAAAAGGCAGACGACAGTTCACCCTTTCCACCGTCACGGACCATTTAACAGTTTCAATGTGCTTGTGCGTTCGGCCTTATGGGCGTGTGCGCCCGGCCTTATGTGGCGTGCTGTCACCCGTAATGTATTTCTACAGCGCTTTCGGTAAGCCCGAATGACGACGCTTTACACCCTCTTGCCAAATGCATGTAGAAAGCATTTTTATTTTATTTTTCGGTTTTCGCAGTGTAGTGTCCTACTATCATAGTAGGATCACTAAGGCTGAGCTTGTATGGGGTACCTTGCACCTAAACCTGCCAGGATGAAACTTGCCAGGAGTCAAGTACATACCCATAGGTAATATTAGAAGTGGTGCTCCCCAGCAGGAGGCGAATGAGATGCACAGTGGGGCATAATGTCGAAAATGTGTAGTTTTTTACTAGGTTGAAAATTGTATCTGTTGAACCGATATAGGTATCTGGTTGAAAATTTCACAGAATATGTAGTTTTAAAACAAATATAACACCTTAAAATAAAAATTTTAAAATTTAAAAAAATGAGGGAGGTCGCCATACAAGAAATGTATTTTTTTTTCTCTATCGTCAGAACGATTAGTAATTCAAGTGTCAAACTTGGTATGAGTATAGTTCACTAAAATATCAATAAAATAATATGTCCTGACTTACTGACTAACTGACTGACAGACTGACTGACTGACGTCTATCCGTAACCGCTTTTAATTTAATTTTTTTAGGGTTCCGTACCTCAAAAGAAAAAAACGGGAACACTTACAAACTTGAAAATTGGTATGTTTATAGTGCATAAGCTATAAAATAACAACAAATAATAAAATTTGGTCAAGCGCGTGTCGGACTCAAAAAAATCTAGCACATTAACCTACTGAAATTTCAACTATTACAATTATGATTATGTGTTGGTACGGAACCCTCAGTGCGCGTGTCTGACTCGCACTTGGCCGGTTTTTTTAACTTAGCTTTAACTTTCATCCCTTATTTCACCCATTTGGGAGATGAGTTTTGGAAAATCCTTTTTTTGTGGTGTTTGTGGCATGCAATAAATTAGCATACTAAATTTCACAAGTATAGCTAAAGCGGTTACGGATAGACGTCGGTCAGTCAGTCTGTCAGTCAGTTAGTCAGTCAGTCAGGACATATTATTTTATTGATATTTTAGTGAACTATACTCATACCAAGTTTGACACTTGAATTACTAACCGTTCTGACGATAGAGCAAAAACAAAAAAAATACGTTTCTTGTAAGGCGACACCTTATTTATTTAAATAAAAAAAAAAATTAAGGTGATATATTCGTTTTAAAAATACATTTTCTGTGAAATTTTCAACCAGCTACATATGTCGATTCAACAGATACAATTTCCAACCTAGTAAAAAACTACACATTTTCGACATAATGCCCCACTATGCATCTCAGTCGCGTCCTGCTGGGGAGCACTACTTCTAATATGTTAATGATGGTTATGTACTTGACTCCTGCCAAGTTTCATCCCAGCAGGTTTAGGTACAAGGTTCGCCTTCTTAGTTATCGTACTATCAGCAAATATAAACATTTACGTAACTAAATACTACTTCATGGCAACTAATCGAATTTGACCTTCTGAATGAGTCTCCGATACATGCAGAAGAAGAAGACGAAGAAGAAAAAGACGTAGTTTCAAATCTTGCCTGTGCTTGTGAATTTTCAATTTTCCTCAAATTGACAGAATGAAATGAAAAAAATTCTGCTAGGAAAAACAAATAACCGACTTGTTTTTTGTTGATCCAGGTCATTACACTGTTACATTCAAATACACAAACCCTCGCCATAACAATAAAGTACGACTGGAATTTTTTAAAAGCATTCTCCATAACTTTAAGTTGACAGTAAGCTAGAAAATTGGAAAGAATCTTGGCAAAGAGTATAAAGGGTCTTAAAATAGTGCAAGTACGAATAATTTTAGCATTTCACTTAAACCATGAGATCGATCAAATTTTACGAAACCCAAGTAAGGAGCATAAGTCGAGATACAAAATTTACGCTGATGCGTTTTATAAAAGAAAATATATATATTTTTTTATAGTTTTTAGACCTTGGACCTTGGCTTAGGTGTAAATAATTTTACTATAGTCTGACCGGAACCGCTGTACCGCGCCTTAGGTATGCGAGCGGCGAGACGGGGGGGTGGGGAGGGCATCGCTTATCATCGCTCACGAGTTAGAGGCTATGTAAGATTTTGATAAAAAAAAACAACCTCATAGAAACTACATCAGACTTTTTTTTAACATACGTTCCTTAAGAAAAGTTGTTCAGTTTCAAGGACTAAGTATCATGCTAAAAATATGTGTACTTTTTTATTACGACCCTTTTATTATGTTCCTTGAAAAGAATCCCCGACTTGACTTGAAAGACAATTTGTGTTTGCTAACTGGCTTCTAACGGTTTGTTAACTTCTGTCTAGGCTGGAGTCTAGGCAATATTTACCCACGTTATAATGGAAATATGAATTATTCTGAAGCCTGGCTCGCTTGCCATTGTTGAGCATATTCTATGAAGGCGCTTGTACCTATACTCTGAAGCTTGGTAAATCTTGCATGATTTATTCGCTTATAACATTTTTTCAGGTTGAAATTGCTTGATATATTTTTTAACTCTTTTGAACAGGGTATGGAATTTATAAAAACGTTATATTAACGAATTCAAAAGCCATTTCTATTAAAGAATTTTAAAGAAAAGGTAATTTTTAAGGAGTTTCAATGAATGATTTCTGTATAGCAGATTTTCATACCGATTTTCACTTTACTTGTTTTTTGTTTGCTGCACACCGTACCTGCAAAAATGAAAAACCACATATATTACAATTTTACCACACATAAACAATTCACGTTTAACATCAATTCGTTAATGAAGCATACGTAGGACCCGACCGCAAATTTGAAAGTCAATTTCACCCGTATTAAAATCCGGGTCACCTAATTTTGTCCTCGGAATTAGCAACGCATGGTCACCGCAGCTTTATTCAATGCAGTGATAAAACAATGGCCAAATTAATCCTGTTTTGTGGGACATAATTTATAATTCTTGTGTCATCTTTTATCTATCTATCATCATAACATCCCATGAAACGTCCACTACAGGATAGGGAGCACCCTCCAGAACTATAGCTTTAGCTGGAAAAAGTAGAGGGGAAGTACCATAGTCACCTCGCTTGCTAGTGTTACGGCTGGCACCATGGACCGCGGTTGTAGCAACACACCAAGTATCTTAATGAACGACCTCGGTGACATCATTTAGGTGTGTTTAGGACGTAACACAGACACCATACCACTTACAGCCCTCAACACAAGTGCGTCCCGGCCTAGTCGTTTCAACGATTGGCTTATTTAGCAAAGATGGCGACCCGTATAAATCCCCATTCGATCCTACCGAGGTCAACGAAGCCGCAAATCTTTGGTCCAATTGACAAGAACATATTAGCATTTGCTTTCAAGAACTAAATGTCACCTAGATATTTTTATCTTTCAAAGTAATTAAACTTTGTTTCCATCCCATCAATCTTAAGTACTCCACCACACCACGTAACCTAATGAACGATCTCGGTAACATCATTTTAGGTGTGTTTAGGACGTAACCCAGACACCACACCACTTACAGCCCTCAACACAAGTGCGTCCGGCCTAGTCGTTTCATCGATTGGCTTATTTAGCTCGGTGTCCTTTGTAAAGAGATGGCGACCCGTATAAATCCTCATTCGATCCTACCGAGGTCAACGAAGCCACAAATCTTTGGTCCAATTGACAAGAACATGACCAGTACAAGAAACACCATGCAGATTTTATTTATTTACAAGGATTTATTTATTATTATTTATTATTAAAGGAATTATTGTTCCCGACGGGAACAAGACGTGATATTATGTATGTATGTATTAGACTCTGGACCGATCGTCATGGAGATCTTTAGGGGAGGCCTATGTTCAGCAGCGTCTTTCGGCTGATATGATGATGATTAGACTCTCTCTGGGCAATATTTGTTATAACTCAAATTATCCTATGATCCATTTTTTCGTATATTCCAACACTTTACCAACACATTTTTCAAGCTATGTCAAAAGCAATCGGCTAAAGCTGTCAGAAAAAGAAAAGGACGGATTGCACTCCGGGAGTGCCGGCAGAAGTATAAACTTGCATTTTTGAATATTATGCTTTTTGTAAGGGTCAATCGCGCCATTGCCCGCGTACTTCTTTGATGCCACTGAATAAAAACCGGTATTGTAATAACAATACGGTTGACAGTTGACGCTTTTTCGATCAAGCTGCGGATCTGATGTGAGATCAGACACGAGTTTAAAATTTTGTACCCATCTAAAAAAAAGTGCCAAGCACTGCTAAAGAAGTTTTCACTTCAAGACAAGTTTGTAAAACAATTTTATTCTTTTCGTCAAATACTGGTGTCATGGCTGCAAAATGTGTTGGTAAGCGTATGGAATCAACGAAAAAAATGGATTGTACGTCATCATTTTTATTTTTCGTGTCGATTATTTTAAGTTTATCACATGGTTGCGCTAAAAAATATGTTACGCCAGTGACAATCACACAAAGAGAAATATTCGTAAACTGGAACGTATTTGATAGTTTTTCCTCCCGCGCTGCCCGACGACAGTGACAGGTGACAGTTTTTTTTAATAGACGAGTGTTGCAAGCACATTCGATTTTTTATACATTTTGAGTATTAAGTGCCGGAACTCCTTTAAAGGAACTTCAATATCGCTTAAGATAAACAAAATTGAGAAATCCACATAATATAAGCAAATGCATCTTATTAACAGGTACATAAACTGTAAGAATTCAATAATAAAAAAATCCAAAGCAGCAATCCCTTAAGATGAGACTAGTAATCAAAACCTTTAACAATCTAATGACGGACTCGAAGATTTCGTATTTCTTTGAATAGAAACCTTGGAAGTTCTAAACTAAAGTAACCGATACTTTGATTGAAGTAATTAATACCTTATTAACTTTACAACTTGTTTAAACTTGGCTTTCTTTCACCGTAACTGACTTTATAAAACATTTGTGCAATTTTGTTGATTCCAACAGTGATTTTATATGTAAACTAGCGGCCCGCCCCGGCTTCGCACGGGTACAAAAATACGTTCAAAAATACCTTATTTTAAAAATCTACTTTTTTGCTATAAATAGTTGGTTACTGTGGGTTATCCTTAAAAGATATACAAATACTATTGCGATCTTTTCTTTAGAGCTCTTAGAGAGCAACAATTCTTTCATACATAACTTTCATATATATGAAACCATTTACGCAGCGCACGCCCAGAAAGCTCTCAAGAGACACGTTTTTTTCCGACTCGGATCGACAAACATCATCACAGTTCAGTTAATTTGCACTCAATATTTATGAATTATAGGTTTAAACCTTTCTATTGAAATAATCTATCTATTAGTGAAAACCGGATCGAAATCTATATAGTAGTTCCTGAGTTTAGCGATCACAGACAGACATAATGGATGGATGACGACAGAATAACGTTTCGAGGGACTTTCTTTTATAATATGTAGTGAAGTGATAGTGATGATATCCGAGCTAAGGTGGCCACTTTAGGTTTTTTTTATGTAGCCTGTAGGTATTATACACAGATTTATAAAGGAGAGCGTCTCCTTGGTAATATAAAGGTATTTTTTTAGGTATTATACGTTGGAAAAAATATTTTCACGTAACAAACTACAACACGTACCAAACAAATTATAGAGGAACAATTTTTAAATAAGAGTTTTTGTGTCTAGGATAGAAGAGTTTCAAAAATTTTTCATCATCATAACTTCTAACTTTGTTTTGCGCAAAATAAATAGTTTTAATTAGTGGCCTATGTCCAGCAGTGGACGTCTTTCGGCTGATATGATGATGATGATGAAATAGTTTTCCTATAATTTGTTTTACATATTATTGCTATTCAATAAAATGACGTATTTACATCAGATACTTTTGTGAAAAGCTATTAATGTTATTTTTTTAACAGATACACCTACTTTTTAAATGTAGAGTGATGGCAGCGGTAGTACACTTAGTAGTCTTTTAAAGATTGGCTTGCATGATTCGAAAGGTATGTCCACGAATCTTCAAATAAATGCTTTTTCAATCTGCCTCAAAGAATTAACATGTTTTTTTTTCGATTACTTATATGACAATGAATATGACATATTGGACATATCGATGGCAACGTGATAAAAACAGATTTTTTTTTAAAGAATATTGCTATTTTCTGCAAAGTTTATTGTTTTATTTGAAAAATTATGAGTGCTGAAGAAAAGGATAACAGTGAAAAAGATCTCGAAAACTTCAAGAAACATATAAAACAGGAAACGGAAAATCTTATAAAGGTTACAATGCCTAAAAGAGTAGAAGCTCTGAACACACTGATTGATAATTTACAGTGTGA
Organism: Athrips mouffetella; assembly: GCA_947532105.1. Lineage (NCBI taxonomy): Eukaryota > Metazoa > Arthropoda > Insecta > Lepidoptera > Gelechiidae > Athrips > Athrips mouffetella. Next base: position 6,769,043 of record OX383964.1, on the reverse strand, counting down.
TAAAAAAATAGGTGATGTTTACCAACGTATAGATGTCGATGTAAATACTTTATTAGGAGAAGGAAGCAGTAATCAACGAAAAAAACACTATAATCGCTTTTTGAAATCAGACAGAAGATCGAGACATAACTACAACACAAGGAGTAACCTTCGACTAGCGTCAAGAGTGGACGTAGCTCCGAAGGAAACGGTAAAAAGTAACGACAGCGTCATTAGAGTTATCAACGAAATGAAACCACATATCATGCAACTGTTGGCCGACACGAACACGATAAAATTGTGGGTGGGTTTCATGATCCCAAAAAAGTTCATAGATGGCAACGACTTAAACGGAAGCATTCAAAAAACAATACTGTCCCAAATTGAACTGATAGAGTTATGTGCTAATCTATTAACCAGTGAATCGTTTCGTTGTTTTCTGAATCGCGGCAAAATTTTAACTAAGTTAAAGACTTATCCACATGTAAGCGATTATAGAAAGGCAGTACACGAGTGTGATGAGACTTGTTACAGAAATCTCTGCAAGGGAATTTGTATGATTCGTAATCACTACTGTTTCTTGCACGATATTATTTCAAAAAATTTGGACACCATAAAGAAACCCCGAGTCTTATCCAATAGCTGTAGCATTTGAAGTTGATTTTTGTTAGTATTTTCAGTTGAAATTTTAGGAGTGTATGTGTTTAATACATTTATAAATTTTGAACTTTTATTGCTTTTTGCTTTTAGGGTTCCGTACCCAAAGGTAAAAAACAGGACCCAGGTATTTTTCGAATCTGTACATGGCCAGTTTTTTATAAACTCATAATAGTACTGTAGCCCAAGGACAGTTAAATTACGAAAAAGGTTACCGTTTGTTTTTCTATATCAATAATAAATCTATATCAATTTGACAATTGATATAGATTTCACCATTTCACATACTAATAGCGAGGTCTTAAAGATCGTAACCCGCCGTAACCATATATAGTGACGAGTGATGTAGTCCGGCCATATTGACAATAATTTACATTTAAGAGTTACCGTTTCAAACTTATGTACATCTGTTAATAGACCCTCTGAACAAACAATATACCTATTTTAAGACTGTTTCTGTGGCCGGTTCAGATTTTAAGACTCATTTGGTCTTAAATTTGTTTTTGGCAAATTTCCATAGTCTTACTATTCCGTATGGTAATTCAACAAAGCTGTACAACATGACCATAACGAAAGAATGCGGTAACCTACCAATGTATATAACTAACATATTTGGAATTATAGTTTGGTCACTATATATGGTTACGGCGGGTTACGATCTTTAAGACTTCGCTTTTGGTATGTGAAATTCTATCTATAACAATCTATAACAATTTCACAAAGACAAACGGTAACCTTTTTCGTAATTTAAATGTCCACGGGCTACAGTACTATAAATTATCCCACTTTGAACCTGTATCTATGCCACACTGTTGGCCAAGGACCGTAGTACAATTTTTTTTATTATGAAAAATTATGTCTCTACATTCCATAACATCCCATGAGAAGTCTACTGCAGGACAGAAGCTCCCTCCTAAATTCCAGCATAAACGCGTGGTACTTTGGAGGGGAAATAGTCACCGCGTATGTAAGTGTTGCGGCTGGCGATCGCTGTTGTTGGTAACCGCAGAATGTAAAGTTGTACAATATACAGGAAGATGGTGCTGCCCATCCTGCGGCTCATAAACCCTTAGTCGCCTCTTACGACACACACTGGTAGAGATGGATTAGTACTATACTATGCCGGCTTTACATGGCTCACATATCCGCTGTCTCTACATATCGACTGACAAACAAAATTATATCGAAATATTCAAAAATGAAGAGCCAAAAGTATGGTCGGTGCCCATTTTTCATCCGCCATTGCGTTTAATCGCCTAAATCCACGGATTAACTTCTTTCCCTGAATAAAATCATCGTCAAGTGTTTGGGCAAAGAGAAAACCAAAATGGCGAGTCGCAAACAAATTTGTTTTTCCATTTTCGCTTAGGGCTGACATCACAATTATTATGAGTTGTTTGTTAAGAACGAAACACACTAACTGCCGCACTCAAAACTTCACTTTAAGGTAATATTTTCTTTGACAAAGTAAGTAACGTACGGCAGTTAAATTAACTTTAAAAAATACTTTGATTATCAACTTGAAGAAGCGTCGTGACTGCGGACAGAAACCGGAAGGGTGGCCGCTAATGGTACAAGAGCTAGAGCGTTTCTGTGCTTCGGAAGGCACGTTAAGCCGGTGTTTCCGGCTACTTACAACCATAGTAGTCGTTAATTCAAGTAAGAGGCCATTTGGCGGCTTGAAAACTCTGAAACCCAGGTTGGCCGCTAACCTGGCAATCCTAATCTAGGATTGGGTCTGGTTTGCCCTCTGTGTTGCGAGGGTTAGATGGCAGTCGCTCTATGTAAAAACAGTGCCATTATCAAATCGGGGTATTCACCCTAGGGAGGTTAGATTGAGGTCGAATTACCATTACTAAAAAACGAAATAAGGCTAGACCAAAAAAACCGCTTACAAAAAAAAAAACCGGCCGAGTGCGAGTCGGACTCGCGCGCCTAGGGTTTCATATCACTAAGGTAAAGATACATGCAAGTCCAACTCGCATTTGACCAGTTTTTATTATTTGTTGTTTTACTATTGCTTATTTTCTATAAACATACTAATTTTCACGCTTGTAAGTGTTCCCGTTTTAACGATAGAGCTAAAACTAAAATCGACTAAAAAGCACTTTTTAGTAGGGAAGTCCCTTAATTCTTTTTTAAATGTGTTGTTACAGCGGCAACAGAAGTAAATTAACTGTCCTTATGAAGTTCCCTATGAAATTAACGGATATCGGAGGCATGGCATATACAGTCCCGTTTTTCACCCTTTGGGTACGGAACCCTAAAAAAAAAAACAATCAAACAAAAATGTTCCCATGGACACCTAAACGAACCAAAATCACGTTTGGAAGCGTATTTTTCTTTTCTATTTCTGTAATTTCAACGGTACAGCAGTCACGGGCAAAACTAATAAACTTAATAAATGTCCACCACTTAAATACGGAAAGCGTTAGAGTTTTGCTCCGTTTTATCGCCGCTAGTTGTGAACTTTTATTTGCCACGTTTCTGTTAGGAGCTACCCTTGAAGCACTTATACGCTACCTCTTCGTAGCTACCATCACAGAAGAGTGCTCGAATTAAGTCTTTTATAGGGAAGATGGTGCTGTAGCGCAAATATTGAGATGGTAACGTAAATTGCAGGTAATTTTTCAACATATACAGGGGTAATTTTTCAACATATACAGGATGTGACAAAAAGGGTATAAAACCCAGAAAGATGTGAATCTCACCATGAAACTGAAAAAGATTAGGTCGAAATATGAAAAAATATTTTTTTTGACCTCCCATTGAAACTGAATCAGCTGTCAGTGCATTTTGTATGGGAAGTCAAAATTTTTGTCGGTCGACCTATGTTCCTTAGGGAAAGATTTTCAGTTTCATAGGCAGAATCACATTCTTCAGGGTTGATATACGCTTTCTGTTACATCTTGTAGATAAAAAGAATCGGCCAAGTGCGTGTCGATACACACACAGTGTACGGTTCCGTAGTTTCCGCAAGAACCATTATCGTTAAGCAAGTTTAGATTTTTTTCTAAACATTTTCCCTCCGAACGAATAGCGAGGTCCAGAACCTGATTGCAATTTTTATTGTTTTCGTTCTTTAGACTATTACTCGTTAACCTGTAAAGTATTCTTAGATGTGATAGTTTTCCTTTTAATTCATCATATATGAGCACCATTGTGATCTTTTTCACGTTTCCTATATCCATGGACTTTCTTTTTCTAATTTATGCATTTTGTATTCTATTTCCAATTCTATAGAATAATCTTAAATCTATGGCTCATAGGAACTTTTTTCTGTATCTACCCTGGATAAAGTACCCTTCCGCCGTTTTCTCCAGCCAAAAATAACGTTGGTATTTTAGTCTAGTGATTCGCTAAGATACGACTTAATAAAGCTTGGTACAAAATGACGTGCTGTTTTTACGCCCTCGTCTCTAAGGCTATTTTGAATCAATATCCAACCAACCTAGTAAAATAAACTGCTTTAGGTACTCAATCAACATTGAATTATGACGTCATAATTGAAAAAAACTCGAAAAAAAAAAGCTCTAATTGTTTACGTATTTTATAAATGGTGCATGGATTAGCATTTTTTAACTCTGTTTGTAGCTATCCTTTATTTTTGATTAAAAGTAAATCCATTTCGTTCAAACTGGCACGTGTGGCGGGTTAAAAAATAATGGATTACTGTTAGGAAGATTAAATTTGGGGACGCCTAAATTTTGACTAGAATTTTGGGATTTATTTGAACTTTTTTATTGACTGAGAGTCAGACAAAAATAATTTCAGTTTTAAAAGGCTACGTTTCTTTTATGAAAGGATGAATGAAAGGGTCGATGACAGTAGAGGAAGTGAGGGAAGTATGTCAAGATGGTAGCTGGTGCAGGGTTGTGGCACAGAATAAAGTATTAGTACTATTAGACAGAATGAACACTCTCCGCTCCCCTTGCAATCTCCCCCGCACCCCCGCGCGCACCCGCCCGCGAGATATTCGTGGTCCTTCTGAGAGTCTTTTGTACTGAACATGCGAGCCTACGCGACCTTCCATTTTCAGTTTCAAATTTGCGCTCGATGTATGTAGTGACCGGGTTGTGGTTCCACTCTCTGCCTACCCCGACAGGAAGGAGGCGTGAAAAAGACGTCACGTTTGAATTAGGGATAGACGCGTCACTTCCATTGAAGACTTCATAAATTGGCTGATAAAATTAGCTCTACGAGTATAGGGTGTATGGGACGGTATAACGAAAACTGAACGGGCGTGCTCAGTCAACGAAACTAAACAAATTTCTTAAAGGAATAATTTGGGAAATTTAAAAAAATACGCAGTTCATTCACAATAGTTTGAGTTCTTTTCTACAACACTCTACCGGAAATGAAGAAGTGCTACGAGAAATAAACTGAAAAACCGCGCATAGACCGGACTTTGCGTTGCTTTTCCGTGATGCTCGAAGGAGAAGGTTTTCATTTAGCAATGATGTACGCCGAATAACCACTTTGATAAGTAATGACTAATGGCTTAACGTGTCTTTCGAAGAACGAGAAAATTGTATTGCGTAATGTCACCTAGCCATTGTTTATGGGAGATCACTATTTTGTATCCCGACGTACATTCTCTGGGAAAATTTGTTCAGTTTCATTGGTTAAACCTTTTTTTACCACCTTGTTTTGTTATAAAAAGTTTGTAGTGACTCAGTTAGATAGTTTATCGACTTGGTTTATCAAAAGCCCCAAAATGATCAACCTAAAAAATTCAATCCACACAAAAACAACGAACTAAATTGTTCAGTCTTTATTTCAGTTGGCAAGACCCCTCACAACCATTCACCGAGTTTCCGAATTGCAAAAACAGCAATATTGGTTTTGTAGGCCCATGGAAATTACTTGCTGTGCAAGAATAACATTGGCTAAAAGAAAATTTCCAAGTTAGTTGAACTTTCGTGACTTGAATTTGAATTTCGCCTTAAAAACAGAAAATTTGGAATTGTCAACTTTATGAACCTGTATTTGTAGCTCATTGCGTGTTGGAATAAAACGCACCTAACGTTTAAGTATTACTTTAAAAATACACTGACCCCTTCGCTGAAAGGCCATGATCAGTCGAAGATACCTACCTACTGAACAACTGAGGCCAAGGAACATATCACCGGAAATGAAAAGAAAAACGAGCGCTCCGCTCCATACAAAGCACAATTACAATACACAATTTTTATTGTGGATAACGTTTGCTTCTGGAGGCCGATTTCTTTTAACATTTTCAGTGACATCTTTGTTGGTACAAGTTGTTCAGTTTTACCGATCGATCATGCCCTTTCAGTTTTTGCCAAACTGTATACAAAGTGTTAAAAAAAGTAGGTAAGTTTACGACCACAGACTAAGAAATCCGCTTATTCTTAAAACAAACTTGAAGCTTCACATTCCAGTGATTGTTTGTAGCTACTACTTACATTAGACTGCACTACCGCCGCCGGATGCAAGAGCTCCAAACTTAACTCATGAACTACTTAACTCTAACTATCTGTTATATTTCAAAAGCATACTGCAGACAGTCTAGAAAAAAAACAATTTCTATCCCTATTGATGGCAAGAGACAAAATCTACTGTTAATGGTGGCAAAAACGATTCGACAGAGCGCTTCGCTCAAGAATTCCGTACGAAAGAAATCGCGGACGACTCCGGAATAGCGAATGAGAATGACCCGTGCGCTTAGAATTTTTTTAAAGTTGAGAACAAGATTTAGGTAGACCATTTGGACGCGTTTTGTTTTACGAATTTCTGTTGAACGTTTTTAGTGGCAAACAGAGTAGTTGATGTAATCTAAATATTTGTAGATCTATTCGCGAGAAGTTTTGTGCTTTTGAAAAGCCTCTTGGTGTAAAATTTTTGATAATTGTGCACCTTTTTTCGTTAAAAACTTATTTGTTACCTACGGCTTTAACCTAATGAGAAAAAAATATCAGCATCATTATATTGTCTGGGTTATTATAAGATTGATGGCCAACCTCGAATCAAACCCAACACATCGGGATCGAGAGTTGAATGCACTCACCACACATACCATCTAAAAAATTTGGATCATGTTATATTTTTCGCCGAGGCCCGCAAAATGTCAATTGCTGAGTGGGAAATATATACCTTTTACTTAGATAAATGATTCGCTGTGCTCATTTATCATTTATCTAAGACCTTTTACTTAATTAAGGGTTAAAATTTCCTTTAATAATATATTTTTAATAATGATAATGATGATAATAATTATTCCTATCAATAAATGTTCATACGGGTTCAAGTCAAGAATTAAATTAGTTTGGGTCTCATTTGTGTAAAAGATAGTTCGGTTGACCAAATCCTACATAATGATGAAGAAAATACGAATACGCCTGTTGAAAAGGCATTTTTTACGAAAGCAAGTGTGGTAATTTAAGGGAAGCGGAAGGGTCAACCGTTTTCATACTTACAACCAGTATATCTTGACCCTTTACAAACCATTACGCATCTCAAAAATCCTCATTCATTGCGAGATTCTAAAAGCAAGTGGGGTCTAGAGTGTTTGGCCGTTGTGGGAATTCGGTAAAGGACAACATTTCCATGTAAAGAATCCAATTACACACGACAGGTCGGGAAAAACATGTGCACAGGAAGTCTGGTTGAAGTAGGTACAAAAAGGTTTAGGTACCTGCATTGGGCTAAAAACATAGGGTTTTCTTTGAAGTTATACAAGGATTTTTCCTTTGTTGTATTTGGCTTTTTAAGTGCTACAAACTTAAATTAATTACACACTCTAACATTAAAGCAAAAATTGGTATAAAATTGTTTCATGAGCTGGTTAACAAAGCTTTATAAAACGCGTGAATTTGTATTGGCGAATGGAGTTTCTGCTACAGGCCGTCAAATTCGTGCCTAACTTTTTGCAGGGTGAGAAACGTTAGCGGGGTTGGACGGTGTAGTGGGGAGAGAAACTGACATCACCTCGCCAGTTAAACTCCCCCAACGTTAGAAGGTCGCGAAAGGAGGCAGTTTTGTTATACTAGGCAATATTTGTCCGATCTTCTCTGAGTGTCGATGGAATTGTCATATTTCCTTAGCCCAATATTCAGCCACATAAACTGAGGCCTATGTCCAGCAGTGGACGTCTTTCGGCTGATATGATGATGATGATAAACTGCATTTTGAGTGGTGTCCATTTAGGACGCTTCTCCAGCCACGCGGTCACACTTGTGTTCACCATAGGTACATTATTGTTCAGTTGGGGACAGAACCCGCGGCCCACGGCATAGAAGGTAAGTACTACCAACCACACCATACGGGCTTGTCAATTTCATACATGTTTCTCCTGTCTTTCGTGCCATCCGCATGCGTTGCGCGTAAGCACGTACGAAATGATCAAATGCGGAAGACACACATACGTACCACATCCACACGCCTACGCTGTATGCTGGTTGAAGGGGACGCAAAATAAGGTGGTGGTGGAAGGTGGGCCATAGTTTTGTATCACACCCAATGTGCAGGCAAGGTTAGATCTTTTGAGAAACCCCATCTGGACATGTTATCTTTAGAGCAGCCATCCTGAGTTCGAAGTCTATGTAGATACTTCCAGGTCAGCCATGGTGAATGATGTCAAGGCGAAAGACTCGGGATGCGGAACACAAGGGGAAGAAAGTAAATAAAAGAAGACGGAAGTAGGTACCTGGTACAAGTCAGTTTCGTTAGTTCATAGGATTTGTAAAGTACTACCACTGAAAACTATTTTGGTAACAAAAACAACAAACTAGTCCTTTTTTCAACCCGAATCGTATCAAAGACGACGACAGTGTGGTTTATTGCCCGTTATACTACCGCATATTACTACCAGTAGTACCACGGGCACCTTTTTTTTACCCGTGGTCCTACCAAAAGAAATAGTACAGCAGACGGATTTAGAAACTCTAATCCCGGGCTTCATTTACATCGAGTGCGAATTCGAAATTGAGAGGTCGCATAGGCCCGCTTATTCAGTACAAAAGACCCTCAGAAGGCCCACGAGGATCGCGCGGGCGGGTGCACGCGGGGGTGCGGGGTAGATTGCAAGGGGGGCGGAGAGTGTCCATTCCGTACCATTACTTTATTGTGTACCTATCTTCTTCTTCTTTTTCCATCGGTCGTCGAACCCGTCGACCTTATAACTACGAAAAGAAGTTCTCACACTACTGTCTACTTCAAGTAGCATTTCTAAATACATGTTGTAGAAAGTTTGTTGGCACAAAGTGGCGTACACAGCTGGCACAAATGAAGACCCAGATTAGGGGCACATGAAAGCGAAGTAATTGTTTGTTATCTAGTGCCTTTGTTCACGAAGCAGACATCTTCGTGTGGTTTAAGTTATGAGAGTTTGAAAACGTATTATGCGCCAGTGGCCTACAAGTGGCAGTTATCAAAAGTTAACAAGCCCCCAAATGGCCTCTGGCATAGCTCATGACTTCCATAGCGCACAATAGGCTCTAATTTTAGTACCACTAGTGTCTGTGTTTCCCAGTAGAATCGACGTTGCCTTTCTTTATTTAATGAGACAATTGCTTTTTATCTTTCAACAAGGAGACGATGATGCAAACACTTTAGAAAGTCACTGAAGTACAATCCAGCTTTATCGACTGATTCATTTAAATCATATATTATATTTATTGCTTTTGTACATAAAAGTGTGTTTTAAAAAGTAGATGTTATCAATTTGGCATGCGTTCAAGTTTAAATTTAGCGTCTCCATCTTTACGAAAGTTACCATACCGCTCGGTCACAAAGCCCGACCTTGGTTCAATGCGGACTGCGCTCGCGCTGCAGCTCGAATGCAGTCCGCATACCAAGCCTGGGTTTTAGCCCGTGATCGCAAAGTTCGAGCTCGACAGGTTCGCGCGAAGAAAAAGGCATTCAATTATGCTGCAAAGTTCTGCAAGAGGGTGATCCGAAAGGCACGTTACGACCATGTCAGTCGCATAGGGACCAAACTTGCATCCTACCCCTCTGGTAGCAAACAATTTTGGTCCCTATCCAAATCGGTCGAAACAAACTTCTGCCGTCTGACATTACCTCCCCTGCTGAAACCTGACGGGTCGCTGGCTCACTCTGCAACAGAGAAAGCAAATTTATTTGCGTCTCTATTTGCAAACAATTCTCGTTTAGTTGCCGGCTCTTATCAACCACCAACGATACCTCGCTGTGACTCTTCGATGTCGGAGATCACAATACACGCAAAAGAGGTTCGTAGAGTACTCCGAAGCCTAGACGTGAACAAAGCAAGCAGTCCTGATGGAATACCAGCAAAAGTCTTGAGAAACTGTGCGCCTGAGTTGTCTCCTGTTCTAACACGTCTGTATCGCCTCTCTCTAAAAACAAGAACGGTGCCAAAATCTTGGAAGGTTGCCAACGTACAGCCAGTGCCCAAGAAGGGTAATCGTGCCGACCCCAGCAACTATCGGCCAATCGCCATCACCTCCATACTCTGCAAAGTTATGGAAAGGGTACTTAATGGTAAACTGCTGACATACCTAGAAGCTAACGACCTACTCAGTGACAGTCAATATGGCTTTCGCCGGGGACGATCAACTGGGGATCTTCTAGTGTATGTCACGCATTGCTGGGGGGAGGGCATCGAGAAATACGGCGAAGCCCTTGCCGTTTCACTGGACATCTTGAAGGCCTTCGACAGGGTGTGGCACGCAAGTCTGCTGAGCAAACTTCCTGCATACGGCATTCCCGCTGACTTTTGCTCTTGGATTTCTGACTTCCTGAGTGAACGGTCGATCCGAGTGGTCCTTGATGGCTGCTCCTCTGACCTCATGGCTTTTGATGCTGGGGTTCCTCAGGGGTCTGTTCTCTCTGCGACTCTTTTCCTGCTGCACATCAACGACCTACTTGGTCCTAGTATTGTTGGGTACGCAGATGACAGTACTGTCGTCGAGAGATATATGTCAAGCGCAAAAGCCAGCAGTGACGAGATACGTTCTTCGAGAGAAGCCATGGTGGGGCGAATAAACTCAACCTTAAGTCGTGTCTCCGAGTGGGGTGCCAAAAATCTGGTGAGTTTCAACGCCACCAAAACGCAGGCGTGTCTGTTCACCGCTAAAAGGAGTCCGTTCAATCTGGCTCCTACTTTTCGAGGTACAACTGTACCAGTTACCGACAGCCTCGAGCTACTTGGCATGAAGCTGTGTGCAAACCTGAACTTCGGCGCTAACATTGAGTCAAAAGCCCAAACTGCGGCAAAAAAGTTGGGTATCCTCAATAAGGTGAGGCGTTACTTCACTCCTGGACAGCTTCTAGTTTTATATAAAGCCCAAGTCCGTTCGTGCATGGAGAATTGCTGTCACCTTTGGGATGGCTCAGCCAAATACCAACTAGCCGCACTTGACTCGATAGATCGCAGAGCCAAGAAGCTCGTTGGTGATGAGATGTTGGTGAAAACCAAGTTTCACAGTCTGACCCACCGTCGCAAAGTTGCATGTCTGTCGGTTTTCTACAGATTGTACTTCGGAGAGTGTGCTCTAGAGCTCCACGAGCTTATTCCACCATCTCCCTTCTACCATCGGGAGTCCAGACGCACCGCAGGATATCACCCATACTTGGTTGATATTCCGCACATTCGCACAAAGCGCTTTGAAACATCTTTTATAATGCGCACGGCTAAAGAGTGGAATTCTCTGCCTGCGTCTGTGTTCCCGAGTTCATATAACCCGAATCTATTCAAGTCGCGAGTGAATAGGCTTCTTCTGGGCAAGCTCGCTCCATCGTAGACCTCATCTCTATCTTCAAGACTAGCTCGAGGTCAAGAGTAAGCCCATTTTCTATAAAAAAAAAAAAAAAAAAGTTAAGAAACCTACGCTGCGGCCGAAACCTGGATGGGTGACCGCTGCACTAGTGATAAAACCAAACCATCACCCTCGTCAAATCCCCTAGGTAGCCGACCTCGTAAAAAGGTAAGTGGTCAAGTTGTGATCGTAAAACGTTGTGCTTGTTATCCAAACTTAATAAAGTAATTGTTACTGCACTTGCTAGCTCGCTGTTATGCGCAAGGTAATGACGGAATCTCGTTGGATATGGTGCTCTTGACACTTCCACGTACTTTAGGGATTATTACGGCTATTGTTAATAAATCCATTGAGACGAGTACCTTTCCTGAATCCTGGAAGACTGCCATAGTTAAACCGCTTCCAAAACATAATCAACCCACTCAATTTAAAGATTTACGTCCAATAAGTATTTTACCCCTTCTCTCTAAAATAATAGAAAAAGCTGTTAGTACTCAAGTCACTAGCTACCTTGAACAAAATGGTATCTTACCGCAAAAACAGTCAGGTTTCAGGAAGAGCCATAGCACGGCAACCGCTTTGATGGATGTTGTTGACGATATCTTGGCGGCTCAGGACGCGGGAGAGGGTACTATACTAACATTATTAGATTTTTCACGTGCCTTCGACACTATCAACACTTCGCTCCTATTATCCAAACTTTCCTTTTATGGATTTGACATTTCCACTGTAAAATGGTTCGCGAGCTACTTAACTGGCCGTCATCAATTTGTGCAACTTTTTGCTGGTGATGGTTCGAGTATAGTCTCAGCTACCGCACCAGTGAAAAGGGGAGTCCCACAGGGCTCTATACTTGGACCATTGCTTTTTATTCTTTATAGTTCAGATATTACATCCAGTGTTCAACATTGCAACTATCACCTTTACGCAGACGACCTTCAGCTTTATATTTCATTTAAACCTAGTGACACCCATCAGGCAGTCAGTAAACTTAATCAGGACTTATGCAGGATAAACCAATGGTGTGATGCTAATGGATTGGTCTTAAATCCCATTAAATCAAAATTTTTAGTTCATGGTACTAAAAAAAAATGTTCATATTATTAAGACTTTTGACCCTAAAGTTACAATATCTGGAGAATGCTTAGAACTTGTTTCAGAAGCCCGTAATTTAGGTGTCCTCTTTGACGAACAGCTCCATTTCGAGAACCACATTCTTCAAACTGTAAGAAATTGTTTCTACAGACTTAAAGTACTATATCGTATGAGAGACTACCTCGATGTTGATTTACGCATCCGACTATGTGACTCGCTTATCCTTTCTAAGCTCACCTATGCTGATACAGTCTTTGGTGAATGTTTGCTCGCAAGAACCAAAAAGATTATACAAAGAATACAAAATGCATGTGCTCGCTTTTGTTTCCCCATACCGCGTCGCTCCCACATTACCCCATATTTGAACAAGAAAGGCCTAATGAACATGGCCGCACGTCGATCACTTCATTTTGCGTCTTTACTTTTTGGAGTTATAAAAACTCAAAAACCACCCTATCTATATAATAAACTAGAATTTTCTATTCGTCCCATCAGAAACGTAACACGTCTCACTTGCCCCAGACACAGTACAGCTGCTTTTCGTGGTAGCTTCCGATACGCTGCCACAAAATGTTGGAACAACTTACCTCCACCCATTAGGAACACTAAATCTTGTAGCACTTTTAAAAATAAACTTAAACTATATTTACTGGAAAAACAAAAACTTACTTGAGTAGCTTTACTGTGCAATAGTCTCAATTTACTCAATTATTTACTTACCCATTCTGTCTTCACTACTACAAACACACACCTTTATTATCACATAATTTTTCCTTAAACTTACTGCCACCTGTATGTATAGGTACTTAAATATATTTAACATTTAAAAAACCTGCTGTGTTAGTTTTAAGTATTTTTAAGTAGTTTAGGTATATTGGGTTTCGCGGAAGATCAGCGCTACGGTCCAACCGTAGCTTATTGCTGAGCGGGACCTTTTTGTTGCATGTGATACCTCAATTGTACCCTTAGTTTTAAGAACTTTAATGCAACAAATAAATATTTCTTTCTTTCTTTCTTTCTTCTTTTCTGTTCACTTGTGACTTTGACAAGTCATTTACAAAGATGCAGACATTTACAAAGCTCGTGTGCTAAATCGGTTCTTTGCCCAGTTCTGGCTCGTGAATTTTTATCAGAAATGGAAGCGGTACTTAAACTCCCAGGAAGTTTATCTTCTTTTGCAATTTCACTCGTTTCAGACACCGCCGGACGTTGTCATAGAAAATGTTGATGTAACAAGGAATAAGATATTCGTCGGTTTCAGTACACGACTAGAGAGTAAGATATGAATTTGAAACTGAACAACTTTTCCAAGAAATATACGTTAAATTACGATAAACTAACACAACATAAAAATGCGCATTTTGTATGGAAGATAAAATTTTCTCTTTTGTCGGTATTTTGTTCTAAGTTGTTCAGTTTTATGGGCAGTCTCAAATCCTTCAGGATCGGTATACTATTTTGTTTCTTGTTGTAAAGCAGTAACTATTATTGCCTAAAAAAACATTTTCAATATTATCATCATCATTATAGCAGCCGAATGATTACCAGAAGAAAATATGTAAGGGTAGCGACCCTTAACATTTATTGCTTGTAGTGCGCGACGGTAACCGAGACTACAAGCAGCCTTGGAGGGTTGTATGTGGATTTGAATGTTGAAAAATGTTCGAAAATAATATTAAAAAGTTTATTGTAAAAAATAATCAAAATTATAGAAAATTATATAAAATATTAAAATACGTTGTAAATGTTGAGGCTACTAATCGAGACTGTGCTAGATTTTTGGTTGAGTCCGGCGGCCGGCGCGGCGCCGTAAATTCAGCAAAAATTGTAAAATTTAGGTTACACGAGCGACTGCGCCGCCCGCCTAGACTTTGCCCTACAGAAATGTACGGTGATCGTACATGGTGCCAGGACAAAGAAAACTAACTAACTTATCTAAGCAAATTATAAAATAACTGACCCCAAGATGAAATTGTATAAAATTAACCATTACTAACTACCCATAAAGTACTTATCAAAGCAATTATCCATTAAGCTTGAATTGCATATTTAATTAAACATAAATTTAAATTGATTTAAAAATTAAAGTTAACTAATAAACTTAAATGTTAAATTTAGGTTCACTCGTTGTAGTTGAGAGTGTTCTTTTTGGCTTTGCTGGACCTACAACTTCATTGTCCTTTTTGACATTTTCCATTGGCCTCATTGGTATCTCTACCGTATAACCTTGTCTGTAACTCTGACTATTCTCAGTCTGTTGTTGTTGTCGTTGTGCCTGTTGTTCTTTTCGTGCGCACAACTTGTAAGCAATTCCTCCAACTGCTATGAGACATATTACTATCAAAGCTGTGTAGGATACCACATACTGATGTATGTCATCTGTAGATAATTTTCGAGGTAGAGAACTGTTTATCTTAAGTTGTTTAATCTGTTCAGACATTTCCTTATATGTTTGAGAGTGATCCTCTGTTATTAATTCTAAATGGTTTGGTCCAGTTAGCCTAGTTAGGTTGTTAATATCATTCATAATAATCGCCGATAGGGTCGGTTCGATAAATAGTTTGCTCTGATAGATAGTGTCTGTTTGTAAAATTGTCTCATCTCGTTTAATCGTGCATCCTTGACCATCCACTGTAATTATACCCGTCTTTGTGACGTCTCGAGATGTCATGGTATCGTCACATATTATACGTAATGGGCACTCGTCACAGCAAATGTAAATCCATGTATTTCTTCGGTGTAACCCGATCCAGTCGTTAGCGCAATTCTGTGCGTTATAGTCACAAGTTTTTGAGTTATTATTTTTCATCAAAAATTTTAATTCACATGGTAAATTATTTTGTCGCATACTGTGTATCGGATTATTGAATGTACATACGTGTCTGTTATTTTGCAATATCACACATGATTGTAAATCGCTTCTTTCTATCTTCATGTAAATATCTTTGAGCATGTTCATGGCGATATAAGATGATGTAGGTTTTACTGTGATAATTTTCTCATTTGAAAATATTGGTAAAGGAATAATTTTATAAAGTTTATACAAATTATCATGAACAAGTGGTAAATTTACTTCCATTATGAAATAGTTGGACGTCACTCGAGCCTTAACGTGAAGTAATTTATAAACATCCGACAATTCATTGTGGATATCTTCCACGGGCAAGGAGAGCTGTTTCGGCAGTCTAGCCGCTATGAAACTGAGTTGTTGCAGAAGTTGCTCTTGTGATAAAATTGTGCTATCAATGTGTCCTCGGTAAATGTTGTTTAGAGTGCTGGTAATGCTTTCTTGGATTTTGTGTAATTTTCCTATAATTATGCTAGTAGATAGGGACACGGAGTTAAAGTAGGTCATCATTACGTCCTCCTTTGTTTTGTTTTGTAATTGCATAATGTGTTCGTCAGCCTCTTTTATATGTTGTTGAATTAAGCTAAATTGTGTATTCATGGAGTCCTCGTTTCTCTTCAGAATATTGTTTTGTGATTCAATAATGAGGGTTTGGTTTTTAATTAAATTTAGCAGGTAACCTTCGTTTATATTCACGCTCTCTATGTCTTTTTTGTATTGCTCGGCAAAGCGTTCGTCAAGTACACCAAACAGAGAGTTTGCAAGCTGTCCTACTGCATTTATTAAACCTCTTTTCCTTCTGAGATGTAAAGATTGTTGAGAATGTAATAAATAATTGTTGTGCTGTATGTCCTCTACTTCTTGTGTCAATTCCGTTACAATGCTTCGGCAAACTCTTTGATACACAAATTTATTGCATATCCCGTCTATATGGTTTACATATCCATTAATGCTGTTTATGCCTTGCCAGTAAGTTGTCAGGTTATAGTAGGTTAAAATTTTCCAGCTGTCGTGAATATTCTGTATAGTGCCTATTTCGTCGTAATAAATTTGCCTTTCCTTCTCAAATGGTGAAATTTTCACTTGTTGTTGATTAGACGCTGTGACAATGCTCATAAAACTCAGAAATAGGCATAAGTATTGTTGCATTGTTCTGTTTGTACTTCCCGATCTTTTTTGTGGCCTCTTTTCCTTTTCTGTTTGTTCATCTGTCTTTTGTTCCACAGGTACCTTGATAAGTTTGGTTATTGGTCGTTTCATTATCCCTCTCTGCGTCTTTAGTGTTACAACTCGCACCAACTCATCTCGTCCTGGGTGTGTATCTACTACGCGCGCCAGGGCCCACTGTGATGGCGCCGTGTTATCTTCCTTTACTATGACTACGTCACCTTCTGTCAGGTTTTCTGTTTTCTTGTTCCATTTCGATCGTACTTGTAAGGTGTTCAAATATTCTTTTGACCATGTTTTCCAGAAGTCCTGATAAAGTTTAGTTGTTAGTTGCCACCGTTTGGTTAATGTTATTTCCTCTGTGAGATCTTCCTCTGGTAGTGTCGTGAGAGGCTCGCCGACGAGAAAATGGCCCGGGGTAAGTACAAAGTGCAGGTCTTCCTTGTCTTCTGTTAGTGCAAATAGAGGGCGAGAGTTGAGACACGCTTCTATTTGGGAAAGCAAAGTTGTGAACTCTTCGAACGTGAGTTTCTGTTCACCCAGTACTCTTTTTAGGTGGTACTTCATCGAGCGCACTGCCGCCTCCCAGACTCCTCCAGCTGAACTCCAGGTCGGTGCATTTTTGTGCCAATCTATCTCCATCTCACTTGTTGCTTTGTAAAAAGCTTCATTGTTAAACGTAGCATACTCTTTAAACTGTTTTTTCAACTCTCTGTTAGCTCCAACAAAATTTGTCCCGTTGTCGCTATATATATTTTTAGGTATTCCTCTTCTGGCGGCCATTCTTTTCAGCGCAGCAATGAACGTTTGTGAGGTAAGGTCACTCACTAGCTCTAGGTGCACCGCTTTTGTTGACATGCAGATAAACACCGCGATGTAGCCCTTACAAACCTTAATACCCCGGCCTTTGTTTGCCTTTACATCAACGGGCCCAGCATAGTCTACCCCGCAGTTATAAAAGGGCCGAGATGGGGTTATTCTTGTTTTGGGTAAGTCACTCATCTTTTGGTAAGGTTTGCACGTTGAAAATCTTATACATTTGGTGCATTGTCTTAAGTGCTTCTTTACTACATTGTTCCCACCGAGTATCCAGTAGCGTTGCCTGAGATACATTTGTGTTAGCCGTGCTCCGCCGTGAAGCGTAGCAGCATGCGCTTGTTGTATAAGTAGGTCAGTCAATCTATGTTTTTGTGGCAAAATAATAGGAAATTTCATGTTTGATGGTAGCTCAGAATGTTTTAATCTCCCTCCGACGCGCAGCACTCCGTCTTGGTCGAGCTGTGGGTCTAACTTCAATAAGCTGCTCTTAATTTTGACACAACCATCCTTTTTCAAATCAGTAAGTTCCGTTTCAAAACATTCTCTTTGTACATGTATAATAATGCGCTTCATTGCAGTTCGTATTTCCTGAGGCGTAAGGTTTTCGCGCGCTGTCTTACTATTACCACGTGCGTTTGTTGTGAAACGTGATACCCAGGCTAATATGCGCGCGGCGTTCGTGATCGCGCTGCAATTGTTTATTAGGTCAGTGATAACATGTGACTTGGGAGTTTCATTTTGCACTGTAAATGTTTGCCCTTTGACCTCCTCATTAGTTGTGACATTTTTGGGTTGAATTGGTTGTGGCTTGTCACTCTGTTTCAGCCATTCTGGCCCTTCCCACCACAGGGAAAATTGAGCTAACTGCGAGGGTAACAACCCTCTTGTCGCACAGTCAGCTGGGTTGTGTTGTGACTTGACATGATTCCAGTTTGTTGAAGGGATCACGGATGTAATTTCGCGAACCCGATTCGCTACAAAGGCTTTCCATCTTTGTACGTCGCCCTGTAGCCAGCCTAAAACCACCATCGAGTCCGTCCATGCATAGATTTTAAATGAATTGTTTTTATAAACATTTAATATTTTGCTGATAAGTCTAGCTACAAGTAGAGAACCTGCTAACTCGAGACGCGGCAAACTCATCTTGTTCCTCAAGGGGGCTAGCTTGGTTTTGGCAGCAATCATGTTTGTAAGGGTTTCGCCTGTCTTCGTCCGAACTGTGCAATAAACCACCGCGCTGTACGCTTTTTCTGAAGCGTCACTGAAGGCGTGTAGCTCGACATCTATGTTCGTGCGGTCAAAACCCAGCCATCTTGGCATTTTTAAAATATTTATGTTTTTAAGGTCTCCCCTTATAATTTGCCACTCCTTGTTGATGTTCTCAGGCAGCTCTTCATCCCATGCTATGTTTGCCATCCAAACTTGTTGAAATAATATTTTTGTTTTAACTGTTACCGGCGATAACCAACCGAGCGGATCAAATAACATAGCTATTTCGCTAAGCATTTGCCGTTTTGTAACGCGTTTGTTTACGTTTTGTTTTATGGGCGATGAAAATACAAATAGGTAATTTTTAGGGTTCCATCCTAAGCCCAATGTTTTCAGTGAGTCAGCATCGGTAAAATCAAAGTTTCGAGGATTCCTCATATCCTCAGGGAGATCTTCGACCAGGCGTCTTTCGTTGCTGGACCACTTTCGGAGATTGAAGCCGCCACATTTTAATAAATTAATTAGTTCATCTCGCGCGTCTTTCGCCTTTTCTATAGTGTGCATACCAAATAATACGTCATCCATATAAAATTTTTCTTTTAGGATCGGTTTTGCCAGCGGATACTTATCACCTTCGTCTGTCGCCAACTGTTTTAGGGTTCTTTGGGCCAAATAAGGTGCGGCTTTGGTTCCGTATGTAACCGTGCAGAGCTGATAGGTCGTAAGTGGTTCCTTAGGACTGTCACGCCACACAATTTTTTGTAAATGTTGGTCACGTGGATCGACAGCGATAAAGCGGTACATTTTTTCTATATCCGCTGTAAAGGCGTATCTGTACTGCCGCCACTGTAACAGTAAATTTTGTAAATCAGCCTGTAAATTTGGCCCGCCCTCCATAAGGTCATTTAGGCTGAAGCCCGAATCAGTATTTGCTGACGCGTGAAAAACTACACGGAGCTTCGTTGTGACAGCTTCATTTCTAATTATTTGAAAATGTGGCATACAATATTGCAATGGTTGTTCCCTTGATTTTTTCATATGTCCCATCTCCCGATATTCATGGATAAATTGTTTGTAATTATTTGCCAAGATAGTATCCTTTTCTAGCTTTTTCTCTAACTGTTTAAAAATAGCAACTGCTCTCGGCTTAGAATTTCCCAGCTTCTCCTCAAAACCTGGCTTCATGGGCAGCCGTACCTGGTAACGCCCATCAGTTAGCCTTGTAGTTGTCTCCCGATAAAATTTTTCGCACTCATCTTCAGAGTTTATTTCTGTTAAATTATCATTTATTTCTTCTTGTTCCCAAAATTTTGTTAAGTTATCAGTATTGTTTAAGATAACATGACAGTTAAACGTCGCTATGTTTCCACATACCACCCACCCAAGGAGGGTTTGTTGCGCTATAATGTTTGTGTTGTTTCCTCTAATTAGGCCATTCATTATAATCTTAGAGTACACGTCAGCGCCTAGGAGAATGTCTATTTCGCCCGGCATGTTAAAATGCGGATCGGCTAATTTCAAGTTGGTAATATGATCCCATTTCTCGGTGTTGAATGGCCGGCTCGGTAGCTTGTTTGTTAATTGATTCATAATTAATGCCTTTGCCTCAAAATTGTGTTTGTTATGAATCGATTGGCAAGTTAAGTTTACTTCTCCCTTGCATTTGTTAGCGGTAACAGCGCCTAACCCTGTCACCACTGCGTCATATTTCTTTCTTTTAAGCCTTAACTGTTGTACGGCGTTTTCAGTTATTAATGTTAATTGAGACCCTTGGTCAAGCAACGCTCGTAAAGTTACAAATGTTCCGTCCAAAGATTGCACTTTTAATTGAACGGTTGCTAATAAGACCTCACTTAGCTCGTCATTGGATACGTGCGAGCCAAGTCGTTGACCCGACGTTGACGCAGATTGTTGAGATTGCGACACCTTAACGATCGCCTCATGCAATAATGTGCTATGATTTTTATTGCAAACTTTGCACTTACGCGCAGAATCGCAGTCTTTGCCCTTATGGCTAAATAAACAATTTTTACATATTTTTAAGTTTTCTACGGTCTTTAACCTTTGGTCCGGTGCTAATTCCAAAAAATCTTTACATTTGTACAGCCCATGTTCCTTGCTACATTTTGGGCAAGTCCAACTTGCAGTATGAAATGTTTTGCTGTAATTTTGTTCATTGGTAAATTTTTTGTTGTTACCAAACCACGACTTTTTAAACTTAGCTCCACTGTTGTTGCTTTTGCTGTTGTTAGCCGACGTCACCGGTGGCGGTGCGTAGCGTACCGACTTTCCGCCCGATTCAAGCGCCATAAATTTGAGCTCTAAGAAGTCGAGAAAGTCATGGACAGATGGCAATTCTCTTGGTGTTAAATTGGACTCCAAATATTGTTTGATCGTATCAGAGTCTAACTTTTGGATTAAAATGTATACCACAAGCGGGTCCCATGTTGTAATATCGACTTGTAGGTTCGATATCCCGTTCAAACATTCTAATGTTACATCATGCAATTTTTTTATTTGTGCGGCATTTGGCTGCTGTATAGTAGGCTGGTTAAGCAAAGCGCTAGCATAGTGATTGAAAATAAGCCTTTTGTTATCGTATCTATGAACCAAAATGTCCCAACATGTGTTGTAATTTTCGGCGCTTATCGTCAAATGTTGTACCAGTTTTTCGGCCTCTCCTCGCAACTTAGATTTTAAATGTTGCATTTTTTGCGTAGGTGTTATGAAAGGGTTTTGATGCACTGTTTCTAAATATAGATCTTTAAAAGTTATCCAATTTTCATAACTCCCGCTAAAAACCGGCAGGTCAATTTTCGGTGCTGACCTTTCTTGATGAACGCTACTCATCACCTTCCTGTTAATCTGTTCCTTCGTTTGTTTGTAAAGTTTTTCCAGCACATCATATTCTTTCTCATAAACTGCCGAATCATCTACTAAATTATCTATTTTCCAGAATAAATTGTCAACGTTTTTCCAGCGCATAGAAATAGTGCTAAGCTCATCCTCCAGCTGCCATTTCTCCGTTATTTCAGAGATATCAAAATTATTAATTTGCCGTTCAAATGCCTTTATGTTCGTTTTATACTCATAAATTAACTCTTGAATTTTCTCGTCCCCCGGCCTAGGTATATCGTTCTGTTTTTGTTCAGTATTAATTTTTTCAGTATTAAACTGCGGACCCTTCTTTTCCTGCTCAGCCAATTTACTCTCAAGGTCTAAAAGCGAGTTTTTAAATTTACTGTAAATTTGCTTTACTTCCTCATAAATGTTCTTTGAAAAATATTCTCCTTCCCTTATTCCAGTTTCCAAAATTTTCTTATTATTCGCGTCAAATTCCTGCCATAAATCTTCCATCATAGACAATTTTGTCATGATGTAAGTCATGTTCTTTCGAGTTATAGAATCCTTTTTTACATTAGATTCGACGGATTTAATGCTGTTTATTATTTCTGACTGCTTATGAAGCAATTCATTTATTTGGCCTTCTGTAGCCATTTTTGGGCTTTATTTTATGTTTCTGGACAGACGATAAGTACTTTTTGCTAAGCAGTAATTGAAACGATCTTACTTGTAAGCTCAGCAACCGCCTTACGCCGTCCCTGTCCTGTATTGTAGATGTTGTTGGTAGAGCTCTCCACTGCTCACTACTGCTGCTCCGATCTTCCTTGGCAATCCTCTTACAGCACTAAAGATCACTCGCGGCACTGAACACTAGAGTCACTAGTTCAAGTTTTCCTCGAAGGACCAAAATGTAAGGGTAGCGACCCTTTACATTTATTGCTTGTAGTGCGCGACGGTAACCGAGACTACAAGCGGCCTTGGAGGGTTGTATGTGGATTTGAATGTTGAAAAATGTTCGAAAATAATATTAAAAAGTTTATTGTAAAAAATAATCAAAATTATAGAAAATTATATAAAATATTAAAATACGTTGTAAATGTTGAGGCTACTAATCGAGACTGTGCTAGATTTTTGGTTGAGTCCGGCGGCCGGCGCGGCGCCGTAAATTCAGCAAAAATTGTAAAATTTAGGTTACACGAGCGACTGCGCCGCCCGCCTAGACTTTGCCCTACAGAAATGTACGGTGATCGTACAAAGAGCATTAGGTTTACCTTAAAAGTTTTCGACGCAATATTATTAAGATTAGGTATCCATTTGAGTGCACCTACTTATATTTATATCCAGACAATATCCAGACTAATAAGCAAGGCCGATTTAGGACACAGACGAACCTAACAACGGTACCTACACCTTTTTGGCACCAACTACTGCCTAAGCCCCAAAATCCTATTACAAAACTTTTTGGCACTGGACTTGAAAAACAACTTTATTGTAACAAATTCGATTCCATGTGTCAGCCACCGACTTTTAATACGATTTCGCAGATATTTGTTGGCTTGCTGCAGCCGTGGATATTGTTTAAGGGCTCCCGCACACGACCGAGAATCGGTGGGCGATTATCGGCCAGGACAAGGACGGAAGATTCAGGTGATAACACGTCAGAGCGGGATGCCAACAAAAAATCGGTCACCGATTCTCGGTCGTGTGCGGGAGCCCTTAACTTTGAAGAGTTTAATAGGTTTAGAACACAAGAGGGTAAAACTAGGTTAAAGGAGTGATCACACCTAGCTGAATTCTAAGACTTATTCGGCATACATTGCTCATTGAAGCACGGATGTTGCAATTAACACAACCAAGCCTCCCAGCAATGTATGCCGAATTAGTCTTTGAATTCAGCTAGGTGTGATCTGATCACTCCTTAAGAGATTGATAGATTTAACATACATACATAAATTCACGCCTCTTTCCCGTCGGGGTAGGCAGAGACCACACCCCTCCACCTGCTACGATTTTGTTCTTGACATACTTTTTCCCTAGCTTCCTCTACTTCATTTTATTCTACCTTCATTTAATGCGTAAAGCGAAATTTGTAATAACTAAAATTCCGCCAGTAATATATGTTACAACAATTTATTATTATCTAAAGATTAAAGAAATGTTTACTCATTGTGTGTTATACTCTTATAGGTACTAAAACCTCACTGTATGATAACAATGTATGCTGTAAAATTATATTTAAAGTTAATAAAGAACTTTTGAAATTGAAAAAAATCTACTTTTATCAACCCTGTCATTCACGCTCGTCGGTTTGGGGTTCTTTTAACCTGGCAGTTATTCAGAACATCCCAAAGTTGGTCATGGAACATTCGCCGAGGCCTTCCCTTTAGATAAGATGTAAGTATTATTTTTTATCGAAAATGTAAAAATTTGATTAGCATCAGCATTTTCCTGCATATCGTACTATTACCATCATGATGCAGTTGCGAATACAACAACGTCCATTTTCCCCAATTGGTCCTCGAGAAGGGTTAGGAATGACCTCTTCGCATCAGGTTTTTGAAATAGGTAGGTACACCTAAAGTACACAAGTATCTATCGGTACCCTTTTCGTTCAGGCCTCTTTTCTTTCTTACCTTCACTCTGGCTTTGCACCAGTCCTACCCATTGTTTCCGTCCGGCGTTTAAAAGTCACTTTTCCTACCAAAAATAGCTGATGATGATTGGCTTTGAGCGTTCCGCTTGCCTTGTACAGTCTTGTCTAGTCTTGTTTTTGCCTCATAGCACTACTTTGTTAGTAAGATGATGTTAAGCTGACGTCATATATGTTAAATATCTTAGTATGAGTATCTTTTGTATTGTATTTTTATGTGTTTTACCAGTTTCTATGCCTGAAATAATTTCAAAATTTTAACCTTCGAAGGTTGATTTAAAGAAAGCACCTGTTCAGTTGTTATAGCTGTAAAATTTTAACAAAACATTTCTAAAATTTAATTTCTACGAAATGTGAAACAAAGTTACCGACACAGCGGGGGTTATATCGTTAAACACAGTATGCGTTTTGAACACCAAATGTTTGTACTAAGTTGCTTAATAGGTTCCCTGAACTTAGTCCATACAAGAAAACAAGTACTAACTGAAATATTTTGGTCTTGCATATTTTTATCTTTTTTTAGTATATTACTTGATTGTATCGATATTAATCACTTTTCAACCTGCTTGCCTACTAAAAATAATAAACTAATATGTATTCACATCAATCTAACGTCACTTTTAAAATACTTTAGTAAATTGGAACAAATTGTGTATTCCTTTAAAAAATCTGTAATAGACGTGATATCAGTGACAGAAGCAAATATTTCTAGCAAGATTAGTGATTTGTTTCAACTTAATGGGTATAATATGCACACACAGCTTAGAAAAAACCGGAAAGGCGGTGGAATAATCGTATACACTCATAAAAAACATAAATTTCAAGTGTTAAGAAAAACAAGTGTACACTTTGAATGCTTAATTGGCAAATTACAGACACCTTCCCGGTACAACTTGGCTTTGTGTGCAGTTTATAGGCCACCAAACACTAATAAATACGCATTCACTAATGAACTTGCACATACACTATCTTTCTCACAGGGATTAGACTTGCTTGTTATCGGCGATATGAACATAGACCTTAAAAGTAACGACTCTGTAAAAAAAAATACTTGAGCGTCATGAGTGAAAACGGTCTTGTAAGCGGGATCTCAGATTACACAAGAATAGAAATGCGAAAAGGCGAGATAACCAAAACGTGTATTGACCACGCATTGATTCGCTCTCGCTTACAAGATGTTTACTGCGCCGCGCTTTGTACAAAACTGTCTGACCATAGAATGACGGCAGTAGCACTGCTTGGCGGATCCCACGTACAGGATGTTCCAATTTATGTTACAAAACTAGATAATAAATTATTTAATTATGGGATTCAAAAAATTTCTTGGGATTCATGCGCTGATTTAAATTGCCCAACAGCTATTAATTCTTTTATTAATAACAACATTTCTGAATGTTACCAAAAATGCACTTCCTTAAAACGGCTTAGTTTATCGAAGCGTAATAAGGAACCGTGGGTTACTAGAAAAGTCAATAGTGAATGTATTAAAAGGGATTTGCTTTTTTTAGAGAGGATTAAAGATACGGAGAATGCTGTCAAACGTCTCGAATACAATAAGCAACGTAATAAAACCAATAAGTTAGTAGAGAAAGTAAGAAATAATTATTTTAAAAAGAAAATATTAATAAATAAGGGAGACATTAGACAACTTTGGCAAATATTAAATCAAATATCCGGTAAAATTTGTAAAAATATTAATGATACAATTAAAAAAGCATTTGAATCATTTGGCTCGGATCGGGATATTTTTAATTTATTTGCTGTAAAATTCAAAGAAAACGTTAAAAATATTATTCCAAATTGTAGAAATAAACTTCTTGGTGAGTCCAGATATAGAAATCCATTAAATTCTTCAATGTTAATTAAAAAAGCTACATCAAAAGATATTTATAAAATAATAGGAAATTCCAAAATTAACAAGGCCCCAGGTATAGACGGAATACGTACAATTGATCTTAGAGTAATAGCGGAAAAAAATTCAGGAGTTATAGCTCACCTCATTAACACAAGTTTCGATACAGGCATGTACCCCGACGAACTTAAAGTTGGCATGGTGAGACCCATATTTAAAGGTGGTACGGATAAAGCAGACTGTTCCAACTACAGACCTATAACTATGCTTCCTACGGTAGATAAAATTGTGGAAAAGTTCGTGTGCAACCAAATTCAAGGGTTTTATAATAAACATGAAGTTTTGTCCCAAAATCAGTTCGGATTTCAGCCGAAAAAAAGTACGTCGATGCTGCTCTCGCGATTCTGTGATGAAATAAACAAACACCTAGATTGCAGGAGGCATGTACTAGTCGTCTTTATAGATTATAGTAAAGCGTTCGACACTCTGCGACACGATATTTTATTACAGAAGTTGGAGGATACTGGCATTCGTGGGCCGATCTTGGAGTGGTGTAAAGGCTACCTTCATAATCGTGCATACTGCGTTAAAATAAAGCAGACTTGTAGTGATCAGGTGCAAGTAACAGAGGGGACAGCACAGGGATCTGTGCTTGGACCCTTACACTATCTGGCTTATGTAAATAACATGAACAACTGCGTTGATCATTGTAGTATCTACCAGTTTGCTGAAGACACATGTGTGCTAGCCGCTGACAAAGACCTTAAGAAAGCAGAACAAAAACTGCAGCATGATTTCCATCTCATATGTCGATGGTCGCATGACGCAGGTCTAGTTCTCAATAGCAACAAAACCAAGCTGATGCATATTCGCTCTAACCAGTGTAGATCTGTTCGCCCCGTTAAAATCGTTGGGCATAGTCATGAATGCTTACACGCAAGCATTTGTCCTCCGCAATGTAAATGCCTACCATTGGTGCAAGTATCAGAACAGAAATATCTTGGTATGATGATAGATCAAAATTTTAATTGGGGTGCTCATGTCGATATGGTGTGTGACAAGTTGCGGGCTATTATGCCAAAAATGTATATCCTCCGGAATAGAATACCTTTTTCAATCCGTTTGAGTCTGTACACTTCATTGGCGGAAAGCATTATTGCATACGGGCTAAGCAGTTATGGCAGAACGTTTAAGTCTTATTTGAACCGAATTAAAAATCTACAAGTTAGGCTCTTAAAAATAGTTGTACCATACAATCTAAAAAATAAACTTAAAACGGACGATGAATTATTTAATTTTTGCGAAGTATTACCTATCCATATTAAGTACAAACTCCAATATCTTAAAGAACATTATATGATGACAGATCTAATACAACTGGTATCGCACTCAAAAATAACGAGAAAAGTAACTAACAAAATGTTCCTAATACCACGAGCTTCAAACTATTATGGAACACGAACAACAGAATACATTTTGCCAACCTTACTCAATAAACTATCAACAAAAAGTAGGGAAGATATCACTTTGAATGGTAAACTGTCTAAACCAATCTGTAATGAGCTTATTGGCAGTTTTGGATACCGGCCGAAAAGTAAAAAAAGAAATGGAAAATATAGCTAATTGGAACATCCCGATAACGGCAATTGTCAGACATGGCGAAAACGGTTTTGTAGGCCGTAAACGCTTTGACTATATGTGATTATAATGATAACGAATGTATGTTTGGAACATCCCGTACCTCATACGCACGGTACTGCCGAGGAAACCGGTTCCCGGCCTGGCATCGGTTGCGTGCGCCTTGCGCTGCGCTGCGACGCGGCGCTATACTACCTACTTATATTTATTATTGTTCATGTTGTATGTATCTACTTATTAAATTGTAATAATCTTTGTTGCGGATTGGTGCCGAGACAAACTTTGTTAAGTTTAACGGCCCATTTTAATTGTGTTTTGTAACTTTATTTTGTAATAAATGATGATAAAAAAAAAATAAAAAAAAAATAAAAACTTTCGTAACTAACATTTCAAAATCGAAATTTAAAGTAATAGAGCCGTACACTATCTTAACAAAACCAAATATATATTCCCTTTGTCTGTTAACCTCGTAAGGTCCCTTGTCCTAAAAATAGGACAGTTTAACTAATATTATATTAAAAAATATTTTTATAATTGAAAAGTACGAAGAATATAGTAATGCATATCTGCTAAATTTCATAGGTTGTTCCGCTGGCATTATGAGGTCGGAAAGGAGACTGAATGATAACCTATTTTTGTAAAACGGTTAAAAATATATCTCCTCGGAAAGAAACGCTTGACATTGAACCCACAGAACCGAACAAATCAATTTTGTAATTTATTATAAACGATGATTGCTGAAGGAGAAAATCGTGTAGATTTCTGAGATTTGTTTCTGATTACTTTGTTATTTTTTAGACTTTCTTTTGTTAGTTTTACAAAACATTAAATACATAAAAGCACGGCTCTTTCCCATCAGGGTAGAAAGAGATCACTTAAGTCCACTTTCATATACAACGTGTAACGGAAAGGTGCGATAATACTAAAAATTGTGAATCCGCCTATGAAACTGAACAATTTTTTCCACGGAAAATAAATTTTTGACCTCCCATAGAAACTGCATCAACTTTTATGGGATTGTATTGGAGGTCCTTGGTTTATCATATTTCGACCTATGTTCCTTGGGAAAAGTTGTTTAGTTTTATTTGCAGACTTCAGTATCCCGACCCTTCAGTATTATCATACTTATGTCTTGCACGTTGAATGTGCCACAGACTTTCTCCTGCTACGATCTTGACATACTTCCCTCGCTTCCTCTACTTTCACTTTGAATGAATGATTTATTTGCCAAAAATATGGTCAATACAAGATGCACAATAATGAAAAAAATATATATTTTTTCACATGAGGAAGACCTTTTTAAGTATACTCTCAAAGACAAACGTTTCATGAGTTTA
Organism: Athrips mouffetella; assembly: GCA_947532105.1. Classification (NCBI taxonomy): domain Eukaryota; kingdom Metazoa; phylum Arthropoda; class Insecta; order Lepidoptera; family Gelechiidae; genus Athrips; species Athrips mouffetella. The sequence continues at coordinate 6,740,188 of OX383964.1, read as the reverse complement.
CAGTCCCAGTAATCTTCCAGGCGACGTATTTTGTAAACAATGAAACTACTAAGTAAGACATGCCTGAAATTTTAGACTACAATAAAATGATACGCCAAACGATGATATTTACAATCAACGTACAATTAAATACTTACTTTAAAATTTGCCTAATCCGCAAGCAAGGTAGACAGTACAGTCAAGAACACGTCAAAATATACACATTGGACTGTGTATTGCCAACACATTTTGCTGCTATGTCAAAAGCAATCGGCTTAAGCTGTCACAAAAAACAAGTTCGTAAAACAATGTTATTCTTTCCGTCAAATATACTCTGGTTTTAGTGTCATGGCTGCAAAATAGATTGCTAAGCGTTGGAATAAACGAAAAAAGTTGATTCGACCATTCTCATTTATTATTATTATTGACATGATAGGCGAGCAGCCGTCGACTAATATGCCCAAGTCTCATCTGGTGTGTGTCAAGTTATTTAATTTGGTTATTTCTATCACTATAGTCGTGCTGCAAGTGTTAAGCTTGACCTGATCTTGACTGTACATTTCGGTAAAGGTTTTTGGGCAAGTTTAGGATAAAAAGCATTCCATCAGATTCCGTCCGAGTGTGTTGTTCGAAGCTCCACTCACTCACTAAATGATTTATAGTCCGTAGTACGTCCGCGTTGTCCGACAAATATTGTACCACGGGCAATTATTTTTGCCCGTGGTCCTACCAAAAACCACGTTGGACCACGGAAAATTTTTGTTCTTATCGTTAATATTGCTAGAGCTACGAACCAAAAAATTATTGCCCGTGGTACTCACGGCCGCACATCAGTAGAAACAATTTTGGACATTATGGCGTGGTAATAGAGTTGAAAAAGTGTCTACCGACAAGCGGTTAACCGTACTACTAGTATCACAACGCGGTAGCACGGTCAACCGCTTGTCGGTAGAAACTTTTTCATAAGGTCCAAAAGTGTTTCTACTGATGTGCGGCCGTGTGTACTACGGCCAATAATTTCACCTTTTAAAGCACGTAGTTTTTTCCTGTAAGTGCGGGCATAGCTTTATTTGTGATGTAACGTACGTTTACTAACGTCATACAGTGGTAGTATTTTAATGTAGATTGATTAATCAGCACGTAATTTTTGCAACAAAGGACATTTTCATATTTATGTAAAAAGTCGTTGAATAAAATTAACCCTGTTTAAAAAAACCGGACAAGTGCGAGTCGGACTCGCGCACTGAGGGTTCCGTACCACCACATAAACGTAATTGTATTAGTTGAAATTTCAGTAAGTTAATGTGCTAGATTTTTTGAGTCCGACACGCGCTTGGGCAAATTTTATTATTTGTTGTTATTTTCTAGCTTATGCACTATAAACATACCAATTTTCAAGTTTGTAAGTGTTCCCGATTTTAAATAGAACTAAAACAAAAATCGCCTCAGCAACCATCCAACTTGACCCCTCTCTTATATGAATGTTCTTGAAACGGGAGCTCACCACAATTGGTTACCATTAGTTGTGAGAAAAGTTGTAATATTTAATGATTTCAGACTTTTCCCATTATTTGTACTGTGAGACCTAGCTTCTTGCCAAATTTCATAATTTTAGGTCAACGGGAAGTACCCTGTAGGTTTTGCATTTTTGAATAAATGTATGGAGATGAGGACATAAAATGCCATATCTTTTGATTGCGTCATTGAAAAAAATTAAATTTTTCAGATCTTGTGTGGTTCATAGATCCTAATATATGGTATTAATTTCAACCCGATACCTTTACCCGTTCGTGAGATAAAGGGTCTTGACAGACAGACAGACAGACGGACAACAAAGTGATCCTATAAGGGTTCCGTTTTTTTCTTTTGAGGTACGGAACCCTAAAAAAGTAGAAATTTGTCTTCATAAACCGTCTTTGATTGAAGTTTACTGTTTTAGAAGTTATATTAAAAGTAAATATTATCTTCAATCAAAGTTGTTCAAGTCTTACGAAACAAAGCAATCTCACGCTTGATACAGATAGCACACAATCCAAACTTTCACATTTACTTTAGTGTTTCATCCATAAATTTCACGTCCTGTAGATTTTCATATACCTACTCAAGGTTATCCGCACATTGAAGCAGAAATAGGAGCTATAATATTTTTCATCTTTATATTCTTTTGTAAATATAAAATAGGTAAGTGCATGTCATAAAAAAAAATTGTAGGATTCAATTTATAGATTAATCAATCAAGCCATTTAATTACATTCAAGTACTGGAAGAAAGTAATGGGTTAACTTACCCTTACTTGGATGACACTAATTTTACCCTGATTCACATTCACATTTGTTGAAGTATTTTAGAACATATTTTTATAATGCACGCAGCTAGGAAGTGAAATCATCTTCCTGTATTCCCGAATCTGTACAACCCCGAATCTAAGTCGCGATTGAATACGCTTTTACTTTGGGTGTGCTCGTTCCACCGTCATCTTCATTTTCGTTCTATGAGCTACATCTATAGCTCTAAGTCGAAAGCAAGCTCATTTTAAATAACTAAATTATAAAAATAGTAGATTTTACAACAAGTGCACAAAACGAACCATTCTTCCGAGACTTTTAGCAGCCCGAGCCGAAGGCGAGGGCTGATAGTAAAATCGAGGATAAAATGGTTTTGTGGACGAGTTATAAACTCTGCTTTTCACTTTGATTGCGAGGAAATAAAACGTAAACGTACTCTCTAAATGTAACTGAAGAATGATTTGTTCTGCTTTAGTGAAGAATATGTTGACGCGCGCGCGGCGTGGTAGGGGGGTGCAGCAGGCCCGCGCGCAGGGCGTACACAACCGCGATTACTTTTTTGCCCTAGTGCACAAAATTCGATTTTATGCATCCTATATCCTGCAAAAAGAAGCACTTTCAGAGCATGAGAAGTGAAAAAATATTAGTGTTACGTGACATCATAATACTATTTGGTACAAGTACCTTTTCAAATCTTACTTCCCTTTTAAGGTTAGAAATATTATTAACAAACTACAACCTTGAAGCTCTCGTAGCCAAATAAAATAAGAACATTATAGGTATGCGTGTGAGCAAGCTAGAGCAATACGTGTATTTGTCGCTCCAATATCAAATCGCTCAATCCTGCAGACACACTGCTTACCAAGCTATAACCCATCTTTTTCGTTTTTTCCAACACTTACCGACACATTTTGCAGCCATGACAATAAAACCGGAGTATGTTTGACGGAAAGAATAACATTATTTTACAAACTTGTATTTTCTAACAGCTTTAGCCAACTGCTTTTGAAATAGCTGCAAAATGAGTTCGTAAGCGTTGGAATATCCGAAAAAAATATTATTTCGACTGTTGGTTAAGTCAAGCTAATAGTCTAGGCAACGAAGCGGTTCGTTGTATGAAGACCCTCGCATTAAATCCTCAGTCGATGAAACTTTGCTGGGGTATTACACTATATTAGACAAACGTTCATAAAAAAAACCGGCCAAGTGCGAGTCGGACTCACGCCCTAAGGGTTCCGTACCTATCTACCATATGATATACTAAAAGCTTTTGCTCTTTGATTTTAAAAACTCCGCGACCATCCAACTTGACCCCTCTTTTATAGAAAAGTTCTTGAAACGGGAGCTCACCTTAATTGGTTATTATTAGTTGTGAGAAAAATTTAAATATTTTTTTTTTATTTTTTCCCTTTATTTCTACTGTGAAACCTAGCTTCTTGCCAAATTTCATAATTTTAGGTCAACGGGAAGTACCCTGTAGGTTTTGCTTTTTTGCATATATGTATGGAGATGAGGACATAAAAAGCCATATCTATTGATTACGTCGTTGTAAAAAATTGAAATTTTCAGATCTTGTGTGGTTTATATACCTTAATATTCGTTATCAATTTCAACCTGATACCTGTTCTCGTTCTTTAGAAAAAGGGTCTTGACAGACAGACGGACAACAAAGTGATCCTATAGGGTTTCGTTTTTTTATTTTGAGGTACGGAACCCTAAAAAATCGGTACTTTTAATTTTTCCATACAAAAATTACAAAAAATGTATGATTTTTTTGTTAATTATTTTTTTGGATATTTTGAATTTACATTTAATTCATGATACCATATGGTCCTGTCAAATAAAATTTGCTTTAGAGAATTATGTTGGGTTCAATTGCTTCGTTGCCTACACTATAACCTCTGTCCTGACAATTCCTGCACGATAACTTAAAAGCTAGTATAAATTGTCAGCAAAAAATTCTAACATATATTCAAACAAAACTTTTAGAAAGTCGCTTCACTGCTCCAGTGGTTCTCAACCTCAAACACTAAGTATTCCCATAGGCTACTTAAACTTTTACAGAGGGTATGAAGGAAGGTCTTCCTTCGGGTTCCCATGAGGCTAATTTTGTTGAATAAATTTCTTTGGTCCCAATTAAGTTGTGCTTGTTTTAGAAGTCTTTAGGTTTTAACGTATTCTAAGGTTGTTTACAAATTAGAGACGTAAAATAGGTATATTTTGGTTATGATGTCAATTTACAAGAATTCCGGCAAAGTTAGCTCTGAAGCACCGTGTCAAAATTTGAAGAAACAGAGAGAAGATGTAGTTGTTTACGTAATAAGGTATATTTTTGAATAAATTTCAAAACAATTTTCACGAATTTTCCATTTTCCGGGAACTCTATGGGAAATTGACATAGGGGTCATATGTCAAAATTTTCCGGGTTCACATGTGAACCCACGGGGCAACTGAAGTTAAACTCTTTAAGAAGTTGCTTCAATGACGTCTCTCAATCCTACTAATATTATAAACGCGAAAGTTTGTAAGTATGGATGGATGGATGTTTGTCACTCTTTCACGTAAAAACTACTGAATGGATTTTAATGAAACTTAACAATAGCTGATACATCAGAATAACACATAGGCTACAATTTATAAACCTGCGCAGACGAAATCGCGGGCACCAGCTAGTCCTTTATAAAGGATAGGGACAGGTTTCCGACAACGACAGTTTATATGGACAGGCCGGTAATTTCTGTTTTTGGATATCTGTGTATATGAGTTCGTCATATCATAGCCGATAAGATGATAAAGTATTTTTTTTTTTCAATATTTATTTTGAGAAGTGTTTGTGTGCATAATCGATCATTATCATCCCTAGCCGTGTAGAAAGTCATTTGTTGCCTAGGGTACAGTTCAGAAGCGACCTGTAGACTTGGGTTTAAAATTGCCTGGCTGAAACCAACAAATGATTACTAAAGAGGAACCTTTGGAGTAGGGTTACAAATGAGTCAGAATCGGACGGCAGCCACAGTAGCCGTGTGTTACCGTGCCATTTCGATGCTAGCGAGAGGTAGGTCGCTGCTTATGCAACGACCAGGTGCAAAAAGTACTGGATATATGACAGAGGTGGCCACAAAATCTTAGTCAGTAAGAGTCTGATACTACACAGTCGTTTCATTGGACCGCAGTGTGTCCATGGTGGATGCCCGCGTGTAAAAAAAGGACGGGTTGCACTCCGGGAGTGCCGGCAGAAGTGAAAACTTGCATTTTTGAATATTATGCTTTTTGTAAGGGTCAATCGCGCCATTGCTCGCGTACTTTGATGTCACTGAATAAAACCCGTATTTTAATAACTATACGGTTTACAGTTGACGCTTTTTCGATCAGGCTACAGATCTGACGCGAGATCTGACGCGACATCTGACTCGAACTTAACATTTTTTACCCATCTAAAAAAAGTCCCAAACGCCGCTAAAGAAGCTTTCACTTCAAAAATGTAGTTCTAGAAACGTGGTCATACAAGACCAACGCCATCCACTAGGTCTTCCTTTCCCTACTGTGCTTACCCAAGACTCGCGCCTAAGAGTTCGTGTATGCTGAGGCGCAAGTGAAATAAAGATATTGCAACACAGCACAGAACAGTTATTTCTATCCTTCAGTTTTCTTCGTAAAAAAGCGAAAGGGAGGACGCGTTCTGCCCTACGCTGTGCGACCTGCGTTTCAGCATACGCCCACACTAATGGAGTTCCCAGGTTTTATTCAGTTTATGATTTTCTAAGAAATGTTACAGTCCGATTCTAAGAAGGCTCATCTCGCCCACATTAATAATAGTAATATGAGACGTGTGAAAAATTAATAAACAGCAAGTTATGTCTTGGTGTCCATATTATTTAATCCATTACAAATATTTTTAAAGTAGGTAACGGGTAAAAAATTCTCGAAGGAAATAAAAAGGAAGCAAAAGAAGTTACCTCAGTTTTAGTGGCAGTATAGTTGAAACGGTGTCGGAACTCCGAACAGACAAGTTACTCCATTATTTGTACTGAACTGAAGATTTGAAACTTTGATTTGTTCTGAGAGGTAAAGTTTCATGTGGTAGGTTTCAAGAGAATTTTAGTTTCAAATAAAAACTTGGTAAAGATGATAGCATAGTTGATTTTTAGTTAAAACTGACGAAAATATGAACGCGATTTTATTACAATTAGGTCAGGTTTATGGAAATAACTATAATATTGGTAATAATAAAACAAGTCATAACCATGTCAACTATTTATGTAAATTCGGTCGCACAATATCTAACCAGAATGCCTAGAAATAAACTGACCACTCAGAATTCGATAGGGTGCGTCTGGTGCGTCTTTACGTGCAGCTAGTGTTACAATGTTCATATCTTTTTACAAACATTATTCGCTATTCACTCCACTCTTATCCCCAACCAATAAGCTTTGTTTTCCTTTAAACGCACGACCGCTATTAAGCAGCCGTTGTAACCGGCTTTCCTTCTGTTTGTCCGTGGGTCCATTCTTTTCCTTTATGTTATCCTAAAAGAAAATTAATTAAGTGCTATTGTATGGCACAAGGGCCACTTTGTGGAGGTTTTTATCCTATTTTTTGTTTTGTTTTGTTCTAACGCTGTCTGGATCACATGGGATAAGTGAATTAGCAGAATTTAGCACAAAAGCTTTTAGCTGTTTTAATAAATTAATTAGGTTGGGTCGTCCTCTGTTTTGTTGTGTTTTTAAAGACAGTAAGTACACTGTATATGTAATTTTTCTTTATTTTGGTATGCAAGTGCGTTTTATTGTTGCTTCTTTTTTTTTCCCTCGTGGCACCATTTTGTGAAGCGACGTTATGAAACTTATGATTAAAAATCTTATTTTTTTTTTAATGTAAAATAATAATCAACCTGAACTAAAACCTAAAACCAGTGACAATTAGTGACAAGTTATGGACCAGTATGAACTTGTCGAATTCCCCAAGTTCATACTGGTCCATAACTTGTCACTAATTGTCACTGGTTTTAGGTTTTAGTTCAGGTTGATTATTATTTTACATAAAAAAAAAATAAGATTTTTAATCATAAGTTTCATAACGTCGCTTCACAAAATGGTGCCATGTGGGGAAAAAAAAGAAGCAACAATAAAACACCATAGAGGAGACTATAGGAACAATAGTTATTTGTTATGCAAGGCAGCAAAAGGTTTATTTGGCGCGATTGCCTGGTATTGAAACCTGAGCAAGCGAAGGATTCTAGGATTGAACCACGAGCGAAGCGAGTGGTTCAAAAGAAGAATCCTGAGCGTGGCGAAGGTTTCAAGGCACGAGACGCAAAATAACTTTGCTGCCGAGCGAAACACAAAATTTTTCACCTCATTAAAGCGAGGAAATGTTAACATAATGCAAGAATAGCAATTCAAATATAAGAAATAATTACTCAACCGTTTTAACGTAAGGGCCTAATACCTACATAATGGTACTGACGGCAGCAAGCAAGTGGAAACATAACCAGTATAACCTGAACCAGCGCTTCGCTACAAACCTCCGTACCCAGAGACCAGCTCAAGGTCAAAGAGTTTTCACGGACGAGTGGCCATGTATAGATAAAGAATACTAGACATTAAAAAATAAATCACTATAATTAAATTATTATTATTTTTGGGACTGCTGTGCTTATGTTCGTGACTCTACCTATAAACTACTTGATAAATTTGCGGAACAAGGTTCATTTTCATTGGATTTCAATATGGAGACAGGCAAATCTATTTTGTATTGCGTTGATTTGAAGTCAAAGGGCGAGTCCATTAATCTGGGCAAGAAAACAAAAAAAGGCGATCGAATTTTAAATTTACTTTTCATTATCAGCCAGTACCTTACCCACCAGGCATTCACTATTCATAATACTATTTGTTTCTTTCCTATAGCTGCATCCCTCTTTCTCATCTTGAAAACGATAGTGCGTGCCTGGTTTTACAAGCGGCCAGTACTGCAGCATACTATAAAATAATAAGTACATCGCGTTCGAATTTCAAAAACCTTTTGCCCGCTAGGGGCCAAAAATCGCTTTTGGCCGCAGAATTTAACCGACAAAACAAATGTTTCCGAGCTTTGGAGGTGAAAAAATAATTACTCTTTCATAAAGTCCCAGTGAAATAATTGTTTCATTTAGCGGCCTAAAGAAGATCATAAATTGAAACTTAATTATATGACTTATATAATTTTTATTTTCATAACTTTGAATTAATTATTGAACAAGTAATAAACTGTTCTCAACTTTACCTGACTTTGTGTACCTATCTTCATTACGTAGTTTGAAAACGAAGTATTTTAATCGTTTGAGTCTGGAGTCCTAAAACTCTTAGTTAAGTTAAAACCTTTTTGAAATATTTAATATCTAGCCTATTCAAAATTTACATCTTGTTTGAAGTATTCTGTAGACTCAAAGCGGCTACTTCTAAGAATAAACTCTTCGAGAACCTAAGTTTGTAAATTATACTTCGGAAACAATTTTACGTTATATTATAGTTGGTTATAGCCATTGAAACTAATAGTAGATTAGTAGCCAAGGGCTGTAAGGCATCAATTGCAGCCCGAGATATTTAGGTGCACGAGCGCAGCGAGGGCGCCTATAGTTCGAGGGTGCAATTGATGCTTACACCCGAGCTAACTACTCTGCTTTACATCTCGATTGTGAGGTAAGTAGGTCCTTATTACCACCAAATTGTAGGTGACCAATTAGCGCTATAGGGTAATAATGTAGCTAGAAAAGCCCTAGGGCGGTAAGTAATTAAAACGCCCGCCGCCCCGCTGCTGGAGGCGGCCATCAAGGCGGAGCCGCGCGTGGAGGTGGAGGTGCTGCCGGGCGGGGGCTTTACAATTACTTACCGCCCTAGGGCTTTTCTAGCTACATTATTACCCTAGAGCGCTAATTGGTCACCTACAAGCCCCATTTGGGGGTAATAAGGACCTACTTACCGAATATGAGAGATGTTAAATACTTTACTTGCAAATTATTGGCTCTAGTTATTCTTTAAGAAAAGTAAAACAAACTTTATCAATTAAATTAGCTTTACTCTGCCTTTAGGAACCGTTATTAACACGCCCTGGAACTTATGGGGAAAAGCTCTAAAAATATATATGAAAAATTGGTTTCTCGTTTTGTTCTTCCTAAAGGACAGTTGCCTGCCAAATGTAAAAAATTGGCCATCCTTTCCGTAGAACAGTGTAAAATTCATTTTAAACTGTAAACCTAAAACAAAATACTTCACCTGTACACCTGAATTCCACTTCCAGAACTCAGCTTCCAGCAGCAGAAACAAAAGCATACTAAAAGCTTTTTATTTTATTTTTCATATTCCTCTTTACAGTTAAAAGACCCAACTGGGTTTACATAGTTGAAATGACTGTCCATTCTTTGTGTAATCAAGTGTTCCTTTCATTTGAGAGAAAAAGGAAAGAGAGAGTAATAAAAGAATGGCTTGAATATGAGAAGGTTAAATATTTGAAGAGCATGCTGCGTTCTAGGTTATGTTATACTGGGTGTAAGGGATGGTATACCGAAAACTGAAAGATCATGTTCAGTCAACGAAACTGAACAACTTTTCTAAAGAAACAATTTTCAGGAAACGAAAAAAAAATATTTGAGCTCTCCATACAAATAGCTTACTCTGATCGAACAGTTTGTATGGAGATGTAAACATTATTTTTCATTTCCCAACAATGTGACTTTTGGAAAGCTGTTTAGTTTCTTTGACTAAGTACGCCCTTTCAATTTTTAGTACACCGTCCCTGACATACATACACACATAACATCACGCCTCTTTCCCGTTGGGGTAGGCAGAGACCACAGTCCTCCACCTGCTACGATCTTGACATACTTCCCTTGCTTCCTGTACTTTCATCAATCCTTTCATACATGCTCGTCGGTTTAGGGTACTTTTAACCTGGCCTTTATTCAGAACGTCCTGAATTTGGTCCTGGTACGTTCGCCTAGGCCTTCCCCTTCCAACGTTTCCATTCACTCTCGCCTGGTAGATCTCTTTCGTCAATCTTCGTTCATTGATCCTCTCTACATGACCAAACCATCTCAGCATCCCTTTCTCGATTTTGGTCACTACGTCTTCTTTTACGCCACACCGTTCTCTTATCATTTATCCCTACATCCTATATGATACGTTTATGTGGCGAAGGTAGGTAGAATTAAGATCGTTTTATGAGTATATTATGCAACTGTGTTTTCCTACAGCATCCGCTCTGAATCTTCCTCCTTGTGATAATTTTAACCTCAATATGTTGGACGAGATTTTCAATAAATTATGTACACAGCGCGTAACCACTGTTTTACTTAAAGGGCTCCAGTAGCCTCTTATAATCTTTTCAAGTATAGAAAAATCTGCGCCATTCTTTAAACAACAGTAGCGACGCCCAAAAAGTGTTTTCGATTTTGCAAATACTCTAGAGATATTTTGCACATATCTACAGGGTCCAAAAAAAAGTACGATGATCCTTCTAAGGGGTGATTCTACATCACCAATAGCTTATAAAATAAATAGAAAAAAAAAACTATTTTTAGGTGTTTTTTTATTTTATTTTAAAAATTTTGGTGAATATGAAATTTGATTTCCTTCGAATTATATTACAATAATTTATTGAAATGAATAGGTAATTGCTAGTGAGTGGGGTTTTTGGGGACTTACGTCATGTCTGGGAAAATTCGTTTTCCCCGTGTTTTTAAGGTTTTTTTTAAATACCTCGTTTTAGGGTTAGGTTTCTACCTACAGCGCCATCTATTGGCGGGTAGCATAGCTTGCTCACCCGATGATATTTTTATGTTGAGGCGGCTATTATATAGCGAAGCTCGATCGCCCAGGTACTATGGTTTAATACCAATATCTTATTTACACCAGTATCGTATTTTATACATGGTGCCTTAGAATTTAATAACCTTCCTAATAGGATAACTGTATAAACTACTGGATGCGTAATTTTGTAAGAGATTGGATAGCCCATTAAATGGTAATTAGTTCATTTCTACATCCGCAATAACAGAGTAATTAGCCCCTCATTGGCTGCGGGTGTAATAACTGGAAAATTTCCAATATTTCACCACTCAAGAGCTAGATTGGACGGGCAATTACATCATTTGCACGTATTTTCATTTCATTAAAGGAATACCTATAGTAAGTAGGTAAACTGTTATAGCTGTAATTTTAATTTTAACTAGCTTTCCACCTGCGGTTTCAACCGTATTAAATGCGTTTTCCCGTGGGAATGAAGTGTTTTTCCGCGGTAATAGCCTTTGCGCTATTCCAGGACCTAACCTATATGTGTGCCAAGTTTCATTAAAAGCCATTCAGTAGTTTTTGCGTGAAAGAGTAACAAACATCCATCCATCCATCCATACTTACAAACTTTCGCGTTTATAATATTAGGTAAGAAGGATATTTGCATGCCAATGAGAAGGCGCATCACGCTTGAACGATTATAATAATACTCACCAAATATCTTTGTACTGAGTATGCTAGCGAATCAATTCATAGATGTACATTTTATGCATCGTAAATTTAATCGTGCGGTGCCGGCAAAAAACAATACAATGCCATAAGTGTCGTAAGAGGCATCTAAGGGATTAAGGACTGGATAATGATCAGCAGCATCTGTCTGTGTGTCCATCTTACATGATGCGGTCACTAACGATCGCGGTACGTGATTTTAGCCGCAACGCTCACAAGCATGGTGCCTATGGTTCTTTCCCTTCAAATTATACCACGCGATCTCCCTTGAATTCTGGAGGAAGCTCTCATGTCCTGAGGTAGACGTTTCATGGGATGTTATGATTGTGACTTATTTACAACCCGAGCTCTTGATACACTCCTTATAGAGTTCGCCCTCCGAGCCTCTTCGTAGTCGTGTTCCCTTAGACTATGTGATCCGAGTCTTCCCGGGGACCTCTACTACGGAGTGTTCCCTCCGAGCAGTATTCCCTCTAGGAACTCTTCTACGCAGTCTTCCCTCCGAGCACTCTTACCTCCGGAACCTCTTCTACGGAGTCTTCCCTCCAAGCTCTATTACCTCCGGAATCTCTTCCACAGTCTTCCCTCTCTACCCTCTTGGATTACCTCTGAGGCTTCATCTTCCTTTGTACTTCTTCTTTTCCTTGTTCCTCTCTTTGGATCGCTTTCCACTGAACTTCGGCGTAGCCGCTCGATGGCCTGCCTTATAAACCCCGTGCAACTCGTTCCCGAACATTCTGAATTCGTTTTTGAATTTAGGTTTTCGGAATTTGCTCTCTTCTTTCAGCTATCTCTTTCTTTTCTTTCTAGAATGTTCTAAACAAATGATAAAACATCCATATAGTTAGGACCGGCTGGATTCAATCCGACGATCATCGGCTTGGTAGCCCGATGACTTATCCATTGGACCACGGGGCTATTAGCCTTGATGAAGAAATTTTTATACACTTCTTTTTGACAGCCGGCGACCTGACGTCATGCTCGTGACACTTTGTATTAGAAGATTCTCTGGGCTTTGAGTTTAAAATTGACGGAATCTCACTGTGTATAATACTCATCATAGTTATTGTTGAAATTTAATTAAATTTAATGTAATAAATAAGGTAAGCTATCTTTCCCATAAAGTAGGAACATTTATAAACGGTACATCCTGTACGTACGATACAGCCTGTATTACATCTTTCTCTCTGCAAATAAAAAACAAAAGAAATATGAGAAAGGAAAGAGGCCATATCTCGAGAAAAAGGAAATTGTTTTTGCTACCTTATAAACCACGAATGCTTTCTTATTTTATGTGAGTTACATTCAAACGTAATCGAGAAAAACTGGGTGTAAGGGACAGGTTGGCAGTCAACGTAACTGAACAACTTTCAGTAAATAAAATTTTCCGAAATTGAAAAAAAAATCAGCCTCCATACAAAATCGCAAACTTGATTGGACAATTTGTATGGCGAGCCCGATATTTTGAAAGTTGTTCAGTTACGTTGACTGATCATTCCATTTCAGTATTTGCCTTACACCCTTCATATTAGAAGTAAGGGACTGGTTTCCAAAAATTGAAAGGGCATGATCAGTCAATGTAACTGAACAAGCTTCAGGGAATTAAATAAAAATCGGATTTTAAGTTGTAATTTTGTATGGTGAGGCCAATTTTTTAACATTTGTTTGCTGAAAGTTGTTAGGTTACGTTGACTGATCATATGCTGTTACAGTTTCCTGAAACCTGGCCTTAGACCCTTTATTTACTTGGTGATGTGTAAATAAAAAAAATATATAACTAATTGTTTGCATGTCACTTTAGTACTACCAGGGGTACTAGCGGGATGGATTTGGTCCAGAGGTACAAATTAGATGTACTAGTGGTCCTGGGAGACGACGAAACAAAAATATATAAAACCCATTTTTCCTTGGAAATAAAATTTCCCACATCATATCCTAGACAATCATTATTATATTTTACATAATATCAGAGAAAAACGAGGTTTTCTTCTTGGCTTTCTCGTACAAACCTTATTCGAGAAGAATTCACTTGTTTTTGTATGTATAATCACTGGGATTTGAAAACAAAGCGAAGAAAATTTCATGTTGTGTAATTTTCAGATGCCAATGTAGACCATGAAAGCGATGGCGTGACTACCTTGATGCCTACTTATAGAATTGGGAAGAGGTTACAAAAGAAAGTGATCAATGGAAAGCGGGAGAGGCCTTTACATAGCAATGGGATCTAGTAGGATTAGAATATAAAAAAAATATTTTCACCGCAATTACAAAACTTACCCGACGATTTGACGTTAAACAGTTCCTAACACTTGCTATCCATGGATGAATATAATTTACTTATTGTTAAAGAGGTGAATGGTGATGCGTACAGTACCTTATTTTAGATTTTAGTCCAAATTAATTAACCATTCTTAATAAAAGTCTCGTTCTCTTACAAATTGCAGTCGGTGTCAGACATAAACAAGAGATACCTAAACAATTTATCTAATTAGAATATCATAAAATTTTCTAACAAGAATGCAAGCAAGAACATACCTTTGTCAGTCCACGTGCTGACGTATATTCACTCCACCTTATCACTAACAACACTAGAATCCAAACGTCAGATAACCGCTCAGTTCACTTGCAAACGAAAAATTTAGTTCAAGCGCCTGATAATAAAGTTAAAGCAAATTTTATAGTCAGAATCGCAAATTTCGCAACGCAGGCGTTGTCCGTAACGTCGTAGGCGGCCAGCTACGAACGTAGACGTCTGTTCCGTAGCAGCGCTCCCGTACGATAGCTCACGTTGCTACTAGCTACGCGGGGAGATCCGTGGCCAATCGAAGAGGCTGTGCGGAGATGAAAGTTGCTCTATTTGATAAGAGAGGTTTCTGGAGCCTTACGCATCGTAGGTTTATTAATACACTTCGAGGAGGATTTTTCTTTGAGCAGAATTGGATGCAATGCGTTCTAAATTAACATCATATTTGGCTTCACGAAAACACAGACAAGTTCTGTAAAAAAAAAAACTGTAATACACTTTCTTCTTCTGTTTTATTTAAGGAAAATGTCCATTCATGTCCGTTTCAGCACTTATGTTTATAACAGTTGATGCACGTCCACTGCTGGACAAAGGCCTCCCCCATAAAGCGTAGTCGCCAATCTTAATTTGTTTGCTTTGCAGCCGGCACCGCTGAGATTGGTATCATCTTTGGTAGCCGCATTTTATTGATGATTAATGTGATGGCTTAGCGTGTCACGCCAGAAAAAAGCATTTTAAAGTAGAGCATCTGTCTCTGCCATTCCATTGGCGATGAGAAAAGAGATAACATTCAAACTTGGGCAATCCAGCCGTATGATAGAAAGAGACCACAACGTCCTATGATAGTCACCGTTAAAAAGAGACGGCGATACCATTGAAAAGGACGCCGAAGAGGGCAAAGTTTCCCGTGTGAATTATTGAAATGAATTATGTTTTATTTCGCTAATTGACTCTTCTGTTCCTACCTCATCTCGCTGGTTTATAAATTTTCCACCAAATTTTTGACAAGTTCGTTAATTTGTTTTATTTAGCTGTCTGAAGTTTACAAGGTGTTTCAAAATTCAGCCGTCTTTTGGGATTTGTGTGTATTATGAAATTACTGGCACACGCGACATACCATCTTAGTTCTTAGAGCGAGGAACGCGCTTTGCTGTTAATGGGTGTAGCTTAAAAATCTACTAGAACAACAATGAAACATTAATTTAAAAATATAAAAAAAAAAATGTAAAGATTTTTTAATAGGAATTTATTTTATTACACATTTGTTAAAAGGGTTTCGCTTATTCGATAGCTGTAATTGGCCTTTCTCTTTTAAGTTTGTTTTGTAATTTTTAATCACTATTTTTAAGGCTGTTGTTATCCCTAAAAATAATAAAATAAAATTCCATGGATATTGAACATAATTTCAGCATGTTACTATGACCATTAAACTGATGAACTTTCCCAAAGGACTGACTGTGGGCAGCACCTGTGTGATTCTATGTTTTTTACTTTCGAGCGGAGCGAGAAAGGTATTGTATTCGTAAAAAAAAAAGTTTTTCTAATTTTCTTAAAAATGTGTACTATATCACTTATACATCATAAAAAACAAGTCTCCCAAAAATGTCTGTCCGTCGGTCGGTCGGTCGGTCGGTCGGTCCGTCGGTCGGTCGGTCTGTCCGTCACGCTTTGGCCTAGCGGCTAAACGAATGGTCCGATTGACACCATATTTGGACTTTAGGAGTTTTATGCAAATCCATCGAAGCGTTCTAAGTGGTTTCTGGCTGGCTCTCATTTTGAGGGTAGCTGTCATACATCGAAAATGAAAAATTGTAATTTTCGCAAAAACGGCTCATAAAATCTTGATGAAACTTTGCATGACCAAGCATCTCTATTTAAGGTAATTGCGGCAGTATTATTTGGTCTCTAGAAATTCACATAAGGGGTGTTCCCTTACTACTAAAATTTTAAAATGTGATTTACTTAAAATCGGTTTCGTTGAACTTATTTTGATATTCTACATTTTGAATTCTAAAATGGTTTTCTACCTGACTGCATATTTCTATAAATAATTTTTACATAAATCTAGTTAGTATAGGTAAGTTTGTATTTTCATATTATTTGTATGTAATTACAAACCTAAGTTTGCATTTGGTACTTATTTACTCAATACTATCCGCAGCCTTTTATAATATAGTAGTTAGAGCAATCGGCTCTTGATCCGGAGGTTCTGGGTTCGACTCCCAGCGGGGACACTGTTGAATGATGACTCTCGTATATCGCAAGAAAGTAAGTGCAGTGCTGCTGTACCATTTCTTTATAATAACAAGATTTCATGTTATAAGTGTAGCGACACACCTGCGGAAATTCTGACTCGGAAAGTTTAGCGACTGAAAAATCTGTCATGTATGACACCCACGGAAAGACACGTAACCATATCATAGGAAACCTAAAAAGCGAACTCTCTGCGTAGCAAAGATCGGCAGGTGCGTGACGGATGCTGCACTACCATTTATTATTTAAAGCTTTTATTTAGTTCCACCTGTCGCGGTGTCTTGCGACAGCTTTTATTTGAAAACCTATGAACGTTTTAGTTCTTTTTCTACGTATAATAAAAATTATTTTTTACCATTGTTTTATTTTTTGATTTTGTGCCACCTGAGCCAAACAAAGACAATATAATTTAAAAATTAGCTTATACATCAGCTTAACACAGGCTATAATTAATAAACCTGCGCAGACGAAGTCGCGGGCACCAGCTAGTTTGATTATAAATGTAAGAAAGAGCTCTACCAAAAATGATTTATTACATTTATGGCTTAACTTTTAGCTATTGGGTAAGCTTTATTTATTACATGCGCACAAAAAGAAATCCATAGTTAAACTTGTGAAGGTTTGGGCGGAGATTTTCTCATGGATTCCCGTTTGGAGCTCCCAGTCACGTTCCATGGGAAAGTAATGGGGGTTTTTCTATTAGTTCCCTTAAGGCAGATACCGATTAGAGTGTTCCTTGGGGGGTGCAAGTGCGAAACAAAATATATATTTAGCTTTATTATTATAAAATAAAGAATCAAATAATCCAATCCCCGATTTAAAAAACCGGCCAAGTGCGAGTCGGACTCGCGCCCTAAGGGTTCCGTACCTATCTACCATATGATATACTAAAAGCTTTTGCTCTTTGATTTTAAAAACTCCGCGAACATCCTAAAAGTTCTTGAAACGGGAGCTCACCTTAATTGGTTGTGAGAAAATTTGAAATATTTAATGATTTTAGACTTTTCCCTTTATTTGTACTGTGAGACCTAGCTTCTTGCCAAATTTCATAATTTTAGGTCAACGGGAAGTACCCTGTAGGTTTTGTTTTTTTACATAAATGTATGGAGATGAGGACATAAAAACCTATATCTTTCGATTGCGTCGTTGTACAAAATTTAAATTTTCAGATCTTGTGGGGTTTATGGACCTTAATATTCATTATCAATTTCAACCTGATACCTCTTCTCTTCCGTGAGAAAAAGGGTCTTGACAGACAGACAGACAGACAGACGGACAACAAAGTGATCCTATAAGGATTCCGTTTTTTTATTTTGAGGTACGGAACCCTAAAAAGTAAAAAAATATACAGGGTGTAAGCGACGATGTACTTACCGAAACTGAAAGGGCGTACTCAGTCAACGAATCTGAACAACTTTCCCAAAGAACGTTTCTGGGAAATGAATAAAATTTTGACCTATTCATACAAATTGCTCGCTTTGATCACTTTGTTGTCCGTCTGTCTGTCTGTCTATCAAGACCCTTTTTCTCACGAACGAGAAGAGGTATCAGGTTGAACTTGATAATGAATATTAAGGTCCATAAACCACACAAGATCTGAAAATTTAAATTTTTTACAACGACGCAATCAAAAGATATGGCTTTTTATGTCCTCATCTCCATACATTTATGCAAAAAAGCACAACCTACAAGGTACTTCCCGTTGACCTAAAATTATGAAATTTGGCAAGAAGCTAGGTCTCACAGTACAAATAAAGGGAAAAGTCTAAAATCATTAAATATTTCAATGTTTCTCACAACTATTAGTAACCAATTAAGGTGAGCTCCCGTTTTAAGAACTTTTCTATAAAAGAGGGGTCAAGTTGGATGGTCGCGTAGTTTTTAAAATCAAAGAGCAAAAGCTCTTAGTATATCATAATATGGTCGATAGGTACGGAACCCTTAGGGCGCGAGTCCGACTCGCACTTGGCCGGTTTTTTTAGCTTTGTTTTAATCTTTGTTTGTTTTAGATTGGTGGTTTTTAATTAACGCTCTCCAGACGATCTGTGGTTGATGAAATTCTATGTCGCCGGGTTTTTTTTTATACTAATACGAACCCGCTGAAGACGAATCTGCCCGGTGACATTTCATTCCCCCTCCCCTCCCCCGCTATCTTCGAAAACATGTTCCTAATCGTGGTTTTCTTAATTTTTCACAAAATGTGGTGGAGCTGAAGGAAAATAGCCAATGGCAAAAATATTTTCCTTTAAATTCTCTACAACTTTAGTCTCATTGTTATTTTGATAGGACTAATAAGTCACGAAATATTGCTGCCCGAACTTCGTGACTTTTTATTTTTTTGCAATATTTTTGCCTTTTCTCTTAATTTATAAAAAAAATTGCCATGGATGTGATAAATTTGTTACAGAATTAATTATTCTTGGTACATTTGCCTACAAAACTAGACCGCATTTATTATCGCACGAGTATTAGTTCACAATTTACAGCTCGTAGCGCAGATGCAAATTTAGAGTTATTGGTCATATCTGTTCTCTACCAGCGCTATCGACTTCACCAACCATTTCTATGAGTTTATGTAGTTGCTTTTGAGAATGGATCAAATGGATCTTTTTATTGTACGAGGCTTTGTATGCCGTCGATTTAGCCGCCGCATTTTTTGTGAGGCCCGGGCCATGCTTACAACCACGTCGATACACTGGCGAGACACTCGCTGGATAACTTCTATGAAGTTGTAATTTTTATCGGGTGAAGAAGGGATTTCAAGCAGTTTTTCGTCAATTTTGGTTGTGTATTGGTTCCAGTTTGTCTTAGAGAAATTGGAGGGTATGGAAGTTGGCCTATCGCTTGAACTATGCACATGATGGATGATGGATGGTCACACGTGTTTTATTGAGTTTTGTTTGGCTAATATTGAGGCTGGTAAAAATGTTGTCTGGATTATAACCTCGGTTCTAACGTCGACTGTTGAATGATGATGGGAATTTAGAGTTGTGTATCAGCATCAAATCATGAAGATCGGCCAAACTTTTAACTACAATGCCGCTAGTATTTGTGTTGGAGTGCCTCATTTAATACTGTGGCTACTAAAATCACCAAAG
Organism: Athrips mouffetella; assembly: GCA_947532105.1. Taxonomy (NCBI): domain Eukaryota; kingdom Metazoa; phylum Arthropoda; class Insecta; order Lepidoptera; family Gelechiidae; genus Athrips; species Athrips mouffetella. Next base: position 6,720,555 of record OX383964.1, on the reverse strand, counting down.
ACGACTTTGGCACTAAGTTTATTAAACTCCGTAGTGCTTTTATGGTCTTTTTCCATGCGCGATTTTGTGACTTGAGGCGACGTCTGCGCTACGAACTGTTAATTGTGAACTGATACTCGTACGACAACAAATGAGGTCTCGTTTTGTAGGTAAATGTGCGAGAAATAATTAGTTTGTAAACAATTTTATCACAGCTATGGCCATTTTTTTATAAATTGAGAGCGAAAGAAAAATTGCAAAAAAGTAAAAAATCGTGAAGTTCGGGCAGACATATTTCGTGATTTATTTATTAGTCATATCAAAATTACAATATAACCAGTGGTGTAAAGAATTTAATGAAGAATATTTTTGCCATTGGCCATTTTCTTTCAGCTCCACCAGATTTTGTGAAAATTTAAGAAAACCACGATTAGGGACATGTTTTTGAAGTTAGCGGGGGGAGGGGAGGGGGAATGAAATGTCACCGGGCAGAATCGTCTTCAGCGGGTTCGTATTAGTATAAAAAATCCCGGTGACATAGAGTTTCATCAACCGCAGCTCGTCTGGAGAGTGTTAATTAAAAACCACCAGTCTATAAATTGTAATTAGTATACAAAGTAGAAAATCGCAAAATTTCACAACCACAGGCAGGATTCGAACCTGCGTCTTCTGCGTAAGTACCGCAGACGCTTTACCAACTAGGCTACTATGGTCCTGCCCGATGTTGTGAAATTTTGCGATTTTCTACTTTGTAGATTTATCCGAACACAGGAAGTGTTAAAACAAAAATCATTTTGTAATTAGTATGTTTAGTAAATAAATATATTTTTATTTTTTTGTCTACAAAATTATGATAACCCGGCGTCATTTTGGTAGGAAATAGTTGCAAGGGCGTTGAGGTGAGTCAATATTACCCACACATATAATAAATGATATTTCCATCGATGTTTCACATAACTTTAATTTGTGTTATTATAATAAATATTTGAAGTCTTATCTTGGAAATTGAAAAAAAATATAAAGATCTAAGAACATTTAATCATGTTAAACAAGATTTTGCATAAACGCATAAAAAATGTGGGAAGAATTAGATCCCTTAGGTTTTCATCACTTTTCTGTAATAATGAACAGTTTATTTAGTTCCGTAGTGTACGGTTATATTATCTGAATAATATATCTATGAAAAAAAGTTTAATAAAGCTAATTAGAATCTAGTTTGTAAATGCAATCACTGCAGTAAGATATGATATATTCAGAGCAAATTTATTTCTTGCATCCTCGGCATGTGTGTTTCGTTTTACGTTCTTTTTGTGCAGAACATGCTTGGAATCCTCATACAGTGCAATTTATGTTAAATTTTGATATTTGTGTGTGACAAAATTTTTGTAACATAACATTACTAACGGTCAAGGTTTCTGTTGAATTAGACTCCTAAAAAAATTACAAAATGCGTTGGTCGTATCGATTAATGTTCTTACTATTAGGTACTTTCAAATAAGACAAAAAAAAACCGGCCAAGTGCGAGTCGGACTCGCGCACTGAGGGTTCCGTACCACGGTACCACCACATAAACATAATTGTATTAGTTGAAATTTCAGTAAGTTAATGTGCTATATTTTTGAGTCCGACACGCGCTTGACCAAATTTTATTATTTGTTGTTATTTTATAGCTTATGCACTATAAACATACCAATTTTCAAGTTTGTAAGTGTTCCCGTTTTTAAATAAAACTAAAACAAAAATCGCCTCAACGACCATCCAACTTGACCCCTCTCTTATATGAATGTTCTTGAAACGGGAGCTCAACACAATTGGTTACCATTAGTTGTGAGAAAAGTTGTAATATTTAATGATTTCAGACTTTTCCCATTATTTGTACTGTGAGACCTAGCTTCTTGCCAAATTTCATAATTTTAGGTCAACGGGAAGTACCCTGTAGGTTTTGCATTTTTGAATAAATGTATGCAGATGAGGACATAAAATGCCATATCTTTTAATTGCGTAGTTGTAAAAAATTGAAATTTTCAGATCTTGTGAGGTTCATGGATCCTAATATGTGGTATTAATTTCAACCTGATACCTTTACCCGTTCGTGAGATAAAGGGTCTTGACAGACAGACAGACAGACAGACAGACAGACAGACAGACAGACAGACAGACAGACAGACAGACAGACAGACGGACAACAAAGTGATCCTATAAGGGTTCCGTTTTTTTCTTTTGAGGTACGGAACCCTAAAAACACCTTAAAATGCAAAAATCTCTTATATAAAGGTCAAAGAACAATGTTCAGCAATAAAAAGCCATATGTAAAAAACGGCGCAAAACGGTTACGTTCGGCAGTGTGGTTGGTTCATATTTACCTTTTTGAGAATTACGCACGTTTAACTCCTAGAAATTCCCTTGCCTGACTGACTTCTGTCCAAAAACGTTTAGAAGACTGTCTTGGCTCCAGCTACTGAGAAGAACAGCAACGTCAGACGCGTATTTAAAAAAATATAGTAATTTGTAAAAACGCCGGGTCATTTTGACCCAACCCCAATGACGCTGGGTTAATACTACATTGTGTACTGAATGCCATCGGCTAATATTCTAGTAAACATGCAAGCCAAAATCATAATATCGTGTTGGTGGCAGGGTCGATGACCGACTTCAAGCCATAAATTACATGTAAAAAAAAACTGGTCAAGTTCGTGTCGGACACGCGCGCCAAGGGTTCCGATATACCTATAATTTTAGAATATGGTTGTAATGGAATCAATCTGAATTTAACCCATTTATTTATTACTAGCTGTTGCCCGCGACTCCGTCCGCGTGGGGTTCAGAAAAAGCAGCTAATAGTTCAAACTATCTTCGTACCAAGTTTTTATCACAATCTTATGACAGACAGACAGACAGTGCAGTTCTCGCTTTTATATTATTAGGTATACAGAGTACAGATAGTACGGATTTTTTGTAAATTAAACACCTCTTGTTTACTTGTGGACTGAGAGGTCGCCCACTATCCTCGTAAGTGTAAAATTATAGTTGAATTCCACGCGGACGAACTGTGATACGGGTTTCGTTATTTCTTATACAAAACAATGTCTCACTAAATCTGAGGCGCAGTCACTTTAGCTTCTGTGGCTACTGAAAAAAGAGCGGTACAAAGTCCAACGTGTCTAACTGTAAATGTACCTACATACAAAACTGTTGGACTTCACTTCTGTACAATCTTTGTAACTTATTTCTCCCCTTAAAAGACATTCCTAAAAACAATGATTCATTATCTCTCTTTATTTTTTCAAGTATTTTGTTTATACTCGTAAATACCTACTTATCTTAGTTTTCAAAACTCTAGAACCTTCATACATTTTTTACATTTGTTGCATCGGCATGCCGAAACAGATAGGATTTTCTTATTATTATTTTTATCAAAAAAAATAAATCTAGATTTTACCAATCTTTAGCTGTACCCACAACTTTTACACAAACAACTGGACCGAATCAAACGGAATTTCCTACAACGTATTTGGCTTTCTTCCGTTCAAAAGCTTTGTTTGATTTCAGCTCGGCTTCACCGCTTGAAACTTTGAACTCGCCTATTCTTTGTTTGAGTGAACCGATCGCAATAAAAAAAGTTCAAATATTGCACGAAAGCCACCCAAATACGTTAAAGGAAACCGTTTGAGTCGTTCAAGTAATTTTTGAGGTATTAGTGCGGCCGCTTTAAATTTCACGAACCTTTTGTCTGAGTGAACCGTTTCCAATTAAATAAAGCTTATATGTTGCACAGAAAGAAGCCCGAGGCGTCATTGAAAACCTCGTTTAAATCAGTTCAGTAGGTGAGTTCTTGGTTCTGCAGCTTGAAACCTTGCGTATCTTCTGTAGGAGTGAACCTTTCGCAATGAAATTAAGCTTATATACTGCACAGGTGTAAGCCAAACGCGTTGTTGAAAGCCATGTCTGAATCGGCTCAAAAGTTTGTGATTTATTTGCGCCTTCGCTTGAAACTCTACGTAACTTCTATCTGAATGAACCGTTTTCAATGAAAGTAAGCTAATATATTGCAAAAAATTAAGCTAAACACGTTGTTATTGAAACCCCGTTTAAATCCGTTATACTAAACTACTGTTTGTGAATTGTTGGGGCCGCCGCTTGAAACTAAGTGAATCTTCTGTCTGAGTGAACCGTTTGCAATGAAACTAAGCATACATGTTGCACGGATTAAGTCAAATACATTACTGAAAACCTCGTTTTAATCGGTTCAGTTGTTTGTGTGTCATTGGCGCCGCCGCTTGAAATTTCGTGCATCTTCTATCTAAATGAGCCGTTTTCAATGAAATTAAGCCAATCTATATATATAAAAGAAGAAGGTGACTGACTGACTGACTGACTGACTGACATATCAACGCACAGCCCAAACCGCTGGGTCTAGAGATTCCAAATTTGGCATGTAGGTTCCTTATAAGACCTAGGGGTGCACTAAGAAAGGGTTTTAAAAAATTCCACCCCTAAGGGGGTAAGATAGGGGATGAAAGTTTGTATGAAAGGCCGTCAGTTTTGAAGTTAGGATCTTCAAAATTTGTATTTAGGCTGACGACTAAAAATTAATAATTACGTGTCTCAGGGTTTTTGGAAATTCGACACCCTTAAGGGTGAAAAGGGGGATGAAGTTGAAAATTCATTATTTTTAAAGTAAAATCCACATAATTTATTATTTAGGCATGAATGATGTAATTCTATGCAACGTTCATCACTGTTATTGAAATTACACCCCAAATTCAACCCCTAAAAAAGGGAAATGGGGTGAAAAAGACTAAAAACCAATATGGGTATCGTTTGTATGGTTTATCGGGTCGCTGATTACGAAAACTACAACAATTTTGAAATACAACGTGGTGGACGTTAAATACCATCATTCCCTTGGGATGGGGTTGAGGTGCGATGGGGTTGGGGTGCGATAGGGTTGAAATGTGAATATGGGTGTCGTTTGTATGGTTTATCGGGTCACCAATTACCAAAACTACAACAATTTTGAAATCCAACGTGGTGGATTTGAAATACCATCATCCCTCTGGGGATGGAGTTGGGGTGCGATAGGTTTGAAATGTCTAAAAATCAATATGGGTGTCGTTTGTATGGTTTATCGGGTCGCTGATTACGAAAGCTACAACTACTTTGAAATCCAACGTGGTGGACGTGAAATACCATCATCCCCTGGGGATGGGGTTGGGGTGCGATAGGTTTAAAATAAATATGGGTGTCGTTTCTATGTTAGGGATAGCGGTTAAATTATCGTTAGGGGTAGGGGTAGGGGCAGGGATAGGGAGAGGTAGAGGTAGAGAGGTAGAGAAGAAGAGAGGTAGAGAGGTAGAGAGGTAGAGAGGTAGAGAGGTAGAGAGGTAGAGAGGTAGAGAGGTAGAGAGGTAGAGAGGTAGAGAGGTAGAGAGGTAGAGAGGTAGAGAGGTAGAGAGGTAGAGAGATAGAGAGGTAGAGAGGTATAGAGGTAGTGACGTAGAGAGGTAGAGAGGAAGAGAGATAGAGAGGTACAGGTACAGGTACAGGTAGAGGGAGAGGGAGAAGGAGGGAAAGGGGGAGAGGGAAGGATAGAGGGAGGGGGAGGGGGGAGAGAGAAGGAGAGGGAGGGGGATAGGGAGGGGCAGTGGGAGAGTGAGGAGGGGGAGGGGGAGAGACAGAGGGAGGGGGAGGGGGAGAGGAAGGGGAGAGAGGGAGAGAGAGGGAGAGGGTTTCAGTTTTTCTCAATTACTTCTGCGAATTGGCTCTGTTTTGAAATATGACATAAAGGTGTCTCCCATCTCTCTCTTTACATTTGTTGGGATACTGCTGCTAAGTTCCTCTGTTCTGAGTAATTTATGAGTAACGTCTGTATATTATATACAATTCAGCTGGATCTTGAATTATACTCATTGATTTGCGCAGGGTTAGTCCTGTTTTTCCTTAGTTTAAAATTAACCCGAAATGATGGGATAAATAATAATTTCCCTGGACTAAAATATCTCTTTGCTTTGGAAAACCGGTAACAACCTAAATACAAAATCCACGCGAGCGAAGCCGCGGGCAACAGCTAGTATGACATAAAGGTGTCTCTCATATCTCTCTTTAAATTTGTTAGGATACTCGTACTGCTGCTAAGTTCCTCTGTTCTGAGTAATTTATGAGTAACGTCTGTATATTATATAAAATTCAGCTGGATCTTGAATTATACTCATTGATTTGTGCAGGGTTAGTCTTGTTTTTCCTTAGTTTAAAATTACCCCGAAATGATGCGATAAATAATAATTTCCCTGGACTAAAATATCTCATTGCTTCGGAAAACCGGTAACAACCTAAATACGAAATCCACGCGAGCGAAGCTGCGGGCAACAGCTAGTATAATATATAAGCAAAATAGTAATCTTAACAGGTTATTGAAAACCCCCTTTTAAATCCGTTCAAAAGTTTTGTGAGTTATTTGCGCCGCCACGTGGAACTTTGGGGGCATGCCCCGTCGTCCTACTGGAGTGTCCCACTGGTAGGACGACGGGGAATACGCATTTCCTCCTCGTCCTACTGCACTAGAGTTCGAAACAAACAAGTTTTCATGTATCGATATTTTTTTCTAATAAGTATGTACAAGTAAAATATATTTCCCATACAAAGTATCTTTAAAAGAAACGGGCATTCGGGCAAATAAAAGATCTCGTTGAGATCTTTATATTTCGGTTGACAGCTGATAAATCTTAAACCACCATTGCTCAAAAACTACTCACCCTAGACAACTTTATGTTAGGACAAATGATATATCTTGTAGATCTTTATTTCGTTTTACAGCTGTCAAACTTTTAATCACTAATAATTGGAAATTACTGACCCTAGACTAAATTAAAAAGTTTGAGAGCTGTCAAACGAAATAAAGATCTCTACAAGATATATCATTTATCCTAACATACAATAGTCTAGGGTGATTAGTTTTTGCGTGATGAATCTTGTAGATCTTTATTTCGTTTTACAGCTGTCAAACTTTAAATCACTATTACTTGGAAATTACTGACCCTAGACTAAAGTAAAGTTTGAGAGCTGTCAAACGAAATAAAGATCTCTACAAGATATATCATTTATCCTAACATACAATACAATAGTCTCGGGGGATTAGTTATTGCGTTATGGTGGTTTTAGATTTGTCAGCTGTCAACCGAAATAAAGATCTCAACGAGATCTATTATTTGCCCGAATGCCCGTTTCTTTTTAATAGACTTTGGATGGAAAACATATTTTACTTGTACTTATTAGAAAGAAATATCGATACATAAAAACTAGTTTGTTTCGAACACTAGTGCAGTAGGACGAGGGGGAAATGCGTATTCCCCGTCGTCCTACCAGTGGGACACTCCAGTAGGACGACGGGGCATGCCCCAAACTTTGCGTACCTTCTGTTTGAGTACTTTGAATGAACCATTTGCAATGAAACTAATGTTTTATGTTGCACAAAAGAAGGCCAAATACGTGATTGAAAACCCAGTTTGAATCGGTTTAGTAGTTTGTGAGTTATTGTCGCAGAGGTAGTTTGATATTTTACATTAGTGTAGCTTCTCATTGAGTGAACCGATTTAAATAAAATATAGCCTATTTGTTGTTCAGAGGTAAGCTTAACCTATCAGTGAAAACCACGAGAAAATCCGTTCAGTAGTTTCGGAGATTAGCGCAAACAGACAGACAGACAAAAATTCCAATAAAAATATTTTTGTGTTCTATTAGTCCTTTCTTATCGCCCACACTCATTTTTTGCTAAATTCATCAAAAGTACAGACACACGGTTTCTACTATTTTATTATATGTATAGATTATTTATATATTTTGCCGTCCAAAGATTAAAAGTATGGAATTTCGGAAATATATGTTAATATATATATATATATATATATATATATATATATATATATATATATATTATTTAAGGCTTGCTGTATATTCATCATTTCATATTATATTCATTCATTATTTAGGAGTCATGCTCTTGTCGGTGTAGCCTTGCTCTTGTATTCATATTATATATGAATCCACCTAAAAAACTTGTACATTACTGCCATGGGCGACAAAAAAGGACGAACGTGATAAGCCGAGGCCCACATGCATAAGTCCTTCAATACCTGGTTGTGGCCAAGGCTTATATAGTATATTTCTCAATAAATGCGCGAAAACTCAAACCAAGTTTAATGCAAACAAACTTACTTACCGATATATAAGGTGCGAAGTAATTAGGTACGTTAAAGAAAACCATGGCTTTGTGGAGGGCCATTGACCTCAAATACGGTAAAAATAGCAAACCTTTCCATTTGCTTTTTAGAAATTAACTTTCCTAACAAAATTTTATTATTAAATCCGCACGAGATTTTAACATCCTGTAGAAACTATGCTAGAACAGCTGATAGCGTGTTCTCATACGGCACACACACATACGTAAATGCGAGAAGGTCTCTGAGATCACCTGACAAAGATGCTTAACTGCGTAAGGCCATAAGCCAGAGCGAGCAAGGAGAAATTATGAATGAATGAAAGAATGTTTAAACTACAAAGTCGATGTTTACTAGATTTTCATGAAGGCTGATTCACATTGATCCAGTGTTTCGATCTATCACTGCTATCTAGCGTTTTTCGAATAATCTTACCAGCACAGGAGCAACAAAGCATTTAGGACCCAGTGCAGGATTGGATGAACATTGGATCAACTTAAAACTTTTTTTATGCATTGTAAAATAAGAAAATTGTTTAGGTACCTTTACTTTTTAGGGTTCCGTACCTCAAAATAAAAAAACGGAACCCTTGTAGCATCACTTTGTTGTCCTTCTGTCTGTCTGTCTGTCTGTCAAGACCCTTTTTCTCACGAACGAGAAGAGGTATCAGGTTGAAATTGATAACGAATATTAAGGTCTATGAACCACACAAGATCTGAAATTTTAAATTTTTTACAACGACGCAATCAAAAGATATGGCTTTTTATGCCCTCATCTCCATACATTTATGCTTGTTGACCTAAAATTATGAAATTTGGCAAGAAGCTAGGTCTCACAGTACAAATAAAGGGAAAAGTCTAAAATAATTAAATATTTGAATTTTTCTCACAACTAATACTAACCAATTAAGGTGAGCTCCCGTTTCAAGAACTTTTCTATAAAAGAGGGGTCAAGTTGGATGGTCGCTGAGTTTTTAAAATCAAAGAGCAAAAGCTTTTAGTATACCATATGGTAGATAGCTACGGAATCCTTAGGGCGCGAGTCCGACTCGCACTTGACCGGTTTTTTTAATGGGCTACCGATTGTTTAAATACATAGGCCTCAAGAAACAATGCTTCTAGCTGTTTGTGTCCCACTATTGCTGGAAACAGGTTTGTAGCTGAAATAAACATGAAAAATAACCATAGTTCAATTCAATTCAATCTTTGATGAGTGGCTTTTGTGTGTTCACAATTCCGCCAATGTCACGTAATGAAGTGAATACACGATGGAGTTTCGCAAAAAACAAAAACCGGATATAGAATCCATTGAATAATCCTTTAGAGTACAAAACAACACAATATGTACATCACAACAGAAAAAGATAGTTATTATTAAAAATACTTTTCATAAACAGGAGAACATTAGAGTTTAATATGATTATAACTGATGAATTTTGACAGTAAGAATATAAAAGGAGAATCAACAAGGGATAATAAATATTTCATATATAACCATAGTTTCTAATCAAGCAAACAATAACAATAAACTGACATTGAAGTATGACAAAGACCTAAGCCGCTCTATGTTGAGATATAAGGAGGTTGAGGTGAAGAAGTCTCGTTATAACATTCGTTACTCCTCTGACCATACTACATATCGTCAATGAGTGGACGCGGTGGTCGCGTGATTCTGCCGCTCCTTCTAGGTAGAAACGACTGCGCTTACTCAACACGGTTAAAAGATGGTGAAAGATTGGTGCTGTTAATGTCATTAAGAGTATGATCTCCTTAGTTGAAAACAAAGATTTTGAAAACTACGCACGGGGGCATTTAGAAGCGCAGCGTTTTTCTTACGTCAATGGTTGCAACATAGTCTATGCCGCGTCTATGCTGCCACCTATCAAAAAAGTTATGTCTGTTGCCTGTCACGTATCTTCATGTAATCAACATTTCAATAAAATTTATTTAAAGTTTTATTAAAACAGATATCCAAAATAAGATAAAAATTAGCAAAGACTAATGAAAACGCAATAACTTGTGCCCAAATTTCGGGTAATTTGTGTGTTTGGACGTGGTTATCACCACGCCAACAGCGACGCATTACAGGTGCCTTTAATAATTTGCAGCTTTAGTGATGTGTAATCTGCAATCAAATTATTTGCTATCTTGGATGGAGTTTCTAAATAGTCGAGTTCAGACTCGCTTTTTGGCGCCAGTTTGCTTTTTAGCGCCATAGGAAATGAATGAACGAATGACTAATGCAGAAGTGTCAGTAAATCAATGATAAAGGGTGATATTTTAAATGTTTATGTTAAGAAACTGTTTTCTTGATTATCTCAAAAAATCATACAGAAATCTTTGAAATTTTACCATAGTTGTGTTCAGTTTTATAGCCCGCATATCATACTAGAAGGAACGCACTTAATTAAGTAGCACCTTATATAGTGCATTCGGGTAATTTTAAACGTTTTTAGATAAATTGACAGCGTGACAATTTATAACTGACTTATAAAAATGTGGTTGAGTTTTTAGTATCAAACTCAAAATAAATGGGTTCTTGAATATGTATACTAAACCACAACTTGATGATAGTTTCCAAAATTTTACCCAGTAAGTAGATAAAAATGTTTCAAAATTTGGTTTTCATTTCATTGCACGAGTTCAATTCCGAATGAATCGCGGAAAATTCCGAATGACACTCAAAAGTCGTTTTTATTCTATTGTGGTATAACGAACATATTGCTTTTTCATTCATATTTACACTCCCAAAAATATTTAATCGTAACTAGTCATAAAACAGCTTAAACGTATTTATATGATATTTATAATTCGGATTTACCCGACATGAAATCTGTGGGGAAAATCTATTGTTGTTTTTTTTTATTGTCGCTTCTTTTTTTCCTACTATGGCGCCAATTTGTTTTTGAAGCGATGTAGTTTAGCTGACGTCATTAAGAGATTTTAATATCCAACAATGAATAAACTATTTTAGCCTGATTTTGACTTTGATTCGGAATTACCCTTGTCGGTTTAATCCGAAAATAACTAAATATCTTTACCAGAGATAGAAGTTACCGACGTCCAGGTAATTCCGAAAATGCACAAAACGAGGGAAAATTTCGGTCGAGGACTAAATGGCTCGTCATGAACGTACGCTCGCGTTTAGCAACCAGAGTCAAGTGAAGCGGGGGAGCGGGTTAAGATGGCCCTAGGTAAGGGAAGCCAGAACAAACAATAATGGCGCATTTTATAGAAATGAGACATTATTGGAATTACCCGAATGCACCTTATATTCCTTTGTTTACATTGCAGTTTTTTATTTTCATATTCTATTTAATCTGTGTTTGTTCGAAATTTAAACAAAATCTTTGATAAATTACCTCCTTGGTTGTTAGGCTTGTTGGTACACTTTTAAATAACTAGACAGGTAAGAGTTTTCGTGGTAATTTACTAGGTCGCAAAATACGATAGAAATGGATTTTCATATATACTAACATTAACGGCAGCATCTTGCGAGTGTTTAACCAGTACAGTTATTTTGATTTATCTCTAAGGAGGTTGTCAAAATAATGATAGTACTCGTATTTCCAAGCGTGTTTGAGGAAATTACCTATTTTTTATTATTCAACTTTTTGAACGCGAAATTTAAATAAAGTTTATCTCCACAAACAAAATAGTAATAGAAATAGTAAAATAGTAATAGTTCACCAAGCGTACAAGTTTTTTTTTACATGGACGCCTAAGGTAAGGTGAGGTACTCAACGTTGTCTGCCAGTCACACAAAAATCTCTTTTTTCATTTAAAAGTTACTGTAATACGCTTTAAATAATTAAATTTGTCATTGAAAAGCCATTCTTCATTGAAATATAAATTAATCATGAATTAAATCCTCAAAAACCAAAGATGACAAATATTTTACCATGCATTAAATTCAATTCAATTCAATTCTTTGATTCATGGCTTTTGTGTATTCACAATTCCATGCATTAAATCTTCTTGCATAACCTAATGTCACTGGCAGGTCAATACTTTCCTTTTTTAGAGCGAGAGACAAAGGTCCATTTACTTGTCTTTTTTATACATTTAAAAAAAATAATTAGGTTTGAATTCGATGAGCTCTCTAGTTGTATGTGGAACATATATGAAATCTCTTTGGTGGAAACCACAGAACTATATATAAGCTAGTGTAAACACAACCTAAAGAACTGTGCAGCTAAACTGAAAGAACAGACTGAGAATTATTTTTATTTAATTTGTGATTAAATCTAGACCTAGACACTAGATTTAGCCCTACCTAGTTAGCAACTTTTATTTCATCAGAAGACGAGTCTAAATTTTGTATTACTCCCCCCGTGACTTTGCTTATATCTTCGTTTAAATCTGGGTCTTGGTTTATATCTTTTTGTATAATTAGTTTTTCTGGCTTCGGTTTACCGAAATATTTATCGTACATATCTTTGAACATAGCGTACAAGCCACGAGCATCATTCTCTGTGTCCTTGGATTGCATCTCCCAACCGCCCATCGAGTGTCCACAGTAGCAGACGTGATCTTTTCCGCAAAAAGCCGCTTTGCCTTGCACCATACATGTCCTTATACATTTCCTGGCTTCATCCAAGTTTGGACAAAAATGGGCGATGTGATGCCGTCGTAGTGGTCGGGAGTTTGGCACTTTCGGTTCATAATTAAGGTTAGTTGGGTGACCGTCTTGGAAGAGTTCTTCGCTTGAATCGGATGGTGGTAGTTCCTCAGGTTTGACGAAGATTGGTTGAGCTGTGAAAAATTGTGAAGGGAAATTGTTTTAGACCAAACCCGTCGTACCAACCCCGGTCGTTTTAACTGCAGTTTTCATTATGCAGTTGGGCTGCTGGGGCAATGAGGCCAAACGTTTTGTCGCCGAGTTTGGCCAACGCAACGACTTAGAAATAAATCATGGTCAAAATCATAGCTGGTGCAAAGGTTGTCCATTGCGAATTCACTAAGTAACGCTGCCTGTGTCGTGGACACCTTTACTCAAGGCATGACGAGGTGTGATTTGTTTGGTTAGGATGAATATTTTACAAGGTGGAAGAGCATAACTTAATAAGATTGTCAATGTGTTATATTGAATTAAAATATCAGATCCTTTTGAGCGTATTAAAAACTGCGTAAACAAATGCCGTAGAAGAAAAACATTATTTTTACACAAGCAGTCACATGGAAAAAAAAAATATTCCTTTTTCGCAACTAGCTACAGTTTTTGTATAACCAGTTACTATACTGGAATAAATATTCCTTCTTCTCAATTTCAAAACTATATCCGCATTCAGTCTTCTAAAAAAAGTTTAGGTTCAAGGAGAATTTTATCCAAGTGTTAAGGAAAATTTACCGATGGCGCTTTAACACAGTATGCATAAAGCTGCTACTGCTCTTTTCTAATTATAAACTCTTTGACCCAGGTGGTCTCGGGAGGCAAGTCGGGAGGTGTACGGTTTACAATAACCCCGAAATTTTCATACAAAAATCGTAACGTTATGATAACTTTTTATATTTTTAAATGAAATGAAATGAAATGAAATGAAATTTCTTTATTTGCTAGAACCCATGGTAGGAAGATGTCAAAATAATTACAGTATCTCATGGTTCACCAAATACTAGGCATGCAAAATTTTTCCTACAAAAATATATTTTATGCATTTCTTACTTACATTGTAACTACGTGACAGGTCAGTAAATTAACAATAATTGTCACGAAATATAAAATAATTCTCAATACTACTCTAAAAGGTAAATTCATTCAGAAGTCACAAAATTACATTATAAAAAATTCTTAAAATTATTTACAAATTGTTCTATAAAGTTAACTGTCAAAAAATTCATTTAATGTATAGAAACATTTTTCCAGTAGCCAGGCATAGAGTATTTTTTTAAAGCTTTTTACAGGAGCTTGTTTTACTTCAAAAGGCAATTGGTTAAATACTCGAACAGACATTGCATAACAATTTTTATTATATAAAGCACTTTGGTATGCTGGAAGCGTCAACAGTGTAGGATCTCGAGGCCTAAGGTTAGGGTTTGAAATTGGCTTGTTAAAAAAGTGTTTATTTGTTTTTACAAATATACATAGTTCGAAAATGTACATGCTAGTTAATGTAAGCAATTTCAATCTCTGAAACAGGGGTCTACAAGATTCACGAGGTCCGACACCACAAACAGCCCTTATACACTTTTTCTGACTGACAAATACTCTTTGTATGTCCGTACAGTTTCCCCAAACTATCAAGCCATATCGGAGTACCGACGCCACATAACCATGATAGGCGGTAAGTGCTGTGTTCTCACCTGCTATACGGTTAAGCCGTCTTAATGCAAAGGTGAACCGTTCCAACCTAGCGCAAACTTTTTCAACCTGGGGTTTCCAATTGCAATAGGCATCCAGAGTTAAACCTAAAAATGTTGTTTGTCTTACTTCATCAATCGATTGTCCATTATATTTAATATCCAATGTCAATTTACGTGTCATATAATTAGAAAACTGTATATACTTTGTTTTTAAAATATTCACTGATAAATTATTGTTATCTAGCCAATTGTGTATAGCTTGTATTGTAACGTTTATTTGATTATCGAATGAATCATTTTTATCATTGAATGGTATTATAACTGAAATGTCATCAGCAAACAATATAGTTTTATGTGCACAAGCTCTTGGCAAGTCATTAATATATATTAAAAACAAAAGTGGACCTAGAACACTGCCTTGTGGTACACCGGATGTATTAATTTTGTACGACGACTTAAAAGACGTTATTTCATTTATTTCGTTAAGTCTATTTATCTCGACACATTGGCCACGACCACTCAAGTAACTTTTTAGCCACGCCAGTGCAGGTCCTCTTATGCCATATCCGTCACATTTGTTGATCAGCGTTGTATGATCAACGAAGTCGAATGCTTTCGACATGTCAAAGAAAACCGCTATTACTGGTATTTTCTCAGCAATACTTGTGGAGACGTTTTCCACTAATGAGTAGCACGCCAATGTTGTAGATTTGCCTTTTTGGAACCCATTTTGCTCGTCTGCTATTAAATTGTACCTATCAAGAAACCCTGTTAATCTATCATGCATAATTTTCTCGAAAATTTTAGAAAATACAGAGATTAACGTTATAGGACGGTAGTTCCCTAAATCCTCCTTCTCATTAGTTTTATGAAGAGGTCTTACAACTGACTGTTTAAGTGTAGAGGGGAATTTGCCTTGGCTCAAAGACTCATTTATAAGATGAGCCAGGATTGGAGCAATCTCGTTACTACACATCTTAATTATGGAAGTTGAAATACCGTCGAAACCTACAGCCTTTGTATTATTGAGTGACTTAATTTTTAATTTGATTTCTTCCACAGAACATGGTTTGATAAAAATACTATTGCTCAAATTAGGTATATTTCCTCTGTTTGATGCTCTAACCGTACTATACTTTTTATTAACGTTTATAAAATGATCATTAAATGCTGAGGCTATCTTTTGAGGGTCTTTTACACTCTCTCCATGTATGTTAATAGTTTCTATAGTAGCGAGAGACTTCACACCGTCTACTTTACTATTTATAATATCCCAAGAAGCCTTACATTTATTTCTAGAGTTAAATATAAATTTACTATTAAAATTATATTGAGATTTTACTATACAAAGTTTTAACAGTTTGTTGTATTTCGAATATATTTTTTTGTTGGTCTTTGTTTTGGTTTTGTAATACAGATATCTAAGTTTACGTTTTTGGACACTTGATCTTTTCAGACCTTTGGTTATCCATTTTGGTTTTCTATGATATCCATTTATTTTTACTCTGTAGTCCGGAAAGCAAAGATTATAAAATAAGCAGAAGAGTTCATGAAAAATTTTGAAGGCGTTATCAATATCAGATTCTATCAACACTTCAGTCCACGAAAGAGCCGACAAACAATTAAGAAACTTTTCTACATTGACTTTACTGTAGTCCCTTTTCTTTACATACCAAAAACTTGGAATGTGTTTTCTAGTACCTTCAACAAAAAACTCCAGGGTTTGACAAGTGTCATGATCGGAAAGGTACATATTGTGGACATTTCCATTAGCATCTTGGATATTGCTATTAATGTGGTCTATACATGACTCTAAGCGTGTAGGTACTTTTATATGTGCATGTAAGTTATAGTTCGCTAAGAGATTTATATAGTCCTGGGATGTGTTGTTTGAATTTAATATATTAATGTTAATATCACCAGCAATAATGATTTTCCTCTGTTTAATTGACAATTTATGTAACAGTATATCTAAGTTACAAAAAAAGTGTGTTAGGTTTTTCGGTTCTGGTATCCGATAAATGCAAATAATGTAACATTTTAAATCCGGAATTTCTACTCCGCAGCATTCAAACGATTTTTCTATAGCTAACGTAGTACACCAAAGAATGGGCTTAAATACAATGTCTTTTCTTACCAAAATGCAAGTTCCTCCCCGCTTTTTGTCCTTCCTCGAAAAAAAAGATCCCAAATTAAAGTTTTTTAGTTTGATATTGCTTTCATTACCCTGCTTCACAAAAGTCTCAGTCAGACATAAAATATCAGTTTTTATGTTTCTATCAGTCATTTCATCAATACATAATTCAATACTCTCTAATTTATTCAACAAACCCTGAATATTTTGATGCATAAGTACGAATCTATTATTGTTGTTATTATGTACATAAGCTTTTGTGTTCACGAAAAAACTGAGAATCCTCAGTAACATAATTGCTTTTTAAATTAAAATCTAAAATTTTATTAACTATCTTCAAAATGTCGTTAAAAATTGAAACTAACGCCTGATAATTTATGTGACCATCACGTATATTAAATGATTTTGATGAACATTCAAGATTTCTGTTACAGTCAACAATGTATGCGTATTCATGTTGTTGATTGTCTGAATACAATAGGTTGTTAAAAACTTCCACACGAGAATTAAACAAATTCGCTGATCTACTATATTTATATGTAGGTAAACAAATAACAATGTTTGTATTTTGTACAAGCATAATTTTTCCTCTAATTAATTCCTCTTCTTAAGATACTCTGCGTAATATACAGTCTTATGTATAAATTTTTTGAATCATATTTCAAAGATTACGACATAAGTGTAGATAAAATTATTTAAAAAAATATAATTAAGTATAAAATAATGTTAAACTATTTAATGTGCTCACCTCTGCTGACACTCTTGGCACAGTAGCATTTTGTATGGATACAAATACCAGGTACGTTCTTGCATTTGAACTCGCAGAATCGTCTATGTAAGTCAAACTCACAGTTCCACTCTTCATGGGTATGTTGTATAATACCATGGCCAACATAGTCAATATCAATGATTTTTTTGTCTAAAATATAGGCATAGTTTAATTAATAATAAAAGAAACGTTACAAATTTATTTCAAGCCAGGATCTAACACTATTATACTAGTATAATAAATAGTGTTAGTGTTTGGCTAGCCAAAACAAGGCCAATGCTGACTAAACTAACTGCCGTCTTCCACGGCCTACTCGGGGTCGCAGGTGCAGGTGATGAGAAATCCCTCGTACCTGGACGTCTTCTCCCTGGGGTCATGATGGGCAAGGCTGGGCCTAAGAGGAGCCTGGTAATTAATTATTTAATAAGCTAGAAGTGTTGAGAGAAGAGCCTAAATTAAGTTTAAACCAAGTGAAAAGCAGGTTAAAGGATACATTACTTGCCAGCAGCCAAAACCAGGGTGCTGGCAATTAATGAATCCACCAAACATGGTAATTTTTTTGTATTTGTACAATTTTATTTTATTTTCTATAGTTTCTTTATTTTTAGTATTTGCATGTAAATTAGTGGTAAGTAAATTCATAAAAATGTAGTATGAGCGCATTTCGCCGTCAAACTTAACAGTTTGGCGAGTTTTAAATTAAGATGAAATTCTTGTACTTACCATCTTTTTTATTAAATAAAAAAAAACCTTTTTTTTATAAATCATCAGCATATTTTAATTGTGGTGTGTATCCTCTTAGGCTTAGCCAAGCCGACGATCTCGACATTAAGGCTAGGCCTTCCTGAATGGCCTCTAGACTAAATAACTTTGTAACCACTTTTTACATTAAATATAAAAAAAAATCTTAGCAAAAAAAAACGTAGTAATGAACAAGATATAGGAAGTGATGTAGTCAAAATAAAATTTTAATTTAATTAGTATAACTGAAAAAAATATTCTAAAATTCCCTCTTTTTTCCATTTTTTCCCATTTGTAACCAGTTTACTGCTACATTATCAAAAATAATTAAATATTCACAATATTTTAGACAAAACAAAATTTAATAATGAGGAAATTTAATAATGAAGATTTCATGAAAAAGTGATATTTTTAATAATTATGTGTCCTCACCCGATTTGCTCTCATATCCTAGCAAACATAGGGTCAGTAGTAAATAGATTTTTGTTATAAACATTTTGGCAAGTCCAAATCATTAATTGAAGGCGAAATTATAAATCTCTGTTTTTAATCAAAGTTTTTTGAAGCTGGAATGATTGAAGTAATTGAAAGAGATAATGATGAATGGACAGTAGCGAATGATAAGAACGTAAATCAAGCATGAGATAGAATTTTCACGGTATTGATTAGAAACGAACGGGCAACATTAGAAGATGCAAGAGACGGTCTTATTGCAAACTATTGGACAGGAATTTAAAAAATGCAGTAGCAATGTTATAGTATACTACAGCGTAATTTTTTTATCTCCTCAGATATGTTAAGAGGTGGTTCTGTCCATAAAACTGAAAAACTTTTTCCAAGGAACATAGGAAGAAATACGACAAATAAATTTCGACCTTATAGAAAATGTGCTGTCGCTAATGCAGTTTGAATGAGTAGTCGATTTTTAGGGTTCCGTACCTAAAAGAAAAAAACGGAACCCTTATAGGATCACTTTGTTGTCCGTCTGTCTGTGTCTGTCTGTCAAGACCCGGGTAAAGGTATCTGGTTGAAATTAATACCATATATTAGGATCCATGAACCACACAAGATCTGAAAATTTCAATTTTTTACAACGACGCAATCAAAAGATATGGCATTTTATGTCCTCATCTCCATACATTTATTAAAAAATGAAAAACCTACAGGGTACTTCCCGTTGACCTAAAATTATGAAATTTGGCAAGAAGCTAGGTCTCACAGTACAAATGATGGGAAAAGTCTGAAATCATTAAATATTATAACTTTTCTCACAACTAATGGTAACCAATTGTGGTGAGCTCCCGTTTCAAGAACATTCATATAAGAGAGGGGTCAAGTTGGATGGTCGCTGAGGCGATTTTTGTTTTAGTTCTATTAAAAAACGGGAACACTTACAAACTTGAAAATTTGTATGTTTATAGTGCATAAGCTATAAAATAACAACAAATAATAAAATTTGGTCAAGCGCGTGTCGGACTCAAAAAAGCTAGCACATTAACTTACTGAAATTTCAACAAATGTTTATGTAGGGGTACGGAACCCTCAGTGCGCGAGTCCGACTCGCACTTGGCCGGTTTTTTTTTCGTATTTCGACCTACGTTCCTTAGCAAAAATGGGACCTAAAATCCAGGACTTTCACCACACGGTATACAATTAGAATCATTCTGTATATCCTAATTTATTATCAACCCAGATATTTTAAAAGGTGGTTCTGTTCATGAAACTGAACAACTTTCCCCAAGAAACATAGCGAAAAATTTGATGGTTTTTGGCTGTCCCATACAAATTCTAGTATTGACGGCACAGGGTTTATAAATATATTTTTTTTTAACTTTGTTTCTCGAGGAAAGTTGTTCAGTTTCATGTCCTACAGGAATCACGCTGTACAGGTACGATTTGTTTAGTGTGCACGTTAGACTCACTGTTTCTTAAAATGGCAACATTAAATTCCGGTACACAACCCTTTATTACAGTTACTTCAGTTAAATTGAGATTATCAACACGTTTAGCTTTCAAAGTTGGAATAGTTTAATATAGAACTTGATTCGAATCCTAATGGTTCCATGTAACAAGGGAACGACAGCACATAAATTGGTGACAACTATTGGAAAGTTTTAAGGCGAAAAGTTTCTGTCCTCAAAGTTGGTTCACAAAAAATATTCGCGGAATGTTAATGGCGAACTTCTGAACTAGTTGGGAACTTGTGGAACAGTTTACAGCGAGAGTTCATTAAGAACGTCGTTGGTTTTGCAGATGGTACATGTATTAGGAAAATAATCCGGTTCGTTTCCTTAGAATACCTTATTGCATAAATTGCTTGATCTTTTTGGTTAACTGCAAGAAATATTTTTAAAAAACCTTAACTAAGGAAGTCTAGCCAAGTCGGAGAGAATGGATTGCAGCGTTCTTCTGCGTAACGACCATGACCAATGCGGTCACCAATCACCGTAGTCAGAGGCGCTGGCACCGAAGTCAATCGTTATCGAATATCTTGTATAGAAAAAAAGAGAGAATCGATAACGATTGCGTTCGGTGATAGCGCCTCTGGGTGTCTACTCTCAAAGTCCGATATATCGAAACGATACTACTCGAAACATGCAAATGCAAAACTTCGTCCCTTGAGAATAGAGTAGAATATTGGTAGGATGAATTTTCAAACTGCATCCAACCAATATTCTACTCTATTGTCAAGGGACGAAGTTTTGCATTTGCATGTTTCGAGTAGTATCGTTTCGATATATCGGACTTTGAGAGTAGACACCCTGCTTATGCTAGGGAGACACTAATAAACTGGATGACTATAGAACATTCACCACAAATACCCCCAAATTTGCAGTAAAAAATCAGGTTGGGAACCTTTTACAGTAGTTAATGATCTCATGATCTCTAACTAGTGATGATCATGAACTTCTTGGTGCGGGATTTTATTATGACACATTGGATTCATTTGTAAAATAAGATACGAGAAGGATCGATGTCGTTGCTCACGTTTTGAGTTAAAGAATGCGTTGCTCAAATTTTGAAAACTTGAATTTTCTATTGGTATTCCACTCGATTTCGACAAAAGTCGAAAGTTAAGTGACATTGACAGTGGTTAGCACCTGAATCAGTGACTGTAGTGCTAATGGCACAACAACAAGAGTGTTTCCGTGCTTTTGAAGATACGTGTTAGCCATTGGTCCCAGTTACTGATTATAGTGAGAGAGGAATAAGCTTATTTTTATTATTTCCAAAGATATCTTGAAACTCGACCAGAGGTCGGTTGTTTTCAACCAGATACGGGCTTATGCCAAGTACACTGATTGGGGTATTATTATTATTATTTTACTGTAAGCTATGTCATATCTGTCAGCCATCTTGCCGTCTTGAAAAATCTTACTGTTAATTTAAGATTGGATATGGTTTTCCTTGGGTTGGAAAAGTAACATGGCATTCGTATTGAATTAAAACCAGAGCCTTTGTTTATTTTCTAGTTAGGTTAGGTAGCTGACACTGAAAAACGGAATAAAGCTGGGCCTACGATGATTTTGGTGTTAAATCCAAAACTATTTTTGCTAGTTTCCGTTAACAGTTTCACAAACGCTTGTGAAATACACCAAAAAACATCCCAGAAGAAATACTTCACTTTCTATAAGTAAGGAAATTAAGTTTTGCCCACTTGGGACTCGTTTGGACTTAGTCGTAATTGGAGCTGACTTGGCATTGTTTGACGGTGGCTTCTGAGGCGTCTTGGATTTCGTCTGTTTATTTGATGAGACACCCCTTTGTATAATTGATATGGATTAATGTTTTGGTAATTTGATGTACTATTTAATTGGTACAGCTGTAAGGAAAGTAAGTGTGGGGAGGACCACAACTTCATGAATACTGCAAATTCATTTCTAATTTAAAACCCCACCCACATGGAACGTTAAAAAGGACATTTTAATAAAACTTATTGAATCTAGTGCTTCGTGGCTATATTTGACTTCAGAAGCATATTTTTTTATGAGGTCAATTCATATTAATATTCATATCATTCATATATGTAATATAATCACTTGTAACTTTTGATGAATACGACAAAAATACGAAACGCAAGTAAAATTAAATACTAGAGATTTTTTAACTTGTCATGTTACTCATTTGTTACCTACTACCGCTATTGATTTGTTTGTATTTTTTAATATAAAATATTATCAAGCCGATTTGAAAGTATCTTTATATACATCTTATCATACTCATTATCTAGGTCTACACTGTCTACAATAATACGTTGCCTACAGCATAGTTTGTTTGTGTGTTGCTGTAATGATATTTTTTTATTGTCAATGGGCTTTCTCATGACCTCGATCTAGTCTTGAGGACAAAGCTGAGGTCGACGATGGATTGAGCTTGCCCAGAAGAAGCCTATTCACTCGCGACTTGAATGGATTCGGGTTATATGAACTAGGGAACACAGACGCAGGCAGAGAATTCCACTCTTTCGTAGCAAGGTCTATGATGCTAGAATTATATTTTTCGTGATTGATAATTTTTTGAAGGACATCCGTTTTTTTGGTGATTTACATATAAGTCACAATGCTGGCCAAGGCCTCACCAGTGTTACACCAACGAGTTCCATCCTAGACTCCATGGCTAATAACTGCCAACGTTTTGTAAGTATTTCTAGGTCTTTGACGCCTGCCTCTTCTTCGGTGACCATCCATCGATACCCATTCTACGGCCAGCTTAGCGGGGCCAAGTGTCAGGGTCCTGCGATTCCCAATCTTGCGAATACGTTTTGATCTTTGAGCGTTGGGTTATGAACTCTCATACTTCGGGAAAATATCTCATTTTAAACAGAAGAATGTTCAAGGAACAAAGTTGCGGGCTACAGGTAGGTACCTAGTGTATAATTTGTAAGTGAGTGTATCGAGCTACTCAATATCACAGGTCATTACTTATCAAACCAACTATTAGTAGGTATGCATCTAGCTACCGTGTTTTTTGGTCGCTTCTAGTTTCTCGTGACACTGACTTGGATTGGCGAAAACAATATCTTCAAGAATGGCTTTTAGTTTTAATCTTCCTTTGACTTGACTTAGAAAGTCAGCCTTTCAAGTTTTGTTTGCAGCTATGTCGATAGTTGTGGTGAACGATGGCAATGAGGCGAAAGACAAAACGAAAACTTAACGAAAGGTGATATAGTTAAGTTTTCTTAATGAACACACAGTCATGTTTACTAAAGATTGAGTCGAAAAAATAGATGAAGTGGAGTATGTTAAAATACTGAAGCTATTCGATGCACATTTCACGCCGACGTATCGAGTTAGGCAATGTATCAGCCAAAAGTAAGTTATACTCCATTGTCTTGCGACCAGACTAGCGCAAGAAGGTACAAAGATACCTTCGACACGAAAAGCTGCCGAAGGCCAGGATCTTCTCAGCAAAAAGTAAAAGAAGAAAAGACGGTCAAAATCAGAGGGTTGGTAGCAGTGTCAAGAGTTTAAAGGAAGCCTTAGATTCACCATGGGCATATAGGCAAACCTTATATAAGTTAAGCTGTTTGTGGTGCAAATTACTTGTCTATTTTGTGATTCTGGCGAAGGGAATGGAGCTGACAGAAAGCATGCAAAAGCGGGCGCTGTTGCTGCTGGTCTGTTTTCATATATTTGATACTAGCTGTTACCCGCGACTTCGCCCGCGTGGATTTTATAAAAAAAAACAGAAATCGAACTTAACTGAAACATATTTTGCGGAACGCTTTTCCTTCTAGATCCCTACCTAAAAGATGCATTTGTACTTATTCAAGTTGAATGCTATCTTACTACAGATTTAATTATGTTTCGATTTTATTCAACTGGTAGGTAGTACGG
Organism: Athrips mouffetella; assembly: GCA_947532105.1. NCBI lineage: Eukaryota > Metazoa > Arthropoda > Insecta > Lepidoptera > Gelechiidae > Athrips > Athrips mouffetella. The sequence goes on along the minus strand of OX383964.1, from coordinate 6,696,580 downwards.
AATTTTCATTGTCAATCGTTACAGGCGATCTTAAAAAAAAGAGGCAACAAATAAAGGGAGTGAATGGGTGGCGAGGAGGTATTAAAAAAAGTCCCTATTACTCCCTATCTATCCTTTTCCATCCCTCCCCCCCTCCACATCCCCCTTTCCCCCTCCCCCCCTCTTCCCCTCCCCCTACCTCTTACCCCTCCCTCTCTCTCTTCCCCCCTCAACCTCCCTCTCCCCCCCTCCCTTATCCTCCCCACCTCACTTTCCCCCTTCCTCTTTCTCTACCCCTCCCTTTACCCCCCATCCCTAACCCCCCTCTACCTCACTCCCCTTTCCCCCCTCACTCTTAACTCTCCCACTCACACTCTCTGCCTCTTCCCCTCCCCCTCCCTCTACCACTTTATCCCCTCCTCCCACTACCCCTCCCTCACCCCCTATACCTCCCTCCCCTTCCCCCTCCCTCTAACTCTCCCTCTCGCACTCTCTCCCTCTCCCTCTCCAACTCCCCCTCCCTCTTCCCCCCTCTCCCTCTCCCCCTTCCCCATCCTACATCCCCTCAACCTTCCCCATCCTCCATCCCCCAACTTTCCCCATCCTCCATCCCACAAACCTTCCCCTCCCCATCCCCCCTCCCTTCCCCTCCCCCAACCCCGTCCTTGCCCCTCCCCTTCCCCCTCTCCCTCCCACTCCCCCTCCCTCTCCCACACCCCTCCCACTCCCTCTGACTTTCCCAATCCCCCTCACCCACCCTCTTCCCCCCCTCCTTCTACCCCCCATCCCCCTACCCCTCCCTTCCAATTTTTCTCCCTCTCCCCCTCTCCCTCACCCTTCCCCTACCTCACCCCCTCCCCTCCCCCTCTCCTTCTTCTTACCCCTATTCCTATCCCTATCCCTTCCCCTATCCCTACCCCTAACCCTATCTTAACCGCTATCCTTATCCTTATATTAGGTCTTTACCTATGAAATTGCCGTTTTGTATGGAGAATTTTAGGTAAACCCAATTTTCAGTACTAACATTTTTGCATTTTTCTTTAGAATTATAAATCCAATCTTTTTTATTTTTTTAAGCGTTATTGGGAAGACATTAAGCTAACAGAAGCTTAAATTTAATTTTTGAAAAATATTATGTGTAAAAAAATATAACAAATCTAACGATGAAATCGGACGACATTTAAGACGAACAATTTTCGAACCTTTGATTTTATATATCAAACTAAAAATTAAAACTTTAGTTTATACGCGAATTGATAACCTTGAAGTCAACTTTCAAATATAAGACAAATGAAAAAAATAGCATTAGAATTATAGGAATTATGATCTCATTAATCTGTAAGAAAATATCGGCAATTTCATAGGTAAAGACCTATTATAAACATACAACCGACACTCATATTGATGTTTAGACATTTCAAACCTATCGCACCCCAACCCCATCCCCAGGGTATGATGGTATTTCACGTCCACCACGTTGGATTTCAAAATTGTTGTACTTTTCATAATCAGCGACCCGATAAACCATACAAACGACACCTTCTTCTTCTTTAGTGTAAGCAAGAACACAGGCTAAATCTTACTTGCCCAGAAAGCGGCTACCGTGGTAGCCCTCTGGTTACCGTCAAGTAAGTCCTTTCGCGAGCAGGTGGTCGGGCACGCGGGACAATTAGTGAGATGTGCCATGGTTTGCAGGAGTTCTCCACATTCACAGCTGGCGTCTGCGCTACTTAGGAACCCCCACTGGCATAGGTTATTATTATTATTATTTATTTAATTTACAGACAACAAAGATCCAAAATGTTAGTAATTCTTAAAACTAGGTTAGTACTTATATTCTACCAGAGACTTGGTTAATGCTACAAGGTGCATTATTAATGGACTCTCATTTCTGTCAGCAATCGTCTTTAGGAGGCTGTTGGGGCTGCCACGTATTCTATTTAACAAGGACGCCGCCTTTTTTCGCAATATCGCTGTGAAGCTGTCGACGCCAGCTTCCGCAAACATGGCGGACGCGCTACAAAAACGTGGCAGCCGCATCAGCGCCCTGAAAGCATTGTTGTACTGCACTCGCAGGGAACTGAGCGCACGTTGAGTGAAACTAACCCACAGGGCACCCGAGTACAGTGACGTACAGTAAGCTCTGAAGAGTGTGATTTTAACTGAATCTGAACATCGGGTAAACCTGCGGGCCAGCATATTCGCTCTTACCGCCAGTGCCCTACGCTCTCGCTCTAGGTCAACATCGTCTTTAAGATCGTCGGTTAAATAATGTCCGAGATATTTGAACTTATTAACTTTTTTTAGCGGTAGTCCATTTAAAATTATTGGAAGCTCGTTAGTCGGACTTTTTCTTCCGACTGCCTTAAATACCATATATTCAGATTTATTCACATTGTAAATTAATCCATGAGCAGCGGCATACGATTCACAAGCTTTTAGAAGTTTTCGGAGTGCACTGATCGATGGAGCCAGCAGCACCATAACTTATGCTATTCAGGCAGATGCCATCAATATAGCAGCCAACATGCATGCTGCTGAGTTCACCGATCAGTGCATCCATATACAGGTTAAACAATACAGGTGACGTTAACCCTCCCTGTCTAACACCACATTCAAGGACATAGGGTACAGATAAATTGTTAGCCCATTTAACGGTATTAATTTGATTACTGTACCAAAATCTAAAAATGTCTAACAAGTCCTGAGGCAAACCAACACATTCCAGTTTTTTCCAAAGCATATCGTACGAGACCAAATCAAAGGCCTTTGAAAGGTCCAGGAAGCAGGCAAATACTGGTGTTTTCCTGTCCGTATAGTACCTGACAGTGTGCTTTAACGTTGCAATAGCAGTTTCAGTAGATAATCCAGGTTTGAAACCGAACTGGGCGTCATGCAATTGCAGGTGTTGTTCTAAGCGTATGTTAAGCACACTGTCAAGGACCTTAGCTATTATGGTAGCTAGTGATATTGGCCTATTATCCTTGCTTCGGCCAACTTGGGTCCTGTGCCTATTTAGACTTCTCCAGGTTCGCCAAGGTTCCTTATAGCCAGGAGGCAGGTTTTCGTTGGGGGGGTACAGTGAATGTGGGTACTCGCTTGCCCAAAGTCTGCACCTCACTTCGGAAGGGTTTTGGTTGGTAGGCTGTGTGGATCGCAGGAAGCTTTTGCGGCTTCGCAACCGACCTGCGGCGGGAGAGAGCCCGTAGAGTGGATGTCTCGGGTCGCTTTCCTGTTTTTGTTTTTCTAGCGAACAGGTCACTTCTCTACGGACTCTGGGAGGAGCTATCCCCGCAAGAGGGAACAGCATACCGACAGGAGTTGGCTTGAGACAGCCAGTCACGATGCGGCAGGTGTCATTAAGCTCCGCGTTCACCTCTATGGTGTGAGCTGACCTAGCCCACACTTGACACGCGTACTCTCCTGCTGAGAAACACAGAGCTAGCCCCGTAGTGCGCATAACCGTTGGGTTTGCTCCCCAGTTGGTGGAGGAGAGGCGGCGCAGCAGGTTGTTACAGGAACTAACTTTTTGTTTTGTGTTTCTGCAGTGGGTCTTGTACGTCAGAGAGCAGTCCAGTGTCACTCCCAGGTATCTAGGGCAACTGCAGTGCTGGATGGTGGCACCCTTCCAGTAAATTTTCAGCTCCCTGTTTGCCTCCCGATTGCGTAGGTGGAAAGCGCACGATTGGGTTTTGCTTGGGTTGGGCCTTAGAGCGTTATGCTCATAATATTTATGAAGGTTCTCCAAGGCAAGATTCAGTATGCTTTCCAAGGTTTCGAAGCTCTTATGCTGGCAAGTTAGTGCAAGGTCATCGGCATAAATGTATCGCCGTGTGTTAGGGTAGTGGGGCTGATCATTTGTGTAGATGTTAAATAAAAGTGGTGCCAAGACGCTTCCTTGGGTTAGACCGTTTTTCTGGCATCGCCATCTACTCTTCTTGCCATGTAGGTGGACGCAAAAGCGGCGGTTACGAAGAAGCTAACTTAACAGTGACACGAAAGTGGTTAACGACACCCATATTGATTTTTAGACATCTCAACCTTATCGCACCTCAGTCCCATCCCCAGGGGATGATGGTATTTCAAGTCCATCACGTTGGATTTCAAAATTGTTGTAGTTTTCGTAATCAGCCCATTTCCCTCTTTTAGGGGTTGAATTTGGGATAGAATTTCAATAACAGTGATGTACGTTCCACAGAATTACAACCCTAATGCCTAAATCATAAATTTTGTGGATATTACTTTGAAAATGAAGGATTTTCAACTTCATCCCCCTTTTCACCCCTTAGGATGTAGAATTTTCAAAAACCCTGAGACACGTGAAACTTAATTTTTAGTCGTCAGCCTAACTACAAATTTTTAAGATCCTAACTTCAAAACTGACGGACTTTCATACAAATTTTCTTCCCCTATTTTACCACCTTAGGGGTGGAATTTTGTAAAACCCTTTCTTAGTGCACCCCTAGGTCTCATAAAGAACTTACATGCCTAATTAGGAAACTCTAGACCCAGCAGTATGGGCTGTGCGTTGATATGTCAGTCAGTCAGTCAGTCAGTCAACTTCTTCTTTTATATATATACTAGCTGTTGCCCGCGGCTTCGCTCGCGTGGATTTCGTATTTATGTTGTTACCGGTTTTCCGAAGCAATGAGATATTTTCCCGTCATTTCGGGGTAATTTTAAACTAAGGAAAAACAGGACTAACCCTGCGCAAATCGATGAGTATAATTCAAGATCCAGCTGAATTTTATATAATATACAGACGTTACTCATAAATTACTCAGAACAGAGGAACTTAGCAGCAGTATCCTAACAAATGTAAAGAGAGAGAGATGAGAGACACCTTTATGTAAGATTTCAAAACAGAGCCAATTCGCAGAAGTAATTGAGAAAAACTAAAACCCTCTCCCTCTCTTTCCCTCTCCCCCCTTCCTCTCCCCCTCCCTCTGTCTCTCCCTCTGTCTCTCCTCCTCCCCCTGCCTCTGTCTCTCCCCTTCCCCCTCCGCCCTCTCCCCCTCCCCCTCCCCCTCCCTCTCCCTTTCCATCACCCCCTCCCCCTCCCTCACTCCCTCCCTCTCCCCCTTCCCCTCCTTCCCCTCCTTCTCCCTCTCCCTCTACCTCTACCTGTACCTGTACCCCTCTACCTTTCTACCTCTCTACCTCTCTACCTCTCTACCTCTCGACCTCTCTACCTCTCTACCTCTCTACCTCTCGACCTCTTTACCTCTCTACCTCTCTACCTCTCTACCTCTCTACCTCTCTACGTCTCTACCTCTCTACATCTCTACCTCTCTACCTCTCTACCTCTCTACCTCTCTACCTCTCTACCTCTCTACCTCTCTACCTCTCTACCTCTCTACCTCTCTACCTCTCTACCTCTCTACCTCTCTACCTCTCTACCTCTCTAACTCTCTACCTCTCTACCTATCTACCTCTCTACCTATCTACCTCTCTACCTCTCTACCTCTCTACCTCTCTACCTCTCTACCTCTCTACCTCTCTACCTCTCTACCTCTCTACCTCTCTACCTCTTTACCTCTCTACCTCTCTACCTCTCTACCTCTCTACCTCTCTACCTCTCTACCTCTCTACCTCTCTACCTCTCTACCTCTCTACATCTCTACATCTCTACATCTCTACCTCTCTACCTCTACCTGTCCCTAGCCCTACCCCTTACGCCAATATAACCGCTATCCCTAACATAGAAATGACACCCATATTTATTTTTAGACATTTCAAACCTATCGCACCCCAACCCCATCCCCAGGGGATGATGGTATTTCACGTCCACCACGTTGGATTTCAAAATTGTTGTAGTTTTCGTAATCAGCGACCCGATAAACCATAAAAACGACACCCACATTGATTTTTAGACATTTCAAACCTATCGCACACCAACTCCATCCCCACGGGGATGATGGTATTTTACGTCCAACACGTTGGATTTCAAAATTGTTGTAGTTTTCGTAATCGTGGAATTTCAATAACAGTGATGAACGTTGCATAGAATTACATCATTAATGCCTAAATAATAAATTATGTGGATTTTACTTGTAAAATCGAGAATTTTCAACTTCATCCCCCTTTTCACCCTTAAGGGTGTCGAATTTTCAAAAACCCTGAGACACTTAAATATTAATTTTGAGTCGTCAGCCTAAATACAAATAATCAGCCCATTTCCCTCTTTTAGGGGTTGAATTTGGGATGGAATTTCAATAACAGTGATGTACGTTCCACAGAATTACAACCCTAATGCCTAAATCATAAATTTTGTAGATATTACTTTGAAAATGAAGGATTTTTAACTTCATCCCCCTTTTCACCCCTCAGGGTGTAGAATTTTCAAAAATTCTGAGACACGTAAAACTTAATTTTTAGTCGTCAGCCTAAATAAAAATTTTGAAGATCCTAACTTCAAAACTGACGTACTTTCATACAAATTTTCATCCCCTATTTTACCCCCTTAGGGGTGGAATTTTGTAAAACCCTTTCTTAGTGCACCCCTAGGCCTCATAAGGAACATACATGCCAAATTTGGAATCTCTAGACCCAGTGGTTTGGGCTGTGCGTTGATATGTGAGTCAGTCAGTCAGTCACCTTCTTCTTTTATATATATATACAAGCTGTTGATTGATGGATTTCGTATTTATGTTGTTACCGGTTTTCCGAAGCAAGGAGATATTTACCCGTCATTTCGGGGTAATTTTAAACTAAGGAGAAACAGGACTAACCCTGCGCAAATCAATGAGTATAATTCAAGATCCAGCTGAATTTTATATAATATACAGACGTTACTCATAAATTACTCAGAACATAGGAACTTAGCAGCAGTATCCTAGGCATTACAATGCTGTTTGAGACCGATATCCAATTGTGCAATAATTTGTATGTTTTAGCCTAAGTGAAACAAAATAAATTTTATAATATCTTATCTAAATGTAAAGAGAGATGAGAGACACCTTTATGTAATATTTCAAAACAGAGTCAATTCGCAGAAGTAATTGAGAAACACTAAAACCCTCTCCCTCTCCCCCCTTCCTCTCCCCCTCCCCCTCCCTCTGTCTCTCCCCCTCCCTCTGTCTCTTCCCCTCCCCCCTCTCCCCCTGCCCCTCACTCTCCCCTCCCTCACCCCCTACCTCTCCCCCTTCCCCTCCTTCTCCTTCTCCCTCTCCCTCTACCTGTACCTCTCTACCTCTCTGCCTCTCTACCTCTCTACATCTCTACCTCTCTACCTCTCTACCTCTCTACCTCCCCACCTTTCTACCACTCTACCTCTCTAACTTTCTACTCTCTACCTCTCTACCTCTCTACCTCTCTACCTCTCTACCTCTCTACCTCTCTACCTCTCTACCTCTCTACCTCTCTACCTCTCTACCTATCTACCTCTCTACCTCTCTACCCCTCTACCTCTCTACCTCTCTACCTCTCTACCTCTCTACCTCTCTACCTCTCTACCTGTCTACCTCTCTACCTCTCTACCTCTCTACCTCTCCACCGTCCACCACTCTACATCACTACCTCTCTACCTCTTTACCTCTCTACCTCTCTACCTCTCTACCTCTCTACCTCTCTACCTCTCTACCTCTCTACCTCTCTACCTCTCTACCTCTCTACCTCTCTACCTCTCTACCTCTCTACCTCTCTACCTCTCTACCTCTCTACCTCTCTACCTCTCTACCTCTCTACCTCTCTACCTCTCTACCTCTCTACCTCTCTACCTCTCTACCTCTCTACCTCTCTACCTCTCTACCTCTCTACCTCTCTACCTCTCTACCTCTCTACCTCTCTACCTCTCTACCTCTCTACCTCTCTACCTCTCTACCTCTCTACCTCTCTACCTCTCTACCTCTCTACCTCTCTACCTCTCTACCTCTCTACCTCTCTACCTCTCTACCTCTCTACCTCTCTACCTCTCTACCTCTCTACCTCTACCTCTACCTCTCTATCTCTCTACCTCTACATCTCTATCTCTACCTCTTCCTATCCCTGCCCCTATTCCTACCCCTAACGCCAATTTTACCGCTATCCCTAACATACAAACGACACCCATATTTATTTTTAGACATTTCAAACCTATGGCACCCCAACCCCATCCCCAGGGGATGATGGTATTTCACGTCCACCACGTTGGATTTCAAAGTTGTTGTAGTTTTCGTAATCAACGACCCGATAAACCATACAAACGACACCCATATTCACATTTCAACCCTATCGCATCCCAACCCCATCCCAAGGGAATGATGGTATTTAACGTCCACCACGTTGGATTTCCAAATTGTTGTAGTTTTCGTAATCAGCGACCCGATAAACCATACAAACGATACCCATATTGGTTTTTGGACTTTTTCACCCCATTTCCCTTTTTTAGGGGTTGAATTTTGGTCGGAATTTCAATAACAGTGATGAACGTTGCATAGAATTACATCATTAATGCCTAAATAATAAATTATGTGGATTTTACTTTAAAAATAAATAATTTTCAACTTCATCCCCCTTTTCACCCTTAAGGGTGTCGAATTTCCAAAAACCCTGAGACATGTAAATATTTATTTTTAGTCGTCAGCCTAAATACACATTTTGAAGATCCTAACTTCAAAACTGACGGACTTTCATACAAACTTTTATCCCCTATTTTACCCCTTTAGGGGTGGAATTTTGTAAAACGCTTTCTTAGTGCACCCCAGGGCCTCATAAGGAACCTACATGCCAAATTTGGAATCTCTAGACCCAGCGGTTTGGGCTGTGCGTTGATATGTCAGTCAGTCAGTCAGTCAGTCAGTCAGTCAGTCAGTCAGTCAGTCAGTCAGTCAGTCAGTCACCTTCTTCTTTTACATATATAGATAGATAGATAGATAATATCCGCAAGTAGGATTATATTAATGACAGATCCCTCACAAGGAACAGACCAGACACAGAACAGACATCGTACTTGGGTTTGACCCCAGCCGGTCCCACGAAGTCATAGTTTACGAGTGCTTGTTACAACATGCTTGAGTTTGATACCAGCCCAGCCAGTCCCACGAAGTCATAGTTTACGAGTGCTTGTTACATACTCGTACAACGTGCTTGGGTCTGACGTCAGATCCACCAGATCATAGTTTATGAGTGCTTTTTCCAACAAGCTTGGGTCTGACCCAATCCCACGGGGTCATAGTTTACCAGCGCTTGTCACAATGCGCTTGGGTTTGACCCCATACCCACAAGGCCAATGTTTACGACTCCACCGTAAATTGATCAAACCCCTGACCCAATAGGTCATAGTTTAAGTTTGCGTACCACAACGTGCGTGGGCCTGACCTCTGACCCATAGAATCATAGTTTACGAGTGCTTTTTGCAACGTGCTTGAGTCTGATCGTAGACTCACTAGGTCATGATTATAGTCTACGAGCACTAGTCACAGAGTGCTTGGGTCGAACCCCAGAACCACGAAGTCATAGTTGAAACATGCACGAGTATGACACCTGACCCTCACTTTTGTCCTCAGGCAGTAAGGTCAACCAAGAACAAGTCGAATTCGAGTAACAAAAACTAAAATTACGTTGCCAAAAGTCATAGATATTGTAGACAGAATAATCAAGAACTGCCTGCTCCCAAGGGTCTGAAGGCACTAGGTTGGCTTTGTGGGCTACGTAACATGCGATTGCTAAAGACTGATGCAACGTGCGACCATCCTCTTCATACAGAGGCAGTTGGCCAAATGGTAGAACTAAAAGTAGATAGATAAAAATAAGTCTTGTATTGTTTTCATTTCAGTAAGTTAACTTCTTCCAAAATAGCACGATAAAGGATATAGATAAATGTTATTCGTGCTACTGAAGTCTATCAAGGTAAACAAATAGTCTCAGAAAAAGTAACATTTCTTAATTTCGGGATTCGGCCAGTTCGTCTGATCATACCGGATATCCTCAAACTTTTCTCCCTCATAATAAAGAATATACCTGACAGACTCGCCAAGCCCGTTCAGGTTGAAATAGTGAAGTTGTTTGGACATGTTGCAAGACTGATCACTCAACTAGCAATAGTTGAAATTTGCTGATAACTTTTTTTTTATTGTTAGTACTCTTCTCAGTTAAATGTATGAAGAGATGAGACGAAGAAGAAGAGACTTCCCAGTTATGGTAATTTTGAAGGCCGCACGGTTAAAGTTATATTTAACATTACTTTGCAATTGGAAGCCCTGAACTAAGATCAATGATAAAATATGCGGTAGGCCTCAAAGAGATTTTAACCTCGCTGCGCTCGGTAACGAGGTTTAAATGTCTTTGGTAGGCCTTTGCTCAGTGAAATACATCACAAGGTCTCCTCTTGCCAGCTTCTTGTATGCAAGAATTTTTAACGAACTTCAAAAAAGGAGGTTATTTAAAATAATCCTTCATTGTGTTTAACAAGCCTTATATTTAAGTAAAGATTTTGTAAAGCATGACATATCAGTTTCTTTATCAGAATCGACAATATTTTATCTATCTTTGATCAAAATCAAAGATAAAATATTGCAGAATCATCAGAATTAGGCTGCTTGCTAGAAAGTACGAATATCTTATCAAATGTACCTACTGACCCAATTTTGGTAGAATTCAAATGTACATTCGAGGTCGTGTAGGTCTACGGTTAATTTTTTATTTTATCATACACCTTGTTTGTACGGTCCCGGGAATAAATTGCTGAGCAGGTTTAGCTCCATGGTTCATTTATGATATCATACTACGTGTACAGTTACGGAAATAAATTGCTGAGCAGGTTTAGCTCCATGGTTCATTTATGATATCATACTACGTGTACAGTTACGGGAATAAATTGCTGAGCAGGTTTAGCTCTATGGTTCATTCATGATATCATACGTCATGTGCAGTCATGGGAATAAATTTCTGAGCAAGTTTAGCTCTATGGTTCTTGCATGATGTCATAAAACGTGTACAGTCACGGGAATAAATTGCTTAGCAGGTTTAGCTCAATTCATGATATTATACAACGTGTACAGTTACGGGAATAAACTGCTGAGCAGGTTTAGCTGTATTGTTTATTCATGATATCATACAACGTGTAAATTCACGGGAATAAATTGCTGAGCAGGTTTAGCTCTATGGTTAATTTATGATAGCATAAAACGTATACAGTCACGGGAATAAATTGCTGATCAGGTTTAGCTCTATGGTTCATTTACGATTTCAAACAACTTGTACAGTTAGGGGAATAAATTGCTGCGCAGGTTTAGCTCTATGGGTCATTCATGATATTATACAACGTGTACAGTTACGGGAATAAACTGCTGAGCAGGTTTAGCTGTATGGTTCATTCATGACATCGTACAACGTGTACAGTCACGGGAATAAATTGTTGAGCAGATTGAAGATCTTTCAATATTTTCTAATTATTAGTAAAAATAAGTACTACCTGTTTTGTCAACTTTCTATATGTATTGTCCATTGTAGTTTCTTGTGTGCAATAAACAATAAATAAAATAAATAAATAAAAATAAGTTAATATAACAGTAAATCTATGTATAATAAATAGACTGAGAGCTGGCAACGGATCGCGTCAACTCATTTATGGAGCAACGAACCACTCTAGTTTGTAAGCCCTACTCTACACTCACTCTATTTGTTCATAGATCAAGGCGCCTGCCAGCTGTGCGTGGATGGATGTGTGAGAGGAAAGCAAAGGGGTTGAAAAATCTACCAAAGTTTTGCCATTTAAAGAGATCTGGGTTTTGCGTAGCTGCTTAGTCATTGAATTCGAATATAACATTGGCAGTTTTATTTTGAAAAGTAGTGGCAGGCGCCGAAAAGCTGGATACGGAAAAAGTCTACCCATTTATAGAGAAACGAAATCACTTTAAAGTATGCCCTACCATCATTCGCGATAGATCCGGGCGCCTGCCAGCTTTGCGATGGTGGGGATTGATGGGATGGGATTACGAGTATATCAGGACTTTCACGACTTTCCTAATAATTTTGGTTTTTAATATAATTGAAAACGAAAAAAAAAATATGAATACTTTTGTCTCACATTTCGTTAAGGTGTTTGGAAAAAGAAGTTCAATTTAATGGCTTCAAAATACTTCACACATATATATATAATATTTATATTTATATTAATAACACACTTATATATATATTTATCTTCAATAATATTTATTTATTTTCTAGAATAATTTACACGGTATAAGGCGCCCTTTTTGCAATGTACTCCTTAACGCCGGGCAATTCTCTGATCTTCTTCGTTAAAGCCTGGACTGTTGGGTATTTCTTCTCAATCTCCGTATTGAAGAACAAATTCACAGCCTCGATGATGCCAACCAGAATGAAATCTGCCCAGCTCAGCTGGAAATAAGAAAAAAACTGGGTATTTCATACACATACACACACGTGCCGGCACCACCAAAATAGTACCAAAGCATCTCTACCCCTGGGTGTCATAAGAGGTGACTAAAGGATTTTTGTATTGGAGGATGGGCAGCAGCGTCCTTCTGTGTATTGTACAGTTAAGAGCGGTCAAGCTTGACACTTGCAGCGAGACCTTAGCTCTTACGATTGCGATTGATATAAGAACGGTACAAAGTCCAATGTTTCAAGCTTGAGGTGCTCTTGACTGTACCATCTTACATATTGCAGTCACCAGCAACGCGATCCATGGTGCCAGCCGCAACGTTAATGGCGTGGTAACTATGGTACTTCCCCTTCAGATTGTTCCAGCAAAAGCTAGAATTCTGGAGGGAGCTCCTTGTCCTGCAGTGGACGCTCCATAGGTTTTTTTTTATATAATGATGATGAAATACACTCGCAGAGAAAACAGACACAGGTGGGGTCCACTCTAGCCTAAAACTCTAGCTTACAAATACGGTCATTTACATTCTGCCCGATTGCCCTCACACCAGCTATGCCATTGTGTAAGAAAATTCACTTCACTTCTTGATATGATACATCATATCTCACCACTGGACGGGAACAAGAAATAGAATGCATTGTGCAGGCGGGATGAACTATACAGCGTGTAAAGGAAAGGTGTGATAATACTAAAGGATGTGAATCTGCCGATGAAACTGAACAACTTTTCCCAAGGAACATAGGTCATAGAACAAAATAAATTTTTGACCTAGAAACTACATTAGCTGATAGCGCATTTTGTATCCGAGGTGTTTTTCGTGTTTTCCTTGGGAAAAGTTGTTCAGTTTCATGGGCAGATTTACACCCTTTAGCATTATCACAACTTTCTGTTGCACGTTGTACAAACGTGCAAGACGAAATAAGTAACTTTAACTACCTACTCGAATTTATGAATTACCTTGCCACCGAAGTAACCACCACGGTTTTTCAGATCCTTTTCAAACCGTGAGAAGAAGAATTCCACAGATTCTTCTAGAATCTCTTTCTTAATAGCTTCCTTCTTTACAGCATCTTCTGCTTTTAGGTACGTGACAATCTCTGTAAAAAACAAATCTCTTTTTACAAGCAGTTTAGTTCTCACCAGGAGGGCTATTCTATGTACTTTAGGGTTTCTTTAAAAGTGACTTCGTTGACGTTATATACTCGTACATTCAAAAAACAACCACATTTTATTATTTGATTGAATTTTAATGTCAAGGAAGTATAATTAGTAGTATATTATAAATCCAAGATTATAAATGTAGGTACATACTCGTAATATGCGCTGTGCATTTTTAACGCATTGTGCGTGGGCTTATAGTTTTCGGTGACGCTCCGCAGTCACTGAGATTTGAACTTGGGCTTTTTCTTTGACTTCTAATAATAGTCAACAAAATCTTCTTCCCCAAAAAAGAATATTTTAAATAAATATTACTTACTTCCCCAGAAGTCATAGATATTGTACACAGTAGCATCAAGAACCGCCTGCTCCCAAGGGTCTGAAGGCACTAGGTTGGCTTTGTGGGCTACATAACGAGCGATTGCCAGCGACTGATTCAGGTTGCGACCATTCTCTTCATACAGAGGCAGTTGTCCAAATGGAAGAGCTGAAACATTGCGGGAAGGTTTGTAAGTTAATAATGAAATGTGAAAACGATTACACTTATTCCTTGTGGTTACTCGAAGTACAACAAATATTGAGAGGGTATTGAATTCAGGGACTGGTTCGGCATACCTTGCGCGTTGAAGTAAGGATATTGCAATTAACATAACCAAGCTTCCCAGCAATGTATGCCGAATTAGTCTTTGAATTCAGCTAGGTGTGATCGTGGCTTAAAAAGCCTGCGAAGAATTGAAATAATCTAATAAAACATAACTTTAAAATATCTTGACCTAAACATAGCCTTTGAACTTTGCGTTTGCTCCCACCTTTGTTGTTCAAAATCATTATAAGTTACGGGTCCACTGTTAGCTCTCTTTCTTGCTTAAAGCAAGTGTGTGGTGGCTACTTACCTATCTTCTTATAGGATTTTCGTGTCATGTTGATCTACTTACTGAATTATCAGTTACAGAATCTGAACAACTACGAAAATTTACAATGGAAAGAGAAAGATATGAACTCCATAATCATTATCATAACATCCCATGAAAAGTCTAATGCCAGATAGGGAGCTCCCTTTAGAATTCAACAGTAAAAATACGTACGTGAAAATATTTTAAAAATATTTTTGAGATGATAAACCATAGTTACCACAGAACAGAAACAGTTAACACACTTTGCGGCTATCACCATGGTTGGTGACCGCAGTATGGTACAATTGAAAGAAGGGTGTTGCTGCCCATTTTCCGCTTCAAACTCCTTTATTTTACGACACCCACAAGTCGTTGTTAATAATGAGAGGTTAGAGATCGACTACAGCTGCAGAATTTTCATTTTGGAGAGCAAAGTAAACATTTGTTTTTTCTTCAATATTATGTTTTTTGTTATATTACGTAACCTGTTTTCACAAGTGTAATTGTGAGCACTCGTTATCATGTTTAAGGGCTAGACAAGAGCAGAATTACCTCCCTTTCTAACAAAGTGCAGAATGCGCGTGCTAGAACGGAGCGGATTCGCGCTGTTTTACGTTTTTCGCTCATTTTTGCATTATTCTCAAAATCTGTACCCATGATATTAATTATAAAACAGCTATATTATTATGCATAGTTTATTGAATAATGTGTAAAAGCTTTGGAATCATATATTAATGGGTACTTAAAAGCAAAAAGCAGAGGTAACTTTGGATTTTTTTATGGCGTACAAAATATATTTAACCTTAATCTTTAAAGATTCTCAATTATCACATAAATTTTTTTCACTGCCTTATATTCATCCCTTTTCGTTAAAAACGCTCAAGTGAAGCGTATAAGACCTAAATTTAGGTCTTATCAGCCCCATAAGAAATGTTACTGGCTAATGGGTACCAATCGACTGGAATTGGATAAGTATTGCCCATCTGCTTTCACGTCAATGTTGGTAGATATACTCTTTTCGCTTTCTCTACTAGATCTTTACAGGCCATGCCTATTTTAAAATAATCTAGCTGGCGTAGGCAAATGCCACACAATTTTACTCGGTGGCAAGCGTAACTTGAATCGAAGGAGTCCCATCATACAATCTTCCTAGTTCTGCGTGCGAGGGGATATAGATAATCGGATTTTACTAGTTAGATTTCCAAAACGATTTAACGTTAGAAATGCAATACGATCACGTATACAGGACTCAGGCTTATATTTTGGAGGCTAAATGCAAAAAGTCTTCAAAAAAAAAACGTTTTATGACACGGAATGAATCGATTAGCTGATAATTTTATAAGGAGAGTCGATCTTTTTTGCAAATTCATAAAAGGAAAGCTTTTTTATTTAAAATGTAGAAAAACTAAATTGTCCGTGTGGTGCCAGCAAAGAATAGTACCAACCCATTTCTACACGTGGATGTTTGAGAGGCGAATAAGGGCTTACAAGCGTGGTGACTATGCTCATACCACGCGTTTTTTCTGGATTTCTGGAGGGAGCTCCCTGCAGTGCACGTCTCATGGGATGTTATGATGACGATGATGATAGAAAACTGAATAGTTTAACTCAGACTAAATAATTTGGTTTTAAAATCGGATTTGGTCTGCGACTCATTTAAATGTTTCTATTACCTGTTTGCTTGCACATTTTTTCTGTCAACAGTAATGCGCATAAACATATATATATTCTTTATTGCACAATTAATACTTATATAGAAATATACAAAAAACAGGACATTTACAAAGGCGGGCTTATCTCTGCAAGAGATTTCTTCCAGCCAACCCATGGTTGTGAGAGAGAATGTAAAATGAAAATATTAGGTGCCTCTATTTTTAAATCTCTACTATAAGTTTAAAGAACTAATATTATATAAAATTTTGAAATCTCTTCATGATCTTTAAAGTCTCCACTATTTGCAAATGCATATAAATAGGTATTTTAAAAGAAAACAAAGACAGTTAATGATATCATTACTTAAAAACACTTCAAGATCACGGTCAAGGTCGCGACGTGACTCTGACCTTGATAACCTTTTATTTTGGCTTACATAATAATATGATAAGATAAAAACCTGTTAAATATTGACTACACGAGAAAGAAACTTTATCCAATTAGACCCAAAATAAAGAAACAAACCTAACCTAACCAATTAATGTCCCTCAGGTATCTGGACACTTCAAGATTACAGTCACGTGACTCTGACCATGATAACCTTTCATCTTGACTTACATAATAGATATGACAAAAACCTGTTAAATATTGGCTGTCGCTTTAGCGACTAAACAAGCAAGAAACTTAACCCAATCCCACCCAAAATTAAGAAACAAAACGTAACCAAACCAATTTTTAGGGTTCTCAACCCAAATGGTAAAAAATGGCCAAGTGCGTGTAGGCGGCAGTATAGGGTTCCGTAATTTTTAACAATTTTTTACCGCAAAGCAAGCAGGTTTTGATTAAATATTTCATAACGCTTAAAACATAAAAATTTACCTCCTAATGCTCAGCGAGGTCCTATATATAGCGCCTATGATTGCTATTGCTATTCGTATTATTTTCAGTTTATTGGCTATAACTCATTAACCTGAGAAGCATACTTAGCTGTGATAGTTTTACTTTTAACTTAATCATACATTCTAATACTGTAATTTATTTCACATTTCCAATAATAACCGTTTAGCCGGCAGGAGGGCACTCGACTCCAACAAAAATTGCGCTTTCGAACTTAATATTTCGCAAACGGATCCCTAAATCGAAAAATGTTGTTTGCAGACTCAAATTGACCTATCCAACGATATCCCACACTATGGGGTAGACCAGAAAAAAAAAATCACCCCCACTTTACTTGTAGGGAAGGTACGATAAAAAATATTTTTTAAGATTTTAGTTTACCACTGTGTCTTCGTGGATGAAATTTATATCCGTCCTAAATTTCAGCTTTCTACTACTAAGGTTGTCTGAGCCGAACCGCGGACAGACAAACAGACGGCCATGACCAAAATATAAGAGTTCCTTTTGGGCTACGGAACCCTAAAAACGGAACCTTTATGGTGCGACTTCGTCTATCGTTCTTTCTGTCTGTGACACTTGTAAATCTCAGCAACTACTCAATATTTTTGAAAAGATAGTGACCAATGTAAAGCCGCGGGGGAGGCCTTTGCCCAGCAGTGGGATCTAGTAGGCTAAGAAAAAAAAAAGGTTTTGTTTCTTTCTTTTGGATTGAATTGGATTCAATTATCTTATCTTAAATAGACCCTTACTGTTCCACTGCTGAACAAAGGCCTCCCTCCGTTCTCCCCATGATGATCTCTCCTATCCTCTGCTTCCTTCTGTAATATTTGACATGAGGAACTTGAAATTTGGATTTTAGCTAATAATAAGAAGTTAAGTAACGCGTGTTTCAGCAATTTTGACCTATCATCCCCAAGGGGGTTAAATAAGGGATGAAAGTTCGTATGAAAATCCTACTACAAATTAGGATTTAGGCTAATAAAAAGAAAGAAATAAACATGTGAGTATGCCCAAGAGCTGCATGAGCTTATTCCGCCATCCCCCTTCTACCATCGGCACCACAGGACATCACCCCTATTTGGTTGATATTCCACACATCCGCACAAAACGCTTAGAAACATTCTTTATAATGCGCACACCTAAGGAGTGGAATTCTCTGCCTGCGTCTGTGTTCCCGAGCTCTTATAACCCGAATCTATTTAAGTCGCGAGTGAATAGGCTTCTTCTGGGCAAGCTCATTCCATCGTCGACCTCATCTCTGTCCTCAAGGCTAGATCGAGGTCAAGAGTAAGCCCATACACAGTAAAAAAAAAAAGTTTCAGTGTTTTTGTATTAGGTATGAAAGTTAATATGAAATTCCTACAGACCAAAAAACGGGCAAAATTTTATTTACGATAGATCTAAAACAAAAAAGAAATACGTTTCAAAATGGGGAAATACTGAAAGTGCTTTTATGGGATCTTTTTATGAACTCTAGCTTCCCGTGCAAAGCCAGGGCGGGCCACTGGTAATATTATATAATTCTTTGCCTGTGAGCTGGAAAAATTCCAAATAAAAGGATAGCTTCTTTTGCAGAGATCCAATTGGTTGAAATAAACATATCTGTGAGTACATAGAGATCTTAATATTATTATATTACGTTCCCGAAAATGGGTGATGACAGACGAACTTGAGACGAACAGACAGACAGAAGTGCAAAAAAGGGGTCTTACTTTTTGTTTTATTTCTATTCCTACTAATATTATAAACGCGAAAGTTTGTAAGTATGGATGGATAGATGGATGGATGTTTGTTACTCTTTCACGTAAAAACTGCTGAATGAATTTTAATGAAACTTGGCACACATATATAATAGGTTAGATCCTGGAATAGCACATAGGCTACTTTTTTCCGCGGGAAAACACTTAATTCCCATTGGAAAACGCATTTAATGCGGGTGAAATGCGGAAAGCTAGTTGAAAAATAATACAAGCTTAACTTACATTCCTTAACTTTGGGAATCGGCCACGACTTTACATCGTAACGAACATCTTCGAATTTTTCTCCCCCATAATGAAGAATATACCTGATGGACTCGCCAAGCCCGTTCAGATGGAAGTAGTGAAGTTTTGTAGACATGTTGCAACACTGATCACTCTACTAGCAATAGTTGGGATGAGCTGATCACTTTGGTTTTATTAACTCACTTGAGTTAAGGTTGGTTCTCACTTAAAAAGTTTTCTTCTCCAAATTCAATTTCATATAGGGTGACTTTTAATTAGTTCTTGATAGAAAGCATTTACTCATGATACTGAACAACTTTTCCCAGGGAACATAGGTCGAAATACGAAAACCAAGTTTTGACTTCCCATATAAACTGCATCATAGATAGCGCATTTTGTATGGGAGTTCAAATTAGGTTTTTCGTATTTCGACGTATGTTCCTTGGGAAAAGTTGTTCAGTATCATGAGTACATGCATATCTTTTGCTATCAAGAACTAATTAAAATTCACCCTATATAATGGAAGTATGTCGACCCTGAAAGGAAAGATCTTAATCTGCACAAAGCTGAACAACTTTTCTCAAGGAACGTAGGTTGGTTTGGGAAGTTTAATAATTGTTTATAATTGGTTTATAATAATAAACACACACATAAACAAAGTATCAATCAAGAAAAACGACATCACATCCCAGTACTTATTTCAACAAGGTTTATTTCAGCAAACCTAGGCAAGCGAAATTGCACTAGAAGACACCAATTAACGTACTCAAATTCTTAATTTAACAACCTCATTAAACAACCTGGCCGCAGACACTTTTTTTATTTCTGCCTATAATTTTTGGAAAACTTTTTGGTTAATTTCACCAACAATGGTTAGTGGCTCCATCACAAAAGATCATTTTCCAACCTTCATTTTGCCACAAAATTTTTCAGTTTCCAATTTTTTTCTTAAGTTTTTAAATGGTCTTGTTTGTATCTTGTCTGTATAAGCCTTTATATTTGAGTAATTTTTTCATTAAAGTTATCAGTTTGACCTTTATAAACTTTGCACACATACATGTATGTACCTGTTATAATATTTATAATTAACAAAAATGAATCGACAGAAGTTGAGATACCTAGAAAATTTTACCACATAATGTAGACGTATGGAAAGCTTCAGTTTGCTATTATTTCATTTAACTAAAGCATAGCTGAGATAACAACACGATTATTAAATGTGATCAAGTTCGCAATTTGCAAATCTATCAGTATGGTAATATAGCACATAATACATAGATAACGAATAACGTTATAGATAACGTTTCTCTTGGCAGGTGGAAGACATTTACATAAAATTTTGATCGTGAAATGTCAAAATCCCAGTGCATCGTTTTCTTGGCATCATCCTTAGTTCTGATTTTATCTACCTGTCAAAATTAGCCGTGTCGCATTTAGACTAAGAGCGCGCAGTTGGCAACCCTACCTCATCGGGTACCAAACAACGACCTATCTAGGCTGCTGCACAATGAAATGTTGAGTCTAAACAAACAGGGTTGCCTGGCACGTTTTGTACAGTGAACAAAAAACTGTAATTTTTTTTAATCAACTAAGTAAGCGCATAATGCATGCAAAAGTACCAATTAAGAAGTACCAAAAACCAACAGGATTGCTTTGCTCAAACATGATACTAAGTGAGTTGAATTAACTTAAAAATGACTTTGCAACTCCTTTAACTACCCGGTTTAGGCAAGGCAACCCTGGTTATTTTGGATCATATTAATTAGTAATTATGCATGTACTTACTTGGAACATGAAGGGGTAAAATATAACCAGTTTTTTGTTACTGTACAAAACGTGCCAGGTTGCGCCCAGGCAACCCTGTTGTTTTGGACTGACCATTTCATTGTGCAGCAGCCTAGATAGGTCGCTGTTTGGTATCCGATGAGGTAGGGTTGCCAACTGCGCGCTCTCCGCCTAACTGTAGTAAATAGTCCAGTCCACTCCACGAGCTCACTGACTGCGATAAAACCAAGAAGGTTTTACTACGCAGCGTAGCGTGGGTTAAAACCTCCTTGGATAAAACAAAATGGTTGTAGGACATTATGCATCAAGACCACTGACCTCTATATATACTTGTATATATAGAGGTCAGTGATCAAGACGAACTTACACAGGTTGTATGACGTACTATCCTTCAAGGTGCATAGTTCAAAAACAGTTTTTTTTTTGTTTTCCCATGGAAATAGCATAATTTAAGTAGAAATTAATAATTAATTTCCCGATGAAATGAATTGATCTAGTGAGCATTATGGTATGAGGGACACTATGGGTATAATAGTTAGGGTGCTGGCTGCAATTTGGGTATATGATTTGCTCATGATTCATATTAATAGGAATGATAGATCAGCTCAATACAAATCGATTTGGTCCTTACAAGTTTTTATGTGCGTCGCTGCGTTTTTAAGTTAAAGCAAAAAAAATTAAAATAAGATAATAGACAATGTTTTTTTGTTGTCTGCCTTTGTGGCTCCTGTTTAAAACACTTCTGAAGATGTAGAAAATCGAAGAGGCAGACATGCAGGGCTCTGCATTATCACGGGACGAAGTAGTGAATTTTTGCATTTTTAAGCGCTGTAACGTTACGACGCAGGGCTATTATGGTGGCAGACCATTTTTCTGGGGTTTTATACATTGTATTTATGTATTTATGTCATTATTTATGTCATCGTCTGCCAGGTGTGTTTCATTGTCAAATTTCAAAATAATTAAAACTTCATTCCTCAAAAACGCAGGGGTTTGGATGTCCGCCAATACTTTTTGTATCTTCTAGAGGATGCTCCTTATCATCAGTCAAAGAGGCAGACATGAGCAAATCATATAGAAATTTGTCCTTCATCACCCTTACTATATGGGGAGACGTAAAAAATCGAGTTATAAACTTTTTCTTTGGGAAAGTTGCTTGTTGCTTCGAGCATTAGAAAACGAATAAAAATTCACGCTGTATAAAATAAAGGTTCGAAAATTTTTCGTCTTAAATGTCGTCCGATTTTTATCATTAGATTTTGTTCTATTTTTTACAGATAATATTTTTAGAAAATTAAATTTAAACTTTTGTAAGCTTAACATCTTTCCAATCATGCATTAAAAAATATTAAAATTTGGATTTAAAATTCCTAAAAAAAATTCAAAAATGTTAGTAGTAACTGATTATTGAGTTTACCTAAAATTCGCCATACAAAACTGCAATTTCATAGTTAAAGACCCAAATAATAAAACAATATTATTTTTAGGCTATGATCGTTATCTCTGTGAATCGAAATACGAATTACACCCCAACACTAGCAGATACTAAGCCGTAGGTGCTCAAAGTGGAATAGCTCAGGTGGTTGGTAATCAGTAACTGGAATTATACATCCTTTCAAGATGTGCAGTAGTGTATGCAACGAAGTAGTTAACCCCAACATAAATTTTTCAGGCAGATTTTATGTGACAGGATGATAAAGAATCATGAATTAAATGTAAATTCAAAATATCAAAAAAAATAATACAAAGAAATGTCATATATTTTTTGTAATTTTTGTATGGAAGAATTAAAAGAACCGATTTTTTTTTTATAGAAGGTTTGTCTCATGTAGTGTAATACCCCAGCAAAGAATCATCGACTGAGGATTTAATGCGGGGGTTTTCATACAACGATCCGCTTCGTTGCCTAGACTACAGGGTGTAAGGGTGTGATCCATAAAACTGTTTATTCAGGTTTGTTCTAAACTTTCGCACTTTTCAAACATGTTTATTTTATTCCGGGAACATAATTATTATTGCGCTAAGACCCGGAATAAAATAAAAACTGTTTATTCAGACAATGAAAGTGAACAATTTCCGTAGGGAACATAGGTCGAAATACAATGAAAAGAAATTGACTACCCATAGAAACTGCACCAGCTGTTTGCTCATTTTGTATGGGAAGTGATTTTTTTTAGGTTTTTTAGTATAAATTATGGATAGTCTGTAGCCACCTTGATATATTTTCATTTTTATTGATTATTTCTTTCATTCATATATTTTATTTCTTTATTTTAATTAAATGTTATCTAATTGACTTTTTGGTAGCATGTTATGGTAATTGATAAAAAAATATCAAAAATGAATTGATGAAATTAAAGATTCTTATTCCTTATGAAATTTAAGTTCTCTACGTCGTGTTTTAAAAGCGATCAATTTTTGCCTCCATGGCACTGTCAAAAATCACGTGAAGCGCTCAGCAGATGAAGGGGCGGAAAGACACGGGAGTTACGGTCATTGTCCGTCAGTATGGCCGGTATTGCGAATATTATAGTTTTTATCAGAATAAAATTCAAAATTGTTCTACGTTTTAAACTAAATAACAATCAATCAGAACAACCTTTTCGACTGAATAATTCTTTGAACTGAACAACTATTCAAGCTGTTTTCCTTCCATACATACATACATAACATCACGCCTCTTTCCCGTTGGGGTAGGCAGAGACCACAGTCCTCCACCTGCTACGATCTTGACATACTTCCCTTGCTTCCTGTACTTTCATCAATCCTTTCATACATGCTCGTTGGTTTAGGGTACTTTTAACCTGGCCTTTATTCAGAACGTCCTGAATTTGGTCCTGGTACGTTCGCCTAGGCCTTCCCCTTCCAACGTTTCCATTCACTCTCGCCTGGTAGATCTCTTTCGTCAATCTTCGTTCATTCATCCTCTCTACATGACCAAACCATCTCAGCATCCCTTTCTCGATTTTGGTCACTACGTCTTCTTTTACGCCACACCGTTCTCTTATCACACTATTTCTAATCCTGTCACTCAATTTAACACCAATCATACTCCTTAGCGCTCTCATTTCCACTGCATTAATTCTACTTTCATGCTTCTTCTGCCATACCCAGCTTTCACTGCCATACATCAGTGTTGGCAGTGTTTTCCTTCCAAACCAAAGATTTTGGAAAATACGCGCATAGAAACGAAGCCACACTGGCGGACTGCCAGAACAAAAAGGCTGCCGTCTGCTGTGCCCAAAGATTTCGGACTTCCTTGCTTCGCTTGGAATACATACCTTACTAATTTATTTTAGAAGGGGATGACATGTGCCAACATGTCCCAATCCTATCATTGATGATCACTAGGAAATATTCAAAATAACCTGTCAAATCTATAGAACAATGCCATTACTACCTTGTGATTGTGACGAATTATTTCTTTAATCCTCCTTCTAATTACCTTTATTGTTCTGTGGCTTTGCCTCTTGAAGTACTTTTTTGTGTCAATGATTAATATCAGCTTCTTCAAAATAAATATTGATAATAAATAAATATGAGAAAAACGTCTCTCAAGGTTATCTGATCAAAGACTGATATGCAAATACGGAAATAATAAGTATGACGCAAATTTGGATCTAACCTGCGACCTACAACGCTGCAGAAGCCAGGATTACTAAAAACCGAGAAAAATGGCAAGTTAAGACCAGTAGCTCTTCCGGGCTTTCTTGATTCGATTTTTAGGCTTCTTTGTCTTTTACAGTTTACGAAGTTTATCGATGTTATTTTCAATGTTTTCAATAAACAATACATTTAATCGAGAGGTCGCATAAATGGCAAGCTCCAACCCACACAAAGCAGAAATAAATGGAATGAATATGGAATGATGGAGGGACATATTCATCCTGCTCACAACCGGCTTGTAAAAAAATAAATTAAACATTATATTAGAATGCGTTTATTGATTACGAAAATCGTAATTTTTTTTGCCAAAAGTAAAACCAATTTAACCACTGAAGCCTTTCAGAAGACAGCCATTGTCGGAGACGTAAGTGCCTCCAGTTATACTTCTAGCCTTGTTACTTGCGAGGAACACAGCTAGGTCACCGATCTCTTCAGCATCTCCTAATCTGTCCAGAGTAGTTATCTGCTTCACCTTATCCAGAAAAGCCTGCTTCTCTTTACCAGTAAGTCCGAAATTGTCTGTAATATCAGAATGCACTGGCCCCGGATAGCATTTACACGCACTCCTTGAGGTGACAATTCCAGAGCAATAGCCCTAGTAAAATAATCAAGACCGGCTTTTGAAATGCCATACGGATATTTAACAATGCCTGGAATGGTGGCCCTTCCAACAATGCTGGACATGTTGATATTAGTCAGGGTCTACCATAGAATACATGATTCATGTATTCTATGGGGTCTACACATCTCAACTACCCTCTCTTTGGGAGTTGTAGTATTGTATACGGGTACGTCGTACGCGACCCCGGCTCCCCGAGCTATTACTAATTCATCCCGATCCTTCCGAGAAAGTAATATCCTTCTTACCCGATTCCTTTCCTATACCAATTATTCCTGTCCCATGAAACCTATCCCTCCCGTTCCTTTTATTCCTGCCCATTCCGCCAATCTAAGGTTGACCGTGCCGATGGATACCTGGCTATAGAGGCGAGTCTAGTCGATAGCAGTCACAACGCCCTGGGCCCGGGCGAACCCAGAAATAGGCTAGCCTTGATCTGGTATGAGGGGCTCTGCCAGGATGGACCACCTGAGTATCCCTTGCTGCTCGTGGCAACGCAATGGATTCTACTAAAATTATAAATTTGAATGGCGGCGATGTGATTGCGGAAAGCCGCTTTGCTACGATGAATGTCAGAGGTGGAATGAATGGCAAAATAGATGAAGTATGTCAGATGATGGAAGAAAGGCATATAGACGTACATACATAACATCACGCCTTGTTCCCGTCGGGGTAGGCAGAGACCACAGTTCTCCACCTGCTACGATCTTGACATACTTCCCTTGCTTCCTGAACCTTCATCAATCCTTTCATACATGCTCGTCGGTTTAGGGTACTTTAAACCTGGCCTTTATTCAGAACGTCCTGAATTTGGTCCTGGTACGTTCGCCGAGGCTTTCCCCTTCCAACTTTTCCATTCACTCTCGCCTTGTGGATCTCTTTCGTCAATCTTCCTTCATTCATCCTCTCTACATGACCAAACCATCTCAGCATCCCTTTCTCAAGATGTACTGTGTGTGAATGAGACTAAACGGAAAGTTTGTGACACCACAAAACATGGCCCTTACACAGCGTACTGGTCTGGTGTTCCCAGTACCAGCAGAGGCTGTCAGGGAGTCGGTGTCATACTTTCCGAAAGAATGGTAGAGTGCGTGAAAGAAGTCGAGTGTGTGAGCCCAAGACTCATCTGGGTCAGGCTAAAAGTCGGACTGACTCGAATCTAAGTTTTGGGTTTATATGCACCTACGGATATGGGTTCGCGAAGGTCTCCAAAAGCCCAAAAAGAGATAGATGAGTTTTGGGAAAGTATGAGAGATACATGAGGGAATTGTGAACAGAATGAACGAGTTATCACGTAAGGTGATTTTAATTGATGGAGAGAGTGGAGAGAGAGAGAACATTGATAAGAGAACGTTGTGGCGTAAAAGAAGACGTAGTGACTAAAATTGAGAAAGGGATGCTGAGATGGTTTGGTCATGTAGAGAGGATGAATGAAGGAAGATTGACGAAAGAGATCTACAAGGCGAGAGTAAATGGAAACGTTGGAAGGGGAAGGCCTCGCCGAACGTACCAGGACCAAATTCAGGACGTTCTGAGTAAAGGCCAGGTTAAAAGAACCCTAAACCGACGAGCATATATGAAAGGATTGATGAAAGTTCAGGAAGCAAGGGAAGTATGTCAAGATCGTAGCAGGTGGAGAACTGATGTCTCTGCCTACCCTGACGGGAACAAGGCGTGATGTTATGTATGTATGTATGTATTTCCCTTAGTCTTGATGAGATGAGGAGCAACCAGGTGTGTCATGAAAATAGCAGAGCGCAGATTAGTTCACATAATTTTGTCGAATTCCTGCATTGTATTTTCATCTGTGATACTTACACCACCACCTATTCCTGCGTTGTTGACTAAAATGTCAAGCTTCCTGTAGTTCTTCAGTGTTTCGTTATCGATCCTTCTGTAATCTTCCT
Organism: Athrips mouffetella; assembly: GCA_947532105.1. NCBI lineage: Eukaryota > Metazoa > Arthropoda > Insecta > Lepidoptera > Gelechiidae > Athrips > Athrips mouffetella. Next base: position 6,669,716 of record OX383964.1, on the reverse strand, counting down.
CAATGGTGACATCGCCGATAATGACAAGAGGTTTGGTGCTTTTCTTTTCGATTTTTTGAGCAACGTTAGCAAGTTTGGTTTTGTTACAGCCAACCATGGTAACTTTGGCACCTTCTGCAGCAAATTTCTCAGCTATGGCAGCTCCGATACCAGAACTAGCGCCGGTCACTATAGCTACTTTATCCTTTAGACTCATGGTGGCAGTTGGCACGTCCAGCTTTCGGCGACAACGTAAATATAACTAAAAGACATGTTCATTGCAATATCTTTTATCACGACAAGCGTTTTGCCCTGCAGCTTCGCTCGCATAGAAGTCCGGGGTTGCCTGTGGGAATCAAATTTACTTTTAAAAACGCTTTAAGAGGAAAACAAAAATAAAAAAATAATCATATTTTGAGGATTTAGACCCTAAAACTTAAGTAGCATATTTTTTTAGGTTTTATTTATTATCGCTAAATAATTTAGTACTAAGTGCTTTCTAAGCATACTGTCAGTCAAGTACCTTGATTTAAATATATATAGATGAGATGTCGATATCACATTACGAAAAAGCATCTTATCGTTATCTGGATGATAGATTAGATAATTACACGTACCTTATTTTTAAATCTATCTATGTGATGTCGATATCATATTACAAAATAGCATTATATCGTAATCGAGATGATAGATTAGATAAGTTCGCATGGTAGCAAGTAAGCACCTAGTAACTAAACAAATATGAGCTGAAACCAGAAATCCGATGAAGGTCAAAGTGTTACCAATGTTTCCACTGACGTGCAATCGTTTATAGGTCATGCCCATGAATGACGTGTAAGGGTAACGAGGATTGTTTGTAATACTATACTTAATAACACGCCAAATCGTTGCCTATCAATATGAATCATTGAAAGTAAAAATAATACTTAAATTAGTATAACGTACTGATAATATAATCGAAGTTATTTAGTGTCATAAATCACCATGGTCCATTGTGGTAGCCGAAATGGTACTTAAACTTGAATATTGTACTTAAAAGGGAAGAAAACCAAGGTATGTTATTGCAAAACATAATATGATCATGACTTATCAAGGGGAGTGTGTGTCAGAAGGGGGAAATAAAACGGAAAGTGTACCTAACTAGATTATTCCATTACCGGCCACACTGGCGGACTGTCAGAACAAAAAGTCGTCTGCCGTCTGCTGTGCCTCTAAAGGAGCTTGTATGTCATGACTATAAAATATTATTTTAATTAACGCTGAATATTATTATAAAAAGTCTTGTCATGAAAAAATTTAACCAAAAGAAACATAATTTGTTACTTAATATTGTACTTGCACTCAACAGACCCTAATCGCGAAAAACAGTCAAACAACAATGGGACAAGAAAGAAAATTATTCCTATGATTTATTTTTAGTTTTTAGGGTTCCGTACCTCAAAAGTAAAAAACGGAAGCCTTGTAGGATCACTTTGTTGTCCGTCTGTCTGTCTATCTGTCTATCTGTCTGTCTGTATGTAACGACCCTTTTTTCTCAGGAACTCGTGGAGGTATCAAGCTGAAATTCTTATCAAATACTGTAAGCGATGTAGTTTAGCTGACGTCATTAAGAGATTTTAATGTCCAAAAATGAATAAACGATTTTGACTTAGACTTTGACTTGACTCATGTCTGCTGTCCTTTGGAGCTGTAAAAAAAATCAAACTTCTAAAGGTGCAAGCGCATTTGGGCGCATTGCCTCGCGGATTTTGAATACTTAGTATGAAAATCTTTGGAACCTCGTGCACCTAGTCGCATAGCACTCTCGCAATACCAGAATTTGTTGACCTCCCCCAGGCGATGCGATCGCATTATGCGCGCGGCCCGCAAGCCACTCCGCGCGCTGTTTCAGTGCTGCCAGATGCGGAAGATGAAACGCGATAAAATTGTTTCATTGTGAGAACATTGAGAACATTGTTATATGTAGTTTAGAGTTTCTGTCGGTGTAACTATTCTAAAACCTGCTATATTTTGTATTTTTATTTCGCTTGGACGAATAAACCAAGGTATTTCAACAACATAATTGGTCAAAATATAAATTCAATAGCCAAATTGGTAGAAATCTGCCACAAATGGTCACACCGCCCCATGCAATGCGCGCGGGCCACGTGGATGCGGGCGGTGCGAACAGGTGTGCGAGGGTGACAGCCTCGCTCGACGATGGCTAAAATGCGCGCAGCCCGCACGGTCCTCCCAAAAGCGCACGGTCCTCGCAAATTTTCGAGTTTTTTGACACCCGCAAGGGAATCAAAATCTTGAAATTTGGTACGAAGCAACGTCTTATAACACAGATAAAGGGAATTGCAAAAACCATAAATTTTTGTTACGTCATATAATAAAAATATTTTTAATAATGTTGAACTTACTTCCCCTTTCCCCATGAACACGCAGAGGTATTAAATTTAAATTAATATCAATTGAAATTAATATCAACCTTTAAGTTTTACCAAAATCAAACTTCTATGTCAATCCAATTCAAAAGAAATAGAAATTTAAGCCGCATATTTTGAAACTAGCAAGAGAATCAAAACCTAAAGGATACTTCCAGTCGACCTAGAATCTTGGAATTTGGCAAGAAGCAACATTAAAGTTTTATTAACAGAAGATATGCGAGTTTCAACGTTATTCAAAACTCAGTTTGAATCGGTACAGTTGTTTGTGTACAGTGTAAAAGTCCAAACTCCCCGCAAACGAAGTTGTGGGCGCAGCTAGTTCATAATATATTTTGTTTAATTATTTTAATTAAATATTGTGTAATTGTCTTTTTGTTAGCATGATAAGGTAATTGATAAAAAAATTATCAAAAATGAATTGATGAAATTAAACATTCTTATTCAAAGATACTGTTCGTATGAAAATTAATTTCTCTACGTCGTGTTTTAAAATCGATCAATTTACTTTCCACTTAAAATGCTGCCTCCATGGCACTCTGTCAAAAATCATGTTTTTGCGCTTAAATTTAGTGGCAATGGGAGATTCAAAGACTATGCAAATTCATTAAATCATACATAAACAAAAAACCAAGACAGAAAAAATAAGTATCATACAAATTTGGATCTAACCTGCAACCTACAACGCTGCTGAAGCCAGGATTACTACGAACCGAGAAAAAGGGCAAGTTAAGACCAGTAGCTTTTCCGGGCTTTCTTAATTCGGTTTTTGGGCTTCTTTGTCTTTACTGTTTATGAAGTTTATCGATGTTATTTACAATATTTTCAATAAACAATACATTTTAGCTAGAGATCGCGTAAATGGCAAGCTCCAACCCAAACGAAACAGGAATAAATGGAATGAATATGGAATGATGGGGGGACATCCTGGTCACAACCGTCTGGTAATTAAATAAATTAAACATTATATTTAGAATGCGTTTATTATTAAGGAAATCTTTAATTTTTTAGCCAAAAGTGAAACAAATTTAACCGCTGAAGCCTTTCAGAAGACTACCATTGTCGCAGACGTAAGTGCCTCCAGTCATACTTCTAGCCTTGTCACTAGCGAGGAACACAGCTAGGTCACCAATCTCTTCAGCATCCGCAAATTTGCCCAGAGTAGTTATCTGCGTCACCATATCCAGAAAAGCCTGCTTTTCTTTACCGGTAAGTCCTAAACTGTCAGTAACATCAGAATGCACTGGCCCCGGATTAATAGCATTTACACGCACTCCCTGAGCGGACAATTCCAGAGCAGTAGCCCTAGTAAAATAATCAAGACCGGCTTTTGAAATGCCATACGGATATTGAATGAAAGGAAAGGTGGCCCTTCCAGCAATGCTGGACATGTTGATAATATTTCCCTTAGTCTTGACGAGATGAGGAGCAGCCAGGTGTGTCATGAAGACAGCAGAGCGCAGATTAGTTTGCATAACTTTGTCGAATTCCTGCATTGTATTTTCATCTGTGATACTTACACCACCAGCTATTCCTGCATTGTTGACAAGAATGTCAAGCTTTCCGAAGTTTTTTAGTGTTTCCTCAAACATCTTTCTGCAATCTTCCTCAATGGTGACATCGCCGATGATGACAAGAGGTTTGGTGCTTTTCTGTTCGATTTTTTGAGCAACGTTTGTAACTGTGGTTTGGTTGCGGTCGACCATTGTAACTAGGGCACCTTCTTCAGCAAATTTCTTAGCTATGGCGGCTCCGATACCAGAACCAGCGCCGGTCACTATAGCCACTTTATCCTTTAGCCTCATGGTGGCAGTTGGCACGTCCAGCTTTAGGCGACTACGTAAATACAACTAAAAACATGTTCATTGCAATATCTTTCATCAGGACAAGCGTTTTGCCCTGCGGCTTCGCTCGCAAAGAAGTCCGGTGTTGCCTGGAGGAATAAAATTTATTTTCAAAAAGGCTTTAAGAGGAAAACAAAAATAAACGAAGAATCATAATTTTAGGATTTACACCCTTAAACTTAAGAAGCATATTTTTTTAAGTTTTATCGATTATCGCAAGATAATTTAGTAGTTAGTGCTTCCTAAGCAGACAGTCAGTCAAGTACCTTGTTTTTAAATATATATAGATGTGATGTCGATATCACATTAAAAAAACGCATTCTATTGTAATCTGAATGATAGATTAGATAAGTACGCACAGTAACTAGGAAGTACCTAGTACCTTAATCTTCTGATGGTCAAAATGTTACCAGTTTTTCCACTGACGTGCAATTGTCTATAGGTAATGCTTATGAATGACGTGTAAGGGTAACGAGTGCTGTTTGTAATACTTTACATGCATACTGTCAATCAACAAAAGAGAATGGTGTGATTAAGAGAAAGGGGCCGTTCAAGTATTACGTAAGCACTGTAGGGGGGCAGGGGGGTCTTTGCTTTGCTTATTTTTGATGAAATGGGGGGGGGGTATCTAGATGGTGATTACGTCAGCAGTAAATTTTATCCGACGGTAAAATTGAAGTTATCTAGTCGAACATGCAAAACGTGTGGTCTTTATCATGCTTCCGTCAAGTAACTAAATCGTCACATTGAAAAGATCCATAAAAAGTAAACACACACACTGATTTAATAGTTAGGCCTATAAGAGTGGCTGCTCGTCGTTATAATGAACTGATGTGCATTATTATTCGTCCATGGCATTATTCAAAACTTAGAGCATCAAGATTTTGAATGGCTCAATAAGAACGATGTAGACATACCAAAATCGGATGAAAGTGAGCAGACCCACAACATTGAACAGCAAACATCTATTGTCATCGAAAACTTAGAATCATGGATTCGGGTGTCATGGACTGAAGACTGTTAATTGGAATTAATATGTGTACCAAAAATTTTATAGAAGTTTGTTTTGTTCGTAATATTACTTATAACAATATCTGTAACTTACTCTATGTTGAATACCGTGCCGGTAAAGTTTATTTACATGAATATTATGTGCGTCACAGTCCTCTATTCCAAACCTATTCCTTATTTCTAGACTTATAGGTGCTGCTCATGAATCTTGTACCAATGTTTGTTTACGTAAGCATAGGGGGAGGGGTAAGAGCTTTGCTTACTTTTGCTGACGAGGGGGAGGGGTGGTTTTATAATTGCAAAAAATCTGCTTACGTAATACTTGAACGGCCCCAAACGAGAGTACCTACTTTACAGTTTTCATGTTCCGCCTATTTTTAGGGTTCCGATACCAAAATGGTAAAAAAAAGGAACCCTTATGGTGCCGCTCTGTCTGTCTGTCTGTCCGTCTGTCTGTCACACCTCTATATCTCAGCAACCACTTATGCTATCGAGCTGAAATTTGGAATAGTTTTAGAATATAGTTGCCCAACTTAATTGCACATGAAAATTTTTTGAAAAAAGTATGATTATTAATGTAAAGGGGGCCAAAATAGGGGGGGCCAAATTTCAAATTGTCGCTACTAGGTCGAGTGGGGTATCATATGAAAGGGCTTTACTTGTACATTTTAAAATATATTTTTGTATTTTTTTAAGTTTCTTAGTTTTCAAGTTATGATGAAAAATGTCAAAAAAAATACCATTCCCCCCCCCCTTATCTCCGAAGTTTGAGTAAGGGAAAATCTGAATTAATTACAGTTGACAGAGGTTTATGTAAACTTTACAGCAAAAATAAAACGATCTTTCTAAGTTGCACAGTTTTTCAGAAATCTGCAAAAAACCTTTACAAACAAATTTAGTTTTGCGGTCCTGAAAATGGACTTTATTGCTTCCAAAAATACTATAGGTATATCGGAACCCTCGGCGCGCGAGTCCGACTCGCACTTGACCGGTTTTTTTTATAGTTTGCTACTTATACTATAAGGAGGCTTATACTATAAGGCTTAAATACTAATTTCACATCAATCATACTCCTTAACGCTCTCAATTCTACTGCATCAATTCTAATTTCAAGCTTTAGTACATGTGTTATTTTAATTCTATTTTCACATGAACTCTTACCACCAAAATAATGAATTGTACTATTTTTTTTATTTTTTCATTGATTTTATTTCCTTTTTGAAGAAAACTGATAAAATTTTGACGTATTTTATAGCACTTAATGGTAACTTATTAATGGCTACCTATCAATATGAATCATTGAAATTCAAAGTAATACTTAAATTAGTACAAGGTACGTCGGCAAACTGTATGCAAAGGTTTTGATTGAAAGAGTGATGAAAGATACTGACGAAAAAATATGGGATGTACAAGCGGGATTTAGAAATGGAATGGGATGTACAGATCAGGTCTTTTCCTTGCGGGTGCATAGCTGAAAAGTTTTTGGCTAAAAACCAAAAAGTCTACTGTGCGTTCGTGGATTTGGAAAAGGCCTATGACCGAGTGGTGAGGAATGGATTGTGGTCAGCATTGTCTATGTATGGGGTAAATGGTCATCTGATTCAAACACTGAAATCTCTCAATGAGGATTCCAGTGCTTGTGTCAGAATAAAAGGGGCACACACTGAATGGTTTAGCATCGAAAAAGGTGTTAGGCAGGGATGTGTAGCGTCACCTTGGCTGTTTAACCTGTTCATGGATAATTGTTTGATTGATCTGAAAGAGAGTATGTGTGGACTGAGAATGAATGAGTTACACATCAAATGTCTTCTCTACGCTGATGACCAAGTTGTACTTGCGTCATCTGCTGACGAGTTTCAGGAGATGGTAACAATGATGAATGTGGCTTTGGACAGGAAAGGAATGAAAGTAAATGTAAGCAAGACGAAAGTAATAGTAGTTGAAAGAGAAGAATGTATGACAGAGTGTACTATATTAATAGGTGATCAACAAGTCAAACAAGTGAAGGAGTTTGTGTATCTGGGCTAAAAGTTTACGAGAGATGGAAAGTGTGAAAGTGATATTGAAAGAAGAGTGAAGGCTGGAAACATGGTGAATGATGCCCTGCGCGCTTTTATGAGGAGTCAGAAGGTGTCTCACAAGGCTCGTTTGGCTGTTCATAGGGGTGTTTTAGTATCAACACTGATGTATGGCAGTGAAAGCTGGGTATGGCAGAAGAAGCATGAAAGTAGAATTAATGCAGTGGAAATGAGAGCGCTAAGGAGTATGATTGGTGTTAAATTGAGTGACAGGATTAGAAATAGTGTGATAAGAGAACGGTGTGGCGTAAAAGAAGACGTAGTGACCAAAATCGAGAAAGGGATGCTGAGATGGTTTGGTCATGTAGAGAGGATGAATGAACGAAGACTGACGAAAGAGATCTACCAGGCGAGACTGAATGGAAACGTTGGAAGGGGAAGGCCTAGGTGAACGTACCAGGACCAAATTCAGGACGTTATGAATAAAGGCCAGGTTAAAAGTACCCTTAACCGACGAGCATGTTTGAAAGGATTGATGAAAGTACAGGAAGCAAGGGAAGTATGTCAAGATCGTAGCAGGCGGAAAACTGTGGTCTCTGCCTACCCTGACGGGAAAGAGGCGTGATGTTATTTATGTATGTATTTCGGGACGGAGCAGTGAGGATATTGAGACTTCTAAAATACTCCCTACATGATTCCCACTGTGGCATACGTATAATTGTACGAATTGCCCTTTTTTGACTAAAAAAAGCCTAAATCATATTATTCTCATAACTGTGACTCCATAATTTTATACTGTACCTAAGACGTGACTCGACCAAGGCGTAAGTCTTTAATTGCTTAATAGTTGTTTAATTTCTATGGCTGCGAAGAGCATAACATGCAGAACTGATTGAGTTATCAACCAAGTTCAGCTCCGGCTTCCAATTGATTTTAGAGTCTATACGTACACCTAGAAATTTAACTGAATCGACCAACGCAATTTTATTTCCATTTAAATTTATATCCATTACTGTATTAGCCTTTGCAGTAGTCTTAAAAAGCATTAAATTTGTTTTTTCTGTGTTCATAACCAGCTTGTTTACTTACTGAACCAGTTTGAGCAACCTGAAAGTACTCGCTGAATTTGGGAACACGAGTTTTCTACATTGTCCGCCGATATTATTGCATTTGTATCATCAGCAAATACTATCAAACTAGTGTCTGTGTTATTATTGACCACATGGTTTATAAGATCATGAGTAATTAAAAAAAACCGGTCAAGTGCGAGTCGGACTCGCGCGCCGAGTGTTCCAATATACTTTTTGTATTTTCGGAAGCAATAAAGTCCATTTTTAGGACCGCAAAACCAAATTAGTTTGTAAAGGTTATTTGCAGATTTTTAAAAAACTGTGCAACTTAGAAAGATTGTTTTATTTTTACAGAAAAGGGGGGGGGGGAATGGTGTTTTTTTTTACATTTTTCATTATAACTTGTAAAAAATAAAGAATATATATAAATATACAAAAATATATTTTAGAATGTACAAGTAAAGCCTTTTCATATGATACCCCACTCAACCTAGTAGCGAGAATGAGAATACGAAATATGGCCCCCCTATTTTGGCCCCCTTTACATTAATAATCATATTTTTTCAAAATTATTTCATGTGCAATTAAGTTGGGCACCTATATTCTAACACTATTACAAATTTCAGGTCGATTTCATGAGTGGTTGCTGAGATATAGAGGTGTGACAGACAGACAGACAGAGCGGCACCATAAGGGTTCCTATTTTTACCATTTTGTTATCGGAACCCTAAAAATGACGAATAAGACTGGCCCAAGAATTGATCCTTGTGGCACTCCTTGTGTGACTTGCATTATAAGCTTATAAGCAACTTCTTTGTGATCTTCCGTAAATTCGATTTCCACGTATTGATACCTATTTGTCAAATATGATCTAAAAAGATTAAAAATTTTACCTTTTACTCCATAGAACTCTAGCATTTTTAATAAAAGGGTGTGATCTACGGTGTCAAAGGCTGCGCTAGAGGTGCGGTGTCAAAGGGTACGTGAAGTTTCAAGCGGCGACGCCAATAACTCGCAAACCACTGAACCGATTTTAACGTAGTTTCCGATTATTTGTCAAGCTAAATTTCCGGCAGCATTTGAGCTTTAGATCATTGAAATCGATTCTCCCACACAAAAGCAAACAGAAGCTACATAAATGCAAATGATCAAGCGGCTTGTTCACCATTAACTCATAAACTACTGATTTTATTCAAACAGTTTACAGTAATATATTTGGCTTTATTTTGTTCAATTGGTTCACTCAAGTGAAGATATGCTTAGTTTTCAGCTGTGCGGCCAATAACCCACAAACTACTAATACGATTCAAACAGAAATTGCAATAATATATTTGACTTACTTTAAAATAAAAGATATGCGAAGTTTCAATCGTCGGCGCCAAAAATTAAAAACTACTGTACCGATTCAAACGGGGTTTTTAATGACGTATCTGGCTTACTTCTATGTAACATTTAAGTTTTATTAACAGAAGATATGCGAGTATAAAGTTTCAACGTTATTCAAAACTCAGTTTGAATCGGTTCAGTTGCTTGTGTACAGTGTAAAAGTCCAAACTCTATGCGAACGAAGTCGTAGGCACAGCTAGTTCATAATATATTAAGTTCATAAAACAGCTCTATTTGCACTGTATTAAGGTCCATAATCCAACTTATTAAACACGCGTGCTTTTTTTCATTAACATAATTTCACTAGTGTTGTAATTTTTGTCTTTTTTTTTATCCGCAAGATGCAAGGAGTTTCTATATCTATAATATTCATAATATTTTCATGAATAAGTAAACTGTGTTCGATAATATGATAAATAAGTGTTAATTACATGGAAATACTTATATTAATCAACCAACTCCCTACAAATTTGTCTTTAAATAACAAAATATTCAATATTAAATAATTCAAGGGAGTGAGCCTCAGAACAAAGACCTCCTTGCTGAGTAAGCTCTTTGGACGGTTAGTGTTTTATTTTTGTTTTGTTTTTTATAGCGGCAAGGTGCAAGGAGTTTCTATATCTATAACATTCATAATAATTTAATGAATTAAGAAACTGTGTTCGATAATATGATAAATAAACGTTAATTAAACGGAAATAATGATTTTAATCAACTAACTAACTACAAATTTGTCTTTAAAGTAACAAAATATTAGATTTTAAAATCATTTGAAAATTATTCTGTGTGATAGTGTAGTCATTTAATCTGTGGTGTAGTCATTGTCTCCTGTGCGCGCATGTAGAATCTGTGTCTTCGAAAAATTAATGCTGCCTCCATGGTACTCTGTCAAATCATGTTTGTGCGCTCAAATCAGGGCAGAGTTAAAGTACTTTTTAGTGGCAATAGGAGATTCATATCATACATACATACATACATAACATCACGCCTCTTTCCCGTCAGAGTAGGCGCAGAGACCACAGTTTTCCGCCTGCTACGATCTTGACATACTTCCCTTGCTTCCTGTACTTTCATCAATCCTTTCAAACATGCTCGTCGGTTAAGGGTACTTTTAACCTGGCCTTTATTCATAACGTCCTGAATTTGGTCCTGGTACGTTCACCTAGGCCTTCCCCTTCCAACGTTTCCATTCAGTCTCGCCTGGTAGATCTCTTTCGTCAGTCTTCGTTCATTCATCCTCTCTACATGACCAAACCATCTCAGCATCCCTTTCTCGATTTTGGTCACTACGTCTTCTTTTACGCCACACCGTTCTCTTATCACACTATTTCTAATCCTGTCACTCAATTTAACACCAATCATACTCCTTAGCGCTCTCATTTCCACTGCATTAATTCTACTTTCATGCTTCTTCTGCCATACCCAGCTTTCACTGCCATACATCAGTGTTGATACTAAAACACCCCTATGAACAGCCAAACGAGCCTTGTGAGACACCTTCTGACTCCTCATAAAAGCGCGCAGGGCATCATTCACCATGTTTCCAGCCTTCACTCTTCTTTTAATATCACTTTCACACTTTCCATCTCTCGTAAACTTTTAGCCCAGATACACAAACTCCTTCACTTGTTTGACTTGTTGATCACCTATTAATATAGTACACTCTGTCATACATTCTTCTCTTTCAACTACTATTACTTTCGTCTTGCTTACATTTACTTTCATTCCTTTCCTGTCCAAAGCCACATTCATCATTGTTACCATCTCCTGAAACTCGTCAGCAGATGACGCAAGTACAACTTGGTCATCAGCGTAGAGAAGACATTTGATGTGTAACTCATTCATTCTCAGTCCACACATACTCTCTTTCAGATCAATCAAACAATTATCCATGAACAGGTTAAACAGCCAAGGTGACGCTACACATCCCTGCCTAACACCTTTTTCGATGCTAAACCATTCAGTGTGTGCCCCTTTTATTCTGACACAAGCACTGGAATCCTCATTGAGAGATTTCAGTGTTTGAATCAGATGACCATTTACCCCATACATAGACAATGCTGACCACAATTCATTCCTCACCACTCGGTCATACGCCTTTTCCAAATCCACGAACGCACAGTAGACTTTTTGGTTTTAAGCCAAAAACTTTTCAGCTATGCACCTGCAAGGAAAAGACTTGATCTGTACATCCCATTCCATTTCTAAATCCCACGTTTTTTCGTCAGTATCTTTCATCACTCTTTCAATCAAAACCTTTGCATACAGTTGGCCGACGACACTAAAAAGGCTTATCCCGCGGTAATTTTTGCAGTCCTGTTGTGACCCTTTTCCCTTGTACAGCGGCACAATCACAGCCTTGCACCAGTCACCTGGTACTTGGCTGTTCATCCAACACAGGTTGAAAAGGCTGTACATTTGACTAGCCACAATGCCTCGCCCAGCCTTCAACATCTCGACCGACACTCTATCATACCCAGCTGCTTTACCTGATTTCATACTATTCATTGCTTTCATAATCTCATCCATACTTATCTCACTTACATAATTATCATCTTTATTCTCATCTTCATTCTCATTCATTTCCTATTCATTCATTCAGATTCATATCAGCTACTTTAAGATAGATATTTATAATAAATAAATATGAGAAAAACGTCAACAAATTCATAATATCATAGATAAAGAAACAACGAAGACACAGAAAAAATAAGCATGACACAAATTTTGATCTAACCTGCGACCTACAACGCTGCAGAAGCCAGGGTTACTACGAACCGAGAAAAATGGCAAGTTAAAACCAGTAGCTCTTCCGGGCTTTCTTTATTCAGTTTTTGGGCTTCTTTGTCTTTAATCTTTACGAAGTAATTCAATGTTATTAACTATGTTTTCAATAAACAATACATTTAATCTAGAGGTCGCGTAAATGGCAAGCTCTAACTACGCTTTGCACTATTCGTTTAATGTTACTATTCGAATAAAATGAATACTTCGAGAGCTAAATATTCGAATATTTTTAACATTTATTAAAAATAATACAATTTTAATTCAACATAAAAAGTAGCTAGACCGGGATTTGGTTTGATTCCAGGATTATTTTCGTCAAATAAAATCAAATATTATAATTCGTTTTATTGATGAATGGTCAATAAAACCACATTTACCGTTTCACAAAGTAAACTTAGGTTAGTTTTCGTAAAGACTGTAATATTTCTTTTTGTTAGTATTTGCAAAAAATCATACAGAAACACGTATTTAAGCGTTTCTTAAAAATAATTTTCTAAGCTTCATCATCATTACCAGAGCTCTATACAATTTTCATCTTTCATTTCATCCCATTTGTGTAACGACACACTTGAGGAAGTCCCGCGTCTGAACGATCCACGACAGATTTTTTGTAGCGGAAAGTTCGACGACAGAAACTCCATGTCGGAACTTTTTCCAAAATCTTGTCACTTGATCAAGCAATGGATTATGAAAAAAAATATGAATGCATAGTTTAATTTACTACTACTTAACTTGACGGAAAGAAGGGATGAATTTCTGAAAATAATTTCTAAACTTTCATTATATGAAAATTACACACACCTAATTTCACATTTCTAGCATTAGCAGGTTCAGAATTCCAGACAAATTCTCGTCCTTCATTTCATCCCCTTACAGGATAAACTTCCAAAAAAGCTTAAACATGTAGTTTTTTTTATTTTTAGGGTTTCGTACCTCAAAAGAAAAAAACGGAACCCTTATAGGATCACTTTGTCGTCCGTCTGTCTGTCTGTCTGTCAAGACCATTTATCTCACGAACGGGTAAAGGTATCAGGTTTAAATTAATACCATATATTAGGATCCATGAACCACACAAGATCTGAAAATTTAATTGTTTTACAACGACGCAATAAAAAGATATGGCATTTTATGTCCTCATCTCCATACATTTATGCAAAAAAGCAAAACCTACAGGGTACTTCCCGTTGACCTAAAATTATGAAATTTGGCAAGAAGCTAGGTCTCACAGTACAAATAATGGGAAAAGTCTGAAATCATTAAATATTACAACTTTTCTCACAACTAATGGTAACCAATTGTGGTGAGCTCCCGTTTCAAGAACATTCATATAAGAGAGGGGTCAAGTTGGATGGTCGCTGAGGCGATTTTTGTTTTAGTTCTATTTTAAAAACGGGAACACTTACAAACTTGAAAATTGGTATATTTATAGTGCATAAGCTATAAAATAACAACAAATAATAAAATTTGGTCAAGCGCGTGTCGGACTCAAAAAATCTAGCACATTAACTTACTGAAATTTCAACTAATACAATTATGATTATGTGGTGGTACGGAACCCTCGGTGCGCGAGTCCGACTCGCACTTGGCCGGTTTTTTACGATTAGCTTAAATTTATAATATATATACGAGTAATTGAATACCTGTAACTTCAGACAAACAAATTGATAAAAACTAATGTCTAAGTTTACTCCATTTGCGGATAATTTTTAAGAAACGCTCACACACATGTTTCTTTAACTTTTACCATAAGCTCAAATTCAAAATTGGGTAAATCGTACTACAAAAGCAAAGGACTTTAGTACAGTTAAATTTCTTAAAAAATTTCTAAATAACCTTCATAACATGAAAAATACATCCTCCAAATTTCATGTTTCATCAGCACTTTCAGAACGCCATACAAAGTTCATCCTTTTATTTAATCTCCTTGAGGGATGAATTTCTAAAAAAGCTTCGAGAAAAGCCAAAGAAAACCGAATAAACTCAACCTTTAGTCGTGTCTCAGAATGGGGTGACAAAAATCTGGTGAGTTTCAACGCCACGAAAACACGGGCGTGTCTGTTCACCGCCAAAAAAAGTCCGTTCCATCTGGCTCCTACTTTTCGAGGTATCTACCATTTACAGCCTTGAGTTTTTTGGCATAAAGTTGTGTGCAAACCTGAACTTCGGCGCCAACGAGTCAAAAACTCCAACAGCAGAAATATCCTCAATAAAGTTCAGTGATAAGTCACTCTTGGACAGCTTCTAGTTTTATATAAAGCACAAATCCGATCTTGCATGGAGAACTGATGTCACCTTTGAGATTTTTCAGCAAAATTACAAATAGACGCATTTGACTTGATAGACCACAGAGCCAAGAAGCTCGTTGGTGATGAGATGCTGGTAAAAACCATGTTTCACAGTCTGACCCACCATTGCAAAGGTGCATTTCTGTCGGTCTTTACAGATTGTACTTGGGAGAGTGTGCTCAAAATCTGATCCACGATCTTGTTCCACCACCCTCCTTCTACCATCGGGAGACCAGACGGACCGCAGAATACCACCCACACTTGGTTGATATTCCACACATTCGCACAAAGCGCTATGAAACATCTTCTAAAATGCAATTTTGAATTTTAACAGAGCTCAAATCCAAATTTGTACATCTTTAACTTCAAAAATGAAAAATTTGGAGACCAACGAACCGACAAGAATTCATCCCCTTTTTCAAGAAACGCTCAAACACGTATTTCTTTATTGTATATCGAATTCTTAAATGCATATTTGTAGTAAGTAGTCTACCAACTGTAGCGTTATCGCTCATATTCCTTTTTCGTGTTCGATACTTTTTGCTTCTTTCTCGATGTATTGACTGGCTGTTTGTATTCATTGACAGTAGATTCAAAATTTTGATTTTCCTTTCTCGGTGATTATTATTTGTTTGGACACATGAGTGTTTTTGTCAAATCTAGCAAAATATTTATAAAATCGTAAAAGCCGGATAGTTGCCCCAGTGGGATAGATGCCCCAGTTTTAAAAACAATATGTTAGAGATGTCCCTGGCGTTAGCGCTCTTCTATAATTAGAAGCGCTCCCCCCGCAGGCCTCAGTGCCACGCAAGCCGTTGACTAGGCTGTACGCGTTTTGTCCGTGTGAGCAAAAATCTTCCGCGGCGACACTTCAACGAGCGTCAAAATAATATTTGTGAGTATTTTGTATCGCATACTTTTTTTAATATTTGTGGATTCAGTAAAGTTTTGGTTTCTTTGCATGCACTAGAGTTTATATTACATGGTCCAATACGTATTATTGTTAAATAAATTTTATTTTTTTTGTGACAAAATAGGGCAAGTATCCCTAATGAAAAGGATAGTTGCCTCATATGCTTTTGCGGATAGTCGCCCTAGGGGCAACTATCCGCAACTGTTTTTTAAGGGTTTTATGTTTTCAGGTTGGTGAAATGCCTCGCAGATATAAGCGAAAACCAGGCGTGGTCCCTCGCCAGATTAGCTGGACTGAAGAAAGTTTGGCACTAGCATTCGAAGAACTAGATAAAAAAGAAAAAGGCGTCAACGAAATATCAAGAATTTACGGGATACCTTCTCGCACCTTGAGAAGACGCTACGAAAAGAAAAACCAGCAAATAATAAGTCAAGGTAAAATATATATTAATGGCAATTTCTTTACTATTATTTAATGATACTTCAGCTGATGACAGCCGAACTTCGTAAGTTACAGTGAAAGGAATTTTCTCGAAAGATAGTGTTTTATGTTGTTTTAGCTGATCTTAATTGTACGTTTTTTATCTTTCAGGTAAACCTCCTGACCTAGGTTTTCAAAATGAAAATCGTCTTGTGAATCATATATTAAAGCTGGGAGACGCAGGATTTCCTCCTGAAAGAATAGCGATTCGTCAATTAGCTTACCAGTTTGCTAAAAAGTTGGAGTTGAAGCATAACTTTAACGATGAAACCGAAATAGCTGGAACGCAGTGGTTAAAAAGCTTTATTGAAAGAAATCCTGAAATAACCATGAGACAAGCTGAGGGTTTATCAATTGAACGAGCCAAGGGTCCAAACAGAGCAGAAATTGCAAAATTTTTCGCTTTGCTTACAACTGTTTTAACAGATAATGATCTGCTGGGTAAACCTGACAGGGTTTTCAACATGGACGAATCTGGTGTCCAACTCAATAATAAACCTGGCAAAGTACGGGCAAAAAAAGGTGCCAGAGCAGTTAAATCACTCACTTCCGGTGAAAAGGGAGAAACAATTACAGTAGTCGCTTGTTGCAACGCTATCGGCAATTTTCTCCCACCAGTTCTCATTTTAAAGGGCGTAAATAAAAAACCTGAATTTGAAGAAGGACTTCCGCCTGGTTCAAAAGTTTACATGCAAAAGAAATCAGCATACATTACCTCAGACCTTTTTTACAAATGGCTGACTGAACATTTCATCGCCCACAAGCCGCAAGGAAAGATATTGCTGATTCTAGATGGTCACTCGTCACATTCAAGTGCAGTCGATATGCTAGAAACTGCTCGGGACAATGACGTGATTTTGCTATGTTTGCCTAGTCACACCACATCTGCTTTACAACCATTGTACCGGTCAGTATTCGGACCGTTTAAAAAATTTTACAATGCTGAGACAAACCATTTCATGCGCACTAACCCCCCAAAAAAAAATAAACCGCTACAATTCAGGTCAGCTTATAGCCAAGGCATGGATTAGGGCAGCTACTCCCTCTAATGCAATGAGTGGTTTTCGCGGCAGTGGGATCTACCCAGTCAATCCAAATGCTTTACCTGATGCCGAATTCATAATATCAGATATTGCTTTGGATGCGCTTACAAATGAACGTGACCCAGATCCTTAAGACTTTCAAGTACCTGGCGTATCTCGAGAGCCCACGGTAAGAGAGCGTGCAGAAAGATCTGAACAACGTCATCCACTGGATGAGCAGAACCAAATGCCTGCTTTAGGCAATCAAGCGCCAACTGAAGAGTCCGCTTTTAAGGACAAGGATGAAAGGCCCCCTCAAGGCGATCATGCGCCAACTGAAGAGTCCGTTTTTGGTGACCAGGGTCAAGTGCCTCTTTTAAAATCTGTCTTGAGTGAGCAGATTATAGAGCGCCAAACTCACACCCCATCTCCAGAGCGCCAAACTCACACCCGATCTCCGAGCTTGCTTTTATCCCAAGAATGTTTAAATGAGTTACACCCTGGACATAGAAAAGTACATTCGTGATGGCACAGAATTATCATTGCCATCACTAATATCTTTAAACGAATCCAAAAACACGGAAATAGAAACACCATCAAAATTTTTAATGGAATCATCTTCAATACCTAAGATTCCGCTAAGCATGACCAAAAGAACCAAACAATCTGCAGAAATTTTAAATTCAAATGAAAAGATTATCCAAAAAAAAGAAAAAGAAGAAAAAATTAAAAAGACAAATGAAACAAAAGAAACTAAAATTGGGACCAAGAAAAAGAAAAATATCAAGACAGTAGAAAATAAAGCAGCTGGTAGCAAGACCAAAATTATAAAGAAAAGAAAGCAACCCAAAGTGAATAAAAAGACTAAAAAATATATCGATATTTCTAGCAGTAAAACAGAGTTTGATGATAAAGATTTTATGGAATTGAATGAAGGAAGAGCGTCAAGAAAGAGACACATTACAATTTATAGTTCTGATAGTGAAAATGGAGAAAACAAAACATCTAAAGGGAAAGCCACTAAAGGACTTGAAATCAAAAGAAGTAAGAAAGAAAAGTCGATAAGAGACAGTGAAAAGGCATTAAAAGTTGTAAACGCTGCTGATTCCAAATGTGAAATTGCTAATGAAAAAGTTTTAGTTGCTAACTTTTGCGTAGAATGTTTTGAGAATTATAATTTGACAACATCACAATCAGACTAGATTGCATGTGCTATGTGTCAAATGTGGTTGCATGAAACTTGTTCATCATTCAAACAGCATTGTATGAGATGTGGTAAATTGAAAGCACTGGCTTCGTAACTGATGCACATATTTTAGCTTTTTCTGGTGATATCTGACTGATGAATGTTATGCCAAAGTTGATTGCCATATTTTCCTTTATCTTTAAGGTTAACAATAATCTATAAGTTTATTACAATGATAAACTTAGTTTTACTTTTAGTGATTTTAAGGTATTGCATGATACTTAAAGTTAAACTTGTTTAAATTTTGCTAAAATGTTGATTAGTATTTCGATTAGTACTTATAGAAGGATCTCAATAAATAATAAAGACTGATTAAATTAACATACATGTGTTTCATTTACAAAAAATAAATAAATTTAATAGTGAGTCAACTATCCCCGCATGAGGCAAGTATCCCCTCCGGGTATTTATAACGTGAGGCAACTATCCGCTACCATAGGCAACTATCCCCTTTTTGAGTTGACAGATAAAACTGGATTTACTTTAAAACAGAATTAATTATGCTTGAAAATGTAGAGTAGTATAAAATATTATAGACCAATGTTTTGGCATACACATAGCATATTGTAAGTAGACACTTATTTTCTAAGTTGTAGGGCTTTTTCAAAAAGTGGGGCAACTATCCGGCTTTTACCCTAATCTAAATACTATTTAAACTCTGTTTTTAATACAGCAGTTTTGCTGCTGTAGTTGTTATTTCTTTGACTTGTGCAATTGGCCAAGCTAAATATGATATAAGACACTGAAATACAAAAACCATTTCGAGATATTTTTATATCATACCATATTTTGTTATTTTCGAATAGAAAAGTAATTTGATTGCGGTAATATATTCAAAAATGCTGCGGCAGTTGTAACATTCATTTGACCACTGAGTGACGTCATTCTACAACAAAAAGAAACCAATAGATAAGAAAACTTTTATTCTCTGTGCTCTTTCTGTTAAACGCCAACAGTCGGTAATGCATCTCTGTCACAAAGTAGGGTGACCAAACTATTTTAGGCTTGGGGTTGTATTATTATTGAAGCCCTCTGGAAGAGCAGCTTCATTTTCAATATTTTATTTGGCAAGATTTTATACTTTCGTCTCTACCTGAAAAGTTGTGTTTCGCTCGGCAATAAAAAAGTATTTTGCGTCTCGTGCATTGAAACCCTTGCAACGCTGAGGATCCATCTTTGGTTTGGCTCGTGGCTCAATCGTAGAATCATAGAGGTAAATCAAGTCAAGTCCGTGTGGTGCCGGCAAAGAATAGTACTAACCCATCTGTACCCGTGGGTGTCGTAAGAGGTGACTAAGGGCTTATTAACTGAAGGATGGGCAGCAGCGTCCCCCTGTATGTATCGTCTCATCTTACGTACTGCGGTCACCAACAACAGCGGTCGCCAGCCACAACGCTTACAAGCATGGTAGCTATGGTAAATCCCCTTCCAAGTAGTTCTGAAGGGAGCTTGTCCTGTAGTGGACGTTTCATTTGATGTTATGTATAACATGGGAGTATTATTCAAGCATGATATTATTTGCATGTCATGAATATTATTCAAGCATGTCATGAGTACAAAGTACATCACCCGAAATATTCAAAATTACAATTTTTTCTTTACAAAAGTGCGGTTTGATGGGATTGACATTCGTTAAATATAAAGTAGGGATGGATTATTACTTTTCATGTATAATGGTTCATATTTTAACAGATTATCAGGGTACATTAATTTTTGATGTCTCAAAAATTATATTTTATCACTCGGTGATATTCAACAATTGGATCGGAGTTTTTTCAGCAGCAGCATTCTTTTTGTTTGTTTCCAAAATAAACTTTTTTTTCTTTTTTTCTTCTTCCTTTCTTGCTTTCCAGAAAAGTCCATGTACGATGCGCCATCATCAGAAGCAAAGCAATAAATAATATTTGACTTGTATTTTATGACTTATTGTTTATTGATAAACAAATTTTATTAAAGGTACGTGTACGACTTGTAACAAAATTCTCGAATAAATAAAAGGTTTTATTTCTTAATTCATAGATTAAGTTCCGACTTTACATTTTTTTACTCACACGGAATAGGAATAGGTTAAAAAATATGAACTGGCTCCTAAACTTTACCTCATTTATACGTTTCTTAATATTATGGCCCAAGTCTTTGGTAGGTTTACTGAAATAAACTATCAATACTTACAAACATCAAAAGACTTAAAACCAATATGTTGTTCATTCTCACTACGTATTGAACACCACTCGTAAATCAGCTGTCTTTCTGTCCATCTATACGTGCGTGCGTCCCTTCTGTCCGTCCGTGAACAACAGGCCGATAAAGGTCTTTGTTGGTATTCTTGTAAAAACTCAACATCAACCAACTGCATTTCGGCCTAGTCGCGAGCCCCCTACTTTTTAAATGAAGTTACGGATGAATCGAGAAAATAGGTCGGTCTATCAATGAATAAAACAAAACAAAATTTCACCCAAATTCCAAAACCATACCTTCTAAAATTAACTACCAACCACTTGAATATGAGCAAGAATACATCTCTCTCAGCGAGGTGGTTTGCTTCACTACTACTACACGACGAAGTTTTGTATTCCGTGTACGAAGGCGTTTTTATTTATTGCTCCTGTCCTCCTGCTTCGATCGCACTGTGCAATGCGGTACACTATTGCTGTCACTTTCTGTTTCGATGATGAAGAAAGTGACAGCATAATAATTAAAGGAAATTTAACTTTAATGTCGCTTTATGCGACTGGCCGTAAGAGGCATACCAATATCGATGAAAAATTAAACTCTTTTAAATAAATTCCAACCCAAGGTTAAAAAACTTCACATAATAGCTCTCAATAATCACGGCACTAAACTCCGATGCTGACCTTAAATGTGGCTCGAAATATCGCGAGGGAGCGCAGGGCAGGCGTGCAAATTGTTCATTGGCTCCCCGCGTGTCGTCCATAATGTTAGTTGGGAGTTTGGGACTAGTCTATCATAATGTTCTTTGGGACAAGTTGTTCAGTTTTATGGGCAGTTTCCGCAGATTCACATCCCACAGTACTGATGTGGTTGTACCTTTTGTTTTCCTGTATGTTCAAACATCGTATATTATAGCCACCCTACTTCATACGTAAAACAATTCGGCTTTTTCATAGAAAAATCAAAGGAATAATGCATACCCATAGAAGAATATTCCGCAAATAGCATAGCTATCAATTTTGCAGCCATTTACGCAACAATATTTCACTGTTTTTGCAGAAAAATCCGTGATTTTAGACAACATTTAGCATGACATAAAAATAAGTCAAAGACGGGGATACCAGTAATGTGTAAAAAATATTACCAAAAAGGTTGATGACCAATGAAGAAGTGCATAACCTGCTTGACCATAAACAACACAATTAGATCAAATAAAATTTTCGAGTTTAGTAGCTAAATCACAGAACCAAAAGCAACCGAAAAATTTTGACGATTTAACTGTAAAAAGGTTTTCTATATAAAACCACGCATAACTTGGCTAAAGATTTTTCCTACCAACCCGCGATTTCGTTTTGGTATGGCAATCGTTTCATCGTCTACTGTGAAATGACGTCATCAACTTTAAAACTTAAAAAATTAATATAAAATTAATAATAGTATTTTAGGCGAAAAAAAACAAATTAGTTTCCTAAAATAGTCTAAATTTTCAATTAAAAATATAAAACAAATCATTTTTATTTATTTAGCTTAGCGAATTATAATATCTCAACGATTTGGATTTTTACTCGATATGAACTCTACAATTTTGTAAGTATTTTTGTCTTTACGTAATTTTTGTTGCTGTGAGGTTGCCACTCTCTTATGCCGCATTTTTATTCGTGCAGCTAAAGCTGCCCGATTACGGGCAGTAGGTTCCGGCTAGCACCTGCAACACAGCCAAGCCCTGTCTCCAGAGAGACTTTGACATCAGCAGCTTGCACCGTGTTCTCTGCTGCAGCACCTCTTCAACTGCGGGTTTCCTAGCAGCACGGGAGGACGCCACGAACTGCGCATAACCAACAACTACCAAATACCAGATATTTAAACCATTTATATTAATAGTTTTAAGTTTCTTTTCAAAATTCTAAAAAGCGCCACCAGACGCGCCATGATTTTTTGGATCAGAAACTTTGGCTGAAATTTAATACCTTTAGATCTTTGATCCGCGACACTTTGCAGAAGGTACGACTATATCCATATTTAACTAGTCGCTATAGTAATAAGTTAGGTGGCCACTTAAAGTTATCACTAGACTTTTCCAAGCGATAGTGTCTAGTAGCTATAGACGGTGCGTTTTACCTGATGCACGCATCGCGGAATTCTTTTCAAAATTTATTTGTCTTATTTTTAACGCCTATCGTTGATTTTTAATATTTTAAACAATATTATATACTTGAATTTAATCTCGGATCGTACAATCAAATTTAAACTTTATTACGTTGGTTATATATTAGTGAAATTATACAACAAAACTGTGGACAATCTGTTTTTATTAAAATATTGTGTGTTATATTTCTTTGTTTGCTTGAATAGTTTAAGGTAAGTTAACTCTTACTCTATTTTTGTGTGTTATATTTCTTTGTTTGCTTGATTAGTTTAAGGTAAGTTAACTCTTACTCTATTTTTATCTAACTGCAGTACATTTACAATTTAATTTATTTTATTTTACTGCATTTTATGGCGCCCGAGCTAAAATTATTGATTTATTCTGCTTTTTTTTCAGGTTCTTTAACCAGATAAAACTTTTTTTTTTTACGACCGCGCGGATGTGCGTTATATAAACGCGACTTGTATAGAAATTTTTTTTTCAAATGCAATTTAACTTGTAATTTCATTTATTGTTAAATTAACTATACATTTAACTGGAAACTTCTTTTATTTTCTCCAGAAATATAATTTTACCCTGAATTTCATTTCAGTAGTTTGTAGTAGTTACTCTGTTTGTAAGTCTGAATGCTTGTGTAGGGAACTAAAGGTAAGTTAGTTTATGCGAGTTTTTTTTGTGAGAGTTAGACCTTCTTTCAGGTTACTTTCAGTTTTTCGCCGCGTATACTTAGCCTGCTGAACCTATCCCTTCATTATGGAAGAACATGTACCTCTAGTAGTTGACCATGGTAATTCGGTTTGAAGATACTGGTGACCATGAACCACCATTTGGAGTAGATCTAAGCCCTTTCCTCGTTTATATAATGTAGTTCCGGTGTGAGGATGTCAAGGTATGGAATTATAGTGGTAAGTATTGTTAGTGAGGCATTGTGAATGCTTAGTTCTTTGGTTACAGCTAAGTACTCCTGAGTTCTCTTCATTAATTTTTGTTTCGTAGTAGTTTTTTTGTTGTAGTGACGGGCTCTTTCTCCTGCACTCGCCTCTTTCTTCTATGAACGCCTTTTTTTTGAAGAGTCCTCACTTAGTCCTCATAACTCTAGGTGGTCGCTCATGTCCAGACTTTTCGCCCATGTAGGAGAGAGTCGGGATGCGCCTACTCCACCAACCTCGATAGTTATTTTGAATCAGACTGTTGGTCGTGTATCCAGCAGTCAAGTCTAATTTTCCCTCTTTCACTCTCCACTTCTAAACTCAGCTTCAAACTTTTTAGGGTTCCGTACTTCGTGGTTCACCATGTTGTACCTGACTGATAGTCATACGCGTCATGGTATGTTCATATTCAACCCCTCCTTCCCTCATTATTTCTAAAACCAATTTCTATTTTTTTTAGGGTACCGTACTTGAATGGTCCGTTTGTGCTATATAATGCTCATTTCTTTTATTTTTTAGGTTTACATTTGTGTGTTCATTTTGTGCTGATTTTAACTCCAGTAATACTAATGATGTTCTGAATTAAATTTCCCTCTGGAATACCTCTTCACATATTTACCATTTTTATTCATATAAAAATGTACTGAACCACATCTTTTTTTTAAAAAAAGTATCACTCTTTACTTTTATTTAACTATAGGCTTTTTTTTGGTGTGTGTGGACGGCGCGTCTTTTCGTCCGCGTTTTCGCCATTCACACAGTTTTTGTTTCGCTCTAGACCCTAGATTAAAGTCTCCTTTCTCATTCGCAAACCTTTTTTTTTGCGTACTCTAACAAACAAGTATGACGCAACTAGTGTTATGACGTATAGCGTCAAACACCATAGCATTTTGATGTTGTCATGATGTCTTGTCATAATGTTGATGCTGACATAAATCATATGGTGAGCAGTTGCCATTTTTTCACGTTTGCCCGCGTAAAAGTTCTTTGAAATATTCGGTGGTTTCCGAGATCGTTCGTCTTTTGTCGGCTCTCGCCCATCTCGTTTTCTTTTTTTGAAGTTTTCAAGTTGATTGCAAAGTACTTTCAACTTTTATCTTTGGGTTTCAACTACTTGTTGTTTTATTGTTAGGTTAATTTATTTTATTGTGGGTGTTTTTTTGGATTAGTTAGGCTAGCTAGGTTATAGTGTTAGGCTAACTAGGTTGTAAGTTTAGGTTAGCTAGTTTGTAGTCTCTTCTTATGTCCTGATAGGCACATCGTTTACTGTCAGCTTCGGATCGCTGGTTTTTCGAACAAGCCTCGTTCGTAAAGGGCTCTGTACGCAATGCTACGTTATCTAACGGTTGCCGGTCTCCGATGTGAGGTCAGAAGGATAAGATTGTATTAATTTAATTTTACCTCTTAGTCTCTTATTTTAATTTGTTCTATAATTTTCTTTGGTTATTTTTTCTTGCTTCTGCTTTTGTTCGATAGGATTGCTGTTACCTGTCAGACCCTCTTTTAATTAGTCTTTTTGCTTTTGGTTGGTTAGATTTTTTTTAGTCTTAGTATTTTGGATTGTTAGTCTAGGAGCCCACAGCCCTTATTTTTTTTTTTTTAATAATTATAGTCTAGGAGCCCACTGTAAAAATAATTATAGACTAGGAGCCCACTGTAAAAAAAATATTTCTAATTAATGAGCTTCTAATATTTTTTTTTTTTTTGGGGAAGTTGGATGGCTGTAGCGTTATCGCTCATATTCCTTTTTCGTGTTCGATACTTTTTGCTTCTTTCTCGATGTATTGACTGGCTGTTTGTATTCATTGACAGTAGATTCAAAATTTTGATTTTCCTTTCTCGGTGATTATTATTTGTTTGGACACATGAGTGTTTTTGTCAAATCTAGCAAAATATTTATAAAATCTAATCTAAATACTATTTAAACTCTGTTTTTAATACAGCAGTTTTGCTGCTGTAGTTGTTATTTCTTTGACTTGTGCAATTATAATATCTCAACGATTTGGATTTTTACTCGATATGAACTCTACAATTTTGTAAGTATTTTTGTCTTTACGTAATTTTTGTTGCTGTGAGGTTGCCACTCTCTTATGCCGCATTTTTATTCGTGCAGCTAAAGCTGCCCGATTACGGGCAGTAGGTTCCGGCTAGCACCTGCAACACAGCCAAGCCCTGTCTCCAGAGAGACTTTGACATCAGCAGCTTGCACCGTGTTCTCTGCTGCAGCACCTCTTCAACTGCGGGTTTCCTAGCAGCACGGGAGGACGCCACGAACTGCGCATAACCAACAACTACCAAATACCAGATATTTAAACCATTTATATTAATAGTTTTAAGTTTCTTTTCAAAATTCTAAAAAGCGCCACCAGACGCGCCATGATTTTTTGGATCAGAAACTTTGGCTGAAATTTAATACCTTTAGATCTTTGATCCGCGACACTTTGCGGAAGGTACGACTATATCCATATTTAACTAGTCGCTATAGTAATAAGTTAGGTGGCCACTTAAAGTTATCACTAGACTTTTCCAAGCGATAGTATCTAGTAGCTATAGACGGAGCGTTTTACCTGATGCACGCATCGCGGATTCCTTTCAAAATTTATTCGTCTTACTTTTAACGCCTATCGTTGATTTTTAATATTTAAAACAATATTATATACTTAAATTTAATCTCGGATCGTACAATCAAATTTAAACTTTATTAAGTTGGTTATATATTAGTGAAATTATACAACAAAACTGTGGTCAATCTGTTTTTATTAAAATATTGTGTGTTATATTTCTTTGTTTGCTTGATTAGTTTAAGGTAAGTTAACTCTTACTCTATTTTTATCTAACTGCAGTACATTTACAATTTAATTTATTTTATTTCACTGCACAACGTACACATATGCAATTAATTAATCTCACTTCAAAAAAAAAATGGATATTCATTATTCATACAAATTTTTTTACGTCTTTCTCAAAATCTTTTCCTTTCGCAAGCCTTTATGATTTTAAAAACGTACCCTTCGAATTTAATGTTTCTAGATTCATCTGTAGTTTCGGCTGTGCTTTGATGAGTCAATCAATCAATCAAGATTTTATATTCTAAGAAAATATAAGTATCTTTATTACTTTTTTAACTATTCGAATATTCGGATAATTTTAATGAACTATTAGAATTTGAAATTGGAGCGGATATTTGAATAAAATGAATATTCGAAGATTCGAATTGCAAACCCTAGCTCCAACCAACCCAAACAAAACAGGAATAAATGGAATGATGGGGGGACATCTTCATCCTGCTCACAACCGTCTGGTAATTAAATAAATTAAACATTATATTTAGAATGCGTTTATTATTAAGGAAATCTTTAATTTTTTAGCCAAAAGTGAAACAAATTTAACCGCTGAAGCCTTTCAGAAGACTACCATTGTCGCAGACGTAAGTGCCTCCAGTCATACTTCTAGCCTTGTCACTAGCGAGGAACACAGCTAGGTCACCAATCTCTTCAGCATCCGCAAATTTGCCCAGAGTAGTTATCTGCGTCAACATATCCAGAAAAGCCTGCTTTTCTTTACCGGTAAGTCCTAAACTGTCAGTAACATCAGAATGCACTGGCCCCGGATTAATAGCATTTACACGCACTCCCTGAGCGGACAATTCCAGAGCAGTAGCCCTAGTAAAATAATCAAGACCGGCTTTTGAAATGCCATACGGATATTAAATGAAAGGAAAGTTGGCCCTTCCAGCAATGCTGGACATGTTGATAATATTTCCCTTAGTCTTGACGAGATGAGGAGCAGCCAGATGTGTCATGAAGACAGCAGAGCGCAGATTAGTTTGCATAACTTTGTCGAATTCCTGCATTGTATCTTCATCTGTGATACTTACACCACCACCTATTCCTGCGTTGTTGACCAGAATGTCAAGCTTCCCGAAGTTCTTCAGTGTTTCGTCAAACATCCTTCTGCAATCTTTCTCAATAGTGACATCGCCGATGATGACAACAGGTTTGGTGCTTTTCTTTTCGATTATTTGAGCAACATTTGTAAGTTTGGTTTGGTTGCGGTCGACCATGGTAACTTTGGCACCTTCTTCAGCAAATTTCTTAGCTATGGCGGCTCCGATACCAGAACCAGCGCCGGTCACTATAGCCACTTTATGAATTAGACTCATGGTGGCAGTGGGCACGTCCAGCTTTTGGCGACTACGTAAATACAACTAAAAAACATGTTCACTGCAATATCTTGCATCACGACAAGCGTTTTGCACTGCGGCTTTGCTCGCATAGAAGTCTGGGGTTGCCTGGGGGCATAAAATTTATTTTCAAAAAGGCTTTAAGAGGAAAACAAAAATAAAAGAAGAATCATAATTTTATGATTTAGACTTTTAAACTTAAGAAGCAAATTTTTTAAAGTTATATCGATTATCGCAAAATAATTTAGTACTTAGTGCTTTCTAAGCAGACAGTCAGTCAAGTACCTTGTTTTTAAATATATATAGATGTAATGTCGATATCACATTAAAAAAAGGATCTTATCGTAATCTGAATGATAGATTAGATAAGTACGCACAGTAACTAGAAAGTACCTAGCAACAAAATCCTCTGAAGGTCAAAGTGTTACCAGTGTTTCCACTGACGTGCAATCGTCTAGGTCATGCCCATGAATGACGTATAAGGGTAACGAGTGCTGTTTGTAATACTTTACATGCAAAATGTCAATTCCAGAGGCCACATGTTAGCCGACTTTTTTAGGAAGGACTCTTTATGATGAATTCCTTCTTCAAAAAGTCGGAAAACCGAAAATGGACCTGGATCAGTCCCGATGGTGCTACAAAAAAGATCGTAGCACGGCCCACGTCTCGATCCGCTGCATTGGAAGACGTCTTCAAACTCCTGGACTGGAAAGCACTTGGCATCAACATCAATGGCGAGTACATGACACACCTTCGATTTGCCGACGATATTGTCGTAATGGCTGAGACCCTGGAAGATCTCGGCACGATGCTCAATAACCTCAGTAGAGTTTCACAACAAGTGGGTCTTAAAATGAACATGGATAAGACGAAAATTATGTCTAACGCCCTTGTTGTACCCACTCCACTCAAAGTTGGAGACTCTACGCTCGAAGTTGTTGATGAGTACGTATGCCTGGGACAAACAGTCCAGCTGGGTAAATCCAACTTAAAGAAATAGGTTACTCGTCAAATCCGACTCGGATGGGCAGCGTTCGGGAAGCTCCGCAATATCTTCACGTCCAAAATACCGCAGTGTCTCAAGACGAAAGTCTTTGACCAGTGTGTGTTGCCAGTGATGGATGACATATGGCACCGAGACGTGGCCGCTCACGATGGGCCTTATCAGGAAGCTCAAAGTCACCCAAAAGGCTATGGAAAGGGCTATGCTTGGAGTCTTTCTGCGCGATCGAATCAGAAATGAGGAGATCCGCAGAAGAACTAAAGTAACTGACATAGCCCTGAGAATTGCTGAACTAAAATGGCAGTGGGCAGGGCACATCGCAAGAATAACCGATGGCCGATGGGGCGCAAGGGTTCTAGAGTGGCGACCACGTACCGGAAGACGAAGCGTTGGCAGGCCCCCCACAAGGTGGACCGACGATCTGGTCAAGGTCGCGGGAAGCCGCTGGATGCGAGCAGCGCAGGACCGGTCGTCATGGAGATCTTTAGGGGAGGCCTATGTCCAGCAGTGGACGTCTTTCAGCTGATATGATGATGATACTGTCAATCTGCATACGAGAATGGCGTGATTAAGAGAAACGAGAGTACCTACTTTACAGTTTTCTTGTTCCACCAATTTTTTTTATAATTTGCTACTTAAACTATAAGTAGGCTTCTACTATAGGGCTTATACAGGCTGTTTATTTAATTGCGTGCCATAGCTTAAGGGGTGTTTCAGTTACGATATAAAAATAAAATATTAAAAAAAAATCCTGCTGAAAAAAAAAACTTCATTGAAACTTAACTAACACGGAGCACCGCGCTATCACCGAACCAGCGCGCGAGTATCAGTGGATAAGGTAGGAACATACATAGCTGAAACTCATTCGCGCGCTTTTGATAGCGCGGTGTTCCGGGTTATTGCCCTCCGCGTTAGTTTAGTTTCAATGGAGTTTAAATTTTTTTTTAGGTAGGATTTTTTTATAATTTTTTTGAGTTCCTTTATCGTTACTGAACAACCCCTTAAGCTATGGCACGCTATCAAATTAACACCCTGTATACTAATTTCACACCAATCAAATCAAAATCAAATCAAAATCGTTTATTCATTGTTGGATATTAAAATCTCTTAATGACGTCAGCTAAACTACATCGCTTCACAAACAATGTGGCGCCATTGTGGGAAAAAAAAGAAGCGACAATAAAAACCCACGCGCTCTTTTAAATATGTTTGAATGTACAAGGTTGATATACAACATACCAGGCCACTCAGAAAGTATTGCGAAAAATAGTTTTTATATATGGGAGACTGGCCGGTCAGAATCTTTTTCGAAAATATGATTACTTGTAAGTAAAAATATGTGTGTTCCATTTTCAAAATTTCCCTCCACATTTTTTGCGAGCCAATTAAAAGTATCGTGTCTTACTGAAAAATGGATCTGCGCCGGGAACATTTTAGAGCTATGATTTTTTACGATTTCAAGTGTCGCCTGAAACCGGATGAATCGTTCGATAGACTTCAAATGGCATTTATGGATGAAGGCCCCTCCAAGGCAACCGTGTATCGTTGGTATAACGAATTTAGGCGCGGTCGACCAACCTTGGGGGATGAAGAAAGAAGCGGTCGCCCTTTGACGGCTATTACGGAAGAAAACGTGCTAGCAGTGAAAAATTTAATCCAAGATAATAGGCGAATTACATATCAGGAGATTCAGCACATATTAAAGATTGGATCGGGAAGCGTTCACGAGATTCTACACGGGCATCTTCGCGTGAGGAGGATAGTATCGCGCTGGGTGCCGCACTACCTCACCGACGCTCAGAAGCAGGCCCGGGTGGAATGGTGCCGTGATATGCTGAACAAATTTGAAGCAGGCTCGTCTCGGCGTGTTTACGACATCGTAACAGGTGATGAGTCCTGGATTTATCAATACGATCCAGAAACCAAGCGCCAGTCGACAGTTTGGGTGTTTCAAAATGAACCAACGCCTACCAAAGTGAAGCGATCTCGAAGCGGGGGGAAGATTTTGATCGCCAGCTTTTTTAATTTGACTGGCCACTTGGCCTCAATTCCCTTACGAGATCAAAGAAGCATCAACGCCGAATGGTATACTACCAAATGTTTACCAGAAGTTTTTTCTGTTGTGAGCAACAAGCGACCAAACACAGGGCTCCGCGGACTACTGCTCCACCACGACAATGCGCCTGCACACACCGCGCTCAAAACGAGGGACTTCCTGGACAGCACACCAGTCAAACTCCTGGGTCACCCTCCTTACAGCCCTGATCTAGCACCGTGTGACTTCTTTTTATTTCCAAAAATAAAAAATCAGCTCAAGGGGATACAATTTTCGTCGCCGGAAGATGCGCTGGCTGCGTTCGAGCAGGCTGTAAACGAGGTGTCTACGGCGGACTGGAAAAAGTGTTTTGAAAACTGGTTCAGACGCATGAATCTTTGTATAGAGGCTGGTGGAGAGTACTTTGAAAAGATTTAATAAAAATATATGTACCTGTAGAACAATTTTTTTTAGTGTCGCAAATATTTCTGAGTGTCCCACGTACATAGGTCAGTTTTAATTTTGAATTAGCCTGTTAGAATCGTAGTCTAATCCCATGGATTTTTCTCTTCTAGATAATCTGATATTTTATAATAACCCTTCTTACATAATTTCTGCTTGATTACAGTTTTGAATTTATCTAACGGTAAACTTTCAATATCAGCGGGTACCTTATTATAGAAGCGTATACATTGACCTTTATATGTTTTACTAATTTTGTGAATACGGCTGACATGAGAAGCAAGTTGATTCTTGTTTCTTATGTTGACACTGTGCCTGTCACGATTTTTATCAAAAATATGTATATTCCGTTTAGCATATATTAAATTCTCATAAATGTATTGTGACACAAAAGTCAAAATGTTGATTTCTTTAAATTTATTTCGAAGAGATTCTCTAGGCTTCATTTTATAAATTGCACGAACAGCTCGCTTTTGTAGTAAAAAAATGCTGTTTGCATCCGCAGCATGA
The DNA here is from genome assembly GCA_947532105.1 of Athrips mouffetella. Classification (NCBI taxonomy): domain Eukaryota; kingdom Metazoa; phylum Arthropoda; class Insecta; order Lepidoptera; family Gelechiidae; genus Athrips; species Athrips mouffetella. The sequence goes on along the minus strand of OX383964.1, from coordinate 6,637,806 downwards.
CCCCATAACAAAAGGCCATATGACATGAGACTATGGAAATAACTGAAGTAGACTAACCTCGCGGTGTCTACATCCGTCAGAGCTCTTATTCTTTTCACTGCGTATGCTGCAGAACTAAGTCTGTTCGACAATTTATTAATATGCGGTCCCCATTGTAATTTGTTGTCTAAGGTAATACCTAGGAACACAGCTGATTCCACAAGACTCAATTTATCGTTTTTCACTAATAGGCTTGTAGCAGTTGGCTTTACATTAGGCAAAACAAATTTAACACACTTAGTTTTCTTTTCGTTAAGTAAAAGATTATTTACGGTGAACCACTCAACTACATTAGAGATTGTACTATTTACGTCGTCAAAATTTGATTGTTGTCTTTTGACTTTAAAAATCAAAGACGTATCATCTGCAAATAGTACTATCTCATTCTTGTCCTTTACAAGGTTTGGCAAATCGTTAATGTAGACAATGAATAGGAATGGTCCCAGGATTGAGCCTTGTGGAACGCCCATACAAATTTTTGATCCTAGTGACCTTTTCCCATTTACATCAACCTTCTGGATCCTTTCACTTAGATACGACTCCAGAAGGCTTAGAGCCTGGTCTCTAATTCCATAATGGTGTAATTTCCTGATAAGAATATCATGATGTACACAATCGAAAGCCTTGGACAAGTCACAGAAAACGCCAATGGCATCACTTGACTCCTCCCAGGCGTCAAATATACTTTGAATAAGCTCAACACCTGCATCGACTGTTGAGCGACCCCTGGTAAAACCGAACTGTTTTAGGTTCATCAAGTTGTTGCGATAAAAGTGGCTCTGAACCTGATTTAAAATTATCTTTTCAAATATCTTACTAAGAGTTGGTAGAACAGAAATAGGTCTAAAATTTGTGGGGTCTGATTTACTACCAGCTTTAAACAACGGAATAATTTTACTATGTTTCATCAAATCAGGAAAAACACCATCATCTACACATTTATTAAAAATACTAGATAAGTATGGTGCAATGCTTTCTATAACGGCACTAATAATTTTAACTGACAGGCCATCTATATCGGCGGTCTTTTTCATTTTAAGTGATTTAAAGACTTTAATTATAACGAAAGCATTGACGTAACTGAATTTAAAATCTACATTGCAAACATCTACGTGTCGTTCGAGATAAGATTTGGCAAGAGTGGGAGATGAGTTCAAGGTTTTGGTAGTTGAAACTGGAATATCCGTAAAGAAGTTTTCAAAAGCTTCAGCAACTTCTATATCTGTACTTATGATCTGATCATCAATCTTAAGCTGGAAGTCATTCCGAGGAGCTTTAGATCTTCCAGTTTCACTATTTATAGTTTCCCAAGTCGTTTTCGTAATGTTGGAACTATTTTTGATTTTATTTTTAATGAAATTTGATTTGGCTGCAGCACAAACCCGTTTAAATGTTTTTGAATAATTCTTTACAAATTGCGCAAATGCATCACTATTGTTATATGTTCTTTCCTCGTAAAGTTCATATAACCTTAGCCTGCTTCTGTGTATTCCCACTGTGGCCCAATCACTAAACATTAGATTCTCATTTACAGTAATTTTCTTTTCCTTGAAAATTGCATCGTACTCACTTTTAGTTAAAGTAAATAGAGACTCATACAATTTATTTGGATTATCACAATATGGTAAGTTTGGCAGTTTTTCTTCAACACTACTTTTGTAGCGGATAAGTCTACCTTCATTGATAGGTACGCACGTGATATCCTTTTTCAATGCTTTTTTAGTCGTGACTTTGAAAACTGCCAACTGGCCAGAATGATCAGAGCCCAACTTATTGATAATTGATTTATCTACTGGTTCTAAATTCGTAAAAATGTTATCAATACAAGTAGATGAGGACGCTGATATTCTGGTGGGCACCAAAAAAAGATTCACAAGATTGTAGCATAGGAACAAAGATTTCAATCTATTGCACACACTGGATTCTTCTAAAATGTTAACATTAAAGTCTCCACATACTATAATGCCTTTGTTGCTGTTACTAACTTTAATTAAAGCTTCATCCATTGTTTTTTCGAACATATCAAATGATGAAGCTGGAGGTCTGTATACGCTTATAACAATAAGGTGCTCAAATTCTACACAGGCCAGTTCAATAGTTCGCTCAACAGACAGGCACACAACATCTGTACGTTCCTTACACTTTAGCAACTTATTGGCAAGTATTAAGGAGCCACCGCGTATCGCATTGTCTCTGCTGAACGAACTAACAACCTGGTGGTTCTTGAAGTTAAACATGAACTGATGCTTCTTGAGCCAGTGTTCTGTCACGCACAAAATATCAATTTTACTACAGTTCATGAATAGCTCCATTTGTAGTTCTTTGCCCAACATTCCTTGTATATTCTGGTGTACCAGGTTGAATTTACAATTAGTTTTCTTACTACTCAAATTATTTTTATTCTTAAGAGGTAGGCATTCTATTGCTGTAGGTTTACTTTGCGGTATAATACTGCCAGAGTTACACTCTTTTGTCTTATTCAGTTGTTTAAAGAACTTGGAACAGATTCCAATGGTCGCACCACCCTAATGCTACTGGTCCGATCAATAGAAACGGACGTGTGGTTAGCCAATGCATTGGCTACATTAATAATAAAATTTGATAGCACATACGCTATTCGTCTAGTATAAAATTTCGATAAGTAATACTTATCTAAAGTCAGATGTAAATAATTATCAATAAATCTATTTATGTCAATTAAGATGAATTTAGTGAAATATCGACATGTCAAATTAAATAATGTCATATTTAAACTTTCTCTTAACTTATTTTCTTGTAAGTCAAGATTATGGCTGAAGGGAAAACCAAGTAGAATTACTCTGTCTATGTTAGGTAAGGAATTTAATTTATAAAAATATCTGGTAACATCTTTCTGTGTCACGTTTCCCCTTCTACCAACAAAAATAATGAGAGTTGTATTACTCTCAAAATTACTTGATAGTATTTTATCTACTATTTCTGTGAAAGTGGAGCCAGGCATACAATTATTCATTACTGCCTGGCTCATATTTTGGTTAAGTTGTAAACCTATACTTTTACCAATTTCATCACTGTACATAATTATTTTGGTTTTTTGAACCTTGGACTTTGAGAGAGAAGTGCTTACCGACTGCGCCGACTGTGCTGGTTGCGAGCACTGTGCCTCTGTCAGATCAGATAAGGCGGCGATCGGCTGTCGGTTGGCCGGCGTGTGCGGGGTACGCGCGCGACACACGGGCGCCATGGACAGTCTTGATGGAGTTTTTGTGCCGTCATAATGATTTTTAGTCAAAGATTTTTTGTCAATATGGTTATTATTACACCGCTTCATCAAACTGTCCGTAGCTGACATGTGTTCTTTAATTTGTTTTTGAGCTAGTTCGTATTTATGTGATATACTTTCCAAACGTTTTTTTAGTCTCTGTATTTCTGATTGGAGGCGCAGTGTGTCACATTCATGATTTAACTTACTTTTTTCTGAATGTAATCGACATGAAATTAATTCATTAATAAGATCAGAACGTTCTTGTTTTTTATTAAGATACAGATTTTTGCAACAGATTTTATTTTTATTTAACAATTTTTGAGATTTTGATTTTAATAAATTCTTTCATACTCCTTAACGCTCTCATTTCTACTGCATCAATTCTAATTTCAAGCTTTAGTACATGTGTTATTTTTATTCTATTTTCATTGAACTCTAACCACCAAAATAATGAATTGTACTTATTTTTTTATTTTATTTTTCATTGATTTAATTTCCTTTTTTCAGAAAACTAATAAAAATTTGACGTATTTAATAGCACGCCATGGTAACTGATAAATTTTTACCTATCAATATGAATCATTGAAATTCAAAATAATACCTAAATTAGTATAAGGTACTGATATAATCGATGTTATTTTGGGTCATAAACCACCATGGTCCATTGTGTTAGCCGAAATGGTAAGGGAATACGAATCATCCTAAATGTTGTACCTACTTCATCATTATCATCATATCAGCCGAAAGACGTCCACTGCTGGACATAGGCCTCCCCTAAAGATCTCCATGACGACCGGTCCTGCGCCTACCTGTACCTACTTAAATGGGTACGAAGGTACGCTGTTTCAAAAGCATAATATGATCACGACTTATCGAGGGAAGTGTGTGTCAAAAGGGGAAAATTAAATGGAAAGTGGATTGTAGTTAATAATAAGAAACAAAGAAACTTGTGTTTTAGCTATTTTGAGATATCATCACCTAAAGGGGTGAAATAAGGGATAAAAGTTTGTGTGAAAATCCAAAACTTTTGACATGCGGTGTTTGAAATTTGGATTTTACCTAATATTAAGAAGTAAATAAACAAGTGTTTAAGCAATTTTAAGATATCATCCCTCAAGAGGGTTAAATAAGGAAGAACGTTCGTATGAAAATCCTACTAAAAATAAGGATTTAGGATAATAAAAAGAAAGAAATAAAAATGTGTTTCAGCATTTTTGAAAAATCAGGGATAATAGGGATGAAAGTTAATATGAAATTAGTACAGACCAAAAAACGGGCAAAATTCACTTTTACGATAAATTTGAAACAAAAAAGAAACACGTTTCAAAATCGATAAATATTGAATCTAGCTTCCCGTGCAAAGCTGGGGCGGTCCGCTAGTCTATACATATAATACATATAAATCTGTACATTGAAAATTATCGCGAAAATTTCATCTGGCGGGGTCACAAAAAAGGTAATAGAACCCATTCATGTCATTTTTGGATTTTTTGTCTGTTTGTGTGTTCGCGATAAACTCGCAAACTACTGAACCTATTGGAACCAAGTTTTCAGTAAAGTATTAAACTTATTTTCGTGTAACATATAAGCTTTGTTTAATTGCAGTCGGTTCACTCAAACAACAACATCACGTATGCAAAATATTAAACGGCCTGTGCAATAGTAACTCGCAAATAACTGAACCGATTCAAACGAAGCTTTCAGTAATGTAATTTAATTACATTCTTGCAACAGAATCACAATGTTCTTGCAACATATTAACTGTGTTTCATTGCAATCGGTTAATTTGAACAGAGGATACGCGAAGTTTCAAGCGGCGACGCCAATACTTCGCAAACCACTGAACCGATTTAAACGGGGTTTCCGATTATGTGTTTGGCTTAATTTCCGGCAGCATTTGAGCTTTGGATCATAGCAATAGATTCTGCCAAACAAAACCAAACAGAAGCTACATAAATGCAAATGATCAAGCGGCTTGTTCACCATTAACTCATAAACTACTGATTTTATTCAAAACACAGTTTACAGTAATATATTTGGTTTTATTTTGTGCAATTGGTTCACTGAAACTGAAGATATGCGAAGTTTAAGCTGCGCAGTCAATAATCCACAAACTACTAAACCGATTCAAACAGAAATTTCAATAATATATTTGACTTACTATAAAATAAAAGATATGCGAAGTTTCAATTATCGGCGCCAGAAATTAAAAACTACTGTACCGATTCAAACGGGGTTTTCAATAATGTATCTGGCTTACTTCCATGTAACATTTAAGTTTTATTAACAGAAGATATGCAAGTATAAAATTTCAATGTTATTGAACACTCAGTTTGAATCGATTCAGTTGCTTGTGTACAGTGTAAAAGTCCAAACTCCACGCGAACGAAGTCGTAGGCACAGCTAGTTCATAATATATTTAATTTCGTTATTTTAATTTAAATGTTGTGTAATTGACTTTTTGGTAGGGTAATAAGGTAATTGATAAAAAAAAACAAAAATGAATGGATGAAATTAAAGATTCTTATTCAAAGATACTGATACTCTTATCAAATTTAATTTCTCGACGTCGTGTTTTCAAACTGATCAATTTTCTTTCCACTTAAAATGCTGCCTCCATGGCACTCTGTCAAAAATCATGTTTGTGCGCTTAAATCAGGGCAGAGTTAAAGTACTTTTTAGTGGCAATGGGAGATTCATATCAGCTACTTCAAGATAGAAATAGATAGAAATTGATAATTAATAAATATGAGAAAAGCGTCACTCAAGGTTATCTGATCAAAGACTGATATATGCAAATAGATAAAGAAACAACCAAGAAACAGAAAAAATCACATGACACAAATTTTGATCTAACCTGCGACCTACAACGCTACAGGAGCCAGGATTACTACGAACCGAAAAAAATGGCAAGAGTCTTCCGGGCTTTCTTAATTCAGTCTTTAGGCTTCTTTGTCTTTACTGTTTACGAAGTTTATCTGTTATTAACAATGTTTTCAATAAACAATACATTTAATCGAGAGGTCGCGTAAATGGCAAGCTCCAACCTAAACAAAACAGGAATAAATGGAATGAATATGGAATGATGGGGGAACATCTTCATCCTGCTTACAACCAGCTGGTAAATAAATAAATAAAACATTATATTAAGAATGCGTTTATTGATTACGAAAATCCTTAATTTTTTTGCCAAAAGTTAAACAAATTTAACCGCTGTAGCCTTTCAGAAGACAACCATTGTCGCAGATGTAAGTGCCTCCAGTCATACTTCTAGCCTTGTCACTTGCGAGGAACACAGCTAGGTCACCAATCTCTTCAGCATCCGCGAATTTGCCGAGAGTAGTTATCTTCGTCACCATATCCAGAAAAGCCTCCTTCTCTTTACCAGTTAGTCCTAAACTGTCAGTAACATCAGAATGCACTGGCCCCGGATTAATAGCATTTACACGCACTCCCTGAGATGACAATTCCAGAGCAGTAGCCTTAGTAAAATAATCAAGACCGGCTTTTGAAATGCCATACGGATATTGAAGGAAAGGAAAGGTGGCCCTTCCAACAATGCTGGACATGTTGATAATATTTCCCTTAGTCTTCACGAGATAAGGAACAGCCAGGTGTGTCATAAAGACAGCAGAACGTAGATTAGTTCGCATAACTTTGTCGAATTCCTCCATTGTATTTTCATCTGTGATACTTACACCACCACCTATTCCTGCATTGTTGACTAGAATGTCAAGCTTCCCGAAGTTTTTCAGTGTTTCGTCAAACATCCTTCTGCAATCTTCCTTAATGGTGACATCGCCGGTGATGACAACAGGTTTGGTGCTTTTCTGTTCGATTTTTTGAGCGACGTTTGTAAGTTTGGTTTGGTTGAGGTCGACCATGGTAACTTTGGCACCTTCTTCAACAAATTTCTTAGCTATGGCGGCTCCGATACCAGAACCAGCGCCGGTCACTATAGCCACTTTATGCATGAGACTCATGGTGGCAGTTGGCACGTCCAACTTTCCGCGACTACGTAAATATAACTAAAGAACATGTTCATTGCAATATCTTTCAGCACGACAAGCATTTTGCCCTGCGTCTTCGCTCGCATAGAAGTCCGGGGTTGCCTGGGGGCATACAATTTATTTTTAAAAACGCTTTAAAAGGAAAACAAAAATAAAAGAAGAATCATAATTTGAGGATTTAGACCCTTAAACTTAAGAAGCATATTTTTTAAGTTTTATCGATTAACGCATAATAATTTAGCACTTAGTGCTTTCTAAGCAGACAGTCAGTCAAGTTACTTGTTTTTAAATATATATATATATATAGATTTCATGTCGATATCATATAACAAAAAAGTATCTTATCGTAATCTGGATGATAGATTAGATAAGTACGCACGGTAGCAAGTAAGTACCCAGTTACAAAACAAAAACCAGCCAAGTGCGAGTCGGACTCGCGCCCTAAGGGTTCCGTACCTATCTACCATATGATATACTAAAAGCTTTTGCACTTTGATTTTAAAAACTCTGCGTCCATCCAACTTGACCCCTCTTTTATAGAAAAGTTCTTGAAACGGGAGCGCACCTAAATTGGTTAATATTAGTTGTGAGAAAAATTTAAATATTTAATGATTTTAGACGTTTTCCTTTATTTGTACTCGTACTGTGAGACCTAGCTTCTTGCCAAATTTCATAATTTTAGGTCAACGGGAATTACCCTGTAGGTTTTGCTTTTTTGCATAAATGTATGGAAATGAGGACATAAAAAGCCATATCTTTTGATTGCGTCGTTGTAAAAGATTGAAATTTTCAGATCTTGTGTGGTTTATAGACCTTAATATTCGTTATCAATTTTAACCTGATACCTCTTCTCGTTCGTGAGAAAAAGGTTCTTGACAGACAGACAGACAACAAAGTGATCCTATAAGGGGTCCGTTTTTTTTATTTTGAGGTACGGAACCCTAAAAATTAGCTGAAACCAGAAATCCAATGAAGGTCAAAGTGTTACCAGTGTTGCCACTGACGTGCAATCGTCTACATGTCATGCCCATGAATGACGTGTAAGGGTAACGAGGACTGTTTGTAATACATGCATAATTGTTAATCTGCAAAAGAGAATGATGTAATTAAGAGAAACGAGAGTTTCTTCTTTACAGTTTTCTTGTTCTACCTATTTTTTTATATATGGCTTGGTCCTTATACTATAAGGAGGCTTATACTATAACTAGCTGTTACCCGCGACTTCGTCCGCGTAGATTTTATAAAAAAAGAGAACTCGAACTTAATTGAAACATATTTTACGGAGCGCTTATCCTTCTTGATCCCTACGTAAAAGATGCATTTGTACTTATCCAAGTTGAATAAATGCATCTTACTACAAACTTAATTATCTTTTGATTTTATTTAACTGGTAGGTAGTGCGGAATTTTCATTGTCAACCGTTACAGGCGAACTTAAAAAAGAAGGCAATAAAGGGAGTGAAGTGATGGGTAGCGAGGAGGTATTCATAAAAGTAAAAAAGGTCCCTATTCCTCCCTATCTATCCTTTTGTATCCCCCCCCCTACATTCCCACTCCCCCTCCCTCACCCTCTCCCACTCTCTCTTCCTCTCCCTCGCCCCTCCCTCTTCCCCCCCTCACCCTTCCTTCCCCCTCCATTTCCCCCCTTCCCCTCTCCCCATCACCCTCCCTTTCCCCCCTCGCCCTCCTCCCATTCCCCTCCCTTTCCCCCTTCCCCTCACTCATCCTCCCCTTCCCCCTCTCCCTCCCTCTACCCCCCCTCCCTCTACCCCCTCCCACGCCCTCTACCCCTCCCTCCCCCTTTCTCTCCCCTCATTTTCCCCTCCCTTACACTCTCTCCCTATCCCTCCCCCTCTCCCTCTCCCTATCCCTGACCCTACCCCTATCCCTGCTTCTACCCCTAACGCCATCTTAACCGCTATCCCTATCCTTATATAAACATACAACTGACACTCATATTGATTTTTAGACATTTCAAACCTATCGAATCCCAACCCCATCCCAGGGGTGGTGGTATTTCACGTCCACCACGTTGGATTTCAAAATCATTATAGTTTTCGTAATCAGCGACCCGATAAACCATACGAACGACACCCATATTGATTTTTAGACATATCAACTCTATCGCACCCCAACCTCATCCCCAACAGATGATAGCATTTCACGTCCACCATGTTGGATTTCAAAATTGTTGTAGTTTTTGTAATCAGCGGCTCGATAAACCTTACAAACGACACCCATATTGATTTTTAGACATTTCAACCCTATCGCACCTCAACCTTATCCCCAGGGGATAATGGTAGTTTACGTCTACCACGTTGGATTTCAAAATTGTAGTAGTTTTCGTAATCAGCGATACTTAGTTGAATAAAAAATGTCCCATCAAAATCGGTTAAGTAGTTTCGGTGTGCTGTAGCAGATACAACCCCGCTAGAGTGTTATTGTATGTGTAGATTCCCACGGGAATGAGATATTTTCCCGGGGTAAAAAGTAGCCTATGTCCGTCTCCAAGTTACCATCTATCACCATACCAAATTTCATCAAAATCCGTTCAGCCGTTTAGGCGTGAAAGAGCAACAAACAAACAGACAGACAGACAGACAGAGTTACTTTCGCATTTATAATATTAGTATGGAAGTATGGATGGATTTTGCAGGAAGATACCTTTTACAGTGTAGGCATCCACTAAGGAAGGATTTTCCGAAATTTCACCCCTATGGGGGTAAAATAGGGGATGAAGATTTGTATGAAAGTCCGTAAGTTTTGAAGTTAGAATCTTCAAAATTTAAATTTAAGCTGACGATTAAAAATAAAGTTTTACGTGTCTCAGGGTTTCTGAAAAGTCTATACCCTAAGGGGTGAAAAGGGGAATGAAGTTGAAAATCCTTCATTTTCAAAGTAAAATCATAAGGGTTGTAATTCTGTAGAACGTACATCACTGTTATTAAAATTCCACCCCAAATTCAACCCCTAAAAGAGAGAAATGGGGTGAAAAATTCTAAAAACCTATATGGGTATCGTTTGTATGGTTTATCGGGTCGCTGATTACGAAAACTACAACAATTTTTAAATCCAACGTGGTGGAAGTAAAATACCATCATCCCCTGGGGATGGGGTTAGGGTGCGATAGGGTTGAAATGTCTAAAAATCAATATAGGTGTCGTTCGAATGGTTTATCGGGTCGCTGATTACGAAAACTACAACATTTTTGAAATCCAACGTGGTGGACGTAAATACCATCATCCCCTGGGGTTGGGGTGCGATAGGGTTTGTGCAAATTTAACCCCTAAAAAAGGGAAATGGTATGAAAAAGTCTAAAAACCGATATGGGTATCGTTTGTATGGTTTATCGGGTCGCTGATTACGAAAACAACAACGATTTTGAAATCCAACGTGGTGGTCAGGATAGGGGTAGGTTATAGGGAAAGGACTAGGGATATGGATAGGGACAGGAACGGGGATGCGGACGGAGATGCGGACGGGGATATGGACCAGGATGCGGATGGGTATGTGGACGGGGATGCAGACGGGGATGCGGACGAGGTAGGGGACAGGGATGCAGACGGGGATGCGGACGGGGATGCGCACGGGGTTGCGGACGGACATGCGGACGGGAATCAGGACGGGGATGCAGACGAGGAGGCGGATTGGGATGTGGACGGGAATGCGGATGGGGATGCCGACGGGGATGCGGACGGGAATGATGACAGGAATACGGACGGGGATGCGGACTGGGATGTAGATGGGAGTAGGGTAGGAGTAGTGGTAATGGAAGGGATAGGGGTAAGGGAAGGGGTAGGGGTAGGGATAGAAGTAAGGGTAGGGAAATTGGTAGGGGTAGGGATAGGGGTATGGATAGGGATAGAGGTAGACACAGGATAGGGATAGGGGTAACAGTAGAGATAGAGGTAGAGACAGGGGTAGGGATAAGGGTAGGGATATAGAGGTAGGGATAGAGGTAGGAGGGGGTTGGCAAAGGGTTGAATTTTGGTATGAAGTAAACTGAATTTGGTTTATTGTTACTAATAATACTGACCAACCTCTCTAATCAATAGTTTTAGTTTTTCTCAATCACTTCTACAAATTAGCTCTGTTTTGAAATAACATAAATGTGTCTCTCATCTCACTCTCTACATTAGTTAGGTTAAGTGGCAACTTAAGGGCATAATAATACTGCTACGTTCCTCTGTTTTAAGTAATTAGGAGACGTCTGTAAATTATATAAAATTCAGGTGGATCTTGAATTGTACTCGTGGACTTGCGCACGGCAAGTCCCGTTTATCTTTAGTTTAAAATTACCCGGAGTTTGACGGGAAAATATCTCATTCCTACGGAAAACTAGTAACAACATAAAATACGAAATCCACGCGAGCTAAGCCGCGGGCAACAGCTAGTTGATAACATCATGAAAACAGCAGAGCCCAGATTTGTTCGCATAACTTTTTCAAATTCCTGAATTTTATTTTCCTGTGTGATTTTTAGGCCACCAGCTATTCCTGCGTTGTTGACTAAAATGTCAAGCTTGCCGAAGTACTTAAGTCTTACGTCAACGATTCTTCTGCTATCATCTTCAATGTTGACATCGCCGATGATTACAAGCGGTTTGGTGCTTTAATCTCAATTTTTTGAGCAACGTTTTCTAGTTTGGTTTGGTTGCGGCCGACCATGGTAACTTTGGCACCTTCTTCAGCGAATTTCTCAGCTATGGCGGCTTCGATATCAGAACTAGCACCGGTCACTATAGCTACTTTGTCCTATAGACTCATGATGGCGCGTCCAACTTAGGGCGACCACGTAAAAATAGTTCAAAAATATACGTTACAAAATCTTTTATACCCGACTATTGTTCTACTCTGCGGCTTAACTTAGATAGAGAAGCTGAAATCGGGGGTGTTTTTTAATTTTCAAAACCAAAAAGTAAACAGAAAAGTTGTTCAGTTTCATGGTCTTAAGTATGGTCTTAGTATTTCATTAGAATCATACATAATTTTTTTAAGTTCTTTGTGAGCGCCTACATCACGTAACGTACAATTTTACAGCTTTCTAGTAGTAATAGTTGAGTGTATGTTGATAATGCCAGTTAGTTTATTTTACCTTATTTTTGAATATATACTTAGATAAGGTGCCAATATCATATTCATTAAAATTTCTTATCACGTAATCTTCACATAACTTGTAAGATTAGATAGGAACAGTGGACCTCGCCTTACGAAGCGAGAGTATCAAAATGCGTAAATTTTAATCAAGGACGTATAAATATAAGGGGGGGGTCAGGAGTTTCAAACCTTAGACACATTGCCTATCTTACGAAAGCAGCGCCATGTATTCTATGAGCGCAACATTATCAGTTGGAAAAATGGATTCAAATATTCGCAACGCAACACAAGAGCAGGTCTAGCTTGACACTCGCAGCGCGTGTTCAGTACCAAGTACATTTTTTTTCTTATAATTTTCTCGCATTTAAAAAATCAAATCAAGTGCGAGTCGAACTCGCGCGCCGAGGGTTCCGACATACCTATTACAGCAAGGCAAATTTAATCATAATTTATATAAAATATTAATTTTTTACGTTTATTTTTGATAAAATTTGCTAGTCAAATCGTCTGATGTTCTGTTTAAGTCATAAGGTCTATGTCATCAAGAAAAGTAAAAAGAAAATATTTCCAAAGAGTTCGAATGAATCGGTAACAGTCCGGCCCTGGTTATACAAACAAAATTTGTCTAAATGGGGACTAATTATTCAATTAATACTTATAGACTTTGTTATCAAGTCTTTTAAAAACTACTCCTTTGGCAGACACTTCGACGGTTCTTTCTTTTAGGTCCGGCCCTGGGGAAACGGCTGTAATTTTGCCCTTGGGCCAGTAGTTACGGGGAGCACTCGAATCTGTAACCACCACAATATCTCCAACGCGAAGAATAATGCAGCTGTCAGAGGTCCATTTTGTTTGTTGACGAAGTGTCGGAAGGTACTCGCGAACCCAGCGGGGACAGGGTGTCTACTCTAAAAGTCCGATATATCGAAACGATACTACTCGAAACATGCAAATGCAAAACTTCGTCTCTTGAAAATAGAGTAGAATATTGGTTGGATGCAGTTTGAAAATTCATCCAACCAATATTCTACTCTATTGTCAAGGGACGAAGTTTTGCTGTTGCATGTTTTGAGTAGTATCGTTTCGATATATCGGACTTTGAGAGTAGACACCCAGAAGTGATCTGCTAACCGATGCGCAGTCCGCCATTGTCTCCGCAAAGATAGTCGTCATCCGAAAAAATTCCAGGTCGGGGCAAAGGATTCCATAATCCTAACAAAAAATGATTTGGCGTTAACGCTTCTTCATCGTTCACGTCCAACGACACGTGTTTACAATATTCTCAGCTTCGGCTAACGATGTACAAAGCACTTAATTTTAGGATTTCGTGTATGTAAAGTAGCAGAAATAGCTATTTTATTTGATCGAAATAATCGTTCCCAAACTCCTCCCATGTGTGGAGCACTTACTGCGTTATACTTCCAACAAATACTTAGATATTTGCTGGTATAAGTATAAGATATTTGCTGGTATAAGTATAAGCTGGTATAAGCTGGTAACCAAATATTTATTGACCCTTTCATTCTCCCAAACAGAAAATATTATCAAGCCGCTGATTTAATCCAATAGTGTCAGTATTTCGCAAAGACACGTCACACTCATACTCACTCACACACATGTCATCTCATTGACTTTTTTGGTATTATTATTCTCTTTCTCTTTTTCTGTATTTTTATGCAATATAAATTATGTAATACTACAATATTTGGAGTATCTAGGCTATTAAATTGTAAACTGTCTTTTTCGTTAAAGTTTGTTTTAGGCTGCCCACGATACAGGCTTGACCTGGTGGGAGTCAATGTTTTGTCTTATGGAAAGTTACCAATCTTATTGTTTTATTTTTAGATGCTATAAATTGTAACTTTCTTTGATTAATAAACGGTTTGTAATTGTATTTCCCAAGTATTTCCAATTAATCATTTGTCAGTAATTGCTCAACCTCTTTTTGCAACTGTTTGCTCGCTCCCTTGAAATTCGTTCCGTTACAGTGTGAATCTGTTTCGAATAACCGCGTCGAGGTTCGTATAGCAAGTAAGGTAGAGTCAGTCGATAGGGAAGCTGCTAACTCAATGTACGTGCACAGCATGAATGCTGAAACACGTAAATAGAACCGCCCAACGTTTTTTTATTCGACGGCCAATGGAAACAGATATAGGTCCAAAAATATAAATCTTGCAGTAAGTGAAAAGTCTGCAGTGATGCTGTAATCGCAAAGTAGGTAACGGAGCCATCATTGGTTGTTCACATTTACTCCGCCTTAATCTACAAGTCACACAATTGGCTATTTTCGCCTTAGTCCAATTAAGTATGCCTGAAATGTACAAAGGGCTAAAACAAAGAATACATTTCGAGGTAATTGAATTTGATGTATACTTGCCAAGTTTTTTCGAGATATACAACTATAAGATTGCAATTATACTCGCACCTCGTCCTCAAGATAAGTACCTGAAATAAATACTAATCACAACTTGTAGTACCGCATAGGTGCTACCGCTCATGCACTATTTGAGATAGATGAATAAATATAAAAAAATAAAAAGTTGTTTTATTTTCTCAACCCGCTCCTGGCCACACCGGCGGCCATTATTCATTCGCATTCCAGTGCTACGCCGCTCAACACGTTCTCTGTAACTTTTTTGTTCCAGAAGTGCTTACGATTATCTAAATCAAGTGCAAAACTGATAAAACTGTTTCGCCATGCCGAAACGTAAACGACCGAAAAGTGATTACGACGAAATCCGTATTGAAATCAAAAAATTAAAGAAAAAGTTAAAACACGCTCGAGACCGGGATTGCAGTGACTCATCAACAAGTGAATCAATGGAACCGATGACGGACAACATTACCGGTATGTAGTACCTACCTACACTTAACCTGACGGAGATCTATTTTACTAGGTACCAACTTATTATGGCAGAATGCAATCGAGCTGCTCATCGGACTGTCTCAAGCATTTCACAAGCCATAACTAAGTACTTACTTACCTAAAACTATGGTAAACAAATGCAATTCGAGCTGATCTATGGACTGACTCACTGTATTTGACCATAAAACGCATCACATATAGAATGAAATCGAGCTGATCTTTGGACTGCCTCACTACATTCATACGTATAGGTAACTCGTTCACTTCAACGGAAGTGTTACATGTTATCGTAATAAACAACAAAATACTAATAAAGTAAAATACTTTCATTACACATTGTTGCACAAGTCCCTCTTTGAACCTAATTTGTACCTACCTAACAAGTAAACAGTACCTTATTTCACTTTGCCAAACAAAAATAACCATCGGACAAGCCTCTAGGGCTGCGCCACGGTTTTTGTTCATAATTTTTTTCTACACAAAACACAATTTAGGTAAATGTCAAGTGCATTTGTGTTTTTTTTATATGTTTACATCAATAGGTACTTATAATTATTTGCAGTTGAACTGGACGACTTAATTGACTTAGAAAACGATGATACACTAGCAGAATCCCCTACAGTGACAGAGACCACCTGAAGTACAAATTCAAGTAACCAACAAGAAAATAACTTGCCAGCGACAGAAAATTCGAGTGAACAAAACGAAAATACCGTCATAGATAAAGATATTTTAGATATTCTCGGTGATGACCCCAGTACGACAGTGCAGTATGGCCAAGAAATTCACAAAGAACTAGCCAACCGTCTAGAACACATTACGACATCTGGCCTTACTAAAGAAGCCAGAAAAGAACTGCAAATAAAATATTTACTCCCGTCTAATGCCATTCTTCTAGGCGCGCCCTGCTTGAATCCAGAGATAAAAGCCGCCCTTCCCGAAACACTCGTAAATCGCGACAAGGCGATCGAAACATAACAAAAGCTCCTTGGCAGCGCTATTGCCTGCCTATCACAGGCTACGTCGCAGCTGATAGGGTCTCAACAAAAAGATAAAGAACTCCTGAAGAAGTTAATGGACGCAAATAGAATGCTATGCGATATACAACATTCTGACTCGGTCACACGAAGAATGTTCAGTACCTCCGTCCTCAAAAAGGACGTCAAAACACAAATCCTCAACTCAAAAATAGACAAATTTCTATTTGGTGAGAATTTGCCTGACACCTTAAAAACTGCGAAGGCGGTATCCAAATCTAGTGCCGAAATCAAGAGCACACCTAATAATAATGTCAGAAAAACAGCACCGTCCACTTCGAAGACGAGTAATTTAAACTCGAGAGCTCCGGCGGCTCCAGCACGGAAACCGCCGGTGACCACGCAGCAGAGGACCAAGCCGACTGTCTCTCACCAGAATCATCCCGCCAGATCATCGAGGCCGTCATCGCAGCCGCGGAAGACGACCAACAACCGACGTTAGAAGAGGTACCACACGCGGGACGCTTATCTAAGTTTTATAAACAATGGGAATGAATCACAAATGATAAAATAATCTTGTCATGGATTCGCGGCTACGAAATCTCTTTTGACAGCCCTGTAGAACAACTCTCTGTTCCTTTAGCTCCGAGCTACTCACAATCCGAGTTTATTCAGTATGAGGAAGCCATTCTTAATCTTCTCTCAATTGGAGCTATTTCTACATGCGAACCATGCCCAGATCAATTTGTATCTGGTATATTTCTAAGACCCAAGCCAAATGGTAAAATGCGTTTCATACTAAATTTAAAAAACCTTAACAAATTTATAAAAACTACTCACTTTAAACTAGAAGACTTACGAACAGCCCTAATAGGCCGAGTCCTGAAGCTGTAATTTTAAATTGGCTGGACATTAATCGAAACCGTCAATTTACTATAAAGTTGCTATGTATTGTAATAGGTGGTGGAACACCTATGTGAAAAATAAATTTTAATGAATTGGCTGGCTTTTAGATTCTCCAGAAAATCATTTTTTTTGTTTGTTTATGCATACAATACAATACAAAATACAAAATAACTTTATTTTCTCTCACACAGATTACTAAATAAGGTAAACTTAGTCATTAAATGGTTAGGTACACAACAGATTCAATCTATGTGAGAGACTGGTTTCTGTACTAGGAGGACCTGTATTACAGATAACCAGCCTCTCCAACTCTGGACCAGGTGAGTAAAAGGTAGGTACTTAACTATATAAAGTCTAATCCAAAAATAGGTAGATGAGAGTGGATGTGACTGTATATTGTGTGCGTGTGTATGCATGTGTGCGTGTGTATGCATGTGTATGTGTATATGTGTAAGTGTGTGTATGTGAGTGATATTATAGATGTGACTGCTACTAGGGACAAAACTAAAGATTTAACGTATAACCAGTAAAGCTGAATCAGGAAGGGATTTTAAAGAGATTTTCTGTTTCTTCATAATTTAAGGACTTTAACCATGTAGTAATAACCCTTTTACAGTTATATTTTGTAAGGGGGTATATTGCAGTCTCTTTGTTAATTTTATTATACAGGGTGTTAATTTAATTGCGTGCCATAGCTTAAGGGGTGTTTCAGTTACGATAAAGGAACACAAAAAAAATAAAATTAAAAATCCTACTGAAAAAATAATCTATAACTGCATTGAAACTTAACTTACGCGGAGCAACGTCGCTAGCGCGCGAGTATCAGTGAATAAGGTAGGCACATCATCATCATATCAACCGAAAGACGTCCACTGCTGGACATAGGCCTCCCCTAAAGATCTCCATGACGACTACATAACTGAAACTCTTTCGCGCGCTTTTGATAGCGCGCCCATTCGCGCGGTCATTGCCATCCGCGTTAGTTTAGTTTCAATGTTTTTATTTTTTTTTGTAGGTTTTTTTTATAATTTTTTTGAGTTTCTTTATCGTTACTGAACCACCCCTTAAGCTATGGCACGCAATCAAATTAACACCCCGTATAGATAGCCTCCTAGAAATCCAAAAAACCTACCGGCTATGGCTGTTGACCATCTGTAGGAGGAATGGCATACAATATGTTTCCGACGTCTATTGATATTAAGAGAAGAATCAAATTTAATTATTGAGTGTTGTTTTAGAACGGTGTTAAGAACAAAAAGTTGCCTTACAGTCAGAACATCAGAAAGAGAGTATAAATCTTTTGTGGGAAAACGGAAAGGTAGAAATGAGGATACTTTCAAGAGTGCTCTCTGAGCTCTTTCGAGTTTAAGTAATACAGTTTTAGATGTACCACCCCATACTGTGATACAATAGCATAGAATGGACTGACATAGGGCCAGATATACCATTTTAATTATATGGGTATCAGAAATGTGACGTAAGTTTTTAAAAATAAAAATAAGCTTGCGAATCCTGGCAGAAAGACTATCGATATGCAGTCTGAAGCTTAGTGTGTTATCAATCATAACACCTAAGTACTTAATGTTCAATGCAAGAGTCAATCGGTTGCAAGAACAAACAGAATCTGAAAAACAGGAATGAGCCATTATAGAAAACCTATCATGTACAGACAAGTCAACATTGTTAATAGAAAACGGAATAAATTTGGTTTTGTCGACGTTTAGAGTTAGTGCATTAAAATTGAGCCAGGAGTGAATCAAATTGAAACCCAATTGTGCAAAGTTGTAGGTTTGTTCCCAGGTATCGCCGTGAAAGATGAGTGCGGTGTCATCAGTAAAAGTGACAATTTTTCCATTTGTCAATTGGAGGCTGCACAGGTCATTTATATAGGCAAGAAAGAGGGTGGGACCCAAAACGCTACCTTGCGGTACACCGTAAGTTATATTATATATAACTCGTGTAATCACTAACTCTTACTCTTTGTTGCCTATCAGTTAGGTAGTCTTCAAACAATTTTAGCTGAATATCTCGAATTCCTAATTTCTCAAGTTTTGCCAGTAGGAGTGGTGTAGAGACTGTGTCAAAAGCCTTTGCTAAGTCAAGAAATATTACTATAACTTTCTTTTTCTTGTCAAGTTTTGTGACTATGTGATCGGTCAACTCATGAACAGCATCGTTTGTTGAGACTCCAGCTCTAAAACCAAATTGAGAATCCGAAAGAAGGTGTTTAGTCTCCAGATAGTCAATTAAGCGTCTGTTTAAAAGCTTCTCTACAACTTTTGACAAGGTGGAAAGTATAGAAATGGGTCTATAATTATTGACACAACCTCTGTCACCACTCTTAAATATGGGAATCACATTCTCGAGGAAACGTACCAGATGAAAACATTAAGTTGAAAATATATGATAGAGGTGCAGCTAGAAATTGATGATAACGTTTAAGAAAATTTCCAGAGATATTATCGCGCCCCATAGTATTGCCTTTTTTTAGATTTAGAATACATGTTGTAACTTCAGATTCATCAGTTGGTGTAAGGACAAAAGAAGACGGTTGGGACGGAATGGAAAAAGGCTTGTTACACGAAATGTGAGGTATATTTTCAGCCAGATTCTTCCCTATAGATGCGAAATACTTGTTTATGTTATCGACCGATGTAATGGGGTTTAACGGAGAGATAAGGCGAGATGCAGGGTTATGATTGTTGGTTAAATAGGTTAATTGCTTTATAGTGTTCCAAAGTGTTTTGTTGTGTGAAGTCAAGCCAAAAATCGTAACTAATATCTGATGGGGTAAACTTTTGATGTGGGTTCCAAGGTACCTACTTCAATCAAAACTAAGCAAAAAATATTTGCGCATATTTTTTTATTAGCAAATTTGTATGCAAGTTACATAAAAGTCTAGGCAAAAATGGCACCCAAATTATTTTAAATTTGATAGACTTTCCAGGACAGTTTTTGAGCAAATTACCTAAAATTAAGCATATTAATCTTAAGTTAAATATTTTCGTATTTTATGTTGAAGCAAAAATACCAACTGAAAAACTTTTGTTTAATTACAGTTTTCATCGTGTATTCTTTCCTTTATTTATAAAATTAAGCATAATTATCAAAAGTTAAAAAAGTTGATTTTTAATTCAATAGATCGCGTCAAGCGAGCGAGAACCGGCGTAATATTATATATTCTTTGGAACCGGTATGGCGTGCCGTGCGCCCCGAGACCTTTTTCGTGTACGTAATGTCAAGAGTATGTCAAGCCTGACATAATATTAGACTTTTTAGTGTTCTTATTTCAACAGTCCAAGTAGCTAGAGTGGGCTGCAAGTGTCTGGCTGCCTGCTTGTACAAACAACAACACTTCAAACAGTCCATGGAAGAAGTGTTGAAGTTTGAAGTGTTGTTGTTTGTACAAGCAGGCAGCCAGACACTTGCAGCCCACTCTAGCTACAAAAAACCGGAAAAGTGCGAGTCGGAATAGCGTGCTAAGCTTTTGCTCTTGACCCTCCAATCTTGACCCCTCTTTAATAAGAATGTACTTGAAATGGAAGCTAGCGTTAATTGGTTGTGAGAAAGGTTGTAAACTTATATTATTTCAGACTTTATGGTTCCGTACCCATAGGGTGAAAAACGGGATCATACTAATATGCCTCCGATGTCTGTCTGACTGTCTGTCAGTGGGCTGTATGCTGAATAAGCTATAAAATATAAAAACTGATCAAGTGTGAGTCGGACTCAAAAAGGACGGGTTGCACTCCGAGAGTGCCGGCAGAAGTAAAAACTTGAATTTTTGAATATTATGCTTTTTGTAAGGGTCCATCGCGCCATTGCTCGCGTACTTCTTCATCGAGACGTATAATTTGTCTCAGCACATGAGTAGTCTAGGGTCAGTAGTTTTCAGGTTATAGCGATTTTTACTTTGACAGCTGTCATCCGAAATGTAGATCTCATCGAGATCCATCATTTGAGTCAGCATACGACTACTCTAGAGTCAGTAGTTTCCAAGTTATGAGGTTTTTAGTTTGACAACTGTCATTCAAAATGAAGATCTCATCGAGACCTATCATTTGTCTCAGTACACGAGTAGTCTAGGGCCAGTAGTTTTCGAAATAAAGCGATTTTTAGTTTGACAGCTGTCATCTGAAATGTAGATCTCATCGAGACCTATCATTTGTCTCAGCACACGAGTAGTCTAGGGTCAGTAGTTTTCGAGTTATAGCGATTTTTAGTTTGACAGCTGTCATCCGAAATGTAGCTCTCATCGAGACCTATCATTTGTCTCAGCACACGAGTAGTCTAGGCTCAGTAGTTTTCGAGGTATAGCGATTTTTAGTTTGACAATTGTCATCCGAAATGAAGATCTCATCGAGACCTATCATTTGTCTCAGCACACGAGTAGTCTAGGGTCAGTAGTTTTCGAGTTATAGCGATTTTTAGTTTGACAGCTGTCATCCGAAATGAAGATCTCATCGAGACCTATCATTTGTCTCAGCACACGAGTAGTCTAGGGTCAGTAGTTTTCGAGTTATAGCGATTTTTAGTTTGACAGCTGTCATCCGAATGTATGTATGTATGTATTGAGTATTGAGTATGTCGTGCACATATCACATTGTGCACAACAAAAAAAGCCGAGACTATGACCACAGAATATATAATAGTAAACAAGTTTACAGGAGTCGCACTCCGTTGATCTTGGAAAAAGCTGCCTATTTCACAGACAGGCCTGCTATGACAAAGATAAAAAAGATATTTTGGTCTTTATCACACTTTAGAAGTTTTGTATATATTGAGCCTGCTCTAACTTATTTATTTATTTATTTATTGGTTCGCCAACAGAAGTACATCTTAACATTAAATTATAATAACAGGCACAAACGTAGACCGAGATGTACACCCAATTACAGGCGAACACAGCTTGCTTTGCAGACTTGCTCATATTTTATATTTGCATGTATAGGGGCTTATTTTGAAACGGGTATAGTTAATGAAAGAGTTTTTCTAAATTTTGATAAAGAAACGTTGAAAATGTCAACAGAATTGGAGCTGCAAAGAGTGTTATGCTCACGACATACTCTGTTCAGCAAACTGTGAAAACCCAAATTGGTTCTTGCTCTTTTGACATGAAAAAGTCTATAGTTCACCAATCTAGCATTCAACCTGGGAATATTTAAGCCTAGCTGTGCCAACAGGCAAGGGCAGTCTAAGTAACCTCTAACCGTTTTAAACAAGAAAACTTGATCATTTAGCCAACGGCGGTCTTTAAGTCATTATTTTAAAATACTTGAGTCTTTTGTTGTACGATCTTAACGTGAAGAGTTTCTTACCGTGAACTGTCAGAAAAAACAGAAAGCGTTTCTGTATTCGTTCGATTCTTTCACTATGGATGTTGTAGTGTGGATTCCATATATTAGAGCAGTATTCAAGCGTAGACCGAACGAGAGCGTTGTATACTGTTTTTAAAGCTGTGTTATTCTTAAAGGTTTTACAGTTTCTCCACACAAATCCCAGCAATCTGTAAGACCTGTTTACAATATTGTCGATGTGGTAAGTGAATGTTATCTTCCTGTCAAATATGACTCCAAGGTCTCTTATAGTTTGGACCTCTTCTAAAATTGTACCGTTTAGATAATAGGTTGACTCGGTTAGGATTCGCTTTTTAGTGAACTTAATGTGTTTACATTTGGTCACATTTGAAGGTAACCTATTGTAGTTCGACCACTGAGCGATGCGATCTAGATCTTCCTGTATTAGTCTAGCATCAGTGAACGAGTGAACTATCCGAAAAATCTTCAGGTCATCGGCAAATAACAAAAACTTTGAATTCAGAATGACGTCAGTCAGGTCGTTTATAAAGGCCAAAAATAATAAAGGACCCAAATGCGAGCCCTGTGGGACTCCCGAAGTGGCTCTATAAGAATCCGACTCAAAACCACAAACTATTACTTTTTGCTGTCTGGATGTCAAATAAGAAGCAAGCCATTTCAGCAGATTCCCATGAATGCCGAGGTGGTACTTGGTATGATTATTTGGAAATCAATTTCTATACTTCATCCGAGATCTGACGCGACAAAGATAAAAAAGATGTTTTGATCTTTATCACACTTTAGAACTTTTGTATACAGGGTGGCCGGGGAGTTGATGTCCAAAGCTAAAATTTGGATGCCTCATGATGGGGAGTATCCATATCACCCCCATGTATGTTCCGCGATTTTGCGTGGTTTAGGAGATAGAATTTTTTTTAGAATTTTTTTTGAAAAATTCACCTAACACTAGTTTTCATTTTTTTACTGAATCTGTAGGACAGTTGTAGTTTTTTTTTTTATGAAAATTACTAGTCATAAAGACAGCTACCACATAAAAAATTACCGTTTGTCTAGACAGTCGGGAACTTATTTAAAATTTAGTCAAAAGTTTGTAATTTCTGTTCAAGCTAAGCAGTCACAAATTTTCAATGTTAAAAAAAATATATTTATCGTTGACTTATTGGATTCTAAGTGGTTTTAAAAACTTGCTAGGACATTAAACAGTAAAACAAGACAAAAAAAAGTTGTTGTTAATTGGCCTGTTTTTCCGTAATCTTATGTAAAAATAAATAACCTATTGAAAATTATTGTGTTTTATTGATACTCATCCTTAAAAAAAACTATTAAAATAAAATTGTTTGAACCTTTTTGTTCAAGGTTAAAAACTAGAACCGTTTCTAACAATTTTAAGAAAACCTAAAAATTAAAAAATATCATAAGAACAATGAATTTTCTCATTAATAACATTTGTTTTACTGATACTCTTCTAATTTAAATAAAAAAATAACGAAATTCAACTTATTTTTTTTTTCTTTAAATAAGTTGAATTTCGTTATTTTTTTATTTAAATTATAAGAGTATCAGTAAAACAAATGTTATTAATGAGAAAATTCATTGTTCTTATGATATTTTTTAATTTTTAGGTTTTCTTAAAATTGTTAGAAACGGTTTTAGTTTTTAACCTTGAACAAAAAGGTTCAAACAATTTTATTTTAATAGTTTTTTTTAAGGATGAGTATCAATAAAACACAATAATTTTCAATAGGTTATTTATTTTTACATAAGATTACGGAAAAACAGGCCAATTAACAACAACTTTTTTTTGTCTTGTTTTACTGTTTAATGTCCTAGCAAGTTTTTAAAACCACTTAGAATCCAATAAGTCAACGATAAATATATTTTTTTTAACATTGAAAATTTGTGACTGCTTAGCTTGAACAGAAATTACAAACTTTTGACTAAATTTTAAATAAGTTCCCGACTGTCTAGACAAACGGTAATTTTTTATGTGGTAGCTGTCTTTATGACTAGTAATTTTCATAAAAAAAAATAACTACAACTGTCCTACAGATTCAGTAAAAAAATGAAAACTAGTGTTAGGTGAATTTTTCAAAAAAAAATCTAAAAAAAATTCTATCTCCTAAACCACGCAAAATCGCGGAACATACATGGGGGTGATATGGATACTCCCCATCATGAGGCATCCAAATTTTAGCTTTGGACGTCAACTCCCCGGCCACCCTGTATATTGAGCCTGCTCTAACGTGGTATGCTTATTTTCAAATCCATTTCTATACTTCATCTGAGATCTGACGCGACTTCTGATGCGAGTTAATATTTTTTTCCCCATCTGAAAAAGTGCCAAGCGCCGCTGAAGAAGTTTTCACTTTAAAAAATCGACCACATTAAGTTACTAACATTTCAACTAATACAATTTATATCATGTGGTGGTACGGAACCCTCGGTGCGCGAGTCCGACTCGCACTTGGCCGGTTTTTCCCTTTCATTAGATCAAATCCACAATTATTTTGAGTCTCATGTCAAACCAGTAGAATATTCATACAAACTTCCACCCCATTTTTCAACCCCTCAGGGGATGAATTTCGGATCTATTCTTGACGTACAAAAAAACTACTTACAAAATTTCACATCTGTAGCTTTATCGGTTACGGCTCGGCGTTGATGAATCAGTCAGTCGGTCGGTCAGGGCATGCTGTTTTATATATTTAGATCAGAAGATCAAAAGTATTTTCAGCTTACTACAACCGATGTAAATTTTCGTCTTTCATGTTTAACTTTAAATTCCGAAGCGCGTACCGAAAAAAACAGCGAAGCAATGCGACGTTGCCGTACCGTGCAATCACGAGCAGTGATTGTTAATGTCAATTATGAACTTTATTTCAACTTCTTCATAAGAAGTCATAAGAAGTCTTCTTCATAAGAAGTCAAAAAATTTGTCTATGACACTTAGCCACTCACTTGCTATAGTTATAATAAAAGGTCTTGTTTGTCTCTACTAAGCCCTTTCAATCACATTTGTGATATTTACAAAAAATCTCTCAACGTTTACAAGTTGTGATTAGTATTTATTTCAGGTACTTATCTTGAGGACGAGGTGCGAGTATAATTAATGATTAAACGAACTTACCAAGTGAAGTTCTATCATCATTATACGAAGCACCTCGTCCGAAAAGATAAGTACCACCCTCCCGACCCCACTAGGTATATCTAATATTGCCCTAACTAACAGTAATATCACAAATGCCTTAGCTCTCTAAACTAAATGAATAATGGCCGCCGGTGTGGCCAGGAGCGGGTTAAGAAAATAAAACAACTTTTTATTTTTTTATATTTATTCATCTATCTCAAATAGTGCATGAGCGGTAGCACCTATGCGGTACTACAAGTTGTGATTAGTATTTATTTCAGGTACTTATCTTTTCGGACGAGGTGCTTCGTATAATGATGATAGAACTTCACTTGGTAAGTTCGTTTAATCATTAATTATTTCAGCGTTTTCATTAAACTCATTTGACTTTCAAATTACCGAGTATCTTTCGTAAAATTGGCATTAAAATTAGCTACTGCTGAGGCCATGACACTAGAAAAAAAAATTGCTGTCAATAGGACGTCGAAAAATTGCCAGAATGGCTAGATATTAGCAAATTTTATCATTTAAGATTAATTTTCTCCCATTCAAGTGTCCAAACATTACTGTATTTGGTTTCTGATAAGGTCCATGTTAAGAAACAACAAAAAAAGAAAAAGCCAGCTAAGTGCGAGTCGGACTCGCGCTCCGAGGGTTCCGTACCACCACAATCATAATTGTATTATTTGAAATTTCAGTAAGTTACTGTCCTAGATTTTTTGAGTACGACACGCGCATGACCAGATTTTATTGATTGTTGTTATTTTATAGCTTAAGCACTATAAACATACCAATTTTCACGTTTGTAAGTGTTCCCGTTTTTAAGATAGAGCTAAAACAAAAATCGCCAAAAAAACAGGTCTTAGTATGGGAGCCCCCCTTAATTTATTACTTTTTTTTATTTTTAGTATTTGTTGTTATAGCAGCAACAGAAATACATAATCTCCAAAAATATAACTTATTATATTACTCTATGCTATTACTGTTCATGAGATACAGCTCAAAAATTTTTGTAAAAACAGCTGACTTTGGTGGCATCTTATTTCTTTGGTTTTAAATATTTTTTAAAACAAAAAATACAGTATTTATCTACTCAACAAGTTTTAAACAACGATACCCCGCTCGATGGGGTAGGTCAAACTTTTTGTTACGCTCCCCCCCTTTAGCTGTTTGGGAGCCCCCCTTAATTTTTTACTATTTTTAATTTAAATTTTGCTGCTGTAGCGGCAACAGATATACACAATTTGTGAAAATTTCAATTTTCTACCTATTACGGTTCATGAGATATAGCCCGCTGACAGACAGACAGACAGTCATCGGAGGCATATCAATAGGGTCCCGTTTTTTACCCTTTGGGTACGGAACCCTAAAAAACGACATGGCTGTATTACACTTCGAGCCTTTACTTTTTCAGTTTGTTCAGTTTAGAAGATTGTTTAACTTGGAAGGTTAATCAGTTTTGCAGGTTGTTCAGTTTGTAAAGTTGATCAATTTGAAAAGCTTTTCTACTTGGAAGGTCGTTCAATTTGAAAAGTGGTTCGTCCACTACAGGAACAATATGGAGGGGAAGTACCTTGGTCACCACGCTTGTCAGTGTTACGGCTGGCACCATGGACCGCGGTTGTTGGTGACCGCAGTATATAAGATGGTACGATACACGGAAGGATGCTGCTGCCCATTCTCCGGTTTATAAACCCTTAGTCGCCTCTTACGACACCCACGGGTAGATATGGGTTGGAACTATTATTTTCCGGCACCACACGGGACTTCTCAAAAATACTTTAGGTATATCGGAACCCTCGGCGCACGAGTCCGACTCGCACTTGAGCGGTTTTTTATTTTGGAGTAGATTGCACTCGTTTTGCCACAAAACGCTTAGGGTTGGGCCACATTGATCGATGGCCTTTCGCACATTGCCGATTGAAAAAGAGCACACTTGTACGCATTATGCCGATTCACCGCTTACGGAGGCGTTCGCATCCGTACGCAGCCGTATGAACGCGTTCGCATCCGTACGCAGCCGTATGGACGCGTTCGCATCCATACGCAGCCGTACGGACGCTTTCGCATCCGTACGCAGCCGTAAGGTGCCGTACTGCTCCGTATGCAGACGAATCGATGAAAACATCTCATACTGTTGTTGCCTCTTTTACACTTGCATTCCAAACAGCCCCAGTTAAAATCCCGGATGCCCTAAACAAAGGTTGTTTAAGACTTGCATTCTGAGTAATAAAACTTGCATCTAGATTTCTTGTAACGCTCGTGAATAGTTTAAAAGGTTGCTCGATAGGTTGCTTAAGTGGCCATGGGTTCTACAGGTACCTAGGTGCAACGGACTAAAAAAATTCTGGTAGAGCGTGAGTGGGTATTTAAGGTCTCCTGGAGCTGTGCTTCCCATTGTGGTGTTGGGGGTTGGTGGTAGAGAAACACTTGTGTTGCTGGTTAAAGTTGAACTGTTTATTAATTGTTTACTATAGCTAAAATAATAACAGAGATTTAATCAGATAATTTGATACAGTGTTTACTTTAATATTAATTAGAAAATGCTTTGTTTATATAAACATTGTGTCAACGAATTCTCTGACTGAAGGTCGAGTTACGTCGTGCTTACGTTTACTAGTTCATCTGTATAAAGGTGTCTCTATACTTTACGATAAGGGTGTCTCCATACACCACACCATAGAAACTGACTTTCGTGATAGTTTTTAACTAAACTACAAAACACATTTTGGCAAAATTTTGTAGAATGGGTATAAATGAAAAACCGAGCGCCAGCTCAAGGGTGTACTCAGACCACAAAACTGAACATCTTTTCCAAAGATACATCGGTCGAAATCGGAGAATTTTTTATGGCTTCTCCATATAAAATGCACTGTCCACTGTTGAAGGTTGTATGGAGAAGCCAAAAATTATCTCCACTTTTGACCCATGTTTCTTTGGGAAAGTTGTTGAATTTCGTGGCCTAAGCACACCCTTGAGCTGCCGCTCGTTTTTGCATTTACACCCTGTACACTTTTTTCACAAGTTTGGAGGTGGTAGGGCTTTTGTGCAAAGTCCGCCTGGGGAAGTACCACCCCCTTAGCTATTTCTGCCGTAAAGCAGCAGTGTGTTTCGGTATGAAGGGTAAGGGAGCTAGTGAAATTACTGGCACATGAGATATAACATCTTAATTCTCAGGGTGGCCAACGCGCTTTGCTGTCTTTTTAGCGTCAAAGTATGTCACTAATAAGACAGTGGGTGCTATGGGCGGTGGAGACCCCTTACCATCAGGTGTCCCACCTGCTCGTTTGCTCACTTGTAACATAAAAAAAATACACAATCGGATAAGATGTTTCATGGTTGCGAGGAAATGTTGGTAAATTTGCTAGTTGTATCATATTGAATTTAATGATCACAAATCACAAACAAAGCATTAGAGTCTCCGAATCACCCACTAAGCCAAATATTTGTTTGTATAATAGTTTGTCCTTTTAAGACAGTAAAATGTTTAGATTAGAGAAGCTTAATAGTCCAGTCGCTTAAGGTCTTATATCGCCTTTACGTGGACACGCCTTATACTCGTAAATATGCACCAAAATTTTTCCAGGTACTAGTAAGGTACATAGCTCTACTAGTATCTGGAAAAAAACTGG
The DNA here is from genome assembly GCA_947532105.1 of Athrips mouffetella. Classification (NCBI taxonomy): domain Eukaryota; kingdom Metazoa; phylum Arthropoda; class Insecta; order Lepidoptera; family Gelechiidae; genus Athrips; species Athrips mouffetella. The sequence continues at coordinate 6,608,592 of OX383964.1, read as the reverse complement.
TGAAATTGAAAGGCGTGTCTACAAGAAACAGCTAATCGGCCGCAGTATAAAGAAGAAGTATAAAGATAAATAAATACAAAAGTATTCGGCTTGGTAAATGATTTATTTCATGGTTTTCTTAGCATACCAATACTCTTTTGCACCAGGCAAGTCTTTGATCTTCTTCATTAAAGCCTGGACTGTAGGGTATTTCTTCTCGATCTCGGTGTTCAAGAACTCGTTTGTAGACTCAATGATGCCAACCAGAATGAAATCCGCCCAGGAAAGCTAAAAATAGAAGAAACTGTGTAATAGCTACGATAAAATAACAATTATGCCCGGTTTACATTATTCCAGTCCAGCATTCCAGTCCAGTGCTGGATTGCAACTGGAATAATGTAAACCCTCACTGGAATGCACTGGATCCAGTAAGCATTCCAGTCCAGTCACTGGATTCGCGGTCTACTTTTGAATCCAGTGCGATCAATCCAGTGCAACTGGAATAATGTAGACGGCCAATCCAGTGCCATTCCAGTGCTGATGAAGTACACATGTGTTGGTTGTTTTTGCGGATTTTTTTTTGCGAAGAAAGGATTTAAGAATGGTGAGGAAGTTATCTGAAGACGAAACTGTAAAGTTTGTCAATATATAGTTCTTCAAAGTTTTCTGCTGTCATTCTCAGTGCCAGTCTATATTCTTTGGGATCTTCTACCTTCAGTTGTTGCAAAAGCATTACTGACCCTCCTTTTTGATCTCTTTCGCTGATCCACTTTCTCACCCACATCCGTTCCTTTTTTCTTAGTTCATTATCAACCTCATTAATAACTTCTTGTAGCAAGAGTGATTGAGCACGTTTGAAACATTTTCGAAACTGATCTCTTTTTGTTTTTGAAATCATTGTCACTGAAGTGTTCATAATTCAACGGCTTCTAAATGACTGGAATAATGTAAACAACGAATCCAGTCCAGTGATCCAGTCCAGCACTGGACTGGAATGCTGGACTGGAATAATGTAAACCGGCCTTTAAGCTCCAAAGCCTCAGCACATCACAAATGATGTAAAAAAGTGACATTGAAATATTCCATATTTAAAAAAAAAATGCTCTAAACTCTTTGAGACAGTTGTGCATAAGAAATAATTAGTTTTTTTTTTATTTTGTTAATATTTTTTTAGTAACTGGGTGACAGAGCGACATTCGTCTCCAAATAATTTAACATTAAAGCAGGCCAATCGATGACGCTATAGAATTAACTGAATATGTTTTTCCAAAACAATTTGATGCTAAAAAACGCGAAAATGCAATAAATATTTAAATGGCAAGATTTTTTTTGTAATAAAATTTGTAATTTAATTATTAATTTTACTGATTCATTCGTCAAAATACAAAAAAACCGGCCAAGTCAAAGTCGGACTCGCGCACCGAGGGTTCCGTACAAACCTGCATAAATAAGTAAAACATAGTTACGCAATACACTCTGTAATAGCTCATAATCACCTAGGAGATCGTAGTGCAATATTGAATGCTATAGCCCCTAGAAGAACGAGTGTCTCCAGGCGTCATAGTTACTATTAGTTGGGGTGGTATTGTAATAGATTTTTGTCTAAAGTAGTATTAAGCATGATTCCATCCTACATTACATGCTCAGTAAATAATGTCGGTATCTCACCTTGCCACCGAAGTAGCCATCACGATCTTTTAGATCCTTTTCAAACCTTGAGAAGAAAACTTCAACTGTTTTTTCTAAAATTTCCTCTTTAAGGACTTCCTTCTTCTCTGGATCTTGTTCCTTGATAAAAGTGACAACCTCTAGAAAAGTAAATAATCATTATTGGTGTCGATTCTGGCAGACCCAAACTAAAACTAAACTAAATTTGACAGGTCTAAAAATGATGCTGTCTTTTATTAGTCTGTAGGGAGTAACAAAGACAGCAACACTTTTAGACCTGTCAAATTTAGTTTAGTTTTAGTTTGGGTCTGCCAGAATCGACACCATTGGCTTCTTAGATTTTTTGTGTCGTTAATTTAAAAAAACCAGTCAAGTGCGAGTCGGACTCGCGCGCCGAGGGTTCCGATATACCTATAGTATTTTTGGAAGCAATAAAGTCCATTTTCAGGACCGCAAAACTAAATTTGTTTATAAAGGTTTTTGGCAGATTACTGAAAAACTGTGCAACTTACAAAGATCGTTTTATTTTTGCTGTAAAGTTTACATAAACCTCTGTCAACTGTAATTAATTCAAATTTTTCCTTACTCAAACTTCGGAGATAAGGGGGGAGGAATGGTATTTTTTTTGACATTTTTCATCATAACTTGAAAACTAAGAAACTTAAAAAAATACAAAACAATATTTTAAAATGTACAAGTAAAGCCCTTTCATATGATGCCCCACTCGACCTAGTAGCGACAATTTGATATTTGGCCCCCCCTATTTTGGCCCCCTTTACATTAATAATCATTCTTTTTCCAAACTTTTTTCATGTGCAATTAAGTTGGGCAACTATATTCTAAAACTGTTCCAAATTTCAGGTCGATAGCATAAGTGGTTGCTGAGATATAGAGGTGTGACAGACAGACGGACAGACAGACAGACAGACAGAGCGGCACCATAAGGGTTCCTTTTTTTACCATTTTGGTATCGGAACCCTAAAAAAGTATCGTATTTTTCTATGTCCGCTGCATTTGGCCTTGCTTTATGTACCTAAATAGATAGAATATGCTATTTATTGTACACAATTTACAAAACAAAACAATAGAGTCCTAAACTATACTCTATGTGGGCAAAGGCAGCCTTATCGCTGGAAACGATTTCTTCCAGACAACCTTTGGTAGAGGAATCCGTAATGATAATATTAATATTTACGTAACAATTTTTTCATAATCTGACCTAAACAAGACAATTCATGCACTTACTTGTCCAGAAGTCATAGATAGTGAAGACGACATCATCAAGAACCGCCTGCTCCCAAGGATCCGAAGGCAGCAGGTGGGCTTTAAAGGCTACATAACGTGCGATTGCCAGAGACTGATTCAGAGTGCGGCCATTCTCTATATACATAGGCACTTTCCCAAATGTAGGGGCTAAAATAATAAAAGAAGACTTTAATTTAAAAAAATATACATGACTTTCAAAAATGGGAGTAAAACCTTTTGTTTTACGACTATTCGATATTCGCAAAAATAATCGACCTTTTCGAAAAATAATTTACTTCCAAATTCAATGATATTTTACATATTGTGCTGACTATCCAATGACAAATAGGTGAGAAAAAATAACGATTTACAAATGAGCTTATTCCACCATCCCCTTTCTACCATAGGGACGCCGTCTAGAAGCAGGATATCACCCACACTTGTTTAATATTCCATACATTTGGACAAAGCGCTTTGAAACATCTTTTATTATGCGCATGGCTAAAGAATGGATTTCTCGTCTCTGCCTGCGTCTTTGTTCCCGAGTTCATATAACCCGAATCTATTCAAGTCGCGAGTGAATAGGTTCATTCTGGGTGAGCTCGTCCCATGGTCGATCTTATCTCTGTCCTAAAAACTAGATCGAGATCAAGAGTAGGGCCCATTGACAACAAACAAACAAATATATTTTTTTGTCTTATGCTGGGTGTAATGGACAGGTTGGCAAATACTGAAAGGGCATGATGATCAGTCAACGTAACTGAACAACTTTTAATGAATAAATCTTCCAGGAAATGAAAAATAAATCGGTCTGCCCATACAAAATTGAAAACTTGATTGGACAGTTTTTATGGAGAGGCCGGATTATTTTTTTGTTAAAGTAGTAATTATGGTAGTTATGAATTATAGAGTTATTTTTGGACCCCTAGCCAAATTTTAGTATGTTACTCAGAATACAAATCTGAACAATTTTCCCAAAGAGACATGGATCGAAAAAGGAAATTATTTTAGGGTCTCCCATACAAACCTTGCCCCAGCAATAGTGGAATTTGTATGAGACAACCAAAATTTTTTTTCGATTTTCGACCCATGGTTCTTTAGGAAAGTTGTTCAGTTTCACGTTCTAACCACTCACGTGCCCGCGCAAAAAAAAAGTTCAGTAGATTGCCCTTGGGTACCTTTGGGTACAACTGGTACCTACCTAGCAATCCATTGAAATATCCCCGACGGCTTCACGAAACCGAACTCCAAGTTTTATTTCTCGGAATGAATGCCCCAAAACAACCTTGATTTCGGGCATCCGGGGTCCGGCATTCGGGATCTTACTGGGGTTGGTTTGGGAGTCAATTAATGCGTATTTTTGCGAAAAACGAGGGCAATCTACTGAAAAAAAAACTTGGGTACCACCTGTGACGTATACAATAAATGTGGGTACTCGGGGAGAATATCACTTCATAGCCAGCCGGCGAGCGGGGATGTTCTGTCTGTGTCCTACGTACCATTATTAGCTAGTTTTACTAGATGCATCCCGATAAATAACAGTACGTCCTACTGGACGCAACAGTGGCGACGACGATGAAATGAAAGCGTGGTGAGTGGAAACCAATTTTTGACAATATTTTCAAATTATCCGCAAAAATAAAAAAATAATTAGAAAAACCTTTGCCATCTCAAGCAATGGAAAAAAAAAACCGGTCAAGTGCGAGTCGGACTTGCGCGCCGAGGGTTCCGATATACCTATAGTATTTTTGGAAGCAATAAAGTCCATTTTCAGGACCGCAAAACTAAATTTGTTTGTAAAGGTTTTTTGCAGATTTCTGAAAAACTGTGCAACTTAGAAAGATCGTTTTATTTTTGCTGTAAAGTTTACATAAACCTCTGTCAACTGTAATTAATTCAGATTTTCCCTTACTCAAACTTCGGAGATAAGGGGGGGGGAATGGTATTTTTTTTGACATTTTTCATCATAACTTGAAAACTAAGAAACTTAAAAAAATACAAAAATATATTTTAAAATGTACAAGTAAAGCCCTTTCATATGATACCCCACTCGACCTAGTAGCGACAATTTGAAATTTGGCCCCCCCTATTTTGGCCCCCTTTACATTAATAATCATACTTTTTTCAAAAAATTTTCATGTGCAATTAAGTTGGGCAACTATATTCTAAAACTATTCCAAATTTCAGCTCGATAGCGTAAGTGGTTGCTGAGATATAGAGGTGTGACAGACAGACGGACAGACAGAGCGGCACCATAAGGGTTCCTTTTTTTTACCATTTTGGTATCGGAACCCTAAAAAGGAGGATTAGACACATATCCACACTGAAAAATGTCTCCGTGCACGTATTTGCTAAATTATGCATTGATTAATAAAATTGAACTGTTTGTTTACAAGTGTTCGACCGCCATCCCAAACAATGTTACAAGTAGGTTTCGAAAAAAATACTGATAATTTCGCTTAGGCTCTCATGTGTGTGGCATTACTTTAGCCCTTGCTGTGCCTTATTTCTCACACTCAAGAAAAATAAAATTACGGAAATGCGTTTCAAATATATCTTTCGTCAATTGTTTCCGCTGATGGCTGCCTGACCGTATTTTAATGATGCATTATTTCTGTTACCGAGGTAATTTAGGTAATTTACAGTTAGTAGCTGCTAAAACCTACACAAGAACTAAATTGTTACACGTGTGTGAATTCCTTTAAATAACCTAATACTTATACAAAAACAAAGCAAACAAAATATTTTTATCAGCCTCTGTAGGTAATCTATAGTGCAGTAAACAACGGGTCAAGCTTGATACTGGTAGTGCGAATCCAGCCGTACATCTAATGAAATAACAACGGTACAAAGTTCAATGTGTCAGGCTTGATGTGCTCTTGACTGTACTAACTTAGAAATTGCGGTTCTCGAACCATAATTTTTGGGACCGAATCCTCTTGGAGACACGTCAAACAAAAGTGGTTAAGACGTTGCATAATAAAGCTACTTGATTGACAGTTAAAATAATATGAATGCGTGCTTCGGGATGCAGGCTTAAACGGTTGTTCTAGTTATTATAGGCAGATCAGTAACTCTGACACCAGGGTTTGTGAGGTTTTACGTAAGTGCTTATATGCTTGCGTAAGTGCTTATTATGACACCGACGTAATGGTAAATAAAACTCGTTACTATGTGTCGTACCGAACCTATACCTATGCACCCAACTTACTAGAGTACGACGACGTTTTGACGTGTGTTTTGACGTTAACAAAATATAGGCAACCAACTAAAGATTACCAACAGAATCACCTGCACTATGTATATAACTTGCTTATGAACCAATACCAGCTAATCGTGTTGTAAACAATTTATTATTAATAAGTAGACATTCAGTAGACAGGACCAAAATACCAAGACAAGAATAAAAAATAAAGCAGGTATATAAATAACAACTCTTGATGTGGAACAAATTTCACTGTGCTAACTGCTTATAAATACCTACCAAATATTTTTTAATACATCATTAACAAACACCTTAAAACTACTTATTAACTTTTATTATTAATTATAAATCTTGGTAAGTAGGTAGGGAATGGATGCAGTGTTATTAAATGAAACCCTAAAAAAAAAATACATGTAAAAAAGATGGGCTCAATAATTATTACACCTCTATATTACCTACAGAGTATAATATACAAGTAGGTACAGCCTACGCAACTGAGCTTGCTCCGAATAACCTTTCTCGAAGCAGACCAAGACATGGCACCAGGGGTTTCCTGAATCTTGAAAAAATAAGGCAAAACGAAAAGTTTCATACACATGAGATTAGATCGATTTTCGGCCCGAAAACCACTAATAGTAAATTTCATTGAAACTCGAGTCATTTTTATTACATGTATATTTTTATCTATACAAAGCAAATGTTGCTCGTTGCTAAGCAAGTAGTAAGTATAGTATGTTGGGCACATTGAGTATTGTCACTAGAGTAGAGGAGACATTTCGAGAAAAACTTGTGTGCCGGTTAACATTGAAAACATGCAAAGATGACTGACCAGCAGTGGCAGCACAGAATCCCTAGATGAAAGTAGGTGTAAATAAGAAAGTCAAACAAACTTCATATGAAAAAGAAATTGTCGCATAAGACGAAATAAAGTGCTTGTGGTGCTGCAGTACTTTCCTTCGTCAAGTGTATAAAAAAAAAATTAGTTTTTCAAACAAATCAAATATAGTTTATTCATTGTTGGATACAATCTCTTAATGAATTATTAAATTAGAGCAATATTACAAAGGTGATATCCATTAACTACGAATTATTAAAGATTTGCTAGTAATTAAATAAAGAGATTTACAGCTATATTTTGTGTTTTGTAAAATACGCATAGCATCATTATTGGCCAATAAACGGACTAATGTGAGATGTCAATAATAGGCAATTTTCTATGATATTTTCAACTATGGTTTTTAACTGTCGTTAGTTGAGATTTGCAACAAGTACTTGAGTTCAAATGCTTATGGTACTGTTTCTCAGTCAGCACCAGAGTGGAGGTTACTTAAAAAAAAAAATGTTGAAACTTAGGCGCTAAACAATTTTACTATTACTAGATATTTCTTAAAACAGAAAAAAATTATTAGAATAAAAACCAATAAAAGAGACAAATCAATGTGATTTGAATAGACATACCGAGGTATAACGTATGCGAACATATTTTCACTATACTTTAGTATCAGTGTTTCCATTTTCCTGACGATAATCAGCAGCGCCATCCAGTTGAACTTTCACAAGGTGCGGGAAAATACCCTATTGAAAATAACAGTAATAGGTACTGAATTTACGTACCCAGAGTAAAAACAAAATATCAACTTGTGTGTGTGTTTGCTTTTTATCATAAAAAAAATCTTGATATTCTATAAAGCCACAAAATAAACAAACGAAAACAAAACTAAGGAAAAGTTAGTTTTAACGATAATCCTCGAATGGATTGAAATCCTCAGTTATATTGGTGATGCAACGAAATCAAGCTAGTATTTTTCCATTGTGTTTCGACCTTAAAAGTTGCAAACACATATAGACAGACACCTTCTTTTATTGATCCAAACTTACAGTAAAATTAAAAAGAAAAAAAGAAGAAGGAAATGTATATTTTGTTTCTATTAAAATATACATAGGTGTCACAAGAGTTTGTTCGTCCATGTATTAGCTGTGAAAACAAATAAGGTCTTAATAATACCACAAATAAATATAAATACCTAACAACAGCGTCTCAAAATTTTATATCCATAATAATATGTAGGTACAGATAAGGAATTAAAAGCTAAAAAAAAAAAGAGATTAAGATTTATAAGGAAACTGTTATATGCTGAATATTGGGTATTTCAAGACGTAAATACGTCATTATTATTTAGCCAATCAAAAATAAAATAATTTTTATACTTGTTGCATCACTAATATAAGAAAAGCTACGCATGTGAACCATGTGAATGGGGGAGTCTAGATGCGATAGCACAGTGGTCAGTGCATTGAATCGTGCTGCTTCTGGTGTCTGGTGTATGTAAATACAAAAAATACTAGTTGGTTCGGTTCAAAGGTGCGGGTTCAATTCCTGCTCGTGTCTTGAAAGACTTTTCATATCCATAAAGGTTTATATGCGTGGTCGGAAGGCATGTGTTGATTTGGCCACAAGTCGAAAGACACCACAATAGCCCATGGGTCAAAAAACACCAAAATAATCTATGGGTCGAAAGACGCCACAAAAATCTATGGGTCTAAAGACGCCACAATAATCCATGGATCAAAAAAAAAAAAAAAACACAATCTATGGGTCGAAACTGTCGAAAGACGCCACAATAATCTATGGGTCGAAACTGTCGAAAGACGCCACAAAAATCTATGGGTCGAAAGACGCCACAATAATCCATGGATCGAAAGACGCCACAAGGGTCGAAAGACCCACAATAATCGATGGGTCGAAAGACGCCAAAATTACCCATGGGTCGAAAAATGCACAAATGTGTACGCATGGATCAAATGACGCCATAAATATTCCATGGGTCGAAAGATGCCATAAATCTTCCAGAGTTGAAAAACATTATAAATACCATAAATTTTCTATGGGTCGTTTGATGCCATTAATGCCATGGCAAAGCAACACATGTCTACTCGTAAAACTTAAAGAAAAAAAATGGGCTCCAATATCACACACACAGATTGGGTGACAGTTCAGTTTCTTATGAATCAAGACTAAACAAATGGTTTGTCATGCTCGAGTTAAAATAGTAAAAAAAAAACTGCCAAAAGCATCCTGATTATCTTGATAACTAACTGTGGAATTGCTATTTTAAGAAAAAAAAAGTATTATTTGTAAAGAGGTGGTTCACAAACCGATATTATAAAATGTTTTGGATAAATTTTAAAAACATTATTCAAATTCTAATTAATTTGGAACAAATATCCTAACAATTCATCAGAAAACAGAAATCTCACTCCCTGATTTTTATAATAAACGCGTTCTTTTAACAAATAAGTGTAAGAACATGTATTTTCAAAACTTAGTTATAAGGAAAGCTGTCGGATATCCTAATAAAATAAAAATAAAATAATAAATAATACTACCTAAGTATCGCGCGCAAGCGCGAAATTGCACCTTAATGAGAATAAAGATACTGCAATATTGTTCACAGGTGGAGTTTCTGCTTAAAGATGACTTTAGACTGCCAGCGACCACAACAACAATACTGGAACTCTCAGTGTTGCAAGAAGCATCCACAAATGAAAGGAAAAATGGAGAAAAGTGGACAGTACCTAGAAGAAACTTAATTACCTAATGAACGAAGTTGTAAATTTTAATAATGATACTATCGTATCTAAATCGGTTCAATGTAAGACTTATAGTACTTTGGTATTCTAGCACGACACAGGGAACCCATTGTATAAAGCCGACTCTTAAAGTAGGCCGTGCTGCAGTGGTTTCTTGCCGTCTCTTTTACGCTGCCATAGCACGATCCGAGACGGTAGTCGAGTCGCTCTATTTGAATTGTATTCTGCATGTTATGATGACCATTAAGTATTATGTAAATAATGATATATAAAAGTATTTCAAATCATATAAAAAGGAAGAGATGTGACGTATACAATAAATGTGGGTACTCGGGGAGAATATCACTTCATAGCCAGCCGGCGAGCGGGGATGTTCTGTCTGTGTCCTACGTACCATTATTAGCTAGTTTTACTAGATGCATCCCGATAAATAACAGTACGTCCTACTGGACGCAACACCACCCAGAGGCACGTGAGTGCAACATACTAAAATTTGGCTAAGGATCCAAAAAGAACCCTGTATAACGTGTAATTCTAAATACGCAAGAACCTCTCGGGTGATAGTATAGCTCATGTAACTGAACAAAGTTTGTTCTACAACTTTTTGAAAAAAAAATCGATCCTTTATGCAAAATGAAAATCTAATCCAGTCAATATGTATGGAGACCCAATTCTTTTTAATTTTTTTCCAAAAGTTGTGGACCAAGAGTTGTTCAGTTACATGGGTAGAACGTGGATAGAACTACTCCCGAGAGGTTTTCCACGTCAGTAGAAACACTTTTGGACCTTATGGCATGGTAATAATGTTGAAAAAGTTTCTACCGACGTGCGGTTGACCGTACGTATGTAGAGAGAATGATAAAAATAACATAGAAGCTCAACTCACATTCTTCAACTTGGGGAACCGTCCAGTGCTTCAAATCGTACCTGATGTCTTCAAACCTTTCTCTCCCATAATGAAGAATACATCTGATAGACTCAGTAAGCCCGTCCAGGTGTAAATAGTGAAGTGTTTTCGACATGTTTGTAGAGTGATTACTCAACTAGTAATAATTGGGATTGGGAACTTCGGTTTATATAGGTATCTCTCTTGAGTTAAGGTCGACACTCACTTATAAACTTTAGTTCGCCGAATATAAATTCCAAATTTTATTGAAGAATCAGACAATAATAATGTAAGCTTTTGGATGTAATATTTTATGAGCTATGTAGACAGTACAGACATATTAGTAAAAAAAAAAAAAACGAGTTTTTTTTACATGTAGAAAAAGAATTAAAAGTTAAAACAGTCTCAAGTTTTCAAATAAATGCGTGTTACACTCTTTTTACTTTCGAGTGGATTTTTATAAAAATCCATCGAAGTATTCTGAGTGGTTTCTTGCTGGCTCTCAATTTAAGGGTAGTTGTCATACAACGAAAACGAAAAATTGTAATTTGCGCAAAAACGGCTCAAACGATATTGATGAAACTTTGCATGACCAAGAATCTTCATGCAAGGTATTTTGCTGTTATAACCACTGGTCTGTGGAAGTACATATGAGGGGTGTTCCCTTACTACTTAAATGTAAAAATGTGATTTACTGAAAATCGGTTTAATTGAGCTTATTTTAACGTTATATAATTTGGATTCTAAATTTTTTTCGCAAAACCTTGTACACTGTATGTACCAAAAATTTAAAGCGCTTTCTCAGTAGACTAAACTGAACAACTTTTCCTAAGAAATGTGCTTGGAAATAAAAAACAAATTCCATGTATCATAGTATCTTTGATGTGTAATTCATATAAAGGATGTTCGAGTACTGCCAAAATTTAAACATGTGATTTACTCGAAATCGTTTACGGTTTGTTTGTAATACTTAAGATTTCAGAATTGATCTGCATATTTCATGCGAACATTTTTTGAAAAAACCTAAATTTAAGTTTGTATTTACTATATGTATTGCATTAAAAATTTAAGTTTGCCGTTGACAATTTTTACTTGCCTTTCGGGAGAAAGTAAGAGCAGTGCTGCTGAAAAATTTATTTATATCTCTCTTGCTGTTTTATAATGTAACATGCTTTTATTTGTAAACTTAAGAATGTGATAACTTTTTGGTTCTTTTTCTGCACCTAATAAAAGCTTGTTATATATTTTGTCCCATTTGGTGCCGGCAAAGAAAAGTACCAACCCATCTCTGCCCGTGGGTGTCGTAAGAGGCGACTAAGGGCATAAGAACCAGAGGATGGACAGCAGCATCTTTCTGTGTATCTTACCATCTTACATACTGCGGTCTCCAATAACAGCGGTCGCCAGCTGCAACGCTTACAAGCGTGGTGACTATGGAAAATCCCCTTCTAAGTACCACGCATTTTTGCTGAGTTCTGGAGGGAGTTTCCCGTCCTGCAGTGGACGTGTTATGGGATGATGTGATGATAATGATATATATTTTTAATTATAGTATATTTTTTATCGCAAAAAGAACCGATGGCTGATGGGGCGTAAGGGTTCTAGAGTGGCGACCACGTACCGGAAGACGAAGCGTTGGCAGCCCCCCACAAGGTGGACCGACGATCTGGTCAAGGTCGCGGGACCGGTCATCATGGAGATCTTTGGGGGATCTATGTCCAGCAGTTGACGTCTTTCGGCTGATATTTTTTACTTTTTAGCAATTATGATGCCAAATATTGTAAAAAAACAACTATCTACAGACCCTAGAATCAGACGAGCCCAAATTTAAAATATTGATGAAGTAAAAATGTCCAGTAACATTCAAAGTCATATTGTTGCATCTTGCGAGGAAAATTGAGTAATTGCTTTGTATAGACACACTAAAAACTCAGAGAAATATTCCCAAAAGGCCTAGCTAAACCTAAATATTTCATAAAAAAAAACCGGCCAAGTGCATGTCGGGCCACGCGCGGGTTCCGTAGTAAAGTTGCTTTAGGAGTTATTTTAGATTTTTTCATATTTTTTTCCGTCTTGACTATCAGCGAAGTAAGCGAAGCCCAGCGCCTGGTTGCTAGTTGTATTTCTATTACTTTCAGTTTTAAAGCCTACTTAGCTGTGATAGTTTTCCTCTTAAATTCATCATTTATATGCTACTACTATGATTTTTTCCACATTTCTAGTAAGAACCGTTTTTCTGGCAGGGAGCCACTTGACTCTTAAAAAATTTTGCTTCTAAGCTATATATTTCACAAACGGATCCCTAAATCGAAAAGTGATCGTTGCTATATAACTTACCATATCTTTAATTTCACAAACGCATTGAAAAGTGACCCGTGCTAACTTACCATATTTTTAACAGACCTATCTAACGACACCCCACACTATGGGGTCGACAAAAAAAAATTCTTCACTTTACTTGTATACACGTAAAGTGAAAAATTAAAGTATATTATATATAGATGGAAATATAATAAGTAAAGATATTCTAAACAAAAGAGCATTAGAGTAAGTGTATCAAGATCGTAGCAATTATAACGATGTGTGGTCTCTGCCTATGAATACTTTGCTTCACATTGTGCACAATAAAGAATATATATATACTTACTACCTCTGCCTAACCCTACAGAAAAGATTGATGATTAAAAGTTATTTATTTGAATCATGGGATTTTTATTAATATTATGATGAGTGTACCAAGTTCACAGTAAAAAATAAAGAGAATATTTATTATCTCGCCACAGAAGTGTCATTGCATTGGTTATGGAGATATAAGATGGATGTATGTTACTCCAATAAGTCGCAGGGTGCACGGGGCAGGTGTGGCAAGAAGCGCGAATCGTTAATTGGCTCTCTGTGAGCCACTCATGCGCAGAAAATATTTTTGTAATAACTGTTACAAAAATCAAGCTGTTCTTGAGTCTTCAAACTAAACAATCTTGTATAGGGTGACTTTTAATTAGTTCTTGATAGAAAAAGGTATGAATCTACTCATGATACTGAACAACTTTCCCCAAGGAACATAGGTCGAAATACGAAAATCAAGTTTTGACCTCCCATAGAAATTGCATCAGCTGATAGCGCATTTTGTCTGGGAGGTCAAATTTGGTTTTTCGTATTCATCATCATCATATCGTGTGGGTTGCAAGGTCGATGACCGACCTCACAAACCCTGGTGTCAGAGTTGTTGAGCCGCCAAAGGCCTCTGACATGGCTCATTAACGACTACATCCGTAGATAGTAGTCGGGACCAACGGCTTAATTTCAACCAATGTTCCTTGGGAAAAGTTGTTCAGTATCATGAGTACAAGCATATCCTTTGCTATCAAGAACTAATTAAAAGTCACCCTATATGCAACACGTGTACGATGATAGCATAAAAAAGTAACAAATAAAACTCAGTGAAGGTGAAATTGTAAAATGAAGGTTATCTAACTTTAATTTGATATTATTCTCGTGGGCTACGAAGATTTTAATAAACATATTTGTTTGTCTGCCCTTGGCAAATTCTTGATAGTTCGGGATCCCGTCGTCTGATCATCTACCTCACAAGATACATAAACCAAACCAAAATCTGGTGAAAGAAGATGTTTTGTGACACACTTTTTGTAACCTGGAATAAGTATATTTGTAAAAAATATTTTTTTAAACAAGCTTTCATTAGATGTAGAAAAAGATCTAAAACGTTATCACAGTCTCACGTTTTTAAATAAAGGAAAAATCTGAAATAATTACAGTCCATAGAAGTTTATGTAAATATTACAGCAAAAATAAAACGAACTTTCTAAGTTGCACAGTTTTTTTTGAAATCTGCAAAAAACCTTTACAAACAAATTTAGTTTTGCGGTCCTAAAAATGGACTTTATTGCTTCCAAAAATACTATAGGTATATCGGAACCCTCGGCGCGCGAGTCCGACTCGCACTTGCCCGTTTTATTTATTTATCTCTTGCTGTTTTATACGCTTTTATTTGAAAACCTGAGACTGTGATAACGTTTTAGTTCTTTTTCTACGTCTAATTAAAGCGTGTTTTAAAAATTATTTTTCAATTTCATTTTATTTTATATTTTTTAGTATTTATGATGTCAAATACTAAAAAAATAACTATCTACACTCCCTAGAATCAGACGAGAGCAAACCCTAAGATATTTTTCTACGTACACCTAACAGCATGTCAGTAAAAACACTTTGGACTCTATGGCATAGTAATAGAGTTGCAAATGTTTTCATTCACGTGCGGTTGACCGTACGTAAGGTGGTTTTATGAGGTAGTCGACATAAACAAACAGCGTCTCTAGTATCGAGTAGAAAAACTACAGTATTATAATAATAATAATAATAAATAATAAAATATTTATTTGAGCCAGTTACACAATTGGAGTTTTAACAAAAAGGAACTTAAAAGGCTAATTAATTTACTAATTGAACGACGGTCCCCTGAAACTCAAACTAGGTTAAAACCTGTGTGATGAGTGTCAGTGGTCTGTCGTCTCTATTACTAATGATTGCTTGCCAAAAACAATGAACAGAAGTTATTATGTAACTAGGAATCATTTATGTAAGTAAGTAAGTATATAATGTGGGTTTTGTGTCTATATTGTGATGAGTGTATGTGTGTTTGTGGTGTGTGTATGAGATGTGTAGCGGTATATGTGTAAGTGCTTGCAAGAAGGAGTAAAATTAGGTTAGTAGGTATAATTTAGGTTAAGATGGATTCTGTCTGATCATAATCTAAAGATAGTAACCACTTTTTAATTTTATTTTTACAATCATACTTATTTAGTGAGCTAATATGTAGGTTTTCATTGATAGCATTGTAGATGCTTGCACTACGATGTCTGAATTGCTTTCTCGCAAAAGTAGTTTCACAAACTATTTTCGGGCATGGAGGTATAGGTCTTCTCCGGGTGGTTTTATCGGCACTATTTGGTAAGGGGACGGATCTATGTTTACGGAGGGTGGAACGTAATATGTACAATTGCCTTACTGTTAGAAAGGACAATTCACTATATAATTGCTTCGTCGGGAATCTGTACGGCTTGCGGAACAGAACCTTGAGGATGGCCCTTTGTGATCTCTCAAGATCAATAAATTTTGATTTAGACGCACCACCCCATGAAGATATAGCATAAGATAGGATAGATTCAGCGAGTGCTGTATAAACTATTCTTAAAGTTTCTTTGTCGGCAGAGTTTCTTAATTTCTTAAAAATAAATATTAGCTTCCTAGTCCGTGACATATACCAGTTGAGACACTGGTCCAAAAGAACTCCAAGGTACTTTATAGATGGGGATCGTATGAGAGGCAAACAAGAGCACGGAGTAGATAAGGGTGAACATGTATGAGCAAGAAATGTAATGTCAGGAGGCTGATCACATGGTCTTATAGTGAAAGTTAGGAACTTTGTCTTATTGATGTTTAAAGTTAAAAGGTTATTGGAGAGCCAGTTCATAGCTTGCCTGAAGGCAGTTTCTGCGTGCGACACAGTTTCTGTCCAAGTTTCCCCGTACACAATAATGGCTGTATCGTCAGCACACGCAAACAAACAGCTGTTAGGCGAGGTCAATTTGCATAACTCATTCACGTAAATAAGAAAGAGTGTGGGTCCGAGGATGCTCCCCTGCGGTACACCACAGGTTATCGCGAGCTCATCGCTATGATAAGAGTCAATTTTAACTATTTGGGTCCTATCCGATAAATAGTCGGTTAAGAGATTTAAAGTCATCCCCCTAACACCAACACTTTCAAGCTTTTTCAACAAGAGTGGGATAGAGACGGTGTCAAATGCCTTAGACAAGTCCAGAAAGATACCAAGACACTTTGTTCTTTCATCAATTTTCTGGACGATCACTTCTGTCAGGTCTATTATGGCATCTTCTGTAGATAGACCCTTACGAAATCCATATTGATTTTTTGACAGAATTTCATGAGCTTCCAGAAAACTGACCAGAGCCGAGTTCAGTACTCTCTCCAAAATTTTAGAAAGAGAAGGTAGGACAGATATCGGTCTATAGTTGCTGACGACGTCTCTATCTCCACTCTTGTGAATTGGGTGCACAACCGCTTTTTTTAAGGCAGTCGGAAATTTACCTGTCCTAATGGCTAGATTACAAATGTACGTGATAATCGGTGTTAGGATATGACTAGCAGGTTTTAATAGTTTTGATGATATCTTATCCCAGCCAACAGCCGCGTCACTATTTAGGGTAAGAATAATCACACGAACGTCATCTTCCGTAACTTCATGAAAAGATTTATTTATACAAGGTGATTGATTCATTTTGCACGGGACCTACCCAACCTATTGGGTTAACAAAAAAAATCACCCCTACTTTATTTTTCCAATTTGTCGGCGTAGATAAAATATATATCAGTACTAAATTTCAGCTTTCTAGTACTAAAGGTCGATGATCTATTCCGCGGACAGACAGAAAGACGGACATGACGAAACTATAAGGGTTCCTTTTTGACTACGGAACCCTAAAAATCTTAGAAATATTCATAGTAGATGAAGCCTTTATAAGTAACAATGTTGGGCCTAGCAACACCACTTCAGGTAAGTACGAGTATTCTAATGAATGAAAATAAGCAACATTTTTAAAAATAAAATTTTATAAAAAAAATGCTCTCCTTTCTAAATTGGTGATCAAGACCGGATCAACTGATTTTGTATGGGAAGTCGAATTATTATTCTTCTCTAATATTGCAGATTCAGATTCAGATAATTTTATTAAATGTAGATTCTTTACAGAATATTTATTGAATGTCATGCAGAATACAATGCAAATAGAGCGAGTCTACGCCGTTTCGGATCGTGCAATGGCAGCGTTAAAGAAACGGCAAGAAACCACTGCAGCACGGCTTTTTACAATGTGTTTCTTGTGTTTCGCTGGAATATCAGAGCACCATGCCTCTTTGTCATTCATATAGTCATCCAATCTATAGTAAGATTTTTTACATAACGTTTGCTTTACACATTCTTTAAACTTTCTCTCAGGTAATTGTATAGTATCGTACACACAGACCAACGAAAGATGTATTGACTTTTGCTTATCTAGTATATGGTTGATCTAGTTTCTACATATTTCTAGTATTAAAATTATGCCTGTCACAATTTTTATTTAATTGATGAATGTTCTTCCTGACGTACATAATGTTTTCATAGATATATTGGCATGGCACTGTCATAAAGTTGATCTCCTTAAACAATGCTCTCAGAGAATCACGAGTCTTCAGGCAATAAATTGCTCTTATACTCGTAGCCCTCTTTTGTAAAACGTTGCTTCGGGTAAAACCAGTAAAAGTTCTTATTTTATAATTTTGAATCTGATGGAATAAATATAGGCTTAGAAAGGTTTTATTGGAGATGATATTATGAAGATGTTGGTGCCCTCTATGACTGCCACGAAAGTTCTCTTTAATATCTGTGAAAACTATGCGAAGGAACACAACGTGCTGTACAACACGTCCAAGTCTATATTTATAGATACTTCTGCCAAGTTGCCTCTATTTAAGCCGCGAACGATCACACCTATCTGAATTCAAAGATTAATTCGGCATACATTGCTGGGTGGCTTGGTTTTGTTAATTGCAATATCCTTACTTCAACGAGCAATGTATGCCGAATTAGTCTTTGAATTCAGCTAGGTGTGATCGTGGCTTTATTCTGAACGACACAAAACTGTGAGATTAAGTACCTACCGATGATCCCGTTCCCGTTTAAGTTGTGATTGTTTTAGTTACCGGACCTATGATATTTTTGCTGTAGGTACATTTTATTATTTTCAGTACATTTGCTCGAAAAACATACTTACAAGGACGTAAACATTGCTCGTAAGTAGTTAAGTTACTTACCGAACTAGTGCGGTAAGTAAAAAAAGTATACTACCAAGGAGTTTTACACTCTGATCATAAAATTATTTTATTTCTGCCCTGCCCTTGTGTGATAAATGGCGGCTAAGTGCCGTTTTGTGATAAAAGGCGACTTAGAGACTTACCCTTTCCGGGTGTGATAAAAGACGACTAAGTGTCTGTCCTTGTGTCTTCTAAAAGGCGACTAAGTGTCTTAATCTACCCTTGTGTCATAAAAGGCGACTAAGTGTCCTAATCTTCCACTTAGTGTCGTCATCTGCATTAGTGTCTTAAAAGGCAACTAAGTGTCTTAATCTGCCCTTGTGTCATAAAAGGCGACTAAGTGTCCTAATCTTCCACAAAGTGTCTTCATCTGCCCTAGTGTATTAAAAGGCGACTAAGTGACTTAACCTTCCCTTGTGTCATAAAAGGCGACTAAGTGTCTTAATCTACCCTTGTGTCATAAAAAGCGACTAAGTGTCCTAATCTTCCACTAAGTGACTTCATCTGCCCCGATGTCTTAAAAAGGGAGTCGGACTCGTCAGACGCATTGTGGGTTCCGTACCACCACATAATCATAATTTTATTAGTTGAAATGTCAGAAAGTTACTGTGCTAGATTTTTTGAGTCCGCACGCGCTTGACCAGATTTTATTATTTCTTGTTATTTTATAGCTTCATCATCATCATCATATCAGCCGAAAGACGTCCAATGCTGGACATAAGCCTCCCCTAAAGATCTCCATGACGAGCAGTCCTATGCTGCTCGCATCCAGCGGCTTCCCGCGACCTAGACCAGATCGTTGGTGCACTTTGTGGGGGCCTGCCAACGCTTCGTCTTCCGGTACGTGGTCGCCACTCTAGAACCCTTACGCCCCATCGGCCATCGGTTCTTCTTGCGATGTGCCCTGCCCACTGCCACTTTAGTTTAGCGATTCTCAGGGCAATAGTGATTACTTAAGTTATTCTGCGGATCTCCTCATTTCTGATTCGATCGCGCAGAGAGACTCCGAGCATAGCCCTTTGCATAGCCCTTTGGTTGACTTTGAGCTTCCTGATAAGGCCCATCGTGAGCGGCCACGTCTTGGTGCCATATGTCATCACTGGCAACGCACACTGGTCAAAGACTTTCATCTTGAGACTCTACGGTATTTTGGACGTGAAGATATTGCGGTGCTTCCCGAACGCTGCCCATCCGAGTCGGATTCGACGAGTAACCTCTTTCTCTAAGTTAGATTTACCCAGCTGGACTGTTTGTCCCAGGTTTACGTATTCATCGACAACTTTGAGCGTAGAGTCTACATTATAGCTTATGCACAATAAACATACCAATTTTCACGTTTGTAAGTGTTCCCGTTTTTAAGATAGAGCTAAAACAAAAATCGCCTAAAAAAACAGGTCTTTTGTATGGGAGCCCCTCTTCATTTTTTATTTTTGTATTTTTTTCTTATAGCGGCAACAGAAATACATAATCTGTGAAAATTTTAACCGTCTAGCTATTACATTTAGTTTTCTACTAAAAGCAGCCTTGATAGCTATACAGGAAATGCATTGTTTTAAACTTCGACTCTTAATTCCAGGGTCACAGATATTTGTGTGATTATTTTTATGGCCACATTTTCTAACACTCGGCTTGGAATGAATACGAATACAAATATATACGAATGTTTATACAGGTTGTTAGGGATGGTGTACAGGAAAACTGAAAGGGCGTGTTCAGTTAATAAAACTGAATAACTTTCCCAAAAAAACATTTCTGGGAAATAAAAAAAAATTTACCTCTCCATGCAAATTGCTCTTTGATTGAACAGTTGATATGGAGAGGTCAAAATTTGTTTTCATTTCCCAGAAATGTTTCTTTGGGAAAGTTGTTCAGTTTCATTGACTGAACACGCCCTTTCAGTTTTCGGTACACCGTCCCTTACACCCTGTAGAATACATTTTTGAGAAAATTAGAAAAACATTTTTTTTCCGAATATCGCTCCGCTCGAAAATAAAAACTGTATGTTTTATCACATCAAACGAAGACCTTTTAGTTTTCTTCTAAAAGCAGCCTGGATAAGCTATCCAAGAAATGCATTGTTTAAAACTTCGACTTGCAATTCCAGGGTCACAGATATTTGTGTGATTACTTTTATAGCCACATTTTCTTACACCCAACTTGGAATAATGCCACGAACGTTTGTATGTAGCTGACGTAGCAGTGCTTATCAGCACTATTTTAGTATACAGGGTCCTACGATGTTAAATAAAACAAAATCATAATCTGGCATCACAATATCGTTTATTTCATGTTTTTCTTAGCATAATACTCCTTCGCGCCAGGCAATTCCCTGATCCTCTTCATAAGAGCTTGGACTGTAGGGTATTTCTTCTCAATCTCGGCGTTCAAGAACAAGTTTGTAGACTCAACGATGGCAACTAGGATGAAATCCGCCCAGGTCAACTGGAAATACAAAAAAAAATTGAGAATAAAATTTAATCATCATCAGCCACAGAGCATCCCGTTATGTGTTTTTATTAATTTGTTTTTACTGTTTATATTGCTATAAGGTCATTAACTATTCTTGTTATAATTTGTTTATATGGAAGAATGGGCTTCTGACACAGGTACTTTTTACTGAAAAGAAGATCCCTACCATTCGTAACTATAATTTGTTTGTTACTGATAATTTTTTTTTTTTTTTAATAACTTTAAGAGTTTACTTCAGGACAGGGAGCTCCCTTCAAAATTTCAGCAAAAATGCATGGCATTATGGAGGGGAAGTGTCACTACGCTTATTAGCGTTGCAGCTGGCACCATGAACCTATACAAGATATAAGGGTCAGGTTTCTGAAAACTAAAAGGGCATTGTTAGTCAAACCAACTGAACAACTTTCAGTGCATAAAACTTTTAGGAAATGATAAAACAAATCAGCCTATCCATACAAGCTTTCCAATCATGTTTGAAATTTTCTATGGAAAGGCTGACTTTTATTTCATTCCCTGTAAGTTTTATTCACTGATAAAACTCATCATCATCACTCTATTCCCCACTCTATTCCACTCAGACCTTTATTTTTATTTTATTTATATATTAAATTTTCTAAACCTGCCCCTTACACCCAGTTTAGTTGGTGACCACAGTATGTTGGTGCGACCATCCGAGTCAACAGTTAATAATTTTCTACTTTTCCCTTTACTAGTACTTTGGGACCTAGCTTCATGCCAAAGAGAAGTACCCTATAGTTTTCAATCGGGTTATGTTTATAAATGAGGACATAACGGCCGTATCCTTTGATTTTGTTGTCTTAGAAGCTTGAAAGTTTTACACCTTAAAGGGTCCATAGACTTGATATTATTTTTAATTTGATAACTTTTTCTACACGTCAGAAAATACTGACAAAAAGACAGACAGACAACAATGTGAGGGTCCTGTTTTTTTTTTCTATTGAGTTTAGAAGCCCTAAAAACAGCTAATTCCTCTTGTGCTGTATTTTAGGATTAAAATAATTAAAAATTCTGTTTATACCTTGCTGCCAAAGTGGCCACCACGACTTTTTAGATCCTCCTCAAACTTGGAGAAGAATAATTCAACAGTTTCTTCTAAGATCTCCTTCTTGATGGCTGCCTTCTTCACGGGATCTTGTTCCTTTATGAAAGTGACGACCTCTGGAAGAAGAAACATATTTTTTTCATACGGTTTTTGTTTGACTTTGCAGAGCACTCCACATTTAAATGATATTTATTTATAGGACGTCTTTCGGCTGATATGATGATGATGATAACAAAGGACTAAGGTAAGCGAAACAATAAGTATGTTTTGTTAAGAATAATTTTGACTTATACACTAGTAGTAGACAAGATAATGCAATCAAGACATCCTACTCGTCTAATGGCTAAATCCTGCTCTACAAAATGTTTTTAAAAAAAATTGCTACAATATGTCTCTTAAGCTTTAAGACAAAGTATTAAAAACCTACCTGTCAACAATTTTAAATGTTATTTGTATAAGTTTTAATATGATAAGTGTCTGTACAGCATCAATATTTTTTTTAAATAATTAGTTTGATATAAAATTATAATAATACTATAATATTATTTTAATAATTTTTAATATCTTTTGGATTTTTTAAGATAATATGTTTTTATTTTCTTTAATTAAGTTTTAGATGACTAATATTTAATGAAATTTTGATTATAATAGCATGAGCCCCTATTGATAAAACTTATAGGTATTTGAAATCAAATGTCGATTTCATCAAAAAGTAGTGTTATTATTAATTTTTCAACACATTTGCTCATAAAACAGCTCTATTTGCACTTTATTAAGGTCCATAATCCAGCTCATTAAACACGCGTGTTTTTGTCATAATATTACTTAACTAGTGTTTTATTTTTGTTTTTTTTTTATAAATCGGCCAAGAGCAAGGAGTTCTTATGCTTATTATGTTACTAAAATTTACAAGCTGACTTCGAGAATATATCATAAATGAATGTTGATTTTATGAAATTATTTATAGTAATTAACTAATTAACAATAAATATGTCATTTACGTAACAAGATATTCAATTTTTGATAATTTATTTCAAGGTAAATGGAATAGGATGTTTGGGTACCGAGTGACTATTACTTTTTTTTATAGCTTGGTTACTAGATTGACTAATAATTGATAAAAGATTGATGGTGTAAGATAACATGGTAATGTTTTGAGGGCTCCTCACGCGATGAATAATCTGTGACCGCTGAAAAAGAAAGAATGCGCGCCATTTTACAAATATTTGTCGTGTTCATTATTGTGATTATTTCTAATAGTGTCGACTTCTACATATAAAAAACTGATCCTGAACCGTCTAAAATACTCATACACGAAATACAATTTTGAAATTTGGTAAAATTAAAGGGAAGCATGAATATATGCAGCCGACAAAATGTTCCGGTGGACGTGCGGTGGACGTAAGGTTAGCAAAGTTTAGTATTTTAAAGGTAACCAATTTGATTTGTTTTTATTCGCAAATGTGTTGAAAAACGTCGTAAAAAGCTCGTGCGCGTTGGTATTTACACCCTCGGCTCCATTACGCCCTCGCCTGCGGCTCGGGCTGCAATTTCTGAGCCTCGGCTGTAATATCCAAAATAGCGCACTTGCATTTAAACGTAAATTATACATCTTACATATTATTTTAAAAACACATCAGAAAATAAGGTATGATCCCAACATGCAAAAAAAGAGGAGGAACGACATTGTAGTGAGTTCTCATTCAACTTAAACAACTTTTGCGAGCAATCAGTACACGTATAGATCAACCCGCTTATACAATAAAGTTAACAATAAAGTAGAGATATATACTAAAAACTATTATGAATGTTAATCGTCTCTAGTAACTTGGCTAAAAAATATAAACTATGAAGAATGTGAGGATCTCTTAAAGACAATAACATGATATATACTACTACTTAATAGGCATACACTCTGATTTACACTCGTACTCACACACGCACTCATACACACGCTCACACACACACACACACATACACACATACACGCACTCACACACACGCACACATACACACACTATATAACTTCACTTGCACGCCTGCAATCATATATTTCCTTTACCCTTTACTGAAATGGTGTTTTCTATACTCATACATACACAAAATATAACATTTATTCAATTGTTACATATATGTAATATATTAAATAAATATATGATATGTTTCCAAATATATATGCTCAATTTTATATTTTATATTATGTGAGACATCTTGAATTAATGTTATATTTTTTTAATTTAAATTCCGATGGCACTTTTACGCTAGTAATACTTACTATAAAATACCTGGTTTTCTTAATTTATATATTTATATTTGTGCACTCAACAGCACGTCAGTAAAAACACTTTTGGACCTTATGGCGTGGTAGTAGTGCTGAGAAAGTTTCTACCGACGAGTGGTTGACCGTACTATTCCTTAGTACCTAGATTATTTCATAAACTGTTTTTGTGCGTACGTGCATTTAGGAGGAGCGGGGTCTTCTGGAACAGGCTTTTAAGGCTTAAAAGAAGGTCCTAGCAACATGTTTTGCTTAACTTTAAGTTTTTGAAAATAAATATTTTATTTATTTATTTTATTTATTTTATTTTAATGTACTATTATTTTATTATGATTAGAAGCCTGTTGTGTCCCACTGCAGGACAAAGGCGTCTCTCCCATCTTTCCACTTTTCCCTTTCCTGGGCCAACTCCATCCAGTCATTCGCGCAAGTGTCGAGCTCGTCCTTCCGTCTATTTCTAGGCCGACCACGACGACGCTTAGCGTTAGATGGAATCCATTCTTTCGTTCGTTTGGCCCACAGTTGTAGTGGATTTTCCAGCCCAGTTCCACTTTTCCACTCAAATAGCAAAGAAAAATTGTTTCGATCTTTCACTTTTCTTCGTAAAGACACGTTCTGTCCTGCCCTGCGCCATTTCCGTCTCAGCTTACGCCTAACTTTAAGCTTAGGCTTCTTTACCGTTCGTTCCATCGTCAACCTTATGTCTGAGGCTTAAGGCTTAATTAAGGTTAAGCGCTAGTTAATATGTAATGAAAATAAATGTACTTACTTGTCCAGAAGTCGTAGATAGTGAAGACAACAGCATCGACAACTGCCTGCTCCCAGGGCTCCGAAGGAACCAGGTTGGCTTTGTGGGCTACATAACGCGCAATAGCCAAAGGCTGACTTAGGGTGCGACCATTCTCTTCATATTTTGGCAGTTCCCCAAAAGGAAGAGCTGAAATTCAGACAGAAAACTGTAACCCCTAGTTTTATAATACAATCTACCTATACAGGGTGTAAGGAGCAGTAAACCAAAAACTGAACGGATGGGCTCAGTCAATGAAAATGAACAACTTTCCCAAAGCAACATTTTTGGGAAATGAAAAATAATTTTAAACTTTCCATGCAAACTGTCCGATTAGATGGAGCAATTTTTATGGGGAGGTCATTTTTTTTTTCCCAAAAATGTTTCCTTGGGAAAGTTGTTCAGTTTTGTTGACTGAGCACGCCCTTTCAGTTTTCGGTACACCGTCTGTGTAAATACAAGTGGAATGGGTTAGATCTAACTGCAATTCACTTCACCTATCTCTTTATCGATCTAGGTGTGATTTTTAAATCTCTGTTTATTTTAAAGAAAACTGTGTCTGGCTGACCGATCTATCTATCAACTTATCTTACTTCTGAGCTGATTGTGCTGAAATTCAGCACACAGATACCTAGTTAAGATGTTTGAGAATTTCACTGCTGGGCTTAAAAAACAAAACGGGGCTTAAAAATTTGTATGGAAAAATCATCTGTCATTGTTATAAAACTGAATTCCAGGCAGACGCAGTCGTCTTTACAAAAAAAATCAGTAAATTATACACATCTGTCAAACAAATGAATTTCCGTTGGAAAGATATTTTTCCCAAAAATTAGAAAGAAATAGGCTGCTCCTTTTTTTGTGTTTCGATCTGTGAGTTTCATGGTCAAATTCAAATCCCAAGGCTCGTTATATCCTTTCCGTAAGCAAGATAAAACTAAGAAATAGTAAAAAAAAGATTAACTCACTCTCCTTAGCATTGGGAACCAACCAGGTCTTCAAATCGTACTGGATGTCCTCAAACCCTTCTCTCCCATAATGAAGAATACTACGAATGGACTCATCAAGGCCATTCAAGGGTAAGTAGTGGAGTTTTGTCACCGCCCAAGGGTCCGTACTCACTACGCTATCGATCATATTTTGAGACATGTTGCAAGACTGATCACTAAACTAGCAATGGTTGGGGTTTGAAACTCTCGTCCCTCTTTTTATAGGTAACTCTCTTGAGTTAGGGTTGGTCCTAACTTAAAAGCTTTTTATTTCGTTGAATATATTTTTTAAGTAATCTATATATATATATATATATCAGCGCAATTTTATGTTTGCAAGTAAAAGGTGTAATAGAAAAGGTATGTCAACCCTGATGAATGTGATTCTGCTCATGAGACTGAACAACTTTCCCTAAAGAACATAGGTCGAAATACGAAAAGAAATTATTAACATACAAAATGTGCTAGTAGGTAGGTGATTCAGTTTACGAGTATATGGAAATTAAAGTATTTTTTTTCGTATTTCGACCTATGTGCATTAGAGGAAAGTTGTTTAGTTTTATGGGCAGAATCACATCCTTCGGGGTTGATATACCCTTTCTTTGTGTTACACCTTTTAAATGATTTATGATTTTTATGATTTTATGATTTACCTATCTTTTTGCAGCTTGTATGGTATCAAACTGTCATAGCCCTTTGTAGCAACAGACATAAAACATCTTTTTTCACAAGAATTTGTCGGACCATTAACTTCTAAGCCTTGATTTGAAGGAGAAAATATTTATATGGCTCTTTCTGCAAAACATAAAAGCTTTCGTTTGTGTGTGCATACCCTACATTTAAGGAATAATTTAGTAACAATCAGTTCGCTTTTATACTGGTTTACCTGATAAACAAATTATCTACTTAATTGAAAACAAGAACGAATCAACAAAAATATAGTTAACTCGTGTTTTGCTCTGCGGCCTTACACGCAGAAAAACTTAAAATACTTACTCTTCCTATACCAAAATTCATACCACAGCCCCTTTAGGGAATAATTTAGCGAAAATCCAAAAAAAACCTCATTTTTCTTTTCGTCAACCCCAAATTTTCATATATCTTAATTCACAAAACACATATTCTACAAATATACAATCATTTCATCCCCTTTGGAGATGTTTTCGCAAAAATTCTGAAACACGTGTTTTTTACATATTTTTAAGATAAGTAACAAACAAATAATGGCAATGACCTGAACACGTTTAGTGCAGTAGCGCCGAAGATAGCCTTTCTTAGTTATGTCAGAGGCGTAAATAAGTGTTGTTTTTCGACTTGTTTGCTGCTGCCAAATTCTGATAGTGTAGGTACGCACTGCAGCCAGCACATAGAAACAAAACCAGTATACGTGAACCAGCACTACGTTACAAACACCCGAAACCAGAGACCTGCTCAAGATCAAAGTGTTTCCACAGACGTGCGGCCGTGTGTACGTACCTAAATACTTCTTGAAATTCTCAATTCTCAAAATAACACTATTTTGCGTAGGCGGCCGAAACGATTTATGCTGGCTTATTTAAACAAAAATAAGCCCTGATACCACTGAAATTAAATAATTAAAAATGTAAATAATGTGTCGGTTTACAAGAAAACACTATTTGATTTTAAGTATTAGCAAATAATAAAGTTTTAGGGTTCCGTAGTCAAAAAGAAACCCTTATAGTTTTGTCATATCCGTCTGTCATTCTGTCTGTCCGGCGCTTAGCTCACTGCTCAGAGACCCTTGGTACTAGAAATCTGAAATTGAACTCTTACGACACCCAAGGGTAGAGATTTTCGTACTCTTCTTTGCCAGCACCAATTGGGTCAATTCGGGTTCGGTTGTTAACTTTACTGAAAAAATAATTTTTGATGTTCGAGTTTATCAGAGCTTTTATAATCTCGAAAATCATTTTGTAATATCCAAGAATTGGGTCCCAGGCAGCCGAACAGCGGCTCAGCAGATGGTAACAAAGGGGGTGATCGTGGTAATTACAACGATTTTACCCAAACAAAAACGTTTCAATAAAATACATATTACGTCAATCCTACGAATAAATATATCGTCAATCCTTACCTAAGTGTTTTAGGCAAACTTTTTTGTAATATCGTTGAAATTACCACGATCAAAGACCAAAGAGTCCGTCAATATTACCATCTCGTTGCAAATGTTATTGCTTTCATCCGAATAAAATTCAAAACTTATCAGCATTTTGGAATTTAACAGCATTGAAAACTGAATAACTATTAAACTAAGCAACCTTTCGAACAACTTTTCAAGCTGACTACGAGTATACCTTTCAAATGAAGTATTAAAGAACGTCTTGCTGTCAGGGTAATATTCCACTGTTTTGGAACCATATTTAAAATAATACTTTTCTTGTCGGTCCTTATCTTCCACCTTACGCCACTTTGTTCGTTAAGTAGCGACAGCGAAAGTAACAATTACCCTTTTAAAGCACTCTACTTGGACACATATAAAGCTATCTTCCTGTCAGGCATCTTCTCACCGTTGTGAAAAGTGCCCATAATATCTACGAATAGAGATATTTACATCATTTTATTTGATTTTGATTTGGACCTATTTTCATTGGTTGATAGGGACAGCAAGCGGGCTGCGGTAAATGTAAACATTTACCGCTTGAGCGCCCGATTCAGATTCAGATAATTTTATTCAATGTAGATTCTTTACAGAATTATAGAATACCCGCATTCGGACAACCATTTGCATGGGTGCGGGGAATCCCTGCAAGCGGATTTATTGCAGTTGACAGATCCAAAGGACTCTGGCATGGCTCATTGACGACTATTTCCGTGGAAAGTAGCTTAGACCAACGGCTAAACGTGTCTTCCGAAGCACGGAAACATCTTACTTTTCGGACAATCAGGTAAATCATCCTGCAATGTCCTGCAACCTAACCTAACTGAGGACGTCAAACAAAGTGATTTTTATTTGACAGTGTCCCCGCTAGGATTCGAACCCAGAACCTCCGAAACGAGAGAAAGCTGGTAATTTCAAACAGATTCTTCGAGACATAAAGGAAACTTCTTCAACAGTTCTAGTTACTTCAGGGTGACCAGTAGGAAATAAACACGCAAGTGTGGGCTGCCACATAAAGTTCCACATGTAGTTTCCCGGGAACAAAACATTCCGGTACCCGGTACTATAATAAAGTGTTTCCTTAGGCGCAACAAACTACTGAACCGTAAATTACTAGGGTTTTCTCGCTTGTCCTCACAAGAAAAGGGTGCGCGCCTGTAAGAGCGATTTTAATGAGAATCATCATCCTCCTTGCTTTCAGTACTCCTAATATGTTTGCGCCATTCTGGTCGATTGCTTACAATTTCAGGCGTTATGCATAGCGTCTTTAGGTCATTTTCGATAGTTTTGGTCCAGGATATCGGTGGGCGTCCTCTGCCACGCTTTCCTTCCGGTATTGCCATCACTTGCCTAGTCATGTGGTCGCTGTCTCGGCGCATCACATGGCCATACCGAATGGCCATGGCGAATGTTCCGAGAAAAGTATAGTTTACTAGCTGTTGCCCGCGACTTCGTCCGCAAGGGATTCTATCTATCTGACCATCCATCCATCTTCCCTTCCATCTACCTGTCGTCCGTCCGTCCGTCAAACCGGCCCTCTCCCTCTCCCCCCCCTCCCTCACCTCCTTCCTCTCTCTGTCCCTCTCCTACTCCCTCTCCCTACCCCTATTCCTATCCCTTCCCCTATCCCTACCTCTAACGCCATCTTAACCGCTATCCCTATCTTCATTTATTTTATTTTATTTTATTTTATTTTATTTTATTTTATTTAAGGACCGCCATTAGCAAATTACATTGACACTTATATTAACAACTTACTTCTAAAAACATAATTGAATGCACTGCTTGTTAAGGCAGCCACAACATGCTTAAATTTATTCATATAAACATAGAAACGACACCCATATTGATTTTTAGACATTTCAATCCTATCGCACCCCAATTTCACGTCCACCACGTTGGATTTCAAAATTGTTGTAGTTTTTGTAATCAGCGACCCGATAACCCATACAAATGACACCCATATTGATTTTTAGACATTTCAACCCTATCGCACTCGAACCCCATCCCCAGGGGATGATGGTATTTCACGTCCACCACGTTGGATTTCAAAATTGTTGTAGTTTTCGTAATCAGCGACCCAATAAACCATCAAACGATACCCATATTCGTTTTTAGACTTTTTCACCCCATTTCCCTTTTTAGGGGTTGAATTTGGGGTGGAATTTCAATAACAGTGATGAACGTTGCATAGAATTACAAACCTAGTGCCTAAATAATGAATTTTGTGGATTTTACTTTAAAAATAAAGGTTTTTCAACTTCATCCCCCTTTTCACCCTTTAAGGTGTCGAATTTTCAAAAACCCTGAGACATGTAAATATTAATTTTTATTCGTCAGCCTAAATACAAAATTTGAAGATCCTTACTTTAAAACTGATGGAATTTCATCCCCTCTTTTAGAATTTTGTAAAACCTTTTCTTATTGCACCTTTAGACTTGTTAAGGAATCTACATGCAAAATTTGGAATTTCTAGACCCAGCGGTTTGGGCTGTGCGTTGATATGTCAGTCAGTTGTACGTATAGTACTTATCTAGTCCCTGTCAGTCAGTGAGTCAGTCACCTTCTTCATTAACATTAAATGCGTTTTACCGTGGGAATGAAGCGTTTTCCCGCGGTAAAAAGTAGCCTATGTGTTATTTCAGGACATAACCTATATACATAACATAACATCACGCCTCTTTCTTTCTATATGTGTGCCAATTTTCGTTAAAATCCATTCAGTAGTTTTGACGTGAAAGAGTTACAAACATCCATCCATCCATACTTACAAAATGCGTTTTACCGTGGGAATGAAGCGTTTTATCGCGGTAAAAAGTAGCCTATGTGTTATTCCAGGACCTAACCTATATGTGTGCCAATTTTCGTTAAAATCCATTCAGTAGTTTTGACGTGAAAGAGTAACAAACATCCATCCATCCATTCATACTTACAAACTTTCGCGTTAATAATATTATCAAATATTATAAACAAAAATATAAATATTAATATAAATATATGTAGGCACATACTAGCAGCACCATCTTAGCGACACCGAGTGAGGCCTCCTTGCTTCAGGAATAGACTGGCAGCTGAGTATTTAGTTAGCTGTCGATCTTATGAAGCGTCAAGGTGAAAGGACGTCACAACAAACCATCTTAGTGGAGGGTTGCGAACGTCCTGGACCCAAAACGAATCATAATAACAACTCCTGAACTAATGATTAGTGGTATCACAGCACAGGATGTGCAAACATGGAGTCAGCTGTAATAGCTACCCAGGGTCAGACTGGAACAGAAGGGTCCGGGTGCCTCATCATAAGCCCGGAGCACGAAACGTGATGTGACAATAATTCGATCCTGGTTAATTATACCTGAACCCACTATATCCTTGTGAGACTTGGGATTATGATATTATGGCCTCCTGCGCCGATATCAGAAGTGGGATAAAGAGACACAGCTCAATATTTTAATCATGTGTGCAAGCATTTCAGTTTCACGGATCTGCGTAAAAGTACAGTCGTGGCGAGAAATTGTTGAGCAAGTACAATCAAGAAAATTAAGTGCTGTACATACATTTTATGATAAAAAAGGAATCAAGTTTAATGAGTTTTAATACCTTCTTACTTTCTGAGTAATACTATATTGTAATGTTCAAAATTATATGCGCTTAGATGGTTATGAAAAGCGTAATTTGCAAAAGTATCGTAAATTAGAAAGGCGTTGATGAATTTTAAAATAGTGGATGTTAAAGGCGCTTACGGTACATACGAAGAAGACAAGACTTGCTTGTGGTTGTGAAATTATGTAATTTTCGACTTTGTAGAATGGAATCAAAGTTACGTACGGTAGCGACGATGTGTTCCTACGGTGTTTTTATACAACATTAACCAGATTAACCAGATGTCTGTAAAATTCAAATGGAAATAAACGAAATCTGAATGAATACCGATTAAATAAAAACAAAATGCAATGAAATGAAACAAAATAATTTGATCACACAGCTAATGCTGACTGGTTGAAATGGTGATCGCTGTTAGGCATGCTCTGTGACTGTAGGATGCCAGTTGAAACCAAGAGCACTAAATACAAGTTTAAAAAATAGTGGAGAAGCAACATTTTTGAGTCTCAATGATAATGAGCATCTTAATTAGAAATTTCGTGTCAACTCAGTGTGTAAAAGACTCAGTAGATTCGTATTTGCGTCAATGAGAGTTTCCCAAACAATATCAAAAGATGCTACACTAACTGCATATCATGGATATCAGGTCTGTTGTCAGTCCTTAGCTATGGTCTGCTATTTATGGGGACACAGCGTTAATCTAGAGGATGTGTTCAAATTGAAAGATGTTCTTATAGCAAATAAATGATTTGATTGATTGTTTGAAAATCTGTGCTAGACTCGCGATGCTCTACAGGGACGAATGTTGGATACTTAATAAAACTATGTAACCAAAATCCACGTAACTGAGATGGAAATGCTTAGATTGGCTGGTGGCACTTAATTGGATAGACTCAGGAACGTACATGTTAGTGGCAGTTTCAAAGTATCGCCTATTCTAGACAAACTTCAATAAAGTCAGCTCCGGTGGTACGGATTATGTGATGCGCTGGGAAGAAGAGCACCACTTTGAGTCTGTGTTAAATATTGACAAAGGGAAACAAACAGAAATAACCCGTGGGATGCCAAAGAGCTACTTGGTGGATGAAAATGCAAGGACTTACAAAAAATATTGTGGCCGATTATAACGACAGAGCCAACGGTTGAAAATATATTCAGGGGGTCGATTCCAAATTAAAATGGGGAGAGAGGCATTGGGAAAGAAAAGAGACAGGAAGTGTACTGATTTTTAATACAAATTGCCCAAAGTATAGTGATTACTGGTAATACTCAACAAACCATTGCTGTATTCTTACGAGTAGCAATATCGGACAGCAGAAATGGAATTTATTTGATGTATGTGAATGGTCTGTACGTAGACAGATTATATTGATGTGACCTACCTTATGGATATCCGGTGAGCATGTTCCTTATTGTGAGATAGTATGATATGTGACGCACATAATTTGAAATTGCTATGTTGATAATATGATTTGAAGTTACTCAGTTGGTTTGGGTGGTGGTAGGGCGATTACTGTTGATCTGATAGAAAGGACAATGTCGTACGGGCCAGCCCGATTCGTTGGGTGGTTGAAGGTTCGCATTGGTCCAATCTATGTTTGCGAAGCTGGTCGGACAGTGGCGGATCCGGTCCAAGCCCATCGGGGCTGGTCGAAGGGACACACTGGTCCGGGCCAGGCTTTGTTGATGGTTGGAAGGACAGTGGTGGATCTGGTCACCGTGCCCATTAGGGATGGTCGAACGGACACACTGGTCCTGTCCGTGATTTATGTGGGAAAGATGTCATCCGGTCCATAGTGAGATGGTCGAAAGGGTACATGCTTTCAGAGTTGGGTTGAAGGGGCACATGCCTTCAGAGTAACTTCACAATGAGTGGTTTCAGTTTTGTGTGGGATGATGATCTTGATTGTCAGGATAGACGAGCGGATTGCTTGGTGATCTTGTTTTTATTTGTTTTAGGACATTGTTAATGGATTAACGCCCGAGGACGGTCGTGTTGTCAGGACGGCCGTGTAGGCACATACTAGCAGCACCTTCTTAGCGACACCGAGTGAGGCCTCCTTGCTTCAGGAATAGACTGGCAGCTGAGTATTTAGTTAGCTGTCGATCTTATGAAGCGTCAAGGTGAAAGGACGTCACAACAAACCATCTTAGTGGAGGGTTGCGAACGTCCTGGACCCAAAACGAATCATAATAACAACTCCTGAACTAATGATTAGTGGTATCACAGCACAGGATGTGCAAACATGGAGTCAGCTGTAATAGCTACCCAGGGTCAGACTGGAACAGAAGGGTCCGGGTGCCTCATCATAAGCCCGGAGCACGAAACGTGATGTGACAATAATTCGATCCTGGTTAATTATACCCACTATAACCCCACTATATCCTTGTGAGACTTGGGATTATGATATTATGGCCTCCTGCGCCGATATATAAATATAAATATAAATATAAATATAAATATAAATATAAATATAAATATAAATATAAATATAAATATAAATAATATAAATATAAATATAAATATAAATATAAATATAAATATAAATATAAATATAAATATAAATATAAATATAAATATAAATATAAATATAAATATAAATTATATATTATATATAAGTAGGAAGTAGGATGGTACGTACTTAAGCTGCAGAAAAACAACTTTTAGAAAGCACGATATTTAAGGTGTCATCAAATCAATAGACATTTCTGCGTGCCAATTGCAGAAAGCACCTTCAAAGTTGACGGTCTTTTAAACCTCGCTGGTAAAGAAAGTGACTTCAAGTAGTATATACATCTAACAGAGAATTAATAAAAAGGATATTTTATTATGTTGCCAAGATTAGTCAAAATTACTTCTTGAGATGACTAACCATCATTCATTATATCAGTAGCTTAATCTAGACTTGCCAAATTTTAATTAAAAACAGTGTTAAATGCATTTACTGACTTTAACTTGTAAGAATCTGCCTGTTAGATAAATCTCGAACCTGTTGAGAGCAATGCACCCGTGAGAGCAATGTGAATGCCACAGACACCCATTCTTTATAGTTTCTTGACAAGTATCGATACTTCGAACTGGTTCGAGAATTATCTAACAGGCAGATTCTTACAAGTTTAAGTCAGTCAAAGTTGTGAGGAAGGATAATATTTATTTCATGAATTACATAGCAATGTCGCTATTGCTGCTATATCGAATGCCTTTGCAGGATCAGGGAACACTGACACAGACAAACCATCATCCAGGTAAGATGTAATTTTTCGATTAGGGACCTAACTGCACCCTCTGTTGACTTACCTCTCGTAAACCCAAACTGAGAGTCTGAAAGCATACTTTTACTCTCTATAGATAGTCCATTTATCTGTTGTTTGTTATTTTTTCTTGGATTTTCGAAAAATAAACAGTAAGTAGGGATATAGCCTATAGTTATTTTAGTCAGAACTATCCCCGCCTTTATGGATTGGAGTAACAGTGGCTACTTTAAAAGCCTCGGGGACTACCTACTCCTGGCTCAAATCTTTGGTTGATGATGGTAACCAGTGGATCCGTTATATACTATCTTTGGTTTTTTGATCAGTTGGTTACTAATTCCGTCTATTCCGTGAGCACTGTCTATTTTTAGACTATTTATCACAGTTTCTACTACCAAGCACTCCATCGGCGCCAAATAAAAGGAGTCTAACTACAGGTGAGTCACAAGTGTTTATTTTGCTTGCTGAAAGCTCTTGTGAGGTGTTAAGTTTACCTAAGATCTTGTCCGCTAAAGATCTCCCAATTATAGCAAAGTGCTCGATACAATGCATTGACTGAATCTTGTGGTGTATTTTTCATATCAGTTATTTTGTTTGCATTATTTGATTTACTATTACAGTTCGTTATTTTGTTGATGGTTTCCCGAATTATTTTGTTATTTATGTTATTTTGGAAGGTCGCTGTCATATTGATTTTTATTTTTCCTTAGTATCGTAATGTAGAAATTTCGATATGTCGTGTATATTATTTTATTAATCCTATCATTTGGTATATTTCTAGCCTTTTCCTGTAGATAATCTTGAACTTGAGAACATAATATCAAACAGTGATTCATCCAAGGCTTAACAACTACAATTTGTCATAGTTTTTTATTTATTTTAGAGTTACATGCCATGATATCCAGGAAGATTTTTAGGAAAGTTTTTGTTTTTTCTTTAATATTACTTATGTTTTGTATTCGTTTCCAATCTACATTATTAGACAACGTAACGGAGGCGGTAGACCTTATCAATCAGGATTTAGATAGAGTTCACTCTTGGTCCATCAAAAATAATCTTCTTCTTAATCCCTCAAAATCAAAATTTTTAATACTTGGCACGAAAAAGCAAATTAGCACAATTGAATCATGTAGACCGATGATTGCCATTGCAGGTGAGCCTGTTGAGCAAGTGAATGAGGCACGCAATTTAAGCCTGATATTTAATAATAAACTACGTTTTGAAACCCATGTATCTATTGAAGTTCGCGACTGTTTTTACAGGCTAAAGGTGCTATATCGCATTAGGTCTTTTATTGGCATCGACTTACGAATTAGGTTGTGCGAAACATTAATACATTAGGTTGTGCAAATACTCCAAGCTTAACTACTGTCTTACTGTTTATGGTCCCTGCCTTTATAATAAAACATATACTCTGATTCAAAGAGTTCAGAACGCCTGTGCTAGATATTGCTTCCCTTTACCACCTCGGTCACACCTGACACCCCTTCTCAATAAATCAAGCCTCCTCAAAATGAAAAGCCGATTAACGCTCTTTTATCCTTTCTTACTCCACGATATAGTTAACTCTAAGCAGCCGGAATATTTATACAATAAATTGTCATGGCGATACTCGAATCACAGAATACGCTCCTAGACCGGTTTCATTTGTTCTCAATCATCCTAGTCATAGCACTGCAGTGTTTTGTGGAGGTTTCAGATACCTCGCGTCCAAATGCTGGAATGACATTCCATCGCCTCTCCGTAATATTAAATCGAAATGGACCTTTAAGAAACGTTTACGTCAATATTTACTTGATTTACCAAAATAAATTCCGTAAAATTTGGCGCCGGTTCGATTCCTCCTTTATAATATTTTCTTATTAATAGTAACTCTCTTTTATATTTGGCACTCCTGATTATTTTTTTTGTTTATTTGTTCTATTATTCTATTCAAAATTTTCATTTCATTCGGCATCTCTGACCAAAAACTTATTTTATTGATTTGTTATTATTTTAAATTGTCATTTTTCTGGAACACTAACTGTACTATTATTATGTAAACTAATTTATGTTTGCGCGTATTCTCCTGGTGATGGCAGAATACCAGTGTCACAAGTTTCTACCTGGCAGGCACTTGCGACGAGATGCTGAGTCATCACCTTTTCCGGCAGTGTACAAAGTTGCCTCATATTAACTGTATCGTTAGGTACATTATGATATTTATTATTATTATTAGGTTATTTATTTGTTTGTTCCGTAAGGTAGCTATGTATTCTGTTATGAATAAATGATTTTTCTTTCTTTCTTATTAAGTTACTTGGTGATATTTTAATGGTTTTTAAATAAAAACAAATATTATTTGACATACTTAACTAAATCGTTTATTTCATGTCTTTTTTAGCATAATACTCCTTTGCGGTAGGCAAGTTCCTGATCTTCTTCATAAGAGCCTGGACGTTGGGGTATTTCTTTTCAATCTCGGCATTCAAGAGGTTGTTTGTGGACTCAACGATGCTAACCAGGATGAAATCCGCCCAAGTCAACTGGAAACACAAAAATAAACTAATTTAATTACAATTTAATTATAAGTTAATTTATTAATACTTCTAACAAACTCTTTGCCAGTATGGCCAAGAAAAATAGAGTGACAACCATTGCTGTATATTGCTTAACTATTAAACCGCAGAATTGTAATAAAATCTGAAAAATTTGCATCAATTTCACCATATGTTCCTGGTTTTGCCATATCCTAGACGTACACACGGCCGCACATCGGTAGAAACACTTTTGGACCTTATGGCGTGGTAATAGAGTTGAAAAAGTTTCTACCGACAAGCGGTTGACCGTACAATATTATGTGGGACAGTAGTACCTAGTCCAATCTTATGGTCCATCATGTATATTGTGGCGAAACACATTGTCTGTCATTGGGACCACGAGCCGGTTTGGATTATCATAATAAAATGGGGAAAAGTTGTTCAATTTCATGGACAGATTCACATCCCTCAGTATTGTCACACCTTTTCGTTTCACATCCATATTTGTATTTCGGTTTTATCATAATATCTTTTTTGGGGTTGAATTTTCAAAATCTTCGTTTTAGCCGATGCTTGCTTACATTATGATATATAGGGTGACTTTTAATTAGTTCTTGATAGCAAAAGATATGCATGTACTCATGATACTGAACAACTTTTCCTAAGGAGCATAGGTCGAAATACGAAAAACCAAATTTGACCCCTCATACAAAATGCGCTATCAGCTGATGCAGTTTCTATGGGAGGTCAAAACTTGATTTTCGTATTTCGACCTATGTTCCTTGGGGAAAGTTGTTCAGTATCATGAGTACATTCATACATTTCTCTATCAAGAACTAATTAAAAGTCACCCTATATGTGTGCCGAATTTCTGACCAATCCCTCTATTTCATTAGGACCTTATTATAATTTAAAAGAGCTATAAAAAATTCTAGGTCAACACAGAAATGCAAAAGCTTTTTTTGTTTCAAAACTTTTCAAAATTCGCAAAAAAATATTTAGACTTTTCAAACAAATAGGGACCAGCTGCTGATTATTTTGTATGAAGAGTTGAAATATTTTTTGCGAATTTCAAAAGTCATAGAATATAAGGTGTTTAGCCCCTGGAATAAGCCACTTCAAGGTTGTACTCCAATTTTTTAAAGCCTTTTATACATTATTATGTAATATCGGTAAAATGTAAAGTTTGCATTTTAAATATCTAAAATAAAACTGATTATACATACCTTGCCACCGAAGTGGCCTCTGCGGTTTTTCAGATCCTCCTCAAATTTGGAGAAGAAAAATTCCACACTTTCTTCTAAAATCTCCTTCTTGATGGCTGCCTTCTTCACAGGATCTTGTTCTTTTATGAAAGAGATGACCTCTAAAAAAAATATAGTTTAATCTCACGTCTGGGGCATTTGTGCGCCTGAGTCAGTTTACTATTCTCTAATCTGTGTTAAAAGCCTTTTTCATTGATGTAAACACCATTTTGTCCTTACAAAATGGACAAAATGGAATGGAATGGATGGATGGTGATATTCGTTCTTGACACATACCGATTTGAAACTATTCTCCTATACAACAATGGACTACATTAAGCGCTTGAATAATTTTTTTTAACGAACTTTATTATGCGCCTGCCCCGGGTCATTGTTTTACGCAAATATAACTTTAGAACGGCAAGTTATGTTGGTATTCGCACGGGCGCATGACATCCTTAAAAATGATCTTTAAAGTTAAGATTACTTTTCTAATTATGAAGTTGTTTTTCATATGAACTGTATTTGGCCTTGCCTTATTTATTATGCGTGGATCATAACTTGCAGATGCATCGCAAGCACAAAGATTTAGACTGGGGCTTCAATTTGGCTTCTTTTGGGTTCGTTCCAGACGTTGCAGTGTCGTTGTCACGTCTGTTTTAAGTGCAATTGATCTCTATGGTCAAACACAAGTTAATTTATTTTCAAAATTGTTCTACTTACTTGCCCAAAAGTCATAGATAGTGAATACGACGGCATCGATAACAGCCTGCTCCCAAGGTTCCGAAGGCACCAATTTGGCTTTGTGGGCTACATAACGCGCGATTGCCAAAGGCTGACTTAGGATGCGACCATTCTCTTCATATACAGGCAGTTCACCAAAAGGAAGAGCTGAAATAAAGGCAGAAAACTGTAAATAAAATAAATGTAACACCTGACAACTTGTGAGACAATTAACAATTCTCTCGGCTAAGTAAGTTTTATCTTCTCGCTTTTGTTCCTTGCAGAAAAGAAGCAGATAACTCCTCATTCTACAGCGTGATACCTACTTAGGACATGAAACTGAACACTTTTGTAAAAAAAAAATTGTTTATTTATGCAAAACATTTCACAAAAGAACTTAATATAGGTACTCAACTGGATAGTAAACAAACAATGTATTGAAACCCTGACTCCCAAACTAAGAAAAACCCTGTGACTTGGGAGACAGTGTTCATACCATGGAGATTACATAACATTAATACATTATTATTACATTAAAATCAAAGCAAAAATTTTGAATTTTTAAATTAAATAAAAAAAAAACTTAAATTAATATAAAAAAAAAGTGAGATATATGGAAGGAAGCATGTTGTTTTTGTGTTTAAGTGTGTGTGTGAGTGAAGTGTGTATGTGTAAGTGAAGTGTGTATAGTATGTGTGTGTGAGGAGATTGATGATAGATATGATATAATTGGTAAAAAAAAAAAACAAAAAAAAATACGCAGTAAGTTTAAAAATCAAAAAATATTTGGCTTCTCCGTACAAACCTTGCGCCTTGCGACTTCGGCTATCAGTTCGACCCGTATGTATATAATTTAACAAAAATACACAATTTTTGCGTATGTTAGTTCCACATATGTTTCTTGGGGAAAGTTTTTCAGTTTCATGCCCATAGTACCATGCTCAAGGGTAGTCAGATGTTTCATTATTACGCTGTATAATACAATCTATCTGTATAAACACATGTGAATTCAGTTTTATATCTCACTGTAATATACTGTTTCTTTATCGATCAAGATGTGATGATCAATATGCATGATTATTTATTTTTTTTTACGTAAGAGCAAGCAATCGGGCAGATAGCTCACCTGAAGCGCTCAGTTCAGCTATTTAAAAAAAAATATCCTCATTCATGTAATAAACAGTTTAATAAAACTATGTATTGAATAACTAAGAAATTAAAAAAAGATATAAGCCATCGAAGATTTGTTTCTTACTCTTCTTGCAAAACGAAATTTAACACGGAATTTATATTGCCGTAGTGACATGTAACGTCATTGTCTATGTCGGATCTGTCCTCGGATTTCTCTGCCTAATCGGCGCGTAATTAATAGTTTTAAATGCTTATATCGGCCGTATTTCTTAGCCGATTTAAATTTTTATTTCACTTTTTGTCATCTCTGCTACCTACGGCATTTTCATATTTTGCTAATAAATGCGACCAAAAACATTTGGCTTCGGGTACATCTCGCCCCCTCAGAAACTGGCCCATGGGCGAGATGTACCTTTTGAAAAATAGCTAGGGCCAGATTCGCCCCAAAGCAAATTCGTGTTAGGGCCAGAGCATATTCCCTATTGCCACCGGGCGAAGCAAATCTTGCCACACGCACGTACCGCAGAATAGGTTCTATCGAAAAGAAACTAAACTAATATGAAAAACTTGGAAAACATAGTTTGCCTCTCGTCTTTGCATACAGCAGCCGATTGATTGGCTCACTTTGAAAAGCTGAGACTGAGGTGTAGAAATCTGTTTTTCCTCTCCTATAAAATAGTCTCTTTCCGATGGCACTCCATACAACAGCTACATTACAGCTACATTACAGCTACATTACATACATGGAGTGGGTGTTTTGGCCCACCAAATGAGAACTCTAGCGACGAATGTTCTTCGAGGACGTCGTGGCCGATAATTATGTCGGCGCAAAGATTCTTCACGATAAGAAGATTCATGTTATCATAGATATGATTCCCGATTTGAATAGTTTGAAAAGTTTGGCCTTGTACTTGTGAAGTATGATTTAGTGAGGCCATAGAAATTGTTTGATTACAAGATTTTCTTTTCAATCCGCAGAGATTAGCGAAGTTGTCATTGATAAAACTGACTGAGCTACCGGTGTCAAGAAGTGCTTCTGCTCTGATTCCTCTAATAAAGGCGGGTACAGTAGCTTTGCGTAATTAAGAAGGTGATGCTGCTATGATACAAGCTGAAAAGTCTTCCTTACCCGTTGTCATAGAATTTGTAGGCTTAGAAGTGCTTCTGCAGACAGAGGCGAAATGTCCCTTCTTGTTACAGAGCTGACAGGTTCGTTCCAATGCGGGACAGTTCTTTCGAGGATGTACCTGACCCCCACAGAAGAAGCATTTTCGACGGCGAAAGTGAGTAGCAGCAGAGCAGCCCTCATCTTGCACAGTTTGTTGGTTTGGGCTAACCAGCAAAGGTTCTTCTTGTGTAACAGCGTTTACAGTCATGGTGTTGAAGCTTTGGGAATTGACTTCAGCCGTTTCTAGAGACAGTGCTTGGTTATAGGCTTGGTCAAGCGATAGAGTTAAGTTTTCTAGAAGCCTTTGTCTTATTTTGTGTGATAATATTCCAGAAATAAAAGCATCACGTACACTATCGTTCCTGTTTGTTTCTGCGTCTACTGCAGCAAAGTCACAGTCTTTGGATAGAAGTTTTAAAGCTTGTAAATATGCGTCAATACTTTCTTCAGTTCGTTGTTTTCGAGTAGCTAGCATGTGTCTTGCAAAAATTAGATTTATAGGTTTTACATAAAGTTTATCTAATAAAGAAATCGCCTCGTCGTAGCTTTCGACTTCACTTATGTAAGTGTATATGTTAGGTGAAATATGGTTCACTAAAAGTTGAAGTTTGACCTCGTTCCATCCTGCTGGCGTTGGCGCCGACTTTGCGTCCGTTGCTGATGAAGGAGCGGCCGGTTTTTGTGCGATGATAAAACTTTCAAATGTCTTACGCCAGTGCACCCATGCTCGGGCAGCGAAGTTATCGGAAGGGTCCACATCGAATCTTTCTGGTCGCAGGTACTTATCCATGTTTCAAATTTTAATTTTGTTTATTAAATTGAAATGAGAAAACCTTTACAGAATACAAGGTTTTAATAAACAAAATTTTAGTAACATTTGCTTAGCTAGACAAGACTTCAATGACACAATCAAAGCTCTGACTACACAGTGACAATCTTCATCTAGCCAGCATCAATTAGATACAAGAAGTTCACATCAGTATGTCACCCTGTGAGCAAGAAAAATTCCAACCAATAAGATTGCGCCATTTTCCTAGCTTGTCAAATGCGCTGTTAAATAGAGCAATCCTATTGGCTGGAATTTCCTAGCTCACAGCTTATCTCCCTCGCACAGCAATGGTGGAAAAGCAGCCTTTCCGCTGCGCTGCCCGAATCCAGATCCTCCCACAACATTTTGTTTTGACCAGATTACCGGTCCACCTTGTGGGGGGCCTGCCCACGCTACGTCTTCCAGTTCGTGGTCGGCGTTCACAAATTCCGTTCTGTTAAAGATTCGTTCTAGGCTTCGAACATTATCGGTTTATGACCTCGCTGTCACTGCAACCGCACACCAAAACTCTTTCAAGCCACAGCTTCTAAGTGGTCGCAGTAAAAGGCTCGTGTTTATTTGTACCCCTTATAGTAACAGTTGGTAGTAATGATACTAATACGGTTTCTGAGTAATAGTCGTGTTACAACCCTAAAATCGATGGCTTGAGTAAGGGTTTGTATCGTCCTGAAAATTAAAACTCGTTTAAATATTTAAGCATATCTAGCCATAACTTTTTTTGCCGGTTAGCTTTTGCTACACTGTATAGCCACAATATCAAAACCACTCTTCATACCTAATTCTTGGATATTAAAATAATATTTTTGCTTTCCGTACCTCAAAATTAAAAAACGGAACCCTTATAGGATCACTTTGTTGTCCGTCTGTCTGTCTGTCTGTAAAGACCCTTTTTCTCACGAACGGATAGAGGTATCAAGTTGAAATTGATAACGAATATCAAGGTCCATAAACCACACAAGATCTAAAACTTTAATTTTTTTACAACAACGCAATCAAAAGATATGGCTTTTTAGATCCTCATTTCCATACATTTATGCACTAGAGCAAAACCAAGAGGGGTTGACCTAAAATTATGAAATTTGGCAGAAGCACAAATAAAGTACAAATAAAGGGAAAAGTCTACAATTATTCTCACAACTTATAGTAAGCATTTAAGGTGAGCTCCCGTTTCAAGAACTTTTCTATAAAAGAGGGGTATGGTAGATAGGTACGGAACCCTTAGGGCGCGAGGCCGACTCGCACCTGGCCGGTTTTTTTTTAACGAAAAACGCAACGCCATTGCTTTATCTTAAATATTTTTATTATACAAGGTGTGAGGGACAGGTTGGCACAAACTGAGAGGGCATGATCAGTCGACTATACTATACAGTTTTCAGTTAATAAAACTTTCAGTATATGAAAAAAAATCCGCCTCTTCATAACTAAAAACTGCCCAATCAAGTTTGCAATTTTGTAAGGAGAGAACGATTCTTTTTTGTCATTTTATTAAAGTTTTATTCAGTCAAAGTTGTTCAGTTACGTTGACTGATCATGCCCTTTCTGTTTTTACAACCTGTATTTTTTTGATTGTTCATTATAGTAATTTTTGTTAAAAATGGTCTAGTGGTTAGAGCGCTTGGCTCTCGATCCGGAGGTTCTGAGTTAGATTCCTGGTCGACACTGAAATTCTCTTTGTGCCACCTCCCCAGTTTGGTTGAAACATTGCAGGAAGAATCACTTGATTGTCCGAAAAGTTAAATGATTCCGTGCTTCGGAAGAAAGAAAGAAAGAAAGAAAGAAAAACTATTTATTCAACTATTGTGACACTACAAACCAAAGTACAATAAAGTACACATATAAAAGAAAACAATATGTTAACACATAATTAAAAGAAACTTAAATAACTAAGGTATGCAAGGTGGCGCAATAGCGAAAAGGTGAACGACTCAGCAAAAAGTCCATCTCGAAGAGACGGACGCTGTTTTTCAGTCGTACCAAGTAAAATCGTCGGCTGGATCCCAGCGGGGTTTGTGATTGAAAATAAAATACAATTACGTAATAATGCTATAGTAATAATTAAATACATATAATGCGAAACAAATATACAGTAAAGATTAGGAAGGTATTTATACATTATGAAATGATTTATAAATAATGACATTGTACTCGATAACTAATAGAGACGTTAAGCCGATGGTCCTGACTACTATCTACGAATATAATTGTTAA
Organism: Athrips mouffetella; assembly: GCA_947532105.1. Taxonomy (NCBI): domain Eukaryota; kingdom Metazoa; phylum Arthropoda; class Insecta; order Lepidoptera; family Gelechiidae; genus Athrips; species Athrips mouffetella. The sequence goes on along the minus strand of OX383964.1, from coordinate 6,563,749 downwards.
TGAGCCATGTCAGAGTCATTTAGCGGCTCAACAACTATGACACCAGGGTTTATGTGGTCTGTCATCGACCTTGCAACCCAAAGATATGATGGTGATGATGAAACCTGGATTAAGTACCTAACAACCTAAGACGTATTTACAATCCAAAGAGCAAAACCATAATTTTGTCGCATATGCGTTTGAATTATAGTTCGGGAGTAAAATGTCAGTTTTTAGGGTTCCGCACCTCAAAAGAAAAAAACGGAACCCTTACAGGATCACTTTGTTGTCCGTCTGTCTGTCTGTCAAGACCCTTTATCTCACGAACGGGTAAAGTTATCAGGTTGAAATTAATACCATATATTAGGATCCATAAACCACACAAGATCTGAAAATTTCAATTTTTTACAATGACGCAATCAAAAGATATGGCATTTTATGTCCTCATCTCCATACATTTATTCAAAAATGCAAAACCTACAGGGTACTTCCCGTTGACCTAAAATTACGAAATTTCGCAAGAAGCTAGGTCTCACAGTACAAATAATGGGAAAAGTCTGAAATCATTAAATATTACAACCTTTCTCACAACTAATGGTAACCAATTGTGGTGAGCTCCCGTTTCAAGAACGTTCATATAAGAGAGGGGTCAAGTTGGATGGTCGCTGAGGCGATATTTGTTTTAGTTCTATTTAAAAACGGGAACACTTACAAACTTGAAAATTGGTATGTTTATAATGCATAAGCTATAAAATAACAACAAATAATAAAATTTGGTCAAGCGCGTGTCAGACTCAAAAAATCTAGCACATTAACTTACTGAAATTTCAACTAATACAATTATGTTTATGTGGTGGTACGGAACCCTCAGTGCGCGAGTCCGACTCGCACTTGGCCGGTTTTTTCATTTTAGTGCATTCCGTACATTTCCATTAGTCGCGATGTCACAATGGATACAGGCATTTTGTTATAGAGCTTGGTACGAGTATAGGATTGTAAATGAAACGTTTGCAGCTTTTTACTTAGTGACAAGCCCGTTGGTTTGGTTGGTGAGCTTGCCTTTAACGCCCTGGGTGCGGGTTCGATCCCAGGGCAAACATTTGTGTGATGAACACATGTGTTTGTTGTGTATCTGGGTGTAATTTATCTATTTATGTTTTTGGTCCAAAAAAATAACCTTGTATATTAGTCTCTGGTATTCATAGCCATAGCTTTGAATATAATGATGTACTTTGACGGATAAACTCACGTTTATATCCGGGTCTCATGCCGTCAATATAAAACGTGAGTTTATCCGTCGAAGTACATAGGTAATTATGTGTTACACTCCGAGTCGTTTTGTGATAAAATATGCTTTGTCTAGTTTAGGATCAGATGACCTCGTGGGAAATGCCCCCCAAAAAAAAATATGTTGAGCAACGTAATTTTTTAACCCTCGACGCAAAATAAAGGGGTGTTATAAGTTTAAAGTGTGTATCTGTCCATCTGTCTGCGCCATCGTAGCTTCTAATCGGATGAACCGATTTCAATGCGGTTTTTGTAAATTAAAAGGTCATTTGAGGGTGGGTGATCTTAGCTATATTTGATGAAAATCGGTCCAGCTGTTTGAAATTTATGAGCTCTTTTCGTGATCAACAAAACAACTTACATAATATATGTAAGTTGTTTTGTTGCAAGCTCCTTCCTATTTTGTTTTCATAGCGGTCACCCAAAGCATTGAAGGGTCAACAATAGTAAAAGTAAGTATAAACTGTTTATTTCACTCAAAAAATACAACAAAATATAACAAGTACCTATCATAAAGTGCGCAAGTGTGTGTGTGTAGGTAATTTGAAACTATTATTTTTTACTTTTTAGGGAATCGTTTTTGTCGGGGTTTTTTTTTATTTTAATTTTAATTTTTGTCGGGTATATGATGGGTAACAGCCATTGTTTTAGGAACTGTGCCTTAAATTTGCTGGTCCACTAATTATTTCACTTATTTGGCCCTTTGTCTTCGTTGGACGAGCTATTCATTTGACACAATTATTTTCTCCGAATCGCAGTTTAATATACTTACTAACAAACAAATTATATTTCTTTTTATTTCCTCTTACACTTACAGAGCTGTCAAGTGAGTTGTTAAGGGGGAGTTATTCGTTAAATACAATGAATTGCTAAGCGATGTGTGCTCGGCTTAAACTCGGTTAAAGCCGCGATCACACCTAGCTTAATTCAAAGACTAATTCGGCATACATTGCTCGTTGAAGTAAGGATATTGCAATTATCATAATCAAGCCTCCCAGCAATGTATACCGAATTATTCTTTGAATTCAGCTAGGTGTGATCGTGGCTTAAGCAAGTTAGACTGAATGGGCTTATCCTGATATTCGGTGAAGCTGCACAGTGCACACATATTCACATTGTGATGCCAAATTTTAACCAGACTTTATTGTAGGCTACAGAGAAGGATTTAGAAATAAAATAAAGTACGGCGAAAAAAAATGCCTTAGGCAATTGAAATTATGTATTAATTTTAAAAATGTTTTGAAACGATCGATAAACTCAATCCTAGATTAGGCTTTGCCGGATTAGTGGCCATTCTGGATGTCAGTTGTCAGCTTGGACGACTGCTATCAATACTGCATCCGGGACTCACAGCTTGACGTGTCTTGCGAAGCACAGAAACGCTCTAGTTGTTGCACCACTAGTCGTCACCCATCCAGGCTCTGACCACGGCTAACTTTGCTTAACATTCGTGATCGAAGAGAAAGAACAAGTACTCTTCGGCCACGAGCATTTTAATCTGAATATGTTATTAAAACGATATGTAATTTTTTTTGGGTATTTTGAAGACAAATGTCTTTCTATTTACATTCAGAAGACCAAACGCAAGGTTTGTCAACGGGGTATGGAGCGCAGCATACTCGGGGTCAGGCTTGTTGACCGAGTTAGAAATACGACGCTGCGATCTCAGACCCAAATCAAAGATGTAGTCCAGAAAGCCGCTTATCTCAAATGGGATTGGGCCGGTCATGTTGCCCGCATGCCAAATCTACTTTGGGCTAAATCAACCACCACTTGGGAGCCAAAAGTCAGAAGACGTCGTGGTTGACCTCGAAAGAGATGGCGAGACGAGTTGAACAAACACTCTCGTGAATGGCAGACGCTAGCTCAAAACCGGGATGTGTGGAAGGATGGAAATGATGCCCTGCAGTGGGACACAACCGGCTCCTAAATAAAAGTATCTTGCAGTGATTTTCAGGTATGTGTTTCTTGACTTTTCATGTGATAATATCGCTAAGACCAAAACACGATTAGTGAAAATGGGCTCGAAAAAATAAATTGCGCGGATTGCGCACTTTATCCCTTTCTTTCAAGCGAAAAGACTGCGCCCACTGTCAAATAACTATCTTTCATTTCATTTCTTTATTAGCCTTCATGTACTGTACATGCATTTAAAAAGGTATTCTATAACTAAGTTTAGTGTGGTACATGAACCCTGTAAGGGTGTTGCAAATATGAGCGGAGCGTGTGATAATTTACTTTCATATGCATTTAAAATATTCATTTAATTAGAAATTTAGATTAACTTATTGTAATTTTTAATTGAATTTATTCGAAATCATAAATAGTAATTATTTGTAATAAATTATATTTGTAATGTCAGGTATTCAAATTAATTAATTGAATATATATTTATTTATTCCACATAATAACTATAGGCTTTTATCTTCCAAAAACTCACCCACCGTATAGTAGCCCTTTTGCAAGAGTAAATCTTTCACTTTTTTATTGAAGATTTTGGATTTCGTTTCGTCTCTTATATATTTTGGCAGTGTATTGTAGATATTTATGGCTCTGTAGTAGGGGCTTGTTTGAAATATTTGCATCTTTGCTATTGGTAGTTTTAGCTTATCTTTTCTTCGTGCGCTTTTTCAAGGTTTTTCTTTACAAACATTGATGTTTCTAAGATATATATGGAAGTAAGTGTTAGCAATCTATTGGATATGAAGAAAGGTTTGCAGCTAGTTTCTGGGCTTAAATTATATAGGATACGTATACACTTTTTTTGTTGAATAAAAATATCCCCCGAGTCTGTACTGTGTCCCCACATTTCACATATCCTCTTAAACGAGCATTATTTGTATATATATTTGTAATAATCGGTTCTTCTTATTTTCTGGAAAACGACTCTAACGATTATGATCTAGCTAGGTCTCATGTTATCTGGGAAAATTAGTTTTCTCCGGTTTTTTAGCATTTCTTGATAAAAGCGTGTTTCAGAAACCCTACAGCTCCCTCTGTTGGTAGGCTTTGGTTAAAATTATACAGAGCAAAACTCGGTCACCTAGATACTATTTAAAATGATGTGAAGTAAGTGTCCCTGATTCCCTCTCTGTAAAGCGACAGTGGTTCGAAACACAAGGGATTTTAACGTCTGCGAGTTTCATTTGGACGTAATTTTCTGCACGTATTTTGTGCAATTGTTTTTGTCTCAGTGTCTGTGTAGAATAGCGTTCTCCACATTGTACAATCGAGCGCACATCAAGCTTGACACATTGGACTTTGTACCGTTCTCATTTCAATAGCGTAGGATCTACAGCTGCTCTTCGAACGTTAAGCTTGACGTGCTCCTGGCTGTGCTTTGTTTGTTCACTATTTTGGGGCTCAATGTTGTATCGCGGGCTTGCGTAGATTTGACAGGTATAATAAATAAATAAAAATCTTTATTTGCAAACAACAAGATAAAATAGCTAGAAGGTACAGTCAACGACAGGTCACGCTTGAGCCTCGCAGTGCGACTCTAGCCCGTACGTCTATCGAAATAAGAACGGTACTAAGTCCAATTTAGATTGTAAATTTGAATAATTTATTATTTGTTTTAATTGATATTTGATTTGGATTTTTAATTTAATTTTAATTTGGAGTTTGATTTTAATTTAAAATATGATTTTGATTTATTTTGGAATTTTAATTAAGTATCTTGTCTTTTAAGTATTTACATGCCTTCTAGTGGCGAAATGTGAAGTTCATTTATAATTTTTAAGATCATTATTACCATGTTTCATGTAAATAAAGTATCATTCATTCATTCAAAGTCCTGTGTCAAGCTTGATTTTCTTTTGACGGTACAATTATGAAAATACAACAAAAATATAAGGTCCTAATGAAATAGTGAACATAATTTTAGTGTGTTACTCAGATCATGAAACAACAACAACAACTACACAACTTTCCCCAAGGAACATAAGTCGAAATACGAAAATCATTTTTTGACCTCCCATAGAAACTGCATCAGCTGATAGCGCATTATGGGAGGTCAAATTTGGTTTTTCGTATTTCGACCTATATGTACTTTGGGGAAAGTTGTTCAGTTTCATGGTCTGAGTTACATACTAAAATTTTGTTCACAATTTCATTAGTACGTTATAATTATGTATATGGACTAAAATATAAGAAAAAATATATTATTTTTTTTCACGTTTTTGATATCACTGGTAAAAAGACATTTCCAAGAAATTATAAAATAAAACACAATAACTTTTTTATCGATGCAGATCCCACATCAAATATATTTTATTATACTTTAAGTAAATCTGTGTATCACTTAAATAATATCAAAAGTAAATGAAAGTTAACAGCTTCAGTACGAAAATACGGATCAAAGTACGGATTTATTATACATTATCGATAATAATTAAAACTATAATAAATAATAAATAAACTTTTAATAAACTTTTTATTAGGGACACCAACAGTTAATTTCAAATATGGAAACGCAGACAGGTACACTAAGTAACCAATTATAGGTATCCACGGGCTTAACTCTAAGTATTCAAACGTGTTATATAGTTTAAATGTCGCAATTTTACATTATCGTCTCTTTTTTAGGGTTCCGTACCTCAAAAGAAAAAAACGGTACCCTTATAGGATCACTTTGTTGTCCGTCTGTCTGTCTGTCTGTCTGTCTGTCAAGACCCTTTATCTTACGAACGGGTAAAGGTATCAGGTTAAAATTAATACCATATATTAAGATACATGAACCACACAAGATCTGAAAATTTCAATTTTTTACAACGACGCAATCATAAGATATGGCATTTTATGTCCTCATCTCCATACATTTATGCAAAAAAGCAAAACCTACAAAGTACTTCCCGTTGACCTAAAATTATAGAAGCTAGGTCTCACAGTACAAATAATGGGAAAAGTCTGAAATAATTAAATACTACAACTTTTCTCACAACTAATGGTAACCAATTGTGGTGAGCTCCCGTTTCAAGAACATTCATATAAGAGAAGGGTCAAGTTGGATGGTCGTGGAGGCGATTTTTGTTTTAGTTCTATTTTAAAAACGGGAACACTTACATACTTGAAAATTGGTATGTTAATAGTGCATATTTATCTATCTATCTATCTATCTATAAGCTATAAAATAACAACAAATAATAAAATTTAGTCAAGCGCGTGTCGGACTCAAAAAATCTAGCACATTAACTTACTGAAATTTCAACTAATACAATTATGATTATGTGGTGGTACGGAACCCTCGGTGCGCGAGTCCGACTCGCACTTGGCCGGTTTTTTTTTGAGAAATGCCCCAGGATACGAAATTAAATTAAACTACTTAGATTAGTTTTAACATGCTTTCCGCAAAAGAATCGTCTTTAATTGAAAATTTATGTACGCATATATGCATATTAGTTTTCAAGCACGTTTTACCAGATAAGAATAGAACTGCATACTTACGATCGACTCTTGCCGTAGGTATTATAAAAGGTGACTAAGGATAACTTCATCAGAGCGACTCGGCTAATACACACATACATAACATCACGCCTTGTTCCCGTCGGGTTAGGCAGAGACCACAGTTCTCCTCGGCTAATATTTTCTAATATTGAAACAATTATATTACCAAGTCATTAAACTGACCTTTGTTGTAAGAATAGAATGCAAGGAAAGATAAGTAATTAAAAAAATAGTAAATAAGGTATTTGATACAAATAAGGCCTACTTAAATTTAAGGACCTAGATCTCGATAAACAGGCCTATGTACTAATACATCCCTAGTCAATATGCAGGACTGATGAATAAATAATAATAATTGGGAAAGAAAATTATCGGTTTATTAAAAAACATTGGAAAAACAATCATGTTTCTGAACCTCTACGTTTGGCAGTAATAAAACACGTGGATTTAACAAGGCCTGTTAAGTTCAAATATAGAAATATGGTAAATTGAACTTATTTGCAAAATAAAACCTTTTTTTTTTGTATTATTTATTATGTTTTTATTATGTTATGAAAATATTTATTATATTTCTTTACGTTTTAATGCACACAATTACTGATCAGACTTTTAGCCTCATAATTAACAAATTATTAAAAAATCTTACAAAATTAAATACTTTTCGTATCTTAAACAACACAGGTAACTTAAAATTTTCAAAATAAAATTAAAAAATAAAATTTATGTCGTTTTTGGGTAGGCCTTATTTAATAACAATGTTCTAATAAGGCCTCCAAGTACGAGTACAACAACGTTATAATGAGAATTAGCAACATAAATCAGTCTTTCTCAAAAGTTCAAAACTAAGAGCGAGAAAGCTGCAAATTGTGTAGGGCCTCTTAAAACCTTGCCACCTATATTGACAAAACTATCAAATAAACGTCAAGTTTGCTTATCAGATACAGTATCTCTATTACGGCCCAGGATCTCCAATAAGGCCTACCTGGCACAAAATAAGGCCTAGGCCTTATTCGAAATCGCACCCCATTTTTAAAGATATGTTTATAACTAATGAAATTAAAGACAAACATTAAGTTTTATATCATGGAAACACAGTTAAAAGGTTACAGAATAATAAATTTAAGCAACGGTAACTAAAGTAGTAAAGATTAATTAAAAACCTCACCATGAATTCGTATTTTTTTTATAACGACGCGCGAAAACGGCCTGGGATTCGATTCTTGAAAATCACCGGGTGATAAAATATCACTCAAAAACGAGAAAATCATACATTTCCCAAAAGTCGCATTCTTGAATATCACCCGGTGATAAAATATCATACCTATGATATTTTAATCAAGATGCAGGTAATAAGCGGAGCCTTCATTAGTTTATGAGATAGAAGCAGCATGATAGTTTGACCGATCAATGATGTTGTGAAGCAAGTGGTGGTGGGTCTTTCTTTCCTATAATTGGCTGTAGTCAGAACCTAGAAGAAGACGGCTAGTGATAGAATGATTCCAACATGTTCTACAACAACTTTCAACATGTTCTAGATGTAGAGCCAAGTCAGAAGCCCTTCGGCAACTTGAAAACTCCGGCAACTAGCGATTTGTCCGCTGGACAATGCTTTGTATAAGCTAATAAAGTATAGACTTATTAGTAACCAGTGTAATATATTGGAGTAAAACTCTTTATTTGGATCATCAATATCTTTTATTTATTTTTAAAACATTACCTACACTTAACAATATCACTTTACAATATTTCATTTATTTAAATCTAATTACACACAAGTGCATCACCCTAGCTAACAGGTCAACCCAAGGCAACGATGCATAAACAAGCTCAAAATTTAAATTATTAAAAAGCATTAAAATATATTATGCGTACATCCATTCCGTCATTAGACATAAGAAAATTATTAATTACATAACATTTCATTCATTCTGTAACAATTAAATATAATTTAAATAGAATCAATTAAAAGAGTAAAATATATTTAAATTACTAATGTATATGAAAGCTACTTCTGAGAATTTCATCAATCTACATTTAAATAAGTCCAACTTACCCGATGTGGCATTTAAGATTCTAAGTACAGTCGTAAGCGAGAAATGTCTCAAAATATTTGTCATACAGTCAGGGAGAACAAAAACCACATCTCTAAGTCCCCGTCTCAACCTCAGATTTGGTACAGCTAAAATCTGCGCGTTACTTAGTTTTCCACCGAATACCTTGAATACATACGAGTACATAACAAGGGTCAACTTTCTTCTAACTTCTAACCTATCGTAGCTATCCAATCCCATTACAAACAGTGTTGGGTATTTTAACCTAAGATTGTGGTAAGGATAGCTATTGCATGGAAAACCTGCAGCGTTATGAACAGGCAGTGCAAGCAGTTTTTGCAACGAGCAGAAAGTTTTGTGCCATATTTTTACAGAACATCACAAAATCTCGTTACATTTTTTTTTATTTTTTTATTGAAAATGGGCTTACTCTTGACCTCGATCTAGTCTTGAAGACAGAGATGAGGTCGACGATGGAACGAGCTTACCCAGAAGAAGCATAATTATAATATTATTTCTATTGGGGACACCGCGACGCACACAGGCAGGTGATCAAATCACATGTACGGAACTATTTCACACTTTATCCCAGAAAAAGACGGCAACTCCTGTGCTTTGAGCCCCAGCTAATCCATGGGAATAGCAACTTTTTAGTCTTCTCTTCATGTAGGTAAACGCAACAGGTAGCAAGTTGTTCTTGTATCTGTAAATAATAGATTTACTTATTACTCACTCTCTCTTCATTAATCACAAGAGATACTTTACTTAGATACTTGCTACTTAACAGCAACTTAATTTTATAGCAAATATTACTTATTCCTCCAAAATATACTTACATGATAAATAAGGTTTGGTATCTATAATTATTTGGTTTACTTAATCAAGGTGTCTCCTGTCATATATCCATCTTTAAAAAGTGCCTCCTCTTTTAGCTTTCAGCTTGCTTTTTTATCTTAATTCACAAACATGCGTTTCATTACACGCTCTACTGCTGTCACAACACATTTTTCAGCAGTTTGTATGAAAACAAAAACCGGTAATTACCGATAAAAAATATTTTCTGCATGAAATGGAACACAACTAACCGTCAAAATACGCATAGTTTCTGCATGTTGGTACTCAGGGTATGATATTCAAGAATACGACTTTTGGTGAATGCTGATTTCGAAATCATCGGTGACAAAAATTTTCACCGGTGATATTTTATCACCCGGTGATTTTCAAGAATCGAATCCCTGCTCGCTTGACGACCGCGTCCCGAATGCGATCGGAGCGGGGAGCGGTTGTGCTCGCGCATTCGGACGGGTTATAGAGTTCTTATGTAAGTGTACGTAAGGTCTCTTTCAATTCGGATTAGTTTATCTACGTTTTCTGGTGTATAGGCTGTATTAGAGCATAGGCTTTAATTGTATCAAGTACCTTATGTAGAAAACAGTGTCTGTACATTGACTATTTAAGGATGAATAAAACTCTACTTTTTATCGAGATTTTCACAGGAAGCTTAAGACTATCTTCGAGCAATAAACTTAGTAAAGCCAGACTTGACATTTACTAACTCAAATATTGGCCCAAATTAAGAAAAAAACGTGTGCCAACCGATGATGTAGTCACGTTTTGGGCCAAGTTTTTAAAGTCACTCTTTGTCGTTGGTTCGAAAAGAGCATTTTATTTAGATTGACTTACGAGAATTAAATATATGTGTTCTTTAGGACTTAAAACTTTGGTTTTTTCCAGACCTTCACTCAATTTTTTTTATAACTGTCAGACAAAAAGAAAAGAAACACTAAAAGCAAGAAAAAGTAGAACATATGAGGTAAAACAAAAATAACAAGAAAACACAATGATGACTCATGAGGAAGAGTAAAATTGCTACTTGCTAGGTTAATTGCTAATGTAGTTCTTGATTTTTCCAGAAAACAACCCGTGGATAAAATTTGGGCTTGTATAGGTTCCGAAACATATTTCCAAACACAATGAACGGTGTAATGTGTTAAATTACGATACAAACTATTTTTAGGGTTCCGTTCAAAAGGGTAAAAAACGGGATCCTATTTAATATTCCTCCGAAGTCTGTCTGTCTGTCAGCGGGCTTGTATCTCATGATCCGTAATAGGTAGACAGTTTAAATTTTCATGGATTATGTATTTCTGTTGCCGCTACAGCAACAAATACTAAAAATAAAAGTTAAGGGGGGCTCTATCGAAAAACGTGTTTTATTGGGCGATTTTCGCTCAATTTTTGTTTTAGCTCTATCGTAAAAACGAGAACACTTACGCTATAAAATAACAACAAATAATAAAACTGATTGTATAAAAAAATAAAAACTTGAAAAAAGGAGATTTAGCTCAAGAAAAAATGAAACGCCTGGAGAGGTATATGACCTCTAAGATCAGCTGGTGATGCAGACAAAGATTTAGTCACTAGCAAGTACCTAACCATTACAATAAATTACTGTTTCATCATTATCATCATGACATCCCATGAAACGTCCACTACCGTACAGGGAACTCCCTCCAAAATTCTAGCTATTGCTGAAACAATGTGGAGGGGAAGTACCATAGTCACCACGTTTGTTAGCGTTTCGGCTGGCACCATGCACCGCGGTTGTTGGTGACCGCAGAATGTAAGATGATACGATACACTGAAGGATGCTGCTGCCCATCCTCTGGTTCACTGTTAGATAATTCGAAGTATAATAAAATTTCATAATAATTTAAAACAGTATTTTTCACAATTTATATAGAATACATGTTGGTCATTTAATATACATCCGACACTATTTCACCTGAATAGGTATGCAAAATTCCAGCGAACAAAAGAAAAAAAATAGTCATTTAAAATACAAAACATTACTTTTACTTACTTACTTTTTTGTGTAGTTTTCTTAAGGCGGCCCGAGGCGAGAAGCCTGGTTATCTGTCAAACAGGGAGACCTAGTACGGAGACCAGTCTCTCTCACAAGGAACATCTAGAAGATTACTCCATTGCTGTTTTAAATTCCTTTGTTTTACCTTTGTGAAGAGAAAATAAAAAACTTATATTATATTATTATATTATAATCAACCCTTTAAAGGATCATAGTACTTTCGTTCATACCTTGTATGTAAGTAAATGAAATGTATACAAGTTTCATCCACTTGACCGTACCTAATATAAGTGCCCTCTAGAATCGAAGTCGTTGAACGTCTGGATTATTTTTTGGGTTCTAAACAAATAAGTATTCTAACAAAGTAGGTATCGGTTTTACTTGTAGGTCTTATAAAACAAATAATTTATCCGACATAATTAAGTAACTGATAAAGATTTTAGAATAACATCCAGTTGCAGAAAGCTCCTATAAATATAAGTTCCTTTAAGAATTTAAGAATAGGAAATGAGCCTTCGCAACAACTTTCCCAAGGAAACATAGATCAACTTCCCATACAATAAGTGTTTAACAGCCTCCGCATTCCAGTGGTTAGAGCACTCGGCTCTCGATCCGGAGGTTCTGGGTTCGATTCCCGGTGGAGACACTGTCAAACAAAAATCCCTTTGTGAGACTCCCCAGTTTGGTTAGGACATTACAGGATGAATCACCTGATTGTCTGAAAAGTTAGATGATTCCGTGCTTCGGAAGGCACGTTAAGCCATTGGTCCCGACTACAATCTACGGATGTAGTAGTTGATGAGCCATGTCAGAGACCTTTGGCGGCTCAACAACTCTGACACCAGGGTTTGTGAGGTCGGTCATCAACCTCGCAACCCACACGACATGACGATGATGAGTATTACTCAGTTACTTCAGTATAGGAAGTCCAAAAATGATTATATTTTTTCGATACATGTTTCTTTGGGAAAGTTGTTCAGTTTCATAGGCAGGTTCATCGACAAAAATATTTTACACTACCGTTGAAGGACACCAAATCCCAGATTAAATAACAGTAAACCCATATTTTTTCAGAAACTTTAAGACGTGGTTCTGCCCGTCAAACCAAACAACTTTTACTTACTAAAAGTCGAAAAACGAAAAAAAAATTTTGATTTCCCATACAAACTGTATCAGCTCACAGCACATTTTGTATGAGATCTTCATATTTCGACGTATGAATGAATGAATGACGTTTATTTGCAAGAATACATTAACAAGAACATAATGTCTTAGGTGGTAAATAGGTACATGGTACTTAGTAGGTATTCTGCTCGCAAGCGAGCGTGCAAATATAAAATATATAGAAAAACTTAACAAAAACTGACACTACACTATTACCTTAACAACAATTAATAATCTTACTAAAAACAATCTTACGAAAAACTTAACACTACATAGGTAACAATTTTAACAAAACTACGGTAAGTAACTATAACCTATCTCAACACAAATTCACTTTTGTGGTTGAAAAATTCTTTTAAATTATAAAAACATTTAATGTTTAACCATTCCGAAAGACTTTTTTTAAAAGTATTTACATTAGATATATTTCTTAAATTTTCTGGTAAATTATTATGAACATCTATACACATATTATATACATTTGACTTATATATTGCAGTTTTACATGGAGGCTGATACAATAGATCCTTGTATTTATTTCTTACTTGTCTTGTAGTGACTTCTTGACGCATTTTGAAAAAATCCGGATTCATTTTTACGAAACAACTAAGTTCCCTTATATACATAGATGTTAAAGTTAATATTTTTAATTTCTTAAATAGAGGTCGACAACTATCCATAAACCAAGCATTGCATATGGCTCTTATGCCTTTCTTTTGCAATTTAAAAGCCCTGTCTATGTCAGTTGAGTTTCCCCATATTAAAAGGCCGTAATTAAGTACCGATGATATATATCCATGGTATGCAACTAGTGCAGCTTCAACAGAAACATTCTGCCTAATTCTTTTTAGTGCAAATACGAAACTTTCTAATTTATTGCAAATTCTATTAATGTGTTCTTTCCAATTTAAATTACTATCTATGGTGATGCCTAAAAATTTGTATGAATTAACTTCTTCTACTGTTTGGCCGTTGTGATTGATGTTTATTGTCAGAGGGCTAGAATAAAATTGCATGACCTTTGTTTTATTTAAATTAATTTTTAAATGGTTATCATCTAACCAACGAATAATGTTATTTAAACCTAAATTTATAGTGGATTCGTAAGTATCTTTACTGTCACATTTTATAATAAGAGTAGAGTCGTCTGCAAATAATAGCGATTTATGAGAGGTGGCAGTTGGAAGATCGTTTACGTAAACTAGGAAGAGTAGGGGCCCGAGGATACTTCCCTGAGGAACACCGGTGTCGCTGATGAGTAAGTGTGACTTGAATTTTTGTTTTATGTAATGATTCTGATTTTTAGTAACTTTTAAAATCTCTGTAAACTGTTGTCGGAACTCGAACGCCTTCGACATATCTAAAAAGATAGACATGGTAGAATATTTGTCGTTGTTGTTTTCTGTTAAAGTTTTGACTAAGTTAAAACATGCCAGAGTGGTGGAGGATCCTTTACGAAAGCCAAATTGTTCCGGACATAAAATACCATATTTGACTAGAAACTCATTTAACCTTTTGGATATTGATTTTTCAAAGATCTTAGATATTATGGGAATAATTGTTATTGGTCTATAATTATTTAAATCTAATTTATCGCCTTTTTTGTGTAGTGGTTTAACTATTGATAATTTTAACTGTTCGGGGAATTTCCCTTCAATAAATGATAAATTTATAATATGTGATAGGGGACGACAAATATAGCAGGCAACTAGTTTTAGTACCTTTGTACATATGTCATCATGTCCACATGTATTGGTATTCCTGAGTGACATAATTATGTTAAATATTTCAGAATCACTAACTGGTTTTAGGTATATTGTATGTTGGTTCTGATTTAACTTTGAAGAGTCATAATTATTTTTATTGCAAGAGTTTGAATTATTTTGTAAGTTTATAAAATGGTTATTAAAAGCTTCACATATTTCATGCGGTGAATTTAGTAATTTATCATTGACTTTTATTTCAGGTACATATCGTTACTATTTAAGCTATTGTTGCAAAATGGGGAAATAGAATTCCATATGGCTTTAGAACTAAATTTATTATTTATGATATATTTTTTGTTATTAATCTGTTGTGCTACCGTTATACATTTTTTAAAAATGGAATTATATTTTTTATATTTACGTTTGTTTTTGTGTTTGTTGTGACTGTTATTTCGGAAATTTAAGTAGAGTACTCTTTTTTTCTTACTCGATTTCTTAATACCTTTTGTGAGCCATCTTATTTTTTTAAAACGATTAGACACCTTGACTTTAATTATAGGAAAAGATAAATTATAAAACAAGCACAATAACTCATAAAAATCTTGAAAGGCATCCGACATATTTTCCTTCTCATAGAGATCGGAAAAAGAGAGAGCAGAAATACATTGAACAAAATTTTCAATATTTTCTTTATTTAGGTCCCTTTTATATTCATACCATGTCATAAAAGATTTCTCCTTGTTAATTTTAAAGGAAAAACTCTGCCCAGTCTCGTGGTCAGATAAACATAGTTTATGCACGTACGCCTTAATACCTCTAACATTGCTCGCAAATTGATCTATGCATGCTTCACCTCTTGTTGGAGAATTGATGTGTAGCTTAAAATTATAGTTTTTCAAAGTATTTACCAGATCATTTGTGAAAGCATTTTTCTTTATCACATCAATATTCCAATCACCACACAAGATAATTTTTTTATTCTTATATTTAGTTGTCAAAGTATAAAGTAACTTATCTAATTTATTTAAGAAAATACCTATATGACTTTTTGTATGTTCAGGGATTCTATAAATAGTTATAATTATAAGGTTCAACTTAGTAATTTCAACACCACAAAACTCAAAATAAAATTTTGAAGCTACCTTAATGTCTAAAACAAGAGCTTTCACATCAATATATTTTTTTACAAGAATGCAAGAGCCTCCTCTACTTTGGTTGTCTCTACTGTAGAAAGATACTAATTTATAGTCCTTTAATATAATGTTCTTTTCCATACCATGTTTAATAAAAGTTTCTGTAAAACATAATACATCAAAATCTATACATTTATCTTGAAACTCAGACAAGGTAATTTCAATTAAATCTAATTTGCTACAAAGACTGGATATGTTTTGATGAAAAATATGGAATTGTTTTGCGTTTACATCCGAATTATATACATTTTTATAATCTAAGTCATGAGACCCGAAAAACTGTTTGTTAGTTGGATCAATAGTAGTATCCACATTAGTTGTAGTGCTTTGATTAGGTTCAGAGCCAGTTTGTGAGTCGTTCAGATTTTTTTTGGTTAATAAGTTAATTTCTGTAATTAACTCATAATTTATCAAATTATTTAATGTTATTCCATGAGGGTTATCATACATAGAATTAATATTTATAAATTTACAGTTTTTATAGTGTTTCAGTAGAAGTTGTAACTCAGAATTCATAATTTCAATATTTAAATTACGATTATACCGTACATTCATTAATAAAATTTGGTTGTCATGAAATTCATGCAACGTATTGCACATTTCCGTGAATAACAAGTACGGATTGGTTTCATTTGCTCCCAGTGAGAGTATTATAATGTCGTCTTTATTAATTTGTTTTTTTATGCTCCTCATGTATCCTAATATTTCTAAACAGGTTGCATGTGGTTTAATTAGTCCTATAATATTGTACTCTCTCTGGTCTACACTATATCTTGAAGTCGATAAACGAGTTGCTAATCCTCTCGCCTGCTCATCTCCGAATATGTATATAGATCTCTTGTTCACATGTTTTTCTTTTAGACATTTCTGCATTATTTTTGGCGTGGTTGTCGTGACACCTGGTGGAGGGAGGCTGCTATTACGCTGAGGAATAATTGGGTCTCTATCATCACCTTTATTTATCGGAATTTGTTCTTGTTGGTTTAATATAGAATCTCTGTTTTCTGTAGACAGATTTAATATTTTCTTCTTCGAACGTTTTGATCTTTTGGAGGTAGAGTTAAGTCTAGGTGTATCTTCATTCGCAGTAGGTAACATTTTTCCTTGTAATTGCCTTTCTTTACAAAGTTGGTTTTCTTCCAATAGTTTTTCTATTTCACATTCGGCAGTTTTCAGTCTGTCACGTAACTCCATTACGGTTCCTTGGCGAAAGATGTTCAGTTTCATGGACAGTTTCCGGGGTGACAATATTTTTTTTTTATTTAAGACTGTTGACGAAAAATTAAATAAATTTTTTTCATACATTTTGAAGGCGCAAAAAAGTAACACTGTCACTTTCTTTATCAATAAAATCGATTGAACTTTCGGGTTGCAAAAGTCAGATGGCATTCGCTCTGTGTGAAAACTGGTAACCTCGTCAAATCCTCATAGTCCTTGAGCCCGTGACAAAATCACTTACCTGTCATGAGAACATCTTAAGATGTATGGCAACAGATCGGCAAAGTGGTGCTGAGCAAGAATCAGTTACATTTGGCATCCGAAATTTGCCGGAAGTCCGAGAATTTCTTCCACTTCCGGTCAAAATTTGGGGGTGCAAGTTACGTGTCATGAGAACACTCTGAAACCCTCGGCAACATGTAGTCCTTCATTGACAGAGTAGAAAAATACAAGTCTGCCAGTTCCTATTTTGCCGGAAGTACTTGGTAGACGGTCTCAAAGGATGGCCGCCACCCAGTAAACAGATCTAAGTTTATTACTATAAAATTAAATACGTATTAATAATCGTGCAAGTCTGCTACGGCTATGGTTTTTTAGCTTCACTAGTCATCGTAACTGAGTACTCCAAGGGTCTGATGATGACCAGCTATCAAGCAGCTGGATCTGAGGGCCAACTACACCCAAGTGCTCCAGATTTGCACTAAAATGCATTGTAGGTGGCTGCTGTTCCTAGACTTGCTGGCTCGAGAGTCTGATGATGACCAGCTGTCAAGCAACTGGATCTACTCAAATACTTTATAGGTGGCTGCCGTTCCTGGACCTGCTGGCTCAAGGGTCTGATGATGACCAGCTATCAAGTAACTGGATCTGAGGGCCAACTACACCCAAGAGCTCCAGATTTGGACTAAAATGCATTGTAGGTGGCTGCCATTCCTAGACTTGCTGGCTCGAGAGTCTGATGATGACCAGCTGTCAAGCAACTGGATCTAAGGACGAACTACACCCAAGAGCTCCAGGTTTCGACTCAAGTGCTTTGTAGGTGGCTGCCGTTCCTGAACCTGCTGGCTCGAGGGTCTGATACTGACCAGCATCCAAGAAAATGGCTCTTTTCGAACTTGAGGACTACTCAATTAAATTGTGAACTTAATTATAACTAGAACTGCTAAATCTAAATATATAAAATTGCTTGTCCTGACTGACTGATTCATCAACACCGAGCCGTAACCGCTACAGCTACAGATCTGAAATTTTTTACACAGGTTTTTTGCACTTCAAAACCACCCACTAAGAAAGGATTTTGGAAAATTCGTCTTCCAAAGGGGTGAAATAAGGGATGAAAGTTTGTATGAAAGTCCTTTGTTTCTTGAGCTAGATTCACACAAATTTGAATTTAAGCTTTTGGTAAAAAATAAAGAAACAGGTGTTTAAGCATTTTTTTTTTAAATCACCCTTGAAGGGGGTGAAATATCGGATGATTTTTTTCCGTATGTTGATCTATAAGTCTTTCATTTTTAGGGTTCCGTACCTCAAAATAAAAAACGGAACCCTTATAGGATCACTTTGTTGTCCGTCTGTCTGTCTGACAAGACCCTTTTTCTCACGAACGAGAAGAGGTATCAGGTTAAAATTTATAACGAATATTTAGGTCCATAGACCACACAAGATCTGAAAACGACGACGCAATCAAAAGATATGGCTTTTTATGTCCTCATCTCCATACATTTATGCAAAAATGCAAAACCTACAGGGTACTTCCCGTTGACCTAAAATTATGAAATTTGGCAAGAAGCTAGGTCTCACAGTACAAATAAAGGGAAAATTCTAAAATAATTAAATATTTAAATTTTTCTCACAATTAATAGTAACCAATTAAGGTGAGCTCCCGTTTCAAGAACTTTTCTATAAAAGAGGGGTCAAGTTGGATGGTTAAGGAGTTTTTAAAATCAAACAGCAAAAGCTTTTAGTATATCATATGGTAGATAGGTACGGAACCCTTAGGCGCGAGTCCGACTCGCACTTGGCCGGTTTTTTAAAGGTAGAATTATAGAAATTTGGGTCTGAGCTCTTGGTAAAGAATAAAAAAGTATATGTTTTAGAATTCTTCAAAATTCATCCCCTAAGGGGGTGAAATAAGGGATGAAAGTTTGTATGAAAGTCCTTTGTTTCTTGAGTTAGATTCACACAAGTTTGACTTTAAGCTTTCTGTAGAAAATATAGAAACATGTGTTTAAGTATTTCTTAAAAACCATCCTTCAAGGGGGTAAAAAGGGGATGATTTGATGATGAGCCCTATTAAGGTTAAGAAAATTTTGACCGTTCGATTCCAATGGCTGGGCATATGAAGGTAAGCTAAGCTTGTTTATAATACCTAATTGTCAATAAAAAATAATCTTTTTTGATAGCTGGTCATCATCAGACCCTCGAGCCAGCAGGTCCAGGAACGGCAGCCACCTACAAAGCATTTGAGTCGAAATCTGGAGCTCTTGGGTGTAGTTGGTCCTTAGATGCAGTTGCTTGAAAGCTGGTCATCATCAGACTCTCGAGCCAGCAAGTCTAGGAACAGCAGCCACCTACAATGCATTTTAGTTAAAATCTGGAGCTTTTGGGTATAGTTGGCCCTCAGATCCAGTTGCTTGATAGCTGGTCATCATCAGACCCTTGGAGTACTCCGTTACGATGACTAGTGAAACTAAAAAACCATAGCCGTAGCAGACTTGCACGATTATTAATACGTATTTAATGTTATAGTAAAAAACTTAGATCTGTTTACTGGGTGGTGGCCATCCTTTGAGACCGTCTACCAAGTACTTCCGGCAAACTAGGAACTGGCAGACTTGTATTTTTCTACTCTGTCAATGGAGGACTACATGTTGCCGAGGGTTTCAGAGTGTTCTCATGACACGTAACTTGCACCCCCAAATTTTGACCGGAAGTGGAAGAAATTCTCGGACTTCCGGCAAATTTCGGATGCCAAATGTAACTGATTCTTGCTCAGCACCACTTTGCCGATCTGTTGCCATACATCTTAAGATGTTCTCATGACAGGTAAGTGATTTTGTCACGGGCTCAAGGACTATCAGTACTACTCAGCTAGGGCAAAAACCACAGTCTAACCTTATTTGACTATTCTATTTAATCAAGAACAACAACGTACACACGGCAGCAAATAATTAATACCAAAACCACCAGCTGAACCAGTGCCACGCTACAAAAAACTGGTATCAGAAACCAGCTCAAGGACAAAGTAGTACCACTGACATGCGGCCGTGTGTCGACATTTTGAACAGAAGCTTTAAATCATTCCAAACACTAACTAGCACCCACAGAGAAGCTAGCACCTTTCAATAGATTCTATCGCACTCTTGCAAAGGTTGTATTATCGATAACAATCAGATGCCATCCCTTTCAAACTCAACAAACACGTAGATGATATTATTAATTCTTAATTCTACGTCTATTGACGATAAAACAGAAAGTAAAGAATTACGGAACGACTTCTATGCAGCGTTGGAAATGAGAATGACAAAATCTTCGAAGGTTTGAGAATAACATGGTAGGGAGGAAGTAGATGGTGCAAGATAAGGTAGCCTAGGGTGCATATTTGATCGGTGAGATGAGAATGACTTTGTGGAAGCTTGGCCCTCATGCGTGTAAAAGGCTGGGAAAGTGTATTCTATGCCCGATCCATAAGTATTATTATCACTTATCTTCTTAACACTTGCGGCTACTGGCTACACCCATGTCATTTTCACAGCTATGCTAACCAAACACAAAGACAAAGTGACAAAGATTTCGAAAATATATGTGCCTGCGCTTTTTTCCTATAATTATTTTTTTTCGGTAATTCCAACGCTTACCGACACATTTTGCAGCAATGACACTAAAACCAGAGTATATTTGTCGGAAGGAAAACTTGTTTTTTCTGAAAGCTCTTTGAGATAGCTGCAAATGTGTTGATAAGCGTTGAAATTAACGAAAAAAATTTATCATATCTTAAATGGAAAATACCATGGTCTTGATTAAATTGCGTGTTATAGTTCAGGGGTGGGTTCAATAACAGTAATTGAACATATTTTCCCAAACAACATAGTTCAAAAAACTAAAACTTCTCAAAGAACTGCATCAGCTGAGAGCGCATTTTGTATTTTTATAATATTAGGTCTTTACCTATGAAATTGCCGTTTTGTGTGGCGAATTTCAGGTAAACTCAATTTTGAGTACTAAAATTTTTGCATTTTTCTAAGAAATTATTATTGGGAAGACATTAAGCTAACAGAAGCTTAAATTTAATTTTCGAAAAATATTATCTGTAAAAAAATATAATAAGGGTTCCGTTTTTTTATTTTGAGGTACGGAACCCTAAAAATATAACAAATCTAATGATGAAATCGGACGACATTTAAGACGAACAATTTTCAAACCTTTAATTTTATATATTAAACTAAACATAAAAACTTTATTTTATGCGTAAATTGATAACCTTGAAGTCAACTTTGAAATATAAGACAAATGAAAAAAATTGCATTAGAATTATGGGAATTATGATCTCATTAATCTGTAAGAAAATTTCGGCAATTTCATAGGTAAAGACCTATTATTATTTGAATCAAAAGGAATGTAGATGACTCAGGATACATCTACAACATAATCAGGATTTTGTTTTTAAGTTACATTTGTTACACGTGAACAAATGAACACTTGTGCCACTTGATACGTCGCCCTTTGCAGCCACTGTCTTATCAGTGGAATGGCATACTTCGACACAAATAAAACGGCAGAGCGCGTAGCCCATCCTGAGAACTATTATGGTATGTCTCATGTGTCGGTGATTTCAGTGGCTCCCATACCCAGCAGTGTTAGATAAAGGGGTGGTACGAGTACTTGGACAGACGGACTTTGCACAAAAGCCCTACCACATTAAAAATTATAGTAAAGAGATTGCGGTGTCATAATGTGGTCATAATCTATTCTGTGTCATAATTATTCTTCAATGGGCAGTAAGCAAGGAGGTAAAATTTCCTTGGGGCAGTTACAGCACTTCTGTTAAAAGCAAAGATTTTGGAAACTCAGCGTTTTTCTTACGTCAATGGTTAAAAGTGGTACAATCATTTTTCAAGAGAAGATCCTCCATGGATGATTCTTTGAGTTTGAAATGTCTGACAAAGTTTTTGGTGACACCAGTTTGACACACAAGTGTGACACTATTTAGATCACTCAATCCTAGATAAGAAAATTTTATATGCAATCAATCATCAATAACACTAAGCAAGAAAACATGTATATTCTATAAATTTTCATCTCATAACTGTAAACATGTACGAAACCACAAAAGCTAAAATTTAATTCATCATGTAGGTAATCCCATAAAATTAAGTGTCTTTGTTACATCACCGTCCCTTCATCTACCTTTGCAAAAAAATTACAATATGGAGCCTATAGCACATAAAATAATGTCCACTGCAATCAATTTGTCGAAAAGAGGTCCCAGGTATATGTCTCCTTCAAGAAGTTACAAGAACGGCAATCTTAGCCATGAAGATGGTATAGGAAACTCGAAGACACTGGCTTGGCCCCATAGCCACAACTGTTGCAACTCATCAGACCAAGCATGCAGTGATTGGCTAATTAAGCAAGGAAAAGATTATTCGACAAGTAACCTCAGTTTATTGCAAACTCCTTACGGTCTTAATTTGCGACGTTCGGAGGATATGCTGGACTGGTTGGAAGAAGTGAAATTGGCAGAGGAAGAACATGACCAGGCATATGATGAAAAGCGTGTCGAAAAACTCGGACCCGACTCCGCAGCAGCTCAGTTTTTCACGGAAAGAATGGCTTCTATCAGGTAAACTTTAACGAAAGCTCTCTCGCAAGTAAGATAATAACGGATATTAAATTTTACATGCATATATTTTAACCAACTGCGGTGAAACCCAAAAGGAGTAATACATATGTTTTTTTTTTTATAATGGGCTTGCTCTGGATCTCGATCTAGTCTTGAAGATAGGACAGAGATGGGGTCGAATTAGCCCAGAGGAGAGTTTCAATTTATATGAACTTGAACACAGTAGGTAGGTATGTATGTAACCCTCATAACTACTAAACGGCTGAACCGATTTTGATCAATTAAACATCGTTAAATTTGTTTTCAACAGCGCAAGTGACACTGGGTATATCATTTTTTGGCACTGGCATAGCACAAGGACACTAAACCTTAATTAGTGTTTTAATATGTACAGAAATACTTACGAAGAAATATTTCGTTTTCAGACTAAAAGGCCCAAATGAAGATTGGATAATTGGTGGCATCCCTGCAATGACTCGTTGTGTAGCAGGTTATTTCGTGCAAACCAAGTTTCAGGATAAAAAACTCTGCGTGGAAGCAATAGACTGTAAAAATTTTCATTACAGTGGCATTCGATATGAAGGCTTGCAATACCTTGACGGACTGAAGGGTCTAAAGTGGCTGTCATTGAAAAACCAGAAGCAGATTGATGTTCATTGCTTAGATAGAATAGCTGGACAGAATGGAAATACGATTGAATATCTAGATTTGTCTGGAGTGAAGCTTGATTATGGATGCATCATTGCCTTAAGTAAAATGCAAGCTCTTCGAAGACTCGTAGTTTCAGAAACAACCATCGATTCTGAAGCTAGATACGCGTTATTGCGTTTACATCACCACAATCCAAACTTAAGGGTTCGTTGGGTTCGAAAGAGGCATTCTCGTCCTTTACGAATGTCATCGAATCTTGGTCCGAATCACCCCTCAAGGAGCAACAAGGGGCAAGTGTGTACTGAGATCGAACAATAATGCCTTTTATATCTTGATAAAAGGCTTGGATTGAAGGTGTAGTAAATAACTTAATCCCTAGCATTTCCTATATACCGCAACGCGTACTCCAACACCTCGATATCTATCACATTTCAATATCATTTGTATTTCATTGATTGCTACCATTCATGTTTCGATTTAGCAGTTTAACTGTTTATTGGATCCGATGAATGAAGTGGTTTATTGACCATCTTAATTGTTTTATTTATGAACTATAAAAGTAAACTCCGGATAGACTGGACTAGACAGAGGAAGAGAAAGAGTTTGCTTTGGAATTTTCATACTGTTTCTAGATTTAAATGATTGTTACTACGATTTAGGTCAAAAATTAAGAACTCTTCGTCGCTAGAGACGCGAGTGATATGTAATGGCCCTAAGTCGAGCGAAAATCATTACTATTATAGTCCAAGGTATAGTAAATTTCATATACTTTGTAATTTTTATGATGTTATTTGCGAAAGTCTTAGAATATTTTACAAACACGAATTCAAATTTGGGAATTTTATGGTAAAAATGCTTTAGCAAGTTTGTACAATAGTGACGATGATATCCTCTCGACTCCGTTCACATAAAGCCTGTAACAGACAGATATAAGGTATATACTTATATAAAGATTTAATATTTAGATATTTTGTAATTTTGTATTATATGTTTTTTGAAATACAGGGTTTTTTTTTTAGGGTTCCGTAGCCAACAAGCAACCCTTATAGTTATGTCATGTCGTCATGTCTGTCTGTCGGTCGGTCTGTCTGTCTGTCCGCGGCTTAGCCCAGCGTCCCTTGAAACTGACTAGAAAACTTTACTAGAAAGCTGGTACGAGTATTTGGTATGGATATACATCTAAAAAGGATTCACACATTTTTTTTAAAACCCCATGTATCCCAAAACAACCTAATCCGGTCCAGTCTGTTTGATCTATTTGATTTATATTTGATTTTTCTTAGTTTCAAATTCAAATCAAATTGGATGTCTCCTGTAGAAGTTGGAGGAAAAAAGTTTTAGAACATACTTAATCACCTCGCCTCGTCATACTTTACAAAAATCCCACTCTCGGAAAGCTTCCGCAACCGCCTCTGTGGGCCTTAGATTTAAACGATCACGCCGTGCCGTAGAAATAGCAAAGTCATATCATAAGCTAGTTTCTGCGATTTTAGTAGCATTCGGTCTCTGATTTTTTTTCTACTTATTACGTATATGAACGGGTCTATATTTGTGAAAGGAATCCCCACCTCCGATAAAGGACTAAACCAAGCGGATCGAGGTTCAAAACTCCTTTACTTGATCCCCACAAACCACAAACCTCAGAACAAAAACCTCCTTGCTTCGCTCGGAGAAGAAACCATGCTATTTTTTTTCAGTATGCCATGTCAAATCGTCAATGATCACATCCTACCAAATTAGATGAACGACGCGTTCATTGCATTTACAAAGTTTATAGGATTATTGTAACTTGTTGGGATTTTAACGGTTGAAAATATTTCCTAAATTATATGTTGTAAACATTGTGTAAATAATTATAAAAAACATGTAGTGAACAAGATAAAAATATCGTGAATTTATTCGTAAGTTGCTCTCCATATTAGTGATTGTTCTTTTTAATAATAACGTGTGTAGTTTATGGCTGTACATCTTCAAAACAACAAAACGAAAACTGCAAAGAAATTTTATGTTTTCATCAGTATTCAAGTTTTATTCAGTATTTTTCATGTTTGTGGATTATTATCACAAATATTGCTTAAAAAATGTCAACTTATCATTCTTACAGTCAGAAATATGGAAATTGTAACGTATTTTATTGTAATTTATCGTTTTTTGTGAGATCATGTTGAGTGATGTATTTTCTATCGATAGTGGTGCTTTTACTTTCGAGCGGAGCGAGAAAGGTATTGTAATCGTGAAAAAAGTTGCACAAATTTTCTCAAGAATGTGCTCTATATCACTTATATACCAAAAAAAGCAAGTCCCCTAAAAATGTCCGTCTGTCGTCGGTCGGTCGGTCGGTCTGTCCGTCACGCTTTGGCCTAGCGGCTAAGCGAATGGTCCCATTAACACCATATTTTAAATTTAAGACTTTTATGCAAATTGGTCGAAGGGTTCCTAATGGTTTTTTGCTGGCTCTCATTTTGAGGGTAGCTGTCATACAACAAAAATGAAGAATTGAATTTTTTTTTAAACGGCTAAAATGAAACTTTGCTTGACTAAGGATCTCCATGCAAGGTATCTTGCGCCATCATCAGTTTGTCTGTGTGATTTCATATAAGGGCTGTTCCTGTACTACCAAAACGTAAACTTGTGATTTACTCATAATTGGTTCCATTAAGTTTATATTATTTTCTATGATATTAATTCTGTTTTGGTTATTTACTTGAATGGATATTCAATTTGATTGGTTTTTGCGAAAATTTAGTACACAGGATGTACGAAAAACTGAAAGGGCTTTTTCAGTAGACAAAACTGAACAACTATCCCTAAGAAACGTGTTTTGAAATAAAAAAAATCGGTAATTAATTATATACAGGGTATTCTAGTACTACCAAAAATTTAACATGTGATTTGTTCGAAATCGTTTACGGTTAGTTGGTTTTAATATTTAACAATTCGAATTCTGAATTCATCTGCTTATTTCATTAGAACATTTTCTAGAAAAACCGAAATATAAATTTGTATTTCCATACTATGTGTATGGTATAACAAATATAAGTTTGCGGCTGATAGTTTTACTTGCATATCGCGAGAAAGAAAGTGCAGTGCTGCTGTATCATTTACTATATTTTACAATATTCAACGCAAGTTTTGTTTTTAGGGTTCCGTACCTCAAAAAAAAACGGAACCCTTATAGGATCACTTTGTTGTCCGTCTGTCTGTCTGTCTGTCAAGACCCTTTATCTCACGAACGGGTAAAGGTATCAGGTTAAAATTAATATCATATATTAGGATCCATGAACCACACAAGATCTGAAAAATTCAATTATTTACAACGACGCAATCATAAGATATGGCATTTTATGTCCTCATCTCCATACATTTATGCAAAAAAGCAAAACCTACAGGGTACTTGCCGTTAACCTAAAATTATGAAATTTGGCAAGAAGCTAGGTCTCACAGTACAAATAATGGGAAAAGTCTGAAATCATTAAATATTACAACTTTTCTCACTACTAATGGTAACCAATTGTGGTGAGCTCCCGTTTCAAGAACATTCATATAAGAGAGGGGTCAAGTTGGATGGTCGCCGAGGCGATTTTTGTTTTAGTTCTATTTAAAAACGGGAACACTTACAAACTTGAAAATTAGTATGTTTATAGTGCATAAGCTATAAAATAACAACAAATAATAAACTTTGGTCAAGCGCGTGTCGGACTCAAAAAATGTAGCACATTAACTTACTAAAATCTCAACTAATACAATTATGATTATGTGGTGGTACGGAACCCTCGGTGCGCGAGTCCGACTCGCACTTGGCCGGTTTTTTATTCTGAGTTCGAATCCCGATGGGGACACTGTCAAACAAATATAACTTTGTGTGTCTTCGCCAGATTTAAATATCTTAAACAGCATGAATCATCCTGAATCAACAAATCGTAAGAAATATGATAAAAAAATAATTAAATTAATCTACATAAAATTCTACACAAAAAAGGTTTCGAAAGCTTTTCGCTAAAAACAAAACTTTAAAAGATTTAAAAGCATGTGGTGAGGAAAGCGAAAACATGGAGCAACTGTTGTGCACATGCAACGCTTTGATTTTGATTTGAGCTACTTAGGAGAAAACCACAAACCCGTATTTCAGCATGTTTGCAAAACCATCGCAAATGCACCCCCTGCATTGAGGGATAAAAGTTTGTGTTGAAATCCTACATAATTTGTATGTAAGCTAGAGATATTCATGAAAATTAAAAAAAAAAAAAACCTTTACACCTCCTACCCCTCTTGCCTCCACCGCAACCGTACTTTTAGTAAGTAAGTAAGAAGTTTGGTATTAAACAGCTACGTAAGAAATAACCGTTAGTAAAAAATACTTAAAGTATTATTTTCCTGAATGAATTTAATAACTGCTTTTAACAGATTTGCCTTTTATTTAAGTTTAGTACTTCAACTTTTTGGTGAAAGTTTCGACATCGATTTTTCCTTGTGTGACTTAAAGACTGTCGATAGATGAAAGCATGCACACATCCCTACTTGTGACGAATTATTTCTTATATATTACTTCTATATGAGGTCAAATTTCCTTGCCACAAACCTTTCTTTGACTGACCCATTGACTTAAGAAAAACGCAGCGTGTGCGTAGTTTCCAAAATCTTTGGACTGACCACAAACACGTCAGTGTCATCTAAGGTCCTAAAAATAATTAGAACGCCGCACAAATTTTATTGTAATACGGGGGAATTAGTAAGTCTTTGGTCGGTGCAATGACGTGTGGAAATGATAAAAATATCTATGCACTCCAAATAAGTCAACCAAAAGTAAAATGATTTATCTATCTTTTGAATTATCCAGGCAAATGACAACCTTTTAGTAGTGAAGTGTGAACCCCAAGCCCTAACTTTTCGGTATGGCGTCAAAAAAGTCCGTCCTATTAACTTTGGCCAAAACTTACAAATCGATCCTTGGAAACCATTCTAGCCACTATTTAAAAGTATTAACACTTTTCAAAAATACTACATCAATGCAACGAAGGGAGGCAATCAAAAGATTTCAGATGGTGTCTGGACCTTACCCAAAGCTGTGTACGGTTTGGAAACAGGGCGGGGGTGAGAAAGACTCTTTATCGTTTTGGCATATAAGTGATCCACTCAGCTTGATGACCAAAGCGAAAAAGGCAACTCAAAAGGCTCACGCAGCTGGTCTTAACATCATAACTTTGTTGTACTCTGTGCCTAAGCCTCACCAACGAGTATACAGCATTTTTCAACGCTTTAAGGATAATCAGATGATGCAGTCACAGGATTATCAGTCGGAAGAAGTGAAAAAGCAAGGAGCTGATGTAGCGGCTATAAACTTTTTCGCCGACCGCCGGGCAGCTGTCAGGTATTATTTGGGTCGCCTAACTTTATAAACAAATTTTAGATACTACAAGTGTAACAAAAAGTAAGTGCGATTTGGACTTCCACGCCTCCATTTCGATATACTTTTTATAATATTTTTGAAGCAATAAAGTTGGGATTTGTAGGACCGCAAAGCAAAATTTCTTGTTAAGGTGTTTGCAGATTTCTGTAAAACTGTGCAATTTAGAAAAATCGTTTTTTTTTTCTGTAATATCTACATATAAATTTCTATCGACTATAATTAATTCCGATTTTTCCATTCTCAAACTTTGGAGATAAGGGGGCTAGATTTTATTTTTTTAATTTTTCATCATAATTTGAAAATTTTGAGTCGTTAAAAATACAAAAACGTATTTTGGAATGTACCAGTAACGCCCTTTTATATGATACCCCACTTGACCTAGTAACGTTAATATAAGATTTTTCCCCTCTTATTTGGGCCCCGTTTACAATAATCATAATAATATTTTTTTAATTCTTTTGTTTGCAATACAGTTGGACAATCATATTCTAAAACTGTACCAAATTTCAAGTCCATAGCATGAGTGGTTGCAGAGATATAGAGGTGTGACAGACAGACAGACGAGGTCGTACCATAAGTGTTCCGTTTTTACCATTTTGGTT
Source organism: Athrips mouffetella (assembly GCA_947532105.1). NCBI lineage: Eukaryota > Metazoa > Arthropoda > Insecta > Lepidoptera > Gelechiidae > Athrips > Athrips mouffetella. Next base: position 6,534,338 of record OX383964.1, on the reverse strand, counting down.
CGGAATCCTAAAAACGACCTTGAAACTGATGCACTTTTTTCCAGTAACAAAGGTTGAAATACGAAAAAAGTAGATCATCTTCCCGTAAAAATTGCAACCACTCACGTGCACCGGTTTTTTTTTGTAGTATTTTTGCGAAAAACGTGTGCAATCTACAAAAAAAAAGTTGGGGTACCACCGGTACCCAAGTGCACGTGAGTGGTTATGGTACTAGTATCAACTTTTTGTATGTGAGATGAATTTAATTTTTCACATTAACATCCATGTTTCTTATGAGAAGTGGTTCAATTTCATGAGCAGATTCGCATTCTTCAAGGTTGCAGAGTTTACATAATATCACTTATAATAAATTCTTAAATTTAAGAAAAATCTATCGAAATGAAATTCATAACCAGAATTGATATAAGATAACTGGAATACTTAGACATAAAGCACCAAAGATTTTAATGTTAAAAATAAAATAAATAAATTTAAAAATAAAAATAAATTTATTTTTAACATTAAAATCTTTGGTGCTTTATGTCTAAGTATTCCAGTTATCTTATATCAATTCTGGTTATGAATTTCATTTCGATAGATTTTTCTTAAATTTAAGAAATGTGAAAAGCAAACGTTATGTAGAGAAAGCTTAATATAGATTAGATGACACCATCCATGACAAAGAGGTATGGCACTGTGATAAAGCGAAACACATTGTACAAAGCCGACTCTTAGGGCAATATTGTCTCCTTTTATTTGTGATGCAATAAAGAATATATACATACATACATACATACATATTTCACTGGGACACCATGGCGGCGCAACCAGTAGCCGCTACCAACAAAATGTATACAGCTCTATAGAGAGTTACTCACCTGGTGTCCGTTTGGTTGCGCAACCAATGTATACATTTTGTTGGTAGCGGCGACTGGTTGCGCCGCCATGGTGTCCCAGTGAAATATTGCCCTTAAAGAGGTCGTGCTGCAGTGGTTTCTTGTCGTTTCTTTTACGCTGCTATAGCACGATCCGAAACGGTAGTAGACTCGGTTTATTTGCATTGCATTCTGCATGACATTTAATTAGTATTCTGTAAAGAATCTACATTGGATTTAAGAATCAGAAATCTAAACTTTTTCCTCAAGTTCTTTTGTGTTTTAGGTTATTGGGACACCAAGACTGGATATCTGGAGGAGTACCCAAACTAACAGAAGGAGAAATATTTAAAAGGTACCTAGATGGCTGGTCTCCTGATGAAATTCGCTACGTCAACCGCTGTCATGTAGAAGCCGTAGACTGCAGCCACTTCAATTATAAAGGAATCAAATTCGAAGGACTCAAGAATTTAACTGACCTATATCACCTCAAATGGCTTTCGTTGAGGAATCAAAAACGAATTGACGCGTGGTGTTTAGACCGAATAGCCGGTCAAAACGGAGCCTCACTTGAATACCTCGATATATCTGACTGTGATCTTGATATCGGCTGTATCATAGCGCTGTCAAAGATGCGGAATTTGAAAATGCTGATATTAAAAAATCCGCGTAAAAATGTCGTAGTCAGAAACGCAATTTTAAAATTACAACAAGAAAAACCGTATGTGATTATCGAACCGGTCTAGGTATCAAGTAGGACCTAGTAACAGAGAGAATATAGTAACAGAGTTTAGAGTTGATTAAATATTTTTTTTAATTTTTCAAGCCTACATTAAACCAAGACTAAAAAGCAGCAGCTGCAGTTTTGTAAAGAAATGAAAGCCCTTTCACTTGTTAAGGACAATCTCTTACACTACTTGTTTAGTATATCTGCAAACCTCTCAGTTGGTTGCTCTAACCATGAAACTGAACAACTTTGGAACATAAATGAAATACAAAAAAAATCAACATCCCCTAGAAACTGCGTCAACAAATAGCGTGTTTTGTATGGCAGGTCAATATTTAGGGTTCCCAACCATAATGGTAAAAACGGAACCTTATGGTGCGATTTCGTCGTCTATCTGTCACACCTGTGTGTGTATCTCGGCAACCACTCATGCTATCGACTTGAAATTCTGAATAGTTTTAAAATATGATTGCTTGCAAAGGAAAGCAATCAAAAAATATAATTATCATTATTGTAAAGGGGGCCCAAATAGGGGCGGGGGGCTAATAGGGAGGGGGGGGATTTTAAAAATGTCGTTACTAGGTCGAGTGGGGTATCATATTGTTATAAAAGGGCTTTACAAGTCTAATGTTTTCAAGTTATGATGCAAAATGTAAAATATTAATACCCTTCCCCCCCTCTCCCTTATCTCCGAAGTTTGCGAAAGGAAAAATCTTAAGAGAGGTTTTTGTGAATATTATAGGAAAAATAAAACGATCTCTTTAAGTAGCACCGTTTTTCAGAAATCTGCAAAAAATCTATGCAAAAATGGATTCTATTGCTTGAAATATTATTAGGTATATCGGAACCCTTGGCGCGCGAGTCCGACTCGCACTTGACCGGGTTATTTTATTCACATTTTACCTTTCCTTAGGGAAAGTGGTTCAGTTTTATGGGTAGAGCAACCAGCTGAGAGTCGAGATAAGAGGTTTGCAGACATATTATACCAAACATCCTGTATACAAGGTTATTTTGTTTTTTTAGACCTAATATGAGTATAAAAATTTCGACTTTCCATACAAAATGTGTTGGTCACTTCGTATGGGAAGTCGAAATTTTTTTTTGACCGTTTTTAGCAGTCGTAGAACAAAAAGTGTTTCTTTTGACCTCACTAACAAGGTAAGAATACTCATATCAGGTCCAAAAACATAACCTTGTATACGTTACTTCAACAAACTCATTCAAATATCGTTCTTCTCAAATTCAAACCACGATCTCCAATATTTTTCATACCTCTGACTTGAAAACTATAGGCATTTCATGCAAAATTTCAACCCCCTTTTCAACCCTTTTTAGGATGATTTTCTGATCTCAAACAGGCTTAGGCACTTTATTTATTGTAACCTAGCTGGTCTCCGCGATTTCGTCTGCGCAGGTGTGTTATTCTGATGTATAAGCTATATTATTGTAAAGTTACATTAAAATCCATTCAGCAGTTTTTACGTGAAAGAGTAACAAACATCCATACTTACAAACTTTCGCGTTCATAATATTAGTAGTATAGGATACTCCGGCTAAATAAAATTCTGGCATCTTAAATCAAAAACCTCCAAGTGCGAGTCGGACTCGCACTCGGTTCTCGACCCACCACGCAATACTTGCTTGCGATAGGTACACGAAATTTTTGTAGAAGTTCGTATAGTGTGCCCATGGTAAGTTTGGCTCTGAAGGTTACTTGCTGCGCTTGAGTGACAGGCGGAGAGCAAATGAACGTTACGCTCGCCTCCCACCACCTGCCGCTGTCAACCCTGTGATATTTTTTTAGAATAAAATAGAATAATTATCTATTGTCTACTGTGTCAAAAAGTTCTTAATTAACAATGATACAAATGCTACAGTTTGCCCATTTCGGGCGTACAACATTTGAAAAAATTAATTTAATTAATATATGTCAATGGTTCTAATAATAAAAATGTCACATGCAAAATTAAATTAAGTTGTCCATACAAAACAGATAATCATATTAATTTAATTTGTTCGGTGCATTAACTGTCGTAGCCAGAGTTATTTTGTACGACGTGTTAGGAGAAAAAACTGTTGGTTTTAATATTCGTCCATAGTTTTTTATAATTACAGATATCATTATTATAATACACTACCGATAAAATAGGTCCTATCACCGCCCCATCGCCATCGCAAATACGCCATTAGACCATATTTTTCCCTTAAAACAATGGCACACCCAAAAACGCCTTCCAAGCGATTCCCATCTCCAACAGATTTATGGCAAATTGCCTTCAGGCGCTGTTTTATTTCTAGTACGAGGAAAATTTAGCTTTTGTGATATCATAATTTTTGGTCGCGTTATTTTAAAGGTGCCTCATAAATTAACGGTAGATGGCTGTGGAATTTTTATCAAAGGAGAATAAACGGCCAAGTTTGAGTTGGACTTACGTTCAGAATTCAACCACTAGGTACTTACAAAATGTTTTAAATGTTTCAGTCAGTGGTAGGTTCAAAACTATTGTACACCCGACAGCACCTCAGTAGTAATATTTTGGACTTTAGGGCATGGTAATATAGTTACAAATGTTTCCATTGACGTGCGGTAGACTGTACCAAATCACAGTGCCAAAACATGGTAGAGTTCGTGGGTCGAGTTTCGTAATTGGTTACGACGACATTCAAAAACAAGGCAAAAGATATTTTCTAAATGAATTTACCCTGCTTAATACTTTAAGAGCCACCGCGCACTAGCGATTTTTTGGTTGGCCAACAGTTTAGTCGCAATCGTTCTCCATAGACAAATCGCCAACTTTAAATCGATAAAGGCGCGCACTATCATAGGGGTCCATACTGATTCCGAGACCGATCAAACTATCGGCCAACTAAAAAATCGCTAGTGCGCGGTGGCTCTAAATCGACAAATGCGCGCACTACCATAGGGGTCCATACTGATTCCGAGACCGATCAAATTATCGGACAACTAAAAAATCGCTAGTGCGCGGTGGCTCTTACCGCAACTTGGACGAAGTGCGTCTGGACGATCTGCGTTTTGAACAATCTGCTACTGGGTCATACCTAGATATTACTAAAAAGATAAGTACCCTGAGTATAAAGTCATTATAACATACCATGAAACGTCCACTACAGGACAGGGAGCTCAATCCGAGTTTCCAGCTTTTGCTGAAACAATGTGGAAGGGAAGTACCATAGTCACCACGCTTGTTAGCGTTACGGCTGGCACTAAGAACAGTGGTTGGTGACCACAGAATGTAAGATGATACTATACACAGAAGGATGCTGCTGCCCATCCTCTGGTTCATTAACCCTTAGACACCCACGGGTAGAGATGGGTTGGTACTATTCTTTGCCGGCACCATACGGGTAGTATAAAAATTAGCTCAGCCAAGTTTAATCCGCTAGTTTCCTGGGTCAAAAATTAAATGAAATCCTGTTTGCATCTAAGAGAGAATCATTTAAAAGTTATGAAAACCAAGTAATTTTAAATTTCATACGCAGTTTTAAATTTTTAATTATTAATTTAGTGTTAAAAAATAACTAAACGATGGCAAGAATTATAACGTTATTGTTCAAAAACTTCATACAAAATCTATGGAAGATTTCTGTTTTGACGTTCATTAAAGAGTAGGTCAATTGACTACGTTAGGGATTCGCCAAAAGGCTTCTCTGAGTTAGCTCATTTCACCGTCGATCACAACTCTGTCGCCAGATTGAGGTCATGAGCAAACCCAAATAATATTTTTAAAAAATCAAGAAAAATAAAATTTTCTTTCTTTACAATTTCCCCCTGTGATTTTCTCCTGCGAGAGAATCTTTGGATTTCCTATACAGGGTGTAACAAAAAGGCTATAACAACCGTGAAGAATGTTAAACCGTCTATAAACTAAACAACTTTTTCTACAAGGAACATAAGTCGAAAAAAAAAAATTCTTTTGTCCCATATAAACTGCTCAACTGAGAGCTTATTTTGTATAGAAAATCAAAAGCCAGTTTTTGTATTTCAAGCCATGTTAATTACGAAACGTTGTTCAGTTTCATAGGCAGATTCACAGCCTTCAGCCTTGGTACGAGTATACTCTTTCGGTCATACCTTATAACTTTCTTAGTATTATGCTGAAACTTAAAAAAAATCTGCGATGAAATTCAACAAGAACCCACGATCATCCAATCGATTGTTTCCAATTTTCACAAAATTGTCCGCGCGGAAGGGAAATGATAATAATAAAAAAAACTTTATGAGGATCTCGCTGGAATCTCCTTTTTGGGACCTTGGGCAATAAAACGGAAGGCACAGTAAGGCATTACATAAATCATTGTTCTTCGTAGATCCTTCCTACTTAATATTATAAACGCGAAAGTTTGTGAGTTTGTATGGATGTTTGTTCCTCTTTCACGTAAAAACTACTGAATGGATTTTAATGAAACTTGGCACACACATAGGATAGGTCCTGGAATAACACATAGGCTACTTTATACCGCGAAAAAATACTTCATTCCCACGGGAAAACGCATTTAATGTTAATGAAGAAGGATGGATTTTAATGAAACTTGGCACACACATAGGTTAGGTCCTAGAATACCACATAGGCTACTTTTTACCGCGGGAAAACACTTAATTCCCACGGGAAAACGCATTTAATATTAATGAAGAAGGTGACTGACTCACTGACTGACATATCAACGCACAGCCCAAACCGCTGGGTCTAGAAATTCCAAATTTGGCATCTAGGTTTTTTGTGAGGTCTTAAGGTGCACTAAGAAAGGGTTTTACAAAATTCTACCCCTAAGGGGGTAAAATAGGGGATGAAAGTTTGTATGAAAGTCCGTCAGTTTTGTAGTTAGGATCTTCACATTTTGTATTTAGACTAACGACTAAAAATTAATATGCACGTGTCTCAGGGTTTTTGAAAATTCAACAACCTAAAGGGTGAAAAGAGGGATGAAGTTGAAAATCCTTTATTTTTAAAGTAAAATCCACATAATTTATTATTTAGGCATAAGGGTTGTAATTCTATGCAACGTGGTTGTTATTGAAATTCCAGCCCAAATTCAACCCCTAAAAAAGTGAAAAGGGTAAAAAAGTCTAAAAACCAATATGGGTATCGTTTGTATGGTTTATTGGGTTGCTGATTACGATAACTACAACAATTTTGAAATCCAACGTGGTGAACGTGAAATACCATCATCCCCTGGGGATGGAGTTCAGTTGGGTAGGGTCTAAAAATCAATATGGGTGTTGTTTCTATGATTATATGAGGATAGGGATAGCGGTTAAGATGCCGTTAGGGGTAGGGATAGGGATAGGGAGAGGGAGGGGGAGGAGGGAGGAGACGGACGGGAAAATAGAGAGGGAGGGTGAGGGGGAGGAGAAGGGCAGGGACAGGGATGGTGTGACGGACGGTTGGACGGACGGACGGACGACAGATAGACGGAAGGGTGGATATGGGTATTGGTTGTATGGCTTATTGGGTTGCTGATTACGATAACCACAACAATTTTAAAATCCAACGTGGTGAACGTGAAATACCATCATCCCCTGGGGATGGAGTTCAGTTGGGTAGGGTCTAAAAATCAATATAGGTGTTGTTTCTATGATTATATGAGGATAGGGATAGCGGTTAAGATGGCGTTAGGGGTAGGGATAGGGATAGGGATAGGGAAAGGGAGGGGGAGGAGGGAGGAGAGGGACGGGAAAATAGAGAGGGAGGGTGAGGGGGAGGAGAATGGCAGGGACAGGGATGGTGTGACGGACGGTTGGACAGATGGTTGGACGGACGGACGGACGACAGATAGACGGTAAGGTGGATGGATGGATGGTCAGATAGATAGAATCCCACGCGGACGAAGTCGCGGGTAACAGCTAGTAATAAATAAATGCAAAAGAAATCTTGGAGTGTAACAAAGGAGGAAGGAGGAATAAAAGAGTTTAAAAAAAAGAAAAAAAAATATAACAAGATCTCTCGATTCAGGTTCAGATTTTTTTATTCATTGTTCAATGTAGATTGATTGATGACACCTATTGAAAGTCATTGCCTGCAGAATACAATGCAAATGTGGCGAATATATACCGTTTCGGATCGTGCTATGGCAGCGTAAAAGAAACGGCAAGAAACAATTGCAATCACGTGATATAGTTACTATGGAAAGTAAAAAACATTTTTTTCGTCTTTCGACCTATCCTGTACCGTTAAACGAGCAATATTTGTATACATATATAGGGTCCTAATGAAAAAGTGAACATAACTTTAGCATGTTATTCTGACCATGAAACTGAACATTTTTCCCCAAGCAACGTAGGTCGAAAGCCTATATACGAAAAAACAATTTTGAGCTCCCACAGAAACTGCGCATCAGCTGATGGCGCATTTTGTATTATATACAAGGTTATTTTTTGGACCTGATTTCCTTTTGCCCACTTATTAGTGAGGTCTAAAGCAACAACTTTCGTTCTACGACTTTGCTAACAACGCAGAAAAATTTTCGACTCCGTACTTAAGTGGTCACGTGACCGACCCATTTTGTATGGGAAGTTGAAAATTTTTCGTGCGTTGTTAGCAAAGTCGTAGAACAAAAGTTGTTGCTTTTGACCTCACTAATAAGTGGGCAAAAGGAAATCAGGTCCAAAAATATAACCTAGTTTTTTTTTCGAATTTCAACTTATGTTCCTTAGGGAAATTTGTTCAGTTTTATGGTCAGAGTAATAATAGGTCTTTAACTATGAAATTGCCGAAATTTTCTTACCGATTGATGAGATCATAATTCCTATAATTCTGAAGCAATTTTTCAGAAAGTTGACTTCAAGGTTTTCAATTTACGCATAAAATAAAGTTTTTGTTTTAAGTTTGATACATACGAGTAAAATTAAAGATTCCAAAATTGTTCGTCTTAAATGTCGTCCGATTTCATCATTAGATTTGTTATATTTTTAGGGTTCCGTACCTCAAAATAAAAAAACGGAACCCTTATAGGATCACTTTGTTTCCCGTCTGTCTGTCTGACTGCCAAGACCCCTTTTCTCACGAACGAGAAGAGGTTGAAATTGATAACGAATATTAAGGTTCATAAAGCACACAAGATCCCAAAATTTAATTTTTTTAGAACAACGTAATCAAAAGATATGGCTTTTTATATCCTCATCTCCATGAACAAGGCGTGATGTTATGTATGTATGTATCTCCATACATTTATGCAAAAACGCAAAACCTACAGGTTACTTCCCGTTGACCTAAAATTATGAAATTTGGCAAGAAACTAGGTCTCACAGTACAAATAAAGGGAAAAGTCTAAAATCATTAAATATTTCAATTTTTCTCACAACTAACAATTAAGGTGAGCTCCCGTTTCAAGAACTTTTCTATAAAAAAGGGGTCAAGTTGGATGGTAGCGGAGATTTTAAAATCAAAGAGCAAAAGCTTTTAGTATATCATATGGTAGATAGGTACGGAACCCTTAGGGCGCGAGTCCGACTCGCACTTGACCGGTTTTTTTTTTACAGATAATAAGTATTCTTCAAAAATTTTATTTAAGCTTCTGCAACCTTAATGTCTTCCCAATCATACTTAGAAAATATAAAAAATTTGTATTTTTAATTCCAAAAAAAAAATGCAAAAATGTTAGTCATCATATCAGCCGAAAGACGTCCACTGCTGGACATAGGCCTCCCCTAAAGATCTCCATGACGACCGGTCCTGCGCTGCTAGCATCCAGCGGCTTCCCGCGACCTTGGCCAGATCGTCGGTCCACCTTGTGGGGGGCCTGCCAACGCTTCGTCTTCCGGTACGACGTGGTAGCCACTCTAGAACCCTTACGCCCTATCGGCCATCGGTTCTTCTTGCGATGTGCCCTGCCCACTGCCACTTCAGTTTAGCGATTCTCAGGGCTATGTCAGTTACTTTAGTACCTACTAAAAATTTTGTGTACCTACCTAAACTTCGCCATACAAAACAGCAATTTCCTAGTTAAAAACCCAATATATTGAAAGGAACGCATCCTGTATTTTATTAGCCCCTCCAGATTCATGTCTTCGGTGGGATCATCGTCATACCTGCATACGAAACCGCAAGGCCAATTTTCATAATAATATAATAAAATAAAATATAAAAAATATTATTTTTAGTTTTTTATGTTACAAGTGAGCAAAATAATAATAAGCTTCAGAACATAGTTATTACTTTAGTAAAACGAGATGAAAACTGTAAGGTAATCTTATAAATCTATTGACACTCCCCTACCTTTCAAACAAATTGCCTTTTCGAAAAATTAGTTGGTAGTTGAGAAAATTTATTATATTTTTCTCAGAAATGATTCCTACCGAAAGTCCCGTGTGGTGCCGGCAAAGAATAGTACCAACCCATACATACCCATGGGTGTCGTAAGAGGTGACTAAGGGTTAACTGGAGGATGGGCAGCAGCATCCTCCTTTGTATCTTACATCTTACTTACTGCGGTCACCTACAACCGCGGTCCATGGTGCCAGCATGGTGTAACGCTAACAAGCGAGGTGATTATATGGTGCTTACTCTCCACGTTTTTCCGGCAAGGGCTGGAATTCTGGAGGGAGCTCCCTGTCCTGTAGTAATCCAGCCAGCAAGCAGGTCAGTCTTTACCATAAGGGCACACGGCAAGTGCTTAGTACCGCTGTTACCGCCGACTTAACTTTTTATTAGGCTGTACAAGAATATTTCCGAGTGTATTCTAACCATCTAGCGATCACCTACTTATATTAACGATTTTGAATCCACAGTCGAGCTTAAGCATTGCATGTTTCACACATCAAATACATAGATGTCGGCACTGTATAATTTGTCTATAGCCTGTACCCACAGGGCCAGCGGAAACCCCGAAAGTTATGTGAAACAGCCAGTGTTGGGCACTGTATAATTTGTCTATGGCCTGTACCCACAGGGCCAGGGGAAACCCTGAAAGTAATGCAAAACAGCCAGTGTTGGGCACTGTATAATTTGTCTATGGCCTGTACCCACAGGGCCAGGGGAAACCCCGAAAGTTATGTAAAACAGCCAGTGTTGCTGTTTTAGCGCTCTAGCGGATTTTTGAGGGTTATAGAGGCTTATTTTCAACTCTTAGACCAAATGGAAATGAGACCATATGGAAACAAATTATGGAAACCCTTTATTCAAAATTCGAACAATATGGCTTAAAAATTTATATCCTAAAAACAAAGTATATGGTAGTTAGTAAAGAAATCAACTCAAACGAGACACTATAAATAGAAAACAAATTGAAAAAATAAAGAAATACAGATACCTAGGAGTATGGTTGAATGAATGCTGGGACTCTGAAATGGAAATTAAAATTAGAATTGAGATAGCCCGCAGTGCGTTTATGAAAATGAGCTCATTATACTGTAATAAAGACATCAATCTAAAGCTGAGATGGCGTTTAGTTAAATGTTATGTCCTGTCCATACTGATGTACGGTGTGGAAGCGTGGACCTTAAATAAATCATCAGTAAATAAATTAAATGCTTTTGAAATGTGGTTGTACAGACATATGTTAAAAATTTCATGGACGGATAAAATTACAAATGAAAAAGTTTAGGAACTTATGAACAATAAAAAGCAAAAAGTAGTAATAACTATAAAGAAGAGGAAAACAGCTTATTTAGGACACATATATAGAAATTCAAAATACGAATTCATCAGAAACATCATTGAGGGAAAAAATGAAGGCAGAAGAGGAAGAGGAAGGCCACGTACAACCTGGGGCGAAAATATTAAAATCTGGACCGGAATCAAGGACGCAGCCACTCTTTGCAGGATGGCTAAGGAGAGAGAGGAGTTCCGCATGCTGATCGCTGACATCCGTTAGGATATGGCACCAAGAGAAGACCCAAAAAAATGTTTTAGCGATTTTTAGCGACTTTTCATGACCATTTTCTTAATTTTTATTAATAATAATTTTTAATATAGATTTTTCTTTTAAAAAATGGGTCCATTGTTTCACTTAATCACTATTTTGGTGTTTGAATTTAGAAAACACCAATATATTCTCCCACTCAATGCTATACAACCTCCTTAAATATACAGGGTGTTAATTTAATTGCGTGCCATAGCTTAGGGGATGTTTCAGTAACGATAAAGGAACACAAAAAAAATATTAAAAAAAATCCTACTTTAAAAAATTAAACTCCATTGAAACTAAACTAACACGGAGGGCCACCGTGCTATCACCGAGCCAGCGCGAGAGTATCAAGTAATCCTTTCTTTTTTTGTGTGTGACTCCAATTTTCCCTTCATACTTTAACGGGCTTAGGACCGTCAAAATACCTGATAAATTATAAAAAAAAATCATTGATGATAAAAAAAATAAGTAGGATTTTTTTTATTTTTTTTTGTGTTCCTTCATCGTTACTGAAACACCCCCTAAGCTATGACACGCAATTAAATTAACACCCTGTATATTTTTGCATAAATCTTTCTTTTCTCAACAAAATCGTGATTCATCTCTGGCCCTCGGCCATAGTACCTATGCTATTAAAAATGCAGCACAGGAATGCTTATCAAATTTTTACGGTTCCGTACCTCAAAAGAAAAAACGGAACCCTTATAGGATCACTTTGTTGTCCTTTTCAGTTCTTTTATCGATGGCGGAGCTGGACACCTTCTTCGTACCCGCCTTTTCAGCTCGTCCCACAAATGTTCTATAGGATTCAAGTTGGTACTATGAGATGGCTAGTCTATTGTGGCAATCCCAACTTGTTACATGTACTGTCTAGTGAAATGTAAAATAAAATTTTGAGCACATGGCTTAGCAGAATGTCGTTGATGTATCTTTCTTCGGTTAGCCCTCCTTCTCGACCTCCGCCAGGTATGAATACCAGTTCACATTTTGCTGCAACAGAAATGCCCGCCTACATCATACAGGACCCACCCACGTATGCCACTCTTTCTGTAATACAGCATTGTGCAAAACGCTCTTCCGGTCTCCTATAGACACCTTGTCGACGGTCGATACCATACAGGCATATCCTGCTTTCGTCCGAGAACAGAATTAGGCTCCATTGCTCCAAATTCCAATTTAAATGGTCGCGAGCAAACTGTAACCGGCCTCGCCGGTGAGCTGGGGACAATTGGGGTCCAGTGGCTGGCCTTTTTGGGGTAACTTTGCTTCTTTTAGTCTTCGTCTCACTGTCCACTCGCTAACAGCCCAGCGAACTTCTATGAGCTGTTTCTGGACGTCCGCGCCGGTCAGGTGTCGATTACGTAGAGAGGTGGTGACAATAAATCGACCTTCTTGCACCGAAGTGCATCTTTGTCGTCCTGATCCTGGTCTTCGGAGTAAGTTACCAGTCTCCCTGAACCTTTTGTACACCTTGAAGACACAAGACTGGCTCAAATGTAGTTGTGGAGCGATGTCACGCTGCGACAAGCCTTGCCGAATAAGGATAACGATTTGAGCGGCTTCTGCAGTTCCATTTTCTTAGGGCTTCAGTCTTTCCAGTGACGTGAAACTTAGGACTGAAGACCAATTTCGTAAAAGTTCGTTTTTTATAGGGCTTTAGGACATTTTTTCTTATAACTTTTGTTTTACTTAGCTTAGACGTTAACATTTTGACTTATTGCAGTAAATTTTTGATTTTTGATAGGGAACTGAAATCAGTTTTAAATCTTTTAATATAATTGGTAAGCTGGCTAGTCTAATGTGGCAATCCCAACTTGTTCTTGTACTGTCTAGTGAAATGTAAAATGAAATTTTGAGCACATGGCTTAGCAGAATGTCGTTGATGTATCTTTCTTCGGTTAGCCCTTCTCCTCCTTGGACAAGCCCGTTGGTGTGGTTGGTAGTGAGTCTGCCTTTCACGCCCTGGGCCGTGGGTTCGATCCCCGCCCAGGGTAAACATTTGTGTGATGAACGCAAGTGTTTGTTCTGTGTCTGGGTGTTATTTATCTATTTATGTATGTATATCGGTCGGGAGACTTCCCACCCACCTTCGATTTGCCAACAATATTGTCGTAATGGCTGAGACCCTGGAAGATCTCTGCACGATGCTCAATAACCTCAGTAGAGTTTCACAACAAGTGGGTCTTAAAATGAACATGGATAAGACGAAAATTATGTCTAACGCCCTTGTTGTACCCACTCCACTCAAAGTTTGAGACTCTACGCTCGAAGTTGTCGATTTATACGTATACCTGGGACAAACGGTCCAGTGGGGTAAATCCAGCTTTGAGAAAGAGGTAACTCGTCGAAACTCGTCCGCAATATCTTCACGTCCAAGATACCGCAGTGTCTCAAGACAAAAGTCTTTGAACAGTGTGTATTGCCAGTGATGACATATGGCATCGAGACGTGGCCGCTTACGATGGGCCTTATCAGGAAGCTCAAAGTCACCCAAAGGGCTATGGAAAGGGCTATGCTCGGAGTCTCTCTGCGTAATCGAATCAGAAATGAGGAGATCCGCAGAAGAACTAAAGTAACTGACATAGCCCTGAGAATCGCTAAACTAAAGTGGCAGTGGGCAGGGCACATCGCAAAAAGAACCGATGGCCAATGGGACGTAAGGGTTCTAGAGTGGCGACCACGTACCGGAAGACGAAGCGTTGACAGGCCCCCCACAAGGTGGACCGACGATCTGGTCAAGGTCGTGGGAAGCCGCTGGATGCGAGCAGCGCAGGACCCCTCGTTATGGAGAACTTTAGGGGAGGCCTATGTCCAGCAGTGAACGTCTTTCGGCTGATATGATGATGATTATCAGTCTCTGGTTCCCATAGTACAGGATTTGCCTAGTTTTGGATCAGATGACCTTGTGTAAAATGTCCCCCAATGTTTAATTGTTTTTTTTAAAGCTAACAAAATTACCTTTCAAATGATATAACACAAGCTATAGTTTATTGCTTAGAAATGGCACAACTTTGTCTTGAGCAACCCGCGATGAAGTGATTCCAGTTTATTACTCGCATGTGTAGTTTATAAAATATTTAGGAAAATATGCCATTTCAGACAAAATTAAAGTTTTGGTTTTGTTTAATTAAAATAATAAACATTTATTTTAAAAAAGTTTAAAACTAGTCTATGGTCCTATAGCTTTCCCATTTTTTCCTATAGCTGCATGTCTACCCAATCACGATCAAGATAAACTGTGTGTGGGCTGGGCACACAATGGGTGGGTTACCCTAAAATCAGTTACAGTTTTGCTGTTTCTCAACCAAATTAAAAAAAATCAAAAGATTAATACAGCTGAGTAAAGCCCAATTCTTTGTTTGTCATATTACTCTTTTGAAAGATTTCATTTACTGCCTGAATTTAACAAAACCAATAACGTCTATTGTTTAAAATCAGCCTTTTTCTAAATATTTAATAAACTATGGTATTTATCAAAAAAGTTGTAAAGCATTTTATATTAAGCAATTTATCACCTACCGTATGACACTATAATTGTTTAAATCGGATGAGTGGTTAATGAGATATTAACTAAAATTGATACCCATTTTTCGCATCTTCCCCCTCCCCTTCCTTCACCACTTTATAGTGCGACAACCAGTCGATAATTCTTTGGGTGATCATGCTGAACACAATGATACTCATACTAGTTGTCGGTGGAGGAATCTTCGGTCCAACGGGACTTGTCATTTTACGTTTATCGTAAAAGCGGCATCTTCACTATAAGGGTGTCTATAGTATTTATGATATCATAGGCCAGTGGAAGCCCTCTAAAAGGTTACGTACATTTATTCAAATGTTATTTATGAGTGCATTTTTTGAATCTGTAAATATAACGAACTTGTCAAAGCAAACCGAATTTAAATACGACAGAGCTTCTGCGATCGCTATAAGTTCAGCGTGCATTATTGAGATCATATCAGTACTAACATGTTATTTCACACGCATATTAGTTTCGGCATCTAAAAAGGCTACTCCTATATTATTATTACATTTTGATCCATCTGTGAATACTTTATAATGCTGTGAATAGGTCTTATGCATGTGTTCAAGACAAATGAGTGCCAAAGAATGTTGGTGGAAGAATGTTTTGGGTTTGTTCACCGAGTCTAGTTTGGTAATAATGACATCCGAAAGGTCCACATTGCTAACCCATGTGTTTAATGAAAACATCTCTAATTGACGACTAACATATATGGGAGAAGACTGAAACCGTTTATGAATTGTAGACAGTAATAGGTACTTTTTACGTCGCCAATAAATATTGTTGCATAAGCTAGTTAATGTATTCAAAAGTGAAATTAAAACATTATTATACAGAGACTTCGACTTTAACACAAATTTTCCAGCTAAATATCGCCGTCGGATAAACAACGGTTGTAGATTTAGTTCTGATTCCATCACATGCACAGGTGTGTTCCTAACAAATCCACCAATATATCTCATAAAAATACTTTGTACCTTATCTAATTTTGATAAATGTGTGACGCAGCTATTGTCATAAAGGAAACAGGCATAATCAAGTCTACTTCGCACAAGAGCAATGTATAAACGCCTTAAATGTACTGGGTGAACTCCCCAACCTGGTCCCACTAATATTTTAAAAATATTAACGTAATTTAGAACTTTCTCTCTGATTTCGTTTATATGCTTACCCCACCTTAAGTTTCGATCAAGCCATACACCTAAATGTATCACATTTTCAACAACTTCTATAACCCTATCATTTAAGTACTTTAACGTCTATAGTTTCTCTTCGATATCCTTTCCTAAATAAACAAATTTTTGTCTTAGAAGAGGATATTTCCAGGCCTATATTTGACAGAATTTTGTATGTTACGTCTAAAGCGCTTTGTATTTTACTTTTACCTTCATTTAAGTGCTTATAGTAACAATAAAAAACAGTGTCGTCAGCATATTGCGATATAAAAATTTCTTTTTCAAGATCTTTACATACGTGCATCGTTACCACATTAAACAATAATGGAGATAGTGGGTCAGCCTGCGCTAAACCACGATTCGTACGTCTACAAATAAATCCGGTCTCTGTTTTAATTTGGAGATGTCGTTCTTGCAGAAAATTCCATAAGTATTTGCAAATTTTTGAACCCACTTCTAAATTATCCAAAATAGAGAGCAATGTGACATTGTCAACATTGTTGTAAGCACTGTCAATATCTAAAAAGCAACCAGCTGTGAAGAAACCCTCCGAGAAACCTATTTGTATTCTTGAAACTAAAACACTAAGATTGTCCATACAAGATCTATTTTTCATAAAACCTATCATATTTTCGGAAAACATATTTTTGTGTTCGAGGAACCACTCTAGTCTTCTATTAATGATATTGTGAAATATTTTACATAATATTAAAGAAATTGGACGAAGAGCCGACACAGTCCCTGGGTCTCGGCCAGGTTTTGGGATGGGTATTATAGATATATTCCGCCACTGAATCGGTACAAAATTATGAACTAAAAACTGATTGTACAAACCTAACAATATAATTTTTCCATTCTTTGGTAAATTTTTAATCATAGAATAGGTAATATCATCACACCCAGGAGATTTTGATACACTTTTCGAATTCCTGCATGGAGATTGCCTGCCGCTTCTATTTTTGATGAGAATAGCTTAAAGCTAGGCTGGGGAGAACCTACATTATTAGGGGTCAGTGTGTATAGCAGCTGTGTAGCATTTTGTGGCGGAATATACTGTCCAGATGCTCTGTAACCCTTCATCCACCTAATTTTATTCCAAACGTCGCCTGGTGAGACAGTCTCGTCTATGGAGGAACAAAATTCTTGGAAGTCTTTACCTACGGCTTGGCGTATAAGCTTTTGAGATTCACTTATTTTCCTATGCAATTTGTCATAATTGATTGGAAACGGATTTTTTCTAAATTCGGCAAGAGCAAGTCTGCGTTTTGCTACAGATTTTGATAATTGTGTAGTCCAATGTTTTCTGGGTATAAAGTTTTTTCGGGATTTTGATTTATCTTAATTATGGGTATATGTTTGTCTGCTGATTGGTTAATTGTATATAAAAATGCATCATAAGTCCGCTGTAATTCTTCATAAATTATAAAATCATTAAAACTATCTTTTAAACTATTTCTATATTTGTTCCAATCAGCTTTTTTATAGTTTTTTTTAACTGAAGGAGGGTTGAAAGTTGACAGAGCAGTGGACATTTTGATCATGAGATGATCGCTTCCAAGGGTTTCATTTGTAACTGTCCAGTTCATTCGTAGGGCTATGTCAGCTGTTGCTAGTGAAATGTCTGGGGAAGACTCCTGCAAGACACCATCCCTTAATCTTATTCTAGTTGAAAATTTGTTGTTAAGAATGGTTAGATTGTTTTCAAATGACGCCTCAAAAATGATTGCACCACGCACGTCAGTTTTATTCGACCAGCTAGAATGATGGGCGTTAAAATCCCCTAAAATAAGTGTTTTACTATTAAATGCCGATAAAAGATTGTCCCAGTCATTTTGGCAAGTGGCAATTTTCGGGGGACAGTACACAGAGACAACATTCTCTATCGAATTACAATTAATCAACTGTACGCTAACTACTTCTATTCCTGGATTAGACGAACGCATTTGTACTCTCTGAGATTTTATGGACTTATCCTGTCGATATAGTATATTATAATTTCCTATTTTTAATTTACTTTCCGAGTCCAGCCATGTTTCACTTAAAGCAGCTATATGAATTTTTTCCTGTCGCAATACCTGAATAAATGACGTCAGTTTAGGTTTAATACTTTGAGCGTTCCATTGCGCAATGTTTATCTTAACATTATTTTTGGCAGCCATATGATAAATCTATTAATTTAGAAATAATTGAACAGTCTGAAATATTTTCAACAGCTAGTAAAGTTAACCACTCTACACACAATTTAATACAACTCTGCACTTTTGACTGAAAGCTCAACTTTTTAAGGAAGATCACCTCTTTTAGTCTTGATAATAGCTCGCCAAAGGTAGTGACTC
This sequence comes from Athrips mouffetella, assembly GCA_947532105.1. Taxonomy (NCBI): domain Eukaryota; kingdom Metazoa; phylum Arthropoda; class Insecta; order Lepidoptera; family Gelechiidae; genus Athrips; species Athrips mouffetella. The sequence continues at coordinate 6,515,859 of OX383964.1, read as the reverse complement.
TTTTTACTTCTCGATCTTCAACCGATTCTTCTTCCGAGGATTGGTCTAGCTCCGACTCTAAGTTCTTGTCGTATATTGTGTTCCAATCCATATTTTGAACGTTTTCGTTTTTCTTTTTTGAAGCCGCCTTCTGGGGTCGTCCTCTATTGTTCTGCCTAGCTGTCTCAGGAGTGACCTACGGTTCTCTATAAATGGTAGCCTTAGTTTGAAGTACATTAGCGTAAGAAGATCCTGGAGTAGTCATTTTAAGAGGTAATTCTTGACTAAAAACTGGTGCATATACTTGAGTGGGTATAGGTTCTTCAAGATTCCTAGTCTCCTACTCCGGAACTGTTGGTGAGAACGGAGGAACAAACATCGTTACAGCTCTCCTATATGTACAGTTAAATTCTGACATCAGATCTCTAATTTTTCTTTCTTTACAATAAATCGGGCACGTTTTAGACAGAGCCATATGTTGGCCGCCGCAATTAACACATTTAAATGTAGTAGTCTCACAGTTAGCATGATATCCACCACATTTCAGACAAATTATCTTCTTTGAAGGGCACCTCTTCCTCACATGTCCTATCCTCCACCACTGAGAGCACTGCGTGACAGGGTGAATGTAAGGTTCGACCCTTATTTTAATGCCAAACATGTAGACAAATGGTGGCAGTACAGACCCTTTAAAACAAAGACGTATAGTTTCACTTGGGCACCAGACCCCACTTCTAAGGCTTTGTAAATTAACCAACCCTTGTTCAGAAAGTCCTCGCATGTCAAGAATTTTTCCACTGAAGAATCATTAAACTGAATTCGGATCTTATACGCATTTAGGTACTTGATTTGTTTAATATTTGCTATTTCATTCTCCCTAAAAAGTCGTGCTAATGCAAATTGCTTGGGAAGGGACTCTGTACTGCTTATATATACCTGAAAAATTGCTTCTTTCTGCTTCTTTGAAGCGTGGCCTGTTTTGCGCTGAACTTTTTCCCAACCTTCTTCTTCTTCTTTCTCCGAGCAACTATCCAGTCCCCTTTTACATGAAGAGGGTCCGTTTTCGTCTTCCTTCTTCTCTTCATCCCTGGGCAGCGGATCTTCCTGTGATTCTTCCAATCTATTTTCCTCAGCTATGGTTTCCTCTTCATCCATTTTTAAATAATAACTGCATACTATGAATGAATCACAATGGTCAGCGATAAGCGCGCGAAGCGTAGGCAAGTATCGTAGGCTAGCACGAATACATGATATGCAGGCAGAACCGGTACCCAGCGGGCCGTAAACACGCGCGGAAACAAGTAATTGGCACAACCACTCCGCACGCGTGCCGATACGAAACTGAAACCAATCAATTGAAAGAGGAGATTATAGAACTTATGAGTAGCGCAAGATATGAGCTCAGAAAATGGTCATCAAATAAAAAGGAAGTACTCGCTGATCTACCAGGAGATCACCGTGAACAACCACATCAATTTTAAAAGTTTTATAAAGGTACTAGGAATTCAGTGGGACCCTAATCCAGATAGTCTGTCATATCGTATCAATATACCAAAAGGTCAAGCTACTACCAAAAGAAACATTCTCAGTATGATAGCAAGACAATTTGATCCTTGTGGGTTCTGCACACCAATAATTTTTAGGTTCAAGGTCTTACTTCAATCATTGTTCGTCAAAGGATTTAGTTGGGATGAACCAGTTTCAGAGTCGATCATTAAGCATTGGAGCGGTCTCATCAATGACTTTCAATACTTATCATATTTAGAATTCGCAAGGGAAACTTATATGTAAGGTACCTTGAAACTTGGCTCATAAACAGGAATAGGACAATTAAAGATACAAAATACCAATTTTTTTCGGCCATAAATGACGAGGTTTTGAAAAAAAATCATTTTCGTCCAATATCGATAGGTCGTATGGCAGAATGTGATGAGTAGTCATTGCCTATCATAAAAAAAAACTAACAGCTGTATAAACCAACCACAGACTATTAAGAACAGTTGTCAGTTTTTTTTAAGACTGGCCATGGCTACTTTTCATTCTGCCATACGACCTATCGATATTTGACAAAAACAAAATTATATTTTAACTTTATTATTTGCAACCGAAAAAAAATCGTATTATTTATTTTTACTTATTGACCTTTTTTAGGGTTCCGATACCAAAATGGTAAAAAAAAGGAACCCTTATGGTGCCGCTCTGTCTGTCTGTCCGTCTGTCTGTCACACCTCTATATCTCAGCAACCACTTACGCTATCGAGCTGAAATTTGGAATAGTTTTAGAATATAGTTGCCCAACTTAATTGCACATGAAAATTTTTTGAAAAAAGTATGATTATTAATGTAAAGGGGGCCAAAATAGGGGGGGCCAAATTTCAAATTGTCGCTACTAGGTCGAGTGGGGTATCATATGAAAGGGCTTTACTTGTACATTTTAAAATATATTTTTGTATTTTTTTAAGTTTCTTAGTTTTCAAGTTATGATGAAAACTGTCAAAAAAAATACCATTCCCCCCCCCTTATCTCCGAAGTTTGAGTAAGGGAAAATCTGAATTAATTACAGTTGACAGAGGTTTATGTAAACTTTCTAAGTTGCACAGTTTTTCAGAAATCTGCAAAAAACCTTTACAAACAAATTTAGTTTTGCGGTCCTGAAAATGGACTTTATTGCTTCCAAAAATACTATAGGTATATCGGAACCCTCGGCGCGCGAGTCCGACTCGCACTTGACCGGTTTTTTTTTTATTTTATTTATTGGGAATAGTTAACAATTTGTACATAGCTTAAAATTAACAGTTCATACTTGAAAACGGATTAAAATTTATACACAATCCACAGCACTATTCACAGATTATTTTTCATAATGTTGGTAGTAGCGATACATATGAACTAATAGAAAAATCTTACGTTTTGTGCATGTGACTTCGTTTAAATTAAATTATAAGTTAGGTGGCGCAAACTATCCTTAATTTACATAGGGAAGCCTTAGTTCTAAAAAAGAAAAAAAAATATATAACATCTATTGTTGTTTTAGTTCTTTTATAAGCAAACTCCTAAATCGGTGATAAGAATGCGCATAAATGTCCAAATGAGTGAAGTTATCATTGTAAGTTGCAATTAAGCGCCTCAAAGGAGAGCGTACTCCGGCATTAGTATTGCAAAAAATTGTGCTAAACAGCTTGTGCGGGTGTGTTTTACGTTGTGGTCGAAAGGGGACACGATAAGCTAGTTGTGCAGCAAGATTAGGACAGTCTACCATATTATTGCAAATTTTATAGAAAAACATAGTATCTAACTGGGTTCGTCTTGATTGAAGTGAAGTAATAGAATATTTAGTTTTCAGACAATTATATGACAGCTTTTTACGGTAACATCTATAATACGTGGAGCGAAAGAACTTTCTTTGAACGAGATCGATTTTGTCAACATATTTATTATACAAAGGATTCCAAATCTGACATGCATGTTCAAGATAAGGACGGATTAGAGAATTATAAAGATGTATATAAGTTGTAGGACGTTTAAAATCACGGCATTTCCTCATAACGAAGCCGAACATTCTGTAGGCTTTATTTACAATCATATCGATATGGGTATCAAGATGGAGCTGACTATCTAAAAGTACACCCAGGTCTCGTATAACCGGTACAGTGGACAGAACTATGTTGGAGAGTTTGTATGGAAAGCTAATAACATTGTTTGGACCTTATCCCTGTCTATGAGCTAAGTTTCGAGGTACCTTACACATATGTTTCCTATGCGAATTACCTAGGTGTGTTTCACTTTCAGGTGCAGTTTCATATTCACTTTATGGCTTTGGTGATGCTTCAGAGCTAGGGTTTGCAGCTTGTGTCTATCTCAGGACAATAGATGCTTCAAGAGATGTAATGGTTCAACTTACTTGTATCATGGCGAAATCCAGGGTCGCTTCAAGGAAGACTACTCAGACGATACCTAAATTGGAACTCAGAGCAGCTCATCTAGTATTCAAGTTACTCAATCACGTAGCAGAATCTTATGAAGATTCGGCTCATATTAATAGCATCAATGCATGGTCGGATAGTTCGATAGTATTGTCTTGGTTGAATACAAAACCACATCTACTTCAGACATTTGAATGCATTAGAGTTAAAGAAATTCAAAATTCATCAAGGAACATGTTTTGGAGGCATATTAGGTCAGAGTTCAATTCTGCGGATTGTGCTTCGCGAGGGATGCCAGCCAAGGAATTAGTTGATAATATTCAATGGTGGTCACCGCAATGGTTACACAATCAACAATCAGATTGGCCTCAGTCACCAATAGTCACACCGGAAAATCTACCTGGTTTCAAGTAATCTATTCATACTGTCACACCCACCGAATCATGGGAACAAGCTTTGTTGTCAAGAGTTAGTTCTTACAATAAACTCATCAATGTTACTGCATTCATATTCAGATATGTCAGAAATCTCAGGTTACCTAAACAGGATAGAAATATCAGTAAGGTCTTATCGTTGGACGAGACAAGGCAGGCTAGTAAATATTGGATCAAGAAAATTCAGGAAGATAAATACAAGGAAAAAATCTCATCATTGAAAAAAGGAAAGTCAATCAACAAATCACTTCAAAAATTTAGTATCTTCATAGATGATGAAGGTATGCTTAGGGTTGGAGGAAGATTGAGAAGGTCATCATTACCATATGGAACCCGACATCCGTATTTATTACCAAAGGATCATAAATTCTGTCAACTTTTGATAGATTATTTTCATCGGTCATACTGCCATGCTGCTACCAGTGCTCTTATGGGTATTATAAGAAGGGAATATTGGATCACATCAGCTAAGCGTAAAGTTTCTCCAGTAGTTAGAAAAAGTTTAGTATGTTTCAGGTTTAATTCATCAACTAAAGCTCCATTCATGGCGGATTTACCTGCTGATAGAGTAACAGCAGCTGCACCATTTTCAGATGTAGGAACGGATTTTGCGGGACCATTTTTAGTAAAGAGCAGTTTACTCAGGAATGCTAAATCAGTAAAGGCATACTTTTTTGTTTTTGTCTGTCTAGCTTCAAAGGCGGTTAACATATTAGCCGTTTCATCTCTGTCAGTTGAAGCATTCGTTGCAGCTTTCACTCGGTTTGTTAGCAGACGAGGGTTGCCTTCAGTCATCAGATCAGATAGAGGTACTAATTTTATTGGTACTAATAATTATCTAAAGGAAATTAATCAATTTCTTTTGGATAATCAATTTATTTTACAGTAAGAGTTCAGGAATCAAAATATTAGGTGGGAGTTCACCAGTCCTGCATCACCTCACATGAACGGACTGTTCGAGGCAGCAGTCCGGCAAGAGTATTAAGGGTCTCCTTAAACGGGAAGTAGGTAATACTATATTGACATTTGAAGAGTTAGCCACTATATTGACTTAGGTAGAAGCCATTTTAAACTCACGACCAATTATTCCAATGTCAGATGATTCATAAGATTTAGAGGTATTAACACCCGGTCATTTTATACTAGGTAGACCTATTGTAGCTTTACTAGAAGTCAATTGGAAAAACACTAAAATGTCAAAACTGTCAAGATTTCAAGTAATTCAGAAAATGTTTCAACAAATTTGGTCACGTTGGAATTTAGAATATTTAACTTAACTTCAGACTAGAAACAAATGGTTCAGTCAAGTTGATAATTTGAAACTAAATGATTTAGTTATCATTAAGGATGAGATTTCACCCCCTTTACAATGGAGAAGGGGTAGGGTAATTGAATTGTATCCAGGTCAAGATAACATAGTTAGATCAGTCAAATTGAAAACTCATACAGGAGATTTAATTCGACCGGTAGTTAAGCTATATAAATTACCCATTGATTATTATGATTTAGATTAAATTAGACTAAGTTAGATTAAGTCGATAAATATGTATTGTTAGATCATTTAATTTTCAATTTATATCTTGAATTTTTCATCTTTTGCCCCCCGGGCAGGAATGTTAATGCAAAATTGACATGTTTTTGAAGTTGTCATCATGGCAACACAGATTTATTTGTTTTAAGATAAATTTTTGATTGTATCTGGCAATATCATTCATTCATTTCATGGCGGACGTAATTTTGATTTCTCGTAAGAAATTATCAATATGTTAATGTAAAAGGACAAGTTCAATACTTATTTTGTGTGATATAAACTTAGACAATATACCTCAAGTAAAAGTAATTCAAAGGCATTATAATTTCCACCAAAACCAAGTGCCGCAGCAGTGAAAACCTTGCTGCATCAATCGTTAAAGAGCCATTTTCGAGAAATCTAAGTATTACAAATACATAGTATATACAAAATTTGCTCGTTTAATAGTGTAGGATTGTACACATCAGAATACAGAGACATAAAATAGGTTAAGAAAAACGATACAAGAGGTAACAAATAAGCGCTTTTAACCAAGTGATGATTGCAATAATTTATTAACATCACGAAATTTAAGCAAAGTCAAAGTCAGATTGTTTATTGCAACCCATATGGTAGAAAGATGGTAACATATTATTTACACTATTAAAAACACATATGGACCCGGAAGGGCACGGCAAGATTATCCTAAAAACTATATTACAGTTTCAATTTAGAATTGTAATTAACATTATTAAAATGAAACAGAACATTCAAAATGACGAAAAAGAAAAATTTAAATTAAATAGATTTAAAATTAAAATACAATTGGAAATATAAAATAAATAGAATTGGAGTTAACACTTAATTAAATTAGAAAATAAAAGTAACGATTAAAATATAAACAATGAAAATTAATTAAATCAATTAGATATTTAAAACCTAAGAGGTATACGTAAATATAAAAGCTAATGTTTGAAAGTCAATAGGCATTAAAAATTTTCAAAGATAAACATTATTAAATATTATTTTTCATCAAAGAACTCTTGCAACGTATAGAAACATTTAGTCGTTAGGTAGTGTTTTAGGGATTTTTTGAATTTATTTAAGCTTTCTTCTACCTGAATAGCTTGAGGAAGATTATTATAAATTTTTGCTGCCATGGCTACTGGCCCGGAGCTAATTAGTTTCATCTTTGTTTCGGGAAGTGCTAATCTATTATGGGGTCGTAAGTTACGAGGGCGCGAATATTTTGGAAAGAGGTGGGGGTTTTTTTTAACGAATAGGCTACTTTCTAGGATATAAACTGATGTTAATGTAAGTATTTTACATTCTTTGAATTAAGGTTTACAACTCATCATTGAATCTATATTGGCTATTATTCTTATACATCTTTTTTGTAAGCGGAACAATTTTAACATGTTAGTGAAATTTCTCCATAACACAATCCCGTACTGGAGACAGCTGTGTGCGTATGCGTAATATGCAGTTAGAGCTGTTTTCACGTCCGTGTTTTTCTTTAATTCCTACCTAAACCTCGATAGCTTCGAGCAGGTCTTAGACAGAATCTTTCCAATCCATGTTGCAGTCAATGTATACACCTAGAAGTGAATATGAAGTTACGCAGTCTATTTTATTGTTTTGGAAGGTATAGTTTATATCTAGGGGGCGCTTTTGTCGTGGTTTAAACTGTAAAAGTCTAGTTTTGGATACATTTATTTGCAGGTTGTGCTCATTAAGCCAGGTAAGAATGTCAGAAAGGGTTTTATTGAGAGCAGTGTTTAAGTTTAAGGAATTTCGGCGGGCAGCACTACTGAGTTGTCATCAGCGAACAAGGTGCACGTATGGCTTATTATTTTAGGCAAGTCGTTGATGTAGAGCAAAAACAAAATACAACCAAGCACGCTACCTTGGGGAATAGATTTTGTGGCTTTGGTTCTATGCGATTGCACTTTGCTTATTTCACCAGTGGTATGATTATAATGTTCTATCTCTACATACCGAAAGCGGTTATTTAGATATGAAGCAAACCACTGATAAGCAATACCTCTTACTCCTATCGCATATAATTTTCTTAGCAAAATTTCGTACCGGACCCTATCGTAGGCTTTGCTCATATCAAGCAGGATTCCCACAGCATACTGTTTTTTGTTTATAATATTCAAAATTTCAGATAATTCGAAAACAGCTAGTGAAGTGGAACGGTTTTTCCTAAATCCGTGTTGATGATCACTGAAAATTCAGTCGGCTAGCCATAGCATTTTCAAAGATTTTTGCAAAAGTAGGCAATAAAGCTGTGGGGCGGTAGTTCGTATAGTCAGTTTGATCATTCTTTTTATAAATGGGTTTTATTATGGATATTTTTAGAAGGTCCGGGACAATACCCTCAGCAAAAGATTGATTAATTAGGATCTTAATAAATAATAGCAATCAACTTAAACCGTTGTCAGGAACCGGATGAACGCTAGTGGCAGAAGAACAAGAGCATTCTTAAGCCATGTCAGTTGTCGGCTTGAACACACTGACATTAAAGCCACTTGCCTGACGAGACGGCTATAGACAAACTAAGTATGTGGAACCAATTTTCGAACATCATTACAGGTAGGTTTACATTTAAAAGTCATCTAATTTTTTTATGAACATAGGCCGATCCAAGAAGAAATGTCTAGAATTTGTTTCCAGAATTTGTTTCCAGAACACAACACGATCTACTCAGATTAAGTTACGACAACAACACCGTATAATGACAGAGCAAACTCGAGTCCATTGCCAATGCAAAGCCTTCAACTTGCGTATGCGTACCTGACCGCACGACTTAACCCAACACGGATCATTTGCAATCCAGTCACAGACCGAAGCGGACGTCCCGATTCTACGTTCTTTATTCAAATTGTCCATATAATTATAAATTGATGATATAAAAAGTGCCGGTACAAATTAAATCAGTTTCTTTTCACAAAGTTGTTTGGAACACATAGACCATGAAAGCTTTCGTGGGCTGCCTACTTGTTTCGCTCTGTAAGTAATTTTGTTGCTACTTTGTAGTGCTGTTGACTTCCGCAGGAAATGTTCTATTGTAGGATGGACATGTAGAAGACAATAGTCACATATTTCGACCACATTTCTTAAGAAAAGTTGTTTAGTTTCATGGGTAGATCGATATCCTTCTTTTAGACGGTAAAGAAAACTTTTTTTGTCTATCTTGCTCTGTCCTAAAGTTGGGCTAAGGCGTTTTCACCTTTATCCTATTGATTGCTGTGATGTCGGCTAGTCCTGTTCAAAAACGCTTTGAAAGCGCTTAGGTATACGTCCACCAACATACGTTTTTAAACCTTCCTCAGCCTTGAGTGAAGTTTTGAAAAGAAAGACCTGTAATTTTGAATTGTCTGGGTGGCATTCCATCATCCGGTGATTTTCAAGAATACGACTCCAGGCGTCCGTCGTAAGATTCCCACATAACTAGTAGACTGGGCTCAATTACAGTGGTGGTATATAATTTTGTATGACAGATTTTTTTTAAACAAATAATGTAATATTGTTTTATGGTTTTCTCTGAATTTATTATATTGTCTAATGAAATATTCACATGACCAAAACGAAAGGAATTAGGAATAAAATGTGTAAAATGATAACGGATTTTTCACAAAAATATCTTATTTCTGAAGCACTCTTGTTACTGTACTACAATTGTTACTGCAATTTTTAATACAAACAAAGCTGAACAAATAGGGTGCGCATTATTTCGTATAAATATTTTTCATACCTATATCAACGTTTCAATAACATTCAATTGATACAAGTAATAAACGTTTCGTATTACAACTATCAGCATAATTTTGTTTGACATAACGTATCTTTACTATAATGAACATTTTCTATACTCACATTTGGCATAACTATCATTTCACCTAAATATCTTTCATATAAAATTTATTCATATAAAATTCATTTGATTTTTAAATGAATATAATTTACTTATTATTTATTTAATTTATAATAATAAAACAAAAAATATACAATAATCAATTAATATATAATAATTTTGTGTAGTTATATACTTATTTAATTAAAATTGTTGTAAAAACGAAACGATAAGGCTCTATTAAATTGATCATAGGAGAGCGAAGCGAGCAAAAGAGTTCAGGGCACCCCGACACAGTTGGTTTGGTTCGAAGGGTATGGCAGAATTGAGCGGAGGCGAGCGGAGCGAGCAAACACACCCGAACCACAGATTAAATAATAGTAAACTAACGTTTACCCAAACAAATAATTAAGAACGAACATTGAATTGTTCGAGAATTGATTTTTATGGAACATAGGATAAGTAAAAATAGAATAATTCAATTAAGTTAGTTTTTATAGTTTATACAAAAATTAATAATTTGTGGCGTATCCACGGCTCTTAATAACTGCTTTGCAGGGGCGAGGCATCGATTCTATTAATTTCTTACATTTTTCAAAATAAATTATGTTCCACTCTTCTAAAAAAAACATCATAAAGCTCTCTCAAATTGCCGCATTGTCGATTTGATACTCTTTTCTTGACTTCGCACCTACGAATCTTTGCACCAAAGATGTTCAATAGGATTTAGATGTGGGCTGTTAGCTGGCTAATCTAAGACCGAAACTGATTGTGATTCGAGAAACTCCTTTACTGAGCGTGCCGTATGTTTAGGATCATTATCGTGCTGAAACATCCAAATTATCAGAAGAACCTATTCAGAATAAGGTAACATTGTTGATTCCAATATACTTTTGTATTGTAGTTGAGCCATGTTACCTTCTACGAGCCTAACAGGTCTGACTCCTTGACCAGAAAAGCACCCCCAAATTTTCACATTTCCATCGCCATGCTTTAAGGTCTTTTTTGTGAATTTAGGGTCAAATGCTTTTTCCAAAGGACGCCGCACATAACGTTTTCCAACAAAACACACTCTGTTTATTTTGGTTTCGTCAGAAAAAAGAACATTTTTCCACTGTTGAACTGACCAGTTTTCATACTTTCTTGCAAATGCAAGACGTGCTTGCCTAATTGGTACCTTTCTTGCTATACGTCCATGCAACTTTTCTTCTACCAACCGTCTTTGAATAGTGCGTGCTGAGATCGCTGTAGGGTTATTTTCTCCAAAATATTCTTTTCTTATCTCATTAGACCCCTTAAAAGGATCTTGTTTTGCCAAACGAACGATATTTCTGTCATCTGGTCGAGATGTCTTTCTCTGTTTAGGAGCGTGCGGAATATTTGAAGTCGTTTGATACGTATTAAAATGCTTCACAGCATGGAAAACTATCATTTTCGAACAATGCAGATGATCAGCTATCTTTTTATACGACCAATTCTTTTCACGAAGTTTTATTATGACTTCTCCAGTAGATGTGTCGCAACCATAGATTTATATAGTCAAGATAGAGTCTTCGGAACAAGCGGTTCAAAATTTCCCCATACAAGAAAAAAAACCGGCCAAGTGCGAGTCGGACTCGCGCACTGAGGGTTCCGTACCACCACATAAACATAATTGTATTCGTTGAAATTTCAGTAAGTTAATGTGCTAGATTTTTTAGTCTGACACGCGCTTGACCAAATTTTATTATTTGTTGTTATTTTATAGCTTATGCACTATAAACATACCAATTTTCAAGTTTGTAAGTGTTCCCGTTTTTAAATAGAACTAAAACAAAAATCGCCTCAGCGACCATCCAACTTGACCATGACCACTTATATGAATGTTCTTGAAACGGGAGCTCACCACATTTGGTTACCATTAGTTGTGAGAAAAGTTGTAATATTTAATGATTTCAGACTTTTCCCATTATTTGTACTGTGAGACCTAGCTTCTTGCCAAATTTCATAATTTTAGGCCTACGGGAAGTACCCTGTAGGTTTTTCATTTTTGAATAAATGTATGGAGATGAGGACATAAAATGCCATATCTTTTGATTGCGTCGTTGTAAAAAATTTAAATTTTCAGATCTTGTGTGGTTCATGGATCCTAATATGTGTTATTAATTTCAGCCAGATACCTTTACCCGTTCGTGAGATAAAGGGTCTTGACAGACAGACAGACAGACAGACGGACAACAAAGTGATCCTATAAGGGTTCCGTTTTTTTCTTTTGAGGTACGGAACCCTAAAAAGCACCATCTGTGAAAGATCGCGTGAACTACGTTGTGTAGTACTTCAAGGAGGTCTTTGTTCTGAGGTTGGTGCTAAATACACAGAATGGAATAATATGGCTCGGTGATAGCGCAGGCATTGCCCTCCGCGTTAGTGTAGTATCAATGAAGTTTTAATTTTTTTTTAAGCAGGATTTTTTTAAATATTTATTTTGTGTTCCTTTATCGTTACTGAAACATCCCCTAAGCTATGGTACGCAATTCATCATCATCATATTTATTCATGAAACAGTACATAACTGTGTGCGAATTACAATAAAATTAACAAATAGAATAAAACTAAAAATTTAAATAATATCACAAAAATAGAAATGAAGTATCGAATGAAAAATTAAAAACAAAATCACTAAAAAATAAAATAAAATGCTCTACAATATAAAATATCCCAAAAAATTTAATCATGTCAAATCTATTCTCTACATAAATTAAGTCCAAAATTCACATAAATTAAAATAAACAATGTCAAAAAAAGATAATAATAATTCTGATGTCAGTAAATTAATATCACAGGTCAAGTACAAGATTCACTAGCTTACAGGTCGTTAACACTATATAAAACTTTTTCTAATATTTTTTTTTTTTTAAATTAACATGCTGTATACGTAACTTAGCCCTGGTTTTTCAGTGTTATTCATTAGATTATAGCAAAAAGCAATAAGATTAAGTAATTTTTTTAACTAAGAAAATGAATCATCGTTTCATTTTTGTATGTAGTCGCGAGTTTCGCGTGGTCCGCTCCTCAGAACAAAGACCTCCTTGCTCGTCCGCTCAGATAAAGTTGACAATTTGTGACTGACATTTGTTGGTCCATAATGTCAGATTGTGGACCAACGAATTGGAGACAGTGTAACGTGCCGATGGGCCAGTACCGGCCAGTACTAATATATAAGTAAATGGTCGCAACTTTTATTTTTCTACATTGTTATTTTACGAAAAACTATAGTTTCGTTTCGTTCGTTTCGAATCGTTTCGTTTCATTTATGGCGCCAATATTATACCAGAAGTGACAAAGTCACAATGTTCGATATTTAATTTTCAATTTAAAAAGAAACTGTTCTACGCAGGGACTAGATTAGTACTTAACGTACAACGTTCAGCGTTCTTAATTATGTGGCCAGCCAGTTATTAGTCATTTTATAATCAGTATAAGGATTATTGGATTTATAAAATTTATCCGTATTGTTTTAATTAATCACGTGTGATAAATGAATGTATCGATAGTATGAAAACATTTTTTTACATTGGCACAAACTAAATAAAACATGTGTAAGGAATTATGCTAGTGTATTTGAAATGTCTTATTTCACACATAAGCGTTCTTAATTATATGACCACCACTGTATATCCGGGTGCAAAAGGTATTTAGTTCTGCGAAAATCAATTATATTATCGACCATTTTCTGAACTTGTAAAGTGTCGTTACTCCAGCCAGACACAACCCTCACGTTTCAAAACTAAATCGAGAAGTTGAGTAGTCATTTTGAGAGGATGCAATGAGCGTGATTGTTTTTTCGGGTTCCGATACCAAAATGGTAAAAAAGGAACCCTTATAGTGCGACTTTGTCTGTCTGTCCGTCTGACTGTCTGTCACACCTGTATATCTCAGCAACCACTCATACTATCGACTTGAAATTTGGAATAGTTTTAGAATATAGTTGCCCAATTTATTTGCACATGAAATAATTTTGAAAAAATTATGATTATTAATGTAAAGGGGGCCAAAATAAAGGAGGCCAAATTTCAAATTGTCGCTACTAGCTCGAATGGGGTATCATCATATGAAAGAACTTTACTTGTACATTATAAAATATATTTTTGTATTTTTTTATGTTTCTTAGTTTTCAAGATGATGAAAAATGTCAAAAAAAAAACCATTCCCCCCCCCTTAACTCCGAAGTTTGTGAAAGAAAAAATCTGAATTAATTCCAGTTGACAAAAGTTCATGTAAATATTACAGCAAAAATAAAACGATCTTTCTAAGTTGCAGTTTTTTAGAAATTTGCAAATAACCTTTACAAACAAATTTAGTTTTGCGGTACTAAAAATTGACTTTATTGCTTCCAAAAATACGAAAGCTATATCGGAACCCTTGGCGCGCGAGTACGACTCGCACTTGACCGTTTTTTTTTTGGTTATTATGTTGCCCTCTAGTTGCAATTTTTCTTTGGTATGGGTCATCCTATAACCCTGTTTATTACACCTTTAGATTTTAATTCAGCACTACAGAACAATTATAAACAATTTATCTTGTATTTTATGAATTAAAAATCCTGTTTAAACTAATAGTGGTCAGCTTACGAAAGATAATACCGCATTTCGATGTACAGGATTGCCGTTTGGTACACAGGTACTTTAGGTTACAACAATAATTTTTTCCGGCAGCTCTTAAAAATACTCCCGGGGTGGGGGCAGCTATGACGTCATAATTTTTTTGTATGGGATTTGATTTTTTTTTGTTCAGAAACTTATTGTGCAGGATATCAAATGAAAAGGCTTCATATGCCGGTTCCAAAAATATACTACACCATTAATTTTCGGCCACCTGTTTTGTTTTCAAAACATTCCAAGTTTGGGCTCCTCCTGGCAGGAGACGGCTTAGTGAGTTTTTGTAGAAAATACGCCAAATGTCTCGTAATATACCTACTTATGTCTAACGTCAAGAAGTCAATTTTTAAAATATTAATATTAACTATTTTTTTTTTGAATTTTTTTCTTCAGCAAAAATTTGGACAGACTTTTGTCAAATTTTTTTGTAAGTTGTCGAACTATACAGTATTGTGCTGTTTTTAGTGTGTTTTTCTCACGATTGCTTTCCCGAACCCCAATCCTTACTACACCTGTGAGAGGATCTTATGACACGGTGCGAGCCGAAAGTAAAAATACAGTAGTCAGTCTGCGCTTTTCGCTGACGCAATTTCCGATGACGAGGAGGATGTGCTATCGGCATCAACGGTGGCTGGAATGGTGGCCGCAATACAACGGTCTCAGACTGAAGCATTCGAAAGTTTGATGGAACGTGTGTTTGACCGACAGTCAATGTCGATGTCGCCACCAGAAGCTGTAGCACCTTCAGGCAACTTCGCGGGATGTTCAGCGCGCTTCAGCGGTACCGCCGACGAGTCCGTCGAGGGCTTTCTAGATGCCGTGGAGAGCTACAAAGAGTGCACGAGCGTGTCGGACTCCGCCGCGCTGCGGGGTTTCTCGATGGTGCTCACGCACGAAGCCGCTACGTGGTGGCAAGGAGTGAAGTCGACCGTCATGTCGTGGAGTGCAGCCGTAGAGAATCTCCGCAGCGCCTACGGTGACCGTCGTCCTCCTGCCCGTATCTACAGAGAACTTTTTTCAATGGAGCAAGGCCCTGAAAAAACGGACATTTTCGTCGCTAGGGCGCGTGCTTTGCTCGCTCGTTTGCCTAAGGAAGATTTAAAAGAGAAGGTAGAACTTGATATGGTCTATAGCTTGCTGCACCCAAGAATACTGGAAAAGCTGAGGCGTGAAGAGGTAAAATCTTTTTCTGACCTCCTTCGTCGTGCTCGTGAAATCGAAGATACTTCGGAGCTCAGTGGCTTCGCGGGTTCAACGTCTATCGTGCGTTCGGAACGTTCAACTCTTACACGCCCAGGCCGGCCGACTGTAAGCGCCGCGCCACCAGAGACGTCGCGCCGCAAGTCTGTTACGTTTCGTAACGGTGCACCCAGCGAAGACCCTGCCCGGCGTCGTTACTCAACGCCGCCGCCGACTGATCAAGTAACTCCAAAAACGACGTCATCATGGAAGCAACAATTTTGTTTACACTGCAAAATGTATGGACATAGCCGTGAAAACTGTTCGGAATTGGTTAATAGGTCTGTAGGCGTAGGTAACGAAAATTTAAATGTACCGGTACTAAGTTGCTATGGTTGTGGAGCGAAGGGGGTAGTACGATCACGTTGCCCTACTTGTAGTGCAGGTCGTCTTACATTTTCAGCGTTCGACGGAGATTTAGAATATTCTGTTCTTACTGATTCTGATGATGATTCTTTAAACCCTTATTACTCTTGTTTTCCTCCAACCGCTTCGATGTCTCGTGTACACGAACAACATAACACACCTACGTTTACACAAACTAACTTATCGGAAACGGCAGGAACACATGCGTGCTCGTCTCAAATTTTATCAAATGGTCTTGCCTATGACACTGTAAAGGAATGCTCACACTACCCAGAAACTGACGACTCGCTTTTATATGACGCGATTAGTGAGGTGAGTGAACCAATCGTTGGTCCTCATCCGAATTTTATAGGGTCAAGTTCGGCGTGTCAGGTAGAATTACCTTACAGTGAAAATTATACTGAACCGATTTTAGTTCATAGGGTAAGTGTGCCAGTAAATGACCACGTAAACATTTCAACGAACGTTGGTTACTGTTCTGGTAGGGATGAAGGGCAAAGTGTGGAACATGGTCCTACAATATTAAATACGGTAAATTCCACAATTGTTACCCCGATCAAGAAGTCAATGGTGACTCGCAGACCAATTTTAAACATTCAAATTTGCGGTTCACGTGGCGTGGCACTTATTGACACTGCAGCTAAGTGCAGCGTTGCTGGTCACTCGCTGTACCGTTTTCTGAGAGGACAAAACCAGGAATTTATTAAAAGGCGAGTAATGGTCAAACTTGCTGACGGTGTTATCCAGCCGCGGGATATGTTAGTGGCTCGCATTGAAGTTAAAATCTCTGTTCATAAAATTGTGACGACAGATTTTGTCATTTTTCCAGACGCTGACAACAGTGACACGCTTTTAGGAATAGATTTTATTAACGCAGCCGGGATGGTGATAGATTTTGCCACCTCGACGTGGAAATTTTCAAGGGGTTCACAAATATATCCTCTGGAGTATGAGGGGGAAGAAAGAAATCAACCTGCTTCATGTTCTGTCGTAGATTCTACCAACGCGTCGGTGGAAGAGGGAAACCAAGAGACTCCACGTTTCAATGTGACCGCTACTGGCGTGCTAAGAGAAGATGAAGGGACAAGATTGACAACAAACCAACGTCAGAAACTGGCTGAGATCCTATGCCGCCATAAGGATATTTTTGGTCCAGGAGGAGAGACTCCCTATGCTGAGCATAGGATTGATACTGGTGATCATCTTCCCGTCGCCGTACCTCCGTCTCGACTGACGCCAGCCAAAAAGTCTATAATGCAAGCTGAGCTTGATAAGATGCTAAGGCATGAAATAATTGAAGAATGCGAGTCTCCCTGGGCTGCGCCAGCACTTCTTGTGCCCAAGAAAACTGATGACTATAGGTTTTGCGTTGACTACCGTGGTCTTAATGCCATCACTAAGACTGATACTTATCCGTTACCTGTGATTGAAGATTTACTGCATGCGACAAGGAGAGAAGGTTACATCAGTACCGTTGACTTACGTGCCAGTTATTGGCAGGTGAACGTAGCGCCAGCAGACAGAGACAAAACTGCCTTTGTGACTCCTTTCGGTACGTTCAGGTTCAAGCGGATGCCCTTTGGGCTTAAAAACGCTCCCGCAACGTTCCAAAGGTTAATGGACAGATTCCGTTCTGGCAGTTCTGTCAAGGACATTACTTTGCTAGCTTATTTGGACGATTTGCTGGTGCTGTCAGATGGGTTTGAACAGCACATGCAAGACTTGGAACGTGTTTTTGATCGCCTACGCGTCTTTGGGCTACGCGCCAACCGAGACAAGTGTGTCTTTGCTGCCAGAGAAGTTAAGTACCTGGGACATCTTGTCACACCAGAGGGCATTAAGCCCGATGGTTCAAAGATTGAGGCAGTACTTAAAATGAATGAGCCGAAAAACTTAAAGCACTTGCGAACGTTCCTCCAAACATGCTCCTGGTTTCGAAAGTTTGTACCTGGATTCTCCGAAATCGCTCAACCACTTACTAAGCTTACCAAAAAGAACATGCCGTGGGCATGGAAAGAAGAGCAACGTGAAGCGTTTGATGAATTAAAAAGAAGGCTGACCACAGCTCCGATTCTAATTCAAGCCGATTATAGTAAGCCGTTCATCGTCCGTACCGACGCTAGTGATTATGCGCTGGGTGCCGTACTACTGCAGGGCGAAGGCCAGGAGGAGCGCCCAATAGAGTACTCGAGCCGCTTGCTTTCATCTGCGGAAAGAAAGTACAGTACCACCGAACGTGAAGCTCTTGCTGTTGTTTGGGCAGTAGAGAAATATCGGCCGTATATTGACGGACATGACGTTATAGTGAAGAGCGATCATCAGCCGTTAAGATGGCTTTTAACTCTCAAATCACCCAGTGGACGGTTGATGCGATGGGCTCTGAAACTACAGGCATACAACATAAAATACGAATATACCCCGGGGAAGGCTAACGTAATCGCCGATACGTTGAGCCGACCCATTTGTGACGACAGCTCTCGAGAGGACTGTGGTATGTGCACAGTAACCATCGATGTTCCTCGAATAAAGGCAGAAGACCTTAGAGCTGCCCAACTAGAAGATGCAGAAGTACGAAAGATAATCAAAGATGTGGAAGGGACAGACATGTTAGCTTCTGTTCGTTGGTTGGAACGTGGTTACCTCATGAGTCAAGGCGTCCTGTATCGCCTGAACCCCGATTCTGACTCAGAAGAACCCCAATTAGTTATACCGGAATCAAAAATAGAGGCAGTTTTAAATGAATTTCATGATGCACCAACAGCTGGACATCAAGGCGTGGACCGAACGATAGAACGTATCCGTCAGCGGTACTATTTCACTGGGATGCGGGCTCGCGTCATTCAGTATTTGAAAGGATGTGCAGACTGTCAGCGGTACAAGTATTCGAACCTAAAACCTGCTGGTCTCCTTCAAACTCTCGCTCTCGGTCTGCTCGCGGCGGTTAACGGAGCATACACGTTACTGTTCTAGTCCTCACTCAAAAAATAATTTCTGTGCTAAAAGTTCGAAGTTTGACGTGAAACTTATACTCAGTTACTCAGAATTACATGTGCTTTCTTGTGAGCCAATCAGATTTTACTCAAAAGTGCTAAAAGTGTCTTAAAACTCGAAAATTTGCTCAAAAAATGTCGTTACAACGCTCAGTGCAGTGAGTTCAGTGACCGAGAAGTGAACGGCCTTGACTCCACATTCTGCTCAGAACGACTTTCACTTTCAAATCACAGATGATAATAGTTGCATTATTTCGTCAAAATATTAAGTGAGCCGATAGTGTAGCGCGGTAGCCTTTTGCTTCCTTTTTCCTGTGGTACCAAAATCTGCAGTTCGATCCCCGGTACCAAAGAACTTTTTTATTTTGAAATATTTTAACAATACAATTTTAATTTACTTGTTGGAACATTTGAAGACAAATAGAATGAAATAAGAAGACGAAGAAATATACTATGAAAATATTGTACTACAGAAAGTATGGTCAATAGTGCCATCTACAGAAATTCCACTGAACTTACTTATTGATCAATCATTGGCACTCGACTTGTTGGAAATCTTTTGCAACTCTTAATACAGATGGCACTGGTATGCGCGAAATGCAAGCTTAATATAAAAACAAGGCGAAACCTGACTTGTTCTATTTGTACGCTTTCATATCATGTTGAATGTACGGTTATATCGTCAAAATTATATACTTTACTTGATCAGGAAAAGAAATCTTCCTGGAAATGCAACTCCTGTAGAAGTACTGAAAGTCGAGGTACAGCAAAGACAAAGGATACAAAGAAAAACTGTACAAATACTTCAACAAAAAAAAATCATCTGTCTGCGCAAGAAGAGAGTAAAAGCTCGACAAATAATACTAGTATAGAATGCACGATAACAAAAACTGCTCCAAAGTAATTGAACGGATAATGTATAAAAGAATTACAAATTTCATTCAAAGCTTTAAAATATTAAAACCTGAACAGTACGGATTTACAAGGGGTAAATCAACTACTCATGCGGCCTTTCATTTAGTTGATAAAATCACTAAGAGTATTGCTCAACAGAAACTAACTACAGTCGTGTTTTTTGACATGAGCCGCGCTTTTGATTACGTGTCTCATAAACTGCTTCTGGATAAATGTCAAATTTATGGAATACGAGGAAAGGCGCTTGATTGGCTACAAAGCTATTTAAATGATAGGAAGCAATATATAGAGATCATGCGTATTGACGACTCAGACAGTGAAATGAAAATATATAGGTCAGAAACGTTGATAAATAGGTATGGAGTCCCGCAGGGTAGTATACTTGGCCCTTTGTTATTTCTGCTATACGTAAATGATTTGCCATCAGCCACGTCATATCCTTGTGTATTATATGCGGATGACATATCGGTAATTATCTCAGATAACAAATACTTTAAACACAATGATAATATTAACAAAACTATAGATGCTATCATAAAATGGCTAAATGAAAATAATCTAAGCGTAAATATTAGTAAAACCAAATACATCCAATTCCACAATCAAGGTGCTAAACCACTAAATCTTAGCTTGATTTATAAGGATACAATTATAATGCAAGAAAAAGAAACTCTATTTCTAGGATTTATTTTAGACGAGCATTGTAAATGGAAGTCGCATGTTAACAAGGTATGTTCAAAAATCAACAGATTTGCATACGCACTTTGGAGGTTATCAAAAGTCAGTAACAAAAGAACAGCTTTGCAAGCTTATCATGCATATATTGTTTCCAACTTGAGATATGGTTTAGTGTTGTGGGGCATGTCAGTTGAAGCTCATAGGGCTTTTATTGCCCAAAAACAGTGTATACGAGCAATATGCGACGTTCCACCTTTTACCAGTTGTAAACCCTTGTTTTATGACATGAAACTGCTAACATTGCCCTGTTTGTACATATATGAAATTTGTATTTTTGTAAAAAGTAATTTTGAATTATTTCAAACAAAACAGGATGTATGTCGCTTCAACACGAGGTACCCAAACAGACTTATTAACATAGGCCCTAATAACTACATACATAGCATTAATTGTTATTACATGTGTACAAAAATATACAACCATCTTCCTGGATCATTTAAACTACTGTCACTAAACAAATTAAAGAATGAACTGCACCGCTGGCTCATAAGAAAATGTTTTTACTCTGTGAGGGAATATTTGGAAAGTGACACTAACCATATTATTTAAGATTCTCTGTTTGACATTTTGTTTTTGTAATTGACATTTTATTTGTATTATTTTGACTTCTTATGACTGGGCAATGAAATCTTATTATTATTTAAGTTGGATTATATTATGACTAGTGAATTTGTAATGTATGCTTTCAAATCTTTTAATGACTTCTTTTTGTAAATATTGCTATGCTCTTATAGAGTTTACAGTGCAAGGACTATGTACATATCACCTAACATCTTGTTAATACTACTGTATTTACAGCAATAAATAATTTTGAATTTGAATTTGAAACTCCGATTTTGAACCGGAGAGGTGAAGTACTCGCTATTGACTTTTTCGGTCCCCTTCCAGAAGGCGAAAACGGTGAAAAGTGGGTGCTACTTATGGAAGACACCTCCACTCGTTGGATAGAGTTGTTTGCCCTCAAAGAGGCTACTGCTGAAGCGTGCGCACCCCTCATGATCGAGGAGTATTTTATGCGCTATGGTTTTCCCAGGCGTATAACTTCCGACAACGGCCCACAGTTCGTGTCAGCTGCTATGCAGCAGTGTATGTACTTGCTCGGGATTAAACAGAACCTGATACCTTTGTATCACCCGGAAGCGAATCCAGCTGAAAGGAAGAATCGCGACGTCAAGATACAACTGGCCATGCTGGTGCAGAATGAGCATCGAACTTGGCCTTAACACTTACCGCAGGTCCGTTTTGCGCTTAATTCAGCAAAGTGCAACACTACCGGTATGAGCCCATCTTTTATGATGTTTGCACGGGAGATGAGAACTCCGTTTGAGGCCCACCATGATCTTAGAGCAATCATTGAAAATGATAATTTTGTACCATAGGTAACTCCCTACTTGAAAAGGTTCGTTAATACGTTGCGAGACGTCCGAGACCGGGTGGAACAACAGCAAGACAGGCGAAAGGACGACGCTGATGCTATTCGTCGGCCGTCACTTGCTTACAGTGAAGGCGAGTTGGTCCTACTGACCACACACGCCCTGAGCAACGCTGCGAAAGGCATAACTCGTAAATTTATGCCCCAAAGAGATGGACCCTATGTCTTCCAGCGAGTGGTAAGTCCCACCACGTATGATATCGCCGATTTTCAAGGACAAATTTTGGGGCGTTTTCATACTGCAGATCTCACTGCTGTACGCGCTATACACTCTCTTTGATCCCTCTCACTGCTGCTGCTCTCTAAAGTATACAGAAGACGAAGAAGAAGACATTTAACTTTCTCCTTTCAACTTCCACTACTATAAAACACTATAACAGCCAGTACGGTAAAAAAGAGATCGAAATTTTAATCTCAGAGATATGTCCAACTTTTCTGAAGAAAAAAATTCATAAAAAATAGTAAATATCAATATTTTTGAAATTGCCTTTTTGACGTTAGACATGAGTATATTACGAGACATTTGGCGTGATTTTACAAAAACTTACCAAGCCATCTCCCGCCTGGAGGAGCCCAAAGTTGGTATGTTATAAAAATATTTCTAAGATTATTACAAAACAGGTGGCCGAAAGGTAATGGTGTCGTATTATTTTGGAACCGGCATATGATGCCCTTTCATTTGATATCATACAGGATAAGTTTCTAAACAAATAAAGTTCAAATCCTATACATAAAATTTATAACGTCATAGCAGCTGCCCCCACCCTGGGAGTATTTTAAGAGCTCCGGAAAAAATGATTGTTGTAACCTAAAGTACCTGTGTACCAAACGACAATCCCGTACATCGACTTGCGGCTTTCTATCAATATGAGCTTTGTACATTGTCCACTATAAACAATAATATCTGTTAATAATAAAATCTGTCTCATGTTACCCAACTTTAAGTACAAACCACTTGTACCAGTAGACAGGTGAGATAAGGTTCAGATAAGAGCAATAACAGCTTCATTATTTTCTTGTCTAGGTTAACAGGGCAAGTCACTTGGTAATTCTATGTGGAAATTGCTGTTTAAACATGCATAAAGGGCAGTAAAGATTGTACATGTGTGTTGGTTGGTACTGGTAGATTTTAATTTACAGTGTCGGGACTCGTAGGTAACCTATCGCTTTACGTAAGCCTCTGATCTGCCCATGAAATTGAACACCTCTAGGTCGAAATTCGAAAATAAAATTTATACTTCAACCTTCAATTATAAGAATGAAGCAGTTTGTATGGGATTTTTTTTTAGTACAATGTTGTTCGGTTACATGGGCGGACAGTCCTTTTTTTAGACGTTAATATGAACAGCCAAGAGCAGGTCAAGCCTAGCACTTGTAGTGCGACTTTGGCCCCAATGGTGCGTAAATAAGAGCGGTACTAATTGTAAGTCCACTTTGTCAAGCTTAGGCGCAGGCCAGACAGAAGAGGTGCGCCGCACGGCACGAGTTCAGCGCTCCTCTTCTGTCTGGCTTGCACCGCGTCGTTCTCCTACATTTTGTATGCATGTGATTTGAACAGGCGACGAGACGGCATGCCTAATGCGCACTGTCGGTGCACCACCGGCGCACCGCCGGCGTGACCGCCGCACCCGAAGCGCGCCGCGCCCGTTCTGTCTGGCTTGCACCTTAGCGTGACCAAATTTTTTTTCCAATAATTTCCTCATTATAACACCCCATGAAAGGTCCACTGCAGGACAGAAAGCTCCCTCTAGAGCTCCAGAAAAAATACGTGGTACTTTGGTGGGGATTTACTGACGGCCGCTGTTGTGGGTGACCGCAGTGTGTAAGATGGTATGATACACAGAAAGATGCTGCTGCCCATGCTTACGACACCCACGGGTAGAGAAGGGTTGGTAATATTCTGCGCCGGCACCTCATGGACGACCGAATCCAATCAATTAACGACTTGTGATTTACAGATGCAAATCTAGGTGTAACTGACGTATCAGGCGAGTGTGAGATGGCCCACTTCTACAAAGAGTTGGGCTGTACACCCATCGCGGGCACAAAGGACGCTACCACAAAAGACAGCGGCGGCAAGTGCCCTCATGCTTACTCCTGCCCAAATCTACATTCTGACCCTACTATGTGCTATTATAGGTTTGTAAAACCATTACCTATACAACACGGAAAGTTGTGATAATACTAAAGGGTATGATGAATCTGCCATTGAAACTGAACAACTTTTCCCATGGAATACCATGGGAAAAGGTTGAAATATGGAAATCAATTTTTGACCTCCCAAAGAAATTGCATCAGCTGATAGCGCATTTTGTAAGGGAGATCAAATTTGATTTTTTCGTATTTCGACCAATGTTTCTTGGGAAAAGTTGTTCAGTTTCATGGGCAGATTCACACCCTATATCTATTCTGTACCTTCAGTATTATCATTATCACACTTTTCCGTTACACGTCTTCCCCTAGCCAAATAGTATGTTGCTCAAAACATGTAAGTATCTGAACAACATTCCCAAAAGGACATGAGTCAAAAAACGAGATACTGTCCTTCCATACAAATCTTGTACCGGCAATTTTGCTTTATTTTTATGGGATGACCAAATTTTTCCTCGTTTTCGACCCATGTTCCTTTGGAAAAGTTGTTCAGATTCGTGTTCTGAGTAACATACAAACATTTGGCTAGGGGTCTAAAAATAGCCCTGTATAAAACAAACCTTATTTAAATAAAATGTGTAAAACTGTACGTACAAACTGGAAAAAAAAACGTAGAACTGAACAACTTTCATTTTTCTGATTTTCATAAAAATATTTGCGGTCACTATTCGAATTTATATGGGAAGGTGACACATTTCTAACATTTTTCGAGTTGGGAACTCATTTTGGGAAAGTTGTTATAAGTCACCCTTAATAAATCACAACGATTTTTTAAGGTATATTTAGAAAATAACCTGAATATGCGTCAGCACATAAAATGGTATTCTTTTGGATCGTTAATCCTACGATCAAACGGCATGCATCGGCTTTGTACGCCAAAGGAAGGACGCAGCAGGTTGCGTCGAGTTTTCTTTTCTATCCCATAGCATCGTATCAAAACTATCCTTATCCGACAAAAATGTCGTCAAATCTGACCTAAACCTAGAAAATGTTGTAAACGTTGCAACCAATATTATTCATCACCAGAGAGAGCTCCAAGCTCACAGAAGATGGCCTCGCGAGCCGGCCGGTCGGAAATCCCGTAATTCTTGACCTTTGTCGCCTTTTTAAATTCAATATTTATTCTTCGATTGAGTTGAGTATTTACAGCTATATCCTCAGACACAAGGACCGCTTTTGATGATTTTTTTATGTATGGGGTGTAAGGGACAGGACTGCTTTCGGAAAACTGAAAGGTCATGATCAGTAAACGTAACTATAGATATTTCAGTGATTGAAACATTCAGGAAACAAAAAAAAATATCGGCCTCCGTATTATTTTTCAATCAAGTTTACAATTTTGTATGGAAAAACAGACTTTTATTACATATCTTGAAAGTTTCATTTAGGTACTGAAAGACGGAACATACCCTTTCAGTGTCCCTTTCACCCTGTACATTCTGTAGGCACACCAGGAACAGTCACTGCAGGCACATTTTCAGTCACTTTTCCAACAGAAAAATATAACAAACTAGGATAAGGATAGGAAATCTAGACAAAAGCATCGAAACTCATAAATGGATATCTCTACCAAATGGACTAGCTATTTATTAATTTACCCTAAAATTTTGTACGACAAACTTGTTTTGTAGAACCAAAAAAATCTGTAGAAAAATAATTTGATTTGATTTAAAAAAAAATTACGTGTTGAAACTATGTGATCCGTAAAAATACGTAAAGAATAAAATATGAAATAATACGTAAATTAAATTAAATTTATTTTAATACTAGCTGTTACCCGCGGCTTCGCTAGCATGGTTTTCGTATTTATGTTGTTACCGGTTTTCCGAAGCAATGAGATATTTTTCCGTCATTTCGGGGTAATTTTAAACTAAGGAAAAACGGGACTAACCCTGCGCAAATCAATGAGTACAATTCCAGCTGAAGTTACTCCTAAATTACTCAGAACCGAAGAACTTAGCAGCAGTATTATGCCTTAAAGTTGTCACTTAACCTAACAAATGTAGAAAGAAAGATGAAAGACACAGACATGTAATATTTCAAAACAGAGCCAATTCTTAGAAGAAATTGAGAAAAGCTAAAACCCTCTCCCTCTCTTTCCCTCTTCCCCCTTCCTCACCCCCTCCCTCTCCATCTCCATCTTCCCCTCCACTCCCTCCCCTTCCCCCCCCCTTCCCCCCCCCCCCTTCCCCTCCTTCTTCCCCTGCCTCTCTCCCTCTTACCCTCCCTCTCCCCTTCCCCTCCTTCTCCCCCTCCCTCTCCCCCTCCCTGTCCCTCTCCCTCTACCTCTCTACCTCTCTACCTATCTACCTCTCTACCACCCTACCACTCTACCTATCTACCTCTCTACCTCTCTAACTCTCCACGTCTCCACCTCTCTACCTCTCTACCTCTCTACCTATCTACCCTTTCTACTACTCTACCTTTCTACCTCTCTACCTCTCTACCTCTCTACCTCTCTACCTCTCTACCTCTACCTCTACCTCTCTACCTATCTACCTCTCTACCTCTCTACCTCTCCCCCTCCCTATACCTCTCTACCTCTCCCTCTCCCTCTCCTTCTCCCTCTCCCTCCACCTCTACTTCTACCTCTCTACCTCTCTACCTCTCTACCTCTCTACCTCTCTACCTCTCTACCTCTCTACCTCTCTACCTCTCTACCTCTCTACCTCTCTACCTCTCTACCTCTCTACCTCTCTACCTCTCTACCTCTCTACCTCTCTACCTCTCTACCTCTCTACCTCTCTACCTCTCTACCTCTCTACCTCTCTTCCTCTCTACCTCTCTACCTCTCTACCTCTCTACCTCTACCTATCTACCTCGCTACCTCTCTACCTCAATACCACTCAACCTCTCTACCTCTCTACCTCTCTACCTCTCTACCTCTCTACCTCTCTACCTCTCTACCTCTCTACCTCTCTACCTCTCTACCTCTCTACCTCTCTACCTCTCTACCTCTCTAACTCTCTCCCTCTCTACCTCTCTACCTCTCTACCTCTCTACCTCTCTACCTCTCTACCTCTCTACCTCTCTACCTCTCTACCTCTACCTCTACATATCCCTGCCCCTATCCCTACCCCACGCCAATTTAATCGCTATCCCTAACATAGAAATGTTACAAATATTGATTTTTAGACATTTCAAACCTATCGCACCTCTACCCTTTTTTAGGGGATGATGGTATTTCACGTCCACCACGTTGGATTTCAAAATTTTTGTAGTTTTCGTAATGAGCAACCCGATAAACCATACAAACGACACCCATATTGATTTTTAAACATTCCAACCCTATCGCACCTCAACCCCATCCCCAGGGGATGATGATATTTCACGTTCACCACGTTGGATTTTAAAATTGTTGTAGCTTTCGTAATCAGCGACCCGATAAACCATACTAACGATACCCATATTGGTTTTTAGACTTTTGTACCCCATTTTCCTTTTTTAGGGGTTGAATTTGGGGTGTAATTTCAATAACAGTGATTTGCGTTCCACAGAATTACAACCCTAATGCCTAAATAATAATTTTTTTGGATTTTACTTTGAAAATCATGGATTTTCAACTTCATCCCCCTTTTCACCCCTTAGAGTGTAGAATTTTCAAAAACCCTGAGACACGTAAAACTTAATTTTTAGTTGTCAGCCTAAATACAAATGTTGAAGATCCTAACTTCAAAACTGACGGACTTTCATACAAACTTTCATCCCCTATTTTACCACCTTAGGGGTGGAATTTTATAAAACCCTTTCTTAGTGCACCCCTAGGTCTCATAAGAAACCTACATGCCAAATTTGGAATCTCTAGACCCAGCGGTTTGGGCTGTGCGTTGATATGTCAGTCAGTCAGTCATTCAGTCAGTCAGACAGTCAGTCACCTTCTTCTTTTATATATATAGATTTTATTAATTAGCGCAAGATTAGATTAGATTTGTTTATTTCACATTATCAAATTCAGATTAAAATAGATTGTTTAAATGTCAGAGTAAGTATAATATGATCGTCAAAACAATAATTAAAAAGAAATGAATAAACAATGATGTCAAAAATGGATTGCAATACACAAAATAATAATATGTCAAACAAATGTTATTAATAATATTCAATGTCAAAATTAAAGCAAAAATGACAATAAAAAATTAAGCAATACATTATGTATTGAAATGAGGAAAGGAGTATAAAATAGTGAAAGGTATTGTAAAGGATGTTGTTGAGAGAAAGAAAGAGGAGTGTAAAGATGAGTTTGACAGAAGGCTTTCTGAAGATTTCCAGTCAAACCAAAAGTTTTTCTGGAAATCCATACGGACAGCCCGAGGAAAGTTTGGAACATCGGAGCTGAGTAAAATCAGAAGCCAGGATGGAAGTATTATAAAGGGTGAAGAATGTGTGCTGAAGAGATAGAAGGAATGTTTTGAAAGTTTGTTTGAGAGAGAAGCAGAGGCTAGCGTACCGAGGTCCTCTGTTGAAATGCATGAGAATGAATATGAGAGTAATGCAAGTGAGATAAGTATGGATGAGATCATGAAAGCAATGAAAAGTATGAAATCAGGTAAAGCAGGTGGGTATGATAGAGTGTCAGTCGAAATGTTGAAGGCTGGACGAGGCATTGTGGCTAGTCAGCTGTACCGCCTTTTCAACCTGTGTTGGACGAACGGCCAAGTACGGTGACTGGTGCAAGGCTGTGATTGTGCCGCTGTACAAGGGAAAAGGGTCACAACAGGACTGCAAAAATTACCGCGGGATAAGTCTTCTCAGTGTCGTCGGCAAACTGTATGCAAAGGTTTTGATTGAAAGAGTGATGAAAGATATTGACGAAAAAATATGGGATGTAAAAGCGGGATTTAGAAAGGGAATGGGATGTACAGATCAGGTCTTTTCCTTGCGGTGCATAGCTGAAAAAATTTTGGCCAAAAACCAAAAAGTCTACTGCGCGTTCGTGGATTTGGTAAAGGCCTATGACCGAGTGGTGAGGAATGAATTGTGGTCGGCATTGTCTATGTATGGGGCGAACGGTCATCTGATTCAAGCACTGAAATCTCTCTATGAGGATTCCAGTGCCTGCGTCAGAATAAACGGGGCGTACACTGAATGGTTTAGCATCGAAAAAGGTGTTAGGCAGGGATGTGTAGCGTCACCTTGGCTGTTTAACCTATTCATGGATAATTGTTTGACTGATCTGAAAGAGAGTATGTGTGGACTGAGAATGAATGAGTTACTCATCAAATGTCTTCCCTACGCTGACGAACAAGTTATACTTGCGTCATCTGCTGACGAGTTACAGGAGATGGTAAAAATGATGAATGTGGCTTTTGATAGGAAAGGAATGAAAGTTAATGTAAGCAAGACGAAAGTAATGGTACTAGAAAGAGAAGAGTGTATGACAGAGTGTACTATATTAATAGGTGGCGAACAAGTGAAGGAGTTTGTGTATCTGGGTTCTAAGTTTACGAGAGATGGAAAGTGTGAAAGTGATATCGAAAGAAAAGTGAATGCTGGAAACATGGTGAATGGTGCTCTGCATGCTTTTATGAAGAGTCAGAAGGTGTCTCACAAGGCTCGTCTGGCTGTTCATAGAGGCGGTTTGGTTCCGACACTGATGTACGGCAGTGAAAGCTGGGTATGGCAGAAAAAGTATGAAAGTAGAATTTATGCAGTAGAAATGAGAGCGTTGAGGAGTATGATTGGTGTGAAATTGAGTTACAGGATTAGAAATAGTGTGATAAGAGAACGTTGTGGCGTAAAAGAAGACGTAGTGACTAAAATTGAGAAAGGGATGCTGAGATGGTTTGGTCATGTAGAGAGGATGAATGAAGGAAGATTGACGAAAGAGATCTATAAGGCGAGAGTGAATGGAAACTTTGGAAGGGGAAGGCCTCGGCGAACGTACCAGGACCAAATTCAGGACGTTGTGAATTAAGGCCAGGGTAAAAGTACCCAAAACCGACGAGCATGTATGAAAGGATTGATGAAAGTTCAGGAAGCAAGGGAAGTATGTCAAGACCGTAGCAGGTGGAGAACTGTGGTCTCTGCCTACCCCGACGGGAACAAGGCGTGATGTTATGTATGTATGTATGTAATAAATATTTCAAAATTAGGTTATTTTAATTTCAACATTAAATATTCATTTATATTATAAAATTCATTATCTAATAAAAAGTCTTATAGTTGGCGATAGAACGTCTCGTCATTGACCTCATCTTTTGTGAGGTAGATGCTCATAATATTTGGGACCAATTACGCGCGGATTCTTGTTCGCGAGCTCGATTCGATGTGATACCGGGGCCAATTTTCCTACGCACCGCAAATTTCGTCCTCCACATGAGCATTGTTCAAACTTTGCCATATTTTGTCGTACGTATTTAATTATTTCATATAAATATAATGAACATAAAGTTAAAATTTTGTATTTTTAAAATAGCTTTCTACATGACGTTCTTAGTTTTGCCCCAGCTATTGTCCTCAGTGCGCGTTTTTGGAGAACGAAGATACGATGGTGATCTGTAGAATTGCCCCATAACATGACGCCGTACGACATCACCGAATGAAAATGTGCGTAGTATACCTGGAGCATCACAGGGTCAGAAACTAACGGTCGTAATTTACGCAACGCGTATGCGGCACTGCTTAGTCTGCTACAGAGAAACTCTACGTGAGAATTCCAGTTCACGTATAAGTCTAGCACGAGCCCTAGGAACCGGCATTCGGTTTGAAACGGTACAGGACATTTTAAAGCAGGCGGTGTTGTTAGCGGCCGTGCAGTAAAAAGCAGCAGGTTTGATTTTGTTGGATTTAGTATCAAACGATTTACCGTGAACCACTCACGCAGCTGTTCATAAGTTATGTTTAATTTTGCGTTCAATTGATCATAGGTGCGCGCGCTTACCACGACCGTAGCGTCATCAGCGAACAACACTGCTAAACCCTCGGTTATAAAGTTTGCTAAGTCGTTAATGAAAACAAGAACTAATGTGTTTCCTAAGGCTGATCCTTGAGGAATGCCGATAGATACATGACCAGGGTTTGATCTAAAATTACGCCCTTCAGAAGTAATCTGTACAGTCTGCTTTCTATCGTCCAATAAAGACCTCAGCAATTCGTGACTAATTTTCATAATCCCATAACAACAATGTTTCTCCAAAAGCAGATCAGCCTGTATTACATCGCATGCCTTTGTTAGGTCGCAGAACAACCCTGAAATTTTATAATTGTCATCAATCCCTGTTATAATTGAGTCTATTATTTGATGCTGTTGTTGTCGACTTATTTTTCCTGTACGCGTATTGCCTTTCTGACAATAGATCGTTAGATTCTAGGTGTTCCATTAGGCTTTTAGATATTAGAGATTCGATGAGTTTAGAGATACTAGGAACTATTGTTATAGGCCGATGACTGTCAACCTGGGTTGGGTCACCTTTACCTTTAAAAACTGGGCATACTCGAGTAGTGTTCAAGGATTCAGGATATTTTCCATACGCAAACATTTCATTTATTAAAAGTACCAAAATATCTGATATAATCGGCCACACTGACATTAAGATGTTTACAGAAATCTATATATATAAAAGAAGAAGGTGACTGAATGACTGACTGACTAACTGACTGACTGACTGACTGACTGACATATCAACGCACAGCCCAAACCGCTGGGTCTAGAGATTCCAAATTTGGCATGTAGGTTCCTTATGAGGCCTAAGGGTGCACTAAGAAAGGGTTTTACAAAGCTCCACCCCTAAGGGGGTGAAATAAGGGATGCAAGTTTGTATGAAAGTCCGTCAGTTTTGAAGTTAGGGTCTTCAAAATTTGTATTTGGGCTGACGACTAAAAATTAATGTTTATGTGTCTCAGGGTTTTTGAAAACTCGACACCCTTAAGGGTGAAAAGGGGGATGAAGTTGAAAATTCTTTATTTTTAAAGTAAAATCCACATAATTTATTATTTAGGCATTAATAATGTAATTCTATGCAACGTTCATCACTGGTATTGAAATTCCACCCCAAATTTATATATATTCTTTATTGCACAAATTCACATACAGAAAGTTACATACAAAAGGACATTTACAAAGGCGGGCTTATCTCTAAAAGAGATTTCTTCCAGCCAACCCATGGTAGTGAGAGAGAGTGTTCATTAGCGGGACTCAGTAGTGCATTATTAAAATCCACAAAAACCAGATGTAATAATATAAAATAAATAAATGGTATAAAATAAACAAGTTAATAAAATATATTGATGATATAGGTATAAATATAATATATAAATAATATAAATACATACAGAAGATACATACATATAACAATACTTACATATAAATAAATACCTGCATAGATATATTCATATAAATACAGAAAGTTATGAAGAACAATTAACAATGATGACTACGAACACGAAGCAGTGATTTGTGAGAAAAGATGCTCCTTTACTCTTTTTTTAAAAGAGGCAATTGAGGGACTCTCCTGAATAGATTTGGGAAGACGATTCCAAAGTTGAGCAGCACGGACAGAAAAATAATGAAATAAGAAATTGGTGTTGCTCCTAGGTACCTCAAGCATTGTGGTGATACAGGGGCGCCTAGATCGAGTGGGAGGAGGAAGCAGTTGGAATCGGGCACGAAGGTAAGGAGGGGAGTGTGGGTCATTAAGGATATTAAAAAGGACAGATAGTATGTGCATATCTCGGCGAAGGCGGATAGGAAGCCATTTAAGCTGAGCACGAAAGTGTGAAACGCGGTCATATTTACGCAAACCAAAAATGAAACGTATCGCCAAGTTTTGAAGGCGATCTAATTTATTCAGCAGCTCCTCAGTCACATCCAAATAACAGACGTCAGCGTAGTCGAGGATAGGTAAGAGTAGAGACTGCGCAAGCATAATTTTGGTATGGAAAGGGAGAAAGTATTGGAGACGCTTGAGAGAGTGGAAAGTGTAATGCATGCGCCTGCTCACATCGTTGATGTGATATGTCCAGGACATGTTGCAGTCCATGATCAGACCCAAGTTCTTTACTTTATTATTATAACAGATTGGGACACCAGAATAAAACAGTTTATGCAAAGAGTCCAAGTCTAACCTGGATCTGAGTCTACTGCTGCCTATAATGATTGATTGAGATTTGGCTGGATTGACTAGAAGGCCAAAAGACTTAGCCCACAATTGGACAGCAGCAAGATCTTATCAAGATCTAGATTTAACCCCTAAAAAAGGGAAATGAGGTGAAAAAGTCTATGAAAATATCTAATATGGGTATCGTTTGTATGGTTTATCGTGTCGCTGATTACGAAAACTACAACAACTTTGAAATCCAACGTGGTGGACGTGAAATACCATCATCCCCTGGGGATGGGGTTGGGGTGCGATAGATATGGGTGTCGTATGTAAGGGATAGCGGTTAAATTGGCGTTAGGGGTAGGGATAGGGGCAGGGATAGGGAGAGATAGAGGTAGAGAGGAAGAGGAAGAGGTAGAGGTAGAGAGGTAGAGGTAGAGAGTACGCTGCTAGCGTACCGCAGGGTGGCGTCCTGTCTCCTCATTTGTTTTCAATTTTTATAAACTCCACCACAGTACCCTAGACTTCTTCTTATCATTTGTATGCAGACGATCTTCAGATATACGCACAAGCTCCCGTCGCAAGAATTTTGGAAGCGATTGAAAATATTAATAGGGATCTCAAAAGTATTTCTGACTGGAGTTATTCTCACGGGCTAAAAGTAAACCCTAAAAAGTCTCAGGCTATTGTCATTGGTAGTCGCTGGTACACCACATGTCTTGACGTTCATTCATTGCATCCCATAATGTTTGACGGTGTTCAGGTTCCCTTTTCCGGCAAGGTTAAAAACCTTGGCATAATATTTGACTGCAACCTTACTTAGAGGCCTCAAGTCTCCGAGCTCAGTAGGAGGATCTTTGCCGCGTACAGCTCGCTAAGACGTCTCAAAAATCTGTTGCCAACAAAAACAAAAATCTCTCTGGCTCACGACATACTCCTGCCTATATTAGACATAACTGTAGAATTAATAAATAAATTGGAACGTCTACAGAATGTTTGTATTCGTTTCATATTCGGGCTGCGGAAATTTGACCATGTTTCTTATTTCCGTTCTCAACTTCAATGGCTGCCTATTCACCGTCGAAGGGACTGCCACATCCTTTCTCTTCTGTACACTATCCTCAACAATCCTAACTCTCCCTCTTACTTAAAAAACCTATTCGTCCACCGTTCCTCTACTCTAAACATTCGGTCGAATTATAACCTATCCCTTGACATTCCTTCCCATTCCACTGATTTCTTCTCAAAATCTTTCACTGTGCAAGCTATCAACCTATGGAATAGCCTCCCTGAGTCCATCAGGCGGGCTCCGTCACCTGACTGCTTTAAGAATCGCGACAAAGCCCATTTCCTCATCTACCTCTCCTCATGATTTCATCAATATTTCCTCTCTTATATAGTAATATAATGGTATATATTAGTTTATGCATATTATTATATCTACTGTAGTATATTATTGTATGAGTAAGGATATTTATGTAGTGATACCATATGTAATGTATGTCAAATACGTATTTTATGTATATAATATTTTTATGTAGGTTTATTGTATAAGTAGCCACCAACCCGCGTCGCACTCTTCACCGTACAGATTTCAACACCTGAAAGGTTGCCTGGTAGAGATTGCTACCTTAGCAATAAGGCCGCCTTTTGTAAATTCTTTTGTTTTAATCTTTCTTAATTTGTAAATTTCTGTCCTGTGGTGTGCAATAAAGTATATTTGTATTGTATTGTAGAGAGGTAGAGAGATAGAGAGGTAGAGGTACAGGTAGAGGGAGAGGGAGAAGGAGGGGAAGAGGGAGAGGGAGGGAAGGGGAGGGGGAGAGACAGAGGGAGGGAGAGGGGGAGGGTAGGGGGGAGGGGGAGAGAGAGAGAGAGGGAGAGGGTTTTAGTTTTTCTCAATTACTTCTGCGAATTGGCTCTGTTTTGAAATATTACATAAAAGTGTCTCTCATCTCTCTTTTTACATTTTTTAGGATACTGCTGCTAAGTTCCTTTGTTCTGAATTATTTATGAGTAACGTCTGTATATTATATAAAATTCAGCCTGATCTTGAATTATATTCATTGATTTGCGCAGGGTTAGTCCTGTTTTTCCTTAGTTTAAAATTACCCCGAAATGACGGGAATATATCTCATTGCTTCGGAAAACCGGTAACAACATAAATACGAAATCCACGCGAGCGAAGCCGCGGGCAACAGCTAGTGTCATATATGTCCTGAGTGTTACCGGTATGAACCATGTCTTTAAGTATTTTACTCAGCATGGGTTACGATCTGCATATCAAATAAAGGCGGATTTAAGTTGCAAAGGTATCTTTTCAAATACGTAATAGCTTTTTGTTTATTGGGCTGCAGGTTTCGTTTTGATGTAATACTAAGGAAGTAATCGTTAAATTTCTCAGGTACTTGGTGAGCTTGCAAGCATTTTCCCTGATCTGTTAAGCGTATATTTTGTGATCGGCTTTTTGTTGAAACTTCATTATTCAGGAATTGCCAAACCTTTTTGGAAGTATTTTTTGTCAATTTTATTTCCTGATCTATGTAATTTCGCTTGTCCCTCAATGCCGCCATTTTAATTAATTGTGAATAATATTGAACACATTTGTCTATTTTGTCATTATTGGGATATTGGTTTTTTATTAAGGAAAAATTATCAAAATTATTTATAAATTCAGCTAATTCATTGCTTAACCACGGAGTACTAGATTTTTTTTTATCAAAACTTTTTTAATACGGAAATGAATATCTAAATAATATGTCAAAGTAGCAATTAATTTGTTGAATTTGTCATTAAGAGAAATTTCAGAGTAAATAAAATTCCATTCATAATTTGCAATGTCAACGTAAAAGTTTTGTATATTTTGTTTTGTAAATAGCCGACTTTCCACATACCTATTTGCCAAACTATTTTGTTTGATTATAGATGATAACACGAATAGTTGTGCATTATGGTCGCTGATTGGTTTGTCGATCGGTTTAGCGGTTACGTCACAGTCGTCGCAGGATACTCTTTCACAATCTAAGGAGGTACTAGAGTGGTTTGTTACTCGTGTAGGAAAGTCTACAATGTTTTGTGAGTTATAACTCTTTAGCACATCGATTAAACGTTTCTGTTCATTATTGTAGCTAAGATAATCAACGTTTATATCGCCAACCAAAATAAACCTTTTATTTTCGTCAATAATTTTACACAATAAACTTTCGAATAGAGATAAAAACGTTTTAAAATCACCGTTCCCGGTTCTGTACATGCCAATAATAATAAGGTTTTGCGCATACAATTCGATTACACAGAATTCACAATGATATTCGTCTGAGAGGTTCTGTAGGTCTTGTCGTTTTTTGTAAACAATCCCTCCCGTGCAAACAGTGCGACGCCGCCGTGAGCGATGTTCGGACGACAGTACGCGTTTGCTAGCTCATAATTACCTACATAGTTTAACTCTGTTGATCTCGTTACTTTTGCACCATATTTCTGTGCACACGATCACGTTGGGGTCGTATTTATTAGGTACAATATCGAACAAACTGCTCTTTCCTGTGACGGAACGAACATTTTGGTGCAAAACACTGGTGTCAGTGTGCAAAATAGGCGTTATTTGTGATGTTTTGTTGTTTGCGGTGGTGAGTTTTTTGAAGAGACGATGTTGAACTTACGAATGGATACCCCGTTTGGCCATATCTTAGGGTCGCGAATAATCTTCAAGGAGGCTGGGCGAACGTCAAGTTTAAAAGATGAATAATCACCTCGGGTGATCAGCTGTTCGCACGCGACGTCGTCAACTTGGATGTGCTTTTTTACGTGCTTCATAATGTCAACTACGGTTGTGCTTACGCTAAAATTAAATAAATGAAGGCTAACAAGACGCAAAGAGCAGCACACAGAATCTTCTCCACTGGAGGGACGGTCTATTTGCTGGCTGAAGTCGGTGGTGAAGCCGGTGTAGGCCGTTTTCCGGTGATGTTGGCATCGGTCTTCTTTACTGAGAGATCATTTTCAGTCCTGACCGGCGAAGGTGTTGAAGCTGACCTATTCTCGGTATGGGCTGGAACTGTGTGGCCTTGGGCGCTAGATACTTGTGAACAGTCAAGTGAAACCTGGAGTATTCCCTGCGGCCCCGAGTCGTTTAGTGACAGTGATTGAGGAATTTGGAGTTTATGTGGTATGGCTGATATGGTCATGGTGTTTTTGGCGGTGCCTGTACTCGAAAGGAGGTTGATATTACAATCAGCTGTAGTCTTAACAGG
Source organism: Athrips mouffetella (assembly GCA_947532105.1). NCBI lineage: Eukaryota > Metazoa > Arthropoda > Insecta > Lepidoptera > Gelechiidae > Athrips > Athrips mouffetella. The sequence continues at coordinate 6,478,398 of OX383964.1, read as the reverse complement.
TTGGTTTTTGTTTTTATTTCTAGTTATATGCGTCTTTGTTGTATCTTTGCTAATGTCAGAAGTTTCAGGTACTTTTTGAAGATTTTTGTCAACAAAAGCAATTTCTCATCCTGTTCCTTGATGCAGGTTTGTTGTTTGCTAATTAATGAATGACACTCACTTAGTTCTTCTTGAATTTCAGTTACTTTCGATGACAAATCAGAAACAACGGTCACCAACCTTTGTACCATCGCCTTCACTGTTTGAGCCATCTTATCGCTGAATTTATACAATAATTCGGATATTTGTTGTTTTAACAGAATTTTAAAGCGTAAATACTATTTAAATATATAAAAATTGCTAATTAAAATATTATTTAAATACGAGAGCACTTTGAATCAAAGTAATCCATCTCGACCTGTTAGTTATGTTATCATCAATCACTTATTTAAGGTCGCTTTCCAAAACAGTGAGAATTTCCATGACAGCAGGATAGATTTATATAACATCCATATAAATTGGTAAACATTTTTAGTGCATACCCTGTCTAAAATCTCTGTGCACTTCACTGCGACTAAGTGCACACTCCTGCTGAGGAGTAATAGACGTTGGGGAAGGTATGGCGTAGTGACACGATTCTTCTACCCGCTACACCGCCCACCCCTGCTTACGACTGACCACCCCATCCCCGCGAACAACTTTCACATAGCAGAGAAGTCATCCACTATCTTGTATTGTAGTACTTTAAGTGAAAAACTCCTTGATCATTTCCAGAGGAGTAGCCTACCCAGATCGGGCCCCACTCCCTGAGCTAGTAATCAAGAACCCTTGCTCGAAAGCCTGTCGATGCAGCATCAGCGATGGCATGCCTTCCTTCTCATGTGCCGTGGTGGATTGTTATTATGGAGGCTTCGAGGATGAATGCATCAACACCTATAATTTGAAAGATTGCTGCAGCGTTGGCCATGTTTGCGGTAAGTGTAATCTTTTTCAGGGTTCCGATACCAAAATGGTAAAAAAAGGAACCCTTATGTTGCGACTTTGTCTATCTTTCTGCCATACCTGTATATTTCAGAGCAACCACTCATGCTATCAAGGGGGCCCAAATAGAGGGGGCAAAATTTCAAATTGTCAGGTTTCATATGAAAGGGCATTACTTGTACATTCTAAAATACTCGTATATGTAAAATACCACCCCCCCCCCATTATCTCTGAAGTTTGTGAAAGGAAATGAATTAATTACAGTCGAAATATTACAGCAAAAATAAAAGGATCTTTCTGAGTTGCACAGTTTTTAAGAAAATTGCATAAAACCTTTACAAACAAAGTTTTGCGGTCTTAAAAATGGACTTTATTGCTTCCAAAAATACCAGAAGTATATCGGACGGATCTCTCGGCGCGCTAGTCTGACTCGCACTTGACCTGTCTTTTCTTTTTGTTGTGGTGTAATAACACTAGTTATACTTCGACGCTGCATCTTCAAGATTTATCTTATTCACACTATGTAGTTCCATTTTCCAATGTACTAGGCATCGCACAATATTCAAAGCTGTAGGTAAAAAAAAACTGTAAAGAAAGAATATTAAAAACCACAGCTATAGTACTGTTCACCCCCGCTTGGCGGCGCCCCTGCTGTGCGCGCGCTTTGATCGGTTCTCATTCGTTTTTCTTGTGCGGGCATTGACACATCGTTGAAATTGATAATAAGATTTTCGTGTTAATTTCCGGTAAAGTTTGTGTTTTTTCGATACTTATACGTGCAAGTGGAAAGTTTTCGAAGTGTTGGGGTTTATCACGTGATTTACCATGGGAAAACGATTATATGATTTGGACGATAGATATTCATCGGATTCTAGTGACAATCGTAAGTTTTACCATCTCTTTAGCTTATTTTTTCCGTTGAAAAGATAACCGTTCTTGCAATTAGTTGCGGGTAAATATGTCACGGAGCGGGGCTGCATGCCTCGCATGCTGCCTCCTTTCGTGATCCTGGCTCTATTGTCCTGGCCCAAAATTCCAAATTCCTATTTCAAATGTCTTCTATCTCTGTCTTTTGATGTCATTCGTGTCAAAAACAGTCAGTTTACCTTTGATTCTGGTCGTGCTCGGACGTGCCCGCGCGCAGCACGACCACCGCCTTGTATTTTGTACCCACTTTATCATAATAAACTCGTAACTTTATGTTGGTTGTTGTTGTTACCTACACCCTGAAGAGTCTCAACTTCTGTCTGCCGCTGAGTGGTTTTCGGTGACAAATAACCTACTTGCAGTTACAAAATGTTGCAAATTATTTGGTTGTTTGTTTTCGCTAAAAGGTTTCCTTTTTAGTATAAATTATTACTGATTTGTATTATAATAAAACAATAAAATATTTACATACCCACTTAATATTTACAAACCTACCTACATAATAAATAAACAAAAAAAACAAAAATAAAAATAAAAAATAAAATAAAATAAAAAATAAAAACGGGTAGGTTTTGTCCACGGACTAGATAAGTACTATACGTACAAGTATTGTCTATAATAAGTTACAGATTTACCTAAGTACTGTTAGGGCCAACGCAAGCTGAGGTGCAGGCCGCAGGACGCAGGCCGCAGGCCGCAGGCCGCAGATTTTGCAGGCCGCAGACGTAGGTGACCAACGCAAGCTGGAACGCAGATACTAAACACATGCGGGCACAGAATACTATTACACACCTACGGAAGGAAGAATGACAACTTATAGTGAAAAAAATTAGACTTTTTTTTTATATGATAGAAAGAAGGTTTGAATTCTCCCTTCTCATAAACTGTAATAATATCTTGTACTGTATCTAATATCTACATAGGGATTCAAAAAAAATAGCTGTAAAACCTATTAAAGGCTTATTTAGGAGGCTAAATGCAACAACTTTTTAGGGTTCCGTAGTTAACAAGGAACCCTTATAGTTTCGTCATGTCCGTCTGCCTTTCTGTCCGTCTGTCTGTCTGTCCGCGGCTTAGCCCAGAGACCATTAGTACTAGAAAGTTAAAATTTAGTGTAGATATGTATTTCATCCACGCCGAGAAAGTGGTCAAATAAAAACTTTAAAAATATTTTTTTTTGGTTAAGTACCTCCCATACAAGTAAAGTGGGAGTGATTTTTTTTCCAACGTGTGGAATATCGTTGGGTAGGTCTTTTAAAAATAATGTACAGTCAAGAGCAGGTCAAGCTTTTCATTCGCAGCGCGACTTTAGCTCCTACAGCTAATTTAATTGTCAATTGTTTAAGTTGTCATCCGAAATGTAGATCTCATCGAGACCTATCATTGGTCTCAGCACACGAATAGTCTAGGGTCAGTAGTTTTCGAGTTATAGAAATTTTTAGTTTGACAGCTCTCATCCGAAATGTAGATCTCATCGAGACCTATCATTTGTCTCAGCACACGAATAGTCTAGGGTCTGTAGTTTTCGAGTTATAGCGATTTTTAGTTTGACAGCTGTCATCCGAAATGTAGATCTCATCGAGACCTATCATTGTCTCAGCACACGAATAGTCTAGGGCCAGTAGTTTTCAAGTTATAGCGATTTTTAGTATGACAGCTGTCATCCGACATGTAGATCTCATCGAGACCTATCATTTGTCTCAGCACACGAATAGTCTAGGGTCTGTAGTTTTCGAGTTATAGCGATTTTTAGTTTGACAGCTGTCATCCAAAATGTAGATCTCATCGAGACCTATCATTTGTCTCAGCATACGAATAGTCTAGGGTAAATAGTTTTCGAGTTATAGCGATTTTTAGTTTGACAGCTGTCATCCAAAATGTAGATCTCATCGAGACCTATTATTTTTCCCAGCACAATAGTAGTCTAGGGTCAGTAGCTTTCGAGTTATAGTGATTATAAATTTGACAGCTGTCAACCAAAATGAAGATCGCGACGGGATCTATCATTACAAAAAAAATTAGAAAGATTTTAGCCATAGACAATAGGTGCACCACGGGCGATAGTTTTGAATTAGTTTTATTTCAAAAGTGATCAGGTGTTCCACGGGAGAAAAAAATCTTCCGTGGTACTCCCAGGTGAACCACGCGGGTGTACCACGGGCAAAGCCTGCGCTAAAGTACTAAACCATCGCTACCGGTGTCGTAAGAGACGATTATGGAATCATGAACCGGAGGATAGGCAGCAGTGTCCTTTTGTGTATCATACCACCTTACTTTCTGCGGTCACCAGCAGTCGCGGTCCTTGGTGCTAGCCGCAACGCTAACAAGCGTGGTGACAATGGTACTTCTCATCCACATTTGAGCAATTAACCACAATTTTTTTTTATCTGTGGCATAACTTTTTGTTGTTTCTAGTTGCGAGAGTCTGCTTTCACACGCTATAGTGTGTTATTTATTCTGTAGCACGCAGAAACAATTGCCGGCAGAAACAAGGCGCAGACATGTGTCTGCGTACACATGTCTGCATCCCAGCTTGCGTTGCTCTATGAAGGTTCATACATTACAAAAATCTGCTCTGCTCTGCTCTGCCCTGCCCTGCGCCATCTGCGTGGCAATATACGCTAAGCCTTATTCTCCGTGACGTGATCACGTGTTGATAACAAAACCGGCTCGGTGAACCTGCCTTCTTTTCAGTGTCAAACCTACAATTTTCATTTACTGGTTATTCTCCATGACGCGATCATGTGCTGATAACCAACTAGTCCCGTGTCGTAACGTGATTACGCCCAGTGACTTTAAACTTTAACACGGTATTACATACCCTACTCGTCATCAATCACTCTTTTGGTGGGTGCTTTGCAGATGACACAGACGAGACTTCTCGCATTCGCCTCTCAGTTATCGTTCGAGGTCAGTATCAACAGACCGCGTGTATTATACGGACTCGGTTGACTTCGAGCCCCAGCAACCTAAGAATAGAATAGTATTTATTTGCTTCAAACATGGTAGTCAAGATAGAAAATATTACACATACGTCCTCATGTTTCGCCAATATATCAGCATGCAAATATTAATAAAATATACATTATAAATCCATCGGCAGTTATTTACATATGAAATTTTAATTTAACACAAAATTACAATTATAGATAGATAGATAGAAACTCTTTATTGCACACAAATTAAGAGTAATTGCGTAAGAAACCTTATATCTAATTGCGCGCAAAGGCGGCCTATTATAATTATATTTATATCCATTAAATTTCAAATTAAAATTTCATTGCTAAAAAGTTTCTTACATTATAAATTATTTGGTCACTAAGCCACATATATAGTTTTGTCTTGAATAGGTTACCTTTTTATTATGTTATTAAAGATTTTTATTTATAAAATATAGAATTTTACATGTCAAAAACATTAGATTTCATTACATTACATAAAATTATCGTAGAAAAATGCACACACACATGGACACTTAAAACTAGTCAAATAGTCCCCCGCGCAGAGATCCCTGGCCAAATGTACCCATAATACAGGCCGCGTTGCCCCGCTGTATGGCGAGGGAGATGTGCTGGACAAGGAACGCACCCGAGCGGGCGTCGCCACCCTTCTCTCGCAACCGACGACCAATGTCACCGACCAGCTTCTTCGCCTCCGAGCACCACGGTCCAGCAGTTTCAACGGCAAACGGCACAAAGACGTACGTTGATTCCAAGTCAGAGTATTTGGTGTGTTTGCCACGAGCAGCTGCCTCTGCCGCTGCACCAGCAATCTGCAGAGTGCCAGCAATATGGCAGGCCGCAAAAGTGCTGACACACGTGGCATCCCAAATGAGACACCGCCCTCTCAGCCAAGGAATCAAAGTAAGACCGTCCGGCCGCTTGCCGTCCGAACGCGACAACCCTGGAGGCTCTAGGATCGATGGCACTCCGGATGAGACCAGCGCACGCCTAATGATTTCATTGACTGCATGGTGGCGAGGTCGCCGCCCGGCGCTTCGCGCGCAGCTTAGGCCGTGGTGGCCTTTAGCGTCAACCGTAGTACCGCAGATGCAGGTATGCGGTTCGCACACCACACAGCCAAGGCGGAGTGCTGCAGCCACTCTGAGAGAATCGTTGTCCAGCAACGTACCTATGTGGGGGGATGGTAAAACATGCAGCCAGGCGCCTGATTCTGGCTTGGTCGACGCGAGCAGACGTGCCGATTCGCTGCTAGCACTTTCGGTCAGAAGGGACGAAAATAGATGTCGGCAGGCAATGTTGTCCCAGTTTCTCTGCCTCTCTGGATTTGATGGCTGGCTATCGTTGGGGCAGAGGATAGCCCAAAGGCTCAGGGCCTCCGAAGCAAAAGGGACACAGATCCCGCCACCATTAGAGGGTAAAATGTGAGTGACGAGCTCAGAGACCCCGTACGCGGAGGCGAAAAAGGCAATAGGACCTGTCTCATGCAAACGGCGCACCCCCAATCCACCGTGGCGCACCGGCAAGCTAGCCTGGCACCACTGCGTTTCACTTAGGCACACATTGATTGTGTCTTCGAGGGTTTTCTTGAGAACATTGTCAAAGTTAAGAACTTCTTCTGGGAGCTTCCATGTAGGAGCCGTCCTGATGATATACGTCAACTTAGGCATCGCGAAGCAGTTCCTTAGAAGAGTCAGTGACACATGCGCCGGAAGGTGCTTTAAGTGACCCGCAAGTGATTCCAGGGTATGAGTCTTGGTCTGCATGCACTCTCTTAAGCCCTCAAAAAAGATAGGAGCTCCAAGGAGACTAAGGGTAGCCCTATCCATGACCCTCAGGCCAGGAATGTGAGAGGCGAATTCGTCAAATCGAGATGCTGATGCCGGGCTGCAGGCGAAAAATTCGCATTTCGCGGTATTGACCTCCAAGCCGAGCTCTTTGAGAGCGGGGAAAAGCATTAAGATATCTCTTTTTACTACTTCAGGGCTTCCACCAATGGTACCATCGTCCAGATACCAGACATTGAGTGTAGCTTCCAACCTCGAGATGACCTTGTGGATAGCCATGCTTTGTCTTAAATAAATTTATTTTCATATTTCTAATGTCAATTGGAACTTTGTTATATAGTTTTACACACATAGACAAGCAATTGCGGTTATATCGTTCAGTAGAAGGTGTTTGTTCAAATACTATCCTGTTAGAGTCTCTACGAAGTCTATTTTTAACATTATGGGGTTTTGTGAATAGATCAGGATGTTTTTTTTACATATACACACACTTCATATATGTATAAGGCTGGCAGCGGTAATAGGCCAAGATCCTTGAATACAGGCCTACACGAATCCCGCGAACTCATACTCATGCAAGCTCTCATACACTTTATTTGTGCTACTAGTGCTCTGTTTGTATTGGTACCATTAGTACCTAAATCAGTCTTCTGCGACTACAGAGGTTACCACACTTCCTAATGAAATTCTTGAAGCGCTTGGTGATCCAAAGGGAAAAGAAGAAGTCTTTGGACCTAAGTTTCCAGATGAGATCTCTAAACGCTGGGGAAGAATTCTGGTAGATGGCTTGACTAAAGAGCAAACGCAGGAAGTGATGGAGAAGACATTGATCCCAGATGATTTTCGCTTAATCAAAGCGCCTTTGTTGAATCCAGAGATTGCACCAGTACTGAGTGATGCCGTCAGAAACTGAGACAAGCTACTGGATAAAGCGCAGAATCATCTTGGCTTAAGCATTGCTAGCCTTACTTGTCTTACGTCGGCGGTAATTGAAAAGGACTTAAGCAAGATTGAAATTCTTAAGAATATCTCAGAAGGTAGCCAGATATTTCTTGATTTGCATCATGAAAATACAGCTACAAAGGAGAAAGCTAGTCATATCGTCCCTGGATAAGAAATTTACCGACATAATAAAAGACGCGAAAAGAGACTCCTTTCTTTTCGGCGCTGAATTGGGAGAGAAAATTAAGGTATCCAAAACAGCCGAAAGATCTGGGCTGCACATAAAACGCAACGCTGGTCTTTCATCATCTGCATCCTCTTCTCGCAAATTCTCTAACCAGGGAAACTGGAAGGGCCCACCCCGGGCACAAGGACAGCGGTCGTACAGACAGGGTGGGCCGAAGAACCTCCGGTACTCAGGCCAGACGAGCAAGCGAGCACCACCCCGAGCTGCAGATCGACCAGGAGCGTCGACTTTGAAGATGGGCGACAAGACGCGCAAGGCTTAACTGAGGTAATTCCCCATGCGGGTAGACTGAAGTACTTCCATCATAATTGGCGTACTCTAACAGATGATCCTATAGTCTTACAGTATGTACAAGGATTTGTGATCCCCTTTGAGAAGCATGTCTTGCAAAAATACGTATCCGAGAACAATAATTTTGACGCCACTGAGCTTGTACATTTAAAATCAGCTATTTGCAAACTACAGCAATCAGGCGCTGTCATCAAGGTTAACGCCGTTCCAGGGCAATTTTTACCAAAAGTTTTTCTTACGCCTAAAAGTGACGGTTCATTTAGATTTATAATGAACCAGCTGTTGTCCGCGGCTTCGCTCGCGTGGATTTAGTATTTATGTTGTCACCGGTTTTCCGAAGAATTGAGATATTTTCCCGTCATTTCGGGGTAATTTTAAACTAAGGAAAAACAGGACAAAACAGCGCAAATCAATGAGTATACTCGTAATTCAAGATCCACCTGAATATTATATAATATACAGACGTTACTCATATATTACTCAGAACAGAGGAACTTAGCAGCAGTATACTAACAAATGTAAAGAGAGTGATGAGAGACACCTTTATGTAATATTTCAAAACAGAGCCAATTCGCAGAAGTAATTGAGAAAAACTGAAACTCTCTCCCACCCCCCTTCTTCTCCCCCTCCCCGTCCCTCTTTCTCTCTCCCTCCCCCTCCTCCCTCTCCCTCACCCCGTCCCCCTCACTCTCTCCCTCCCTCTCCCCTTCCTTCTCGCTCTCCCTCTACCTCTCTACGTCTCTACCTCTCTACCTCTACCTCTCTACGTCTCTACCTATCTACTTCTTACCTCTCTACCTCTCTACCTCTCTACCTCTCTACCTCTCTACCTCTCTACCTCTCTACCTATCTACCTCTCTACCTCTCTACCTCTCTACCTCTCTACCTCTCTACCTCTTTACCTCTCTACCTCTCTACCTCTTTACCTATCTACCTCTCTACCTCTCTACCTCTCTACCTCTACCTCTATCCCTGCCCCTATCCCTACCCCTAACGCCAATTTAACCGCTATCCCTAACATAGAAACGACACCCATATTTATTTTAAGACATTTCAAACCTATCGCACCCCAACCCCATCCCCAGGGGATGATGATATTTCACGTCCACTACGTTGGATTTCAAAGTTGTTGTAGCTTTCGTAATCAGCGACCCGATAAACCATACAAACGACACCCATATTGATTTTTAGACATTTCAAACCTATCGCACCCCAACTCCATCCCCAGGGGGATGATGGTATTTCACGTCCACCACGTTGGATTTCAAAATTGTTGTAGTTTTCGTAATCAGCTACCCGATAAACCATACAAACGACACCCATATTCACATTTCAACCCTATCGCACCTCAACCCCATCCCAAGGGAATGATGGTATTTAACGTCCACCACGTTGGATTTCAAAATTGTTGTAGTTTTCGAAATCAGCGACCCGATAAAGCATACAAACGTTACTCATATTGGTTTTTAGACTTTTTCACCCCATTTCCCTTTTTAAGGGGTTGAATTAGGGGTGGAATTTCAATAATAGTGATAAACGTAGCATAGATTTACATCATTAATGCCTAATTAATAATTGAAGTGGATTTTCCTTTAGAAATAAAGAATTTTCAACTTCATCCCCCTTTTCACCCTTAAGGGTGTCGAATTTTCAAAAACCCTGAGACACGTAAATATTAATTTTTAGTCGTCAGCCCAGGTACAAATTTTAAACATCCTAACTTCAAAACTGACGGACTTTCATACAAATTTTCATCCCCTATTTTACCCCCTTAGGGGTAGAATTTTGTAAAACCCTTTCTTAGTGCACCCCTAGGCCTCATAAGGAACCTACATGCCAAATTTGGAATCTCTAGACCCAGCGGTTTGGGCTGTGCGTTGAAATGTCAGTCAGTCAGTCACCTTCTTCTTTTATATATATACTAGCTGTTGCCCGCGGCTTCGCTCGCGTGGATTTCGTATTTATGTTGTTACCGGTTTTCCGAAGCAATGAGATATTTTCCCAACATTTCGGGGTAATTTTTAACTAAGAAAAAACAGGACTAAGCCTGCGCAAATCAATGAGTATAATTCAAGATCCAGTTGAATTTTATATAATATACAGACGTTACTCATAAATTACTCAGAACAGAGGAACTTAGCAGCAGTATCCTAATAAATGTAAAGAGAGAGATGAGAGACACCTTTATGTAATTTTTCAAAACAGAGCCAATTCGCAGAAGTAATTGAGAAAAACTGAAACCCTCTCCCTCTCTCTCCCACTCCCCCCTTCCTCTCCCCCTCCCCGTCCCTCTGTCTCTCCCCCTCCCCCTCATCCCCCTCCCTCTCTCCCTCCCTCTCCTCCTTCGCCTCCTTCTCCCTCTCCCCCTTCCCCTCCTTCTCCCTCTTCCTCTACACCTCTCTACCTCTCAACGTCTCTACCTCTCTACCTCTCTACCTCTCTACCTCTCTACCTCTCTACATCTCTACCTCTCTACCTCTCTACCTCTCTACCTCTCTACCTCTCTACCTCTATACCTCTATACCTCTATACCTCTATACCTCTATACCTCTATACCTCTATACCTCTATACCTCTATACCTCTATACCTCTATACCTCTATACCTCTATACCTCTATACCTCTATACCTCTATACCTCTATACCTCTATACCTCTATACCTCTCTACCTCTACATCTCTACCTCTACCTCTCTACCTCTATACCTCTACCTGTCCCTATCCCTGCCCCTATCCCTACCCCTAACGCCAATTCAACCGCTATCCCTAACATAAAAACGACACCCATATTTATTTATAGACATTTCAAACCTATCGCACCCCAACCCCATCCCCAGGGGATGATGGTATTTCACGTCCACCACGTTGGATTTCAAAGTTGTTTTAGCTTTCGTAATCAGCGACCCGATAAACCATACAAACGACACCCATATTGATTTTTAGACATTTCAAACCTATCGCACCCCAACTCCATCCCCAGGGGGATAATAGTATTTCACGTCCACCACGTTGGATTTCAAAATTGTTGTAGTTTTCGTAATCAGCGACCCGATAAACCATACAAACGACACCCATATTGATTTTTAGACATTTCAAACATATCGCACCCCAACTTCATCCCCAGGGGGATGATGGTATTTCACGTCCACCACGTTGGATTTTAAAATTGTTGTAGTTTTCGTAATCAGCGACCCGATAAACCATACTCGTACAAACGACACCCATATTGATTTTTAGACATTTCAAACCTATCGCACCCCAACTCCATCCCCAGGGGGATGATGGTATTTCACGTCCACCACGTTTGATTTCAAAATTGTTGTAGTTTTCGTAATCAGCGACCCGATAAACCATACAAACGATACCCATATTGGTTTTTAGACTTTTTCACCCCATTTCCCTTTTTTAGGGGTTGAATTTGGGGTGGAATTTCTAAATTTGGCATGTAGGTTCCTTATGAGGCCTAGGGGTGCACTAAAAAAGGGTTTTACAAAATTCTACCCCTAAGAGGATAAAATACGGGATGAAAGTTTGTATGAAAGTCCATCAGTTTTGAAGTTAGGATCTTCAAAATTTGTATTTAGGCTGACGACTAAAAATTAATAATTATGTGTCTCAGGGTTTTTGAAAATTCGACACCCTTAAGGGTGAAAAGGGGGATGAAGTTGAAAATCCTTCATTTTCAAAGTAAAATCCGCAATATTTATTATTTTGGCATGAGGGTTGTAATTCTGTGCAACTTACAGCACTGTTATTAAAATTCCACCCCAAATACAAGCCCTAAAAGAGGAAAATGAGGTGAAAAATTCTAATAACCAATATGGGTATCGTTTGTATGGTTTATCGGGTCGCTGATTACGAAAACTACAATAATTTTGAAATCCAACGTGGTGGAAGTGAAATACCATCATCCCCTGGGGATGGAGTTGGGGTGCGATAGGGTTGAAATGTCTAAAAATTAATATGGGTGTCGTTTGACTGGTTTATCGGGTCGCTGATTACGAGAACTACAACAATTTTAAAATCCAACTTGGTGGACGTGAAATACCATCATCCCCTGGGGATGGGGTTGGGGTGCGATAGGGTTGAAATATCTAAAAATCAAAACGGGTGTCGTTTTAATGGTTTATCGGGTCGCTGATTACACAAACTACAACAATTTTGAAATCCAACGTGGTGGACGTGAAATACCATCATCCCCTGGGGAAGGGGTTGGGGTGCGATAGGGTTGCAATGTCTAAAAATCAATATGGGTGTCGTTTGTATGGTTTATTGGGTCGCTGATTACGAAAACAACAATGATTTTGAAATCCAACGTGGTGGTCAGGATAGGGGATAGGTTATAGGGAAAGGAATAGGGTTAGGGATAGGTTATAAGGAAAGGAATAGGGACAGGGATGGGGATAGGGATGCGGACGGAGATGCGGACGGGGATGCGGACGAGGATGCGGACGGGGACGCGGACGGGAATGCCGACCAGGATGCGGACGGGGATGGGGATGGGGACATGAGTAGGAATTGGGGACGGATTAGGGTAGGGATAGGGGTAAGGGAAGAGATAGGGGTAAGGGAAGGGATAGGGGTAGGGAAATGGGTAGGGGTAGGGGTATAGGTATGGGTAGGGATAGAGGTAGAGACAGGGGTAGGTGTAGGGATAGGGATAGAGGTAGAGACAGAGGTAGGGATAGGGGTAAGAGTAGGGATAGAGGTAGAGACAGGGGTAGGGATAAGGGTATGGATATAGGGGTAGAGATAGGGATAGGATTAAACTGAATTTGGTTTATCTGTTAAGAAATCACAATAATTGTTACTAATAATACTGATCAACCTCTCTAAAGCTATCATCACATAACGATATTATCGTTTTTAGGGTTCCGATACCAAAATGGTAAAAAAATGAACCCTTATGGTGCGACTATGTCTGTCTGTCTGTCCGTCTGTCGGTCACACCTCTATATCTCAGCAACCACTTATGCTATCAACTTGAAATTTTGGAATGGTTTTAGAATATAGTTGTCCAACTTAATTGCACATGTAAGAATTTTGAAACAAATATGATTATTAATGTAAAGGGGGCCAAAATAGGGGGCACCAAATTTCAAATGGTTGCTACTAGGTCGAATGGGGTATCATATGAAAGGACTTTACTTGTGCATATTAAAACATTTTGTATTTTTTGTCATGTCAAAAAAAATACCATTCGGGGGGGAATGGTATTTTATCTCCGAAGTTTGTGAAAGGAAAAATCTGAATTAAATACAGTTGACAGAAGTTTATGTAAACTTTACAGCAAAAATAAAACGATCTTTCTAAGTTGCACAGTTTTTCAGAAATCTGCAAAAAAACCTTTACAAACAAATTTAGTTTTGCGGTCCTGAAAATGGATTTTATTGCTTCCAAAATTACTATAGGTATATCGGAACCCTCGGCGCGCGAGTCAGACTCGCACTTGACCGGTTTTTGTTTTTTACCAGCCATACTTCTTCCATCCTAGACAATAGTTTTAGTTTTTCTCAATTACTTCTACAAATTAGCTCTGTTTTGAAATAACATAAAGGAGTCTCTCATCTCACTCTCTACATTAGTAAGGTTAAGTGGCAACTTTAAGGCATAATAATACTGCTAAGTTCCTCTGTTTTGAGTAATTTAGAGTAATAACGTTTATAACGTCTGTAAATTATATAAAATTCAGCTGGATCTTGAATTGTCCTCATGGACTTGCGCACAGTAAGTCCCGTTTTTCTTTAGTTTAAAATTACCCGGAATTTGACGGGAAAATATCTCATTCCTACGGAAAACCGGTAACAACATAAAATACGAAATCCACGCAAGCGAAGCCGCGGGCAACAGCTAGTATGCTATATTGCGCAAAATATCTACGCAATACTCATACTTATTTAATACTCACATATATTTTAGTATTACATATATTTACTTTTCTGAAAGAAATACAGGGATATGTCTATAATAAGAAATGTTTAGAAAAAAATATCCTTTCATTTGGTACTACTTTCATTACTGGCCGCCGTTCGCCCAAAAGTGCCCATTCTCCTTTGTCCTGGGAAGACATTATCTTCTTACTTATACGCAACAAGGAATTCAAGATTGCTACCAAACACGGACAGGCTTATCCTGACCATTATATATCCAGTGTACGATGCCAGTGCTTTTACCTACAGCTTTGAATATTGTGCGATGCCTAGTATATTGGAAAATGGAGCTACATAGTGTGAATAAGATAAATCTCTTCGGATGCAGCGTCTCGTATAATTATGGTCAAACATCACTTCAGGTAAGTTCGTTTAACCATAAAAAGTTCAAGGAACCGAATAAGTTTGGGTACGCCACGGCAGATTTTGTTATGGAATGTAAGTTGGTAGGCCGGAATGTAAGTTCCCTCTCGTAATTTCCAAGAAAATTATATCATAGGAACTCTCTGCAGTCTATGTCACAATCTGTATTTTATCATCAAATTAATCGCATAAATAGAGATTTTAAAGACACATTAAAATTGTATGAGCATGTTAAACTGCTGCCATAAAACGATAACCGAAAACCATATAAAGTTATGGTGCTGAACATTAGATCAGAATAACCTATTGTTTGTCTGTTTGTTATTTGTTGATTAAGGATGTTATGAAGCTATATGATGTAACGGAAAAGGAAGTACTATCACCGGATTCAAGCAATAATATCCCTTTCGCAATTTTTTTCACGGAATTACCCGTTTATCACCTGTTTCTACGATAATATTGAGCGGAGATAGCCTATGCCATTCACGTTTCTCGGGAAAACTTAGTAGTTTTCCGGCAAGGGTGTAAGTTATCAATGAGAGCCTTATTGCTCTTATAAACAGTAATTCGAAAAATGTCACATGTACCACTCACTCAACCTTAGTTAGTCCAGCAGTTAACGAGGTTTACGAACATATGGATTCGAAACCCGTACATGTACTATGGTAGCCTGGCTGTATGGTTCGAATTTGGTAGATAAAATTAAAAACAAATTATTTAAAAGTATTAGTGAAAAACATCAATAAAAAAGAGTTCTAGAAGTGCCAGGTTGAGGGGCCAGCCTACGGGTCGGTCTCAGTTTAAAGTATGACAGCCAGTTGCACACAGCGGCTTTATCAGCGCCGTTATCTCGTTATCGGTATTGTCACCGTGGACAAACGGTCTCACGCCACAGATAACAAAAGAACGACGCCGATATTGTGCCGATACAGTCACGAAGTTACGAGCAAAAACAGTACTGATTACTTACTCATAGTGTCATCGTCTATATCGACAAATGGCGTAAGGCTCACAATTTTCTCGTTCCCCAGGCAAAGACGCAATTGCCAAGCTGAAGAGCTGTGAAGTCGAAGGCAAGTCCTACAAAGAGGGTCAGAGTTTCACCTTGCAGAACACTCATAAGGTCTGCGTCTGTTCTGGCAAGTGGAACGGCAAGGCTGACAGCGAAGAATGCAGGGATATCGACTGCGGACTGGAGATACTTTTCCAAGACAGGCTGTTCGAAAAATGTGCGCCTGTTTTCTTCAATAAGGCAAATATAGTTTGCCCGTTCAGTTTTAAGTGCCGTAAGTAACTTCATCATTATAACATCCCATGAAACGTCCACAGCAGGACAGGGAGCTCCCTCCAGAACTCCAGCAGAATCGCCTGCTACTTTCGAGATGATTTACCATCGTCACCACGCTTGTAAGCGTTGCGGCTGGCGACCGCTGTTGTTGGTGGCCGCAGTATGTCAGATAATACGATACCCAGAAAGATGATATTGCCTATCCTCCGGTTCATAAGCCCTTAGTCGCCTCTTACGACACCCACGGGTAGAGATATTCTTTGCCGGCACCACACGGACGGACGGTAATTAACTGTTTAGCCTCTCATTGTTACACAGCTGTGCACATAAGGTCTCTCTCCGTTCTCTTCACGACGCCCGGTCCTGTGCTTTTGAATATCAACTCTAAAATATCACCAAGTGACTTTCATTTTGTCCAGGAGTTGGGCTTTTGTACTAAGTCTATGTGAGTACGAACGGCATCAAGCACGTAGAAAGGAAACCAGTATAAGCTGAACCAGCCCTACTCTACAAACGCCCGAAACCAGAGCCTCGTTCAACTGTTTCCAGCGACGAGCGACCGTGGGTGGGTACCACAGAAAAATAAGGCGAAGCAAGGAGGTCCGAAATCTTTGGTGGGTACCATCCGCGGAGTAAAGCAGCGGTGCTTTCGCTGCCGTGTTTTAATTCGAGGGCACACCCTAGACTAGTGTCATCCATCACATACAAAAAGCGCGAATATGAAATTTGAAATTGGAAGCGCAGGCTTACATATTCAGTACAAATGTGGTACAACTAGCCCGTTGGAGCACCATGCGAGTCGCGCGAGCGGGTGTGCGTGGGGGTGCAGTGTGGATTGCATGGGGGAACGGAGGGTCCGTTCTATGGTTCTATATGACAGTACTATTACTTTATTCTGTGTCGTTGGTAAGGGAGCCGCAGTGATATTACCGGCACATGAGACTCCTCCCTCTTAGTTCTCAGGGGGGCAACGCGCCTGTTGAGTATGCCACAAATACGACTGCAGGTTAGGGTGTCCCGTTCAATTTTTTTTCCGATTTTCCTAACACAATACCCCGCAAAAGTTGCGTAATGAAACGTAGATTATCGTAAAAATATTTGAAAAAATATTTAAAAATGTCTTTAGGGCTCTACTGAGCTTTGAAGTTTTGATAAAAATTGCACAAAAGAGGTGATGATTAACTTCAATCTAATCTGAAATTTCAAGATAATTAAGGTTTAAAACGGATATTACACAAGATTAAACAAAACGTTTTCAGTAGCATATGAATATTCAACGTATTTAAATAATTTTCTACCCGCAAATTTCCACAATTTTTGTTCTTTGACGTTCTTCATTAAAAAATTGTCTTTGGATATCATAAATAATTTTGTTGCGTAAAATATAGTACTGTTATAAGAGTGTTATTGTTTAAAATTATAAAAAACAATAGGTTCGAGGCGTAGTGAAATTTGTTGGGCCATTTTCGGACCATTTGAAAAACTAAATCCGCGTCAGCTACCGTCGATAAAAGCTGTGATCAAATCGATTTTATTCATCACTTACGAAGGGCAATGGAAAGGATTCCCCCAATGCAGTTGTATTTTCAATATTCAAAACATTTGGACTACAGCCTCATAAATTCCAGTTGTCTCTAAGGAACGTATTATTCAGTAATTTAAATCGTATTTAGTTAAGTATCGTTACTTGAAAAGATATCCTTATACAAAACAGAATGATAGTTTCAGAAGAAAACTCAAGTGTTTGGTAGAATCATCCGAAAAGCTAGATATTGTCACTTGCATTTGCAGTAACATAATCCAACTTAAAAACTAAAAAGATTCCTGAAAAAGAGAGCAGTTTTATGTTGGATTAGAGAAGTGATAGAAAAATTATTATAGGTGGTGTTCGTAGGAAAGAAACAAACAAATTAATGAAACGTAAGGTGAGATATTTCTTGTGTCCTTAATAACTCTTATTAAGGACACCAAAAATATAATTAGTCAAAGTAATCTCCCACAAACTGTTTCTATTGCCAAGCGAAACAGTTTGTTCGTTCGTTTTTCCGTATATCTTTTAATTTCACTTGATAATAAAATACCAGAAACACTTTATTTTGATTTTTATTTCAAGTTTCCTGTATAGGTCCGAAAAAAGTAAAATTGAAAAATTCAAGTTGTGGTAGAGCCCTAATAGAAGACACGAGTGTTTTATACCTAATTATGTGGAGTTGCATACACAACTTTATCTACTCTCATATCGTGAATCCTAAAATAATGTGTTCAAAAACAAACCTTAATGATTTTCTCTTTTTCCGGTGATATAAGCGAAGTTCCTATAGCTGCTTTAAAAACACTTGAAGGCAAATCGTAAACGATTTTATCACTTATTTCATTACAAAACTAATAAAAATATGTAAATACAACTTTTGTTTGCTGAGTTTTCCGCTATTGCAATGAAACCTCCTTGCAGCCACAGAATACAAACGCATCAAGCTGTCAATGGCGTGCCTATAAAAATTAAAAAATTGTTTAATATTATACGTTAGTATTATATAGTCTAAGGTTTTATAGGTCTCCCGCGATGACTATTAGTAAATTTAATACTTCATAATACACTCCCACCGATAAAAAAATGCTCCTAAGAGTGTTTCTAAGCACAGATTGACATTATGAAGATGTTAACCTACAATTTTTGAACGCATTATTGAGGATTAACGATATGAGAGTAGATAAAATATGTTTAGGTTTTCCAGCAGCTATAGTGGTGATAATAATAATTGGCGGTTTATTTCCCTTATCATTGAATGTCTTGATTTGTTTCAGCGTCCCCTGACATGAAAATTATTAAGGGGATGAACGTGCGAGGCGTGAGCGCGCAATGCGCGTTTGGGAACGAGACGCTGACCGTCGGCGACGCTGTGGACTTCGGAGACTGCACGCGCTGCTCGTGCAATGTGCCACCTTTCCTCCATTGCGTCGAACAGCCCATCAGTAAATGCCAGACGTAATTATTGTGGAAAACATTATTTTAACGGAAGGGCATGATCATTCAACGAACAGAACTACTATCCCTAAGACTATCTATTCTCAATAATTCGGTTACTCTGTCCGGTACCGAACTACTGAGCTTTTGTTAGTTTTATTATGGTTTTATTGAAACACCTTTTTAAAAATTTTAAATTAAATTTTAAGTTCTACCGGCTGTTCGTTTTAATTTTATACTGGGTGTAAGGGACAAGTTGACAATAATAATAATAATAATCTCATCCCATAGCCCAGTACTCCAATCCATAGCCCCTCCTCCATAACCCTAGTAACGTTAGTTTCCTTTTTATTGCAATAGTTTACTGCACCCATCGGGTATTACCTCTGATGCATTTTATGGGTGGGTGTACTTAGAGGTAAGACCCGAAAGGTCAGTTCCATCTCACAATTTAGATTAGTGTCTCAAACGGCCTCTACGTGTTGGACCCATGTCCCCACGCAAGCCTAAGGCCCGGGTTTCGGCCCGTGAACTCCAGCCAGAGACTACAATAATAATAATAATAAACTTTCCAATCAAGTTTGCAATTTTGTATGGAGAGGCCGATTATTTTTTTCATTTCCGGAAAGCTTTATTTACTAAAAGTTGTTCAGTTACGTTGACTTATCATGCCCTTTCAATATTGCCAACCTTTCACTTACACGCTGTATACATCGTGAATTTTTATTCGTTTTAATCCCGAAGCCTAGTGATTCTACTCATGAAAACAAGCAACTTTCCCGAGGAAAAAATATTTTTCGTCTCCCCATAGTAAAGTGGTCACGTGATGAACTCATTTTGAATGGGAAGGTGAACATTTTTTTTCGAGTAAAACATTTTTTTCTGCAGTAAAGTTCCTTGTTTTCATGAGTAGAATCACTAGGCTTCGGGATTCAACACATTTCACATCAGATACAACGCGACGTACAGTTATGTAAACACCTATTTTTCACCTATCTTTATTGTATCTCCATTGTACTCGTACTTCTAATAATTACTAATATACTGTTTTATTTTACTTATGTATAAATACTAAAATTACTGTAAGGAATTTCTTATGTATAAAAAGTAAAATTACTGTAGGAAAACTTACGATTATTCTGCTACACCCTTACAGGGTACATGTTCTAGTTAATAAGACACCTTATATTATACTGTTCATATAAGCAAATGAATAAATAAATGAATAAATTATAACGAATAAAGATTCACGCTGTATGAAGCGACCGTTTGTTTCAATTTCTGGTGATAGGGCTTCGTATGACATGGTTGTACGTACGACCTGTCCTGACAAAATAAGTTTTCGGCACGGCAGTGTTTAAGCCAAGTTAATATTTCAAGAAAAACAGAAACAAAAAAGTAAAAAAATGACAGGTTTTTAGTAAAACCTTTTGAATGCTTATTCGGTGGCTAAATGCAACAACTATAGATAGTTCTACGACTTTTTGAAAATGTTATGTAAAAATATGTTTTAGCACAGGTACTGTTAGATATATGGAAAACCAAAATTTGTTATATCCGAATTTCCAAGTCTGAGAATAAAAAGTTGTTATTCCCGTTCCTATAAGGCACCACCTTATACCTACCCTCTCTTAGCCTTAATAAGGGGAAGGCCTCGGCGAACGTACCAGGACCAAATTCAGGACGTTCTGAATAAAGAACAGGTTAAAAGTACACTAAACCGACGAGCATGTATGAAAGGATTGATGAAAGTTCAGGAAGCAAGGGAAGTATGTCAAGATCGTAGCCGGTGGAGAACTGTGGTCTCTGCCTACCCCGACGGGAACAAGGCGTGATATTATTTATTTATTTGTTTTAATAAATGTAGCATTTATAATTCAAAATACTTATTTATTTAAGAGTATTCGTATCAGTTATATTTAAATATTATAATATATTCTAACAATCACAAAACCATGACAAGATTTACATATAAATAAGGACGTATTTACATTATGTACATACACAGTCTTAGACCTTTGTAAAAATATTCTAAAATTTTACCGACTAATTTTTTTTATTTATTTCTTAATTAAGTACTTATCTATATTATTCATAGCAAAATACACCTTATTGCTTATTTTTGATACACCAGTAGAAAAAACTTAATACTAAATAAGGAGTAAGTACATTTACATATTTGATAAAACATGAAATATTTAGAAACTAATTTGTATGTATTTGACTAAGTATGTTTTTTCTTAAATGCAGTATTCGCTTTTTAGGGTTCCGTACCTAAAAAGGAAAAAACGGAACCCTTATAGGATCACATTGTTGTCCGTCAGTCTGTCTGTCTGTCAAGACCCTTTATCTCACGAACGGGTAAAGGTATCAGGTTGAAATTAATAACATATATTAGGGTCCATAAACCACACAAGATCTGAAAATTTCAATTTTTTACAACGACGCAATCAAAAGATATGGCATTTTAAGTCCTCATCTCCATACATTTATGCAAAAAAGCAAAACGTACAGGATATTTCCCGTTGACCTAAAATTATGAAATTAGGCAAGAAGCTAGGTCTCACAGTACAAATAAAGGAAAAAGTCAGAAATCATTAAATTTACAACTTTTCTCACAACTAATGGTAACCAATTGTGGTGAGCTCCCGTTTCAAGAACATTCATATAAGAGCGGGATCAAGTTGGATGGTCGCGGAGGCGATTTTTGTTTTAGTTCTATTTTAAAAACGGGAACACTTACAAACTTGAAAATTTGTATATTTATAGTGAATAAGCTATAAAACAACAAATAATAAAATTTTGTCAAGCTCATGTCGGAATCAAAAAATCTAGCACATTAACTTACTGAAATTTCAACTAATACAGTTATGATTATTTGGTGGTACGGAACCCTCGGTGCGCGAGTCCGACTCGCACTTGACCGGTTTTTTTTTTATTCTAAGTACCTACTTAAATTATGAGGTGGTTTAACTTAAGGTACCTTACTTATGAAAGCATTAATTTACACATTCTTTTAAGAATTGTGAAATAATACCTTTTGGCCTTAATTTATAAGTTGGTTTAATTCGTTTTTCCTAGAGAGTTATAATACCTACATTACCTCTAGACCTAGCCCTGCTATTACTACTTTTTGTACACATTTGTCTGATACCTACAATTTTGTATTCTACCGTTTAAAATATACCACTACAATAATATCTTCAGTGCAAAAAAAAACTGTTCGGAAAAAAAAGAACCCTTTTTAAACCTAAGTTAGCAAGACTTTTTCAACAAATATGGCATACTTCTTTTATCTACGTACACGGATGTGCACTCGCCAAGTTAACAGAAAGAATCAAGTTTATTTGAAGCAAACAAGTCCGAGTTCAATTCAAAACATCTGGTTAGATCTGCCAAGATCCCTTACAGCTACATCTAGGAGTGGAAGACGACCTGGCTTGTCCGTCTCGTATTGCACGAGTAGGATTGTCTTGGCTCATTCTTGCTTCTTTTGCTGAAATCAGATGCTTTGTCAATTTAATTGTCTTGCGTGTATCTATAATAGCGAATTGTCGAACTTTTTTACATTCTATTTGTAACTTTAACTTTTGGTTGATGGTAGGTTAGGTACTATGATGATGGTTATTTTTAAAGCTCTGCTGCGTAATGGTCACATTTTACTCCTTAAGAGGAGCAGTTACAATTATTTTGGTCGCTTGTGGTCGTTTGGGAAAGAGAAGCACGCGCCTACCGGATTTGTACGTATACCGGAGTTACGAAGTCTGGTGGTGGTGTTTTGTAAACAAAATCACAACCTCAAAATCATGTAAAATGTGTTAAAAATGTAGTTAATTCTGACTTTCTGAATGAAAAACGATAGACTAAGCGTTTACCTCCTGTAATTTGTTGTAAATGAAATCTTTTCCAAACTGAAGTATGTTTGCTGACTAAAAACCTGACTCTTTCGTGACCTCTATATTAAGAAGGTGCTGTGATTGAGCGACCTGTTCTATCGCTCCTTTTGTAGCTGATAAAGGGTCATCATCATAACATCCCAGGAAACGTCAATTGCAGGACAGGAAGTTCTCCCCAGAATCCTAACTTTTGCAGCAACAAATCGGAGGCGAATTACATAGTCACCACGCTTGCTAGCGTTGCGGCTGGCACCGTGGACCGCGGTTGTTGGTGACCGCAGTATGTAAGGTGGTATAAAAAGGAAGCTGCGGCCTATCCTCCGGTTCATAATCCCGTAGTTTCATCTTACAACATCCATGGGTAGAGATGGGTTAGTGTTATTCTTTGCGGGCACCACAAGTGCAAAGAATAGCACAAACGAAAGTGATAAAGGTTATGGCGCCGAAATTTACCAAATTATTAACTCACCTGACATTCATCCAACAACGCAGTATACCTCAACCTGTTGTTCGCTTAAGGCAAGATCTCGGAGTCCGTATACGAAAGCAGTTTCAATCCCTTACGATAGTTCCTGGTAGCGGGGTCATAAT
This sequence comes from Athrips mouffetella, assembly GCA_947532105.1. Classification (NCBI taxonomy): domain Eukaryota; kingdom Metazoa; phylum Arthropoda; class Insecta; order Lepidoptera; family Gelechiidae; genus Athrips; species Athrips mouffetella. Next base: position 6,455,253 of record OX383964.1, on the reverse strand, counting down.
ATCCAACCGTGTTTTTGCAGTGGAACGTTATGTTCTGGATGGCATACGTCGACAACAGTTGTAGGTAGGTTAGCTGGGTGTGGTCCGCTTTGTATGAGATCTGAAGACAAAAGTAGTATTAGCCGAGTCAGAGGCCATTAAGTGTCTTTAAAAATCTAAGAACCAACTGGCCTGGCAAAATCTAACTTAGGACTATGAATAGTCTGCCTTCTGTATTGTGGATGTCAGATACAAATTGGTCTATGACCTGTGCTTCCGTTAAATCTCTCAGGCTAAGCCTAATCAAACATAATTTTATTAGAGAAGTGCAATGATTGTTTGTGGACGTTCTGAAGGACACTATTGTCCTGCAGTACACTCGGTCACACCTCTTTGACCATGATCGATCTGGTCTCTGATTTCAGGCGTTTAAAACGTAGCGCTGGTTCAGCTTACACTGGTTTGGTTTCATCTACGCAAGTAGGTACTCGTATGAACACTTTATTGGGCCCAGTAACACTTACAACAAATCCGTCGTCAATCTCACTCAGCCAGACTACCTTTTCCTTCCCTCTGTACGCGATATCCTGAGACTCCATAGATTTTGGGTACACGCAACTTGAGCTCAGTTCCATGTCGCAGTAGACCAGAATCGCGTCATTAATATCGCCGCCGTCCATGTTTGAGTGTCTGGTCCCCCAGCCCATCACTCCAGCACCCTCCGTTCCTGCCATATCACAGCCAGAAACCGAGCCGATAATGATTGTTGACCTCACCTGTGAGCATTCCTTAAGGCTGACATCAACAATCACTACCACAACCACTGCAAACAAGTCAAAGAATTTATTAAAATCAAAATCTCAAAAATTGTTAAATAAAAATAAAATCTGTTGCAAAAATCTGTATCTTAATAAAAAACAAGAACGCTCTGATCTTATTAATTAGTTAATTTCATGTCGATTACATTTAGAAAAAAATAAGTTAAATCATGAATGTGACACACTGCGCCTCCAATCAGAAATACAGAGACTAAAAAAACGTTTGGAAAGTATATCACATAAATACGAATTAGCTCAAAAACAAATTAAGGAACACATGTCAGCTATGGACAGTTTGATGAAGCGGTGTAATAATAACCATATTGACAAAAAATCTTTGACTAAAAATCATTATGAGGGCACAAAAACTCCATCAAGACTGTCCATGGCGCCCGTGTGTCGCGCGCGTACCCCGCACACGCCGGCCAACCGACAGCCGATCGCCGCATCTGACAGAGGCACAGTGCTCGCAACCAGCACAGTCGGCGCAGTCGGTAAGCACTTCTCTCTCAAAGTCCAAGGTTCAAAAAACCAAAATAATTATGTACAGTGATGAAATTGGTAAAAGTATAGGTTTACAACTTAACCAAAATATGAGCCAGGCAGTTATGAATAATTGTATGCCTGGCTCCACTTTCACAGAAATAGTAGATAAAATACTATCAAGTAATTTTGAGAGTAATACAACTCTCATTATTTTTGTTGGTAGAAGGGGAAACGTGACACAGAAAGATGTTACCAGATATTTTTATAAATTAAATTCCTTACCTAACATAAACAGAGTAATTCTACTTGGTTTTCCCTTCAGCCATAATCTTGACTTACAAGAAAATAAGTTAAGAGAAAGTTTAAATATGACATTATTTAATTTGACATGTCGATATTTCACTAAATTCATCTTAATTGACATAAATAGATTTATTGATAATTATTTACATCTGACTTTAGATAAGTATTACTTATCGAAATTTTATACTAGACGAATAGCGTATGTGCTATCAAATTTTATTATTAATGTAGCCAATGCATTGGCTAACCACACGTCCGTTTCTATTGATCGGACCAGTAGCATTAGGGTGGTGCGACCATTGGAATCTGTTCCAAGTTCTTTAAACAATTGAATAAGACAATAGAGTGTAACTCTGGCAGTATAATACCGCAAAGTAAACCTACAGCAATAGAATGCCTACCTCTTAAGAATAAAAATAATTTGAGTAGTAAGAAAACTGATTGTCAATTCAACCTGGTACTCCAGAATATACAAGGAATGGCAAAGAACTACAAATGGAGCTATTCATGAACTGTAGTAAAATTGATATTTTGTGCGTGACAGAACACTGGCTCAAGAAGCATCAGTTCATGTTTAACTTCAAGAACCACCGGGTTGTTAGTTCGTTCAGCAGAGACAATGCGATACGCGGTGGCTCCTTAATACTTGCCAATAAGTTGCTAAAGTGTAAGGAACGTACAGATGTTGTGTGCCTGTCTGTTGAGCGAACTATTGAACTGGCCTGTGTAGAATTTGAGCACCTTATTGTTATAAGCGTATACAGACCTCCAGCTTCATCATTTGATATGTTCGAAAAAACAATGGATGAAGCTTTAATTAAAGTTAGTAACAGCAACAAAGGCATTATAGTATGTGGAGACTTTAATGTTAACATTTTAGAAGAATCTAGTGTGTGCAATAGATTGAAATCTTTGTTCCTATGCTACAATCTTGTGAATCTTTTTTGGTGCCCACCAGAATATCAGCGTCCTCATCTACTTGTATTGATAACATTTTTACGAATTTAGAACCAGTAGATAAATCAATTATCAATAAGTTGGGCTCTGATCATTCTGGCCAGTTGGCAGTTTTCAAAGTCACGACTAAAAAAGCATTGAAAAAGGATATCACGTCAATGAAGGTAGACTTATCCGCTACAAAAGTAGTGTTGAAGAAAAACTGCCGAATTTACCATATTGTGATAATCCAAATAAATTGTATGAGTCTCTATTTACTTTAACTAAAAGTGAGTACGATGCAATTTTCAAGGAAAAAAAATTACTGTAAATGAGAATCTAATGTTTAGTGATTGGGCCACAGTGGGAATACACAGAAGCAGGCTAAGGTTATATGAACTTTACGAGGAAAGAACATATAACAATAGTGATGCATTTGCGCAATTTGTAAAGGATTATTCAAAAACATTTAAACGGGTTTGTGCTGCAGCCAAATCAAATTTCATTAAGAATAAAATCAAAAATAGTTCCAACATGACGAAAACGACTTGGGAAACTAAAAATAGTGAAACTGGAAAATCTAAAGCTCCTCGGAATGACTTCCAGCTTAAGATTGATGATCAGATCATAAGTGCAGATATAGAAGTTGCTGAAGCTTTTGAAAACTTCTTTACGAATATTCCAGTTTCAACTACCAAAACCTTGAACTCAACTCCCACTCTTGCCAAATCTTATCTCGAACGACACGTAGATGTTTGCAATGTAGATTTTAAATTCAGTTACGTCAATGCTTTCGTTATAATTAAAGCCTTTAAATCACTTAAAATGAAAAAGACCGCCGATATAGATGGCCTGTCAGTTAAAATTATTAGTGCCGTTATAGAAAGCAATGCACCATACTTATCTAGTATTTTTAATAAATGTGTAGATGATGGTGTTTTTCCTAATTTGATGAAACATAGTAAAATTTTATTATTCCGTTGTTTAAAGCTGGTAGTAAATCAGACCCCACTAATTTTAGACCTATTTCTGTTCTACCAACTCTTAGTAAGATATTTGAAAAGATAATTTTAAATCAGGTTTAGAGCCACTTTTATCGCAACAACTTGATGAACCTAAAACAGTTCGGTTTTACCAGGGGTCGCTCAACAGTCGATGCAGGTGTTGAGCTTATTCAAAGTATATTTGACGCCTGGGAGGAGTCAAGTGATGCCATTGGCGTTTTCTGTGACTTGTCCAAGGCTATCGATTGTGTACATCATGATATTCTTATCAGGAAATTACACTATTATGGAATTAGAGACCAGGCTCTACGCCTTCTGGAGTCGTATCTAAGTGAAAGGATCCAGAAGGTTGATGTAAATGGGAAAAGGTCATTAGGATCAAAAATTTGTATGGGCGTTCCACAAGGCTCAATCCTGGGACCATTCCTGTTCATTGTCTACATTAACGATTTGCCAAAACTTGTAAAGGACAAGAATGAGATAGTACTATTTGCAGATGATACGTGTTGCGTCCAGTAGGACGTACTGTTATTTATCGGGATGCATCTAGTAAAACTAGCTAATAATGATACGTAGGACACAGACAGAACATCCCCGCTCGCCGGCTGGCTATGAAGTGATATTCTCCCCGAGTACCCACATTTATTGTATACGTCACATCTCTTCCTTTTTATATGATTTGAAATACTTTTATATATCATTATTTACAAAATACTTAATGGTCATCATAACATGCAGAATACAATTCAAATAGAGCGACTCGACTACCGTCTCGGATCGTGCTATGGCAGCGTAAAAGAGACGGCAAGAAACCACTGCAGCACGGCCTACTTTAAGAGTCGGCTTTATACAATGGGTTCCCTGTGTCGTGCTAGAATACCAAAGTACTATAAGTCTTACATTGAACCGATTTAGATACGATAGTATCATTATTAAAATTTACATCATCGTTCATTAGGTAATTAAGTTTCTTCTAGGTACTGTCCACTTTTCTCCATTTTTCCTTTCATTTGTGGATGCTTCTTGCAACACTGAGAGTTCCAGTATTGTTGTTGTGGTCGCTGGCAGTCTTAAGTCATCTTTAAGCAGAAACTCCACCTGTGAACAATATTGCAGTATCTTTATTCTCATTAAGGTGCAATTTCGCGCTTGCGCGCGATACTAAGGTAGTATTATTTATTATTTTATTTTTATTTTATTAGGATATCCAACAGCTTTCCTTATAACTAAGTTTTGTTGTTGTTTGTCTTGGTTCATAAGAAACTGAACTGTCACCCTATCTGTGTGTGTGATATTGGAGCCCATTTTTTTTCTTTAAGTTTTACGAGTAGACATGTGTTGCTTTGCCATGGCATTAATGGCATCAAACGACCCATAGAAAATTTATGGTATTTATAATGTTTTTCAACTCTGGAAGATTTATGGCATCTTTCGACCCATGGAATATTTATGGCGTCATTTGATCCATGCGTACACATTTGTGCATTTTTCGACCCATGGGTAATTGTGGCGTCTTTCGAACCATCGATTATTGTGGGTCTTTCGACCCTTGTGGCGTCTTTCGATCCATGGATTATTGTGGCGTCTTTCGACCCATAGATTTTTGTGGCGTCTTTCGACAGTTTCGACCCATAGATTATTGTGGCGTCTTTCGACAGTTTCGACCCATAGATTGTGTTTTTTTTTTTTTTTTGATCCATGGATTATTGTGGCGTCTTTAGACCCATAGATTTTTGTGGCGTCTTTCGACCCATAGATTATTTTGGTGTTTTTTGACCCATGGGCTATTGTGGTGTCTTTCGACTTGTGGCCAAATCAACACATGCCTTCCGACCACGCATATAAACCTTTATGGATATGAAAAGTCTTTCAAGACACGAGCAGGAATTGAACCCGCACTTTTGAACCGAACCAACTAGTATTTTTTGTATTTACATACACCAGACACCAGAAGCAGCACGATTCAATGCACTGACCACTGTGCTATCGCATCTAGACTCCCCCATTCACATGGTTCACATGCGTAGCTTTTCTTATATTAGTGATGCAACAAGTATAAAAAATATTTTATTTTTGATTGGCTAAATAATAATGACGTATTTACGTCTTGAAATACCCAATATTCAGCATATAACAGTTTCCTTATAAATACTTAATCTCTTTTTTTTTTTAGCTTTTAATTCCTTATCTGTACCTACATATTATTATGGATATAAAACTTTGAGACGCTGTTGTTAGGTATTTATATTTATTTGTGGTATTATTAAGACCTTATTTGTTTTCACAGCTAATACATGGACGAACAAACTCTTGTGACACCTATGTATATTTTAATAGAAACAAAATATACATTTCCTTCTTCTTTTTTTCTTTTTAATTTTACTGTAAGTTTGGATCAATAAAAGAAGGTGTCTGTCTATATGTGTTTGCAACTTTTAAGGTCGAAACACAATGGAAAAATACTAGCTTGATTTCGTTGCATCACCAATATAACTGAGGATTTCAATCCATTCGAGGATTATCGTTAAAACTAACTTTTCCTTTGTTTTGTTTTCGTTAGTTTATTTTGTGGCTTTATAGAATATCAAGATTTTTTTTATGATAAAAAGCAAACACACACACAAGTTGATATTTTGTTTTTACTCTGGGTACGTAAATTCAGTACTTATTACTTGTTATTTTCAATAGGGTGTTTTCCCGCACCTTGTGAAAGTTCAACTGGATGGCGCTGCTGATTATCGTCAGGAAAATGGAAACACTGATACTAAAGTATAGTGAAAATATGTTCGCATACGTTATACCTCGGTATGTCTATTCAAATCACATTGATTTGTCTCTTTTATTGGTTTTTATTCTAATAATTTTTTTCTGTTTTAAGAAATATCTAGTAATAGTAAAATTGTTTAGCGCCTAAGTTTCAACATTTTTTTTTTTAAGTAACCTCCACTCTGGTGCTGACTGAGAAACAGTACCATAAGCATTTGAACTCAAGTACTTGTTGCAAATCTCAACTAACGACAGTTAAAAACCATAGTTGAAAATATCATAGAAAATTGCCTATTATTGACATCTCACATTAGTCCGTTTATTGGCCAATAATGATGCTATGCGTATTTTACTAAACTCAAAATATAGCTGTAAATCTCTTTATTTAATTACTTGCAAATCTTTAATAATTCGTAGTTAATGGATATCACCTTTGTAATATTGCTCTAATTTAATAATTCATTAAGAGATTGTAATATCCAACAATGAATAAACTATATTTGATTTGTTTGAAAAACTAATTTTTTTTTATACACTTGACGAAGGAAAGTACTGCAGCACCACAAACACTTTATTTCGTCTTATGCGGCAATTTCTTTTTCATATGAAGTTTGTTTGACTTTCTTATTTACACCTACTTTCATCTAGGGATTCTGTGCTGCCACTGCTGGTCAGTCATCTTTGCATGTTTTCAATGTTAACCGGCACACAAGTTTTTCTCGAAATGTCTCCTCTACTCTAGTGACAATACTCAATGTGCCCAACATACTATACTTACTACTTGCTTAGCAACGAGCAACATTTGCTTTGTATAGATAAAAATATACATGTAATAAAAATGACTCGAGTTTCAATGAAATTTACTATTAGTGGTTTTCGGGCCGAAAATCGATCTAATCTCATGTGTACGAAACTTTTCGTTTTGTCTTATTTTTTCAAGATTCAGGAAACCCCTGGTGCCATGTCTTGGTCTGCTTCGAGAAAGGTTATTCGGAGCAAGCTCAGTTGCGTAGGCTGTACCTACTTGTATATTATACTTTGTAGGTAATATAGAGGTGTAATAATTATTGAGCCCATCTTTTTTACATGTATTTTTTTTTTTAGGATTTCATTTAATAACACTGCATCCATTCCCTACCTACTTACCAAGATTTATAATTGATAATAAAAGTTAATAAGTAGTTTTAAGGTGTTTGTTAATGATGTATTAAAAAATATTTGGTAGGTATTTATAAGCAGTTAGCACAGTGAAATTTGTTCCACATCAAGAGTTGTTATTTATATACCTGCTTTATTTTTTATTCTTGTCTTGGTATTTTGGTCCTGTCTACTGAATGTCTACTTATTAATAATAAATTGTTTACAACACGATTAGCTCATAAGCAAGTTATATACATAGTGCAGGTGATTCTGTTGGTAATCTTTAGTTGGTTGCCTATATTTTGTTAACGTCAAAACACACGTCAAAACGTCGTCGTACTCTAGTAAGTTGGGTGCATAGGTAGGTTCGGTACGACACATAGTAACGAGTTTTATTTACCATTACGTCGGTGTCATAATAAGCACTTACGCAAGCATATAAGCACTTACGTAAAACCTCACAAACCCTGGTGTCAGAGTTACTGATCTGCCTATAATAACTAGAACAACCGTTTAAGCCTGCATCCCGAAGCACGCATTCATATTATTTTAACTGTCAATCAAGTAGCTTTATTATGCAACGTCTTAACCACTTTTGTTTGACGTGTCTCCAAGAGGATTCGGTCCCAAAAATTATGGTTCGAGAACCGCAATTTCTAAGTTAGTACAGTCAAGAGCACATCAAGCCTGACACATTGAACTTTGTACCGTTGTTATTTCATTAGATGTACGGCTGGATTCGCACTACCAGTATCAAGCTTGACCCGTTGTTTACTGCACTATAGATTACCTACAGAGGCTGATAAAAATATTTTGTTTGCTTTGTTTTTGTATAAGTATTAGGTTATTTAAAGGAATTCACACACGTGTAACAATTTAGTTCTTGTGTAGGTTTTAGCAGCTACTAACTGTAAATTACCTAAATTACCTCGGTAACAGAAATAATGCATCATTAAAATACGGTCAGGCAGCCATCAGCGGAAACAATTGACGAAAGATATATTTGAAACGCATTTCCGTAATTTTATTTTTCTTGAGTGTGAGAAATAAGGCACAGCAAGGGCTAAAGTAATGCCACACACATGAGAGCCTAAGCGAAATTATCAGTATTTTTTTCGAAACCTACTTGTAACATTGTTTGGGATGGCGGTCGAACACTTGTAAACAAACAGTTCAATTTTATTAATCAATGCATAATTTAGCAAATACGTGCACGGAGACATTTTTCAGTGTGGATGTCTAATCCTCCTTTTTTTTCCATTGCTTGAGATGGCAAAGGTTTTTCTAATTATTTTTTTTATTTTTGCGGATAATTTGAAAATATTGTCAAAAATTGGTTTCCACTCACCACGCTTTCATTTCATCGTCGTCGCCACTGTTGCGTCCAGTAGGACGTACTGTTATTTATCGGGATGCATCTAGTAAAACTAGCTAATAATGATACGTAGGACACAGACAGAACATCCCCGCTCGCCGGCTGACTATGAAGTGATATTCTCCCCGAGTACCCACATTTATTGTATACGTCACAATACGTCTTTGATTTTTAAAGTCAAAAGACAACAATCAAATTTTGACGACGTAAATAGTACAATCTCTAATGTAGTTGAGTGGTTCACCGTAAATAATCTTTTACTTAACGAAAAGAAAACTAAGTGTGTTAAATTTGTTTTGCCTAATGTAAAGCCAACTGCTACAAGCCTATTAGTGAAAAACGATAAATTGAGTCTTGTGGAATCAGCTGTGTTCCTAGGTATTACCTTAGACAACAAATTACAATGGGGACCGCGTATTAATAAATTGTCGAACAGACTTAGTTCTGCAGCATACGCAGTGAAAAGAATAAGAGCTCTGACGGATGTAGACACCGCAAGGTTAGTCTACTTCAGTTATTTCCATAGTCTCATGTCATATGGCCTTTTGTTATGGGGTCATGCTGCGGTTGCAAACAGCATTTTTTTACTACAAAAGCGAGCTGTTCGTGCAATTTATAAAATGAAGCCTAGAGAATCTCTTCGAAATAAATTTAAAGAAATCAACATTTTGACTTTTGTATCGCAATACATTTATGAGAATTTAATATATGCTAAACGGAATATACATATTTTTGATAAAAATTGTGACAGGCACAGTGTCAACATAAGAAACAAGAATCAACTTGCTTCTCATGTCAGCCGTATTCACAAAATTAGTAAAACATATAAAGGTCAATGTATACGCTTCTATAATAAGGTACCCACTGATATTGAAAGTTTACCGTTAGATAAATTCAAAACTGTAATCAAGCAGAAATTATGTAAGAAGGGTTATTATAAAATATCAGATTATCTAGAAGAGAAAATACCATGGGATTAGACTACGGTTCTAACAGGCTAATTCAAAATTAAAACTGACCTATGTATGTTGTATATCAACCTTGTACATTCAAACATATTTAAAAGAGCGCGTGGGTTTTTATTGTCGCTTCTTTTTTTTTCCCACAATGGCGCCACATTGTTTGTGAAGCGATGTAGTTTAGCTGACGTCATTAAGAGATTTTAATATCCAACAATGAATAAACGATTTTGATTTGATTTGATTAGAATCGATCCAGTATTGGCCTGTGTATCAAAAAATGTGTCATTTAATTGGTCCATAGAAAATGGTTCCAAAATCGTGTGATCAGATCACGCTCGTAAAAATTTTTGCAACGAGCTCTGGACCGATATTTCACACAAACTCCGAATATTTTTTTTGGATAATTTTTCTTAACTTTTATAGTAGGACAATTTCCTTGTATGTAAAATATCATAAAGATTGGCTGAGAAGATTTAGCGCCTAACTAACTTATGATTCCTGCGGTAGTAAAACATTGCGTGATGGGTGTTGATGGGCTGAGTAAGCTATGCAAATGTGTACATTGTTACTGTCACTCTAAAAGAATCACCAATTCACCACAAAGCAGGAGCATGATCAGTCTGTAGAAGTACTCACTATCTATTTATACTTATTTACCTGATTCATAAGTGGGATGATGATACAAAATATCAGCACAAGTCTTAGCTGGAGCTTCCTGAGTGCCATCAGGTTTGAGGAACTTGTCCAATGACACCTTCAGCCGTTCGTATGCCTTGGCGACATCTTCTTTGCGTTCAGCCTGAGTCATGTCGTCTTTGAAGAACCGCGCTGGCATGTTCGGGTCATCTCCTAATGGATCTGGGCCTTTCACTGAACCTGATGAAGAAGTCGATTACAGGTTCAGTGTAAAAAATATGTTGATTTTTATGTCATCACATCATACGTTACGATATTCCGGGAAAAAAAATATTGAAAATTTCATGAAAAAAATTTAATTAAATTTGATGAAATAATTAAAACTTTGATTTAATTTTAATTAATTTAATTTAATGAAAATTTTAAAAGATTTGGCCTGGTTGAGAATATACTCAACAAACGAAAATTTTATATAATTTTTTTATTGACAATAATGTTCCAACCCCAAGGCGATAGTAAATTAGTAACACTTTCAAATTAGAGTCATTTGACAATTCTGTGACCAAGGAAAATATTAATTAGTTAAATAGTATAAATGTACTATGTTGGTGCCAGCCGTAACGCTAACAAGCGAGGTGACTATGGTACTTCCCCTCTACATTTTTCCAGCAAAAGCTAGAATTCTGGAGGGAGCTCCTTGTCTTGTAGTGGACGTTTTTTTTTTCATGGGATGTTATGATGATATATGTACTCTACCCCGTCGTGACGTTTGAAATCTGCACCCTAGAAATAGGCTGGTGGGGTTTAATGGGCTAGGCAAGATGCCGTCATAGCCAGGAAGAAAATACTGGTAATATATTGATCATAAACCTCGTTGTGTAACATAGCAGCAATAGCAGCGGCATCATAAGAGGGCCGGGAGGTCTCGGCGGCCCGGCGGTGCCAGGCGGGTTGTGTCTTCCGGCGTCTCCTGAGGGCCCTCGCTGTCCTGACGGGCCGGGGTGACCTTGAGGGCCTGGGCTCCCGTCACGGCCAGGGGGACCTGGTTATGTCGAGCGATTTATATCAGAAACTAAGGTTTTTCTTTTTATAATTGAAACTAAAGATTCAGTTGTAGGTATATCCAACCTGTGAAATTAAATTACCCAAATATATTTTAATCTGAGATTTTTATTTGTATTCTTGATTATTATTTGTTTGCCACTGTCTATTCTTAGTGCTTTCTATTGTTCCAAAGTCCTGGATTCAATCCATTAATGAAAACATAAAATGTAATTACCTTTTGCACCAGAATCTCCATCCTTCCCAGGTGGTCCACCAGGTCCGGGCAGGCCTCGTTCTCCCGGTCTGCCAGGAGCACCCATGAGACCAGGCAACCCCGGTAGTCCGGCGTGTCCTTTATGTCCATCTTGTCCAGGTTCTCCCCTCTCTCCTTTAGAACCATCTAAGCCAGGCGGTCTTTGCTTTCCAGCTGAGCCTTGAGGCCCATCGGCTCCTGGCAGTCCAGTCTCGCCGCGTTGTCCTCTTTCACCAGCTGGACCAGATTGTCCAGTGGGGCCAGGTAAATACATATATTATTATAAAACTAACTCGGAAAAGATCTGTCAGTAAAAAACAAGCTTTAAGTACGAGTAGCGTACAGATCGTGACCCTAATGTCGATTGATTTTCTTTCCGATAACAATCCCAACCAGCAAAACAAATAACAGACGAGTTAACGTTATCAAAACACCAAGTAGTCCTGTTAAAGTGGTTATCTCGACTTTTTAGCTATGGCAAACGAATAATGCTTTAATCATATCGAATAAATAATTACGGCACTATTTTATAGCGCTTTTACTTCGCCTTTGTAAATATGCCGAGATAAAGTAACCAAATCCCTTTTACTCGGCATCTTAGTTCTCTAATAGTTGCAGAGCACTATTTTATACCACTTTTACTCCACTTTTGAAAAGATGCTGTGTTTAAAGTAACTGAATCAATGTTGTCCGGCATATTTTTCTATAACAGTTGTGTAAAAGCTCTAAGGTTGCTGATTAGCAGAATTTAGCATTTTTATAGAAAATTTACTCAAAAATCTGTTCTGCTCTATTAAAAGTCAAGTAATAGTAACCATTCTACATTAATTATAATTAATGCTATTATAGCCTGCTTATGTAACAAGTCGTTTCAAGGCTTCTGAATCGCTGTTATAGAATCTAAATTGTAATTGATTGTTTGTTTAGACTCTACTTTTTCTAAGCTTCATGTTCTATAGAGACCACTAAAAACCTTAACATCATCAATTGGAACAGTGGAATAATAACTGTTTTACTCAGACTATAATTAAATAGGTAACAGATTAGTAAATATTATCAAAACACGAATTCGTTTGTAAAAGTAATATTTCGACTTTTTGACTGCCTTTCTAGTGCTATAATAATATCGAGTAAATGATTCCTCCACAATTTCACAGAACTTTTACTACCCTTTGAAAAAAAGCTGAGTTAAAATAGCCGAAACATTGTTACTTGCATCTTTCTTCTATAACAATTGCCGAGCTCTATTTTACAGCACTTTTACTCCTCATTTAAAAAGTGCAAAATTAAGGTAACTCAATCACTTTTACTCGTCATATTTGTTCTATAATAGCTCTGTAATAATCTAAAAGATTAGCAATATTGAGCGCTTTTTACTCGACAATCCGACTACAAGTCGAATAAACGACTTCAAATTGCTGTTAATAGATCAGAATAGTAATATATTAAAAACTTTAATTCGACTTTTTTATAGATTTAAGTTCTATAAATAGCACTGAGAAACCTTTACAATAACAAATGCGGCCATTTGTTTAGTTGAAGTTCACGTTATTAATATAACCAATTTTATTTTTGATTTCTTGTAACGAAATGGATAAGAAAGAATTGAAAAAAATAAAAGAACTGGAGCTTACCGTAAAAGAGTTCATAAAACATTAAAGAAGATGAAAGAAACAGCAGAACATATTGAGTCTAATTTATAGATGGCTATAAATTTGACTCAATATGTTCTGCTGTTTCTTTCATCTTCTTTAATGTTAAAGCCCAAATCATACTCAAAATGTTAGTGGTTCCGTAGACACAAATAATCTCTGTAACGAGCTCAGTCAAAATTTTGAATGTTTACCAGAAACAACTCAAGCTCAAAGCGACAGCTCCATATTAATGAGTGAATTTGAACAAAACAATCAAAACTCCATATATGAACCAAATGATGTTTCAAAAATGAACAAAGTGATGAAAGTTCCGAAAATGAACAAAATTATAAAAGTTCGGATAGTGATAACGCCAACTACGATGATAATAGTTTTTGGTTGGATGTAAAAATGTCGGCACTTCAATTTAATACATCTCATGAATCATTTAAATGTCTGTATTTTTTTTTTAAGAATCAGTCCATATACACGTGAATTAGAGTTTACTAACAATTCTATAACGTGTATTCTAGTAGTTTTGCTCCTGAAACCCAGTGATTGACACAACACAAAAATATCAAGATTTTTTTTGTGACGTAGGCACGACAGCAGCAGCATCTTTCCGTGCATCGCACCATCTTACATACTGCGGTGACCAACAAACGCGGTCCATGGTGGCAGCCGTAACGCTGACAAGCGTGGTGACTAAGGTACTTCCCCTCCACATTCTTTTAGCAAGAGCTGGAATTCTGGAGGCAGCTCCCTGTCCTGTAGTGGACGTATTACGAGTAAGGGATATTATGATGGTTATGATGAAGTGCGTGTCGGCTAGAGCGAATTTAATGCACTTCTGCGTGACTAAGATGGTATGACTGCCCATAACTAGGACGGTATTTTTACCTTAGTTGTACGGAACTCTCGGTGCGAGTCCGACTTGCGCATGGCCGGTTTTATTAGTAACCCTCGACTCAACAAAAACCTATATCTACCCGTGCGAAGCCGGGGCGGACCGCTAGTTTCTTATACAAAACAAAGCCCTCAGAATAAAGACCTTGCTTCGCTCTGACAAAGCCTAACTAAATCTTAGGCGCAGTCACTTTAGCTTCTGTGGCTACTGAAAAAAGAGCGGTACAAAGTCCAACGTGTCTAGCTTCACATGCTTTTAACTGTAAATTTGTGTACATGTACAGTCAACGACAGGTCAAATTTGACACTCGCAGTGCGAGTCTAGCCCGTACGTCTCTTGAAATAAGAACGGTTCAAAGTCCAATGTGTCAAGCTTGATGGGCTCTTGACTGTACCTACATACAAAACTGTTAGACTTTACTTCTGTACAATCTTTGTAACTTATTTCTCCCCTTAAAAGCCAATTCCTAAAAAACAATGATTTACATCTCTTTATTTTTTGAAATATTTTGATTATAAATCTTATCTAAGTTTTCAAACTTTCATAATTTTTTTTTACATTTGTTGCACCGCCATGCCGAAACGGATAGGATTTTTTTATAATTATTTTTATCGTAAAACTAAATCTAGATTTTACCAATCTTTAGCTGTACCCACGATTTTTACACAAACAACTGGACCGGATCAAACGAAATTTTCAACAACGTATTTGGCTTTCTTCCGGTCAAATTTATAAGCTTTGTTTGATTTCAGCTTGGCTTCACCGCTCGAAACTTTGAACTCATCTATTTTCTGTTTTAGTGAGCCGGTTGCAATAAAAAACGTTCAAATATTGCACGAAAGCAACTCAAATACGTAATTGAAAACCCCGTTTTAGTCGTTCAAGTACTTTGTGAGGTATTGGCGCGGCTGCTTAAAATTTGAACCATTTTCAATCAAATAAAACTTATATGTTGCACAGAAAGAAGCCCGATGTGTCATTGAAAACATCGTTTAAATCAGTTTAGTAGGAGAGTTCTTAGTTTTGCTGCTTGAAACTTTGCGTATCTTCTGTCAGAGTGAACCTTTCGCAATGAAACTAAGCTTACGAGTAGGTATACATAAGTATGCACAGGAGTTAGCCAAACGCGTTGTTGAAGGCCACGTTTGAATCGGCTCAAAAGTTTGTGAGTTATTCGCGCCTTCGCTTGAAACTTTGCGTAACTTCTATTTTGGTGAACCGTTTTCAAATAACCTAACCGTAAATGTTGCACGGAAGTACCTAATCCAAGCACGTCATAGAAATGCCAGTTGGAATCGGTACAGTAGTTTGTGAGCTATTGGCGCCGCCGCTTGAAACTTCCCGCACCTTCTGTCTGAGTGAACCGTTTTCAATAAAAGTAAACTAATACACTTGAAAGAATTAAGCTAAACACGTTATTGAAAACCCCGTTTCAATCCGTTGAGTAGTTTATGAGTTATTGGGGCCGCCGCTTGAAACTTAGTGAATCGTCTGTCTGAGTAAACCGTTTGTAATGAAACTAAGCATAAATGTTGCAAGGAGTAAGCCAAATACGTTACCGAAAACCTCGTTTTAATCGGTTCAGTTGTTTGTGAGTTATTTGCGCCGCCGCTGGAAATTTCGCACTTTTTCTGTCTGAGTGAGCCGTTTTCACTGAAATTAAGCGAATATGTTGC